>OZ024930.1:132390210-137190210 GCA_964017235.1 Sabellastarte sp. h YS-2021
CAAAGCTGTTCTATATTTATTAGTGCCACTCCCTCCATAAATTGGCCCAAATTGCAGCATTATAGCCCAATATTTGGCTTGGTTATGCTGCCAAAAATGGCGCACCAAGGTATATGGGTTTTATGCAGCTAGACCACTTAATTGCAGGTTACAGAGCAATGTGACATGGATTAACCCATTCTGCAGATGTCAAAGCTATTCCATATTTATTAGTGATTTTTACTGAGTGTATGGACCAAACTGCAGCATGATATCTCAATATTTGGCTTAGTTATGATGAGAACATGACCCCCTGTATATATGAGTTACTGAAACCAGTATAGTTCATCTCAAGTCGTAGTATCTTCCTACAGTAGATTTACTCCTAGCTGTAGGTCCCAAAGCTGTTGCCTACTTATTAGTGTCACCCACTTAATCTTTGGCCCAAATTGCAGCATTACATCCCAATATTTGGCTTAGTTATGCTGCCAAAATGGCGCACTACCTACATGGCTTTATTGCAGCCAGACCCCTCCATTGGAGGTTACAGACCATTGTGACATGGGTATAACTCATCTGTACGTCTCAAAGCTGTTCCGCCTTTATTGGGGTAATTCACTCCAGTGTTTGGACCAAATTGCAGTACAATATTCTCATATTTGGCTTAGTTATGGTGGAAACATGACCCGCTGTATATACTAGTTTACTGCAACCAGTGCACCTCATTTCCAGTCGCAAAAGCCTGCGACAAGAGTTTCCTTCACAGATGTAAGTCTCAAAGCTGTTCTATATTTATTAGTGCCACTCCCTCCATAATTGGCCCAAATTGCAGCATTATAGCCCAATATTTGGCTTGGTTATGCTGCCAAAATGGCGCACCAGGTATATGGGTTTTTATGCAGCTAGACCACTTAATTGCAGGTTACAGAGCAATGTGACATGGATTAACCCATTCTGCAGATGTCAAAGCTATTCCATATTTATTAGTGATTTTTACTGAGTGTATGGACCAAACTGCAGCATGATATCTCAATATTTGGCTTAGTTATGATGAGAACATGACCCCCTGTATATATGAGTTACTGAAACCAGTATAGTTCATCTCAAGTCGTAGTATCTTCCTACAGTAGATTTACTCCTAGCTGTAGGTCCCAAAGCTGTTGCCTACTTATTAGTGTCACCCACTTAATCTTTGGCCCAAATTGCAGCATTACATCCCAATATTTGGCTTAGTTATGCTGCCAAAATGGCGCACTACCTACATGGCTTTATTGCAGCCAGACCCCTCCATTGGAGGTTACAGACCATTGTGACATGGGTATAACTCATCTGTACGTCTCAAAGCTGTTCCGCCTTTATTGGGGTAATTCACTCAGTGTTTGGACCAAATTGCAGTACAATATTCTCATATTTGGCTTAGTTATGGTGGAAACATGACCCGCTGTATATACTAGTTTACTGCAACCAGTGCACCTCATTTCCAGTCGCAAAAGCCTGCGACAAGAGTTTCCTTCACAGATGTAAGTCTCAAAGCTGTTCTATATTTATTAGTGCCACTCCCTCCATAATTGGCCCAAATTGCAGCATTATAGCCCAATATTTGGCTTGGTTATGCTGCCAAAATGGCGCACCAGGTATATGGGTTTTATGCAGCTAGACCACTTAATTGCAGGTTACAGAGCAATGTGACATGGATTAACCCATTCTGCAGATGTCAAAGCTATTCCATATTTATTAGTGATTTTTACTGAGTGTATGGACCAAACTGCAGCATGATATCTCAATATTTGGCTTAGTTATGATGAGAACATGACCCCCTGTATATATGAGTTACTGAAACCAGTATAGTTCATCTCAAGTCGTAGTATCTTCCTACAGTAGATTTACTCCTAGCTGTAGGTCCCAAAGCTGTTGCCTACTTATTAGTGTCACCCACTTAATCTTTGGCCCAAATTGCAGCATTACATCCCAATATTTGGCTTAGTTATGCTGCCAAAATGGCGCACTACCTACATGGCTTTATTGCAGCCAGACCCCTCCATTGGAGGTTACAGACCATTGTGACATGGGTATAACTCATCTGTACGTCTCAAAGCTGTTCCGCCTTTATTGGGGTAATTCACTCAGTGTTTGGACCAAATTGCAGTACAATATTCTCATATTTGGCTTAGTTATGGTGGAAACATGACCCGCTGTATATACTAGTTTACTGCAACCAGTGCACCTCATTTCCAGTCGCAAAAGCCTGCGACAAGAGTTTCCTTCACAGATGTAAGTCTCAAAGCTGTTCTATATTTATTAGTGCCACTCCCTCCATAATTGGCCCAAATTGCAGCATTATAGCCCAATATTTGGCTTGGTTATGCTGCCAAAATGGCGCACCAGGTATATGGGTTTTATGCAGCTAGACCACTTAATTGCAGGTTACAGAGCAATGTGACATGGATTAACCCATTCTGCAGATGTCAAAGCTATTCCATATTTATTAGTGATTTTTACTGAGTGTATGGACCAAACTGCAGCATGATATCTCAATATTTGGCTTAGTTATGATGAGAACATGACCCCCTGTATATATGAGTTACTGAAACCAGTATAGTTCATCTCAAGTCGTAGTATCTTCCTACAGTAGATTTACTCCTAGCTGTAGGTCCCAAAGCTGTTGCCTACTTATTAGTGTCACCCACTTAATCTTTGGCCCAAATTGCAGCATTACATCCCAATATTTGGCTTAGTTATGCTGCCAAAATGGCGCACTACCTACATGGCTTTATTGCAGCCAGACCCCTCCATTGGAGGTTACAGACCATTGTGACATGGGTATAACTCATCTGTACGTCTCAAAGCTGTTCCGCCTTTATTGGGGTAATTCACTCAGTGTTTGGACCAAATTGCAGTACAATATTCTCATATTTGGCTTAGTTATGGTGGAAACATGACCCGCTGTATATACTAGTTTACTGCAACCAGTGCACCTCATTTCCAGTCGCAAAAGCCTGCGACAAGAGTTTCCTTCACAGATGTAAGTCTCAAAGCTGTTCTATATTTATTAGTGCCACTCCCTCCATAATTGGCCCAAATTGCAGCATTATAGCCCAATATTTGGCTTGGTTATGCTGCCAAAATGGCGCACCAGGTATATGGGTTTTATGCAGCTAGACCACTTAATTGCAGGTTACAGAGCAATGTGACATGGATTAACCCATTCTGCAGATGTCAAAGCTATTCCATATTTATTAGTGATTTTTACTGAGTGTATGGACCAAACTGCAGCATGATATCTCAATATTTGGCTTAGTTATGATGAGAACATGACCCCCTGTATATATGAGTTACTGAAACCAGTATAGTTCATCTCAAGTCGTAGTATCTTCCTACAGTAGATTTACTCCTAGCTGTAGGTCCCAAAGCTGTTGCCTACTTATTAGTGTCACCCACTTAATCTTTGGCCCAAATTGCAGCATTACATCCCAATATTTGGCTTAGTTATGCTGCCAAAATGGCGCACTACCTACATGGCTTTATTGCAGCCAGACCCCTCCATTGGAGGTTACAGACCATTGTGACATGGGTATAACTCATCTGTACGTCTCAAAGCTGTTCCGCCTTTATTGGGGTAATTCACTCAGTGTTTGGACCAAATTGCAGTACAATATTCTCATATTTGGCTTAGTTATGGTGGAAACATGACCCGCTGTATATACTAGTTTACTGCAACCAGTGCACCTCATTTCCAGTCGCAAAAGCCTGCGACAAGAGTTTCCTTCACAGATGTAAGTCTCAAAGCTGTTCTATATTTATTAGTGCCACTCCCTCCATAATTGGCCCAAATTGCAGCATTATAGCCCAATATTTGGCTTGGTTATGCTGCCAAAATGGCGCACCAGGTATATGGGTTTTATGCAGCTAGACCACTTAATTGCAGGTTACAGAGCAATGTGACATGGATTAACCCATTCTGCAGATGTCAAAGCTATTCCATATTTATTAGTGATTTTTACTGAGTGTATGGACCAAACTGCAGCATGATATCTCAATATTTGGCTTAGTTATGATGAGAACATGACCCCCTGTATATATGAGTTACTGAAACCAGTATAGTTCATCTCAAGTCGTAGTATCTTCCTACAGTAGATTTACTCCTAGCTGTAGGTCCCAAAGCTGTTGCCTACTTATTAGTGTCACCCACTTAATCTTTGGCCCAAATTGCAGCATTACATCCCAATATTTGGCTTAGTTATGCTGCCAAAATGGCGCACTACCTACATGGCTTTATTGCAGCCAGACCCCTCCATTGGAGGTTACAGACCATTGTGACATGGGTATAACTCATCTGTACGTCTCAAAGCTGTTCCGCCTTTATTGGGGTAATTCACTCAGTGTTTGGACCAAATTGCAGTACAATATTCTCATATTTGGCTTAGTTATGGTGGAAACATGACCCGCTGTATATACTAGTTTACTGCAACCAGTGCACCTCATTTCCAGTCGCAAAAGCCTGCGACAAGAGTTTCCTTCACAGATGTAAGTCTCAAAGCTGTTCTATATTTATTAGTGCCACTCCCTCCATAATTGGCCCAAATTGCAGCATTATAGCCCAATATTTGGCTTGGTTATGCTGCCAAAATGGCGCACCAGGTATATGGGTTTTATGCAGCTAGACCACTTAATTGCAGGTTACAGAGCAATGTGACATGGATTAACCCATTCTGCAGATGTCAAAGCTATTCCATATTTATTAGTGATTTTTACTGAGTGTATGGACCAAACTGCAGCATGATATCTCAATATTTGGCTTAGTTATGATGAGAACATGACCCCCTGTATATATGAGTTACTGAAACCAGTATAGTTCATCTCAAGTCGTAGTATCTTCCTACAGTAGATTTACTCCTAGCTGTAGGTCCCAAAGCTGTTGCCTACTTATTAGTGTCACCCACTTAATCTTTGGCCCAAATTGCAGCATTACATCCCAATATTTGGCTTAGTTATGCTGCCAAAATGGCGCACTACCTACATGGCTTTATTGCAGCCAGACCCCTCCATTGGAGGTTACAGACCATTGTGACATGGGTATAACTCATCTGTACGTCTCAAAGCTGTTCCGCCTTTATTGGGGTAATTCACTCAGTGTTTGGACCAAATTGCAGTACAATATTCTCATATTTGGCTTAGTTATGGTGGAAACATGACCCGCTGTATATACTAGTTTACTGCAACCAGTGCACCTCATTTCCAGTCGCAAAAGCCTGCGACAAGAGTTTCCTTCACAGATGTAAGTCTCAAAGCTGTTCTATATTTATTAGTGCCACTCCCTCCATAATTGGCCCAAATTGCAGCATTATAGCCCAATATTTGGCTTGGTTATGCTGCCAAAATGGCGCACCAGGTATATGGGTTTTATGCAGCTAGACCACTTAATTGCAGGTTACAGAGCAATGTGACATGGATTAACCCATTCTGCAGATGTCAAAGCTATTCCATATTTATTAGTGATTTTTACTGAGTGTATGGACCAAACTGCAGCATGATATCTCAATATTTGGCTTAGTTATGATGAGAACATGACCCCCTGTATATATGAGTTACTGAAACCAGTATAGTTCATCTCAAGTCGTAGTATCTTCCTACAGTAGATTTACTCCTAGCTGTAGGTCCCAAAGCTGTTGCCTACTTATTAGTGTCACCCACTTAATCTTTGGCCCAAATTGCAGCATTACATCCCAATATTTGGCTTAGTTATGCTGCCAAAATGGCGCACTACCTACATGGCTTTATTGCAGCCAGACCCCTCCATTGGAGGTTACAGACCATTGTGACATGGGTATAACTCATCTGTACGTCTCAAAGCTGTTCCGCCTTTATTGGGGTAATTCACTCAGTGTTTGGACCAAATTGCAGTACAATATTCTCATATTTGGCTTAGTTATGGTGGAAACATGACCCGCTGTATATACTAGTTTACTGCAACCAGTGCACCTCATTTCCAGTCGCAAAAGCCTGCGACAAGAGTTTCCTTCACAGATGTAAGTCTCAAAGCTGTTCTATATTTATTAGTGCCACTCCCTCCATAATTGGCCCAAATTGCAGCATTATAGCCCAATATTTGGCTTGGTTATGCTGCCAAAATGGCGCACCAGGTATATGGGTTTTATGCAGCTAGACCACTTAATTGCAGGTTACAGAGCAATGTGACATGGATTAACCCATTCTGCAGATGTCAAAGCTATTCCATATTTATTAGTGATTTTTACTGAGTGTATGGACCAAACTGCAGCATGATATCTCAATATTTGGCTTAGTTATGATGAGAACATGACCCCCTGTATATATGAGTTACTGAAACCAGTATAGTTCATCTCAAGTCGTAGTATCTTCCTACAGTAGATTTACTCCTAGCTGTAGGTCCCAAAGCTGTTGCCTACTTATTAGTGTCACCCACTTAATCTTTGGCCCAAATTGCAGCATTACATCCCAATATTTGGCTTAGTTATGCTGCCAAAATGGCGCACTACCTACATGGCTTTATTGCAGCCAGACCCCTCCATTGGAGGTTACAGACCATTGTGACATGGGTATAACTCATCTGTACGTCTCAAAGCTGTTCCGCCTTTATTGGGGTAATTCACTCAGTGTTTGGACCAAATTGCAGTACAATATTCTCATATTTGGCTTAGTTATGGTGGAAACATGACCCGCTGTATATACTAGTTTACTGCAACCAGTGCACCTCATTTCCAGTCGCAAAAGCCTGCGACAAGAGTTTCCTTCACAGATGTAAGTCTCAAAGCTGTTCTATATTTATTAGTGCCACTCCCTCCATAATTGGCCCAAATTGCAGCATTATAGCCCAATATTTGGCTTGGTTATGCTGCCAAAATGGCGCACCAGGTATATGGGTTTTATGCAGCTAGACCACTTAATTGCAGGTTACAGAGCAATGTGACATGGATTAACCCATTCTGCAGATGTCAAAGCTATTCCATATTTATTAGTGATTTTTACTGAGTGTATGGACCAAACTGCAGCATGATATCTCAATATTTGGCTTAGTTATGATGAGAACATGACCCCCTGTATATATGAGTTACTGAAACCAGTATAGTTCATCTCAAGTCGTAGTATCTTCCTACAGTAGATTTACTCCTAGCTGTAGGTCCCAAAGCTGTTGCCTACTTATTAGTGTCACCCACTTAATCTTTGGCCCAAATTGCAGCATTACATCCCAATATTTGGCTTAGTTATGCTGCCAAAATGGCGCACTACCTACATGGCTTTATTGCAGCCAGACCCCTCCATTGGAGGTTACAGACCATTGTGACATGGGTATAACTCATCTGTACGTCTCAAAGCTGTTCCGCCTTTATTGGGGTAATTCACTCAGTGTTTGGACCAAATTGCAGTACAATATTCTCATATTTGGCTTAGTTATGGTGGAAACATGACCCGCTGTATATACTAGTTTACTGCAACCAGTGCACCTCATTTCCAGTCGCAAAAGCCTGCGACAAGAGTTTCCTTCACAGATGTAAGTCTCAAAGCTGTTCTATATTTATTAGTGCCACTCCCTCCATAATTGGCCCAAATTGCAGCATTATAGCCCAATATTTGGCTTGGTTATGCTGCCAAAATGGCGCACCAGGTATATGGGTTTTATGCAGCTAGACCACTTAATTGCAGGTTACAGAGCAATGTGACATGGATTAACCCATTCTGCAGATGTCAAAGCTATTCCATATTTATTAGTGATTTTTACTGAGTGTATGGACCAAACTGCAGCATGATATCTCAATATTTGGCTTAGTTATGATGAGAACATGACCCCCTGTATATATGAGTTACTGAAACCAGTATAGTTCATCTCAAGTCGTAGTATCTTCCTACAGTAGATTTACTCCTAGCTGTAGGTCCCAAAGCTGTTGCCTACTTATTAGTGTCACCCACTTAATCTTTGGCCCAAATTGCAGCATTACATCCCAATATTTGGCTTAGTTATGCTGCCAAAATGGCGCACTACCTACATGGCTTTATTGCAGCCAGACCCCTCCATTGGAGGTTACAGACCATTGTGACATGGGTATAACTCATCTGTACGTCTCAAAGCTGTTCCGCCTTTATTGGGGTAATTCACTCAGTGTTTGGACCAAATTGCAGTACAATATTCTCATATTTGGCTTAGTTATGGTGGAAACATGACCCGCTGTATATACTAGTTTACTGCAACCAGTGCACCTCATTTCCAGTCGCAAAAGCCTGCGACAAGAGTTTCCTTCACAGATGTAAGTCTCAAAGCTGTTCTATATTTATTAGTGCCACTCCCTCCATAATTGGCCCAAATTGCAGCATTATAGCCCAATATTTGGCTTGGTTATGCTGCCAAAATGGCGCACCAGGTATATGGGTTTTATGCAGCTAGACCACTTAATTGCAGGTTACAGAGCAATGTGACATGGATTAACCCATTCTGCAGATGTCAAAGCTATTCCATATTTATTAGTGATTTTTACTGAGTGTATGGACCAAACTGCAGCATGATATCTCAATATTTGGCTTAGTTATGATGAGAACATGACCCCCTGTATATATGAGTTACTGAAACCAGTATAGTTCATCTCAAGTCGTAGTATCTTCCTACAGTAGATTTACTCCTAGCTGTAGGTCCCAAAGCTGTTGCCTACTTATTAGTGTCACCCACTTAATCTTTGGCCCAAATTGCAGCATTACATCCCAATATTTGGCTTAGTTATGCTGCCAAAATGGCGCACTACCTACATGGCTTTATTGCAGCCAGACCCCTCCATTGGAGGTTACAGACCATTGTGACATGGGTATAACTCATCTGTACGTCTCAAAGCTGTTCCGCCTTTATTGGGGTAATTCACTCAGTGTTTGGACCAAATTGCAGTACAATATTCTCATATTTGGCTTAGTTATGGTGGAAACATGACCCGCTGTATATACTAGTTTACTGCAACCAGTGCACCTCATTTCCAGTCGCAAAAGCCTGCGACAAGAGTTTCCTTCACAGATGTAAGTCTCAAAGCTGTTCTATATTTATTAGTGCCACTCCCTCCATAATTGGCCCAAATTGCAGCATTATAGCCCAATATTTGGCTTGGTTATGCTGCCAAAATGGCGCACCAGGTATATGGGTTTTATGCAGCTAGACCACTTAATTGCAGGTTACAGAGCAATGTGACATGGATTAACCCATTCTGCAGATGTCAAAGCTATTCCATATTTATTAGTGATTTTTACTGAGTGTATGGACCAAACTGCAGCATGATATCTCAATATTTGGCTTAGTTATGATGAGAACATGACCCCCTGTATATATGAGTTACTGAAACCAGTATAGTTCATCTCAAGTCGTAGTATCTTCCTACAGTAGATTTACTCCTAGCTGTAGGTCCCAAAGCTGTTGCCTACTTATTAGTGTCACCCACTTAATCTTTGGCCCAAATTGCAGCATTACATCCCAATATTTGGCTTAGTTATGCTGCCAAAATGGCGCACTACCTACATGGCTTTATTGCAGCCAGACCCCTCCATTGGAGGTTACAGACCATTGTGACATGGGTATAACTCATCTGTACGTCTCAAAGCTGTTCCGCCTTTATTGGGGTAATTCACTCAGTGTTTGGACCAAATTGCAGTACAATATTCTCATATTTGGCTTAGTTATGGTGGAAACATGACCCGCTGTATATACTAGTTTACTGCAACCAGTGCACCTCATTTCCAGTCGCAAAAGCCTGCGACAAGAGTTTCCTTCACAGATGTAAGTCTCAAAGCTGTTCTATATTTATTAGTGCCACTCCCTCCATAATTGGCCCAAATTGCAGCATTATAGCCCAATATTTGGCTTGGTTATGCTGCCAAAATGGCGCACCAGGTATATGGGTTTTATGCAGCTAGACCACTTAATTGCAGGTTACAGAGCAATGTGACATGGATTAACCCATTCTGCAGATGTCAAAGCTATTCCATATTTATTAGTGATTTTTACTGAGTGTATGGACCAAACTGCAGCATGATATCTCAATATTTGGCTTAGTTATGATGAGAACATGACCCCCTGTATATATGAGTTACTGAAACCAGTATAGTTCATCTCAAGTCGTAGTATCTTCCTACAGTAGATTTACTCCTAGCTGTAGGTCCCAAAGCTGTTGCCTACTTATTAGTGTCACCCACTTAATCTTTGGCCCAAATTGCAGCATTACATCCCAATATTTGGCTTAGTTATGCTGCCAAAATGGCGCACTACCTACATGGCTTTATTGCAGCCAGACCCCTCCATTGGAGGTTACAGACCATTGTGACATGGGTATAACTCATCTGTACGTCTCAAAGCTGTTCCGCCTTTATTGGGGTAATTCACTCAGTGTTTGGACCAAATTGCAGTACAATATTCTCATATTTGGCTTAGTTATGGTGGAAACATGACCCGCTGTATATACTAGTTTACTGCAACCAGTGCACCTCATTTCCAGTCGCAAAAGCCTGCGACAAGAGTTTCCTTCACAGATGTAAGTCTCAAAGCTGTTCTATATTTATTAGTGCCACTCCCTCCATAATTGGCCCAAATTGCAGCATTATAGCCCAATATTTGGCTTGGTTATGCTGCCAAAATGGCGCACCAGGTATATGGGTTTTATGCAGCTAGACCACTTAATTGCAGGTTACAGAGCAATGTGACATGGATTAACCCATTCTGCAGATGTCAAAGCTATTCCATATTTATTAGTGATTTTTACTGAGTGTATGGACCAAACTGCAGCATGATATCTCAATATTTGGCTTAGTTATGATGAGAACATGACCCCCTGTATATATGAGTTACTGAAACCAGTATAGTTCATCTCAAGTCGTAGTATCTTCCTACAGTAGATTTACTCCTAGCTGTAGGTCCCAAAGCTGTTGCCTACTTATTAGTGTCACCCACTTAATCTTTGGCCCAAATTGCAGCATTACATCCCAATATTTGGCTTAGTTATGCTGCCAAAATGGCGCACTACCTACATGGCTTTATTGCAGCCAGACCCCTCCATTGGAGGTTACAGACCATTGTGACATGGGTATAACTCATCTGTACGTCTCAAAGCTGTTCCGCCTTTATTGGGGTAATTCACTCAGTGTTTGGACCAAATTGCAGTACAATATTCTCATATTTGGCTTAGTTATGGTGGAAACATGACCCGCTGTATATACTAGTTTACTGCAACCAGTGCACCTCATTTCCAGTCGCAAAAGCCTGCGACAAGAGTTTCCTTCACAGATGTAAGTCTCAAAGCTGTTCTATATTTATTAGTGCCACTCCCTCCATAATTGGCCCAAATTGCAGCATTATAGCCCAATATTTGGCTTGGTTATGCTGCCAAAATGGCGCACCAGGTATATGGGTTTTATGCAGCTAGACCACTTAATTGCAGGTTACAGAGCAATGTGACATGGATTAACCCATTCTGCAGATGTCAAAGCTATTCCATATTTATTAGTGATTTTTACTGAGTGTATGGACCAAACTGCAGCATGATATCTCAATATTTGGCTTAGTTATGATGAGAACATGACCCCCTGTATATATGAGTTACTGAAACCAGTATAGTTCATCTCAAGTCGTAGTATCTTCCTACAGTAGATTTACTCCTAGCTGTAGGTCCCAAAGCTGTTGCCTACTTATTAGTGTCACCCACTTAATCTTTGGCCCAAATTGCAGCATTACATCCCAATATTTGGCTTAGTTATGCTGCCAAAATGGCGCACTACCTACATGGCTTTATTGCAGCCAGACCCCTCCATTGGAGGTTACAGACCATTGTGACATGGGTATAACTCATCTGTACGTCTCAAAGCTGTTCCGCCTTTATTGGGGTAATTCACTCAGTGTTTGGACCAAATTGCAGTACAATATTCTCATATTTGGCTTAGTTATGGTGGAAACATGACCCGCTGTATATACTAGTTTACTGCAACCAGTGCACCTCATTTCCAGTCGCAAAAGCCTGCGACAAGAGTTTCCTTCACAGATGTAAGTCTCAAAGCTGTTCTATATTTATTAGTGCCACTCCCTCCATAATTGGCCCAAATTGCAGCATTATAGCCCAATATTTGGCTTGGTTATGCTGCCAAAATGGCGCACCAGGTATATGGGTTTTATGCAGCTAGACCACTTAATTGCAGGTTACAGAGCAATGTGACATGGATTAACCCATTCTGCAGATGTCAAAGCTATTCCATATTTATTAGTGATTTTTACTGAGTGTATGGACCAAACTGCAGCATGATATCTCAATATTTGGCTTAGTTATGATGAGAACATGACCCCCTGTATATATGAGTTACTGAAACCAGTATAGTTCATCTCAAGTCGTAGTATCTTCCTACAGTAGATTTACTCCTAGCTGTAGGTCCCAAAGCTGTTGCCTACTTATTAGTGTCACCCACTTAATCTTTGGCCCAAATTGCAGCATTACATCCCAATATTTGGCTTAGTCCCACATGTTAAGCTTGTAGGTTATAAAAGCTACATTTAACTAATTAAAATGTTCAATTTTGAACAATTCCCAGAATTTTGTCAGATGAGTAGGAATCCAGTACAAAGTGAACTCCAGTTAATTACTATTTATTCATTGCTAGCTTAAAAACCAATGTCTATAGCATTTCAATATAGCTCCTGTTAAAGATTTTATAAGGTATAATGGACCGACAGACTTTTGCATTTATTAATATAGATGTAGGATCACTTTAGTTGTTACTTCAAATGTCACAAATTCCATTATATTTTTTTTGTCACATTCATTTCTGCCCCTGAAAGGACCAGTCTTATTAGCTCTGTTCCTCAACAACAAGGCAACTCTTACCAGCTAAATTTGCATTATAAAATTGAGTTTCTGTTCCCTTCTACACTTGCTCCACATGTTACAGAGTCACTTCTGACCCTGTCATCTCCCTCCTACTGCCAACATTCCCTACAGAAGTGGAGCTCTCCCTTATCTTGCGCAGGGTCTCTTTACGCAATGTCCTCTTGCGCTTGTCTTTCTGTACACGCTTGTATGAGACATGAGCCAGTAGGTAAAACCTGTGTAGCATGAGGAAGACCCCACAAAGTCCTGCCAGTACACTCCAGGGAGTGGTGCTATAGATCAGAGTTGACTGTTCTACAAGATTGTTTTTCCATTCAAAGAAAATAAAGAATAGGTGTTTGTCCTGTTCTTCAGGTGGCCGGCTGTCATGGAAACGCACCACACTGTACTGAAAAAGTAAGGATATAAGAAAGGTTTATATTAATCTATTGATATTTTCACATGTCTATCCCATTTTTTAAATCTTGCTTAAAACTCTTTGCAAGTGATCTTTTCTGTCCAGACTATTTGATCAATCTTTGTTAGTCGATCTGTATTATAAATTATCTTTGGGATAAATCGACCTGTCTTTACAGCTATGTGACCTATCCTGTTCAGTTTTTTCATGATACAACTAATCTTGGCACTTGGAAGGAGGTCATAGGACCTATATATTCAGTTATGTGACTTATAAATCCAGGCATAAGGCAACAAGAGTTTAATTGGAGAGTCAGATTTTCCCCTCTTCCAGTAGGAGGGGATCAGTAATACCACGGCTATGGCTTTAACTTTTTATGCACAAGTACAACACCAATTAAGCTATATTTAGGTGTACAATCTATGCATTGTAAATGGTTCTTCACAATTTACCTCCACATCAAAATTGGTGTGCTTGGTTCCATCCAGGAGGAAAGTCTCAGACATGATGAGTTTAATCCACATCCTCAGTCCTGCTGACAGAGCAAAGGTTGGCACATAAGTGTGGTAATGAAGAATGGCCAACTCCTGATCCTTGAATGATCTACAGAGTAGACAAGTCAGAGATTTCATGACCCTTTAAGCAGTAACAAACACATATTTCAGAAAACATTTACATTAATGTGTAAAGAGCAGTAAACATGGCATATATATTAGTTTCATATTTTGTACCCACTGCGTTCTGAGTTCATTGTGAATTATTACTTCGTCATGACTTTCATCTGACCCTTCACATATCTGTACCTTTTTGTCTCCTAGATTTTAATACCCTTTAACTTGAAATGGTAATCACGAAATGGTGGTTTAAATTCCTGGTGATACCTGGGTTTTAATCCTGGGGGTGAGGGAATGAAATAGTGCAAATATATTCTATTATATCACATACATCATATTTATTGGGTTATTTTTTTATGTAAGATGGATAAAATCTGTTAACATGTCCTATGTAAGCGGGTATATTACCAATGACAACCTACTAATTACAGATTGGGTCAGTACACTGTAATTTCTTTGTAATTTGTAATTTATCTATCCCAAGTCTCTCCACTAACAAATTAAATGAATAAAAATATTATTATTTCTGACATCCACAGGGAAATCATTGCCACCTTGGTAAAATATAAAATATTCACTACTTTTTAATCCAAGCCATTAATAAAATGTTTACAGATTTATTGTTGTAATCCCATCTAGGCTGGCATAAAATCCCAACTTGGATAAAACTGGAATTCAAATCTGAGCACTATCACTCTGGCATTGTAGTATCCACGGTCCATTGTTTACCCACACTTTAATGAATAATACACTTATTCGCATATATTTTATAACAAATATACTATTTATTTATTTGGGGTTTTACATCGCTTTCAACACTGTACAGGTCATATCATGATGGGCAGTTGGAAGGAGAGAGGAAACCAGTACACACAGTTCGTCAGGGTTCTGTACTCTAAGCTGCCGACCAACGGCAAGCAACTACCAGCTTTCCCATTGAGACTGTGCTGGGAACTGAACCCCGGCCTCAGAGTTACCACTCTGCCAGCGTGGCCCCCAACAAAGATACTAAGCATATAAGATGATAATAATATGGATGAGGATAAATGTGAAACAGCCTTTAAAACCACTAAGGACAGAACGTGAAGGTCCTCTTAAGAAAAGAAAAGCTACTGAAATGGCCCTAAAACCACAAATAATGTTGCACACAGACGGCACTTCAAGCGACAACGTTAGATGTCTTCCAGTAGCTCAGTCCCTTTCTGAAAGAGACCATTGGCATTCACCACAAGATCACATCAGCTAGATTCAGACACACAGAGAGGTTACAGCCAATACCAAATGTGATAATCACTGGACCACTATGGTGCCCGCCAATACAGAAGAAAGGTTAAGTTTATTGTATGTCCTTTTCAACAGGTCAAATAATCACAGACCACCAGTGAATCCAACATGTTGCCTTGAGCTGAGGCTGACACAGATGTAGTGATGAGGTCCAAGTGATTAGATGCCAGACTTGCTAACCACCCAGCCACAGGGGTCTAGTGCCGGGAATACATGATGCAGTGATATAATTGGAGATTCTTGTCTCCAGTTGTTCCTACAACACCAAAATTTGTCACTCTGACTGGCAATACCTGGCAGATCAATTTTGTCACTCTTCAGTTCACAAATCAGTGAAACATGTTGGCCATAGTTTTGCCTTCAATGCGCCTAAAAATATGGAATGACCTACCTGATAACATGTGCAATGTGACCTATATTGTCTCCTTCAGGGAAAGCTCAAAACTTATATGTTTACAAAACAATCTATGCACCTTAACCACCAGGCTCCCTGTGTCTTCTCTGATATGACCTGGTTATGTTAATGGACTCTTACTCAATATATTTATGTATAGTTGCACCTTAGAGTCTGTCAGATGATTAAGATTAAGTGCAATGAAAAGTCTTATCAGATCAGATTAAATATAAAAATATCAAATTCACTATACCAGGCATAAAAATGTCACTGGAAAGAAACCCTCAAAATTCATAAATTGTATGTAAATGGCCTCTGGCTTTCTGCTGTACAATAAACAGAACGTAAATTGTTAATTTTATCCTTCTTTTGTGTGAGTTACAGTAAATCTGTTTTAATATATATATATATTCATTTGTACAAAAAAATTATACATGTATTTTACATTGTATAACTAATCTTTTAAAAGTGGTTTCAGAGTGACGATTTTACAATTTCTACATGAAATCAGCGCCTGGACAATGCATGTTCAGCATACAAGTCATAGCTTTTCCTTCAGTTTTGCTTAATGGCCAGAGCTAGCTTGAAATAAATTCAGTGTTTACTTGATTTTATGCTGAACTGACAAGCCAAACAGTGAAGGATATTACAAAAATCATAAACTTATTTACAATACCTAGAATGGGTGATTTCCCCAGTGACAAAAATCCATCACCCTTACATTGACACAACTTTTAGTAATTTCCAGTTACAATGCTTAACTTTTGCAAGAGTTGTTTGTAAATTTCAAAATTATACTTTTACTTCATTTAAGAGATAAGTTATATGATACACACAATAATACATCTATAGTTTTGGTTCCTAATGTTATCATTTCCAAATTTTCAAACCATCTGCTTAATTTTTTCCCCATTTATGTATATTCTTTGGTACTGATTGAACATTTATAAATCTGCAGCATTGCCATTTTGAAAAGCAATACTACCAATTGAACCAACAACACATATGACATATTGTGTACTTTTCTAATAATGCCCCCATATATTACACTTGTCTATGACCATTGGAGTTTTGAAAGGAGTAATTGCTTTGTGTCTTTGTACAATTAAAGGGAAATGGGGCTGCATTCTATTTTAAGCCACAAAGACAATAAAGTTGAAAAATAGTACATCAATCCACAGCAGTCAATAAAGCTGTGTGTAATTGGCTCCCTGATTGAGGCGTTAAATAATTCAGCATTCACCGGGTTTTAAAGGCGGTGAACCTTTTAAAAACATCTGCACAAAGGTCTTACAGTTTACTTTGGCCCCCTGGGTAAATACCACCCCAAGAAGTGGGATTTTACTGCTTGATAATTTGTCACAACTTTGAACAAAAATAGCTTTTCTTTTTTATTGATTTAAATGTATTCAGTGAAAAAACACATCAACAAGATAGACTATTAGGGCCAAACTGATTTTTTTCTAGAATTATCTACTTGTTTTCAACACAGTGAATGAACTTTTAAACTTGAGCACTTGAATTTTAAACTGGACAAATTAACTTATCAATAAGTCAATAAATCGACTTTTAAACTCAATTAACCGACATCTAAACTGAAAGTCTTAACTTAGTCTGAAACTAAGTTAACTTAGTCTATTAAACTTGAATATTGATTTATTGAGTTTTAGATTTGATTTATTTGCTTTAAATAGTGCCAATTAATCTAGTTAAAAAGTTAAGATTCCACCCCCTCCTCCCAAAAATAAATAAATAATAAGTAAACATAAAAATCAAGTTTTAATGATCATCCGTATGTGAAAGTCCTTTAAATCAAAATAATCTTAAAAGCTGACCATTTATAGTCCATTAAGGTGCGTGCATACGATTTTATACCAAGATAAAGATCTAATATACAATATATTAATACATAGTATAGTATATTGTTTGCAAATATTGAACAATAACTAGGTTACTAACACATTCATAATACACTCCAATGGAAATCAAGACTGGTACAAAACTCTGAATCTACACCCATAAATTCCAGAAAACAATTTATTTCTGGCATGGCTTCTACTAACAGCTCCTCCAACTTCAGTGATACTTAAGAAAAAAAGTGTTGCCAATGACCAACAGCTGCTGATAATTATTCTATGTACTCTGTTATATACCAAGTCGAGACCTGTGGTAAGTCATCACACCAAGTAGCAAACTACTATTGCTACTTACCTCTTCCACCTGTGTAAAGACCAGGATTAAGCTAATATTCAAGACTATTTTTTCACTCGTGGAAAGTAAGAACTATTGTGGTTGAAACATTGGTTTTTCTTGCTTCTGCTATTACTCTCTTTATAACGTTTCAGGAAAAAAAACAGAGCATTTTTGTCGAATGGAAAAACTCTAAACATAACCATGTATTGGCAAGCACCTGTCAAATTTCACACTTTATGTCAGTCCAGAGATTTAAATTCATGGTCTCAGGGCTTTTGGGCGAGTGTCACCCCGACGTGTTGAAGTCCATCGTCAAAGAACATGCGCAAGTAAGCTCTCTCTTCACAGGTGACCGGCCAACAGTTATTAAATATTCAGTCATCTCTGCAAATGATTCTTTGTTCATCTTTGATGGATAATGACTTCCTTTCTAGTTGGCCAATTTGATATACATAATAAAAGAAGTAGTAATCCACAGATATGTTTGTTTGCTTGTGTTAGCTGTAAGATAATTATCTGTGTACAAAGGTGACATAGGCTCTGCATAATAATGAGGTCAACAAAAACCTAAAGCCTAACATTCTTCCACATATCAATATAATACTTCTGCTCTTTTGATGAGCCATATTTTACTATGAAGTCGATCAACATTGGTGGTAAGTATTAATTGGATGTAAAATTCAAATGAACATAAAGAACTAATTTGTACATATTCAGATTTCATTTTCAGGACGCCTGTCGCCTGATCAATACTATTTGTTGGTGTATTGTGAAGGTCAAAGTTGGGTTTTACGTCCCATTCAACAGCCAGGTCATATTGAGGCAGGTCCTCAGCATTGTCACTTGTGGGGTTCAAACCCACACAGAAGTGACTGCCTGTGATTAGATGCCAAACCTGCTGACCACTTGGCTACTGAGAACCTTTGGTGCATTATGAAACACAACGCTGAGAAATACCCATGGATGTTAATCTCTTGTCTTGGAAGTTTTGCATCATATATAGAAAAATGCGAAAGCAATGAAAGTGAAGAAGCTTCTAATTTCGTCCCACAGTACCATAGCGGATCTTTAATATTGTCGTTGACCAGAATCTGAACAAATACTTATCCATGCACTGTACAGTAATTCATTGCTGACAACTTTATATTGTTATGAGCCATTCTCGTCAGTTTTAAGTACATCTGGAGGGACATAAAGATTAATTTGCCAACGTTAAAATTTATATGCCTTTACCCAAACTATTGCATCAAATGACCCTATTGACAAGACTTGAAAATATAAAGAGTAACAAATATCCACATATTATATACACTGGCATGTTCTGCTATACCTTCCCAAGGACTCACAGAGTACACTTACCAAGGTTCCTATTTATATTTTACCGCAGCTTTTGCATTCCATTAAGAATTACAGATATTGAGGCATATACGTGTTCCAGAGACCATCATAGTTAACCCAACTTGATAATTAAAGTTTTTTTTTTTATTTTGTTCTGTTCCTAGCAACTACAAAGGTGACAGACCCTAACCGAATACAACATGTTGCTGTGAGATGGACCCAAACCCATGAAACCCGAAACAAAAGGACAAAAGACAAATTTATCATGGTGGATATTGGTGTATTTACCTCAAGTCTTACCTGAAACTAACAAGCACAAATACTGAGCATTGTTTTATGGATCATAACTTCATCCATGGATGATGCACTTACTTGTTCCGGAAGTCATCATAACCATCAAACACAAAGTAGCTGACAGTGAAGAAGTCTCTGGTTTTGTCCTGGAGGGCAAAGTGCATGAAGATGGCCTCTCTCTTGGAGAAGGAAGTGGGTCCTCTGAAAATAATCACATCACGGCCTGTGTCTGGATAGTGAGGGTCAGTATACAGAAGGCGAGTGTGACTACAGTTCCTCTTCAGTAGGTCCAACTGACTCAGCCGCACTGTGAGATAAAGACTCAATGTAAACTCAATGTATTTTTTTCTCAAATCAATGCTTTAGAGATTTTACTGAAACTTCAAACATGCTAAAAACTGGAATACTCGTTAATTGACATATTTGTCATGGTCGAACTCCAATCTGGTAGAATTTGAAATTGAACCGATAGAAAGTCCAATTGGAGTTCACTGCAGCTAGATTTAATCTTGGCTTTCTTCTCTTCTGTAAGGGATACAGTCATTGTGGAAGAATTGAGAACAAAACCCAGAAAAGTGATTTCTTGAACAGGTGTAAGGACAGATTTTTCAGGATGAATTATAAATCCCATGTCTTGTAACAACTGAACTGTATCCATAAGGTTTTGTTGGCATTCTTTACATGTAAACCCTTTCAGAAATCCATCATCAATGTACTGAACAGATTCATGGCCCTTCTGTCTTAGTTTAGCAAGTACTGGCTTCATGAGTTTTGTGAAGATTCTTGGGCAACAGGAAAGGCCATTTGGAAAAACAGTATATTTATAATGTTTTCCCTCATAGCAGAATTTCAGATATTTCTGGTAATCTGTGTGAATGCTGACACAATAATATGCCTCAAGCAAGTCTATGGTACACACATATAACAATTGTCTGTCATCATATTTACTGCTTGTTGTAGATTTTCCATTTTAAAATGTTGGTAAGGAGTATATTCATTCAGTTGCTTTAAATTTAAAATCATTCTGAAACTACCATTTTTCTTCTCTCTCAGGAAAATATTTGAGATAAAATCTCCAGGTTCACGCTTACAGGTAACTAAGACCCCAGTTTTTAACAGGCGTGATATTTCATGCTCTACATGAATTTTCTCCTCATCTGAGAAAGAAACCTTGGTAGGGAGGTGTTTCTGCATTGGAGTAGATGTAAATGGTATTTTGAAACCCTCAATATCACCTAGAATTATAGTATCAGTTGTCAATTCCCTCCAGTTTGATTTGAATGCTTTAAGCCTGCCAGCCTGGAAAATCTCTTGTTTGATACTATTATTTGAGATAGTATTGCAGACAAAAGTGGCATAATCACTTTACTAACCTTGTGTGTGTTAACTTGTGAGGTATCTGGGGTGTTATGTGTTACTGTGGCCTCTGCTGTTTTTTGTAGGGCTTGTACCTCTGTTGTGGCTGTTGAACTGCTTTCCCTTTGAACTGGTTGTTCCTTTGATAGCCCCGGTCGCAGGGCAAACGGTAGTTTTTTGGCCGACTATATTTTGCCTTTGTATTGAGCGGAATTTGTTTTCTTGAGGTGAGCCATGGTTTTAAGGATATCATCCCCAAACAAAATGGTGGTGATTGGAACATCAGGTGATGTTAAGCCACTGTAACATTTCTTCAAATCAGGAGATAGAACATCTCTCCTCTTATGGGAGAGAGTGACATGGGCATGACCAAGCAATGCCAGGACATCTGTGATGGTGGTCACCAATGCACGAGTATCCAGTGCAGTAGAGGACAGTAGGTCATTTGCAACCTCAGACAATGCACATGATGCCTTAGTGATGGCAAGCTGGGTGAACTGGAGTGGTTTCTCCCTGGCCAGTGTGCGGGTCCCCATCATATCTTTGATGACTTTGTTGATGGATGGCACAATGAGTTTTTCACAATTTTCTGGGCGCAGATATTTGGCCTGCTTTTCTTTCACTTTCTCCGAAGTCAGGGTTGAGGTGAAGCGTTTGTCTATAATTTTGGCCAACTTGTCATTGATTTTGGGCCCCAGTGGTTCACTGTCATCCAGGTCTTGAACAATTTGGTCCAATAATCCACTCTCTTCAGACTCTGGGTCTGCATTGGATCTTTTATCCAGTAGGCTTTCTATAGCCTCCTCATCTGATTCTTCATCAGACTGCCGCGAAACAGAGCACGCCCTCTTCACCGGCACCTCATCCCTACCGTCATCTGTTGGGCCACGTTTCTGTGACAGGGCCTGTATTGCAGAGCTCATGTCCTGCATAGTTTTGGCAATGGAAGCCAACTGAGTTTCAAGGTACAGAGACCCTTGCCCATCACCAACAGATGAACTCCCGGGGGGAGAGTGCTCTTGAATGTCCTGTGCATCCCTTGTTAGTATTCCAAATTAAGATATCCAAATGTCAAGTATTATCCAATGCAACAGAATTTTAGTAAATTATTTTCCAACCCATGTATGACATAGGAAATGTTAATCCTATAAAGATTTTTTATCCAAACAATTTTAAGATGCACAAAGTATTCTAATGGAGCCAGCAAAAAGGCTAATATATTTAGAATGCTAGAGAAAAACTTTTCACATGTGAACTCTTCAAAGCAGCAAACACAAGTGAGCTCTGACAAGTGCAAGCCTTCTCATGTGATTTCTCTGTTCTGGAGCAGTGTGAGATAAAATCACAATCAAACTTCACCTTACAGGTAAGTCTCGTTTAATTTTTAAATTCTACCAAATTGGAGTTTCTTCCATGACATATACATACAATGTTTGCAATGTAATACTAGGTCACATTTTTCCTAGCAGGAGTCAGGAGTCACGAATGAATTGGCTCATGAGTTGTTGTTTTTTGTTGTGTTCGGATGTGGGTTTGTCTGCTTTTTATTTTGGTCAGATACCTGCAGTGCAATCAGTGCAATTTGACACAGCCTTGGAATGTGTTTTGTAGTAGAGACTGCTTTTTAAAAATGTTTTTAAATACTTTCCCTGACCTCTCATAAGCTCTACTACAGTAGACATGCTGGGGGGAGTAAGGGGAGCGACAAGATAGATATACATGGCAGCACTAGCCAGATACAGGGTCTCTTTCAGAGTTATGAGAGCGAGGTTGTCGACTGGAAAGCCACCGCACACAGAAACAACTATTAGGAAAGCTGTGACCTGAATACTGAAAGCTGACTAAAAATAGGTGATGTGCGCTGTTGAAAAAAATATTTGACTGTTTTGTTCTTTATGTGAACTATATCTTTATAGAAATGTTTGTTGCAAGATAAATACAGGTTGAAACTATGTTATACATAAATTTTCCATATGGTAACTGAAGGCATCGTCCATGGTTTATATGGGGTTGTGACCCATTCTTTTTTGGTGTTTATCCGATGATTCATTGACATATTGCTACCATCTCTTACTAAGCTGATCAATTGATTGTTCATGGGGGGATGTGTCCCTGATGCTTTCAAAACTGCTGTAGTCACTCCTCTTATTAAAAAGGCAAATCTTTCTTCAGATGACCTCAAGAATTATCGCCCTGTATCTGGCATCAGTTTCATATCAAAATTGGTAGAATGTGTGGTTGCTAAGCAGCTCTTAGAACATATCCATGTCCATAACTTAGACAACCTGTATCAGTCTGCATATAAAGCAGGTCACTCATCAGAGACAGCTCTTCTCTCCATAAAAAATGAAGTGCAGTTATCTTTATCAAGAGGTGAACCCACTGCCTTAGTATTGCTCAACTTGTCTGCTGCCTTCGACACCATAAATCATTCTACTCTTCTCAGTTGCCTCCATGTTTGGTTTGGTGTCGGTGGTTCTGTTCTAAAATGGTTCACTTCCTACCTAACAGACAGTTATCAGTCAATTAAAATTGGTTCTACTTTGTCAGATGTTTGTAAACTCCTATTTGGCATTCCCCAAGGTTCTGTTCTAGGCCCTTTGTTGTTCTCATTGTACACCACCCCCTCAGTTTGGTTATCAGTAAATATAAAGGAATAAAGTTTCATTTTTATGCAGATAACAGCCAAGTTTATGTGCGTTTATCCCAGAAGAATGCATCTGCTGCCTTTGAACAATTGAACAGGTGCCTAAATGATGTTGAAGAGTGGATGTCTACTAGCAAGCTCAAATTGAATCCTGGAAAGACTGAGTTTATCATGTTTGGTTCGAACATACAGAGGGACAAGTTGAAAACTTGTTTCCAATTAATATCTTGGGCAGTCCACTCAGCCCTGTTGACTCAGTCAGGAATTTGGGTGTGTGGTTTGATTCAGATTTTCCCTTGTCTAAGCATGTTCAGAATGTCTGCAAAAGTTGTTTTCTGAAACTGCATGATTTCAGACATGTCATGCAGTTTCTTACTCATGATGTTTCTGTACTTGTGGCTAACGCTCTTGTTAGTAGTCAGTTGGATTACTGCAACTCACTTTTCAGGAACCTCTCCACGTTCAATCTATGTAAATTACAGTGCATCCAAAAAAGGTGCAGCCATCTAACACCAGTTGATACATCAGTATAACTCCTGTGCTTAAGAAATTGCATTGGTTTCCTGTTGAACAGTGCACGGTGTTTAAGACAGCCACACTTGTTTACAAGTATCTTCACACAGCACAGGTTTTCCTAGGTATTATGCTCCATATCTTTCTGCCTACAGCAGTTCTTATAGCACCAGGGTCAGCCAAAGTGGTAGCAATTTCTTTGTCATTCCTACCCTTCTGTTCATAAATCTGTCAAGCAGTTTGGTTATAGTTTTGCTTTTGATGCTCCCACTGTTTGGAATGCCGTTCCAGATGCTCTTCCAGATGAGATTTGTGCCTCTTTCAGAAAGCAGCTTAAAACCTACCTGTACACCAAAGCATATCCACCTTAGCCTAGATCATTCCCTGGTGTTCTCCATGGTGCTTGACCCCTCTTCTGTCTCTGGATATTGAAATTTGGTCTACTGCTTTTTTGGTTTTGTCGTGCCTTAGAGTCCTTTTGTATGGGGAGATTAAGCACTATAAAAGTCCAATTAGAATTAGACTACATAGGATGAGTAAAGATAAAAGGAGGTTGTCTCTCCGTGATAAATGTTTGTATGATTTATAAGGTTACTGCCCATGTCCATTCAGTGACCGTGCACGTCATACCTTATGGATACTCCAAATCTTGGATGATATGAGGCATCCTTGGAGGTTGTTCTGACACTGAGTAAAACTTCTCATCGAGGGGTATATCGCTTGTATTTTGAATAGGATAAATTACCATACTAAATGGTTTTTGGTCTACTGTCAACACATTGGCCCTACAGCCTGATATTGTAAACATATCGTATATTTATGCTTTTTGCAATTTGTTTCCTTTCATTTACTCTTAAAATTTATTTACTTGACCTTATCATCTATAGCATGTAAACTGAGCCCACACACAATTTAAGGAAATTTTGTGCTGTTTTAGTTTGTGCTGTTTCTCACCTTTAGACGTGACAACATTATTGAAGTAATGACCACAAGCCAAGAAGTCTGCCCCTCCAGGGTACACTGCTATACCTGAAAGTTTGTAAATATTATGAAAAACACGGATATGAATGTGTTGCAGTGAGCTTGGGTAATCAGGGAATATGCCTATTTCATAGCATTATCAGGGAATACATGTATTTCCCGAATTTCGCATAAGCAGTAAATTTCACGCTTATAACCTATATTTGGCTGTAACATACACATTAGCTGGAAATCCTGCGACAGATTAGTGAAAGTCTTAGCCAAAAGTGAACTAAGGTTTATCTCAATTCTAGGAATGTTTTCTCTATGTTATTGCAAATATATATATTCAACTAAATGTAGTGATCTAAAAGATATTGCAGTTCGTTCTTTATATTAACCCTGTCTATATTTTTCAGGTTGAATTTGTTTACAGACTCAAATACCAACATATCAACATTCATTTAAGAGGCATTATGCTTTCAAAAACATTGGCTAATACTTCGTATAACCTGATATCTCACACCACCTAGTTTCCAACCAACGAAAAAATTGCTAACAATTTGCTATAGGCCAACTGGCACACCTAACCAGACCATTGTCATGTGACTAAAGATGATATTTTCATTGGAACTGAACTAAGGCCTGCACACCCACGTCTATTGAGTCATTTGGACAAACTTTTTTATTTCTTTTCGAGTTCACTCTTTCTTCTAAAGCAATATACTTGTATGCAACACAAAAACTAATGATAGTTGGCAGTGACCGAAATCTCGCTAACCTACGAGATCTCACCAGATGTCATCAGAGTTCAGAGGCAACTAGATGACTATTCAAAGGGATCACTGAGAATTCCAAAGTAGAAAAAAAGAACAGTGGTGTTTGAAATCACATGTGAAGCTTGTCAACAGACAAGTCATATTGACTACATTTCCAGGGGATTATCAATATAGACATAATAAGGTCATCAATTGGAAAGGAATAAAATAGTTTAACCCCACATTTTCATGTGAGATTATAGGGGGGTCGGTGGTGTAGCCATTAGAGTGCTTGCCTTCAACCTTTGAGGTCGCCGGTTGGAATCTCGGCCCTGGCACTTTATGTTGGAAAGTTGGTAGTTTCTTTCCAATGCCCAGTGGTTTACAGTGCAGAGTCTTGACCAACTAGTATGCACTGGTTCCTCCACCCGTAAACTACCCATCACAATATGACCCTGGCTGTTGAACGTGATGTAAAACAAAAAATAAATCTAAATCCTGTGACATTATAATAACAGGGTTGCACTCATTTCCAGTCTAATATAAAACTTTACACTCTTTTGTGTTGTAACATTTAAGATATTTAAAGCACTTATTTTGCATCCCAAAAATCAAAGATTTCAAACGTGTTTAGAATTTTTTTTGAAAAGTCGAGGACTTTGCTTCCCAACCCCTGATGATCTTCAAACCAAACCATCTTTATGGCTTTACGTCAAATTATAGAGATCGTTAGGTACTCCAAAGATATCCTATCACCAACACAATTGATCGTATTGCTGTTATGACCAGTCATATTAAAATGACCAGTCATATTAAAAAATTGATTCAAATGATGAAATGGAGTGCCTCCAAGCTGGCCATCTCCTGGCTGTTCGTTTTATTGGGAACAAATCTGGGGGTCAGGGATATGAACCAGTCATGTTGTATCTGTAATTCATCTAGTCGCATTAAAATCATATTAAATTGTGTAGGTTTGGGCCAAAAAGTACAGTAACTTCTGAGACTACAAGTAAGGTATGATTTGGGGTAGGTTCCTAGGACAATCTACTAGTTCCCAGACTTAACCCAAGGGTTGGGATGCATTTGAATTTTCCTGCCTTTTTGATACTTTTTGGGACTTTTCTACCCCGATCCTGATTAGCCTTAAAGTTGATGCCTCTGTCCCAACAGTCAGTGGATATAGAACCTGCCCTTTAAGGACTTTAATAAGCATATATTTTCTCACAAGAAACTGAAAAAATCATGGGCCGGTTTCACAAATGGGCTTCAGTCCATACTTAGACATAAGTTTAAGACTTTGGTCTTAAATTCTGTCAACAGAATGGTAAGTCCGTGATCTAAGATTTAAAGGATTTCACAAAGTAACTATGCCCATGAAATTGCTAAGTCAGTCACTTAACTTAAAGTCTGGTAGGCACTGGGCTTACATTTTTTTTTAAAAAAAGACTTAAATATGGCCGCCATAAACTTTTGTGCACTTCAAAATTTGAAATGGCTGTAAATAAAGTATAATTATACAGAATACCTCCCTAAAGTAGTCTTTGGGGAGTTTATGTGTGGTAATGAGGTTTCCAATTTCAAAGCAGCAATTATCCTCAGACAAAATGCATCAAATGAAGGATATATATGTCAGCAATAGTATATTTTGAATATCAATAAACGGTCACATGACACAGAAAACCACTGTGGTTATTTTGAACTTGGCTAAGTCAACCTTTGTGAAATCCAGACCTAGCTAAGACCAAAGTCTTAGATTTAAGTCCCTGATTTAGCCAAAAAAACTTTGCTAAGTCTAAGTCCCTTTGTGAAATCAGTCCCTCACTTGAAAAAAAAATTAGATTGCCTATTGAAATGGATTGGACTTTAGTAAATTTGTAGTGTAAGATGAATGTACTGACCTGGAGCTCGATATTCATCAGTTACTTTATAATGCACCGATCTTACTGGATTTCTCACCGACACCACTAAATCATTGACCATTGAGTATGTAGCCAGAACAGCCACCGTTGCCAGAATGATGTAAATAAAAGTAAAACATGCACGCTGAGCCCTCTTCCGCAGTGGTTCCTTTTCATACAGTGTCTCCAGATCAACAGTATCAGCAGCACTATGGCATTTAGAGATTCTACTAAAACTGCACCATGTTTCAGATTGGCTGTCAGAGTTATGCCTACAGCAACAGGCTCTTTGGACCGGAAACAACACTTCCTGGGTCCTTGACCTCTTGTTTTGCAAGCTATGTTTTTGCTTCTGCCTGTTGTGTGAAATCTGTTGGCTGCCAGTTTCATCCTCAAACACTGAATCTAGTTCAGCCTCCCCTTCTGTCTCGCTGACATACTCCCTAGCTTCTTGTATCATAGGTGTGTCAATTGTCGTCTGCTCCTCACTCTTTTTCCCGCCAAATCTAGGATCATCTTCTATATCCAGTGGCTCCTCCCGAGAGGCCTGGCTTTGTTGTTTACTGGTGCTGTTATTGTCGCAGCTGTTTTTATGATCGTGCCTTGCATCACTGTCATCTCCAATACAGGAAGTGCTAATTTTCACTTCCGTTTCTGCACCACCGTTTACTGCTGAATATCTCACCTTCATTTTAACACTCCGTGATTAACTTTCAAACATTAAATATTGAGCTATTTATTTAAAAAGATACTTCCATACATAATTTGATAAAATATTATTTCCCGTCTTTTGTTTTCATGTTTTTGCTGTATTCCTAGAAATGTCACCCATTTATACAAAAACCTCAGCATCCCAGTAAAATAAAATGGCAAGCAGTAAATTTAGTCTGATCCTTTATGCCACAATCATTTAATTCTCCATTACAAAACCCATTTTGTCATTAATAACTAATGTTACTTTTATCCCTGTTTCTTTCCACTGTAATACCCAAGGCAATCATGTTACTTCTACAATCTAAGCTTTCTTTTAATGGTTTAAAATAAAAAAATTAAAATCCACTGATATGGTATGTATATTTCCGTACACTGCAAAGGAACAACCTCAATGGAGGTAACACCGTTTATTCTTTACCAAGAGTATAATTAAGGCTGGCATAAAATATTCTTGGGATTCACCTCTAATTCCACTGCAGTGGTTTTATACTGGGTAAATGTGACCCCTACCTTGGGGACGTGTGATAAATAATTGAGTTTCTTTCTTAGGCAGTATTTTATCATCCAGATTCTGAAGTTACAATGCACATTGTGTTTCTAATTGATCCCGCTCCTGAGAAGAGTGTCCTATTTGTCCTCAGGGCAGAAATTCCCTTTGGTGAATAAAATGATTAATAATTAAGACGAAGATAGAGGTAAACTTTTCACAAATACTCATCACTTGTAATGTATTGTAGCTCATTGAGTAGAACTAATAAACAAACCACCCTTTAAATAGACTTGCTCCAAGTCTTTGTATTTCTTATTCCACCAAATCTTACATACATGGAATCATTATGAATCCACAAATGGGTGGGGATTTTACTGTCAGAGATGAAATACAACTTTTGTCAGCCCAACATTCTGGTAAAAAAGTCATACAGTCCTCATATAATACCTTAGACAAAAGGACTTGAAGAAAGTCTAGCCTTCAAAGAGAGAGGCCAATAACACTCAACATGTATACATGTAGTTATAATACTATTGTATGATTTAAGATATTTCATGATTTTGTGAAAATGAGAACTTAGAAGGAACTCAGCTTCCTAATAATATCGTAGAAATAAGGTTCCAGAGAATATACTTAATTGGCAAATTAAGGATGACCCTACAGTGGAATAATGGACACAGGATGGTAGGCAATGAGTCCATTTTGCTGAATGGCCATCATAAATTTGTCAACCAAGTACAAAGTTGCGGACTTTATTATATTATAATAATAATATTTTAAAGGAAACAGAACAATATTTTATAACTTACTCAGAACTATATCCTTCTTACTACTTCCTTTTAACTTATTTTCCTCTTGTATAAAGTTGGTTGAGATAACGCATGCCTACAGTTTGCACATTGGTGGCTATTGCCTGTGATCCACATCCCCAGTCTTCATTACAATTTTCTACCTTTTATTGCACAAATTGAACAAATTCATTGGACAAAATATAAAGTAAAACTTATAACATCAATGTCAAGTTATATTTTGTATTTAAAATATTAAAAAAATAAAAGCATGTTGGTTTTTTTTTTGAAGTGATGTTACCCTATTTTACTGAGATATTTAAAATATAAATTTATATCTTGACTCTTCCTTACCTTGAAGGAAGAAATTTCCAATGAACTGGATAATGCAGAAACATGGAAAGGGATGGTTTTCTGCAGTGAATTTGTTTGATTGTACACAGGTCAAAATGGGGGTTAAGTAAACAGATTTACCACAGCTATATCGCATACTCCCAATTTTATGATGACCTGTTTCCATTGTGAATTATCCTGGAAACTTGTAGCCTTCTGCTAGGCACATAACTCACTTAATGACTACTACAAAATATACTTATTTCCAGTTCGGTATACCAGTATTTAAAGTTATAGTATACACCTTTCTTCCATCCTACTAAAACAGACCTTACAATTCAAAATGATATTGCTTCTACAGTTGACATTGGTAAGGCCCTTATCCGCCATTATGTATCAGCAGCATATGATACCATTGACCACTCATGGCTGTTGGCTTACTTATCAGGCTGACTGGAGATGGCATGTCCTAAAATGGGCAAAATTATACCTCACTAATCACACACACAAAAACAATCAAAATTAAAGATTTGAACCCTGAATATTTCCATAAGGTGTCCCACAAGAGTTTGTCCTTGGACCACTCTTTTTTACAATGTACCCCACTCCGCTTTGATCCTTCATCTCACAATATATGTACAACACCACTTATGTGCTAATGATACTCATATCTGGTCACAGAGATATTTTTGACAGCAATATCACATAGCTCGAAAAATACCTTAAATGCCATTCGGTCATGGATTGGTAATGGTAAGTTAAAAGTAGATCCTGGTAAGTTTGATTTCATAACTCACAGTGACATGACCAGTCTATCAGGGAAGACTTGAATCCTCATTTGCCTATTAAATTGTCTGCTGGTGGCACAACACCAGCAAGTAAAGTAACGTATCTGGGTGTCATCTTTGTCTATAATCTGTTCCCATGGCAACTCAGTGAGTTTATCATCAAGGACCTGGAAAGAGTTCGCAGACATCTGTATTCCTATACTGCTGTTAAAGTGGCGAATGCACTTGTCATTTGTAGACCGGGTTAGTTTAATTACCAAGTAAGTGTCCAATAATTGAAAATAATGGATTGTGAACAAGGTCTCTATTTTGGCTATTTAAATTATACCCCTTCCTGGATAGTTATTTTTAAGAGGTTGCTCAAAATCATTACTTGTCAATTTGGATATTTTTGGTGTGTGTTTTTTGGGTTTATATGATACATCTTTGTTGAGATAAAGTGGAAGGGTTTCTTTGGAAATATAAAAAAGGGCTTTTGTATATGGTTATAATCACTAACCGGAATGGCTGTCCATTGATGAAAGATACTAGACACTTTCAACAACAAAAAAACAGGTGTAATTTAATCTGTGGTATCATTCAAGCAAACATACATATGCTTCCAAAGCTTAGAGAACCCCCTATGCTGCACTGTTTTCAGGCGAAATGATGATCTCATATCTTACCATAATTAAAAAAGCTCTACTGGCTCTCTATAAAATACCATATAGTTAAAATACAACCTTTTGGTCTACAAATGCATTAAATTCAAGTGCATCTACCCCCTACTTATCATTGACAGTGATCGTAAATTATCTCATTCGTGGAAAACAACTTTCCATACACTCCAATAAAACAAAAATTATATATTTTACACAACCTGAACGAAATTGCCCCACCAAGATTATCTACAGACCAACAAACTAAATTTGATATCAGAAGTGAACTTAAGATATACCTCTTTAGATCAGTCTATGCCACCGCATAGCCATGCACTGGTCAATGCTACCTTTTCTGATTATAACTTTGGCAACAGTGATTGACGCTACCTCTTCGGACATCAGAAACACCTCAGAGGCTAGTTACATAAATTTGATACTTTAATGTTTCAATTATGATTATTACTATTTGCCCATATGACAACTGCTAATTTCTGGTGTCTGTGGCATGAAGCAAAAGAGAATATGACCATTCTTCTGGTTTACCTTTCCAACAAATGTTTGTACCCATTTGTCCTCCTGCCTGAAGAGGGAGCCACATTTGTATAGTACCTTGTCTGATAATACATTCGAGGATCAAACTGTATGCCTCCCATTTTAAGGCGAAAACCCTAAAAATAGGTCATAAATGCCAAGTTTCATGTTATGTATTTATTTTGTGAAACTTAACTTTTGACAAGTTTCTCTACAAAAATTTTTTGTTACCTTTGGAAATATTCTCTGCAAAAAATTAACAAACTGAGATGGCTATTGAAGCCACCTGTGTGACAGTGAAAAACCTACATTTATAACAATATTACTGCTTTTATATCTGTATAAATTACTTGGTACCTTTTAAGTGCATAAGAAGGTGATAACATTAATACCACTTTCAACAGAGAAATGTTTGTTTTATGCCATTTTAACCATTCAAATTTGAGCTATCAGTGAACTACATATAATCATAGTCGATTGGATATTCTACCTCAACCTCTTGTAATTCTTAGCCAAAGAGAAGACTAGATCATTTAGATAATCTGTGAAAATGACTTCACATTCTCTTCCTGTATTTACCTTCTTCTGAGATTACATTTTCCCCAATCCATAAACTCAGGAACCTTCAACTTGTAAAATTATGTTTTTGAATTTGGAAACACAAGGTTACTATTTTAACTATCAACTGAAATTGTTACCTTAATTATTTGAAAAAAACAATATTTTTGTACTTTAATGTGTTACTTCCTCTTAATTGATGAGTTATTCAATTAAATTCGTTCACTAAGTACACTCACAAATAACATACAAGGTAATAATGCCTGGGAACAGAATGTATTGACTTAAGACTATACACTAGCTATGAAGAACTTTACCTTCATAACTAAAGACAACAACTAATACAAGATATGTTTCATTTATAAAATTAATAAGTTTTACTCGTGCTTAAAAATCGACTTATCTTATTTGTAAAAATTCAACTTCAAATATATATGTGGAATAGATAAACTACATTCCTGTCACTAAAAAACACAAATCTCTTTTCACCAGAAAGTAATGATGGGCACTGGTTTTTCTCCCATATTTTAACCTTTACAGACTCCAGTAAATTAGGTCTGGTCTCAGCTTATCAAGCATTTGTCTCATGCTATGTGTTATATAGACACAAAAATGTTGAACACTTTGCTGTAAGGTCAGTGAGTCCTATTGGTTTACAAATTAATGAAAGATTTTTTTTCTTGAAATTCATCAAAACTTTAATGAAATCAATAGAATCAACAATATTACATCATTAATTTCTGGGTTTCTAATTTCCCCCCCCCCCCCGGGTGGAATAGACAAAAGCTTCCATCACCATAAAATAAAATTACTACTTCCAGCTTATCTTCTTCAATAAGGCGCGCATTATGGTTATCACTAATATTAAAATAGTGAGTAAATGTATTTTGTTTTTCGTATTTACACTTCTGTTGTGAAAGTTAAATTGACTTTTGAGGTTTACTGGTTGGGTGTTGCTTGTGCGAGTTAACGTAAAATCACAATATATATGTATACGATTCTATCAAAACACTAAAATATTATCTATCTGCTTGGAAATGTAATTAATTCAACACATTCCCCCAAAATCAAGCTAAATCAGGAAGCTTGCAATTCAGACCAATTAAGATTTATGATAATCACATTAACTCAGCAGAGGTTTGAGTTTCATCTGATTTGGTTTCAAAACTTTTAATGTGTATATACATCTAGCTGTCCAACGTATAACCCTTGGGCCTTCGTGTTCAAATACCTGCAGTCAGAAACACCTGAAAGGAAGAAAAGACAAAAGTCAGGAAGTAGAAATTAATTTACTGTTGCTAGGATGCAATATAAATCACCCCCTCACCCCCATCACTGTTAATAAGAAATTGGTTCAGTCCACGCAACTTAGAGACTGAGATTATCTCTGGGATGTTATGAGATTCAGATCAATTGAATGTGTAAATTATATAAATAATTAGATCATTGACTTTTGTTAGTATTTTGCATGGTAATGAATTGTTATTCCCTATTCGCATTACTTTGGTCTACCGAAAAATTGCAAAGAATCTCAGTATTTATTTATTTATTTGGGGTTTTACGTCGCTTTCAACACTATACAGGTCATATCACGACGGGTAGTTGGAAGGGCAGAGGAAACCAGTACATAGAGTTCACTAGGGTTGTGTACTGTAAACTGCCGACCAACGGCAAGCAACTACCAGCTTTCCCACTTAAGGCTGTCACGGGGGATCGAACCCCGGCCTCATTTTGCAAGTTAAGTTTGTCATGTACACTTACATATAGTACAATGTATATGTACTCTTTCATATCAGAGCATACTGCTACCACAGAAATATCTATTGAGCCAATGTGTCCTGATATGTATGAGTTTGTTATGACTATCAAACATGTTTCAAAAGGGTTTTTGCTACAAAATTGAGCTTTAAACAATGTTACATGACAAACACTTTCTGTGATTATCTTGAAGAAAACATAATGGCTGAGAAACACAGATAAACATTGTCAGTGGAGCGACTACAGTTGTTTAAATCATGATGCCCTATTATAGGATGGCTAGAATGACAGGACGTAAAACAAGATAATCAAATGGAGGGTTATCCTGGTTGAAACATTTTGAATGGTGAAATGATCGTCTTGGACAACAGGACAGCCTTAGACTTTAAAGGCCTAGTAGTGTCAAATCTAACATACTACTATTTTAGGCTTAAAACATTTAACTGAACATCCTGTTTGCAAAAAAAATATCACTCTTTTAAAAAACGATCCAGTATTCATGATTCTACAGCTGATTTATTTACTCTAAATCAACCATTTCTCCTGTCAGAACCTGCCAGTGAGAAACTTTGTGTACTACGTCCACTATGTGCACAAAAATAAGCTTGTACTGTGAATGCTCTGTGTGTGTATACAGAAACATACAGTTTCACTGTTGAGTGTTTTTTTCTCATTTATATATGTGGATAATCAAACTAGCTGACATCATTTATCATATATGTCTGAAAATAATTTTCAAAACTTACTTGATTTTGATGATAATAACAATTGTAACAAGTAGCAAAAAGTTTGGAGAGAACACAGAACTTACCACATAGGATTGACAGGAATAAAACCATATAACTTTGAGGCCTGTATGATTATGAAAGTAGTAATGAGAAGGATATTTTTCTCTAAATTTCATTGGTAAGACAATATTGACAACAATTGAATGTGTAACAGATATATATTACATTATCATATTGGATAAAAATAAAACATTTTATATCTGGATCCAAAATCTTAAAAATGTGCAATATCTCAATTCTGGTTTTGTATGTTCTGGGTGATTGTGAGGATATGGGACATTTGGGTTTGGAAATCAAAATCAGGGGTTAGATTGAATCTTTAACCTTTAAAAGTGAAAACGTTACCATAGATTTGTCTTAATTTTTTTAAATTTCTATCAAAATAGTACTATTCCACTTTTTAAAATGATACAAAATAAATCTTTAAAAAAAATAACATTTTTTTTCTTAATTTCCTCATTATTCTTCAAAACAGCAAAGTGGATTACACTTAATGAAGGGCCATGGTGGCACAGTGGTAACACATTTGTCTCCCACCTCTAAGGCCTGGGGTTCAAACCCAGACATTATGTGGGAAAGTTGGTAGTTACTTACCGATAGTCTGCAGTTTACACTACAGAAACTTGACCAACTGTATGTACTGGTTTCCTCTGCCCACAAAACTACCCGTCGTGATATGACCCATACAGTTTTCAAACTGACATAAAACCCCAAATAAATAAATTAATCTTTCCAAACGAGGGTACATGGGGACAATTTGCAGAAACATGTGAACAGTGTATTAACAAAAAAAAAATAGTTTGGGGCCGTACAGGGATATCTGAAAAAAAATCAATTTCCTATTTGCAGTGTCAGATTCCTAAAACCTTATTGTACAGTTTTGTTATATATAATGTCAATAAGGAGTGTTGTATTTTTTCTTGCTTGTGATATGACTTATGTTTTACATCACTACTAGTGCCTATGTATGGAAGTTATATATTGTGCTGGTTAGTTGCAAAGGTGAAAAAAGTACATACAGTTGGTCAGGGTTATTTACTGTAAACCACTTTCCAAATTGAATCCTGCACAAATAGCCTGTCCATGTTGCAACTTGTAAAAATCACAATTGTACTTGACATTACACTGAAACTGTTGTCCGTATTTACCAAATATATAAGCCTTTTGCAATATGAAATAATCAAGTTTTAAAACCGGGGGGGGGGGGGGGGGGGGGACCTCTAGTTCAACATATTTTTCACATTTTAGATATGAATTCACTGAGATTCAGAGCCAGAGATCTTCAGTTCATTCAGTTAGAAGAAGTTATGAAGTGAAATACAGTTCGAGAATTTTTTAGTTGAGTACATTTTAAAAAAACAAAGCCAAACTAAAATTGACAGGGACAATGGAAACAAGAGTAGAGAGCATTGTGGAAGGATCTTATGTCTTAAGCATTATGGTAGGATCCTAATGTCTTAAGTTTGGGGGATATGTCCACACTGTTCAAATCCTCCACAAGCCATGTGACTTGATCTTATAGATTTTACCAATGACAATGTAATTCATTTCATTTCAATAATGAGCTATTAAATCTAGTCATCAAGAACCAACTCACAATACAGGGAGCTTTGAAAAACTTGAAACTCACTCCAGTAGATTCTGAAACAGGTTTGGGTTCACATGCACAGTAGTTCAACGTACCCCCAACTAATGCATTTGCCATGTTTGCTATTATATGTTTTGACTATTTTTGGTATGACATTTGTTTGCACTTTTTTTGCATGTCTATGCTAATTAATGCACTATTACAAATCCATAATTTTTACGTTATGCTGCAGAATATTTATAAGAGGCTCGGTCCTTTCTGTATATTTATCTGGAAATATATTGATTTTTACTGATAATTTATTTTTAAGAAATTAACCAGAACAAGTTATAGCTTTGTTATTACATCGTTAAACTTGTGACGCAGTACATGAGACAAATTCAAAAGAATAGCATCATATCACACATAGGTTGCCAAAATATGAAGCCTTTGAACACAATAGGACACAGAAAAACTATGTAAATTCTGGATCGGACTGGGAATTAGCTTCTGATTATAGTTGGTGATTAGCTACTGATCAAACATACTCCCCACAAGTGCAGTTACCATAATTCTGTCTGACTATTGCCATACACATTCTTTGGAATATCATTCTTCCCCGAATATTTTGTTCAGTAAAGAATATGTGTCTAGAAATAGATTTATAAATTTCATTTTGCTTGCATAAGTCAACAAAAACAGTGTATACTTTGTTTTGCTCAATGAGGACGATTCATCAGACAAATACAGCAGTGAATAATAGTGAAATAAAAGCATCAAATATCATACACATAGTAGGAACCCTCAGTTTAAGGCTTCGGGAATCGCAAATTAGATATAATCACTGAATATGGGACAATCTGGCAGATGAAAAATATTTGTACACACATAAGGACATAAGACATGAACAGACTGAGTATAAAACATTTTACCAAAAATGTTAATATTAAAAGTTATCAGACGATTGTTAAAATAGTCGGTTCAACCTTAATACAAGGGAAATAATCATTACAAATGAATGGCTACCTATGGAACCTCTATTAAGACACTGTGGTATTTATTCTAGCATGCATCAAATCGTGAACATGAGAAGATTCTGTGATCAATACCTGTTCTGTGGTGAAGATCTTGTGAACATGGCAAGACCTCATGAGTAGGCCCGAACCCTGGACCCGACCCTATATTGGAAAGTTGGAAATTGCTTACCGATGCCCGGCAGTCTACAGTGCAGAATCTTCACCACTTTGTGTGTATTGGTGATATAACCTACACAGTATGTTGAAAGTGACGTTAAACACAAATAAATCAAATCACAAGATCTTGTGGCGATGACAACATCTCATGAGCATGACCTATAATGTCATGCTCATAATTTATTATGTCATATAAACTATATGATCTGCTGATGGCTATGTCGTCTGGTGCTCACCAGTTGAAGTGGTAAATATCCAGATATTGGGATGATCACAAAATACACCCGGTAACAGTGGATCGGAACGCTTTATTGATTTTTATGTAACGTCAGTACTAAACTAAACCTGTTATTTAAACCTTTGTGTAGTAAAATGGAGATACATATTTTACCTTAATATATATAATATTTCAGTTTTATTTGGCCAATCGTTTGTGTACTTAAGTGCTGAATAACACAAGTACCTACTCAGTGGTTCACGTCAGTAAACTGGACAGTGAAACGGAACGGCAATTTAACAACAATATTGAGACAATAGACAGCTTGGGCAGGATTCTCCAGTGGTTGGATGATCATTTATTATTTCATAAATAAAATTGAGTGGGCCATTGGGACACTTGTGCTATGTATGAGGCAGTAGTAAACCCATACCATTGTATAAAATGGAGACACATTTTATTTAAAATCAAAATATTTATAATGGTTCCTACTTAATTTACTCCGTCATTAGTTTTTTGGAATACTGATTGACTAAAGTACCAGAAATTAAATATGTGCTTGTTGGGTCTTTGCATTAATTTCTAATTTCTTGTATGACTTTTATAGAGCTTAATCTCCATAAAAAGACAGACTTTAAGGCTCAACCAAGAAACAAATCCAAAGAATTGAATTGATTTACTTCCACTTTGGTTACCACAGTGGTGGTAAATGAAATTCAATGATGTATTTATTTAATTATTTGGATTTAATCATCACTTTTAACATTGTATCATATCAGGATGGGTAGTTTGATGGACAGAGGAAACCAGTACATACAGTCGGTCAAGGTTCTGTACTGTAAACTGCTGACAATCAGAAAGTAGCTACCAACTTTCCCATATTCAGTTCAGGGTTTGAACCGCAGACCTCAGAGGTGGGAGGGGAAGGCGTTACCCACTGTGTCACCGTGCCCTCCCAGTGGTTTCTATTTACTAAAGCTAGCAGCATAATTATTTGGAAACCAGTGCAATTGAAGCAACTGCCTTTGGAGGTGGAAAATATGTGCATATTATTTGAGTTACTTTTACCTCTAAAGCAAAAAGTAAAATTATTTTTCTAGCTTTTACAAATGTTGGCTAATTTGGGATGAAATTCATTAACTTTCAAGCGTCTGGTGACAATCAAACATTGACTATTTAAGCATTTACAATTCAAGTCATTTTATTCGACTGACTTTCAATGGAATCAACATCAAGAACATCACACAAATCATTTGCATTAGAGCTAAGTAACTTTGATAGAGACATTGCATATGTGACATATTGTTACAGATGTTACAATTATGATATTTGCTATTAATGTTTTACACCATTCCATGTAGTTTATAAAACTTTTTACTTGATCAAAGTTTCTTGGGTATTGCCAAAGATATTTATAAGGTTAATAACCCATAAATCAGGTATGTGTCAATTATATCATCCATGAAATAAGCAAATGAGAAGATAATAAATAAGCAATAAATAAAAATGAAGCAAATAGAGATACATGTTGACCTTTGTCAAACTGTCAAAATTTGCTTTTATCTTGTGTTAAAATTCATTACAGACAAATAATTATCAAAATATCATCTGGTAAAACAATCCTCAAGACATTTGTCATTGATCCCCCACTCAGGCTCTGTGTGTGTCTCTCAACACTCATTCACACTATGTACTAAAACTTCTTGATCCCTTCCCCCAAGGAACTCGATCAGGATCTACTAAAATCACCATATTATTGATACCTTACAGTGGACTCTCTCAATCTGCACACTAATATTTGAGAATAGTTGATCCCCAACCTCAGCCTTCACTCAATTCACAGTCCCTCATCAAAGTTGTTTGTGTGCAAGTCTGATAATTTTGATACCATTTGCATAGTGATTTTTAGAATTATTTCCTATTATATGAACATCTATTTAAAAACTTTATGATTACTAAATGCAGTCTCATATACATTATACAATTATTAAGAAGTCACAAGCAAATTGAAGATCTTGGAAGAAATTTCATTTGTAGATTTATGTAGCTTTGAGACTTTTCAGCCTTCTCTACAAAGGCTAACAATATATCTAACTTGTTGCTTCTAGAAAATTTATGTTCTGTCATGCATTAATGACACTTTCAATATATATGATAGACACTGGAATCTTTAACTTTACTAATTTCTAAGTATATAACATATTTCCAAAGCTTCTGAATGCAATTAGAACAATTTTTTTCTCCATGCATTTTGTTTGTATTACTATTTCACATAAAAAACTGTGAATGTATGCTGGTTAAACTGTTCATGATGTACCTTGGCTTCATATTGTCATTGTGATATGACCTGTTCAATGTATTCCACTGCCATCTACCTCCTTTGATATGACCTGTACACTGTTTTGCAGTGTTTTCCCCACAACTCCCAACCCAAAATACTGCAACTGATATGACCTACCAAATGTTTTGCACTGTTTTCCCCACAACACCGTACCCAGTTTGATACAAGTGATATGATCTACTTTATGATTCTGACTGACTTCTTGTATTTATAATGAAATTCTGAAAATAATTTACCTAGAAATTCCTCAGAGCAATGAAAAATTAAAGCAATTCCAAGATACATGTTGCATTCTTTTTATAGGAGTCAAAGACAAATTGAGGATTAAAATAAGTAGCAACTGACAACAGAAGATAGCTATATAGAATACCTTATTGAAGTTTTATTATCAATTAAAATCATTGTAAAATCATTCATATATTTGATGAGAGAACATACTTTGACTATACTTTTAGGGGAAATGAATTTGCAGAAACTCAATGTTAACAAAGTTTTGAGGCTATTAATAACCCAGATAGCAAGACCCTAGTGGGCCACCATTGGCTATGGGTGGCAAATATAGCTAGTGGGCCACCACTGAGCCACTGCTGGACCACTGACTGCATTTTTTTTCAAAATTTTTAAAGCATTATAAACAACTTCATAAGCAACCTCAACTATTGTTTTCTGACATACTATTTAACAATATTCAACATTAATATTTCAAAATCTAAATATTTTGTGTGGGCCACTGTTGGCCCACCAACTACCAAGGTCAGTGGCTGCATCTCAGGGACCAGCCTACACCCACTGGTGTAAAATTCTGGAGAAAATTAGGTAAAATGTGCATTTTCTTTCACTTAACATAAGACTTGGTTAATGTCATGTATATAAACAAACTTATTTGGTTGTCCTTCATTTTGCTCAGTCAGACTTTCCTCCACTTTATTACTTCATATATTACTTGCCTATATATTTACCCCAGGTGGTCCATCAATGGTCCACCCACTACATAAGTAGTAAAGGACCCATGATGGGCACCCAGTGGGCCACTGGTGGCAAATATTTTATTTTTAGTAAAGGTTAAAGATGAAGATAATCCCTGGTGGACTAATAGAAAAGCTTATCATTGGCTGCCAACAGTGGGCCACTGATGAACCATCAGTAAACCTTATTGTCGGCTGACAATGGTGGACCACTGTTTAACAGCTGGTCGCGACAATGGCTAGCCACCAGCTACAGCCAATATCGGACCGACCTGGTGGGCCAGTGGTGGCCATACAGCGTCTTGCTATCTGGGAAGGGTACAATATGATACTTTCACCATTTTAATGAAGAATATTGTTGGTTCTGAAACTCAAAATCTTATAATCCCAACTACCCTTTGATGTCTCACTAGATGGTGGGCCATTTGGTCCCAATTGGAATCATTGATTTAACTACTGACTATAATTTCCGAAAAGAAAAAAAATCATTGCAATAGATTCAGTTTTGATTGCATATAGGTGCACAAATGGGTGAGATAAAGCAACAAGGTAAATGTTTATACTATTATACTTTATAATAATATATAATTTTACATGAGAAATAAGTGTCAACATTTATTACAAAGCCCAGTTACAACCTGCTCAGAAAGTACTTTGGAACATAAATAACAAGAGTAGTGCATACTATTTCTGTGCACAGGCCTAAGTGAATGAGGGGTACAGGCCCACTGAATAAAACATTGAGGAGCTCAGGATTCCATTTACAGGTTATAAAGGTGTTGAACAGATTCTGTAGAACACATATTGAGAATACTGTTCACAGTTTTAATATAAAATTTGCTTGATGAAAAACTGTATGCTCATTAAAACAGTGCAGTACATGGGCCAGGTGCCGACTCTTTAATCCTCATTTCAGTGCTGAACCCCTTTCTCATGGAAACCACGCAAGCAACAGACCCCCCCCCCCCCCCCCCCTTATTAGGAAAGGCTTTTATTGTCCGTCAGTGTAGAAATGGGTTAAAATATATAAAATAATGATACAAATATCAATAGGTAGGTATGAATGAGCTTTCAATGTCGATTGTTTACAATTTATATTTGTGTTCCGTTTCACTGTCCCGTTCCGATGACTGTTACCGGGTGTAAGTGATGACCACCAGATGATATGTGATATACTATGCGTAAGGAAATACGTGATCACAGCATCATATTTTGTGACCTTGACCTACAAAAATAAGTATAACTATCTCTATATAAATATATATTAAAGTCATATCAGGGGCTCCGTAGGCGGAGTAAAATATAGTTGTTTTCACACAGTAAACATATGACATGGGGTAAATTGAGACTAATAGCAATTCATGTTTGTGAATGCAAATCAAACGATCAGCGATCTGAACCAGAGTATACAGAATCTTGAGAAACAAGTCTATAAATTTATTATATGCTGGGTGGAATCTTGCTCGAATCAATTCAAGAATCAATTCTGGCAAATTGGCCTGCTCTTTTTTTTTTTTTTTTTTTTTTTTTGCCTTTTAATAAATATTTGCCGACTTGTACAAACGATAATCAAATGCCTTAATGAAGTCAAATATAATTGAATATAACGTCCAGTCAGTACAATGAATATGAAATAATCTATATATCTATACAACACTCACTCTATCAACGGGTGTATGTATAAATATACACCCGGTAACAGTCATCGGAACGGGACAGTAAAACCAAACACAAATATAAACTGTAAACAATGACATTGAAAGCCACAGATATTTACGCTAACACCTACTTATTGTGTTTTATGTCATTATTTTATGTATTTTAGTCCATTTCTGCACTAATGGACCATAAAAATATTTACTTTAAATTCTGCTTTGGGTTTTCCCCAAGCGTGCCTAGTTTCAGTGAAAGCTAGGGGGTTCAGCATGAATGAAGGGGACAGGACCAGTACCTGGCCCACTGCACTGTTTCAATGAGCATAAGGTTTTTTTTATAAAATTATATTCTACTTTAAATACAGTAAACATCACTCTCACTTTTTATTCTACATAATCTGTTCAGCCTTCTTACCTAAACCAGCCCCACTCGATTCATTTCTTTGGCCCTGTTTCATGGCTGTAGAGTGTCTTTTGGTGGAAATTAAGCACAATAAAAGTCATATTAGAAATTAACAAGAGGAGAGTGCCCGTGAACGGGCACTGTGTCAGCTGACTGAATGTTTTTGATTTGTGATGGTGATAATGAGAGGAAAGCATAATTATCAGGCAAAGGGCTGTACAGAAATACAGTAAATGGTAACTGAACACATGTTCGAAAGATATTCCGAAGCTGACAGAAGAAAACGACAAAAAAGTTGTGCCCTGCAAATGGTATTATGAAATAAAGTAACAAGGTAATTGTTTAAGGGTAAAAAGTAGGTTAAAAATATTTAAAGAAATACTATAAATGCAATATCCTCGTTCCACCATGAAGAAGGGGTCCAAAGGTCAAATCTGACCATACCAAAAGATTCCCAGCCAAAGAATTTAGGATGGTTTACCATCCCAAACCTCTCGGACCAATAATAAGTGAGTTATAGGCACTTTTTAAGTTTGGCTATCCTTGTTTGACCTTGAAGGAGGGGGTCCAAGGTCAAATCCGACCACACAAAAAAATTCCCAGCCCATGATTTCCTGTAGCTTGTTTACCATCCCAAACTTGTAGGACCAATAATAAGCGAGTTCTAAGCAATTGTAAGTTTGACTATCCTCAACTGCCCTTGAAGGAGGGGTCCCAGGTCAAATCTGACCACACCAAAAGAATCCCAGCCCATGATTTCCTATATGTTGGTTTACCATCCCAAACCTCCAAGACCAATAATACGCGAGTTATAAGCACTTTAAGTTTGGCTATCTTCGTTTGACCTGGAAGGAGGGGGTCCAAGGTCAAATCCGACCACACAAAAAAATTCCCAGCCCATGATTTCCTGTAGCTTGTTTACCATCCCAAACTTGTAGGACCAATAATAAGCGAGTTTTAAGCAATTGTAAGTTTGGCTATCCTCAACTGCCCTTGAAGGAGGGGTCCCAGGTCAAATCCGACCACACCAAAAGATTCCCAGCCCATGATTTTCTATAGCTTGGTTTTCCATTCGAAACCTCTAGGACCAATAATAAGTGAGTTATAAGCACTTTTAAGTTTGGCTATCCTCATTTGACCTTGAAGGAGGGGTCCAAGGTGAAATCCGACCACACCAAAAAATTCCCAGCTCATGATTTTCTATAGGTTGGTTTTCATTCCAACCTCTGGGACCAATAATAAGCGAGTTATAAGCACTTTTATGTTTGGCTATCCTCATTTGACCTTGAAGGAGGGTTCCAAGGTCAAATCGGACCATATTAACAGATTCCCAGCCCATGATTTCCTACAGGTTGGATACAATGATTTACTCAACAGTGAGAACCTGAAAGAAGCTATTGCTCAGCTATCCCATGACATAGAGGTCTGCAATTTCACTATGTTATAGCTGACCAAAACGTCTGTGAATAACATATTTAACAAAATACTCTAAATGTAATAATTTTCAAGTTACAACTGATTTACTCAAGAGTGAGAACCTCAAAGTAACTATTACTCAGCTATGCAATGAGCTACATGTCTGAATTTTTGCTCTGTTATAGCTGACCTAAAAGTAGCTGAACAACATATTTAAGCAAAATACTGTAAATGCAATAGTTTTCAAGTTACAACTGATTTACTCAATAGTGAGAACCAGAAAATAGCTATTGCTCCGCTATGCCATGAGCTATAGGTCTGTAATTTCACTATGTTATAGCTAACCCAAAAGTAGGTGAACAATATATTTTAACAAAATACTCCAAATGCAATATTTTTCAAGTTATAGCTGATTTACTCAACAGTCAGTGCCTGAGAACAGCTATTGCTCAGTTGTGCCATGAGCTACAGGTCTGTAATTTCACTATGTTATAGCTGACCCAAAAGTAGCTGAATAACATATTTGCACAAATTTCTGTAAAAGCAATAGTTTTCCAATTACAACTGATTTACTCAACAGTGAGAACTTCAAAGTAGCTATTACTCAGCTATGCAATGAGCCACAGGTCTGGAACTTCACTATGTTATAGCTGACCCCAAAATAGGTGAATAAAATATTGAAACAAAATACTCTAAATGCAATAGTTTTCAAGTTATAAGTGATTTACTCAACAGTGATAACCTAAAAGTAGCTATTACTCAGCTATGCCATGAGCTACAGGTCTGAAATTTTACTATGTTATAGCTGACCCAAAAGTAGCTGAATAACATATTTATACTAAATTCTCTAAATGCAATAGTTTTCAAATTACAAGTGATTTACTCAACATTGAGAACTTCAAAGTAGCTATTACTCAGCTATGCAATGAGTCACGGGTCTGGAACTTCACTATGTTATAGCTGACCCCAAAATAGGTGAATAACATATTGAAACAAAATACTCTAAATGCAATAATTTCCAAGTTATAAGCGATTTACTCAACAGTGATAACCTAAAAGTAGCTATTACTCAGCTATGCCATGAGCTCAGGTCTGAAATTTTACTATGTTATAGCTGACCCAAAAGTAGGTGAATAACATATTTATACTAAATTCTCTAAATGCAATAGTTTTCCAATTACAACTGATTTACTCAATAGTGAGAACCTCAAAGTAGTTATTACTCAGCTATGCAATGAGCTACAGGTCTGAAATTTCACTATGTTATAGCTGACCCAAAAGTAGGTGAACAACATATTAAAGCAAAATACTGTAAATGCAATAGTTTTCAAGTTACAACTGATTTACTCAATAGTGATGACCTAAAAGTAGCTATTACTCAGCTATGCCATGAGCTACAGGTCTGAAATTTTACTATGTTATAGCTGACCCAAAAGTAGGTGAACAACATATTTAAGCAAAATACTGTAAATGCAATAGTTTTCAAGTTACAACTGATTTACTCAATAGTGATGACCTAAAAGTAGCTATTACTCAGCTATGCCATGAGCTACAGGTCTGTAATTTCACTATGTTATAGCTGACCCAAAAGTAGCTGAATAACATATTTATACGAAATTCTCTAAATGCAATAGTTTTCCAATTACAACTGATTTACTCAATAGTGAGAACTTCAAAGTAGCTATTACTCAGCTATGCAATGAGCCACAGATCTGAAACTTCACTATGTTATAGCTGATCCCAAAATAGGTGAATAACATATTGAAACAAAATACTCTAAATGCAATAGTTTCCAAGTTATAAGCGATTTACTCAACAGTGATAACCTAAAAGTAGCTATTACTCAGCTTTGCAATGAGTCACAGGTCTGGAACTTCACTATGTTATAGCTGACCCCAAAATAGGTGAATAACATATTGAAACAAAATACTCTAAATGCAATAATTTCCAAGTTATAAGCGATTTACTCAACAGTGATAACCTAAAAGTAGCTATTACTCAGCTATGCCATGAGCTACAGGTCTGAAATTTTACTATGTTATAGCTGACCCAAAAGTAGGTGAACAACATATTTAAGCAAAATACTGTAAATGCAATAGTTTTCAAGTTACAACTGATTTACTCAATAGTGATGACCTAAAAGTAGCTATTACTCAGCTATGCCATGAGCTACAGGTCTGAAATTTTACTATGTTATAGCTGACCCAAAAGTAGGTGAACAACATATTTAAGCAAAATACTGTAAATGCAATAGTTTTCAAGTTACAACTGCTTTACTCAATAGTGATAACCTAAAAGTAGCTATTACTCAGCTATGCCATGAGCTACAGGTCTGAAATTTTACTATGTTATAGCTGACCCAAAAGTAGGTGAACAACATATTTAAGCAAAATACTGTAAATGCAATAGTTTTCAAGTTACAACTGATTTACTCAATAGTGATGACCTAAAAGTAGCTATTACTCAGCTATGCCATGAGCTACAGGTCTGAAATTTTACTATGTTATAGTTGACCCAAAAGTAGCTGAATAACATATTTATACTAAATTCTCTAAATGCAATAGTTTTCCAATTACAACTGATTTACTCAACAGTGATAACCTAAAAGTAGCTATTACTCAGCTATGCCATGAGCTACAGGTCTGAAATTTTACTATGTTATAGCTGACCCAAAAGTAGGTGAACAACATATTTAAGCAAAATACTGTAAATGCAATAGTTTTCAAGTTACAACTGATTTACTCAATAGTGATGACCTAAAAGTAGCTATTACTCAGCTATGCCATGAGCTACAGGTCTGAAATTTTACTATGTTATAGTTGACCCAAAAGTAGCTGAATAACATATTTATACTAAATTCTCTAAATGCAATAATTTTCCAATTACAACTGATTTACTCAATAGTGAGAACCTCAAAGTAGTTATTACTCAGCTATGCAATGAGCTACAGGTCTGAAATTTCACTATGTTATAGCTGACCCAAAAGTAGGTGAACAACATATTAAAGCAAAATACTGTAAATGCAATAGTTTTCAAGTTACAACTGATTTACTCAATAGTGATGACCTAAAAGTAGCTATTACTCAGCTATGCCATGAGCTACAGGTCTGAAATTTTACTATGTTATAGCTGACCCAAAAGTAGGTGAACAACATATTTAAGCAAAATACTGTAAATGCAATAGTTTTCAAGTTACAACTGATTTACTCAATAGTGATGACCTAAAAGTAGCTATTACTCAGCTATGCCATGAGCTACAGGTCTGAAATTTTACTATGTTATAGCTGACCCAAAAGTAGCTGAATAACATATTTATACGAAATTCTCTAAATGCAATAGTTTTCCAATTACAACTGATTTACTCAATAGTGAGAACTTCAAAGTAGCTATTACTCAGCTATGCAATGAGCCACAGATCTGAAACTTCACTATGTTATAGCTGATCCCAAAATAGGTGAATAACATATTGAAACAAAATACTCTAAATGCAATAGTTTCCAAGTTATAAGCGATTTACTCAACAGTGATAACCTAAAAGTAGCTATTACTCAGCTATGCCATGAGCTACAGGTCTGAAATTTTACTATGTTATAGCTGACCCAAAAGTAGCTGAATAACATATTTATACGAAATTCTCTAAATGCAATAGTTTTGAAGTTATAAGCAATTTACTCAACAGTGATAACGTAAAAGTAGCTATTACTCAGCTATGCCATGAGCTACAGGTAAAAAATTTTACTATGTTATAGCTGACCCAAAAGTAGCTGAATAACATATTTATACGAAATTCTCTAAATGCAATAGTTTTTAAGTTACAAGTGATTCTACTCATGATGGAAGTTACTGAAAAGCCCAAAAGTAGCTATTACTCACTTAGCTATTGAGACAGGCACCCAACTTACTCACCATATTGTAGCTATGAAAAAAGTAGCTGAATAACATATTTTAACAAAATGCTCTAGATGCAACAGTTTTCAAGTTATAAATGATTTTGTGCATGATTTCATGAATGTTAATGCATTAAAAATTATTAAAAAAATTTATTAAAAAAAAAGTAAGAGAGATCCAGGTCTCATACTCACACAAGAGAATCTACCTCTGGCCTAGTACATATATGCAAGATATGAGAGAAATCCCTGCAATAGTCACTGAGAAAATTGTGATAAAAAGTTGAAATTTTCACACTTTTGGTGGGGGTACCCCCCTTGTAATGTCTCTAGCAAACAGACGAACAGACAGATTTGCATGCCTTGAACAATTTTTCATCCGCGATAGATAAGGTATCTTTTAAAAAAAACAGCACGTCTCTAGGCCTTGTAGTTTTGGAGGAGAAGTTGTTCACGCGGACGCGTACGCGTACGCCCACGCCGCAGAGTGACGACATAATGCCAGCTGACTGACAAGCCAGCTGACATAAAAATCCTTACAATGACCAAATAAGTACATAATTTATTTCATCACATATTCAAGCACACTGATGATGGAGTAAATTAAACTAGAAGCATTATAGATATTTTGATTATAAATAAAATGTATCTCCACATTGCATTAAAATGGACAAGTGACAGTGTGGGTTCAGTACTGACTTGAATATACCACAATATGTCCCAATGGCCCACTAAATTTAATTTTATGAAAAACTGAATGATCATCCAACCACTGGGGAAGCCTGCCAAGTTTTCTATTGTTTCAATCAGTTGCTAGATTGCCGTTCGGTTTCACTGTCTCATTCACTGATGTGAACCACTGAGTAGGTACTTGTTTTAATCAGTACATAAGTACACAAACAATTTTGAAATTAAACTGAAATTATTACATATATTAAAGTAAAATATGTATCTCCATTTTACAACACAAAGGTTTGATAACAGATTGAGTTTAATACTTACGTGACGTAAAAATCAATAAAACGTTCGGATCCACTGTTACCGGTTGTATATATATAACCCTGGTCCGAGTTAATTATGAGATCCTATATATGTGTAGTCTATGTCTTGTCATTATAAGGACCAATGGATCTATTCAAAGGGTTTATTATCGTGAGAAAAACCAGATTAAAGCTTCCAGGCGACAAATATAACAATAATTGAGAGATCTGGATCTTCTATAGCTGGATCTGTCATGAGCTGGTGTGTACACAGAACGGGGATCACTAAGCAGGGATATATATTATGTGTAATCTCCGGACATTGATTGGAGATCAATGCGACACTAGAGACGGATTCACTGGATTGACAAAGTCCACTAGGGTTTGTGGTGTGTGTTGGAAAATTGGGACAGATTCTTAGTTGTTTGGAGTTACAGAGGATATAACATATATACATATATATATATAGTGTAAAGAGTTTGATATATTATTATTATCAAAACTGTAACATTATGAGTGTGGATGTAGTTGCTGCCTCTCCAAGAAAACAGGGGTGAGTTTTTGTATAGGATATCAAGGTGTTTGTCTTAGGGGGTTTCTAAGTGTGGGAAAATTTACAGTTTTTGTATATCTATTTGGGTAAAAATATGAGAGACAGGACAATGTATATACTGGTGCCCAAAATGAGTAAACCCCAGGACAGTGATACGTCAGGTGAAATATTTATGGAAAGGATAAATATACATTGGGTTTAGTATATGTCCTCATATATGTAAGTATGGGGTAAGAATATTGGAGATTAAATTAGACTTTTTTTACTGCGCTTAATCTCTGTACAAATTTTAAGGTGGACAGGTGATAACAGTTATTGAGAAATTGTGTTAATATATAACACTCAAATGTAATTGGGTGAATATACAGAGAAATAGCCATATAAATTATCAATGTCATCTTATCCTTGTGCAACCAGGAGGATTAATATATTTGAACCAAGAGCACTCAGAGAGAGCATACCTCCGCCAAGGTCCCGCATCTCACATATTGCTTATGTGTGTAATGACCTGAAGTCCTTCAAAAATTCCTAGATCCAGATGGTGATCAACTAAAAATCAAATCATCTGTTCCTTGTGTCATTCATGCATAGTTTTCTGAGTTATTTTGCAAACAAACAGAAGATTGACTAATCTAGACAATGAACTGTTTACACCAAAAGGTTTTGAATAGCTCTTAACACATCACTTTGAAAATTACACAAAGAACTGGAAAGTCAAAGTAGATCAGGTAGATGTTTCTTAACATACACAAAATTCAAACAGTGTCTCAAAGAAACAAGCATCACTTCCAAGTGACGACTTAAAGAGCTATTGTCCGGTATCAAGAGCTAGTTTGATTTATATCAAAATTGGTGGAGCAGGTTTTTGTCAAACAGCTTATGCAACATACCAACAGCAACAATCTGGACAATCCTCATCAATCAGCGTAGAAAACTGGTCATTCCACTGAAACTGCCCTACTGCATATTAAAAATGAGATCCATCTCTTGTTGTCACGTGGTGAGCCTACTACACTTGTCTTAGTTAATCTGTCGCCTGCCTTCGATACAAATGACCTTGATACTCTTCTTAACTATCTTAAGTCATGGTTTGGTGTGTGTAGCACATCCCTGAAGTGGTTCTCCTATCTCAGCCACCGATTCCAAGCAATTAAAATTGTGTCAACCCTCTCAGAATTGCATGAGCTGCTGTTTGGAGTGCCACAAGGCTCTGTCCTTGGTCCTCTTCTCTCTATACATCACTCCTATGAGTAACGTTATTCAAAGGTACTTTGATATCAAATACCATTTTTATGCTGATGACACTCAGTTGTTTGTTCATTCGTTCTACAAAAATGCCACCTCCACCTTTGATGAAATGAATTCTTGTCTTTAGGATGTTCAGGAATAGATGTCGTCAAGTATGCTTAAATTAAATCCTGAAAAGACATAGTTCATCATATTTGGGTCTCATGCTCAGCTAAGAAATTAGATTCTTACCTTCTTATTAGGATATTTGGTAAACTCTTGCATCCATCAGCTGTTGTAAAGAACCTGAGTGTCTGGTTTGATGCTAATTTTTCCTTTGCTGATCATGTCCGCAATATTTGTAAGACTTGCTTCATTCAAATGCGTGATCTCAGGTGGGTCAGACAACACCTAAGGGATGAAGATGCTGTCCTGGCAGCAAATTGGTGAGTAGTTGTTTGGACTACTGCAATTCTCTTTTCAGAAGTCTGTCCAGTTTCAACATGCAAGCTGCAGTGATTTCAAAACACACTTGGTAGGATTGTCACAAATTGCAAAAGATACTCAAAGCTCTCCTATTCTCAAACAACTCCATTGGTTGCTAGTTGAATTTTGATGTATTTTCAAAACTGCCACTTTGGTGTATAAGTTTCTTCACAATGGTCATCCAAGCTGTCTCAGCCCTCATCTGTCTATTCGTTGTGGAAGATATGGCACAATATACAACTGCCCAGATAAAAGATTACTGGAGGTTCCTCAATACTACCCATCTGTACACAAATAAAAAAAAACACTTCAGTTACAGTTTTGCTTTTGATGCTCCCAAACTTTGGAATGATCTGCCTGATGATATTTGTTCTTCTCCAACTCTTTCCTGTTTCAGGAAAAAGCTAAAATCTTATCTGTTTGATAAGGCTCTCCCACCTTGGCATGTAAACTTCCCAGTATCTCCATGGTGTTTACCTGGCTATGTCAATGGAATGATGATTAGTGAATTGGACCTGGTGTTGTGCCTTAGAGTTTGCCTTAGCAGAGGTTAAGCACTGTAAAAGTTTGAAATAGAAAAGACTAGAATGAAAGATTCTGAAACAGAAGTAAAGGAGTAAGTAGTCAAACTATTCTTCATATGAAAAGATCTGGAACAGCTCTAACACATTATGTGGAATTGGTAGCTTTAAAACAAATAGAGGTAAGGAATCACTCTAAAGACTTTTATATAATGGAAAAGATTGATCCACAGACTTGATTTTGGGTCACAGTGTTCAGATATTGACCATAGGGCTTATTGTGACTTGCATACTAATTTCCTGCCACCACAATAAATGTATTAGCTTACAGAAGAAATATAAAGTGCAAACAGCGAGGTTAAATTAAATATACATGGAATATGATGCAATGTTGTCCCCTGATACATCAACCGAAATCCAAAAACTGAAAATCTGGTTATAGATTTGATGGATTTACAACATGACAAATGGCATGTTTTTGATGTCTGATTATTGGCTGGTTAAGTGGGTGGTCAATGATAATTATTTTTTTCATCTTTGGACAAGTGTTTCCACAAATGATTATTATTTAATTACCATAGATAGATATGAAGGTCCTCAACAAACAGTTCTGTATGTGTATGTAAGTGTTTAAAGATAAGATGGTGGCACTTCAAAGACAACACATAGCAAACACTTCAAACCACTCAATATATAGTGATGACCCACTAGTCAGAGATACTTGATTAAAACTTAGAATAAATGAATACTGAAACTCATTTCAGGAGTTTCACATCTCAGTATCCAGCGTGGCTGTCAAAGAAAGTTTATTTTATATTTGAACACTGGCAGTACAACCAAGAATAAATATATTCATTCTTACTTAGAAAAACAAACCCAAAGTTTTCACTGAAATATGAACTTTACATATGTTACATTAAGAAACTGCTTGATTTTTAAAATCACAGTGCACTTTTTCTGGTGGGCCAGGCCAATTTTCAAAATAAATACTTCTGGGTTATATAAGTGTGGTATTGTGAAGAAATATCTCTACAAAGAATTCATAGTCTTCGGTGCCAAAGACAGACACAAATGGCTCAGTGACTCACTACCTGTCAATATCCTGGGTAATTGCCTCTCTCCCGCAGATGTTGTACGCAATCTGGGTGTTCTGTTTGATGCAAAGTTTTGTTTCACCAATCACGTAAATTCTGTTATCAAATCCTGCTTTATCAGCCTCAGGGACCTTCATCGTATCAGGAGGTTTCTTTCTGTGGATACATCAGTGGTGATTGCAAATGCTCTGGTCAGTAGTCGTTTGGATTATTGCAACTCTCTTTTTCGCAGTTTGTCATCCCGAAATGCTACAAGGCTCCAATATGTTCAAAATGCGCTTGCACGGTTTGTCACTGGTGCTTCAAAGTACACTCACATTACATCCACCCTTAGGACACTCCATTGGCTACCCGTTAGACAACGTATTATCTTCAAAACCCTAGTTTTGGTCTATAAGTACCTCACCACTGGCCAGCCTAAGTATTTTGCACCATATCTCCCCTTGTACAAATCTGCCGTGAATACAAGACGTTCCAATCCCAAAAATTTGTTCCTTCTGGTTCCCTCTTACTGTCCTTCCATCCATAAATCAAAGGTCCATTTTAACAATAGTTTCTCATATGATGCCCCTAAGTTATGGAATGATCTTCCATATGATATACGCAGTGCTCCAAATCTCTCCAGTTTCAAAAGTCGACTCAAAACCTACCTATTTCAGAAATCATTCCCACCATAGCTTCTTACTACCGAACACCGGACCGCCTCCCTGGCAACGACTCGGAACATGTCTAATGTCTCATGATTTATGCCTTACGGATTGGATGGTGTGCCTTAGAATCCGTTGATACGGAGATTAAGCACCTGGACAACTGATTGATTGAAGTATCAAAAGATAATTGTGTACGAAGAGCTAATTGTATTTAATACATCGGACCCATTCCTCAGAGGCTGAAGTCAGTGTGTTACTTACAAATAGCATTCAAAATTGCTTTAAGATCAAGGCCCAAGTCTAAGATTGACAAGTTTTAAGGAAGTGAAAAGTTAGTTACATTGGAAGGATAGTGGGTGTCATGATCAGGGTTCATAATGTACTCACACACCAGGTAGTCTGTCACATGCAAAATATCTGTTTGATTGACTGCTCTTAATCCATCTACCTTTTGATTTACACATACATTTTCATACGTTTTTCATTTTCCTCATACTTCTTCTCCAAGGAGAGTTGTCAAATTACATTTTAAAGAAAACATCTCACCTGGACATTTTGTACTACTTTTCTGATTTGCTATGCCATTTTATGTAATTAGCCTTTGTAAACTGGACCGTTACATCTATAGCAGACCAGAATTTTTGCAATCAGACCCTGGTGATGTTTTTGTTGTTGTTCAAACAAAAAATGCCAACTTAACAATAACCAATTGTGGAACATATTTGGAATCATACTTTTAGTTGGCATATACTTTTTACTCCATCTCACGCTGCTATATAATGTAAATACACATCTGAGACATGGTATTGTATATTTATACTCAATGTAATATCTCCATCTACTACAGGACTCAAAGTGCTATTTAATGCCGACTGCACAAATACAGCCTATGTTCTCAAGTTACTGACATTCCCCTAACTAAAAGGCAGAGGTTCAAGGATGACCTTTAGGTTCTGTAGCCTGCCACTGGGGATAGGACCCATTAATAAGGGACCAGCATGTTAAGTGATCATCCGAAAAAATCCATTTAACGGAATAGATTAATTTAAACCTCCTAAAAGGTCTCTCAGGATGCAGGTACTCTTAGTTTGGAGAGTAAGTATAATACATCTACAGTATTAATATAGTTCATCACATATTGTAAGGAATGCAGCAACACTCATCTCTTACTTCACTCTATTCATCTGCATTGCATCCAGAACATTTTATGTTGTTAACAGTTTATTACCACTGGATTATAATATCCCTGCTTTGTTTCCATTCTTACAGATCTTGAAGTCCAAGATTGCTTGAGTGTCACTTTCTACATATTCTTACAATAGGTCACATTAGATACATATCTACATACCTCATATTTTGCAAATCTTAGCTAATCCTTCACAGCAAATGTTGCAAAGTGTATATTGAGAGTCACTGGTCATAAATAAGATTCAGCCTACCCATATATATTTCATATTTTCATTTATTTTTTTTCTTCTATGGTCATTTAAATAACTCCTTAGCATTGAGTATCTGAGATATTGTTAATCTGCAATTTAACATGGACTAGATTTTCTGATGCATATGTACGTTATAAATACCGTAACAATAAGTTTTATAGAGCCAAGATCCTATTGAAAAGTAGGAACAGTACCAGCTGTGACATTTATTGATTGCTTGACTGATTGATTTGGGTGTAACATTCAGCACAGTGTACAGGTCATATCACAACAGGAAGTTGAGAGGATGGAGGAGAGCAGTGGATACTAACTGGTCATAATTCTGCACAGAAAACCCTCAGTTACCCAAAACCAATCACTAATTTTGGCTGCACAGAAATTAATTAGAACACCAATTTCATCTCTATGGCCATGGCATGTTGTCTCTGTGATTGAAATACCTAACCTAATGTATTCTTCTATGTCACTGTGACCCACTCTCTGGCATCTAAAATACTCTTTAATTTGTCGTGTGTTGCAGGCTAACCCAGTGGAATCGCACAGATCCCATTCAGCTCGATTCTGGACACACGGATAACTGGGCCAAAATGAAACTGCGGGTGAGTATTCAACACACATTTGAGCCCTTAAGTCATAAGTTGAAGTTCAACTAAACAGAGCATTTTAAGCACATTATAACTGAACCCTGTTACATCAAATCTCATGGATTCTGGTATTTTTGTATCCAGAATATGATCCAGATCTCCAGGCCCTACCCACATAAAAATGTCATGCAGGTCTGATCATTAATTTTGTAGTAATGTCAACTAGAAAGTCAATGTTGTCGAAAATACATTGAAAATTGGACCTTTAAAAATTCTGGATTTTTTAATATCCAGAATATGATATGTATATTTTCCATAATTTAATCTCTTCTTCCTTTGGCCGGGCTCTCACAACATAAACAATTTTAGAAAGATTTATTCATTAATTTTGGAATTAGCATGAACACATGCAAACATACAGACAGACAAACAAATCCACCCAAAAACATAACCTCCTGGTAGAGGTTATAAATATCAGACCATAGAGGGTCAAATAAATTAAATAAATTTTACTATTATCAAGTGAATAAGTAGAAAATGTATCTGATCCATTGATTTCCCAATTAACAGGTTCAGCAATATCCAGTTTTGTTTTTTTATATGCCAAATTCCTGTTCTTGCAGTAACAGTAGTGCCAGTGATTTTTCAAATTAAAAATGGACTAAAACATGAACTCAATATTTCATTTGCTACAAATTTCACAGGGGAAATAATCTGAGAAGACTGCATGATTTTCCATATTTCAATGATATCACACAGAACTATGCTGTGGATTTGGACGATTTTTGTAACCAACAAATCTGTAACCGCACTAAAAAAGGGAATTCTATTGCCACTATTCTATTAAACACTTAAGATTTATTTCAGTTAACAGGCAAAAACATAATTTTTAACAAGATTATTGTCAAATAGCAACAGTGATTTGACTTATTCAAATATTTCACTGCCAGTACAGTGTAACTTCCATTATCTGTGGGACTGTTTAAAAGTACATAAGTACTCATTCAAGAGTACAATAATAAATTATTCAGAGTAATAAAATTTAAAAATTGGCATACAAAAGTCCAATTTCTGTTTATTTCAGGCACAAATGTCGCATTTGTTGCTTTTATTGCCAGAGAAAGAGTACTTGTTAGAGTAGGATAACGGTTAAAAAGTGCTCAAGTACAAAAAGTAGTTGTTGTGGCGGCCGTAATTATCTGAATATTCTATATGCTGATCACAGATTTACTCTCCTGCAAATCCCTCAGTGACTAAGATTTTAACAAGTTTGACAATTGATCATCAGGCTGTCACCTCTATAGCCATGAGTTTGGGTCCAGCTTATTGCAGCATGTGCTATTCATTGACAGCCTGTCTTATATAGATTCAAGAATATAAGCCCACTCTTGACATAAACCCCTCTCCCACCCCTCACTTTATAGGGTGACATAAGCACACTTAAATGTATAAACCCATGTAATAACTTTAATCCCAAAATTTTATGGATTTATATGTGAGGTTGAGGCTGAGTTTAAGTCTGCTTTTATGAATACCAGCCCTGGATTTGAACCTGTGACCTCTAAAACACATCACCACACCACTGCCCCTCTAAAGCATACAGAAATTACAAGAATTTAGCACCAGTTTATTATTTGCCTAATTTATAATGTCATACAATTAAATATTTCTTACTTGTCGGTAGGCCTTGTCAAATGTAGATGACCCAGCAGCCCAGGCCTCTGTGAGAACGTTCACATTTGTAGGTGAGTGCTATTGGAGTGTGGCTTAGTCTTGTATCAATGTTTGGTGAGTGATGATGTGGGGTGCCAATCACTGTGAGTGGGGTGTTAATTAAACTGTGACTATCATTGTCAATACATTCCTGGAAATTGTATAAAAAGGGCTAAATTGTCAAGCATGTCAAATTCTTTTTATCAAAGATGGAAAACAATTGAAAAAAAAAACATATGTATATAATAATGCTAAATTCCTTGTAGGACTCTTCCACAGTTAGTTTACACAGCCATTTCCTTGGTTTCTTGTGGAATAGTTAGGTTTATTAGTCGGTTAGTTAATTGTACACACAAATCAATCATTTAGTTTATGATTATTTGTACATTTTTCCCAGTTAGAATTTTTTTTTTGAATTTCAGTAAATGTTAGCTTTAAGTTAGTTTTTGACAATTTTTTATTTAGTTTACTTGATGTGGATATGTAGTACTCTCTTTGCCTCTTTTTTTTTCATCCTGCATTCTTAAAGTTTCCTCCCCTTTATATTCATGAAGAAATAAAAAGATGTTAAAGTTATCTTGATGGCGCTGTCACAAGCAACTGACCATCAGCACATCTACAGTCTAATGCAGTGACATTTTACTGCTTGTTAAATATACACAAATACAGTTGTGAAGCAATTTATGCAGAAATCTGTCCCTGTATCAAAAAGCAGTAAACTTATTCCCATTCGAACTACAGGCAGTATACCCCACGGTAGTAGGCATTGGGTGAAATGCCCCTGTCCTTAAACTACCATCTGACGTCCGTATGCAAACATGTGACACAGTGCAAACTGTCCAATTCCTTGAGCATCCTATGGAAATTTTAAAATGTCTAAAATTTCCACCTCTGAATTTGGAACCGTGAGCATGTCCAGACGATGTTTTCAAATGTTAACTGAAGGTGTGGTCCGCGGTTTATATAAGGTTGTGACTCTGTTGTGTTTCAGTGTAACACATTAGTGTGACGGCAACATAAGGTGAGTGGAGGTAAATGGAGGTTGTCGCTCAGTGACACACGTTTATACTACTCTCGTCATAATGTCATCCACCTGTTATTTATGGTGACACACCATGTCTAATCAGTGGCCATGTATGTTAAACCTTATGGATACAACAAATCTTAGAAGATACGAGGTATCCTGGGAGAGGGTTCCACTGCCGAATATAACTTCTAACCATGGGGTATTTTGCCTGTAGTGTAAATGATGCATAAGAAGGACTTTAGGGTATTTCCACTCCCCTTAACAGGATGCTGGAGTCTGTCTCAGGTTTACCTCCCCAACTAATGTTTGTCCCCCTCAGTACTACAGGGTGAACAGAGATACAGTTGCATAAAATACCTTATCCAATGGTACAATCTCACTGACCTGTCCCAACCCCAGACCTTCTGTTCTGCAGTCCAACACCCTTAATATAATGTCAAAGAGACTACTTGTAAATAAGAAAGTCGGGATATATGCTATGGCTATTATTAAGCAATAATTATTCCCTACATTCAAACCGCTTTATTTAGCATATGTCCACTTAAATAGTAGAAATATCAGAACCTGTTCTGTTGAAATATACACTGTTATAGTACATTCCTGGTAAAGTATTTTTGATCCCTTGAAATGCCCCTAATTCTTATCAAGAATTCAATTGAAATGTACCCATTTCCTGTCAAGAATTCAGTTGAAATATCCCCATTTCATATCAAGAATCCCATTGAAATGTCCTTAAGTTTTATGAAGAATTCAATTGAAATGTCCCAAATTTTTATCAAGAATTCAATTAAAATTGGCCCTGATTCTTATCAAGGATTCGATTAAAATTTCCCTAATTCTTAAAAAGAATTCAATTAAAATATCTTTAATTTTTAAAAAGAATTCAACTAAACAGCCCTTAAAAATGGAAATGTTACATCTGACGATCTGAGATTTGAAAGGTACACACAGATTGAATTTCAGGTTTTTTAATGCCTCAGAGTCATCGATCTGAGTCTCGTCACCATTAATTTTGCAATTTGTGTGATGGTATTTTCCACATTATTGGATTTGCTTGTAGATGTCTCCTGTTCACTCCTTACCTCCCTGTCTTTTTTGCAGCCAGTCTTTTCCTTTTGTGTTTCTTTCAAGTAGCTTAACATGCCTCTATGTTGTTGTGATTGCCAGTACACTGTAGATGCAACTAATGTGTTCTGCTTTACTAACCGGGTGGTTGTTTATTCCATTTCCTTGGTTGTTTCAGACCTACGAGAGGAGAAACGACGTAGGATGCACGGTAAGTTGTATCATTTGTGTGGAAGCAGAATTTGTTTTATGCTTTTTACCCCACAGCCCTTAAGGGCTGTCGGGTTATTGTTTTCACCCATGGTGTCCAGATGGGCGGGCGGGTGGGCGGGCAGCGGGAAAAAGTTTGTCCGGGCTGTATCTCAGAAACTGTAAGGTGTAGGAAGTTGATACTTGGTAGGGACATTGGTTAGGGGGTGTAGGTGTGCAACGTCATGGTCTGACCTTGGTTTGACCTTGCCATAGTGACCTTGAGTTTGAAAATCTTTTCTGGGCTATATCTCGGAAACCGTAAAGTGTAGGAAGTTGATACTTGGAAGTTGGTAGAGCCATTGGTTAGGGGGTGTAGTTGTGCGGTGTCATAGTCTGACCTTGATTTGACCTTGCCGTAGTGACCTTGACCTATAAAATCTTGTCCGGGCTATATCTCAGAAACCGTAAGGTGTAGGAAGTTGATACTTGGTACGGATATTGGTTAGGGGTTGTAGGTGTGCAACATCATGGTCTGACCTTGATTTGACCTTTGACCTTGCCATAGTGACTTTGACCTATAAAATCTTGTCCGGGCAATATCTCGGCAACCATAAGGTGTAGGAAGTTGATACTTGGCAGGGACATTAGTTAGGGGTTGTAGGTGTGCAACGTCATGGTCTGACCTTGATTTGACCTTTGACCTTGCCGTAGTGACCTTGACCTATAAAATCTTGTCCAGGGTATATCTCGGAAACCATAAGGTGTAGGAAGTTGATACTTGGTAGGGACATTGGTTCGGGGGTGTAGGTGTGCTACGACATAGTGTGACCTTAATTTGACCTTTGACCTTGCTGTAGTGACCTTGACCTATAAAATCTTGTCCAGGATATATCTCAGAGACTGTAAGGTGTAGGAAGTTTATATTTGGTAGGGACATTGGTTGAGGGTTTTAGGTGTGCCAGGTCATGGTGTGACACTGATTGACCTTTGACCTTGCTGTATTGACCTTTAAAATCTTGTTGCACCTTTGGGTCTGTCTGTTGATGCAGATTAAGCACTGTTAAAGTCATATTAGAATTTATTAAGAATTTCCTTTTGCAAGTTCCCATTGTAACAGATGGAATTTCATCAAGTGAACAGGCTTTTCTCCAACACCATACATAAGCATTCATTGAATGTATTTCCACTTCTGTATGCATGGGTAATGTTCAAAACATCCAAACCATAATTCGGCCATTTTTGGTTTACTGATAAGTGCTGTCATTTTATTATTGAATTGTCTTGTTTTAATACTTCATCTTTATATACATTTCTTTTCCTTACATATTATTTTCTCTAGTTAAGCATTATTTGGACCTTAATATAACTGACACTGCTCTGAAAGTATCTTGAACTTTGTACTGTTATGCTACTTCTATATCTCATGGTGTTGAAAAATATTTCCCCAGGCTGTGGGGTACGGGCATCTCTGATGCTATTTTATTTAACCTTTGCCAAACGTTTCCTATCAAACGTTTGTAAAGCCCCAAAATGTTTACTGGGAGGCAGCTTCCTCACTGGCAAAATTCCACATACCCTGGGATTTTTTTTACATTTCTCACTCTATAACAGGCAGACAATTCTATCAAGTATGATACTGAAGTTAACTGCTTACAAAGTAATTATGGTCAGAATACTAATTATGATCATTCCATCCTACAGTGTATTTTAAGTTGAAGCTTGATTTCAGTTTATTTTTTAATTTACTTATTATTGTCAAAAAGTAGCTGTCTTTCTAAACATAAGATATTGGTGACAAAAAACATGAGTGTTTATATTAACTGGTAAAGGCTCAATCACATTTCTCTGGTGTAATGGATCCATTTTCACTTTAATATGATCCACTGTAACGGATTAGAGATACAGGAAAATGATTATCACTAGATATATGGGGTCAGTTTTTTTACTGATTCAATCATGGACAGATTCTTATCCTATTTCAGTCTTCACTCTGAACCAAGTCTATGTGGATGCACATAAGTTTCCTGAAATTTGGATAAAATACCATTGTTTTAGATGAGACCCATTTTAAAACAGTAGTGAATAGGGGCACCTGAACAGAGAAGTGTGGACCCCATTTTAATAGTATTTTCAGTGTTTTGCCTGAATTGATAAATCAATAAAGTACTGCAATAAACCTCAAAATAATTAAAAAGTAGAAGCGGTTTTGTAAAGACTATTTAAAGGAAGTAATAATGAAATAATAATAAAATCTTTAAAGCCTTCCAGATTTGTTGACATTAAAAATTAACAAGGTATTGTTGAATTGTTCTCTCAAGTGCTTATCGGTCCAATCCTGCACAACTAAATCAAACTAATTAGATTCATATCAGGAGTATCCTTACGAATTAAATTAGTCCAGAATATGACTTGTGATTGACTTGAACCACTGAACTCTGTTATTATGACTAATCTGTGCAAAAAGAATAATTAATTAGTTTTTACACTGAGTTGATTACAACACTAACAATGTTGATTACAGTCTTGATTTTGGAAGTTGAAAAGACATACTCTAGCTCTTTGCAATTGTTTTAATACAGTTAGTTTAAAAAGTACATTGTAAAAGCTGTTGTGAAATATATAAATGTCCCTGGTTCTCTCATTCAGACTATAGCCTTAAGGCAAGTAGTTTCACCTCAGTTAATAAGATTTTCTGATATAAATATTACTTTTTTAACTAGAGTCTTTCTAATATTCTTTTCTTGCTAAGTAAACAGACTTAAGGTTGACTTGAACTTGTGTTTGCGTGCCTGTGAATATCACCACAGAAGGTACTCTTAATTCCACAAACTATTACATTTATTCTTTGAATAAGCATGGACAATTTTACCATTTGTTCCATTCTTTAAAAAAATATAACTGTTAACACCAATAACTGGCAATAAGCTTAACAGCAACAAACTTTATAAGTTTGTTCTAATGACAGTTCAGAAAAGAGCCGTAAAGTTTACTCAAGTACTTCTTGACAGACAGAGTGAAAATCTATTCAGGTGCAGTATGCAGTATTAGTAAAAGAGCACCCTTTTGCTGTTTGCTGTCAGAAAATATTGTCACCAAATTGACCTCGAGTCATTTTCTTCTTTTACAAGAAAATCCTTAAGTTTTAGACTATTTTTTATGCTGAAGAGTGCAGTAACTGTAATTTCTAAACAGTAGAATCATGTTGAGGTTTTGGATGAAACAAATTAAATAATAATAGTCTACACCTGAAGTGAACTTACACCTACACACTGTCTGGATTCCTCCAATTCCCAAATTTTTGTCTCTTTCAGTTTGAAAGATATTTTGCACAATGTAGTTAATGTGGTCAGGTTCATTAAATGTATTTTAACCCATTTTTACCTGGAGCCTTAATAACATCTTTCATCCTTCACCTCCCTGGTTTCTTTGTCTTCACAGAACCTACCTGCAAGTCTGAATCAGGCACCCCACGTGCCCCTGGGGCTCAGTATGGGGATGGTCGTGTGGACCCAGTGGGTGACCCCATTATGTCCAGAGTGTCCATAAGAGATGCTCATGGAGCCGGTCCAGCCAACTACTCCCTGCCCCCAGTCAGAAAGCCAAATTCCAGGAGTATGATGAGAACTTCCTACAACTTGCGTGCAAGGACCAGCTTCAAGTACTGGTTCCAAGAGAGACCCAAGCCAACCAGCTGTGAGTAATAAATAATGGAAATGCCTGAAATATTATCCAGGGTCCACATTTACTAACATTCTCATTCTAAAGCTCTATACTATATAAGGATATGGTCTCTTGGTCTTATTTCAGACATTGATGCCTGTGTTACAGGGCTGTTCCACTATAGTGATTGTGTCCCTGATTGGAATACGATCCCTCATTTTTGACATTCATGAAGCCGATCCTTTAATTAAGAACGATCTTAAAGCCATCACAAACTACAATCGAGATGATCCTTATGTCAATTCTGATACTTCCTTAATGGTTCCTGTATGGATGTGCTCGGTACACCTTGGGGAATAGTTTACGATAATATTGTAATCTTTGAATTTATCATGAACGGCTCCCAATCCTTATCAGATTTTGCAATTGGGAATCCATCGCAAACCCATCTTAAATTTATCTAACTATTCACTAAGCTATCTTTTTCATCTTAAGTCGATCATTTACTGTTCGTAAACCAATCAGATGGATTGAGAAACTATCGCAAACTTTTCAGGAACCTAGCGGAAGACATCTTGAAGCAATCACAGCATTAGTCAGAAAGCTATCAGGAAAATATTCGTCGCCTGTCTTTAACTACACGATCCCATGGATCATGACTTTATTTTTTTCCAATCGGGAGGTAGTTTATGATATGATCGTAATAATGGAACAACCCCATTGTTTGTGTGATATGGGTTTGTTCCCAAATAGCTCAATAAGATGTTGTATCTATTGGGGGAGTGATATTTGGTTCAGATTCAAGCAGGGTCAAATTTTTGTTAAATTTTATTCTTCATTTTTTTTCCAAATAAAAGGAAATTCTGCTTATGAAGTTATGAGAGATCAATTTTAAAAGGCTTAAACTGAACACATACTTATGTAAGAAAAAATTGACAAGAATCTTCTCTTTGAAAACACTTAAAATAACATTTGTAACCACATTCAAAGCTTGTGATCTGATTATTCACCATACTAACTGTATATATTGTGTGTTTTGTTTGCAGTTGGAAAGTATGGGATTGGTTCGTATAAGACAGTGCTTGGATTGGGAAGTGCACCCCGTACTTAGCAACACACTGGTTCCCATGGCAACCCACCATAGCAACTGCACATACCCATACACACACAAGGGACAACTGTACATATGCAGCACTCTGGACTCTGTCATGCTACTGTGGTCACTTGGGAAATCCCCAATTAAGCCATATGTATATATTTATGTTAGAAAAGTAAACTGTAACAGTATTATTGTTGACTGAGCTTTTTTTTACTATTTCACTTGTAAATTTATTGGTAACATGTTTGTAGGTCTTGTTAATTACTCAAACAAGATATAACTTGAAGATACAAGCAAACATATAATGGAAAACGTTTAAAGATTGTTAGTTTTGATTTAGGGTGGTTGTGCAAGAATATCGTTTGATATTTGACAAACCATTTCAGTAAAAAAAAAATGTCTTGAGATGCCCTGTGATATTAAATTGAACACTTTATTAAATATTTGTGGTGAAGACTTAGAAATACATAAATTATGATGGAATAAACTACAATATTTAATATTAAAACTTAATGGTTGTATATCAGTATAAATAAGACTAAAGGTGAAAGGTCTTGCAAAGCTTGTTTATCAATGAAACTTTTCAATTTTTTACCAATTTTTATGTTATGTTGTATTTATGTTATTCTAATAAAAGTCACAAATCATCTTAGTGGCAGAAAAAAAAAATTGCATAGCTTAGAACTACCGGTATATATATTTCTAAAAAAGATGTATCTCTTTCACATCAAACCACATATGAATTAAGTAGAATTTTCTGTTCAGATTTTGTGTATCATATTTGATGTCTTCAAGTGCATCTCTTTTCGCAGATGGTTCATATTGTTTTGGTGCAACAGGAAACCCATCTGGACTTCCGAATGTGATCACATAAAAAGTCCCTCAATATCAGACAACAACAAGAGAAGTGTGCATTAAAAACAATGGTTAATCTCAAGTTTACTGCTTATCTTAATGGAAAAGGCAATGTTACCATAATTACCTGGTTTTACATAATTTAATGTCCCATTTGCTAAACTATTATAAAATTAATTGATACAGAAAACTGTATAACTAGAACCTTGAATATCCACAAGATATAGTTCTACTCATGCCAACTTTCCTTGATACCTAAGATTCTTTTTAACATCAGATGCATAAAAAGTTACTGAAATTGTTTTTGAAATTGTATGTAATGCTATGTACATGTCATGGTAGAAAGTCCAGTTTGGTAGAATTTCAAATTCTACCAGTAGAAAGTCCAATTGGAGTTTCTACCAAGATAAACTTATGCATAAAAATAAAAAGTAAAATGATAGTACCGTGTTTTCAGATGTTGGCCCCCAATGCTGACTCCACTTTTGCATTGGTTCTGGCTGACAGAGTTTATTATATTCTAGTATAACGTTGAATTTCAGGAAAATGTTGTATAAATTTTCTTGGTTTTTAAGTAAAAGTCACCCAGAACCGAATTCCATGGATTGGTGAAGGTGCTAGTTATAGAGTCTGTTATCACGTATGACATGAAAGGCATGCATTACAAAGAGTATGGTGTCATGTGGGCTGTAAACCTACCAATTTTATGACCTTTTCCCATGAAAAGTTATTTTCATTAAAAAAAAAACAGTCATCTCCTCTGTGATATTAATGTAACTCTGTAATGTGTCCAATTTAATATATTTTGATCTTATTTATTCACATTGTATTGCATGTTCTATTAAATCTTGAATAAACAAGAGAAACTTTGTCCCTTCATATGTATTTATGGGACAATAAAACAACTGATTATATAAATTAAAGTTTTATAAAACTTTCTTGAAACCTAATTTTTACCAACCAGACCAAAATTTTCTGAAAGGTATTTATCATACAATCAGTATTACCCTTTGGTGTTTATGATATTTCTTTATTTAGCTAATGTCATAATCTTAAGAGAAATAAATATATATCTGAGCAATATGTCTTGAGTTTCTGTTTTTTTTTCATGTTTTTTTTATTCAGACACATATAAAAATCACATCTTGAAGGAAGCCAGTGGCAAATAAAATGGTTTGAAAACCTCTGTAATGCCATCATACATACCCATACATACCACAGCCATACATTTAATTTTAAATCTTTTCCTTTCAAAATACTTTATTATTATAATTACTATTATTTTAATTTTTTTCATTTCTCCTTTATCACAGCTTGAAATACTTGAAATAACTATCTTTTCTGGACAACATACTTCAACAATTGTCTAACTAAATATTTGTATTTTTGAAAGATTTATGGTATGTAATACATTTTTTAATGTTTGTGTTTTTAATCAAAGGATTTGATCCCAAGCCAGTCACTAACAAACACCGTTTCATGCCATTTTAGTCTCACTCCTTCTTGACTCTGAAGCACTCCAGCAAAGAAATGAATGCATAGATCTGGATGCCACAATTCTAAAGTGGCATCAATACTGAAATTTCTATGATAAACCAACTAGAGCTATGCACGTTTCCAAAACTGGTGCATCTGTAACAACAGCAAAAAAAAAACATCTTAAGTTAAACGAAAAAATGAAACAAGTATGGCTCACTAAACTAACAATTCATGGTATTTTATTTATTTGGGTTTTAACGTCGCTCTCAACACTGTATAGGTCATATCAGGATGGGTAGTTTAGAGGCAGAGAAAACCAGTACATACAGTTGGTCAAGGTTCTGTACTGTAAACTGCCAGCTATCGGTAAGCATTTACCAGCTTTCCCACATAGGGACTGGGATTTGAGCTGCAGACCTCAGAGGTAGGGGTCCAGGATGTTACCAATGCACCAACGTGGCCCCTTGATGGTATTTTACAGCATACTCTTAGCTGTGTACATCTACCAAAAGGAAAACCTCCAAATGGTCTTTTCACTAGTCAGTATGGTTTCTTTTAATTTCTGATTCTTGCTTACTAAAACTCATTCTTTAAATCCCCAAGACCATAATCAGAGAGGGGCATGTATTGCAGATATTATGGAATGCATGAGACAAAATTTTTTCCACTATGACCTCATGTATGACATCACTATGGCCCCATAAAAAGATATAGTGATTTAAGCACTCCTGTAAAACGACAAATGTTCGCAGCTGTTAAAGTTCGTGGTTTTCCCTTTAAAATGAAATTGGCACTATTAAAGTTCGTCCGACAATTCCCGTTTTTTGAGCGATAATTCCCGTATATGGGTGTATACTAGTACTAAACTAAATTTCGGGTGATTTATTTTAGTGCTTTTTCCGCGATCGCGAAATTCGCCATATAAATCATCTGCGAACATTTCTCGTTTTACAGTATCCAAGAACATTGTTTTGATTTGATATGAAAAATCATCACCCTGGTTACCTAAAATGACTCCCCTGTTCAAGTAATTCAAACATGGTCACGCAAAATGAAAGGACATGTTTTAGGCAGCTGTTTTAACCTTTAGCCTCATAAAAATTATAGGAGGTATCAGACAAAGCACAGGCTGAAGTTAAGGTTTCATGTGCTATTCAACAGCGAGGGTCATATTGGGATGAGCCATTTTTATTGCCACTTATGGGAGTAATTAACCACTCGCACTCTGAGTACATCATCAGACAGAACAATGTGCATCTCTGTATGTGTTGTTGTTTCAGATGGCAAGGTCAAGGCAATGTATGTGGATACCAACACCGAAAGACCATAGCAAAATATTTGACACTTCCATTAGCCTACATTACCAAATCTGTTCATTTGAAAAACTCAAAATAAAAATGTGTCTAGTCTTTGCTAAAGCAGGCATTTATTCTGTACAAAATCTACAAGGTATCATAGATATAATATGTATCTTTTTATCAATAACAAACAGCCTTGAGACTGATATGTCTATCACAATAACAACAGCAGAAGTTATTTGAGATTCATAAGATAAATTACATATTAGCAACCATAATGCTTAACAGAACAACTGTTACAGATCCATGGAAAGGAAGGATACTTTTAATTTCACACAAAATACAGTATACATGTACTTTTAATATTGGCTGTATGACAATCACAATGCTACTGATGTATTAGGTTCAAGGTTAAAGTTTTTTAAACAAGCTGATTAAAGATTTTCAAACCAACTGGTTTCTTTTGGGTAATTTGCATACCACTGTGCAATTGGAATATCCCATACTGGCTGTTCAACAACCTATTATACAACACTAAAGCCCTGTCAAGAGAGACAATTTAGAATCAATTACTGTCAATCACTGTAATATTATAGGCTATTTTAAACATTTATCCTAAGTTACACAGTGGCACCGTAAAAGATAAAATAAACTGCAGCTTACATTTTTCAATACAGCACAACTTCAAGTGACTCATCAGGAAAAATATTATGGATGACAAAACTAGTGAATTTTACTGCTTCAGCCATATCAGTACATTTGATTACAGTACTTAATGCAATTCTTTGTAAATTAGACATCATCATAGGCAGTTTAAAGCAAAACATAATAGAGTAAGAAATCTAAAATTCGCCACATATCTGAAATTCGCCACATGTTGAAATGCTAATAAAATTAATTAATTGAGGTGAGATTTGTTGAATGTACAGTAAATTAAGGCTTTTTGAACTGAAAAATACCGACTTTAAGGCAAAACATCAGTTTCTTCATAAAATTAACTAAGGTTTCGGAGGTGGCAAATTTTAGATTCCCGGCGAATTTTAGATTTCTTACTCTAGAGCAAGCACTCAGTGGTAGAGTAATTTGGCCATATAAATGTAGGATGGGCCTTCTTACAGGAGGGAGTGACGAGATTTATATGAAAGTGAATAACAATATATGCGTTAAATCACAAGTATAAATAATCTGAATACATAATATTAATTCTGCATAGCATTAACCTATTTGACTGCTATTTACTCTCCTATACATAACAACACAAGCAGCTAGATTAACTCTAAGAGAAACAATCTACCAGTGAGGTATATAATTAACTATATAATCAATCTATTTACACATAAACAACTGTGGCTTCCGCAACATTAATGCTACAAATAATCATCCTATGTCGCTGAGCTGTATTGGTATATTTATGCCATTTAACAATGTTATTTGGAAGTACACATATCAAATAAAGTGGAACAATAATTGGAAATAAACAACATAATATCAAGGAAAATTTAGCAAAAAGGAAATTTAAGTTATTTTCAATATTGTTTATAAATTAATTTTTATTTATGGTCAGTTTTTACTTTGGAGTTAAACAGAATTGCAAATTTAATAAGTAAATTAAATTTTTATAAGTTAATACCCTGTCCAATGGACAATTGCTTTACCGGTCGGCGCGACCGGTCCCGCCAAACGACAGAAAAAGTCAATCTGTATAAATACCGACAGGACCGGTCCAGAGTGTACATTCGCCAGGTGTCGCCTCGTGCATACTTCCTGTCTAGTCAGAATGACGTCATCGCGTCTTTTTAAATTTCACAAAAAAAAAAAAAAAATCAATTAATTTTGTTAATCATTTAAAAAAGGACTTTGAGACAAAATTAACACTGTGTGTACCACTGATACACAAATCCTTGTAATTATATGCAGTTTGTACATATTTGGTACATTTTATATTAAGAGGTGCTATACATGTAATCTTATGAAATGAATAAAATAAATACATAAACACAGATATGTGTGGATCAATGAAGCACCAGTGATGTAATTGACAAAGATATTCTGTTGTTATACTCTCTCCATACATTTTTCATAAAATAGTTTGCTGAAAAAATAATATTAGTAACCGCAGTCAGAATATCCAAAATATTTTTCAGGACACAGCTGTCAACACAGTTTAAAACTTCTACAACAAAGACATTTTGCATCAATGATTGTATATAGTTTTAAATGAATAAAACATCTAGCATCAAAATAAATGAGCCAATATTGTGAGATCAAAGTCTATATCCACTAAAATTTATATATTTAGAAATACTATTGTGTTTCCACTTTTCTAAAAGAGAAAAAACACCCAAGGTTAAAGACATGATCTTACAGGAAGAAACATTTCTAAGAACATGAAGTTTGAAATGTATGAGAATTTTACAGGTCATATTGATGAATTAGATATAACGGCTTTGAATGAATTTAAGTATTCATTTTAAAGTTTTATGAGAATTTCCCATATTAACTTAAAAACAAATATTTATATAATATCTCAGGTATTGCGCATACAAACAAATAACACTTGAATCACATGCTGTACCTATTATTGGTTACAAAAGGAGTACTTTAAAAAACATCTGGTCTTTAAACCTGACTAAACACTTAGCAATTATTTTTTTTTTAATTCAGGAAATCATTGTGTACAGTTAGTTTCAATGAGACCATTAATGGTGGTAACCTGGATTTTATTTGGTACTTTTAATACATATATCATAATTAACAAGTACAGAAGAGCCATAACAACGTATACATACTCATATTAACTATATACATACAATATCAATATTCATCAGATAAATAATTATAAAATATTAGAAAGATTTGACTATGAGCAGTACACAATGTGTTTAGTGCTTGTTATATCCATCTATTCTACTGCCAATGCTGTATAAACTGTATCTGTCAAGTACTTATCACATCATATTACACACACATAAAAAATGACCCCTTTCACTATCAAGTCTATGGAACCATATTTAACTGGTGTTTATGTTATATCTGAACTATGTTAAAGATAGGGATGCAACTTGGTGAACAGGTCATTCAAAAACAAGAAACTGAGTACAAGCTACAGTTTTGATTCTAGAAATTTTGAAGTAAGGAGGCAGTTCCAGTTATATCAGAAAAATGTGGCATCTCAGTTAAATCATGTGTCTTGTTTACTAAAAGAAAGTAAACACTGTAAATCATGTGTCTTGTTTACTAAAAGAAAGTAAACACTTGTTACTGCAAAGTTCTGTTCGACAAAAATTAATCAGATTTGGTAATCAAATTCCTGAAAATGTCATGGGTAAAGCTGACGTATGGTCAATTTATATATTTTTTATACAAATATAAATTTGACACAAGTCACTTTTACTAATGCAAATATTGTACTTTTCACATTTTGTTTTTTTTTTCATGCTAACTGTCATCAAATGAGTAGTCAGTTTTGTGACTGTGTTGAAACTACAATGCAGGAAATTTTCAATATTTATCCATCTTTGTCACCAAATGTGACCATTTTCTGGTCTCTTTAAAGTGTCAAAATAACATTTGAAATTTCTTTAAAAATAGGGAAAACTTTTAGTTTACACAATTAAGTTTATGTAATGTAATCTTACACATGCAAACTTGTTGAGGCTTTGTCTGATGTGCCTATATCCCCTAACATGTGTGAATGCTTTATGAATACCAATTTTGTTTGAGCAATAAGCAAGGCTAGGTTATCGGTTCCTTTGGAAACCAATAACCAGTCTTACAAAATTAAAAACACCTGCATCTCTTACATATACATTCCTAAAGTGATACTTGAACAGAAAACACATGGCATAATTATATTTGAGGTGTACAAGGCTATATACTCATGGTCATTATTCAAGGTGTGCATTTTTTATATACTGTACAAATTAAATTAGGTCATATCCTTAGCCTTTGTCTACAATTCTCACTGGTCCAGGGACTTTAAAGATCCCCTGATGACATTCAAAGTCAGTTTAGTACGGTCAGTGTTTACCTGTGATTCAGATTTATTTCTGCAGCTAGCAGTACAGTGTATTTACTAAACTGACATTCTTACCCTTGGCGGAGCAGTAATATTGACCTATTGATAGTGAAAGGGATAAGTACATTTACAATAGTTTTAAATGCTGAGCAAATAACCTAATGCTGTCCACGTGATACAAGACATCCAATCTTGGCAAGATAATAATTTGAATATGAAACTTCCCACACCTACATATACATGTATATATCGAGAAATCTAAAATCACAAATTTAAAATTACAAAATAAAAACACACAGGATCACAATAACTCTATTTGATACAGTATTGTAATGATCAAAAGTTACATAGGAAATGTTTTTTTCTTTCTTTGATAATAAGATAAAATTACTCTTAAAACACTTGGGAAAATGTAAATAATTCAAAGTATCAAAAAAACATAAAGTTACTTCTAAACTCCACACAAATTCAATGAGATTGATCATTTTGTTGTACTGATGAATTGCTTGGTGACAATCTCGTCTTGATGACTATTTGATTTATACTTCATAGTTTTAATTATTTTAAAACCGAGAAGCGACCGAAAGTACCTGAATTGAGTTTACTAATGCTTGGGTACACTTATGGATGGACTAGCACTTAAAGATTCATTTTCTTAATGCTGTTATACTCTAGAACCAGACCAGGAATATGTGAATGGGGGATAATTGGAAAATTACCTGAACGATTCATCTTTTAAATTTTTTATCATGAGAGTTGAGAAGTGAATAAGTTGCACTGATTCATCCTCTTTAGTGATGAAATATTCATCACAGTGGTTATCTATCAAACATTTTCCTTGAATAATACAGTAAGTAAAATGAGTCCTTATTTACCAAATAATTGTGAAACAAAGCTGTTAAACATATTCATGGTAAGGGGGACACTTGAATTTAAAAATCTCCATTTTTAACTTTCCAGATACCTTTTTATCTATGTGTGTTATAGTTTTTAAAGTTTGCCAAAAAAGATGCACTTGTTTATGCGAAAACATGCAAATATATCCATTGTAAATTGTACAGATCCACATGTACCAAATAGGTCAGGTCAAATACACATTTTGCAAATAATAAAAGATAAAATGCATAACTGTTGGTTAATATAATTAAGAAATTCACAGAACAATAATGAACACCTGAAATCTCAGATACTAACTTCAACATAATCTGTATTATCAGGACACTGTGTGGGAATGCTCTGTGGGTTTTTTTTTCATCTGAATTTACATTCAGAGATCTTGAACAGAGATTCCCAGCATCATAAAATTTTGGGGCAAAATAGCAGTCACTGTGTTACCACTGCTTACACATGTGTTTGTAAAATATTACTCAAGTAATGCTTACAGAGAACATTATAACACATATTTACGAATATAATTTGAGAAAGGAATAATTTACGAATTAATTTGAATGTTTTAATTACTTAAATGTGGCTTTTATAAGCTACAAGCTTACCATGTGGAACTGAATGCTGGTCTCGGATGGCCACAGGCCCCGGCCAACGTCCAAGAAAAGTAGATGTCTAGTACTGGCCGGTGCCTCACAGAGGGGTAATCCCCATTGTGAAATACCACATGATCCCCCTTCTTTTGAGTTACACATAACTGATATAAAATTGAGCCAATTTCTGACATTTATCAAAACAAAGTGAGTCAAAGTTAAATTTGGGGTTTTATGTCCTGTTCAACAGTGAGGGTCATATTGGGACAGGTCCTCAGCATTGTCACTTGTGGGACTCGAACCACACAGAGGTGACAGACTGTGATTAGATGTCAAACTTCCAAACAACTAGGCCATGGAGGACCTCTCAAAACAAAGTGAGCTATCTTTGCATACTTTCATCGCTAAAAAGGAAGAGAAGAGGAAACAAATAAAAAAATACACAACTGCTAAGTAAACACAACAATAAGTCTTCATTAAAACCTAAAGTCACTAAACTGTATGGTACCTACACATGAGGTCTATTAGTGGTGACACAATCTCTACACATCTGCCAGTAAGATAAGTAATATATGATCATTGTTGAAATACAATATAACACGGATTTCTTCTCATGATACACATGTATGCATAGTGTATATATAGATCCTGATGTCACAAAATGTGGTTATCATTCTTGATGATTTGTGACAGTACTCAGATGACAATGCCTCCTAGTATCTGAAATAATTAAAATAAGAAAGTTAGCAAGGAATGTTATAGATTTATATTTATATTATTAATAAATAACCAACTGCAATAAGCTGCAGTAAAAACTGTCTGAGTACATGTACTACTTTGCTGAGTGGCATTCCTTCTTGTAATGAAAATACAAGTTCAGCTGAAAATCATATGCATATTCTCTGATTGGTCAAGAAATGTACATCTTCCTAAAACTGTGTGAAAAGAAAATGTGGAGTAACTCTGACGATTAAGCAAAATGTTTGCATGTGGATGAAAAGAAATTTTGTACATTTAAGGTCTCAAACAAATAAATCTCCATTCCAAATTCGGCTGAGATATTGAAACTAATCTTCCTTTAAAAACCAGAAACAAAGGTAGGATATCAATTTGAAAGGCTGTTGTTATATATGAAGCCTACTGTTTTAATGAATCCCCATCGATAATATTTATTTATTTTTTGGAGTTCCTTGCGTTGCTTTCAACACTGTACAGTCATATCACGACGGGTAGTTTTGTGGGCAGAGGAGGTCAGTACATACAGTTGGCCAAGGTTCTGTACTGTAAACTGCAAATCTTTGTTAAGCAACTACCAACTTTCCCACATAAGGCACGGGGTTTGAACTCACCTGTAATAATTGGGCTTGAATGGGCCGGCCCTGTTGAGCCCCAGGTATCGGGCCTGTTCCTCTGAGAGTTCAGTGAGGTGAGCGTCAAATGCTGGCAGATGAAGACTAGCGACATACTCATCTGAAATGAGAGAAAAACAACAACATATTTATTTTCCTTCGACGTTCCAGTACAACACCAACAGTACACTCAGGAAAAGGTTTAACATTTAAAAGTTTTTTTTGAAAAGAAGTACAGTTAAACCTTTATTATCTGGCCATAATTGGAGAGCACAGTTGCAGATAACAGAATGTTAGTAAAAATAGAACACTCAAATACTTCACTGTAAATGAGAAAGGAATTGTAGTGTTGAGAGTTTAAAAGACTGAATGTTCATACAATAGAAATTTGGATAACAGAATTTCTACTCTGTCCACTCACCCATTTTCTTGGGTAGCAAGTACACGTCCTTCTTGTAACGTCCCTGAGGAGCGTTATACAGCTCTATGAGTGCCAGGCCCTGAAAAGTACACACCAACACACATTAGTGAGATAGAGTAAGAAATGTAAAATTCGCCACATATCTGAAATTCGCCACATGTAAAAATACTAATAAAATAAATGAATTGTGGTGAGATTTGTTGAATGTATAGTAAATTAAGGCTTTTTGAACTGAAAAATACCAATTTTGAGACAAAAACATCATTTTCTTCATAAAATTAACTAAGGTTTTAGAGGTGGCGAATTTTAGATTCCTGGCGAATTTTAGATTTCTTACTCTACATAATGACAGAAATGATGGGATGGTAACACTGATATGTTCTATATTATATTCTGCTTGTTTTGTTGCATTAAAATCTTTCCACCAATAAGTTAGGAAAACTTTGCTTGTACAACTACTTGCCTACTTTTGATGTATACCATATTTTATCTGAAATCTTAGCAAATACATGTTAACCGATTTGTTTAAAATAAGACAGTCAAAAATACCAGTGTTTGGTCTTGACAACTGTAATTTTCTTATTCATAGGTCACATAGTTGCTGAGATAACAGTGTTTTTAGGAGAGTTCTTTTATGGCAAAAATACAATTTTAACACATTGTTTCTAGTGCAGTCAACACTTTAAAAAATTTTTTGGCTATTACTGCACCAACTTCCTTCGAATAAAAATGTATCAGAAACTACAAGAACTGGCCTTCAAATTTATATCCATATCATGTTTGTAACTTGCAAAAAAAAAAAAAGAAACAGATCACAAAATCTTAGCATTTTTATAAGATAGATCTATACCACATGAAAGACTGATCATAACACTCAAAGAATAGATTGTAGAATCCTAAAACTTAGTCATACCTGGCTTACAACTAAACACGTTGGTCTCAAGTACTCTGGAGAGAAATTCTCAAAAAGGTTTTTAAATACATTTATTTTTAACATTTACAATCATTGTGATTACACTCTTGAGCTTCACGACCAAAAAGATATGTCACATGACCAAAAGGTTTGCACTCAGGACATTATTAGGGCTTTGTGAGGTAAAATTATAACTATGAAACAGGGGTACTATTAAGCAACATTGTCTTATATTTACTTATACAGTTAGATAGATGGAACCTGAACACTTTAACAGCAATGTGTAAATATTTGTACATCTGATGAACTTGTTTTTGAATATTTTAAAGCATTCACTTTTTAAGAAACAGACAATGTCCACAATCTGATTATGCATCACACCATGATGCACACCTACACCCCCAACCAATGTCCCTACCAAGTATCAACCTTCTACACCTTACTGAATCCAAGAAATAGCCTGCACAAGATTTTAAAACTCATGGTCACTACGACAAGGTCAAATCAAGATCACACCATGACGTTGCACACCTACAGCCCCTAACTAATGTCCTTAACAAGTATCAACTTCCTACAGTTTACGGTTTCTGAGATATAACCCGGACAAGATTTTAAAGATCAAGGTCAATACAGCAAGACCAAAGGTCTAATGAAGGTCACACCATGACGCTGCACAACTACAACCCCCAACCAATGTCCCTGCCAAGTATCAACTTCCTACACCTTATGGTTAGAGAGATATAGCACAGACAAAATTTTAAAGTTCAAGGTGACTACAGCAAGATCAAATGTCAAATCAAGGTCACACCATGATGTTTCACACCTACAATCTCTAAGCAATGTCCCTACCAAGTATATACTTCCGACACCTTACAATTTCTGAGATATAGCCCAGACAATATTTTATAGGTCAAGGTCACTACTATATGGTCAAAGGTCAGATCAAGATCACACCATGATGTTGCACACCTACAACCCTAACCAATGTCCCAACCAAGTATCAACTTCCTACACCTTATGGTGCCCACGTTATAGCCCGAACAAGATTTTATAGGTCAAGATCACTACGGCAAGGTCAAAGGTCAAATCAAGGTCACACCGTTTTACGTTCAACTTCCTACACCTTACGGTTTCCGAGATATAGCCCAGACAAGATTTTATAGGTAAAGGTCACTTCAGCAAGGTCAAAGATCAAATCAAGGTCACACCATGACATTGCACACCTACACCCCCAACCAATGTCCTTACCAAGTATCAACTTCCTACACCTTACAGTTTCCAAGATATATCCCGGACAAGATTATATAGGTCAAGGTCACTACGGCAAGGTCAAATCTAGGTCACACCTTGACATTGTTACAGGTCTGCAATTTTACTATGTTATAGCTGACCCAAAAGTAGATGAATAACATATTTACACAAAATTCTCTAAATGCAATAGTTTTCAAGCTACAAGTGATTAACTCAACAGTGAGAACCTGAAAGTAGCTACAGTGCAGCTATGCAATGGGCAAGAGGTCTGCAATTTTAACTATGTTATAGCTGATCGAAAAGTAGGTGAAGAACATATTTAAAGAAAATACTCTTTATGCAATAGTTTTCAAGTTACAAGCGATTTACTCAACAGTGAGAGCCTGAAAGTAGCTATTTCTCAGCCATGCATTGAGCTACAGGTCTGCAATTTTACGATGTTATAGCTGACCCAAAAGCAGGTGAATAAATATTTATACAAAATTTTGTAAATACAATAGTTTTCAAGTTACAAGTGATTTTACTCATTACGGAAGGTACTGAAAAGCCCAAAAGTAGCTATTACTCACTTAGCTACTGGGATAGGCTCCCAAGTTACTCACTATGTTATAGCTATGGAAAAAGTAGCTGAATAACATATTTTAACAAAATGCTCTAAATGCAATACTTTCCAAATTATAGGTGATTTAGTGCATGATTTCATGAATTTTAACGCATTAAAAATTATTCTAAAAATTCATAAAAAAAATAATTAAGAAAGATCCTGCCCTGATTTTCACACAAGGTAATCTACTTGTGGCCTGGTACAAATATGCAAGAGAGAAAACCCTGCAATGGTCAATGAGAAAATTGAGATAAAGTATTGAAATTGTTTTGAGCTTACAGAGGGGCATGGATTACAAGCCATACTAAAGAGAAGGAAATTTCTAATAGGGGACATGAACTATAGGCCATACTGAAAAGACAGGAATTTCTCAGAGGAGACATGGATTACAAGTCATACTGAAGGGACAAAAATTTCCAAAAGGAACATGGACATTAGGCCATATTCACACAACAGGAATCACTTAGAGGGACTTTTATGATATGCCATACTTTAGGGAGGTGGGGGAAACTACAAAGGAGGTTGAGTTGGAGGATAAGCTGGCATGTTGCTATGGTAACATAGTAAATACCTGTGTTGCTGAGGTGACTGAGACCACAAATGAGGGAACACTAGATGACGAGAGGTTGATAAGCCGGCCCTCTGCCAGCAGGATGATGCGCCTGCCATCAGGCCAGATGACATGGTCCACTTGGTTACGTACTCGCTCCCATGTCAGGTCAGGGGTACGAATACTGTTCTGTAACAATATAGTATAGAAAAGTAAACTGTAATACAAATGATTTCAATTTACTTTGAAATAGAAAGGTTCAAATTTTTCAGAAATTTACTGAGGTAAAGTAGTTACAACAAAATCCTTAAAGCATGTACTGCACTGCAAAAAAAAATTTGTTTGTTTAATTTAATCTTAATGATCATCTGATATTACGTTTTCATGTGTGTTAACAGAACGAGCTATCTGTTTCTAAAATCTAAAAGTTCTAAAATGCAATAAATCTCGACTTTCTAAAACAAGGTTCTTGGTTTTTAACAATGAAGAGTATAAAATGGGGCATTCATTCTTTGCTATACATATCACTGTAATCTGAAGTGAATTTCATGCTATGCATCCTAAAGAATTATGGTCAGCAGATGCTTGTATGATTGTGCAAGCCTATTGTAAATAACCTTATTCACTGTCAATAATTTGAGATCAGAAACAAAAGTTATTGACAATTTTTTTATTTTTCCCTCCACCAAGGAGATAACATTTTCATATTTATTTTTTGTCTGTTTGTCCATCTGTTTGTTAGCAGGATAATGCAAATATTACAAGATCAAAATCATGTACCAGGATCTACACTACACTGGTGTGATGCTCTGATTTAACATGCACTCATATATCACAATACAATAATATGGAATCCACAATGTTCTTGTTTAACACTTATCATTGATCTGAATTTGTCTAAAATGTATCACCTAATAAGTATGTACTTCAAAATGGGGCTCATGAATGTCGAGAGTTTGGTATATAGATATACTAACACAAGAGTAAAAAACATAAACATTATAACTGAGAGCTGCTTGTTTTTCCACTTACTCACCACATCGATTTCAGTATTAGAATGCCCCATGTTTGCGACAATGCAACCACTTTTCATCCTTTCCATATGTTCCCTCGTCACAATGTTTTTGTTTCCTGTACATGTGATCACCACGTCAAGACTCCGCACGACTTCAGTAAGCTTCACCACTCGGAAACCATCCATACTGCAGATTACAGCAAAGAACAGTGTAACAAGCACGTCCACCAAATGAATACCATTTCGTTAGTCAGTCTCAATACTAGGAAATTGTCCATGCAAATGAAAATGGATATAAACTATACCACAAAATCTGAGTCTCAATAAAACACATATTTGTAATACAAACTACACTTTGTGTCTTTGGGAATTAATTTTGTTTTACATTGGTTAATTTTTCTTTTCCAATGCATTTCAATGATGTACACTTAATATATACAGTCATACAATACTGGCTTTAATGTTTTATCTTATTCAAACATTCACGGCAGAAGTAAAGATAGTGGCTTTTTCAAGGGGAAAGTACAGCGATATTGGTTAACTGTCAGAAATTTTGGAAGGGTCAAAGTTTTCCTTTCCAGAAAGTAGATGAGAATACCAATAGTTTTTGTCTTAATTTTTACAAAAATAAGATCCATTTTAGATTATATGAAATTACCAACAACATGGTAGGCGCCCAATGCTAGACAATAGTTCACCAGGTTATTAGCTCATCCATCTGCCAGAGCAAAAACCCTTGCTTATGGGGAGCGTTAAGAAAATTTTTTTTTTTATCCAACAGATCGATCATGGACCAAATAACTTTCAATTTATTGTTTGGTGTTGCATCTTAGATTAGGCCAAGATTAATTGGTATATAATTCCAGATTAGAATTGAATTAAATAGTACAAGTCAACCAAAATATGAAACTTACTGAAAATATTATCCCGTGATTTTACATTAATCAACACACCTGGTAACTTACTGAGGCAAACAGGATACCTAAGAAATCCAACATATAATTGAGTCACTCTTGAACCAAAGATCATGCCACATATTTTCTGTGGAATGCTTACACTGCCTGAAGAGCACAGATTGGATCCACTTCAGTCACCATGACAACAGCACCCAGCCCCTTCAGAGCAGCTGCACAGCCTTTTCCCACCTAAAAGATTTAATGTGGTGCAATAAACAGTTTTATACAACAACTTTCCTACATGTTTAAAAGCATTGATTGTAAACTAGATAGATGGTGATCAATGTAAACTAGATTGATGGTGATCAATGTAAACTAGATTGATGGTGATTAATGTAAACTGGATTGACAGAGATCAATGTAAACTAGATTCATGGTGATCAATGTAAACTAGATTCATGGTGATCAATGTAAACTAGATTCATGGTGATCAATGTAAACTAGATAGATGGTGAAGTAACATCATTTAGATCAACTGCCGGATTTAGAGTAGGGATGTGTCAGGATAATAAGTACTATAAAACAGACCATATATGTTGATAAACCCAGCAAAAACTTTGGTACTTGGTATTCGTAAAACTATTTTAAAACATTTGTGTAAATGCCATTAGTAATATGGATGAATCCTGACAACCACTCGAATTTGCCTAGCTAATCTTTCTTCTAAGATAATTTTCCTAATTTTCACAAATGTTTCACGGTTTTGTTTTGTTTTTTTTTCAATAAATTGTTTTCACTTCATCCCTATATTTGGCTGCAGCTAAAATACAGGAACCCAGGTACTGGATAGTAAGTGCAATATAGATAACTGGCTCCCTTTTTCCTTTTTCACCCAGGATAACACCCTTAATCTACAGTGTTGTTGTTAACAGAATACTGGTATTCCAATTTTTATTTGCTTAAACACCAAAATCACTGTACACTTTCAGAACAGGTACAACCGTAGTTGAAAGCATCTATATGGTCAATATTTTGTGAGAACAATAAATCTATTGTTTGGACCATGTAAATGGATGTCTTAGTATCCAAGGCTGTAAAATTCATTGAATAAAATTAGTATCCAAGGCTGTGAAAATTCATTGTATAATATTATCCATAAATTCCATATTTGACTGAATCAGGTTTAATGATGCTCTAACCCATTGCTTTTTTTGCATTTATAAGTCAGCAAAATATCTGGTTTACTTTAGGACTGAAAGTTCTATTCGACCAATCCGACTTGCACATCAAGTACAGCCCAAGATTTAGTGACTGACATTCCCCTGAATGAAAGATAGAGATTCAGATCTGAGCATTAGCATAGTCTGCCTCTGGAACAGGAATTAGGGACAGATGACCACTATATCCAGTGGGCATCTGAGCCTCTGTCCATCTGCCTATGCCTGGGAATGAATCCAGGTCTTCTAATGTTCTATGTAGGTAGGTTACCTTTTTTGACCACAGCCAGATATAAATGGATGGAAAGTTACAATTGCATTGATAATTTAAGATATTAATAATGGGGCCAACACCCAAAAAGTGAAAAAGTAGCTTTACTCAAATATTCTCTGACAGCTATAATTTCTTTATTATATCCTCACGCAGAATTGTAATAACTTGTTCTGTTTGAACTATTCTGATCTCTATGAAAACCTTACCTCTCCATATCCACAAACCAGAACTTGTTTTCCCCCAAACATGATGTCAGTAGTTCTCTTCAGGCTGTAAATAAAAGGATCAATGAAACTAACTTCAAGTAAACATAGACATTGCAAACTAGCAATGGGTGGTTATTATAATAGGAAAACGTCCCGAATGACATATACAGAAAAAATATATCACGAATGAAGATAACAATATTATACGAGTGCGTAGCACGAGTATTATATTGTTAATCTTCATGAGTGATATATTTTTTCTGTATATGTCTGATGAGGGATGTTTTACTTTTATTATCCACCATTTTGTGCGATTTATGGGTCAAATAATATGAATATTTAATGAGAAAACGTGAAACAGACTGTCAAAAAGAATGAGCAACACTGAATATAAAACTTCAATCTTTACCTTGCAATATCTCAGTCATTTCTGCATGGATATTTATGCAACATACATGAGCAGAAGCGCTAGAATAACACCTTTCTAATGATATATTATACATATTTTTAAGTTACATACTTTCCGAGATATTGTTGAAAAACCGGAAGTTAATCACACTCAATATCCATAGTACCGGGGCGCCGGTGTATACAAAAAAAATACATCCCGGTCTGTATTTCCCCGTATTTAGGGCAAATACGCCGCGTGGTGGATAATAAATTCCTGGGCTTTAAGCCTAAATGACTCCTGGGGCCGATTTCACGAATGGACTTAAGCCTAGTTTTGGGCTTAAGTTTAAGACTTTGGTCTTAAATTCTGTCAAAAATGTGCTAAGTCAGCGGGCTTAGACTTAGTGGATTTCACAAAGGGGCTAAGTCCATGGATTTGCTAAGTCAGTGGACTTAGACTTAAGTCTGGGAGGTAGTGGGCTTAAATTTTGTAAAGAGGACTTAAATATGGCCGCCATAAACTTTTCTCCACTTGAAAATTTGAAAGGGCTGTAAATAAAGTATAATTACACAGAACACCTTACTGAAGTAGTCTTTGGGAAGTTTATGTGTGGCAACAAGGTTTTTCATTTCAAAACAGCACTTATCCTTAGATAAAATGTATTAAATGAAGGATATAAAAGGTCACATGACACAGAAAACCACTGTGGTTATATGATAAGCTTGGACTTAGCTAAGTCACCTTTGTGAAATCCATTTTAAGTCCCAGACCTAGTTAAGACCAAAGTCTTAGATTTAAGTCCCTGACTTAGCCAAAAAAGGGACTTAGTTTAAGTCCTTTAGTGAAATCGGCCCCAGGTCAGAAAGCCTATATCAGATTTTTAAGGTAACACCTTTTTTTTGTATCAGTGACTAATGTTGTATTATCTTGGTATTTTGTGTCAAGACTTTGTTTTGCAATAATAAAATTACTGTATGTTGCACCACTTCCTTAACTTATGTTTTTTTGTGTGTGAAAAGTTGACTTAAAGTGTTACAAAATATTGTGAAAGTAATATAAAAATTAGACAATTCTTGTTAAAATAATTCCAACTCTGACACAGTGAAAATAGGTTATTCATACAAAATAAGTTGCAACAAGAGTTCATATGACCACACAATTAATATACAAATTCATAGGTTAACCGTTATAAGACCTTTGATTGAAATCAAATATCAAAATAAAACAAGAAAATATAAACACATCTACACAAATATAATTAAAACAACCTAAACAACCGGCACTTTAAAACCTCTCACAAATCATATTTTAATTCTACTCACCTGTGATAGGTCGGTTTTGCAATCACCTTGGCAACAGTGGGAAATATCCAAGATCTCTCTGTTTACTTAGTGCCTTTAAGGCTAGTATTATGATTTTAGCTGGTGAACATATCACAACAAAATATGATTCTACGCAGTGTCGTAATGTGACAAATATACTTCAGATTACTATTTTTTTTTTTTTTTTTTTTTTTTTTTTGCAATTATGCTGAGTTAGCAGTTAACCTGTATAAGTGACTGGTCTCTTTAAATGGTTAGCATACCACAAAAATAGTCAAACCATTACAATCTTACCCAACATGGTCCAAATAACGGACGATATGCTGTATACTTGTGATTACAAGCAACTGAACAGCCTTTAAGGGTCTAAACCCCGTGCTCTGTCAAAGAAAATTTCAGTCCTTAAACTGGATGTCTTGATTTGTTTTATTTCATTCCACATAATTACAGCAATCTGATGTGGCAAAGTTCTTTTTTACAGGGAAGGAAAACTTACGCATCCAAGACAGACTCCCTGCAGCTGTAAAGATTGTCAAATTTTGTCTGAAAAACACACAAAACCCAAGGGCATTAACTACTATCTGTTGTAATATCATTCAAATTGTTCTACTCAGAGAAGTCAAAAGCATCATATCTCCTGTGTTTCTTTAACTCAACTTTTCACAATTTTAATCAGTAATAAATTTATCACTTAGTCTCTATCACTCTGATACCTAGGCTAGTTCACATCTTTCATTACAGCAGTTACACGTTACAACTGAATGGGACTGTCTAGTGGACATCTACTGTAACCTTTTGTTCTATCTGTCTCATACTTAGGTAGGATATCTTTCAAGATGTTAACATTTACACTTGGGTCAGATGTCTTCGTCTGTATTCAATAAAACTTAGAAAATAGCATCAGAGATGCTTGTACCTCACACCCTGGGGAAATAGTTTTCAACACCATGAGATATATAACAAGAGGATCAAAGATGCCCCAAAAGGTGGGTTGCACAGGCAGCAATAAGGTTAGCGACTGCTGTAATTAATTTAGAAACAAGGAAAGAAATGTTAGGTCACCCAGTTAAGGTCAAGTGTTAGGCCTGCTATGAAATGTAAAACTTGTAATCTAGGTTACATAATTGTATCTATGCTATAAACGGACACACAAACGGATGGAATTACACCAATTTCAAAAGCAACTTAGCTATGATGGTGATCTATTTCCCTGTCAAGTTTGAATTCGATTGAACAAAGCATTTTTGAGTTAGAGTTTGGAAACGGAAATGTTGATGGACAAACGAACATACAGAATTAAACCAATTTCGAAAGGAACCTAGCTATGATGGTGATCTATGTCCCTGTCAAGTTTGAATTCGATTGGACAAATTGTTTTTGAGTTAGAGTCCGGAAACGGAAATGTTGACGGACAGACAAACGGACAAACAAACAGACAGAATTACACAAATTTTCAAAAGGGACCTAGCTACGATGGTGATCTATCTCCCTGTCAAGTTTGAATTTGATTGGACAAAGCGTTTTCAAGTTAGAGTCTGGAAACGGAAATGTTGACGGACAGACAAATGGACAAAAAACAGACTAGACGGAATTACACAAATTTCGAAAGGAACCTAGCTATGATGGTGATCTATCTCCCTGCCAAGTTTGAATTCGAATGGACAGACAGACAGATGGACATCGGACGCATCAATCTAATAGGTGGGTTGGTTACACACAACCCGGATAAAAAGTAAAACAGTACAAAGACCAGTGGGCCTTCTGAGTAAACAAGGTCAGTTATGTAAAGGTCCAAATAATGTTACTAGAGAGAATAATGTTTAAATGAGAGAAAATGTCTGTAAATTATGGGATATGGCCCAGACAAAATTTTAAAGGTCAAGGTTACTACAACATGGTGAAATGAAGGTCACACTATGTTATTGCTTATGTACACCCTCTAACTAATGTCCTTAACAAATATCCCCTTCCTATACCTTATGGTTTCCAAGATATAACCTTGACATGATTTTAAAGGTCAGGGTAACTATGATAATGTTAAAGGTTAAATTACGGTCATACCAGGATGTTGCACACCTACCCCCTGACCAATGTTCCTACCAAGTTTCAACTTCCTACACCTTATAGTTTCTAAGATATAGCATGGACAAGATTTTCGAAGTCAAGGTCGAAGGTCAAATCAAGGTCACACCATAACGTTGCACACCTACACCCCAACCAATGCCCTTGTCATGTTTCAACTTGTTACACCTTATGGTTTCTGGGATACACAGCGGACAAGATTTTCAAACCCAAGGTCACTATGAAAAGGTTAAAAGTCAAATCAAGGCCATACCATGACACTACACAGCTACACCCCCAACCAATGTCCATACTAAGTTTCAACTTCCTACACCTTGTGATTTCTAAGTCAAGCCCAGAACAGATTTTAAAGGCCAAGGTCACTACAGCAAAGTAAAAGCTCAAATCAAGGTCATACCATGATGTTGCACACCTACACACCCCAATCAATGTCCCAGTGTTTCAACTTCCTACACTTCACGGTTTATGAGATACAGCCCCAACAGATTTTCAAACTCAAGGTCACTATGGCTAGGTCAAAGGTCAAATCAAGGTCACATCATGACATTTCACACCCACACACCCCTACCAAGTTTCAACTTGCTACACCGTATGGTTTCTGAGATACAGCCCGGATAATCCTTTTCCTGCCCACACCTGTGACACACAGATTGGTATATATTTCATGGTAATATTAGACTTCTTACTTCTGCACACAGATAATTATGATACCTTGGTAACAGAGTCATTGACATTCATGGCTGGGACTGAGAGTTTCCCTGTCTTTGAGAGCTGGTAGAGACGATGAACTCCTGTCACACTCTCCTCCACAATGCCTTTCACCTGGTTGAACATGGCAGGATAACGTTTCAACATCAGGTGAGTGGCATCTCCTCCGTCATCCAGAATCTGACATGACATAGACATAAGAGTTTATTTATTATAGTGACATGTAACAATTTATATAACAGCAACAACAACAAAAATACATAATGATGAGTTGCCCAGCCCATGATACACAACAGCCTCACAGAATCTGACATGATACAGAAAAGCCTCACAGAATCTGACACGATACAGAACAGCCACACAGAATCAGACATGATACAGAACAGCCACATAGAATCTGACATGATACAGAACAGCCACACAATCTGACACGATACAGAACAGCCACACAGAATCTGGCACTATACTAAGCAGTCTTACAGAAATGACACAATATTAACAGTGTCGTAGAATATCACAATCTAACACAATACAGAATACTGTCGCAGGGTTTTACACAATCTGTCATAAGAACTTCATAGAATTTGACTCAAAATGGACAGTATCACAAAAATCTCACACAATATGGAAAATGGTCAAAGAATCAGACACAAATTGGTGTCACAGAATCAGATACAAAATGGAACAGAGTCACACAGGAAGTACACAACACAAAATAATGTCACACAATCTGATACAATATAGATCAGTCACCAACAGTCTGGTTAACATGGCAGAGAAATGTTTCGACATTGGGTTTGTGGCATCTGACACAAATTATAAATAAGCACTTGTAACCTGACACAATGTAACAGATTCATCTGTCTGTCAGCTTTCTGTTTACTCAAATTTCTCAATACACTCATTATACTACACTGCCAGCCTTCTTTTGATATTGACTTCTCAAAACACTCACCATATTAGGCTGTCACCTTTCTATTGACATTGACTTCTCAAAATACTCACCACATTAGGCTGCCAGCCTTCTGTTCATATTGTCTTCTCAATACACTCACCATATTAGGCTGCCAGCTTTCTGTTGACATTGACTTCTCAGTACACTCACCATATTAGGCTGCCAGCCTTCTGTTCACACTGACTTCTCAATACACTCACCATATTAAGCAGCCAGCTTTCTGCTGACATTGATTTCTCAATATACTCACCATATCAGGCTGCCAGCTTTCTGTTGACATTGACTTCTGAATACACTAACCAGATTAGGCTGCTAGCCTTCTGTGGACATTGACTTCTCAAAACACTCACCACATTAGGCTGCCAGCCTTCTCTTGACACTTACTTCTCCATAAACTCACCACATTAGGCTGCCAGCCTTCTCTTGACACTTACTTCTCCATAAACTCACCACATTAGGCTGCCAGCCTTCTCTTGACACTTACTTCTCCATAAACTCACCACATTAGGCTGCCAGCCTTCTCTTGACACTTACTTCTCCATAAACTCACCATATTAGGCTGCCAGCTTTCTGTTGACATTGACTTCTCAATACACCACCAGAAATCCTCCTCACTCTCCCCTCTCCAGGCAAATACAGAGACATTATTCTCAGCCAAAGCTGCAGCCACCTCATTCTGTACACAATAAAAACCATTAGATTGACTGGGAGTTATGATACAACCCAACAGACTTTGAAATGTAGTCTAATATTAATAAAATTCTAAACAAAGCCCGAAGTGCTTTATCTACTATCACAAAGATCGGAGTGAACAGACAACCTAAAACCCTGCAGCACACACAAATTTGCATACATTTATCAAAAGAAATAAATAGAAGATCATCGATACTAGAGGGCAAAATGATACAGATAAAATATAGTGTGACAAAAAGGTGCATTAAAAATAATATTTAGAATAACATTGTGGACTATTAAATGAAACTGGTCTTTAAAATAGAAATAAAGTCCCCAGATTTGCACTGCACCCATCCAATATCCAAGTTAAATGTGTCTCACTCTCAGTTCAAATATTACCTTGTTTTAAGTGTTTGGATACTGCTATGAATATTCTGAATTCTGAAATGTTCAAAATATTTGTGAGGGAAACACTAAAGTTGGCAGTTTTGAAGGAAATCAAAGTTATGACCAGAAGTAGTACATCCAATAAGGCATTCTTCAAATACATTAAAGGGGATCAGCTGTATATTGATTGACCAACTGCTTATTACTGCTTACAAGCTACTTTTTGATAAAAATCCTCCTTTGTAAAAAGTTACCCTTTCTAAAAGGTTATTTAATCGAACAATAATAAATTAATAACCATACCAAACAGAAACTATTTCCTCATCTGTCAAGGTTTTACTCCACAAAAGTGACTGTACACCCCCTACCAAGTATTATATTTCATAATTGCCTTGTACTTGCCAGACCTGAGTTATTAGACAACCAACTCAGTTTCCCCAGAGTATAGCTGGGGAATGCTGGCAAAATGAATTTAGTTCCTAGGGTCTACTTAAGTTTTAGATAAGGTTTCCTTCTATAGGGATTTATTCCAGTAGGGTTTGTTCCTTTGGGGCTATTCTGCTCAGGGTTTTTTCTGAATTCTGATGAACAGTATATTTGCAGTACGTACCTGTGTAGAGTAGATATTGCAGGCTGCCCAGCGTACCTTCGCTCCGAGTACAACCAGGGTTTCAATTAGTACAGCTGTCTGGGCAGTGACATGGGTACAGCCTACCACATGAGCACCAGACAGAGGCTTGTCTTCTTGTGCACGTTTACGCAGTGCCATTAATCCTGGCATCTCTACAATACATCATAAATGTGTTTCAAGTAGGGATGTACTACAGAGCAATCAAATACTTGCTAAAGAATATAGCAAAGAACTGCAGTCCAACTATTTTGACGGAAGTAAGCAAAATTTCCTTTGAAGTTGATGTGAATATCAGAGCCCAGTTTCTTAAAGCCTCATTACAATAAAGGTCACCTTAAATTTAAGATTTTCTTTGAATGTCTCCCATTTTTAATGAAACTTTGTTTCACAAAACCTCCTTTCTTAACAGAGACCTCGAAATTTTAAGAAAATTCCAAAATTTTAAGCAAGCAAAGAACCTACCTTAAATTTCAGGAAATTTTCTCCACGGAATGTTTAATCATTTTTTCTCCATTGTTAAGTTTCAATGAACACCTTTGGAATGGACAGGATAAAAAGGCTTTGTGAAAATTAAATTTAAAGTGGCCTTTCCAAGGGAAATAAGTAACCTTCCTTTACTTAAGGAGGTCCTTTGCAAAAGAGGTTTGTGAAACTGAGCCAAGGTCATCAAATGATCTTTTCAACCAAAAGTTACTTTGTCATCTACAAATATTGGTGATGTAAAATTATTTTTATTTCTGTCCTTTAAACCAAATCATAATTGAAACCTCTTTAATCTCTGTTAAGTAACAGGTTTTTCTCCTGGACCATCAGTTCGGACACAATAAGATTCAATTTTTGGGCCACAAAATTAAAGAAAGAATAATTTGTTGTTTGCTTTCGGAAGTTTTTTTTTATCTCCACCAAGAAGGGAATTAAATTCATGATCACTTGTCTGTGTTTGTTTATTAGCAGGATTACACAAGTACCACTGCTCGGATCTTCATGAAAAAAAACACATTAGATGGGTCTTGGTCCAACATAGATCCCATTAAATTTGGAGAGAGATCACTGCCTGGGTGTAAAACAATATCAAACATCAGGATTTTTTCATTTAGGGTTTTTAAACAAGAGGAGAGTGCCCGTGAACGGGCACTGTGTCAGCTGACTGAGTGTTTTTGATTTGTGAAGGTGATTAGAGGACAGAATAATTATCAGGAAAAGGGCAGTACAGAAATACAGTAAATGGTAACTGAACAGCAAGTTCGAAAGAAATTCCGAAGCTGACAGAAGAAAAGGATAAAAAAGTTGTGCCCTGTAAATGGTATTATGAAGGAAAATAACAAGGTAATTGTTTAAGTGTAAAAAATAGGTTAAAACATATTTAAAGAAATACTACAAATGCAATATCCTCGTTCGACCTTGAAGAAGGGGTCCAAGGTCAAATCTAACCACACAAATACATTCCCAGCCCATGACTTCCTATGGTTTACCATTCCAAACCTCTAGGACCAATTATAAATGAGTTATAAGCACTTTTAAGCTTGGCTGTCCTCATTTGACCTTGAAGGAGGGGTCCAAAGGTCAAATCTGACCATACCAAAAGATTCCGAGCCAAATCGGACCATATCAACAGATTCACAGCCCATGATTTCCTGTCTGTTTACCATCCCAAACCTCTGGGACCAATAATAAGCAAGCTATAAGCACTTTTAAGTTTGGCTATCCTTGTTTGACCTTGAAGGAGGGGTCATTGAAGGTCAAATCTGACCACACCAAAAGATTCCCACCCCATGATTTCCTACAGGTTGGTTTATCATCCCAAACCTCTAGGATCAATAATAAGGAAGATATAAGCACTTTTCATGACTGACAAAAACACCTGTGGCGGCCATCTTGTTTCTCAAAATGAGGCCAAAAATATTCCCAGACAACATTTTATGGTTATTAATATATACTGCAAACTTAAGAAAGCTAGCTATAATATTTTTTTTCATCAGAGCAGTAATGGTGAAATCTCTCTGTACACACTGCGGCTATCCAGTGGATACAATGATTTACTCAACAGTGAGAACCTGAAAGTAGCTATTGCTCAGCTATGCCATGACATAGAGGTCTGCAATTTCACTATGTTATAGCTTACCAAAAATTCTGTGAATAACATATTTAACAAATTACTCTAAATGTAATAGTTTTCAAGTTACAACTGATTTACTCAACAGTGAGAACCTCAAAGGAACTATTACTCAGCTATGCAATGAGCTACATGTCTGAAATTTTACTATGTTATAGCTAACCCAAAAGTAGGTGAACAACATATTTAAGCAAACTACTGTAAATGCAATAGTTTTCAAGCTACAACTGATTTACTCAATAGTGAGAACCTGAAAATAGCTATTGCTCCGCTATGCCATGAGCTATAGGTCTGTAATTTCACTATGTTATAGCTGACCCAAAAGTAGATGAACAATATATTTTAACAAAATACTCCAAATGCAATATTTTTCAAGTTATAGCTGATTTACTCAACAGTCAGTACCTGAGAATAGCTATTGCTCAGTTCTGCCATGAGCTATAGGTCTATAATTTCACTATGTTATAGTTGACCCAAAAGTAGCTGAATAACATATTTGCACAAATTTCTGTAAATGCAATAGTTTTCCAATTACAACTGATTTACTCAACAGTGAGAACTTCAAAGTAGCTATTACTCAGCTATGAAATGAGCCACAGGTCTGAAACTTCACTATGTTATAGCTGACCCCAAAATAGGTGAATAACATATTTTAACAAAATGCTCTAAATGCAACACTTTTCAAGTTATAAGTGATTTACTCAACAGTGATAACCTAAAAGTAGCTACTACTCAGCTATGCCATGAGCTACAGGTCTGAAATTTTACTATGTTATAGCTGACCCAAAAGTAGCTGAATAACATATTTATACGAAATTCTCTAAATGCAATAGTTTTTAAGTTACAAGTGATTTTACTCATGATGGAAGTTACTGAAAAGCCCAAAAGTAGCTATTACTCACTTAGCTATTGAGACAGACACCCAACTTACTCACCATATTGTAGCTATGAAAAAAGTAGCTGAATAACATATTTTAACAAAATGCTCTAAATGCAACACTTTTCAAGTTATAAGTGATTTACTCAACAGTGATAACCTAAAAGTAGCTATTACTCAGCTATGCCATGAGCTACAGGTCTGAAATTTTACTATGTTATAGCTGACCCAAAAGTAGCTGAATAACATATTTATACGAAATTCTCTAAATGCAATAGTTTTCAAGTTATAAGCGATTTACTCAACAGTGATAACCTAAAAGTAGCTATTACTCAGCTATGCCATGAGCTACAGGTCTGAAATTTCACTATGTTATAGCTGGCCCAAAAGTAGCTGAATAACATATTTATACGAAATTCTCTAAATGCAATAGTTTTCCATTTATAACTGATTTACTCAACAGTGAGAACTTCAAAGTAGCTATTACTCAGCTATGAAATGAGCCACAGGTCTGAAACTTCACTATGTTATAGCTGACCCCAAAATAGGTGAATAACATATGAAACAAAATACTCTAAATGCAATAGTTTTCAAGTTATAAGTGATTTACTCAACAGTGATAACCTAAAAGTAGCTATTACTCAGCTATGCCATGAGCTACAGGTCTGAAATTTTACTATGTTATAGCTGGCCCAAAAGTAGCTGAATAACATATTTATACGAAATTCTCTAAATGCAATAGTTTTTAAGTTACAAGTGATTTTACTCATAATGGAAGTTACTGAAAAGCCCAAAAGTAGCTATTACTCACTTAGCTATTGAGACAGACACCCAACTTACTCACCATATTGTAGCTATGAAAAAAGTAGCTGAACAACATATTTTCACAAAATGCTGTAAATGCAACACTTTTGAAGTTATAAGTGATTTAGTGCATGATTTCATGAATTTTAATGCATTAAAAATTATTAAAAAAAATTTATTTAAAAAAAAGTAAGACAGATCCAGGTCTCATACTCACACAAGAGAATCTACCTCTGGCCTAGTACATATATGCAAGATATGAGAGAAATCCCTGCAATAGTCACTGAGAAAATTGTGATAAAAAGTTGAAATTTTCACACTTTTGGTGGGGGTACCCCCCTTGTAATGTCTCTAGCAAACAGACGAACAGACAGATTTGCATGCCTTGAACAATTTTTCATCCTCGATAGATAAGGTATCTTTTAAAAAAAACAGCATGTCTCTAGGCCTTGTAGTTTTTGAGAAGAAGTTGTTCACGCGGACGCGGACGCCCACGCCGCAGAGTGATGACATAATGTCAGCTGACTGACAAGTCAGCTGACATAAAAAATCATACAGGTCAAAAGCTCCATGGCATCACAAAAGAACTGATAGCCATTTCAATAGTAAGTTGGTATCAAATATTTATCCTATGCCTATTCAATCGCTTACTACCAAGATTTGTCTCCCTAACTTACTTACGGTACATGCCTGTACACCAGATAGACTATTATAACAGTTAAAATCTATACACGTGCCAGACTTAAAGACTTCACACTGATAATCTGCTCACTTTGTGTACATACTTAGGAGTAAGGGCAAGGTTTTAACTAATGATGTTATTTTTCAGTAATTGGGTGTTGTATGACGTCAGTTTACCAAGTGTAAAGATCTCTGGGTTGTTTATATGTGCTCATTATACCTATTCTAATATTGATTCAGTCATTGTCACATGAAAACACCAAGTTCTTTGATTGGCAAGTTTTAAGAAGATACAACATTATATTTGAACATCGCTTTCAACACCTATATTCACCAAGAGTATTTTCACCACTTAATATTTAACCCCTTGGCCTTCTATCGAGCACCATTCAACTGTACCAATGGAACTTCTAGGATTGAAGAGTTTCAGACAGTTTAAGCTCATAAAACCTACACCACTAGCCTCCCTGTGTGCTGAAGGAACATAAAATACACTTTTCCTGTCATCTGCTAGCCAGAAGAAAAGAATCTTTAAGAGGTTAAAAACCTGCTTTCATATAATTGGCAGTTTCTGAGGGAGTAACAAGCTACTAACAACATTGCCACTTCTCAGTTAGTTAGAGTTAGTACCAAGATTTATATCATTGGATAGAGGTTGAATGTGAGCATTTGGCCACTGCTCCACAAAGATATTCTACTTCTTACTAGAGCTGGGAACTGTGGTAATTTTTCCACTGCATACAAAATATAGCAGCCCACACTATTGTAAGAGCGGACAGAAACTCCCATGCTTTAACAATATTAAGAGGTTGCCATTGGTCGCCAGAGAAACTCCAACTTTTGCTTCCAAAATACTCCAGAGATTGACAACAGATGTCCCTTCTGATGTGATATCAACAACTGATTTACTCAACAGTGATAATCTGAAAGTAGCTATTGCTCAACTATGCAACTGTCTCACTCTCTCAGTGCTCTTACTATTACTATTATTATTTTATTATTGTAACTCTTCTCTATTACGAGTACTCATAACAGTGATAAAGCCAATAAAACTGGTACATCAGACAATGAATCTTTTATTCACACTGTCTGCAGGTAAATATCTACAAAAATAGAGTTAACCTAAAATGGGGACAGTACTGACCCCTACAATACTCATTACCTCCAGCAAAAAGGTTATGTTTGTGGTATATCTGTTGGTATGTCTGTTTATTTGTGTCTGTCAGTATTCATAATGATAATGAATGCATTGTTATGACATTTGTTATGTGGGTAGCACCCACTGAAATAACTGTGTCAGATTCATGAACTTTAAAATATTTGTGTCTATTATGGACAAGTTGTATGCTGTTGGAAAGGTTCAATTCTGCACAATTCAGTTGTATACAGTTCATTCAAGGTATAAATAATAGTCATAAAGAAATGATCATAATTAAACACAACTACATATATTACAGATGTACTTCAAGTAAAGTTTATATATATGCTTCAGAAACACTAGTTCCCTTTATTAGTATTTTATTCAGTTTATTAATATATAGTCATATCATACTTACAAAATTATAATGTTGCTACTGGTTCTAATATTTGTTACAATGCAAGAGTTACCTTAAAATGCCATACAGAGTGTAGATTTTAAGCTAGTTTCTACTTAATTAGATATTTCAGTTAACTGAGTTCTACTTCTACTGGATTAGCCTAAGTGTTTGAGGCTGACAGGGAATTCAACATATTCTTTAAAATTAAACACTTTTATATCATGTAAAGATTTTGCAAACCAGTCCAAATTTTGGGCTTCAAAATATATTAAAAGAACTTCCTTCATTGAGACAGTAACACATCCATTCTCAGAGCCATACATACAGCCAAAAACTAATAGAATAGAGCCTTGTCATAAGTATCCCACTAATATTGGCACAATCCATAGAAGAACTAATTATCTCCTCACTGAATAAACAAATCTCTCCAAACCACACAATTCCACTGTAACATCTTATTAACCCAGTCAAACCTCAAAACCCATGTAATTGATGTTGACTGTGACAATAATGACATTCTTTCTGGGTAGATTGTGTTTACACTGACCCCCTTACTCTTTTACACCCCACTCTCTGCTATCTTTCAGGAGCTCATGATTTTTCTATTAAAACTATCATTAGATTACAGACAAGGCATCTAAATGCACTGGTAAAAGAAGTGTAGAAACATCTGCTTTTTAAAATGAATTTTGTCACTACTTTTCAATGCCAAAAGGACTGAAAGTTTTGTAAAATGTATGTGTGTAACAAGGAATTATTAGGGGACTGAAATGAACATAAAAATGTTTGATAAAAAGGCAAAAATGTGTTGTTACTAATTGTGAACAATTGCTTTCAAATGTCATCCACAAGAAAATATGACCTATAAATTTAAAGTGAAGAGGATAAAAAGTAAGGAATGAACCAAAAATTCTTTCTATAATTATTTAGCAATGTTGGGATATATTTACATTGTCAGTCTGACTTAAACAATGTTGACGAATATTTCAGAATCAGTGAAACATGGGAAATCATTGGCAGTGTATAGTTATTACAAATGCTTTCATTGTTAAAGGAATAAAAGTGACCATCATACAGGTTCTTGTCTGGCTATAACAGACATTTATTTATTAATACCAATACTATTAAGATAACCTTTTTGACAAGGATACATCTCAATCTGTGGATATCAATGAACTAATTATACACAAGGAATACCAATTCCATATAACTGAAATTGATATTTATTTGGGCTTTCTCACTAAACTTCCAGGGACAAAAGTACAATTATATATTAACATGGTAATAACATGAGCAAAGGTTTTCAAAAATTATTCAAATACTAGACTGCACAATATTTCTCACTGTAATTATTGGTTAATGTTTTAATAATTGAAAAACGAACAAAAACATATTATCTTTGCTTCAACAAATAAACTCAACAAAAACTAAAGGCTTCTTGACAATCATTATGTCTGATCAACCAAAAGACAGGAAGAAGGGTAAGAAAGAGGTTTGGAACAGAGACCCAAAGTACAAGCCCAGTTACTATGGCAAGGCTCCGAGTCTAGTGCCTCCCTCCTGTATCAAACAGACACTTCTGCATGCTAACATGACAGAACAACGACTACTGGAGGCACGAAGGGAACTGATCCAAAGCCAACGGAGCTGGAGCTACAAGCTACTGAGACTGCAACAAAAGGCCTTTATCATCCGCCAACTGTTACAGCAAGAGATACTGAGGGTAAAAGGCATTCAGGCCACTTTACTACTACCTGACATAGTCATCCAGGCCCACAAATACATAGCTGACACTGAGCTGAGAAAGGTCAATTATCTAGGAGCCAAACACCTGCCAATGCATGGCAGGATGAACGTGTATGAACTACAGAAGTACAAAGAGGATCTGCTACAGGTAAACACTAAAGATGAGAGCAGCGAGGGAAGCCAGCCTCATACACAAAAGAGTGAACAGGTTAACCCAAAGTCAGGTGGGAAGAATACACCTGTAAGGAGGTCCAGAGATGGCAGAAACAGTAATAATACTGGGCAGAGTATGCGGACAGAAAGGGCAAGTACACAGTACAAAAGCAGGAGTGATACTGAGCTCACTTTACCATACCTCTACACCCCTCAGGCTTGCAAGGTAAAAACACCTGAAAAAGATCAACACACACATCATGGCTTCAGAGATCCAACCAATATCCACACAAATCAATTGCAGACCCAACCACAGATGCCTTACAGCCACTTAGTAGACCACAAGACCTCTGAATACCATCGAAAACACCAAGTTTCTGTTGTTATCTCACCTGCAAAAATTTCAACTCAGGATGACAATCAACTACCACCAAGTAAAGAAAACAAGCAATGTCACCAAGAATGCACAAGCTTCAAAGAAAGATCCTTGAGTTCAGTACCAAACCAGGGTTCTAGCCTAAGTTTCAGATCACCTTCACAGCGCATTACAAAGCATGTGACCATATCAGAATATCCATCTTCATCTTCAATGAAACAGAAAGATAAGCACATTTCAAGGCAGAATACACTGTCTGTCAAATTACCAGACCAACGTTTTGTGGATCTTCACAGCTCCCTCACTTTGTCTCCCCAGGGGTCACATGATGGCTTCAGCATGCTAAGCCCCGCCTCCTGGAATGACGACAGTCTGACAGCTGAAGATCAGGAGAAGATCAGAAAAAAGTATCTCAGTTTGAACAAAGGGAGACTGGACTCACAGAAAATACATAGTGCATTGGAGGCTGTGCATACAAAGACACACCAGAACTAGACAAAGACCTTTATGGCAACACAGGAAGAAATACAGGGCTAGAGTCCTTGACACACTGTCTTACAATTAACGATTACAACAATAACTAAAACTGTTATCAAATATTCAAAGTAAAAGCCATGAAGTGGCCCATAAACCATCTACACTATTATATTGAACAAAAAAAATGAAAATTTGCTGCAGAATGTCACAAAGTAGCAACAGCAGCTGACTATAAGTTGTTAATAGCTGGCCTTGACGGTGGCACCATGAGTACATTTTCTCAGTCACAATAAAGATGCACAGAAATCAGCAGAAAGTAAAAACGAAGTGTGTACACTTGAATAAAACTGGGCCAGACATACCAAAACAGACAGTGCTCTTGATTAGTGTACATCAAAAAACCGTAAAAAGAACATTGGGACCTTCAATCAACCTGAATCACATGTATAGGATTATTATATTATAGTGGGTGGACGATAAGACGAACGTTCGATTAATTGTCGGTGTCATGGTACAATCGCGTTCGGTCACTGATAACTTCTGGAAATCGATTAAATCTTACCCTTCTTTATGTGTCTCAATATCCACGTATTTTTTATATTTTAGGTAGTTTCCTAAAGTTTGTTTTAATAAATCAAGAGATTTGTCATTTTGTGTTTTTTTATAACTACCGCCATATTTACCGGAAGTGAGTGCTTTTGGTGGGTACTAAATGTCGGAAACACCGTTATTCTTACCGGATTGACATATCCTTCATCCCGGAATGTGTTTCATGATATATTGGCCAACAGTGGAGTAAAAAAGTCGATTATGGGTCGATCATCGGTCGGAAAAATGGACGAATAATCGACCATGAAAATTGAGGCGATTCCACTCACTATTATATTACACAGTTATGGTTATGTGTAGTTAATAATTTAACACAATTACTGTATATAATATGAACAACATTGACATAATGTAATTCTACTGGATGGATATATTTAGTTATATAATATACTTGTACATATTGTGAGATATTATGTCAACTTGAAAAGATAATCAATACTTGTATCTTACTGAAGACATCTTTAATCCTATCCTTGTTAATCAGAATTTGTTTTCATATTTAATTATTGAAAGTGACTAACTTACCTTACTCTTTTAAGGTCAAGCAAACAACACCTTTTTCTGTCAGCAAAATAAACTAGAGGATCACTCGCAAAAAAAAAAGATAATGTTTTTGCATAGCAAAAACAAAGCGTCCCGAAAGGATATAAAGGGTGAGTGCTAAAGTATTAAGAAAATGCTTCGTTTCTAGCCTTATACTGTTGTGGCAACCAAAGTCAGCGCAGTCTGCTCTATCTAGCACGGTTTTCAAGATATAAGCATTTTTGTGTTTTGCAAAAAACAAAAAAATTAAAAATGTCCGCTATATTTGGCGAGACAAAAATATTTTGAAAATTGGCATGGCTACTCTGCAGAGATACCCAGCAGGTCAAAAATTTTGTTGAGTTCGCTCCATATAGCACGGTTTTCCAGATATAAGCATTTTTGTGTTTTGCAAAAACTTTGAAAATTCAAAATGGCCACCATTTTTGGGGAGACAAAAATTTTTGTCAAGACCACTGCCGTGGTGTGTATCTCCCGCCGAGCATTAAAGCAGAAGAAATAGCTTTTCCGAGATATTCACAATTTTTCATTTTCGTGTGTGAAAGGTCTTCCAAAAGTAGGTGAATGAGTTATTTGAGAAAAATTGGCTATCTGCAATACTATTAAGAGATAATTCACATTTACTCATTTTGAGTAGGTGAATAATTATCTATGGGTCTGAAACTTCACCAAGTGAAAGCTCTCCCAAAAGTAGGTGAATGAGTTATTTGAGAAAAATTGGCTATCTGCAATACTTTTAGAGATAATTCGCATTTACTCATTTTGAGTAGGTGAGTAATTAGCTATGGGTCTGAAACTTCACCATGTGAAAGCTCTCCCACAAGTAGATGAATGAGTATTTGATAAAAATTGGGTATCCGCAATACTTTTACAGATAATTAGCATTTACTCATTTTGAGTAGGTGAATAAATAGCTATGGGTCTGAAACTTCACAGAGTGAAAGCTCTCCCAAAAGTAGGTGAATGAGTTATTTGAGAAAAATTGGCTATCTGCAATACTTTTAGAGATAATTCGCATTTACTCATTTTGAGTAGGTGAATAATTAGCTATGGGTCTAAAACTTCACCAAGTGAAAGCTCTGCCAAAAGTAGGTGAATGAGTTATTTGAGAAAAATTGGCTATCTGCAATACTTTTAGAGATAATTCGCATTTACTCATTTTGAGTAGGTGAATAATTAGCTATGGGTCTAAAACTTCACCAAGTGAAAGCTCTGCCAAAAGTAGGTGAATGAGTTATTTGAGAAAAATTGGCTATCTGCAATACTTTTAGAGATAATTCGCATTTACTCATTTTGAGTAGGTGAGTAATTAGCTATGGGTCTGAAACTTCACCAAGTGAAAGCTCTGCCAAAAGTAGGTGAATGAGTTATTTGAGAAAAATTGGCTATCTGCAATACTTTTAGACATAATTCGCATTTACTCATTTTGAGTAGGTGAGTAATTAGCTATGGGTCTGAAACTTCACCAAGTGAAAGCTCTGCCAAAAGTAGGTGAATGAGTTATTTGAGAAAAATTGGCTATCTGCAATAGTTTTAGAGATAATTCGCATTTACTCATTTTGAGTAGGTGAGTAATTAGCTATGGGTCTGAAACTTCACCAAGTGAAAGCTCTGCCAAAAGTAGGTGAATGATTAATTTGAGAAAAATTGGCTATCTGCAATACTTTTAGAGATAATTCGCATTTACTCATTTTGAGTAGGTGAGTAATTAGCTATGGGTCTGAAACTTCACACAGTGAAAGCTCTCCCAAAAGTAGGTGAATGAGTTATTTGAGAAAAATTGGCTATCTGCAATACTTTTAGACATAATTCGCATTTACTCATTTTGAGTAGGTGAGTAATTAGCTATGGGTTTGAAACTTCACCAAGTGAAAGCTCTGCCAAAAGTAGGTGAATGAGTTATTTGAGAAAAATTGGCTATCTGCAATACTTTTAGAGATAATTCACATTTACTCATTTTCAGTAGGTGAGTAATTAGCTATGGGTCTGAAACTTCACCAAGTGAAAGCTCTGCCAAAAGTAGGTGAATGAGTTATTTGAGAAAAATTGGCTATCTGCAATACTTTTAGAGATAATTAGCATTTACTCACTTTGAGTAGGTGAGTAATTAGCTATGGGTCTGAAACTTCACAGAGTGAAAGCTCTCCCAAAAGTAGGTGAATGAGTTATTTGAGAAAAATTGACTATCTGCAATACTTTTAGAGATAATTCGCATTTACTCATTTTAAGTAGGTGAGTAATTAGCTATGGGTCTGAAACTTCACCAAGTGAAAGCTCTCCCAAAAGTAGGTGAATGATTAATTTGGGAAAAATTGGCTATCTGCAATACTTTTAGAGATAATTCGCATTTACTCATTTTGAGTAGGTGAGTAATTAGCTATGGGTCTGAAACTTCACCAAGTGAAAGCTCTCCCAAAAGTAGGTGAATGAGTTATTTGAGAAAAATTGGCTATCTGCAATACTTTTAGAGATAATTCGCATTTACTCATTTTGAGTAGGTGAGTAATTAGCTATGGGTCTGAAACTTCACCAAGTGAAAGCTCTCCCAAAAGTAGATGAATGAGTTATTTGATAAAAATTGGGTATCCGCAATACTTTTACAGATAATTAGCATTTACTCATTTTGAGTAGGTAAATAATTAGCTATGGGTCTGAAACTTCACCATGTGAAAGCTCTCCCAAAAGTAGGTGAATGAGTTATTTGAGAAAAATTGGCTATCTGCAATACTTTTAGAGATAATTCGCATTTACTCATTTTGAGTAGGTGAGTAATTGGCTATGGGTCTGAAACTTCACCATGTGAAAGCTCTTCCAAAAGTAGGTGAATGAGTTATTTGAGAAAAATTGGCCATCTGCAATACTTTTAAAGGTAATTCGCATTTACTCTTTTTGAGTAGGTGAGCAATTAGCTATGGGTCTGAAACTTCACCAAGTGAAAGCTCTTTGGGATAGCTGCTCTGCAGAGATACCCTGAAGATAAAAAATTTTGTCGAAATCGCTCTATGTAGCACGGTTTTCGAAATATTAGCATTTTTGTGTTTTGCAATTTTTGCGCAAAAATTCGAAAATTCAAAATGGCCGCCATTTTTGGCAAGACAAAATTTTTTTGAAAATTGGCATGGCTACTCTGCAGAGATACCCTGTGGGTCAAAACTTTCGTCGAAATCGCTCTATCTAGCAGGGTTTTTGAGATATAAGCATTTTTATGTTTTGCAATTTTTGCGAAAAATTCGAAAATTCAAAATGGCCGCCATTTTTGGCGAGACAAAATTTTTTTGAAAATTGGCATGGCTACTCTGCAGATATACCCTGTGGGTCAAAAATTTTGTCGAAATCGCTCTATCTAGCAGGGTTTTTGAGATATAAGCATTTTTATGTTTTGCAATTTTTGCGAAAAATTCGAAAATTCAAAATGGCCGCCATTTTTGGCGAGACAAAAATTTTTTCAAAATTGGGATAACTACTCTGCAGAGCTACCCTGTGGGTCAAAAATTTCGTTGAAATCGCTCTATCTAGCATGGTTTTCGAGATATAAGCATTTTTGTGTTTTGCAATTTTTGCGAAAATTTCGAAAATTCAAAATGGCCGCCATTTTTGGCGAGACAAAAATTTTTTGAAAATTGGGAAAAGTACTCCGCACAGATATCCTGAGGGTCAAAAATTTTGTCGAAATTGCTCTATCTAGCACGGTTTCTGAGATATAAGCATTTTTGTGTTTTGCAATTTTTGCGAAAATTTCGAAAATTCAAAATGGCCGCCATTTTGGGCGAGACAAAATTTTTTTGAAAATTGGGAAAACTACTCCGCAGAGATACCTTGTGGGTCAAAAATTTCGTCGAAATCGTTCTATCTAGCACGGTTTTCGAGATATAAGCATTTTTGTGTTTTCCTTATTTGGAAAATTAGTAATGATTAATTAATCATTAATTACTCGGCCATTTCTTGACCAATCAATGCCAAAATCTAATGATTTCCAGATTTTAATAGAATGAATGTATTTGGCAAGTTTCAGGTGAATTGATAAAATTCCTTTCAAGTTATCATCCGGACAAGCTTCCCCATCGAAAAAAGACATTTTTGGTCATGTGACCTCTCTGATTGGTTGAAATGTCACTGCAGCATATTCAAAAAAATTCCCCAAGGCTACTGCCTAAACCTGCCAAATTTGAAAAGAATCCGCCTAACGGTTACAGAGTTATAAGGAAAACAAAATGCGGAGCCCGGCGGAGCCTGAAGCTCTCCCATACACAAACAAGCGTGACGCTTAATTCAACCTGCACCACACACATACATGCCCAAACCAATGTCCCTACCAAGTATCCACCTCCTACACCTCATGGTTTCCAAGATATAGCCTTGACAAGGTTTTAAAGGTCAGGGTCACTACGGCAAGGTCAAAGTTCAAATCATGGTCACACCATGATGCTGCACACATACATGCCCAAACCAATGTCCCTACAAAGTATCAACTTCCTGCACCTCACAATGTCTGGGATATAGCCTGAACAAAATTTCAAAAATCAAGGTCACTATAGCAAGGTCATAGGTCAAATCAAGATCACACCATGACTTTGCACACCTACACTCCCCAACCAATGTCCCCACCAAGCATGAAGTATCACGGTTTCTGAGACACAGCCCAGTCAAAATATTTTTCCTTTAAAGGCTGTGGGGTAAAAAGCCACCCACCTTGTTCTGCGATTTCAATCTCTCTTCTCCCATATGCAGCATGCTCAATGTTCTTCACACAAAAGTCAGCAAAACCCTTGGAGTTTTTCTGAAATAAGCAATATGTTTGTCACTCCTATATGAACTACAGATTGCACCTCATAAAAAAACTCAAAATTCAGCCAAGATATCATTGTGCATGCCAAAATCTTTGAACCAATGATAAAGAAGATATAAGGCTGTTAACCCTGTTTGACCTTGAAGTAGGGGTTTGCATTTCTTCTTTTCTTTAATTTATATGTATATATTATCAGCCTAGCATTCATACTCCTAAATTCTGTAAAGCGCATAGAGCATACTGTTTATGGTTTTGCGCTATAGAAGTATTCTAACATAACATAACATATAATTAGGACATGTAATTTACAGTTGAGCCATTGGTCTAAGATCAATAATGTACATAACAGGCCCTTTTATTTCACATAATTTTTTGACATAAACATGAATAAGTTGTATCCTGAAAACAGTTTACTGCTAAGAATCGACATTTTAATAATTCTACCCTTAATTGTCTAATATTTTCATTGCATTCATATAGCTATCAACAAAACCAAAGTATATTTTAATCAAATGAAACAGAAAAACACCATTTATTTAACCTTCTTTAAGCTTTATCTTTCACAATAACACCGTTCCAATATTTCATACATATTTGTAGACCTTCTGTAACATAATAACTCACAATAGCAATATTTCAAAGGTTTTTATTTCATCTATATGTGAAAATATAATTTCCATGCATTCAACTGCCCATTTCATGAAATGGGCAAACCACAATTGAATCAATTTTCGTAAAACGGGCAGGACAGTTGCCCATTTCATGAAATAGGCAAAAATCTTTCCTATTTCATGAAATGGGAAATTTTGTGGATCAGATGTAACAAATATTTACTTGTGACACAGCAAAAATATTTCCAATCAAGTTTATTTTGATCTGTGGACCACAGTATTGCTACTGACTTAACAGTTGGACTTGAGTGCACGATCTGTCTACACAACCAAAGATTGTTTTACATGAGAAGTTACACAGAAATGTAATGTAAATGTAAGAATGATTTATGCTAGACTTTCTTCAAGTTCTTTTGTCTGAGGTATTATACGAGGACTGAATGACTATCTTACCAGAATTTGGGGCTGACAAAGGTGTTTGTATTTCATCAGACAGTAGATTCCCCAGTCATCAGGTGGATTCATAATGATTCCATGCATGTCAGATTTGGTGGAATGAGAAATACAAAGACTTGGTGCAAGTCTAGATTTGTCTGTTTTTCTGGACTTTTATATTGTCTTTTCTACAACACTAACAATTAAATTCAACAAAATGGGCAAAAATCTTGCCTATTTCACGAGATGGCCAGTTTCATAGACTGGGTATAACATTCACATTATTTCACACTTTTCTACATTTTACTCATTCAAGAGAAGTGTAAAAGTAAGATAATATCTTAGTGCCAAATAAACACTCTTTTGAATTTTATTCAAAATATTTATATTAACCAACCTCTTCTCCATATTTCTCCCTGGGGTTCCCATCATCATCATCTGAGGAGCTGCCTGTGTAGGATGCTACAAAAACAAGGGATACTATTAAACACTTGCATGTACTGACAACCATACAATATTAAACAACTTTTACTTTGAAAAATTATCAACATTTATCATAGACATGTGTTGTCTGCATATAAATACCGTAAATTTCCAAAATAATGCCCAGGTTCAAATAAACACCTGGTTCAAATTAACGCCTGGTACCAAGCACACTGTTTACAATTTATAACACTGGTTTTTTTGTATTTCAAAAGAACGCCTGGTTCAATTTAATGCCTGGTCTGATGACATTTGAAAATAATTAACGCCCGGGCCATATTTTGAAAAAATATGGTAAGAATGCTTCAAATGAAATGACCACAGCTTTCTTATTTTACAGCCATATTTAAAAAATATTTTTACCATTTTGTTCAGTCTGAAGTAAGCTCATATCTGCTCATATAATATAGGATCACATAATTTTGGTTTCAATAGGCCTTAACATTTAGTATTAAGAAGCTTGCCATAAACCAAGATATTTGTAACTTACCACAAATTCCATACCATAAAGACACATAGTCTCAGCTAGATTTACTTGCTTATTTTATTTATTTGGTGTCTTAACATAATGCCAAGTACCTTTGGATCGGTTACACTGTGATGGAAATCAGAACAGACCAGACCATAACTTATAAATTTTGTTACTACTAGTTTATACTCTGATCATATTTGGCACTATCTACATTTGTAGTTATAGACCCTGAAATAACATCAGTGTTTTAAACAGTGATGAGATCTGGTGATATGATAATAAGACAGAAAAGTAGAAAACTATCAGAAAAATCACCCATTCAACAATTTGGTCATGCTATTTGCCTAGTTGGTGAATATTCAAATATTTGGTATCCATTTTAAAGTTTCTCTAACTTAGTGAGTTCCTATAAAAGGAAAACAATACATGTATATTGTCTCTCACTACTCAGGAAAATCAGAATTTTCATTTTAAAACATAAATGTAACATACATTTCAATATCTACATGAACGGGAGAGCCCAACTTCAGTAATTTACCTGCAATTCATATGTATATTATCTATTAGTCAGAAAATTACAAGTGGAGAAACCTAGTTGTTTTGATGTTTATTTATGTTTATTTGGGGTTTAACGTCGCTTTCAACACTGTACAGGTTATATCACGACGGGTAGTTGGAAGGGCAGAGGAAACCAGTACATAGAGTTCGCTAGGGTTGTGTACTGTAAACTGCCGACCAACGGCAAGCAACTACCAGCGTTCCCACTTACGGCCATGACGGGGATCGAACCCCGGCCGCAGAGGTGGGAGGCGAGAGTGTTACCACTCTGCCACCGTGGCCCCTCCTAGTTGTTTTGAAACCCTTGAATAGATGAACTCCCCCCACTCCCCCACCATCACCTCAATCCATTAAATTTTTTCTATTCCTATGGACCACTCCTGACAATCTTCCAAACACTGATATTTTCTCACAGTAAGAAACATGACCCAATTTCTGTGATGGTAAGGAATGATATTGCAAGCTATCAACAATCAGGAGTATTAGTTTGGCACAAAACATATTAAAATTTATATCAGGCTGGTAGATAGATTCCTGCAGAATTACAAATTCAACTGGGGTGGTAGAAAATCAAATATGGTAGAAAGTTCAAATGAGGTTTCTACCAACAACAAAACAACAAAACATATTAAAATTTATATCAGACTGGTAGAGAGATTCCTGCAGAATTACAAATTCAACTGGGGTGGTAGAAAGTCAAATCTGGTAGAAAGTTCAATTGAGGTTTCTACCAAGCTAAACTTGGTAGAAGGTCAAATTGGGCTTTCTACCAATAGAAAGTCCAATCGGAGTTTCTATTGGTAGAATTTGAAATTCTACCAGAATGGAGTTTCTGCCATGACATATCCATAGACCAAAGACCCAGCAAAAGAAAACAGAATTGATAAATAATCCTGAAAATGTCTCAAAGTCCAATTGGATCAGATCACTGACATACTGCAAACTTCATAAACATACTGCAAAACTTTGAACTAGACCTACGCATCGGAGAACCGATGCAAATTTGTATCCACCGGAAAGACAACTCACCAAAGCCAGTGAACCATCGTTTGATCTTGAAGGAGGGGCCAAAGGTCAAATCTAACATCAGGAGATTCCTAGCCCAAGATTTTGTATGAGTTGGTTTCACATTGTAAACCTCTAGGATCAATAAAAGCGAGTTATAAGCACTTTTAAGTTGGGCTATCCTCGTTTGACCTTGAAGGAGGGGCCCAAGGTCAAATCCGACCACACCAAAAGATTCCCAGCACATGACTTCCTATAGGTTGGTTTCACATTGCAAACCTCTAGGACCAATAATAAGGGCGATATAGGCACTTATAAAGCCCGCTATGTGGGTTGCTTCGGCACCCCGTGGATGACCTTGAATTAAGAGCTTCAAGGTCAAATGTGTGCCAGGTTGTAGAGGACATGTATATCTGTGAGACATATCACGTATGAAAAGATTCAACCTTCTACCTATGAGAAACAGCCAGTAGAAAAATGTAGATTATTTTCAAAGAAATGCCCACGGCAGCCATCTTGTTTTCAGAATGAGGCTATTTTTAGTCTGAGAGAAGCTTACCCCCAATAAGATATCCTGCAAATTTGGTGAACCTAGCTGGTGTAGTTTTCCTCTTAGAGCGTCAACGCTGAAAATCTCTCTACGCGCGGCGGCGGCGGCGTAGCGAACACTAAACCAAAATATCCACCAGATGCCTCCAGTGGATACAACTAGAGTCCCCAACCCTCCTTTTTCCATTCCTAAGTGGTTACTGTGTAAAACAGGATGAGTCTCTTAACACTCACTGTATGAGTCAGTACTGTAGTAGCTACTCAGTCGAGTTTTCCTCTTGTTTGACACAGGCTTGCTGCCACTTGTATGCCGCTGTCTTAATTTAAATGCTGCTTGTTCTTGTTCCAAGATCTTGTCTGGGAGGCAGTTTGAGTCACTGTTTGTGGTGATGTTGTGATTTGCACTATTTCCATTTAATGCCATTCTCTTTTTCCAGTTCAACTAATATAACTATCAGCTTTAAAGTCAGAAGTGTCCTCAGTTTCCTCAAGATAAAATTAGAGAGTTTCTGTTAAGCTGCTTAACTCAAGAGTGCCTAATTTATAGTTTGTGTCAATTAAAATGGTAATATAATTATTATATAGAATAAGTTCTTGATATTGAATTTAAATATACACACAAGGAAAAATTCTTTTTAAACACCATATGGCATTTCTTTTTTAATTTTAATGACTGCACTGTTTCCTTTCTATATTCCAATCATTTTATTCCAAGAAACTGCATCCAATAATCTACTTTAATCTAAATAATTACTGATTATCTACATCAAACTAAGCAATTGGGTTGAATAAGCATTCCATTGATTCTAATATATTCAACTTTTAACTCCCTCTTGCATATGTTTTAAACAAGATAATATGCTTTTATTTCTATCAAAACACAAGCACCAAATTGTTTACCAGTAAGTTTTTCAGATACCCTACATCATCTTGACATTATGTAATATATCTTTTGGTCACATGATGAGTATAAATTTAACACACAAAGAATACTTTATAAACAGCCTGTCAGCCTCTTTAGAAAAACATCATTTGTCAACAGATAGGTTTGTATTACAACAGGCTCTTAGTTTTTCAAACCATCCCTCATGTCCCTTTTTCCAGAGGATATATACATTTTTTTTGCCTAAGTAGAAAGGCACTTCCAAGGTTTTTACTTAAGCCCTTTGCACATATCAGTGATGTGGTACAGGCAAAGAAATTTAAAACACAAGATGCATTATACTGCTATAAGATATGAGCACTATATCATTAATTCTATTTTCAAAATTTTCTGATATTGTAAAAAGCTCCATGAATTTTATTCTGAGACAAAACATACCAGTCTGCAAAGGGTGACTGGGGCTTTGCGTTAGGAGTTAGTCCAAGTTACCATTATAAATTGAGCTGACTTATCTTTTTAGTTATATTAAAAAGTAACTTTAATTGGAAACTATTAATGGGAGAACCGATGCAAATATTATTTACTGGTAAGACAACTCACCCATGGTAGCAAGCACTCCTGCTAGCACCTGACACAGCACAATATGATTTCACATAGTGAAAATTATACAGATATCCTTATGACTTCTTACAAGTTGGTTTACATCCCAAACCTATAGGACCAATACTAAGTGAGATATAGGCACTTTAAAGTTTGGCCAACTTCGTTTGACCCTGAAGGAGGTGCCCAAGGTGAAATTTGATAACAATTGAAAAGATCCCCAGCCCATAATTTCCTACAGGTTAGTTTCACATTCCAAACCTCCAGGACCAATAATAAGTAAGATACAGGCACTTTAAGGATAGGCTGACTGAATTTGACCTTGAAGAATGGGACCCAAGGACAAATCTGACCACATGAAAAAATTTCCAGGCCATGATATCCTACCTGTCGAATTCACATCCAAAATCTGTAGGACAAATAACAAGGCAGATAAAGGCTCTTCTTTTATGTGTGACCAAAACTGGCTTCATGTACTACTTTGGCACCCCATGGATGACCTTGAATGAAGTGTTTCAAGGACAAATCTCTGCATGATTGTAGAGGACATATATCTTAAAAATTATCACCCATAAACAGATTCAATATTTTACATGTGAGAACAAGTCAAAAAGCTTAATTCTTTTAAAAGAAATGCTTATGGCGGCCATCTTGTTTTTCAGGATTAGGCCATAATTATTATTCCCAGACAAATTTGGAAAAGTCTAGGTATAAAATTTCTGATGAGAGAGCAATAATGGTGAAATCTTTCTACACACTCAGGTGGCAGCATAACAAAGTATCATAGCAATGAATACTATAGTATCCACCAAAGGCAATCATCCCGAAAATAGCAACAAAGAATCATGTTATGAGAAAAGTTAGGTCAATTTTGCCACTCAGCATCTCTTAAAATTTGTCCTGCATCATGCAGAGTTACTGACATGTGCAAGCTACTTACACATGTAAGAATACATACCTTTTTTGTGTTTTATAATGAATGTAAGACTAGGATGAATAAATGATGCAAAGAATATTCTGCCTGATGCTCACACAAAAAGTGCATAAAGACACAACAGTAAACAAATACCAATATTTGAAACAGTGTACTAAAAGATAAAGATAACCAAAAATAAACAAAATATCACAAAAAATGTTGGAAATATCTAGCTTCAAAAATATAGTAATGTTAGATTTTTTTTGCTTTTGCATCTGTCTGAATGTTCCATATTAAAAAGTTTTAACTGCAGTATCAAGCTGTTGTAGGCATCCAACACTAAAAAGCATTATTTTAAATGTACTGTATGTAGTTATAAAAAGACAGTTCTGTATTTTTATGCAAGACAATCTGCCTCTGCCTGAATCAAAGATACAACTGCATATACATGTATTTACATCTACACCAAATATGCACATATTGTTGATAGGGAAATAAATCTTTTTATATCTTGCTAAATTTACTATATAAAATATACATGGGTGCATTATTATTTCAGGATTTAACTGTATGAAAAACCATTGCTTAAATCTTTCCAATTATGGGTAATAAAGCAATACAACGAGAAAATCACCACAATCTATGCATAAAATGGATCAGGGAAAAACATTTCCTTCCGGAGAAAAATCCTACTGTTTAGATGTAAAGGTATTTAAATATGTTACCAACAAGAAAAAAGTCAATAAACTAATAGGAATGGTTGTTTAAGTACTGCATACTATCTATTTAAAGGATAAATCCTGTATAAATTCTTATATTCCCAGCAGTATACTGCTTTGGTATACACAATCCACTGCATGCCTGGGTGTACGCATGTTTTGTCATATTTGCTTATTTGGACAATTACTATTAACTACACGATGGATTTAATTTATATTTTGTATGTGGGCATACTGAGGCCCCAAGACTACGACACTTTTTGATAACCTTAAACTTCTAAAGATAACTTAATTACAGACTTTACACTGACTTCAAAGGCTAATATTCCAAAACAACATGACAGGTTTTCATTTATAATTGCTATGTTGGTGTACTAAGGTCTAAGGAAAATGTCCACTTCAAAGAAACTCTAACCACCACTATCACAGTGTTTGTATCATCAACCTTACTTCCTAACTAGAATTAGGCCGCTCGCTTTATTGCAAGCTGGTGGCGTATCCTGGAACATAGCAAACCTGAAGAAGCAATAATAAAAGAGATCGAAGCACTTCAGGGTTTTACTAGACATTTTACAAATCTCTTGTGCCTTTGTACTGGATACAAAAGACATCTGATTTGACTGATAACTAACATGAAGATGTAAAGATTGAAGGTATAACCCAACTTTCATGCTTCAATAACACACTTAATAGGGGTGGGACAGGTGAACGAAAATGGCCTTGTGTATTACGTGTAACTGTCTATGTGAACTTGACTCGTGTCGAGTACCCATTGTTTGAAGAAAAAAATGAAATTTAAAATGAAATGGGTCACAACTGATTTACTCAAAAGTGAGAATCTCAAAGTAGCTTTTGCACAGCTACGTAATGAGGTACAGCTCTGTAATTTTACTATTTTATAGGTGACCCAAAAGTAGGTGATTAACATTTTAACAAAATACTGTAAATACAATAGTTATCAAGCTACAACTGATTTACTCAAAAGTAAGACTCTCAAAGTAGTTTTTGCTCAGCTATGTAATGAGCTACAAGTCTGCAATTTTACTGTGTTACAGCTGACCCAAAAGTAGGTGAACAACATATTTAAACAAAATACTGTAAATGCAAAAGTTTTCAAGTTACAATTGAATTACCCAACAGTGAGAACCTCAAAGTAGCTATTGCTCAGCTATGCAATGAGCTACAGGTCTACAATTTCACTATGTTATAGCTGACCCAAAAGTAGGTGACCAACATATTTAAACAAAATACTCTAAATACAATAGTTTTCAAGTTACAACTGATTTACTCAACAGTGAGAACCTCAAAGTAGCTATTACTCAGCTATGCAATGATCTACAGGTACTAGGTCTGCAATTTCACTATGTTATAGCTGAGCCAAAAGTAGGTGAATAACATATTTAAAGAAAATGCCCAAATGCAATAGTTTTCAAGTCAACTGATTTACTCAACAGTAAGAACCTCGAAGTAGCTATTACTCAGCTATGCAATGAAGTACAAATTCTACTATGTTATAGCTAACCCAAAAGTAGCTGAATAACATATTAAAACAAAATTCTCTTAATGCAATAGTTTTCAAGTAACAAGTCAAAATCTTTGATGTTTTTGACTCTCCCAGAGCATAATCTTGACTCCTGGGCTTAAAATAGCTATTACTCACTTGATTTTGATTCCAGGCCTACAAAAAAGATAGCATGGTGAGACATTATACCCACCTATTCATGCACTAAATATAAAATAAATCAGAAGAAACTGTGCCCCATAGCTTGAACACAAGTAATAGTCAAAATGTTTTGACATTTTTGACTCCCCAGAGCATAATTTTGACTACTGGGCTGCCAAAAGAATAGAGTGGCCAGATCTCTGCCATAGTAAGCCACTTGAGAAGTTTAAAAGAAATCCTAAAAGAAATGTGGCTTGTAGGGTGAACACAAAATCGGATGTGGACACAGATGATGACCTTGCATGATCCATAATATCCCCTTTTCAAGGATACAATAATTTTTACATCCATGTTTTTTCACTCTTTTATTAAATGTGCCAAAATTAACAACCAATCTTTTTTCTGTCAGCACATGCATGTAACAAGCCTAAATATTATTCCCCATCTTTCAATCTACTGTTCTACTCAAAATATCTGTGAGTCTTAAAGGCATCCTTGCTCTTCTATTATCAGTCTAATGTTCTACTCTGAGATGGCAATTTGGTTCCTTTCTGAAATCACAGCCATCTCCTTGGTTATAGCCTTATAGGATATATTTTATTTTGTCAACACCTATAATCTTCATCATATTTTCAATGGACACTTTTTCTAGCCCAAACTGTAATAGTATCCTTATATTTGTACATGCCTATTCATGAGAGCTCACCAGTACACAGCTATTTCACAGTATAAACCTGCCTTGCACTGTTGTATACACCTGTTTCAAAGTTCACACCTACACATGCCTATTTCTGACTAAAAACACGAATAGTAATACACACCTGTCTTTAATCATTGGCACCTATACACACTGGTCTCTGACTACCAGCTGCAGACTACTCACACCTAAGATTACTGACTCATATACAACCTAATGTTTCTGACCACTGACACATGAACACACCTGTTTGTTATGACTACTCACACCTATACAGATTACACAGTAACACTACTTTTTTATCGCTCACATCTGTACATACATGACTAATAGACATAACATGCATCTGTACATACCTGTTGATACCTGTACGAACCTGTATTATGCTTACTGACACCCACTCATACTTATACACACCTGTCTCTGAGTACTCTGTGCTGCCGTCCTCTGACCTCTTTGATCCTGACCGGTGCCGCTTCTTGAGCTGCTGCATGCGCCGACTCTGTGGCTGCTCCTGGATCTCTACATGCTTTTGTCCAGTCTTCAGGATGCCATGCTTAGGCCGGCTCAGCTGGGCCTCTTTGATAGCTGGACTTGTAAAAGACTGTGGGGCCTCTTCAATCACTAACGATGCGTCCGAAGACATGACCCTGACCTTAGATGAGCTGGCTACAAAAGTACCACAGAAAATCATTTGTGTGACAATTTCACATAGGTGGAGGACGCATAATATTAATATTCAGTAACTGCTTCGGAAATATAAATAGGTTTCACAGATACGGATTCTTCAACAGACTTATCGGCAGTATTGGTCTCATAAATTAATATTTCAAAATCAAACACTGGTTCTAAGTTTCACTGTTTATATTTAAAGGGTTTGTTCAAATTTCAATCAAATTTTGCAAGATATCAGAATGAAATCGGTGAAAGTGTTTTTGAGATTTTGTGCACAAAAGTCAAAACATAGGGCATCGGCATGACTTATGGGTGAATCCAGTGTAACTCCAGGTTTCATCTGAAAATATCATTGAAATCTTAAATTGTAGCTTCAACGTGTTTCTTGAGATTTAATTTTATATTTTAACCTTTATTGCAATAGCTTAAAAAAAGTTTTTGCAGATTGAAGCCCTTTTTAATATTTGTGTAAAGTGATGCATTTAGTAAGTTACCCAATATGTCTCCTTCGATTTGTTTTATACAAAGTTCAATGTTGCTTTCAGTGCATTGTGAAAGACATATTACCAAAGAAATCTGTAAGGATTAAGGAGAGCAAAGTATATCAAAACTGTGCTTTACATCTCTGTCAATGGTTCTAAGGTCATATTAAGAAGAGCACGGAGTGAACTCTACACATCATAGTCAGTTGGATTTGAACCTAAGACCATAGAGGCGAGAATAAAATGGAAAACAATGTGCATTAGTCGACCAATAAAAACCACCAGGAATCATCAGATTAAAACAACATTCTCAATTAATGTCATGACCAAGAATCAAACTAACAACTGCAGTGTTTGAAGCAGAGTGTGTTACCAGAAATACTCCAAACCCCTGACTTCTTGTATTTCAATTAAATAAGACAAACATTAACTTATACAGGTAATACTGTTTCTGACCATTCTGAAGATTTTTTTATGCTCAATATAAGAAAATCTGAACCTGGATTCAGTTCAAGAAAATGTGGTAATTTGGCAAGACAAAAGAATAATTGGCAAAGCTAATCATGTCAATTCTACATAAGCTAATGATTCACATGGAACTTTTCTAAGACGTGTATACAGACTGTTATAGACAATTGTAAAAGCACAAGAGTCATACTGTGAATGATAATGTATGGCCATTGTATGTAAATTATAGGAATTCAAAACGTTTGTTTGTTTGTTTGATATTTACTATAATACACATACACTAATAAAATATTAAAACTTTGCATTTGATACACTTTTCGGAATGACTCCCTTAATAATACACTCACCTTTTAGGAAATTTTTAGACTCTTGGGCTGATACTAAATCACTTTGTTTCTTTTCTACATTCAATACCAATAAACCCTAAAAAGAAAGTAATTACTTAAGACAATGTATCACATATATTTTGTCAAGTAAACATCACCTCTCTATATGATGTTGAGACATTTCTACATTTTATTAATTACTTTAACACCATTTTAGCACCTGCCAATTTGTCTATTAATTCAGACATCAGTGACTAAGTGGCTAATAAATTTGCCATTTAATCACTTTGTTTCCAACTCTATGGTCATGGGTTTGATCCCAGCTCATGGAAATGTGTGGAATGCATTGCCTGTCCCGTTTTGAGCTGTTGAAAGAGGCATAACACCAACTTTTTGCTTTAAGTCATATCATAATGGGCCATTTCACAATTTTAGAAGATATGGTATTAATTTTGATAAGACTATTTTAGCCACTTACTACATAAACCTCGGGGTACATATTCACAAAAGATCTTAGCCAAATCTTAGGCTTGATTTGGTTATGTTTTTATACAAAAGTTAAGCCTAAGACTTGGCTAAGGTTTTTTTGTGAATACAGCCCCTAAATAATAATAATAATAATATCACAATGTATAAACAACACAAATTAAAATGTTGCACTAGTTAAACCAGTATAAAATTGGTTTCTTTTTGCTGTTGCTGTTTACATAATATCATAGAAATAGCAAAAACTGTAATGAATATTAATTAAAGAAAATGATAATTTTTTTTTAAAAAAAAATCACTGATTTGATATTTGTTGAATATTGCATGAAAATAACTTACAAATTTCTTTTGGTTAAATATAACACTTGAAAAAATTTCAAAACATTTATGAATTTATGAAACCAACCTTAACCTTGTGTTCTGTCAAATGTGTAAAAATTGTCACAGTGTTAATTGGTCTCTGCTCACTTTGAGACTTGTCAAACTCCTCCACTCCTTGAACTTTCAAATGTTTTAAATCTTTCCCTGAGCTCCACTTAAGGACAAGTTCAACTTTCTCACATTTCAAGTGACCAGTTTCCAGCTGGCGTTTAATCTCTACCCCCTTTGTGATACTGACCTCTGTTATGTCACATTTGATATTCCACAGATTACTGACCTCCCTGTCTTTTATCCATAACTTCACTTTGTCACTTTCTATACTAACAAGTTTCTTTGAATCATTTCTATCACTATCCCTTTTGATTTTTCTCACAGATTGAGACCTAGAAATTACACTTCCTTCACATTTCACAAATATCTCACTCCTATCAACCCACTCATCCGTATACTTGTTTTTGCCCTCTTTCCTTGACACAACTTCTGTGTTTTTACTAACAAGGTGAAAATGGCTTATATTATTAACCCTAGTAAAAGGCAAAAGATTGATGGCCACCCTGTCACATACTATGTACACTGAGTGTTTGATGTCATTGAAGTCACTACACAGTAGTACAGGTTTATCAGTTCTTTGTGGTGCTCTTGGAGGGGTCAAATCTGATAACTCTAAAACTTCAGGCCACGCATCGAAAGCTGCATTACTGACCATTGTTTGAAAAACAGACTAACCTTTCATAAATATATTTCTCTGATATAAACACATATACAAAGCATGTTTATATTTCTCTGATATAAACACATATACAAGCCATGTTTTAGTATTAATCTTAAAGATGTGTAAGTTAGGTATTAATAAATCTTCCAAACTATTCTGGTCCTTTGTAAATATCCACTATTAGAACAATGAAAAAAGCACCAACAGTTCAACTGACTACAAATGTTTGTGCCTTGAACAAATCACACTCATTCTTGTTTATATCACTCACACATTCCTGAAAATCCAACAAAAAGACATCCATCTAGTTTGCCTGTGTAAAGATATTCTGATGAGAATAGTCACGTTCTCCTCACAAATTATACTTAAACTGGGACCCCATATGTTTTTCTGCTACCTTAACCAAAACTAGTACATATAAAACTGAATTAGATCAACCCTCTGCCAGAAGTTTATAACCCCCCTCACTCAACAATGGTTATCCAACTATGCATCTGTATAAGGACTGTCCATAAACTCATTCAACTAAAAAACCACCATGAGTATTTGGGTTACTCTACCCTCAAGTTCTATCAACCTCTCAATGAGATATTTTACTATTTCTTGCATCACACTGGCTTTTACTTTGCCAACTAAAATAAACTATTTAAATTTCTATAATTTATATAGAATCAAAGATATACATGTATATGTGTACAGGGCTCTTGGTACATGTTTGTTGAAACCCATAATCTTCAGCAATTATATCCTAAACTCACTTAACTGAGGAGAAAATAAATCACACTGTGCTTTCAGGAAAGAAACTCTTACATAATGAACCTATAACCTAAACATTCTGCATGAAGTCATTTTACAGACGGAAATGACATCAGAGATGCCCCTACCCCACTGCGCAAGGGAAACAGTTTTGGGACACCATGAGATATAGTACAAATATAAAACAGTACAAAAATTACCAGACTTTTAGAGTAGTGCAAATTATGTTACCGTACAAGAGAAATAATGCTTAAGAGTGAGAAAATGTATGTAAAGACAAAGTATTAAAACAAGACAATTCAACAAACAGATGATACTATTAATTAGTAACACAAAAGTTATAAATCTATAAAATTTCTGAATTAAAGTATGGCTACGATGGAGATTGCACTAACAGTTAAAATTACTAATAATCAGCTGCCGCAAACCATATATTTTTACGCCGATATTTTTATGATAGGAGATATATGTCTCAAACTGTTTTGGAGGCCTAGCAGTAATTCCTGGACAATTCATCAAGTGATAAAACTAAAGGAAGATGCATAAGACCCTGATATTGGTTAAGACAATAGTATGGTAAACCTGGAAAATTCTTTTTCCTGATATTTAATATTTCAAATTGAAAACACTGATTAAATAAATGTACATCATAATCAAATTTACATAGAATTTCTATCAATTTATGTTGATATATTTCTTGATATTACAAAGATGACATAAGCTACTACATAAGGATTAGTGAAAAATAACTAATTTAAGTTTTATTGGCAATAATTTTGTAAGCACACTGCAAAATACAAGACATTCAACTTTATTACCCCAGTTTGACCCTGGGGGGAGGGGCTTGGGGGGAAAATATGACTTGCTTTTGGGATTCCCAGGCCATGGTTTCATATTACCTCCCAATACATTCCAAAGCTCTAAATCCAAAAATAAAAAGAGACATTTAACAAAATCTCTTAAACAGGTTTGACAAGAAATTCTACTTTATATATTTGATGGTTTTTTGGAAACCAAGGCTATGGTTTGCTATTACTTCCCAATATGATCCCAGTCCTTCTTTTTCACTGAAGGAATTGAAATTCTTTCCACCCCTTTTAAAAATGATTTAGATCCTTCAATCCAAATACTTTAAAGGATTTGATGCCATGCTTGCTCAAATTTTCTATTTAAAATCAAAACTGACCTTTTGGATGTGATGTCACAATGTTCTGGGTATTATGACTTGGACAGCAAAAAATATCATGCATGGACCAGCAGTGTAAAAATTGTAGGTTTTAAAACTTTTAATAACTGTTTGTAAACTAGTGTGTGTATATATGTGTGACTTGGTAAATACATACTCTTGCAAATAGTGCTTTACTGTATTAGGGGGCTGTTCCACAACCATGAGTGGGCGGTAAACCAACTTCCCAATTGCAAAAAATATAACCATTCCTGATCTATTGGTGGATTTTAGAAAGATTTCCCACGCCTTCCGAGTAAGGAACATTTGAGTCTAGAATCCTTCTGATTGGTTCCCCAAAACAATCCAATCAGCTCTTATCCCTCCCAAATGAGTTACAAACCTTGCAAAGTCTTATATGATTGCCAGGAGAAAAATAGCATCAGAGATGCCCGTACCCCACAGCCTGGGGAAATATTTTTCAACACCATGAGATATAGAAGTAGTGTAACAGCACAAAGTTCAAGATACTTTCAGAGCAGTGTAATTTATATTAAGGTCCAAATAATGCTTAAGTAGAGAAATTAATATCTAAGGAAAAGAAATGTATATAAAGATGAAGTATTAAAACAAGACAATTCAATAATAAAATGACAGCATTTATCAGTAAACCAAAAATGGCCGAATTATGGTTTGGATGTTTTGAATATTACCCATGCATACAGAAGTGGCAATACATTCAATGAATGCTTTTGTGTGGTGTTGGAGAAAAGCCTATGGCTCACTTGATGAAATTCCATCTGTTACAATGGGAACTTGCAAAAGGAAATTCTTAACTAGACCTATCGCATCGGAGAACCGATACAAATTGTATCCACCAGAAAGAAACTCACCAAAGCCATTCTAACATTGCTTAACTTTGAAGGAGAAGCCCAAGGTGAAATCTGACCATATCAAAAGATTCTTAGCCCATGATTACCTATAGGTTGGTGTGACACTGCAAACCTCTAGGAATACGAATAAGCAAGATATAAACACTGTTAATTTTGGCAATCCTCATTTGACCTTGAAAGAGGGGCCAAAGGTCAAATCCGATCACACCAAAAGATTCCCAGCCCATGATTTCCTAGATTTTGATTTACCATTCCATGCCTCTAGGACCAATAATAAGTGCGCTATAAGCACATATAAGTTTAGCTATGCTCATTTGATCTTGAAGGAGGGGTCCAAGGTCAAATCCGACCACACCAAAAGATTCCCAGCCCATGATTTCATGTAGGTTGGTTTACCATCGCAAACCTCTAGGACCAATAATAAACGAGTTATAAGCACTTTTAAGTTTGGCTATCCTCATTTAACCTTGAAGGAGGAGTCCAAGGTCAAATCCGACCACACCAAAAGACTCCCAGCCCATGAATTCCTATAGGTTGGTTTACCATGCTAAACCTCTACGACCGATAATAAGCGAGTTATAAGCACTTTTAAGTTTGGCTATCCTCATTTGACCTTGAAGGAGGGGTCCATTAGGTCAAATCCGGCCACACCAAAAGATTCCCAGCCCATGATTTCCTATAGGTTGTTTTACCATCCCATGCCTCTAGGACCAATAATAAGCGCGCTACAAGCACTTTTAAGTTTGGCTATCCTCATTTAACCTTGAAGGAGGAGTCCAAGGTCAAATCCGACCACACCAAAAGACTCCCAGCCCATGATTTCCTATAGGTTGGTTTACCATCCTAAACCTCTAGGACCAATAATAAGCGAGTTATAAGCACTTTTAAGTTTGGCTATCCTCTTTGACCTTGAAGGAGGGGTCCAAGGTCAAATCCGACCACACCAAAAGATTCCCAGCCCATGATTTCCTATAGGCTGGTTTACCATCCCAAACCTCTAGGACCAATATTAAGCGAGTTATAAGCACTTTTAAGTTTGGCTATCCTCATTTGACCTTGAAGGAGGGGTCCAAGGTCAAATCCGACCACACCAAAAAATTCCCAGCCCATGATTTCCTGTAGGTTGGTTTACCATCCTAAACCTCTAGGACCAATAATAAGCGAGTTATAAGCACTTTTAAGTTTGGTTATGCTCATTTGACCTTGAAGGAGGGGTCCAAGGTCAAATCCGACCACACCAAAAGATTCCCAGCCCATGATGCTATCCTCGTTTCACCTTGAAGGAGGGGTCCAAGGTCAAATCCGACCACACCAAAAGATTCCCAGCCCATGACTTCCTATAGGTTGGTATACCATCCCAAACCTCTAGGACCAATATTAAGCGAGTTATAAGCACTTTTAAGTTTGGCTATCCTCATTTGACCTTGAAGGAGGGGTCCAAGGTCAAATCCGACCACACTAAAAGATTCCCAGCCCATGATTTCCTACAGGTTGGTTTACCATCCCAAACCTCTAGGAACAATAATAAGCAAGTTATAAGCACTTTTAAGTTTGGCTATCCTCGTTTGACCTTGAAGGAGGGGTCCAAGGTCAAATCTGACCACACCAAAAGATTCCCAGGCCATGATTTCCTATAGGTTGGTTTACCATCCAAAACCTCTACGACCAATAATAAGGGAGATGTAAGCACTTTTCATGACTGCAAAGAAATGCCTGTGGCGGCCATCTTGTTTTTCAAAATGAGGCCAAAAATATTCCCAGTCAAGATTTTGTAATGAGGAACATATCCTGCGAATTTGAGATCTCTACCTATAATACCTCTAGAAGGCCACCAAAAATCCTTGGTTAAAGTCGCAAAACGCCCGTGGCGGCCATCTTGTTTTTCAAAATGAGGCCAAAAATATTCCCAGGCAAGATTTTATGGTTATGAATATATCCTGCAAATTTGAGAAGGCTAGCTATAATATTTTTTCAGTTAGAGCGGTAACGGTGAAATCTCTCTACACACTGCGGCGGCGGCGTAGGCGTAACGAAGTCAAATCCATAGTATCTACCGGATGCTATCCGGTGGATACAATGAATTCTAATATGACTTTAACAGTGCTTAATCTGCATCAACAGACAGACCCAAAGGTGCAACAAGATTTTAAAGGTCAATACAGCAAGGTCAAATGTCAATCAGTGTTATACCATGGCATGGCACACCTAAAACCCTCAACCAATGTCCCTACCAAGTATAAACTTCCTACACCTTACAGTTTTTGAGATATAACCTGGACAAGATTTTATAGGTCAAGGTCACTACAGCAAGGTCAAAGGTCAAATCAAGGTCACATGACGTTGCACACCTACACCCCCTAACTAATGTCCCTAACAAGTATCAACTTCCTACACCTCTTACGGTTTCCAAGATATAGCCCAGACCAGGTATTATAGGTCAAGTTCACTACAGCAAGTACAAAGGTCAAATCAAGGTCACACCATGACGTTGCACATCTACTACCCTCAACCAATGTCCTCACCAAGTATCAGCTTCCTACACCTTACAGTTTCCGAAATATAGCCCATACAACATTTTATAGTTCAAGGTCACTACGGCAAGGGTCAAAGGTCAAATCAAGGTCACACTATGACATTGCACATCTACACCCCCTAACCAATGTCCCTACCAAGTATCAACTTCCTACACCTTACAGTTGCTGAGATATAGCCCGGACAAGGTTTTATAGGTCAAGGTCACTAAGGCAAGGTCAAAGGTCAAATCAAGGTCAGACCATGATGTTGCACACCTACAACTCCTAACCAATGTTCCTACCAAGTCTCAACATCCTACACCTTACAGTTTCCGAGATATAGCCCGGACAAGATTTTATAGGTCAAGGTCACTACGGCAAGGTCAAAGGTCAAATCAAGGTCAGACCATGATGTTGCACACCTACAACTCCTAACCAATGTTCCTATGAAGTATCAACTTCCTACACCTCACGGTTTCCGAGATATAGCCCGGACAAGATTTTATAGGTCCAGATCACTACGGCAAGGTCAAAGGTCAAATCAAGGTCAGACCATGACGTTGCACACCTACACCCCCTAACCAATGTCCCTACCAAGTATCAACATCCTACACCTTACGGTTTCCGAGATATAGCCCGGACAAGATTTTATAGGTCCAGATCACTACGGCAAGGTCAAAGGTCAAATCAAGGTCAGACCATGACGTTGCACACCTACACCCCCCAACCAATGTCCTTGCCAAGTATGAACTTCCTACACCTTACGGTTTCTGAGATACAGCCCGGACAAACTATTTCCCGCCACCCGCCCACCCGCCCGCCCGCTCGCCCATCCGGACACCATGGGTGAAAAAAATCAGGTGAGAAGCATATTTTACAAAAAACCTCTACATTCAATAGTTTTGTAGTCACAAGTGATTTACTCAAAGCTGAACTATCGAAATAGCTATTTCATAGTTAGCTATGGTGCTAAATATGCCATGACACAGAACATTAAAAAGTAGGCAAACAATATACTGAACCAAAACATTGTAACTAGAACCGTTAAAAAGAAAAAAGCCATTTACTCATTTTCCTGACTTTTAAACACAGAAAATAGCTATTACTCATTTAGCTATTGAGGTAGACCTGAAAAACAGGTACCATCTGGCAGGTACAGAGAAAGTAGCTGAAAAACATATTGTAGCAAAATGCTTTAAATGCAATCATTTTGGAGTAATAAGCAATTTATACATAGTAGCTACTAGCACTTTTACTCACTTAGCTATGGACCTGGATCTGCACAAGCAGCAAAAAAATATTGAGGACATAAGCAACAAAGATAAAATTATTAAAGCAAAAGACCCCATCTTGTATTTCAAAAAGAGACCAAAAATATTCCCAGGCAAGCTTTTGTAATGATGAACATATACTGTAAATTTGAGAACTCTAACTAGAACATCTTTTGCTCTAGCGGGATAACAGGAAAATCTCTACACACTGTGGCAGTGGTGTACTCAAACATAAACAATGGTATCCACCAGATGCAATCCAATGGATACAACAACTAAACATTTGACCCATCTGGGGGGTCATAGAATTGACCTTGAATGACAGGAAGGGTGCAAAAAGCCAAATAAGCAGGTCTCAATAGTCCTACAAATAGTTCAATGAACTTTTATATTATTTCAGGTAATATTTCTTTAGAAACACTGCAAAATACAAGACAAACTTTATGACCCCAATTTCATCATGGGGAGGATCAAGGGGCAAATTTGTTGTTGTTGGAATCCTAGGTTAAGTTTTCTTCCTACCTCCCCATACATTCCAAAGCTGTAATTACAAAAATAAAAGTGATACTAAGCAACAAATGCAAATCCGGTCCACTTATGATCATAGAATTGACCTTGAATGGCAAGAAAGGGGCAAAAAGCTATTTCACTATGTGTAAATAGTCCCAAAGAATGTTTTAATAAAGTTTTGTAACATACCAGACAATATTTTTGTAGATGCTAGACATACTACAAAGTACAAGAAAATCAACTTTATGACTCCAGTTTGATCATGAGGGGACTCAGATGGGAAATATCCTGGAGTTTTTTGAATCCCAGGCCCTGGTTTCCTATTACCTCCAAAGATCTAATTTCAAGAACAAAAGAGATATGAAGCAGTAGCTGAAAATATGATCCAGTTAGGGTCACAGAATCACTTCTGTCTGTTTACAGTACACCAAAGACACCTTTATTGGCTTATTTTATGGTAGCCTTAAAATGATGATGTAACTTTTGAAGCCAAAAACCTAATTTTCATACTTCAGTAACATACTGAACCTGTGTAAGGTCCTAAATGTGATTACATATGCACAATATGTGCCTGAAAGGGTAAATATCAGCATGTTTTTTTTTAACTAAACGATAATCAACTTGCATTCAATCAGTCAATTATGGCCCGATTGATCTGAAATTTCACTGGCACCTACATTTTGATGTAAGAAAAGCAGTTGCCAAAATTTTTGTTGAGGTATATATGCCACTTTCTCAGAAAATATGGTGAAAAGGAAGTACAAGCAAAAGATTATTTCTTATTAAGTGACATTAATAAAGGTCAAAGGTTAAATTTGTCCTACTCAAAAAATTTTCCCATGCATATAGATTATTACTGAAAAAAATTCATTTTAATAGGCTTTCTATAAAGGGAGACATTCAACTTAGAATATACTATTGCGTAGGCTGTCTGAAAACAGGGGGCAAAACTGATAAGCATCCCCTTTTCAATGGAGGCCTAAGGCTTAATTACTATTGGTGTTGGACCAGTTCATGCCCAGGTTCCAATTCACACCCACCCCTAAGTTTATCCAAATAATCACAGTTAAACAATAAATTACAAATGTATATGATCAATTTGATGATTATCTATAATGTGGTAAACATCTTCTCCATGAAAAATTATAAATCTTCAAGAAAATTGAGGGTGGGCGTGAATTGGTATCCGGGCGTGAACTGGTCCACCGCCACTAAGCGAATTTGTATCTTGTCTGTTCCCCATAAATGCACGCCTACCAGTGAATGCCCACCGTATATTTCTTTGTTAGCAGTCAAGGACAAATGCTTCTGTGTGTCAACAAAATAAGCATTCACTTGTATTTCCGGTTTGTGGCTAAAACAGCTGATAATAGAGATAAAATGTTAAGATATAAAGCTTAATAATATTTGCAATAAACGCAACAAAAGGTGCCACAGTTATTTATTGTGATGTATATCATTTGACAATTTGATGGTAGAAGCATAAAATATAATTGAATTGAATTTAAGACTAATGTGCAAAGTATTAGCTTAATTCAGCATGGGCATTTACTAGTGGGTGGACGATTAGACGAACGTTCGATCAATCGTCGGTGTCATGGTACAATCGCGTTCGTTTACTAGCAACTTCTATAAATCGATTAATTCTTACCCTTCTTTATGTGTCTCAATATCCACGTATTTTTCATATTTTAGGCAGTTTCCAAAACTTTCCTTTAATAAATCAAGAGATTTGTCACGAATTTTGTGTTTGTTTATAACTACCGCCATATTTACCGGAAGTGGGTGCTTTTGGTGGATACTAATTGTCGGAAACACCGTTATTCTTACCAGATTGACATACACTTCATCCCGGAATGTGTTTCATTACAGTGGAGTAAAAAAGTTGATTATGGGTCAATCATCGGTCGGAAATATGGACGAATAATCGACCATGAAAATCGAGGCGATTCCACTCACTAGTGTTTACTGGTAGAAATCCACTACTGTACTAGTAACTGAATAGAATTTAAAATCAAAATATTAACAACAGCTTTGGCATTTACAGGTACAGAATGACAGTACTTGTCAGGAGTGCGCATAAAATTACTTGTTTTGTTGCAAACACAAAGTGACCTACATGTTTTCACACAACATGTTTTGTGATACGTACTGCTCAGCAAGTGAATTTCGTCACCCCAGTGAAGTTCGTCATCTGCTATAAAAGCATTCAAGGACGAGACGTGGTTACCTCGGCTCTACTTTACTTGTGTGTAGAGCCGTGGCACGACCCCACATAGAACTGGAGATTTGCATAAAATCTTTTTTCTGTTGAATAAAACTTGATAAAATGACTGAAAATGGTTTAATATGATTAGAAACAGTTGACATTATGCCAAAGACACAACAAATACAATATGTGTAAACAATATATGCTATTTTACACAGCTTTTATAATAAAAGACCATTTTCAAATTTTTGGAGAAATGGTCCAAAAACCCTGGAAAATCAGGAAATGTCATTTATTTTTTGTCAAACATGTTTGCATGTTGACTGATTGTTGAAGAAAATGAAACAAAATAGTTATGGGAACAGTTATGTGTTCACATTTGCATGATATTTGTGTTTCATGCAAATCTCCAGTTCTATGTGGGGTCGTGTCACGGCTATACACGCAAGTAACGTAGAGCCGAGGTACCCATGTCTATCAAGAACTGGCTTAGACGTGGTTACCTCGGCTCTACTTTACTTGCGTGTAGAGTCGTGGCACGACCCCACATAGAACTGGAGATTTGCATAAAATCTTTTTTCTGTTAAATAAAACTTGATAAAATGACTGAAAATGGTTTAATATGATTAGAAACAGTTGATATTATGACAAAGACACAACAAACAAAATATATATAAAAAATATATGCCATTTTACACAGCTTTTATAATAAAAGAGAATTTTCAAATTTTTGGAGAAATGGTCCAAAAACCCTGGAAAATCAGGAAATGTCATTTATGTTTTGTCAAACATGTTTGCATGTTGACTGATTGTTGAAGAAAATGAAACAAAATAGTTGTGGGAACAGTTATATGTTCACATTTGTATGATATTTGTGTTTTATGCAAATGTCCAGTTCTATGTGGGGTCGTGCCACGGCTCTACACCCAAGTAAAGTAGAGCCGAGGTAACCACGTCTAGGACTGGCTAGTGGTGGTGGACCAATTCACGTCCGGGTACCAATTCACGCCCACCCCTAAATATATCCAAAACAATCACAGTTAAACAATAAATTACAAATGTAAATGATCCATTTGATGATTATCTATGATGCGGTAAACATCTTCTCAATGAAAAATAATAAATCTTCAAGAAAATTGAGGGTGGGCCTGAACTGGTACCCGGGCGTGAACTGGTCCACCGGCTAACATCTTAATAGTGTGACTATCATCTCAGGAATAATATGGTGAAAAATTAATTGAAAAGGGATTGTTTTGGCATGTTTATAACAAATTTACTTGTATATTATTGATACATGGGTAGTGCAATTCTTTTTATCAAGTTTTAATTATTTTTGTGTCTGGGTGTCCTGAGTTAAAACCGTCCCGAGTTAGCAACACAGGTGCACTATATCCACATTTTAAAAAGTGGAATACTTGCCTTGGAGAGCCAGGTATAATTGTTTGCAGGAAGATCATAGTAAAGAAGTTTTAATACTGTCATAAAATACGAGTGACGAACTTCACTGGGGTGACGAAATTCACTGGCTGAGCAGTACTACATTACCCACCACAAGGGCAAGAAATGTCAGTCAGTATGACTGCAAAAATCACCTCTAAATCGTAAGTACCATTCCGGGAATTTGATTATTTCCCGTCATTTTACTTGACTAAGTATAGATACTAACTGATATATATTTACCTAAAACCAATGGAGAAATATAAAAACTGAAGGTTTCGATTTAAAACACTATATTATCGCTCACTTTGTACGGGAACATATTAAACGTCACAAAAAAGTGACAGTAAATATTCGGGTACCAGTCAAAATGCCACCAAACCATAACGCCACCTCCACAACGCCACCACCATAACGCCACCACTAACCCACATTAATGTACAGAATATGCAGGGGCCGTATTCACAAAAGGTCTTAGCCAAGTCTTAGGCTTAACTTTTGTATAAAAATATAGCCAACTTAAGCCTAAGACTTGGCTAAGACCTTTCGTGAATACGGCCCCAGGTACATAACTTGTGTTTATTATATTAATTTTTCTAAACAGAGCTAAACCTGTTAAAGAAACAAAACAAATAAAATTTTCATTGCCAGAGTTCAAATTACAATACAATATATGTCTATATGACATTTTCTTTATGCATACATGTACAGCATCTCATGAGCCTTGGTTGTGAAGTTTAATTTATATAAGATGTGAAAAATCCTTTTTGTTTGAACCTTATTTATTTATATTCTTATTTATCCCCTGTTGACTACAGTAAACTAGGTATAGCAGAGCAAAGTTGAATTAAATATATATATCACAACATGTGGTGGCGTTATGGAGTGGCGTTTTGGGGTGGCATAATGGTTTGGTGGCGTTTTGGCTGTATTTCAAATATTCGACTCTTGTATGAACTAAAAATATATTTACAGTCAAATTTTTGTAGTCCGAACATACAAGCAAGAATAGATAAAAAATTTATAGCTTTTCACATGGTATATCTATTTTTCCAAGATTATGCTGGTCTTAATATAACCCCATGTGTGAAGGATAGGTTAGCAGTACTAGATGGATATTGCTACAAACCTTGCACATACAATTTTCAGTTATTTTTTCACTATAAGTAGATAAAATGTCAACTTAAATGAAATTTAAATTTGAAACTATGGGCGGGGGGGTGGGGGGGGGGGCAGCAATACATTGAGGGAAACCAATTTGGTAAATGCTGTTTTGAGTACTACTGATTTGTATATAAAGTCTATCAAATAATCAACATACATCCTAGTGTGAGATAATTTCACTATAAAAAAACATAAACACACCCTACCATTGCTTTAATACTATCATTTACTTTAGACAAAAATAACTCAGAAATAGTTGTTTATCCATTGTCATGCTTTTTGAATTGCAGACTGAATATATTATAATATGTCACCATTATCTGATATTTTGTGATATTTACTTCATATATCATGTTAAATTATGTATATCCTAGTTCTTTGGCTCCACAAAAAAGTACTGACTTTTTACACTTTATATCAAGAACAACTTGAAAATGACAAATAGCTTTGCACAAATAGCTTTGCACTTTCAAACAATCTGCACTATATCTAATCTAATCTACTGCTTTGCAAGCGCAATATCTTCCCCACAATGAGGAACTCAGTGCGCTAATTAAACAAAATCATTATCATATGGAAGTCAAGGGGCGTTCAAAGTCAGTAATCCAGGATTGTGGGTGTGACCGGGAGGGAAGGAAGACTAAGTTGGGAAGCTAGAGCTGAAGAGGTGAGTTTTGAGGTGCTTCCTAAAAGATGCAACAGAGGGACTATTTCTTATATGGAGAAGGAAAGAGTTCCAGAGGGCAGGGGCATAGTGACTGAAGGAATTAGAAAAGTGTTTAAATTGATTTGTGAACTCTACAATCAAAAGTGGGGGTTTGAAGGAACTTGAGTTTGGGGGTACTTCACCTTGTGTTTCTAAAAGAGGTGTAGGGGTGGATTAATCCTCTTAGGTAAACTGGTTGACCCTGGGTGAGAATTTTGTATGTAATAAGACCAATTTTAAATTGTACCCTGTATCTAGTTTTTTTAGTTGAGGGGTAATGTGAGAGAATTTAGAGGAATGGGTGACAACCCTGCAGAGTGAGTTTTGGACTAGCTGCAATTTCCTTAACTCAAAATCAATGAGCGATAAGAAGAGTGAATTGCAGTAGTCAAGCTTGCTGCTCACCAAAGCATTCGTTAACAGTACTGATGTATTCAGGTCTAGAAGGAGACGAATTCTGTAGAGGTCTCTCGTTTGTACTCTAGTGGACTTAATGACCTGTGACACGTGGTTTGAGAAAGTGAAATTAGAGTCGAACACCACTCCGAGGTTCCTGACACTTTGTGCTGGCAAGACCTGATTTCCCAGAATATTGATACGGAAGTGAGGGAGGAGTTGGTTACGATTTTTGGGGGAGCCTATGAGAATGAACTTGGTTTTGTCTGGGTTAAGTTTTAATTTATTTGCGAACATGAAATTTTGAATGTCGTTTAGGCAGTTCTTTAGTTTTTGGATAGAGTGAGAGAAATTTTCTGGTGAAAGTGTTATGTATAACTGGGTATCATCGGCATAAAAGTGGTAGTTGATGCTACTGTGGGAATGAATGATTGAGTCGATTGGGTTAGTGTAGAGAGAGAACAGGATTGGTCCAAGGACAGAGCCCTGGGGTACAACCATAGTGGAGCGCAGCAGGATGGGAGAGAGTACTACCTACCTTGACCGAGTGTGTCCTTCCCAACAGGTATGATTTGAACCAGCCAAGTGCTAGCTCAATGAGTCCATAATAAACATTGAGTCTATATATATATATATATATAGGCTATCTTGATCTACATTGTGCAGTCTAAATTTATTTATGCTATCTTATTTTTTTCAGTATACTAGTGTATGTTGTATTTACTCAGAAGAACCTTTTCTATAACTTGCTTAATAACTAATGTTCTGTGTATGTGATATAATCAATATATATATATGTGGCATCTTCACCGAGGTTTGCATTTAATAACTATAACGTTGGTCTCAATATTCTCTACAGATTTCTTAATTGGAACCATTTGTATGTATTTCCCCTAACTGACTTGCAAAAATTTGGAATATACGCTTCCATATGTGCATTTTTTTTAGTGTATCATTAAATTAACTTTCCATTTTTCTCTAAAATATGTTCATTTTTTCTGCTGTGCAAGCAATCTTTTATAAAATCCTAAGTGTTTGTTATTTTTTTAGTATCAAGTAGTTCAAGGGCATATCAGTAAGCAAAAGTAATCTAAAGAAGCAGTAAATCTAAGGTGCTTAATGATCTTTCAATATTTGGCTTGTGAGAATCTTTCTTTCATTATCTATTACATTAGAAAACCCTATTATTCATACAATTTATGAAAAACATGCATGGTTTCTGTTGAAAGCTTTTTTATGGTACCAAAGAGAAGTTGATGCTACGCATTTGCAAGTTGGTCCATGCAGCAAAGACATCTAACCAAAATGTCTTGTATCTTTTTTTAATTTAAAATACTGCTGTAATCAGGCCCATAATCTGTGACTCGTCTTAAGTCACTAAAGACTGTAACCTGAATTTTGTCCCTGGGAGGATTTTTACCAATCTACTTATCCATTTTTCCTCTTCATCAGCTACAAAGAAGGTCCTCAGTGATCTTATGTGTTAGCTGATTTGTTATCTAATCATTTCTATAGGATGTTACCTCTGTGTAGGTTAGACTCCCACAATGGACAATGTAGAGGACATTCACCTGCCCTAATATGACCCTGACTGTTAAATCCCAACTTTGACCTTTGCAAATGTGTCCGTGTCGGTCCATCCAAAAATTGTAACATCTAACAAAGCTTTAGTAACTACCGAGATAAACAGAGCGCGCACAGTTTTAAAAAATGTTTGTTTTCCCCCAAAACTACTGAACGCATTGTTGCTTTAAGATGTAGGTCCTTTCATAACGGCTACTGTAGTAAAGGCAATGTGAGAAGCGTAGTTGGTCAGATTTTACACATTAAATCATTTACAGAGTGTCTTCGGAACCGACAAGGACGGGTCACAATTCTTTTAATTTCAGAACCGTCACGTTCATATAAAAACTATTTGATGTGTGGCTGTTGAATTAAAGCATGCTGTCGATGAAAATAGATACATAAAACCAGTCTACTTTTCATCTGCAAACGTGATTAATTTCATTAACCAATGAAATAATTTGTTACCAAAACCTCACTTGAGACCAAGTATAACAAAGTTTGTACTGGTCGGCCAGTGAATTTCGTCACGCCAGTGAAGTTCGTCACCTGCCGTAAAAACCCTCAAAGACAGGCAATAATCACATTTAAATAAATGGAATAGCTTCTTTCAACGGCAAGGTATACATATATGCCGTAACTGGATAGTAAAAACTCTTTAATATTGTCATAAAATGCAGGTGACGAACTTCACTGGGGTGACGAACTTCACTGGCTGAGCAGTATATTTTTCTACAAAATTGACCCTTTGCATCGACGTCATTATGTGACGTCAGGATGACGTTTTCAGTGAACAACATCCATTTTGGACGGCAAAACACAGATTATTAGTGTTGTACTTTGACAAAAAAATTAAACTTATGTCTTTTATAAATCATATATTTGAATTCTGTAAAGATGGAAATAATACTAAATATATTTCCTTTATGAAGGTACAGCTTTTAAAATTATTAATTACCATTTTGATATTTTATGCGAATATTTGTTAGATTTCACTGACAATCAGAAAACTTTACACAAAAATATATCTGTCGAAAGTACACAACAATTAAATGAAAATTTCTCTTTGAATAATTTGTCCATTTTTGTTCTGTAAAAAGTATATTGATGAGAAGGAAATCAACAATTCGTTAAAATGAAAATAAATAATTATTTTATGGCCTAACATTTGCATATCTGTCTGTACTTGCAACAGACATCACAGAAAAACGGATATTTTGCATTTTACTACAAGTTTAATATTCTATATCCCGACAATTATGCATCCTAATGTTATTTTGCAAACAGTACCAGATAGGCTAATGCTTGTACTTTTATGTGTGCAATTTTGAAGTCAATAAGATGCATACTTATTTTATAATTCATTTTAAAAATAAGGTGTCTCTTCCAATATATCCCGTCTGTTTTACACATACATGTTCGTTCAAGCGTGATGTTTTGCCGTCCAAATGATGATACGTAACATTGTGACGTAAGATGCAAAGGGTCAATAGCTTCAAAACTAAAGATATTCTAAAATGTCATGGCAGGCTTGCATGATTTGCTCTGTGGAAACACCCCCATAAAACGCCTTGGAAGCAGCGAACGCTCGTACATCATGGGCCTTAACCCCTAGAAGGTCCATGTCTGTGTGATCCACCTTAGAGTAGCAGAATTTGATGGTATTTTTGAGCCTTTACTTTGAATGGCCCTGTTTGTAGGATATGAATAGGAGGGTTTCGTCTCCTCTGAAAGGTTTGGATTTTTCTAGATACATAGCAAGGGCCCTAACGGGGCAAAGTGTGGTATCCATGTCCTGGCTGTTGCAATCACTCTTTAAGGCGGGAATCACCACTGGTGAGACTGCTTGTGGTCCTTCTTTTGCCAACTGGTTCTTAGCAATGAAGGAGGGAGAATGGGCGAGTTGAATTTGGTTCCAGTTGCCCAGGCACAACAATCCGTCTAATGTCCAAGCGTGGATTTCACTGCGCCTTTTTCCTGAGGCTAAGGCCAGGCCTGGGGTCAAGTACATGGAGCCAAGTACAAGTACAATTACTTTGCCAAGTTGCAAGTACAAGTACAAGTACTGATCTCAAGAGTCAAGTACAAGTACTTTGAAAAATTGCAAGTACAAGTACAAGTACTTTTATAGCGTACGACCCCAAAACTATAATAACTAGATAATCACTATTTATTTAAAATTAATTATTTATTGAGACATACAATTTAAAGCAATCCTGCAACAAACACTGATGAGCTAAAATCTGCTCCATTACTTTTCCGGTTACACTTAATAAATACAGGTCTTTCAAAAATTTTGCCTGTGAGACTCACAGTGTGAGTAAACACCTGAATGCATGGAAATCCTGTCTTGCAATGCTAAAAAATCTGATTTCAAAAGATCCACTTGGACATCATTATGCTTGTGTTGACAGATAATGAATTAGTTACTTGGGGCACATAAAACGTTTTTAAAGGGTTTGTACCAGTCCTTTATGTAAAACTGATATTACATATGGTTGGAATACATTTAATAAATGAATGAATGAACAAATGAAATAAAACTTTATATTTAAGGGCAATTGTATAGTGTAAAAAGCCAAAGCCAAAAGTGAAAATTAAAAGTACTTGTACTTGGCTAAAATATCCAAGTACTTTTCAATTACTTTCAAGTACATTCCAAGTACATTGATTTTGTAGTTTTATAACTTTAATTAAGTGACTTATTAGGTGTAAATTTTTACTGTTTCTTTCAGCAGAGTGTAGATAGATTATAGTTTGTGTTGTTTTGTCAAAGTACTAAGGGCTGTTTAGTTAGCCAGAACTTTGGTTTTCTTTAATTATAACAAGGCTGCATTTAATCAACACCTTTTTACATTTTAAACAAATACCCACTCATTCAGAATATAGCTGTGTTTTAATCATAAAGGTGCTGCATTTAATCTATCCTTTTTCACTTTTACACAAAAGATCCACTCACTCACAGCATAGCTTTGCTTTTGTCATATACCTACCCTTATTCATTTTCACACAAAAGACCCACTCAGCCTGAGTGTTGATGCCAAGCTTAGTGGACAGGAGGGTCAATTACTTGTTTATGTAAGACAAACAAGCTAATCCCTTACACAAATAAACTGTTGACTCATTCATTTCAATACACCCCTTTATAAACAAATATCAATGTTTAGTATATCTGCTTTGGCTTTTTACACTATACAATTGCCCTTAAATATAAAGTTTTATTTCACTTGTTCATTCATTTATTATGTCCACCCCCCTGGGGGGTGGATATATTATTTTTGCTTTTTTCGCCGTCCGATGTCCGGCGTCCGGTGTCCGGCGTCCGGCGTCCGATGTCCGGCGTCACGCATGGTTTCCGCTCATTTAAAGGAAAAGTATTAGAGCTATTGTCACCAAATTTGGTATGCAGGCTTATTGGGTCAGTAGCTTGCTTGGGATTGCTTTTGGCTGTTGTACCTCTTTTGCTTACTGAGTAATACTTAAGTACAGCTATTTTCAGTACCCATTGGTTTCCGTGCATTTAAGCCAAAATAATTAAAGATATTTTACTACAATTTTGAATACAATATTGTTATGTCCATAGCTCGCTTGGTATTGCATTTGGGACTGATAGCTTTGTCAGTACATGAGTAATAGCCATTTAGGTACTTCATTGTGTATTTTCAGTACTACTTTTGAGTAATTTGCTTCTATCTCCTTAACCGTGCGAGATAGAGCGATTTCGGCAAAATTTTCGACCCGCAGGGTATCTCAGGAGTGTACTCTTTGCAATTTTCAAAAAATTTTCCCCTCCCCAAAAATGGCGGCCATTTTGAATTTTCGAATTTTTGCCAAAAATGGCAAAACACAAATTTGCTTCTATCTCCTTAACCGTGCGAGATAGAGCGATTTCGTCGAAATTTTCAACCCGCAGGGTATCTGAGGAGTGTCCTCTTTGCAATTTTCAAAAAATTTTCCCCTCCCCAAAAATGGCGGCCATTTTGAATTTCGAATTTTTGCCAAAAATGGCAAAACACAAATTTCCTTCTATCTCCTTAACCGTGCGAGATAGAGCGATTTCGTCGAAATTTTCGACCCACAGGGTATCTAAGGAATGTAATATTTGCAATTTTCAAAAAATTTTCCCCTCCCCAAAAATGGCGGCCATTTTGAATTTTCGAATTTTTGCCAAAAATGGCAAAACACTAATTTGCTTCTATCTCCTTAACCGTGCGAGATAGAGCGATTTCGGCGAAATTTTCGACGCACAGGGTATCTAAGCAATGCAATCTTTGCAATTTTCAAAATATTTTCCCCTCCCCAAAAATGGCGGCCATTTTGAATTTTCGAATTTTTGCCAAAAATGGCAAAACACAAATTTGCTTCTATCTCCTTAACCGTGCGAGATAGAGCGATTTCGTCGAAATTTTCGACCCACAGGGTATCTAAGGAATGTAATATTTGCAATTTTCAAAAAATTTTCCCCTCCCCAAAAATGGCGGCCATTTTGAATTTTCGAATTTTTGCCAAAAATGGCAAAACACTAATTTCCTTCTATCTCCTTAACCGTGCCAGATAGAGCGATTTCGTCGAAATTTTCGACCCACAGGGTATCTGAGCATTGTACTCTTGGTAATTTCTAAAAAATTTTCCCCTCCCCAAAAATGGCGGCCATTTTGAATTTTTGCCAAAAATGGCAAAACACAAATTTGCTTCTATCTCCTTAACCGTGCGAGATAGAGCGATTTCGGCAAAATTTTCGACGCACAGGGTATCTAAGCAATGCAATCTTTGCAATTTTCAAAAAATTTTCCCCTCCCCAAAAATGGCGGCCATTTTGAATTTTCGAATTTTTGCCAAAAATGGCAAAACACAAATTTGCTTCTATCTCCTTAACCGTGCGAGATAGAGCGATTTCGTCGAAATTTTCGACCCACAGGGCATCTAAGGAATGCAATCTTTGCAATTTTCAAAAAATTTTCCCCTCCCCAAAAATGGCGGCCATTTTGAATTTTCGAATTTTTGCCAAAAATGGCAAAACACTAATTTGCTTCTATCTCCTTAACCGTGCGAGATAGAGCGATTTCGGCAAAATTTTCGACGCACAGGGTATCTAAGCAATGCAATCTTTGCAATTTTCAAAATATTTTCCCCTCCCCAAAAATGGCGGCCATTTTGAATTTTCGAATTTTTGCCAAAAATGGCAAAACACTAATTTGCTTCTATCTCCTTAACCGTGCGAGATAGAGCGATTTCGGCAAAATTTTGGACGCACAGGGTATCTAAGCAATGCAATCTTTGCAATTTTCAAAATATTTTCCCCTCCCCAAAAATGGTGGCCATTTTGAATTTTCGAATTTTTGCCAAAAATGGCAAAACACAAATTTGCTTCTATCTCCTTAACCGTGCGAGATAGAGCGATTTCGTCGAAATTTTCGACCCACAGGGTATCTAAGGAATGTAATATTTGCAATTTTCAAAAAAATTTCCCCTCCCCAAAAATGGCGGCCATTTTGAATTTTCGAATTTTTGCCAAAAATGGCAAAACACTAATTTGCTTCTATCTCCTTAACCGTGCGAGATAGAGTGATTTCGTCGAAATTTTCGACCCACAGGGTATCTAAGGAATGCAATTTTTGCAATTTTTCAAAAATTTTCCCCTCCCCAAAAATGGCGGCCATTTTGAATTTTCGAATTTTTGCCAAAAATGGCAAAACACAAATTTGCTTCTATCTCCTTAACCGTGCGAGATAGAGCGATTTCGTCGAAATTTTCGACCCACAGGGTATCTGAGCATTGTACTCTTGGTAATTTCTAAAAAATTTTCCCCTCCCCAAAAATGGCGGCCATTTCGAATTTTTGCCAAAAATGGCAAAACACAAATTTGCTTCCATCTCCTTAACCGTGCGGGATAGAGCGATTTCGGCAAAATTTTCGACGCACAGGGTATCTAAGCAATGCAATCTTTGCAATTTTCAAAAAATTTTCCCCTCCCCAAAAATGGCGGCCATTTTGAATTGTCGAATTGTTGCCAAAAATGGCAAAACACAAATTTGCTTCTATCTCCTTAACTATGCGAGATAGAGCGATTTCGTCGAAATTTTCAACCCACAGGGTATCTAAGGAATGTAATCTTTGCAATTTTCAAAAAATTTTCCCCTCCCCAAAAATGGCAGCCATTTTGAATTTTCGAATTTTTGCCCAAAATGGAAAAACACAAACTGGCCTTAACCGTGCAAAATAGAGTTATTTTGTTGAAATTTTCGACCAATAGGGTATCTAAGAAATGTACTCTTGGCAATTTTCAAAAAAATTTCCTTTTCCCAATAATGGCGGCCATTTTGAATTTTCAAATTTTTGCCAAAAATAGAAAAACAGGAATTTGCTTCTATCTTCTTAACCGTGCAAGATAGAGTGATTTCGTCGAAATTTTCAACCCAACCAATGCAAAAAGGCATGAAGCTGAAATAATTTACATCTACACTAACAAATATTTAAGCATCATTGATATATTTTACAAATGAAACAGGGTCTTGTAAGACTACTGTACAATTTGGGCAAAAGGTTCATGGGTGGACATTACACATGATAATGTGTGTTCTTCTATGCTATCCTGTTTCTATTCGCATCTACTATCAACAGGGCGGCCTATTTCTAGTTTAATAAATGTATTCCAACCACCAACCATATGTAATATCAGTTTTACATAAAGGACTGGTACAAACCCTTTAAAAATGTTTTATGTGCCCCAAGTAAATAATTCATTATCTGTCAACACAAGCATACTGATGTCCAAGTGGATCTTTTGAAATCAGATTTTTTAGCATTGCAAGACAAGATTTCCATGCATTCAGGTGTTTACTCACACTGTGAGTCTCACAGACAAAATTTTTGAAAGACCTGTATTTATTAAGTGTAACCAGAAAAGTAATGGAGCAGATTTTAGCTCATCAGTGTTTATTGAATGATTGCTTTAAATTGTATGTCTCAATAAATAATTAATTTTAAATAAATAGTGATTATCTAGTTATTATAGTTTTGGGGTCGTACGCTATAAAAGTACTTGTACTTGTACTTGCAATTTTTCAAAGTATTTGTACTTGTACTTGACTCTTGAGATCAGTACTTGTACTTGTACTTGCAACTTGGCAAAGTAATTGTACTTGTACTTGGCTCCATGTACTTGACCCCAGGCCTGGCCAGCCTGGGGCGATGAGAATGAGCCTGCAATTTTGTGACATCAGCTTTTGAACCATTCTGTGGAGTAGTGCTGATGGGGGGAAAAGCGTACGCGATCAAATTATCCCATGAGATGTTCAGGGCATCCACGGCCCATGCCTGATCGTCTGGTATCGGAGAGACATATAGGGGAAGTTTGGCATTCAGTCTTGTTGCGAATAGGTCCTCCTGAGGATGCTCCCAAAGTTTTGCGATCTGTTTGAATATTTGGGGGGACAGGGAACCATGCTGTGTGTTGGATCTGGTTCCTTCTGGAAAGACCGTCCGCGATCACATTTAGGGACCCGGGTATGTGGCGAGCTCTCAGGGTGACCTGGTGTTTCTGGCACCAGGTTAACAGTATCCACATGAGAGCGCATAGCTGGACCAAATGAGTACCCCCTTGCGTGTTGATGTGAGCCACTACTGTGGAGTTGTCTGAGGCTATCAATACTTGTCTCTCCTTGCATTGGGGTGTGAAGTGTTTCAGGGCTAGGATCACTTCTTTTAGTTCTAGAAGGTTTATGTGTAAGCCTTTTTCTTTTTGAGACCATAGACCGCCTGTGGAGTCTTGTTTTAAGTGAGCACCCCAACCTGCGTTTGAGGCGTCTGTAAAGATCAAGACGTTGTGCTCCCTGGGGTGTAGGAATTCTCCCTGCAACACGTTGTGAGGGTTTAACCACCATTCCCCATGTTGTATCATTTTTTGAGTCCATGGAATCGGAGAATTCAGTGGCATTGGAAATCTCCAATGAATTTTGAGATGCCACTGAAAAGGTCTCATGTGTATCCTGCCACTGTTATCTGCCACTGTGGCCTAGCTGGTAACACACTTGTCTAGGAACTCAGAGGACGTTGGTTCAAACCCAGGTACAGGCAGATACATAGTGGCTCGGATGACCACTTAAAATGGCGGTCCCCTGTCATTGGGTGCTATCCCCAGTGGCAGGCTAAAGAACCTCAAGGACATTGATAAATGGTCATCCTTGAGCCTCTGTCTTTCAGTTAGGGGAATGTGAGTTACTTGTCAGTTGGGACTGTACCTGTGCAGTTGGATGTGTTAAATAGCGCTCCGAGTCCTGTAGTATATGAAGATATTGTGCTGAGTTCTCCGGTTCAGACTCCTCTGGTTGGGACATAGAGGTATAAAAAGATGAACCGTCTGCACCAGCACCATATTGTCCCTTCTTGAGCCTTTGATTTGTCATATATTTCATGCCTTGTAATTCTAAAACGTTTCCTACTTTTATAATTATGGAATTTAATTAATTTTTTGTTATGAAAATCTTAAACATATTCGAGAGAGTTGCTGGATGGTAACATTGGCTTTAGTGCGTTTGAAGACTGTGAATAGTGGCATTCTGCCAGTATACACCCATGCTGAAGTTCATATATATTGAATTTAAATTATATTTAGAGCTTTATATTTATGTCCACCCCCCTGGGGGGTGGATATATTATTTTTGCTTTTTTCGCCGTCCGATGTCCGATGTCCGATGTCCGTTGTCCGATGTCCGATGTCCGATGTCCGATGTCCGGCGTCCGGCGTCCGATGTCCGGCGTCACGCATGGTTTCCGCTCATTTAAAGGAAAAGTATTAGAGCTATTGTCACCAAATTTGGTATGCAGGCTTATTGGGTCAGTAGCTTGCTTGGGATTGCTTTTGGCTGTTGTACCTCTTTTGCTTACTGAGTAATACTTAAGTACAGCTATTTTCAGTACCCATTGGTTTCCGTGCATTTAAGCCAAAATAATTAAAGATATTTTACTACAATTTTGAATACAAGATTGTTATGTCCATAGCTCGCTTGGTATTGCATTTGGGACTGATAGCTTTGTCAGTACATGAGTAATAGCCATTTAGGTACTTCATTGTGTATTTTCAGTACTACTTTTGAGTAATTTGCTTCTATCTCCTTAACCGTGCGAGATAGAGCGATTTCGGCAAAATTTTCGACCCGCAGGGTATCTGAGGAGTGTACTCTTTGCAATTTTCAAAAAATTTTCCCCTCCCCAAAAATGGCGGCCATTTTGAATTTTCGAATTTTTGCCAAAAATGGCAAAACACAAATTTGCTTCTATCTCCTTAACCGTGCGAGATAGAGCGATTTCGGCAAAATTTTCGACCCACAGGGTATCTAAGGAATGTAATATTTGCAATTTTCCAAAAATTTTCCCCTCCCCAAAAATGGCGGCCATTTTGAATTTTCGAATTTTTGCCAAAAATGGCAAAACACAAATTTGCTTCTATCTCCTTAACCGTGCGAGATAGAGCGATTTCGTCGAAATTTTCGACCCACAGGGTATCTAAGGAATGTAATATTTGCAATTTTCAAAAAAATTTCCCCTCCCCAAAAATGGCGGCCATTTTGAATTTTCGAATTTTTGCCAAAAATGGCAAAACACTAATTTGCTTCTATCTCCTTAACCGTGCGAGATAGAGCGATTTCGGCAAAATTTTCGACACACAGGGTATCTAAGCAATGCAATCTTTGCAATTTTCAAAATATTTTCCCCTCCCCAAAAATGGCGGCCATTTTGAATTTTTGCCAAAAATGGCAAAACACAAATTTGCTTCTATCTCCTTAACCGTGCGAGATAGAGCGATTTCGTCGAAATTTTCGACCCACAGGGTATCTAAGGAATGTAATATTTGCAATTTTCCAAAAATTTTCCCCTCCCCAAAAATGGCGGCCATTTTGAATTTTCGAATTTTTGCCAAAAATGGCAAAACACAAATTTGCTTCTATCTCCTTAACCGTGCGAGATAGAGCGATTTCGTCGAAATTTTCGACCCACAGGGTATCTAAGGAATGTAATATTTGCAATTTTCAAAAAAATTTCCCCTCCCCAAAAATGGCGGCCATTTTGAATTTTCGAATTTTTGCCAAAAAATGGCAAAACACAAATTTGCTTCTATCTCCTTAACCGTGCGAGATAGAGCGATTTCGGCAAAATTTTCGACCCACAGGGGATCTAAGGAATGCAATCTTTGCAATTTTCCAAAAATTTTCCCCTCCCCAAAAATGGCGGCCATTTTGAATTTTCGAATTTTTGCCAAAAATGGCAAAACACAAATTTGCTTCTATCTCCTTAACCGTGCGAGATAGAGCGATTTCATCGAAATTTTCGACCCACAGGGTATCTAAGGAATGCAATCTTTGCAATTTTCAAAAAATTTTCCCCTCCCCAAAAATGGCGGCCATTTTGAATTTTCGAATTTTTGCCAAAAATGGGAAAACACAAATTTGCTTCTATCTCCTTAACCGTGCGAGATAGAGCGATTTCGTCGAAATTTTCGACCCACAGGGTATCTAAGGAATGCAATCTTTGCAATTTTCAAAAAATTTTCCCCTCCCCAAAAATGGCGGCCATTTTGAATTTTCGAATTTTTGCCAAAAATGGCAAAACACAAATTTGCTTCTATCTCCTTAACCGTGCGAGATAGAGCGATTTCATCGAAATTTTCGACCCACAGGGTATCTAAGGAATGTAATATTTGCAATTTTCAAAAAAATTTCCCCTCCCCAAAAATGGCGGCCATTTTGAATTTTCGAATTTTTGCCAAAAATGGCAAAACACAAATTTGCTTCTATCTCCTTAACCGTGCAAGATAGAGCGATTTCGGCAAAATTTTCGACACACAGGGTATCTAACCAATGCAATCTTTGCAATTTTCAAAATATTTTCCCCTCCCCAAAAATGGCGGCCATTTTGAATTTTTGAATTTTTGCCAAAAATGGCAAAACACAAATTTGCTTCTATCTCCTTAACCGTGCGAGATAGAGCGATTTCGTCGAAATTTTCGACCCACAGGGTATCTAAGGAATGTAATATTTGCAATTTTCAAAAAATTTTCCCCTCCCCAAAAATGGCGGCCATTTTGAATTTTCGAATTTTTGCCAAAAATGGCAAAACACAAATTTGCTTCTATCTCCTTAACCGTGCGAGATAGAGCGATTTCGTCGAAATTTTCGACCCACAGGGTATCTAAGGAATGCAATCTTTGCAATTTTCCAAAAATTTTCCCCTCCCCAAAAATGGCGGCCATTTTGAATTTTCGAATTTTTGCCAAAAATGGCAAAACACAAATTTGCTTCTATCTCCTTAACCGTGCGAGATAGAGCGATTTCGTCGAAATTTTCGACCCACAGGGTATCTAAGGAATGTAATATTTGCAATTTTCAAAAAAATTTCCCCTCCCCAAAAATGGCGGCCATTTTGAATTTTCGAATTTTTGCCAAAAATGGCAAAACACAAATTTGCTTCTATCTCCTTAACCGTGCGAGATAGAGCGATTTCGGCAAAATTTTCGACCCACAGGGGATCTAAGGAATGCAATCTTTGCAATTTTCCAAAAATTTTCCCCTCCCCAAAAATGGCGGCCATTTTGAATTTTCGAATTTTTGCCAAAAATGGCAAAACACAAATTTGCTTCTATCTCCTTAACCGTGCGAGATAGAGCGATTTCGTCGAAATTTTCGACCCACAGGGTATCTAAGGAATGTAATCTTTGCAATTTTCAAAAAATTTTCCCCTCCCCAAAAATGGCGGCCATTTTGAATTTTCGAATTTTTGCCAAAAATTGCAAAACACAAATTTGCTTCTATCTCCTTAACCGTGCGAGATAGAGCGATTTCGTCGAAATTTTCGACCCACAGGGTATCTAAGGAATGCAATCTTTGCAATTTTCCAAAAATTTTCCCCTCCCCAAAAATGGCGGCCATTTTGAATTTTCGAATTTTTGCCAAAAATGGCAAAACACAAATTTGCTTCTATCTCCTTAACCGTGCGAGATAGAGCGATTTCATCGAAATTTTCGACCCACAGGGTATCTAAGGAATGTAATATTTGCAATTTTCAAAAAATTTTCCCCTCCCCAAAAATGGCGGCCATTTTGAATTTTCGAATTTTTGCCAAAAATGGCAAAACACAAATTTGCTTCTATCTCCTTAACCGTGCGAGATAGAGCGATTTCGTCGAAATTTTCGACCCACAGGGTATCTAAGGAATGCAATCTTTGCAATTTTCCAAAAATTTTCCCCTCCCCAAAAATGGCGGCCATTTTGAATTTTCGAATTTTTGCCAAAAATGGCAAAACACAAATTTGCTTCTATCTCCTTAACCGTGCCAGATAGAGTGATTTCGTCAAAATTTTCGACCCACAGGGTATCTGAGCATTGTACTCTTGGTAATTTCTAAAAAATTTTCCCCTCCCCTAAAATGGCGGCCATTTTGAATTTTCAAATTTTTGCCAAAAATGGCAAAACACAAATTTGCTTCTATCTCCTTAACCATGCGAGATAGAGCGATTTCGTCGAAATTTTCAACCCACAGGGTATCTAAGGAATGTAATCTTTGCAATTTTCAAAAAATTTTCCCCTCCCCAAAAATGGCAGCCATTTTGAATTTTCGAATTTTTGCCCAAAATGGAAAAACACAAACTGGCCTTAACCGTGCAAAATAGAGTTATTTTGTTGAAATTTTCGACCCATAGGGTATCTAAGAAATGTACTCTTGGCAATTTTCAAAAAAATTTCCTTTTCCCAATAATGGCGGCCATTTTGAATTTTCAAATTTTTGCCAAAAATAGAAAAACAGGAATTGGCTTCTATCTTCTTAACCGTGCAAGATAGAGTGATTTCGTCAAAATTTTCAACCCAACCAATGCAAAAAGGCATGAAGCTGAAATAAATTACATCTACACTATCAAATATTTAAGCATCATTGATATATTTTACAAATGAAACAGGGTCTTGTAAGACTACTGTACAATTTGGGCAAAAGGTTCATGGGTGGACATTACACATGATAATGTGTGTTCTTCTATGCTATCCTGTTTCTATTCGCATCTACTATCAACAGGGCGGCCTATTTCTAGTTTATTCTTCTAACACCAGATTGTCAAGTGATATTCACCCAGGGTTCCCACTGCACAGGGAAAATTGTGAAAAGTAATTCCAGACAGGGAAAACACAGGGAATATGAAAATTTTGGAAAAACACAGGGAAAACCCAGGGAATTTGAAAACTTCAGAATGATTTCGAAGAGTAACAGCCATTTGCATTCACACGCCGCGGGTCGCGACTGCTGTAAGGGGAGGTGGAGGCCAAAATACAATTACCGATTGTGTTATTGTATCCCCGACGCGAAGCGGGGATACTATGGATTCATCATCGTTGTCGTCCGTGTCCGCAGAGATTTCTTGTTAGCGACCTACAGTCCACATTTCTTTCCGGATTTCTTTCATATTTGGCAGGTGGCTTGATATGGTAGAGGACTCGCCACCCTATCTTTTTGGTAGGCTTTATGTCTAAATTAGGCCTGTGGTAGACAAAAATGTCTAAAATGTGGAATATTGCTTGTTAGCGACCTACAGTCCACATTTCTTTCCGGATTTCTTTCATATTTGGCAGGTGGCTTGATATGGTAGAGGACTCGCCACCCTATCTTTTTGGTAGGCTTTATGTCTAAATTAGGCCTGTGGTAGACAAAAATGTCTAAAATGTGGAATATTGCTTGTTAGCGACCTAAAGTCCACATTTCTTTCCAGATTTCTTTCATATTTGGCAGGTGGCTTGGTATGCTAGAGGACTCGCCACCCTATCTTTTTGGTAGGCTTTATGTCTAAATTAGGCCTGCGGTAGACAAAAATGTCTAAAATGCATTAAAAGTCATGAAATCATGCACTAAACCACTTATAACTTGAAAAGTGTTGCATTTAGAGCATTTTGTTAAAATATGTTATTCAGATACTTTTTTCATAGCTACAACATGGTGAGTAACTTGGGTGTCTGTCTCAATAGCTAAGTGAGTAATAGCTACTTTTGGGCTTTTCAGTAACTTCCATCATGAGTAAAATCACTTGTAACTTGAAAACTATTGCATTTACACAATTTTGTATAAATATGTTATTCAGCTACTTTTGGGTCAGCTATAACATAGTGAAATTACAGACCTGTAGCTCATGGCACAACTGAGCAATAGCTATTTTCATGTACTGACTGTTGAGTAAATGACTTGTAACTTGAAAAATATTGCATTTGGAGTATTTTGTTAAAATATGTTGTTCACCTACTTTTGGGTCAGCTATAACATCGTGAAATTACAGACTTATAGCTCATGGCATAGCTGAGCAATAGTTATTTTCAGGTTCTCACTATTGAGTAAATCAGTTGTAACTTGAAAACTATTGCATTTACAGTATTTTGCTTAAATATGTTGTTCACCTAATTTGGGGTCAGCTATAACATAGAAAAAATTCAGACATGTAGCTCATTGCATAGCTGAGTAATAGCTACTTTGAGGTTATCACTGTTGAGTAAATCAGTTATAACGTGAAAACTATTACATTTACAGTATTTTGTTTAAATATGTTATTCACATAATTTTTGGTCAGCTATAACAGAGTGAAATTGCAGACCTCTATGTCATGGCATAGCTTAGCAATATCTACTTTCAGGCTCTCACTGTTGAGTAAATCATTGTATCAACTGGATAGCCGCAGTGTGTAGAGAGATTTCACCATTACCGCTCTAACAAAAAAAATATAGCTAGCCTTCTCAAGTTTGCAAGGTATATTAGAGGGTGCACCACAGTATTCTATTGGTAGGCTTTATGTCTAAATTAGGCCTGTGGCTAAATTACTTGCCTACTAAAAATGAGTAATTCTGCATTTTCTCTAAAAGTATTGCAGATAGCAAATTTTTCTTAAATAACTCATTCACTTACTTTTGGGAGAGCTTTCACATGCTGAAGTTCCAGACCTGTAGGTAATTTTTACTCACCTACTCAAAATGAGTAAATGCGAATTATCTCTAAAAGTATTGCAGATAGCCAATTTTTCTCAAATAACTCATTCACCTACTTTTGGGAGAGCTTTCACATGGTGAAGTTTCAGACCCGTAGGTAATTACTCACCTACTGAAAATGAGTAAATGCAAATTATCTCTAAAAGTATTCCAGATAGCCAATTTTTATCAAATAACTCATTCACCTACTTTTGGGAGACCTTCCACTTGGTGAAGTTTCAGACCTGTAGCTAATTATTCACCTACTCAAAATGAGTAAATGCTAATTATCTGTAAAAGTATTGCAGATATCCAATTCTTATCAAATAACTCATTCATCTACTTTTGGGAGAGCTTTCACATGGTGAAGTTCCAGACCCGTAGGTAATTGCTCACCTACTGAAAATGAGTAAATTCGAATTATCTCTAAAAGTATTGTAGATAGCCAATTTTTCTCAAATAACTTATTCGCCTACTTTTGAGAGAGCTTTCACTTGGTGAAGTTTCAGACCCGTAGCTAATTATTCACCTACTTAAAATGAGTAAATGCAAATTATCTCTAGAAGTATTGCAGATAGCCAGTATTTCTCAAATAACTCATTAATATGAAAACAACTTATAGGAAATCATGGGCTGCAAATCTTTTCATGTGGTCAGATTTGACCTTGAGCCCCTCCTGCTTATTATTGGTCCTAGAGGTTTGCAATGTGAAAACGACTTATAGGAAATCATGGGCTGTGAATCTTTTGATGTGGTCAGACTTCACCTTGGGCCCCTGCTACAGGGTCAAATAAGGGTAGCCAAACTTAAAAGTGCTTTCAGCTTGCTTATTAACAAAAAATGCTGTTTATCTTCTAAACTATGTTAGTTGGCCTTTGTCGGTGGATACATCCAGCATGTGGCCACAGATGCGTCCTTAGTCTAGTTTTATTTATAAATTTTATTGCGTTAATACATCCTATCCAATGGACAATTGCTTTACCGGTCGGCGCGACCGGTCCCACCAAACGACAGAAAAAGTCATTCTGTATAAAATACCGGCAGGACCGGTCAGAGTGTACATTCGCCAGGTGTCGCCTCGTGCATACTTCCTGTCTAGTCAGAATGACGTCATAGCGTCTTTTTTTGTTTGGCGCACGAGTGTACAGACGTGTTTTTCTACTGTGATTGGAACGTTTGAAGTTTTAAAGACAACCTTTTTTATTCAACTTTATTTGAAGTTATATATACTTAATCTTCTTCTGGAGTGTTATGGCGTCCCCTGGACAGAGAAGAGGGACTTGTGGCCACGCGATGGCTTTATTCGACACACACACGAAGTGTGCACGTTGTCGTGACAAGGGTGTGGGCCAAGATGATTGTGTATTAAAGAAGGACTGCTCTATTTGCAATAACCTTACAGCTGAACAGAAGCTACAGTTGGCCACCCCCACTTATAAAACAAGAAAAGAGAAAGAACTTCAGAAGAAAGCTACCTCTCCCTCCCTAGTTGACCCGTCTACTGTTACTGTGGTAGGGAAGGTCGAGAGTGACAAGGGTGATTCAGGTGATCGAGGCGAAACCCCTAAGAAGAAAAAGACCTCTCACAAATCCCCAAAGAAGACTTCCAAGCCTCCAAAAGCTCCAGATTTCCAGTCTGGCCTGAAGAATTTGGATGAAAAATGGTCAGAACGCTTTACGCGTCTGGAGGCTCTCTTCTTATCCAAAACTTTTCAGCTCCCGGTGGAACCGGTTCAGAGCTCCAACGTGGTGGTATCTGAGAAGCCGTTTATTCCACCAGTTGAACATTCTACTCATCAGAGTCCTGCTACCGGTGTGTCCAGTAAGAAGAAGAAGTCAGCCACCCAGCCTGTTGAGGCCCCCGGTGCGAAGAAACTAGCCACCCAGCCTGTTGAGGCTCCCGGTGCTGGGGTAGATCTTCAACTCACCGACCAGGCTGCTTTTTCATCTGTTGGTGCTTCTACTAGTGGTCGACCCGAGGTTCAGCCCCCAGGTCCCACTACCCAGCCTCCCACTACTGATCAACCGGAAGAAGTTACTTCAGAGGAAGATCAGTTCAGTGATCAGCCAGAACTTAGTTTCGATGAGGGTGAACTGTCTGAAGTTCTGTCAGTAGGTCAGGATCGCGAAGAGCTTACAGAGACTGACCAGGAACTAAGCACTGAACAGACTTACAGGGAAACCCTTCGCGGAGTGAGATCTTTTATGGGGTGGGAGCAAGTGCCGGAATTCGATTCCTCTTCCTCTGCTCAAGATGACAACCCCTTTGCCGGTACCAAACCTCATCTTCCCGGTAAAGTGTCCCTGAAGGTTCCGGTAGACGATTGGTTGTGCCGGAAGTTCGAGAAATTGAACATTACTATACAGGAAGGATACCCCTCCAGAGCTTCTGAGACTTCCGGTTTGGTCAAGGACCAGTTTGTCAGACCACCAAGAACTCTTAAATGGTACGACATGCATACTGAGAAGAAGGAATTCTCCAGATCTAAAGTCACTTCCTGGACCAACCAACCGGCACGTCTCAACAGCAGTTTCCCACGTATTGCTAACCGGTCACTCCCTTCAGCACCAGCTTCCAGGCCTGTTACACAAGACACTTTAAGAAAGTGGGAGAGAGCAGCCAGAGATCAAACGTACATGTGTAATCAGGCTGCTGCCTTTTCCCGGTGCCTCACCAAAGTACAGGACTCTATGGCTTCTCAACTTAAAATTTTACAGAATGACAAGGGCAAGGGAAAGGCTACCGGAAAATCCCATCAGGCTGTCGAAGAACTAGACTTTCTGGTAACTTTTAACAAAAGCATCTCCCAAGCAATGGCCAGGACGATGCAAGACCTATCCGAAGGTGTCTTCATCAATGTAGCCAATCTCACCCTCACAAGAAGGGACAGTTATCTGGACTATCTTAAAGCAGGCATCAAACAGGACACCTTGAATGCTCTGAGATCTGCCCCTCTGCACATGAGTGCCTTATTCCCGGATCACCTCATCAGCAAAGCTGAAGAAGAAATAAGGCACCATGAAGAAAAACGTACAACCGGCTCCTCACATAAGGGTCCACATCGTTTCCACCCTTACCAAGCCACTAAACAGCAACAGCCGGAACAAGAACGCAAGCCTGGTCTACCTGCATGGAAACAACTGGGCAGAAGACGGGGACAAAGATCTCACCGGGGTCGTACTGCTTCTTTTGTCCAGCGACCGGCCAAGACACAGAAGCAGTATAAATGACAATTACTGTGCTCATTATGTGACAGGGAATTTGATTCCTGTAAGTGTAACCGGTCAGAAGATCCCTCATGTTTCAAGTGTGGTGAAAAGTTTGAACGGTGTACCGGTGACCGGAGTGGACTGTTATGTGGACAAAAATGTAAAGACAGGAACTCATTTGACTGTATTATCGCATGTTGTTTCTCATGTACCTTTTGCAGGAGGGTTGCCGCAAAAGAAAGGCGTAATGCCCGAACATCAAGAGTCAATAAAATATGTGAAAGGTGTTTCTTATGTCGGTCAATTGAGTTCTGTTCAAGTTGTCACAAATGCCCCACTTGCTGTAACAAATCCTCCTGTAGGGTCAAGATTGCACGAGTTTTGGGAAAAATGGGCAGCACTAGGCGTCAGTCCCAAAGTTATATCAGTCCTGAGGGAAGGGTATATCCTACCCTTCCGGTCCAGACCTCACCTGACCAGAAAACCCACAGTAACAAGCTGCTATGTAGATCCTCACAGGAACAGCTACCTGTTGGAGGCATTGCATCAGCTGTTAGACAAAAAGGCTGTAGAAGTGGTTCAAAATCCTCAGCCCCTGGGTTTTTACAACCGGTTATTCCTGGTCCCCAAACCCAACAACCGGTGGCGACCCGTCTTGGATCTGAGCAGACTAAACAACTATTTGAAAACACAGTCGTTCAAAATGGAGACACCAGAGACAATACGAACCTCCCTCCAGACAGGGGAGTGGGTGACTTCCATAGATTTCAAAGACGCATACTTCCACATCCCTATAAACAGCCAGTCCAGGAAGTATATGCGTTTTCACATTCAAGACAAAACATACCAATTCAAGGCTCTACCCTTTGGCCTGTCCACAGCCCCCATGGAATTCACTGTGGTAGCCAAAGAGGTGAAATGGCTTGCAATGAAAGAAGGTATAAGGATCCACCAGTACCTAGACGACTGGTTGGTCAGAGCCACCTCCCACCGGGTTTGTCTTCAACAGACAAAAAAATCTGGTATTACTCTGCAGGGATTTGGGGTGGCTGGTAAACGAGGACAAATCAGAGCTGGAACCCAAACAAATTTTCAATTTCGTAGGTTACCAGTTCGACTTGAGGGAAGGCAGGGTCAGACCCACCACAGAACGTTGGCAGACCCTACAAAGCAAAGTACTGGAGATCTTAACAAAACCAGTCTGTCCAGTCCGGAAACTAATGTCCCTGATCGGTCTGTTAACTGCCACAGAGAAACAAGTACATTTGGGCAGACTGCGCATGAGACCCATACAGTGGCATCTCAAGAACAATTGGAGGGTACCAGAATCCCTGGAGAAGATAATCCCCATTCCAAAGTCACTCCACCCACACCTGAAATGGTGGCTGGAGGAAGACAATGTTGTTACAGGTCAACCCTTACATCCACTAGAACATGCTCTGCAAATTTTTACAGACGCATCAAAAGAAGGGTGGGGCGCACACTTAAACGAGCATATGGCAAGGGGAAGCTGGTCACTCCCGGAAAGCAAGTTGCACATAAACTATCTAGAGTTAAAGGCAGTTCTTCTGGCACTACAAGAGTTCCAAGCTCTCTGTGTGAACAAGGTAGTTCTCATAGCTACCGACAATACCACTGTGGTAGCTTACATAAACAAAGAAGGGGGAATGAAGTCAGGCCCCCTGTGTGCCTTACTTTGGAGGATCCTCACTTGGTGCACAAGAAATCAGGTGACCCTCAAAGCTCGACATATTCCAGGCCGTCTCAATGTGATAGCCGACAAATTATCCAGACTGGGTCAGACCATTCAAACAGAATGGTCCCTCAATCCGGAGATTTTTCAAGCAATATGCTCAAGGTGGCACACCCCTCAAGTGGACCTGTTTGCCACAAGGTTCAACAACAAGCTCCCTCAGTTTGTCTCACCGGTTCCAGACCCCCAGGCCTGGGCAGTGGATGCTCTCAGCCTGTCTTGGGAGGGACTTGACCCGTACGCCTTCCCACCAGCGGCCATCTTGGGCAAAGTGGTGGAGAAGTTACAGGACTACCCCTGCAACAGAATAATTCTGATTGCTCCAGGGTGGCCCAACATGCCCTGGTTTTGGGACCTGGTGGCAATGTCAAGCCAGATCCCACTGTGTCTGCCCAGCATACCAAACCTAGTGTCTCAACCATTCAACCAGGTCCTTCACAGGAACCTGTCGAATCTGAATCTGCATGCCTGGCTCCTAGAGCCTCAGCAATCAAGCAGCAAGGCTTCTCTGAGGCAGTGGCAGCACGAATTGAGGCTCCTCAAAGAAGATCAACCAGATCTGTCTAAGAAGCAAAGTGGACCATTTTTACAAAGTGGTGCCTCAGTAATCAGGTGGACTTCAGGGCACCACCTCTGAAAGCCGTTGCTGACTTCCTCCTTCATTTGTTTCAGGACAGGCAGTTACAGCCAGGTACTATTGATGGCTACAGATCAGTCATTGCTGACAAACTGGGCAACGCCACCATTAATGTCAGCAAAGATGAGAACCTTACTCGTCTCCTGGATAGTTTCCATAGAGACAGACCCAAGGGCAGGAGGGGCATCCCCTCTTGGAACCTTTCACTGGTACTAAACCAGCTGACTAAGGCTCCCTTTGAACCCCTTAAGGAGGCCTCCTTGAAACACCTAACCCTCAAGACAGTTTTCTTGATGGCCTTAGGTTCTGGCAAACGCAGGAGTGAGATCCACGCTTGGCTTCATAAGAACATCAGACACCAATCAGACTGGTCTAAGGTGTCCTTTTACCCCTCACCCAGCTTTCTCTCCAAGAACCAGCTGGCCAAAGAGGGTCCAGACAGTGTGGCCCCGGTGGTTATTCCAGCCCTGGCCCACACGCTAGATAAATCACTCAAGGGTGACAGGTCACTGTGTCCAGTTAGAGCACTACGTTATTATCTGGACAGGACCTCTGACCTCAGGCGAAATAAGGAGTTGGTCTTTGTCTCCTTCAAAAAAGGCTTTGACAAGGATATCTCCTCTGCCACAGTCTCCTCATGGATCAAACAAACAGTCATCCTATGTTATGAGCTCTCTGACCAGCAGGCCCTTACTTTGCATCAGGTCAAAGCCCATGATGTAAGGGCCTTTGCTGCCTCTAAGGCCTTCCAAGCTGGAATTTCCTTAGAACAAATCCTATCAGCCTGCCACTGGAAATCCCACAATACCTTCACACAATTCTATCTGAAGGATGTGGCTTGGGCTGATTCAGAGCTTTTCCATCTAGGGCCGGTCGTGGCTGCCCAGCAGGTCCACCACCAAGCCCGATAGGGAGGAGACATTCTTGTAAATATGTACATAGTGTATATACTTAGATAAGTATAAACCAATCAAAAAAAAAAAAAAAAAACAAAAAAAAAAAACTGTGACATGCTTCCTTTGGGAGGTTTATTATTTCTTGGGACTGAACTCATCCCTCTCTTCCCCCCACTCAGAGCAGAAATGCTTGGAAATAAAAAAAAGGGGGGGAGCAGTGTCGGTTAAACTATCCGGTTCCTGGTTACCGACTTAGGCCATTGATGAGTAGCCTGCTTCAGGTCTACCTGGGCCAGAAAATTGTTAGTTTTGAGTTCACTCAAGTCCCTAGTAACTTACCCGCCAACCAAGCGGTAGTTATTCAGCAATTGTCCATTGGATAGGATGTATTAACGCAATAAAATTGCAAATTTAATAAGTAAATTAAATTTTTATAAGTTAATACCCTATCCAATGGACGGACAAGACCCTCCCAACCGACCCCGCTATCAGCTTACTAGGGGTCTAATAGGTTTAGACAGCGAAAAAAGACGCTATGACGTCATTCTGACTAGACAGGAAGTATGCACGAGGCGACACCTGGCGAATGTACACTCTGACCGGTCCTGCCGGTATTTTATACAGAATGACTTTTTCTGTCGTTTGGCGGGACCGGTCGCGCCGACCGGTAAAGCAATTGTCCATTGGATAGGGTATTAACTTATAAAAATTTAATTTACTTATTAAATTTGCAAATCCATAGGGAAAAATATAAACTTCACAGGGAAAACGCAGGGAATTTATATTGGAAAAGGGAGTGGGAACCATGTCACCACAATCAATAATTTAGGTGCTTGTTGTTACATTTATTTCAAAGCTTTATATTTTAATAATTTAACTCTATTGTCAGCTGTTTTACTGCAAAAACAGAAATACCAGTGAACGATAATTTTGCACATAATTAGCATTTGGCCTTGACCTCTAACAAAGATATGTAAGGTGGGCGTTCACTGATAGGAGGGCATCTACTGATAGAAAGCCATTATAGTGCGCCTAACAGAGGATGTAATATGGAGCAAAGAATTAATTGACCTCAGATGCTGCAGTTTGCAAACCATCCCACGCTATTGACTCTTGATATCTCTCTTTTAAAACCTCTGTGAAGTTGGAACAAAAAGGCAATATTTCAATTATTTTTTAGAACAATACTCCCCACCGTAACTTGACACGACTTGGACACGAAAGGGCGTGGCTGCAGTATGGTAAAACCGTTCCCAGAAAATCTGCTACAGTACAGATTGCCACACTCCAGAACTTTCTCTCGAGTGAGGTTTCAGTAACAATTGTTTTCATTGGTTAATTACATTAATCACATTTGCAGACGAAAAGTAGACTGATTGGCTGGATCTTTTGTTTGTAAAATATGGGTAGAAACCCCATTGTGGCCGCATATTTCCTTAAGTCTGTGTGTTCAAGTACTAGCATTTGATATTCTATTTGTAAAATATTGCTGGAAAACATCAACAGTAGATGCGGTAAGAGTAAATTATTGCTAGACGTCTGTTATCAAATATGGCTAGAAACCCCATCGTGGCCTCATGTGCATGTGAACAAGTACTAGCATTCAATATTTTATTTGTAAAATATTGTTAGATTTTCTATTTTCTCTATAGAAACCCCCATCATGGCCTAATATTTGCTTCACTCCATGAGGATTTTTATACCTAGTTAATTTATTGGGATATGGCAAATGAATGCTGAATACTGTAGGATTTCTTCTCGAGTGTGGTGATTTACCATACTCCAGCCACTTTGGACACAAAAACCTAATTTTTGATTGTTTGGAGTCATGGTTGGGGTCAAATCCTTGAAAAAGGATTTAAATCCAAATCCTTTTAAATTTTTCAAATCCAAATCCTTTCTTTTTCAAAAGGATTTAAATCCAAATCCAAATCCTTTTTGAAAAAGGAATTAAAATCCTTTTGAAAAACATGCTTGAAGCTTGAATAAACTCTGATGGATGTGTACTATAATATCTACTATACTGTACTATAACATATACTATACATATTAGTAACAAATACTGTAAATAATTTGCAGTTAATGAAATGTTAATCTAATTAAAATTTTGTGTCACAATGTTCCTGTTTGTATTTGTTCAAATTTCAAACAAACACATATATACAAAAAGGCATATCACTGACCACAAGCATGCACAACAATAGGCCTATTATAGAAAACAAGCAGAACTAGGGTTACTTATAGAACTCTGTCATGTTTCACTTTCTTTAGACAAAAGCTGAATAAACATAACAATAGATGTCTTAGCAAGTTTGAAGAGGCTTTTCTTAAAGCAGAAATAATAGCTGTGCAATGTTAGCATTTGGCTTTGAAATTCCCATTAATACCTGGGGGATGTCAATGTGTTTTGGGAATGAATGAATGGGGTTAAAATTTGTGTTTGTTTGTTTTATGCACAAACAGATAAGTTAATTGCATTTCACAAGTTTATTTTATTTATTTATTATTTATTTATTTTATTATAGTGACATGTATATATTTTACATACACAGTAAATACAACAAATATAAAAAATACCCAGCCCTCTATTGGGCTTATAAGTCTCTTTGAAACTATCAGTAAACTAAAATGTTGTGAAGATGGAACATTTACAGAACATTATGAATGGCGGACAAAACCCCAGAGGACAAAACCCCGGAGGACAAGACCCCGGAGAAAATGGGGTGCTAGGACAAAAGCCCAGAGTTGATTTTCAGGGGGGCGGACAAAACCCCGCAGTTATATTTTTGGTAAATTAAGGGGAACTCATGAATACCAAAACAAATCCTGCAGCAATATATATTACATTCACAGTCAAAAATATACATTATCAGAAAAAACAACAACATATATAGAGACTAAGCACCACAACCCCGAAATAACTTGCATCAAAATTACAATAGTCTAACACAGTGTCCAATGCCATCAAGGAAGTCTTCTAGAGTTTTAGACCCATCTTGAAATGCCTGGCAGAGATTCTTTAGTTTTTTCTGTAAGGCGACAGCGGCTCGCGATTGCCTTTTAGGGGGTAGCTGATCTCTGGCTTCCTGTAAGAGCAATGTGATGACAAGCACTGCATCTTCTTGCAAGTGTCTTATCAGCCGCCAGATGGATGGGTGATTGTGGCCAACCATACTACGAAAAGAATTATTCCACCCTTCGCAGTAGTTGTTTGTTCTGTCCCCATCATGTAGAGTGGTTTCGAACACATTCCAAATCTTTGGTGGAAAGAGTGGGCTAATTCTCCTAATGCGCAGCATAGCAGGATGTTGATCATCTGTTGTTGGTCTTAAGATCTTTCTGAATGTACCTGACACATAGGTGGCATCGAAATAATCTAGTAATTCTTCTGCCCCTGGATAACAGTTTTGCCTCAAGAAGCTCATGCCATTCTCCACTTCATCCACTGGCAAGAAGCCAAGTCCATCCATCATGCCACAGAAGTGTTTGAACTCCTTATCAGCACGGTACTGCTCCACTAGGCCCAACTCTTGCACCTTTCTGAAAGAACTTTGAGTAAGGTGGTAAAAGCAGCCACCAATGTTGACATGGCTACCAAGAACAGCATGGACAGCATTCATCATTGATTTTTCAAAGTCGACATGGACCTTTGAAGGATCTGGTGAGTAGCCAAGTTCTTCACATCTTTCCACAACAGCTCTTAGGAAACCCTCATATATGTTCTGGGATTTTCCAGGAAGAAGGGCATAGACACAAGTGACTGCTGACTCTCCCAAGGGGGCTCTGATGATGTATAGCTGCTGGAAGAGCCGTGGTGCCATACTAAAACAGCCATCCATAAACCAAGTAGACGTGAGAGCGAGATGTCTTAGGGCCTCATCAGTACCAAAAATAATGATGCGCTGTGATGCATCAGAGCCACTGTCATGGATCAGGAAGTTCTTCGGGCTTGGTCCAGCTGTCTGAGTCCATTCACCTTCTATCTTTAGCTCTTTCAGTGTGGGTGGGTCTTTTGGTAGTTTGCCTCTCTGGTGTCGTCTGATAGTTCTTTTGATGGTATCCTGCCTTCCAGCAGCTGCACGGACATCATTTTCAACTGTGCTGAGAGCAGAGGCCAGGATTTGCTTCGGCCTTGAAGTTGCTGTCTTGGCTTGGTCACTCATCTTCATTCGCATCTTTGTAACTTCAATGGAAACCATGTCACTGTCATGGTTGTGGTCTGACTTGACCTCAGGTGTTTCCATCTGCAAAGATAAACAGTGATCAACATAAGGACCTAGTAGTACCCAGTTCAGTGTTGACTAGCATGAATATTTATAGTTTATAATTATAATTTATAGAACTGGAGTTTATTTAAATAGTAAAACTAATTCAGTATTGTATATCCACTGTATTCATTGTTTATGTATAATATATCTTAAAAGGTTTCAAATATTATGATGATTACTTTTGGTCACACTTACATTAAGATCAGTAACAATGGAACCTCTGCATTGAAGGGATGATCTCTTTGAGCACTCCCAGTGGATTCTTTTAGATGACTGGCTCTTCTTAGTGTACATGAAGCCACCAAGACACAACTTAATTCCTCCTTTATTATTTCTTATGACCTCCATGACTTGTCAATACACACAATTGATGTATAATGTTGAGATGCTTCCAAGACCAAATATTTATACTGAGATAACCTGGCTTCTAGATTGCAATTCACTGAGAATTAATAGATGTAAAGATTTGACAGTTAGGCCATCAAAGATACCAAAGCTTTGATAGCTACTCAGGGAAATGGAAAGGAACCTTTCAAATGTGCTCAGGCCTTTAACACAGATGCACTGGTAGAATAATCCTAGTTTACCCATTGATAATTGCAATTTTTCCAAACCTTTGATAGCTACTCAGGAAAATGTTAAAGGGACTTTTCAAGTCTAGACCAAATATTTATACTGAGATAACCTGGCTTCTAGATTGCAATTCACTGAGAATTAATAGATGTACAGATTTGACAGTTAGGCCATCAAAGATACCAAAGCTTTGATAGCTACTCAGGGAAATGGAAAGGAACCTTTCAAATGTGCTCAGGTCTTTCTTTTACAGAACAATCATAGATTAATTCTCTTCTAATTTCCATAATGTTTTCAAAACCTTTGATAAACAAAATGCTGCACAATATTCTGGCTGTTTGTCCAATACTAGACAAACCAAAACAAAATACTTTTCAACAGTATACACTGTATACACAATATTCATAGATTAATTCTCTTCTATTTTCCATAATGTTTTCAAAACCTTTGATAAACAAAATGCTGCACAATATTCTGGCTGTTTGTCCAATACTAGACAAACCAAAACAAAATACTTTTCAACAGTATACACTGTATACACAATATTCTGATATTAAAATAATTTTTTAATTTCTCTGGGGTTTTGTCCACCCCCCTGAAAATCAACTCTGGGGTTTTGTCCTAGCACCCCATTTTCTCCGGGGTCTTGTCCTCCGGGGTTTTGTCCTCCGGGGTTTTGTCCGTTTACCGAACATTATATAGAGCAGAACAAACAAGAAGACACATGTAAGCAGGCAAAGTAACATGATTAATTCTCTAGAAAAGATTTTCTTTTGATCCAAATACATTCAACAAATTTTAAAAGAAATGCAGATTCACTGGTCATAAATGCAATAAATAATTCATTTGGTGATAATAATTTCAGATTTGATACATTAACACAAAAAATGACATTCATCTTCAATTACATTATCAGAACAAATTAAACAGAGTCTTTCATTCAATTGTTTTCGATAATATCTTCCAACTTCAATTTGCAACGGTAAGATTCCTATTCTCAGTTGTGCAAGAAGTGATCTCTGGGATCTAGTCGATTTTACTAAATAATCTTCAACATTGATATCTTGTTTAAATTTAGTGTAGTTTCTCAGCTTAGGCTTAAACCCTATATTATTGGACCAGTGAACATGCATTAAATCAAATAGATCTTCTTTGATATTTTCCAGATTTAACAATTTGCCATCAATTATAAAATCAACTTTGTGTAATTCTTCCAACATATTACATAAACCTCCACACCAAGAATATTCATTAAAATTTATTAATTGATATTCAACAACCCTTTTAGTCAAGCGATCTTGATTCAATTTAAGAAGCCTATGCCAATACCTAAAGGCACGTATAAAAATGATACTGAACATTAAGCCACCCCATTTCAGATTGAACAGCAAGGTTTGGAGCATTCTTGTGAACACCTAGAAAGTATTTAATTGCTCTATTTTGGACTTGCTGCCCATATTTATGATTGCCGTAACCCCAAACACTTGCACCATAGTCCAGGATGCTACTAACTCCACTCTTATATAACTTAGTAAATGTTTTGTAACCAATATTCTTAAACTGTTCGAATTTAGTGATTATAGAACCCAGAGCCCTGCCAGCAGCATCTGATAAAGTTTTTGCGCATTTATCAAAATCAAGATGCTCATCAAAAATAACACCAAGATAACGATACCTGTTATCTATATCAAGAGTACAATTGTCTATTTTGAATTCAAATTTTGTTTTTCTTCTTCGCTTATTTCGAAAATGTACAATTTTTATTTTTTCAATGTTTACCTTCATTTGCCACTTGCAACACCATTTGTGCACATGACTAAGCATACGTTGCAAATTTTGTTCATGCTCACTTACCAAAACAATATCATCTGCGTATAGCAGAATACAAATGTGTAAGTCTCCCATTTTAATACCAAGATTCATACTTTTCAATTCTTCTGCAAGGTCATTAATATAAATATTGAATAGAGTGGGAGATAAATTATCCCCTTGTCGAACTCCGTACAGAGTTTGAAACCATTCAGAATTCATATTGCTAAGATGCACACAGGATACTGTTTCTTTATACAGCTCCTGGATTGCATAATAAATTTTGCCACCAATGTTATTCTTTAGCAGTTTATAAAACAAGAAATCACGATTTATACAGTCAAATGCTTTTGACATGTCTATAAAAGCTGCAAAAACACTTTTATTTTCTGTTTTTTTGCTTTTTATAACTGAAGATAGTACAAATATGTGGTCTTCACAGGACCTACCTTTTCTAAAACCATTCTGTTCTTCAACTAGAATTTTACTATCTTCAAGATATGCTGAAACTCTAGAGTTTAAAATACTAGTATATATTTTAGCAATACAGGATATTAAACTAATACCACGGTAATTCATTGGCACATAAGGTGATTTTTCAGGATTTTTTGGAATGGGTTTAACAATAGATTTCAACCATAAATTAGGCACAATATGGTTTTGAAAACAGAAATTAAACAATGTAAAAAGTACTTTACATATTTTTGGATTTTTAATTACTTCATTAGGTATCAAGTCAACACCAGGTGTCTTATTCTTTTACTTAAAAGTATTGACCTCCTGACTTCTACAAATGTAACAGGAGAATTAAGGACATCATTTGTGTTTTCAGTATTGTTAAGAGTGATTTCTAAATGTGTTTTTTTCATTATTAACAGAATTATCAAATTCATGGTCTATAGACTGAGCTGGTGGATTGTACAACTGCTCAAAATCATTTTTCCAGACATTTAAAACAAGTACTAAGGCCTCTTTCAACTGTACTCCCAATGTGGATTTCTATCCTGTTTATGAAGTTTATTTATGTTTATTAAGTTTATGAAAGCTATGTGCTATTTCATCAAAGTACTGAGTTTTCTTTCAACTGTACACCCTTTCCTACTCACTGTAAACTACAAAGATTAAACTACCGGTACATCTAAAGCAACAATTGTATTTTATGTGGATACTTGCAGCCTGCACAAGATTACTAGAATTTGTTAACATATTTTATGAAAAGGACAAAGTAACATTAATACATTATATATTAAAAATAGACACACATTACAATATTAAAATTTAAAGGATTTAAAAATGTAGAAGGATTTTGCCCAAAAACAAAAGGATTTAAATCAATTCCAAATCCAAAATCCTTTTTTAGCAAAAGGATTTCAAATCTTTTCAAATGCTTTGAAAAAAGGATTTAAATCCTTCAAATCCTCAAAGGATTTGACCCCAACCCTGTTTGGAGTAGTTTCGTGGATTTCTTTTCATTAAAATATGTATTGACACAAGCGCAAGTTATAAAAGCATTTTACTCACATAAAATCAAAATGATTAACCTTTTACACTTAGTCTAACTTTTAATGAGCAATAATACAATTTCTACATGAACTTGGCACAATTTGCATACGGAAATTCCCGAAAATATTTAAATTATTTCTGTCATCACTTCAACTTCCTTATTTGTTAATCAGAAATGCGCAAGTGTGGGCGATAAAGTAGAACTGTTATTTAATATTTTAACTTCTGTTTTGTCCCAAGTTAAGGTCTGTGCCATTATATGGTGCCAAGCAGTACATGGGTTAACATGCCATTAAGTGGGTTGGTGTAAGAATTTCTACCAAAATAAAAGTATACGGTATTCCTAAAGCATATATATGGTGCAGTGGTAACACACTCACCTCCCACTTCTGAGGTCGGTTGTTCAAACCAAGGGCCTTATGTGGGAAAGTTGGCACACCATGTCACTAATGTTAGATGACATTAATGTTTCACAATGATAATAAAATGGTAGAAATGCAATAAATGAACCCTGATTTGTATATACCAATCTATATTTATCACAAAAACATGGCAGTGGAATACTGGCAATCTGCCAGTAAATGTTTGGGCCCCTAGAGTCAGATGTTATGGGTTTGAGTTCCTTGGAAACTTCCTTCTGTGAAACTTATATCATATTTTGATTAATCAAACTACCAAATAATATTTTTGTAATATTAATTCCCCTTTTATATTCCTTTTATATATTTCTTTTAACCTAATATAAATTGATTCATAATATTCCCTTATTTTGCCACTGTTTGGCCAATGTTGGACCAACGATGACTTCCCAACCACTTTTCAGGCTGCATATCACTAGATTTTGGAAACGTTGGACCAACAGTGGATTTTTATTCAAGAAAATGGTGTGCAATAATAGGGGATTTAAGCAAACTTAGATAAATAAAATATTATTATTAAAAATAAACATACTTCAATTTTTCCATGTGAGAAGGTTGGTCATAGGACCAATAAGAAAGGCCTTATCACTTGCACTGACACTATGATACTATCTTGGTAAATAAGAACACAAGAGTGTGCATACCTCTGATATTGATTGTGAGCGCAATGCTAAAGATATTTAAATTTTTTAAAATTTAATGGCATCCTTAACATTAATGATTGAGTACAGTTAAAACCATATGCAAAATCTGCAGCTCTGCCCTACGAACCGAACCCAATTAACATTTCCATCATCATTTGAGTAGAGATTAAGTGCCATAAAAAGTCTGTACTGAAATTAGAAATATGCTCATGCGGTGTAGCTTGGCCAGTTTTGTCTGATCACTGAAATTAAGCAGCACTGGCCTTGGTACTTGCTGAATTCGTGGCCAGGTATTAATGAATATAAATAATAAAAGTTTTAAGCTGTGTTTTCTCCTCCATTTCTTCATGGATTATCATGCAACAAAAGCAAACAGAAGCTCTGTAAAAATATCTTTCTAATGATGTATGTAACATATGAAAGAAAAATGGTAAATGTTGGGTAATTTGTAATACTAATTTGACAAACTGACGGTGGGCGAGAATAGGTGAAAAAGGTTAAAACTGCTGCAAAAATTCACATAAATTTCAGAACTTATCAATAAATTTGATTCCTCTATTTCCAGTTATAATTCTTTTATATATGTGTGTTAATTAAGCGTCCTGCAAGGGACGCTTGTTTGTGTATGGGAGACCTTCAGGCTCCGCCGGCTCCGCATTTTGTTTTCCTTATAACTCTCTAACCATTAGGCGGATTCTTTTCAAATTTGGCAGGTTTAGGCAGTAGCCTTGGGGAATTTTTTTGAATATGCTGAAGTGACATTTCAACCTATCAGAGAGGTCACATGACCAAAAATGTCTTTTTTCGATTGGGAAGCTTGTCCGGATGATAACTTGAAAGGAATTTTATCAATTCACCTGAAACTTGCCAAATACATTCATTCTATTAAAATCTGGAAATCATTAGATTTTGGCATTGATTGGTTAAGAAATGGCCGATTATGGATGATTAATTAATCATTACGAATTTTCCAAATAAGGAAAACACAAAAATGCTTATATCTCGAAAACCGTGCTAGATAGAGCGATTTCGACGAAATTTTTGACCCGCAGGGTATCTCTGCGGAGTAGTTACCCCAATTTTGAAAAAAAAAATTTGTCTCGCCAAAAATGGCGGCCATTTTGAATTTTCGAATTTTTCGCAAAAATTGCAAAACATAAAAATGCTTATATCTCGAAAACCCTGCTAGATAGAGCGATTTCGACGAAATTTTTGACCCACAGGGTATCTCTGCACAGTAGCCATGCCAATTTTCAAAAAACATTTTGTCTTGCCAAAAATGGCGGCCATTTTGAATTTTCGAATTTTTCGCAAAAAATGCAAAACATAAAAATGCTAATATTTCGAAAACCGTGCTACATAGAGCGATTTCGACGAAATTTTTGATCTTCAGGGTATCTCTGCAGAGCAGCTATCCCAAAGAGCTTTCACTTGGTGAAGTTTCAGACCCATAGCTAATTGCTCACCTACTCAAAATGAGTAAATGCTAATTATCTCAAAAACTATTGCGGATACCCAATTTTTATCAAATAACTCATTCATGTACTTTTGGGAGAGCTTTCACATGGTGAAGTTTCAGACCCGTAGATAATTACTCACCTACTCAAAATGAGTAAATGCGAATTATCTCTTAAAGTATTGCAGATAGCCAATTTTTCTCAAATAACTCATTCACCTACTTTTGGAAGAGCTTTCACTTGGTGAAGTTTCAGACCCATAGCTAATTACTCACCTACTCAAATGAGTAAATGCTAATTATCTCAAAAACTATTGCGGATACCCATTTTTTATCAAATAACTCATTCATGTACTTTTGGGAGAGCTTTCACATGGTGAAGTTTCAGACCCATAGATAATTACTCACCTACTCAAAATGAGTAAATGCGAATTATCTCTTAAAAGTATTGCAGATAGCCAATTTTTCTCAAATAACTCATTCACCTACTTTTGGAAGAGCTTTCACATGGTGAAGTTTCAGACCCGTAGCTAATTACTCACCTACTCAAAATGAGTATATGTGAATTATCTCAAAGTATTGCAGATAGCCAATTTTTCTCAAATAACTCATTCACCTACTTTTGGGAGAGCTTTCACTCCGTGAAGTTTCAGACCCATAGCTAATTATTTACCTACTCAAAATTAGTAAATGCTAATTATCTGTAAAAGTATTGCGGATACCCATTTTTATCCAATAACTCATTCATCTACTTGTGGGAGAGCTTTCACATGGTGAAGTTTCAGACCCATAGCTAATTGCTCACCTACTCAAAATGAGTAAATGCGAATTATCTCTAAAAGTATTGCAGATAGCCAATTTTTCTCAAATAACTCATTCACCTACTTTTGGGAGAGCTTTCACTCTGTGAAGTTTCAGACCCATAGCTAATTACTCACCTACTCAAAATGAGTAAATGCGAATTATCTCTAAAAGTATTGCAGATAGCCAATTTTTCTCAAGTAAATCATTCACCTACTTTTGGGAGAGCTTTCACTTGGTGAAGTTTCAGACCCATAGCTAATTACTCACCTACTCAAAATGAGTAAATGCGAATTATCTCTGAAAGTATTGCAGATAGCCAATTTTTCTCAAGTAAATCATTCACCTACTTTTGGGAGAGCTTTCACTTGGTGAAGTTTCAGACCCATAGCTAATTACTCACCTACTCAAAATGAGTAAATGCGAATTATCTCTAAAAGTATTGCAGATAGCCAATTTTTCTCAAATAACTCATTCACCTACTTTTGGAAGAGCTTTCACATGGTGAAGTTTCAGACCCATAGCTATTTATTCACCTACTCAGAATGAGTAAATGCGAATTATCTGTAAAAGTATTGCGGATACCTAATTTTTATCAAATACTCATTCATCTACTTGTGGGAGAGCTTTCACTTGGTGAAGTTTCAGACCCATAGCTAATTATTCACCTACTCAAAATGAGTAAATGTGAATTATCTCTAAAAGTATTGTAGATAGCCAATTTTTCTCAAATAACTCATTCACCTACTTTTGGGAGAGCTTTCACTCTGTGAAGTTTCAGACCCATAGCTATTTATTCACCTACTCAAAATGAATAAATGCTAATTATCTGTAAAAGTATTGCAGATACCCAATTTTTATCAAATACTCATTCATCTACTTGTGGGAGAGCTTTCACATGGTGAAGTTTCAGACCCATACCTAATTACTCACCGACTCAAAATGAGTAAATGCGAATTATCTCTAAAAGTATTGCAGATGGCCAAGTTTTCTCAAATAACTCATTCACCTACTTTTGGGAGAGCTTTCACTTGGTGAAGTTTCTGACCCATAGCTAATTATTCACCTACTTAAAATGAGTAAATGTGAATTATCTCTTAATAGTATTGCAGATAGCCAATTTTTCTCAAATAACTCATTCACCTACTTTTGGAAGAGCTTTCACACACCAAAATGAAAAATTGTGAATATCTCGGAAAAGCTATTTCTTCTCCTTTAATGCTCGGCGGGAGATACACACCGCGGCAGTGGTCTTGACAAAAATTTTTGTCTCCCCAAAAATGGTGGCCATTTTGAATTTTCAAAGTTTTTGTAAAACACAAAAATGCTTCTATCTCGAAAACCGTGCTATATGGAGGGAACTGAACAAAATTTTTGACCTGCTGGGTATCTCTGCAGAGTAGCCATGCCAATTTTCAAAATATTTTTGTCTCGCCAAATATAGCGGACCTTTTTAATTTTTTGCAAAACACAAAAATGCTTATATCTTGAAAACCATGCTACATAGAGCAGACTGCGCTGACTTTGGTTGCCACAACAGTATAAGGCTAGAAACGAAGCATTTTCTTAATACTTTAGCACTCACCTTTATATCCTTTTCGGGACGCTTTGTTTTTGCTATGCAAAAACATTATCTTTTTTTTTTGCGAGCAATCCTCTAGTTATAATTGATTTTCGCTACTTTCTGGTTCCTCTGTCACAGTCATAGTTTGTTTATCCACTATCAGCTGACAGAAGTTTCCTCGCAGACATGCACACTAGAAATTACGACAAGGCTTATTATTTTAACTTTTAAATTAATTTTTTTTGCCCTTCATATGAGAGGGAAAAAATACTAGAGTATTGCTTCGCAAGAGAAAAAGAAGTTGTTTTTGCTCATGAGATAAATGTGTTTTCAAGATGGCCACCAAAAATTCCAGGAAAGCGATTTTTGAGAAAAGTCACCTGTAGACTCTTCAGCTAAACGGGGGGGGGGGGGGGGGGGGGGTCAAAAATTTTATCGAAATCACTCTATCTCACACCGTTTCCGAGATAAATGTGTTTTTGCTTTTTGCGTAGAAATTCAAGGTAGCTGCCAAAAATGGCGGGAAAGTAATTTTGGGGAAAAGTTGCCAGTTGACTCTACAGATATTCTGGGGGGGACAAAAATTTTGCCGAAATTGCTCTATCTCGCACCGTTTCTGAGATAAATGACTTTTTGCGTTTTACACAGAAATGCAAGATAGCCGCCAAAAATTGCAGGAGAACGATCTTTGGGGAAAGTTGTCAGTTCACTCTGCAGATACCCTGGGGGGTCAAAAATGTTGCCAAAATCACTATCTCGCACCGTTTCTGAGATATTAAAGATTTTCATTTTCAGCGTTAAGAAAAATCATGACGTTTAGTTAATCGTTAATAAGGCAGCCATTTTGTATTGGATCACAAGTTTATGATTTCCAGACATGATCTATATAATAAACCTACTTGCCAAATATAATGTGAATAGGTGAATTGCTTTTTAGGCGGGTTGCGTGTAACCAACCCACCTATTAGATTGATGTGTCCAACGTTCGTCTGTCTGTCCGTCCACATTTTCATTTCCAGACTCTAACTCGAAATGGTTTGTCCAATCGAATTCAAACTTGACAGGGAGATAGATCACCATCATAGCTAGGTTCCTTTCAAATTGGTGTAATTCCGTCCATTCGTTTGTCTGTTTTTTGTCCGTTTGTCCGTCAAAATTTCCGTTTCCAGACTCTTAACTTGAAAACAGTTTGTCCAATCGAATTCTAACTTGACAGGGAGACAGATCACCATCATAGCTAAGTTGCTTTTGAAATTGGTGTAATTCTGTCCTTTCGTTTGTCCGTTTATAGCATAGATACAATTATGTAACCTAGATTACAAGTTTTACATTTCTTAGCACGCCTAACACATTTACCTTAACTGGGTGACCTAACATTTCTTTCCTTGTTTCTAAATTTAATTACAGCAGTATCTAACCTTATTGCTGTCTGCGCAACCCACCTTTTAGAGCATCTTTGACCCTCTTGTTAAGTTTTCATCCGGTCAAGCACACCCCTTTGAAAAACATGGTTTTGGTCATGTGACTTCTCTGATTGGTTGAAATGTCATGACTCCATATTCAGAAATTTTTCCCAGGCCTACTGTATACATGTGCTAAATTTGAAGAGAATCCACCCAGTGGTTGCTGAGCTATAAGCAATAGAAAATCTGTGAGCCAGCAGACCCACTCTCTCTCCTCTCTCCCCTAAATACAAACAAGCGCCCCGCAAGGGACGCTTAATAAATGCTAAAAACACACTGATTTGGTCAAAATATGAATATGAAAGAAGTATTTTTTACTAACAATTTGACCCATTTCATGAATATTTTGTGCAGCTATTTTTCAAAGATTTTGTGTAGTTTTACAGTTAAAAGAATCAAGGTGTCAGCCAATTTTACATAATGTTGCAACTGTTACTTTCTTCTGTATGTCTGCCAAATATAGTGTTTCTATCTAATTCACTTTTTACACAAAACAGAAAAAAAACCCTCAAAATTGACCCACTTCATGCTAACCCATGTAATAGGAGACATTTTTAACTTGGACAAATGACAGTGCTGAGGGCTTGTCCCAATAAAACTCTGGCTTAGAAACTGGACGTAAAACCCCAACATATTTTTAAGTTATACATTACAAGTCTACTTTGATTTTGCATATTGTTTAATAAAGTATATAAACATTCAACTCCAAGTGGGGTTGTTAAAGATTTTTTTGATAAAACTTTTTTTCTAAAGTCCTTTCATAAAATGTTATTGTTTTTAAATGTTTTTTTTTTTCCATGAGTTTTTTTTTCTGATTTTTAGATAATTACATGACTAAAACATCATACCCATTTGCAACATGGATAGCAATACTGAAGTTGATTCACTTTGCGAGAAAGTGCATAACTTGGAACAAAAGTTACACCAGGCTGCAGAATTTGGAAAACAGCTCCTTGATGCAAATTCTGAGCTGACAGATCAGCTTGATAAACAAGCTAAGGAGCACCGTATAGATTGGGAGGTTAGTAATTGTATAATACTAGACGTTAAAGCAAGGATTGAAATCAGAAATTCTTTCAAAGTTCTATCTGATTTAAGTGAGAAATTTTCTTTGAAAAGAGTGATTTTGCACCACACACATGCAAAATATTCTAAAAACTTGAATCCGCCTAAAATAATTGTAGTAAAATTCAAATTTTGTAGATTTTAAATGAGTAAAGATTTTGGATGAGATGGTATTTCCAGTGTTACACTATCAAGGCTGTTTTACTGAAATACCAAACCAAAATATTAGTTGCCACATGTCGATTGCCAGTGGATAACATGGTAGGAAAACATAAAATATTACAAACATACAATAAATCTGAAGAAATGCTCACAGAATGTCCAGTATTTTTGCAAATTTTAAGGTTTTGTAGTGAATTTTGATGAACCTCCTAGTTTTGATCAACTCCATTTTCTGTTGAAAGCTGATTCAATTGGGGAAATAATAAAACACAGAATACTGAAAAGAAAAATCTGCTAACGTTCCATCCCTAGTAGAGAAAGTCATGCAAATATGAAATTTGATCAAATTTACAAACTAATTTAGAAAATATGAAACTTTTTCTTTTTTTTACATTTTAATAAATATTAATTGAAGTGGCTTTATTTTGAACAACACAATTTAGTTTTTTTCCTTCCATATTTATTGAGATGTTATTTTAAATTCTTTTTATTTTCAGTGTATATGTTACAGTGAATATGTGTAATCAGGGAATATGTGTATTCCCTGAAATTTTCAGTGAATATGCGTATTCTCTAAAGTGGTCAGGGAATATGTGTATTCCCTGAAAATTTTAGGGAATATGTGTATTCACTGGTTTTGTCAAGTAATAGCTTCACATATTCACTGAACTGAAATCAGTGTTTTATTGCGTTAATATATCTTACCTAGTGGACAGATGCATTTGTCCGGTGCGCTGCCGGTCCCGCCAAACGTTAGAAAAAACGCCTCGAGCTGGGCTCTGGCCCGGACCGGTAGTGTCCTGTTTACTCGCCAGGTGGCTGTATAGCCTCCCTGCCGGTGCACTGCGCGTGCGCGCGCATGCGTACTTCCTCCTTTTGTTTGGCGCGAAGACGAGAGGTCGTCTGTTTTTTGGAGAAACTTTTATTTTATTTTATATCTGTTACAGGATATATTTTGGTAAATTCTTTGTGTAGAAGTGTTGTTTAATAACTATGGATTCACCAGGACAAAGGCGGGGATCGTGCGGCCATAAGATGGCTGGATTTGATATGCATGAAAAGTGTGCTCGTTGTCGAGACAAAGGTCTGGGTAAAGATTCCTGCATTGTGGGAGGTGCGATTTGCAAGATTTGTGACAATTTTACAGCAATTCAACGTGAGATGTTGGCCACTCCACAATATCAGATTCGCAAGGACAAAAAAGCAGGTTTGCTAGTATCACCACGAGATGTAACTGTGCTGTCTCCAGTTAATTCTTCTCAACAGCCAGCTAGTACTGCGCATGCTCAGCAGACGATTTCCGAAGATGACAGTGCGCATGCGCAGCACCTCCCTGGGGGTAGTGATAATGTGAGTTCTTCAGATTTTGTTTCCAAAAAAGATTTTGACAAATTAAGTGACCAGTTAGACGAGAAATTCTCTCGTTTTGAAGCACTCTTATCAAGAGGCAATATATTGGCTACCCCCAAAGTACCGGTTCAGGTTTCAAACCCACCGGTTTCTGATCAGCCATTCATAGATCCTGCCTCTGCCCGAACCACCGGTCCGGTGCGGTTTCCGGCAATACAGGCTAGTACAGGATCAGATGGCAAGAAAGATTCAAAGAAGAAGCACAAGTCTTCTCATCATAAATCTTCCAAAACAAAACCGGTTCCGGTTGAGGAAAATATCGGTCCGGTACAGAAAAAGCCCTCTGACAATACACTTCAACAACCTAAACCGGTACCGGTTGGGGAGATGACCGGTCCGGTCAGGGCACACCAAACTGACACTTTTATACCCAAAGAACCGGTCCCGGTTGTGGATGGATCTTTTACCGGTCCGGAACCGGCTGCACCGGCTGGGGAGCCGTTTATGAGAAACCTTGCTTCTGCTGGTGGCTCAGATGATATGTCCAATGTTGAACACCCCTTAACAGATGTCTTGCCTGTGGCTTCAGATGAACCACTCTTTGGGGATCATACATCAACAGATGTTTTGGATAGGGATCATACATCACCAGATGTTTTGGATAGCGAGGATGGTGAACTTTCTGAATCAGACACTGATAAACCAGAAAAAAATGAAGAAATGAGTTACAGGGAAACGGTTCGTTCCATCAGGGCCTTTATGGGCTGGAACTTTATCCCAGACTTTGAGTACAGTGATCCGGATAAGTCCAACAATCCGTGGCGTGGAAAAAATCCTAAAACAAGCTCAAAGGTGTCAGTAGCCATGCCAGCAGACGATTGGCTCTGTCAGAAGCTGGAGAGGATTAATCTGACGGTAGCTGAGGGTTACCCTTCCCGAAGTCAAGAAGCAGGTGGTTTGCGTACTGACCAATTCATACGCACCCCTAAACCACAGGATAAATGGTATCCCATGCATAAATTAAAGACAGATGGTCCCCAGCGACCAGGTAGAAAGCTGTTCAACTGGCATGGTTCTGAGGCGAAACTAAATGCTCAATTCTCAAGAATTGTCAAACCAGCTGCATATCTCGCAACAGGTCCCGTGTCTCGTCCCATATCGCAAGAAGTACTACGCAGATGGGAAAGGTGCGCCCGAGAGGGTACTTACACAGTGAACCATGCAGCTGGTTTCAGCAGATGCACTAGCGAGATTCAAGATCAGATGGCACATCACATAACTTTCCTACAGACTCATCTCAGTAAGGGCAAGTCAGCCAAGGAGGTGTCTGAAGCACTTAAGGAGTTAAGGGATTTATGTGCTTTCCACCAGAATGTATCCGTCTCTCTTGGGACAGCTCTACAGCACCTGGCTGATAGCCTTTTTGTGCAGCTGGGGAACTTCATTCTGATGCGTCGGGACTCTTATTTAGATCATGTTCGTCCCGGTATGAAGATGGACACTTGGAATGAACTCAGAAATGCTGCTCTTTTTGGATATGGGTTATTTCCCGACGCGGCCTTGAATGTCGCGGAACAAGATATCAACAAGTTTGAGACGCAACATGTGTCGGTCCAGTCTCGAGTTGGTCCCCAGCACCAACAGAAGGCCAAGTATCGCTATAAACCTTACGAGAAGAAGGAGGCTAAGACCATGGAGCCGTCATCTGCTCCTCAACAACCTTGGCGACAGTTTGGGTCACGAGGTCGTGGCCGTGGGCGTGGTTCTACTAACCACCGTTTTTCCAAGTATGCCCGGGGTGGCAAAAATTATAAATGACAATCATTGTACAAACCCACGCAACCAAATAATTCCAAAAATAGTGGGTCAAAACATCAGCTCTGTCCCTCATGTACCAAATGTCCACAGTGTTGCAGAAAATCCTCCTGTAGGATGCAGGTTGCACAGGTTTTGGGAAACGTGGCTCAGCCTGGGTTCAAATCCTCGGGTAGTCTCCATCTTGAAGGACGGTTACAACCTCCCTTTCAAGATGAGGCCCCCATTGACCAGGTTTCCTCTGATAGTCAGCGGATACGCCAATCCTCGCAGAAACAAGTTTTTGAAGGAGGCGTTGCAATCCCTGATTACAAAACAGGCCGTAGAAAAGGTAGTGGTTCGGGCTTCTCTGGCCTTTTACAACCGGCTGTTCATAGTTCCCAAACCAAACAACAAATGGCGTCCAATCTTGGATTTAAGCAAACTCAATCTTTTCCTCCACTCGGAAACCTTCAAAATGGAAACTCCGGAGACCATCCGGCTATCCCTTCAAAAAGGCAAATGGGTCACATCGCTGGATTTCAGCGATGCCTATTTCCACATTCCCATCAACCCAAGGTCGAGGAAGTATCTCAGGTTTCACCTGCACGGCCAAACCTTCCAGTTCAGGGCTCTGCCGTTCGGCCTAGCGACGGCTCCTTTGGAATTCACAAAGGTGGTGAAGGAAGTAAAATTGATGGCCCAGTCCAGGGGTATAAGGATCCACCAGTACCTAGACGACTGGTTGCTTCGAGCTCCCTGTCGGGAGACTTGTGTGAACCAAACCCAGACCCTGATGGCTCTGTGTCAGCAGTTGGGATGGTTAGTCAATTTGCAAAAGTCGGAACTTGTTCCCCAACAGGAGTTCAACTTTGTCGGTTATCATTTCGACCTCTCCAGGGGTCTAGTGAAGCCGCCTCAGGAGAGGTGGCAAACCCTAACTCAGAAAATAAAGATGCTAATGAACAGAGGCCATTGTTCGGTCCGAGAGTTCATGTCTCTCATAGGTTTGTTGACAGCCACAGAGAAACAGGTGGTTTCGGGTCGCCTTCACATGAGACCGATTCAGTGGCACTTGAAGAATCACTGGCACGTGCCAGAGGTCCTAGAGAAGGAGATTCCTCTTCCCAGATCTCTATACCCGCATCTGCAGTGGTGGCTGGACGAAAACAATGTGCTCAGCGGCCAACCTCTTCATCCTCTGCAACATGCTCTGCAGTTGTTTACCGACACCTCAAACGAAGGTTGGGGCGCGCACTTAGGAGACCACACGGCAAAAGGAGTTTGGTCGGACTCAGAAAGCCAGTTGCACATAAACTTTCTTGAGCTAAAAGCGGTCCTTCTGGCCCTCAAGAAGTTCGAGCAACAGTGTTTTGGCCAGATCATTTTGATAGCCACGGACAACACAACGGTTGTCTCATACATCAACAAGGAGGGGGGGTATGAGATCAGGCTCACTTTGTGCCCTCCTCTGGAGACTGCTTTCCTGGTGCAATCGCAGACAGATAGTTCTAAGGGCCAGGCACATTCCGGGAAGGCTGAATGTGATAGCAGACAAATTGTCCAGGAGCACTCAGGTTATTCAGACAGAATGGTCCCTCCTACAGGAAGTCTTCGACCACTTATGTGCCAGGTGGCACACTCCTCGAGTGGATCTTTTTGCAACAAGGTACAATCACAAACTACCCAAGTTTGTGTCCCCAGTACCCGATCCACAGGCATGGAGAGTAGATGCTCTCAGCCTGAATTGGGAGAATATGGATGCCTATGCGTTCCCTCCTGTGTCTCTTTTGGGCAAGGTGGTATCCAAGATCCTAGATCAGGGAGTTCACAGGTTGGTCCTGATTGCTCCAGGGTGGCCCAACATGCCTTGGTTCTGGGATCTGGTCAGCATGTCTGTTCAGATTCCTCTCTCCCTTCCAAACGTGGAGAACCTGCTGACCCAGCCGTTCAATCAGTGTCCCCACAGAGATCTCCTAGGGCTCAACCTCCATGCCTGGCTCCTAGAGCCTCTAGCATACAGGCACAAGGATTCTCTGATGAAGTGGCAACGAGAATTGAGGCTCCTCAAAGACAATCAACCAGAGCCGTCTATGAATCGAAGTGGTCCATATTTGTCAAATGGTGCGAGTCACACAAGGTGGACTTCGGGTCACCTTCTTTAAATCAGGTAGCGGAATTTCTCCTATTCCTTTTCAAGGAGAAAAATCTCCAACCTAGCACCATAGATGGATATAGAACTGCTATAGCCGACAAAATCGGGTGTGACAAGGTTAATTTTGGTAAAGACGAAAACCTTACCCGCTTGCTAGACAGTTTCCATAGAGATAAACCCAAGGGTCTTCGAGGAGTTAGCTTCCCTAGCTGGAATCTGTCTCTGGTCTTGCATCAATTAACCCAGTCCCCCTTTGAACCCCTTCGAAAGGCGTCTCTGAGACATCTTACCTTCAAAACGGTGTTTCTCCTGGCTTTGGGCTCAGGCAAAAGAAGGAGTGAGATTCATGCCTGGGTATTCAGGAACATTAGACATCAGGAAGATTGGGCTAATGTTTCTTTATTCCCTTCTCCTTGTTTCTTGTCCAAGAATCAGTTGGCTAAAGAAGGTCCTTCTTCAGTAGCTCCGGTAATTATTCCGGCCTTGGCCCCTACGTTGGATAAGTCTCTCAAGGAGGATAGAACCTTATGTCCAGTTCGGGCTTTGCGTTATTACCTGGACAAGACCAAAGACCTCCGTTCAGGCAAACAATTGGTCTTTGTGTCTTTCAAGAAGAACTTCAATAAGGACATCGCTCCTGCTACGATTTCTTCTTGGATTAAACAAACCATCTTGTTGTGCTATCAATTGTCCAATGAGGATGCACAACAATTGCATTAGGTCAGAGCCCATGATGTGCGGGCCTTTGCAGCTTCTAAGGCTTTTCAAGGAGGTGTGTCTTTGGACCAGATCCTCTCAGCCTGCCACTGGAAGTCGCACAATACCTTCACCCAATTTTATTTGAAGGATGTAGCATGGGCTGATGCTGACCTGTACCATTTAGGACCAGTAGTCGCAGCCCAGCACATACGAAAGGAATAACTTGTATATAGTGTAAAGCGTTTAGAAGGAGTAGTGGGTTGTTTTCGTTGGCTCCTTCTTTTTTAGTTATCATGTTTTAAAACCCCAGCACGCAGTTCTCAACCGGAAGAGCTGGTGTGGGGTATGGGTTATTTCTATTTTATCCTGTTCTGCTTCCTCCGGAATCCTTGGGACTGAACTCTTACCTCCTCTCTCCTATAGTCCTAGCCCAGGTGGCTCGGGAGACAAAAAAGAGGGGGGGGGAACCAACTATGGTGTAGGGTATGGGAAGAATCCCTAACCCTTGGGCCAGAGGCCCAGAGTTCTGACAAGAGTCCCTGTTGAGTTTAGCTGCCCTCCATCCAATGGGTAGTTATTCTGCATCTGTCCACTAGGTAAGATATATTAACGCAATAAAATGGAAAATTTAATAAGTAAATTAAATTTTTATAAGTTAATATCTTACCTAGTGGACAGAGGGATTCCCACCCTGCCTTCCCCGCAACAAACATTCCCAGGGGACTCAAACAGGGTGCAAACAAAAGGAGGAAGTACGCATGCACGCGCAGTGCACCGGCAGGGAGGCTATACAGCCACCTGGCGAGTAAACAGGACACTACCGGTCCGGGCCAGAGCCCAGCTCGAGGCGTTTTTTTCTAACGTTTGGCGGGACCGGCAGCGCGCCGGACAAATGCATCTGTCCACTAGGTAAGATATTAACTTATAAAAATTTAATTTACTTATTAAATTTTCCAAATATGTGTAATGGGTCATCCGTTTTTAGTTCTTTTAAATATTAAACATTTGTGTAGAGATTATATGCATGTTGCTTTTTTAAATATTGAACCTTTGGGTAGAGATTATATGAATGTTGTGATTTAAATTTCATTTTTTTATATCCTGCACAAAAAGTCTTAACTTTAACTTTTAGTATGACACATTTTAGAATATTTAAAATAGACGGTTGTTTTGAATTAATAGAATTTTTAGCTATAGATCCCTGACAAATATTTTTAACACAAAACACATATTTAGTTGCATACTGAATAACTCCCCTTGAATTTATAATAACAAAGGGATTATTTCTTTAACCTTAACCACATGTTTGACCACTGTAGAATGGATGACTTCTCTGTAATTGAAAGTATTAAAGATCAAAGAGCAAAATAAATTCAAATCACAGGACTGGGAAGCCTTATGACAAGTTGATGTCTAATAAATTATTAACATTCACATTATTTAATAAATAAATATATAATATTGTGAATAGTCAGCTTCTTGTATTATTTTTTGTCGAAATATATTTACATTTTAAATTCATTACCAAGCTACATTGCTTCCCCTGACTCTCAACACAATCATCATTATTGGCTATTACTGAACTGTATACTGGGCATTTATACAGTTAAATCAAAGGACTAGGAAGCCAAACAGATTGAGATGTGTCATTTTGTAACCTATTAAAACATCATTTAATATTTACAAAATAATACACTGTTCTTGAAAATCTTTCTTTACCTTTTTTTGAAATCAGTTGAAAGTTAGTTGAAAGGGCTCAATGTTAACAGACATGAATACTGCCTTTTGGCAAAGTGATATTTTTTGTGTTTTTTGTTATGGTACAGTAAAAGCTATGTAAAATCATGTTGGGAGATTTTAATGGTTATAGTACATAAACACATAAGAGTCCATAACAAAAGTTATTTCATAAGAATACAAAGCTGCATTCTCAACAATTTCTAGTTAGGGAATACGCATATTCCCTGATTACATGTATTCACTGTAACATATATAAGTGACAGTGTATCACAAAATACTAACAAATAAAGCAAAATGTTTCCTGTTAAACACTTTGGATGACCCTGAAACTCATCCTCAATTTTTATAAATAATTTTTCTATCAGGCAGCAGAGAAATTTGTTATTGTAATGGCATTTGAAATTGGTGATTTTAGCGGCTTGAGCAGGAGAAATACAGCTTACAGATGCGGCTTGAGCAGAAATCACTGATGGAGAAAACATTAACAGAAGAGGTGGAGAACCTGCAGTCAGCCCTAAAGCAGCTACAAAAAGAAGATAAAGGCAGGGAGGACACTGATGCTATCATTTTCAAGCTTAAAAGTCAGGTGACAGAAAGAAATAACTAAGCTAGTTATAGCCTAAATCATACAATCTTAAAACTCGAAAAAACCAGTGAAGCTAATAACGTTGAAATGATTACCTTGTTTTGGTCACAAAGAAGTTGCATTAGCCAAATAGCCTATGACTAACTGTTAAATTGTCTCTGATGTATAGTTTATTTAGAAAATACCCAAATATCAGATGTGTATGTGAGACAAATGTAAACATTGCAAATGAGGTCCTATTTTATATTTTAACAAATATAGAGATAAATTGCTTTGATTTGGTTCCTTGTCATGTTTTAGATTGAACTCTTGTAGAGGTTAAAAAAACAGTTTTTCATTCAAATCCGTACACAAAAATGTAACAAATAAAAAAAAAAAACATCACGGCAGACCTGTATGTGTTAAAGCCATTTTCTACCTAAAATCCGCTCAGCTGACAGTGTTGATGTTATAAAAATTATGTGACACACAAACAGATAGAGACTTAAAAACATCCACAACCTCTTAAGAATTCTAACAATCACATAAAGTCACACATGAGGTGATGCATATAAAAAAACAGCTAGTGAGTCCAATAATATTGGACCAAGTTAGTGCTTTAATAACCTTTTTTTATTGCTAGTAACTTACAGTTAATTGTATCAGCCTTATAAGCTAGGTGTAGTGTCCAAGTTTAAAATTCTTGTAAAACAAGGTTGTTGGTATTGTATCCAGGCTTAAAAATCAGGTAAACACATGAGACTGAAGTTATAGTGTGCAAATGTAAAACAAAATTAATATGAATATAACAAAAATATCCAAGCTTAAAAGTTAGATAAACACAAGAGAGTAAAGCTATAGTGCTTAACCAAAAAAGTCAAAGAAACCTAAACTATAAATACCGATGAATGAAAGATTAGTAAAGATGCAAATATCTTGCCAAATAAGTAGATTTTAAACTGTTTACTGAAACATACCAGAGAGGAAGAGCTACAGGTACAGAGAATTTGTCCGTTTCCAAGTCTAGGATCATAGATGGAAAGGCTGTTATTTAAATGCTTTACACAAGAATAAAGTTATAATGTCTAAGTCTTAAAGGCAGGTGAAAAGAATAATTTTGTTTGTTTTGTATGTAGGTTACAGTGAATTTGTGTGATCAGGGTGTACAGTAGAGCACAATGTATTGAGGAATTTACTGAAAATTTTAGGGAATAAATGTATTCCCTGATTACTTGTGCTGTGATGATGTTTGTTTCAGTTTGATAGCTTGTTGACTGCCCTGAAAATAAAGTTCACTTCAAACGTCTTGTGTACTTCTGAAATTACCAACATCACAAAGAATGTTGTTTTCGCCCATCTGTAAACCTTGTGTTGAGAATATGGTGCAATTTTCCGCAAATATCTATAGATTTTATATTTTTACCATATTTTCAACAAAATGACAATTTATGTTAGATGTCTTTAATTTCAATGACTTTTAAAAGATTGGTTTGATGATTGAACTAGATCAAAGTTTGCTAGCCTGTGCAGATACTAAACATCCACCCCAAAATTCTAAACTATTTCGCAGAACTACAGATTGCACATATTCACTTCAACACATACATGTAGATTATAAACATTTAACTAGTGTTCTTGTATGGCTTTGCATTGGTGGATTCTATTTTATCGCAGGTTCAGACACTACAGATAGAACATGACAAGCTTCAGCTGGGCGAGAAACAGTTACGTGAACGTGTACAAGAGTTAGAACAACAATTAGAGGACACTAGACAACAGTTATCCCAGAAAGTGAGCGTGCTGAATGAGACATGTGGTGAGGAGGTGGCCGGACTGCATGCAGAGATCACAAGACTACATGGGGACAAGGTGAGACTATGCATGTAGTTCACAACCCACCAGGCTTTCTTTATTAGGATGGGTTGGTATAAAAAATGTGTACATCAGGTCACCAATTCTGAAAAAAAAGATGTTTACATTCAGTATCATTGTTTAAAATAGGCAAACAATGTACCCACTATTCTGTTCAGCAAAATATCATATTAAGTGGGAAAAAGTATCAAATCCTTAAAGGGCTCTACATTAATCATTAGCTTGTATCTGGAATCTCTGCTGAACATGTTGTTCTGGTTATTGGACATTTCACATAGTATGCTCCAACTATATTTGTAAACAAATAACTGCTAATATCTATTCTATACATGTATACACCTGTTAGTTAGATCTGGGCCATCAACTCAGTGACCTGAAAGCCGAGCTGGAGCAGCAGCAGTTTGACTTGACATCTGCACAGCGGCAGCTGCTCAGTTGTCAGTCTGACCTGAATGACCAGAGAGCCATGGCGTCCTCTTACTCCAGTGCACTTGAGGTAAGATCAGGGGCAAAAACACACAAGTTAACACAATATAAGACAGCTGAGTGGCCTTTCATAACTGTACTATCTTTCACTGATTGGTTGTTCTAACATATTGATAATTGTATCCACCGGGGTACGCCGCCGCCGCAGTGTGTAGATGATTTCTCGTTACCCCTCTGCAGCCAAAAGTATTAGCATTAGAGGCCTCAAATTTGCAAGATAGGTTCAATGGTACAAAAGCTTGCCTCCGAGTTTTTTTGGCCTCGTTTCCAAAAACAAGATGGCCGCCACGGCCGTTTTATTCAAATTTTTAGGGACTTTTGCTGCCGCAGTATATCAAAGGGCATGCAATGTACACTTTCCAAATTTGCAGGATATGCTCATCATGGTCAAAGCTTGCTTGGGAATTAAGCGTCCTGCAAGGGACGCTTGTTTGTGTATGGGAGACCTTCAGGCTCCGCCGGCTCCGCATTTTGTTTTCCTTATAACTCTGTAACCGTTAGGCGGATTCTTTTCAAATTTGGCAGGTTTAGGCAGTAGCCTTGGGGAATTTTTTTGAATATGCTGCAGTGACATTTCAACCAATCAGAGAGGTCACATGACCAAAAATGTCTTTTTTCGATGGGGAAGCTTGTCCGGATGATAACTTGAAAGGAATTTTATCAATTCACCTGAAACTTGGCAAATACATTCATTCTATTAAAATCTGGAAATCATTAGATTTTGGCATTGATTGGTCAAGAAATGGCCGAGTAATTAATGATTAATTAATCATTACGAATTTTCCAAATAAGGAAAACACAAAAATGCTTATATCTCGAAAACCGTGCTAGATAGAGCGATTTCGACGAAATTTTTGACCCGCAGGGTATCTCTGCGGAGTAGTTTTCCCAATTTTCAAAAAATTTGTGTCTCGCCCAAAATGACGGCCATTTTGAATTTTCAAAATTTTCGCAAAAATTGCAAAACATAAAAATGCTTTTATCTCGAAAACCCTGCTAGATAGAGCGATTTCGACGAAAATTTTTGATCTGCAGGGTATCTCTGCAGAGTAGCCATGCCAATTTTCAAAAAAAAAAATTTCTCGCAAAAAATGGTGGCCATTTTGAATTTTCGAATTTTTCGCAAAATTGCAAAACATAAAAATGCTTATATCTCGAAAACCGTGCTAGATAGAGCGATTTCGATGAAATTTTTGAGCCACAGGGTATCTCTGCAGAGTAGCCATGCCAATTTTCAAAAAAAATTTGTCTTGCCAAAAATGGCGGCCATTTTGAATTTTCAAATTTTTGCGCAAAAATTGCAAAACACAAAAATGCTAATGTTTCGAAAACCGTGCTACATAGAGCGATTTCGACGAAATTTTTGATCTTCAAGGTATCTCTGCAGAGCAGCTATCCCAAAGAGCTTTCACTTGGTGAAGTTTCAGACCCATAGCTAATTATTCACCTACTCAAAATGAGTAAATGCGAATTACCTCTAAAAGTATTGCAGATAGCCAATTTTTCTCAAATAACTCATTCACCTACTTTTGGAAGAGCTTTCACTTGGTGAAGTTTCAGACCCGTAGCTAATTACTCACCTACTCAAAATGAGTAAATGCTATTATCTCAAAAACTATTGCGGATACCCAATTTTTATCAAATAACTCATTCATGTACTTTTGGGAGAGCTTTCACATGGTGAAGTTTCAGACCCGTAGATGATTACTCACCTACTCAAAATGAGTAAATGCGAATTATCTCTAAAAGTATTGCAGAGAGCCAATTTTTCTCAAATAACTCATTCACCTACTTTTGGCAGAACTTTCACTTGGTGAAGTTACAGACCCATAGCTAATTATTCACCTACTCAAAATGAGTAAATGTGAATTATCTCTAAAAGTATTGCAGATAGCCAATTTTTCTCAAATAACTCATTCACCTACTTTTGGGAGAGCTTTCACTGTGTGAAGTTTCAGACCCATAGCTATTTATTCACCTACTCAAAATGAGTAAATGCTAATTATCTGTAAAAGTATTGCGGAAACCCAATTTTTATGTCGTCACTCTGCGGCGTGGGCGTACGCGTCCGCGTGAACAACTTCTCCTCCAAAACTACAAGGCCTAGAGACGTGCTGTTTTTTTTAAAAGATACCTTATCTATCGAGGATGAAAAATTGTTCAAGGCATGCAAATCTGTCTGTTTGCTAGAGACATTACAAGGGGGATACCCCCACCAAAAGTGTGAAAATTTCAACACTTAATCACAATTTTCTCAGTGACTATTGCAGGGATTTCTCTCATATCTTGCATATATGTACTAGGCCACAGGTAGATTCTCTTGTGTGAGTATGAGACCTGGATCTGTCTTACTTTTTTTTTAATAAATTTTTAAAATAATTTTTAATGCATTAAAATTCATGAAATCATGCACAAAATCATTTATAACTTGAAAAGTGTTGCATTTAGAGCATTTTGTTAAAATATGTTATTCAGCTACTTTTTTCATAGCTACAATATGGTGAGTAAGTTGGGTGCCTGTCTCAATAGCTAAGTGAGTAATAGCTACTTTTGGGCTTTTCAGTAACTTCCATCATGAGTAAAATCACTTGTAACTTAAAAACTATTGCATTTAGAGAATTTCGTATAAATATGTTATTCAGCTACTTTTGGGTCAGCTATAACATAGTAAAATTTTAGACCTGTAGCTCATGGCATAGCTGAGTAATAGCTACTTTTAGGTTATCACTGTTGAGTAAATCGCTTATAACTTCAAAACTATTGCATTTAGAGAATTTCGTATAAATATGTTATTCAGCTACTTTTGGGTCAGCTATAACATAGTAAAATTTCAGACCTGTAGCTCATGGCATAGCTGAGTAATAGCTACTTTTAGGTTATCACTGTTGAGTAAATCGCTTATAACTTGGAAACTATTGCATTTACAGTATTTTGTTTCAATATGTTATTCACCTATTTTGGGATCAGCTATAACATAGTGAAGTTTCAGATCTGTGGCTCATTGCATAGCTGAGTAATAGCTACTTTGAAGTTCTCACTATTGAGTAAATCACTTGTAACTTAAAACCTATTGCATTTAGAGAATTTCGTATAAATATGTTATTCAGCTACTTTTGGGCCAGCTATAACATAGTGAAATTTCAGTTTCATTGCGTTAATACATCTTACCTACCAGACGATAGCTATAGCCCGGCGCCAGCCGGTCCCGCCAAACGAAAGAAAAAGACGTCCCGGGTTTCACCCCCGGCAGGACCGGCACACTACAATCCACTCGCCAGGTGGCCTAGTTCCTGCCTCACTCGCCAGAGGGACGTGACGTCATAGCATCTTTTTCGTTTGGCGCGATATTTAAAGTTGTGGATTTTTATCTGTGAACTTTTTGGTTTTATATTTGTGTTATATCTGTTTAATTTGTGTCGGAATAGTTGCCATTAGTTGACTTTTCTATCATGGCATCTCCAGGACAGAAAAAGGGTGCGTGTGGCCATATTATGGCTTCATTTGACAAACATAGTAGGTGTGCGCGTTGTCGCGAGAAAGGACATGGTGATGACCCTTGTGTTCAGAATCTGCAGTGTGACTTTTGCAGTGTCCTTACCCCGGAGCAAGTGCTCAAGTTAAGTACTCCTACCTATAAACTCAGAAAGGAAAAGGCTAAAGCAAAGGAGGTATTAGTCGACCCCTCTTCTGTGGTAGTTCTTGATACCCAGCCAGAACAAGAACCTGATGTTTCTGTTGCTTCTGCTACGGATTTGTCCCTTCCTGTGCCTCAGTTTAGGAAAGAACTTCAAGAACTGGACGAAAAGTGGGCCACTCGTATGGCCAGGCTTGAGGCACTTATTACTGTAGGACATCGCCCTTCACCTTCTGTGCAACAAAATCCGTCATTTTCTCCGGTCAAAGTACCGGTCTCTCATGCTGCTCCAGCAGGTGCTCTTTCCCAGACACCCTTTTTTGTCACTACTTCTGCTTCTTCCGGCCCAGCCGGCCCGGCTGTTGGCCCGGATGCGGCTAAAGATCAGGATTTTTCCTTTGCTGACAGACAATCTCCACTTCAAAACCTCTACCCGGAAGCAGAACCTATGTTTAAACACCCTGCTCCGGTGGCTACTGTTTCGTCAGCTGCTATGTCTGCTTCCTCTCAATCTTCATTTCAACAACCTTCTTCCGGCTCCAGGCCGGTCACCTTCCGCGATGTCAATCCTCAGGAAACATTTGAAGAGGGTGAGTTATCTGACGCAGAGGAATCCCCAGACGTAGAAACCTCAGACCCGGACCGGGTCCTCAGTGAAGATCAAAACTACCGCGAGACTGTGAGAGGTGTCCGCGCGTTCATGGGATGGACACACATTCCTGACCTGGAGTTTTCTCCGCAATCCCGCACTGATAATCCTTGGGCAGGTCACCGTTCTCAGCCTGTGGGTAAGATTTCTGTGGATCTTCCACCGGAAGATTGATTGTGCGGAAAACTAGAAACTCTAAACCTTGTACTGATAGAAGGATATCCTTCAAAATCTAGTGATCCAGGTGGCCTTCATGTGGACCAGTTCCTCAGACCCCCAAAATCCCAGAACAGATGGTATGGGATACACCCGGCGGAGCCTACAGATCCATCTAGACCGGGTAAATCGGTGAATTCTTGGCCAAATGATGCGGCGAAGATCAACAGTTCATTCCCCAGGATTTCAACCATATCTTCTACTTCTCCTCAGCCTCCTTCCCGCCCACTATCACAAGACACTATGCGTAAGTGGGAGAAAGCAGCAAAAGAGTCTTCATATATTTGCAACCAGTCCGCGGGGTTTAATCGCTGTATCACCAAAATACAGGATGCCTTCCAAGAACAATTGCATATTTTACAAAGTGAACTTAAGAAAGGCAAGTCTTCTGTCAAATCTCAAGGTGCATTGGATGAACTCTTATACTTATCCTCATTTAACCAGAATGTCAGTTTCGCCATGGGTAAATCCTTACAACATTTGGCAGACTTTACATTTGTGCAGATGGCGAATTTGACCCTACTCCGTAGGGACTCATATTTGGAAGCTGTGAAACCGGGGATTAAACCAGATACCTTCAATTCCTTGAGAAATTGTCCCCTGAATGGATATGGATTATTTCCAGACGCTGCTATTAGAAAGGCTGAGGATGAAATCAACCAGTTAGAAGCTTCCCGACGTACCTCCCAGCCCGGCCCGGGCCGCGGGGGGTTCGCCGGTAGAGGCAGAAAGCAGAGATACCAACCCTACAGTACTGGTTGGAAACCTCAAGACACTGCTAAATCAACTTCTCAGGCCGGAAAGGAACTACCAGCTTGGAAAGCGTTTGGTTCCCGCAATAGAGGCCGGGGTGGTCAACCCGGACGTGGTACCAAGATGGCTCATGAGAAGACACAGTATAAATGACAATTACTGCAAGTCAAGTCCGGTGCCGGTGGCCCGGCCAGTCAGTTCTGTACAAAGTGTCATAACAAGAAACTCTTTTGTATCTGTTCCAACAAATGTTTCTTATCATGTTGTATGTCGTGTACCTACTGTAACAAGGTGGCAGTCGCAAAAGAAAGACGTAAGACCAAAATTAAAGATCAAAAGTCAAATAAAGTGTGTGAAAAGTGCTTCTTTTGTCGGTCACTTTGTTTCTGCTCCAAATGTTCCAAATGTCCCCAATGTTGCAAGTGTCCAACCAGTGGGGGGACGTCTTCAGAGTTTTTGGGAAATATGGGCTCACAAGGGTGCAAACCCAAAAGTAGTGTCCATATTAAAAGAGGGTTATGTTCTTCCCTTCAAAGTAAGACCTCCCTTAGTAAGGGATCCCCTGATAGTAAGTGGCTATGCAAACCCCATCAGAGACTCCCACTTGCAAGCAGCTGTACAAGCTCTGATCGAGAAAAAGGCAGTAGAGAGGGTCAGGGTTCAAACCTCACTAGCCTTTTTCAACAGACTGTTCATTGTCCCAAAGCCGAACCACAAGTGGCGGCCAATCTTGGATCTCAGTACTCTAAATCAGTTTTTATGCGTAAAAACATTCAAAATGGAGACTCCAGAGACAATCCGGACCTCTCTACAACAAGAGGAGTGGGTGACATCGCTAGACTTCAGCGACGCCTACTTCCACATCCCAATTCACTACACATCCCGAAAATTCCTCAGGTTCCACTTTCAGAACCAGTCGTACCAGTTTCGGGCACTTCCCTTTGGCCTGTCAACAGCTCCCATGGAGTTCACTGGTGTGGTCAAAGAGGTCAAGTTAATGGCTCAGTCACAGGGTATAAGAATCCACCAGTACCTAGACGACTGGTTGATTCGAGCCCCTACCAAAGAATCTTGCCACCAGGGAACCCAGTCCCTCCTAGCCCTCTGCCAGGAGTTGGGCTGGATGGTAAACATGCAAAAATCAGAACTGGAACCCCAACAAGTCTTCGACTTCGTAGGCTACCAGTACGACCTACTCAACGGAGTAGTCAGGCCTACTCAAAATCGTTGGGAAGCCCTTCAACAGAAAATAACAGTGTTTTTACAGAACAGATCTTGCCGAGTGAGAACTTTCATGTCTCTTATAGGTCTTCTCACTGCGACAGAAAAACAGGTGACCCTAGGCAGACTGCACATGAGACCTATTCAGTGGCACCTCAAGAAACACTGGAGAGTCCCAGAATCTCTGGAAAAGGAGATCCCAATTCCGAGGTCTCTCCATCAGTACCTGCAGTGGTGGACCCAAGAGGAAAATGTCCTAAAGGGTCAGCCCTTACACCCCCTGCGACACGCAGTTCAAATCTTTACAGACGCCTCAAAAGAAGGCTGGGGTGCTCACTTAGGCGACTTCACAGCAAGCGGTACTTGGTCAGTGCCCGAAAGCAAGTTGCACATAAACTTCTTAGAACTAAAAGCCGTGTTGTTAGCACTAAAAAGATTCCAACATTTAGTGCAAGGAAAGGTCGTCCTGATTGCCACAGACAACACCACGGTTGTGGCATACATCAACAAGGAAGGAGGTATGAGGTCAGGCTCACTCTGTGCCCTTCTTTGGCGGCTCCTATGTTGGTGCAGCCTCAATCAAATAGTACTGAAGGCCAGACACATTCCAGGCCGTCTGAATGTAATTGCAGACAAATTGTCTCGCCAAAGGCAGGTCATTCAGACGGAGTGGTCCCTCCATCAAGAGACCTTCGACCTCCTTTGTCAAACCTGGCATTATCCCCGAGTGGACATGTTTGCAACAAGGTACAACTGCAAGCTAGTTCAATTTGTGTCCCCAATTCCAGACCCAAAGGCCTGGTCAGTGGATGCTCTGACATTATCCTGGGAGGACCTGGACATGTACCTCTTCCCCCCAGTGTCTCTGATGGGGAAGGTGGTCAGCAAGCTGTCAGATCACTGGTATCGCAGAGCAATCCTGATTGCCCCGGGATGGCCCAACATGCCTTGGTTTTGGGACCTAGTGGAACTATCTGCGAGGGTTCCTCTTTGTCTTCCACACCACCCAGATCTAGTGACCCAACCTTTCAACAAGGCACGTCACAGGGATCTGACAAACCTAAATCTCCATGCCTGGCTCCTAGAGCCCAGACAATCAAGGAGCAGGGGTTCTCTAGCCCAGTGGCGTCAAGAATTGAGGCGCCTCAAAGACGTTCAACCAGAACAGTCTACGAAGCGAAGTGGGCCGTTTTTGTCAGATGGTGTGAAACAAGTCAGGTGGACTTCAGGAACCCATCTATAAAACAAATAGCAGATTTCCTCCTGCACCTTTTCCAGGAGAAGAATCTCCAGCCCAGCACTATTGATGGTTACAGGTCAGCCATTGCAGACAAACTGGGAAATACCTCGGTTAATGTCGGCAAGGATGAAAATTTGACTAGACTGTTAGACAGTTTTCACAGAGATAGGCCCAAAGGGCGCCGGGGGGTTCCTGCTTGGAACCTCTCCCTGGTTTTACACCAGCTTACAAAAGCGCCTTTTGAACCACTCAGAAAGGCTTCTCTGAAGCACCTTACTTTCAAAACTGTTTTTCTCCTAGCCCTGGCTTCAGGAAAACGCAGGAGTGAGATTCACGCTTGGTTAAACAAAAATATCAGACACCAAGCTGACTGGTCCAAAGTTTCCCTCTACCCTTCACCAAGCTTCTTGGCGAAAAATCACTTGGCAAAAGAGGGACCAGAGTGCGTGGCCCCTGTGGTCATTCCAGCCTTAGCCCCCACTCTGGATAAGTCTTTAAAGGAAGACAGATCCCTTTGCCCCGTTCGGGCTCTTCGCTACTACCTGGACAAAACGCAGGACCTAAGAACGGGAAAGGAGTTAGTTTTTGTTTCATTCAAACAAGGGTTTAACAAGGACATCTCTCCTGCCACTATCTCGTCCTGGATCAAACAAACAGTAGTGTTGTGTTATGATCTCTCTGACCAAGATTCCTTGACCTTACATCAGGTTAAGGCCCATGATGTTAGGGCCTTTGCGGCCTCCAAAGCCTTTCAAGGTGGCATATCTCTGGACCAGATTCTAGCAGCATGCCACTGGAAGTCCCACAACACCTTTACACAGTTTTACCTTAAGGATGTTGCCTGGGCAGATAAGGAGCTTTTTCACTTGGGTCCTGTGGTGGCTGCCCAGCAAATCCACCACTAGTCCCCTAAGCTTCTTTGTATATAATTATATATAGTGTACATACTAGTTAGTTTTAGGTGTAGGCTCACTTTTAGCCTAGGCCTTGGCTTCTCAAAGTCTTTTACTTCAGAGTAATCCTCTGGGTATAGGATTTTCCCTCTCTTCCAGGTTAACCGTGGGAATCATTGACTTGAACTCTTACTCTCTTCCTCCCCTCAGAGCAGTCAAAAAGGGGGGGGGGGCAGGTGGGTCTAGTTACCCTTGAGACTAACATGTCTCCTCAAAGGACTAGAACCTCACACCTAGGTATAATATAAGAGTTTCTCCAATCCTCAGAAGGCTGCCCTCCTTCCACTGGGTAGTTATTCTAGCTATCGTCTGGTAGGTAAGATGTATTAACGCAATGAAATTGCAAATTTTAATTAGTAAATTAAATTTTTATTAGTTAATACCTTACCTACCAGACGGGAAATTCCCACCCGGCCTTCCCCGCTTCCAGCCTTCATCATTCAATCTTAGGGACGAAAAAGATGCTATGACGTCACGTCCCTCTGGCGAGTGAGGCAGGAACTAGGCCACCTGGCGAGTGGATTGTAGTGTGCCGGTCCTGCCGGGGGTGAAACCCGGGACGTCTTTTTCTTTCGTTTGGCGGGACCGGCTGGCGCCGGGCTATAGCTATCGTCTGGTAGGTAAGGTATTAACTAATAAAAATTTAATTTACTAATTAAAATTTGCAAATCTGTAGGTCATGGCATAGCTGAGTAATAGCTACTTTAAAGTTCTCACAATTGAGTAAATCAGTTGTAATTGGAAAACTATTGCATTTAGAGAATTTCGTATAAATATGTTATTCAGCTACTTTTGGGTCAGCTATAACATAGTAAAATTTCAGACCTGTAGCTCATGGCATAGCTGAGTAATAGCTACTTTTAGGTCATCACTATTGAGTAAATCAGTTGTAACTTCAAAACTATTGCATTTACAGTATTTTGCTTAAATATGTTGTTCACCTACTTTTGGGCCAGCTATAACATAGTGAAATTTCAGACCTGTAGCTCATTGCATAGCTGAGTAATAACTACTTTGAGGTTCTCACTATTGAGTAAATCAGTTGTAATTGCAAAACTATTGCATTTAGAGAATTTAGTATAAATATGTTATTCAGCTACTTTTGGGTCAGCTATAACGTAATAAAATTTCAGACCTGTAGCTCATGGCATAGCTGAGTAATAGCTACTTTTAGGTCATCACTATTGAGTAAATCAGTTGTAACTTGAAAACTATTGCATGTACAGTATTTTGCTTAAATATGTTGTTCACCTACTTTTGGGTCAGCTATAACATAGTAAAATTTCAGACCTGTAGCTCATGGCATAGCTGAGTAATAGCTACTTTGAGGTTATCACTGTTGAGTAAATCACTTATAACTTGGAAACTATTGCATTTAGAGTATTTTGTTGCAATATGTTATTCACCTATTTTGGGGTCAGCTATAACATAGTGAAGTTCCAGACCTGTGGCTCATTGCATAGCTGGGTAATAGCTACTTTGAAGTTCTCACTGTTGAGTAAATCGGTTGTAATTGGAAAACTATTGCCTTTACAGAAATTTGTGCAAATATGTTATTCAGCTACTTTTGGTTCAGCTATAACATGGTGAAATTACAGACCTGTAGCTCATGGCACAACTGAGCAATAGCTATTCTCAGGCACTGACTGTTGAGTCAATCGGCTATAATTTGAAAAATATTGCATTTGGAGTATTTTGTTAAAATATATTGTTCACCTACTTTTGGGTTAGCTATAACATAGTGAAATTACAGACCTATAGCTCATGGCATAGCGGAGCAATAGCTATTTCATTGCGTTAATACATCTTACCTACCAGACGATAGCTATAGCCCGGCGCCAACCGGTCCCGCCAAACGAAAGAAAAGACGTCCTGGGTTTCACCCCCGGCAGGACCGGTACACTACACTCCACTCGCCAGGTGGCCTAGTTCCTGCTTCACTCGCCAGAGGGACGTGACGTCATAGCATCTTTTTCGTTTGGCGCAATATTCAAAGTTTGAATTTTGTAAACTCTTTTTATTTTGAGTATTTCTTAAGTTATATATTGTGTTTTGTGCTACGATTTGTCAGTTAGTTGGATAAACTACCATGGCATCTCCAGGACAAAGGAAAGGAGTCTGCGGGCATATCATGGCTATTTTTGACCCTCATTCTCGTTGTGCCAGATGCAGAGATAAAGGGTTGGGTCAAGACCCGTGTGTTTTAAAGTTGCAGTGTGAATTGTGTGACAATTTAACCCCTGAGCAATTGCTCCAGCTTTCAACCCCTACGTACAAACTGCGGAAGGAGAAATCTAAAAGCAAAGAAGCCCTTGTGGATCCGTCCACTGTCACTATCGTGTCGCAGGTGGAATCTCAGGAAGTTGCTTCAACTTCTCCACCCCATGTTGCTGAGCAAGATCTCTCTTTACCTCCACCTATGTTCCGCCAAGAGTTAAAAGAGTTGGACGAAAAGTGGTCAGTACGTATGGCCCGTCTGGAAGCACTCATTACTTTGGGGCAGCGTCCTTCACCTCAACCTTCCTTCTCACCGGTCAAGGCACCGGTACCGCATCAAGCTCCCGCGGGAGCTCTCTCTCAGGCACCTTTTCTCTTATCATCTGTCCCTTCCGGCCAAGCCGGCCCGGCTTCTGGCCCGGATAGGATAAAACCTAGTGCCACTGTCACTACCAGCTCAATAGCTAGGACGTCTCCTCTAGAAGGCCTTTATTCTGAACAGGACCCGGAACCGGTATTCTCTCAACAGAGTTCTTCCGGCCCGGTGGCCTCTGCTTTTCCTCAACCTCCTCCGCAATCCAGCTTGTTCAAGTCAGCTCCGGAGCACTTTGAGGAAGGTGAGGTATCTGACCAAGAAGACGTCACTGACCATCCTGATCAAGAATCTCCGGACTTGGATAAGACATTGAGTGAAGATCAAAACTACAGAGAGACTGTTAGGGGAGTACGTGCATTCATGGGCTGGTCACATATCCCAGATCTTGAATATACACCAAGTTCCAGGTCAGACAATCCCTGGATTGGCCACCGGGCACAACCTGTAGGCAAGGTCTCTATCGACTTACCACCAGAGGACTGGCTTTGTAAAAAACTTGAAAATTTAAACCTCGTCCTCATAGAAGGGTACCCGTCCAAGTCTACGGAACCGGGTGGACTTCATGTTGATCAGTATCTCCGCCCTCCCAAGTCTCAGGCAAGGTGGTACGGGATTCATCCCGCTGAAAATAAAGACATCACTAGGCCGGGCAAATATGTAACTACTTGGCCCAATGACGCTGCGAAGTTGAACAGTTCCTTTGCCCGAATTGGTAAACCTGCTCTTGCTTCATCCCAACCCACCTCCCGCCCTATTGCTCAGGATACGCTCCGGAAGTGGGAGAAAGCAGCAAAAGAGACCAGTTATATTTGTAACCAGTCCGCTGGTTTCAATAGGTGCATCACCAAAATACAAGACTCTGTACAAGAACAGTTACAAATTCTTCAGACAGAGTTGGGAAAAGGAAAATCTTCCACGAAAGCTCAGGGTGCACTTGATGAGTTACATTTCCTGTCTGCATTCAATCAAAATGTGAGTTTCGCGGTTGGCAAATCCCTCCAACACCTCTCAGATTTTACTTTTATACAAATGGCTAATTTAACTCTGGTCAGGAGGGATTCTTATCTTGAGCACCTGAAAGCTGGCGTCAAGCCAGATACCTTTTCCTCCCTCAGGAACTGTCCTCTACAGACCAAGGCTTTGTTTCCGGACGACATTATCCGGAGGGCGGAAGATGAAATAGCAGCATTTGAGTCACACAAGCGTACCAACCAGCCCGGTCCGGGCCGTGGTGGGTTCGCCGGTACTCAAAAGAAGCAACACCGTTACCAGCCATATTCAACATGGAAACAGGAGGATTCTGGAAACTCCGGGGCTCCCGGCAAAGAGATGCCTGCATGGAAGACATTTGGCAATCGCGGGAGAGCCCGTGGCAGAGGCAGGGGAGGTCAACCCGGTCGCGGTTCGCGCCCTGCCAAGGATGCTAAGGCATATAAATGACAATCACTGCAAAGTTCCTCCGGAAGTAACATCCTGTCCGGAGTTTGGTGTTGTGGATGTAACAAAGACAAGTCTTCCTGTTCTTGTGAAAGACTCTGTAAATTGTCACAATGTTGCTCATCATGTACTTTCTGTAAAAAACATCAGGCAGCCGCAAAAGAAAGGCATAAGTCCAATCTTAAACTCACAAAATACAATAAAGTATGTGAAAAGTGCTTCTTTTGTAAATCACTGTGTCTTTGCCCCAAGTGTGTCAAATGTCCTCAGTGTTGCAAATGTCCAATCAGTAGGGGGACGCCTACAAAATTTTTGGAAAATATGGGCTCTCAAGGGTGCAAACCCGAAGGTAGTATCCATCTTGAAAGAGGGCTATGTGCTTCCCTTCAAGGTCAGGCCTCCCTTAATAAGGGAACCCCTGATAGTAAGCGGCTATGCAAACCCCACCAGAGACTCCCACTTACAAGAAGCAGTGCAAGCTCTGATCAAGAAAAAGGCAGTAGAGAGGGTCAGGGTTCGAACCTCACTAGCCTTTTTCAACAGATTGTTCATTGTCCCAAAGCCGAACCAAAAGTGGCGGCCAATCTTGGATCTCAGTACTCTAAATCAGTTTTTATGCGTAAAAACATTCAAAATGGAGACTCCAGAGACAATCCGGACCTCTCTACAACAAGGGGAGTGGGTGTCATCGATAGATTTCAGCGACGCCTACTTCCACATTCCAATCCACTTCACATCCCGAAAATTCCTCAGGTTCCACTTCCAGAACCAGTCGTACCAGTTTCGGGCTCTTCCCTTTGGCCTTTCAACAGCTCCCATGGAGTTCACTGCTGTGGTCAAAGAGGTCAAGTTAATGGCTCAGTCACAGGGTATAAGAATCCACCAGTACCTAGACGACTGGTTGATTCGAGCCCCTACCAAAGAATCTTGCCACCACGGAACCCAGTCCCTCCTAGCCCTTTGCCAGGAGTTGGGCTGGATGGTAAACATGCAAAAATCAGAACTGGAACCCCAACAAATCTTCGATTTTGTAGGCTACCAGTACGACCTGCTCAACGGACTGGTCAGACCTACTCAAAACCGTTGGGAAGCCCTTCAACAAAAAATAACAGGGCTATTACAGAGGAGATCTTGCCGAGTGAGAACCTTCATGTCTCTTATAGGTCTACTCACTGCGACAGAGAAACAGGTGCCCCTAGGCAGACTGCACATGAGACCTATTCAGTGGCACCTCAAGAAACACTGGAGAGTCCCGGAATCTCTGGAAAAGGAGATCCCAATTCCGAGGTCTCTCCATCAGCACCTGCAGTGGTGGACCCAGGAGAAAAATGTCCTAAAGGGTCAACCCTTACACCCCCTACAACACGCGATACAAATCTTTACAGACGCCTCAAAAGAAGGCTGGGGTGCTCACTTAGGCGACTTCACAGCAAGCGGTACTTGGTCAGTGCCCGAAAGCAAGTTGCACATAAACTTCTTAGAGCTAAAAGCCGTGTTGTTAGCACTAAAAAGATTCCAACAATTAGTGCAAGGAAAGGTCGTCCTGATTGCCACAGACAACACCACAGTTGTGGCATACATCAACAAGGAGGGAGGTATGAGGTCAGGTTCACTTTGTGCCCTTCTTTGGCGGCTCCTATGTTGGTGCAATCTCAGACAAACAGTACTGAAGGCCAGACATATTCCGGGCCGTCTGAATGTAATTGCAGACAAGTTGTCTCGCCAGGGACAGGTCATTCAGACAGAGTGGTCCCTCCATCAGGAAATCTTCGACACCCTTTGTCGAACTTGGCATTATCCCCAAGTGGACATGTTTGCAACAAGGTACAACTGCAAACTAGTCCGGTTTGTGTCCCCAATTCCAGACCCAAAGGCCTGGTCAGTGGACGCTCTGACGCTGTCCTGGGAAAACCTGGACATGTACCTCTTCCCCCCAGTGTCTCTGATGGGGAAGGTGGTCAGCAAGCTGTCAGACCATTGGTATCACAGAGCAATCCTGATTGCTCCGGGATGGCCAAACATGCCTTGGTTTTGGGACCTAGTGGAGCTGTCGGCCATGGTTCCTCTTTGTCTTCCACACCATCCAGATCTAGTGACCCAACCTTTCAACAAGGCACGTCACAGGGATCTGACAAGCCTAAATCTCCATGCCTGGCTCCTAGAGCCCAGACCATCAAGGAGCAAGGGTTCTCTAGCCCAGTGGCGGCAATAATTGAGGCGCCTCAAAGACGTTCAACCAGAGCAGTCTACGAGGCAAAGTGGGCCCTTTTTGTTAGATGGTGCGAAACAAGTCAGGTGGACTTCAGGAACCCATCTATAAAACAAATAGCAGATTTCCTCCTGCATCTTTTCCAGGAGAAGAATCTCCAGCCCAGCACTATTGATGGTTACAGGTCAGCCATTGCAGACAAACTGGGAAATGCCTCGGTTAATGTTGGCAAGGATGACAATTTGACTAGACTGTTAGACAGTTTTCACAGAGATAGACCCAAAGGGCGCCGGGGGGTTCCTGCTTGGAACCTCTCCCTGGTTTTACACCAGCTTACAAAGGCGCCTTTTGAACCACTCAGAAAGGCTTCTCTAAAGCACCTTACTTTCAAAACTGTTTTTCTCCTAGCCCTGGCTTCGGGAAAACGCAGGAGTGAGATTCACGCTTGGTTAAACAAAAATATCAGACACCAAGCTGACTGGTCCAAAGTTTCCCTCTACCCTTCACCAAGCTTCTTGGCGAAAAATCACTTGGCAAAAGAGGGACCAGAGTGCGTGGCCCCGGTGGTCATCCCGGCTTTAGCCCCCACTCTGGATAAGTCGTTGAAAGAAGACAGATCCCTTTGCCCCGTTCGGGCTCTTCGCTACTACCTGGACAAAACCCAGGACCTAAGGACGGGAAAGGAGTTAGTTTTTGTTTCTTTCAAACATGGTTTTAACAAGGACATCTCTCCTGCCACTATCTCATCCTGGATCAAACAAACAGTAGTGTTGTGTTATGATCTTTCTGACCAAGATACCTTGACCTTACATCAGGTTAAGGCCCATGATGTTAGGGCATTTGCGGCCTCCAAAGCCTTTCAAGGTGGCATATCTCTGGACCAGATTCTAGCAGCATGCCACTGGAAGTCCCACAACACCTTTACACAATTTTACCTTAAGGATGTTGCCTGGGCCGATAAGGAGCTTTTTCACTTGGGTCCTGTGGTGGCTGCCCAGCAGATCCACCACTAGTCCCCTAAGCTTCTTTGTATATAATTATATATAGTGTACATACTAGTTAGTTTTAGGTGTAGGCTCACCTTTAGCCTAGGCCTTGGCTTCTCAAAGTCGTTTACTTCAGAATAATCCTCTGGGTATAGGACTTTCCCCACTCTTCCAGGTTAACCGTGGGAATCATTGCCTTGAACTCTTACTCTCTTCCTCCCCTCAGAGCAGTCAAAAAGGGGGGGGGGGGGGGGGGCAGGTGGGTCTAGTTACCCTCGAGACTAACATGTCTCCACAAAGGGCTAGAACCTCACACCTAGGCATAATATAAGAGTTCTCTCCAATCCTCAGAAGGCTGCCCTCCTTCCACTGGGTAGTTATTCTAGCTATCGTCTGGTAGGTAAGATGTATTAACGCAATGAAATTGCAAATTTTAATTAGTAAATTAAATTTTTATTAGTTAATACCTTACCTACCAGACGGGAAATTCCCACCCAGCCTTCCCCGCTTTCAGCCTTACAATTCAACCTTAGGGACGAAAAAGATGCTATGACGTCACGTCCCTCTGGCGAGTGAAGCAGGAACTAGGCCACCTGGCGAGTGGAGTGTAGTGTACCGGTCCTGCCGGGGGTGAAACCCAGGACGTCTTTTCTTTCGTTTGGCGGGACCGGCTGGCGCCGGGCTATAGCTATCTTCTGGTAGGTAAGGTATTAACTAATAAAAATTTAATTTACTAATTAAAATTTGCAATTTTCAGGTTCTCACGATTGAGTAAATCAGTTGTAACTTGAAAACTATTGCATTTACAGTATTTTGCTTAAATATGTTGTTCACCTACTTTTAGGTCAGCTATAACAGAGCAAAAATTCAGACATGTAGCTCATTGCATAGCTGAGTAATAGTTACTTTGAGGTTCTCACTCTTGAGTAAATCAGTTGTAACTTGAAAACTATTACATTTAGAGTATTTTGTTAAATATGTTATTCATAGACGTTTTGGTCAGCTATAACATAGTGAAATTGCAGACCTCTATGTCATGGCATAGCTGAGCAATAGCTTCTTTCAGGTTCTCACTGTTGAGTAAATCATTGTATCCAACCTGTAGGAAATCATGGGCTAGGAATCTGTTAATATGGTCCGATTTGACCTTGGAACCCTCCTTCAAGGTCAAATGAGGATAGCCAAACTTAAAAGTGCTTATAACTCGCTTATTATTGGTCCTAGAGGTTTGGAATGGAAAACCAACCTATAGAAAATCATGGGCTGGGAATCTTTTGGTGTGGTCGGATTTCACCTTAGACCCCTCCTTCCAGGTCAAACAAAGATAGCCAAACTTAAAGTGCTTATAACTCGCGTATTATTGGTCTTGGAGGTTTGGGATGGTAAACCAACATATAGGAAATCATGGGCTGGGATTCTTTTGGTGTGGTCAGATTTGACCTGGGACCCCTCCTTCAAGGTCAATTGAGGATAGCCAAACTTACAATTGCTTATAACTCGCTTATTATTGGTCCTACAGGTTTGGGATGGTAAACAAGCTACAGGAAATCATGGGCTGGGAATTTTTTTGTGTGGTCGGATTTGACCTTAGACCCCTCCGTCAAGGTCAAACAAGGATAGCCAAACTTAAAAAGTGCCTATGACTCACTTATTATTGGTCCGAGAGGTTTGGGATGGTAAACCATCCTAAATTCTTTGGCTGGGAATCTTTTGGTATGGTCAGATTTGACCTTTGGATCCCTTCTTCATGGTCGAACGAGGATATTGCATTTATAGTATTTCTTTAAATATTTTTAACCTACTTTTTACACTTAAACAATTACCTTGTTACTTTATTTCATAATACCATTTGCAGGGCACAACTTTTTTGTCCTTTTCTTCTGTCAGCTTCGGAATATCTTTCGAACATGCTGTTCAGTTACCATTTACTGTATTTCTGTACAGCCCTTTCCCTGATAATTATGCTTTCCTCTCATTATCACCATCACAAATCAAAAACATTCAGTCAGCTGACACAGTGCCCGTTCACGGGCACTCTCCTCTTGTTATCAAATACTCATTCATCTACTTGTGGGAGAGCTTTCACATGGTGAAGTTTCAGACCCATAGCTAATTACTCACCCACTCAAAATGAGTAAATGTGAATTATCTCTAAAAGTATTGCAGATAGCCAATTTTTCTCAAATAACTCATTCACCTACTTTTGGGAGAGCTTTCACTCTGTGAAGTTTCAGACCCATAGCTATTTATTCACCTACTCAAAATGAGTAAATGCTAATTATCTGTAAAAGTATTGCGGAAACCCAATTTTTATGTCGTCACTCTGCGGCGTGGGCGTCCGCGTGAACAACTTCTCCTCCAAAACTACAAGGCCTAGAGACGTGCTGTTTTTTTTAAAAGATACCTTATCTATCGAGGATGAAAAATTGTTCAAGGCATGCAAATCTGTCTGTTTGCTAGAGACATTACAAGGGGGGTACCCCCACCAAAAGTGTGAAAATTTCAACACTTAATCACAATTTTCTCAGTGACTATTGCAGGGATTTCTCTCATATCTTGCATATATGTACTAGGCCACAGGTAGATTCTCTTGTGTGAGTATGAGACCTGGATCTATCTTACTTTTTTTTTAATAAATTTTTAAAATAATTTTTAATGCATTAAAATTCATGAAATCATGCACAAAATCATTTATAACTTGAAAAGTGTTGCATTTAGAGCATTTTGTTAAAATATGTTATTCAGCTACTTTTTTCATAGCTACAATATGGTGAGTAAGTTGGGTGCCTGTCTCAATAGCTAAGTGAGTAATAGCTACTTTTGGGCTTTTCAGTAACTTCCATCATGAGTAAAATCACTTGTAACTTAAAAACTATTGCATTTAGAGAATTTCGTATAAATATGTTATTCAGCTACTTTTGGGTCAGCTATAACATAGTAAAATTTTAGACCTGTAGCTCATGGCATAGCTGAGTAATAGCTACTTTTAGGTTATCACTGTTGAGTAAATCGCTTATAACTTCAAAACTATTGCATTTAGAGAATTTCGTATAAATATGTTATTCAGCTACTTTTGGGTCAGCTATAACATAGTAAAATTTCAGACCTGTAGCTCATGGCATAGCTGAGTAATAGCTACTTTTAGGTTATCACTGTTGAGTAAATCGCTTATAACTTGGAAACTATTGCATTTACAGTATTTTGTTTCAATATGTTATTCACCTATTTTGGGATCAGCTATAACATAGTGAAGTTTCAGATCTGTGGCTCATTGCATAGCTGAGTAATAGCTACTTTGAAGTTCTCACTATTGAGTAAATCACTTGTAACTTAAAACCTATTGCATTTAGAGAATTTCGTATAAATATGTTATTCAGCTACTTTTGGGCCAGCTATAACATAGTGAAATTTCAGATCTGTAGGTCATGGCATAGCTGAGTAATAGCTACTTTAAAGTTCTCACAATTGAGTAAATCAGTTGTAATTGGAAAACTATTGCATTTAGAGAATTTCGTATAAATATGTTATTCAGCTACTTTTGGGTCAGCTATAACATAGTAAAATTTCAGACCTGTAGCTCATGGCATAGCTGAGTAATAGCTACTTTTAGGTCATCACTATTGAGTAAATCAGTTGTAACTTCAAAACTATTGCATTTACAGTATTTTGCTTAAATATGTTGTTCACCTACTTTTGGGCCAGCTATAACATAGTGAAATTTCAGACCTGTAGCTCATTGCATAGCTGAGTAATAACTACTTTGAGGTTCTCACTATTGAGTAAATCAGTTGTAATTGCAAAACTATTGCATTTAGAGAATTTAGTATAAATATGTTATTCAGCTACTTTTGGGTCAGCTATAACGTAGTAAAATTTCAGACCTGTAGCTCATGGCATAGCTGAGTAATAGCTACTTTTAGGTCATCACTATTGAGTAAATCAGTTGTAACTTGAAAACTATTGCATGTACAGTATTTTGCTTAAATATGTTGTTCACCTACTTTTGGGTCAGCTATAACATAGTAAAATTTCAGACCTGTAGCTCATGGCATAGCTGAGTAATAGCTACTTTGAGGTTATCACTGTTGAGTAAATCGCTTTTAACTTGGAAATTATTGCATTTAGAGTAATTTGTTTCAATATGTTATTCACCTATTTTGGGGTCAGCTATAACATAGTGAAGTTCCAGACCTGTGACTCATTGCATAGCTGAGTAATAGCTACTTTGAAGTTCTCAATGTTGAGTAAATCACTTATAATTTGAAAACTATTGCATTTAGAGAATTTAGTATAAATATGTTATTCAGCTACTTTTGTGTCAGCTATAACATAGTAAAATTTCAGACCTGTAGCTCATGGCATAGCTGAGTAATAGCTACTTTGAGGTTATCACTGTTGAATAAATCACTTATAACTTGGAAACTATTGCATTTAGAGTATTTTGTTGCAATATGTTATTCACCTATTTTGGGGTCAGCTATAACATAGTGAAGTTCCAGACCTGTGGCTCATTGCATAGCTGGGTAATAGCTACTTTGAAGTTCTCACTGTTGAGTAAATCGGTTGTAATTGGAAAACTATTGCCTTTACAGAAATTTGTGCAAATATGTTATTCAGCTACTTTTGGTTCAGCTATAACATAGTGAAATTACAGACCTGTAGCTCATGGCACAACTGAGCAATAGCTATTCTCAGGCACTGACTGTTGAGTCAATCGGCTATAATTTGAAAAATATTGCATTTGGAGTATTTTGTTAAAATATATTGTTCACCTACTTTTGGGTTAGCTATAACATAGTGAAATTACAGACCTATAGCTCATGGCATAGCGGAGCAATAGCTATTTTCAGGTTCTCACGATTGAGTAAATCAGTTGTAACTTGAAAACTATTGCATTTACAGTATTTTGCTTAAATATGTTGTTCACCTACTTTTAGGTCAGCTATAACAGAGCAAAAATTCAGACATGTAGCTCATTGCATAGCTGAGTAATAGTTACTTTGAGGTTCTCACTCTTGAGTAAATCAGTTGTAACTTGAAAACTATTACATTTAGAGTATTTTGTTAAATATGTTATTCATAGACGTTTTGGTCAGCTATAACATAGTGAAATTTCAGACCTCTATGTCATGGCATAGCTGAGCAATAGCTTCTTTCAGGTTCTCACTGTTGAGTAAATCATTGTATCTAACCTGTAGGAAATCATGGGCTAGGAATCTGTTAATATGGTCCGATTTGACCTTGGAACCCTCCTTCAAGGTCAAATGAGGATAGCCAAACTTAAAAGTGCTTATAACTCGCTTATTATTGGTCCTAGAGGTTTGGAATGGAAAACCAACCTATAGAAAATCATGGGCTGGGAATCTTTTGGTGTGGTCGGATTTCACCTTAGACCCCTCCTTCCAGGTCAAACAAAGATAGCCAAACTTAAAGTGCTTATAACTCGCGTATTATTGGTCTTGGAGGTTTGGGATGGTAAACCAACATATAGGAAATCATGGGCTGGGATTCTTTTGGTGTGGTCAGATTTGACCTGGGACCCCTCCTTCAAGGTCAATTGAGGATAGCCAAACTTACAATTGCTTATAACTCGCTTATTATTGGTCCTACAGGTTTGGGATGGTAAACAAGCTACAGGAAATCATGGGCTGGGAATTTTTTTGTGTGGTCGGATTTGACCTTAGACCCCTCCGTCAAGGTCAAACAAGGATAGCCAAACTTAAAAAGTGCCTATGACTCACTTATTATTGGTCCGAGAGGTTTGGGATGGTAAACCATCCTAAATTCTTTGGCTGGGAATCTTTTGGTATGGTCAGATTTGACCTTTGGATCCCTTCTTCATGGTCGAACGAGGATATTGCATTTATAGTATTTCTTTAAATATTTTTAACCTACTTTTTACACTTAAACAATTACCTTGTTACTTTATTTCATAATACCATTTGCAGGGCACAACTTTTTTGTCCTTTTCTTCTGTCAGCTTCGGAATATCTTTCGAACATGCTGTTCAGTTACCATTTACTGTATTTCTGTACAGCCCTTTCCCTGATAATTATGCTTTCCTCTCATTATCACCATCACAAATCAAAAACATTCAGTCAGCTGACACAGTGCCCGTTCACGGACACTCTCCTCTTGTTATCAAATACTCATTCATCTACTTGTGGGAGAGCTTTCACATGGTGAAGTTTCAGACCCATAGCTAATTACTCACCCACTCAAAATGAGTAAATGCGAATTATCTCTTAATAGTATTGCAGATAGCCAATTTTTCTCAAATAACTCATTCACCTACTTTTGGAAGAGCTTTCACACACGAAAATGAAAAATTGTGAATATCTCGGAAAAGCTATTTCTTCTGCTTTAATGCTCGGCGGGAGATACACACCGCGGCAGTGGTCTTGACAAAAATTTTTGTCTCCCCAAAAATGGTGGCCATTTTGAATTTTCAAAGTTTTTGCAAAACACAACAATGCTTATATCTCGAAAACCGTGCTATATGGAGCGAACTCAACAAAATTTTTGACCTGCTGGGTATCTCTGCAGAGTAGCCATGCCAATTTTCAAAATATTTTTGTCTCGCCAAAAATAGCGGACATTTTTAATTTTTTGCAAAACACAAAAATCCTTATATCTTGAAAACCGTGCTAGATAGAGCAGACTGCGCTGACTTTGGTTGCCACAACAGTATAAGGCTAGAAACGAAGCATTTTCTTAATACTTTAGCACTCACCTTTATATCCTTTTTGGGACGCTTTGTTTTTGCTATGCAAAAACATTATCTTTTTTTTTTGCGAGCGATCCTCTAGTTATTCTGGATATCTGGACAAAAACAAGATGGCCGCCGTGGGTGTTTCTTTGACCGTTTTTTTACAAAATACAAAAAGTGGAAATATCTCGAAAACCGTAACAGATAGAGCAATTTCGAGTGAATTTTTGACCCACAGGGTAGTACAGGAATATTCGGTTGCAATATGAAAAATTTCAAATTTTACAACTTTTGGCGGCCATCTTGAATTTTTGTGGAAAATGAAAAATGGCAAATATATATCTCTGAAACTGTCAGAGATAGAGCGATTTCAAGTGAATTTTGGACCCGCAGGGTAGTAGAAGAGTATTCTGTTCAAACATGAAAGTTTTCAATTTCACATGGTCAAGTTTCGGACCCATAGCTAATTACTCACCTACTCAAAATGAGTAAATGCGAATTATCTCTAAAAGTATTACAGATAGCCAATTTTTCTCATGTAACTCATTCACTTACTATTGGGAGAGCTTTCACTTGGTGAAGTTTCAGACCCGCAGCTAATTATTCACCTACTCAAAATGGGTAAATGCTAATTATCTCTAAAAGTATTGCGGATAGCCAATTTTTCTCAAATAACTCATTCATCTACTTTTGGGGAGAGCTTTCTCATGGTGAAGTTTCAGACCCGTAGATAATTACTCACCTACTCAAAATGAGTAAATGCGAATTATCTCTTAAAAGTATTACATATAGCCAATTTTTCCCAAATAACTCATTCACCTACTTTTGGAAGAGCTTTCACATGGTCAAGTTTCAGACCCATAGCTAATTACTCACCTACTCAAAATGAGTAAAAGCGAATTATCTCTAAAAGTATTGCAGATAGCCAATTTTTCTCAAATAACTCATTCACCTACTTTTGGGAGAGCTTTCACTTGGTGAAGTTTCAGACCTGTAGCTAATTATTCACCTACTCAAAATGGGTAAATGCTAATTATCTGTAAAAGTATTGCAGATAGCCAATTTTTCTCAAATAACTCATTCACCTACTTTTGGAAGATCTTTCACATGGTGAAGTTTCAGACCCGTAGCTAATTACTCACCTACTCAAAATGAGTAAATGCGAATTATCTCTAAAAGTATTGCAGATAGTCAATTTTTCTCAAATAACTCATTCGCCTACTTTTGGGAGAGCTTTCACTTGGTGAAATTTCAGACCCGTAGCTAATAACTCACCTACGCAAAATAAGTAAATACCTATTATCACTAAAAGTATTGCAGATAGCCAGTATTTCTCAAATAACTCATTGACCTACATTTTGGAGAGCTTTCACATGCTAAAGTTTTTTTTATGAATTTTTAAAATAATTTTTAATGCATTAAAATTAATGAAATCATGTACTAAATCAATTATAACTTGAAAAGTATTGCATTTAGAGCACTTTGTTAAAATATGTTATTCAGCTACTTTTTCCATAGCTACAACATGGTGAGTAACTTGGGTGTCTATCTCAATAACTAAGTGAGTAATAGCTACCTTTGGATTTTTCACTAACTTCCATCATGAGTAAAATCACTTGTAACTTGAAAACTATTGCATTTACATAATTTTGTGCAATATGTTATTCATCTACTTTTGGGTCAGCTATAACATAATAAAATTACAGACCTCTAGCTCATGGCATAGCTGAGTAATAGCTACTTTTAGGTTATCACTGTTGGGTAAATCACTTATAACTTGAAAACTGGTGCATTTAGATTATTTAGTTTCAATATGTTATTCACCTATTTTGAGGCAGCTATAACATAGTAAAATTCCAGACCTATGGCTCATTGCATAGCTGAGTAATAGCTACTTTGAAGTTCTTACTCAACACTAAATCATTTATAACTTGAAAAGTATTGCATTTAGAGCATCTTGTTAAAATATGTTATTCAGCTACTTTTTCCATAGCAACAACATGGTGAGTAACTTGAGTGTCTATTTCAATAGCTAAGTGAGTAATAGCTACTTTTGGACTTTTCACTAACTTCCATCATGAGTAAAATCACTTGTAACTTGAAAACTATTGCATTGACAGAATTTTGTCCAAATATGTTATTCACCTACTTTTGGGTCAGCCATAACATAGTAAAATTTCAGACCTCTAGCTCATGGCATAGCTGAGTAATAGCTACTTTTGCCTTTGCCGGTCGATACATTTTGCATCTGGCCACAGATGCGTCCTTGGTCTAGTTTCTGCCTTGCATCCCTTTGTTTTAGGCAAATGATAAAATCACTTTATGTTAAAGAGCTTTTCCACAACATTCTTCTTGCCCACCAAGTGTTTCACATCAGTGGTACTGGGTATAACTTGCATGTAAATCCCCACAGTGTTCTAGAAACTGGCTGGAGTGAGTGAAGAAAACACTGCTGCACTCTGCAGGAATTGTTAAAGTCTAGTTAATTCATTATTGATTATAAATAAGTGCTTTTTGCTGTCCTAGTGATAAAAAGGCCTTGTTATGTAGAAATGTCGGGAGGAAGCACAAGAACTGAGGGTACAGATGGACATCATGAAGATGGACCAACAAAACCACAAGAAGAAGGGAAACTCCTTGTTTGGAGAGGTGGGTGATTGCTGGTAGCTATTAGAACCAGGACAGGGCCCCCATGGGACAACAAAAAACTATATTTTACAGGAAATTTGGCAATGCTTAAAATTTCATCTAAATTGTTTAAGTTTATGGCTATTATTTCAGAAATTGCATGTAAATCTTAAAATTCTCAGTGTGTCTTTCTTTTTCATTTCATTCAGTTCATGACTTAAAAATTGAAAGGATAATTCATGTCAATTTAAGTATATAACCTTTTTATGATATCTACATCAATGTATCACTTTTCCTGTACTAGGTGGAAGACCGGCGTATTGAAGCTGAGAAAGAACTCATTTCAATGAAAGTCCAGTGTGAATCCTACAAAAAGCAGTTTGAAGCATCTCGTCAGCAGATGCATAAACTCAAGGTAAGAACTCTTCGACTGATTTTATATAAGTCGGTCTTATTCACATGCGCACCCTCCAATGAGTAACATTAGTTTTATCCATATATCTACTTAGTAGGTTACTTTTATTGTATTTGTCACAGTGGAGACTCTGATTCAGGGGAATTTGCAATTTCACTAGTGGAGATCCCGATCCATCTATTTAAGGGCTGTAATCACAGTTTCAAATGAGGGAAACTGTGATCCTAGTCTACTAGTGGAATCACGATTCCCCTGGCCCTAGGCTTTGTAATATCAATAAAATATGTGGTAATTAGGTTTCTGTGTAACAATATAAACTACTACTTCTGAAGGTTTGCAGAGGATTTTGCTGATAATTTACTGTTACTATATGCTATTAATAACATATTAAGAGTATAATATAGTCAATGGAATATCCAATATTATTAACTTAAAGTTGTTTTAAATAACTTCACTACTCTAGAAAGATAAGTTATTACTGAGACACTTCATTGTATCAACTTGCAAGTGTTGGGACATGAATAACATAAAATCTTACAAAATGAATGAAGTATTTCCCTAAATGCTGAATTTGTTATTATTGATGTTATTGTTCATATTTATAGGCTTTTGAAATTTCAACCATTTGATTATGTCACATGCCTTTAAAGGCTGTGCGGGTATTGTTTTCGCCCATGCTGTTCCGATGGGCAGGCTGGTGGTCAGATGGGTGGCTGGAAAAAGTTTGTCCTAGCTGTATCTCAGAAACTGTAAGGTGCAGGAAGTTGGTACTTGGTAGGAACATTAGTTAGGGAATATAGGTGTGCAGCGTCTTGGTGTGAGCTTGATTTAACCTTGCTGTAATGACTTTGACCTTTAAAATTTTGTCCAGGCTATATCTCAGAAACCATAAGGTGTAGGGAGTTGATATTTGGTAAAGACATTGGTTAGGGGGTGTAGGTGTGTAGTGTCATGGCGTGACCTTGATTTGATGTTTGTCCTTGCTCTGGTGACTTTGATTTTTAAAATCTTGTCCAGGCAAAAATAATACTTAGCAGGGACATTGGTTGGGGGATGTAGGTTTGCAGCATCATGGCGTGACTTTAACTTGGCCTTTGAACTTTTTGTATTGACCTTGACCTTTAAAATCTTGTCCGGGTAACATCTCAGAAACTGTAAGGTGTAGGAAGTTGGTACCTGGTAAAGACATTGGTTGAGAAGTGTAGGTATGTAGAATCATGATGTAACCTGGATTTGACGTTGCTGTAGTGACCATGACCTGTAAAATCTTGTCTAGGCTATATCTCATAAACTATGAGGTTTAGAAGGTGGTACTTGGTAGTGACATAGGTTACAGGGTGTAGGTGTGCAAAATCATGATGTGAGCTTAATTTAACCCTTGACCTTGCCATTGTGACCTTGACCTTTAAAATCTGAGAAACCTTAAGCTGTAGGAAGCAGATTCTTGAATGAGTCATTGGTTGTGGAGTGACGATATATAAATCATGGAGTGACCTTTAACTTTGGCTCTGCCAAGTGTGTTCAAGTGCCATATTTGAGACATATTCTCTTACCAAAAAGATATGGATTGCTGTAACTGATTGTTGCATGTACTTTTGCTTAATTGTACCATTTCCATTGACAGTTATACTTCAATTAATAAATTTTACAACTTCATAATTTTTAGTTAACTTATTAATGCTGTCTCGCTACTGAATGGTTTAAGTACAATATCTTTACATATATTTTTCTCTCTGGTTTAAACCTTATTTTTTCTGCTTTAAATTTGTTTGGACTTTACATAACTGACACTGTTTGCTCTGAATGTGGGGCAAGGGCATCTCCAATGCAATTTTTTTGGCTTCATATTCACTTTTACATTAATTACTGTAAACACACCTGTAATTTTGTTACTGATGTGGGAATAAGAGGAGTAAGAGGGAGGGTCAAAGAAATGCATGTGCATTCATTTTTACAGCTTCAAATGTCTGGCCTACTGATGATGTCTGGACGCGCCTGTGATGGAGAGAGGCTGGAGAGTTTGCAGAGACAACTTAGTCATGCCAGGTCAGAGTTGTGCGAGGTCACTGAGAAACTCCACAAGTATGAGAAGAAAGAGGTAAGAGAACAGGGTGAAGGCAGCCGTAATATCTTTCAAAGTTATAGTAAGATAAAAGGCCTTGTTGCAACTTTTAATGATGGTAAAGAAACCATGTAGCCACTAGAAGAATATAATTCACTGCAGTTATGTTTGGTTCAAATTATCATGATTTATCAAACAATTTTGACTAACTATGTAAAGCTAATTGAAGTTTTTGAATTTATTTTTATCCATGTTTAAATGATTCCCGAAACTGTGATACCATAACCTGGAATTTTAATGTATTGACTTGAAATTGGAATCATTTGTGCGTGCTGAACTCTTGTTCTGGATTGACAGATGGGACCAACTGATTTCCTGGCACAGTTTCAGGAGGAATATGGAGATAATTCCAACATGAAGTACACAGAATATCTACTGCTTCTCATTGAGCGAAAACAGTGAGTTATTCTCCAAGTCTGTATCATTTTAGCCTCAGTGGCCTAGTGGTTCTCAGGTATTAGGCAAATGATAATTTGCCTCTGTGATCTTGATTTTGAATCCAGACTAGGAAAACATATAATACTTTTGGTTTTTCAGGATGTGACCCCAGCTATTAAAATGGACTTTTAGAAACAACCTATTGCAGAAGCATTTCATTGAATGCGGAATTTGTTGTAGCTTCAAAACTTTTCAAAAATTGTCTTGAGTAATCTTTGATTTGATACTCACTTTTTTTATTGGGTATCTGGTACACATAAACTCACTCCAGGAATACCAGCAGTGTTTAGCTGTGGAAATTTGGTGGAAGGTGGAATTTGTTAGCTAAGGTTGTTGTAGCTTCAAAACTTCTCAAAAATTGTTGTTTTGAGTAATCTCTGCTTGGATAATCACTTTTTTACTGGGTATCTGATATACATGTACTCACTCCAGGAATACCAGCAGTGTTTAACAATCGAAATGGTATGAGTGTGTGATTTTTTGGTCATGTAACATCAATATACTTTTTTCATTGGGAACAAGATATTTGTCTAAGTTGAACACTGTCATTGCTGTGTCATTAGCTATCCTCCTCCTAGAATTACTCATTTCTTCCATTATCAACATTTATGGGTGAAGATTGTACAGCTGAAATGACTCTCATTTCATATATTGTGTGGAATTTGTCGCCAATAGCCAACATTACCTTTGCCAAAGGCTTGCTATTGTAAACTCATCAGAATTTAATAGCTTTTATTACGCTACAATAGCTTACCATGTGGGACTTAATGCTGTTCTCGGGTTGCCACACCCGGGGCCAACGTCTTAGAAAAAAAGACAGTTCTTGTTAGCCACCGGATATACTGGTAGTTGTCGTCACGTGATAACTTCTGACCAATCGTCCTACTTTCTCGTTGGCCACGATTGACTGGTAGCAGTTTGTAAATATACAGACATTTCTATTTTTTTCTCAGTTCTTACTTATTGTTGGAGGCTAATATTTGCATATTTCTTTAATTATATGCTATAGATCATTCTGTAAAATTCTGATTTTCACACCTTAAGTATTTCTTGACTTTCGCGTGTTTTTAGCTTTCCTCGGTTCAGGCAATTCTATTGTACGTCTTTTTATTGCGTATAAAATGTCGACACATCAAGCAAATAAAGACAAACCGAGAGCTCAGAAATGCCGCCATTTCTGCTTTAGCTTTGATACACATAATTTCTGCCCTACCTGTAGGGAGGCTGGCAAGGGAGATGACCCCTGTGTCACCTTTGAAACCCCTTGTGAAATTTGCACGTCTTTCACAGATGAGCAATTACAGAAAATTCAAAACCGGAAGCGGTATTTGAAAAAGCAAAAAGCGGCAACTAGTTCCAAAGATGAACTAGATCTTTTGGGTGAAGGCGACGGGGATTCCTTCACTGGATCCAATGCAGACCTCGAGTGTGCTGCTGATAGCCTTTTTACCTCACCCCCCCGTCCACAACCTCTTGCCTTCAGTTCCCTGTCCTTGAAAACGCCAGCCAAGACTATTCCACCCACCCCTGGTACGGCTTTGCAAAATAAAATCCAGAAAAACATAGAGAAATCACTCGGTGATTCCTTAAATATACATTTACAGCAGCAAATGGGTACCTTCCAGGCATCCATGTTGGAAGCTTTTCAGTCACTCCGAGAGGAGTTGGCTGCAAAACAGAAAGTCGAGGTAGAGTCCTCTCTTCTTGCTTCAAAACCTGGCTTGTCCAGTAATACTGCTGCCCCTCTGGATTTGCCCCCTCCGAGATCTGGTACTAACATCCCAAGCGAGGATATGGATGTGGACTTCGGTCCAGCACTTCCTCCGCGTCTAGTATCTACTCAACCTTCCTCGGATCAGTACGTTGCCCCCTCTGAAGGTCATCCCGAAGAGGTCTCGTACTCTCACAAAAAGCAAAGCCATAAGCAGCCAGTTGACCCGAGCTCTGCCTCGGACCAACTAATTGAGGATTCAAGGAACCTCGGATCCCTTCTTCTAGATCCAAAAAACACTCTGACAAGAGCAAATATAAATCAAGATCTAGATACGTGTCATTTTCCTCAGAGGAGGATCACTCCCCTGTAGCCAGACACAGGTCTTCTAAGCCCTCTAGGGCTCAGCCCTCAGGAGTAGCTTCTGATCAAGACCTCCCACAACATGATCCAGACCCCCCTTATTATAGGGAAGTAGCTTTGTCTGACATGCCCTCACAATACTCTGAAGAGGTAGACACCTTCAGGCGTATTCTGTCTCTCCCTGACCCCAGGGAATCTATGCCCAGGTCGTCCACTTCAGTGTTGGGTCTGGATGATGAAAAAGGCCATCAAGAGCTCAGACCTAGAGGTCCTTCCTCTATCCTTCCACTTAGCTCAGTTATCAAGGACGCCTTTGATAAATTCCAACATGACTTTAAGGCTGCCAATTTATCTGAGGGAAAATATGTCAAGCCTCCTCCCTCAACTTCAAAGTGGTACAAGGTGGGACAACCAACTTTTCAGGACAAAATTCAGGAGTTGAATACGGACTTCGCTAAGATCTGTATTACTCCTAGACCTTCTGGGCCCCCAGTAGCCAGAGTTCCCCTGCCAGTTCTCAAGGAGCTGGAACTTCAGGCTAGAAAAAATATTTCTACCCTCAACTTCACCGCTGCATTTGCCAAAACCTCCTCTTCTTGCAATGCTTCATTGGAAAAATGCCAACATAGCATCAAATCTACGGTCAAGAAGATAAAATCTCAGATTCAGAAAGGTGCCAATCCTGAGAAAGCGGCAAAGCGCGGATATGAGGAAGTAGCTGACTACTTAGATTTTTGGAACAAGACAGTACTTGTCCAACACAGGGCCCTCACTTGTCTCAGCAAATCTCTAGCCCATATTTTGCAGAGGGAATTATACTCTATGGCTAATACCGGCTTGCTCAGACGCGAAGCCGAGATGACTCTATTACATCCACAATTAGGAGAAACGAGACGTCAAGAACTCAGGAACTCGTCCTTTTGGGGCCCTTCCTTGTTCGAGTCTCAATTAGTGAAGGAAGGTGAGGACTTCCTTCTCAAAAAAGGCACCTCAAAAGATTCTCAGGGTTTTGTACCCTACCAGAATAAGCCCTTTTGTGGTCCCCACAAGAAAAGAGGCTCCTACAGGAAACGCCCCTATGGGGGCAATACCTCTCAAAGCAGTAACCAGTCCTTTCCCTCGGGAAGAGGAAAATCCAACTTCAGAGGCTCCAGGGGTCGTTTTCGACCCCACAGTAGAGGAAGGGGGCGTGGAAACCCCCCTCCCCAATGACTCCTCCAAAGCCTCACTCAGTCCACCAGTAGGAGGTCGCCTCCGTTCTATCAGGAGAGACTGGCTCACAAACAAATGTTCTCAAAACGTGTTAAACATTATCACCAATGGCTACGTTCTGCCATTCCGTTCAAAGCCAAACTTGATCAGATTTCCTCTGATTCTGTCAGAGTACAAGGCCCAACAAAAAGACCAAGCCTTGGCTACTTGTATCCAGTCTCTCCTGTCAAAGAACGCTATCGAAAGGGTAGACAATGTAAAATCTCTCAGGTTTTACAGTCGCCTGTTCCTAGTACCCAAGCCTCACCAAAGGTGGAGGCCAGTCATAGACTTAAGCAGGCTCAACACTTTTCTACACGTAGAAAAGTTCAAAATGGAAACTCCAGAGTCCATCAGGACCTCCCTGATTCCAGGGGAGTGGGTATCGTCGATAGATCTGTCGGACGCTTACCTGCACATCCCCATCCACCCAAGCTCAAGGAAATACCTAAGGTTTTGCTACAAGGCTCAGGTGTTCCAGTTCACCTCCCTCCCGTTCGGGCTAGCCACAGCCCCCCAGGTCTTTACAATGATCGTAAAGGAAGTGAAACTAATGGCCCTCTCAAGAGGACTCAGAATTCACCAATACCTGGACGACTGGCTGATCAGGTCCCAGTCTCAGGAGGAAGCCCAAGTGAACACTCAGGCAGTGGTAGACCTAACTCAGTCCTTGGGGTGGATAATAAATCAGGAAAAATCAGAACTGAAACCTACTCAGGTGTTTTCGTTCGTGGGCTACGAATACCACCTAGATTCAGCCCTTGTAAAACCCACTCAAGAGAGATGGCTCAAACTTCAGGATTTGATCCTACGACTCAAGTCAAAATGTGTTTTGACTGCAAGATGTTTGACGTCTCTAATTGGGTTGCTAGCCTCAACGGAGAAAATGGTCCCGGAGGGACGCCTTCACATGAGGCCCTTTCAGTTTCACCTCAAGGAGCACTGGAGATATCCTCAGTCGCTGGACAACCTCCTTCCCTGGACAGAAGCCATTGCAGCCCACCTGGATTGGTGGCAAAATCCCTCCAATGTGATGAAAGGTGCAGACCTTCATCCCAAAGACCACAGTATCCAACTCTTTACCGACGCCTCAAACGAAGGTTGGGGCGCTCACTTAGACCAAAATTCTACAAAGGGTCTGTGGTCGGATCGGGAAAAAAGGCTACACATAAATGTCCTAGAATTGAAGGCGGTCTCCCTGGCCCTTCGAGACTTCAAGGACCAGTGCCAGAATCAAACAGTGTTGGTTGCGACGGACAACTCAACAGTGGTAGCCTACATCAACAAACAAGGAGGAACACACTCGGCAGAGATGTGTGCTCTCCTGTGGAAGATCATGACCTGGTGCCATCACTACCACATAACATTGAAAGCCAGGCACATTCCAGGGTGCCTGAATGTGATGGCCGACCTGCTCTCCAGGTCCAACCAAGTGCAGTCAACAGAATGGTCTCTGCACCCACAGGTCTTCAAACAGATCTGCCAAAAGTGGTTCACACCTCATGTAGACTTATTTGCCACTCACCTGAACCACAAACTCCCTCTATACGTGTCTCCTATCCCAGACCCAAAGGCCTGGGACATAGATGCTCTGAACATAAACTGGACCAACCTCACGGCCTATGCGTACCCTCCTACGGCTCTCCTTCACAAGGTGATCCAAAAGATCAGGCAATGTCATTGCCTGATCATCGTAATAGCCCCAGGCTGGCCAGGGATGCCCTGGTTTTGGGACCTAGTGCAGCTCTCAACAGAGATCCCACTGCAACTTCCAGTGTCAACAACCCTACTCAAACAGTCCCACAAGCTGGTGTTCCACAACAACCCCCAGCACCTGAACCTCCACGCCTGGTGTCTAGGAGCGGGCAACTCCAGGAACAAGGCTTCTCTGTGGAGGTGGCAGAGAGAATTGCTGCCCCTCAGCGGTCATCAACAAGGACCATCTACAAATCAAAGTGGGCCCTATTTGAAAAATGGTGCAGAGAAAATTCGGTGGATTTCTCCACTCCATCTGTGAAACAAATCTCAGATTTCTTCATGTATCTGTACCAAGACTTAAACAGGCGCCCCTCGACCATTGATGGTTACAGGACTGCAATCGTTGACACTTTGGGCCCAACGGCCCAACATATTGCACACAATGCAGACCTTCATAGGTTACTCTCCAGTTTTCACAGGGATCGTCCTAAAAGTTCCAGAAATTTATCCAAGTGGAACCTTTCTGTTGTCCTTAACGAGCTCACCAAAGCACCATTTGAGCCCATGAAAGACTCAGACCTCAAACATCTTACTCTCAAAACTGCTTTCTTGCTAGCCTTGGCCTCCGGCAAGCGCCGCAGCGAAATCCATGCCTGGGTCGCTAACAAAGTAGCTAATTTAGGCCAATGGGAAAAGGTAGCCTTGTTCCCTTCTTCTGATTTCATAGCCAAAAACCAACTAGCTAGAGAAGGTTCTCAAAGTGTGTCACCAGTGACTATTCCTGCTTTGACTACCATTGTAGATAGACAGTTTAAAGAAGACAGGACCCTGTGTCCCGTGCGGGCCCTGAGGTTTTATTTGGACCGAACTAAAGACCTGAGAGGGTCTCGTTCTCTCCTTTTCATCTCCTTTAAGAAAGGACATACCTCAGACATCAGACCCGCTACACTCTCTTCATGGTTGAAACAAACCATCTTACTTTGTTACAAACAAGCAGATCAACAAGCCTTGGACTTGGTCCAAGTCAAAGCACATGACATCCGGGCCTTCGCGGCCTCTAAGGCCTTTTACGGTGGGGTATCGGTGGACCAAATCATGCAAGCCTGTCACTGGAAAGCTCACAACACATTTACAAATTTTTACCTAAAAGACCTTACTTGGTCGGACACCGACAACAATTTGTACCTGGGACCCGTAGTGGCTGCACAACAAGTCCTAGATCCTTCCCCTCAGACCAGTTGTCCTCGGAAAGAAAAAAGGGGGGGTGGCACATCCGCTACAACCAAGTCTTCAGGAGTCATTCCCAGGATCTAGGTATTCCTTTACCTTCAAGATGTTACGGGTAAGGTCATTTTATCCTTTAATTATCAAGTAATTTCTATTAAGGACTTATTTAGTTGTCATTAATCTCATATTCAGGTTTTAAAAAATTTTTATGAGAGGCCCAACCACTGGGTTGGTCAGTCACACGTGAAGGGCCCTTTGGGACCCTTAGACCTCGAAGTGAGCACGGCTGCACTTCCGTCCTACAATCAAACATCTAGACAGTTTTAGCACTGTCTCTCATTTACTTAGGTTTTTGGCTCGTTACAGGCCCGGCTTTCGGGATCGGGGCACTGTAAATGGGACTCAGACTGGTATTTCTGGCACTATTCTATACTTTTAATTCAAAATCTTAGAAAAAAATTACATATCTTCCAGTCTCAGCTGTAATCCCGCCACCGGGCGGTTGAATTCAGCATTAAGTCCCACATGGTAAGCTATTGTAGCGTAATAAAATTGGAAATTTTAATTACTTAAATGTAGCTTTTATAAGCTACAAGCTTACCATGTGGGACTTAGGAGAGTCCCACCCTGCCTCCCCGCTGTTTACAGCTGAGGGGTAGGTTTAAAAAATTTCAACGAGAAAGTAGGACGATTGGTCAGAAGTTATCACGTGACGACAACTACCAGTATATCCGGTGGCTAACAAGAACTGTCTTTTTTTCTAAGACGTTGGCCCCGGGTGTGGCAACCCGAGAACAGCATTAAGTCCCACATGGTAAGCTTGTAGCTTATAAAAGCTACATTTAAGTAATTAAAATTTCCAAATTTGTTATTTTATTTACAGAAAGGAGATGGAAGCCATGGAAGCCAAGCTTCAAGCAAAAGAGCTTCAGTTGTTAACGCAGGGCGACACTCTGATGAACAGCGAACGGCGTAACTATGAGACCCAGAAACAGTTGGAAGCCACACAGGGTCAGAACATCAAGTTACAGGTGAAACTAGAGGAACTGCAACTCAAGTATGAGCCAGGTAGGTACACAAATGGGCCTTGCTGTGTAAGTTAGTATAGGGATTGATGCTCGATCTTTCAATATCGATCGATCATCCCACAGAACTGCCAATATCAACACATACTACCAGCATTTCATTATCGAAATAACATACACCAAACAGACAAAAAATTTTTAAAAAATGGTAATTTTACTGCTAAAACGCATATTTATTGTATAAAATCTTTAAAAGGCACATTTACAACTGAAACTAAACGGGGTCAAGTCTGGCGCCATCTTTGTTTACATTGCCAGTGACCTACTTCCTGTTTCACGGAAGAGATACAAAACCGGACGGCTAGTACACAGGAAAGCACAAAAACTCTTGTTAAAGGTACATTTTCTTCATTTTATTTAATTTTATATTGCAGAAATATATTTTTGGTGCATAAGTAGTATCTTTTGATAATTTCGTGAATTTATATGTGCACGTTTTCAAATAACCTGTATTATCGCCCACGGCTTACGTTAACGGTCTCGATATTGAAATATCGATATCGATCCTCAACATTGCTCTCGGTCCCTATACTAATGTAAGTATATTGAAAATGCCCTTCAAAGGTCAAAGTTCAGGTTTATATGTGACTTTCAACAGCTAAGGCGTTGTAGCTAAACTGTGACTCAGGTACAAGAGAATCTTGTATCACCAGAACATGCTTGCAGTTGAAGATTTTGTTAGCATAACAGAAGTTTCATAACTAGAAATTTGTGCTAAAGATGGAAAAGTGATTAGTTGGTTTTTAATCGATTAATATAAACGTAAATGAAATCAGATTGCAGAAGTCCAAAAATCAGTTCCCTGATAGCACACATATTTCACAACAAAAGTACAAAATAATACAGAAACACTTAATAATGTGTAATGGTTTTGAATTATTTTCAACTTTGCACAGATTTCTTTGCTACATGATAGATAACTTTTTTTCCTGTCACAGATTCTCTCGATGTATCGAACAAGGAGCGCAAGGTGCGACTGGAAAAGATTGCTTTGCGGCCAAAAGCTGCAGAAAGTGCAGACATAACTGCCAATACTGAAGCAGACACCCCCATTAAAAACTGCAAGGAAAAAAGTAAAGAGGGAAAATCCACTGAAAAACTATCCAAGAAATCAAACACGGATAAGAATAAAGTAATGAAGACAGACTCAAAGGAAGTCAAGAAGGACCTAAAAGGAGTATCAAAGTCAAAAGAGAAAAATGCTATTGAATTGAATAAGAAGGCTATGTCTAAAGACACCTCAAAGAGGCTACCACTGGTAGCAACTCTGGCTACAAATGAAGAAGATCCGGTTATAGCAATAAAACCTGCAAAGACGCGTAAAGTTACCATATCTGACAAGGAGGATGTGTTTGAACTCAGCGAGTGTCTGGATGAAGGTAGTGCAGAGGGATTGGAGTGTACTGAAGGAAATCATGGGAGACAGAAGCCCAAAGGGCGAGTTAATGCAAAAACAACAGTTCACATAACCAAAGACTCAGAAAAGCCAGAGTGTAACACTCAGTGAGGGGAATCCTAGACTCTCAGGTGTCAAGTATCCGGCCAGGGATGACTAGAAGGTAGAGCATGGTGAGGCCATCTGTAGGCAATACTGAGGTCAATTATCATGTTTTGGATTCTTTATTCTCCCTGAATATATATGTTTCTTTCTGACAAATTTAATAGTTTGGTCGCTTGGGAGCTAATATTTCTGTCAAGGTTCTAATATTTCCAGGTAATATTGATAAATATCAATAAACGAGGACAAAAAGTGTTTTGGTCCCCTAGCACGTGCGCACAGCCATCAGAGACACGAGTAGTGCACTAGAATTTACGAAAGTCTGGGGAGACAAAGAAATTCCAACTGAGACACATCCCACAGCTGGTCTAGAACTCGGACGGTCATCCATCCAAGTACTAACATAGCCCATTGCTGCTTAACTTCAGTGTGGCTGTGTGATGATTGTGTGCACTCACTTTACATGCACACACAGGACATTATTTCAAGTGAAAACTATCACTTACAGAAACCATCATGTTTTTAGCTCATTGTACATGTCCAACTACTTTGTGTATTTATACACAGTCAGCATTCCTACAAGCTGTCTGCGAGCTGATTTCTGTGAGGGTTTGTTTTCATTGAAAAACTTAACTGTATGAGTATGATCCATTTATTGGTACAATTTATATAAAACAAGACTGCTGCCACAGTGGTTATCTCCTCCCTTAGGATCAGTAAGAATGGGGATCTAAGGGAGATATAAGACCTTTGTACATTTTCAGACAATCAGCTATGGCAGCCATTTTGTTTTTTCAAAATGAGGCAAAAAAATTTCATGGGCAAAAAAATTGCAGGCCAAGACTTCCCATGGACTGTTTTATATTCTGAAGCCCTAGGAGCAATAATAAGGGAGATATAAGGACGTTTTAGTATGATGGCCACATTTGACCTTGAAGCAGGAATCAAAGGTCAAATTCAACACTTGGAAAAGATTATCAGGCCATGACTTTCTACAAGTTGTTTTCACATTCCATACCCCTAGGAGCAATGGTAAGCGTGATATAAGGCCTTTTTTATCGCGTTAATACATCTTACCTAGTGGACAGATGCAATTGCCTTGCCTGTCTCGCCAAACGTTAGAAAAAAACGTCCTGAGCTGGGCTCTGGCCGGGACCGGTAGTGTCCTGTTCATTCGCCAGGTGGCGGTGTAGCCTGCCTGCCGGTGTACTGCACATGCGTTGCGCATGCGCTCTTCCTCTTTTTGTTTGGCGCGTGGAAGTTAAACGCTTGGATTTTAAGAGAAACTTTAATTTTATTGTATACAAGTACTGACTTCAGATTGGTGGAAATATTTGTGGTAGTGTTGAATATTAGGTATCATGGCCTCACCAGGTGACAAGAAAGGACAACGGAAGGGTTCGTGTGGCCATATAATGGCTGGCTTTGATTCGCAGGACAAGTGTGCAAGATGTCGGGACAAACGTATTGGGGAAGATAGTTGTGTGTTGGATAAACCTTGCCCCATTGTGACGGTTTTTCTGAATCACAAAAAGAATTACTGGCCACACCGTCCTACAGAATTAGAAAGGATAAGAAAGTGGGTTTGTTAGTCTCCCCTAAAGACATGAAAATTATTAGTTCTGTGGATACTGAACCTACCTTTCAATCACCAAGTGGCCTGTCTGCGTAGCCTTCAAGTTCTTTTCCACCTTCAATGGCGTCTTCTGCTTCTTCTGTTCAACAGTCAGGATTTGTTACTTCACAGCAGTTTATGGCCATGTCAGATAAGTGGGCTGAGCAATTTGCTCGCATGGAGGCTTTGCTGTCCCGTGGGAATATCTTCTCTACCCCAGTGTCAGCCGTTAAATCAGTAGATTCTGCTTACCTCTCAACTGGACCACCTTCCAGACCTATTTCTCAGGAGTCACTACGTCGGTGGGAAAGAGCAGCAAGAGAGGACAGTTTCATCATTAACCACGCAGCTGGTTTCAACAGATGCTCAACTGAATTACAGGACGAGATGTCCCAAAATATTGCTCTCCTCTGTTCCCCTATTAACAAAGGCAAAGCTCCAAAAGAAGTGACAAGTGCTTTGAATGACCTGTGTGACTTCATGGTTTTTCACCAACGAGTGTCTGTAGTCATGGGCACGTCTCTTCAGCACCTTGCAGACAGCCTTTTTGTTCATCTGTCAAACTTAATCCTTCTTTGGTGGGTTTCTTACTTGGATTTTGTGAAAAATGGTGTGAAACAAGACACGATGACTCTTTTATGTAATGCTCCATTGTTTGGATATGGGTTATTCCCGGATGCTGCTATTGTGACAGCAGAACAGGACATACAGAAGCATGAAGCCAGTAGTATCGCTCAGGGACCCAGACCGGGTGCTCCTCAGCACACTAGCTGGAGAGGCTCCCACAGATACCACCCTTATGAACGTAGGGATAAGAAAGCCTCTACCTCCGCTGATCAAACCTCTCAACAGCAACAACCCTGGAGGCAGTTCAGCAGGAATCGCTCTAGAGGGCGTGGGCAAGGTTCCAACCCTCGTTTCTCCAAGTCTCACCAGTATAAGCCCTATAAATGACAATTATTGTGTCGGTCCAACCCCTATTCAAGTAGCTCAAGTTCAGTTGGACCTACAAAGTATTCAGAAAAAAGTGTTTTCGAAGACTCAAAGTGTGAACAATTCAGTTCTTAAGACTTTAAAGTTGGGTGTGTCTTGTCATGCAGTAAATCATGCTCTTACTGTACCTTTACACGGGCTTCCGCAAAAGAAAGGATTAAGTCCCGACCAGTCATTGAACAGAAGAAAGCATGTCAGAGGTGTATGTTGTGTAAGTCCATGTCTTTCTGCCCCTCTTGTTCCCAATGTCCCCAATGCTGTCATCGAACAGAATGTAGGGGGAAGGCTACAAAAGTTTTGGCATATTTGGCAGGCAATGGGTGCAAATCCTCGGGTGGTGTCGGTTCTGAGAGAAGGTTACATCCTTCCCTTCAAACAGAGACCCCTTTTGACAAGGTTCCCCCTGGTTCAAAGTGGTTACGCCAATCCAGTAAAGAACCGGTTTTTACACCCATGGTGTCCGGATGGGCGGGCGGGCGGCGGGAAATAGTTTGTTCGGGCTGTATTTCAGAAACCGTAAGGTGTAGGAATTTCATACTTGGCAGGGACATTGGTTGGGGGGTGTAGGTGTGCAACGTCATGGTCTGACCTTGATTTGACCTTTGACCTTGACCTATAAAATCTTGTCTGGGCTATATCTCGGAAACCGTAAGGTGTAGGAAGTTGATACTTGGTAGGGACATTGGTTAGGAGTTGTAGGTGTGCAACATCATGGTCTGACCTTGGTGTGACCTTTGACCTTGCCGTAGTGACCTTGATCTATAAAACCTTGTCCGGGCTACATTTCAGCAACTGTAAGGTGTAGGAAGTTGATACTTGGTAGGGACATTGGTTAGGGGGGTGTAGATGTGCATTATCATAGTGTGACCTTGATTTGACCTTTGCCGTAGTGACCTTGACTTGTAAAATCTTGTCCAGGCTATATCTCAGAGACTATAAGGTGTCGGAAGTTTATACTTGGTAGGGACATTGGTTGAGGGTTTTAGGTGTGCCACGTCATGGTGTGACACTGATTGACCTTTGACCTTGCTGTATTGACCTTTAAAATCTTGTTGCACCTTTGGGTCTGTCTGTTGATGCAGATTAAGCACTGTTAAAGTCATATTAGAATTCATTAAGAATTTTATTTTGCAATTTCCCGTTTTAACAGATGGAATTTCATCAAGTGAGCCACAGACTTTTCTCCAACACCACACATAAGCATTCATTGAATGTATTGCCACTTCTGTATGCATGGGTAATATTCAAAACATCCAAACCATAATTCGGCCATTTTTGGTTTACTGATAAATGCTGTCATTTTATTATTGAATTGTCATGTTTTAATACTTCATCTTTATATACATTTCTTTTCCTTAGATATTATTTTCTCTACTTAAGCATTATTTGGACCTTAATATAACTGACACTGCTCTGAAAGTATCTTGAACTTTGTACTGTTGTACTACTTCTATATCTCATGGTGTTGAAAAATATTTCCCTAGGCTGTGGGGTACGGGCATCTCTGATGCTATTTTTAAAAGAAGCCTTACTCAACCTCATGAGCAAGTTGGTAGTAGAAAAAGTGGTTGTCAAGTCATCTCTGGCACTTTACAACCGGCTTTTCCTTGTCCCCAAACCAAACAGAAAATGGAGACCAATCTAGGATCTAAGCCAATTGAACCTATACCTCAGTACCAATACATTCAAGATGGAAACCCTGGAGACAATCCGGTTATCCTTACATACAGGGGAATGGGTGACATTGCTGGACTTCAGCGACGCGTATTTCCACATTCCAATCAATCAAAGGTCACAAAAATATCTGAGGTTTTTCCTTGACAATCAGACCTTCCAATTCACAGTTCTCCCCTTTGGTCTTGCCACAGCTCCCCTCGAATTTACAAAGGTGGTCAAGGAAGTGAAACTGATGGCGCAAGAAAAGGGTATCCGAATCCACCAGTACCTAGATGACTGGTTACTGAGAGCCCTGTGCCCGGAAATCTGCCTACAACATTCCCAGACCCTCTTGGCCCTTTGCCAACAATTAGGGTGGGTTGTAAACAGAAAAAGTCAGAACCAACCACCCCCCCCCCCCCACCCCCACCCCCACGCCCCCCCCCCCCCCACCCCCAACAGGTCTTCAATTTCGTAGGTTACCGGTTCGACCTGGTGACCGGTCGGGTCCTACCCACTCAGGACCGGTGGACAGCCCTCCAAGGGAAGTTGAAGTTCATCAAAAACCGGGAGAGTTGTACAGTCAGATAGTTCATGTCTCTGATAGGACTGCTCACAGCAACAGAAAAACAGGTGTGGTCGGGTCGACTCCATGTGAGGCCCATCCAGTGGCACTTGAAGCGACACTGGCATGTACCCGAGGTTTTGGAAAAGGTCATTCCTGTTCCTCAGTCACTTCACCCCCACCTAGATTGGTGGTTGGACAAAGACAATGTACTACGGGGCCAACCTTTGCACCCCCTTCAACATGCGGTTCAGCTGTTTACAGACGCCTCAAACGAAGGCTGGGGCGCACGCTTAGGGGACTCCACTGCAAGAGGCGTTTGGTCACTCCCAGAAAGTCACCTCCACATAAATTTCTTGGAATTAAAAGCAGTCCTTCTGGCCCTCAAGAGTTTCAAGCATCTTTGCAGGGACCAGATTGTTCTTGTAGCAACAGACAACACAACTGTAGTCTCTTACATAAACAAACAGGGAGGTATGAGATCAGGCTCTCTTTGTGCCCTCCTCTGGAGACTTCTGTCTTGGTGTCACCCACGGCGAATAAACCTGCTCGACATATTCTGGGTCGGCTGAATGTGATAGCAGACAAGCTGTCCAGACACAATCAGCCGATACAGAAAGAGTGGTCCTTCTCTCAGCAGGTGTTCAATCTTTTGTGCTCAACATGGGCCCAGCCCCAGGTAGACCTGTTTGCAACCCGGTTCAACCACAAACTTCCCAAGTTTGTATCACCAGTACCGGATCCGACAGCCTGGGCAGTAGATGCCATGAGTCTGTCATGGGAGAATCTGGATGCTTACGCTTTTCCTCCAGTCTCTCTACTCAACCAAGTGATCTCAATGGAAGTGGATCAGGGTTGTCACACAATGATCCTAATTGCCCCAGGGTGGCCCAACATGCCTTGGTTCTGGGATCTGGTCAACCTTTCAGTTCAGATTCCATTTGGGCTCCGTCTTCAATGAGATCTGGTCACAGGAATCTCAGCAATCTGAATCTACATGCCTGGCTCCTAGAGCCTCTTTGATTTAGGAATGAGGGTTCTCTAAAGAAGTGGCAGCAAGAATTGAGGCTCCTCAGAGACAATCAACCAGAGCTGTCTACAAATCAAAGTGGGCCATTTTTATGTCAGCTGACTTGTCAGTCAGCTGACATTATGTCATCACTCTGCGGCGTGGGCGTCCGCGTCCGCGTGAACAACTTCTTCTCCAAAACTACAAGGCCTAGAGACATGCTGTTTTTTTTAAAAGATACCTTATCTATCGAGGATGAAAAATTGTTCAAGGCATGCAAATCTGTCTGTTCGTCTGTTTGCTAGAGACATTACAAGGGGGGTACCCCCACCAAAAGTGTGAAAATTTCAACTTTTTATCACAATTTTCTCAGTGACTATTGCAGGGATTTCTCTCATATCTTGCATATATGTACTAGGCCAGAGGTAGATTCTCTTGTGTGAGTATGAGACCTGGATCTGTCTTACTTTTTTTTTAATAAATTTTTTTAATAATTTTTAATGCATTAAAATTCATGAAATCATGCATTAAATCACTTATAACTTCAAAAGTGTTGCATTTACAGCATCTTGTGAAAATATGTTGTTCAGCTACTTTTTTCATAGCTTCAATATGGTGAGTAAGTTGGGTGTCTGTCTCAATAGCTAAGTGAGTAATAGCTACTTTTGGGCTTTTCAGTAACTTCCATTATGAGTAAAATCACTTGTAACTTAAAAACTATTGCATTTAGAGAATTTCGTATAAATATGTTATTCAGCTACTTTTGGGCCAGCTATAACATAGTGAAATTTCAGACCTGTAGCTCATGGCATAGCTGAGTAATAGCTACTTTTAGGTTATCACTGTTGAGTAAATCGCTTATAACTTGAAAACTATTGCATTTAGAGAATTTCGTATAAATATGTTATTCAGCTACTTTTGGGTCAGCTATAACATAGTAAAATTTCAGACCTGTAGCTCATGGCATAGCTGAGTAATAGCTACTTTTAGGTTATCACTGTTGAGTAAATCACTTATAACTTGAAAAGTGTTGCATTTAGAGCATTTTGTTAAAATATGTTATTCAGCTACTTTTTTCATAGCTACAATATGGTGAGTAAGTTGGGTGTCTGTCTCAATAGCTAAGTGAGTAATAGCTACTTTTGGGCTTTTCAGTAACTTCCATCATGAGTAAAATCACTTGTAACTTAAAAACTATTGCATTTAGAGAATTTCGTATAAATATGTTATTCAGCTACTTTTGGGCCAGCTATAACATAGTAAAATTTCAGACCTGTAGCTCATGGCATAGCTGAGTAATAGCTACTTTTAGGTTATCACTGTTGAGTAAATCACTTATAACTTGAAAACTATTGCATTTAGAGTATTTTGTTTCAATATGTTATTCACCTATTTTGGGGTCAGCTATAACATAGTGAAGTTTCAGACCTGTGGCTCATTTCATAGCTGAGTAATAGCTACTTTGAAGTTCTCACTGTTGAGTAAATCAGTTATAATTGGAAAACTATTGCATTTACAGAAATTTGTGCAAATATGTTATTCAGCTACTTTTGGGTCAGCTATAACATAGTGAAATTATAGACCTATAGCTCATGGCACAACTGAGCAATAGCTATTCTCAGGTACTGACTGTTGAGTAAATCAGCTATAACTTGAAAAATATTGCATTTGGAGTATTTTGTTAAAATATATTGTTCACCTACTTTTAGGTCAGCTATAACATAGTGAAATTACAGACCTATAGCTCATGGCATAGCGGAGCAATAGCTATTTTCAGGTTCTCACTATTGAGTAAATCAGTTGTAGCTTGAAAACTATTGCATTTACAGTAGTTTGCTTAAATATGTTGTTCACCTACTTTTGGGTTAGCTATAACATAGTAAAATTTCAGACATGTAGCTCATTGCATAGCTGAGTAATAGTTCCTTTGAGGTTCTCACTGTTGAGTAAATCAGTTGTAACTTGAAAACTATTACATTCAGAGTAATTTGTTAAATATGTTATTCACAGAATTTTTGGTCAGCTATAACATAGTGAAATTGCAGACCTCTATGTCATGGCATAGCTGAGCAATAGCTACTTTCAGGTTCTCACTGTTGAGTAAATCATTGTATCCACTGGATAGCCGCAGTGTGTAGAGAGAGATTTCACCATTACTGCTCTGATGAAAAAAAATATTATAGCTAGCTTTCTTAAGTTTGCAGTATATATTAATAACCATAAAATGTTGTCTGGGAATATTTTTGGCCTCATTTTGAGAAACAAGATGGCCACCACAGGTGTTTTTTGTCAGTCATGAAAAGGGCTTATATCTCCCTTATTATTGATCCTAGAGGTTTGGGATGATAAACCAACCTGTAGGAAATCATGGGGTGGGAATCTTTTGGTGTGGTCAGATTTGACCTTCAATGACCCCTCCTTCAAGGTGAAACAAGGATAGCCAAACTTAAAAGTGCTTATAACTCGCTTATTATTGGTCCCAGAGGTTTGGGATGGTAAACAGACAGGAAATCATGGGCTGTGAATCTGTTGATATGGTCCGATTTGACCTTGGAACCCTCCTTCAAGGTCAAATGAGGATAGCGAAAATTGAAAGTGCCTACAACTCGCTTATTATTGGTGACAGAGATTTGGGATGGTAAACCATCCCATAGGAAATCATTGGGTCGGAATCTTTTGGTATGGTCAGATTTTACCTTTGGACCCCTCCTTCAAGGTCAAATGAGGACAGCCAAGCTTAAAAGTGCTTATAACTCATTTATAATTGGTCCTAAAGGTTTGGAATGGTAAACCATAGGAAATCATGGGCTGGGAATGTATTTGCGTGGTTAGATTTGACCTTGGACCCCTTCTTCAAGGTCGAACGAGGTTATTGCATTTCTAGTATTTCTTTAAATATGTTTTAACCTATTTTTTACACTTAAACAATTACCTTGTTATTTTCCTTCATAATACCATTTACAGGGCACAACTTTTTTATCCTTTTCTTCTGTCAGCTTCGGAATTTCTTTCGAACTTGCTGTTCAGTTACCATTTACTGTATTTCTGTACAGCCCTTTTCCTGATAATTATTCTGTCCTCTAATCACCTTCACAAATCAAAAACACTCAGTCAGCTGACACAGTGCCCATTCACGGGCACTCTCCTCTTGTTATCAAATGGTGGACAAACAAGGTGGACTTCAGGTCGCCCTCTGTAAACCAGATTGCAAATTTTCTCTTACATCTTTTCAAGGACAGGAATCTGCAACCAAGTACCATTGACGGCTATAGAACAGCCATTGCAGACATGGTGGGCAATGATCAGCTGAATATTAGTAAAGATGAAAACTTGACTCGTCTTCTAGACAGTTTCCATAGAGATAAGCCAAAAGGAAGGTGGGGAGTGCCCACCTGGAACCGCTCGCTGGTACTCCACCAGCTGACAAAGGCTCCCTTTGAGCCCATGCGAAAGACAGTCTTTCTCTTAGCTTTGGGCTCAGGCAAGAGACGCAGTGAAATTCACGCCTGGCTTTATGAGAATATCAGGCACCAGGAGAACTGGAGTCAGGTCTCTCTGTATCCTTCACCCAGTTTCCTATCCAAAAACAAACTGGCTAGGGAGGGCCCGACCTCTGTGGCTCCGGTAGTTATCCCGACCTTGGCTCCGACTTTGGATGATTCTCTCAAGGAGGATAAGTCTCTGTGTCCTGTAAGAGCCTTACGTTACTACTTGGATAGGACCAAGGACCTCCGCAAAGGTAAAAACCTGGTCTTTGTGTCCTTCAGGAAGAGTTTTCAGAAGGATATCCTCCCTGCTACCATCTCTTCCTGGATCAAACAAAACAGTGCTGCTTTGCTACCAGCTCTCAGATGAGGATGCCCAGAACTTGCATCAAGTCAGGGCTCATAAAGTTAGGGCCTTTGCGGCTTCCAAAGCCTTTCAGGGAGGGGTTCCCTTAGATCAGATTCTTTCAGCCTGTCATTGGAAAGCCCACAACACCTTGACTCAGTTCTACCTGAAAGACTTAGCTTGGGCAGATTCTGAGCTGTATCACTTAGGTCCCGTAATGGCTGCTCAGCAGATCCACGAGGACAAATAGCACTGTCCATCAATGTACATCAGTGTACTTAGGGTATATATTGTGCATACTGTTTATATAAATAAAAAAAAAATAAAAAAACTTCCGCTATCTTAATTACTTCTGGTTTACCATGATCCAAAATGGACCCAGGGGTTCTTCTTAGATAGTTAAATATTTCCTGTTCTTCTTCCTCATTGGTTTCGAAACTCTCATTCTCCTCTAGGTCTCTCAGTACTCTCACTCGAGCCTGTACTAAGACCTATGTATATATGGAAAATAAAGGGGGGGGATAGGGTGAGATTCCTATAGACGGTTGCCTAACCATTGCCGGATCCACCCGTCTTAGTATACAGAGTTCTTAAGAATCCCCTTTATTTGGCTACCCTCCATCCATTGGGTAGTTAGTCTCCATCTGTCCACTAGGTAAGATGTATTAACGCAATAAAATGGAAATTTAATAGTAAATTAAATTTTTATAAGTTAATACCTTACTTCGTGGACGGGGATTCCCACCCTACCTTCCCCGCTAATTTAAGCCCAAATAAAAGGGGACCTTCTAGGGTAAGTAACAAAAAGATGAAGAGCGATTGCACAACGCATGCACAGTACACCGGCAGGCAGGCTACACAGCCACCTGGCGAATGAACAGGACACTACCGGTCCCGGCCAGAGCCCAGCTCAGGACGTTTTTTTCTAACGTTTGGCGAGACCGGCAAGGCGCCGGACAGTTACATCTGTCCACTAGGTAAGGTATTAACTTGTAAAAATTTAATTTACTATTAAATTTTCCATTTAATAGGATGACCCCATTTGACATTAAACATGTGATGGCCATTTTGTTTTGGAAAATAGGCCAAAATTACTATCAAGCTAGCTTTCCTAGCCATGTATCTCTTGTGCAAATTTGATCAAGCTGGTTGCAATATTTCAAGGTTTAGAGCATCTTTATGTTTTTCAAACAATCGGCTCTGACAGTCATTTCGTTTTTCAAAATGAGGCCAAAATTTTGCAAAGACGTGTTTTCATAGCCATAAACATTCCCTGCAAATATGGTAAAGGTATCTGTATAAATTAACGAGATATTAAGGTTTATGTAAAAACGTGACGAACAGACGCACATACAGAAGGCATTTTATAATCTCCTGACCAAGGCCTGTGGCCGCTGGCGGGAAATAAAAATTAACCTCTTTATCTGTAACCTGATGCGTTATGTCTAACGTGTATTCACAGCAATGTATAGTTTCAATTGTCACAAAAGTTTTTGAAATTTTTATGTGTGATTTGTATTTGTTTATCTTGCACATATATATATAATTAATACATACATGTATAGATGTTATATGCAAATCTATTAACCCGGCATTACGTGTAATGACTGAAGCTTTCAATTTATTTCAATCCTATACAAGCAAACAAATCCAAACTGATAAATGCCTAATTTTTATGTACAAATATGAAGTATATTCATTGTATCAAAATATGTAAATAGCATACATAATTGTAAAGCATTTTGAAATATTCTGTCATTAGCCAAGTACAAATGAAAGGGATGACAATTGCTATTCTGTGAATGCGAGGCTACTTCTGGTAGAATATATGTGAAGTTTGTTCAAGCATAGTTTTCTCGGGTTGTGTTTAATAGTAAATAATAAAAGTGTATTTTTTTTGTTTTCACCTATGTCACTTTGTGTCTTGTAAATAGCACACCTACACATGCTGTGTATTCTAGTCAGTCATACATTATGAAATGGAATTCTGATGTTATTTGGGATCACTTTGTTCCATATTTCAATATCAGTCGAAATTTAAGAATTTTTTTTACCCCACAGCCCTCAAGGGCTGTCGGGGTATTGTTTTCACCCATGGTGTCCGGATGAGCGGGTGGGTGTGTGGCTGGAAAACCTATAAAATCTTTTCCGGGCTATATCTCAGAAACGGTAAGGTGTAGGAAGTTGACACTTGGTAAAGACATTGGTTAGAGGGGGTGTAGGTGTGCAACATCGTGTGGCCTCGATTCGACCTTGCCATAGTGACCTTGACCTACAAAATTTTGTCCAGGCTATACCTCAGAGACCGTAAGGTATATGAAATTGATACTTGGTATTGGGACATTGTATTGCCACGACTGTGTGTATGGGTGATATTTAAAACATTCAAACCATAATTCAGTCATGCAAAACATATATAAAGATGGGAGAGGTTTTAAATCCTAACAAATGTGTGAGGTAATTTTGGTATGTTTGGACAATATTCAAAACATCCCAACCATAATTTGACTGTGCAAGATGTGTGTATATAAACAGCTTGCAGAACAGGCAGACTGATAGGGTCTTAATCTGTTTGACCCAAAGGTATCTCTGTCAGTGTGTTTCCTGCCATATGTGAGACGTGTTTCTCTTTCGACAGATATATGGATTGCTGCAACTAATTATTAAATGTACTTTTTACCCCACAACCCTTAAGGGCTGTCGGGGTATTGTTTTCACCCATGGTGTCCGGATGGGCGGGCGGCGGGAAATAGTTTGTCCGGGCTGTATCTCACAAACCGTAAGGTGTAGGAAGTTCATACTTGGCAGGGACATTGGTTGGGGGGGTGTAGGTGTGCAACGTCATGGTCTGACCTTGATTTGACCTTTGACCTTGCCGTAGTGACCTTGAGTTTGAAAATCTTGTCCGGGCTATATCTCGGCAACCATAAGGTGTAGGAAGTTGATACTTGGCAGGGACATTAGTTAGGGGTTGTAGGTGTGCAACGTCATGGTCCAACCTTGATTTGACCTTGCCGTAGTGACCTTGACCTTTAAATACTTGTCTGGGCTGTATCTCGGAAATCATAAGGTGTAGGAAGTTGATACTTGGTAGGAACATTGGTTAGGAGTTGTAGGTGTTCAACATCATGGTCTGACCTTGATTTGACCTTGCCGTAGTGAACTTGACCTATAAAACCTTGTCCGGGCTATATCTCAGCAACTGTAAGGTGTAGGAAGTTGATACTTGGTAGGGACATTGGTTAGGGGGTGTAGGTGTGCAACGTCATGGTCTGACCTTGATTTGACCTTTGACCTTGCTGTAGTGACCTTGACCTATAAAATCTTGACCGGGGTATATCTCGGAAACCGTAAGGTGTAGGAAGTGTATAGTTGGTAGGAACATTGGTTAGGAGTTGTAGGTGTGCAACATCATAGTCTGACCTTGATTTGACCTTTGACCCTGCCGTAGTGACCTTGACCGGGCTATATCTCAGCAACTGTAAGGTATAGGAAGTTGATACTTGGTAGGGACATTGGTTAGGGGGTGTAGATGTGCAACGTCATGGTCTGACCTTGATTTGACCTTTGATCTTGCTGTAGTGACCTTGACCTATAAAATCTTGTCCGGGCTATATCTCAGAGACTGTAAGGTGTAGGAAGCTTATACTTGGTAGGGACATTGGTTGAGGGTTTTAGGTGTGCCACGTCATGGTGTAACACTGATTAACCTTTGACCTTGCTGTATTGACCTTTAAAATCGTGTTGCACCTTTGGGTCTGTCTGTTGATGCAGATTAAGCACTGTTAAAGTAATATTAGAATTCATTAAGAATTTCCTTTTGCAAGTTCCCATTGTAACTGATGGAATTTCATTAAGTGAGCCACAGGCTTTTCTCCAACACCACACATAAGCATTCATGGAATGTATTGCCACTTCTGTATGCATGGGTAATATTCAAAACATCCAAACCATAATTCGGCCATTTTTGGTTTACTGATAAATGCTGTCATTTTATTATTGAATTGTCTTGTTTTAATACTTCATCTTTATACACATTTCTTTTCATGTTTCATGGTGTTGAAAAATATTTCCCCAGGCTGTGGGGTACGGGCATCTCTGATGCTATTTTACATAATTATGCTATTTTCTATTGACATCTATTCTACAGTTAATAAATTTTACAGCATCATAATCTTTAGTTTCCTGGTTAATGCTGTCATCCTGCTATTGAATTATGTTGTTTTAATACTATATCTTTACATACATTTTCTTTCTCTTAGACATTATTTTCTCTATTTAAACATTATTTAGACCTTTATGTAACTGACACTGCTTTGAAAGTATCCCGATCTTTATACTATTTCACTACTTCTGTATCTCATGGTGTTGAAAAATATTTCCCCAGGCTGTGGGGTACAATCATCCTTAATGCTATCTTAATTGTGCTTAGGTTGTGCTTAAGTGTTTCAACACACCATGAAGAACTTAAATATGATAATTGAGCATCATTAGTTTCTTTGTGAGCAATGTTAAATGAGGTCACAGTTTTATTACCCCACAGCCCTTAAGGGACGTCGGGGTATTGTTTTCACCCATGGTGTCTGGACGGGCGGCGGGAAAAGTTGTCTGGGCTGTATCCCAGAAACCGTAAGGTGTAGGAAGTTGATACTTGGGACATTGGTTAACGAGTGTAGGTGTGCAACGTCATGGTGTGACCTTGATTTGACCTTTGACCTTGCTGTAGTGACCTTGACCTATAAAATCTTGTCCGGGCTATATCTCGGAAACCGTAAGGTGTAGGAAGTTGTTACTTGGTAGGAACATTAGTTAGGGGTTGTAGGTGTGCAACGTCATGATGTGACCTTGACCTATAAAATCTCTGGGCTATATCTCAGAAACCGCAAGGTGTAGGAAGTTGATACCTGATTCCATAAGGTGTAGAAGGTTGACAGTGGGTAGAGACATTGGTTTCGGGTGTAGGTGTGCATCATGGTGTGATCTTTAACTTTGGCTCTGCCAAAGTGTGTTCATCTGCCACATTTGAGACATATTTCTCTTATGACAAAGATATATGGATTGCTGTAACTGTTTAATATATGCAGTTTTACATAATTGTGTTTTTTTTCATTGACAGCTATTCTCCAATTAATAAATTTTACAGCTTCATAATTTTAGTTTACTGATTAATGCTGTCATCTTGCTATTCAATTGTCTTGTTTTGATACCTTATCTTTACATACATTTTCTTTCTCTTAGATGTTATTTTCTCAACTCAAACATTATTTGGAAAGTCTCCAGATCTTTGTACTTTTTCACTACTTCTATATCACATGGTGTTGAAAACTATTTCCCCAGGCTGTGGGGTACGGGCATGTCTGATGCTATTTTTCAATTCCAAAAGTGTCAATTCAATGTTGTTTCAAGTGTATCATTCAGCCGGATTTTACAAATTAATGTTGTAATTCTACATGTTTGGTTTTCATGGTGTACTACCTTTTTACAGTATCAAAAATAAATTTAACAACTAGAGGAATGCTTTTGCTAACAAAAGCGAAGCATCCCTGAAAGTTTAAAATGCTTTGTGGTTTTAATAAGCATGCTGTAAAGCTAAGAATGCACAAAGCCACGCTGTATGCTTTCCCAATACCTCTTAATACATTCTGAAGCTATAAAAGCAACGATAAAGGAGATATAAGGCAAAAACTCCAAAGCAGCTATTTATGACCCCAGTTTGGCCCATAAGGGGGGTTGGGGGGTAAAACTGACCGGCTATTTAGACTCTCCACATATGCTTTCCTATTACCTCCGAGTACATTTTATGGCTCTAAATGTATTACTTAAGAAGATAATAGGGGGGTTGACCTAAATTTAGTGGTACTTCAAAAAAAATTGTTTTTGATCATGTGACCTTCATAAAGGTCAAATTTAAGCATGCAGAAAAATTTTCCTATGCCTAAGGTATATAACTGCCAAATATGGTTTGAAACCTTCTAATAATAAGGGAGATATTCAATGGAGACCATAATGCGGCGGCGAGGAAACTGAGGCGAAAACAACGCTTAATTACAGTAGAACCTTGATTATCCGGCCTTCTATTATCTGAATCTCTGGATTAACCGAACCAAAATCTTGTCTCCCTACATATAATGCACCGTGTAGCGTCAGCGATAATACCGGATTTTACACATTCTCGGAAACTGTTTATTCTAATGCTTTATAAAACATACGCAACTTCTTTGACAATGTGCCAATCAATGAAAACGTGTTCAATTTGGTTTTGCAATGTTATAATCTCCCGGAGTAGATGACAGACTGACAAGTATCAATAGAAAAGACATCAACAATGCATAACCCGCTAAACACACGCATCATTGAAGGTGTGTTCGCTTGGGGTTTTACAGTAAATAATCTCCCGGAGTTTTTCAGTTGACAAAATGCATAACAATGTTTATCTAAAATTAAAATATCAACATACATGTTTATTACGCAAATATATCAAACTTTTTTATCAATGACTACCGAGGTCTATATCTAGTGCATAAAAATGTTTCTTCAATTATCGCCCACTCGGTAACCCATAGACAGTGAATTTCAGCTTCCTTCTTCTATCCGAACCTTTCGATTATCCGACCGGATTGTATGTCTCCCATTGTAATTGTAAAGTATTGTAACAAAGCTTTCATCAATGAAGGCTAATTGTACTTTCACCAATTGAAGCCGTAATGCCTCTTTTGTTGCCTGTATCTTATGGAATAAATTATTAATGCAGATTTTCAAGAGTTTTAAGTCTGATAATGAACCTGTCAGCGAATTCTTAAAATATATTGTGTGTATTTAATCTTTCACTATATTTTCATAATAGGAACATGCCTGGAGCTGAAAACTTAGACATCAGTTTTGCAATTATCTACCGGAATCCAGGTACTGAAAGTAACGGTAAAGCAAATACATAACAGTTCATTTAAACATACTATCACAACTAAAATCTCAAATATCTGTGAAACTATTGGGGGGAAAATGTGAAAAATGAAACTTAGGTGGACAGGCAGACTGAATATTAGATTTCACCCAGATTGTTTATAGATGTGAACAAGACAAGTTTGATACATCTCTGGTGTTTTTCAAAAAAAAAAGAAAAAAAAGTTCCACCCCCCCATATTGGGGTACCATGTTAACCTATCGCAGTACTTAAATTTATTGAATTAATACAGAAGTAAAGATAAACCTGAGGCCTCAAACTTGACACCAATGTGTACTTTCATTGATGGTTTTCACTGCTGGTTCTTGATTTTGAGCCAAGGCCCATCCTCTTTAGGAAAGCATATAAACCCCATTATCTAACAGAGTTGCTTCTAGGATGCGTTTTCTGCGATATCTCGCATTAATTTGCTTTTGCTCGCAGATTTCATCGAAGTATCCGGGGACAAGATTGTAAAAGAACGCATTCAGCACAAGGCAATGCGGGATATATATACGAAGCGAAAAGACGAGAGATCAAAGAAATCGAAACGATGCGTGGAGCGAGAGTTTGTCGAGGTTTTGATTTTTCCGTCGAAACGTTCTTCGAATAATGCCTGTAGACGATTTTGGTTTCGTGATCGTTTACAAACTCAAATATATTATGAGGTACAGACAGTATTTGGACATATTATACCCAAAAATATAAAATTAAGCTGAAAGTGGATGATTATATAAAAAATGGCTGCAAGAAAAACGAAACTTACAGTAGACTGGATTGTTACCACAACAGGAGAGGCAAGCCGGTGCTGACCCTACTGCTTCCCTGCATAAGTTGGCCGCGGGTCGTAAGTTGGCCGCCATCATATTTTGAAATTTCTATAAATCTAAAGGCCTGTATCATTCTTGAATGGTCTATTATAATAAGATTTATTATAACTACCACTTTTAAAACCTGTGCAACCACACATTTGTCTGTTTGATACATTTAAATGAGTGGTGGCCAACTTACGACCCGCGGCCAACTTATGCAGGGAAGCAGTACATATCTGTGGGGTTTCCCAACAATGTATGTCTAGAAAATATTTTACTTGAAGATCAAAATTCATGGACAACTCATTAATATTAATGAGGTTTCTTAACAATATTTTCTGCTTTAAGATAAAATACTAGATGGACCACAAAGCTCAGCTCAGATTCGTAGAAAATATTGACAATTTCATGGGATTTTTTAACAATATTTTACTAGAAGAATTTGTGGACTACTCATTAATATTCATGAGGTCACATTATTCTGTGAGGTTTTCCAACATATTCGTACAAATTGATGGTATACAGATTTTCGTGGTGGTTTTAATTCTTAATATTTTCTGATTTAAGATCAAATATAGTGGATGATCGTTAAGTCGATCACTTAAGGGACACCTATAAAGAGTGATTGTTCTAACTTCATAAAATTAAAATCAACCTTAAAATATTGAGGTACATTGAAAAATATGACTTCATAAAGCAAATAAACTAACAAACTGCTGCAACACTTCTAAGATTTTTTTTCAACAGAAACTTCAAACTTGGTTTTGAAAATGCAGAAAACAGAATGTCATTTGTAAGGTTGATCATTAAGTCGATCACCTAGTACCACCACTTTCATAGGGATCAACAAGATGAAAGCTTTGTTACAAGATGATCAATTACATCTATAGAACAAAAATTTGCACATAGATTTTATTCTAGTTGTATTATAATAAACTGGATGGTTTATTTCTGTATTGATGTAATATTTTAGTGTTCATTTCAGAAAATATAAAAATATATCCGCTTGGAACATATTGAATGACTATTTTTGTAGAATAAATTTAAGAAAAGGGTGTTTGTTTATTTTCCAATTCAAATGAAGTTAGCGGTGTGCAGTAAAGCTGTCAATGCCGACCGATCGACTTAATGAGCATATCGACATAATGATCATCTACTATACTAGAAGGACTACAGAGCTCATGTATGCGTAAAAAATATTTGACGATTCCATTGGATTTTTTAGCAATATTTTACTTGAAGAATTTGTGGACTACTCATTACTATTCATGAGGTCATGGTATTCTGTGGGGTTTTCCAACATATTTGTATGAATTGATGGTGTAATGACTGAATTTGTGATGCCATGACTTCAGATGAAAACTTAAAACCATAATGCCATGACAGGAGCCACTTTGATGTAAATAACCATTTTCAGTATTTTTTTAAAATTCTATCACTAGCCTTGAAGTTTATTTTTATTGGGCAAGACAATAAAAATTGACCACTAATTAATAGAAGTCCACTGTTAAAAATGCCTAAATAAACTGAAAATGTATTTTTTATTAGTTTAAACTTATCATAAAGTCGTCCCCCAGAATTTTTAGCCCCTCCCCCACATTTTGTGTAGTGGTGGTGGATCGCCCCCACTTTTTGAAATTCCTAGAATCAACACTGTCTAATATCTACTTGGTTGATTCAGGAATGCAGTGGTATCATATTTTCCTCCTACTTCTTAAATTCCAGCAATGCAGAGTGCAGATTCATGACCAACTAGTGTACACTACTGTACCTCAGTATGATAACCAAATAAAGCAAAATAGAGCATCTAACTTTATTAATTTGAGAGCTAGAAAAACCTGCATTAAAATATAAAGAGAAAAACAACCTGGAATGCATTAACTTGATATAAGCTAAAGCTAAAACGATGACTATACCAATGTTACAAATTTCTATCAAGTTACATTAGTTGTAAAATGTAAACATAATATAGTATTAAAACATAAAATATCAAAATGCTGAACCATTTTGCTTTGGTATTATTTGTTTGACAACTTCAAGTTACTGTTTATTTTTTCTATAACACTGCTCATCTTGCAGTTTAAACTTTATGCTGTCAATTTATTAGAAGAAGAACATCTAGCATCCTATTAATCTGCTCCTTTGTAGCTGTATTGTACTCCATAACTATGATCTGGTAGTTTTGTTCTAACATTTGTCGTATGTTATTACAAATGGTAAGTGTAATTACATGGATGTTAACTTTGCACCATAGCATCTATTAGACAACAAAATTTATTCCCAAATTATAAGAAACACTCACTAAATATATTAAATTCTACTCAAAGCAAGCACCATCTTTGTGGGCACTTTCGTGTACTGTCTACTTATTCATTCCCAAACTTTGCCATCTTGTTGTTGATTGGATTTTTCATGAATGACGGCGAGGCCATGTATTTCTTAATGCTTTCCAAACTCTGAAACACAAGATTTAATATAGCTATCAAACACTGCTCCACAACGAATCATCCCTTACATAGTCCAACTCATTTCAGTAAAACAAACAATGCCTTGACGATCATTATGGGGGCCACGGTGGCAGAGTGGTTACACTCTTGCCTCCCACCTCTGAGGCCGGGGTTCAATCCCCAGCACGGCCTCAAGTGGGAAAGCTGGTAGTTGCTTGCCGTTGGTCGGCAGTTTACAGTACAGAACCCTAACAAACTGTATGTACTGGTTTCCTCTGCCCTTCCAACTACCCGTCGTGATATGACCTGTACAGTGTTGAAAGCGACATAAAACCCCAAATAAATAAATAACTAGATTGGGCCAACTCGGCGCCAACATATCCCCAGACAGGTCATCACTCACGCCACAGGTTTTGATCGGGAATTTTTTAAAACATAATTACCCATTATTATATGAACTTCAGCACATCAATCTACTCTGTTTATATCTTCCCAAGGAAGATGGTGTATCCCCAGACGCCGAATACATAACTCAAATTATGTTTTCAATCTTCCTGCAATGATAACTCTAAACCTATTTCCAAAGTATTTAAATGATTGATGATTGAATGTCCATTCTAAAATAATAATCCCAAAAGAGCATATCTGTTTCTATATTTGTTGACAAATAAAATATTATTTTTAACTCAACTCATCATACTTTTCAATCTTCCTTCAAAGTATTTAAATGATTGATGATTCAATGTCCATTCTAAAATTTATAATCCCAAAAGCGCATATCTGTTTCTATATTTGTTCACAAATAAAATATTATTTTAAAAAAAATTATTTATATTATTATTTTATTATATTATTTTTAGAATTTGCAAATTGTTTTCAGTTATTCATTTCCTCTATACCTATATATGTGGTCCATATATATGCACCCTAAATATGTGACACAATCTCAGTTCTGACTCCCCTTTGTGTTATATGTAATGAAGCCCACCACCTCCCACCCCCACCCCTCTCCCCTTCTCCACACCTCTCTCACTATTACACAAGATCTGCAACCCCATTGAGTTCTTTGTTTCTCATCTGATATCATTAAATACCTTTGTTTATTTAGTGTCACTCAATAAAGCTGGAGGTCCCAGAGGTGGGTGGGGGGAATCCGGGTGGGGGATGTGGGTTGGGACTACAAAGAGATGGAGTGCTACAGCATAAATGGTAAACAAACAATCTATATAAAAGGGGTACTCAAATACAAAAAGAATTGAGAATTTTAAGTATGTGATTATCAACTGAAATGAGTTCATAACTGTAGGAGCTGTGTCAAAATTAACTGAGGCAAGTTGAATAAAACTGGGCTAGTTGAGGGTTAAAAATCCCCTAGTTTTACTGCATAAGGATATAATTTCATTAATATTGGGACTTAAAGCTCACTTAAAGTGTCCATTTTGTCTACTTGAATATGTTTAACCAGTTTCATTTTAAAAAGTTAAAAACTCAGCAAGCAGAGGTATAACACACAAAAATAAGTTCTTAAAAGACTAAGATAGCCATAACATTATTAATATTCAAAATTTAAATAGACAGGCATTTCCTTTTAAAAATTCAAAGATTTCAGCTCTATAACCCACATAGTTTGACAGTTACTGGGCTTTAAAGTGGCATAATGTCCATAAATTGGGTTTCTGTGGGCATTTTACAATTGTTAAAGAGACCTTAGCAATTAAACTACAGATCTGAAACTTTTTGGGGGACATACATAACAAACAAAAATTATATATAATACAGTTTAAGACTTGTCACACTAAGCATTTCCAAATAACAGGGCAAAATACAGAAAAAATGTCAAAAAAGGCACTTGGGCGAGTGTCTATGGCCCTCATACACAGGTTAAATGTCTACTAAAAACCTTGATTTTCGGCATATGTAAAAAGGACATAATAATGCATTCCCAGATGGGATTTCAGCTCCATCAATCACATAGTTTAACAGTCACAGGGCTTAAAGGTGGTAAAAAGTCCAAATATTGGGTCTCTGTGCGCCTTTTAGAGATCTCGATGTGGCTTTCAAATTAAAGCTTCAGACTTAAAATTTGTTACATACTAAGATTACACATGAATATGTATCTAATAAAGTTTGAAACTTCTCAGACTTACCATTTCCAAGTTACAGAGCAAAATATGTGAAAAATGTCTTAAAAGGGTCACTCAGGTGGGTGTTTAAGGTCCTCATACACAGGTTAAATGTCTACTTGAAGCCTTGATTTTTGGCACATGTAAAAAGAACATAATAATGTATTCCCAGATGAGATTTCAGCTCTATCAGTCACATAGTTTAACAGTCACAGGCCTTAAAATTGGCAAAAAGTCCAAATACTGGGTCTTTATGGGGCCTTCTAGAGACCTAAATGTGGCCTTCAAATTAAAGCTTCAGACTTAAAATTTGTCACATACTAAGATTACACATAGAATATACGTCTAATACAGTTTGAAACTTCTTAGACTTAACATTTCCAAGTTACAGGGAAAAATATGTGAAAAATGTCTAAAAATGGTCACTCGGGTGGGGATTTATGGTGCTCATACACAGGTTAAATGTCTTCTTAAAGCCTTAATTTTTGGCACATATAAAAATAACATACTAATATCTTCCCAGATAGGATTTGAGCTCTATCAGTCACATAGTTTGACAGTCACATGGCTTAAAAGTAGCAAAAAGTCCAAATATTGGGTCTTTGGGAGCCTTTTAGAGACCTCAATTTGACCTTCAAAATTAAAGCTTCAGACTTAAAATCTGTTACATACTAAGATTACACACAGAATATATATCTAATACAGTTTGAAACTTCTCAGACTTACCATTTCCAAGTTACAGGGAAAAAGATGTGAAAAATGTCTTATAAGGGTCACTCGGGTGGGTGTTTATGGTCCTGATACACAGGTTAACTGTCTATTAAAGGTCTAAATGTTGGGGCACATATAAGAAAACACATAGATATATTCCCAGATGATATTTAACTTAGATGAGAGACATAGTTTGAAAGCTACAGTGCTTGAAAGTGGCAAAAAGTGCATAAATTGGGTCTCTGTGGGCACTTTTGAGACCTTAAGTCGACCCCTTTGGGTAAACCTACAGCCCTAAAATTTTCTACAGACAAGGATTACATATCAAAGTTATACCTAGCGCAGTTTGAGACTCATCAGAATTACCACTTCCAAATTGTAGGGCAAAATATGTGAAAAGTATAGCAAAAAATCGCTAAGTGGGGGTATTTATGGGCCTCAAACACAATTTTCTCCTCAACTTAAAGTCATGATTTTCGGCACATGTACTAAGAACATATTAATGTGTTGTCAGGTAAAATTTCAGCCAGCTGAGCATCATAGTTTGTGACCTACAGGGCTCTAAGTGGTCAAAAGTCCAATTTCTGACCTTAAGGTGGCCATAAGTTCTTTTTTACTGGGAGTTTAAGGTCACCTTAAAATAGGGATCTTCCTTTGGGCACCCTTAACATGTGTACCAAGTTTGAAAAAAAAATATTAATTTGTTTTTGAGTTATCGCGTCCACAAGGAAATTTCTACGGCGACGGCGGCGCGACGGACCTGAATCCAATATATCCCCGACTTTCGTCTGGGGATATAAATACTATTATTATGGACCAGTTTAATATTTCAGTAAATGTCTGATAAAAAAAAATAAATAAATATGTGGGTCATACTCAGAAAGTTCTGTAAGTATAAACATTTGTAAAGAGTGTAAATGAAGTTTATAAAACAACTCCTAAAGTCTAATATCTTGTTTTGCTTCAAAGTGTTTGCCACATACCTCTATCCTATCCAAGAATTCTTTCAGATTGGGGCAGTCGTCAAGGCAACTCGGGGACAAGACACGATGTTGGTCCAAGAGTTCATACATTGGAAAGTCCACAAATGTTATCTATGTAGAAAAAAGTAAATACACAGGCTCTCACTAACTTGATATTTTTGTTGTTTTGACCGCTAATCTGATCAGATATAATTTAAAATAATAAAAGTTTTTTGTCACATTTTCATAATATTTTTAACAAAATTTGGTGCAATCAACTGAGTTGTTTTGTTTACTCTTGCAACAATATGCAGGAAATGGGTATAGTGGCAGGTATTTAACACTGAGAAAAGAACCAAAATTCTTTTATAGATCACTGAAGGTTTGTTAAGTGGAAGAGACATTTTTATCAAAAGACAATATGGAAATCAAATTTAGAAGCGAGTTCATAAAATTGAATATAGTCAAATTATAAAAGGTCAGATACTAGAAACTTTCCTGAGAAAGCTTGTGAAAGATAAGCAAAAAGTTCAAATGATACAAATTTTGCATCATACATTACCTCATCCCCAGCAAAGTACTTCTTGTCTTTCATGTAAGCTTCAAACTGTTCTAGTTTCCGCTTCAAATCTTTCAGATAGCCTTCTTTCAAGTCATCCTGTTAATAGGGTAGAAGAATGGCACTACCTAACACTACCTTATACACATACAAAAACAATTATAGGAATGAGTATCTGGCCAATGCGAAATTGATTTTATTGCATGACTTGTGTTATGTTAGTGCCTCAATTGAGTTGGCCTCACCAATGAGAGAGGTGGAGTTCATTAAAACAGAACATGCCCATCAAAACTACTTTGAAATGTAATTAAGTTCTAATATGACATGATTGTATCTGTGATTTTGATTAACCAAAGATGAAAACCTTTTGATTAAAACTACGCATAATACCTGCCAAATGGTGTCAATTCCACAATAAAAGTGCGGCAAGTGCTACCAACCCATCTCTTGTAAGAAACGTGAAATTTATCTGTGCAAAACTTACCATTTGGGATATTCACTTAAAATAACAGAACACAAGATCATCCTGGTGGTATGATCTCTCACTGGAGAGTAACTATTAAATGATTTTAAAAATTTACCTTTTTAGAGTCATAAAAGTGACCTTAAAAGCTATTTGGTGAACCCTTTCCAGAACTTTCTTTGACACAAAAGATTATTACAAGCAACCTTATTGCATTGCAGGAAATACTTTGCAGGATATGCTGCAGAGTACATAAAATGGGGCAATTTTGTCTTTCAATTTCCAGCCAATGGTTTCCTATTACCTTTTAATACATTTCAAAGATGCAAATTCACAACTCTAAACTGCACAACTGAGTGAAAGCAAATATAAGAATCAGTTTTAACTATCCACATATCTGTGTGAAAGGAAAACAATGTTTCGAATATGGCAGTAGAAAATGTTCTGGCAGAACGAAGGTCAAAGATTACACTCAGGTCACACCATAATGTTGCACATCTACACCCCCAACCAATGTTTGTACCAAGTATCAGGTCCGGTACACCTTAGGGTTTCCGAGATACAGCCTAGACCAGATTTTACAGGTAAAAGTCACAACAGTAAGGTGAAACATCAAATCAAGGTCACACCATGTCACGTGGCCAATTTTACTGGCCATCTTAGAGATAGCCGTATTTGACTAAACCATACTTGAATGGCAAGAAAAGTGGGGAGATTGCAAGTAGATGGCCATTTCCACATGATGATGCGGATGGTGATTAAGGCTGCTGGGTGTCTTGAATACTTCTTGTTTTCTGCATGCCAGTTACAATATTTCATATCAACATTTCAGTAAAATGGTATTGATAGTGATAAACTGGTTAAAGCTGTCCTTTGCTGGTGTTGTTACTCACAAACTTTGGGTTATAGAAGAGCCCGACAGCAGCATTTCTGAAGTCCATGGCTGTGTTCTCCATCACATCCACCAGAACCTTCTGACCCTCGGTTTTGCCGTCTGTAAAATACAGCAGAGCCTCCATTTTTCCATTTATTGTCCAAATATTTGCTATTTTATTACCACAGCTTTAGTATTCCTATTAGTTTTCACCAACATTTAAATTTGTCTAGGTACCCCACAGTATTGTTTTCACCCACAGTGTCCGCATTGCGGGTGGTTGGACGGCGGGAAAAAATTTGTCTAGGCTGTATCTCAGAAACCATAAGGTGTAGGACGTTGATACTTGGTAGCAACATTGGTTAGGGGGTGTAGGTGTGCAACATTATGGTGTGACCTTGATTTGACCTTCAACCTTGTCGTAGTGACCTTGAGTTTGAAAATCTTGTTCGGGCTATATCTCAGAAACTGTAAGATGTATGAAGTTTATACTTGGTGGGGGCATTGGTTAGGGTATGCAGGTGTACAACATCATGGTGTGACCATGATTTGACCTTACCGTAGTGACCTTGACCTACAAACTCGTGTCTGGGCTATATCTAAGAAATTGTATGGTGTAGGAAGTTGATAGTTGGTAGGGACATTGGTTAGGGTGTGCAGGTGTGCAACATAATGGTGTGACCTTGATTCGACCTTACCGTAGTGACCTTGACCTATAAACTCTTGTCCGGGCTATATCTCAGAAACCATAAGGTGTAGGAAGTTGATACATGGTAGGGACATTGGTTAACTGAATCCCTTTGCAGGATAAACAAGCCTTTACATTCTCCATGAAGATGCAAAATGGCCCCCAAAAATTCAAGAAAAACAAATGATTCTATTTTCTATATATTATGCAATCTGTATAGCCCTTGAGTCTAAAGTCCAGTGGAAAATGTTCCATTTGGCACGGTTTACAAGAAAAATGTAATTTTATATTTCCTGCAAAAATCCAAGATAGCTGACAAAAAACTTTGTATGGTCTAACTTTGTAAGATCTAACTTTGTATGGTCCATTGGGTCCCAAACTCCATTGGGAAATACTCTATCTCACACCATTTATGAGATAAACACAATTTAATGTTTTTCTGTGAATATTTAGGATATCTGCCAAAACCTCAGAAAATGAAATTTTGCTGATTATCTATACATCTACTTTACCACACCCTACAGATACAAATTAACTTGAAAATGCCCTATATTGGGCCACTTAAAAGATGAATACATATTTATGTTTCTGTGTGAAAGAGCAAGATCATCTGCCTCAAGAACAATCCATACAATCTATTAATAAGCCCCCATACCAAATTTGGTTCATATATGTAAGATAATTGATTCATTACTGAAAAGCCATCACTAGCATTAAATTTAGACTTAATCTGAAGGCAAAGTTTTACTGATATTGACTGAGGTTTAATTCTGAATCAGAAAGTACCCCATAAGTCCTCTGATTACACTTTATCCATCATTTTAGAACTGGCATGGGTTAAGTTTTAGGATTCAGTTGCTAAAACACACAATAACAAAAAGTCTCAGAACTTATGAAAATACAAACTCACCTAAATTATGTTTTCTGGCAATGTATCTCAAAATGGCGTTACTCTGAGTTAGCTTCACATCTCCATCTATGTAATATGGAAGCTAAAATAGTGCAATAAAACATGCAATGTAAAATTACCATTTTTATTAGAATTCATTATTGACTAACATAATTTCTGTGATAATAGCCTCTCTCTAATCATGCCCCCTCCCCCTTAACACTTTTAACAACAAGTGTAAGTGACCAAGAGTCAAAAAAAAAAAATACAAAAGTGCTCAGTAGTTAAAAGCCTACTCAGAGATTGGTAAAATTTAGAGTATAGTGTATCATTCAAATGTAGCAAAATCTCAATAAAACATAAGCAAATACTATCACACAAGTTTTTGGAGTAGCTGTACACAATTAAGGGTATGCATTAAAATACCTTGCAATATTAATTTGTAGACCATTTTTCTGTTACCTGTGATACCCAGAGGATAAAAGTCTGAAAAAAAACTATAGAGTGAAAACTAACTGAAACATGTTAAGGTTGTTTATATTTGGAGTATGCCAGTGTTTTGTTAGAAAAACCAAATTTATCCCAGGAATTTATTACAAAACTTACTGTATAAGTTTGTGACACACTTTTGCATCATGTATATGTCATATACTCTAAAACCTGATTTTTACTTTTAAATCTAGTAGAACTACCATTACTTAAACCGTGTGTTTTTATTGTTCTATTTAAAAAAATCAAATAAAATTTCTCATCATAAAATTCCCTAGTTTACAATTACACTCATGCCTAATTACCAATATGTCAAATTACCCAGTGTAACATATGTTAAAATCATAATTTTCACAAAGCATTGTAACAAAGCTTTAAAAAATCAAATTATAGACCAAGATACATTATGGCAGCTGTGAACTAACAGTTTTAATATTTTGTATGCTGAAGTTTAAGTTATATAGTTTTGTTGACATATTTTTCAAGTGGAATTATGGTGACCATATCCTGAAATATGATAGAACCTCTATTATCTAAGTTTCAATTATCTGACCTCAAGCAAACTCTCCCCAATTCCATTTAAACCTGTTATATCAGACCGTCTATTATCCATGAGGGTTGTATAATAGGGGTTAATTATACTGTATAACAAATCATGCCGAAACACGAAAATGCAATCTGGATTTTCTGTATTATTAGTATTTGATCAATTTGAACCTTGCTAACATTTTAAGAGTCTACAGCAAAATAAAATAACATTTATATTTATAATTTACTGCTTCATAGAAAAGTGTGTTCACAAAATATTTTTGAAGTAAATGAACTCTAGTATAACCCCATACAAAATCAGGATGTGAAACATTTAACCCAATTTTTAAAGTTTTTTTTTGTACAATATTGATGAAATATCTACCATTAGAAAGTCTTAAATGTTTATGTTTTCAACAGCTAATACTAAAATATTGGTTACATATTAATCAGTTCTTCGCAAAGCAAAACTGTTTTTGTTTTGTTCCAAACCAAAAATGGTATAAAGGTATTCTGTGAAAATACTCATCAAACAATACTCATTACACAATGCTCATCATAGAATACTCATCAAACGATACTCATTACACAATGCTCATAACAGAATACTCATCAAACGATACTCATTACACAATCCTCATCACAGCTCATCACAGAATACTCATGAACTGATACTCATTACACAATGCTCATCACAGAATACTCATGAAATGATACTCATTACACAATGCTCATCAAAGAATACTCATGTAATGATACGCATTACACAATGCTCATCACAGAATACTCATGAAATTGCAAATTTAATAAGTAAATTAAATTTTTATAAGTTAATACCCTATCCAATGGACAATAGCTTATCCGGTCGGCGCAGAGCGGCCCGCCAAACGTCAGAAAAAGACGTCCTGTGTCTCCACTAGCAGGTCGGTCCGTAGTACCAGTGCACTCATCAGATGGCGTGTCGTACTTCCTTCCTGTCTAGACAGAGTGACGTCATAGCATCTTTTTTGTTGTCTAAACTTATTAGACCCCTAGTAAGCTGATAGCGGGGTCGGTGGGAGGGTCTCGCGTGTCCATTGGATAGGGTATTAACTTATAAAAATTTAATTTACTTATTAAATTTGCAATTTTATTGCGTTAATCCATCCTATCCAATGGACAATAGCTGAATAACTACCGCTTGGCCGGCGGGTAAGTTACTAGGGACTTGTGTGAACTCGTGTTAGAGATGATGAAGAAAATTCCTTCTTAAAGCCTGGGTAGACCTTGAAGTCTAAAACCCTTAAGGCTATGGTCGAATATATTCATCCGGTTAACCCGGTTGGAACCGTCAGAGTCGACCTTGTCTTCCCCCCCCCCCTTTTTACAGACCTGCTCTGAGGTAGGGGAAGAGAGGGATGAGTTCAGTCCCATAAAATTAAGTCTCCCGGAGGAAGTACGTGAGATGTTGTTTTTTTTTTTTGATTGCTCCTTAACTATAGGTGCATATATACAAAAGTGTAGGCTATTTACATAGGTACAGATCTCCTCTAGGTATCGGCCTGTTGGTGGATCTGTTGAGCGGCCACCACAGGGCCAAGGTGGAAGAGCTCCGAGTCAGCCCAAGCCACATCCTTCAGATAGAATTGGGTGAAGGTATTATGAGATTTCCAGTGGCAGGCTGATAATATCTGCTCCAAGGAGACTCCCGACTGGAAGGCCTTAGAAGCAGTGAAGGCCCTTACATCATGAGCTTTAACTTGATGCAGGGTGTGGGCTTGATGATCAGAGAGCTCATAGCATAGGATCAGTTTGTTTGATCCATGAGGAGATAGTGGCAGGTGAGATGTCTTTGTCGAAGCCTTTCTTGAAGGAGACAAAAACTAATTGTTTGTCCTGCCTAATGTCTGAAGTCCTGTCCAAATAGTAGCACAAGGCTCTGACTGGACAAAGAGACCTATCAGACTTGAGGGATCTATCCAGAGTAGGAGCCAGGGCTGGTATGACCACTGGGGCTAAACTCTCCGGACCTTCCTTGGCCAGCCGATTCTTGGAGAGAAAGCTGGGAGATGGAAACAGAGACACCTTAGTCAAAGTTGGGGTTTTACATCCCGTTCAACAGCCAGGGTCATATTGGGACAGGTCCTCAGAATTGCCACTTGTGGGACTCGAACCCACAGAGGTGACAGCCTATGATTAGATGCCAAACTTGCTAACCACTAGGCCACTGAGGACCTCCAGAGACACCTTAGACCAGTCCGACTGGTGTCTGATGTTCTTATGCTGCCATGCATGGATCTCACTCCTTCTTTTGCCAGAGCCGAGGGCCAAAAGGAAGACAGTTTTGAAGGTCAGATGCTTCAGAGATGCCTCCCTAAGAGGTTCAAAAGGGGCCTTTGTCAGCTGGTGTAGTACCAGGGAAAGGTTCCAGGAAGGTATTCCCCTCCGCCCTTTGGGTCTGTCTCTGTGGAAACTTTCCAAGACACGAGTGAGATTATGATCTTTGCTGATATTGACTGTTGTATCACCTAGTTTATCAGCAATGGCAGACCTGTATCCATCGATGGTGCTGGGCTGTAACTTCTTTTCCTCAAAGAGGTACATCAGGAAGTCAGCCACCGACTTTACAGGTGGTGACCTGAAGTCCACCTGATTAGTGTCGCACCACTTTGTAAAAAGGGTCCACTTTGCCTCATAGACTGATCTGGTTGATTTTCTTTGAGGAGCCTCAATTCTTGCTGCCACTGCCTCAGAGAAACCTTGTTCTTTGATTTTTGAGGCTCTAGGAGCCAGGCATGGAGATTTAGATTTGTCAGATTTCTGTGAGGGATCTGATTGAAGGGCTGTGTTAGCAGATTGGGCAGGCTGAGAGAAACCCGACTGGACATGGCCACTAGGTCCCAAAACCAAGGCATGTTGGGCCACCCCGGGGCAATCAGAATGAGTCTCTTGCACGGGGAGTCCAGCAGCTTCTCCACCACTTTGCCCAATATGGCGGTCGGTGGGAAGGCGTATGCATCCAGATCGTCCCATGGCAGAGTGAGTGCATCCACTGCTACAGCCAGGGTGTCCGGTACTGGAGAGACAAACTGAGGTAACTTGTGGTTGAACCTCGTGGCAAATAGGTCTATCTGAGGCCGGTGCCATTGTATGCATAGCTGTCGAAAGACTTCCAGGAGGAGGGACCATTCTGTTTGGATGGTCTGACCCAGTCTGGATAGCTTGTCTGCTATCACATTGAGATGGCCTGGAATATGCCGGGCTTTTAGGGTCACCTGTCTCTGGGAACACCAGGTCAAGATTCTCCACAGTAGGGCACAGAGTGGGCCTGACCTCATGCCGCCTTCTTTGTTTATGTAAGCGACCACCGTAGTATTGTCGGTTGCCACTAGGACTATTTTGTCCACACAAGAGACTTTGGAACTCTTTGAGGGCTAGAAAAACCGCTTTGAGTTCTAGGTAGTTTATGTGCAGCTTGCTTTCCTGCACCGACCAGGACCCTCTTGCAGTGAACTCGTTTAAGTGAGCGCCCCACCCTTCTTTTGAGGCGTCTGTAAATATTTGCAGAGCGTGCCTCATGGGGTGTAATGGTTGTCCTTGGAGGACATTGCCTTCTTCCAGCCACCAGCATAAATGTGGGTGCAGAGACCTGGGTAGAGGGATGATCTTTTCTAAGGATTCCGGTACCCTCCAGTTGTTTTTGAGATGCCACTGAATGGGTCTCATGTGTAACCGGCCTAAGTGAACTTGCTTCTCTGTGGCTGTTAACAGACCTATCAAGAACATGAATTGCCGGGCCGGACAGGCCGGTAGTAACAAAAGTGCTCGTATCTTTCCCTGGAGGCTTTGCCACCGGTCCGGTGTCGGTCGGACCCGACCGGACTTGAGGTCGAACTGGTAGCCTACAAAGTTGAAGACTTGTTTGGGTTCTAGCTCTGATTTTTCCAAATTCACTAACCAGCCTAGATCCTGGCATATTTTGACCAGCATCTGAGTATGTCGGAGACAAGCTTGGGGGGATTTGGCTCTTACTAACCAGTCGTCTAGGTACTGGTGGATTCTTATACCCTTGTGCATGGCCATTAGTTTGACTTCCTTTGTGATTACAGTGAATTCCATGGGTGCTGTGGACAGACCAAAGGGAAGAGGTTTGAACTGGTAGGTCTGGTCCTGGACCTGAAATCTGAGGTATTTCCTGGACTGTTTCTGTATCGGTATGTGGAAATAAGCATCCTTGAAGTCCACCGACGTTACCCATTCCCCCTGTAGGAGGGAGGTTCTGATGGTTTCCGGCATTTCCATCTTGAATTTCTCTACTTTGAGAAATTGGTTCAGATGGCTGAGGTCCAATATAGGTCTCCATTTGTTGTTGGGTTTGGGGACTAAAAAGAGTCGGTTGTAAAACCCCAACGAGGTCTGATGGGAAATCTGTTCTACAGCATTTTTGTCGATAAGCTGATGCAATGCCTCTAACAGGTAGCTGTTCCTGAGAGGATTGGCATAGCAGCTTACGACTGTAGGAATTCTTGTGAGGTTTGGTCGGATCCGGAAAGGGAGGGTGTAGCCCTCTCGCTGGATTTGAACTACTTTGGGACCGGCACCCCGGTCCAGCCAGGTCTGCCAAAAATTTTGCAGTCTGGCCCCTACAGGCAGAGTGAGGGCAGCATTTGGTACATTTGAAACAGAATTGGCACAAGACAATGGAGTGACACAAGAAACACTTTTCACAGATTTTAATTGACACTTTTTTAATTGACATTCTGGCACTCCGGGACTTATCCCTTTCCTTTGTGGAAGCCCGGGTGCAGAAGGAACAAATTTGACAACAAGAGGCTTTACATTTAAAACTAGACAAAAGTTTTTGTACACAAAAACAAAGCGTCCCTACAGCTTTTAAGCTTTATATAAAATGCTAAAGGACTAATGTGAAGAGGTAAATGTTATTGGTGAAGAGAAATTTTCGTGAAAAGGACCATGTTAGGATCACAAGAGTTACCTTAAAACGAAAAAAACACTCAGTGCCTATGAACGGGTTCTGTATCAGCTGACTGTGTTTTCAGCTGCAAAGAAGAAGCACTTTAAAGTTTGGCTGTGCTTGTTTGACCTTGAAGGAGAGGCCCAAGGTCAAATCTGACCACATCAAAAGATTTCAAGGCCATCATTTCCTATATGTAGGTATACCATCCCAAACCTCTAGGACCAATAATAAATGAGTTATAAGCACTTTAAAGTTTGCCTATCCTCGTTGGACCTTGAAGGAGAGGCCTAAGATCAAATCCGACCACACCAGAAGATTCCCAGCACATGATTTCCTACATGTTGGTTTACCATCCCAAACCTGTAGGACCAATAATAAGTGAGTTATAAGCACTTTTCAGTTTGGCTATGCTCGTTTGACCTTGAAGAAGAAGCACTTTAAAGTTTGGCTGTGCTTGTTTGACCTTGAAGGAGAGGCCCAAGGTCAAATCTGACCACATCAAAAGAATTCAAGGCCATCATTTCCTATATGTAGGTATACCATCCCAAACCTCTAGGACCAATAATAAATGAGTTATAAGCACTTTAAAGTTTGCCTATCCTCGTTGGACCTTGAAGGAGAGGCCTAAGATCAAATCCGACCACACCAGAAGATTCCCAGCACATGATTTCCTACATGTTGGTTTACCATCCCAAACCTGTAGGACCAATAATAAGTGAGTTATAAGCACTTTTAAGTTTGGCTATGCTCGTTTGACCTTGAAGGAGAGGGCCAAGGTCAAATTCGACCACAGCAAAAGATTACCAGCCCTTAATTTCTACATGTTGGTTTACCATCCCAAACCTCTAGGACCAATCATAAGCGAGTTATAAGCACTTTAAAGTTTGGTTATGCTCATTTGACCTTGAAGGAGAGGCCCCAAGGTCAAATCTGACCACACCAGAAGATTCCCAGCACATGATTTCCTACAGGTTGGTTTACCATCCCAAAGCTCTAGGACCAATAATAAGCCACTTATAAGCACTTTTATGTTTGGCTATCCTTGTTTTACCTTGAAGAAGAGGCCCAAGGTCAAATCTGACAACACCAAAAGATTCCCAGCCCATGATTTTCTATATGTTAGTATACCATCACAAACCTCTAGGACCAATAATAAGCAAGTCATAACCACTTTTATGTTTGGCTATACTCATTTGACCTTGAACGAGGGGCACAAGGTCAAATCTGACCACACCAGAAGATTCCCAGCATATGATTTCCTACATGTTGGTATACCATCCCAATCCTCTAGGACCAATAATAAGCGAGTTATAAGCACTTTTAAGTTTGGCTATGCTTGTTTGACATTGAACGAGGGGCCCAAGGTCAAATCAGACCACACCAGAAGATTCCCAGCCCATGATTTCCTACATGTTGGTTTACCATCCCAAACCTCTAGGACCAATAATAAATCAGTTATAAGTACTTTTATGTTTAGCTATCCTCTTTTGACCTTGAAGAGGAAGCCCAAGGTCAAATCTGACCACACCAAAAGATTCCGAGCCCATGATTTCCTACATGTAGGTATCCCATCACAAACCTCTAGGACCAATAATAAGCGAGTTATAAGCACTTTTAAGTTTGTCTATCCTCGTTTGACCTTGAACAAGGGGCCCAAGGTCAAATCCGACCACACCCAAAGATTCCCAGCCCATGATTTCCTACATGTTGGTTTACCATCCCAAAGCTCTAGGACCAATAATAAGTGAGTTATAAGCACTTTTATGTTTGGCTATCCTCTTTTGACCTTGAAGAAGAGACCCAAGGTCAAATCTGACCACACCAAAAGATTCCCAGCCCATGATTTCCTACATGTTGGTATACCATCACAACCCTGTAGAACCAATAATAAGCGAGTTATAAGCACTTTTAAGTTTGGCTATGCTCGTTTGACCTTGAACAAGGGGCCCAACGTCAAATCCGACCACACCAGAAGATTCCCAGGCCATGATCTCCTACATGTTGGTTTACCATCCCAAACCTGTAGGACAAATAAGAAGCGAGTTATAAGCACTTTTATGTTTGGCTATCCTCGTTTGACCTTGAAGAAGAAGCCCAAGGTCAAATCTGACAACACCAAGAGATTCCCAGCCCATGATTTTCTATATGTTAGTATACCATCCCAAACCTGTAGGACCAAAAATAAGCAAGTCATAAGCACTTTTAAGTTTGGCTATACTCGTTTGACCTTGAACGAGGGGCACAAGGTCAAATCAGACCACACCAGAAAATTCCCAGCACATGATTTCCTGTATGTTGGTATACCATCCCAATCCTCTAGGATCAATAATAAGCGAGTTATAAGCACTTTTAAGTTTGGTTATGCTCATTTGACCTTGAAGGAGAGGCCCAAGTTCAAATCTGACCACACCAGAAGATTCCCAGCACATGATTTCCTACATGTTGCTTTACCATCCCAAAGCTGTAGGACCAATAATAAGCGAGTTACAAGCACTTTTATGTTTGCCTATACTCGTTTGACCTTGAACGAGGGGCCCAAGGTCAAATCTGACCACACCAGATGATTCCCAGCACATGATTTCCTATATGCTGGTATACCATTCCAAACCTCTAGGACCAATAATAAGCGAGTTATAAGCACTTTAAACTTTGCCTATCCTCTTTTGATCTTTCACGAGGGGCCCCAGGTCAAATCTGACCACACCAGAAGATTTCCAGCACCTGATTTCCTATATGTTGGTACACCATCCCAAACCTCTAGGACCAATAATAAGCGAGTTCAAGGCTTAATCGTAGTAAATTTTTTATGAACTTATAATCAATCGCTCAATTATGGCCCGATTGATCCCAATATCGATTGGCGCCTAGATTCCTCTGTCAGAAATGTGCCTGATTGGCTCCTTAAGATACAGAAATTCAACAAGCAACACATACAATGCATTCAAATGTTTAAAGTTACGGGATATAACAAAATTCAAAACATGTACTCATATTTTCAAAGCTCATAGGAATTTGCTACCACCTAAACTAATGGAATGATATAGATATGTCAAGCATGTTCATAACTATAATACAAGGAACTGTGGAAACATTTATCAAAATATCCCCAAAACTTTCCAAAAAAGTAGATGTCCTAGTATTATACGGGTTAAACTGTACAATCAAATTCCATCACATGTAAGATTGTTGCCATCTATAATAAGCTTCAAAAAGAGATTAAAAGAAGAATTCCTCACTAAATATAAAAAACCATTGGCTATCTAACAAATTATGGTATGACAAATGGAAGTTACGGATCTGTGTACTAAATCTGTGTGTATCTTAATCTATATTTTTACCATTAAGTACTTTGTCAAGTATGTTAAAATTTAATTAACAGACAAACAGTTCAAATTAGCATATTCATTGATAAATAGCTTCTTTGTGTCATAAATCAAAATCTATTTTATCTGCTGTATTTCTTTCTTGACTTTCTGTTGTCAGTTATGTCCAAGTTAAGTAATATTTACTAATAAGTTCATTTGAACTTCAGGCATTTCTGTTTAGTATTTATTGTATGTTCTTAACTTTATGTTGTCAGTTCTCTCCAAATTTAGGGATGTCTAGTTATAAGTTCATTTGAACTTCTGACATTTACTTTCAGCATTTATTTTAAAATGTTGTATTATTTCATTGTAATGTAATGCTGAATAAAGATCTATCTATCTATCTATGTATTCCTCCACCCGACACCATGTTTGTATACATAGTTCTTCACAATGTGTGTGGTTTTATTGCTGTTTACCTTTATAAAAGGATCTAAGAGTTCAAGAGGAAATTATTCCCATAAACTGATACATTTGTTGTGTTTTTAACATCTGCATTTTCCAACTATCTTAGTCTTTCCCAAAGTCTCTATTTATAACTATATACCTCGAAGCAGGACCCAAGTCCAGCTTATGGTTTCCCTTAGGTTGGTTTCATATTGCAAACCTTAGGACCAATAATACGTGAGTTATAACCACTTTTAAATTTGTCATTACAGGTTAGAATGTTTGGTCAAGGTTACTGTAAATATAAACCACCAGCAATTAACCTTACTTATTTCAAAAACAGTTCTACAGCTTGAAAAATGCAACAATTATAATATTGTAGGTCATTGTTTTCCTTAACAAAAATATGTGTCCGGTGTATAAAAAAACAAATTATCTGAAAGCTATGTCATATGTAGATAATGTCAGTACAGTAGTGAGTAGCACACCATATTATTTCTACAATGTTCTGTGACATATTACAGGAAATAAAATGAGTATGATGCAATGTATATTATTATAGGGACTTGTTAAATATGATGCCCATCTTGGCCACATCGATTACCAATATTCCATCAGACAATGCCACAAAGTGATCTGATATTAAAAAGGTGATTAAAATGTTAATTTCAACAGAAACAATCTGTGCACCTGAACAAGGCTACATGATTGTTTTCATCCTTGAAGTATACAACAGTGTCTTTTCTCTAAATTCTCATTGAGTGAGTTAGCCTTGCTTAAGGCTCAAATTTGTACCATATGTTTTCATACTTGTACACAGATATTTGGTATTCATAAAGCACTCATGCATGTTTTGAGATATAAACTGAGCAGACATATCATGTGTAAAATCCAGTACATGTTAATTGTAAGAATACATTATGCAAAATGACCATGTTTTCTGTATATTTTCTCTTAATTACTAGGGTACTTGAGCCTTAAGCAAGGCTATGAGTGAGTGTAAAGAAAAGGTTGAATCTACTATTAAGGTGGCATGGATCTGTATACTTTTTGAAAAAAGCAGTAAATCAGACATTTACAACTGTAGCAACTTACTATCCTAATATATATCATTAGAATATAATTCAGTGGTAATTCACTTCAAAATATGGTAAACTGAGTGAAGTTTCTGTTTGTTGGATTAATGAAGGGGAAAGATTATAAATTCCTTTTTACAAATATAAAAGAAAGAGAACAAAGTAATATATAGAGTTGTTGTACTCTACAGGAAAAAATATATGTAACTTTAGTCAAAAGCAAGAGGTTGCAAAGTAAATACACTTGTCACAGATATGAAGGCCAACTGCAAAACATTTCAAAATCACAAATGAAAAAAAAATTGCAAACCATGAACTCCTATAGGTTGGTTAATATCCAAAACTTCTAGGACCACTAATAAGCGACTCATAAGCAAGTTATAAGCACTTTTAAGTTTGCCTATCCTCATTTGACCTTGAAGGAGGGTCCCAAGGTCAAATCCGAACCCAAGAAAAGATTCCAAATCCATGATTTCCTACATCTTGGTTTACCATCCCAAACCTCTAGGACCAATAATAAGTGCTTTATAAGCACTTCTAAGTTTGCCTATCCTCATTTGACCTTGAAGGAGAGGCCCAAGGTCAAATCCGACCACACTAAAATATTAACAGCCCATGATTTCCTGCATGTTGGTTTACCGTCCCATACCTCTAGGACCAATAATAAGTGAGTTATAAGCAATTTTAACTTTGACTACCCTCGCTTGACCTTGAAGGGGGCCCCAAGGTCAAATCCGACCACAGCATAAGATTCCCTGCCCATGATTTCGTACATGTTGGTTTACCACCCCAAACCTTTAGGACAAATAATAAGTGAGTTATTCACTTTTAAGTTTGGCTATGCTCGTTTGACCTTGAAGGAGAGGCCCAAGGTCAAATCCGACCACACCAGAAGGTTCCCAGCCCATGATTTCCTATATATTGGTATACCATCCCAAAGCTCTAGGACCAATAATAAGTGAGTTATAAGCATTTTTATGTTTGGGTATCCTCGTTTGACCTTGAAGGAGAGGCCCAAGATTAAATCCGACCACACCAGAAGATTCCCAGCACATGATTTCCTATATGTTGGTATACCATCCCAAACCTCTAGGACTAATAATAAGCGAGTTATAAGCACTTTTAAGTTTGCCTATCCTCGTTTGACCTTGAACAAGGGGCACAAGGTCAAATCTAACCACACCAGAGGATTCCCTGCACATGATTTCCTATATGTTGGTATACCATCACAAACCTCTAGGACCAATAATAAGCGCAGTATAAGCACTTTTAGGTTTGGCTATCCTCATGTGACCTTGAAGGAGGGGCCCAAGGTCAAATCTGACCACACCAGAAGATTCCCAGCCCATTATTTCCTATATGTTGGTATACCATCACAAACCTCTAGGACCAATAATAAGCGAGTTATAAGCACTTTTAAGTTTGGCTATCCTCGTTTGACCTTGAGGGAGAGGCCCAAGGTCAAATCTAACCACACCAAAAGATTCCCTGCCCATGATTTCCTATATGTTGGTATACCATCCCAAACCTCTAGGGCCAATAATAAGCGAGTTATAAGCACTTTTAAGTTTGACTATGCTCGTTTGACCTTGAAGGGGGGGGGGGCCCCAAGGTCAAATGCGACCACACCAGAAGATTCCCAGCACGATTTCCTATATGTTGGTATACCATCACAAACCTCTAGGACCAATAATAAGCGAGTTATAAGCACTTTTAAGTTTGGCTATGCTCTTTGACCTTGAACAAGGGGCCCAAGGTCAAATGCGACCACACCAGAAGATTCCCAGCCCATGATTTCCTATATGTTGATATACCATCCCAATCCTCTACGACCAATAATAAGCGAGTTATAAGCACTTTTAAGTTTGGCTATGCTCGTTTGACCTTGAAGGGGGGCCCCAAGGTCAAATGCGACCACACCAGAAGATTCCCAGCACGATTTCCTATATGTTGGTATACCATCACAAACCTCTAGGACCAATAATAAGCGAGTTATAAGCACTTTTAAGTTTGGCTATGCTCTTTTGACCTTGAACGAGGGGCCCAAGGTCAAATGCGACCACACCAGAAGATTCCCAGCCCATGATTTCCTACATGTCGGTATACCATCCCAATCCTCTACGACCAATAATAAGCGAGTTATAAGCACCTTTAAGTTTGGCTATGCTCGTTTGACCTTGAAGGGGGGCAAAAGGCAAAAACTCAAAATCAGCTTTTTTATGACCCCAGTTTGACCCATAAGGGGTAAAACTGACTGGCTATTTAGACTCTCCACATATGCTTTCCCAATACCTCTTAATACATTCTGAAGCTATAAAAGCAATATTAAAGAAGATATAAGGCAAAAACTCAAAATCAGCTATTTTATGACCCCAGTTTGACCCATAAGGGGGGGTCGGGGGGTAAAACTGACCAGCTATTTAGACTCTCCACATATGCTTTCCCAATACCTCTTAATACATTCTGAAGCTATAAAAGCAACAATAAAGGAGATATAAGGCAAAAACTCAAAATCAGCTTTTTTATGACCCCAGTTTGACCCATAAGGGGGGGGCCGTGGGGTAAAACTGACTGGCTATTTAGACTCTCCACATATGCTTTCCCAATACCTCTTAATACATTCTGAAGCTATAAAAGCGACAATAAAGGAGATATACGGCAAAAACTCAAAATCAACTATTTTATGACCCCAGTTTGACCCATAAGGGGGGGGGGGCCGTGGGGTAAAACTGACCGGCTATTTAGACTCTCCACATATGGTTTCCTATTACCTCCCAATACATTTTATGGCTCTAAATGCAATACTTAAGAAGACTAGATTGGGCCAACTCGGCGCCAACATATCCCCAGACAGGTCATCACTCACGCCACAGGTTTTGATCGGGAATTTTTTAAAACATAATTACCCATTATTATATGAACTTCAGCACATCAATCTACTCTGTTTATATCTTCCCAAGGAAGATGGTGTATCCCCAGACGCCGAATACATAACTCAAATTATATTTTCAATCTTCCTGCAATGATAACTCTAAACCTATTTTCAAAGTATTTAAATGATTGATGATTGAATGTCCATTCTAAAATAATAATCCCAAAAGAGCATATCTGTTTCTATATTTGTTGACAAATAAAATATTATTTTTAACTCAACTCATCATACTTTTCAATCTTCCTTCAAAGTATTTAAATGATTGATGATTCAATGTCCATTCTAAAATTCATAATCCCAAAAGCGCATATCTGTTTCTATATTTGTTCACAAATAAAATATTATTAAAAAAAAAAATTATTTGTATTATTATTTTATTATATTATTTTTAGAATTTGCAAATTGTTTTCAGTTATTCATTTCCTCTATACCTATATATGTGGTCCATATATATGCAACCTAAATATGTGACACAATCTCAGTTCTGACTCCCCTTTGTGTTATATGTAATGAAGCCCACCACCTCCCACCCCCACCCCTCTCCCCTTCTCCACCCCTCTCTCACTATTACACAAGATCTGCAACCCCATTGAGTTCTTTGTTTCTCATCTGATATCATTAAATACCTTTGTTTATTTAGTGTCACTCAATATAGCTGGAGGTCCCAGAGGTGGGTGGGGGGAATCCGGGTGGGGGATGTGGGTTGGGACTACAAAGAGATGGAGTGCTACAGCATAAATGGTAAACAAACAATCTATATAAAAGGGGTACTCAAATACAAAAAGAATTGAGAATTTTAAGTATGTGATTATCAACTGAAATGAGTTCATAACTGTAGGAGCTGTGTCAAAATTAACTGAGGCAAGTTGAATAAAACTGGGCTAGTTGAGGGTTAAAAATCCCCTAGTTTTACTACATACGGATATAATTTCATTAATATTGGGACTTAAAGCTCACTTAAAGTGTCCATTTTGTCTACTTGAATATGTTTAACCGGCGTTTAACCAGTTTCTTTTTAAAAAGTTAAAATCTCAGCAAGCAGAGGTATAACACACAAAAATAAGTTCTTAAAAGACTAAGATAGCCATAACATTATTAATATTCAAAATTTAAATAGACAGGCATTTCCTTTTAAAAATTCAAAGATTTCAGCTCTATAACCCACATAGTTTGACAGTTACTGGGCTTTAAAGTGGCACAATGTCCATAAATTGGGTTTCTGTGGGCATTTTACAATTGTTAAAGAGACCTTAGCAATTAAACTACAGATCTGAAACTTTTGGGGGGACATACATAAGAAACAAAAATTATATATAATACAGTTTAAGACTTGTCACACTAAGCATTTCCAAATAACAGGGCAAAATACGGAAAAAATGTCCAAAAAGGCACTTGGGCGAGTGTCTATGACCCTCATACACAGGTTAAATGTCTACTAAAAACCTTGATTTTCGGCATATGTAAAAAGGACATAATAATGTATTCCCAGATGAGATTTCAGCTCTATCAGTCACATAGTTTAACAATCACAGGCCTTAAAATTGGCAAAAAGTCCAAATACTGGGTCTTTATGGGGCCTTCTAGAGACCTAAATGTGGCCTTCAAATTAAAGCTTCAGACTTAAAATTTGTCACATACTAAGATTACACATAGAATATGCATCTAATACAGTTTGAAACTTCTTAGACTTACCATTTCCAAGTTACAGGGCAAAATATGTGAAAAAATGTCTAAAAATGGTCACTCGGGTGGGGATTTATGGTCCTCATACACAGGTTAAATGTCTTCTTAAAGCCTTAATTTTTGGCACATATAAAAATAACATACTAATATCTTCCCAGATAGGATTTGAGCTCTATCAGTCACATAGTTTGACAGTCACAGGGCTTAAAAGTAGCAAGAAGTCCAAATATTGGGTCTTTGGGAGCCTTTTAGAGACCTCAATTTGACCTTCAAAATTAAAGCTTCAGACTTAAAATCTGTTACTAAGATTACACACAGAATATATATCTAATACAGTTTGAAACTTCTCAGACTTACCATTTCCAAGTTACAGGGAAAAAGATGTGAAAAATGTCTTATAAGGGTCACTCGGGTGGGTGTTTATGGTCCTGATACACAGGTTAACTGTCTATTAAAGGCCTAAATGTTGGGGCACATATAAGAAAACATATAGATATATTCCCAGATGATATTTAACTTAGATGAGAGACATAGTTTGAAAGTTACAGTGCTTGAAAGTGGCAAAAAGTGCATAAATTGGGTCTCTGTGGGCACTTTTGAGACCTTAAGTCGACCCCTTTGGGTAAACCTACAGCCCTAAAATTTTCTACAGACAAGGATTACATATCAAAGTTATACCTAGCGCAGTTTGAGACTCATCAGAATTACCACTTCCAAATTATAGGGCAAAATATGTGAAAAGTATAGCAAAAAATCCCTAAGTGGGGGTATTTATGGGCCTCAAACACAATTTTTTCCTCAACTTAAAGTCGTGATTTTCGGCACATGTACTAAGAACATATTAATGTGTTGTCAGGTAAAATTTCAGCCAGCTGAGCATCATAGTTTGTGACCTACAGGGCTCTAAGTGGCCAAAAGTCCAATTTCTGACCTTAAGGTGGCCATAAGTTCTTTTTTACTGGGAGTTTAAGGTCACCTTAAAATAGGGATCTTCCTTTGGGCACCCTTAACATGTGTACCAAGTTTGAAAAAAAATATTAATTTGTTTTTGAGTTATCGCGTCCACAAGGAAATTTCTACGGCGGCGGCGGCGGCGCGACGGACCTGAATCCAATTTATCCCCGACTTTCGTCTGGGGATATAATAATAGGGGGGTTGACCTAAATTTAAGGCTCTCAGATTGGAAGGTGTGAGGAAATCACCCATAAATGAGACATTTTTCAAGGGATTGCTCCCAAAATCTAATCAGCTCGCGTTTTCGATAGTATGAACAGGTGTGTCAAATTATAAGGCTGTGTAGCAAGTAGTTTTTCCTGAACTGTGATGACAGGGGGGGGGGGGTGTACTTAAAAAAATTGTTTTTGATCATGTGACCTTCATAAAGGTCAAATTTAAGCATGCAGAAAAATTTTCCCACGCCTAAGGTATATAAGTGCCAAATATGGTTTGAAACCTTCTAATAATAAGGGAGATATTCAAGGGAGACCATAATGCGGCGGCGGCGGCGAGGAAACTGAGGCGAAAACAAATAAGCCCCCTTTCAGGGACGCTTAATTAACCTCTTTATCTGTAACCTGATGTGTTATGTCTAACGTGTATTCACAGCAATGTATAGTTTCAATTGTCACACAAGTTTTTGAAATTTTTATGTGTGATTTGTATTTGTTTATCTTGCACATATATATAATTAATACATACATGTATAGATGTTATATGCAAATCTATTAACCAGGCATTACGTATAACGACTGAAGCTTTCAATTTATTTCAATCCTATACAAGCAAACAAATCCAAACTGATAAATGCCTAATTTTTATGTACAAATTTGCAAATTTAATAGGTAAATTAAATTTTTATAAGTTAATACCCTATCCAATGGACAATAGCTTATCCGGTCGGCGCAGACCGGCCCGCCAAACGTCAGAAAAAGACGTCCTGTGTTTCCACCGGCCAGGCCGGTCCAGATGGCGTGTGGTACTTCCTTCCTGTCTAGACAGCGTGACGTCATAGCATCTTTTTCGTTGTCTAAACCTATTAGACCCCTAATAAGCTGATAGCGGGGTCGGTGGGAGGGTCTTGTGTGTCCATTGGATAGGGTATTAACTTATAAAAATTTAATTTACCTATTAAATTTGCAATTTTATTGCGTTAATACATCCTATCCAATGGACAATAGCTGAATAACTACCGCTTGGTCGGCGGGTAAGCTATTAGGGACTAAAAACTCTAGTGAACCCATGCAAAATTCCTTTCTTAGCCTGGGTAGACCCTGAAGTCGCTAACCCTTAAGGCTATGGTCGAATATCATCATCCGGCTATCCGGAGACAAGCCGTCAGAGTCGACCTTGCCCCCCCCCCCGCCCCTTTTTAAACAGACCTGCTCTGAGGTAGGGGAAGAGAGGGATGAGTTCAGTCCCATTGAAGTAAACCCCCCGGAGGAAGTACGTCCAGATTTTTTTTTATTTTTTTTTTTTTTTTTTTTTTTTTGCTTAACTATGTGCATATATATAAAAATGTACAACTAACAAGCTATGTACAAATCTCCTCTAGGTATTTGCCTGTTGGTGGATCTGCTGAGCAGCCACAACAGGACCCAGATGGTAGAGCTCAGAATCAGCCCAAGCCACATCCTTCAGGTAAAATTGCGTGAAGGTATTATGAGATTTCCAGTGGCAGGCTGATAGAATCTGTTCTAAGGAGACTCCCGACTGGAATGCCTTAGAAGCAGCAAAAGCCCTGACATCATGAGCCTTAACTTGATGTAAGGTGTGGGCTTGGTGATCAGAGAGCTCATAGCATAGGATCACAGTTTGCTTGATCCATGAGGAGATAGTGGCAGGGGAGATGTCCTTGTCGAAACTCTTTTTGAAGGAGACAAAAACTAATTCCTTGCCCTGCCTGACGTCTGAAGTCCTGTCCAAATAGTAGCGTAGGGCTCTAACCGGACAAAGGGATCTGTCAGACTTGAGGGATCTATCCAGAGTAGGAGCTAGGGCTGGTATGACCACTGGGGCTACACTCTCTGGGCCCTCCTTTGCCAGCTGGTTCTTGGACAGAAAGCTGGGGGATGGAAACAGAGACACCTTAGACCAGTCTGACTGGTGCCTGATGTTCTTGTTTTGCCATGCATGAATCTCACTCCTTCTTTTGCCGGAACCCAGGAAGACAGTCTTGAAGGTAAGATGCTTCAGAGATGCTTCTCTAAGAGGTTCGAAAGGAGCCTTCGTTAGCTGGTGTAGTACCAGAGAGAGGTTCCAGGAGGGTATACCCCTCCGCCCTTTGGGCCTGTCTCTGTGGAAGCTGTCCAAGAGACGGGTGAGATTGTCATCCTTGCTGATATTGAGGGTGACATTACCCAGTTTATCAGCTATGGCAGATCTGTAACCATCTATGGTGCTTGGCTGTAAGTTTTTGACCTCGAAGAGGTAAAGTAAGAAGTCAGCCACTGATTTTAAAGGTGGAGAGTCGAAGTCCACCTTATTAGAGACGCACCATTTTGTAAAAATGGTCCACTTTGCCTCATAGACTGATCTGGTTGACTTTCTTTGAGGTGCCTCAATTCGTGCTGCCACTGCTTCAGAGAAGCCCTGCTCCTTGATTGCTGTGGCTCTAGGAGCCATGCGTGGAGATTTAGATTTGTCAGATTTCTGTGAGGGATCTGATTGAAGGGCTGTGTCAGAAGGTGTGGCACGTTGGGAAGACTCAATGGGATTTGGCTGGACATGTCCACCAGGTCCCAAAACCAAGGCATGTTGGGCCACCCCGGAGCAATCAGAATTATCCTGTTGCCTGGGGAGTTCAGTAATTTTTCCACTACTTTGCCCAAGATGGCCACTGGTGGGAAAGCGTAAGCATCCAGGTTCTCCCAGGGTATGCTGAGTGCATCGACTGCAATCGCTAAGGGATCCGGCACCGGTGACACAAACTGAGGCAGTTTGTTGTTGAACCTCGTGGCGAAGAGGTCCACCAGAGGTCGGTGCCACCTGAAGCATATCGCCTGAAAGGTTTCTGTGTGGAGAGACCATTCCGTCTGAATAATCTGGCCTAGTCTGGATAGCTTGTCCGCTACCACATTTAGCCGGCCCGGGATGTGACGGGCTTTGAGGGTTACTTGGTTGGTCGTACACCAAGTCAAAATTCTCCACAGAAGGGCACACAGAGGGCCCGACCTCATGCCACCTTCTTTGTTGATGTAAGACACTACTGTAGTGTTGTCTGTGGCCACCAGTACTATCTTGCCGGAACAGAGGTTTTGAAACTCTGTTAGTGCCAGAAAGACTGCTTTCAACTCGAGGTAATTGATGTGCAGTTTGCTTTCCGGTAGAGACCACACGCCTCTGGCTGTGTGTTCTTCTAAGTGAGCGCCCCACCCTTCTTTTGATGCGTCTGTAAAGATCTGCAGAGCATGGCTTAGTGGGTGTAGAGGTTGTCCTTGCAACACATTGTTTTCCTCCAACCACCATTTTAGATGTGGATGTAGGGAAGCGGGTATGGGAATGAACTTTTCTAATGATTCCGGTACCCTCCAGTTGTTCTTGAGGTGCCATTGCACGGGCCTCATGTGTAGGCAGCCTAGATAGACCTGCTTTTCTGTGGCCGTTAGGAGACCTATCAAGGACATGAACTGCCGGACCGGACAGGTCGGCCGGGCTAAGATAGCTTGAATCTTTGCTGTGAGAGTCTGCCAACGGTCCGGTGTGGGTCTGACCCGGCCGGACTCGAGGTCGAACTGGTAACCTACAAAGTCGAAGACTTGTTTTGGTTCCAGCTCTGATTTCTCCCTGTTGACTAACCAACCCAGGTCCTGGCATATTTTCAGTAGATCTCTGGTATGCTGGAGACAGGCTGGGTGGGAATTGGCCCTCACCAACCAGTCGTCTAGGTACTGGTGGATTCTTATACCCCTGTGCATGGCCATTAACTTCACTTCCTTGGCTATGACTGTGAATTCCAGAGGGGCTGTGGACAGACCAAAAGGCAGGGCCTTGAATTGGTATGTCTGCCCCTGGACGTGAAATCTCAGGTATTTCCTGGATTGTTCCTGTATCGGTACGTGGAAGTAGGTGTCCGTGAAGTCTATTGAGGTGACCCATTCCCCTCGTTGAAGGGAGGTTCTGATGGTTTCTGGTGTTTCCATCTTGAACTTCTCCACTTTTAGAAAGGGATTCAGATTGCTCAAATCTAGGATGGGCCTCCACTTGTTGTTGGGTTTGGGTACCAAGAAAAGCCGGTTGAAAAAACCTAAAGATTTTGGGTTTTGTACCGGTTCCACCGCATTTTTGGAAATAAGCTGATGCAAAGCCTCCGACAGGTAGCTGTTCCTGTGGTGGTTCACATAGCGGCTTATGACCGTTGGGTGCCTTGATAGAAAGGGCCTGTTCTGGAAGGGGAGGATGTAACCCGACCTTAACATCCGGACAACTTTGTGACTGGACCCTAGGTCCAACCAAACCTGCCAGAAACTCTGTAGTCTGGCCCCTACAGGTGGGTTTGTTACAGCATTTTTGACATTTACCACAGTTTTGACATAAGACGATGGAGTGACACAAGAAGCAAGTTTCACAGATTTTATTTTGTAACTTTTCTGAGAAAGACAAACTGCTGCCCCGGGACTTATTTCTTTCTTTTGCGAATGCCCGGGCGCAGAAGGAACACAAGGTACAACATTTAAGTTTGCAAAAGTGTCTTTTTGTCTCTGTAAGGTGCTCCCGGCCAGCAGTCCTGTTGTCAAACTGTTTACATAATAACTGTCATTTGTAAGACTGCTGGCCCTTGGCCGGTCTCGAGGAGTAGAAGGAGGCCTTGCCCTTATGCTTCTTGCCCTGTCCACGCTGACCAATGTTCTTCCATGCCGGTCGTTCCTGTTTTCTATTATCTCCACGCTTTTCAGGGCGTTCATAAGGGTGGAAACGACCCTTCTTTCCCGACTGAAGCTGACCTTTGCTTTCAAAAGCGGCGATATCTTGTTCAGCTTGTCTGAGGGCTTCATCAGGGAAGAGCATTGGAGTGTGGAGAGGTGCAGTCCTCAGGGAAGACAATGTGTCTGGCTTGATGCCCGCTTTAAGATGTGACAGATACGAATCTCTACGAGTCAAGGTCGTATTGGCCACTGACACAAAAACAAAGTCACTCAAATGTTCTAGGGTCTTTGCCATGGCCTGAGTGATGCTGGCGTTAAAGTTCAATAGAAATTGAAGTTCGTCGGCTGCATCAGCTGTTTTGGAAGCAGACTTCCCTTTGGCCATTTCTGCTTTGATAGTTTTCAACTGTCCCTTCATATTCTCCTGGACTCTGTACAAACACCTATTGAACCCAGCCGCCTGATTACATATAGTAGAGGCTTCCCTGGCCGATTTCTCCCAACATCTGAGGTTGTCCTGAGAGATCCGTCGGGAGGCTGGAGGTGTTGAAGAGATACCTGCTGCCTTAGCAATACGGCTGTATGTGCTGTTGATCTTTGAGGCGTCGGTATACCATGAAGTAACAGTCTTCTCAGTCCCAGTGTCACTCTTCTGCTGGCCGGGTACAAAGCCGTACCATTTCGCTTGGGAACGGGCCGGCTTAATAAACTGATCTTTTAGCAGTCCCCCTGCCTCAGAACTGCGAGAGGGGTAGCCCTCCACCAGTGTCAGATTAAGTTTGCCCATCTTCTTGCACAACCATTCATCGGTTGGCATTTTAACTGAGACCTTTCCTGCGGGCTGAGACTGAGGTCCGGCGAAGGGGTTGTCGTCAGATGCAGTAGCCGTTGTGTCCATATCAGGAATATGGGACCAGCCCATATAAGACCTGATCCCTCTCATAGTCTCTCTATAATTCTGATCTTCCGAGAGGGTTTGGTCAGGATCAGTAGTGGTAGCATCTGGGTCCTGGTCGGACAACTCACCTTCTTCGACAAAAATGTCTACTGGAGGTTGGTCGGAGAAATCTGAGTCAGAATCAGTATCCATAGCCGGTGGGTTCTGTAGGCCGGCTGGTGTAGGGGACGACCTGCTGGTGACCTGTTGAGAAGAGGGTGGGTCGGTACCAGGCAGATCTGAACGTCGGTCGGTAGTCGATTTCTCCCTGTGCGACTTGCTGGTCGACTGAGCTTTAGGAGCAGTCTGAGATACACCATGCAAATCTGAAGATGGGTGCTTACTATCAGAAGATGAAGAACTCGACTTGTCGGTAGCCTGACTATGTGGGGAATCACGGCCACCAGCCAAATCTGAAGTCTGAGCAGCTGTCGGTCTGATGAACGGTTCAGCGGACTTGGCAATGCCAGCCGGAGCTGTAGCAGTAGGGGTGACTTTAACTGTGGAGAAAGTCGGTTCCTTATCCATAGTCTTTGCAAGCAAGATAGCCTCTAGTCTGTTAAACCTAACCGACCATTTCTGGTCGAGCTCGTCAATCCTTGCGTCAGCTGAGGATCTGTGAGTGGTAGGTGACTTAACCGGCTTCTCTGAAGACGTAGAAGATTTAGAAGTAGATTTCTTGTCAGAAGATGATGATTTCTTCTTCTTGGCAGAGGAACTCGAACCAGGGGACTGTACCATACCCTGGCCGTCCACAGCCCCCACTACCGTCACAGAGGACGGGTGAATGAGGGTGGAACTGTCTGAGTCCTTGGTGGGAGTATCTGAAGCTTTCTTTAAATCACGTTTCTCTTTCTTTAAACGATAACTGGGGGTAGACAACTGAACACGTTGTTCCTCAGTCAAGGAATTACAAGCCTGGCAATCATTATTGGTAATGCAAGGGTCCGTGCCTTTACCTTTCTCTCTGCAGCGTGCGCAGAAACAATGGCTGTCAAAACTTGCCATGATGTGGCCACAGCTACCATGTTTCTGGCCCGGAGAAGACATAATGATCTGATGGCAGCAAAATAATAAGTTCAAAACGTTCTATATACTCCCTGAACAATGATGATACAAGTTTATAAAACAATTCTCACCAATAATAATAAAAATCTGAAGTTAAAGTTCTGTTGAAAATATTCAGTGTACACAAGCATGCGCCAAACGAAAAAGATGCTATGACGTCACGCTGTCTAGACAGGAAGGAAGTACCACACGCCATCTGGCGAGTGCACAGCACTGGACCGGCCTGGCCGGTGGAAACACAGGACGTCTTTTTCTGACGTTTGGCGGGCCGGTCTGCGCCGACCGGATAAGCTATTGTCCATTGGATAGGATGTATTAACGCAATAAAAATGAAGTATATTCATTGTATCAAAATTTGCAAATTTTAATTAGTAAATTAAATTTTTATTAGTTAATACCTTACCTACCAGACGATAGCTATATGCCGGCGCCAGCCGGTCCCGCCAAACGAAAGAAAAAGACGTCCTGGGTTTCACCCCCGGCAGGACCGGTACACTACATCCCACTCGCCAGGTGGCCTAGTTCCTGCCTCACTCGCCAGAGGGACGTGACGTCATAGCATCTTTTTCGTCCCTAAGGTTGAATTGGAAGGCTGAAAGCGGGGAAGGCTGGGTGGGAATTTCCCGTCTGGTAGGTAAGGTATTAACTAATAAAAATTTAATTTACTAATTAAAATTTGCAATTTCATTGCGTTAATACATCTTACCTACCAGACGATAGCTAGAATAACTACCCAGTGGAAGGAGGGCAGCCTTCTGAGGATTGGAGACAACTCTTATATTATACCTAGGTGTGAGGTTCTAGTCCTTTGAGGAGACATGTTAGTCTCAAGGGTAACTAGACCCACCTGCCCCCCCCTTTTTGACTGCTCTGAGGGGAGGAAGAGAGTAAGAGTTCAAGTCAATGATTCCCACGGTTAACCTGGAAGAGTAGGGAAAGTCCTATACCCAGAGGATTACTCTGAAGTAAAAGACTTTGAGAAGCCAAGGCCTAGGCTAAAAGTGAGCCTACACCTAAAACTAACTAGTATGTACACTATATATAATTATATACAAAGAAGCTTAGGGGACTAGTGGTGGATTTGCTGGGCAGCCACCACAGGACCCAAGTGAAAAAGCTCCTTATCTGCCCAGGCAACATCCTTAAGGTAAAACTGTGTAAAGGTGTTGTGGGACTTCCAGTGGCATGCTGCTAGAATCTGGTCCAGAGATATGCCACCTTGAAAGGCTTTGGAGGCCGCAAAGGCCCTAACATCATGGGCCTTAACCTGATGTAAGGTCAAGGAATCTTGGTCAGAGAGATCATAACACAACACTACTGTTTGTTTGATCCAGGACGAGATAGTGGCAGGAGAGATGTCCTTGTTAAAACCTTGTTTGAATGAAACAAAAACTAACTCCTTTCCCGTTCTTAGGTCCTGCGTTTTGTCCAGGTAGTAGCGAAGAGCCCGAACGGGGCAAAGGGATCTGTCTTCCTTTAAAGACTTATCCAGAGTGGGGGCTAAGGCCGGAATGACCACAGGGGCCACGCACTCTGGTCCCTCTTTTGCCAAGTGATTTTTCGCCAAGAAGCTTGGTGAAGGTGTCACGAAGTTCTGATTGAGGGTCAGTAAAAGGTTTCACAAAAATCGCTTTATTGGGTATACAAGTTCAGTTAAAGGTATTCACAATGCAGAACCTGAAAATTGATATTAAAATAACACTTAGTACACACTTCACTTCTCTCCAACTTTCATCACAAAACACACCTTCCAATCAAAAAATACCACTCATACACACTGAAGTATTATATTGGAAATACAGTATACAGTTCATGTAATGACATACAAGATATATATATATATACAGTTAATCAATGAATGTCACAACAGATATTATGAAATTCCAAACAGCAATATTTTATGTATGAAATACACTGTCAAACAAATAGCTGTCAGGAAATCCTCCACAAAGTCTACAGTTCCTAATATGTCCAATGAAACAGCTTCCACACAAACTGGCACCAAAATAGGTAATAATGAGAAACATCCAAATCACAAAGAACAGCTTCCTCATATGTGATATGAAATCAACAGGGATTCAGCAATCCAGTAAAGTATTCAACATTCACATCAGGCATAGCAATAAACCAGCTGAAATGAATGTAACAACACCTTAACAACATGTTCGACATAATATATAAATACAACAAACTTATGGTGATGAAATATTTTGATATATTTTGTCTTGTATAAGTTTATGTGCCACATAAAGATATATACATTGACATAAATCTATGAAAAATTGTTTCACATGTTAACATTAATATGAATGAATAAGGGACCTCATATTTAATAATGCTAGAATTAAAAGAAACAAATTACCACAGCTGCTGGTTCCACTATAATAAAACAGAGTTGATTTCAACAAATCAACCCAAGTTATAGAGTACCACTCCGTCCTTCCTGGTCAACTCTAGAAATGATACTGAAGTAAACACTTTAAACATCTACCACCCATACCAAACTGATGTCCACAACTGACCACAAAAGTATAATTAGTGAGGTGTGATTATCACACATGTGAAACAAATACCATAAAAAGGATTTGGCAACCAAGTGTAATCACTGAAGCAAATCAAATAATCTAGGTGTGGTAAAGTTCCTGCAGAAAAATTCCACAACAAAAAAAAAAAAACTGTGTATCTGTTTACATACTCCAGTAAAAATCAGAATGTCCTAATACAATACAAGAGGCTTATATTACTTTGTGACATATGCCCCACCTTTAAGTGAAAACTTCAGTTTGTAACTTTAAAATAACACAAAGTAAGTTAACATTCTAAAATATCAGTCCTACTCATGAAATCAGCACAGTTGTCTTTTCCCTTAATAGACTCTATAGTAAAATCATACTGTTGTAGGACCATAGCCCACCTCATCAATCTTCCATTTGATACTTTGTTTTTTTTTAAATAGGTAAGGGGTTGATGGTCTGTTTGTAAGACGAACGTCTGACCATAAAGATAAATTTGTAGTTTTTGAACTGCCCAAACTATTGCCAAACATTCTTTTTCTATAGTTGAGTAATGTTCTTCTCTCTGTTGCAAACGACGACTTATGAAATATACAGGAAATTTTATGTCATCATATTCCTGCATTAAAATTGCTCCTATAGCTTTGTCAGATGCATCTGTTTGCAAGAAAAACCTTTTGCTCTCATCTGGTAACTTCAACACAGGAGGGTTAGCTAAGACTGACTTCAGTTCATCAAAAGCTTTTTGATGTTTCTCTTCCCACACAAGAATGTTAGGTCTACCTTTCCTAGTTAAGTCAGTTAAAGGTTCTGCTTTCCCTGCAAAATTTTGAACAAACTTCCTGTAATAACCTATTAGACCTAGGAAAGACCTAAGTTGTTTCTTAGTTCTAGGAGGTAGTGCTTTCATTATTCTTGCTACCTTATCCTCACAGGGATTCAGTTCATTCATTCCAACAATGTGGCCTAGAAATTCAACCTTATCATAACCCAACATACACTTTGAAGGTCGAACAGAAAGGTTTGCTTTTCTTAACACATCAAATAACTGTTTTAATGTTGCCATATGACTTTGCCAATCATGTGAATATACTATGATATCATCTACATAACTGTCTACATGGTCCAAATCCTTGAGTAATAACTGCATAAGCCTGTTACAGCCCGCACCTGAAGTAACCAGACCAAAGGGAACAACCTTAAACCTGTACATGCCATCTTCAGGTGTAACAAAGGTAGTCTTGTCCCTATCTACTTCTCTAATTGGAATTTGCCAATACCCTTTACTCAAATCTAATTTGGAAAATATCTTATGAGATGACAACTTTGCATACAACTGGTCAGGCAGTGAAGTTGGCATAGGGTCAAAAAGGCACAATTTGTTTAATTTCCGATAATCCACACAGAACCTAATAGACTTGTCCTTTTTCTTGACTAGAACAATTGGTGATGCATATGGACTTGTAGAAGGTTCTATAACACCAAGATCTAACATGTCCTGAATTTCCTTCCTAATTACATGGCGCAGAGACAAAGGTACTGGATAGGGCTTAGACCTAATAGGCTGATCTGTAACCAGTGTAATGGAATGTTCAAGTAAGTTTGTCACTTTAGGAACATTGGAAAAAATATCTTCGTTCTCCCTAAGCATCTTTCTCAAGGATTCTGTTTGCTGTGGATTCAGCTTTTCATTAATCAAAACATCTCGATAGGTCTCATTTTGTTTCCTATCTGGACCTTCTAAACCAGTTATGTTAACATCATCTTCCTCATCCTCAATCACTCCAAAACACATAGCTCCACTTTCTTCCTTATCATCTTGTTCAGTAAGGTACAATTTCAAAAGATTGGTATGAAATGTCTTTATTCCACCAGGCAACTTAACCTTGTAATCATTCAACCCAACTTTACATATGACTTCAAAAGGACCCTTCCATTGCATTAATAATTTGTTATTATCTGTTGGCAACAGCAAGAGAACCTTATCCCCGGCATTAAATGACCTAACTCTAGCCTTTTTGTCATAGAAGTGCTTATACTTGGCACTCTTTACTTTCAACTCCTCAGTAGCTAACTTGCATGTTTCTTCCAACCTATGCCTCAAATCCATCACATACTGGTATGTCAGTTTAACATCTAAGCTAGTTGTTTCACTTGTCCATAACTCTTTTAGAATTCCTATAGGGCCTCTAATGGATCGACCATACAAAAGTTCAAAGGGTGAAAAACCTAAAGTCTCTTGGGGAACTTCCCTATAAGCAAATAAAAGAGGGCTTAGGTATCTATCCCAATCACGAGGCTTTTCCTCACAAAGTTTCTTTAACATTCTCTTAAGAGTTCCGCTGAATTTCTCTACCAGGCCATTACAAATGGGGTGATATGGAGTGGTATTTAACTGTCTAAGGGACAACAGCCTACTAACTTCTTTCATTAATTCTGAAGTAAACTGGGTTCCACAATCAGTTAAGATTTCATGAGGGATGCCAACTCTTGAAAATACATCTACCAATGCCTCAGCCACAACTTCAGTAGTTATTGTTTTTAATGGTACTGCTTCAGGGTATCGAGTGGCAAAATCTACAATGGTCAAAATGTAGCGATGTCCTCGGTCAGACAATGGAAAAATGGGACCAACCAAATCAACTGCAATCCTATGAAAAGGAATATCAATTATAGGCATTTTTTCTAGAGGGACCTTCTGTACTTTTCCTTTCTCAATGGTTCTCTGGCATACATCACAGGATTGGCAAAAACGTGACACATCAGAATGTATACCTGGCCAGTGAAAACTAGAAAGTATCCTATCTAAAGTTTTCTTAATACCTTGGTGTCCAGCCATGAGACCACAATGTGCAAGTTTCAAAACTTGAGAACGTAAGGCCTTTGGAATGACAATTTGTGAGACAATCTCACCTGAGACAAGCTTTGGAGACTGAAATTTTCTAAGCAACAAGTCATTAGAAATCTCAAACCAGTAAGTGCTACCGTTGGTACTGTGGAGTTTCTTGTGCTGTTTTGCAAAAACAAAACACCTGTCTAATGTGTTATCTTGCTTCTGTAACTCAATCAACTTTTGTCTGTCTACCCCTGTTTCTGTAACAGGTAAAACGTGTAATGGCTTTGGTTCAGAGGTAGATGATTTTTTACTTTGACTTCTAGTGATGACTGCTTTAGCCACTATCTGATCCTTATCTGTGGTAAAGGGTTTAGATTGCAACTTTGGAACGAAACCTTTTGTGTCAAGAGATGTGTCACTAACCCCTAATTCAGGTTCTAATTCTGGAACAAAATCCTTTGCATCATGAAATCTGTCATCAACACCTGGAACATTCCCAATAATCAATGGGTATAAAGGACTTTCAATGACAACCGCTGATATACGCCCTTTGAAAAAAGGAGTATCAAGAAACACATCTGCAACTGGAAAAGTGTGTATGGACCCATCTATGAAGGCACAACGTTGAGACCTACCATTATACTGTTTTTCAGTGACTAGGGACTTCTGCACAACAACTCCTGAGCATCCTGTATCTCTTAAAACTTGAACCAACTTATCTCCTACATAACCTTTGGATACTGGCATGTTTGTTGGGAGTTTACTAACACAAGAACTAAGGATGGGAACCTTATGACCACAATTGAGGACAAGTTCTGTCGCATCAGGAATTTGACAACTACACATACTAGCTTCATCTTGTTCACTATCTTGATTAGTAGCAATAGCAGAAACAATATGTTTCTTAATGAAACAATCCTTGGCAAAATGCCCAACCTTACCACAAAGAAAACAATTTCTAGAAGGTTTCTTCCCTTCCTGTTTCTGTGTTTGATTTTGTGGAGTGGAATTTTTGAAAGGTTTACCCTTAACTCTTACATCAGGGGATTTGTTTGTTTTAGTTTCAGTTTTTTTCTGTGGTTGTAAAGAAGTCATGCTATGTGCATCCATGTATCTTTCTGCTAACTCAGCTAGCTCTTTGTTGTTTGTAACCATTTTTTCTCTTAAATGCATAGCCATCCCACTATCACATGATGCCAAAAATTGTTCCCTAACTAACAAAGAACAAAGTTGCTTAAAATCCTTAGCTATTTTTGTTGCATCTATCCACTTGCCTAACTCATCAGCTAACCTAACAATATATTGTGAACATAATTCACCCACTTCAGGTTCACTCTCATAAAACTTTTTCTTTAAGCTTTCTTCTGTCAACTGATACCTTCTTAATAAAGCCATTTTCACTGCATCATAATTATTTCCCTCTTCACTAGACATTCTAGTATACACTTCTAAAGCTTTACCCTTAAGTAAAGTGGCTAAGTGAATTGCCCAATCTTCTTTCGGAGTTTTCATTGTCACATGGTACTTTTCAAAACGAGTCAAGTAAGAATCAATATTATCTTGCTTCTCTTCAAAGTAAGGAAGTTTAGCAGCCTTAACTTTGATCCTGCTAGACTGTTCTGAATAGCTATGTTGGTGCATGGACTCTTCTAATCTCAACTTAGCTAATTCTAGTTCATGCTGTCTGATTTTATCCTTTTCTTTCAAATGTTCCATTTCATACTCCTTATCATACTGTTCTTTCTCTCTCTCTCTATCATACTGTTCTTTCTCTCTCTCTCTATCATACTGTTCTTTCTCTCTCTCTCTATCATACTGTTGTTTTTCTTGGAAAGCCATTCTCTCATCCCTAATAAAATCTTGCAATTCCTTACCCTCAAGACCAATCTCCTTAGCTAAAATTGTTAGTTTCTCCAACTGTTCCACATCCATCCTTACAAATAATTATGTCTGGAATGACGGACAAAATCAATAAATACTTTTCAGACAGTTTGCATACACATGAAACACAAATTGGAAAAAAACAAGACTTTGTGTAGTCCAATAACAGAATGGATAATTGGGGCTATCACAAATGTCAATAATATCACTCGCAAACCCAATTTGCAACAATATCACTCGCAAACTCAATTTGCAACTTTTCTGTAATAAAAAAAAATATTTAAAAAAAAAAAAATTTAAAAAAAAACAAACAATAGTATCACTGTCTGATCCAGTAATATCTTAAATTGCTGTAATCTCAAGTTTATAATACCCAAAAGCATTTAACTGGACCAACAAACCTGACAGATGTTACGAACACCAACCAGAGAAGAAAGAAAGCAGAGCAAACTATTGCAAGAATATCAACCAAACCCAATGTTTCCCGAAAAAGAAACAAAAAAAAATCTTTATCAAACAGACAATAAAATAAAACTTAAAAAAAAATTAAAATCTGCAACTCTGAACAAAATAAACCAACATAAAAAAAAACTAAGCGTTTAATCGAATATCTCTTTTACTGAAAAAAAACCCCTCAATCCTGGCAAGCTCGCCAATTGTCACGAAGTTCTGATTGAGGGTCAGTAAAAGGTTTCACAAAAATCGCTTTATTGGGTATACAAGTTCAGTTAAAGGTATTCACAATGCAGAACCTGAAAATTGATATTAAAATAACACTTAGTACACACTTCACTTCTCTCCAACTTTCATCACAAAACACACCTTCCAATCAAAAAATACCACTCATACACACTGAAGTATTATATTGGAAATACAGTATACAGTTCATGTAATGACATACAAGATATATATATATATACAGTTAATCAATGAATGTCACAACAGATATTATGAAATTCCAAACAGCAATATTTTATGTATGAAATACACTGTCAAACAAATAGCTGTCAGGAAATCCTCCACAAAGTCTACAGTTCCTAATATGTCCAATGAAACAGCTTCCACACAAACTGGCACCAAAATAGGTAATAATGAGAAACATCCAAATCACAAAGAACAGCTTCCTCATATGTGATATGAAATCAACAGGGATTCAGCAATCCAGTAAAGTATTCAACATTCACATCAGGCATAGCAATAAACCAGCTGAAATGAATGTAACAACACCTTAACAACATGTTCGACATAATATATAAATACAACAAACTTATGGTGATGAAATATTTTGATATATTTTGTCTTGTATAAGTTTATGTGCCACATAAAGATATATACATTGACATAAATCTATGAAAAATTGTTTCACATGTTAACATTAATATAAATGAATAAGGGACCTCATATTTAATAATGCTAGAATTAAAAGAAACAAATTACCACAGCTGCTGGTTCCACTATAATAAAACAGAGTTGATTTCAACAAATCAACCCAAGTTATAGAGTACCACTCCGTCCTTCCTGGTCAACTCTAGAAATGATACTGAAGTAAACACTTTAAACATCTACCACCCATACCAAACTGATGTCCACAACTGACCACAAAAGTATAATTAGTGAGGTGTGATTATCACACATGTGAAACAAATACCATAAAAAGGATTTGGCAACCAAGTGTAATCACTGAAGCAAATCAAATAATCTAGGTGTGGTAAAGTTCCTGCAGAAAAATTCCACAACAACAAAAAAAAAAACTGTGTATCTGTTTACATACTCCAGTAAAAATCAGAATGTCCTAATACAATACAAGAGGCTTATATTACTTTGTGACATATGCCCCACCTTTAAGTGAAAACTTCAGTTTGTAACTTTAAAATAACACAAAGTAAGTTAACATTCTAAAATATCAGTCCTACTCATGAAATCAGCACAGTTGTCTTTTCCCTTAATAGACTCTATAGTAAAATCATACTGTTGTAGGACCATAGCCCACCTCATCAATCTTCCATTTGATACTTTGTTTTTTTTTAAATAGGTAAGGGGTTGATGGTCTGTTTGTAAGACGAACGTCTGACCATAAAGATAAATTTGTAGTTTTTGAACTGCCCAAACTATTGCCAAACATTCTTTTTCTATAGTTGAGTAATGTTCTTCTCTCTGTTGCAAACGACGACTTATGAAATATACAGGAAATTTTATGTCATCATATTCCTGCATTAAAATTGCTCCTATAGCTTTGTCAGATGCATCTGTTTGCAAGAAAAACCTTTTGCTCTCATCTGGTAACTTCAACACAGGAGGGTTAGCTAAGACTGACTTCAGTTCATCAAAAGCTTTTTGATGTTTCTCTTCCCACACAAGAATGTTAGGTCTACCTTTCCTAGTTAAGTCAGTTAAAGGTTCTGCTTTCCCTGCAAAATTTTGAACAAACTTCCTGTAATAACCTATTAGACCTAGGAAAGACCTAAGTTGTTTCTTAGTTCTAGGAGGTAGTGCTTTCATTATTCTTGCTACCTTATCCTCACAGGGATTCAGTTCATTCATTCCAACAATGTGGCCTAGAAATTCAACCTTATCATAACCCAACATACACTTTGAAGGTCGAACAGAAAGGTTTGCTTTTCTTAACACATCAAATAACTGTTTTAATGTTGCCATATGACTTTGCCAATCATGTGAATATACTATGATATCATCTACATAACTGTCTACATGGTCCAAATCCTTGAGTAATAACTGCATAAGCCTGTTACAGCCCGCACCTGAAGTAACCAGACCAAAGGGAACAACCTTAAACCTGTACATGCCATCTTCAGGTGTAACAAAGGTAGTCTTGTCCCTATCTACTTCTCTAATTGGAATTTGCCAATACCCTTTACTCAAATCTAATTTGGAAAATATCTTATGAGATGACAACTTTGCATACAACTGGTCAGGCAGTGAAGTTGGCATAGGGTCAAAAAGGCACAATTTGTTTAATTTCCGATAATCCACACAGAACCTAATAGACTTGTCCTTTTTCTTGACTAGAACAATTGGTGATGCATATGGACTTGTAGAAGGTTCTATAACACCAAGATCTAACATGTCCTGAATTTCCTTCCTAATTACATGGCACAGAGACAAAGGTACTGGATAGGGCGTAGACCTAATAGGCTGATCTGTAACCAGTGTAATGGAATGTTCAAGTAAGTTTGTCACTTTAGGAACATTGGAAAAAATATCTTCGTTCTCCCTAAGCATCTTTCTCAAGGATTCTGTTTGCTGTGGATTCAGCTTTTCATTAATCAAAACATCTCGATAGGTCTCATTTTGTTTCCTATCTGGACCTTCTAAACCAGTTATGTTAACATCATCTTCCTCATCCTCAATCACTCCAAAACACATAGCTCCACTTTCTTCCTTATCATCTTGTTCAGTAAGGTACAATTTCAAAAGATTGGTATGAAATGTCTTTATTCCACCAGGCAACTTAACCTTGTAATCATTCAACCCAACTTTACATATGACTTCAAAAGGACCCTTCCATTGCATTAATAATTTGTTATTATCTGTTGGCAACAGCAAGAGAACCTTATCCCCGGCATTAAATGACCTAACTCTAGCCTTTTTGTCATAGAAGTGCTTATACTTGGCACTCTTTACTTTCAACTCCTCAGTAGCTAACTTGCATGTTTCTTCCAACCTATGCCTCAAATCCATCACATACTGGTATGTCAGTTTAACATCTAAGCTAGTTGTTTCACTTGTCCATAACTCTTTTAGAATTCCTATAGGGCCTCTAATGGATCGACCATACAAAAGTTCAAAGGGTGAAAAACCTAAAGTCTCTTGGGGAACTTCCCTATAAGCAAATAAAAGAGGGCTTAGGTATCTATCCCAATCACGAGGCTTTTCCTCACAAAGTTTCTTTAACATTCTCTTAAGAGTTCCGTTGAATTTCTCTACCAGGCCATTACAAATGGGGTGATATGGAGTGGTATTTAACTGTCTAAGGGACAACAGCCTACTAACTTCTTTCATTAATTCTGAAGTAAACTGGGTTCCACAATCAGTTAAGATTTCATGAGGGATGCCAACTCTTGAAAATACATCTACCAATGCCTCAGCCACAACTTCAGTAGTTATTGTTTTTAATGGTACTGCTTCAGGGTATCGAGTGGCAAAATCTACAATGGTCAAAATGTAGCGATGTCCTCGGTCAGACAATGGAAAAATGGGACCAACCAAATCAACTGCAATCCTATGAAAAGGAATATCAATTATAGGCATTTTTTCTAGAGGGACCTTCTGTACTTTTCCTTTCTCAATGGTTCTCTGGCATACATCACAGGATTGGCAAAAACGTGACACATCAGAATGTATACCTGGCCAGTGAAAACTAGAAAGTATCCTATCTAAAGTTTTCTTAATACCTTGGTGTCCAGCCATGAGACCACAATGTGCAAGTTTCAAAACTTGAGAACGTAAGGCCTTTGGAATGACAATTTGTGAGACAATCTCACCTGAGACAAGCTTTGGAGACTGAAATTTTCTAAGCAACAAGTCATTAGAAATCTCAAACCAGTAAGTGCTACCGTTGGTACTGTGGAGTTTCTTGTGCTGTTTTGCAAAAACAAAACACCTGTCTAATGTGTTATCTTGCTTCTGTAACTCAATCAACTTTTGTCTGTCTACCCCTGTTTCTGTAACAGGTAAAACGTGTAATGGCTTTGGTTCAGAGGTAGATGATTTTTTACTTTGACTTCTAGTGATGACTGCTTTAGCCACTATCTGATCCTTATCTGTGGTAAAGGGTTTAGATTGCAACTTTGGAACGAAACCTTTTGTGTCAAGAGATGTGTCACTAACCCCTAATTCAGGTTCTAATTCTGGAACAAAATCCTTTGCATCAAGAAATCTGTCATCAACACCTGGAACATTCCCAATAATCAATGGGTATAAAGGACTTTCAATGACAACCGCTGATATACGCCCTTTGAAAAAAGGAGTATCAAGAAACACATCTGCAACTGGAAAAGTGTGTATGGACCCATCTATGAAGGCACAACGTTGAGACCTACCATTATACTGTTTTTCAGTGACTAGGGACTTCTGCACAACAACTCCTGAGCATCCTGTATCTCTTAAAACTTGAACCAACTTATCTCCTACATAACCTTTGGATACTGGCATGTTTGTTGGGAGTTTACTAACACAAGAACTAAGGATGGGAACCTTATGACCACAATTGAGGACAAGTTCTGTCGCATCAGGAATTTGACAACTACACATACTAGCTTCATCTTGTTCACTATCTTGATTAGTAGCAATAGCAGAAACAATATGTTTCTTAATGAAACAATCCTTGGCAAAATGCCCAACCTTACCACAAAGAAAACAATTTCTAGAAGGTTTCTTCCCTTCCTGTTTCTGTGTTTGATTTTGTGGAGTGGAATTTTTGAAAGGTTTACCCTTAACTCTTACATCAGGGGATTTGTTTGTTTTAGTTTCAGTTTTTTTCTGTGGTTGTAAAGAAGTCATGCTATGTGCATCCATGTATCTTTCTGCTAACTCAGCTAGCTCTTTGTTGTTTGTAACCATTTTTTCTCTTAAATGCATAGCCATCCCACTATCACATGATGCCAAAAATTGTTCCCTAACTAACAAAGAACAAAGTTGCTTAAAATCCTTAGCTATTTTTGTTGCATCTATCCACTTGCCTAACTCATCAGCTAACCTAACAATATATTGTGAACATAATTCACCCACTTCAGGTTCACTCTCATAAAACTTTTTCTTTAAGCTTTCTTCTGTCAACTGATACCTTCTTAATAAAGCCATTTTCACTGCATCATAATTATTTCCCTCTTCACTAGACATTCTAGTATACACTTCTAAAGCTTTACCCTTAAGTAAAGTGGCTAAGTGAATTGCCCAATCTTCTTTCGGAGTTTTCATTGTCACATGGTACTTTTCAAAACGAGTCAAGTAAGAATCAATATTATCTTGCTTCTCTTCAAAGTAAGGAAGTTTAGCAGCCTTAACTTTGATCCTGCTAGACTGTTCTGAATAGCTATGTTGGTGCATGGACTCTTCTAATCTCAACTTAGCTAATTCTAGTTCATGCTGTCTGATTTTATCCTTTTCTTTCAAATGTTCCATTTCATACTCCTTATCATACTGTTCTTTCTCTCTCTCTCTATCATACTGTTCTTTCTCTCTCTCTCTATCATACTGTTCTTTCTCTCTCTCTCTATCATACTGTTGTTTTTCTTGGAAAGCCATTCTCTCATCCCTAATAAAATCTTGCAATTCCTTACCCTCAAGACCAATCTCCTTAGCTAAAATTGTTAGTTTCTCCAACTGTTCCACATCCATCCTTACAAATAATTATGTCTGGAATGACGGACAAAATCAATAAATACTTTTCAGACAGTTTGCATACACATGAAACACAAATTGGAAAAAAACAAGACTTTGTGTAGTCCAATAACAGAATGGATAATTGGGGCTATCACAAATGTCAATAATATCACTCGCAAACCCAATTTGCAACAATATCACTCGCAAACTCAATTTGCAACTTTTCTGTAATAAAAAAAAATATTTAAAAAAAAAAAAATTTAAAAAAAAACAAACAATAGTATCACTGTCTGATCCAGTAATATCTTAAATTGCTGTAATCTCAAGTTTATAATACCCAAAAGCATTTAACTGGACCAACAAACCTGACAGATGTTATGAACACCAACCAGAGAAGAAAGAAAGCAGAGCAAACTATTGCAAGAATATCAACCAAACCCAATGTTTCCCGAAAAAGAAACAAAAAAAAAATCTTTATCAAACAGACAATAAAATAAAACTTAAAAAAAAATTAAAATCTGCAACTCTGAACAAAATAAACCAACATAAAAAAAAACTAAGCGTTTAATCGAATATCTCTTTTACTGAAAAAAAACCCCTCAATCCTGGCAAGCTCGCCAATTGTCACGAAGTTCTGATTGAGGGTCAGTAAAAGGTTTCACAAAAATCGCTTTATTGGGTATACAAGTTCAGTTAAAGGTATTCACAATGCAGAACCTGAAAATTGATATTAAAATAACACTTAGTACACACTTCACTTCTCTCCAACTTTCATCACAAAACACACCTTCCAATCAAAAAATACCACTCATACACACTGAAGTATTATATTGGAAATACAGTATACAGTTCATGTAATGACATACAAGATATATATATATATACAGTTAATCAATGAATGTCACAACAGATATTATGAAATTCCAAACAGCAATATTTTATGTATGAAATACACTGTCAAACAAATAGCTGTCAGGAAATCCTCCACAAAGTCTACAGTTCCTAATATGTCCAATGAAACAGCTTCCACACAAACTGGCACCAAAATAGGTAATAATGAGAAACATCCAAATCACAAAGAACAGCTTCCTCATATGTGATATGAAATCAACAGGGATTCAGCAATCCAGTAAAGTATTCAACATTCACATCAGGCATAGCAATAAACCAGCTGAAATGAATGTAACAACACCTTAACAACATGTTCGACATAATATATAAATACAACAAACTTATGGTGATGAAATATTTTGATATATTTTGTCTTGTATAAGTTTATGTGCCACATAAAGATATATACATTGACATAAATCTATGAAAAATTGTTTCACATGTTAACATTAATATAAATGAATAAGGGACCTCATATTTAATAATGCTAGAATTAAAAGAAACAAATTACCACAGCTGCTGGTTCCACTATAATAAAACAGAGTTGATTTCAACAAATCAACCCAAGTTATAGAGTACCACTCCGTCCTTCCTGGTCAACTCTAGAAATGATACTGAAGTAAACACTTTAAACATCTACCACCCATACCAAACTGATGTCCACAACTGACCACAAAAGTATAATTAGTGAGGTGTGATTATCACACATGTGAAACAAATACCATAAAAAGGATTTGGCAACCAAGTGTAATCACTGAAGCAAATCAAATAATCTAGGTGTGGTAAAGTTCCTGCAGAAAAATTCCACAACAACAAAAAAAAAAACTGTGTATCTGTTTACATACTCCAGTAAAAATCAGAATGTCCTAATACAATACAAGAGGCTTATATTACTTTGTGACATATGCCCCACCTTTAAGTGAAAACTTCAGTTTGTAACTTTAAAATAACACAAAGTAAGTTAACATTCTAAAATATCAGTCCTACTCATGAAATCAGCACAGTTGTCTTTTCCCTTAATAGACTCTATAGTAAAATCATACTGTTGTAGGACCATAGCCCACCTCATCAATCTTCCATTTGATACTTTGTTTTTTTTTAAATAGGTAAGGGGTTGATGGTCTGTTTGTAAGACGAACGTCTGACCATAAAGATAAATTTGTAGTTTTTGAACTGCCCAAACTATTGCCAAACATTCTTTTTCTATAGTTGAGTAATGTTCTTCTCTCTGTTGCAAACGACGACTTATGAAATATACAGGAAATTTTATGTCATCATATTCCTGCATTAAAATTGCTCCTATAGCTTTGTCAGATGCATCTGTTTGCAAGAAAAACCTTTTGCTCTCATCTGGTAACTTCAACACAGGAGGGTTAGCTAAGACTGACTTCAGTTCATCAAAAGCTTTTTGATGTTTCTCTTCCCACACAAGAATGTTAGGTCTACCTTTCCTAGTTAAGTCAGTTAAAGGTTCTGCTTTCCCTGCAAAATTTTGAACAAACTTCCTGTAATAACCTATTAGACCTAGGAAAGACCTAAGTTGTTTCTTAGTTCTAGGAGGTAGTGCTTTCATTATTCTTGCTACCTTATCCTCACAGGGATTCAGTTCATTCATTCCAACAATGTGGCCTAGAAATTCAACCTTATCATAACCCAACATACACTTTGAAGGTCGAACAGAAAGGTTTGCTTTTCTTAACACATCAAATAACTGTTTTAATGTTGCCATATGACTTTGCCAATCATGTGAATATACTATGATATCATCTACATAACTGTCTACATGGTCCAAATCCTTGAGTAATAACTGCATAAGCCTGTTACAGCCCGCACCTGAAGTAACCAGACCAAAGGGAACAACCTTAAACCTGTACATGCCATCTTCAGGTGTAACAAAGGTAGTCTTGTCCCTATCTACTTCTCTAATTGGAATTTGCCAATACCCTTTACTCAAATCTAATTTGGAAAATATCTTATGAGATGACAACTTTGCATACAACTGGTCAGGCAGTGAAGTTGGCATAGGGTCAAAAAGGCACAATTTGTTTAATTTCCGATAATCCACACAGAACCTAATAGACTTGTCCTTTTTCTTGACTAGAACAATTGGTGATGCATATGGACTTGTAGAAGGTTCTATAACACCAAGATCTAACATGTCCTGAATTTCCTTCCTAATTACATGGCGCAGAGACAAAGGTACTGGATAGGGCTTAGACCTAATAGGCTGATCTGTAACCAGTGTAATGGAATGTTCAAGTAAGTTTGTCACTTTAGGAACATTGGAAAAAATATCTTCGTTCTCCCTAAGCATCTTTCTCAAGGATTCTGTTTGCTGTGGATTCAGCTTTTCATTAATCAAAACATCTCGATAGGTCTCATTTTGTTTCCTATCTGGACCTTCTAAACCAGTTATGTTAACATCATCTTCCTCATCCTCAATCACTCCAAAACACATAGCTCCACTTTCTTCCTTATCATCTTGTTCAGTAAGGTACAATTTCAAAAGATTGGTATGAAATGTCTTTATTCCACCAGGCAACTTAACCTTGTAATCATTCAACCCAACTTTACATATGACTTCAAAAGGACCCTTCCATTGCATTAATAATTTGTTATTATCTGTTGGCAACAGCAAGAGAACCTTATCCCCGGCATTAAATGACCTAACTCTAGCCTTTTTGTCATAGAAGTGCTTATACTTGGCACTCTTTACTTTCAACTCCTCAGTAGCTAACTTGCATGTTTCTTCCAACCTATGCCTCAAATCCATCACATACTGGTATGTCAGTTTAACATCTAAGCTAGTTGTTTCACTTGTCCATAACTCTTTTAGAATTCCTATAGGGCCTCTAATGGATCGACCATACAAAAGTTCAAAGGGTGAAAAACCTAAAGTCTCTTGGGGAACTTCCCTATAAGCAAATAAAAGAGGGCTTAGGTATCTATCCCAATCACGAGGCTTTTCCTCACAAAGTTTCTTTAACATTCTCTTAAGAGTTCCGTTGAATTTCTCTACCAGGCCATTACAAATGGGGTGATATGGAGTGGTATTTAACTGTCTAAGGGACAACAGCCTACTAACTTCTTTCATTAATTCTGAAGTAAACTGGGTTCCACAATCAGTTAAGATTTCATGAGGGATGCCAACTCTTGAAAATACATCTACCAATGCCTCAGCCACAACTTCAGTAGTTATTGTTTTTAATGGTACTGCTTCAGGGTATCGAGTGGCAAAATCTACAATGGTCAAAATGTAGCGATGTCCTCGGTCAGACAACGGAAAAATGGGACCAACCAAATCAACTGCAATCCTATGAAAAGGAATATCAATTATAGGCATTTTTTCTAGAGGGACCTTCTGTACTTTTCCTTTCTCAATGGTTCTCTGGCATACATCACAGGATTGGCAAAAACGTGACACATCAGAATGTATACCTGGCCAGTGAAAACTAGAAAGTATCCTATCTAAAGTTTTCTTAATACCTTGGTGTCCAGCCATGAGACCACAATGTGCAAGTTTCAAAACTTGAGAACGTAAGGCCTTTGGAATGACAATTTGTGAGACAATCTCACCTGAGACAAGCTTTGGAGACTGAAATTTTCTAAGCAACAAGTCATTAGAAATCTCAAACCAGTAAGTGCTACCGTTGGTACTGTGGAGTTTCTTGTGCTGTTTTGCAAAAACAAAACACCTGTCTAATGTGTTATCTTGCTTCTGTAACTCAATCAACTTTTGTCTGTCTACCCCTGTTTCTGTAACAGGTAAAACGTGTAATGGCTTTGGTTCAGAGGTAGATGATTTTTTACTTTGACTTCTAGTGATGACTGCTTTAGCCACTATCTGATCCTTATCTGTGGTAAAGGGTTTAGATTGCAACTTTGGAACGAAACCTTTTGTGTCAAGAGATGTGTCACTAACCCCTAATTCAGGTTCTAATTCTGGAACAAAATCCTTTGCATCAAGAAATCTGTCATCAACACCTGGAACATTCCCAATAATCAATGGGTATAAAGGACTTTCAATGACAACCGCTGATATACGCCCTTTGAAAAAAGGAGTATCAAGAAACACATCTGCAACTGGAAAAGTGTGTATGGACCCATCTATGAAGGCACAACGTTGAGACCTACCATTATACTGTTTTTCAGTGACTAGGGACTTCTGCACAACAACTCCTGAGCATCCTGTATCTCTTAAAACTTGAACCAACTTATCTCCTACATAACCTTTGGATACTGGCATGTTTGTTGGGAGTTTACTAACACAAGAACTAAGGATGGGAACCTTATGACCACAATTGAGGACAAGTTCTGTCGCATCAGGAATTTGACAACTACACATACTAGCTTCATCTTGTTCACTATCTTGATTAGTAGCAATAGCAGAAACAATATGTTTCTTAATGAAACAATCCTTGGCAAAATGCCCAACCTTACCACAAAGAAAACAATTTCTAGAAGGTTTCTTCCCTTCCTGTTTCTGTGTTTGATTTTGTGGAGTGGAATTTTTGAAAGGTTTACCCTTAACTCTTACATCAGGGGATTTGTTTGTTTTAGTTTCAGTTTTTTTCTGTGGTTGTAAAGAAGTCATGCTATGTGCATCCATGTATCTTTCTGCTAACTCAGCTAGCTCTTTGTTGTTTGTAACCATTTTTTCTCTTAAATGCATAGCCATCCCACTATCACATGATGCCAAAAATTGTTCCCTAACTAACAAAGAACAAAGTTGCTTAAAATCCTTAGCTATTTTTGTTGCATCTATCCACTTGCCTAACTCATCAGCTAACCTAACAATATATTGTGAACATAATTCACCCACTTCAGGTTCACTCTCATAAAACTTTTTCTTTAAGCTTTCTTCTGTCAACTGATACCTTCTTAATAAAGCCATTTTCACTGCATCATAATTATTTCCCTCTTCACTAGACATTCTAGTATACACTTCTAAAGCTTTACCCTTAAGTAAAGTGGCTAAGTGAATTGCCCAATCTTCTTTCGGAGTTTTCATTGTCACATGGTACTTTTCAAAACGAGTCAAGTAAGAATCAATATTATCTTGCTTCTCTTCAAAGTAAGGAAGTTTAGCAGCCTTAACTTTGATCCTGCTAGACTGTTCTGAATAGCTATGTTGGTGCATGGACTCTTCTAATCTCAACTTAGCTAATTCTAGTTCATGCTGTCTGATTTTATCCTTTTCTTTCAAATGTTCCATTTCATACTCCTTATCATACTGTTCTTTCTCTCTCTATCATACTGTTCTTTCTCTCTCTCTCTATCATACTGTTCTTTCTCTCTCTCTCTATCATACTGTTCTTTCTCTCTCTCTCTATCATACTGTTGTTTTTCTTGGAAAGCCATTCTCTCATCCCTAATAAAATCTTGCAATTCCTTACCCTCAAGACCAATCTCCTTAGCTAAAATTGTTAGTTTCTCCAACTGTTCCACATCCATCCTTACAAATAATTATGTCTGGAATGACGGACAAAATCAATAAATACTTTTCAGACAGTTTGCATACACATGAAACACAAATTGGAAAAAAACAAGACTTTGTGTAGTCCAATAACAGAATGGATAATTGGGGCTATCACAAATGTCAATAATATCACTCGCAAACCCAATTTGCAACAATATCACTCGCAAACTCAATTTGCAACTTTTCTGTAATAAAAAAAATATTAAAAAAAAAAAAAATTTAAAAAAAAACAAACAATAGTATCACTGTCTGATCCAGTAATATCTTAAATTGCTGTAATCTCAAGTTTATAATACCCAAAAGCATTTAACTGGACCAACAAACCTGACAGATGTTACGAACACCAACCAGAGAAGAAAGAAAGCAGAGCAAACTATTGCAAGAATATCAACCAAACCCAATGTTTCCCGAAAAAGAAACAAAAAAAAAATCTTTATCAAACAGACAATAAAATAAAACTTAAAAAAAAATTAAAATCTGCAACTCTGAACAAAATAAACCAACATAAAAAAAAACTAAGCGTTTAATCGAATATCTCTTTTACTGAAAAAAAACCCCTCAATCCTGGCAAGCTCGCCAATTGTCACGAAGTTCTGATTGAGGGTCAGTAAAAGGTTTCACAAAAATCGCTTTATTGGGTATACAAGTTCAGTTAAAGGTATTCACAATGCAGAACCTGAAAATTGATATTAAAATAACACTTAGTACACACTTCACTTCTCTCCAACTTTCATCACAAAACACACCTTCCAATCAAAAAATACCACTCATACACACTGAAGTATTATATTGGAAATACAGTATACAGTTCATGTAATGACATACAAGATATATATATATATACAGTTAATCAATGAATGTCACAACAGATATTATGAAATTCCAAACAGCAATATTTTATGTATGAAATACACTGTCAAACAAATAGCTGTCAGGAAATCCTCCACAAAGTCTACAGTTCCTAATATGTCCAATGAAACAGCTTCCACACAAACTGGCACCAAAATAGGTAATAATGAGAAACATCCAAATCACAAAGAACAGCTTCCTCATATGTGATATGAAATCAACAGGGATTCAGCAATCCAGTAAAGTATTCAACATTCACATCAGGCATAGCAATAAACCAGCTGAAATGAATGTAACAACACCTTAACAACATGTTCGACATAATATATAAATACAACAAACTTATGGTGATGAAATATTTTGATATATTTTGTCTTGTATAAGTTTATGTGCCACATAAAGATATATACATTGACATAAATCTATGAAAAATTGTTTCACATGTTAACATTAATATGAATGAATAAGGGACCTCATATTTAATAATGCTAGAATTAAAAGAAACAAATTACCACAGCTGCTGGTTCCACTATAATAAAACAGAGTTGATTTCAACAAATCAACCCAAGTTATAGAGTACCACTCCGTCCTTCCTGGTCAACTCTAGAAATGATACTGAAGTAAACACTTTAAACATCTACCACCCATACCAAACTGATGTCCACAACTGACCACAAAAGTATAATTAGTGAGGTGTGATTATCACACATGTGAAACAAATACCATAAAAAGGATTTGGCAACCAAGTGTAATCACTGAAGCAAATCAAATAATCTAGGTGTGGTAAAGTTCCTGCAGAAAAATTCCACAACAAAAAAAAAAAAACTGTGTATCTGTTTACATACTCCAGTAAAAATCAGAATGTCCTAATACAATACAAGAGGCTTATATTACTTTGTGACATAAGGGTAGAGGGAAACTTTGGACCAATCAGCTTGGTGTCTGATATTTTTGTTTAACCAAGCGTGAATCTCACTCCTGCGTTTTCCTGAAGCCAGGGCTAGGAGAAAAACAGTTTTGAAAGTAAGGTGCTTCAGAGAAGCCTTTCTGAGTGGTTCAAAAGGCGCTTTTGTAAGCTGGTGTAAAACCAGGGAGAGGTTCCAAGCAGGAACCCCCCGGCGCCCTTTGGGTCTATCTCTGTGAAAACTGTCTAACAGTCTAGTCAAATTTTCATCCTTGCCGACATTAACCGAGGTATTTCCCAGTTTGTCTGCAATGGCTGACCTGTAACCATCAATAGTGCTGGGCTGGAGATTCTTCTCCTGGAAAAGGTGCAGGAGGAAATCTGCTATTTGTTTTATAGATGGGTTCCTGAAGTCCACCTGACTTGTTTCACACCATCTGACAAAAACGGCCCACTTCGCTTCGTAGACTGATCTGGTTGAACGTCTTTGAGGCGCCTCAATTCTTGACGCCACTGGGCTAGAGAACCCCTGCTCCTTGATTGTCTGGGCTCTAGGAGCCAGGCATGGAGATTTAGGTTTGTCAGATCCCTGTGACGTGCCTTGTTGAAAGGTTGGGTCACTAGATCTGGGTGGTGTGGAAGACAAAGAGGAACCCTCGCAGATAGTTCCACTAGGTCCCAAAACCAAGGCATGTTGGGCCATCCCGGGGCAATCAGGATTGCTCTGCGATACCAGTGATCTGACAGCTTGCTGACCACCTTCCCCATCAGAGACACTGGGGGGAAGAGGTACATGTCCAGGTCCTCCCAGGATAATGTCAGAGCATCCACTGACCAGGCCTTTGGGTCTGGAATTGGGGACACAAATTGAACTAGCTTGCAGTTGTACCTTGTTGCAAACATGTCCACTCGGGGATAATGCCAGGTTTGACAAAGGAGGTCGAAGGTCTCTTGATGGAGGGACCACTCCGTCTGAATGACCTGCCTTTGGCGAGACAATTTGTCTGCAATTACATTCAGACGGCCTGGAATGTGTCTGGCCTTCAGTACTATTTGATTGAGGCTGCACCAACATAGGAGCCGCCAAAGAAGGGCACAGAGTGAGCCTGACCTCATACCTCCTTCCTTGTTGATGTATGCCACAACCGTAGTGTTGTCTGTGGCAATCAGGACGACCTTTCCTTGCACTAAATGTTGGAATCTTTTTAGTGCTAACAACACGGCTTTTAGTTCTAAGAAGTTTATGTGCAACTTGCTTTCGGGCACTGACCAAGTACCGCTTGCTGTGAAGTTGCCTAAGTGAGTACCCCAGCCTTCTTTTGAGGCGTCTGTAAAGATTTGAACTGCGTGTCGCAGGGGGTGTAAGGGCTGACCCTTTAGGACATTTTCCTCTTGGGTCCACCACTGCAGGTACTGATGGAGAGACCTCGGAATTGGGATCTCCTTTTCCAGAGATTCTGGGACTCTCCAGTGTTTCTTGAGGTGCCACTGAATAGGTCTCATGTGCAGTCTGCCTAGGGTCACCTGTTTTTCTGTCGCAGTGAGAAGACCTATAAGAGACATGAAAGTTCTCACTCGGCAAGATCTGTTCTGTAAAAGCACTGTTATTTTTTGTTGAAGGGCTTCCCAACGGTTTTGAGTAGGCCTGACTACTCCGTTGAGTAGGTCGTACTGGTAGCCTACGAAGTCGAAGACTTGTTGGGGTTCCAGTTCTGATTTTTGCATGTTTACCATCCAGCCCAACTCCTGGCAAAGGGCTAGGAGGGACTGGGTTCCCTGGTGGCAAGATTCTTTGGTAGGGGCTCGAATCAACCAGTCGTCTAGGTACTGGTGGATTCTTATACCCTGTGACTGAGCCATTAACTTGACCTCTTTGACCACACCAGTGAACTCCATGGGAGCTGTTGACAGGCCAAAGGGAAGTGCCCGAAACTGGTACGACTGGTTCTGAAAGTGGAACCTGAGGAATTTTCGGGATGTGTAGTGAATTGGGATGTGGAAGTAGGCGTCGCTGAAGTCTAGCGATGTCACCCACTCCTCTTGTTGTAGAGAGGTCCGGATTGTCTCTGGAGTCTCCATTTTGAATGTTTTTACGCATAAAAACTGATTTAGAGTACTGAGATCCAAGATTGGCCGCCACTTGTGGTTCGGCTTTGGGACAATGAACAGTCTGTTGAAAAAAGCTAGTGAGGTTTGAACCCTGACCCTCTCTACTGCCTTTTTCTCGATCAGAGCTTGTACAGCTGCTTGCAAGTGGGAGTCTCTGATGGGGTTTGCATAGCCACTTACTATCAGGGGATCCCTTACTAAGGGAGGTCTTACTTTGAAGGGAAGAACATAACCCTCCTTTAATATGGACACTACTTTTGGGTTTGCACCCTTGTGAGCCCATATTTCCCCAAAACTCTGTAGACGTCCCCCCACTGGTTGGACACTTGCAACATTGGGGACATTTGGAACATTTGGAGCAGAAACAAAGTGACCGACAAAAGAAGCACTTTTCACACACTTTATTTGACTTTTGATCTTTGATTTTGACCTTACGTCTTTCTTTTGTGACTGCCACCTTGTTACAGTAGGTACACGACATACAACATGATAAGAAACATTTGTTGGAACAGATACAAAAGAGTTTCTTGTTACTACACTTTTCACAGAACTGACTGGCCGGGCCACCGGCACCGGACTTGACTTGCAGTAATTGTCATTTATACTGTGTCTTCTCATGAGCCATCTTGGTACCACGTCCGGGTTGACCACCCCGGCCTCTGCCCCGGCCTCTATTGCGGGAACCAAACGCTTTCCAAGCTGGTAGTTCCTTTCCGGCTTGAGAAGTTGTTTTAGCAGTGTCTTGAGGTTTCCAACCAGTACTGTAGGGTTGGTATCTCTGTTTTCTGCCTCTACCGGCGAACCCCCCGCAGCCCGGGCCGGGCTGGGAAGTACGTCGGGAAGCTTCTAATTGGTTTATTTCATCCTCAGCTTTTCTAATAGCAGCATCTGGAAATAACCCATATCCATTCAGGGGGCAATTTCTCACGGAATTGAAAGTATCTGGTTTAATCCCCGGTTTCACAGCTTCCAAGTATGAATCCCTACGGAGTAGGGTCAAATTTGCCATCTGCACAAATGTAAAGTCTGCCAAATGTTGTAGAGATTTACCCATGGCGAAACTGACATTCTGGTTAAATGAGGATAAATACAAAAGTTCATCCAATGCACCTTGAGCTTTGACAGAAGACTTGCCTTTCTTAAGTTCACTTTGTAAAATATGCAATTGTTCTTGGAAGGCATCCTGTATTTTGGTAATACAGCGATTAAACCCCGCTGACTGGTTGCAAATATATGAAGACTCTTTTGCTGCTTTCTCCCACTTACGCATAGTGTCTTGTGATAGTGGGCGGGATGGAGGCTGAGGAGATGCAGAAGATATGGTTGAAATCCTGGGGAATGAACTATTGATCTTCGCCGCATCATTTGGCCAAGAATTCACTGATTTACCCGGCCTAGTTGGATCTGTAGGCTCCGCCGGGTGTATCCCATACCATCTGCTCTGGGATTTGGGGGGTCTGAGGAATTGGTCCACATGCAGGCCACCTGGATCACTAGATTTTGAAGGATATCCTTCTATCAGTACAAGGTTTAGAGTTTCTAGTTTTCGGCACAACCAATCTTCCGGTGGAAGATCCACAGAAATCTTGCCCACAGGCTGAGAACGGTGACCTGCCCAAGGATTATCAGTGGGGGATTGAGGAGAAAACTCCAGGTCAGGAATGTGTGTCCATCCCATGAACGCGCGGACGCCTCTCACAGTCTCACGGTAATTTTGATCTTCACTGAGGACCCGGTCCGGGTCTGAGGTTTCTAAGTCTGGGGATTCCTCTGCGTCAGATAACTCACCCTCTTCAAATGTTTCCTGAGGATTGACATCGCGGAAGGTGACCGGCCCGGAGCCGGAAGAAGGTTGTTGAAATGCAGATTGAGAGGAAGCAGACATAGCAGCTGACGACACAGTAGCCACCGGAGCAGGGTGTTTAAACATAGGTTCTGCTTCCGGGTAGAGGTTTTGAAGTGGAGATTGTCTGTCAGCAAAGGAAAAATCCTGATCTCTAGGCTCATCCGGGCCAACAGCCGGACCGGCTGGGCCGGAAGAAGCCGAAGTAGAGACAAAAAAGGGTGTCTGGGAAAGAGCACCTGCTGGAGCAGCATGAGAGACCGGTACTTTGACCGGAGAAAATGTTGGATTTTGTACAGAAGGTGAGGAGCGATGTCCTAAAGTGATAAGTGCCTCAAGCCTGGCCATACGAGTGGCCCACTTTTCGTCCAGTTCCTGAAGATCTTTCTTAAACTGAGGCACAGGAAGGGACAAATCCGGAGCAGAAGAAACAGATACAGCAGGTTCTTGTTCTGGCTGGGTATCAAGTACTACCACAGAAGACGGATCGACTAACACTTCCTTTGCTTTAGCCTTTTCCTTTCTGAGTTTATAGGTAGGAGTACTTAACTTGAGCACTTGCTCCGGGGTAAGGACACTGCAAAAGTCACACTGCAGATTTTGAACACAAGGGTCATCACCCTGTCCTTTCTCGCGACAACGCGCACACCTACTATGTTTGTCAAATGAAGCCATAATATGGCCACACGCACCCTTTTTCTGTCCTGGAGATGCCATGATAGAACAGTTAACTAATGGCAACACTTCCGACACAAATTAAACAGATATAACACAAATATAAAACTAAAAAGTTCACAGATAAAAATCCACAACTTTAAAAATCGCGCCAAACGAAAAAGATGCTATGACGTCACGTCCCTCTGGCGAGTGAGGCAGGAACTAGGCCACCTGGCGAGTGGGATGTAGTGTACCGGTCCTGCCGGGGGTGAAACCCAGGACGTCTTTTTCTTTCGTTTGGCGGGACCGGCTGGCGCCGGCATATAGCTATCGTCTGGTAGGTAAGATGTATTAACGCAATGAAAATGTAAATAGCATACATAATTGTAAAGCATTTTGAAATATTCTGTCATAAGCCAAGTACAAATGAAAGGGATGACAATTGCTTTTCTGTGAATGCGAGGCTACTTCTTGTAGAATATATGTGAAGTTTGTTCAACACCTTTTCTCGTGTTGTGTTTAATAGTAAATAATAAAAGTGTATTTTTTTGTTTTCACCTGTCACTTTATGTCTTGTAAGTAGCACACCTGCACATGCTGTATATTCTAGTCAGTCACACAATATGAAATGGAATTCTGATGTTATTTGGGATCACTTTGTTCCATATTTTAATATCAGTCCAAATTTTGGAATTTTTTTACCCCACAGCCCTCAAGGGCTGTCGGGGTATTGTTTTCACCCATGGTGTCCGGATGGGCGAGTGGGTGGCGGAAAAAAGTTTGTTCGGGCTGTATCTCAGAAACTGTAAGGTGTAGGAAGTTGATACTTGGTAGTGACATTGGTTAGGGGGTGTAGGTGTGCAACATCATTGTGTGACCTTGAGTTTGAAAATCTAGTTTGGGCTATATCTCGGAAACAGTAAGGTGTAGAAAGTTGATACTTGGTAGGGACATTGGTTAGGGGGTGTAGGTGTGCAACGTCCTGGTGTGACCTTTATTTGACCTAGCTGTAGTGACCTTGAACTATAAAATTTTAGTCTGGGCTATATCTCAGAAACCATAAGGTGTAGGAAGTTTATACTTGGTAGGGACATTGGTTAGGGGTAGGTGTGCAACGTCATGGTGACTTTGATTTGACCTTGAATTAGTGATCTTGACCTATACAATATTGTCCGGGCTATATCTCAGAAACCGTAAGGTGTAGGAAGTTGATACCTGGTAGGGACATTGGTTGGGGGGTGTAGGTGTCCAATGTCATGGTGTGACCTTGATTTGACATTTGACCTTACTGTAGTGACCTTGACCTATAAATCTTGTCTGGGCCATATCTGGGAAACTGTAAGGTGTAGGAAGTTGATACTTGGTAGAGACATTGGTTAGGGGGTTGTAGGTGTGCAATGTCATGGTGTGACCTTGATTTGACCTTTGACTTTGTCATAGTGACCATGAGTTTTAAAATCTTGTCTGGGCTATTTCTTGGATTCCATAAGTGTATAAGGTTGACAATTGGTAGGGACATTGGTTTCGGGTGTAGGTGTGCATCATGGTGTGACCTTTAACTTTGGCTCTGCCAAAGTGTGTTCATCTGCCATATTTGAGACATATTTCTCTTATGACAAAGATACTTAGTATATGGATTGCTGCAACTGTTTATTATATGCACTTTTACATAATTGTGCCGTTTTCATTGACAGCTATTCTCCAATTAATAAATTTTACGGCTTCATAATTTCAGTTTACTGATTAATGCTGTCATCTTGCTATCCAATTGTCTTGTTTTAATACTTTATCTTTACATACATTTTCTTTCTCTTAGATGTTATTTTCTCAACTCAAACATTATTTGGAGCTTTATATAACTGACACTGCTCTGAAAGTATCTAGTAAATTGTTTCCCCAGGCTGTGGGGTACGGGCATGTCTGATGCTATTTTTTCAATTCCAAAAGTGTTGATTTAAATGTTTCAAGTGTATCATTCAGCAGGATTTTACAAATTAATTTGAAAATTTTAATTACTTAAATGTAGCTTTTATAAGCTACAAGCTTACCATATGAGACTTAATGCTGTTCTCGGGTTGCCACACCCGGGGCCAACGTCTTAGAAAAAAAGATCGTTCTTGTTAGCCACCGGATATACTGGTAGTTGTTGTCACGTAATAACTTCTGACCAATCGCCCTACTTTCTCGTTGAAATTTTTTATTAAACCTACCCCTCACCTGTAAACAGCGGGGAGGCAGGGTGGGACTCTGCTAAATCCCACATGGTAAGCTTATAGCTTATAAAAGCTACATTTAAGTAATTAAAATTTTCAATTTTATTACGCTACCATAGCTTACCATGTGGGACTTAATACTGAATTCAACCGCCCGGTGGCGGGATTACAGCTGAGACTGGAAGATATGTCATTTTTTCTAAGATTTGAATTAGTATATACAGAATAGTGCCAAAAATACCAGTCTGAGTCCCTTTTACAGTGCCCCGATCCCGAAGATTGGGCCTGTAACGAGCCAAAAAACCTAAGTAAAAGAGGGACAGTGCTAAAACTGTCCAGATGTTTGGTAGTAGGACGGAAGTGCAGCGATGCTCACTTCGAGGTCTAAGGGTCCCTAGGAGACCTTCACGTGACTGACCAACCCAGTGGTTGGGCATCTCATGAAATTTTTAACCTGAAATAAGAGATTAACGACAACTGAATAAGTCCTTAATAGAAATTACCTGATAATTAAAAAATAAAATGACCTTACCCGTAACATCTTGAAGGTAAAGGAATACCTAGATCCTGGGAGAGACTCCTGAAGACTTGGTTGTAGCGGATGTGCCCCCCCCCTTTTTTCTTTCTGAGGACAACTGGTCTGAGGGGAAGGATCTAGGACTTGTTGTGCCGCCACCACGGGTCCCAGATACATATTGTTGTCGGTGTCCGACCAAGTAAGGTCTTTTAGGTAAAAATTTGTAAATGTGTTGTGAGCTTTCCAGTGACAGGCTTGCATGATTTGGTCCACTGATACTCCACCGTAAAAGGCCTTAGAGGCCGCGAAGGCCCGGATGTCATGCGCTTTGACTTGGACCAAGTCCAAGGCTTGTTGATCTGCTTGTTTGTAACAAAGTAGGATGGTTTGTTTCAACCATGAAGAGAGTGTAGCGGGTCTGATGTCTGAGGTATGTCCTTTCTTAAAGGAGATGAAAAGGAGAGAACGAGACCCTCTCAGGTCTTTAGTTCGGTCCAAATAAAACCTCAGGGCCCGCACGGGACACAGGGTCCTGTCTTCCTTAAACTGTCTATCTACAATGGTAGTCAAAGCAGGGATAGTCACTGGTGACACACTTTGAGAACCTTCTCTTGCTAGTTGGTTTTTGGCTATGAAATCAGAAGAAGGGAACAAGGCCACCTTTTCCCATTGGCCTAAATTAGATACTTTGTTCGCGACCCAGGCATGGATTTCGCTGCGGCGCTTGCCGGAGGCCAAGGCTAGCAAGAAAGCAGTTTTGAGAGTAAGATGTTTGAGGTCTGAGTCTTTCATGGGCTCAAATGCTTTGGTGAGCTCGTTAAGGACAACAGAAAGGTTCCACTTGGGTAAATTTCTGGAACTTTTAGACGATCCCTGTGAAAACTGGAGAGTAACCTATGAAGGTCTGCAGTGTTGATTCTAGGAATTTCAAAAAGTGGGGGCGATCCCCCACCACTACACAAAATGTGGGGGAGGGGCTAAAAATTCTGGGGGACGACTTTATGATAAGTTTAAACTAATAAAAAATACATTTTCAGTTTATTTAGGCATTTTTAACAGTGGACTTCTATTAATTAGTGGTCAATTTTTATTGTCTTGCCCAATAAAAATAAACTTCAAGGCTAGTGATAGAATTTTAAAAAAATACTGAAAATGGTTATTTACATCAAAGTGGCTCCTGTCATGGCATTATGGTTTTAAGTTTTCATCTGAAGTCATGGCATCACAAATTCAGTCATTACACCATCAATTCATACAAATATGTTGGAAAACCCCACAGAATACCATGACCTCATGAATAGTAATGAGTAGTCCACAAATTCTTCAAGTAAAATATTGCTAAAAAATCCAATGGAATCGTCAAATATTTTTTACGCATACATGAGCTCTGTAGTCCTTCTAGTATAGTAGATGATCATTATGTCGATATGCTCATTAAGTCGATCGGTCAGCATTGACAGCTTTACTGCACATCACTAACTTCATTTGAATTGGAAAATAAACAAACACCCTTTTCTTAAATTTATTCTACAAAAATAGTCATTCAATATGTTCCAAGTGGATATATTTTTATATTTTCTGAAATGAACACTAAAATATTACATCAATACAGAAATAAACCATCCAGTTTATTATAATACAACTAGAATAAAATCTATGTGCAAATTTTTGTTCTATAGATGTAATTGATCATCTTGTAACAAAGCTTTCATCTTGTTGATCCCTATGAAAGTGGTGGTACTAGGTGATCGACTTAATGATCAACCTTACAAATGACATTCTGTTTTCTGCATTTTCAAAACCAAGTTTGAAGTTTCTGTTGAAAAAAAATCTTAGAAGTGTTGCAGCAGTTTGTTAGTTTATTTGCTTTATGAAGTCATATTTTTCAATGTACCTCAATATTTTAAGGTTGATTTTAATTTTATGAAGTTAGAACAATCACTCTTTATAGGTGTCCCTTAAGTGATCGACTTAACGATCATCCACTATATTTGATCTTAAATCAGAAAATATTAAGAATTAAAACCACCACGAAAATCTGTATACCATCAATTTGTACGAATATGTTGGAAAACCTCACAGAATAATGTGACCTCATGAATATTAATGAGTAGTCCACAAATTCTTCTAGTAAAATATTGTTAAAAAATCCCATGAAATTGTCAATATTTTCTACGAATCTGAGCTGAGCTTTGTGGTCCATCTAGTATTTTATCTTAAAGCAGAAAATATTGTTAAGAAACCTCATTAATATTAATGAGTTGTCCATGAATTTTGATCTTCAAGTAAAATATTTTCTAGACATACATTGTTGGGAAACCCCACAGATACGTACTGCTTCCCTGCATAAGTTGGCCGCGGGTCGTAAGTTGGCCACCACTCATTTAAATGTATCAAACAGACAAATGTGTGGTTGCACAGGTTTTAAAAGTGGTAGTTATAATAAATCTTATTATAATAGACCATTCAAGAATGATACAGGCCTTTAGATTTATAGAAATTTCAAAATATGATGATGGCGGCCAACTTACGACCCGCGGCCAACTTATGCAGGGAAGCAGTAGGGTCAGCACCGGCTTGCCTCTCCTGTTGTGGTAACAATCCAGTCTACTGTAAGTTTCGTTTTTCTTGCAGCCATTTTTTATATAATCATCCACTTTCAGCTTAATTTTATATTTTTGGGTATAATATGTCCAAATACTGTCTGTACCTCATAATATATTTGAGTTTGTAAACGATCACGAAACCAAAATCGTCTACAGGCATTATTCGAAGAACGTTTCGACGGAAAAATCAAAACCTCGACAAACTCTCGCTCCACGCATCGTTTCGATTTCTTTGATCTCTCGTCTTTTCGCTTCGTATATATATCCCGCATTGCCTTGTGCTGAATGCGTTCTTTTACAATCTTGTCCCCGCATACTTCGATGAAATCCGCGAGCAAAAGCAAATTAATGCCAGATATCGCAGAAAACGCATCCTAGAAGCAACTCTGGGTCTGCATTGTGTGCAATGTGATGGGCCGTTGGGCCCAAAGTGTCAACGATTGCAGTCCTGTAACCATCAATAGTCGAGGGGCGCCTGTTTAAGTCTTGGTACAGGTACATGAAAAAATCTGAGATTTGTTTCACAGATGGAGTGGAGAAATCCACCGAATTTTCTCTGCACCATTTTTCAAATAGGGCCCACTTTGACTTGTAGATGGTCCTTGTTGATGACCGCTGAGAGGCAGCAATTCTCTCTGCCACCTCCACAGAGAAGCCTTGTTCTTGGAGTTGTCCGCTCCTAGACACCAGGCATAGAGGTTCAGCTGTTGTGGGTTGTTGTGGAACACATATTTGTGGGACTGTTTTAGCAGGGTCGTTGACACTGGGAGTTGTAGTGGGATCTCTGTTGAGAGCTGCACTAGGTCCCAAAACCAGGGCATCCCTGGCCAGCCTGGGGCTATCACGATGATCAGGCAATGGCATTGCTTGATCTTTTGGATCACCTTGTGATGGAGAGCCGTAGGAGGGTAGGCATAGGCCGTGAGGTTGGTCCAGTTTATGTTCATAGCATCTATGTCCCAGGCCCTTGGGTCTGGGATAGGAGACACATATAGAGGGAGTTTGTGGTTCAGGTGAGTGGCGAATAAGTCTACATGAGGGGTGAACCACTTTCGGCAGATTTGCTTGAAGACCTGTGGGTGCAGAGACCATTCTGTTGACTGCACTTGGTTGGACCTGGATAGCAGGTCGGCCATCACATTCAGACACCCTGGAATGTGCCTGGCTTTCAATGTTATGGGATAGTGATGGCACCAGGTCATGATTTTCCACAGGAGAGCGCACATCTCTGCTGAGTGAGTTCCCCCCTGCTTGTTGATGTAGGCTACCACTGTTGAGTTGTCCGTCGCAACTAACACTGTTTGATTCTGGCACTGGTCCTTGAAGTCTCGAAGGGCCAGGGAGACCGCCTTCAATTCCAGGACATTTATGTGTAGCCTTTTTTCCCGCTCTGACCACAGCCCTTTTGTAGAATTTTGATCTAAGTGAGCGCCCCAACCTTCGTTTGAGGCGTCGGTAAAGAGTTGGATACTGTGGTCTTTGGGATGAAGGTCTGCGCCTTTCATCACATTTGAGGGGTTTTGCCACCAATCTAGGTGGGCTACAATGGCTTCTGTCCAAGGAAGGAGGTTGTCCAGCGACTGAGGATATCTCCAGTGCTCCTTGAGATGAAACTGAAAGGGCCTCATGTGAAGGCGTCCCTCCGGGACCATTTTCTCCGTTGAGGCTAGCAACCCAATTAGAGACATCAAACATCTTGCAGTCAAAACACGTTTTGACTTGAGTCGTAGGATCAAATCCTGAAGTTTGAGCCATCTCTCGTGAGTGGGTCTTACAAGGGCTGAATCTAGGTGGTATTCGTAGCCCACGAACGAAAACACCTGAGTAGGTTTCAGTTCTGATTTTTCTTGGTTGATTATCCAACCCAAGGATTGGGTTAGGTCTACCACTGCCTGTGTGTCCATTTGGGATTCCTCCTGAGACTGGGACCTGATCAGCCAGTCGTCCAGGTATTGGTGAATTCTGAGTCCTCTTGAGAGGGCCATTAGTTTCACTTCCTTTACGATCATCGTAAAGACCTGGGGGGCTGTGGCCAGTCCGAAAGGTAGGGAGGTGAACTGGAACACCTGGGCCTTGTAGCAAAACCTTAGGTACTTCCTTGAGTTTGGATGGATGGGGATGTGAAGGTATGCGTCTGACAGGTCTATCGACGATACCCACTCCCCTAGGACCAGGGAAGTCCTGATGGACTCCGGGGTTTCCATTTTGAACTTTTCTACATGTAGAAAAGTGTTGAGCCTGCTTAAGTCTATGACTGGCCTCCACCTTTGGTGAGGCTTGGGTACTAGGAACAGGCGACTGTAAAACCCGAGAGATTTTACGTTTTCCACCCTTTCGATAGCGTTCTTTGACAAGAGAGACTGGATACAAGTGGCCAAGGCTTGGTCTTTTTGTTGGGCCTTGTACTCTGATAGAATCAGAGGAAATCTGATCAAGTTTGGCTTTGAACGGAATGGCAGAACGTAGCCATTGGTGATAATGTTTAACACGTTTTGAGAACATTTGTTTATTAGCCAGTCTCTCTTGAAAGAACAGAGGCGACTTCCTACTGGTGGACTGAGTGAGGCTTTGGAGGAGTCATTGAGAAGGGGGGTTTCCACGCCCCCTTCCCCTATTGTGGGGTCGAAAACGACCCCTGGAGCCTCTGAAGTTGGATTTTCCTCTTCCCGAGGGAAAGGATTGGTTACTGCTTTGAGAGGTATTGCCCCCATAGGGGCGTTTCCTGTAGGAGCCTCTTTTCTTGTGGGGGCCACGAAAGGGCTTATTCTGGTAGGGTGCGAAACCCTGGGAATCTTTTGAGGTGCCTTTTTTGAGAAGGAAGTCCTCACCTTCCTTTACGAGTTGAGACTCGAACAAGGAGGAGTCCCAGAAGGACGAGTTCCTAAGTTCTTGGCGTCTCGTTTCCCCTAGCTGGGGATGTAATAGAGTCATTTCGGCTTCGCGCCTAAGCAAGCCGGTATTAGCCATGGAATATAATTCCCTCTGGAGAATATGGGCTAGAGATTTGCTGAGACAGGTAAGAGCTCTATGTTGAACAAGAACCGTCTTGTTCCAAAAATCCAAGTACTCAGCAACTTCCTCATATCCACGCTTTGCTGCTTTCTCAGGATTGGCACCTTTCTGGATCTGAGATTTTATCTTCTTGACAGTTGACTTAATGCTATGTTGGCACTTTTCCAAGGAAGCATTGCAAGAAGAAGAAGTTTTGGCAAAGGCAGCGGTGAAATTGAGGGTTGAAATATTTTGTCTAGCCTGGTGTTCCAGCTCCTTAAGAACTGGCAGAGGAACTTTGGCTACTGGTTCCCCAGGAGGTCTAGGAGTAATACAGATCTTAGCAAAGTCTGTATTCATCTCCTGAATTTTGTCTTGGAAAGTGGGCTGTCCAACCTTATACCACTTAGAAGTGGATGGAGGAGGCTTGACATATCTGCCCTCAGCTAAATTGGCAGCTTTGAAATCATGTTGAAATTTATCAAAGGCGTCCTTGATAACTGAGCTAAGTGGTAGGATAGAGGAAGGACCTCTAGGTCTGAGCTCTTGATGGCCTTTTTCGTCATCCAGACCCAACACTGAAGTTGAAGACCTAGGCATAGAGTCCCTGGGGTCAGGGAGGGAAAGAATGCGCCTGAAGGTATCTACTTCTTCAGAGTATTGGGAGGGAATGTCAGACAGAGCTACTTCCCTATAATAAGGGGGGTCTGGATCATGTTGTGGGAGGTCTTGATCAGAAGCTGCGCCTGAGGGCTGAGCCCTAGAGGGCTTAGAAGACCTGTGTCTGGCAACAGGGGAGTGATCTTCCTCTGAAGATGACACATATCTGGACCTAGATTTATGCTTGCTCTTGTCAGAGTGTTTCTTAGGTCTAGTTGGATGGATCCGAGGTTCGTCGGAATCCTCATCCAGTTGATCCGAGGCAGAGCTCGGTGCTACTGTTTGTCTGTGGCTTTGTTTTCTGTGTGAGTACGAGGAATCCTTCGGTATAGCCTCAGAAGGGGCAACGTACTGATCCGAGGTAGTTTGGTTAAGTACTAGTCGAGGAGGTAGTGCTGGACCAACGTCCACATCCATTGCCTCGGACTGAGCATTAGTACTTGACCTCGGAGGGGGTAGGTCCAGATGGGCATCAATGTTGCTGGATGGACCAGCTTTTGAAGCATGAGACGAGGGTTCAACCTCGGATGGCTTTTTAATTGCTAACTCTTCTCGGAGTGATTGAAATGCTTCTAACATGGATGCCTGGAAGGAACCCATTTGCTGCTGTAAATGTATATTTAAGGAATCACCCAGGGATTTCTCTAAATTTCTTTGAATTTTGTTTTGCAAAACAGTACCTGGGGTGGGAGGGACAGCTTTAGCTGGGGTTTTTAATGATAAAGAACTGAAGGCGAGAGGTTGAGGACGGGGGGGGGGCAATGTTATAATCTCCCGGAGTATATGACAGACTGACAAGTATCCATAGAAAAGACGTCAACAATGCATAACCAACAAAACACATGTATCACTGAAGGTGTGTTCGCTTGGGGTTACAATAAATAATCTCCCGGAATTTTTCAGTTGACAAAATGCATAACAATGTTTATCTAAAATTAAAACATCAACATACAGGTACACCAAACCGAACACGCCCAGCTCAAGTCCGCGTAATATTTTAAATAAAAATGTTAATATCCATAGATATGGAGCAAAATAGGTGACAATTAGAGGGTCAGTTATCTTATATTACGCAAATATATCAAACTATTTCATCAATGACTACCGAGGTCTATATCTAGTGCATAAAAACGATGTTTGTTCAATTATGGCCCACTCGGTAACCCATAGACAGTGAATTTCAGCATCCTTCTATCCGAACCTCTTGATTATCCAACCGGTTTGTATGTCTCTCATTGGGTTCGGATAATCGAGGTTCTACTGTAATTGTAAAGTATTGTAACAAAGCTTTCATCAATGAAGGCTAATTGTACTTTCACCAATTGAAGCCGTAATGCCTCTTTTGTTGCCTGTATCTTATGGAATAAATTATTAATGCAGATTTTCAAGAGTTTTAAGTCTGATAATGAATCTATCAGCGAATTCTTAACACTAAAAATTATTGCGTGTATTTAATCTTTCACTATATTTTCATAATAGGGACATGCCTGGAGCTGAAAACTCGGTTAGACATCAGTTTTGCAATAATCTACCGGAATCCAGGTACTGAAAGTACCGGTAAAGCAACTACACAACAGTTCATTTAAACATACTATCACAAATAAAATCTCAAATATCTGTGAAACTATTGGGGGGGGGCAAAATGTGAAAAATGAAACTTAGATGGACAGGCAGACTGAATATTAGATTTCACCCATATTATTTATGGATGTGAACAAAACGAGTTCGATACATTTCTGGTGTTTTTCAAAAAAAAAAGTCTCCCCCCATATTGGGTTACCATGTTAACCTATCGCAGTATTTAAATTTATTGAATTAATGCAGAAGTAAAGATAAAACCGAGGCTTCAAACTCGACACCAATGTTATGGGATAGTGATGGCACCAGGTCATGATTTTCCACAGGAGAGCGCACATCTCTGCTGAGTGAGTTCCCCCCTGCTTGTTGATGTAGGCTACCACTGTTGAGTTGTCCGTCGCAACTAACACTGTTTGATTCTGGCACTGGTCCTTGAAGTCTCGAAGGGCCAGGGAGACCGCCTTCAATTCCAGGACATTTATGTGTAGCCTTTTTTCCCGCTCTGACCACAGCCCTTTTGTAGAATTTTGATCTAAGTGAGCGCCCCAACCTTCGTTTGAGGCGTCGGTAAAGAGTTGGATACTGTGGTCTTTGGGATGAAGGTCTGCGCCTTTCATCACATTTGAGGGGTTTTGCCACCAATCTAGGTGGGCTACAATGGCTTCTGTCCAAGGAAGGAGGTTGTCCAGCGACTGAGGATATCTCCAGTGCTCCTTGAGATGAAACTGAAAGGGCCTCATGTGAAGGCGTCCCTCCGGGACCATTTTCTCCGTTGAGGCTAGCAACCCAATTAGAGACATCAAACATCTTGCAGTCAAAACACGTTTTGACTTGAGTCGTAGGATCAAATCCTGAAGTTTGAGCCATCTCTCGTGAGTGGGTCTTACAAGGGCTGAATCTAGGTGGTATTCGTAGCCCACGAACGAAAACACCTGAGTAGGTTTCAGTTCTGATTTTTCTTGGTTGATTATCCAACCCAAGGATTGGGTTAGGTCTACCACTGCCTGTGTGTCCATTTGGGATTCCTCCTGAGACTGGGACCTGATCAGCCAGTCGTCCAGGTATTGGTGAATTCTGAGTCCTCTTGAGAGGGCCATTAGTTTCACTTCCTTTACGATCATCGTAAAGACCTGGGGGGCTGTGGCCAGTCCGAAAGGTAGGGAGGTGAACTGGAACACCTGGGCCTTGTAGCAAAACCTTAGGTACTTCCTTGAGTTTGGATGGATGGGGATGTGAAGGTATGCGTCTGACAGGTCTATCGACGATACCCACTCCCCTGGGACCAGGGAAGTCCTGATGGACTCCGGGGTTTCCATTTTGAACTTTTCTACATGTAGAAAAGTGTTGAGCCTGCTTAAGTCTATGACTGGCCTCCACCTTTGGTGAGGCTTGGGTACTAGGAACAGGCGACTGTAAAACCCGAGAGATTTTACGTTTTCCACCCTTTCGATAGCGTTCTTTGACAAGAGAGACTGGATACAAGTGGCCAAGGCTTGGTCTTTTTGTTGGGCCTTGTACTCTGATAGAATCAGAGGAAATCTGATCAAGTTTGGCTTTGAACGGAATGGCAGAACGTAGCCATTGGTGATAATGTTTAACACGTTTTGAGAACATTTGTTTATTAGCCAGTCTCTCTTGAAAGAACAGAGGCGACTTCCTACTGGTGGACTGAGTGAGGCTTTGGAGGAGTCATTGAGAAGGGGGGTTTCCACGCCCCCTTCCCCTATTGTGGGGTCCAAACGACCCCTGGAGCCTCTGAAGTTGGATTTTCCTCTTCCCGAGGGAAAGGATTGGTTACTGCTTTGAGAGGTATTGCCCCCATAGGGGCGTTTCCTGTAGGAGCCTCTTTTCTTGTGGGGGCCACGAAAGGGCTTATTCTGGTAGGGTGCGAAACCCTGGGAATCTTTTGAGGTGCCTTTTTTGAGAAGGAAGTCCTCACCTTCCTTTACGAGTTGAGACTCGAACAAGGAGGAGTCCCAGAAGGACGAGTTCCTAAGTTCTTGGCGTCTCGTTTCCCCTAGCTGGGGATGTAATAGAGTCATTTCGGCTTCGCGCCTAAGCAAGCCGGTATTAGCCATGGAATATAATTCCCTCTGGAGAATATGGGCTAGAGATTTGCTGAGACAGGTAAGAGCTCTATGTTGAACAAGAATCGTCTTGTTCCAAAAATCCAAGTACTCAGCAACTTCCTCATATCCGCGCTTTGCTGCTTTCTCAGGATTGGCACCTTTCTGGATCTGAGATTTTATCTTCTTGACAGTTGACTTAATGCTATGTTGGCACTTTTCCAAGGAAGCATTGCAAGAAGAAGAAGTTTTGGCAAAGGCAGCGGTGAAATTGAGGGTTGAAATATTTTGTCTAGCCTGGTGTTCCAGCTCCTTAAGAACTGGCAGAGGAACTTTGGCTACTGGTTCCCCAGGAGGTCTAGGAGTAATACAGATCTTAGCAAAGTCTGTATTCATCTCCTGAATTTTGTCTTGGAAAGTGGGCTGTCCAACCTTATACCACTTAGAAGTGGATGGAGGAGGCTTGACATATCTGCCCTCAGCTAAATTGGCAGCTTTGAAATCATGTTGAAATTTATCAAAGGCGTCCTTGATAACTGAGCTAAGTGGTAGGATAGAGGAAGGACCTCTAGGTCTGAGCTCTTGATGGCCTTTTTCGTCATCCAGACCCAACACTGAAGTTGAAGACCTAGGCATAGAGTCCCTGGGGTCAGGGAGGGAAAGAATGCGCCTGAAGGTATCTACTTCTTCAGAGTATTGGGAGGGAATGTCAGACAGAGCTACTTCCCTATAATAAGGGGGGTCTGGATCATGTTGTGGGAGGTCTTGATCAGAAGCTGCGCCTGAGGGCTGAGCCCTAGAGGGCTTAGAAGACCTGTGTCTGGCAACAGGGGAGTGATCTTCCTCTGAAGATGACACATATCTGGACCTAGATTTATGCTTGCTCTTGTCAGAGTGTTTCTTAGGTCTAGTTGGATGGATCCGAGGTTCGTCGGAATCCTCATCCAGTTGATCCGAGGCAGAGCTCGGTGCTACTGTTTGTCTGTGGCTTTGTTTTCTGTGTGAGTACGAGGAATCCTTCGGTATAGCCTCAGAAGGGGCAACGTACTGATCCGAGGTAGTTTGGTTAAGTACTAGTCGAGGAGGGAGTGCTGGACCAACGTCCACATCCATTGCCTCGGACTGAGCATTAGTACTTGACCTCGGAGGGGGTAGGTCCAGATGGGCAGCAATGTTGCTGGATGGACCAGCTTTTGAAGCATGAGACGAGGGTTCAACCTCGGATGGCTTTTTAATTGCTAACTCTTCTCGGAGTGATTGAAATGCTTCTAACATGGATGCCTGGAAGGAACCCATTTGCTGCTGTAAATGTATATTTAAGGAATCACCCAGGGATTTCTCTAAATTTCTTTGAATTTTGTTTTGCAAAACAGTACCTGGGGTGGGAGGGACAGCTTTAGCTGGGGTTTTTAATGATAAAGAACTGAAGGCGAGAGGTTGAGGACGGGGGGGGGGGGGGGGGGGGGGGGGGGCAATGTTATAATCTCCCGGAGTATATGACAGACTGACAAGTATCCATAGAAAAGACGTCAACAATGCATAACCAACAAAACACATGTATCACTGAAGGTGTGTTCGCTTGGGGTTACAATAAATAATCTCCCGGAATTTTTCAGTTGACAAAATGCATAACAATGTTTATCTAAAATTAAAACATCAACATACAGGTACCCCAAACCGAACACGCCCAGCTCAAGTCCGCGTAATATTTTAAATAAAAATGTTAATATCCATAGATATGGAGCAAAATAGGTGACAATTAGAGGGTCAGTTATCTTATATTACGCAAATATATCAAACTATTTCATCAATGACTACCGAGGTCTATATCTAGTGCATAAAAACGATGTTTGTTCAATTATGGCCCACTCGGTAACCCATAGACAGTGAATTTCAGCATCCTTCTATCCGAACCTCTTGATTATCCAACCGGTTTGTATGTCTCTCATTGGGTTCGGATAATCGAGGTTCTACTGTAATTGTAAAGTATTGTAACAAAGCTTTCATCAATGAAGGCTAATTGTACTTTCACCAATTGAAGCCGTAATGCCTCTTTTGTTGCCTGTATCTTATGGAATAAATTATTAATGCAGATTTTCAAGAGTTTTAAGTCTGATAATGAATCTATCAGCGAATTCTTAACACTAAAAATTATTGCGTGTATTTAATCTTTCACTATATTTTCATAATAGGGACATGCCTGGAGCTGAAAACTCGGTTAGACATCAGTTTTGCAATAATCTACCGGAATCCAGGTACTGAAAGTACCGGTAAAGCAACTACACAACAGTTCATTTAAACAAACTATCACAAATAAAATCTCAAATATCTGTGAAACTATTGGGGGGGGCAAAATGTGAAAAATGAAACTTAGATGGACAGGCAGACTGAATATTAGATTTCACCCATATTATTTATGGATGTGAACAAAACGAGTTCGATACATTTCTGGTGTTTTTCAAAAAAAAAAGTCTCCCCCCATATTGGGTTACCATGTTAACCTATCGCAGTATTTAAATTTATTGAATTAATGCAGAAGTAAAGATAAAACCGAGGCTTCAAACTCGACACCAATGTGTACTTTCATTGATGGTTCTCACTGCTGGTTCTTGATTTTGCCCATCCTCTTTAGGAAAGCATATCAACCCCATTATCCACTATCTACTTGGTTGATTCAGGAATGCAGTGGTATCACATTTTCCTCCTACTTCTTAAATTCCAGCAATGCAGAGTGCAGAATCATGACCAACTAGTGTACACCACTGTGCCTCAGTATGATAACCAAATAAAGCAAAATAGAGCATCTAACTTTATTAATTTGAGAGCTAGAAAAACCTGCATTAAAATATAAAGAGAAAAACAACCTGGAATGCATTAACTTGATATAAGCTAAAACGATGACTAAACCAATGTTACAAATTTCTATCAAGTTACATTAGTTGTAAAATGTAAACATAATATAGTATTAAAACATAAAATATCAAAATGCTGAACCATTTTGCTTTGGTATAATTTGTTTGACAACTTCAAGTTACTGTTTATTGTTCCTATAATACTGCTTATCTTAATGCAGTTTAAACTTTATGCTGTCAATTTATTAGAAGAAGAACACCTAACATCCTATTAGTCTGCTCCTTTGTAGCTGTATTGTACTCCATAACTATGATCTGGTGGTTTTGTTACACATGGTAAGTGTAATTACATGGATGTTAACTTTGCACCATAGCATCTATTAGACAACAGAATTTATTCCCAAATTATAAGCAACACTCACTAAGTATATTAAATTCTACTTAAAGTAAGCACCATCTTTGTGGGCACTTTCGTGTACTGTCTACTTATTCATTCCCAAACTTTGCCATCTTGTTGTTGATTGGATTTTTCATGAATGACGGTGAGGCCATGTATTTCTTAATGCTTTCCAAACTCTGAAACACAAGTTTTAATATAGCTTTCAAACACTGCTCCACAACGAATCATCCCTTACATAGTCCAACTCATTTCAGTAAAACAAACAATGCCTTTACTTTCATTATGGACCAGTTTATTATTTCAGTAAATGTCTGGTAAAAAAAAACAATAAATATGTGGGTCATACTCAAAAAGTTCTGTAAATATAAACTTTTATTACGCTACAATAGCTTACCATGTGGGACTTAATGCTGTTCTCGGGTTGCCACACCCGGGGCCAACGTCTTAGAAAAAAAGATTGTTCTTGTTAGCCACCGGATATACTGGTAGTTGTCGTCACGTGATAACTTCTGACCAATCGCCCTACTTTCTCGTTGGCCACAATGAACTGGTAGCAGTTTGTAAATATACAGACATTTTCATTTATTTCTCAGTCTTTACGTATTGTTGGAGGCTCATATTTGAATATTTCATTTTATTGCGTTAATACATCCTATCCAATGGACAATTGCTTTACCGGTCGGCGCGACCGGTCCCGCCAAACGCCAGAAAAAGACGTCCTGTATAGAATACCGGCAGGACCGGTCAGGAGAGTGCATTCGCCAGGTGGCGCATCGTACTTCCTCTTCCTGTCTAGACATCGTGACGTCATAGCATCTTTTTCGTTTGGCGCGTGGAGAGTGAAGACGTGTTTTCAACGACAAGGAATTTCTCGTTTTATTACGAACTCAACTGCTTTATTTCATCTTGAAGAAGTTTGGAAGAATTATCTACAACTATGTCATCTCCAGGACAGAGACGAGGTTCATGCGGACACACTATGGCTGGGTTTGATACCCACTTCAAGTGTGCACGTTGTAGGGACAAAGGGCTAGGCGACGACCCCTGCGTCCAGAAGAAGGAATGTGTTATCTGCAAGGGGTTTACCCCTGAACAAGTCCTTCAGCTGGCCACCCCAGCTTATAGGGACAGAAAAGAAAAGAAGACGATGACTACGACTCCAGCCAACTCCACCTCCACTCTCGTGGATCCAGCACACGTCAGTGTACTGGCAAAGGTGGAAAAGGGCAAGGCCGTCCAATCTACACCCAGTAGTAAGAAGACGAAACGTAGTGAATCACCCAAGCCGTCTTCACCTAAGAAGAGATCCAGCAGCCACCCTTCAGCTGAAGATCTCAAGAGTTTGGATGATAAGTGGGCAGAAAGATTTTCAAGACTAGAGGCGATGTTGCTAGCCAAGATTTTCACAGTGCCGGTTGAACCGGTTGTGAAGCCAGCTGCTGATGTGACTCCCACTGGGAAGACTTTCTTTGAGCCTTCCACCAGCAAGCTGCCTGTTGAAAAGAGCCTGCCCACTGAGAAACCCGGTCCCTGCCTTGATCAGGCCACCGGTAATGCTGCAGAAGAGATGCAGACTGCCACCCAGCCCCTTGGGGCCCCCGGTGCAGGGATGGCAACCCAGCCTGTTCAGGCCCCCGGTTCATTCCCAGAGGTTCAGCCCACCGGTGATGATCAACTGAGTACAGCATCTGACAGTGAGGCTGACCAGCTCAGTACTACCGGTTCCCTGGGTGGCGACACCCACAGGGACTGGTCAGCAGACAGAGAGGCATCCAAAGATGACCCTGCCCCTGAGCCAACTGAGGAGGCCAACTACAGGGAAACAATGAGGGGTGTGAGGAGCTTCATGAACTGGCACAGGGTTCCTGAGTTCGAGACTTTGTCCTCCACTGCTGATGATAACCCTTTTACCGGTGCCCGTACTCAGCCAACCGGCAAAGTCAGTGTGAAACTTCCAGTTGATGACTGGCTTTGTAGAAAGATGTCCAGCCTCAACCTCACCATCAAGGAGGGCTACCCCACCAGGAACACCGACAACACTGGCCTCCTCAGGGATCAGTTTATCAAAACCCCTAGACCATCCAGATGGTACGGGATGCATGCTGACAAAGAAAGTGAAGGTTCAACAGTTCGTACCTGGTCACCGGACCCGGCCAAACTCGGCCACTCTTTCAGCAGGATTGCCAGAAGAAATATGCCCTCTGCTCCACCCTCCCGGGTCTTCAGCCAAGAACTGCTCAGACGCTGGGAAAGGGCAGCACGTGAACAGACTGTGATGTGCAACCAGGCTGCTGGTTTGTCAAGGTGCCTGACCAGGGTTCAGGACTCAATGAACATTCAGTTAAAATCCCTGAGTCTGGATACTAAAGGAAAGTCGTCAGAAAAGATGGGACAAGCCATTAATGAACTGGAGTATTTGACCACTTTCAACCGGTCAATTTCTCAAGCAATGGCCAGGACAATGCAAGACCTTTCAGAGGCAGTCTTCATCAACATGGCCAACTTCACCCTTGCTCGCAGGGATAGTTACCTGGACTATTTGCATGCTGGGGTGAGACGCGACACTATAAACGCCTTGAGAACGTCTCCAGTCCATCTAGACGCTTTATTTCCGGATCAGCTGCTGGCCAAGGCTGAAGAGGAAATAAATAAGAGTGAGGAGAGGCGTTCCTCCGGTACTTCTCACCGACAACAAGGTCGCTTCCATCCATACTCAGCAAGTGACAAATCTGCTAGTCGTCACACCGACAAGAAGAACGTCCCGGCTTGGAAGCAGATCAGAGACAACCAGCAAAGCAGGAGAGGTCGAGGCAAAGCCTCCAACTACTCCCAAAAGCCTGCCAAGGGGTCCAAGTCGTCTAAATGACAATTACTGTGTAAAATTTGTGAAGACCGGTCAGGCGAACTCTGTAGTTGTAACCGGTCAGGAAGACTTGGACCCAGCACCAGTGATTGCAGAGACCAGCAAAGTGACACTAAATTTGACTGTAAACTCAGATGTTGCAAATGCTCATATTGTGTCAGGGTTGCCACAAAAGAAAGGCATAAATCCCAATACTTGTCAAATGTACACAGAAATAAAATATGTGAAAAGTGTTTCTTGTGTAGGTCACTTGTCTTCTGTAAATCTTGTAACCAATGCCCAACATGCTGTTATAGATCCTCCTGTAGGGGCGAGATTAAGTCAGTGCTGGGAGAAATGGGAAGCCTTGGGTTCAAGTCCAAAAGAAGTCAACACATTGAGGGAGGGGTACACTCTCCCGTTCCGGTTCAGACCCCACTTGACAAGGTCACTGACTGTAATAAGCAACTACCATAATCCAATCAAACAGTCCTTCCTTTTAGAGGCACTGTATCAGCTGATAAACAAGAATGCAGTCGAACCGGTAAAAAATCAGAACTCACTGGGTTTTTACAACCGGCTATTTTTGGTACCCAAACCCAACAACCGGTGGAGACCGGTCCTGGACCTGAGCACCTTGAACACCTTTTTAAACACAGAGTCGTTCAAGATGGAGACCCCAGAGACAATAAGAACCTCCCTACAGGCAGGAGAGTGGGTCACATCCATAGATTTCAAAGACGCTTACTTCCACATACCAATTCACAGTCAGTTAAGGAAGTACATGCGTTTTCACCTCCAGGGTCGGTCCTACCAGTTCAAGGCCCTACCCTTTGGCCTATCCACAGCCCCCATGGAATTCACAGTGGTGGCCAAAGAGGTCAGACTCATGGCTCTTCAGAAGGGTATAAGGATCCACCAGTACCTAGACGACTGGCTGGTGAGAGACTCTACCCAACTCACCTGTCTCCGGCATACTCAAACCCTAGTCACACTGTGCCAGGAACTAGGGTGGCTGGTGAACAAGGAAAAATCAGAACTGGTTCCCAAACAGGTCTTCAACTTCGTCGGTTACCAGTTCGACCTGAAAGAGGGCAGGGTCAGACCAACAGAAGATCGTTGGCAAACCTTGACAGACAAGATCAGATCCATAATGTCGGACCCGGTTTGCCCGGTCCGACGATTCATGTCCCTCATAGGCCTGCTCACAGCAACAGAAAAACAAGTCCACTTAGGGCGACTTCACATGAGACTCATACAGTGGCACTTGAAAAACAATTGGAGGGTCCCAGAGTCACTGGAAAAGGTGATACCGGTCCCCAAGTCCCTCCACCCCCACCTGAAGTGGTGGCTGGAGGAAAGCAATGTGCTTCTAGGTCAACCATTACACCCTCTAAAACATGCTCTGCAAATCTTTACAGACGCATCAAAAGAAGGGTGGGGCGCTCACTTAGACGAACACACTGCAAGGGGAACCTGGTCCCTTCCAGAGAGCAAGCTGCACATAAACCACTTAGAGCTAAAAGCAGTATTTCTAGCTCTAAAAGAGTTTCGAACCCTAGTCTGCAACAAGACAGTGTTGATAGCTACAGACAACACAACAGTGGTTGCTTATATCAACAAAGAAGGGGGGATGAAGTCGGGCTCTCTGTGTGCCCTACTGTGGAGAATACTGTCTTGGTGTACCAGGCAGCAAGTAACCCTCAGGGCACGTCACATCCCCGGCCGGCTGAACGTGATAGCAGACAAGCTATCCAGGCTTGGCCAGACCATTCAAACGGAGTGGTCACTTCATCCAGAAGTATTCAAAGCCATATGCGACCGGTGGCACCAGCCTCAAGTGGACCTGTTTGCCACCAGATTCAACAACAAACTACCACAGTTTGTCTCACCGGTCCCAGACCCCCAGGCTTGGGCAGTGGATGCACTCAGCCTGTCCTGGGAGGACCTGGACCCATACACCTTCCCACTGGCAGCCATCTTGGGCAAAGTGGTGGAGAAGCTACAGGACTACCCCTGCAACAGAATAATTCTGATTGCACCAGGGTGGCCCAACATGCCCTGGTTTTGGGACCTGGTAGCAATGTCAAGCCAGATCCCTCTGTGTCTGCCCAGCATGCCCAACCTAGTGTCTCAGCCATTCAACCAGATCCTTCACAGGAACCTGGCGAACCTGAACCTACATGCCTGGCTCCTAGAGCCTCAGCAATCAAGGAGCAAGGCTTCTCTGAGGCAGTGGCAGCAAGAATTAAGGCTCCTCAGAGAAGATCAACCAGATCTGTCTATGAGGCAAAGTGGACCATTTTTAAAAAGTGGTGCCTCAGTAATCAGGTGGACTTCAGGACACCACCTCTGAAAGCCATAGCTGACTTCCTCCTGCACTTGTTTCAGGACAAGCAGTTACAACCAGGCACCATTGATGGCTACAGATCAGCCATTGCTGACAAACTGGGCAATTCAACCATTAATGTCAGCAAAGACGAAAATCTCACTCGTCTCCTGGATAGTTTCAATAGAGACAGACCCATGGGCAGGAGGGGCATCCCCTCCTGGAACCTTTCCCTGGTACTACACCAGCTCACAAAGGCTCCATTTGAACCCCTTAAAGAGGCCTCCCTGAAACATCTAACATTCAAGACTGTTTTCTTGCTGGCCTTGGGTTCAGGTAAACGCAGGAGTGAGATCCATGCTTGGTTACATAAGAACATCAGACACCAGTCAGACTGGTCCAAGGTGTCTTTGTACCCCTCACCCAGCTTTCTATCCAAGAACCAGCTGGCTAAAGAGGGTCCAGATAGTGTGGCACCAGTGGTCATTCCAGCCCTGGCTCCATCCCTGGATAGGTCACTCAAGAGTGACAGGTCCCTATGTCCAGTTAGAGCCCTGCGCTACTACTTGGACAGGACTACAGCCCTCAGGCAGAATAAGGAGTTAGTCTTTGTCTCCTTCAAGAAAGGTTTTGAAAAGGACATCTCACCTGCCACCATCTCCTCATGGATCAAACAGACCGTGATTCTGTGTTATGAGCTCTCGGATCAAGAGGCCCTCTCTCTACATCAGGTTAAAGCCCATGATGTCAGGGCCTTCGCTGCATCTAAGGCTTTCCAGTCAGGGATCTCCTTAGATCAGATCTTGTCAGCCTGCCACTGGAAATCCCGCAACACCTTCACTCAGTTTTATTTGAAGGATGTTGCCTGGGCTGACTCAGAGCTATCCCACCTGGGACCTGTAGTGGCTGCCCAACAGGTGCACCACCAGGACCAGAAATGAGGAGATGTTGTGTATATGTAAATATGTACATACTGTAAATATGTTAATATGTACATAATGTAAATATGTTCATTGTACATATTATATAAAAAAAAAAAACAAAAAAAAAAAACTGTGACTTGCTTCCCTGGGGAAGTTGTTATTTCTTCTGGGACTGAACTCAGCCCCTCTCTCCTTCTCCCTTTCCCTCCTCAGTTCATGCTGGGGGGGAAAGAAAAGGGGGGGGGCAGTGTCGGTAGACTTCCGGTTAACCGGTTAGTTGACAGCCGACCTTGACCTCTCAGGGTTCTCTGGCCCTAGGTCAAATGGGCCATCTCAATTTTTTGTTATTATGAGTTCATACAAGTCCCTAGCTGCTTACCCGCCTACCAAGCGGTAGTTATTCAGCAATTGTCCATTGGATAGGATGTATTAACGCAATAAAATTGCAAATTTAATAAGTAAATTAAATTTTTATAAGTTAATACCCTATCCAATGGACAGGCAAGGCCCACCCAACCGGCCCCGCTATCAGCTTACTAGGGGTCTTACTAGGACTAGACACGAAAAAGATGCTATGACGTCACGATGTCTAGACAGGAAGAGGAAGTACGATGCACCACCTGGCGAATGCACTCTCCTGACCGGTCCTGCCGGTATTCTATACAGGACGTCTTTTTCTGGCGTTTGGCGGGACCAGTCGCGCCGACCGGTAAAGCAATTGTCCATTGGATAGGGTATTAACTTATAAAAATTTAATTTACTTATTAAATTTGCAATTTTATATATGTCATAGATTGTTCTGTAAAATTATTGATTTCACAACTTAAGTATTTTCCTTGCTTCCGCGTGTTTTGAGTTTTCTCGGTTCAGGCAATGCCAATTGTACGTCTTTTTATTGCGTTAAAATGTCTCTCCATCAAGCAAACAAAGACAAACCGAGAGCTCAGAAATGCCGCCATTTTTGCTTCAGTTTTGATAATCATAACTACTGCCCTACCTGTAGGGAGGCTGGCAAGGGAGATGACCCCTGTGTCACCTTTGAAGCGCCCTGCCATATTTGCACATCTCTCACTGATGAACAATTGCAAAAAATTCAAAACAGGAAGCGGTACTTAAACAAGAAGAGAGTTTCACGGGCACTGTGTCAGCTGACTGAGTGTTTTTGATTTGTGAAGGTAATAATGATAGGAAAGCATAATTATCAGGGAAAGTGCTGTACAGAAGTACAGTAAATGGTAATTGAACAGCATGTTCAAAAGAAATTCTGAAACTGACAGAAGAAAGGACAAAAAAGTTTTGCCCTGCAAATGGTATTATGAAGGAAAGTAACAAGGTAACTGTTTAAGTGTAAAGAGTAGGTTAAAACATATTTAAAGAAATACTGCAAATGCAGTATCCTCGTACGACCTTGAAGAAGGGGTCCACGGTCAAATCCAACCACACAAAAACATTCACAGCCCATGATTTCCTATAGGTTGGTTTACCATCCCAAACCTCTAGGACCAATAATAAGCGAGTTATAAGCACTTTTAAGTTTGGCTGTCCTCATTTGACCTTGAAGGAGGGGTCCAAAGGTCAAATCTGACCACACCAAAAGATTCCCAGCCCATGATTTCCTATAGGATGGTTTACCATCCCAAACCTCTAGAACCAATGATAAGCGATTTATAGGCACTTTTAACTTTGGCTATCTTTGTTTAACCTTGAAGGAGGGGTCCAAGGTCAAATCTGACCACACCAAATGATTCCCAGCCCATGATTTCCTGTAGGTTGGTTTACTATCCCAAACCTGTAGGACCAATAACAAGCGAGTTATAAGCAATTTTAAGTTTGGCTATCCTCAACTGACCTTGAAGGAGGGGTCCAAGGTCAAATCTGACCACACCGAAAGAATCCCAGTCCATGATTTCCTATACGTTGTTTTACCATCCCAAACCTCTAAGACCAATAATAAGCGAGTTATAAGCACTTTTAAGTTTGGCTATCCTCGTTTGACCTTGAAGAAGAGGTCCAAGGTAAAATCGGACCACATCAACAGATTCCCAGCCCATGATTTCCTATATGTCTGTTTACCATCCCAAACCTCTAGGACCAATAATAAGTGAGTTATAAGCACTTTTAAGTTTGGCTATCCTCATTTGACCTTGAAGGAGGGGTCAAAGGTCAAATCTGACCACACCAAAAGATTCCCAGCCCATGATTTCCTACAGGTTGGTTTACCATCCCAAACCTCTAGGACCAATAATAAGGGAGATATAAGCACTTTTCATGACTGACAAAGAAGCACCTGTGGCGGCCATCTTGTTTTTCAAAATGAGGCCAAAAATATTCCCAGTCAAGATTTTATAATGAGGAACATATCCTGCAAATTTGATATCTCTACCTATAATACCCTTTCCTCTAGAGGGCCAACAAAAGTCCTTGTTTAAAGTCGAATAAACGTCCCTGGCGGCCATCTTGTTTTTCAAAAATATTCCCAGGCAACATTTTATGGTTATTAATATATTCTGCAAACTTGAGAAGGCTAGCTATAATATTTTTTTCATTAGAGCGGTAATGGTGAAATCTCTCTACACACTGCGGCTATCCAGTGTATACAATGATTTACTCAATAGTGAGAACCTGAACGTAGCTATTGCTCAGCTATAGCATGACATAGAGGTCTGCAATTTCACTATGATATAACTGACCAAAAATTATGTGAATAACATATTTAAACAAAATACTCTAAATGTAATAGTTTTCAAGTTACAACTGATTTTAACAAAATACTCCAAATGCAATATTTTTCAATTTACAATTGATTTACTCAACAGTCAGTACCTGAAAATAGCTATTGCTCAGTTGTGCCATGAGCTACAGGTCTGTAATTTCACTATGTTATAGCTGACCCCAAAATAGCTGAATAACATATTTACACAAATTTCTGTAAATGCAATAGTTTTCAAGTTATAAATGATTTACTCAACAGTGATAACCTCAAAGTAGCTATTACTCAGCTATGCCATGAGCTACAGGTCTGAAATTTTACTATGTTATAGCTGACCCCAAAAACAGGTGAATAACATATTGAAACAAAATACTGTAAGTGCAATAGTTTTCAAGTTATAAGTGATTTACTCAACAGTGAAAACCTAAAAGTAGCTATTACTCAGCTATGCCATGAGCTTCAGGTCTGAAATTTTACTATGTTATAGCTGACCCCAAAATAGGTGAATAACATATTGAAACAAAATACTACAAATGCAATAATTTTCAAGTTATAAGTGATTTACTCAACAGTGATAACCTAAAAGTAGCTATTACTCAGCCATGCCATGAGCTACATGTCTGAAATTTTACTATGTTATAGCTGACCCAAAAGTAGGTGAACAACATATTTAAGCAAAATACTGTAAAAGCAATATTTTTCAAGTTACAATTGATTTACTCAACAGTCAGTACCTGAAAATAGCTATTGCTCAGTTGTGCCATGAGCTACAGGTCTGTAATTTCACTATGTTATAGCTGACCCAAAAGTAGCTGAATAACGTATGGAAACAAAATTGCAAATTTAATAAGTAAATTAAATTTTTATAAGTTAATACCCTATCCAATGGACAAATGCTTATCCGGTCGGCGCAGACCGGCCCGCCAAACGCCAGAAAAAGACGTCCTGTGTCTCCACCGGCTGGCCGGTCCCAGTACTGTGCATTCGCTAGGTGGCGCATGGTACTTCCTTCCTGTCTAGACAACATGACGTCATATCATCTTTTTCGTTGTCTAAACCTATTAGACCCCTAGTAAGCTGATAGCGGGGTCGGTGGGAGGGTCTTGTGTGTCCATTGGATAGGGTATTAACTTATAAAAATTTAATTTACTTATTAAATTTGCAATTTTATTGCGTTAATACTTCCTATCCAATGGACAAATGCTGAATAACTACCGCTTGGCCGGCGGGTAAGTTACTAGGGACTTATGTGAACTCACAAGTAATAGTAAATTTTAACCTACGGTCTAGGCTGACTTCGTCAGGAGACCTATAGGCCCAGGCCTGGGTTGACCTTAAGGTCAGGAAACCCTGTAAGGCCATGGTCGGTTGCCAGCAGCCGGTTACCCGGGGCTATACCGCCGTTGCCCCCCCCCCCTTTTTGCAGACCTGCTCTGAGGTAGGGGAAGAGAGGGATGAGTTCAGTCCCAGAATGCAATAAACCTCCCAAAGGAAGCACGCCACTCTTAATTCTTATGTACATGAAGAAACTGTTTATACATATATACAAATCTCCTCAATCTAAGGGCCACTAGTGGATCTGCTGAGCAGCCACTACCGAGCCCAATTGGTAAAGCTCTGAATCAGCCCAAGCCCCACCTTTCAGATAGAACTATGTGAAGGTATTATGTGACTTCAGTGGCAGGCTGACAAGACTGTATCCAAGGAAAACTCCCGACTGGAAGACCTTAGAAGCATCAAAGGCCCTGACATCATGGGCTTTAACCTGATGTAAAGTGTGGGTCTCCTGGTCAGAGAGCTCATAACATAGGATCACAGTCTGCTTGATCCAAGAGGAGATAGTGGCAGGTGAGATGTCTTTGTCAAAACCTTTCTTAAAGGAGACAAAAACCACCTCCTTATTCTGCCCGAGGTCCTGCCCAAATAGTAGCGCAATGCTCTGACTGGACAGAGGGACCTGTCAGACTTGAGGGATCTATCCAGAGCTGGGGGCCAGGGCTGTTATATCCCTGGGGCCACACTGGAACCTCTTTGGCCAGCTGATTCTTGGGGAGAAAGCTGGGTGACGGGTACAGGGACACCTTGACCAGTCGGACTGGTGTCTAATATTTCTGTTTTGCCAAGCATGTATCTCACTTCTACTCTTGCCTGACCCCAGGGCCAAGAGGAAAAATATCTTGAAGGTCAAATGCTTCAAGGAGGCCTCTTTAATTGGTTCAAAATGACCCTTGTCAGCTGGTGCAAAAACCAGGGAGAGGTTCCAGGAGGGGATTCCCTTCCGGCCTTTGGGTCTGTCTCAGTGGAAACTATCCAGGAGACGAGTGAGATTTTCATCCTTACTGATATTGATGGGCGAATTTCCCAGTCTATCAGCAATGTCTGACCTGTAACCATCAATGGTGCTGGGCTGCAACTTCCTGTCCTGAAATAGGTACATAAGGAAGTCAGCAACTAACTTTACGGGGGGTGCCCCGAAGTCCACCTGATGAATGATACACCACTTGTAAAAATGGCCCACTTGCCTCATGGACTGATCAGATCGATCCCCTTTGAGCAGCCTCAACTCTTGCTGCCACTGCCTCAGACAAGCCCTGCTCCTCGATTGCTGAGGCTCTAGGAGACCTGCATGGATATTAAGGTTTGTCAGATTTCAGTGAGGGATCTGATTGAATGGCTGTCAACAGGTTGGGCATATTGGGCAGGCTTAGTGGGATTTGGCTGGAAGTAGCCACTAGAACCCAAAACCAAGGCATGTTGGGCCACCCCGGAGCAATCAGAATGATTCTCTTGCATGGGGAGTCTTGCAACTTCTCCACCACTTTGCCCAATATGGCTGATGGTGGGAAGGTGTATGCTTTCAGATCCTACCACGGCCGACTGAGCGCATCCACTGCTGTGGCCAGGGGATCCGGTACCGGTGACACAAACAGAGGCAACCTGTTGTTGAACCTCGTGGCAAATAAGTCTATTTGGGCCGGTGCCACATGCTGCATAGAGTGGAAGACCTCTGGAAGGAGAAACCACTGTTTGGATGGTCTGGCCTAGCCTGGATAGCTTGTCTGCTACCACATTCGGCCGGCCTGGAATGTGTCGTGCTTTAGAGTCACTTGTTTCCTGGTACACCAGGTCAAGATTCTCCATAGTAGGGCACAAAGTGGGCAAGACCTCATGCCTCCTTCCTTGTTTATGTATGACACTACTGTGGTGTTGTCAGTTGCTACAGGTACTATCTTGTTGAGCAAAGGTCTTGGAACTCTTTTAAAGCCAGAAAGAACTGCTTTAAGTTCTAGGTAGTTTATATGCAGCTTGCTTCCCGGAGGGGACCAGGTTGCTCTTGCAAGTGCTCGTTTAAGCGAGCGCCCCACCCTTCTATTGATGCATCTGTAATTATTTGCAGAGCATGTTTATTGGGTTTAATGGTTGGACTGTAAGTACATTGTCTTCCTTCAGCCATCATTGTAAAGGGGGTGCAAGGACCTGGGGGTTGGGATCACCTTTTCCAGTGATTCTGGGACCCTCCAGTTGTGTTTGTGATGCCACTGAATGAGTCTCATATGAAGTTGGCCTACATGAACTTGCTTTTCTGTAGCTGTTAGTAAGCCTATCACGGACCTGAATTCCCGGACCGGGCAAGCCGGTAGGGATAGCAATTTCAGCATTTTCTCTTGAAGGTTCTGCTACCGGTCTGGAGTCAGTCGGACCGGATCAGACCTGAGGTCGAACTGGTAGCCTACGAAATTGAAGTCTTGTTTGGGCTCCAGCTCTGATTTCTCTAAGTTCACCAGCCAACCTAGTTGCTGACACATTAATTACTAGCTCCTGTGTATGTTGGAGACAAGCCTGGTGGGATCTGGCTCTCACCAACCAGTCGTCTAGGTACTGGTGGTCTCTTAAATCCCTGTGTATGGCCATCAATTTACCTCCTTTGGTATCACGATTAACTCCAAATGTGCTGTGGACAAACCGAAAGGCAGGGCCTTGAACTGGTATGTCCGACCTTGGATGTGAAATCTCAGGCATTTCCTGGATTGTTCTTGTATAGGTATATGGACATAGGTATCCCTCCTTCCACAATTGTACTACCTAGGGTCCAGCCCCCAAGGCTTCCTAAGTTCCCAAAAAGGGCTTAGTCTGGACCCTACAGGCAGATTGTGTGCCACATTTGGGACATTTGGTATCCTGACAATATTTCCTGTCCCTCCGGACACTGGTCCGGTCTGGTGACAATGATCCAAGTTAACAGTCTCTCTGTTCTTATTGTGGTCCGGTGGGGCTGACACAACTTTTCACATCAATAGACTCTTTGCCCCGGGCCAGCAGCCTGCAAGGTGCAGCATTTACCAGAGCAATTGTCATTTGTGAGATGTCTGACTCCTGGCTGGACATGATGACAAACTTTATTATCTCTCCAGTCAAGTCCAGCACCGATAACAGGTTGTTGAGAGATGTTGCCTAGCAGTAGCTTGGGACACTGTCATATCACTGTCATATCCCCAAGACCACTGACTGGTCTAAGAATTCTCTGTAACCAAATTTACTTTACGCAACTCTGTCCAGTACCAGGACTCCATACCCGGTACTTTACTGTAACCAGTAATTTTCTGTAACCGGCAAAAAAACTGGGAGGCTGGGGTCACCAATGAATTAGACAGCTACTGGTCTATATTTAGCCAGCTTTTTTTTTTGTTTTTTTTGTTTTTTTTGTTTTTTGTAACCAGTTGGGGTGAAGCCCTGTACAGTAAGGACTGTGTAGCCAGAACCCTATTAGTAGACTTTGTAACCGGCAGGTTGAAGCAAGTGTACAAGACTGCGTAGCCAGTACCAGTCGGTACACTCTGTAACCAGTTGTTGAAGTAAGAGTACAAGGCTGTGTACCCAGTACCAGCCGGACACTCTGTAACCAGTTGTTGAAGCAAGTGTACAAGGCTGTGTAGCCAGAACCAGCTGGTACACTCTGTACCCAGCTGTTGAAGCAAGTGTACAAGGCTGTGTAACCAGTACCAGTCGGTACACTCTGTAACCAGTTATTGAAGCAAGTGTACAAGGCTGTGTAGCTAGTACCAGCCGGTACACTCTGTAACCAGTTGTTGAAACAAGTGTACAAGGCTGTGTAGCCGGTATACTGGTGGGTACACTCTGTAACCAATTGCTAAAGCAATTTTACAACTATCTTTTGTGTTGAATTCAGCTTGCTGTAGGTTTCCTCCATTAATTAAAGAATTTCTTTAATCGCACGTCTTATTTGTAGATTTGACAGTTGCTGGGAAAGCCCTTGTGAACTATTTTTAGAAACACTTGGTGTTCGGTGTGTCACGTGACCAGCTTGCTGGTCGGAAGACACGCGATTGGCTGATTGGAGCCCGTCAGTTGTGGCGTTCTTTTGTGATACTTAAACATGCAAAAGCGCAGTATTCTGCTCATCCACAAACCCCACTACCGACAACGAAGCCGGGTCTGCAAGGCAGGGACTAGAATCATAGTAGACGTAAGTTGTGAAGAACGCAGTTCCGACCTTCCTGGTCGGTGAAAACACATGACCTGCTTCGTGATTAGTCGGAAGGACACGCGATTGGCTGACTGGATATGACGTCAGAGGTCGCGTTCTTTTGAGCTGGCCGGCCGGCTGATGCTTTTAAAGCAGAGAAGCCTGGACCAGTGCGCTCTGTAGATGTGTAGAAGAAATTCCTTCTTTCTTTCGTGATAAAACCAGTGAACTGGCCATCCACAACCCCCACTACCGACAACAAAGCCGGGTCTGCAAGGGAGGGACTGATATCACCTTCTATTGTGAAGTCTGTTGAACTGGAGCTTGCCGGTCGACTAATGTCAATTCTTCTCAGCCGGCTGTGCACTCAAACCAGTGTCCTGGCCATCCACTGCCCTTACTACCGACACAAGTGCCGGGTCCACAAGGGTGGGACTGAGAGTGATTAAGATGAAGTTCCTTCTATGTATGCGCTCTGAAGAAATCTGAAGAATTCAGCTCTTGCTTCTGATGAAAAAACACTAAATACTCGAGCTAGGCTGGTGTGACTGATGCTATACAGCAGAGAAGTCGGTACCAGTGCGCTCTGAAGATGAAGAATGCATCTTGCTGGGAATTCCTTCTTTACAGTGTTCAAAACTACGTAGATTGAAGTCTCCCGTGATTTCTAGTGTAGTACTAGAAGGGACGTTTCTATGGTGATATTAGCTGGAAGGTTACAGCAGGTACATTAAAACAAAAACCTGGATAAAAATACCTTGTAAGTATATCCATTATCTTTCTAAATATGTCGATCTGCCCCTAACAACACAATTGTTGAATGGGAGGAAACTAGAAAATGGCTGCCTTCATATTTCTCGTAGATTACTGCCCTATCGTCAACACTAAATTGAGCCAGCTAGGGAGCATTTCCAGCAGATTTCTCAATGAATATCCGTGCTTGATATGTAGATAACACTTCTCCACTAAAATATTCGCAAATAAGGTTGAAAATCCGCCATAATGCACACTTTTATATAAAACTCTGGAGGTGTTGAAAAACAGTACATGCGCCAAACGAAAAAGATGATATGACGTCATGTTGTCTAGACAGGAAGGAAGTACCATGCGCCACCTAGCGAATGCACAGTACTGGGACCGGCCAGCCGGTGGAGACACAGGACGTCTTTTTCTGGCGTTTGGCGGGCCGGTCTGCGCCGACCGGATAAGCATTTGTCCATTGGATAGGAAGTATTAACGCAATAAAATACTCTAAATGCAATACTTTTCAAGTTATAAGTGATTTACTCAACAGTGATAACCTAAAAGTAGCTATTGCTCAGCTATGCCATGAGCTATAGGTCTGTAATTTCACTATGTTATAGCTGACCCAAAAGTAGGTGAACAACATATTTAAGCAAAATACTGTAAATGCAATAGTTTTCAAGTTACAACTGATTTACTCAACTAGTGAGAACCTGAAAATTGTAAATTTTAATTACTTAAATGTAGCTTTTATAAGCTACAAGCTTAACATGTGGGACTTAATGCTGTTCTCGGGTTGCCACACCGGGGGCCAACGTCTTAGAAAAAAAGACAGTTCTTGTTAGCCACCGGATACACTGCTAGTTGTCGTCACGTGATAACCTCTGACCTCTCGCCCTACTTTCTCGTTGAAATTTTCTAAAACCTACCCCTCAGCTGTAAACGGCGGGGAGGCAGGGTGGGACTCTTCTAAGTCCCACATGGTAAGCTTGTAGCTTATAAAAGCTACATTTAAGTAATTAAAATTTACAATTTTATTACGCTACAATAGCTTACCATGTGGGACTTAATGCTGAATTCAACCGCCCGGTGGCGGGATTACAGCTGAGACTGGAAGGTATGTCATTTTTTCTAAGATTTTGAATTAATATGTATAGAATAGTGCCAGAAATACCAGTCTGAGTCCCATTTACAGTGCCCCGATCCCGAAGACCGGGCCTGTAATGAGCCAAAAACCTAAATAAAATGAGAGACAGTGCTGAAACTGTCTAGATGTTTGATTGTAGGACGGAAGTGCAGCAGTGCTCACTTCGAGGTCTAAGGGTCCCTGAGGGCCCTTCACTAGTGACTGACCAACCCATGGTTGGACATCTCATAAATTTTTTACAACCTGAATATGAGATTAATGACAACTAAATAAGTCCTTAATAGAAGTTACTTGATAACTGAAAAACAAAAAATGACCTTACCCGTAACATCTTGAAGGTAAAGGAATACCTAGATCCTGGGAGAGACTCCTGAAGACTTGGTTGTAGCGGATGTGCCCCCCCCCCCCCCCCCTTTTTTTCTTTCCGAGGACAACTGGTCTGAGGGGAAGGATCTAGGACTTGTTGTGCCGCCACTACGGGTCCCAGATATATATTGTTGTCGGTGTCCGACCAAGTAAGGTCTTTTAGGTAAAAATTTGTAAATGTGTTGTGAGCTTTCCAGTGACAGGCTTGCATGATTGGTCCACCGATACCCCACCGTAAAAGGCCTTAGAGGCCGCGAAGGCCCGGATGTCATGCGCTTTGATTTGGACCAAGTCCAAGGCTTGTTGATCTGCTTGTTTGTAACAAAGTAGGATGGTTTGTTTCAACCATGAAGAGAGAGTAGGGGGTCTGATGTCTGAGGTATGTCCTTTGGTAAAGGAGATGAAAAGGAGAGAACGAGACCCTCTCAGGTCTTTGTTCGGTCCAAATAAAACCTCAGGGCCCGCACGGGACACAGGGTCCTGTCTTCCTTAAATTGTCTATCTACAATGGTAGTCAAAGCAGGAATAGTCACCGGAGATACACTTTGAGAACCTTCTCTTGCTAGTTGGTTTTTGGCTATGAAATCAGAAGAGGGGAACAAGGCAACCTTTTCCCATTGGCCTAGATTAGATACTTGTTTGCGACCCAGGCATGGATTTCGCTGCGGCGATTGCCGGAGGCCAAAGCTAGCAAGAAAGCAGTTTTAGAGTAAGATGTTTGAGGTCTGTGTCTTTCATGGGCTCAAATGGTGCTTTAGTGAGCTCGTTAAGGACAACAGAAAGGTTCCACTTGGGTAAATTTCTGGAACTCTTAGGACGATCCCTGTGAAAACTGGAGAGTAACCTATGAAGGTCTGCATTGTGTGCAATGTGTTGGGCCGTTGGGCCCAAAGTGTCAACGATTGCAGTCCTGTAACCATCAATGGTCGAGGGGCGCCTGTTTAAGTCTTGGTACAGGTACATGAAAAAATCTGAGATTTGTTTCACAGATGGAGTGGAGAAAACCACCGAATTTTCTCTGCACCATTTTTCAAATAGGGCCCACTTTGACCTGTAGATGGTCCTTGTTGATGACCGCTGAGGGGCAGCAATTCTCTCTGCCACCTCCACAGAGAAGCCTTGTTCTTGGAGTTGTAGTGGGATCTCTGTTGAGAGCTGCACTAGGTCCCAAAACCAGGGCATCCCTGGCCAGCCTGGGGCTATTACGATGATCAGACAATAACATTGCCTGATCTTTTGGATCACCTTGTGAAGGAGCCGTAGGAGGGTACGCCTAGGCCGTGAGGTTGGTCTAGTTTATGTTTAGAGCATCTATGTCCCAGGCCCTTGGGTCTGGGACAGGAGACACGTACAGTGGGAGCTTGTGGTTCAGGTGAGTGGCAAATAAGTCTACATGAGGTGTGAACCACTTCTGGCAGATCTGTTTGAACACCTGGGGGTGAAGAGACCATTCTGTTGACTGCACTTGGTTGGACCTGGACAGTAGGTCGGCCATCACATTCAGGCACCCTAGAACGTGCCTGGCTTTCAATGTTATGAGGTAGTGATGGCCCCAGGTCGTGATCTTCCACAGGAGAGCGCACATCTCTACTGAGTGTGTTCCTCCTTGTTGTTGATGTAGGCTACCACTGTTGAGTTGTACATCGCAACTAACACTGTTTGATTCTGGCACTGGTCCTTGAAGTCTCGAAGGGCCAGGGAGACCGCCTTCAATTCTAGGACATATATGTGTAGCCTTTTTTCCCGATCTGACCACAGACCCTTTGTGGAATTTTTGGTCTAAGTGAGCGCCCCAACCTTCGTGTGAGGCGTCGGTAAAGAGTTGGATAATGTGGTGTTTGGGATGAAGGTCTGCACCTTTCATCACGTTTGAGGGATTTTGCCACCAATCTAGGTGGGCTGCAATGGCTTCTGTCCAAGGAAGGAGGTTGTCCAGCGACTGAGGATATCTCCAGTGCTCCTTGAGATGAAAATGAAAGGGCCTCCTGTGAAGGCGTCCCTCCGGGACCATTTCTCCGTTGAGACTAGCAACCCAATTAGAGACATCAAACATCTTGCAGTCAAAACACGTTTTGACTCGAGTAGTAGGATCAAATCCTGAAGTTTGAGCCATCTCTCTTGAGTGGGTTTTACAAGGGCTGAATCTAGGTGGTATTCGTAGCCCATGAACGAAAAACACCTGAGTAGGTTTCAGTTCTGATTTTTCCTGATTTATTATCCACCCCAAGGACTGAGTTAGGTCTACCACTGCCTATGTGTTCACTTGGGCTTCCTCCTGAGACTGGGACCTGATCAGCCAGTCGTCCAGGTATTGGTGAATTCTGAGTCCTCTTGAGAGGGCCATTAGTTTCACTTCCTTTACGATCATTGTAAAGACCTGGGGGGCTGTGACTAGTCCAAATGGGAGGGAGGTGAATTGGAACACCTGTGACTTGTAGCAAAACCTTAGGTATTTCCTTGAGTTTGGATGGATGGGGATGTGTAGGTAAGTGTCCGATAGATCTATCGACGATACCCACTCCCCTGGAATCAGGGAGGTCCTGATGAACTCTGGAGTTTCCATTTTGAACTTTTCTACGTGTAGAAAAGTGTTGAGCCTGTTTAGGTCTATGACTGGCCTCCACCTTAGGTGAGGCTTGGTACTAGGAACAGGCGACTGTAAAACCCGAGAGATTTTACATTTTCCACCCTTTCTATTGCGTTCTTTGACATAAGAGACTGGATACAGAGGCCAGGACTTGGTCTTTGAAGGGCCTTGTATTCTGACCGGGTCAGGAGTCTGACTGGACTTGGATTAAAAAGAATGACAGGATTTGTTTGCCAGTCTAATCTGAAAGAACGGAGAACTCCTACTGGTGGACTGAGTGAGGCTGGAGGAGTCATTGGGGGGGGGGAGGGTTTTTATGCCCTCGTCCCCTGGAGTGGGTCAAAAGACCTTGGAGCCTCGGCTACTCGATTTCCCCCTACCTGGGGAAAACGATGGATACTGCTAGGGATGGAATGACCCCCATTGGGGTGGTTCCTGTAGGAGCCTCTAGATGTGGGGAATTGGAAAGGGTTGATTAACAGGGCCTAAACCCTAAGTGTTATTACAGGTGCCTTGATGAGGGACTCCTGTCCCTCCTAAAGTAGTTGTGAATGGGGAACTTTAAGATCTAAAGATCCAGTATCTCACCTGAATTCACCATACCCCTTCTGACTACTTATATGCACCATGGAATTGAGTTTGACCTGTCTGGTAGTAGCCTTGCTACTGTCTTAACATATATATATATAACCAGGTTGTATTCAGAAAAAAACCTAGTGAAGAGCAGCCTGAAGCTCAACTCTTGCTGACCAGAAGGGGAGGAGGGGCTTACCCAAGGAGGCCCCTAAGGAGATACAAATTTGAAAACTTGTTCCATTTTAAGGGAAATTAAACTGCCCAAGTTCCTGTTGGCCTAGTAAATCATTCAGAGTCCAGACTGTGGAGGATCTAGGCATAAATTCCCTGGGAGCAGGGAGGTTCAAAAAACTGCCTAAGTTTCAATGTCCTCAAAAATTGGTTAGGGTGAAGTCAGGCAACCTACTTCCCTAAAATATAGAGCCAGGACTGAATGAAGGACCTTGTTTAGAAGGCCTCTTGGGCTTGAGGACTTGGACTTTTTGAACTTGGACCCAAGCCTCCAATAGGTGATATCTACTGCCAGGCTGGTGAACTATTACTCCAAGTTTTTTTTTTGTTTTTTTTTTTTGTGTGTGTGTGAGGATTGTTAGTGTTCTGATCTGGAATCAACATCCGAACATCAGAGTAGATGATCCGATCATCCGAGGATCAGATCTACATTCAATCCACCAAGCATTAGATTTCAGATGATCCGAGAGATGCAATGAAAACCGAGTATCAAATCATACTGGGTTGAATAGAAGTTGAGAATACTGCATCCGATTCTCGGATGCATTAAAAATCTCGGATGAACTAAGATCTTATCTGAATTTAAGCAGGGATCTGATCCACCCTGGAGAAAGAAGTTGGATATTATAATTTCTATGTAAGCTTTCCTTAAGGTAAGCTTCCAAGGAAGCTTTGCCTTTCCTTCTTCGAAGGAACTACACAACTAGATTTACGTAAGTAAATCAACTGTGACACAAGGTCACCTGCCCCACCCGCCTCACTGCAGGTAGGGCTAGTTGTGAGATAATGAAAGCAGAAATTACACAGAATTTTATTAAATAACATAGAATCTAAAAAACAAGTAATTATAATTTAAAACTGGATGAATTAAAATATAATTAAAATAATGGGTAACCAAGGTTACCTTATAGCCTAAAGAGACACGTAATGTCTAGACGATTAATGAAGAATTCTATTCCTGTTTATTTAAGTATTAACCTTATAAATGGTCAATAATACAGGGAAGAAGGGATAAAATATATTATTTTATTTTATTTATATTTATAAACGTACTGTAAGAAACCCGCGTCTCTCAGCACATGCGGTCTAGACGTGACGTCATCACAGGGGTTTCCCCGAGGATTCCCCCAGTTAGAATAGTGCTTTATATCATATTTTAACCCTTAAAATGGACCAATAGAGTAAAAGAACGGGGGTAAACCCTTGCAAAATCTATTTAATTTGATTTCAACAGGCATATATTCCTGTATAAAAACTACCAACACGAGACGCGCATTACAAGAAAATGCTGTCTCGACAATAAAACAGAAGTTGTTTCCGGAGATTTTACTCGGCCAGGACTCGTTTGTGTTACATTTATACACTTTTAAACCCTAAAAGGGGTCCAATAATGAAGCAGATAGGGCTTAAATATTTTGTTTTATTTTATTTTACTGACAGGCATATATAAATATCCTGTATTAGAAACCCCATAAACGAGTCGCCATTGCTTTACGTGAATCCGGAAGTGGACTTCAGTTGTAAAATATAGTAAAGATACTTATCTGAACTATGAAAAGGCATCGAATTGTGATTCTATGCAATAAAATAAAGAAACTGGTGTAGTTTCCATATCCAACAATAAGTATATCCTTGTAAAAAAGAAATAATATTCCTTGCAAAATAAAGCATTGCTAATTCGCGTGGCCAACGAGAAAGTAGGGCGAGAGGTCAGAGGTTATCACGTGACGACAACTAGCAGTGTATCCGGTGGCTAACAAGAACTGTCTTTTTTTCTAAGACGTTGGCCCCGGGTGTGGCAACCCGAGAACAGCATTAAGTCCCACATGGTAAGCTATTGTAGCGTAATAAAATAGCTATTGCTCAGCTATGCCATGAGCTATAGGTCTGTAATTTCACTATGTTATAGCTGACCCAAAAGTAGGTGAACAACATATTTTAACAAAATACTCCAAATGCAATATTTTTCAAGTTACAACTGATTTACTCAACATACAGTACCTGAAAATAGCTATTGCTCAGTTGTGCCATGAGCTACAGGTCTGTAATTTCACTATGTTATAGCTGATCCAAAAGTAGCTGAATAACATATTTACACAAATTTCTGTAAATGCAATAGTTTTCCAATTATAACTGATTTACTCAACAGTGAGAACTTCAAAGTAGCTATTACTCAGCTATGAAATGAGCCACAGATCTGAAACTTCACTATGTTATAGCTGACCCCAAAATAGGTGAATAACATATTGAAACAAAATACTCTAAATGCAATAGTTTTCAAGTTATAAGTGATTTACTCAACAGTGATAACCTAAAAGTAGCTATTACTCAGCTATGCCATGAGCTACAGGTCTGAAATTTCACTATGTTATAGCTGGCCCAAAAGTAGCTGAATAACATATTTATACGAAATTCTCTAAATGCAATAGTTTTTAAGTTACAAGTGATTTTACTCATAATGGAAGTTACTGAAAAGCCCAAAAGTAGCTATTACTCACTTAGCTATTGAGACAGACACCCAACTTACTCACCATATTGTAGCTATGAAAAAAGTAGCTGAACAACATGCTGTAAAATGCTGTAAATGCAACACTTTTGAAGTTATAAGTGATTTAGTGCATGATTTCATGAATTTTAATGCATTAAAAATTATTAACTGACTGATCCAGGTCTCATACTCACAAAAGAGAATCTACCTCTGGCCTAGTACATATATGCAAGATATGAGAGAAATCCCTGCAATAGTCACTGAGAAAATTGTGATAAAAAGTTGAAATTTTCACACTTTTGGTGGGGGTACCCCCCTTGTAATGTCTCTAGCAAACAGACGAACTTGCAAATTTTAATTAGTAAATTAAATTTTTATTAGTTAATACCTTACCTACCAGACGATAGCTATAGCCCGGCGCCAGCCGGTCCCGCCAAACGAAAGAAAAAGACGTCCCGGGTTTCACCCCCGGCAGGACCGGCACACTACAATCCACTCGCCAGGTGGCCTAGTTCCTGCCTCACTCGCCAGAGGGACGTGACGTCATAGCATCTTTTTCGTCCCTAAGATTGAATGATGAAGGCTGGAAGCGGGGAAGGCCGGGTGGGAATTTCCCGTCTGGTAGGTAAGGTATTAACTAATAAAAATTTAATTTACTAATTAAAATTTGCAATTTCATTGCGTTAATACATCTTACCTACCAGACGATAGCTAGAATAACTACCCAGTGGAAAGAGGGCAGCCTTCTGAGGATTGGAGAAACTCTTATATTATACCTAGGTGTGAGGTTCTAGTCCTTTGAGGAGACATGTTAGTCTCAAGGGTAACTAGACCCACCTGCCCCCCCCCCCCCCCCCCCCCCCCCCCCCCCCCCTTTTGACTGCTCTGAGGGGAGGAAGAGAGTAAGAGTTCAAGTCAATGATTCCCACGGTTAACCTGGAAGAGAGGGAAAGTCCTATACCCAGAGGATTACTCTGAAGTAAAAGACTTTGAGAAGCCAAGGCCTAGGCTAAAAGTGAGCCTACACCTAAAACTGACCAGTATGTACACTATATATAATTATATACAAAGAAGCTTAGGGGACTAGTGGTGGATTTGCTGGGCAGCCACCACAGGACCCAAGTGAAAAAGCTCCTTATCTGCCCAGGCAACATCCTTAAGGTAAAACTGTGTAAAGGTGTTGTGGGACTTCCAGTGGCATGCTGCTAGAATCTGGTCCAGAGATATGCCACCTTGAAAGGCTTTGGAGGCCGCAAAGGCCCTAACATCATGGGCCTTAACCTGATGTAAGGTCAAGGAATCTTGGTCAGAGAGATCATAACACAACACTACTGTTTGTTTGACCCAGGACGAGATAGTGGCAGGAGAGATGTCCTTGTTAAACCCTTGTTTGAATGAAACAAAAACTAACTCCTTTCCCGTTCTTAGGTCCTGCGTTTTGTCCAGGTAGTAGCGAAGAGCCCGAACGGGGCAAAGGGATCTGTCTTCCTTTAAAGCCTTATCCAGAGTGGGGGCTAAGGCTGGAATGACCACAGGGGCCACGCACTCTGGTCCCTCTTTTGCCAAGTGATTTTTCGCCAAGAAACTTGGTGAAGGGTAGAGGGAAACTTTGGACCAGTCAGCTTGGTGTCTGATATTTTTGTTTAACCAAGCGTGAATCTCACTCCTGCGTTTTCCTGAAGCCAGGGCTAGGAGAAAAACAGTTTTGAAAGTAAGGTGCTTCAGAGAAGCCTTTCTGAGTGGTTCAAAAGGCGCTTTTGTAAGCTGGTGTAAAACCAGGGAGAGGTTCCAAGCAGGAACCCCCCGGCGCCCTTTGGGTCTATCTCTGTGAAAACTGTCTAACAGTCTAGTCAAATTTTCATCCTTGCCGACATTAACCGAGGTATTTCCCAGTTTGTCTGCAATGGCTGACCTGTAACCATCAATAGTGCTGGGCTGGAGATTCTTCTCCTGGAAAAGGTGCAGGAGGAAATCTGCTATTTGTTTTATAGATGGGTTCCTGAAGTCCACCTGACTTGTTTCACACCATCTGACAAAAACGGCCCACTTCGCTTCGTAGACTGTTCTGGTTGAACGTCTTTGAGGCGCCTCAATTCTTGACGCCACTGGGCTAGAGAACCCCTGCTCCTTGATTGTCTGGGCTCTAGGAGCCAGGCATGGAGATTTAGGTTTGTCAGATCCCTGTGACGTGCCTTGTTGAAAGGTTGGGTCACTAGATCTGGGTGGTGTGGAAGACAAAGAGGAACCCTCGCAGATAGTTCCACTAGGTCCCAAAACCAAGGCATGTTGGGCCATCCCGGGGCAATCAGGATTGCTCTGCGATACCAGTGATCTGACAGCTTGCTGACCACCTTCCCCATCAGAGACACTGGGGGGAAGAGGTACATGTCCAGGTCCTCCCAGGATAATGTCAGAGCATCCACTGACCAGGCCTTTGGGTCTGGAATTGGGGACACAAATTGAACTAGCTTGCAGTTGTACCTTGTTGCAAACATGTCCACTCGGGGATAATGCCAGGTTTGACAAAGGAGGTCGAAGGTCTCTTGATGGAGGGACCACTCCGTCTGAATGACCTGTCTTTGGCGAGACAATTTGTCTGCAATTACATTCAGACGGCCTGGAATGTGTCTGGCCTTCAGTACTATTTGATTGAGGCTGCACCAACATAGGAGCCGCCAAAGAAGGGCACAGAGTGAGCCTGACCTCATACCCCCTTCCTTGTTGATGTATGCCACAACCGTGGTGTTGTCTGTGGCAATCAGGACGACCTTTCCTTGCACTAAATGTTGGAATCTTTTTAGTGCTAACAACACGGCTTTTAGTTCTAAGAAGTTTATGTGCAACTTGCTTTCGGGCACTGACCAAGTACCGCTTGCTGTGAAGTCGCCTAAGTGAGCACCCCAGCCTTCTTTTGAGGCGTCTGTAAAGATTTGAACTGCGTGTCGCAGGGGGTGTAAGGGCTGACCCTTTAGGACATTTTCCTCTTGGGTCCACCACTGCAGGTACTGATGGAGAGACCTCGGAATTGGGATCTCCTTTTCCAGAGATTCTGGGACTCTCCAGTGTTTCTTGAGGTGCCACTGAATAGGTCTCATGTGCAGTCTGCCTAGGGCCACCTGTTTTTCTGTCGCAGTGAGAAGACCTATAAGAGACATGAAAGTTCTCACTGGGCAAGATCTGTTCTGTAAAAGCACTGTTATTTTCTGTTGAAGGGTTTCCCAACGATTTTGAGTAGGTCTGACTATTCCGTTGAGTAGGTCGTACTGGTAGCCTATGAAGTCGAAGACTTGTTGGGGTTCCAGTTCTGATTTTTGCATGTTTACCATCCAGCCCAACTCCTGGCAGAGGGCTAGGAGGGATTGGGTTCCCTGGTGGCAAGATTCTTTGGTAGGGGCTCGAATCAACCAGTCGTCTAGGTACTGGTGGATTCTTATACCCTGTGACTGAGCCATTAACTTGACCTCTTTGACCACACCAGTGAACTCCATGGGAGCTGTTGACAGGCCAAAGGGAAGTGCCCGAAACTGGTACGACTGGTTCTGAAAGTGGAACCTGAGGAATTTTCGGGATGTGTAGTGAATTGGGATGTGGAAGTAGGCGTCGCTGAAGTCTAGCGATGTCACCCACTCCTCTTGTTGTAGAGAGGTCCGGATTGTCTCTGGAGTCTCCATTTTGAATGTTTTTACGCATAAAAACTGATTTAGAGTACTGAGATCCAAGATTGGCCGCCACTTGTGGTTCGGCTTTGGGACAATGAACAGTCTGTTGAAAAAGGCTAGTGAGGTTTGAACCCTGACCCTCTCTACTGCCTTTTTCTCGATCAGAGCTTGTACAGCTGCTTGCAAGTGGGAGTCTCTGATGGGGTTTGCATAGCCACTTACTATCAGGGGATCCCTTACTAACGGAGGTCTTACTTTGAAGGGAAGAACATAACCCTCCTTTAATATGGACACTACTTTTGGGTTTGCACCCTTGTGAGCCCATATTTCCCAAAAACTCTGAAGACGTCCCCCCACTGGTTGGACACTTGCAACATTGGGGAAATTTGGAACATTTGGAGCAGAAACAAAGTGACCGACAAAAGAAGCACTTTTCACACACTTTATTTGACTTTTGATCTTTAATTTTGGTCTTACGTCTTTCTTTTGCGACTGCCACCTTGTTACAGTAGGTACACGACATACAACATGATAAGAAACATTTGTTGGAACAGATACAAAAGAGTTTCTTGTTATGACACTTTGTACAGAACTGACTGGCCGGGCCACCGGCACCGGACTTGACTTGCAGTAATTGTCATTTATACTGTGTCTTCTCATGAGCCATCTTGGTACCACGTCCGGGTTGACCACCCCGGCCTCTGCCCCGGCCTCTATTGCGGGAACCAAACGCTTTCCAAGCTGGTAGTTCCTTTCCGGCTTGAGAAGTTGTTTTAGCAGTGTCTTGAGGTTTCCAACCAGTACTGTAGGGTTGGTATCTCTGTTTTCTGCCTCTACCGGCGAACCCCCCGCGGCCCGGGCCGGGCTGGGAAGTACGTCGGGAAGCTTCTAATTGGTTTATTTCATCCTCAGCTTTTCTAATAGCAGCATCTGGAAATAGCCCATATCCATTCAGGGGGCAATTTCTCAAGGAATTGAAAGTATCTGGTTTAATCCCCGGTTTCACAGCTTCCAAGTATGAATCCCTACGGAGTAGGGTCAAATTTGCCATCTGCACAAATGTAAAGTCTGCCAAATGTTGTAGAGATTTACCCATGGCGAAACTGACATTCTGGTTAAATGAAGATAAATACAAAAGTTCATCCAATGCACCTTGAGCTTTGACAGAAGACTTGCCTTTCTTAAGTTCACTTTGTAAGATATGCAATTGTTCTTGGAAGGCATCCTGTATCTTGGTAATACAGCGATTAAACCCCGCTGACTGGTTGCAAATATATGAAGACTCTTTTGCTGCTTTCTCCCACTTACGCATAGTGTCTTGTGATAGTGGGCGGGATGGAGGCTGAGGAGATGCAGAAGATATGGTTGAAATCCTGGGGAATGAACTATTGATCTTCGCCGCATCATTTGGCCAAGAATTCACTGATTTACCCGGCCTAGTTGGATCTGTAGGCTCCGCCGGGTGTATCCCATACCATCTGCTCTGGGATTTGGGGGGTCTGAGGAATTGGTCCACATGCAGGCCACCTGGATCACTAGATTTTGAAGGATAACCTTCTATCAGTACAAGGTTTAGAGTCTCTAGTTTTCGGCACAACCAATCTTCCGGAGGAAGATCCACAGAAATCTTGCCCACAGGTTGCGAACGGTGACCTGCCCAAGGATTATCAGTGCGGGATTGAGGAGAAAACTCCAGGTCAGGAATGTGTGTCCATCCCATGAACGCGCGGACGCCTCTCACAGTCTCGCGGTAATTTTGATCTTCACTGAGGACCCGGTCCGGGTCTGAGGTTTCTAAGTCTGGGGATTCCTCTGCGTCAGATAACTCACCCTCTTCAAATGTTTCCTGAGGATTGACATCGCGGAAGGTGACCGGCCCGGAGCCGGAAGAAGGTTGTTGAAATGCAGCTTGAGAGGAAGCAGACATAGCAGCTGACGACACAGTAGCCACCGGAGCAGGGTGTTTAAACATAGGTTCTGCTTCCGGGTAGAGGTTTTGAAGTGGAGATTGTCTGTCAGCAATTGAAAAATCCTGATCTCTAGGCTCATCCGGGCCAACAGCCGGACCGGCTGGGCCGGAAGAAGCCGAAGTAGAGACAAAAAAGGGTGTCTGGGAAAGAGCACCTGCTGGAGCAGCATGAGAGACCGGTACTTTGACCGGAGAAAATGTTGGATTTTGTACAGGTGAGGAGCGATGTCCTAAAGTGATAAGCGCCTCAAGCCTGGCCATACGAGTGGCCCACTTTTCGTCCAGTTCCTGAAGATCTTTCTTAAACTGAGGCACAGGAAGGGACAAATCCGGAGCAGGAGAAACAGATACAGCAGGTTCTTGTTCTGGTTGGGCATCAAGTACTACCACAGAAGACGGATCGACTAACACTTCCTTTGCTTTAGCCTTTTCCTTTCTGAGTTTATAGGTAGGAGTACTTAACTTGAGCACTTGCTCCAGGGTAAGGACACTGCAAAAGTCACACTGCAGATTCTGAACACAAGGGTCATCACCCTGTCCTTTCTCGCGACAACGCGCACACCTACTATGTTTGTCAAATGAAGCCATAATATGGCCACACGCACCCTTTTTCTGTCCTGGAGATGCCATGATAGAACAGTTAACTAATGGCAACACTTCCGACACAAATTACACAGATATAACACAATATAAAAACTAAAGAGTTCACAGATAAAAATCCACAACTTTAAATATCGCGCCAAACGAAAAAGATGCTATGACGTCACGTCCCTCTGGCGAGTGAGGCAGGAACTAGGCCACCTGGCGAGTGGATTGTAGTGTGCCGGTCCTGCCGGGGGTGAAACCCGGGACGTCTTTTTCTTTCGTTTGGCGGGACCGGCTAGCGCCGGGCTATAGCTATCGTCTGGTAGGTAAGATGTATTAACGCAATGAAAAGACAGATTTGCATGCCTTGAACAATTTTTCATCCTCGATAGATAAGGTATCTTTTAAAAAAAAACAGCATGTCTCTAGGCCTTGTAGTTTTGGAGAAGAAGTTGTTCACGTGTACGCGGACGCGTACGCCCACGCCGCAGAGTGATGACATAATGTCAGCTGACTGACAAGTCAGCTGACATAAAAAGCAAAAAGCGGAAACTAGTTCTAAAGATGAACTAGATCTCTTGGGTGAAGGCGATGGGGACTCTTTTACTGGTTCCAATGCAGACCTAGAGAGTGCTGCTGATAACCTCTTTACCTCACCCCCCCGTCCTCAACCTCTCGCCTTCAGTTCTTTATCTTTAAAGACCCCAGCCAAGGCTGTTCCTCCCACCCCAGGTACAGTTTTGCAAAATAAAATTCAAAGAAATATTGAGAAATCCCTGGGTGATTCACTAAATATACATTTACAGCAGCAAATGGGTTCCTTCCAGGCATCCATGTTAGAAGCATTTCAATCACTCCGAGAGGAGTTAACAATTAAAAAGCCAACCGAGGTTGAACCCTCGCCTCATGCTTCAAAAGCTGGTTCATCCAGCAACATTGCTGCTCATCTGGACCTACCCCCTCCGAGATCAAGTACTAATGCTCAGTCCGAGGCAATGGATGTGGACGTTGGTCCAGCACTCCCTCCTCGACTAGTACTTAACCAAACTACCTCGGATCAGTACGTTGCCCCTTCTGAGGCTATACCGAAGGATTCCTCGTACTCTCACAAAAAACAAAGCCACAGGCAAACAGTAGCACCGAGCTCTGCCTCGGACCAACTGGATGAGGATTCCGACGAACCTCGGATCCATCCAACTAGATCTAAGAAGCACTCTGACAAGAGCAAGCATAAATCTAGGTCCAGATATGTGTCATCTTCAGAGGAAGATCACTCCCCTGTTGCCAGACACAGGTCTTCTAAGCCCTCTAGGGCTCAGCCCTCAGGCGCAGCTTCTGATCAAGACCTCCCACAACATGATCCAAATCCCCCTTATAGGGAAGTAGCTCTGTCTGACATTCCCTCCCAATACTCTGAAGAAGTAGATACCTTCAGGCGTATTCTCTCTCTCCCTGACCCCAGGGACTCTATGCCTAGGTCTTCAATTTCAGTGTTGGGTCTGGATGACGAAAAAGGCCGTCAAGAGCTCAGACCTAGAGGTCCTTCCTCTATTCTACCACTTAGCTCAGTTATCAAGGACGCCTTTGATAAATTTCAACATGATTTCAAAGCTGCCAATTTAGCTGAGGGCAAATATGTCAAGCCTCCTCCATCCACTTCTAAGTGGTATAAGGTTGGACAGCCCACTTTTCAAGACAAAATTCAGGAGTTGAATACAGACTTTGCTAAGATCTGTATTACTCCTAGACCTCCTGGGGAACCAGTAGCCAAAGTTCCTCTGCCAGTTCTTAAGGAGCTGGAATATCAGGCTAGACAAAATATTTCAACCCTCAACTTCACCGCTGCCTTTGCCAAAACCTCTTCTTCTTGCAATGCTTCCTTGGAAAAGTGCCAACATAGCATTAAGTCAACTGTCAAGAAGATTAAATCTCAGATCCAGAAAGGTGCCAATCCTGAGAAACCAGCAAAGCGCGGATATGAGGAAGTTGCCGAGTACATGGATTTTTGGAACAAGACGGTTCTTGTTCAACATAGAGCTCTTACCTGTCTCAGCAAATCTCTAGCCCATATTCTCCAGAGGGAATTATATTCCATGGCTAATACCGGCTTGCTTAGGCGCGAAGCCGAAATGACTCTATTACATCCCCAGCTAGGGCAAACGAGACGTCAAGAACTTAGGAACTCGTCCTTCTGGGACTCCTCCTTGTTCGAGTCTCAACTCGTAAAGGAAGGTGAGGACTTCCTTCTCAAAAAAGGCACCTCAAAAGATTCTCAGGGTTTCACACCCTACCAGAATAAGCCCTTTCGTGGCCCCCACAAGAAAAGAGGCTCCTACAGGAAACGCCCCTATGGGGGCAATACCTCTCAAAGCAGTAACCAATCCTTTCCCTCGGGAAGAGGAAAATCCAACTTCAGAGGCTCCAGGGGTCGTTTTCGACCCCACAATAGGGGAAGGGGGCGTGGAAACCCCCCTTCCCAATGACTCCTCCAAAGCCTCACTCAGTCCACCAGTAGGAAGTCGCCACCGTTCTTTCAAGAGAAACTGGCTAATAAACAAATGTTCTCAAAACGTGTTAAACATTATCCCCAATGGCTACGTTCTGCCATTCCGTTCAAAGCCAAACTTGATCAGATTTCCTCTGATCCTGTCAGAGTACAAGGCCCAACAAAAAGACCAAGCCTTGGCCACTTGTATCCAGTCTCTCTTGTCAAAGAACGCTATCGAAAGGGTGGAAAACGTAAAATCTCTCGGGTTTTACAGTCGCCTGTTCCTAGTACCCAAGCCTCACCAAAGGTGGAGGCCAGTCATAGACTTAAGCAGGCTCAACACTTTTCTACATGTAGAAAAGTTCAAAATGGAAACCCTGGAGTCCATCAGGACTTCCCTGGTTCCAGGGGAGTGGGTATCGTCGATAGACCTGTCAGACGCGTACCTTCACATCCCCATCCATCCAAACTCGAGGAAATACCTAAGGTTTTGCTACAAGGCTCAGGTGTTCCAGTTCACCTCCCTACCTTTCGGACTGGCCACAGCCCCCCAAGTCTTTACGATGATCGTAAAGGAAGTGAAACTAATGGCCCTCTCAAGAGGACTCAGAATTCACCAATACCTGGACGACTGGCTGATCAGGTCCCAGTCTCAGGAGGAATCCCAAATGGACACACAGGCAGTGGTAGACCTAACCCAATCCTTGGGTTGGATAATCAACCAAGAAAAATCAGAACTGAAACCTACTCAGGTGTTTTCGTTCGTGGGCTACGAATAACATCTAGATTCAGCCCTTGTAAGACCCACTCACGAGAAATGGCTCAAACTTCAGGATTTGATCCTACGACTCAAGTCAAAACGTGTTTTGATTGCAAGATGTTTGATGTCTCTAATTGGGTTGCAGAAAATGGTCCCGGAGGGACGCCTTCACATGAGGCCCTTTCAGTTTCATCTCAAGGAGCACTGGAGATATCCTCAGTCGCTGGACAACCTCCTTCCTTGGACAGAAGCCATTGTAGCCCACCTAGATTGGTGGCAAAACCCCTCAAATGTGATGAAAGGCTCAGACCTTCATCCCAAGGACCACAGTATCCAACTCTTTACCGACGCCTCAAACGAAGGTTGGGGCGCTCACTTAGATCAAAATTCTACAAAAGGGCTGTGGTCAGATCGGGGAAAAAGGCTACACATAAATGTCCTGGAATTGAAGGCGGTCTCCCTGGCCCTTCGAGACTTCAAGGACCAGTGCCAGAATCAAACAGTGTTAGTTGCGACGGACAACTCAACAGTGGTAGCCTACATCAACAAACAGGGGGGAACTCACTCAGCAGAGATGTGCGCTCTCCTGGAAAATCATGACCTGGTGCCATCACTACCACATAACATTGAAAGCCAGGCACATTCCAGGGTGTCTGAATGTGATGGCCGACCTACTGTCCAGGTCCAACCAAGTGCAGTCAACAGAATGGTCTCTGCACCCACAGGTCTTCAAACAAATCTGCCAGAAGTGGTTCACCCCTCATGTAGACTTATTTGCCACTCACCTGAACCACAAACTCCCACTGTATGTGTCTCCTATCCCAGACCCAAGGGCCTGGGACATAGATTCTCTGAACATAAACTGGACCAACCTCACGGCCTATGCCTACCCTCCTACGGCTCTCCTTCACAAGGTGATCCAAAAGATCAAGCAATGCCATTGCCTGATCATCGTGATAGCCCCAGGCTGGCCAGGGATGCCCTGGTTTTGGGACCTAGTGCAGCTCTCAACAGAGATCCCACTACAACTCTCAGTGTCAACGACCCTGCTAAAACAGTCCCACAAATATGTGTTCCACAACAACCCACAACAGCTGAACCTCCACGCCTGGTGTCTAGGAGCGGACAACTCCAAGAACAAGGCTTCTCTGTGGAGGTGGCAGAGAGAATTGCTGCCCCTCAGCGGTCATCAACAAGGACCATCTACAAGTCAAAGTGGGCCCTATTTGAAAAATGGTGCAGAGAAAATTCGGTGGATTTCTCCACTCCATCTGTGAAACAAATCTCAGATTTTTTCATGTACCTGTACCAAGACTTAAACAGGCGCCCCTCGACCATTGATGGTTACAGGACTGCAATCGTTGACACTTTGGGCCCAACGGCCCAACATATTGCACACAATGCAGACCTTCATAGGTTACTCTCCAGTTTTCACAGGGATCGTCCTAAAAGTTCCAGAAATTTACCCAAGTGGAACCTTTCTGTTGTCCTTAACGAGCTCACCAAAGCACCATTTAAGCCCATGAAAGACACAGACCTCAAACATCTTACTCTCAAAACTGCTTTCTTGCTAGCCTTGGCCTCCGGCAAGCGCCGCAGCGAAATCCATGCCTGGGTCGCGAACAAAGTATCTAATTTAGGCCAATGGGAAAAGGTGGCCTTGTTCCCTTCTTCTGATTTCATAGCCAAAAACCAACTAGCAAGAGAAGGTTCTCAAAGTGTGTCACCAGTGACTATCCCTGCTTTGCACATCCGCTACAACCAAGTCTTCAGGAGTCTCTCCCAGGATCTAGGTATTCCTTTACCTTCAAGATGTTACGGGTAAGGTCATTTTATTTTTTAATTATCAGGTAATTTCTATTAAGGACTTATTCAGTTGTCATTAATCTCATATTTCAGGTTAAAAATTTCATGAGATGCCCAACCACTGGGTTGGTCAGTCACACGTGAAGGTCTCCTAGGGACCCTTAGACCTCGAAGTGAGCACTGCTGCACTTCCGTCCTACAACCAAACATCTAGACAGTTTTAGCACTGTCCCTCTTTTACTTAGGTTTTTGGCTCGTTACAGGCCCGATCTTCGGGATCGGGGCACTGTAAAGGGGACTCAGACTGGTATTTCTGGCACTATTCTGTATATACTAATTCAAATCTTAGAAAAAAATGACATATCTTCCAGTCTCAGCTGTAACCCCGCCACCGGGCGGTTGAATTCAGCATTAAGTCCCACATGGTAAGCTATTGTAGCGTAATAAAATTGAAAATTTTAATTACTTAAATGTAGCTTTTATAAGCTACAAGCTTACCATGTGGGACTTAGGAGAGTCCCACCCTGCCTCCCCGCTGTTTACAGCTGAGGGGTAGGTTTTAGAAAATTTCAACGAGAAAGTAGGGCGATTGGTCAGAAGTTATCACGTGATGACAACTACCAGTATATCCGGTGGCTAACAAGAACGATCTTTTTTTCTAAGACGTTGGCCCCGGGTGTGGCAACCCGAGAACAGCATTAAGTCCCAAATGGTAAGCTTGTAGCTTATAAAAGCTACATTTAAGTAATTAAAATTTTCAAATTTGTAAAGAGTGTAAATGAAGTTTATATTATATATTATAAACTTTATAAAACAACTCCTAAAGTCTAATATCTTGTTTTGCTTCAAAGTGTTTGCCACATACCTCTATCCTATCCAAGAATTCTTTCAGATTGGGGCAGTCGTCAAGGCAACTCGGGGACAAGACACGATGTTGGTCCAAGAGTTCATACATTGGAAAGTCCACAAATGTTATCTATGTAGAAAAAAGTAAATACACAGGCTCTCACTAACTTGATATTTTTATTGTTTTGACTGCCAATCTGTCAGTCTCTTTGCAAATTATTGATACTGTTCCAGTGGAAGTTTTATCCAGAAGAAAATTTCATGATTAGGTTTTAATAAATTCACCAGAATTAACTTTTACTGGGAGCACTTTTTTACTGATCAGATATAATTTAAAACTAGATTGGGCCAACTCGGCGCCAACATATCCCCAGACAGGTCATCACTCACGCCACAGGTTTTGATCGGGAATTTTTTAAAACATAATTACCCATTATTATATGAACTTCAGCACATCAATCTACTCTGTTTATATCTTCCAAGGAAGATGGTGTATCCCCAGACGCCGAATACATAACTCAAATTATATTTTCAATCTTCCTGCAATGATAACTCTAAACCTATTTTCAAAGTATTTAAATGATTGATGATTGAATGTCCATTCTAAAATAATAATCCCAAAAGAGCATATCTGTTTCCAGTGTTGATTCTAGGAATTTCAAAAAGTGGGGGCAATCCCCCACCACTACACAAAATGTGGGGGAGGGGCTAAAAATTCTGGGGGACGACTTTATGATAAGTTTAAACTAATAAAAAATACATTTTCAGTTTATTTAGGCATTTTTAACTGTGGACTTCTATTAATTAGTGGTCAATTTTTATTGTCTTGCCCAATAAAAATAAACTTCAAGGCTAGTGATAGAATTTAAAAAAAATACTGAAAATGGTTATTTACATCAAAGTGGCTCCTGTCATGGCATTATGGTTTTAAGTTTTCATCTGAAGTCATGGCATCACAAATTCAGTCATTACACCATCAATTCATACAAATACCGGTATGTTGGAAAACCCCACAGAATACCATGACCTCATGAATAGTAATGAGTAGTCCACAAATTCTTCAAGTAAAATATTGCTAAAAATCCAATGGAATCGTCAAATATTTTTTACGCATACATGAGCTCTGTAGTCCTTCTAGTATATTTGATCTTAAATCAGAAAATATTAAGAATTAAAACCACCACGAAAATCTGTGACCTCATTAATATTAATGAGTTGTCCGTGAATTTTGATCCAGTAAAATATTTTTCTAGGGAATTCCGACAGATACGTAGTACTACGCCAATAGGGTCACCACCGGCTTCACTGCCTTGGCCTGTTATGGTAACAATCCAGTCTGCTGTAAGTTTCGTTTTTCTTGCAGCCATTTTTTATATAATCATCCACTTTCAGCTTAATTTTATATTTTTGGGTATAATATGTCCAAATACTGTCTGTACCTCATAATATATTTGAGTTTGTAAACGATCACGAAACCAAAATCGTCTACAGGCATTATTCGAAGAACGTTTCGACGGAAAAATCAAAACCTCGACAAACTCTCGCTCCACGCATCGTTTCGATTTCTTTGATCTCTCGTCTTTTCGCTTCGTATATATATCCCGCATTGCCTTGTGCTGAATGCGTTCTTTTACAATCTTGTCCCCGCATGCTTCGATGAAATCCGCGAGCAAAAGCAAATTAATGCGAGATATCGCAGAAAACGCATCCTAGAAGCAACTCTGTGTTTCTATATTTGTTGACAAATAAAATATTATTTTTAACTCAACTCATCATACTTTTCAATCTTCCTTCAAAGTATTTAAATGATTGATGATTCAATGTCCATTCTAAAATTCATAATCCCAAAAGCGCATATCTGTTTCTATATTTGTTCACAAATAAAATATTATTTAAAAAAAAATTATTTATATTATTATTTTATTATATTATTTTTAGAATTTGCAAATTGTTTTCAGTTATTCATTTCCTCTATACCTATATATGTGGTCCATATATATGCAACCTAAATATGTGACACAATCTCAGTTCTGACTCCCCTTTGTGTTATATGTAATGAAGCCCACCACCTCCCAGCCCCACCCCTCTCCCCTTCTCCACACCTCTCTCACTATTACACAAGATCTGCAACCCCATTGAGTTCTTTGTTTCTCATCTGATATCATTGAATACCTTTGTTTATTTAGTGTCACTCAATATAGCTGGAGGTCCCAGAGGTGGGTGGGGGGAATCCGGGTGGGGGATGCATAAATGGTAAACAAACAATCTATATAAAAGTGTTATGGGGTACTCAAATACAAAAAGAATTGAGAATTTTAAGTATGTGATTATCAACTGAAATGAGTTCATAACTGTAGGAGCTGTGTCAAAATTAACTGAGGCAAGTTGAATAAAACTGGGCTAGTTGAGGGTTAAAAATCCCCTAGTTTTACTACATAAGGATATAATTTCATTAATATTGGGACTTAAAGCTCACTTAAAGTGTCCATTTTGTCTACTTGAATATGTTTAACCAGTTTCATTTTAAAAAGTTAAAAACTCAGCAAGCAGAGGTATAACACACAAAAATAAGTTCTTAAAAGACTAAGATAGCCATAACATTATTAATATTCAAAATTTAAATATACAGGCATTTCCTTTTAAAAATTCAAAGATTTCAGCTCTATAACCCACATAGTTTGACAGTTACTGGGCTTTAAAGTGGCATAATGTCCATAAATTGGGTTTCTATGGTCATTTTACAATTGTTAAAGAGACCTTAGCAATTAAACAACAGATCTGAAACTTTTTGGGGGACATACATAACAAACAAAAATTATATATAATACAGTTTAAGACTTGTCACACTAAGCATTTCCAAATAACAGGGCAAAATACGGAAAAAATGTCAAAAAAGGCACTTGGGCGAGTGTCTATGGCCCTCATACACAGGTTAAATGTCTACTAAAAACCTTGATTTTCGGCATATGTAAAAAGGACATAATAATGCATTCCCAGATGGGATTTCAGCTCCATCAATCATATAGTTTAACAGTCACAGGGCTTAAAGGTGGTAAAAAGTCCAAATATTGGGTCTCTGTGGGCCTTTTAGAGATCTCGATGTGGCTTTCAAATTAAAGCTTCAGACTTAAAATTTGTTACATACTAAGATTACACATAGAATATGTATCTAATAAAGTTTGAAACTTCTGAGACTTACCATTTCCAAGTTACAGAGCAAAATATGTGAAAAATGTCTTAAAAGGGTCACTCAGGTGGGTGTTTAAGGTCCTCATACACAGGTTAAATGTCTACTTGAAGCCTTGATTTTTGGCACATGTAAAAAGAACATAATAATGTATTCCCAGATGAGATTTCAGCTCTATCAGTCACATAGTTTAACAGTCACAGGCCTTAAAATTGGCAAAAAGTCCAAATACTGGGTCTTTATGGGGCCTTCTAGAGACCTAAATGTGGCCTTCAAATTAAAGCCTCAGACTTAAAATTTGTCACATACTAAGATTACACATAGAATATGCATCTAATACAGTTTGAAACTTCTTAGACTTACCATTTCCAAGTTACAGGGCAAAATATGTGAAAAATGTCTAAAAATGGTCACTCGGGTGGGGATTTATGGTCCTCATACACAGGTTAAATGTCTTCTTAAAGCCTTAATTTTTGGCACATATATAAATAACATACTAATATCTTCCCAGATAGGATTTGAGCTCTATCAGTCACATAGTTTGACAGTCACAGGGCTTAAAAGTAGCAAAAAGTCCAAATATTGGGTCTTTGGGAGCCTTTTAGAGACCTCAATTTGACCTTCAAAATTAAAGCTTCAGACTTAAAATCTGTTACATACTAAGATTACACACAGAATATATATCTAATACAGTTTGAAACTTCTCAGACTTACCATTTCCAAGTTACAGGGAAAAAGATGTGAAAAATGTCTTATAAGGGTCACTCGGGTGGGTGTTTACGGTCCTGATACACAGGTTAACTGTCTATTAAAGGCCTAAATGTTGGGGCACATATAAGAAAACACATAGATATATTCCCAGATGATATTTAACTTAGATGAGAGACATAGTTTGAAAGCTACAGTGCTTGAAAGTGGCAAAAAGTGCATAAATTGGGTCTCTGTGGGCACTTTTGAGACCTTAAGTCGACCCCTTTGGGTAAACCTACAGCCCTAAAATTTTCTACAGACAAGGATTACATATCAAAGTTATACCTAGCGCAGTTTGAGACTCATCAGAATTACCACTTCCAAATTATAGGGCAAAATATGTGAAAAGTATAGCAAAAAATCCCCAAGTGGGGGTATTTATGGGCCTCAAACACAATTTTCTCCTCAACTTAAAGTCGTGATTTTTGGCACATGTACTAAGAACATATTAATGTGTTGTCAGGTAAAATTTCAGCCAGCTGAGCATCATAGTTTGTGACCTACAGGGCTCTAAGTGGCCAAAAGTCCAATTTCTGACCTTAAGGTGGCCATAAGTTCTTTTTTACTGGGAGTTTAAGGTCACCTTAAAATAGGGATCTTCCTTTGGGCACCCTTAACATGTGTACCAAGTTTGAAAAAAAAATATTAATTTGTTTTTGAGTTATCGCGTCCACAAGGAAATTTCTACGGCGGCGGCGGCGGCGGCGGCGGCGGCGGCGGCGGCGGCGGCGGCGGCGCGACGGACCTGAATCCAATATATCCCCGACTTTCGTCTGGGGATATAATAATAGAAGTTGTTAATGTTAATTTGTTTTGTTTACTCTTGCAACATTATGCAGGAAATGGGTATAGTGGCAGGTATTTAATACTGAGAAAAGAACCAAAATTCTTTTATAGATCCCTGAAGGTTTGTGGAAGACATTTTTATCAAAAGACAATATGGAAATCAAATTTGGAGGCGAGTTCATAAAATTGAATATAGTCAAATTATTAAAGGTCAGATACTAGAAACCTTCCTTATACTGAAAAAGTTTGTGAAAGATAAGCAAAAATTTCAAATGATACAAATTTTGGATCATACATTACCTCATCCCCAGCAAAATACTTCTTGCCTTTCATGTAAGCTTCAAACTGTTCTAGTTTCTGCTTCAAATCTTTCAGATAGCCTTCTTTCAAGTCATCCTGTTGATAGGGTAGAAGAATGGCACTACCTAACACTACCTTATACACATACAAAAATAAGTTTGGAATGAGTATCTGGCCAATGCGAAATTGATTTTATTGCATGACTTGTGTTATGCTAGTGCCTCAATTGAGTTGGTCTCACCAATGTGAGAGGTGGAGTTCATTAAAACAGAACATGCCCACCAAAACCACTTTGAAATGTATGTTCTAATATGACATGATTGTATCTGTGATTTTGATTAACCAAAGATGAAAACCTTTTGATTAAAACTACGCATAATACCTGCCAAATGGTGTCAATTACCAATAAAAGTGCGGCAAGTGCTACCAACCCATCTCTTGTAAGAAACGTGAAATTTATCTGTGCAAAACTTACCATTTGGGATATTCACTTAAAATAACAGAACACAAGACCATCCTGGTGGTATGATCTCTCACTGGAGAGTAACTATTAAATGATTTTAAAAATTTACCTTTTTAGAGTCATAAAAGTGACCTTAAAAGCTATTCGGTGAACCCTTTCCAGAACTTTCTTTGACACAAAAAATTATTACAAGCAACCTTATTGCATTGCAGGAAATACTTTGCAGGATATGCTGCAGAGTACATAAAATGGGGCAATTTTGTCTTTCAATTTCCAGCCAATGGTTTCCTATTATCTTTCAATACATTTCAAAGATGCAAATTCACAACTCTAAACTGCACAACTGAGTGAAAGCAAATATAAGAATCAGTTTTAACTATCCACATATCTGTGTGAAAGGAAAACAATGTTTCGAATATGGCAGTAGAAAATGTTCTGGCAGAACGAAGGTCAAAGATTACACTCAGGTCACACCATAATGTTGCACATCTACATCCCCAACCAATGTTTGTACCAAGTATCAGGTCCGTTACACCTTAGGGTTTCCGAGATACAGCCTAGACCAGATTTTACAGGTAAAAGTCACAACAGTAAGGTGAAACATCAAATCAAGGTCACACCATGTCACGTGGCCAATTTTACTGGCCATCTTAGAGATAGCCGTATTTGACTAAACCATACTTGAATGGCAAGAAAAGTGGGGAGATTGCAAGTAGATGGCCATTTCCACATGATGATGGGGATGGTGATTAAGGCTGCTGGGTGTCTTGAATACTTCTTCTTTTCTGCATGCCAGTTACAATATTTCATATCAACATTTCAGTAAAATGGTATTGATAGTGATAACTGGTTAAAGCTGTCCTTTGCTGGTGTTGTTACTCACAAACTTTGGGTTATAGAAGAGCCCGACAGCAGCATTTCTGAAGTCCATGGCTGTGTTCTCCATCACATCCACCAGAACCTTCTGACCCTCGGTTTTGCCATCTGTAAAATACAGCAGAGCCTCCATTGGTCCATTTATTGTCCAAATATTTGCTATTTTATTACCACAGCTTTAGTATTCCTATCAGTTTTCACCAACATTTAAATTTGTCTAGGTACCCCACAGTATTGTTTTCACCCACAGTGTCCGCATTGCGGGTGGTTGGACGGCGGGAAAAAATTTGTCTAGGCTGTATCTCAGAAACCATAAGGTGTAGGACGTTGATACTTGGTAGCAACATTGGTTAGGGGGTGTAGGTGTGCAACATTATGGTGTGACCTTGATTTGACCTTTAACCTTGTCGTAGTGACCTTGAGTTTGAAAATCTTGTTCGGGCCATATCTCAGAAACTGTAAGCTGTATGAAGTTTATACTTGGTGGGGGCATTGGTTAGGGTATGCAGGTGTACAACATCATGGTGTGACCATGATTTGACCTTACCGTAGTGACCTTGACCTACAAACTCGTGTCTGGGCTATATCTAAAAAATTGTATGGTGTAGGAAGTTGATAGTTGGTAGGGACATTGGTTAGGGTGTGCAGGTGTGCAACATAATGGTGTGGCCTTGATTCGACCTTACCGTAGTGACCTTGACCTATAAACTCTTGTCCGGGCTATATCTCAGAAACCATAAGGTGTAGGAAGTTGATACTTGGTAGGGACATTGGTTAACTGAATCCCTTTGCAGGATAAACAAGCCTTTACATTCTCCATGAAGATGCAAAATGGCCCCCAAAAATTCAAGAAAAACAAATGATTCTATTTTCTATATATTATGCAATCTGTATAGCCCTTGAGTCTAAAGTCCAGTGGAAAATGTTCCATTTGGCACGGTTTACAAGAAAAATGTAATTTTATATTTCCTGCAAAAATCCAAGATAGCTGACAAAAAACTTCAGAAGATCTAACTTTGTATGGTCCATTGGGTCCCAAACTCCATTGGAAAATACTCTATCTCACACCATTTATGAGATAAACACAATTTAATGTTTTTCTGTGAATATTTAGGATATCTGCTAAAACCTCAGAAAATGAAATTTTGCTGATTATCTATACATCTACTTTACCACACCCTAAAGATACAAATTAACTTGAAAATGCCCTATATTGGGCCACTTAAAAGATGAATACATATTTATGTTTCTGTGTGAAAGAGCAAGATCATCTGCCCCAAGAACAATCCATACAATCTATTAACAAGCCTCCATACCAAATTTGGTTCATATATGTAAGATAATTGATTCATTACTGAAAAGCCATCACTAGCATTAAATTTAGACTTAATCTGAAGGCAAAGTTTTACTGATATTGACTGAGGTTTAATTCTGAATCAGAAAATACCCCATAAGTCCTCTGATTACACTTTATCCATCATTTTAGAACTGGCATGGGTTAAGTTTTAGGATTCAGTTGCTAAAACACACAATAACAAAAAGTCTCAGAACTTATGAAAATACAAACTCACCTAAATTATGTTTTCTGGCAATGTATCTCAAAATGGCGTTACTCTGAGTTAGCTTCACATCTCCATCTATGTAATATGGAAGCTAAAATAGTGCAATAAAACATGTAATGTAAAATTACCATTTTTATTAGAATTCATTAGGAACTAACGTAATTTCTGTGAAAATAGCCTCTCTCTAATCATGCCCCCTCCCCCTTAACACTTTTAACAAGTGTAAGTTACCAAGAGTCAAAAAAAAAAAAAAAATACAAAAGTGCTAAGTAGTTAAAAGCCTACTCAGAGATTGGTAAAACTTAGAGTATAGTGTATCATTCAAATGTAGCAAAATCTCAATAAAACATAAGCAAATAGAAAAACCAAATTTATCCCAGGAATTTATTACAAAACTTACTGGATAAGTTTGTGACACACTTTTGCATCATGTATATGTCATATACTCTAAAACCTGATTTTTACTTTTAAATCTAGTAGAACTACCATTACTTAAACCGTGTGTTTTTAGTGCTCTATTTAAAACAAGAGGAGAGTGCCCGTGAACGGGCACTGTGTCAGCTGACTGAGTGTTTTTGATTTGTGAAGGTGATTAGAGGACAGAATAATTATCAGGAAAAGGGCTGTACAGAAATACAGTAAATGGTAACTGAACAGCAAGTTCAAAAGAAATTCCGAAGCTGACAGAAGAAAAGGATAAAAAAGTTGTGCCCTGTAAATGGTATTATGAAGGAAAATAACAAGGTAATTGTTTAAGTGTAAAAAATAGGTTAAAACATATTTAAAGAAATACTACAAATGCAATATCCTCGTTCGACCTTGAAGAAGGGGTCCAAGGTCAAATCTAACCACACAAATACATTCCCAGCCCATGATTTCCTATGGTTTACCATTCCAAACCTCTAGGACCAATTATAAATGAGTTATAAGCACTTTTAAGCTTGGCTGTCCTCATTTGACCTTGAAGGAGGGGTCCAAAGGTCAAATCTGACCATACCAAAAGATTCCGAGCCAATGATTTCCTATGGGATGGTAAACCATCCCAAATCTCTGTCACCAATAATAAGCGAGTTGTAGGCACTTTCAATTTTCGCTATCCTCATTTGACCTTGAAGGAGGGTTCCAAGGTCAAATCGGACCATATCAACAGATTCACAGCCCATGATTTCCTGTCTTTTTACCATCCCAAACCTCTGGGACCAATAATAAGCGAGTTATAAGCACTTTTAAGTTTGGCTATCCTTGTTTGACCTTGAAGGAGGGGTCATTGAAGGTCAAATCTGACCACACCAAAAGATTCCCACCCCATGATTTCCTACAGGTTGGTTTATCATCCCAAACCTCTAGGATCAATAATAAGGGAGATATAAGCACTTTTCATGACTGACAAAAAACACCTGTGGCGGCCATCTTGTTTCTCAAAATGAGGCCAAAAATATTCCCAGACAACATTTTATGGTTATTAATATATACTGCAAACTTAAGAAAGCTAGCTATAATATTTTGTTTCATCAGAGCAGTAATGGTGAAATCTCTCTCTACACACTGCGGCTATCCAGTGGATACAATGATTTACTCAACAGTGAGAACCTGAAAGTAGCTATTGCTCAGCTATGCCATGACATAGAGGTCTGCAATTTCACTATGTTATAGCTGACCAGAAATTCTGTGAATAACATATTTAACAAAGTACTCTAAATGTAATAGTTTTCAAGTTACAACTGATTTACTCAACAGTGAGAACCTCAAAGGAACTATTACTAAGCTATGCAATGAGCTACATGTCTGAAATTTTACTATGTTATAGCTAACCCAAAAGTAGGTGAACAACATATTTAAGCAAACTACTGTAAATGCAATAGTTTTCAAGCTACAACTGATTTACTCAATAGTGAGAACCTGAAAATAGCTATTGCTCCGCTATGCCATGAGCTATAGGTCTTTAATTTCACTATGTTATAGCTGACCCAAAAGTAGGTGAACAATATATTTTAACAAAATACTCCAAATACAATATTTTTCAAGTTATAGCTGATTTACTCAACAGTCAGTACCTGAGAACAGCTATTGCTCAGTTGTGCCATGACCTATAGGTCTATAATTTCACTATGTTATAGCTGACCCAAAAGTAGCTGAATAACATATTTGCACAAATTTCTGTAAATGCAATAGTTTTCCAATTATAACTGATTTACTCAACAGTGAGAACTTCAAAGTAGCTATTACTCAGCTATGAAATGAGCCACAGGTCTGAAACTTCACTATGTTATAGCTGACCCCAAAATAGGTGAATAACATATTGAAACAAAATACTCTAAATGCAATAGTTTTCAAGTTATAAGTGATTTACTCAACAGTGATAACCTAAAAGTAGCTATTACTCAGCTATGCCATGAGCTACAGGTCTGAAATTTTACTATGTTATAGCTGGCCCAAAAGTAGCTGAATAACATATTTATACAAAATTCTCTAAATGCAATAGTTTTTAAGTTACAAGAGATTTTACTCATGATGGAAGTTACTGAAAAGCCCAAAAGTAGCTATTACTCACTTAGCTATTGAGACAGACACCCAACTTACTCACCATATTGTGGCTATGAAAAAAGTAGCTGAATAACATATTTTAACAAAATGCTCTAAATGCAACACTTTTCAAGTTATAAGTGATTTACTCAACAGTGATAACCTAAAAGTAGCTATTACTCAGCTATGCCATGAGCTACAGGTCTGAAATTTTACTATGTTATAGCTGACCCAAAAGTAGCTGAATAACATATTTTTACGAAATTCTCTAAATGCAATAGTTTTCAAGTTATAAGCGATTTACTCAACAGTGATAACCTAAAAGTAGCTATTACTCAGCTATGCCATGAGCTACAGGTCTGAAATTTCACTATGTTATAGCTGGCCCAAAAGTAGCTGAATAACATATTTATACGAAATTCTCTAAATGCAATAGTTTTTAAGTTACAAGTCATTTTACTCATAATGGAAGTTACTGAAAAGCCCAAAAGTAGCTATTACTCACTTAGCTATTGAGACAGACATCCAACTTACTCACCATATTGTAGCTATGAAAAAAGTAGCTGAACAACATATTTTCACAAAATGCTGTAAATGCAACACTTTTCAAGTTATAAGTGATTTAGTGCATGATTTCATGAATTTTAATGCATTAAAAATTATTAAAAAAATTTATTAAAAAAAAAGTAAGACAGATCCAGGTCTCATACTCACAGAAGAGAATATACCTCTGGCCTAGAACATATATGCAAGATATGAGAGAAATCCCTGCAATAGTCACTGAGAAAATTGTGATAAAAAGTTGAAATTTTCACACTTTTGGTGGGGGTACCCCCCTTGTAATGTCTCTAGCAAACAGACGAACAGACAGATTTGCATGCCTTGAACAATTTTTCATCCTCGATAAGGTATCTTTTAAAAAAAACAGCATGTCTCTAGGCTTTGTAGTTTTGGAGAAGAAGTTGTTCACGCGGACGCGGACGCCCACGCCGCAGAGTGATGACATAATGTCAGCTGACTGACAAGTCAGCTGACATAAAAATCAAATAAAATTTCTCATCATAAAATTCCCTAGTTTACAATTACACTCATGCCTAATTACCAATATGTCAAATTACCCAGTGTAACATATGTTAAAATCATAATTTTCACAAAGCATTGTAACAAAGCTTTAAAAAATCAAATTATAGACCAAGATACATTATGGCAGCTATTACCTAACAGTTTTAATATTTTGTATGCTGAAGTTTAAGTTATATAGTTTTGTTGACATATTTTTCAAGTGGAATTATGGTGACCATATCTTGAAATATGATAGAACCTCTATTATCTAAGTTTCAATTATCTGACCTCAAGCAAACTCTCCCCAATTCCATTTAAACCTGTTATATCAGACCGTCTATTATCCATGAGGGTAGTATAATAGGGGTTATACTGTATAACAAATCATGCTGAAACACGAAAATGCTGCATTTTCTGTATTATTAGTATTTGATCAATTTGAGCCTTGCTAACATTTTAAGAGTCTACAGCAAAATAAAATAACATTTATATTTATAATTTACTGCTTCATAGAAAAGTGTGTTCACAAAATATTTTTGAAGTAAATGAACTCTAGTATAACCCCATACAAAATCAGGATGTGAAACATTTAACCCAATTTTTAAAGTTTTTTTTTGTACAATATTGATGAAATTTGGAAAATTTAATAGTAATTTAAATTTTTATTAGAAATACTTACCATTTCCTAACAGTAGCTATTTGTTGGAGCCATCCAACCCAATGGCCAACGCAGAGATGCGATTTTTTAAGGTTATATAACAACCTTAATCAAGCCATTGGGTTACAGTAGTCTGTCCTCCCGCCAATTAGGTCACATGACCACATTGTTTACTTCATTATTTTTGTTGCAAGTAAAAGAATGACTTGCGGGGAGGCGGGAGGGAAATTTGAGTGTTAGGAAATGGTAAGTATTTCTAATAAAAATTTTAATTACTATTAAATTTTCCAATTTTATAGCGAAATACCCTTACCATTTCCTCACAGTAGCTGAATTCAGCCTTGTAGGATGGAGGGAATTCTTTTAAGAAAAACCACTACCCAACCTACAACTAAACAACATGAGAACTTCACAATGGAATTTACAGGCATTAATAACATATAAACTTCCAACAATCACAACGAACAACTCACAAAAAACTGAAAGTATGTAGTTGTAGTTCTCACAACTGCTGACAATGTTGGTGTTGCAAAAGGATGTCATACATAGATATCCCATCTACATTGTAACATCCGACCTCAAGACAAGGTCAAACCAACCTGAAAGTGTCATCAGCATAATGCCTAATCCTTCCCAAGAAAGACTTAGGCATCATTAATACCTACTGCAATACAATATCCACAGACTGAAGATATCATATTATGAAGTAACAAACTATAACCGCAACCGTAGGACCCAATTTCAAATCTGACCCTAAGACAACAGAGGTTTTTCAGACAGAAATTGGTATACATACAATGGAATTTCCAATAACATGTATCAAGAAACTATGTAAGGAAATCACCTATAAAAACTAAAGATGTAATCAAAAACATACATCAATAGTTTCCATGACTCAATCTTGACTCAATCAAGATGAAGTAGGTGCCAAAAGATAAGTCTTATTAAGAAACTTTCTTAATGGCAGTAAAAACAAAAGATTTTGTTCTATCCCAAACCTTTTGATTACCAAAACCCTAACAGGACAGACAGACCCAAATTGAGTGAAACTGTTGTCCAAAGAGGCTAAGAGCTGGCATGACCACAGGCTTAATTGCAGTAGGCTCATCCAAAGCAAACTGGATCTGGCAATTGATGGGCCAGAGTTACTCGTGATCAATTCTCCTTATAACTAAAGGAAGAATATGTCCAAGCATTAATGTCACTCCTTTACCATGACTCTGTAGTCCACAAAGACCACTGACTCAGTTGCAGTAAATGCAGTAGGCCCATCTGAAGCCAACTGGTTCATGGCCAAAAAGGCAGTCAATGGGCCAAAGTTTCTTGTGACCCATTCTCCCTATAACTAAAGGAAGGGTCCAAACATGAAAGTCACTACTTTACCTGAAGCCAAGACCAAAGACTGTCTTGAAAAGAAAATAACTTCAAGAAAACCTTCCTCACAAGATCAAAGGTTGTCTGATAAGAGCATGTAGGACCAATGACAAAATCCAACATTGGTTTGTCTCTTACTAAAAGTTGTTAGTGTCTTATTATCTCAACTTTTAGATACCTCTTGACCCGTTTGGCCCCAAACCATCCGCAATTGCTGTTCTATAGCCCACAATAATGGATGGTATTAGGATGTTCCCTAAACTAGAATTTCAGGAAATTTGCTCCATGTGGAATGGTACCTGGCTCTCTTCACACCACTTCCCAAACAAGAGGAGAGTGCCCGTGAACGGGCACTGTGTCAGCTGACTGAGTGTTTTTGATTTGTGAAGGTGATTAGAGGACAGAATAATTATCAGGAAAAGGGCTGTACAGAAATACAGTAAATGGTAACTGAACAGCAAGTTCAAAAGAAATTCCGAAGCTGACAGAAGAAAAGGATAAAAAAGTTGTGCCCTGTAAATGGTATTATGAAGGAAAATAACAAGGTAATTGTTTAAGTGTAAAAAACAGGTTAAAACATATTTAAAGAAATACTACAAATGCAATATCCTCGTTCGACCTTGAAGAAGGGGTCCAAGGTCAAATCTAACCACACAAATACATTCCCAGCCCATGATTTCCTATGGTTTACCATTCCAAACCTCTAGGACCAATTATAAATGAGTTATAAGCACTTTTAAGCTTGGCTGTCCTCATTTGACCTTGAAGGAGGGGTCCAAAGGTCAAATCTGACCATACCAAAAGATTCCGAGCCAATGATTTCCTATGGGATGGTTTACCATCCCAAATCTCTGTCACCAATAATAAGCGAGTTGTAGGCACTTTCAATTTTCGCTATCCTCATTTGACCTTGAAGGAGGGTTCCAAGGTCAAATCGGACCATATCAACAGATTCACAGCCCATGATTTCCTGTCTGTTTACCATCCCAAACCTCTGGGACCAATAATAAGCGAGTTATAAGCACTTTTAAGTTTGGCTATCCTTGTTTGACCTTGAAGGAGGGGTCATTGAAGGTCAAATCTGACCACACCAAAAGATTCCCACCCCATGATTTCCTACAGGTTGGTTTATCATCCCAAACCTCTAGGATCAACAATAAGGGAGATATAAGCACTTTTCATGACTGACAAAAAACACCTGTGGCGGCCATCTTGTTTCTCAAAATGAGGCCAAAAATATTCCCAGACAACATTTTATGGTTATTAATATATACTGCAAACTTAAGAAAGCTAGCTATAATATTTTTTTTCATCAGAGCAGTAATGGTGAAATCTCTCTCTACACACTGCGGCTATCCAGTGGATACAATGATTTACTCAACAGTGAGAACCTGAAAGTAGCTATTGCTCAGCTATGCCATGACATAGAGGTCTGCAATTTCACTATGTTATAGCTGACCAAAAATTCTGTGAATAACATATTTAACAAATTACTCTAAATGTAATAGTTTTCAAGTTACAACTGATTTACTCAACAGTGAGAACCTCAAAGTAACTATTACTCAGCTATGCAATGAGCTACATGTCTGAAATTTTACTATGTTATAGCTAACCCAAAAGTAGGTGAACAACATATTTAAGCAAACTACTGTAAATGCAATAGTTTTCAAGCTACAACTGATTTACTCAATAGTGAGAACCTGAAAATAGCTATTGCTCCGCTATGCCATGAGCTATAGGTCTGTAATTTCACTATGTTATAGCTGACCCAAAAGTAGGTGAACGATATATTTTAACAAAATACTCCAAATGCAATATTTTTCAAGTTATAGCTGATTTACTCAACAGTCAGTACCTGAGAATAGCTATTGCTCAGTTGTGCCATGAGCTATAGGTCTATAATTTCACTATGTTATAGCTGACCCAAAAGTAGCTGAATAACATATTTGCACAAATTTCTGTAAATGCAATAGTTTTCCAATTATAACTGATTTACTCAACAGTGAGAACTTCAAAGTAGCTATTACTCAGCTATGAAATGAGCCACAGGTCTGAAACTTCACTATGTTATAGCTGACCCCAAAATAGGTGAGTAACATATTGAAACAAAATACTCTAAATGCAATAGTTTTCAAGTTATAAGTGATTTACTCAACAGTGATAACCTAAAAGTAGCTATTACTCAGCTATGCCATGAGCTACAGGTCTGAAATTTTACTATGTTATAGCTGGCCCAAAAGTAGCTGAATAACATATTTATACGAAATTCTCTAAATGCAATAGTTTTTAAGTTACAAGTGATTTTACTCATGATGGAAGTTACTGAAAAGCCCAAAAGTAGCTATTACTCACTTAGCTATTGAGACAGACACCCAACTTACTCACCATATTGTAGCTATGAAAAAAGTAGCTGAATAACATATTTTAACAAAATGCTCTAAATGCAACACTTTTCAAGTTATAAGTGATTTACTCAACAGTGATAACCTAAAAGTAGCTATTACTCAGCTATGCCATGAGCTACAGGTCTGAAATTTTACTATGTTATAGCTGACCCAAAAGTAGCTGAATAACATATTTATACGAAATTCTCTAAATGCAATAGTTTTCAAGTTATAAGCAATTTACTCAACAGTGATAACCTAAAAGTAGCTATTACTCAGCTATGCCATGAGCTACAGGTCTGAAATTTCACTATGTTATAGCTGGCCCAAAAGTAGCTGAATAACATATTTATACGAAATTCTCTAAATGCAATAGTTTTTAAGTTACAAGTGATTTTACTCATAATGGAAGTTACTGAAAAGCCCAAAAGTAGCTATTACTCACTTAGCTATTCAGACAGACACCCAACTTACTCACCATATTGTAGCTATGAAAAAAGTAGCTGAACAACATATTTTCACAAAATGCTGTAAATGCAACACTTTTCAAGTTATAAGTGATTTAGTGCATGATTTCATGAATTTTAATGCATTAAAAATTATTAAAAAAATTTATTAAAAAAAAAGTAAGACAGATCCAGGTCTCATACTCACACAAGAGAATCTACCTCTGGCCTAGTACATATATGCAAGATATGAGAGAAATCCCTGCAATAGTCACTGAGAAAATTGTGATAAAAAGTTGAAATTTTCACACTTTTGATGGGGGTACCCCCCTTGTAATGTCTCTAGCAAACAGACGAACAGACAGATTTGCATGCCTTGAACAAGTTTTCATCCTCGATAGATAAGGTATCTTTTAAAAAAAACAGCATGTCTCTAGGCCTTGTAGTTTTGGAGAAGAAGTTGTTCACGCGGACGCGGACGACCACGCCGCAGAGTGATGACATAATGTCAGCTGACTGACAAGTCAGCTGACATAAAAAACAATTGATTCTCAGATTCTCCTGAGGAGTGCTCCTTCATTGTTTCACCACTTCCTCTGGGGATCAACCATAATCTTCATGCCTGACTTCCAGATGCCAAACATGAAGATTCAAGTAAACTAGATTGTTGGGAAGTCTGTTGCTGAATGGTTGAGTCAACAGATTTACCCCCAAGGAAAGTCTTAGAAGAAGTTTTGTGGACAGATTCATCCGATCCCAAAACTAAACAATCCCTGGCCACCCAATCATGATGATTCTGCACCTGTAGGAGACTATCTGTTGAATCACCTGAGGGATGAGGGCCACTGGACATAACTGACCAGACCCTCCCCAGAGATGTTCAATGCATCTGTTTCCCAAGACTGACTGTCTGGGACATGAGACACATACATGTTACAACACCTGCAGGTCCAAGACCCTGGGCAAAAACACATGTCTGTCCAGACCTTCACAAGAGATGTTGAAGCACCTGTTTCCAGAGCCTGACAGCAGAGCTACATAGGAAACTTGTGATTCATCTTGTTGCAAACACATCAACCACTGATTGATGGCAGCAATGTCTAATTTGATTGAAAACCTGACGATTCATAGCCCCTTTGGTCTGACATAACTTATCTTCCTAGACAAGGAATCTGCCAGAACATGTGGATTCCCTGGGATGTACTTCCCTGAATCTGAATCATTCTGACATTGGACTGAATCATGATTCTACAGATGAAGGTACCTATTCCGTGAGTGGAAGCCTCCCTGGCTGTTCACACAGGCAACCACTAAAGAATTGTCTGTGAAAATCAACTGATTTCAACTCAGAAGCTGACTTCTGAATCATTTTAAGGTAACAACATATCTTCCAGCTGTAAAATGTTATGTTATGAGAAGTCTTGACTCTTCCTGATTCCACAGACCAATGGTTGTGGATGACTCAAGAAAGCATCCCAACCCATTAGGGAAGCTTCAGCGAAAGGAAAGAAACTGTGCTCCTGAAGGAGTGGTGAGTCCTACTTCAAAATTGAACTACTGGTCCACCACTGAAGATGATCCCTGAACCAAAGATATCCAGAGACTGAAGATATCAGCAGTGTTTCCAGATACCATTGGAATGACTTCATGAGCAGAAACCCCAATGGTATAGTCTTCTCCATTGAAACCATGCTTTCAAAGTGACATGAGCTTCTCTGGAGATAAGTGAGAACTTCCAACATGGTAACCGTCTTTCAATCAATTTTCTTTGAATTGAGACGACTAGACCTACCCTGAGGTCGAATTGTAACAATAAATTGATTTCTGCACGAGCCATCAGCTTCACCTCTTTTGCTACCTTGGTGAACTGGAGAGGAACTGTAGCCATATTGCAGGTTAAGGCAATGAACTGGTAGAATCTGTAGCCTCCAATGAGGCGAAGATACTTTAGTTAGCCGAGTCTACCGGTGAAGAGTGTGTACCCATAAAGGTCGAGTGGCGTCATCCACTGTCGCTATATAGACGAATTCCAAATCTTAAAACAATTCATATTGAGTAAGGTACACGCAAAGCTTGTTTACCTGACCTTAAGTATACTGACAGTCATTTCTTCTTCACTAACCCCAAGAAATAGACTGTAACTGTAAACTTCCAGCGATGTGACTGGTGACATCGCCCTTTTATCGATCATTTCATAAACAGCTTTTATCAAAATTGCTGTTTCTCCCGTTTTTTTTTTTTTTTTTTTTAACTTCTGCCAACCTCACTTCTAAAAAGTCTGGCTGAATATTTTCCTTTCCCAGGACTTGTATAGTACCAAACTGGAGAAAGGTTCCTTGAAACCACAGGAAGCCAGCTATCATCCCTGCTTCCATAGGCCTGTATAAGTAAGATCCACTCCCCTTTTAACTAGCTGAGGAGTAGGAGGCACTTGTAACTCTATTCCATGGTTTATTAGACCAGAAACTAGAAGCATGCTCACCTCTAGAGTTACTAATCCTTGTTATTTCCATGAAAACACTAGATGAAACTAGAAATAGACCGCCCTGTTGATAGTAGATGCGAATAGAAACATGATAGCATAGAAGAACACACATTATCATGTGTAATGTCCACCCATGAACCTTTTGCCCAAATTGTACAGTAGTCTTACAAGACCCTGTTTCATTTGTAAAATATATCAATGATGCTTAAATATTTGTTAGTGTAGATGTAAATTATTTCAGCTTCATGCCTTTTTGCATTGGTTGGGTTGAAAATTTTGACGAAATCACTCTATCTTGCACGGTTAAGAAGATAGAAGCAAATTCCTGTTTTTCTATTTTTGGCAAAAATTTGAAAATTCAAAATGGCCGCCATTTTTGGGAAAAGGAAATTTTTTTGAAAATTGCCAAGAGTACATTTCTTAGATACCCTATGGGTCGAAAATTTCAACGAAATAACTCTATTTTGCACGGTTAAGGCCAGTTTGTCTATTTTTAAGGCCAAATATTGCATTCTTTAGATAATCTGTGGGTTGAAAATTTCGACGAAATCGCTCTATCTCGCACGGTTAAGGAGATAGAAGCAAATTTGTGTTTTGCCATTTTTGGCAAAAATTCGAAAATTCAAAATGGCTGCCATTTTTGGGGAGGGGAAAATTTTTTGAAAATTGCAAAGATTACATTGCTTAGATACCCTGTGGGTTGAAAATTTCGACGAAATCGCTCTATCTCGCATGGTTAAGGAGATAGAAGCAAATTTGTGTTTTGCCATTTTTGACAAAAATTTGAAAATTCAAAATGGCCGCCATTTTAGGGGAGGGGAAATTTTTTTTTAAATTGCCAAGAATACAATGCTGAAATACCTGTGGGTCGAAAATTTTGACGAAATTGCTCTATCTCGCACGGTTAAGGAGATAGAAGCAAATTTGTGTTTTGCCATTTTTAGCAAAAATTCGAAAATTCAAAATGGCCGCCATTTTTGGGGAGGGGAAAATTTTTTTTTAAATTACCAAGAGTACAATGCTCAGATACCCTGTGGGTCGAAAATTTCGACGAAATCGCTCTATCTGGCACGGTTAAGGAGATAGAAGCAAATTTGTGTTTTGCCATTTTTGGCAAAAATTCGAAAATTCAAAATGGCCGCCATTTTTGGGGAGGGGAAAATTCTTTTTAAATTACCAAGAGTACAATGCTCAGATACCCTGTGGGTCGAAAATTTCGACGAAATCGCTCTATCTCGCACGGTTAAGGAGATAGAAGTAAATTAGTGTTTTGCCATTTTTGGCAAAAATTCGAAAATTCAAAATGGCCACCATTTTTGGGGAGGGGAAAATTTTTTGAAAATTGCAAATATTACATTCCTTAGCTTCCCTGTGGATCGAAAATTTCGACGAAATCGCTCTATCTCGCACGGTTAAGGAGATAGAAGCAAATTAGTGTTTTGCCATTTTTGGCAAAAATTCAAAAATTCAAAATGGCCACCATTTTTGGGGAGGGGAAAATTTTTTTAAAATTACCAAGAGTACAATGCTCAGATACCCTGTGGGTCGAAAATTTTGACGAAATCGCTCTATCTCGCACGGTTAAGGAGATAGAAGCAAATTTGTGTTTTGCCATTTTTGGCAAAAATTCGAAAATTCAAAATGGCCGCCATTTTTGGGGAGGGGAAAATTTTTTAAAAATTACCAAGAGTACAATGCTCAGATACCCTGTGGGTCGAAAATTTTGACGAAATCGCTCTATCTCGCACGGTTAAGGAGATAGAAGCAAATTAGTGTTTTGCCATTTTTGGCAAAAATTCGAAAATTCAAAATGGCTGCCATTTTTGGGGAGGGGAAAATTTTTTAAAAATTACTAAGAGTACAATGCTCAGATACCCTGTGGGTCGAAAATTTCGACGAAATCGCTCTATCTCGCACGGTTAAGGAGATAGAAGCAGATTGGTGTTTTGCCATTTTTGGCAAAAATTCGAAAATTCAAAATGGCCGCCCTTTTTGGGGAGGGGAAAATTTTTTGAAAATTGCAAAGATTGCATTCCTTAGATACCCTGTGGGTCGAAAATTTCGACGAAATCGCTCTATCTCGCACGGTTAAGGAGATAGAAGCAAATTTGTGTTTTGCCATTTTTGGTAAAAATTCGAAAATTCAAAATGGCCGCCATTTTTGGGGAGGGGAAAATTTTTTAAAAATTACCAAGAGTACAATGCTCAGATACCCTGTGGGTCGAAAATTTTGACGAAATCGCTCTATCTCGCACGGTTAAGGAGATAGAAGCAGATTGGTGTTTTGCCATTTTTGGCAAAAATTCGAAAATTCAAAATGGCCGCCATTTTTGGGGAGGGGAAAATTTTTTAAAAATTAACAAGAGTACAATGCTCAGATACCCTGTGGGTCGAAAATTTGGACGAAATCGCTCTATCTCGCACGGTTAAGGAGATAGAAGCAGATTGGTGTTTTGCCATTTTTGGCAAAAATTCGAAAATTCAAAATGGCTGCCATTTTTGGGGAGGGGAAAATTTTTGGAAAATTGCAAATATTGCATTCCTTAGATAATCTGTGGGTCGAAAATTTCGACGAAATCGCTCTATCTCGCACGGTTAAGGAGATAGAAGCAAATTTGTGTTTTGCCATTTTTGGCAAAAATTCGAAAATTCAAAATGGCCGCCCTTTTTGGGGAGGGGAAAATTTTTGGAAAATTGCAAAGATTGCATTGCTTAGATACCCTGTGCGTCGAAAATTTTGCCGAAATCGCTCTATCTCGCACGGTTAAGGAGATAGAAGCAAATTAGTGTTTTGCCATTTTTGGCAAAAATTCGAAAATTCAAAATGGCCGCCCTTTTTGGGGAGGGGAAAATTTTTGGAAAATTGCAAAGATTGCATTGCTTAGATACCCTGTGCGTCGAAAATTTTGCCGAAATCGCTCTATCTCGCACGGTTAAGGAGATAGAAGCAAATTAGTGTTTTGCCATTTTTGGCAAAAATTCGAAAATTCAAAATGGCCGCCATTTTTGGGGAGGGGAAAATTTTTTAAAAATTACTAAGAGTACAATGCTCAGATACCCTGTGGGTCGAAAATTTTGACGAAATCGCTCTATCTCGCACGGTTAAGGAGATAGAAGCAGATTGGTGTTTTGCCATTTTTGGCAAAAATTCGAAAATTCAAAATGGCCGCCATTTTTGGGGAGGGGAAAATTTTTGGAAAATTGCAAAGATTGCATTCCTTAGATACCCTGTGGGTCGAAAATTTCGACGAAATCGCTCTATCTCGCACGGTTAAGGAGATAGAAGCAAATTTGTGTTTTGCCATTTTTGGCAAAAATTCGAAAATTCAAAATGGCCGCCATTTTTGGGGAGGGGAAAACTTTGTAAAAATTGGCAAGAGTACAATGCTCAGATACCCTGTGGGTCGAAAATTTTGACGAAATCGCTCTATCTCGCACGGTTAAGGAGATAGAAGCAGATTGGTGTTTTGCCATTTTTGGCAAAAATTCGAAAATTCAAAATGGCCGCCATTTTTGGGGAGGGGAAAATTTTTTGAAAATAGCAAAGATTGCATTCCTTAGATACCCTGTGGGTCAAAAATTTCGACGAAATCGCTCTATCTCGCACGGTTAAGGAGATAGAAGCAAATTTGTGTTTTGCCATTTTTGGCAAAAATTCGAAAATTCAAAATGGCCGCCATTTTTGGGGAGGGCAAAATTTTGTAAAAATTACCAAGAGTACAATGCTCAGATACCCTGTGGGTCGAAAATTTTGACGAAATAGCTCTATCTCGCACGGTTAAGGAGATAGAAGCAGATTGGTGTTTTGCCATTTTTGGCAAAAATTCGAAAATTCAAAATGGCCGCCATTTTTGGGGAGGGGAAAATTTTTGGAAAATTGCAAATATTGCATTCCTTAGATAATCTGTGGGTCGAAAATTTCGACGAAATCGCTCTATCTCGCACGGTTAAGGAGATAGAAGCAAATTTGTGTTTTGCCATTTTTGGCAAAAATTCGAAAATTCAAAATGGCCGCCATTTTTGGGGAGGGGAAAATTTTTGGAAAATTGCAAAGATTGCATTCCTTAGATACCCTGTGGGTCGAAAATTTCGACGAAATCACTCTATTTCGCACGGTTAAGGAGATAGAAGCAAATTAGTGTTTTGCCAATTTTGGCAAAAATTCGAAAATTCAAAATGGCCGCCATTTTTGGGGAGGGGAAAATTTTTTGAAAATTGCAAATATTACATTCCTTAGATACCCTGTGGGTCGAAAATTTCGACGAAATCGCTCTATCTCTTACGGTTTCTGAGATATTAGCAAATTACTCAAAAGTAGTACTGAAAATACACAATGAAGTACCTAAATGGCTATTACTCATGTACTGACAAAGCTATCAGTCCCAAATGCAATACCAAGCGAGCTATGGACATAACAATCTTGTATTCAAAATTGTAGTAAAATATCTTTAATTATTTTGGCTTAAATGCACGGAAACCAATGGGTACTGAAAATAGCTGTACTTAAGTATTACTCAGTAAGCAAAAGAGGTACAACAGCCAAAAGCAATCCCAAGCAAGCTACTGACCCAATAAGCCTGCATACCAAATTTGGTGACAATAGCTCTAATACTTTTCCTTTAAATGAGCGGAAACCATGCGTGACGCCGGACATCGGACGCCGGACGCCGGACATCGGACATCGGACGGCGAAAAAAGCAAAAATAATATATCCACCCCCCAGGGGGGTGGACATAAATCCTCTGAACATCTAATATGTCCAGCAAGAGAACATCATTAGGAGTGAAAAATGCATTGTAGATTTGCTAAAGACATTCTAATTTACATCCCTCCTGTTGAGTCACATGTTCTTGGACATGGGCAAACTGCAACAAGAAGATTTGGACACCAACTGGTTGACTGGACTAGAAATGCAAACATCATTGCACCCAGTCCAAAGCATATTGAAGTCTATAACATATCATAGTGATCCCTAGGATCCTCTAAATATGACCTGAACTGAAGGAGTGAGAATATACACGCTTCTTCTCTCTTACAGTCCCCTACCAGGGACCTTGTTTGCAAAGTGTCTGAAAGGTCATATTCCTCCTGCAGACCTGCTGTAACTAAGGAGCTGTCTAGGAAAGTAATGTATGTAAGGAATTCCAAGCAAAACTTCTTCCTGTATAGCTGCTCTTTAAAACATCAGAGGCTTCAAACTCCTTGAAACCCAACATAAAAGCCACATTTCAATGCTGGCTGTTCACCCAAGGAATGTAAATGTGACCAAACAAGGGAGCATTCACAGAAACTGTGCCTGTTAAATCAAACCCTAGCCACTCAATAACAGTCAAGCAAAAGTAAAATAAGGAATAGATTCCTTGTAATGAGATGAATCATAATCACCATCTCCTGACAACCTGAATTCTAAACCTTTTGAGAGGTATAGAAACCCGATTGTACTAAATTCTTGTGCAAAACCATTGATCAAAAGCCTCTCCTTGTAGATATGAATGACACTCCCGGACATCTGACAACCCGAATTCTGACCTTCTGAGAGGTATAGAATACTCAATTGTGCATGGATGACTTCACACAGGTATTTCCTCTGGTGAATGTTTCGACTGGACCTCGACGGAAGAGTTTTCCGAAGAAGTAGTCTTTTCCTGCATTCAAAACTCCTCCACGGTGCCGTGTCCATGGTAACTTAATGGCTGCCCCCAAGGGAGATTCCTTCTTCGGTAGCATCGACAATCTATTCGACTGGGATGCATACTGTGATAAAATTGCTTTCAACGCCTGGCTATTAGAACCCGACGTGAACAGCAATAACGGCCACTCGAATTGTCATTCTCATCCAAGATGGCGCCGTCCAGATCGCTTCTGTTATTGAAGAGTACATTCTTTCTATATACGTATGCTGCAAAATTATAGCTTCCAACGTCCAGTAAACTGAACCAAATGACTGGCAAGCTGTATAATAATATTATTGTTGCAGTAGGACCTTCTTTATGAAGACTTATTTCCTCGAGGTTGAAGATGATAGAACTTTCGATGTTGCCATCCAAAAAGTCCTTTATTTGCATAATATAATGCATACCTTCGAAGATTCAATAAATGAATCAGTTCTGTACCATATACATATAAAATATAAAGTGAGATTCACAGCAAAATCTCAAAAAATAAATGAAAACCTTGAGAAACTTCTACTAATTTCCAAAGACGTCCATACTGATGATGGCCAACAAAAATAAATGAAGTAAACAATGTGGTCATGTAACCTAATTGGCGGGAGGACGGACTACTGTAACCCAATGGCTTGATTAAGGTTGTTATATAACCTTAAAAAATCGCATCTCTGCGTTGGCCATTGGGTTGGATGGCTCCAACAAATAGCTACTGTTAGGAAATGGTAAGAGTATTTCGCTATAAAAATCTACCATTAGAAAGTCTTAAATGTTTATGTTTTCAACAGCTAATACTAAAATATTGGTTACATATTTCTAATAGTCGACTAACAGTTTAAAGTAGTTTCATTATTTCTACCAAACTGAAATGAAAACCAGAATACCACTTTATCATTCGAATAAATACTGTAGTTAAATCCTGGCATCAATCACACATTTGCCTCTATTTGCCTCACCTATCTGATATTGAGGGTTGGATATCAGCTTTAGAACTTAATGAAAAAAGTTAGTTATTTAATACTCACATTTGGAAAGTCTAACCCAAGTGAAAACTTGTCTTTCCGCCAGTTTACTGATATATAATCTGGAGCTAGAATAAAAAAAACTCCAATTAGATACAGTGAGGAAAGTGAGCTATAACTAGCAGTTCATTTGTTTGTTAAAATAAAAAGTGGTTTTACTAACACTTTGAAACAATAATATCAGGTGTTTTAGTCCCTCATCACTGGTATGATGACAATGTAGAGGTCTATCTGCATGAGCTATCATGCAAAGAAAGAAATGGCACTGCGAGATATTTCAACATTCATAAATGCTATTACTTCTCCACATCAAGTTATTTTTTGAGATATCAGATTAAGTTTATCGGCTATTTTTTATTTATTTTTTGTTTTGATGAAAGATCAGCTATACAAAGGAGCAAAATGTAGCAATTATCCAAAATCTTCGCAAAGCAAAACTGTTTTTGTTTTGTTCCAAACCAAAAATGGTATAAAGGTATTCTGTGAAAATACTCATCAAACAATACTCATTACACAATGCTCATCATAGAATACTCATCAAACGATACTCATTACACAATGCTCATAACAGAACACTCATCAAACGATACTCATTACACAATCCTCATCAGAGCTCATCACAGAATACTCATGAACTGATACTCATTACACAATGCTCATCACAGAATACTCATGAAATGATACTCATTACACAATGCTCATCAAAGAATACTCATGTAATGATACTCATTACACAATGCTCATCACAGAATACTCATGAAATGATACTCTCATCACACAATACTCTCACAACAACACTCTCATCACACTATACTCCTCATACAATGCTCATATCAAGCAATGCTGAAATATGTTAAATATAAATAAGCAACAAGACCCCCGCCACGGTGTGTATCTCCCGCCGAGCATTAAAGGGGAAGAAATAACTTTTACGAGATATTCACAATTTTTTATTTTCTGCTAAAATCCAAGATGGCCACTTTTGGCGAAAACTGAAATTTTTCCCCTAGGCACAGAATACTGTTGTACTACCCTGTGGGTCAAAAATTCGCTCGAAATCGCTCTATCTCTTACGGTTTTCGAGATATTTGTGATTTTTCACATTTTCACTAAAAGTAGCAATAAAGTAGCCATTACTCACTTGTACATTGAGCAACAGTTGTGAAACTTTAATATGTTACAGTTCACAAAAAAGTAGATGAACAACATATTTGAGAGAAATTGTGTAGCTGCAATACTTTTGAAGATATAAGCCATTTACTCATTATGGTTATCATTAAAAATTGACAAAGTAGCTATTAATCACTTAGCTATGGAGATACACTTCCAAACTACTGACCGTGTTGTAGCTGTGGAGAAAGTAGCTGAACAACATATTGGAACAAAATACTCTAAATGCAATAGTTTGAGAGTTATAAGTCATATAATTATATTAGGTAAAAGTGCTATTACTCACTCAAAAGTAGGCCAAAGTTCACCAAACCCAAAAAATATTGAAGAGCGTAAAAATTCATTAGGACAAGTAATTTACCAAAAATGTGTAACTGTAGTAGTTTCAGAGAAAACTGCATGACCCACGCACGCACGCATGCACACACATGGTGTAAATTATAATCTCCCTCCCGGCTCGCAAATTTTCTGAGAAGTTTTCTGAATTACAAAGTTTAAAGTTGGTGTCTTGCATCCCGTTCAACAGCCAAGGTCACATTGAGACATGCCCTCAGCATTTGTCATTTGTGGAAGTTAGATCCACAGAGTTGACAGCCTTCGATTAGATGTGAAAATTGCTAACTGCCACACCACCCTGGACCTACTTTCTCAAAATTACAAGGATACTAAGACAGCTTGTATACTTTCATTAATATCAGATTTCCTATTCAAATAATATTATATACCAGTATTTCCATTTGCGCACAAGCTTGCGTAAAATTACATTAAAATATAGCAATTTATGCACATATTATTCACCACAGTGTCAGACTGACACAGAAGTATTTTTATAAAGAAATATTGATATTTAGTCCATATATGAAGTAACTCTTTATGTATTCCAATTTCAAAACAAAATGGCAGATTTCCTGTTTGTTTACTTGTCACTGTGCATGTGTGGGATCAAAAGGTCCAGAGGTAAAAAGTTTGCGAGGTTATGAGGTCAAGCATTCACGTAATTCAATTGAACAATCTACCAAAGGATGCAAGATTTTTTTTACTGAAAGCATAGATACACATACAATACACGAGGGTCAGAGATGCCCCAAAAGGCGGGTTGTGCAGGAAATATTGACAAACAGGCAAAATGGACAAAAAATGGACAAGCGAACAGTCAGAAGTACACCCATTTCGAAAGCAACCTAGCTATGAGGATCTATCTCCCTGTCAAGTTAGAATTAGATTGGACAAAGCATTTCCGAGCAAGAGTCCGGAAATGAAAATGTTGACCCACAGACAAACGGACAGAGTTACACCAATTTCGAAAGCAACCTAGCTATGATGGTGATCTATGTCCCTGTCAAGTTTGAAATTCGATTTGACAAAGCATTTTTGAGTTAGAGTCCGGAAACGGAAATATTGATAGACAGACAAACAGACAAAAAAACAGACAAACAGGCGGTATTACACCAATTTCGAAAGGATCCTAGCTATGATGGTGATCTATCTCTCTGTCAAGTTTGAATTCGATTGGACAAACCGTTTTCGAGTTAGAGACCGGAAACGGAAATTTTGACAGATTTCGAGTTAGAGTCCGGAAACGGAAATGTTGACGGACAGACAAACGAACAAACAGAATTACACCAATTTGGAAAGGAACCTTGCTATGATGGTGATCTATCTCCCTGTCAAGTTTGAATTCGATTGGACAAACCGTTTTCAAGTTAGAGTCCGGAAACGAAAATGTGGATGGAGAGACGGACAGACAGACGTCGGACACATCAATCTAATAGGCGGGTTGGTTACATGCAACCCGCCTAAAAAGGGACACTGTTTGCAGACCACTGAGATTAAGGTTGTGGTTGAATGGGAAATAATGTATTACCTGGTCCAACTTCATAGAGTTTATCTTCAAACTCTTCTCCCACATAATGCAACAGCAGTCTGATGGGTTGTGCCAACTAAAACAGACAAGATCCTGCACTTATCAGCATAATGTTATTGACATCAGTTAGTGCACGTACACATGTATGTGGCTTATGACATCCGACGGATGATTTACAACAGCAAATTTCTCCCGACCTTCTCAATATTTTGTAAACATGCATCTAAATTCACTTGTCATCCGATTTTTTCCCTCCCAAAGTGGAAATCGCCGTGGCAAATCGGGCATTGGATGTAGCAAATCAGAGTCGGATACATGTAAACAACCAAACATAAATACGAAGAAGGGAAAAAATTGTTGTCGTAAATCGGCCATCGGATGTCGTAAGCCGCATATATGTGTACATACACTTAAGACTTAGACTTCAACATTTTCATTTACATGAACAAATACTTCAGTACTACACTCCTTACTAAGCCCACACATGTAACCAAATCAGCTGTCCATGCCTAAGTTCAAGTACCCAGGATGGTGATTTAGACTTTTCAGTATCTTAGATATTCCACTTCTAGTTTTTATTTTTAAGCCAAGTCTTACACTTAAAAACAATTTAATGCTAAATATTCTGAGGGCTCTAAATGGCAGGGGCTCAAAAAGCCAGTGCTGGGACGATGTTTACAAACTTCGGTATTATTGCTTGCTGGCTCAATGTCAAGCAATACAATTTTAATTACAATTAAGTACAATTTTAATTAAAACTGATATTAGCTCAGCTATTTCTTTCAATTCTTTGTAGCCTTTTTGTCATATTGAAAATCATATATGGCGAAAATTTTCTGCATTTACCAGTTAAAATCACAAAACTAGCTGGAATAAGTGTCTTTGGCCCAAAGTGACTGATAATGAGGAAAAGATGAAGGCAATGCGTAAAATCATCCAAGAGAAAAACCCTGAGATTGTTGTCTATGGGTGTTCTTCTCACTGGCTCAATCTTTTAGGACAAGATATTATCCCTTCACAGATCAGTGCTCAAGTCACTGAAATAAACAAGCATTCTGACGCATGCATTTATCTCCCGCCGTATAAATTAGATGTACTAAAGATAGTGGAATATAAATTTTCTTGTGAGATGGAGGCACATGTAGAAGTGACAACAAGTTTAATGTTAGATTGCAATACTTTTAAAGACAAAAGGCATTTACTCACTTTAGTAGCTATTACTCTGCCATCCAAAGAGCTACAGTTCTGCAACTTTATTATGCAGTAGATCAACCCAAAGTAGGTAAGGACGTATTTAGAAGAAATTGCCTATCTGTAACACTTTTAGAGATACAAGACATTTACTTATTTTAGTGGCTATTACTCTGCCATCCAAAGAGCTACAGTTCTGCAACCTCACTATGTGGTAGATCACCCAAAAGTAGGTGAATGACTTATTTAGAAGAAATTGCCTACCTGTAATACTTTTAGAGATAAAATACATTTACCCATTTTAGTAGCTATTACTCAGCTATCCAAAGAGCTACAGTTCTGCAACTTCACTATGTGGTAGATCACCCAAAATTAGGTGAATGATTTATTTAGAAGAAATTGCCTACCTGTAATACTTTTACAGATAAAAGACATTTACTCATTTTAGTAGCTATTACTCAGCTATCCAAAGACCTACAGTTCTGCAACTTCAATATGTTGTAGATCACCCAAAAGTAGGTGAATGACTTATTTAGAAGAAATTGCCTACCTGTAATACTTTTAGAGATAAAAGACATTTACTCATTTTAGTAGCTATTACTCAGTTATCCAAAGAGCTACAGTTCTGCAACTTCACTATGTGGTAGATCACCCAAAAGTAGGTGAATGACTTATTTAGAAGAAATTGCCTACCTGTAATACTTCAGAGATAAAAGACATTTACTCATTTTAGTAGCTATTACTCACCTATCCAAAGAGCTACAGTTTTGCAACTTCACTATGTGGTAGATCACACAAAAGTAGGTGAATGACTTATTTAGAAGAAATTGCCTATGTGTAATATTTTTAGAGATAAAAGACAATTACTCATTTTGGTAGCTATTACTCACCTATCCAAAGAGCTACAGTTCTGCAACTTCACTATGTGGTAGATCACCCAAAAGTAGGTGAATGACTTATTTAGAAGAAATTGCCTACCTGTAATACTTCAGAGATAAAAGACATTTACTCATTTTAGTAGCTATTACTCACCTATCCAAAGAGCTACAGTTTTGCAACTTCACTATGTGGTAGATCACACAAAAGTAGGTGAATGACTTATTTAGAAGAAATTGCCTATGTGTAATATTTTTAGAGATAAAAGACAATTACTCATTTTGGTAGCTATTACTCACCTATCCAAAGAGCTACAGTTCTGCAACTTCACTATGTGGTAGATCACCCAAAAGTAGGTGAATGACTTATTTAGAAGAAATTGCCTACCTGTAATACTTTTAGAGATAAAAGACATTTACTCATTTTAATAGCTATTACTCAGCTATCCAAAGAGCTACAGTTCTGCAACTTCACTATGTGGTAGATCACCCAAAAGTAGGTGAATGACTGATTTAGAAGAAATTGCCTACCTATAATACTTTTAGAGATAAAAGACATTTACTCATTTTAGCAGCTCTTGCTCAGCTATCTACTCACTTAGCTATTGACCTACATCTTCAAAAGCAACAAAAATATAAAGGACACAGGAAAGTAAGCTTTTGAAAAACTAGATGAATAACAAATGAAAAGATTTGCCTAACTTTGGTACTTGTGAAGGTATTTGAGATTTATTTCCATCATAATTTTGCTACAAATAAGAAAATAGCTATTGCTCACTTATGACATGCAATGGAACCCCAAACGATATGCAATCTTATAGTTAAGGAAAAAGTAGCTGAACAAATTATTTTAGGAAAATCCTGTAACTGCAGTAGTTTTTGAGTTACAATGGATTTACTCAACAGTCACAATTTCAAAGTAGCTATTACTCAGCTGTCCAGTGTGCAACAGGTTTGCAGCTTTACTATCTGATAGCTCATCAAAAACTAGATGAATAACATATTTGAAAATATTTCCCTAACTTTAATACTTTTGAAGATATTTGAAATTTACTTATGTTGTTATTTTGCTACAAATAAGAAAATAGCTATTACTCACTTATGGCATGCAACAGAACCCCAAACTATATGCCATCTTATAGATAAGGAAAAAGCAGCTGAATAACATATTTTTGGAAAATACTCTAACTGCAATAGTTTTGGAGTTACAATGGATTTACTCAACAGTCACAATTTCAAGTAGCTATTACTCAGCTATCCAATGTGCAACAGGTCTCAAACTTTAGTATGTGATACCTTACCAAAAACTAGATGAATAACATATTTGAAAAGAATTCCCTAATTTTAATATTTTTGAAGATATTTGAAATTTACTCGTGTCGTTATTTTGCTTCAAATAAGGAAATAGCCATTACTCACTTATGGCATGCAATAGAACCCCAAACTATATGGCATCTTATAATTAAGGACAAAGTAGCTGAACAATACATTTTAGGAAAATACTCTAACTGCAATAGTTTTGGAGTTACAATGGATTTACTCAACTGTAGAATTTCAAAGTAGCTATTACTCAGCTATCCAATGTGCAACAGATCTGAAACTTTACTATGTGATAGCTTATCACAAAGTAGATGAACAACATATTTGAAAAGAATTCCCTAACTTTAATACTTTTGAAGATATTTGACATTTACTTATGTCATTATTTTGCTACAAATAAGAAAATAGCTATTACTCACTTATGGCATGCAATGGGACCCCAAACTATGTACCATCTTATAGCTAAGGACAAAGTAGCTGAACAACATATTTGAAGAAAAAGTTATAACTGCAATAGTTTTTGAGTTATGAGCCCTTTACTCCAAGTAGCTAAGATTGCTATTACTCACTTATCTTTAGGCCTAAGTCCATAAAACCAAAAAAATTTTCGAGGGCGTAGTAGCTGTAGTTTCTCTATTTTTATTTGTTAGCAATAATTTACTTAATTTATGAGTTAAGATGATAAATATCATGAGTCAAATTAACATGGATTTTATTAATATATTTGGTTCCTCTGTTGATTGTCAATTTATAATGGGGAAAAATATCATAATTTATGGTAGAGATTTCACACTGTACACACAATGAAATAGCTAGGTTGATACTGAACAAGGATCAGTACTCAGTCATAAAACCACCCTCTTAATTCACTTCAGTGAAGTGCTTGCATTTGAAAAGAAATACATATATTAGTTTTGAAAAAAAACAGTAAAAACTAGAGGATCGCTCGCAAAAAAAAAAGATAATGTTTTTGCATAGCAAAAACAAAGCGTCCCGAAAAGGATATAAAGGTGAGTGCTAAAGTATTAAGAAAATGCTTCGTTTCTAGCCTTATACTGTTGTGGCAACCAAAGTCAGCGCAGTCTGCTCTATCTAGCACGGTTTTCAAGATATAAGCATTTTTGTGTTTTGCAAAAACTAAAAAAATTAAAAATGTCCGCTATATTTGGCGAGACAAAAATATTTTGAAAATTGGCATGGCTACTCTGCAGTGACACCCAGCAGGTCCAAAATTTTGTTGAGTTTACTCCATATAGCACGGTTTTCGAGATATAAGCATTTTTGTGTTTTGCAAAAACTTTGAAAATTCAAAATGGCCACCATTTTTGGGGAGACAAAAATTTTTGTCAAGACCACTGCCGTGGTGTGTATCTCCCGCCGAGCATTAAAGCAGAATAAATAGCTTATCCGAGATATTCACAATTTTTCATTTTCGTGTGTGAAAGGTCTGCCAAAAGTAGGTGAATGAGTTATTTGAGAAAAATTGGCTATCTGCAATACTATTAAGAGATAATTCACATTTACTCATTTTGAGTAGGTGAATAATTATCTATGGGTCTGAAACTTCACCAAGTGAAAGCTCTCCCACAAGTAGGTGAATGAGTTATTTGAGAAAAATTGGCTATCTGCAATACTTTTAGAGATAATTCGCATTTACTCATTTTGAGTAGGTGAGTAATTAGCTATGGGTCTGAAACTTCACCATGTGAAAGCTCTCCCACAAGTAGATGAATGAGTATTTGATAAAAATTGGGTATCCACAATACTTTTACAGATAATTAGCATTTACTCATTTTGAGTAGGTGAATAAATAGCTATGGGTCTGAAACTTCACAGAGTGAAAGCTCTCCCAAAAGTAGGTGAATGAGTTATTTGAGAAAAATTGGCTATCTGCAATACTTTTAGAGATAATTCACATTTACTCATTTTGAGTAGGTGAATAATTAGCTATGGGTCTGAAACTTCACCAAGTGAAAGCTCTGCCAAAAGTAGGTGAAGGATTTGAGAAAAATTGGCTATCTGCAATACTTTTAGAGATAATTCGCATTTACTCATTTTGAGTAGGTGAGTAATTAGCTATGGGTCTGAAACTTCACCAAGTGAAAGCTCTCCCAAAAGTAGGTGAATGAGTTATTTGAGAAAAATTGGCTATCTGCAATACTTTTAGAGATAATTCGCATTCACTCATTTTGAGTAGACGAGTAATTAGCTATGGGTCTGAAACTTCACCAAGTGAAAGCTCTCCCAAAAGTAGGTGAATGAGTTATTTGAGAAAAATTGGCTATCTGCAATACTTTTACAGATAATTCGCATTTACTCATTTTGAGTAGGTGAGTAATTAGCTATGGGTGTGAAACTTCACCAAGTGAAAGCTCTCCCAAAAGTAGGTGAATGATTAATTTGAGAAAAATTGGCTATCTGCAATACTTTTAGAGATAATTCGCATTTACTCATTTTGAGTAGGTGAGTAATTAGCTATGGGTCTGAAACTTCACCAAGTGAAAGCTCTCCCAAAAGTAGGTGAATGAGTTATTTGAGAAAAATTGGCTATCTGCAATACTTTTAGAGATAATTCACATTTACTCATTTTGAGTAGGTGAGTAATTAGCTATGGGTCTGAAACTTCACAGAGTGAAAGCTCTGCCAAAAGTAGGTGAATGAGTTATTTGAGAAAAATTGGCTATCTGCAATACTTTTACAGATAATTCGCATTTACTCATTTTGAGTAGGTGAGTAATTAGCTATGGGTCTGAAACTTCACAGAGTGAAAGCTCTCCCAAAAGTAGGTGAATGAGTTATTTGAGAAAAATTGGCTATCTGCAATACTTTTAGAGATAATTCGCATTTACTCATTTTGAGTAGGTGAGTAATTAGCTATGGGTCTGAAACTTCACCAAGTGAAAGCTCTGCCAAAAGTAGGTGAAGGATTTATTTGAGAAAAATTGGCTATCTGCAATACTTTTAGAGATAATTCGCATTTACTCATTTTGAGTAGGTGAGTAATTAGCTATGGGTCTGAAACTTCACCAAGTGAAAGCTCTCCCAAAAGTAGGTGAATGAGTTATTTGAGAAAAATTGGCTATCTGCAATACTTTTAGAGATAATTCGCATTTACTCATTTTGAGTAGACGAGTAATTAGCTATGGGTCTGAAACTTCACCAAGTGAAAGCTCTCCCAAAAGTAGGTGAATGATTAATTTGAGAAAAATTGGCTATCTGCAATACTTTTAGAGATAATTCGCATTTACTCATTTTGAGTAGGTGAGTAATTAGCTATGGGTCTGAAACTTCACCAAGTGAAAGCTCTCCCAAAAGTAGGTGAATGAGTTATTTGAGAAAAATTGGCTATCTGCAATACTTTTAGAGATAATTCGCATTTACTCATTTTGAGTAGGTGAGTAATTAGCTATGGGTCTGAAACTTCACCATGTGAAAGCTCTCCCAAAAGTAGATGAATGAGTTATTTGAGAAAAATTGGGTATCCGCAATACTTTTACAGATAATTAGCATTTACTCATTTTGAGTAGGTAAATAATTAGCTATGGGTCTGAAACTTCACCATGTGAAAGCTCTCCCAAAAGTAGGTGAAAGAGTTATTTGAGAAAAATTGGCTATCTGCAATACTTTTAGAGATAATTCACATTTACTCATTTTGAGTAGGTGAGTAATTGGCTATGGGTCTGAAACTTCACCATGTGAAAGCTCTTCCAAAAGTAGGTGAATGAGTTATTTGAGAAAAATTGGCCATCTGCAATACTTTTAGAGGTAATTTGCATTTACTCTTTTTGAGTAGGTGAGCAATTAGCTATGGGTCTGAAACTTCACCAAGTGAAAGCTCTTTGGGATAGCTGCTCTGCAGAGATACCCTGAAGATAAAAAATTTCGTTGAAATCGCTCTATGTAGCACGGTTTTCGAAATATTAGCATTTTTGTGTTTTGCAATTTTTGCGCAAAAATTCGAAAATTCAAAATGGCCGCCATTTTTGGCAAGATAAAATTTTTTTGAAAATTGGCAGCTACTCTGCAGAGATACCCTGTGGGTCAAAAATTTCGTCGAAATCGCTCTATCTAGCAGGGTTTTCGAGATATAAGCATTTTTATGTTTTGCAATTTTTGCGAAAAATTCGAAAATTCAAAATGGCCGCCATTTTTGGCGAGACAAAAATGTTTTCAAAATTGGGATAACTACTCTGAAGAGATACCCTGTGGGTCAAAAATTTCGTCGAAATCGCTCTATCTAGCACGGTTTTCGAGATATAAGCATTTTTGTGTTTTGCAAAAAATTCGAAAATTCAAAATGGCCGCCATTTTTGGCGAGACAAAAATTTTTTCAAAATTGGGATAACTACTCTGCAGAGATACCCTGTGGGTCAAAAATTTCGTCGAAATCGCTCTATCTAGCACGGTTTTCGAGATATAAGCATTTTTGTGTTTTGCAATTTTTGCGAAAATTTCGAAAATTCAAAATGGCCGCCATTTTGGGCGAGACAAAAATTTTTTGAAAATTGGGAAAACTACTCCGCAGAGATACCCTGCGGGTCAAAAATTTCGTCGAAATCGCTCTATCTAGCACGGTTTTCGAGATATAAGCATTTTTGTGTTTTCCTTATTTGGAAAATTCGTAATGATTAATTAATCATTAATTACTCGGCCATTTCTTGACCAATCAATGCCAAAATCTAATGATTTCCAGATTTTAATAGAATGAATGTATTTGCCAAGTTTCAGGTGAATTGATAAAATTCCTTTCAAGTTATCATCCGGACAAGCTTCCCCATCGAAAAAAGACATTTTTGGTCATGTGACCTCTCTGATTGGTTGAAATGTCACTGCAGCATATTCAAAAAAATTCCCCAAGGCTACTGCCTAAACCTACCAAATTTGAAAAGAATCCGCCTAACGGTTACAGAGTTATAAGGAAAACAAAATGCGGAGCCGGCGGAGCCAGAAGCTCTCCCATACACAAACAAGCGTCCCTTGCGGGACGCTTAATTAGATCATGCTCAACCGGAACTATAAATTTTGAAACTACTTTAACAGTAGAAGTACCCTAAAAACTAGACCTAGCGCATCGGAGAACCGATGCAAATTGTATCCACCGTAAAGACAATGCACCAAAACCTCTAGGACCAATAATATGCGAGTTATAAGCACTTTTAAGTTTGGCTGTCCTCATTTGACCTTCAAGGAGGGGCCCAAGGTCAAATCCGACCACACCAGAAGATTCCCAGAACATGATTTCCTATGTTGGTTTACTATCCCAAACATCTAGGATGAATAATAAGTGAGTTATAAGCACTTTTTACTTTGGCTGTCCTCACACTTGACCTTGGAGGGGCCCAAGGTCAAATCCGACCATGACAGAAGATTCCCCGCCCATGATTTCCTGTATGTTGGTTTACCATCCCAAACCACTAGGATCAATAATAAGCGAGTTATAAGCACTTTTACGTTTGGCTGTCCTCATTTGACCTTGAAGGAGGGGCCCAAGGTCAAATCCGACCACACCAGAAGATTCCCAGCCCATGATTTTCTATATGCTGGTTTACCATCCCAAACCTCTAGGACCAATAATAAGCGAGTTATAAGCACTTTTAAGTTTGGCTGTCCTCGTTTGACCTTGAAGAAGGGGCCCAAGATCAAATCCGACCATGACAGAACATTCCCCGCCCATGATTTCCTAATGTTGGTTTACCATCCCAAACCTCTAGGACCAATAATAAGCGAGTTATAAGCACTTTTAAGTTTGGTTGTCCTCATTGGACCTTGAATGAGGGGCCCAAGGTCAAATCCGACCACACCAGAAGAATCCCAGCCCATGATTTCCTATAGGTTGGTTTACCATCCCAAACCTCTAGGACCAATAATAAGCGAGTTACAGGCACTTTAACCTTTGGCTATCCTCGTTTGACCTTGAAGGAGGGGCCCAAGGTCAAATCCGACCACACCAGAAGATTCCCAGCCCATGGTTTCCTATATGTTGGTTTACCATCCCAAACCTCTAGGACCAATAATAAGCGAGTTATAAGCACTTTTAAGTTTGGCTGTCCTCATTTGACCTTGAAGGAGGATCCCAAGGTCAAATCCGACCACACCAGAAGATTCCCAGCCCATGATTTCCTTTATGTTGGTTTACCATCCCAAACCTCTAGGACCAATAATAAGCGAGTTATAAGTACTTTTAAGTTTCGCTGTCCTCATTTGACCTTGAAGGAGGGGCCCAAGGTCAAATCCGACCACGCCAGAAGATTCCCAGCCCATGATTTCCTATATGCTGGTTTACCATCCCAAACCTCTAGGACCAATAATAAGTGAGTTATAAGCACTTTTAAGTTTGGCTGTCCTCGTTTGACCTTGAATGAGGGGCCCAAGGTCAAATCCGACCACACCAGAAGATTCCCAGCCCATGATTTCCTATATGTTGGTTTACCATCCCAAACTTCTAGGACCAATAATAAGCGAGTTATAAGCACTTTTAAGTTTCGCTGTCCTCATTTGACCTTGAAGGAGGGGCCCAAGGTCAAATCCGACCACGCCAGAAAATTCCCAGCCCATGATTTCCTATATGCTGGTTTATCATCCCAAACCTCTAGGACCAATAATAAGCGAGTTATAAGCACTTTTAAGTTTGGCTGTCCTCGTTTGACCTTGAATGAGGGGCCCAAGGTCAAATCCGACCTCACCAGAAGATTCGCAGCACATGATTTCCTATATGTTGGTTTACCATCCCAAACCTCTAGGACCAATAATAAGCGAGTTATAAGCACTTTTAAGTTTCGCTGTCCTCATTTGACCTTGAAGGAGGGGCCCAAGGTCAAATCCGACCACGCCAGAAGATTCCCAGCCCATGATTTCCTATATGTTGGTTTACCATCCCAAACCTCTAGGACCAATAATAAGCGAGTTATAAGCACTTTTAAGTTTGGCTGTCCTCGTTTGACCTTGAATGAGGGGCCCAAGGTCAAATCCGACCTCACCAGAAGATTCCCAGCCCATGATTTTCTATATGTTGGTTTACCATCCCAAACCTCTAGGACCAATAATAAGGGAGTTATAGGCACTTTTAAGTTTGGCTGTCCTCGTTTGACCTTGAAGGAGGGGCCCAAGGTCAAATCCAACCGTGCCAGAAGATTCCCAGCCCATGATTTCCTATATATGTTGGTTTACCATCCCAAACCTCTAGGATCGATAATAAGCGAGTTATAAGCACTTTTAAGTTCTGCTATCCTCGTTTGACCTTGAAGGAGGGGTCCAAGGTCAAATATGACCACATCAGAAGATTCGCAGCACATGATTTCCTATAGGTTGGCTTCACATTGCAAACCTCTAGGACCAATAATAAGGGAGATATAGGCACTTTTAAAGTCCGCTATGTGGGTTACTTCGGCACTCCGTGGATGACCTTGAATTAGGAGCTTCAAGGTCAAATGTGTGCAAGGTTGTAGAGGACATGTATATGTGTCATACATATCACCTATGAAGAGATTCAACCTTCTACCTATGAGGAACAGCCAGTAGAAAAACGTAGATTATTTTCAAAGAAATGCCCGCGGCGGCCATCTTGTTTTTCAGAATGAGGCTATTTTCCTTCCCAGAGAAGCTTACCCCCCAATGAAGATTTCCTGCAAATTTGGTGAACCTAGCTGCTGTTTAGTGCTGGGACGAGTTGACGGAAACTCGAGTTGCAACTCGATGGGCGATAATTGGGGAACACATCGATCTGCGCTATTGAAACTCGAGTTTTTGAAAACGTCAATATTTTCACCATCTAAGGCTGACACTTAACCAAAACAATAGAAATATCTGAAATTTTCAAAAATATATTGCATTTTTACTTTATTCTGGCTTAAATCAATGAGATTTAACTTATCGCGAAAGCCCATTTCCAGGTCCAAATTTTGCCTCATGTACGGTCATCTAAAATATTTTCGCCATATTAATGGCTAACAAACGAAATACTTTATCCCGAAAATTACTCGAGTTTAACTCGAGTTCAACTCGCTACTAACAAGTGATACTCGATCTGCCATTTAAGCTGCCGATCCCACCACTACTGCTGTTGTTTTCCTCTTAGAGCGTTAATGCCGAAAATCTCTCTACGCGCGGCGGCGGCGTAGCGGACGCTAAACCAAAGTATCCACCGGATGCTTCCGGTGGATACAATCATACACACACCTACAAATCTAGGAAAAAAGCCTCTAAGAGAAATTAATGTAGGCCAGAAGCATTCAATAAAGAGACCTATGCAAGAGAAGCTGCCCACATAAATTGAAGCATGTGAAGAAAATCCAACTTATATTTTTGTTTGTGGAAAGAAGCCCCAGCCCACTTCGAAAAGATGCTGTGACATCATGCTGTCCAGTTGAAGGTTTTTTTAACATGCATAATATAGGTTTAGAGCTTCTTCCAATAGGTGTCATTTGGGAGGTCTTTACACAAAATTATACACACACCTAGGAAAAAAGCCTCTAAAAGAAATTAAAGTAGGCCAGAAGCCCCCAATAAAGACACCTATGCAAGAAAAGCTGTCCACATAAATTGAAGCATGTGAAGAAAATCCAACATATATTTTTGTTTGTGGAAAGAAGCCTTGGCCCACTTAAAATGCTTACTCTTGGTATACTTTCTAATAATTTTATAAAATTGACTGGAATTAAGCAGAAATACATTCATAAACTGAGGATGTAACTTAATCCCCATACTCATTAACCCCTAAACTTAAGGAAACCCTCATCCATTCTCATTACTAAATCCCCCATTAGATTTGTGATTACTTTGCCTTTCAAAACAAAGTAATACAGTAATATTTAAGTAGGTTTTAAGATTCTCCTTAAAATTCTTGCTTTGAGAATTCTTTAAATATATCTGTAATTATTTAAATTATAATGATATAGTGTTTTAATTATTCAATGCCAGTATTTTTTTTAAATGAAAACATTTATTATTAAGATTTGGGGGAAAATAAGTTGAGGGTTTTTTTTCACCATGCGCAATAAAGGTTTAGAGCTTATTCCAATAGGTGTCATTTGGGGGGGTCTTTTCTGAAGGGCTTCTTGCATTTCATTTCGCTGAGAGCTTTTTTTCCATTCCCAACACCTGGAACTGCAGATTGGAATCAGAAAGCAGTAAAACAGTGAAAGTATCAAGCCCTTTGTACATGTATGGGGTATGGTGTGGTATGGCTAAAACATGAGTAACTAGAAATAGGCCGCCCTGTTGATAGTAGATGCGAATAGAAACAGGATAGCATAGAAGAACACACATTATCATGTGTAATGTCCACCCATGAACCTTTTGCCCAAATTGTACAGTAGTCTTACAAGACCCTGTTTCATTTGTAAAATATATCAATGATGCTTAAATATTTGTTAGTGTAGATGTAAATTATTTCAGCTTCATGCCTTTTTGCATTGGTTGGGTTGAAAATTTCGACGAAATCACTCTATCTTGCACGGTTAAGAAGATAGAAGCAAATTCCTGTTTTTCTATTTTTGGCAAAAATTTGAAAATTCAAAATGGCCGCCATTATTGGGAAAAGGAAATTTTTTTGAAAATTGCCAAGAGTACATTTCTTAGATACCCTATTGGTCGAAAATTTCAACAAAATAACTCTATTTTGCACGGTTAAGGCCAGTTTGTGTTTTTCCATTTTGGGCAAAAATTCGAAAATTCAAAATGGCTGCCATTTTTGGGGAGGGGAAAATTTTTTGAAAATTGCAAAGATTACATTCCTTAGATACCCTGTGGGTTGAAAATTTCGACGAAATCGCTCTATCTCGCATAGTTAAGGAGATAGAAGCAAATTTGTGTTTTGCCATTTTTGGCAACAATTCGACAATTCAAAATGGCCGCCATTTTTGGGGAGGGGAAAATTTTTTGAAAATTGCAAAGATTGCATTGCTTAGATACCCTGTGCGTCGAAAATTTTGCCGAAATCGCTCTATCCCGCACGGTTAAGGAGATGGAAGCAAATTTGTGTTTTGCCATTTTTGGCAAAAATTCGAAATGGCCGCCATTTTTGGGGAGGGGAAAATTTTTTAGAAATTACCAAGAGTACAATGCTCAGATACCCTGTGGGTCGAAAATTTCGACGAAATCGCTCTATCTCGCACGGTTAAGGAGATAGAAGCAAATTTGTGTTTTGCCATTTTTGGCAAAAATTCGAAAATTCAAAATGGCCGCCATTTTTGGGGAGGGGAAAATTTTTGAAAAATTGCAAAAATTGCATTCCTTAGATACCCTGTGGGTCGAAAATTTCGACGAAATCACTCTATCTCGCACGGTTAAGGAGATAGAAGCAAATTAGTGTTTTACCATTTTTGGCAAAAATTCGAAAATTCAAAATGGCCGCCATTTTTGGGGAGGGGAAATTTTTTTGAAAATTGCAAATATTACATTCCTTAGATACCCTGTGGGTCGAAAATTTCGACGAAATCGCTCTATCTCGCACGGTTAAGGAGATAGAAGCAAATTAGTGTTTTGCCATTTTTGGCAAAAATTCGAAAATTCAAAATGGCCGCCATTTTTGGGGAGGGGAAAATATTTTGAAAATTGCAAAGATTGCATTGCTTAGATACCCTGTGCGTCGAAAATTTTGCCGAAATCGCTCTATCTCGCACGGTTAAGGAGATAGAAGCAAATTAGTGTTTTGCCATTTTTGGCAAAAATTCGAAAATTCAAAATGGCCGCCATTTTTGGGGAGGGGAAAATATTTTGAAAATTGCAAAGATTGCATTGCTTAGATACCCTGTGCGTCGAAAATTTTGCCGAAATCGCTCTATCTCGCACGGTTAAGGAGATAGAAGCAAATTAGTGTTTTGCCATTTTTGGCAAAAATTCGAAAATTCAAAATGGCCGCCATTTTTGGGGAGGGAAAAATTTTTTGAAAATTGCAAAGATTACATTCCTTAGATCCCCTGTGGGTCGAAAATTTCGACGAAATCGCTCTATCTCGCACGGTTAAGGAGATAGAAGCAAATTTGTGTTTTGCCATTTTTGGCAAAAATTCGAAAATTCAAAATGGCCGCCATTTTTGGGGAGGGGAAAATTTTTTGAAAATTGCAAATATTACATTCCTTAGATACCCTGTGGGTCGAAAATTTCGACGAAATCGCTCTATCTCGCACGGTTAAGGAGATAGAAGCAAATTTGTGTTTTGCCATTTTTGGCAAAAATTCGAAAATTCAAAATGGCCGCCATTTTTGGGGAGGGGAAAATATTTTGAAAATTGCAAAGATTGCATTGCTTAGATACCCTGTGCGTCGAAAATTTTGCCGAAATCGCTCTATCTCGCACGGTTAAGGAGATAGAAGCAAATTAGTGTTTTGCCATTTTTGGCAAAAATTCGAAAATTCAAAATGGCCGCCATTTTTGGGGAGGGGAAAATATTTTGAAAATTGCAAAGATTGCATTGCTTAGATACCCTGTGCGTCGAAAATTTTGCCGAAATCGCTCTATCTCGCACGGTTAAGGAGATAGAAGCAAATTAGTGTTTTGCCATTTTTGGCAAAAATTCGAAAATTCAAAATGGCCGCCATTTTTGGGGAGGGGAAAATATTTTGAAAATTGCAAAGATTGCATTGCTTAGATACCCTGTGCGTCGAAAATTTTGCCGAAATCGCTCTATCTCGCACGGTTAAGGAGATAGAAGCAAATTAGTGTTTTGCCATTTTTGGCAAAAATTCGAAAATTCAAAATGGCCGCCATTTTTGGGGAGGGGAAAATTTTTTGAAAATTGCAAAGATTGCATTCCTTAGATGCCCTGTGGGTCGAAAATTTCGACGAAATCGCTCTATCTCGCACGGTTAAGGAGATAGAAGCAAATTTGTGTTTTGCCATTTTTGGCAAAAATTCGAAAATTCAAAATGGCCGCCATTTTTGGGGAGGGGAAAATTTTTTGAAAATTGCAAAGATTGCATTGCTTAGATACCCTGTGCGTCGAAAATTTTGCCGAAATCGCTCTATCTCGCACGGTTAAGGAGATAGAAGCAAATTTGTGTTTTGCCATTTTTGGCAAAAATTCGAAATGGCCGCCATTTTTGGGGAGGGGAAAATTTTTTAGAAATTACCAAGAGTACAATGCTCAGATACCCTGTGGGTCGAAAATTTCGACGAAATCGCTCTATCTGGCACGGTTAAGGAGATAGAAGGAAATTAGTGTTTTGCCATTTTTGGCAAAAATTCGAAAATTCAAAATGGCCGCCATTTTTGGGGAGGGGAAAATTTTTTGAAAATTGCAAATATTACATTCCTTAGATACCCTGTGGGTCGAAAATTTCGACGAAATCGCTCTATCTCGCACGGTTAAGGAGATAGAAGCAAATTTGTGTTTTGCCATTTTTGGCAAAAATTCGAAAATTCAAAATGGCCGCCATTTTTGGGGAGGGGAAAATATTTTGAAAATTGCAAAGATTGCATTGCTTAGATACCCTGTGCGTCGAAAATTTCGCCAAAATCGCTCTATCTCGCACGGTTAAGGAGATAGAAGCAAATTAGTGTTTTGCCATTTTTGGCAAAAATTCGAAAATTCAAAATGGCCGCCATTTTTGGGGAGGGGAAAATTTTTTGAAAATTGCAAAGATTGCATTCCTTAGATCCCCTGTGGATCGAAAATTTCGACGAAATCACTCTATCTCGCACGGTTAAGGAGATAGAAGCAAATTTGTGTTTTGCCATTTTTGGCAAAAATTCGAAAATTCAAAATGGCCGCCATTTTTGGGGAGGGGAAATTTTTTTGAAAATTGCAAATATTACATTCCTTAGATACCCTGTGGGTCGAAAATTTCGACGAAATCGCTCTATCTCGCACGGTTAAGGAGATAGAAGCAAATTAGTGTTTTGCCATTTTTGGCAAAAATTCGAAAATTCAAAATGGCCGCCATTTTTGGGGAGGGGAAAATTTTTTGAAAATTGCAAATATTACATTCCTTAGATACCCTGTGGGTCGAAAATTTCGACGAAATCGCTCTATCTCGCACGGTTAAGGAGATAGAAGGAAATTTGTGTTTTGCCATTTTTGGCAAAAATTCGAAAATTCAAAATGGCCGCCATTTTTGGGGAGGGGAAAATTTTTTGAAAATTGCAAAGAGGACACTCCTCAGATACCCTGCGGGTTGAAAATTTCGACGAAATCGCTCTATCTCGCACGGTTAAGGAGATAGAAGCAAATTTGTGTTTTGCCATTTTTGGCAAAAATTCGAAAATTCAAAATGGCCGCCATTTTTGGGGAGGGGAAAATTTTTTGAAAATTGCAAAGAGTACACTCCTGAGATACCCTGCGGGTCGAAAATTTTGCCGAAATCGCTCTATCTCGCACGGTTAAGGAGATAGAAGCAAATTACTCAAAAGTAGTACTGAAAATACACAATGAAGTACCTAAATGGCTATTACTCATGTACTGACAAAGCTATCAGTCCCAAATGCAATACCAAGCGAGCTATGGACATAACAATATTGTATTCAAAATTGTAGTAAAATATCTTTAATTATTTTGGCTTAAATGCACGGAAACCAATGGGTACTGAAAATAGCTGTACTTAAGTATTACTCAGTAAGCAAAAGAGGTACAACAGCCAAAAGCAATCCCAAGCAAGCTACTGACCCAATAAGCCTGCATACCAAATTTGGTGACAATAGCTCTAATACTTTTCCTTTAAATGAGCGGAAACCATGCGTGACGCCGGACATCGGACGCCGGACGCCGGACATCGGACATCGGACGGCGAAAAAAGCAAAAATAATATATCCACCCCCCAGGGGGGTGGACATAATAAATGAAATACTGAATTGTCTTGAGGTATAGGTATAAGTAGTGTAGCATTATTGCTTCTGTATGCAGCTTTTAATATTTAACCCCTCTGCCCACCCCCATGAAAAAACAGCCAATTTTTTAAAAAGCCATGTGGATTTTATTGCTATTTTTACTTACATCTAAATGCAGTTTGATTAATGATTGTAATATTGGTATGGCACAAGAAGAAATCAATCAACTGAATTAAGATTGCAGTCATCTTAATGCACAAGAGAGGCCATATATGTACAGATGAAAAGAATTATTAATGTCCTTTTGTCATATCTAAACTGTATTGAAATATATAAATGCACTAACTGTCTCTGTGATAAATCTTAACTAATGTAAATTAGGTACTTTCAACTCACTTACTCTGCATTTTTCAAAATTTTCCCCAAATACCCCCAGTCTTCACCGTATCACACCACTCCTGTGTGCAATTTCCTTTATACAATAGCATGTAGCCCAACACTTATGAAAAGCTTTGTATGTACATATGTATATTCAGTTTATCACTTCAACATGATCAGCTGTAAATTTTATCCTCCACTTGCTTGGGATGAGGAATTACATAATAACCCAAACTTCAAACTCGCCATAGGTTTCCACCCAAATGCTTATCCGTTTACTATTATTTCAGCAAACTGCTAAAACTGCAATGCTTAAATCTATTAATTTTTTAGCTAATTATCTCCAAAGAATTTCTTCATAGCTAAAATTTAAATTTAGACATATTTTTAAATATTCCTTCAAAAGTGTGAGGTTGAGCTAAAAGTGAGAGATTCAAAAGTGAGAGGTCTGTGAACTGTGTAAAAATACTGTACATTTATGCAGTACCTTCACACATATAAACACACAGCTACAGGGCTGTGTATGTCAGAGGTAGTGATGACAGTTCAAAAACATTGGCGTGTGTCTGTGAGGGGGAAACAACATCCAAATCTTGGATGTGACTTGGCACTTATTCCATAGTAAATGCAAATTATAAAGTAAACAGAAAACACTTTGAGGTTTTCCCACTGTTGTCAAGGGGATCATAAAATCAGCAAATCACAAGCGAGTATACAGAAAGCAAGGCATGGAGTGAGGTAGGCATTTGTAAAATACTTTTAGGTTATATTTGGGTTATATTTGTGATAATTTGCATCCATTTTCCTTGTTTTTATTTAATATTTGATTTTTTTATTTTTGTCTGGTTCACAATTATGACTCCAAGATCAGCAATGATCGATCTTTGCTCACATTATTCTGATTCAAACATTGACCGCTAAAATCACAGCGATCTCCCAGCACTACAAAAAGCTGTCTATTATGGTCAACCTTTTCACAATGACCTTGCCAACTATTTGCATGGTGCTGGCTAAAGAAATACAGAATCTAGTAGTTAATTTTGAAGCAAAGCACACAAACTGTACAAATGTCTGGAATGCCTCTTACCATTTAACAAGGTCCTTTACAGAATACATACATTTCCCACCATAAACACTGCTGTAATAGTCGCATGGCAGTGGCAACCTTTCAGTTTCTAGTGTCAATAACAACAAACAAGTTGATAGTTGGAGTTTTGCAATTCCAAACAAATTACCACTTAGAGTCAAGTCATAAACAACCATTACCTCTTTCAGAAACAAACTAAATCTTTCAAGAATTGTCTTCCCACAATCATAAACATCTCTCCCCTTGTGGATGCTGTCTTTAGCATTACCCTACTTTTGGCTATTGGGCTGTCACTTTTTAGAAAAATAGCATCAGGGATGCCCATACTCCACAGCCTGGGGAAATAGTTTTCAACACCATGAGATATAGAAGCAGTGAAACAGTACAAAGATCTGGATACTTTCAGAGCAGTGTCAGTTATATAAAGCTCCAAATAATGTTTAAGTAGAGAAAATAACATCTAAGAGAAAGAAAATGTATGTAAAGATAAAGTAGTAAAATAAGACAATTCAATAGCAAGATGACAGCATTAATCCGTAAACTAAAAATTAAGGTGTAAAATTTATTAACTGCAGAACAGCTGTGAATGGAAAAAGCACAATCAGGTAAAAATAGCATTAGAGATGCCTGTACCCCACAGCCTGAGGAAATAGTTTTCAACAGCCTGAGATAGAGAAGTAGTGAAACAGTACACAGAATGGGATACTTTCAGAGAAGTGTGAGTGTCCAAATAATGTTTAAGTAGAGAAAATAACATCTAAGAGAAAGAAACTGTATTTAAAGATTAAGTATTAAAACAAGACAATTCAGTAAACTAAAGATTATGAAGCGGTAAAAGTTATTAACTGGAGAATAGCTGTCAATGGAAATATCACAATTATGTTATAACTAGACCTATCCACCGGAAAGACAACTTACCAAAGCCAGTGAACCATTGTTTAACCTTGAAGGAGGGGCCAAAGGTCAAATCTAACATCAGAAGATTCCTACCCAAAGATTTTGTATGAGTTCGTTTCGAATTGTAAACATCTAGGATCAATAATAAGTGAGTTATAAGCACTTTTAAGTTTGGCTATCCTCGTTTGACCTGGAAGGAGGGGCCCTAGGTCAAATCCGATAACACCAAAAGATTCCCAGCCCAAGATTTCCTATAGGTTGGTTTATCATCCCAAACCTCTACGACAAATACATGTAATAAGCGAGTTATGAGTACTTTTAAGTTTGGCTATGCTCGTTTGACCGTGAAGGAGGGGCCCAAGGTCAAATCCATCCACAACAGAAGATTCCCAGCCAATGATTTCCTATATGTTGGTTTACCATCCCAAACCTCTAAGACCAATAATAAGCAAGTTATAAGCACTTTTAACTTTGGCTATCCTCGTTTGACCTTGAACGAGGGGTCTAAGGTCAATTCCGACCACACCAAAAAATTCCCAGCCCATGAATTCCTGTAGATTGGTTAACCATCCCAAACCTCTAGGACCAATAATATGCGAGTTATAAGCAATTTTAAGTTTGGCTATCCTCGTTTGACCTTGAACGAGGGGCCCAAGGACAAATCCGAAAACTCAAAAAGATTCCCAGCCAATGATTTTCTATAGGTTGTTTTACCATCCCAAACCTCTATGACCAATAATAAGTGAGTTATAAGCACTTTTAAGTTTGGCTATCCTCGTTTGACCTTGAAGGAGGGGTCTAAGGTCAAATTCGACCACACCAGAAGATTCCCAGCACATGATTTCCTATATGTTGGTTTACCATCTCAAACCTCTAGGATCAATAACAAGTGAGTTATAAGCACTTTTAACTTTGGTTATCCTCATTTAACCTTGAAGGAGGGGTCCAAGGTCAAATCTGACAACGTCAGAAGATTCGCAGCACATGATTTCCAATAGGTTGGTTTCACATTGCAAACCTCTAGGACCAATAATAAGGCACATATAGGCATTTTTAAAGTCTGCTATGTGGGTTACTTTGGCACTCCGTGGATAACCTTGAATTAAGAGCTTCAAGGTCAAATGTGTGCAAGGTTGTAGAACACATGTATATCTGTTATACATATCACCTATGAAGAGATTCATGAAGAGATTCAACCTCCTCTTAGAGCGTTAACGCAGAAAATCTGTCTACGCACGGCAGCGGCGACGTAGCGAACGCTAAACCAAAGTATCCATCGGATGCCTCGATAATTGGTGCTAATCAGATGCAGCAATCCATATCCTTATGCTTGCTGAAATATGCCTGGACAATATATTATAGGTCAAATCAAGGCAGGGTTCGAAATTAGCACCGATCCATCAGTCCGCAACCAACAGAAATGCTATTGGGTTGAAAAGATTAAGATCCTGCCAGTCTGTTTGTCTTGAAGCTGCAAGACGATTATACATGCACAATTCGCACAGTTGAATTATGATTTGCATGTTTTCAATATTGTTCAACCATACCAAAGTGACCTCATACATTTGCGTGAACATTTAAGTCCTTTCCCATTTTAATATTTGTTTTCTATGGTCGAATTATGGTTTGAATGTTTTGAATATTACCCATACATACATATGTGACAATACATGCTTATGTGTAGTGTTGGGGCAAAACCTGTGGTTCACTTGATGCAATACCATCTGTTACATTAGGAAGATGCAAACGTAAAACCCTTAATGAATACTAATATGACTTTAACAGTACTTAATCTACATCAAAAGATACCTAAAGGTGCAAAAACCAAGATTCAAGTAAAAAGATATAAAATAGATAATTATAAGAGAGATAAAATAGTATCAAATATCCCCGTACCATAGGCGTAGGAACTGGGGGGGCAGCGGGGGCGGGGATATCTTTTCGCCCCCCAACTTTTTGCAAAAGAACTAAACTCCAGTTTTGAAGTTTATGTAAATTTTAACGGGTAACTCAATAATATGTGGTCAAATTACACTTTTACCCTGTTCACTGCTCACATGTACCATTGTGTAAGCTACCATTGGAACTGTAAAATATTTATTTTTATGATTTGTAAAAAAGAACATTTTCAGTTAACCTGTCATGGGATTTGTAAAATTCTGTGAAACGTTTCACTTATGCAGACCAAAATCATACATATAGTAATATTCTACATTTAATTTACCATGTTACTAATTTAAAATAGAACCTAGACATGTAGTTTCAAATTCACACAGAGCAATTGCTTAGCACAGCAATTTGTCAGCTGATAAGATTTTTCCCAGAAATCTCTTCTTTCTTTACTGTGTGTTTTTTGGACCTGGCCAGTCCAACGATTATACATCCCCCTCAATTTGGGGATTAACCTTGCTAAAAATAGATCTTGTATCAGCTCAGCACTTGAAAGAAAGGTCACAGGTTCTGGAAACATGTAGTCAAGATATTAGAAATACCTTTCAAATGCAGAGGTGACTATATGTATTTCTATACCCATACAAGGTCAGGAAAACTTAGGATTGATGTCGTCACAAAGATTTCCTTTGGTAAAGGAACTTTAAAATATTTTAATTGGACCATTTGAATATTACCTATACGCAATACATTCTGTAAAATTAACCAAAATTGTTGGTGTTGCATCGCGTCGGTGCAATCTGGTGCCTCGCCCCCCCCAACCAAAAATTGCTTCCTTAACGCCCCTGCCGTACAGCGATAAAATAGCATCAGATATGCAAGATCAAAGGTCAAATCCAGGTCACACCATGACGTTGCAGCCGTACAGAGATAAAATAGCATCAGATATGCAAGATCAAAGGTCAAATCAAGGTCACACCATGACGTTTTACATCTACACACCCTAACCAATGTCCCTACCTAGTATCAACTTCCTACACCTTACAGTTTCCGAGTTAGAGCCCGGACAAGATTTTATAGGTCAAGGCCACTACAGCAAGGTCAAATCAAGGTCACACCATGATGTTGCACACCTACACCGCCTAACCAATGTCTCTACCAAGTATCAACTTCCCACACCTTATGGTTGCTGAGATATAGCACGGACAAGATTTTATAGGTCAAGGTAACTGCAGCAAGGTTAAAGGTCAAATCAAGGTCACGCCATGACATTGCACACCTACAACCCCTAACCAATGTCCCTATCAATGAAATTTCCTACACATTATGGTTTCCGAGATATAGCCCAGACAAGATTTTATAGGTCAAGGTCACTATGGCAAGATCAAAGGTCAAATCAAGGTCACGGTACGATGCTGCATGCCTACATCGCCAAACCAATGTCCCTACCCAGTATCAACTTCCTACACCTTATGGTTTCCGAGATATAGCCCGGACAAAATTTTATAGGTCAAGGTCACTACGGCAAGGTAAAAAGTCAAATCAAGGTCACACCATGATGTTGCACACCTACTGCCCCTAACCAATGTAACCTACCAAGTAACAGCTTCCTACACCTTACAGCTGCCGAAATATAACCTGGACTAGATTTTACAGGTCAAGGTCACTACGGCAAGGTCAAATCAAAGTCACACTATGACATTGCACACCTACACCTCCTAACCAATGTCCCTACCCAGTATCAACTGCCTACACCTTACGGTTGCCAAGATATACCCCTGACAAGATTTTATAGGTCAAGGTCACTATGGCAAGGTCAAAGGTCAAATCAAGGTCACACCATGCTGTTGCACACCTACAAACGTAACTAATTTCCCTACAATGTATCAACTTCCTACGCCTTACAGTTGCAGAGATATAGCCCAGACAAGATTTTCATACACAAGGTCACTGTGGCAAGGTCACAAGTCAAATCAAGGTCATACCATGATGTTGCATACCTACACCCTCAAACCAATGTCCCTACCAAGTATCAACTTCCTACACCTTACGGTTTCTGAGATGCAGTCAGGACAAACTTTTCCTGCCACCTGCCTGCCCATCCGGACACCATGGGTGAAAACAATACCCTGACAGCCCTTAAGGGTGTGTGGGGTAAAAATGAATACTTCAGAGAATTTTCACATCAATTTGGTGCTATATAAATTATTCAAATCAATGAAATCAACAAATGAGTCCTGTGGACGCTGTAATTTTGAATATGATCACCACCACTGCATTTCTCCAATTTCCACTGTGCTGCTTTCATAATCCTTTTTGATCTTACCCCTCTGATGTTCCAATATGCTAGAACAGGCATATTTTTTTCTTCTCTCTACAATATGAACAGAAGATGTAACTAGAAATAGGCCGCCCTGTTGATAGTAGATGCGAATAGAAACAGGATAGCATAGAAGAACACACATTATCATGTGTAATGTCCACTAGAGCTGTTATCATTAGCGATTTCTGTAGATCGACGTTCGCCTATTAGATGCGAGTTGAACTCGAGTAAATGACACAAATATAAATAAAATAACAATGTCCAAATATTGTCATCAAGGGATCCAGATTACGTCTTTCGTACCATTTTATTGCAAGGAAATATATTTTATTGTCAGTTAAATTGTTCAGATATGTAGGAGCACTTTATGGAACATCCACGTAAATAAGGGAAATAAAAAAACGACCATTGCTCATTGATTTCTTATGTCTTTATGGTTAGATAAATTGCAAAGGTGCTGGTTTTATAACAACATTAGTACATCATAATTTATTTCTTAAAACTCGAGTTTAAATTGCGTAAATCGATGTGTTCCCAAATATCGCCCACCGAGTTACGACTCGAGTTTCGGTCAACTCGTTACAGCACTAATGTCCACCCATGAACCTTTTGCCCAAATTGTACAGTAGTCTTACAAGACCCTGTTTCATTTGTAAAATATATCAATGATGCTTAAATATTTGTTAGTGTAGATGTAAATTATTTCAGCTTCATGCCTTTTTGCATTGGTTGGGTTGAAAATTTTGACGAAATCACTCTATCTTGCACGGTTAAGAAGATAGAAGCAAATTCCTGTTTTTCTATTTTTGGCAAAAATTTGAAAATTCAAAATGGCCGCCATTTTTGGGAAAAGGAAATTTTTTTGAAAATTGCCAAGAGTACATTTCTTAGATACCCTATGGGTCGAAAATTTCAACGAAATAACTCTATTTTGCACGGTTAAGGCCAGTTTGTGTTTTTCCATTTTGGGCAAAAATTCGAAAATTCAAAATGGCTGCCATTTTTGGGGAGGGGAAAATTTTTTGAAAATTGCAAAGATTACATTCCTTAGATACCCTGTGGGTTGAAAATTTCGACGAAATCGCTCTATCTCGCATGGTTAAGGAGATAGAAGCAAATTTGTGTTTTGCCATTTTTGGCAAAAATTCGAAAATTCAAAATGGCCGCCATTTTTGGGAAAAGGAAATTTTTTTGAAAATTGCCAAGAGTACATTTCTTAGATACCCTATGGGTCGAAAATTTCAACGAAATAACTCTATTTTGCACGGTTAAGGCCAGTTTGTGTTTTTCCATTTTGGGCAAAAATTCGAAAATTCAAAATGGCTGCCATTTTTGGGGAGGGGAAAATTTTTTGAAAATTGCAAAGATTACATTCCTTAGATACCCTGTGGGTTGAAAATTTCGACGAAATCGCTCTATCTCGCATGGTTAAGGAGATAGAAGCAAATTTGTGTTTTGCCATTTTTGGCAAAAATTCGAAAATTCAAAATGGCCGCCATTTTAGGGGAGGGGAAATTTTTTTTAAAATTGCCAAGAATACAATGCTCAAATACCTGTGGGTTGAAAATTTTGACGAAATCGCTCTATCTCGCATGGTTAAGGAGATAGAAGGAAATTTGTGTTTTGCCATTTTTGGCAAAACTTCGAAAATTCAAAATGGCCGCCATTTTTGGGGAGGGGAAAATTTTTGGAAAATTGCAAAGATTGCATTCCTTAGATACCCTGTGGGTCGAAAATTTCGACGAAATCGCTCTATCTCACACGGTTAAGGAGTTAAAGCAAATTTGTGTTTTGCCATTTTTGGCAAAAATTCGAAAATTCAAAATGGCCGCCATTTTTGGGGAGGGGAAAACTTTTTAAAAATTGGCAAGAGTAGAATTCTCAGATACCCTGCGGGTCGAAAATTTTGCCGAAATCGCTCTATCTCGCACGGTTAAGGAGATAGAAGCAAATTAGTGTTTTGCCATTTTTGGCAAAAATTCAAAAATTCAAAATGGCCGCCATTTTTGGGGAGGGGAAAATTTTTGGAAAATTGCATAGATTGCATTCCTTAGATACCCTGTGGGTCAAAAATTCTGTCGAAATCGCTCTCTATCTCTTACGGTTTCTGAGATATTGGCAAATTACTCAAAAGTAGTACTGAAAATACACAATGAAGTACCTAAATGGCTATTACTCATGTACTGACAAAGCTATCAGTCCCAAATGCAATACCAAGCGAGCTATGGACATAACAATCTTGTATTCAAAATTGTAGTAAAATATCTTTAATTATTTTGGCTTAAATGCACGGAAACCAATGGGTACTGAAAATAGCTGTACTTAAGTATTACTCAGTAAGCAAAAGAGGTACAACAGCCAAAAGCAATCCCAAGCAAGCTACTGACCCAATAAGCCTGCATACCAAATTTGGTGACAATAGCTCTAATACTTTTCCTTTAAATGAGCGGAAACCATGCGTGACGCCGGACATCGGACATCGGACGGCGAAAAAAGCAAAAATAATATATCCACCCCCCAGGGGGGTGGACATAATCACTCAAATTAAAGTTAAACCTAGTAAAGTACATGAAGTCTGATTATTAACTGTACAATGTTACAGGCAAAGCAAATATCAATATATCATAATCCAATAACAAACAATCAGTGCCCATGAACGGGTTATGTGTTAGCTGACTTTTTGTTTTGAGCTTCAGAATGCAAGTAAAAGTAGAAAATGACATATCTGAAATTAGCTCTTGCTCAAGTATGCAGTGAGCTATAGGTCTGCAATTTTACTATATTATAGCTGACCCAATTCAAATGAAAAACATTACAAAACACTTTAAATGCAATACTTTTGAAGATACAAGAGATTTACTCAACAGTGTACCTGAAAGTAGCTTTTTTTCTCAGCTATGCAACGAGCTACAGGTCTGTAACTTTACTATGTTATAGGAAGGTACTGAAAAGTCAGAAACTAGTTATTACTCACTTACCTATTGGGGTAGACTCCCAATATACTGACCATGTTGTAGCTATAGAAAAAGTAGCTGAATAGCATATTTTAACAAATGCTCCAAATGCAATATCTTTCAAGTTATGAGTGATTTAGTGCATAATTTCATGAATTTTAATACATCAAAAATTATTTCAAAAGTCATAAAAAAAAATAATTAAGAAAGCTCCAGGTGCTAGGCCTGATACTCGCACGAGGGAATCTACTTATGGCCTAGTACATATACTGCTTGGCGTCATATAATGGCACAAACCTTAACTTGGCACAAAACGTACGTTAAAATATTTAATAACAATTGTACTTTAAATATTGCCCACACTCCACATAACAAATAAGTTAAAGTGACGACAGAAATAACTTAAATATCTTTGGTAATTTCCATATGCAAATTTTGCCAAGTTGGGGCACTGATTTCAAGCAGAAATGATGTTACAGTATGGATTTTTTTTATGTCAGTAAAATACTTTATAACTTGCACTTGTGTCAATGTATATTTTAATAAAAAGACATCCACAAAACTATCCTCAAAACAAGAATAAGGTTTTTGTGTCCAAGTTATGGCGGGGAGCAGTAGGCGTATTTCACAACCGTTATCCATTGAATCTAGATTCCTCTGATCAACAGATTTGCTTGTGGTGTGACTTGAATCTGAATCCGGATTATGCATCCGTTGATCTACCTCCTGAGGTATTAAGCATTGGATTACCCATAATGCTTTGCAAAATAATGGCTGCCAATTGTGGCAGCAGATTTTAACAAATCAATGATTTTTATTATATTTATACAGTAGTGGTTCATCCTATTTTTTCATTTTGGATTCTGTATTTGATAAAATTGCATTTCACTTTTTGGCTAATCCAAAAAAAAACAAATCTGAATCTGGATTACACAGATTATGCATATTTTTGTTTGTGAAAGACGCCTAGTACGTAGCACTAGGCGTATTTCACAACCATAATCTGTCGAATCTAGATTCTTCAGATCAACAGATTCGCTTGTGATGTGACTTGAATATCAGTCTGGATTGTGAATCCATTGATCTACCTCTCAAGGTAGATCAACGGATTCAGATTCATTGGATTACCCATAGCTCTTTGTAAAATAATGGCAGCAACATGTGGCAGGAAATTTTAACACTTGGGAAATTGTAATATGACAATATTATATAAATATATATTGATATATCCTCGATGGACAGGTTTTTGATATGACAACGTAAACGGAGAATGGGGAGTATCCAAACTTACGCAACCAAAATGATCAGAAATATAACAATAAAATTAAATCCAAAGAATCCAAATCTGAATCAGGATTTCACAGATTACGCAGATTTTTGTTTGTGAAATATGCCTACTGCCTTGCTACAAATTATAGCCACCAGAAAATAAAACATTCATATTTCAGTAATGGTCATATATTTTGAAAGCTTTTTCTTGTGCATTTGTTCCATTCACTTTGGAAATAGTTTTACCTGATTTGCTACAGTAGACTTGAGAATTTTTTGGGATGCTACTTTGGTGAAGTTATATCAGGATAAGTGAAGATAGAGGCGCCGCTAGGCAAACCGACGGAAGATCTTCCCCTCGACCCATGTTTTAGTGGCGTTTCGACTGAATGTGCCTCTCTCTTCACTTGATCCGTTATATCTAGTTGAATTCTGTCTGGCGATAATTGGTAGGACGCCACTACTGAGTACTACACAGGTGTCATTAATGTTAGACGTCATTAATATTAGTGGCTTTCTACCAGTGAACACCCGCCTACCAGTGAACGCCCGCCTTATATTTCTTTGTTAGAGGTCAAGGACAAATGCTTCTGTAAGTCTACAAAATGGGCATTCATTGGTACTTCCAGTTTGTCGTAAAGCGGCCGATAATAGAGATAAATTGTTAAAATATGACACCTTCTGTGAAATATTGCATAGTACACTCAAATTATTAATTGAAGAGCATATCATTTGACAATTTGGTCATAGAAGAATATAATATAAAGCTGTTAATATAATTTAAACTCAAAATATCAATCACAGCATGGGCGTTTACTGGTAGGTTGCCACTAGACAATCTGTAGCGTGTTCCGATGTAACTTCGACGTAATAGCGATAAAACGAAGCATATCACAGAAAGTTTATATAACATATGTATAAAAATCAGATAGTTAAACCCATATATACATTATATTGTCTGAGTTTACCTAATTACTGTAAATTATTAAGAAATGCAACAAGTGAACACTAGTTCATATGTATTAGTGTATATGTACCACATAAAATGGGTTTAACTATCTGTTTTTTGCCAACGTCTAACATTAATGACGATTAACATAAGCCAAATCACGGTTTGTCTGCGCATGCTCCAGCATACGTCCTTGAAGGGTCAAGTGGGTAAAAACAAATGTAGGAAACGAAACAAGTGATTTTTAAATGGTGAAAAATGACAATAATATATGTTTCCTTAAACAACACACATTAAAGTAAATTTTTATTACAAATATACATATGGATCTACGAAATGGTGTTTTACCAGAAGGAAAAGATATTTTAAAATATTGTTTTAGGTCATCTAAGGTGGGCGAAAATAGGGGGTAGCAGAATTACAAATCCAATAAACAAGTGCTAATTATTCCTTTAATATCTTGGAAACTCTGTAATTATTATTATTAATATGTATTTATACTCAGCGCAATATCTCCATATACTACAGGACTCAAAGCGCTATTTAACCAATCCGACTGTACAGGTACAGCCTCAACTCACAAGTAACTGACATTCCCCTAACTGGAAGATAGAGGCTCAAGGATGACCATTTATCAACGTCCTTGAGCTTCTTTAACCTGCCACTGGGGATAGGACCCAATGACAGAGGACCGCCATTTTAAGTGGTCATCCAAGCCACTATGTATCTGCCTGTACCTGGAATTGAACCCACGTCCTCTGAGTTCCTAGACAAGTGTGTTACCCGCTAGGCCACAGTGGCAGATGTAAGCTACAGATATATTATATGCATCACCAGAAAGTAGTTAAACAGAACTTCTGCTTGTTTTTTCTTGCATTTAAATCCATCCAAATATGGCAGGTAAAAAAAAAATTTTAAAAAAGAGTAACAAAAAAAATGTTTAAATTAAGTGAAAAAGCAAGTAAAAAAAAAAAAAAAAAAATCTGCAACATGTAATTGTTTCAGTCCTTTAGTATATTTTTTGTGACATAAATAAAAATTAATAAAAAAAAGTAAAAAGAAAAATTAAATATTTTAAATATTTCATGGTGCCCCTATATAATAAAATCTTTAAATTTTAAATATGAACTTCACTATCATTAAATACAAAAAAAATTGACGTAAATCCCTGGGTACTCTCTCAAGTATGTTTACAGGAAAAAATAATATTGCATTTGTTTTATGATAAAAGACACAAAACCTCGATTTTTGAAGGTACATTTACTCCATTAGTATATCAGTATGGTCACCTTATGTGGTAGAAAAAAATTATTTTATAATCACCGGGAATCCAGAAATCTGGAAGATTGTGAATACTTATTCCCTGTGTACCTGGATACTTACACATAGCTACATTACCAAATATCAGATTTGGATGTTTTGATGTCTATTAAATTTAATAATTCAAATTATTAAATTGAATTTTTTGCCCTTCTTATGGGATGGAAGAGCCTGACTGCAATTCCATCAGGACACACTCACAAACCAAATCTACTGATCATTTGTTTATTGCTATTTTCTTTTTGGTAAACATTTTTGTGAACTTTTAAATATAATAAATCCAAGAAACACACTGATTTCGTCAAAATATGAATATAGGAGAAGTATTTTTTACTAGAAAATCGACCCACTTCATGAATGATTGGTGAAGTTATTTTTCAAAGATTTTTGTGCAATTTTACAATTGAAAGAAGCAAGTTATGAACAAATTGTTACATAATGTTGCTGCGATCACTTTCTTCTGTATATCTGCCAAATATAGTGCTCCTAGCTAAATTTACTTTTCATACTGCACTTAAAAAACAAGAGGAGAGTGCCCGTGAACGGGCACTGTGTCAGCTGACTGAGTGTTTTTGATTTGTGAAGGTGATTAGAGGACAGAATAATTATCAGGAAAAGGGCTGTACAGAAATACAGTAAATGGTAACTGAACAGCAAGTTCGAAAGAAATTCCGAAGCTGACAGAAGAAAAGGATAAAAAAGTTGTGCCCTGTAAATGGTATTATGAAGGAAAATAAGGTAATTGTTTGAGTGTAAAAAATAGGTTAAAACATATTTAAAGAAATACTACAAATGCAATATCCTCGTTCGACCTTGAAGAAGGGGTCCAAGGTCAAATCTAACCACACAAATACATTCCCAGCCCATGATTTCCTATGGTTTACCATTCCAAACCTCTAGGACCAATTATAAATGAGTTATAAGCACTTTTAAGCTTGGCTGTCCTCATTTGACCTTGAAGAAGGGGTCCAAAGGTCAAATCTGACCATACCAAAAGATTCCGAGCCAATGATTTCCTATGGGATGGTTTACCATCCCAAATCTCTGTCACCAATAATAAGCGAGTTGTAGGCACTTTCAATTTTCACTATCCTCATTTGACCTTGAAGGAGGGTTCCAAGGTCAAATCGGACCATATCAACAGATTCACAGCCCATGATTTCCTGTCTGTTTACCATCCCAAACCTCTGGGACCAATAATAAGCGAGTTATAAGCACTTTTAAGTTTGGCTATCCTTGTTTGACCTTGAAGGAGGGGTCATTGAAGGTCAAATCTGACCACACCAAAAGATTCCCACCCCATGATTTCCTACAGGTTGGTTTATCATCCCAAACCTCTAGGATCAATAATAAGGGAAATATAAGCACTTTTCATGACTGACAAAAAACACCTGTGGCGGCCATCTTGTTTCTCAAAATGAGGCCAAAAATATTCCCAGACAACATTTTATGGTTATTAATATATACTGCAAACTTAAGAAAGCTAGCTATAATATTTTTTTTCATCAGAGCAGTAATGGTGAAATCTCTCTCTACACACTGCGGCTATCCAGTGGATACAATGATTTACTCAACAGTGAGAACCTGAAAGTAGCTATTGCTCAGCTATGCCATGACATAGAGGTCTGCAATTTCACTATGTTATAGCTGACCAAAAATTCTGTGAATAACATATTTAACAAATTACTCTAAATGTAATAGTTTTCAAGTTACAACTGATTTACTCAACAGTGAGAACCTCAAAGGAACTATTACTCAGCTATGCAATGAGCTACATGTCTGAAATTTTACTATGTTATAGCTAACCCAAAAGTAGGTGAACAACATATTTAAGCAAACTACTGTAAATGCAATAGTTTTCAAGCTACAACTGATTTACTCAATAGTGAGAACCTGAAAATAGCTATTGCTCCGCTATGCCATGAGCTATAGGTCTGTAATTTCACTATGTTATAGCTGACCCAAAAGTAGGTGAACAATATATTTTAACAAAATACTCCAAATGCAATATTTTTCAAGTTATAGCTGATTTACTCAACAGTCAGTACCTGAGAATAGCTATTGCTCAGTTGTGCCATGAGCTATAGGTCTATAATTTCACTATGTTATAGCTGACCCAAAAGTAGCTGAATAACATATTTGCACAAATTTCTGTAAATGCAATAGTTTTCCAATTATAACTGATTTACTCAACAGTGAGAACTTCAAAGTAGCTATTACTCAGCTATGAAATGAGCCACAGGTCTGAAACTTCACTATGTTATAGCTGACCCCAAAATAGGTGAATAACATATTGAAACAAAATACTCTAAATGCAATAGTTTTCAAGTTATAAGTGATTTACTCAACAGTGATAACCTAAAAGTAGCTATTACTCAGCTATGCCATGAGCTACAGGTCTGAAATTTTACTATGTTATAGCTGGCCCAAAAGTAGCTGAATAACATATTTATACGAAATTCTCTAAATGCAATAGTTTTTAAGTTACAAGTGATTTTACTCATGATGGAAGTTACTGAAAAGCCCAAAAGTAGCTATTACTCACTTAGCTATTGAGACAGACACCCAACTTACTCACCATATTGTAGCTATGAAAAAAGTAGCTGAATAACATATTTTAACAAAATGCTCTAAATGCAACACTTTTCAAGTTATAAGTGATTTAGTGCATGATTTCATGACTTTTAATGCTTTTTAGACATTTTTGTCTACCACAGGCCTAATTTAGACATAAAGCCTACCAAAAAGATAGGGTGGCGAGTCCTCTAGCATACCAAGCCACCTGCCAAATATGAAAGAAATCTGGAAAGAAATGTGGACTGTAGGTCGCTAACAAGCAATATTCCACATTTTAGACATTTTTGTCTACCACAGGCCTAATTTAGAATTAAAGCCTACCCAAAAGATAGGGTGGCGAGTCCTCTACCATATCAAGGCACCTGCCAAATATGAAAGAAATCCGGAAAGAAATGTGGACTGTAGGTCGCTAACAAGAAATCTCTGCGGACGCGGACTCGGATGACAACGATGATGAATCCATAGTATCCCCGCTTCGCGTCGGGGATACAATAATGTCAAATAAAACCAGCATTCATCCAAGGAACAGGCACCCCCATCGCCGCTCCCCCCCCCCATCACCGCTATCGCCGCTTTGGCCAAGTAAAAGTCCGAGTTGGACAGAAGTCCGAGTTTAAGAATGTACCCATCTGAAACTGTGATTTCGCGTATTAATAGGCTTATTCGATTCACGATCACTTGGTAATATAAATCATGACTTAGTGGTGGTGGACCAGTTCACGCCCGGGTACCAATTCACGCCCACCCTCAATTTTCTTGAAGATTTATAATTTTTCATAGAGAAGATGTTCACCACATTATAGATAATCATCAAATTGATCATATACATTTGTAATTTTTGTTTAACTGTGATTGTTTTGGATAAATTTAGGGGTGGGCGTGAATTGGTACCCGGGCGTGAACTACATGATCAGTCTCTCTCGTAGGATCACTTGGTGTGATGATTTTAGTTGCACGAGAGGCCTGAATCGAATAGAAAAAATCACTTTGGATCACTAAAATCACTTAAATTGTCGTGAATCGAATAACCCCAATGACCCCCGTGTACCGGTAGTGCTGGGTTGGAACCCTTTTATCGCCCACTAATTTATGTATAAAGTTCAGCATAAATTTACCGCCCTAAGTCTACGTACACATGTATGCGGCTTACGACATCCGACGGCCGATTTGCGATAGCGAATTTTTCCCTCCTTCTCATTTATGTTGGGTTGTTTACATATGTCCGACTCCGATTTGCGACGTCCGATGTGCGACAGCGATTTTTTCGATCTGGGACCGAAAAAATCGGATGACAAGTGAATTTAGATGAATGTCGACAGAATATTGGGAAGGTTGAAACAAAATTCACTATCGCAAATCGGCCGTCGGATGTCGTAAGCCGCATACATGTGTATGTAGACTAAGCGTGCGTACACATGTATGCGGCTTACGACATCCGACGGCCGATTTGCGACAGCGAATTTTTCCCTCCTTCTCATTTATGTTTGGCTGTTTACATGTGTCCGACTCTGATTTGCGACATCCGACGTCCGATGTGCGACAGCGATTTTTTCGATCTGGGACCGAAAAAATCGGATGACAAGTGAATTTAGATGAATGTCGACAGAATATTGGGAAGGTTGAAACAAAATTTGCTATCGCAAATCGGCCGTCGGATGTCGTAAGCCGCATACATGTGTACGTAGACTAAAAGTAATCATGTGAATGAATTTTGGGAAGGATTGCAGAATTCCCCTGCCGGAAGTACATAGGCGTAGGAATATAAGGGCTTGAGAGTAGTAATTTTTGTTTGGTAATTTACATAATATAGGTCCTTTTGTTATATGCAGACAGGTCGGCAGGTCTCCTTAAGTAAAAGGTCGGCAGGTATCCTTAAATAAAGGCAGAGGATATTTACACCACCGCTGTGTACGCAATGCCAAAAAGTCGTCTTATGTACACCACCGCTGTGTACATAAGCTACATATGGTTCCTTATGTACACCACCGTTGTGTATATTAGCCAGATAATGTCTCTTATGTACACCATCGTTGTGTATATTAGCCAGATAATGTCTCTTATGTACACCACCGTTGTGTATCGCCGCACGTCCCGTTATCGACCACTTCCTATTATCGACCGGGAATAAATATCACCTTTCTTAGGTCACATGACTGCATTTCGAATTTGCCGATGGGAGAATCGAATGTAAATAACTTCTGAAATAATATCTCGCAAAACTTTCAAAAAGATGAGGTTAAAGCAGGTATGAAATTTTTAAAGTTAAAAAGTGTATGTGATAATTGCTCAAGACACTAATATCCGTTTTTCACAATTTATAAATCTTTAATTTTAAAGTATTTTATAAATGTTTCTGTCACTAAGTTCATTTCTCTACTGTAGAATTCTGTTTATTTTTGATCCAAACCAATAAATAAGTCTAAATTGTTCAGAATAATGTGTACTAAACCTGAGAGAGTGATATGGTCCTTATGGGTCCTCTCCCAGAAAAGTTAAAAATTGTTTCTCAAATATTTCTTTTACTTCATTTTAAAAGAAGGTTTTGTGGCATTTTATTGCAGAAAAATCCTGACCATGTTGTCAAAAAGTGTATCCTTTATGATGCCGATCATCTGATCTTTGCATTGTAAGCTGTGCTTGAGGAAGGTTACTCAAGTAGAGGTGCAGCCAAGTTTTTGAGACTTTTTCTCTTTACTGTGAATAAAAAAGTAGTGATGCATCAGCCCTCCAAACTTACAATATTCCGGATCCTAATTATTACAATTTTGTATATGCTGATACAATAAATTTCATACTTTTATCAATTTCTGTTATCAATAGTACTTTTTATTAACCTTACAACCTTAAATCTGCTACTTCTGGCTTTAGATGCAACCTTTAGTCATGTGATCGATAATTGGAAGTGAGGCTTCCTGTATAGCAAGTGTGACATACCTAAGAAAAACAATCATTTCTGTGCAAAATATCATATCAAAACAGGATATATACATGCCAATACATAGATAACATAATATGACAATAACCAACTGGATATTTGCAAAGGTATGTTATTTCATATTATTTATCAGCAAATTTCCCGCTTATGTGGTTGATAATTGGACGTGTGAGGATATATTAGCCAGATAATGTCCCTTATGTACACCACCGCTGTTTATGTAAGCTAGATTGAATATCTTGTGTACATATGCAAGATATTTGGGATATTTTGTGTACCACTAAAATGTAGGTAAGCTAATGTACATGGTCTTCTACACCACCTTATTGTGCATGCTGTCAGTCCCCCTAGAAATGGGATGATTAGTCTTCCCCACTATTGTACTGTGGAAACTAAATTAAATTTGTTATACACACCTTGTTGTGTACCCAGCCAGGTAAAATTTGTTACATAATTAGCATTTTGATCCCCACAGGTCGAATAGTTGTGGCTTAACTTGGGTTGGATGACACTTAGATGACAAAGACAGTGAAGATGTGATTTTTTATTGTTTCATTATTTATTCATTATACACATGGAACAAGAATCATACAAGTAACATACATTACAAATGTACCAAGGTTCTAATGGCGTGAAAGCCTCTACACACGGCTATCTACACACCTTACAAAAAAGTGATATATAGCAAAAATACAAAAAGAAAAACATTCTTTTTAAGATTCTATATTTCTCACTAAATACATATCCATGGAGAGTGAACAGGACAATGTCAACTTGTTTTTGGCCTTTCTGTTTCAACTTTATAAGCATTAATCAAATATATTCTTGTAAAAGAGAGAAATTGCATTTATTTTCAAACTAACACTGATAAAACAGCTTTTGTTTTACTTTATATTATTGTAGTGTATTATTACATTACTCCACAGCCGTGGTGTACATAAAGAACTGAAATACCCTTATGTACACAGCCGTGGTGTAAATAACCAGTTTGTTAAATAAAAGGTCGGCAGGTCGGCAGATCTACTTACAGTAAGGTCAGCTTCAAGCTACATATCCAGTGAGATTGAAAAACAATTTCCCTTGATGCTGCCTTTTACACGAAAACACGGTTTGCAAGTGCGCATGCTCAAGTAGTCGCTGTAACTTCCTTTTGCGAGTAAACAATAGGATACTTTTGTTGAGGTTCGTATATTTTCTCTGTTTTGAAATAGTTTGTAAAATCATTTATGTTTACTAGATAAATAGAACTTTAATATGAAAATGTGTATCGTCCAGTAAACACTTATTCTGTATATTGACTTGGAAGTGTCATTTAAAAAAAATTACGTTTGTGGCAAAAAAAACTAATTATCGCCCAGTACTGTTGCATATGCAGTACTGTAGTGAAAATTAATTTACATGGGTGGGGACATGGATAGACGGGTTTTCAGCAATTTATTAAATAAGCCATTCAGTAAGCTCAGAAAGGAATTTTCTGTTACTAAGTATAGGTAATGTTTATGCAATAGATTTTTAAAAGTTTTTGTGTTGTTATAGCAACACAACAGAATGAATCACGTCGGCCATTTTCTCACTGGGGACATGGATAGACAGTTTTATGTAAACATGAAAAAGTGATTCAGTAGTGACAAAAGTATTGATATATAATATGTTGCAAAAAATTTAAGGCATGTGCTAAACATAGATCCGGGGGGGGGGGGGGGTCCCCAATATTGATTTACTTTCTCAATACAGTAGTGATTAATACTGGAATTAACATTGACGTTTTGCATGTGTGCATTATGTATCTGCACATTGAATTTAATTATAGGCAGCAGGTAGTCACATGATGGGATCCAAATATTTACTGTTGACCTAGTTATTGATTTGTTGATTGGTCGACACTTGATCCTCTTTTTTCCCAAAAATTCTTTATAGGTTTTACAGTAGCATGTAAGATACTTGTCTTGGAATATTAATAGTTAGATGGCCATTCTTTTAAGTTGATAAGCTGAAATAATTTACAGAAACAACTAGACGTTACAGTAATGGTTTCTAATATCAATTTTATTAACATAAATATTTAAATAATATGTGAAATATACAATAGTAAAGCAACATATAATAGAAATGAAACATTTACTCGGAAACAGTAGATATAAGTTATAACAAGTAACAATATGTATAATGGCATATCAAAGATTGCATTTCAAATTACACTTGATATGTATTGCATTGAAGAATCACTAATTATGTAAATTTTCAAACATTTACTGCGTGCATAATGATATGCGAAAGTATGACGTATAACAATAAAAAGAAATTACGTTACAATTACGTCAAAATTACAATATATATATACAGATCATTGAAATTATGTTTACATATGAAGAAATTTTGCAATGTTTAGTCTTCGTGATGTGGTTTAAAAACTTTGGATATATCCATCATAAAGGACGTGAACAGATCACTATTTGTATGATGTCTTCTCCACATGTATTCTGCAAGGTAAGTGTCATAACCTTGGCTTTTTCTGACGCTTAGTGGCAAAGATCTTTTCATATGGCGCCAAGTACCTTCTATAGTATTTGTGCACATCCCTTCTGAAGATTTGAACTGTTGAAAATGGTTCACAGTAAAATGTTTATAATATTTTCTGGTAATTTTGGAATATCACAGTATGCCTTCCAACAATCTGACATAATAATACTGCCAGGCCGCACCCAATTTTGAATCAATGCTAAAAGAGTATCTTTTTCTCTTTTTTCAACAGGAACTATGAAACAATAATTTTGACTGTCATCTTTTTCACACCCACCAAAAACCCACTGACCCTCAACCAATTTCCCTCTGTGATATTTTCTTTTCCCAATTTTGCTTTCATCAATTTCTACAATTACATCATAACCCCCTATTTTTGAACCGTTTCTTATGCATATTTCAAAGCATACTTCCCTGCAAAAAGTGAACCATGCATGCAGTCTACAACAGTATGTTGTGAAAGTGAAAGTTCTTTTCTTGTTGTAATTTGAGAAGAATTTGTTGCCCAGAAATATGTTAGTGATAAAATTTCCTGAGTTGTTAAATTTGAATTTTGCAACCATGTACCCTTTCTAATAGATCTGCAAACATTGTGTTTTATTCCCCCCTCCCTTCTCCCACAAGACCATGCATATTCATCAGAGGAAGAGTGAGCATTGCAAAGTTTCTTCAGGTTCATTGGTTTCTTACATCTAGGACATGTGTAACTCTTACTTATGATATTTATATCTTGCAACCACTTAACTAAATCAATTTTTAAAGTAGATGTACAGAAATGAATAATGTCTCTGTGTGTTGTGTTTTCTCTATCCTTCTCTCCCCTCCTGCCAAAAAAAAATAAGAAAAAGAAATAAAATAATGCTTGTATGAGTTATATATTATCCGCCTATCTAAATATATGTTACATGATGGGATCCAAAAGTATTAGTGACTGTCCTTGACCTAATTTTGTTGAGGTTTGCTCATTCGATTTTCTGATTGGTCAACACTTGATCCCTCTTTTTCCCAGAATTTGGAAGCATGTTTGTAGATGTAGCAGTGGAGTTATAAAGAATACTCATTTGTTGTTCATACTGTCAAGGGTGAAGTTATTTTAATTAATCCCAAGAAGTGACAGTAACATGTTTAATAATGTTAAGAATTTTGAATAACACATAAGTGTATATGGAAAATATATTTAACATTTTCTATAGGTTAGTATATATTTTTTTTTATGTAACTGTAAATATGAAGCAATACCTGTAACTTCCTTCATAAAATGCTGTATCAATCAATTTTCTTCTTTTTGAATACTCTGTTTCACAGTAGGCATGGTCCAACTGTATAGAAGTTTGTTCTGAAATATATTAATAATTTTCATACAGTAAATAGTAATTTATATGAATTGGTAACACTTATAATGCTTATGAAGTAATCATTCCTAATTTGAAGTAATTTCCCCAAAAATAATTGTGCATATGAAGTAATTTGTTGAGTATTTCAATATTTATATATTTGTTGCTCAGATTTCAATATGTGGAGATATCAAATAAATTGAAATATATCAATGCTGAATAGTTCTTGTTATAGGGAAACAGACATAACTCTCCCCCCCCCCAACCCCTACACAATTACATGGAAACTGTTTTCTGATTACTATTTTATGTTAATGAATGTAATATATTTCGAGTTAAAATGTAAGTAAGGGTACTTATAAGTAACAGGGAGCAGCCATTAGCAGAATTAAGCGTTTTTTGCTGAAGAAGGGTTGATTTTTAGGGATTATCTGCTGTTGTAGAGGTTATATTACCTTCTCTGACATCAATGTTGCTGCTCATTTTTCTTTTCCTTTTAGATGTAAACTGTTTAGCTTCAGGGTTGCTATTTTCCATTGTAGGCTTTTGTATCTGAAATTTATTAAATAAGAAACAGGAATTACAAATAATGAACAAGCAATGGAGGACATAAATATGAAATATTTTTTAATTGTAGTCACGTGATGGGATATAAATTTTATTGTGACTGTCCTTGACATAGTTTCAGTATTTGAGTTTTATTATGTTTTTGGTTGTTGAAACACTTGATCCTTTTTTTCCCCAGAATTTGCTCCGTACTTTAACCAGAGGAAATGAATATTATTTTGAAAAAATGTTAGTACTTTTCAAAGATGAAGCATTACAAATGAAATTTAAATGAAATTGTTGTGGTATTATGAGAAAAGTAATTGCCTTATATATTTGGTATATATTTTTACCAGAACCAGTAATTAAAGAAAAATATAATTAATGGAAGTATTTGGATCATATAACAACACAATAGTGTGTACATATATTTTCATAATTTTATCTGCAAAAAAAAAAAAAAATATAGAGGCAGGGATTCGAACTTGCATCGTGAGATTCAAAGTTCGATGTGTTACTGTCACGGCCACAGTGAGGTGGTACTAGTTTTCTCGTATTTTGAAGGCTTATCTGCAGTAGCTGTGATTTTTGACATGGGCTTCCGGCAATATGTTCAGTGATAATGAAGATCGTATTGCTTTATTGCTGCCTTTTATAGTAAATTTACAGGTCATGTGATGGGATCCAAATGTTGACCTACTTATTGATTTGTTGATTGGTGTACACTTGATCCTTGTTTTTCCCCAAAATTTGGGTTTATAACTTTTATTGCATGTAGAATGTGGCAATTATTTAGAAATTGTAATTTACCGAAATTTAAGGGAAAACGTTTATAAATTATCAATATTATGCATTACTGTAATGTAACATATTTCATGAAAGTAAATATTTATTACAAGGTGAAATCATGTACATTTCATGTAGTTTCTTACTGTGAAATGAAGTGTTATATTTAAACAGACGCCCATATCCATTTACTTACGTTTTTTGTCGTGAAATAAGATATATATTATTGAAGAACGTTTAATCATACATTAGTGGATAATGAAATAATATGTTAAGTATGTATGTAAGCGGTAATTATATACATATATTTCCATAATCCTTTGTTTGAGTCCAAAGTTTGACTTATAACAGGTTTGTGTACGTGTTAATTTTTTGAGGATCATAAAAACTTGAAATTATAGTGAATTAAATTAATAAAACCATTTACTTACCAGTTTACAGACGTAATATTTCTTAACTCAATGATGTTGTGAAGCAGCGTCTTTAGTGTGTGTTGTTTACTTGATTTTTAATAAAAACAAATTCAGAGTAATTTACATTTAAAATTTGTTCCTTTAAAAATAAGCAGTAGGAAGTAACTTAATTGCACAAAACGTTATTTTTGTTAAATATAGTTCTAATCTATTTCCTTATGTGATAGTTCAGCATATGTGAACTGTTCATTTTAAAGGTAAGTGTGGTTCCTGTTATAAGATGTTTTATAAAAATATGTATAATTTTTATATTTCTTGACAGAAAATGTTATGTTTATTTTTTTTTTGTGTGTAGGAATACTGCTTCAATGAATGAAATGATAATGTAAACATTTAAGTAAAATGTGTATATATAATGAAATTTAGGTAACATGTTTGCAGTGTACTAATTAACTTTGTTAATTTTTATTTATGTAGTTTTACATTTAAAAAAAAATTAGAATTTTTTGTTTTACATGAAAGAGTACTGTATGACGTAATTGCGTCGTCACGAAATTCGTTCTTAAGTTGTTTGAATGAGCGCTTTTTATTTTTTTGCGTTGACGTTCACATTATGATGTAACATTTTATTGGATTTTTCATTTGGAAGTATGTCTTTGTCTAAAAGATTTAAACCTGACGATGTACATCAAGTGTACAGAAAAGCTTACAAGATTAAAAATTCCCTGGATAAATATCATAGATGAGGATATGAACAATTTCCTTGACATATGGTGTGATGCAAAGAATTGTTCGAAGGAACTTGTGTTTGTGTCTTTGTTAACATTAACTTCTGCAATATCAGGACCCAAAGTTACTGTTGCCACAAGGAATAGAAGTTTTGTAAGCCCTATTAATCACTTCATTATAAGTGTAATGGATCCAGGGGGTGGCAAAAGCAACGTTTTTGCCAGAGTGTTGAAACCTGTGATGGAGGATTTCAAAAGAAGTCATGGCAGTGAATTGAATCTAGAAAATTATACCACCGCTGGGATGCAACGCCACCAGGAGGAAAGTGAGGGGTATGGGATTGTGACCTCTGATGAAGGTCAAAAGATTCTAACACAAATCAGACAGAAAGAGCAGAAAGGTAATTGTTTTAGTCATTTAAATATTATAATGTAATTCTATCATTATGCCATATAAGTGAATGTATGTTTGGACATCGCGATCCGGAATTGTAACTGTTTATGAAATAGGTTGAATGAAAACTTGTGTACAAGTGAGCACACTCACATATAACGTTCTGACATCAGGGGCCGATTTCACTAAAGGACTTAAACTAAGTCCCTTTTTTGGCTAAGTCAGGGACTTAAATCTAAGACTTTGGTCTTAACTAGGTCTGGGACTTAAAATGGATTTCACAAAGGTGACTTAGCTAAGTCCAAGCTTATCATATAACCACAGTGGTTTTCTGTGTCATGTGACCTTTTATATCCTTCATTTAATACATTTTATCTAAGGATAAGTGCTGTTTTGAAATGAAAAACCTTGTTGCCACACATAAACTTCCCAAAGACTACTTCAGTAAGGTGTTCTGTGTAATTATACTTTATTTACAGCCCTTTCAAATTTTCAAGTGGAGAAAAGTTTATGGCGGCCATATTTAAGTCCTCTTTACAAAATTTAAGCCCACTACCTCCCAGACTTAAGTCTAAGTCCACTGACTTAGCAAATCCATGGACTTAGCCCCTTTGTGAAATCCACTAAGTCTAAGCCCGCTGACTTAGCACATTTTTGACAGAATTTAAGACCAAAGTCTTAAACTTAAGCCCAAAACTAGGCTTAAGTCCGTTCGTGAAATCGGCCCCAGGATCCAAATCTTTTTCTTATATACCATGTAGTTGACCTATTTAAATCACGTGATCCTGAATTGATTTGTTGATTGGTCAACACTTGATCCCTCTTTTTCCCAGATTTCGTGCCTGTACATATTAATAGTAGAAATTGAAGATTTCAATGTATATGTATGTGTTGCATGCATTTATCTTTTTTGGAAATAGTTTCTGTATATAAGTATATAAATATTTGTTTTGTTTCTAGCATTTATTTTTTGTGTAATGTTAAATGCATTGTCATTAATAATCTGTGAAATTAATTGAAATGATATTTGGTTAAGTAATTGTTTAATTTTATTAATTTTCAAAATGATTTATAAATAAATGCTTTACTGTTCTGTTTATGTTATCAATGCCGACGTAATTTCGGACGTATGGGGAATCACTTTATGTTTCCATGTAACTCAACATTTCTTTTTTTTAGTTCAAATGACATAGCAGTCTGTTGAAGTATATTAATTAATATTTGCATTCATTTAGTTTAATTATATTTGTTTCGTGTATGTTTTAGGCGACAGTGAGTTGAGTTTGCTCTGTAAGTTGTGGTCTGGAGGGGGTGATGTTACCCAATTATCGACAGGATCAAGAGGTTATGACAAGACATCTCTCAGCATGTATGTGTCTATTCAGCCGGAGAACCTCCTAAGGCACATGGCAGTGTTGCAGACAGGGGATGGTTTCTTAGACCGGTTTCTTTTACTGTCATGTCATCCAAGAATGGTATTTACTAATGTAATGATGGAGATGGAACAGAAGCTGCAGGAAGGACATTTGAAAGACTTTGTGAACATTTTTAGGACAATATACAAATTAGGAAAGGGAAATGAGAAATGCTATACTCTTTCAGAGTCAGCTCAAGAACTTTATGACCAAATTTTTTATTCTTATGTGGAGTTCATGAACAGAAAGTACGGTAGTTATGAAGAGTCAGATTGTGATGACATAGGTGATGAATTTTGTCCTTCAGGTAAAGACACCATCCATGTTATAAGATTAGCTTGTGTGTTGCACATATTGCAGGGTGTCTTTAAGTCACATTTGGATGAGGTGTCAGATTTTGACCCAGGTCTAGAGATTCAGAAGGAATCTGTAGTTCAAGCTCATTGCTTGTTTAATATTCTGAAGCAACACAAAGCAATTTTCATAAAATCAGTTGAAGGTGGGCCTTCAGAGATGATCAAACTTAAGAAAGTTAGAAGTTTGCAGGAGAGAGTATGTGGGGCACTTATGAGGTTAGAAGGGCCAGGTTGTCTTATAACGGACCTGAATAAAAGATTGAAAGGGGTACTGACTGGTGAACTGAGGCAGGAGTTGATTAAACTCACAAGTGAAGGTTTTGGTGCTTATGAAGAGGTGTGTAGGAGAAATGGCAAGACTTTCATTTTCTACAAACCTTCTCCAGAGTCTTTGCAGGGCAACGATAAGTATTTGAAAATGGCTGGTTTTTCTTTGGAAGTGTACATGGCCAAGTTTAATGATGTCTCCAAACTTAGTGATTTCTTGAAAGGCAAAATTTTGAAAGGGCACCCACACAAAGAAGTATTAGGAAATATTCTGTCACAGGATAGTGATTCAGAGGAAGAGTTCCATGATGCATAAATGTAGCTTGATTTAGTGTAACAGTGAATAAATTATGGTTATATATTTAAGCGTCCCGCAAGGGACGCTTGTTTGTGTATGGGAGACCTTCAGGCTCCGCCGGCTCCGCATTTTGTTTTCCTTATAACTCTCTAACCGTTAGGCGGATTCTTTTCAAATTTGGCAGGTTTAGGCAGTAGCCTTGGGGAATTTTTATGTCAGCTGACTTGTCAGTCAGCTGACATTATGTCATCACTCTGCGGCGTGGGCGTACACGTACGCGTCCGCGTGAACAACTTCTTCTCCAAAACTACAAGGCCTAGAGACATGCTGTTTTTTTTAAAAGATACCTTATCTATCGAGGATGAAAAATTGTTCAAGGCATGCAAATCTGTCTGTTCGTCTGTTTGCTAGAGACATTACAAAGGGGGTACCCCCACCAAAAGTGTGAAAATTTCAACTTTTTATCACAATTTTCTCAGTGACTATTGCAGGGATTTCTCTCATATCTTGCATATATGTACTAGGCCAGAGGTAGATTCTCTTGTGTGAGTATGAGACCTGGATCTGTCTTACTTTTTTTTTAATAAATTTTTTTAATAATTTTTAATGCATTAAAATTCATGAAATCATGCACTAAATCACTTATAACTTCAAAAGTGTTGCATATACAGCATTTTGTGAAAATATGTTGTTCAGCTACTTTTTTCATAGCTACAATATGGTGAGTAAGTTGGGTGTCTGTCTCAATAGCTAAGTGAGTAATAGCTACTTTTGGGCTTTTCAGTAACTTCCATTATGAGTAAAATCACTTGTAACTTAAAAACTATTGCATTTAGAGAATTTCGTATAAATATGTTATTCAGCTACTTTTGGGCCAGCTATAACATAGTGAAATTTCAGACCTGTAGCTCATGGCATAGCTGAGTAATAGCTACTTTTAGGTTATCACTGTTGAGTAAATCGCTTATAACTTGAAAACTATTGCATTTAGAGAATTTCGTATAAATATGTTATTCAGCTACTTTTGGGTCAGCTATAACATAGTAAAATTTCAGACCTGTAGCTCATGGCATAGCTGAGTAATAGCTACTTTTAGGTTATCACTGTTGAGTAAATCACTTATAACTTGAAAAGTGTTGCATTTAGAGCATTTTGTTAAAATATGTTATTCAGCTACTTTTTTCATAGCTACAATATGGTGAGTAAGTTGGGTGTCTGTCTCAATAGCTAAGTGAGTAATAGCTACTTTTGGGCTTTTCAGTAACTTCCATCATGAGTAAAATCACTTGTAACTTAAAAACTATTGCATTTAGAGAATTTCGTATAAATATGTTATTCAGCTACTTTTGGGCCAGCTATAACATAGTAAAATTTCAGACCTGTAGCTCATGGCATAGCTGAGTAATAGCTACTTTTAGGTTATCACTGTTGAGTAAATCACTTATAACTTGAAAACTATTGCATTTAGAGTATTTTGTTTCAATATGTTATTCACCTATTTTGGGGTCAGCTATAACATAGTGAAGTTTCAGACCTGTGGCTCATTTCATAGCTGAGTAATAGCTACTTTGAAGTTCTCACTGTTGAGTAAATCAGTTATAATTGGAAAACTATTGCATTTACAGAAATTTGTGCAAATATGTTATTCAGCTACTTTTGGGTCAGCTATAACATAGTGAAATTATAGACCTATATCTCATGGCACAACTGAGCAATAGCTATTCTCAGGTACTGACTGTTGAGTAAATCAGCTATAACTTGAAAAATATTGCATTTGGAGTATTTTGTTAAAATATATTGTTCACCTACTTTTGGGTCAGCTATAACATAGTGAAATTACAGACCTATAGCTCATGGCATAGCGGAGCAATAGCTATTTTCAGGTTCTCACTATTGAGTAAATCAGTTGTAGCTTGAAAACTATTGCATTTACAGTAGTTTGCTTAAATATGTTGTTCACCTACTTTTGGGTTAGCTATAACATAGTAAAATTTCAGACATGTAGCTCATTGCATAGCTGAGTAATAGTTCCTTTGAGGTTCTCACTGTTGAGTAAATCAGTTGTAACTTGAAAACTATTACATTTAGAGTAATTTGTTAAATATGTTATTCACAGAATTTTTGGTCAGCTATAACATAGTGAAATTGCAGATCTCTATGTCATGGCATAGCTGAGCAATAGCTACTTTCAGGTTCTCACTGTTGAGTAAATCATTGTATCCACTGGATAGCCGCAGTGTGTAGAGAGAGATTTCACCATTACTGCTCTGATGAAAAAAAATATTATAGCTAGCTTTCTTAAGTTTGCAGTATATATTAATAACCATAAAATGTTGTCTGGGAATATTTTTGGCCTCATTTTGAGAAACAAGATGGCCGCCACAGGTGTTTTTTGTCAGTCATGAAAAGTGCTTATATCTCCCTTATTATTGATCCTAGAGGTTTGGGATGATAAACCAACCTGTAGGAAATCATGGGGTGGGAATCTTTTGGTGTAGTCAGATTTGACCTTCAATGACCCCTCCTTCAAGGTCAAACAAGGATAGCCAAACTTAAAAGTGCTTATAACTCGCTTATTATTGGTCCCAGAGGTTTGGGATGGTAAACAGACAGGAAATCATGGGCTGTGAATCTGTTGATATGGTCCGATTTGACCTTGGAACCCTCCTTCAAGGTCAAATGAGGATAGCGAAAATTGAAAGTGCCTACAACTCGCTTATTATTGGTAACAGAGATTTGGGATGGTAAACCATCCCATAGGAAATCATTGGCTCGGAATCTTTTGGTATGGTCAGATTTGACCTTTGGACCCCTCCTTCATGGTTAAATGAGGACAGCCAAGCTTAAAAGTGCTTATAACTCATTTATAATTGGTCCTAGAGGTTTGGAATGGTAAACCATAGGAAATCATGGGCTGGGAATGTATTTGTGTGGTTAGATTTGACCTTGGACCCCTTCTTCAAGGTCGAACGAGGATATTGCATTTGTAGTATTTCTTTAAATATGTTTTAACCTATTTTTTACACTTAAACAATTACCTTGTTATTTTCCTTCATAATACCATTTACAGGGCACAACTTTTTTATCCTTTTCTTCTGTCGGCTTCGGAATTTCTTTCGAACTTGCTGTTCAGTTACCATTTACTGTATTTCTGTACAGCCCTTTTCCTGATAATTATTCTGTCCTCTAATCACCTTCACAAATCAAAAACACTCAGTCAGCTGACACAGTGCCCGTTCACGGGCACTCTCCTCTTGTTTTGAATATGCTGCAGTGACATTTCAACCAATCAGAGAGGTCACATGACCAAAAATGTCTTTTTTCGATGGGGAAGCTTGTCCAGATGATAACTTGAAAGGAATTTTATCAATTCACCTGAAACTTGGCAAATACATTCATTCTATTAAAATCTGGAAATCATTAGATTTTGGCATTGATTTTTTAAGAAATGGCCGAGTAATTAATGATTAATTAATCATTACGAATTTTCCAAATAAGGAAAACACAAAAATGCTTATATCTCGAAAACCGTGCTAGATAGAGCGATTTCGACGAAAATTTTGACCCACAGGGTATTTCTGCGGAGTAGTTTTCCCAATTTTGAAAAAAAATTTGTCTCGCCAAAAATGGCGGCCATTTTGAATTTTCGAATTTTTCGCAAAAATTGCAAAACACAAAAATGCTTATATCTCGAAAACCGTGCTACATAGAGCGATTTCGACGAAATTTTTGACCCGCAGGGTATTTCTGCGGAGTAGTTATCCCAATTTTGAAAAAATTTTTGTCTCGCCAAAAATGGCGGCCATTTTGAATTTTCGAATTTTTCGCAAAAATTGCAAAACACAAAAATGCTTATATCTTGAAAACCGTGCTAGATAGAGCGATTTCGACGAAATTTTTGACCCGCCGGGTATTTCTGCGGAGTAGTCATCCCAATTTTGAAAAAATTTTTGTCTCGCCAAAAATGGCGGCCATTTTGAATTTTCGAATTTTTCGCAAAAATTGCAAAACATAAAAATGCTTATATCTCGAAAACCGTACTAGATAGAGCGATTTCGACGAAATTTTTGACCCGCAGGGTATCTCTGCGGAGTAGTCATCCCAATTTTGAAAAAATTTTTGTCTCGCCAAAAATGGCGGCCATTTTGAATTTTCGAATTTTTCGCAAAAAATGCAAAACATATAAATGCTAATATTTCGAAAACCGTGCTACATAGAGCGATTTCGACAAAATTTTTGATCTTCAGGGTATCTCTGCAGAGCAGCTATCCCAAAGAGCTTTCACTTGGTGAAGTTTCAGACCCATAGCTAATTGCTCACCTACTCAAAATGAGTAAATGCTAATTATCTCAAAAACTATTGCGGATACCCAATTTTTATCAAATAACTCATTCATGTACTTTTGGGAGAGCTTTCACATGGTGAAGTTTCAGACCCGTAGATAATTACTCACCTACTCAAAATGAGTAAATGCGAATTATCTCTTGAAGTATTGCAGATAGCCAATTTTTCTCAAATAACTCATTCACCTACTTTTGGAAGAGCTTTCACTTGGTGAAGTTTCAGACCCGTAGCTAATTACTCACCTACTCAAAATGAGTAAATGCTAATTATCTCAAAAACTATTGCGGATACCCAATTTTTATCAAATAACTCATTCATGTACTTTTGGGAGAGCTTTCACATGGTGAAGTTTCAGACCTGTAGATAATTACTCACCTACTCAAAATGAGTAAATGCGAATTATCTCTTAAAAGTATTGCAGATAGCCAATTTTTATCTCCCGCCGGGCTTTAGCCCGGGAGGGAGATTATGAAATGATGCCTGTGTGTGCATGCGTGCGTGCGTGTGTGCGTGCGTTAGTTAGTCACGCAGATTCCTCCAAAACTACTACAGCTACAGATTTTTTGTAAATTAATTGTCCCAATGAATTTTCACGCCCTCGAAAATTTTTTTGGTTTTATGGACTTAGGCCTAACGATAAGTGAGTAATAGCTATCTTAGCTACTTGGAGTAAAGGGCTCATAACTCCAAAACTATTGCAGAAACAACTTTTTCTTCAAATATGTTGTTCAGCTACTTTGTCCTTAGCTATAAGATGGTACATAGTTTAGGGTTCTATTGCATGCCATAAGTGAGTAATAGCTATTTTCTCATTTGTAGCTAAATAACAAAAGGAGTAAATGTCAAATATCTTCTAATAGTTACAGAAATCTTTTCAAATATGTTGTTCATCTACTTTTTGGTAAGCTTTGACATAGTAAAGTTTCAGACCTGTTGCACCTTGAATAGCTGAGCAATAGCTACTGTGAAATTCTGATTGTTGAGTAAAGCCATTGTAACTCCAAAACCATTGCAGTTAGAGTGTTTCCCTAAAATATGTTGTTCAGCTACTTTGTCCTTAGCTATAAGATGGTACATAGTTTGGGGTTCTATTGCATGCCATTAGTGATTAATAGCTATTTTCTCATTTGTAGCTAAATAACAGAAGAAGTAAATGTCAAATATCTTCAAAAGTATTAAAGTTAGGGAAATCTTTTCAAATATGTTGTTCATCTACTTTTTGGTAAGCTATCACATAGTAAAGTTTCAGACCTGTTGCACCTTGGATAGCTGAGTAATAGCTACTTTGAAATTCTGATTGTTGAGTAAAGCCATTGTAACTCCAAAACCATTGCAGTTAGAGTGTTTCCCTAAAATATGTTGTTCAGCTACTTTGTCCTTAGCTATAAGATGGTACATAGTTTGGGGTTCTATTGCATGCCGTAAGTGAGTAATAGCTATTTTCTCATTTGTAGCTAAATAACAGAAGAAGTAAATGTCAAATATCTTCAAAAGTATTAAAGTTAGGGAAATCTTTTCATATATGTTATTCATCTACTTTTTGGTAAGCTATCACATAGTAAAGTTTCAGACCTGTTGCACCTTGGATAGCTGAGTAATAGCTACTTAGAAATTCTGACTGTTGAGTAAAGCCATTGTAACTCCAAAATTATTGCAGTTAGACTGTTTTCCTAAAATATGTTGTTCAGCTACTTTGTCCTTAGCTATAAGATGGTATATAGTTTAGGGTTCTATTGCATGCCATAAGTGAGTAATAGCTATTTTCTCATTTGTAGCTAAATAACAAAAGGAGTAAATGTCAAATATCTTCAAAAGTATTAAAGTTAGGGAAATCTTTTCAAATATGTTATCCATCTACTTTTTGGTAAGCTATCACATGGTAAAGTTTCAGACCTATTGCACCTTGGATAGCTGAGTAATAGCTACTTTGAAATTCTGACTGTTGAGTAAAGCCATTGTAACTCCAAAACTATTGCAGTTAGAGTGTTTTCCTAAAATATGTTGTTCAGCTACTTTGCCCTTAGCTGTAAGATGGTACATAGTTTAGGGTTCTATTGCATGCCATAAGTGAGTAATAGCTATTTTCTCATTTGTAGCTAAATAACAGGAGGAGTAAATGTCAAATATCTTTAAAAGTATTAGAGTTACAGAAATCTTTTCTATATGTTATCCATCTACTTTTTGGTAAGCTATCACATAGTAAAGTTTCAGACCTGTTGCACCTTGGATAGCTGAGTAATAGCTACTTTGAAATTCTGACTGTTGAGTAAAGCCATTGTAACTCCAAAATTATTGCAGTTACAGTGTTTTCCTAAAATATGTTGTTCAGCTACTTTGTCCTTAGCTATAAGATGGTCCATAGTTTGGGGTTCTGGTGCATGCCATAAGTGAGTAATAGCTATTTTCTCGTTTGTAGCTTGAGTAAAGCCATTGTAACTCCAAAATTATTGCAGTTAGAGTGTTTTCCTAAAATATGTTGTTCAGCTACTTTGTCCTTAGCTATAAGATGGTCCATAGTTTGGGGTTCTATTGCATGCCTTAAGTGAGTAATAACTATTTTCTCATTTGTAGCTAAATAACAGAAGAAGTAAATGTCAAATATCTTCAAAAGTATTAAAGTTAGGGAAATCTTTTCAAATATGTTGTCCATCTACTTTTTGGTAAGCTATCACTTAGTAAAGTTTCAAATTTCAAAGTTTACAACTTTTGGTGGCCATCTTGAATTTTTGCGGAAAATGAAAAATGGCAAATATCTCTGAAACTGTCAGAGCGATTTCGAGCAAGTTTTGGACCCACAGTGTAGTAGAAGGGTTTCTGTTGAAACATGAAATTTTCAATTTCACATGGTAAAGTTTCAGACCCATAGCTAATTACTCACCTACTTAAAATGAGTAAATGCTAATTATCTCTAAAAGTATTGCAGAGAGCCAATTTTTCTCAAATACCTCATTCACCTACTTTTGGGAGAGCTTTCACTTGGTGAAGTTTCAGACCCATAGCTTATTACTCACCTACTCAAAATGAGTAAATGCGAATTATCTCTTAAAGTACTGCAGATAGCCAATTTTTCTCAAATACCTCATTCACCTACTTTTGGGAGAGCTTTCACTTGGTGAAGTTTCAGACCCATAGCTAATTACTCACCTACTCAAAATGAGTAAATGTGAATTATATCTAAAAGTACTGCAGATAGCCAATTTTTCTCAAATAACTCATTCACTTACTTTTGGAAGAGCTTTCACTTGGTGAAGTTTCAGTCCCATAGCTAATTACTCACCTACTCAAAACGAGTAAATGCGAATTATATCTAAAAGTACTGCAGATAGCCAATTTTTCTCAAATAACTCATTCACCTACTTTGGGAAGAGCTTTCACTTGGTAAAGTTTCAGACCCATAGCTAATTACTCACCTGCTCAAAATGAGTAAATACGAATTATCTCTAAAAGTACTGCAGTTAGCCAATTTTTCTCAACTAACTGATTCACCAACTTTTGGAAGAGCTTTCACATGGTGAATTTCAGACCCATAGCTAATTACTCACCTACTCAAAATGAGTAAATGTGAATTATCTCTAAAAGTATTGCAGATAGCCAATTTTTCTCAAATAACTCATTCACCTACTTTTGGGAGAGCTTTCACTTGGTGAAGTTTCAGACCTGTAGCTAATTACTCACCTAATCAAAATGAGTAAATGCTAATTATCTGTGAAAGTATTGCAGATAGCCAATTTTTCTCAAATAACTCATTCACCTACTTTGGGAAGAGCTTTCACTTGGTGAAGTTTCAGACCCATAGCTAATTACTCACCTACTCAAAAGGAGTAAATATGAATTATCTCTAAAAGTACTGCAGATAGCCAATTTTTCTCAAATAACTCATTCACCTACTTTTGGAAGAGCTTTCACATGGTGAAGTTTCACACCCATAGCTAATTATTCACCTCAAAATGAGTAAATGCGAATTATCTCTAAAAGTACTGCAGATAGCCAATTTTTCTCAAATAACTCATTCACCTACTTTTGGAAGAGCTTTCACTTGGTGAAGTTTCAGACCCATAGCTAATTACTCACCTACTCAAAATGAGTTAATGCGAATTATCTCTAAAAGTATTGCAGATAGCCAATTTTTCTCAACTAACTCATTCACCTACTTTTGGGAGAGCTTTCACTTGGTGAAGTTTCAGACCTGTAGCTAAGTACTCACCTAATCAAAATGAGTTAATGCTAATTATCTGTAAAAGTATTGCAGATAGCCAATTTTTCTCAAATAACTCATTCACCTACTTTGGGAAGAGCTTTCACTTGGTGAAGTTTTAGACCCACAGCTAATTACTCACCTACTCAAAATGAGTAAATATGAATTATCTCTAAAGGTACTGCAGATAGCCAATTTTTCTCAAATAACTCATTCACCAACTTTTGAAAGAGCTTTCACATGGTGAAGTTTCAGACCCATAGCTAATTACTCACCTACTCAAAATGAGGTAATGCGAATTATCTCTAAAAGTACTGCAGATAGCCAATTTTTCTCAACTAACTCATTCACCTTCCTTTGGGAGAGCTTTCGCTTGAAGTTTCAGACCCATAGTTAATTACTCACCTACTCAAAATGAGTACATGCTAATTATGTCTAAAAGTATTGCAGATAGCCAGTATTTCTCAAATAACTCATTCACCTACATTTTGGAGAGCTTTCACATGCTAAAGTTTTTTTATGACTTTTTAAAATAATTTTTTATTCATTAAAAGTAATGAAATCATGCCCTAAATCAATTATAACTTGAAAAGTATTGCATTTAGAGCACTTTGTTAAAATATGTTATTCAGCTACTTTTTCCATAGCTACAGCATGGTGAGTAACTTGGGTGTCTATCTCAATAGCTAAGTGAGTAATAGCTACTTTTGGATTTTTCACTAACTTCCATCATGAGTAAAATCACTTGTAACTTGAAAACTGTTGTATTTACAGAATTTTATGCAAATATGTTATTCATCTACTTTTGGGTCAGCTATAACATAGTAAAATTTCAGACCTGTAGCTCATTGCATAGCTGAGTAATAGCTACTTTTAGGTTATCACTGTTGGGTAAATCACTTATAACGTGAATACTCTTGCATTTACATTATTTAGTTGCAATATGTTATTCACCTATTTTGAAGCAGCTATAACATAGTTAAGTTCCAGACCTGTGGCTCATAGCATAGCTGAGTAATAGCTACTTTGAAGTTCTTACTCAACACTACATCATTTATAACTTGAAAAGTATTGCATTTAGAGCATTTTGTTAAAATATGATATTCACCTACTTTTTCAATAGCAACAACATGGTGAGTAACTTGGGTGTCTATCTCAATAGCTAAGTGAGTAATAGCTACTTTTGGACTTTTTACTAACTTTGGACTTTTTACTAACTTCCATCATGAGTAAAATCAATTGTAACGTGAAAACTATTGGATTTAGAGAATTTTGTGCAAATATATTATTCACCTACTTTTGGGTCAGCTATAACATAATAAAAATTTCAGACTTCTAGCTCATGCTATGGCTGGGTAATAGCTACTTTTGCCTTTGCCGGTGGATACATTTTGCATCTGGCCACAGATGCGTCCTTGGTCTAGTTCTAATAAGTCATTCACATACTTTTGGGTGATCTACCACATACTGAAGTTGCAGAACTGTAGCTCTTTGGATAGCTGAGTAATAGCTACTAAAATGAGTAAATGTCTTTTATCTCTAAAAGTATTACAGGTAGGCAATTCCTTCTAAATAAGTCATTCACCTACTTGTGGGTGATCTACCACATAGTGAAGTTGCAGAACTGTAGCTCTTTGGATAGCTGAGTAATAGCTACTAAAATGAGTACATGTCTTTTATCTCTAAAAGTATTACAGGTAGGCAATTCCTTCTAAATAAGTCATTTACCTACTTTTGGGTGATCTACCACATAGTGAAGTTGCAGAACTGTAGCTCTTTGGATAGCTGAGTAATAGCTACTAAAATGAGTAAATGTCTTTTATCTGTAAAAGTATTACAGGTAGGCAATTTCTTCTAAATAAGTCATTCACCTACTTTTGGGTGATCTACTGCATATTAAAGTTGTAGAACTGTAGCTCTTTGGATGGCAGAGTAATAGCTACTAAAATGAATCAATGCCTTTTGTCTTTAAAAGTATTGCAATCAAACATTAAACTTGTCACTTCTACATGTGCCTCCATCTCACAAGAAAATTTATATTCCACTATCTTTAGTACATCTTATTTATACGGCGGGAGATAAATGCATGCGTCAGAATGCTTGTTCTCAAATAACTCATTCACCTACTTTTGGAAGAGCTTTCACATGGTGAAGTTTCAGACCCATAGCTAGTTATTTACCTACTCAAAATGAGTAAATGCTAATTATCTGTAAAAGTATTGCGGATACCCAATTTTTATCAAATAACTCATTCACCTACTTTTGGGAGAGCTTTCACTCTGTGAAGTTTCAGACCCATAGCTAATTACTCACCTACTCAAAATGAGTAAATGCGAATTATCTCTAAAAGTATTGCAGATAGCAAATTTTTCTCAAATAAATCATTCACCTACTTTTGGGAGAGCTTTCACTCTGTGAAGTTTCAGACCCATAGCTAATTACTCACCTACTCAAAATGAGTAAATGCGAATTATCTGTAAAAGTATTGCAGATAGCCAATTTTTCTCAAATAACTCATTCACCTACTTTTGGGAGAGCTTTCACTTGGTGAAGTTTCAGACCCATAGCTAATTACTCACCTACTCAAAATGAGTAAATGCGAATTATCTCTAAAAGTATTGCAGATAGCAAATTTTTCTCAAATAACTCATTCACCTACTTTTGGAAGAGCTTTTACATGGTGAAGTTTCAGACCCATAGCTATTTATTCACCTACTCAAAATGAGTAAATGTGAATTATCTGTAAAAGTATTGCGGATACCCAATTTTTATCAAATACTCATTCATCTACTTGTGGGAGAGCTTTCACATGGTGAAGTTTCAGACCCATAGCTAATTACTCACATACTCAAAATGAGTAAATGCGAATTATCTCTAAAAGTATTGCAGGTAGCCAATTTTTCTCAAATAACTCATTCACCTACTTTTGGCACAGCTTTCACTTGGTGAAGTTTCAGACCCATAGCTAATTATTCACCTACTCAAAATGAGTAAATGTGAATTATCTCTAAAAGTATTGCAGATAGCCAATTTTTCTCAAATAACTCATTCACCTACTTTTGGGAGAGCTTTCACTCTGTGAAGTTTCAGACCCATAGCTATTTATTCACCTACTCAAAATGAATAAATGCTAATTATCTGTAAAAGTATTGCGGATACCCAATTTTTATCAAATACTCATTCATCTACTTGTGGGAGAGCTTTCACATGGTGAAGTTTCAGACCCATAGCTAATTACTCACCTACTCAAAATGAGTAAATGCGAATTATCTCTAAAAGTATTGCAGATGGCCAACAAGTTTTCTCAAATAACTCATTCACCTACTTTTGGGAGAGCTTTCACTTGGTGAAGTTTCTGACCCATAGCTAATTATTCACCTACTTAAAATGAGTAAATGCGAATTATCTCTTAATAGTATTGCAGATAGCCAATTTTTCTCAAATAACTCATTCACCTACTTTTGGAAGAGCTTTCACACACGAAAATGAAAAATTGTGAATATCTTGGAAAAGCTATTTCTTCTCCTTTAATGCTCGGCGGGAGATACACACCGCGGCAGTGGTCTTGACAAAAATTTTTGTCTCCCCAAAAATGGTGGCCATTTTGAATTTTCAAAGTTTTTGTAAAACACAAAAATGCTTATATCTCGAAAACCGTGCTATACGGAGGGAACTGAACAAAATTTTTGACCTGCTGGGTATCTCTGCAGAGTAGCCATGCCAATTTTCAAAATATTTTTGTCTCGCCAAATATAGCGGACATTTTGAATTTTCGAATTTTTTGCAAAACACAAAAATGCTTATATCTTGAAAACCATGCTACATAGAGCAGACTGCGCTGACTTTGGTTGCCACAACAGTATAAGGCTAGAAACGAAGCATTTTCTTAATACTTTAGCACTCACCTTTATATCCTTTTCGGGACGCTTTGTTTTTGCTATGCAAAAACATTATCTTTTTTTTTTGCGAGCGATCCTCTAGTTTATTATTTATGTATTTATTTATTTTTAATTTTTTTGAGCAGAATTCAAAAGGTTACATTGGTGTTAATTTTATGTCACGTGACATGTTTATGCAAGTGTTTACCTTCACGTCCGAATTTTGTGTGCTTTCCCAGAAGCTCGAAATATGTTCTTAATAATGAATGGACATTTTGGTCACACGCACGAAATTTTTTGTGAGGCTTTCTCTGACGTTCGAATTTTGATTATAAGTAGGAGATTTTAATTTCTGTGTAGTCATTATTACGTTGTGTGTGCATGAATGCAGAAAGTGCACTCCCAAAATAAAGTTTCCTGTTAATTATATAGCTGTGTTAAATGTAGTGTAATATACATTTTCGTTGTAGAAGTAGTTGTAATTTTTAATGAGAAGTATTATAAGCAATTTTAGATTTTTCATCACTGCCGTACTTTTGTTTGATGTGGTGTGTTTAAGATTTTTTGTTTTCCTCTGACAGCCGGTCCCCTTTAGCTTCCCGACCATTGGGAGTTCTCTTCGGATCGATGAGGCGTCAGTTGTATAGGGATATTGTGTTCTCCTCTGACAGCCGGTCCCCTTTGGCTTCCCGACCATTGGGAGTTCTCTTCGGATCGATGAGGCGTCAGTTGTATAGGGATATTGTGTTCTCCTCTGACAGCCGGTCCCCTTTGGCTTCCCGACCATTGGGAGTTCTCTTCGGATCGATGAGGCGTCAGTTGTATAGGGATGTTGTGTTTTCCTCTGACAGCCGGTCCCCTTTGGCTTCCCGACCATTGGGAGTTCTCTTCGGATCGATGAGGCGTCAGTTGTATAGGGATATTGTGTTTTCCTCTGTTAGCCGGTCCCCTTTGGCTTCCTGACCATTGGGAGTTGTCTTCGGATCGATGAGGCGTCAGTTGTATAGGGATGTTGTGTTTTCCTCTGACAGCTGGTCCCCTTTGGCTTCCCGACCATTGGGAGTTCTCTTCGGATCGATGAGGCGTCAGTTGTATAGGGATGTTGTGTTTTCCTCTGACAGCCGGTCCCCTTTGGCTTCCCGACCATTGGGAGTTCTCTTCAGATCGATGAGGCGTCAGTTGTATAGGGATGTTGTGTTTTCCTCGGACAGCCCGTCCCCTTTGGCTTCCCTACCATTGGGAGTTCTCTTCGGATCGATGAGGCGTCAGTTGTATAGGGATATTGTGTTTTCCTCGGACAGCCCGTCCCCTTTGGCTTCCCTACCATTGGGAGTTCTCTTCGGATCGATGAGGTGTCAGTTGTATAGGGATATTGTGTTTTCCTCTGACAGCCCGTCTCCTGAGAAAGCAGATAAAGATAAATTTTTAAATTGTTAGTACATTGAATATTTTGCTTTCATTAAATGTATCAACATTTGTTGTTTATATGCAGTGTTTATATATGTTTTTTGTGTTGATGTTTTTGTATTAATTTATTGTAAATATGGTTTATGTGGTGTTAATATTTTAATAATTTTTTTTTTTTGTGAAATGTATATTCCATAAAAAAATGTATATTCCGTAAATAAATGTATTTATTAATAAATTTTTGATTGATGAAGTAGAACTGGTTTTTTATTTTATATACAATTAATTTCGGTAAGTGCAATGAATTTGCATTACAAATGGCAATAGACTTATAAATTTTATTCGAAATTGAAGGTGTGGTTATGTGTTCAGTGTTGATCTTGTGAAGGGTATATAGTAACGTCTTTGGTGTTGCTTCCTTTTTATATGAAAATGTGTGGTCACGTGATGGGATCCAAATATTTAATGTTGACCTAATTATTGATTTGATGATTGGTGGATGTCTGATCTGATATAATATATAAGAAATGTCCTTGAACTGTTATGGTCACGTGATATCATAATTGGATTTTTTTAGTATAAAAGGGGAAAATGCAGCAGGGATATTGTTAATGAAGAATTTTTATTTGGGGATAAATGTCATTTATTTGATATAATTGATTTAGTTAGTTTAAAATGTAAATTTCTTTAGGTATTACAAAGTAATATACTGATGAAGTAGGAATGTATTTACCAAAAGCAGTTACAGGAAAGAACTGCTATGGGAATCAAACCCACATACTTCCTCTTCATTTTTTTGTTTTCTTTTTAAACTGCCAACCTGCCTACCTTATTTATTTTGAGTGTGTGCCGACCTGCCGACCTTATTTTTTTTTAAATATATGCCTATCTGCCGACCTGCCGACCTTATTTCTTTATGATCTGCCGACCTGCCGACTTTCAATAATTATGGTAAATGTTAGTGCCAAAACTACTTTTAAGTGAAGCCTGAACTACTTTTATGTACTTCCGGGAGGGGAATTCTGCAATTTAGCCGAATTTTGATATATATGTTAACAATCTACATACGTTTGTGGTCAATTTGGCTTAACACCCCAACACAACAGGGCAACACCGCCACTGGATTTGGAAAATAGTAAACCCCTACGACTAAGAGCTTACCCAGGCTCAAATACAACTAAAATGGTCAAGAATGTAGACAGAATTACAGGTGTTAAGAGACCAAGTGGAAAACGTAAGAAGCCCAATGCAAATGATAATGAAGGAATCTGACTGAGCAATTCCACAAAGCTACATTGTTTGATTATATTAAATGTCACACTGCTTTCCCAAAATGAACAACAATCCACTTGGTCTAATTGATCCTCTCAACCTTAAAGACTAGATATTTAGTTTGTTTACAGTTATGTCTCAATGACATTTTATACGTAAATAAAGGATATGTCATGGATGTCTGAAATGACACCTGGTAAGAAACCTCAACCTGTATCGAGGCATATAGAAGAAAACTGCATGTCAACTTATTTTCTGTTTAAAGAAAGAAGCACTGAACTCACTTCAAATCATGTCCTGTGTGATGTTCACATCTAAAATGCACTCATGCATTGCATTATAATGTATTTGATATCTGCAAAGTTCTTATTTACGATTTATCATTCATCTGAATTTTTCTGTAAAATCTATCAGCTATGTACTTCAAAATGAGGTTCTTAAATATGTAGAGTTTGGTATAAAGATATAACACACAAGAATAAAGAGTCAGAGTCGTGTATGACAATGGTTAAAGAATAAATTAGAATATATGTTGAACTATGTTATAATTGATACCAACACAAACATTATGTACTGTGGCAAAACATATTTACAAAATATGTGAAACTATTACATTATGTTAACAGTAAATAGTTTTCAAAAAAATATATTGATTAATATAAATTATTGCCAAGGTATTCATGTCTAATTCCATTTCCTATGAGAGTTTTCCCTCCTAAATGTTTGCACTGACTACCAAATTAATAAAACTGATAAAAGTAAGCGTTAATTAATTTTAAAATAAATATTTGAAAATACTTTAAAACATATATTTGTATCCGCAAAAGTTGTTCCACAAAGATTGATTTCAGTAAGATGACAATGTGGAGAAATGTATTTTATTTGCAAGCTTCAATTGCATTTAACAGGTCTTTTTTGTGCAATCATGCACTTGCCTCCCACTTACATGGTTGTAAGTTTGAATCAGGTGCAGGGGCCATGGTGGCAGAGTGGTAACATTCTCGCCTCCCACCTCTGAGACCGGGGTTCGGTTCCCGGCACGGCCTCAAGTTGGAAAGCTGGTAGTTGCTTGCCGTAGGTCGGCAGTTTACCTTTCCAACTACCCATCGTGATATGACCTGTACAGTGTTGAAAGCGACGTAAAACCCCAAATAAATAAAGAATCAGGTGCAGACCTAATATGGAAAATTTAACATATTCTACTTGCTGTTATCTGAAAGCTTTTTGCCTGAAAATATACACTGCTTTGTTCAACCAATACAACTACTGACCATGATATGACCTATATAATGTGGAGTAAGCTATGTAACACCTCAGAAAACATGCCAAGGTGCAAATGCTGTGATGTGTTAATCAATCTCATTTTTGTTGTATCCACCATGTTAATTGAATCTAGTGGGTAAATTGGATTATGCTTTGTTGCACCTCTAAAAGTGCAACAGTCTGTAGAAAAAATTCTTTATTACTGCTGTCCTGAAAAAAAAGGTTCCAGCACAGTTAAACGGCTTCTAAAACTTAAAAATGCTAATAACTCATTTCTTGTTGATGGGAAAGGCTATGGATATAAACAAAATACAGAATATCGGTGACTGGGAATTTTTGACAGGTTCAGATTTAACCTCAGGCCACTTACTTAAAGGTCAAACTTGAGTAGCCAAACTGGACAAAGGGCTTATAACACTTGTTCTTTTGATCATATATCTTTGAAATGTGAAACAAACCTTTAGGAAATTATGTTTTTGGAGTTATTCCTTGTGTTTAAAATAGGTTCCCAAATAAAATGTGCCTGTATATTACTTTTTTGCATATAACATGCTCCTTAACTAGGATTCTTTATGTTTCTGCTAGGTACAAATATATATATATATACAAAGGTTTTCCAAAGCACTAATTTAATATAATAGACTTCTCATCTATACAGTCAAGCAATACAGAAATTTAAATCAGCTAAATACACTCTCTGCTCTCTTTTCATACCCCAACAACAAAATATCCAACACACAAACCTTAGATATAACTATATAATTTAAAATTTACTGAACCCCAAGTAGGAAATTATTTCATTTTACAATGTACTAAATCGTGCTTAAAGAGAACATTTGGTGAGCACAGCTTATGATGTGGTAATCACCAAAAGATCTAGTGAGTCCAAGAATATCTTGTGATCATGACATCATTATTATAGTTATCACCAGGTGATGCGGTGTTAATTTGTGTTTACTATCCAGCTCAGCTCTGGACACAAGGCTACTAGGGCCTGTCTATGCTGGAGACAGACTTGGTGGGATGTGGCTCTGACCAACCTGTCGTCAATAGGTACTGGTAGATTCTAAAATCCCTGTGTTGAGCCATCAGCTTGACATCCTTCACCACTACAGTGAATTCCATTGGAGCAGTGGTCAGACCAGACGGTAGGGCTTTGAACTGGTAGGATTAACTTGTGTTGTGGGTTTATTAATAATAATAATAATAATAGGATTTATAGAGCGCAAAATTGATACAAATACTCTTATTATGTTTAAGTCCAAGAAGGGAGAGTCCAGGGACAGACATGGGTCAACATCTAAAAAGCACCCACCAGGGTACAACTAAGGTGGGGGGTATGCCAGCCTGAACAAGTGAGTCTTTAGCTGGCTTCTGAAACCATCTATTGTTTGCTGAGATCTGACAGTTTGTGGCAGCTAGTTCCATTCAGCTGGTGCGGCTACTGCAAAGCCAAGCCTGCCTATGTTCTTCTTAGGGCGGGTTGAGGAGACAGATAGCCTGTTGCCGTGGGCGAGACTGCTCGATCTTATTAAAGCTGATAGATACGGGGGCTGTGAAAGATTGATAGCCTTGAATACCAGAAGATTATACTCAAAGAGGATATGATGTTGAATTGGAAGCCAGTGGAGTTTTTTCAAAAAGGGTGTAACATGACTCATTTTGTCAAGTCTGAAGATGATGCGGCAAAGAGCATTCTGGACTCTCTGTAGTTTAGCTATGTTGGACTTGCTTACCCCATAAAGTAAAGAGTTACAGTAGTCCAGTTGACTACTGAGTACTGACCATAGCATTTGATTCTTTACTTCCACCAACAGAGAGATATTGTTTTGGAGGAGTGGGACAGGGAAATTTGGTGCAAGTGACTCTCTGATGGCTTTTTGACCTATGATGATAAATTCGGTCGGTAACTTTACCAACTGGGTCCTAGAGTCAGGAAAATTTGTAACCAACAGGCCTTAAACTGAAACAGACAAGCCGTAAACACCAACCGACAGGCTTGTAACACTAACAGACAAGCCGGGAACTGTAATCGACAGGCTGGCAATATTTTTGCGTCTTGTCGGCTTCAAAATCTGTGGGTATCAAAAGGCCAGTCGGTAGACAATCTGTGTATATTTGGGCTTTGACTTGTTGAGACACAACTGGTGTGCAGCTTTTCTTTAGGTTTTTATTTTTTGTAAAATTACATTAAGTTTTGAATGAGGCTGGACTGGTTGGGAGTGAAATCTGTTCTGTTTCACTTTTATTTTAAAGTTTTTGTTTTTTAAAACAAGCTGTACAATTGATTGATTGATCAGCATGCCAAGGGGCAGAAGGAGAAAGATTGAAGTACCAACTGTCACTCAACCACAGTTTGAGTTAGGAGATACAGCTGAGGATATAGAGAGAAGGAGGGGGGAGAGAGAGGAGAGGGGTGAGAGAGAGAGAGGAGAGAGCAGAAAGAGAGGGACAGAGAGAGGATGGATAGAGAGAGGTGGGAAGGGAGCCAGGAAAGGGGAGAGAAGAGAGTGCGAACTGACACGGATACTGATGTAGAATCAACTCAATCCAGACAGAAGAAGGGCCAGATGAAGTCCATTTTCCTGAGTGATTCAGATGAAGAAGCCATCATGGAGTTTGTTAAACTGCACGAGGAACTTTTTAATTATGACAAGACCAACGACAATTTCAAAGACAAGCAGAAGAAAGAAAGACTTTGGGAGCAGCTAGCAGCTACCAGAAACTTGCCTATCAAGACTGTGAAGAGACTCAACGTACTAGATATGGCAAGCTCACTCAGACGAAGTCAGGACAAGGAGCTGAGAAGAGCACAGAATGACAGACCTGGCTGAAGGACAGTTTCAGTTTTCTACAAGGTCACGTCAGAAGGAAGGGAGTTTCCAAGTCTTCTACATTCAAGTCACCCCAAAGACCTTCTGCAGCCGCAGCCTCAGTTTCAGTTCCAGATATATCCAGAGACACAGAATCTGAGATGGAAATCAACATTGCATCAAATGTTACTCATCAGCCTTCGAGCCCCAGTCCCAAGCGACGACAGCCTCCAATCGTGACTACCACCACTTCTTCAGATCCAGTCTTAGATCAGTTCCAGCAGATGAGGTCAATGATTTCCACATTTCTGGGTGCACGTCAGGACCCCACTCCAAGTCCTCGACAGTTGTTCTGCAACTATATCCACTCTGAGATTGAAAACCTGGAAGAAAGGTACTTTTTAATCTTCAGGAATGAGACAGTGAAGCTTCTCAGTGAAATACAGTACAAGGCCGAAGAACGCAAGAGACAGGTCACCAAAAGTCAAGAGGTCACCACAAATCAACTTCCAGAAGCATCACAGGCCACAGCAGGACGTGATTACACACTCACCATACTGGAAACTCAACCAGTCTTCATTCCAGCTGTGTAGCCTATACACAGACAGCCACAGTAGAGCCCGTTACAGTGATTGCCAAAGTACAGCAACCATCAAGCCCTTCATCAGCGTCAGCACAGCCAACTTCTTACGTAGTTGTGTATGACCAATAGCCTGGGACTTCCAGACAGATGATTTTCAACCCACCTTCAACACTTCTGGATTATCTAGTCTCTTTGGAGCTATTCCCAGTGTGCTTTAGTATCAGCAGATGGACAAACCACAGCCATTTTCACCCTCTCAACTTCAATTCAACCAGCACCGTCACCAGTGCCATCTTCCACTCATCATGAACAATCAAGACCTCCCAGCCAACTGAATAAAAAATATTATAATGGGACTGCAAACCTGTATAATTTGGTCTTGCAAATTTCCTAGCAATTTGTTTTGAATTCTTGGCATACAATATTTTTAGGTATTTATTTGGAAACTTTTTTATCATACTACTTTGTAAGTTTTTTTTTTTCTGAGAATAAAGCCAGGTCATGTTTGGGTGGGATGTCAACTTTGTAAATTGAGGACCTGGGTTTTAATCTGTAAGTGATGAAATTTATTTTTGTGAACTGAGTTTGGGATGGATTTGTGTTTGTGATGGGGAATGTTTTGATGCAATGGAACTTATATAAAAGAGTTAGAAAATTGGGGTTATTTTTGAGGCAACTCTTTGCTAAGTTCTTGGATTATTCAGGGTAGTCCTGAAAAGGACTGATAGATGACAGCATGTTCTCCCCCTCAGTCTTCTTAAACTCTGTCCACCTGCCCAGCCAGCATCCCCACTTGATTGAAGTATTCTTTCAGTAAGGTCTCTTTGATGTTTGGCCTCCCTCGATGGGTTTCTTAAGTTCTCATGTCTCTGTCCCCCCTGGTCCCCCTGTGGTGGTTGATATATGTCATCAGCTGGAGTGGGTGGTCTGTCTGCTCCCTCCTTATGGCTTCTCAACATGTTATGTAGTACCACACATGTTAACACAATGTCTCTCACAACTTTTGGCCTCTGCTCCATGGTGGTCAACAGCACCCTGAATCTCTTGACAAGTATACCAAATGAGTTCTCGACCACCCTCCTCCCCTGGATATCCTGTAGTTGGCTATTCTCTCTTCTCTGGTCAGTTGGCGTCTACTGTAAGGCTTGAGCAACCAAGACATCAGGGCAAAGGCATCATCCCCCAGCAGGAAGTAGTGTAGATCTGACCCCCCCCCCCCCCCCCCCCCCCCCCCCCAGGTCCAAGTGGTTCAGGTGGTGGTAGTCCCAAGGTTCCGTTTTCAATTCTTCTCTTCCGTTTGGTGCGGTTGAAAATCTGTGCATCAGATGATGACCCACTGGCCCCCGCGTTGACCCACAGGAACATCGACTAAAGTCAAAAGTACCAGGGAGAAGTAGCCCTTGTAGTTGAAATATTCACTGCCTGACTTCTTGAGCTTCTTGATAGCAATGTGTGTTCCATCTAATGCACTGACCGCATGGGGGACATTCCATCTGTTTCTAAATCTTTCTTCAATTTTCTTCCAGTCTTCAGGATCAGTGGGGCACACTAGATACTCTTCTTGAAATTCTTTCAAAATGGCTTTGCAGACTTGCAGGACAAATTTGCAGATGGTCGTTCTTCCAACCCTTCAGTGGTATTGCAGTGAGGTGTAGCTTTCCCCTGTGGATAAGTGTCTCAAAGTAACTGCCAGTTTCAACCGACTTTCAGTGGCTTCCTGAAGTTGGTGATTGACTTCCTGAGATGGAGGGTGATCCTTTCTTCAATTAAATAAAAAAAATGCTGGTTCCATCCTGGTGAAATTTCTGTAGCCTGGTATGTCAGTAGTGATTAGCTTGTCCAAGAGTGTTCTGTAGCAACCTCTGTCCTGTCTCTGCAGTATCCAGGGCAGGACCCATGGATTCTGAGGCTTTCTTCTCCTTCTGGGTGGTGGGGGTGATGGTGATGCTGACTGGGCGGGTGCTGGGTTTTGCTGTCTTCTGTGTGTTGAAATCACAACATATAAAAATAAGTTCAACTCCATAAAAAACAAAAGGACAAAAGTGATCTATCAGTTGCTCTTGATGTGTTCCTGTCATCTTTGAAGTGTGAAATGAATGGCACATCACAGGGGAGGGGGGTTTATACAGTGTGATATGGATCATGATTCTGGATACCGACTATAGATAACCAACCCACAAAGCAATCAGTCCTGTCGGGAAGGGTTGGGAACATGCTCCCGGCTTGTCTGTCTTTATGGCTTGTCTGTTAGGGGTTTAGGGCTTGTCATAGTACTTCTATGACTGGCTGTGCAAAAATTGTCCCCAACCCTACGTCTTGTCAGGAAGGTCATTACGTCCTGTCTGTAACTATACTGTCCTGTCGGGGATTTCATAACCGACTGCATTTTCACGCACTTTTCCTCATGACCGTACGACTTTTGCAACCGACCCTAGGGTCGTAGGGTTGGTTACAGGGTCGGCTCCAGTGGAACACCTGCATTAACACCATCCATCCATTCCTGTGCTGACTTGAGACACTCGGTCAGTTCTTCCATGCTAGAATCAAAGTTCCTGGAGTCAACTGCTAAGTAGAACTGGGTGTCATCAGCATATAGGTGATGAGTGACATTGAATTTGGAAATAACTTCACTGAGGGGACTAGTGTAAAGAATGAAAAGAAGAGGACCCAGTACAGAGCCTTGGGGGACTCCGAAAGGGAGAATTACTGCCTCAGAGAACCTATTTTAATTTTTTGTTTACGGTTTGAAAGGTACGATTTGATCCACAACAGAACAGTACCATCTAGACCAAACCAGTCATGCAAGCAGTCATATAAAAGAGAATGATCAATCATATCAAACGCCGCAGAGAGGCCTAATAATGCTAGGGCCACTGCCTTTCCTGAGTCCACTGAGAGGCCTATATCGTTTTGAATCTTCAACAATGCGGTTTCAGTGGAGTGGGAACTCTTATAAGCAGACTGGTTGACATTTAAGAGCCCCTCACACGAAATAAATTCATTTAGCTGCTTTGCTACAACTTTCTCGATAAGTTTTGATATAAAACTAAGGTTTGACACTGGCCTGTAGTTTTTGAGGATATTTCAATCAAAGCTCGGCTTCTTTTAAAGGGAGGTGACATATGCCATCTTAAAACAGTTGGGGAAACTACTTTCTTTGATTGAATAATTTACAATTTTAGTGATGGGGGTGATGAGAATATCAGCACACTCCTTCACCAATGACGTTGGAATTGGGTCAAGGTCACAAGATTTGGATGGTGAGGACTATACAATTTTGAGTAGGTCTTCCTCGGACACAGGTGTGAAAGAGGACAGTATTTTTAGTGGAGTTGGTTTATTTATTTATTTGTGGTTTCGCTTTCAATACTGTACAGGTCATATCACGACGGGTAGTTGGAAGGGCAACCAGTACATATAGTTCGCTAGGGTTCTGTACTGTAAACTGCCGACCAACGGCAAGCAACTACCAGCTTTCCCACTTACGGCCATGACGGGGATCGAACCCTGGCCACAGAGGTGGGAGGCGAGAGTGTTACCACTTTTAGTGGAGTTGGGTCTAGTGACTGAAGATGGTGTTGATGACTGATGTTGATTGTCCCTGAAATCTAAGGAGGTTACCCATTCGCCTGTTGCAAGGAATTCCTTATGCTTTTTGGTGTCTCCATTTTTTAAGAGCGAGGTTTATCAAGGCTCGCGCTTCTAGGAATCTTTTTTTTTTTTGTCTCCAGACTTTCATGATTGTGGCATGGCCACAATGACTGGCTATCTCTAACATAAGTCGTGGCACGGCCACAATCACTGTCCATCTTTTACAGAAGCTAAGTAGCGCTGGGCTACGTTAGTACTAGGATGGGTTACCTCTTCAATGCACTACACGTCTCTGATGGCTTTGCGCTTGTGGACCAGACCTTTGCACCCTTGTTTACTTCAGAAACTTATTCAGAGAGCTCAGATCAAGAATAGGTTTCCACTTGTTGGGTTTTGGAACCAAGAAGATCATTCTTGCTTGTTTCTGCACAAGTACGAATAATACCTCCATCAGCTGTTCCTGAGGGGATGTACATAGCCACTTATGATCATTGGAGACCATGTTAGAGTTGGCCAGTTCTGGAAGAAGATGGTGTAGCCATCCCTGAGGATTCTCATGACCTTCAGGCTGGACCCTCGGGTGGCCCATTTTCCAAACTTGGTGCAGTCTGGTCCCTGCAGGCAGATTCAGAGCAGCAGTATGGAAAATTAGAAAATAGTGAACAGATTTACAAAAAAAAATTTATAACAGGGTCAAAGTCTTTTTTGCAGCTGAGAGGCAACCAAAAGCTACAAAAGTCTCTATTTTACTGCCTTGTCTTACAGACCAGACATAAGCTATACAGTAATATAAAATTATATATTATATATTTAGGGCCGATTGGTCAATTGGCCTGGTCATCAACATAGAAGTAAACTGCTTCTGTAAAACAGGAATATGGTCATTGAAAATCATAAAGGTGCTCTAAATCTTGAAATACTCCAGCTAGCTTCATCAAATTTGCACACAAGCTATATGGCTAGAAAAGCTAGCCTGATAGTAATTTTGGCCTAGTTCGAAAAACAAAATGGCTGTCATATCACATGTTTAATGTCAAACAGGGTTATCCTATTACAAAGGCCTCATATCTCCCCTAATATTGCTCCTAGAGATTTGGAATGTGAAACAACTTGCAGGAAGTCATGGCCCGGGAATCTTTTCCAGGTGTTGAATTTGAAAACTAAAACATCCTCATTTGTCCCTTATTATTGGTGCTATGGCTTCAGAATGTTAAGACAGTCAATGAAAATGGAAGGCCATGGTCAAGAGATTGTAAAACACCTTCCATATGTGCATCCATTGGTGTGTCTGTCCGTTTGTCATGTTTTTACATAAAGCTAACATCTCATTCATTTATAAAGATATCTTCACCAAATTTGCAGAGAATGTTTATGACTCCCCAGAGCATAATTTTGACTCCTGGGCTACCAAAAGGGTGGCCAGATCTCTGCTGTAGCAAACCACTTGCAAAGTTTTAAAGGAATCTGAAAAGAAATGTGCCTTGTCGGTTGAACACAAGAAATCTCTGTGGATGCGGACTCATATACGGACATGTACATGTACGATGACCATGCATGATCCATAGTATCCCCGATTTTAGTGGGATACAATTGAATATAGTTCTTTCTGCATTTTATATTGACATGTAGTTATTCCATTTGGGAAAGAAAAACACTATTGGTGGAGGTCTGCACTCCATTAGTACTTTCTAGTTTATTTATTTTTTATTTATCCTTGGGCTTCAGATTATTATAATACCCTTTTTCTTGATTATTTACATAAAATTTAAAATTAAAATTTGGTTGCACTGCGATAAATTAGATTTCTATCACAGCTATCTGCAGATGAAAATGAAGAGTGAAAATAATTTACAAAACAATTTAAATTCTTAATTCTTCTGTATAATACAACTTTGGAAAAGTTGGTTGTTGGTGTGACACAAATTTGTAAGATATTTTTGCAATAGTATTCATAGGAATCAATAGGTATTTCATTAATATTTTCTAAAAAGAAAATATTTCAGAGTAAACATTTCACAAAGTTTGTAAAAGAATTTAGACCACGGAAAAGCAGAATCAGGTTTATGAAGAATTTATATACCACAAAAAAAAGTTTTATTGCAGTACTGTGAAGACAGGTACAGTTTACAAGGTGTTGTTACATTTTTGCTGTGATCTGGGTCTGTGGAGATAAACTCACTATGTGGCTTTTTAAGCTTGGCCCTTGTGGATCTAAAGAAAACAGAATGCATGTAGAAAGGTGGGGCTAGGAGGTATTTGACTTCAAGCAAAGTTTACAAGGCTCTTTCACTTAGCTGTATGCTGCTTTTAAAGTCAGTACATGTATGAGTACATATAGAAACTGAAACTCCGTTATCTGAACTGACAACTTTCTCTAACTGCAAAGAAACTTGAGCCTTCAGCAAGGCTATATATTCCTACTGATGCTGGCCAATGCTGCTTAACTCTTGTGATGAGGCCAACACATTGTGTTTCCTACATTATATTATTAATTACTTGTAAGAGGGCTGTACCATTTCTGCAATATATTGTAAACCTTGTTCCCAAGTCTAAGATTTTTCAGAATCGGAAGGTGAATTTTTTTCATCTTTTTGCTCATAAAACTCAGTCGAAACCATCCTGAGTATCGTAACCTGTCATATAGAAATCCCCAAGTTTCCCAATAATTTCAAGTAGTTTGAAATTCCTGTTTCTTATCTGATCTTGCACACATATACTTTGCTGTAAACATATTGTATACCTATTATGGCCATCATATGGTCAGGTGGCCAGATGTTTTCACTCATAAACGTATCAGAAACCCTTGAATCATATTGAAATCTTAAACCTTTTATCTCCATTGATCACATTTGAAAAGCTTTTAATCATACGGTGGGTTTACGATGGCTTCCTGATGGGGATGGGATTAACAAGATGATATCAAAGGTTTGTGATTCTCTATATAAACCCAACGATTCAGGCCTCCGCATTCATTCCATGGCTAGCAATCAAGGAGTACATACAACTGGACATATTTTCATTGAACTTAATACTTTGCAATAGTTTGGATATCACTTAATGGTATTTCTGTTTTTTAGGTCATTTCTATAGGCTGTTAAAAAGTTAAGGTCATTATGCCACCAAACAGAAGCAGAAGACAATGCCTGCTGCAACAGACCGATAAGGTCAAGAAGGCCCAGAGTGAGAATGGGAGCTAGTGTGGCTGAAACCCAGAAAGCTATTGGGGTGAGGCTACACAGGAGGCTAAGGTGCAGGATACTCAGGAGAGCATCAGGACAGTGGTTGTGTTAAAGAAGGAAGATGATTTGAAGCTGATGGAATTTTTGTACAAGAGACTCATAGACTATAAAGATCCAAACAAGAGGGAGGCCATATGGGATAAATTTTGAGCTAAGAACAATATGAGTAAGACAGCCTGTAAGAGATGGTTCTAGAGCATCAATGTGGAGGACAATGTATGACAAGATTACACATATGAAGTCTGGGCAGGGAGTGCCTTTAAGCCAACCCATGAAGCAAAAGTGTTAAGGCCAGCTGATGCTGGTTCATCAGCACAAGAGTCAGATCAACCCCCAGTCTGAGAGCCTGGTTCAATGGAGTCAATTTCCGTTTGCAACACATGTGGACCAGCTGAGGAACCACTAAGGCTGTCAGGCATCTCCCCAACCACACCACAAAACCCCTCCTTTACCTAACCTTGTGCAACTCACACCATGAACAAATTAGAGCACCAGATAGAGGCCCAGGAAAGGAGGAAGAAAATAGAGTAACTTTAAGACAACCTGGAAAGCATGATCTTCCAGAAGTCCCAGAATGACCCCACATCTGCATTTTGGGAGTGGGTGAAGAATCTCTCCACCGAGTTATTTCAGGATTTCCAGTTTGAGACTTTTGCACCTATAAGGAACCTGACTACAAGGACAGACAGCAACAGAAACAACAACTAAGTTTACTTAACCAAGCAATCTGCACCACATTTGGGCCATGCCTCAGATGCAGTAACCTGTACAGCAGCAGATGCAGCAGCCCGTTCAACAGTAGATACAGCAGCCCGTTCAACATCAGATGCAGCAGCCAGTTCAACAGCAAGCGCAGTCGCCTGTACAGTCGTTACACAGCAACACCATGACACTTCTATGCAGAGCTCAACAAGCCACCTATTATCACAAGACCCAACAACTGTAACAAACTTTTATAGCCTCATTCCAGCAACACCAATGGGCCCACCCTCAGTAGCCTCAAAGACACATCAGTTGGGTCATTCATCCGCGCCTTGTGACATACAGAGAGCTACAGCAAGCTCAACACTCACAGCCATTCCTGCCAGAGACACCCAGAGATGACAACAGACAAGATGACCAGCAGCCAGCATTCAGCTTTTAGCTGAAAATTTTTTAGGTCATTTTACCGGCCATCAACTCTTCCAAAAACAAACAGCCACGTGTTCAAATAAAATAAAATAAACACCACTTCCCAAAACACACAAAAACAAATCCTAACTTGTAAAACAAACAATCAGTGCCCGTGCATCGGCTCTGTGTCAACTGACTGTGTCTTCAGTTTCAGAGTAGAAGTGAAAGAAAAAAAGGACATGAAAGTTGTGCCCTGCCAATGGTATTCAGAATTAAAAGTACCAAAGTAACTATTAAGGTGTAAAAAGTAGGTGGAAAACATATTTACTATGTTATAGCTGAGCAATTTTACTATGTTCTAGCTAAGCGAAAAGTAGGTGAATCACATATTTAAACAAAATACTGTCAATAAAATAGTTTTCAAGTTACAACTGATTTACTCAACAGTGAGAACCTCAAAGTAGCTATTGCTCATCTATGCCATGAGCTAAAGTAGATGAATAACATATTTAAATAAAATTCTCTAAATGCAATAGTTTTCAAGTTATAAGCAATTAACTCAACTGTGAAAACCCTAAAGTACCTATTGTTCAGCTAGGCTATGATCTACAGGTGTGCAATTTCACTATGTTATAACTGACCTAAAAAAACGATGAATAAAATATTTTTAAAAAATACTCTAAATGCAATAGTTTTCAAGTTATAACTGATTTACTCAACAGTGATAAGCTCAAAGTAGCTATTAATCAACTCAAATGCAAGGGTTTTTCAAGTTACGAGTGATTTTGCTCAATATGGTAGTTACTGAAAAGTCATAAAGTAGCTATTACTCACTTAGCTATGGGATAGATTCTCAAGTTTCTCACCTGTTGTAGCTATGAAACAAGAGGAGAGTGCTCGTGAACGGGCACTGTGTCAGCTGACTGAGTGTTTTTGATTTGTAAAGGTGATAATGAGAGGAAAGCATAATTATCAGGGAAAGTGCTGTACAGAAGTACAGTAAATGGTAATTGAACAGCATGTTCGAAAGAAATTCCGAAGCTGACAGAAGAAAAGGACAAAAAAGTTGTGCCCTGCAAATGGTATTATGAAGGAAAGTAACAAGGTAACTGTTTAAGTGTAAAAAGTAGGTTAAAACATATTTAAAGAAATACTGCAAATGCAATATTCTCGTTCCACCTTGAAGAAGGGGTCCAAGGTCAAATCCAACCACACAAAAACATTCCCAGACCATGATTTCCTATAGGTTGGTTTACCATCTCAAACCTCTAGGACCAATAATAAGCAAGTTATAAGCACTTTTAAGTTTGGCTGTCCTCATTTGACCTAGAAGGAGGGGTCCAAAGGTCAAATCTGACCACACCAAAAGAATCCCAGCCCATGATTTCCTATATGTTGGTTTACCATCCCAAACTTCTAGGACCATTAATAAGCGAGTTATAAGCACTTTTAAGTTTGGCTATCCTCGTTTGACCTTGAAGGCAGGGCCCAAGGTCAAATCCGACCACACCAAAAGATTCCCAGCCCATGATTTCCTATAGGATGGTTTACCATACCAAACCTCTAGGACCAATAATAAGCAAGTTATAGGCACTTTTAAGTTTCGCTATCCTTGTTGGACCTTGAAGGAGGGGTCCAAGGTCAAATCCGATCACACCAAAAGATTCCCAGTCCATGATTTCCTGTAGGTTGGTTTACCATCCCAAACCTGTAGGACCAATAATAAGCGAGTTATAAGCAATTTTAAGTTTGGCTATCCTCAACTGACCTTGAAGGAGGAGTCCAAGGTCAAATCTGACCACACCCAAAGAATCCCAGCCCATGATTTCCTATATGTTGGTTTACCATCCCAAACTTCTAGGACCATTAATAAGCGAGTTATAAGCACTTTTAAGTTTGGCTATCCTCGTTTGACCTTGAAGGCAGGGTCCAAGGTCAAATCCGACCACACCAAAAGATTCCCAGCCCATGATTTTCTATAGGTTGGTTTCCATTCCAAACCTCTAGGACCAATAATAAGTGAGTTATACGCACTTTTTAGTTTGGGTATCCTCGTTTGACCTTGAAGGAGGGGACCTAGGTCAAATCGGACCACATCAACAGATTCCCAGCCCATGATTTCCTATATGTCTGTTTACCATCCCAAAGCTCTAGGACCAATAATAAGCGAGTTATAAGCACTTTTAAGTTTGGCTATCCTTGTTTGACCTTGAAGGAGGGTCAAAGGTCAAATCTGACCACACCAAAAGATTCACAGCCCATGATTTCCTACAGGTTGGTTTACCATCCCAAACCTCTAGGACCAATAATAAGGGAGATATAAGCACTTTTCATGACTGACAAAGAAACACCAGTGGCGGCCATCTTGTTTTTCAAAATGAGGCCAAAAATATTCCCAGGCAACATTTTATGGTTATTAATATATCCTGCAAACTTGAGAAGGCTAGCTATAATATTTTTTTCGTTAGAGCGGTAATGGTGAAATCTCTCTACACACTGCGGCTATCCAGTGGATACAATGATTTAATCAACAGTGAGAACCTGAAAGTAGCTATTGCTCGGCTATGCCATGACATACAGGTCTGCAATTTGACTATGTTATAGCTGACCAAAAATTACGTGAATAACATATTTAAACAAAATACTCTAAATGCAATAGTTTTCAAGTTACAACTGATTTACTCAATAGTGATAACCTCAAAGTAGCTATTACTCAGCTATGCAATGAGCTACATGTCTGAATTTTTACTATGTTATAGCTGACCCAAAATTAGGTGAAAAACATATTTAAGCAAAATACTGTAAATGCAATAGTTTTCAAGTTACAACTGATTTACTCAATAGTGAGAACCTGAAAATAGCTATTGCTCAGCTATACCATGAGTTATAGGTCTGTAATGTCACTATGTTATAGCTGACCCAAAAGTAGGTGAACAACATATTTTAACAAAATACTCCAAATGCAATATTTTTCAAGTTACAACTGATTTACTCAACAGTCAGTACCTGAAAATAGCTATTGCTCAGTTGTGCCATGAGCTACAGGTCTGTAATTTCACTATGTTATAGCTGACCCAAAAGTAGCTGAATAACATATTTGCACAAATTTCTGTAAATGCAATAGTTTTCCAATTACAACTGATTTACTCAACAGTGAGAACTTCAAAGTAGCTATTACTCAGCTATGCAATGAGCCACAGGTCTGGAACTTCACTATGTTATAGCTGACCCCAAAATAGGTGAATAACATATTGAAACAAAATACTCTAAATGCAATAGTTTTCAAGTTATAAGTGATTTACTCAACAGTGATAACCTAAAAGTAGCTATTACTCAGCTATGCCATGAGCTACAGGTCTGAAATTTTACTATGTTATAGCTGACCCAAAAGTAGATGAATAACATATTTATACGAAATTCTCTAAATGCAATAGTTTTCAAGTTACAAGTGATTTTACTCATGATGGAAGTTACTGAAAAGCCCAAAAGTAGCTATTACTCACTTAGCTATTGAGACAGACACCCAAGTTACTCACCATGTTGTAGCTCTGAAAAAAGTAGCTGAATAACATATTTTAACAATATGCTCTAAATGCAACACTTTTCAAGTTATAAGTGATTTAGTGCATGATTTCATGAATTTTAATGCATTAAAAATTATTTAAAAAATTTATTAAAAAAAAAAAAGACACATCCAGGTCTCACACTCACACAAGAGAATCTACCTCTGGCCTAGTACATATATGCAAGATATGAGAGAAATCCCTGCAATAGTCACTGAGAAAATTGTGATAAAGTGTTGAAATTTTCACACTTTTGGTGGGGGTACCTCCATTATAATGTCTCTAGCAAACAGACGAATATGCATGCCTTGAACAATTTTTCATCCTCGATAGATAAGGTATCTTTCAAAAAAAAAACATGTCTCTAGGCCTTGTAGTTTTGGAGGAGAAGATGTTCACGCAGACGCCCACGCCGCAGTGACAACATAAAAAGTAGCTGAATAACATATTTTAACAAAATGCTCTAAATGCAATACTTTTCAAGTTATAAGTGATTTCGTGCATGATTTCATGAATTTTACTGCATTAAAAATTATTTTTACAATTCATAAAAAATAATTAAGAACAAGAGCATTCGGAGAGCGCAAACCTCCACCAAGGAAGCACATATCCTGAAAATTTCATCAAAATCCGACCATAACTTTTTGAGATATCTGTCTTTAAAAATTACATTTCATGGATCCAGAAGATCCAGATAGTGATTCGGATCACTCGCAAAATTGAACCATTTCTTTCTTTTACCTTTTCAGACATATCCTGAAAATTTCATCAAAATCCGACCATAACTTTTTGAGATATCTGTCTTTAAAAATTGCATTTCATGGATCCAGAAGATCCAGATAGTGATCCAGATCACTCGCAAAATTGAACCATTTCTTTCTTTTACCTTTTCAGACATATCCTGAAAATTTCATGAAAATCTGTCCATAAGTTTTTGAGTTATCTTGTTCACAAACAAACTTACAAACAAACCCAGGCAAAAACATACCTCCTTGGCGGAGGTAAAAGACCTTTAAAATGCTATTCACTAAACCTCCTTTGTGGTTTCCTTACCAAAGGAGACATTAATTAAAGGATCCTTTATTAAAGGAGTGCATTCAGTCAACTGATTGGTTAAAAACGCTTGTTCATAAAGGCTCCTTTATCTTTCCCTTACTTTTGGATTTTCTTCTTTCCATGTTTATTATCAGTATAAGATTAGTGTTATGATATGTTTTTATTGCCGTTTAAGATGATATTTCGTATTTTAAGAAATAAATATCTAACTTTTAAAGATTTTTGTATTGCATACCACATTTTATAATCCACCATGGGCAAATACTATTTAACCCATATAGAAAGCCATACGGAGGGGGATATATTTTATTTATATATCATTAGAAAGGTTGTCTTATGGTGCTTCTGCTCATGTTTGTTACATTAAAATCCATGCAGAAATGACTGAGATATTGGAGGTTAAAGATTGCAGTTTTTATATTCACTGGTGCCCATGCTTTTTGACATGCTTTATCATATCATCTCATTAAATATTCATACTATTAAATCCATAAATCATACAAAATGGTGGATAATAAAAGTAAAACGTCCCTTATCAGACATATGCAGAAAAAAATATATCACTCATGAAGATAAACAATATAATGCTCGTGACACACACTCTTCATTTCTGATAAGACTTTTTTCTGTATATGTCATTTGGGAAGTTTTCATATTGTGGTAATAGCCACTTTTCACATAGATATTGTGACACACACATCAAATACATTTTCATTGGGTTTGATGACATTCCCGACATATCAACTGAATATCCCAGATATTTCAAAGAAAGACCTATGGTGATATAAATGATGTAGTATGGACGAAAAAAGGTGCAATTAAATGTCATAACATTTCACCAATTACCTAAATTTTTACTTAAAAAGTCAAATCACTAAAACTCCCCTGCATCAAAAAGGTAGTGACACAGACTTACCTTGAAAATTAAGGAAAAAAAACAAGGATTCCTCAGTTGAAGGTTTGTGAATATCAAAATTTAAGATTTCCTTGAAATTCAAGGAAAGAAAGTTAGGTTCCTTTGTTTGAGGGAAGTTTAATGAATGCAAAAACAAAGGAAGGGGCAAGAAATAAAGGAAATCCTTACTTTTTAAATGTGCCTTGGAATAAAGGAGGTTTAGTGAATACAGGCCCAGGTCTTACACTCACACAAGGGAATCTACCTGTGACCTAGTACATATATGCAAGATAAGAGAAAAATCCCTTCAATAGTTTATGAGAAAATTGTGATAAAGTGTTGAAATGTTCACACTTTGGGTGGGGGTACCTCGCTTCTAACGGTTCTGGAGAACAGACAAGCTGACAGATCTGCATGAATTTTACGATCTTAACGTTTGTGAGACCGGCAGCGTGCTGGGCATATGCATTTGGCCACTAGGTAAGGTGTATTAACACAATAAAATTTACGATTTATCATCCTCGATAGATAAGGTATCTTTTAAAAGTAACAGCATATCTCTGGGCCTTGTACTTTTGGAGATGTTCACGCAGACGCGTACACCAATGCAGATGCTGCAGAGTGATGCTATAGGCAATATGCACAGCCACATTCATCCAACACTTTATTATCCCCCCCCCCCCCCCCCCCTCAAAAAAGAATAAAGGTTCAAACCCACCCCCAAAATACTTAGACAAAGTGTTGAGCCACAGGGCCTAAGTTACCCTCCTCCCCAAAAGAGGAAAAATCCAAACCCTCCCACCTCTCTGTCACAAAACGTCCAAACAACTTGGGGAATGTAACCCTCACATACCTCTCTGTCTTCATAAATGAAAACAATATTGCAATACAATGGGCAGGGGGTGTTAAGATCCAACATACTTTTCTGTCATCATAAAAACAAACAATTTTGCTTTTCAATTGTGTGTGGCGGGATTACCCTCACACCTCTGTCATGACAAACAAAAACAAGATTGCAATACAATAGGTGGATTAAGATCCCACATACTTTTCTTTCATCATAATAACAAACAAGTGTGCATTTCAATCAGGAGATATAAACCTCACACCTCGGATCTATGCATAAGGTCTATATTTTGGAAAAGTCTCAAGCATTGTTTCATCTTAACTGAGGGACATGTTTTTACTTTTTACGGTTAAAGGTAAAGCAGAAATAATTTACAATGTATAGAATACTTGGCCTTTACTTTTGTTACAACTTACAGCTCAAATTTTGATTTCAAAAGTACCTTATTTTGTGACACTTTCCACAGTGTTTTCTGACTGCATAGCAACAAAGAAGTAAATCATGTGACATGCAAATTAATAAAAAAAATAGCATCAGAGATTCAGAGATGCCCGTACCCCACAGCCTAGGGAAATGGTTTTCAACAACATGAAGATATAGAAGTAGTGAAAGAGTACACAGATTTTTTTTTGTGTGTGTGTTTTATGCAGAAATTCAAAATGGCCACCAAAAGTGGCGGGAAAATAATTTTTGGGAAAAATCGCCAGCAGACTCTGCAGACAACCTGCAGGTCAAAAATTTATTGGAAATTGCTCTATCTCGCTCCATTTCCGAGATAAATGGGTTTTTGCGTTTTACGCAGAAATTCAAGATGGCCACCAAAAGTGTCGGGGAAAACAACTTTTGTGAAAAAACGCCAGTAGACTCTGCAGATACCCTGCAGAAAAAAAATTTCATTAAAATCGCTCTATCTCGCTCCGTTTCCGAGATAAACGCGTTTTTGCGTTTAACGCAGAAATTCAAGATGGCCGCCAAAAGTGGCTGGAAAACAATTTTTTGCAAAAAGTCGCCTTGCAGATACCCTGTGGGTCAAAAATTTCCTCAAAATCGCTCGATCTCGCTCTGTTTCTGAGATAAACAGGTTTTTCCGTTTAATGCAGAAATTGAAGATGGCCGCCAAAAGTGGTGGGAAAGCGATTTTTGCAAAAAGTTGCCAGTAGACTCCACAGTTACCCGTCAAATTTCGTCAAAATCTCTCTATCTCGCTCCGTTTCCGAAATAAACACGTTTTTGCGTTTTCTGTGTTAAGAAAAGTTGTGACATTTAGTAAATTGTTAATAAGTCGGCCATTTTGTACTGGATCACTTCCAAAAGTTAATGACTTCCAGACGTCTATATAACAAACCTACTTGCCAAATTTTATGTGAATAGGTGAAGCGCTTTTTAAGTTATCATCACCCTTTTGAAAAACATGTTTTTGGTCGTGTGACTTCTCCGATTGGTTGAAATGTCATGACATCATATTCAGAAATTTGTCCCAGGGCTACTGCATACACCTGCCAAATATGAAGAGAATCCGCCTTATGGCTGCAAAGCTATTACAAAAAGAAAATGTGGATCCGGCGGAGTCGCTTCTCCCATATACATATTCGCATCTCCTTAATGACTTTAGCAGTGCTTAATCTACATCAAAAGACACCCAAAGGTGCAAGAACTAAGATTCAAGTAAAAAGATATGAGAGATATAAGAGAAATAAAATAGTATCACATATCCCTGTAGAAAGATAAAATAGCATGAGATATGCAAGATCAAAGGTCAAATCCAGGTCACACCATGACGTTGCACACCTATAACCCCCGACCAATGTCCCTACCAATTATCAACTTCCTACACATTATGGTTTCCGAAATATAGCCAGGACAAGGCATTATAGGTCAAGGTCACTAAGGCAAGGTCATCACTACAGCAAGGTCAAATCAAGGTCACACCATGATGTTTTACATCTACACACCCTAGCCAATATCCCTACCAAGTATCAACTGTCTACACCTTACGGTTTCCGAGATCTAGCCCGGACAAGATTTTATAGGTCAAGGTCACTATGGCAAGGTCAAATCAAGGTCACACCATGACGTTGCACACCTACACCCCCTAACCAAGTATCAACTTCCTACATCTTACAGTTTCTGAGATGCAGGCCGGACAAGATTTTGCCCTCCCGCTAAATTCCAAGTTTGATACTTCTTTACAATCTGACACTGGGATAGTTATTTTACATCACTTTATAATTTCAAAAGCAGTTGCATGCGAGATGTGATACAAACTTGTAATTTTTTTCATTTAAAATAAATTGTAATGTAAATGGCTAAATACATACATCCAACAACAAGTATAAACTGAGATATAGTAGAATAAACGGCTGTGAATTTCACAAGAGATTCCAATATGGCGGCGGCCAATGAGAAAGGAGGAGACAAATGACGTGTACCACGTGACGACAACCTGAGGCTACGGCCAGCTATAAATGTCTGTTTTTCTTAGACGTTGGCTGGGCCTGGCGACCATCCGAGAACAGCAATCAGTCCCACATGGTAAGCTATTGTAGCGCAATAAAACAACAATTTTATTACGCTACAATAGCTTACCATGTGGGACTTAATGCTGATCTCGGGTTGCCACACCCGGGGCCAACGTCTTAGAAAAAAAGACAGTTCTTGTTAGCCACCGGATACACTGGTAGTTGTCGTCACGTGATAACTTCTGACCAATCGTCCTACATTCTCGTTGGCCACGCGAATTAGCAATGCTTTATTTTGCAAGGAATATTATTTCATTTTTACAAGGATATACTTATTGTTGGATATGGAAACTACACCAGTTTCTTTATTTTATTGCATAGAATCACAATTCGATGCCTTTTCATAGTTCAGATAAGTATCTTTACTATATTTTACAACTGAAGTCCACTTCCGGATTCACGTAAAGCAATGGCGACTCGTTTATGGGGTTTCTAATACAGGATATTTATATATGCCTGTCAGTAAAATAAAATAAAACAAAATATTTAAACCCTATCTGCTTCATTATTGGACCCCTTTTAGGGTTTAAAAGTGTATAAATGTAACACAAACGAGTCCTGGCCGAGTAAAATCTCCGGAAACAACTTCCGTTTTATTGTCAAGACAGCATTTTCTTGTAATGCGCGTCTCGCGTTGGTAGTTTTTTATACAGGAATATATGCCTGTTGAAATCAAATTAAATAGATTTTGCAAGGGTTTACCCCCGTTCTTTTACTCTATTGGTCCATTTTAAGGGTTAAAATATGATATAAAGCACGATTCTAACTGGGGGAATCCTCGGGGAAACCCCTGTGATGACGTCACGTCTAGACCGCATGTGCTGAGAGACGCGGGTTTCTTACAGTACGTTTATAAATATAAATAAATATAAATAAAATAAAATAATATATTTTATCCCTCCTTCCCTGTATTGTTGACCGTTTATAAGGTTAATACTTAAATAAACAGGAATAGAATTCTTCATTAATCGTCTAGACATTACGTGTCTCTTCAGGCTATAAGGTAACCTTGGTTACCCATTATTTTAATTATATTTTAATTCATCCAGTTTTAAATTATAATTACTTGTTTTTTAGATTCTATGTTATTTAATAAAATTCTGTGTAATTTCTGCTTTCATTATCTCACAACTAGCCCTACCTGCAGTGAGGCGGGTGGGGTAGGTGACCTTGTGTCACAGTTGATTTACTTACGTAAATCTAGTTGTGTAGTTCCTTCGAAGAAGGAAAGGCAAAGCTTCCTTGGAAGCTTACCTTAAGGAAAGCTTACATAGAAATTATAATATCCAACTTCTTTCTCCAGGGTGGATCAGATCCCTGCTTAAATTCAGATAAGATCTTAGTTCATCCGAGATTTTTTATGCATCCGAGAATCGGATGCAGTATTCTCAACTTCTATTCAACCCAGTATGATTTGATACTCGGTTTTCATTGCATCTCTCGGATCATCTGAAATCCAATGCTTGGTGGATTGTATGTAGATCTGATCCTCGGATGATCGGATCATCTACTCTGATGTTCGGATGTTGATTCCAGATCAGAACACTAACAATCCTCACAAAAAGAAGAAATAAATAAAATAAAATAAAATAAATAAATAATAAATAAATAAAACTTGGAGTAATAGTTCACCAGCCTGGCAGTAGGTATCACCTATTGGAGGCTTGGGTCCAAGTTCATAAAGTCCAAGTCCTCAAGCCCAAGAGGGCTTCTAAACAAGGTCCTTCATTCAGTCCTGACTCTATATTTTAGGGAAGTAGGTTGCCTGACTTCACCCTAACCAATTTTTGAGGACATTGAAACTTAGGCAGTTTTTTGAACCTCCCTGCCCCCAGGGAATTTATGCCTAGATCCTCCACAGTCTGGACTCTGAATGATTTACTAGACCAACAGGAACTTGGGCAGTTTAATTTCCCTTAAAATGGAACAAGTTTTCAAATTTGTATCTCCTTAGGGGCCTCCTTGGGTAAGCCCCTCCTCCCCTTCTGGTCAGCAAGAGTTGAGCTTCAGGCTGCTCTAAACTAGGTTTTTTTCTGAATACAACCTGGTTATATATATGTTAAGACAGTAGCAAGGCTACTACCAGACAGGTCAAACTCAATTCCATGGTGCACATAAGTAGTCAGAAGGGGTATGGTGAATTCAGGTGAGATACTGGATCTTTAGATCTTAAAGTTCCCCATTCACAACTACTTTAGGAGGGACAGGAGTCCCTCATCAAGGCACCCGTCATAACTCTTAGGGTTTAGGCCCTATTAATCAACCCTTTCCAATTCCCCACATCTAGAGGCTCCTACAGGAACCACCCCAATGGGGGTCATTCCATCCCTAGCAGTATCCATCGTTTTCCCCAGGTAGGGGGAAATCGAGTAGCCGAGGCTCCAAGGTCTTTTCGACCCACTTCAGGGGATGAGGGCATAAAACCCTTCCCCCCCAATGACTCCTCCAGCCTCACTCAGTCCACCAGTAGGAGTTCTCCGTTCTTTCAGATAAGACTGGCAAACAAATCCTGTCATTCTTTTCAATCCAAGTCCAGTCAGACTTCTGACCCGGTCAGAATACAAGGCCCTTCAAAGACCAAGTCCTGGCCTCTGTATCCAGTCTCTTCTGTCAAAGAACGCAATAGAAAGGGTGGAAAATGTAAAATCTCTCGGGTTTTACAGTCGCCTGTTCCTAGTACCAAGCCTCACCTAAGGTGGAGGCCAGTCATAGACCTAAACAGGCTCAACACTTTTCTACACGTAGAAAAGTTCAAAATGGAAACTCCAGAGTCCATCAGGACCTCCCTGATTCCAGGGGAGTGGGTATCGTCGATAGATCTATCGGACACTTACCTACACATCCCCATCCATCCAAACTCAAGGAAATACCTAAGGTTTTGCTACAAGTCACAGGTGTTCCAATTCACCTCCCTCCCATTTGGACTATTCACAGCCCCCAGGTCTTTACAATGATCGTAAAGGAAGTGAAACTAATGGCCCTCTCAAGAGGACTCAGAATTCACCAATACCTGGACGACTGGCTGATCAGGTCCCAGTCTCAGGAGGAAGCCCAAGTGAACACATAGGCAGTGGTAGACCTAACTCAGTCCTTGGGGTGGATAATAAATCAGGAAAAATCAGGAAAAATCAGAACTGAAACCTACACAGGTGTTTTCGTTCGTGGGCTACGAATACCACCTCGATTCAGCCCTTGTAAAACCCACTCAAGAGAGATGGCTCAAACTTCAGGATTTGATCCTACGACTCAAGTCAAAACGTGTTTTGACTGCAAGATGTTTGATGTCTCTAATTGGGTTGCTAGCCTCAACGGAGGAAATGGTCCCGGAGGGACGCCTTCACATGAGGCCCTTTCAGTTTCATCTCAAGGAGCACTGGAGATATCCTCAGTCGCTGGACAACCTCCTTCCCTGGACAGAAGCCATTGCAGTCCACCTAGATTGGTGGCAAAATCCCTCCAAGGTGATGAAAGGTGCAGACCTTCATCCCAAAGACCACAGTATCCAACTCTTTACCGACGCCTCAAACGAAGGTTGGGGCGCTCACTTAGACCAAAACTTTACCAAGGGTCTGTGGTCAGATCGGGAAAAAAGGCTTCACATAAATGTCCTAGAATTGAAGGCGGTCTCCCTGGCCCTTCGAGACTTCAAGGACCAGTGCCAGAATCAAACAGTGTTGGTTGGGACGGACAACTCAACAGTGGTAGCCTACATCAACAAACAAGGAGGAACACACTCGGCAGAGATGTGTGCTCTCCTGTGGAAGATCATGACCTGGTGCCATCACTATCACATAACATTGAAAGCCAGGCACATTCCAGGGTGCCTGAATGTAATGGCCGACCTGCTATCCAGGTCCAACCAAGTGCAGTCAACCGAATGGTCTCTGCACCCACAGGTCTTCAAACAGATCTGCCAGAAGTGGTTCACCCCTCATGTAGACTTGTTTGCCACTCACCTGAACCACAAGCTCCCTCTATACGTGTCTCCTATCCCAGACCCAAGGCCTGGGACATAGATGCTCTGAACATAAACTGGACCAACCTCACAGCTTATGCGTACCCTCCTACGGCTCTCCTTCACAAGGTGATCCAAAAGATCAGGCAATGCCAGTGCCTGATCATCGTAATAGCCCCAGGCTGGCCAGGGATGCCCTGGTTTTGGGACCTAGTGCAGCTCTCAACAGAGATCCCACTGCAACTCCCAGTGTCAACAACCCTACTCAAACAGTCCCACAAGCTGGTGTTCCACAACAACCCCCAGCACCTGAACCTCCACGCCTGGTGTCTAGGAGCGGACAACTCCGAGAACAAGGCTTCTCTGTGGAGGTGGCAGAGAGAATTGCTGCCCCTCAGCGGTCATCAACAAGGACCATCTACAAGTCAAAGTGGGCCCTATTTGAAAAATGGTGCAGAGAAAATTCGGTGGATTTCTCCACTCCATCTGTGAAACAAATCTCAGATTTCTTCATGTACCTGTACCAAGACCTCAACAGGCACCCCTCGACCATTGATGGTTACAGGACTGCAATCGTTGACACTTTGGGCCCAACGGCCCAACATATTGCACACAATGCAGACCTTCATAGGTTACTCTCCAGTTTTCACAGGGATCGTCCTAAAAGTTCCAGAAACTTACCCAAGTGGAACCTTTCTGTTGTCCTTAACGAGCTCACCAAAGCACCTTTTGAGCCCATGAAAGACTCAGACCTCAAACATCTCACTTTAAAAACTGCTTTCTTGCTAGCCTTGGCCTCCGGCAAGCGCCGCAGCGAAATCCATGCCTGGGTCGCTAACAAAGTAGCTAATTTAGGCCAATGGGAAAAGGTTGCCTTGTTCCCTTCTTCTGATTTCATAGCCAAAAACCAACTAGCAAGAGAAGGTTCTCAAAGTGTGTCTCCGGTGACTATCCCTGCTCTGACTACCATTGTGGATAGACAGTTTAAAGAAGACAGGACCCTGTGTCCCGTACGGGCCCTGAGGTTTTATTTGGATCGAACTAAAGACCTGAGAGGGTCTCGTTCTCTCCTTCTCATCTCCTTTAAGAAGGGACATACCTCAGACATCAGACCCGCTACACTCTCTTCATGGTTGAAACAAACCATTTTACTTTGTTACAAACAAGCAGATCAACAAGCCTTGGACTTGGTCCAAGTCACAGCGCATGCCATCCGGGCCTTCGCGGCCTCTAAGGCCTTTTACGGTGGGGTATCGGTGGACCAAATCATGCAAGCCTGTCACTGGAAAGCTCACAACACATTTACAAATTTTTACCTAAAAGACCTTACTTGGTCGGACACCGACAACAATTTGTACCTGGGACCCGTAGTGGCTGCACAACAAGTCCTAGATCCTTCCCCTCAGACCAGTTGTCCTCGGAAAGAAAAAAAAGGGGGGGGGCACATCCGCTACAACCAAGTCTTCAGGAGTCTTTCCCAGGATCTAGGTATTCCTTTACCTTCAAGATGTTACGGGTAAGGTCATTTTATCCTTTAATTATCAAGTAATTTCTATTAAGGACTTATTTAGTTGTCATTAATCTCATATTCAGGTTGTAAAAATTTTATGAGATGCCCAACCACTGGGTTGGTCAGTCATACGTGAAGGGCCCTTTTGGACCCTCAGACCTCGGAGTGAGCACTGCTGCACTTCCGTCCTACAATAAAACATCTAGACAGTTTTAGCACTGTCTCTCATTTACTTAGGTTTTTGGCTCGTTACAGGCCCGGCCTTCGGGATAGGGGCACTGTAAATGGGACTCAGACTGGTATTTCTGGCACTATTCTATACATATTAATTCAAAATCTTAGAAAAAATGACATACCTTCCAGTCTCAGCTGTAATCCCGCCACCGGGCGGTTGAATTCAGCATTAAGTCCCACATGGTAAGCTATTGTAGCGTAATAAAATTGAAAATTTTAATTACTTAAATGTAGCTTTTATAAGCTACAAGCTTACCATGTGGGACTTAGAAGAGTCCCACCCTGCCTCCCCGCTGTTTACAGCTGAGGGGTAGGTTTAAAAAATTTCAACGAGAAAGTAGGACGATTGGTCAGAAGTTATCACGTGACGACAACTACCAGTGTATCCGGTGGCTAACAAGAACTGTCTTTTTTTCTAAGACGTTGGCCCCGGGTGTGGCAACCCGAGATCAGCATTAAGTCCCACATGGTAAGCTTGTAGCTTATAAAAGCTACATTTAAGTAATTAAAATTTTCAAGTTTATAAATTTAAATATCCACATATTTTTTAAACTAGATTTGGCCAACTCGGCGCCAACATATCCCAAGATAGGTCATCACTCATGCAACATGTTTTGACTGGGTATTTTCCTTGGGACCCATCTTCTGTGACATAATTTTGAGGAAAATATAATCAACAAAGAACTTAAGTAATTCAATCTAAAATATTTTTATTTGCATAGCAAAATGATATCCCCAGACGACAGATGTGAATCCAGGAACTTTGCCCACAAGAACTTAGCCCAATGTGAACTCTACCCACAGGACCTTTGCCCACAAGGAACTTTGCCCACCACAATCTTTATAGGGTAGGATGTCCACCCACAATACAAATTTTTCTTACTACATAGACACTTTCATTTTTATCAATCAATCAATGAATCAATCAATTAATCAATCAATACTTCCATTAGATAACTACTCAGCACATATAGTGTTGAAAGCGATAAACATTATTATTGTACTTCCTAAGTCACGCTGTATAAAGTATATAAGCTGATTTCATTAGCATTTAAGTCAGTATTGATAGATTTACATAGTATTGCAAAAAATAAAAAAAAACAGAGTTGGCCAAAACCTTTGCAATGAAGAGTACACATATACTAAAAAGGTTTCAAGCAAGTCCAATATTCATTGAGAACATTATTATGTTGTGAACATTACATACTTATAATTCAATAACACAATAAAAAGATGACCTTTAACATGACAGATATTGTACAGTTATACTTCAATAAAACATCAATAACATCAGCCCATACCCCACAGCCTAGGTAAATATTTTTAACACCATGAGATATGGAAGTACTGTATCAGTACAAAGTTCAGGATACTTTCAGAGCACTGTCCAAACAGGTCCAAACAACATTTAAATGGAGAAAATAATGTCTAAAAGAAAATAATGTCTAAGAGAAAGATAATGCATGTAAAGATGAAGTATTAAAACAAGACAATTCAATAACAAGATGACAGCATTAATCAGTAAACTAAAATTACAACACTCTTTATCTACATCTGCATGGCCGAATTATGGTTTAGATGTTTTGAATATTACCATGCATACAGAAGTGGTAATACATTCAATGAATGCTTATGTGAGGTGTTGGAGCAAAATCTGTGGCTCACTTGATGAAATTCCATCTGTTACAATGCGAAGTTGTAAAAGTAAAATTCTTAAGAATTCTAATATGACTTTAACAGTGCTTAATCTGCATCAAAAGACATGATGCTGTACACCTACAACCCCTAACCAATGTCCCTACCAAGCATCAACTTCCTACACCTTACGGTTTCAGAGATATAGTCCGGACAAGATTTTATATGTCAAGGTCACTACGGCAAGGTCAAATCAAGGTACACCATGACGTTGCACACCTACACCCCTAACCAATGTCCCTAGTAAGTATCAACTTCCTACACCTTATGGTTTCAAAGATATAGGCCGGACAAGATTTTATAGGTCATGGTCACTACGGCAGGGTCAAAGGTCAAATCAAGGTCAGGTCCAAGTGGCCAAAAGTCAAATTTCTGACCTTAAGGTGGCCATAAGTTCTTTATTATTGAAAGTTTAAGGTCACCTTAAAATAGGGATATTCCTTCGGGCACCCTTAACATGTGTACCAAGTTTGAAAAAAAAATACTGATCCGTTTTTTAGTTATCGCATACACAAGGAAATTTCTACGGCGGCGGCAGTACGGACCTGAATCCAATATATCCCCAATTTCGTCTGGGGATATAATTATGATAATTGATGTATAAGGAACAACAAGCAAGGTAATAAGATTAAGATATATTGTTTGTTCAAGAACTGAATTCACTGTATTTTTAACGTTGTATTTTAACAATGTACGGTATTTCTTTTTCAAAGGTCACCAATAATCTATAATAAGGGTTGAATTACATCTCCCTTTAATGTTGTCCCTTTAATCCAGGAAGCCACAGCAAAACCATAGAAGCCTTAAATAAAGGATCTTTAATCATTTGTTGGGATGTCATAGGTCCTTTCTAGCTGTGGGATTGAAAATAATATAAGCTTAAATGAAATATCTACTGAAAGCACATACCTAAAGTTTGTAAACATAAATATTTAAAAGACTAGTGCTATTTTTTCAACATAAAATTTTGCATGTAATCTATTGTAAAATGAGGTATGCTTATTGCTCAGTATGTTCTAATAGTCAACATAACAGAGTAAAATGTTCCAACATAATGTATATTTTGGTTTACAGTTCAATATTTTTTACTTACAAGTGAGCATCAAAGTTTCAATTCACATATTTACTGAAAGTCAAACCAGTAAACTTGTGAAATAACACAGGTCATAAATCAGTAAATATGCATATTTGCCAACAATTTTAGGGAATACACGTATTTACTGACCAAATCAGTAAATACACATATTTACTGAAAATTTCAGCAAATACGTTTATTTACTGATTTCACATATTTACTGTAACATATATAAATACTCAATAATACTCGTCTCCCTTGGCAAAATAGCAGAAAGCTCTTCCAAAACACATCTTAACCCTCCCGGTCACACCTACAATTCTGGATTACTGACCCTGAACGTCCCTCGACTCTCCCTAGGATAATGATTTTGTTTCACTAGCGCACTGAGTTCCCCTTTGTGGGGAAGATATTGCGCCTGCAAAGCAGTAGATTAGATTAGATCTTGTCTGCACATGCACCAAATGAAAAAGATGCTATGATGTCATATTCTCTAACAATGAGGGAGGTACTGCATGCCACTGAGCGAATGGTGGTAGCCTGGCTGGTCTCACCGATGGAGACACAGGATGTAATTTTCTGATGTTTTGGCGTGGCCGGATGGCAATAACTGTTACTCATTTAGCTATTGAGGTTGACCTCAAAAACAGGTACCATCTTGTAGGTACAGGGAAAGTAGCTCAACAACATATTTTAGTAAAACTGCTGTATAGTTGGTCAAGGTTCTGTACTATAAAGTGCTGACCAATGACAAGCGACTACCAGCTTTCTCACTTGAGGTCAGGCTGGGATTTTAAAATTCCCTGATGACCATCAAAGAAACTCATGGTGGCTATCTTGTTTTTCAAAATGAGGCAAAAAATGTTTCCAAGCAAGCTTCTGTAATGATGAACATATCCTGCAAATCTGAGAACTCTACCTACAATAACTTTGCTCTGGAGGGTAATGGGAAAATCTCTACACTCCTTGATGGCCATCAAAGAAACGCCATGGCAGACATCTTGTTTTTCAAAATGAGGCCAAAAATAGTCCCAAGCAAGCTTTAATAATGATGAACACCTATCCTGCAAATTTGATAACTCTACCTTTTGCTCTAGAGGGGTAATGGGAAAATCTGTACAAACTGGTAGCAGCATACCCATGCATAAACCATAGTATCAACCAGATGCTATCTGGTGAATACAATTAGGTTCATTATTATTACTAATTACAATTCAGCTACTTAACTGGCACTAACAATTTGAGTCTTCGAGAATCAATTAAACATGTTTGTTATTACAAATACCCCCAGCTAATTACAAAAGGGTTCCTCTAATCTAAATGGCTAGGCCATTTAAATGACACCCATTATGACAGTAGCCCCACTGTTTAAAATGGAGAGTGGGTCAAGATGCCAAGTAACAACATTCAAATTCCCAAAGGAAAATAAACTGACAGTGTGCATATTATTTATTCTTTTCTCTTGTGTAACAATATAAATACTTCACATAATGTTAGTCAGCGGCTATACCATAATGATTGTATACATTTTAAGGATACAAAGAGATACACACATATATATATATGTTTATATAACTTACACATACATGTAATTTCAGAATTTTGTGGCAGAAAATCCTGTGTCTTGTGAAGTGAGTGACCATTTCTGATTGTCACTACGTTAAGTATATCTTCCATTTGAATAACTGTTGTTTCATATCACCTAACTTACAAGAAATTCTCACCAGCACTTCAATAGACAAAGAATAGTATGCACACCTTTCATACAACCTAGTATTTTCTCACTTTTGCAGTTTTGAAATAATCTTTACATCCATTCATTAATTATTGTTGTATATGCATCTGTGCAAGTCTATTTCTCACAAACTTTTTTTTGTTTCATAAATGTAGCTTCTTCTTTGAAAGAGATGTACACTTGAAAGTAGCAAATCTATAAATGTCTTGAGAGGTACATACATATGTACATTACTGAATGGCACAGTGTAAAAGAGTTCATGAAAACTAGATTGGGCCAACTCGGCGCCAACATATCCCCAGACAGGTCATCACTCACGCCACAGGTTTTGATCGGGAATTTTTTAAAACATAATTACCCATTATTATATGAACTTCAGCACATCAATCTACTCTGTTTATATCTTCCAAGGAAGATGGTGTATCCCCAGACGCCGAATACATAACTCAAATTATATTTTCAATCTTCCTGCAATGATAACTCTAAACATATTTTCAAAGTATTTAAATGATTGATGATTGAATGTCCATTCTAAAATAATAATCCCAAAAGAGCATATCTGTTTCTATATTTGTTGACAAATAAAATATTATTTTTAACTCAACTCATCATACTTTTCAATCTTCCTTCAAAGTATTTAAATGATTGATGATTCAATGTCCATTCTAAAATTCATAATCCCAAAAGCGCATATCTGTTTCTATATTTGTTCACAAATAAAATATTATTTAAAAAAAAATTATTTATATTATTATTTTATTATATTATTTTTAGAATTTGCAAATTGTTTTCAGTTATTCATTTCCTCTATACCTATATATGTGGTCCATATATATGCAACCTAAATATGTGACACAATCTCAGTTCTGACTCCCCTTTGTGTTATATGTAATGAAGCCCACCACCTCCCACCCCCACCCCTCTCCCCTTCTCCACACCTCTCTCACTATTACACAAGATCTGCAACCCCATTGAGTTCTTTGTTTCTCATCTGATATCATTAAATACCTTTGTTTATTTAGTGTCACTCAATATAGCTGGAGGTCCCAGAGGTGGGTGGGGGGAATCCGGGTGGGGGATGCATAAATGGTAAACAAACAATCTATATAAAAGGGGTACTCAAATACAAAAAGAATTGAGAATTTTAAGTATGTGATTATCAACTGAAATGAGTTCATAACTGTAGGAGCTGTGTCAAAATTAACTGAGGCAAGTTGAATAAAACTGGGCTAGTTGAGGGTTAAAAATCCCCTACTTTTACTACATAAGGATATAATTTCATTAATATTGGGACTTAAAGCTCACTTAAAGTGTCCATTTTGTCTACTTGAATATGTTTAACCAGTTTCATTTTAAAAGGTTAAAAACTCAGCAAGCAGAGGTATAACACACAAAAATAAGTTCTTAAAAGACTAAGATAGCCATAACATTATTAATATTCAAAATTTAAATAGACAGGCATTTCCTTTTAAAAATTCAAAGATTTCAGCTCTATAACCCACATAGTTTGACAGTTACTGGGCTTTAAAGTGGCATAATGTCCATAAATTGGGTTTCTGTGGGCATTTTACAATTGTTAAAGAGACCTTAGCAATTAAACAACAGATCTGAAACTTTTTGGGGGACATACATAACAAACAAAAATTATATATAATACAGTTTAAGACTTGTCACACTAAGCATTTCCAAATAACAGGGCAAAATACAGAAAAAATGTCCAAAAAGGCACTTGGGCGAGTGTCTATGGCCCTCATACACAGGTTAAATGTCTACTAAAAACCTTGATTTTCGGCATATGTAAAAAGGACATAATAATGCATTCCCAGATGGGATTTCAGCTCCATCAATCACATAGTTTAACAGTCACAGGGCTTAAAGGTGGTTAAAAAGTCCAAATATTGGGTCTCTGTGGGCCTTTTAGAGATCTCGATGTGGCTTTCAAATTAAAGCTTCAGACTTAAAATTTGTTACATACTAAGATTACACATAGAATATGTATCTAATAAAGTTTGAAACTTCTCAGACTTACCATTTCCAAGTTACAGAGCAAAATATGTGAAAAATGTCTTAAAAGGGTCACTCAGGTGGGTGTTTAAGGTCCTCATACACAGGTTAAATGTCTACTTGAAGCCTTGATTTTTGGCACATGTAAAAAGAACATAATAATGTATTCCCAGATGAGATTTCAGCTCTATCAGTCACATAGTTTAACAGTCACAGGCCTTAAAATTGGCAAAAAGTCCAAATACTGGGTCTTTATGGGGCCTTCTAGAGACCTAAATGTGGCCTTCAAATTAAAGCCTCAGACTTAAAATTTGTCACATACTAAGATTACACATAGAATATGCATCTAATACAGTTTGAAACTTCTTAGACTTACCATTTCCAAGTTACAGGGCAAAATATGTGAAAAATGTCTAAAAATGGTCACTCGGGTGGGGATTTATGGTCCTCATACACAGGTTAAATGTCTTCTTAAAGCCTTAATTTTTGGCACATATATAAATAACATACTAATATCTTCCCAGATAGGATTTGAGCTCTATCAGTCACATAGTTTGACAGTCACAGGGCTTAAAAGTAGCAAAAAGTCCAAATATTGGGTCTTTGGGAGCCTTTTAGAGACCTCAATTTGACCTTCAAAATTAAAGCTTCAGACTTAAAATCTGTTACATACTAAGATTACACACAGAATATATATCTAATACAGTTTGAAACTTCTCAGACTTACCATTTCCAAGTTACAGGGAAAAAGATGTGAAAAATGTCTTATAAGGGTCACTCGGGTGGGTGTTTATGGTCCTGATACACAGGTTAACTGTCTATTAAAGGCCTAAATGTTGGGGCACATATAAGAAAACACATAGATATATTCCCAGATGATATTTAACTTAGATGCGAGACATAGTTTGAAAGCTACAGTGCTTGAAAGTGGCAAAAAGTGCATAAATTGGGTCTCTGTGGGCACTTTTGAGACCTTAAGTCGACCCCTTTGGGTAAACCTACAGCCCTAAAATTTTCTACAGACAAGGATTACATATCAAAGTTATACCTAGCGCAGTTTGAGACTCATCAGAATTACCACTTCCAAATTATAGGGCAAAATATGTGAAAAGTATAGCAAAAAATCCCCAAGTGGGGGTATTTATGGGCCTCAAACACAATTTTCTCCTCAACTTAAAGTCGTGATTTTCGGCACATGTACTAAGAACATATTAATGTGTTGTCAGGTAAAATTTCAGCCAGCTGAGCATCATAGTTTGTGACCTACAGGGCTCTAAGTGGCCAAAAGTCCAATTTCTGACCTTAAGGTGGCCATAAGTTCTTTTTTACTGGGAGTTTAAGGTCACCTTAAAATAGGGATCTTCCTTTGGGCACCCTTAACATGTGTACCAAGTTTGAAAAAAAAATATTAATTTGTTTTTGAGTTATCGCGTCCACAAGGAAATTTCTACGGCGGCGGCGGCGGCGGCGGCGGCGGCGCGACGGACCTGAATCCAATATATCCCCGACTTTCGTCTGGGGATATAATTATTAACAGGTTAACTATTAACACAAAATGTCAGCAGCACATTCTGCAAACTACAATACTGAATATCAATATCATAACTTTTTGTGAAAACCTATTTATCCCTTAATTTTTTTCTCTCTGGATCCTATTCTTCATGTAGAGTCTTGTTTATTTTGATTATGGTCAGATAAATGTAAAGAAAACATATAACACCAAGAAAACTAGATATGAAAAAACGCAAATACAATACTCATTAATCTATTATTCTTTACCAAAGTATAGATAGAAAAGGCTGACAAAAATATCTTATAAAAATTTACCAATCTGATGGTAAAACAACTGTTTTCATATCATTATCTGCAAAAATCATATCAACTTAATGTTAGACCTAACACCTATTACTGCTAACTAGAAATATTAATACTGACAATAGTAGGGCAACTAGATTACTAAAGCTACATCTGTTCTGATGTTACAAGCAAGCTCATGGAAACAAGGATCAAGGCATATTTTAACTCACGACACAAAGCAATTAGTAAGATTCATCTTCCAAAGATGAATATTAGTAAACTGTACTTACATATACTTGGAAAAAAAATTACTCTTTTGGGCTTTTCACTTGTACATGTAAGAGTACTTTGAAGAACAGAGATGTAGGTTACACTAAAGTTCCACAATCGGGAGCATACATCATGAAAGTAACCACATATTAAACTAAAGAAGAGAGGCTCTATAACTGCAATGTGGATTCTGTTTATTTGTCCCTTTTCTTAGCAATGTGTTGGCAAACAAAAAAATAATAACCAATAACACAGTTTATAAAATGGTGAATGTAAATCACAACCAGTTTACATACACTTCATAAAGAGATTTTTTCATTTGAAATTTATTTCAGCAATATTTATCGAATAACTTTCAAATAAAATATACATTAACACAGAATAGATCTGTGCACCACATGACTGATGGGAAATAACTGACAAGTGAAGAGGTTTTAAAGATCTTCTTACAATGTTCCATCAGCTAAATATTTTTATTTATACAGTGGTAAGCCCAATGTTTGTTCCAAACTAAACCCAGCCCTTTCTGGATTAACAGACTTATTAGAGAGGTTGCAAAAAACATTTTTCAAGTCCATATCTGTTTTCCGCTACGTTACACGTCAATGATTTCTGTGTTGAACGTCATTTCACAATGTCAAAAGTACCAGCCGTTACGTTTTTCACATTAAAAAGAGCCTTGCCATGTTGATCTTCGCCGGGATCTTCTTTTAATGTATGTTGCGTTTTTGTGCTACATTTTCAATAAAATGTTGTTCGCAACCTCCCTATTGCCTAATACTATCACTCAAACTAACACCATATCAGAAGTTTAGTTCTTGTATGAACAGATGTTAATTAAAACAAAATCTATTCTTGGTAGAAGTATATTAGTCCTTCTAAGGCCAATTCTAATTGCAATCTGGAATTCCTTGGAGATAAAAGTAGATCAATATTTCTGGTACAATAGAATCAACACAATATGGTTCAAAAGTATTCACCAAATGTAAAAATACTGATCAGAATATTTGTCCATCACTTGTCATCAGTTGTTTTGGATAAGTGCTAATTTTTTTAAAGTTTCAGACAAAAAGAAATACACTTTATGAAAAAGATGCTTTTGAACTACCACCAACAATACATGAAACATATTTTCATGTAAGAATGAAGTCAGACTCATGTAAAACTAAAAAATGGTGATCCACCAATTGCCACTATATGGTACTCTAGCAGTCAAGTTCTGCAGAATATTTGCACACAAACTCAATGTGACCGTTGCTGTTCATGCTTTACAAAATTTGTTTTTAACCTTTCTGAGTATTTTTTTTTTTTCTCTTAAAATGTAACAAGGTATTTTGCACAATGTACAGCAAAATCACTAAATGTTGGACAATGACAAAGGGAATTTCCTTAAAGTTTCCTTAAGTTTAAATAGATATTAGGCTTCAAAAGGCTTCATACAAAGACGCAGTGAAAAAGTATTATCTCAAAAAAAGAATAATTTCATTTCTGTAGCCTTTGAAGTTACTTCCTATTGTTTAAAAAGAATCCAAACATGCTTAAATCAACTTTACAAAGCAGGAAAATAATAAACCAATGGTTTCAGTTGTTTTTCGTAAAGCATTTAAATAAGGAAGGATAAATTTACATGAAAATTTCCCACAAAACAATGTGACCTTGAATGACAATATGTCATCTATACAAAATCCTTTATCTTGAAAGTTGATAAGAAGATAATAACACAGGCATGTCATTAGTACTGAAGCTAACCCAAAGAATTATAGAATCAAAAACCAAAAGTTTAAACTCTACCTACTAGTTAGTCAAATGAACATTCATATAAATACAGTGTTTTGTTTCAGCAATCAACTGCCATATTCTTAACTACCAAACCCTCTTACTAAAACAGATACTTCCGCTTAGCATTCTACTTGAGGCATTTGATTTGTGTTTTTATTATATTATAAAGTACATTTACCAACTAAAATTAGTTTCTTTTTGAGAACCTAGTATACACAGCAGATTATAAAGGATGATGTACACGAAACATCACTAACAAAGGCAGCTGAAAACTAATATTCTACAATAATTTACACACACTGTGTGAGCAATTCAGACATACATGATTTTGTTTCAAATTTTAGTTCACACAAACCCCCAAAATAAGGAGGACACAAATCAAAAATGTGAAGAATAGACCAACGATAAAATCTACAGAGATTTCTTGTTCATGTTGGTCCTAAATGGGAGTTCTCACTTCTCAATTCAGGCACAGTCTATAAATATTAACTCTTCCCTTAATGTTCCTCAAAGACCATGGACTTACTGGATTTGGATATGTTAGTTATGTTACTGCAAATATTATCAAATGCTCCAAATATTAATTGCAGCAACATTAAATGCATCTTTTAGGAGAAAATAGGTCATATTTTGTTTGTTCTTGTTACATAAAGCTAGATTGCTGATGTAGATTCAATTCTTCTCCAAAAGTAGCCTACAATGAATAAACCTCCTGCATTCAGATATATTTTAGAGGTCATTCCAAATATTGAGAAATTGTCAAAAAATTAATTTTTAAAAATACTAAATACAGATGTTTTCAAATGGATGAACGTCACATTTTGTGAGGTTTAATTATGTAAAGCTACTCTGCTGCAACATTTTTTTTTTTACTTCATAGAGCTATTTCCTTTGACACAGATCTAAACTTTCATTGTGAAAACACTTTTCAAAATATTACTCTCACAAATGACCACATAACTTAAATGGCTTTGAAGTGAAACCATACTAAATCTTCTGGGACCTGTTACCAGTGTTAAATATATGTTCAGATGTAGAGGCTCAATTCAAATATCTGAAAAGTCTTCGTACATTAAAAGTGAACTGGAGTAAAAAAACAAAGATAGTTTCAATAAAAAATCCACCATGTTCCACCACGCTTACTGCCCACTGAATAAAGAAGTGAGAATGGCCCTAATTACCCCAGTTCCACTTTTGCAATTTATCTTCAAATACCTCGATTAAAAACTCGGGAGGCTGCTACAACTGATCCTGTTGAATAAGGACAAGAAAACTTACAAACACGTGATTTATCCCAGGTGTAACTAGAAGTCTGACAACTGAAAAGATTGCCCTTTATGGCCCAAAAATATTAGTCTTATCATCTGCTCCTGAGTGCTATGACTCCTGAAGAAACTCCTCATAAGCTAAGTAACTCTTGTGCAGCACTCGAGAGACTGGTATGACACATCTTCTCTTCTGACAAGGTTAATTAACTTCCTTTTTCATACAAGAGTGCACAGGATTTGTTTTAATTTGTGACACCATACACATAAGTTGTAGCATCCTTAAAAGTCACACCCCCAATAGAAGTCCTAGGTGACTTACCATTGAGAAGATAGCTCATTGCCCTCAAGTCAGAAATGCTGACATGCAAAAGGTTTTTTAACATGTTCAAAAACTGAAAAGAGTTACAACAATTGCCCCCGAGTTTGCTGATGACTTGACATGCACAAACAAAAGTTATATGACTTCTACTAGATGCTTCCCCGAGTTAGGAGATAAAATTTCAGCAGTGGGACTGGGGTACAAAGATTCAAAGGGTACAAGGCTTCATGCACTCTGTCACTACATTCTCTACAAAGTTATAAATATACACAGAATTAGTAGCTGTGATACAACTCTAGTTTTCCATTATGTTCGTATTCTCTTTCGGATGGTTCACCAAGAAATGCACTGTCTTAAATTGACTAGGTCTATATGTTCTTATCGGCTCGACTTGGAATGTTGAATCAACCATTGGAGAGTGATATCTGGAAAATTAGACAAAATTTCTGTGAAACATGTTTTGCAAGAGAAAAGGAAGAAAATAAACTTGATGCAGATGGATTCTAGTACATTTGCTTGCAATCCTATATTCCAAAGATTTCACCAATATTTGTCATTAAAGTTACTTTATATAGCATGGAGCTATGTTAACTTTGTGACTAGTTAATTTAATTCTTCATAATTTACAGATAGAGGGAAGACTGTGTCACTACTGTGTTCATGAGGTAGCTCTTGGTAATCAAAACAGAAACAAACTAGAGGATCGCTTGCAAAACAAAGTGATTGTTTTAGCAAGACAAAAACAAAGCATCCTGAAAAGGAAAAATAATGACAGCTTAATCCTGAAGGTCAAAATTTCATCGATATCGCTCTATCTAGCACGGTTTTCGAGATACAAGCATTTTTTAAAAGAAATTTGAAAATTCCAAATGGCCGCCTTTTGGGGGAGTGGAAAAATTCTTTAAAACTGGGAAAGGCTAGTCTTCACAGACCCCCTGTGGGTCAAAAATTTTGGCAAAATCGCTCTATGTCACACTGTTTTCGAGATACAAGCATTTTTTGTGTTATGCAATTTTTGTGAAAAATTTTTCGAAAATTCAAAATGGCCGCCATTTTTGACGGGACAAAATTGTTTTGAAAATTGGGTCAGCTACTCAGCAGAGTTATCCTGTGGGTCAAAAATTTTGTCAAAATCGCTCTATCTAGCACGGTTTTCGAGATACAAGCATTTTTGTGTTTTGCATTTTTGAAAAAAAATTTGAAAATTCAAAATGGCCGCCATTTTTGGCAAGTGAAATATTTGTTGAAACTTGGAAAGGCTAGTCTTCACAGATAACCTGTGGGTCAAAAATTTTGCCGCATTCACTCTATCTGGCACGGTTATCGAAATACAAGCATTTTTGTGTTTTGCAATTTTTGCAAAAAATTCCAAAAATCAAAATGGCTGCCATTTTCGGTGGGACAAAAACTTTTTGAAAATTGGGTCAGCTACTCAGCAGAATTACCCTCCAAGTCAAAAATTTTGTCGAAATGGGTCTATCTAGCAGAATTTTCGAGATACAAGCATTTTTGTGTTTTATATTTTTGAAAAAAAAATTCGAGAATTCCAAATGGTCGCCATTTTTGGCAAGTGAAATATTCATTGAAACTTGGGAAGGGTTAGTCTTTACAGATATCCTGTGGGTCAAAAATTTGGCCGAAATTGCTCTATCTCACGCGGTTTTCGAGATACAAGCATGTTTGTGTTTTGCGATACTTGCAGAAAATTCAAAATGGCTGCCATTTTTGCGGGACAAAATTTTTTTTGAAATCGCTCTATCTAGTACAGTTTTTGAGATACAAGCATTTTTGAAAAAAATTCGAAAAATTCAAAATGGCCGCCATTTTTGGCGAGTGAAATATTCGTTGAAACTTGGAAAGGCTAGTCTTCATAGATACCCTGTGGGTCAAAAATTTTGCCGAAATCCCACTAGTAAATTTTTATTTTATGAAGAAAATGGTTTGAAAAGTGCTCATATATCACTAGTATTGTTCTATATGTGTACCTTACGAGCCTATATTTCCAATTTTGTGTTTTGCATTTTTTTTTCAAAAATTCGAGAATTGAATATGACCCCCATTCTGGGAGGAGAAAATTTCTGGAAAATTGGAGAAAGCAGTTTATTCACATACCCTGGTGGGTCAAAAATTTCGACAAAATCGCTCTATCTCACACGGTTAAGGAGATATAAGCAGTTTTGTGTTTTACTCGTTAAGAAAATTGTTAATGCTTAATAACTCAGTCATTTCTTAACCTATCCCTGCCAAAATTTAATGTCGCCCAGATCTTATAGAAGGAAGGTATTTTCTAAATTTCAGGTGGATAGATAAAATGCTTCGTAAGTTATCATCCGGACAAGGACGCCCTTCCAAAAAACACATTTTTGGTCATGTGACCTCTCTGATTGGTGAAAATGTCATCGTAGCATATTCAGAAAAATTTCCCAGGGCTACTGCATACACCTCCCAAATACGAAAAGAATCCACCTTATGGCTGCGAAGCTATTGCGAAAAAAAATGTGGATCCGGCGGAGTCACTTCTCCCATATACAAACAAGCATCCCTCGCGGGACGCTCAACTATCTGAATTCTGGAACATATAAGTCTTCTTTCACAAGGAGTGTGTTAGTGATGATCAAAATGCAATGATACCCACCAATATTTTCCTTCTCTTTACAGGATATAGAATAGCAGCAGATTTCTCTATCCTGTACTGCCGACAAATTCCTAAAGCAGAAACCAAGAATACATTTACCCAACTAAAACACTATTCCTAAAAATATATGCAAGTTAGGCTATAAAATTGTGCATAGGTGTACAAACTACTATAAAGAGCCATAGACACGAAGATTTCTGAGATATGAAATATCTCAATTGAAATAATATCTCATGAAAGAATGGATGTCACACCATGTAACATAGTCATACTTTTGCAAAGGACAGGATATCAGTTTCACTCTGAATGAGTGGTATGAGTATGAAATTGAGATATGAAAAATACTTAATTGAAATAAAATAATACTTAATTGAAATACTGAAACAAAATATTACAGTATCTTGAAACTGAAACACTCAGTATATATATAACATAACCATCTCTAGATCCCTTTTTTTAAGAGTTACAACTGATTTACACAATAGTGAAAACCTCAAAGTAACTATTGCTCAACTATGCAATGAACTACAGGTCTGTAATGTTACTATGTTATAGCTGACCCAAAAGTAGGTGAATAACATAGTGAAAGAAATTACTCTAAAATAGCATCAGAGATGCCCGTACCCCACAGCCTGGGGAAATATTTTTCAACACCATGAGATATAGAAGTAGTGAAACACTACACAGATTGGGATACTTTCAAAGCACTGCATGTAAAGATTAAGTATTAAAACAAGACAATTCAGTAAACTAAAAGTTATGAAGCTGTAAAATTTCTTAACTGGAGAATAGCTGTCAATGAAAATATCACAATTATGTAGGTCGAGTTACGGTTTGAATGTTTTGAATATTACCCATACATACAGATGTGGCAATACATGCTTATATATGGAGTTGGGGCAAAACCTGTGACTCACTTGATGCAATACCATCTGTTACAATGGGAAGTTGCAAAAGTAAAACCCTTAATGAATTGTAATATGACTTTAACAGTGCTTAATCTACATCAAAAGACACCCAAAGGTTCAACAACCAAGATTCAAGTAAAAAGATATGGGAGATATAAGAGAGATAAAACAGTATCACATATCCTTGTAGAGAGATAAAATAGCATCAGATATGCAAGGTCAAAGGTGAAATCAAGGGCACACCATGACGTTTTACATCTTCACACCCTAGCCAATGTCCCTACCACGTATCAACTTCATACACCTTACGGTTTCCGAGATATAGCCCGGACAAGATTTCATAGGTCAAGGTCACTACGGCAAGGTCAAAGGTCAAATCAAGGTCACGCCATGACGTTGCACACCTACACCACTTAACCAATGTCCCTATGAAGTATCAACTTCCTACATCCTACAGTTGCTGAGATATAGCCCAGACAAGATTTTCAAACTCAAGGTCACTGCGGCAAGGTCAAAGGTCAAGTCAAGGTCACACCATGACGTTGCACACCTACACCCCCTAACCAATGACCCTACCAAGTATCAACTTCTTACACCTTACAGTTTCTGAGATACAGGCCGGACAAACTTTTCCAACCCTTAAGGGTTAAAATGTCTAAAAATATTTTAAAAATATGTGGTACATTAGGAAGGGTAAGTTTTAAGCAGAATTATCGATTACCGGTAATAGAAACATAGTGAAACATAGTAAAATTTATTTAAAGCCAAGCTTTCATTACAATGAACATATCTGGTGGATATAATTAATACCTGATCTACTAGAGTATTTAAAAATCATCACTATCCAGGCCATATTATGGAAAAGTACAGAATATAGCTAGAATATATGAGCTTTCTGATATTCAGAGTGTTAGAAAACATAACTTTCACAATGAAATGTTAACTCTGAACAATGTTCAGAAATTTTTACTTACAATCTCTCTATAAGTTCCTTTTCATCCAGTGCACCTGGTAAGTCTCTTTTATTACCAAGAACAAGAACTGGAATACCTAAAATAAACAAACAGTCTCATTTACAACATAAGAAATATGTGACCTAACGAAATCTATAACTCACTATAGCGTGCCATCTTCTTGGGTCAGTATATGCACTCTGGTAAATGGCAAGAACACAAATACATGACATTAAATAACAGAAAAATCTCTTCACACTTTCATCTTAGCAAAAAAAAAAAAAAAATTTTAGTACATAGCCAAATTCGGCTGCACATCTCTGTAACAGAGTGGTAAACAGAATACAAGTTTATTTCAACTGGTGGATGGTTGATTGATTCGGTGGTCGTTGATGTGTTTCAAGACGTAATAGAGATTGAAGATTTTAAATCTTTATAAAAAGAAGAAAAAAACAACAACCCAGAGTCTACAATGATGCAACAAAGATCATACCTTTGAAACTTCATAAAGTAAATAAACATCCAAGTGTTTCTAAATTGTTTTCTGCAGTTTTCTTTAACATCATCTGATGACACAACTTTCTGTTTCTTTTACATGTACCACCATATTTGAAGGAAGTGGACATTTTTGCCCAACAGTTGGCGAAAAAAAAAATACTATCAGAGATGCCCATACCCCACAGCCTGGGGAAATAGTGTTGGTCACCATGAGATATAGCAGATGAAAAAATAAAGGTATCTTTCAGAAACACAGAGTGTAAGCTATTGTGCAGGAGAAATAACACTTGACAAATAGAAAATGTATGCAAAGACAAAACATCAAAAACAAGAGGGTCAAAGATGCCCCAAAAGGCGGGTTGTGCAGGCAGCAATAAGGTTAGCGACTGCTGTAATTACATTTAGAAACAAGGAAAGAAATGTTAGGTCACCCATTTAAATGAGTGTTAGATGTGCTAAGAAATGTAAAACTTGTAATCTAGGTTACATAATTGTATCTAAGCTATAAATGGACAAACGAAACAATGGAATTAAACCAATTTCGAAAGCAACTTAGCTATGATGGTGATGTATCTCCCTGTCAAGTTTGAATTCGATTGGACAAAGCGTTTTCGAGTTAGAGTCCAGAAACAGAAATGTTGACGGACAGACAAATGGACAAAAAACAGACAAACAAACAGACAGAATTACATCAATTTCAAAAAGAACCTAGTTATGATGGTGATCTATCTCCCTGTCAAGTTTGAATTCGATTCAACAAAGCGTTTTTGAGTTAGAGTCCAGAAACGGAAATGTTGACGGACAAACAGACAAAAAAACGGACAAATGAAAGGACAGAATTACACCAATTTCGAAAGGAACCTAGCTGTGATTGTGATCTATGTCCCTATCAAGTTTGAATTCGATCGGACATAGCATTTTGAGTTAGAGTCCGGAAACGAAAATGTGGACGGACGTCAGACACATCAATCGGGTTGGTTACACGCAACCCACCTAAAAAGACAATTACTTAACATGACAGCATTAATCTGTAAACTGAAACTTATGACACTATAAATTTAAATGTGTCTCAAATGTGGGAGTAGATAAAATTCTGGCAGAGCCAAGGTCAAATTTCACCCCATGATATTGTACACCTACACCCTCCAACCCAAATACACCTACCAAGTAACAACTTCCTGTACCTTGAGGCTTCTAACATATAGCCACGACAAAATTTACAAGGTCCAGGTCACTACAGCAAGGTCAAAAGTCAACAAGCTCACACATGGCATTCTTAAGTTACATTTCCCAAACGAATATCCCTGGAAAGTATCAACTCCTACTGTTTACATATTTGGAAATGTAGCCCTGACAAGAATTTTTAAGTTCAGGGTCACTACCACAAAGTCAAACCAAGATCACACTGAGGTTGCACACCGACACTCATTATCCAATGTCCTTGCCAAGTATCAACTTCCCACACCGTAGTTTTCAAGATACCGCTTGGACATAATCTTCAAATTCAGGATCACCATAGCAATGTCAAAGGTCCAATCAAAGTCACACCATGATGTTGCACAGCTACCAACGTCCCAACCAAGCATCAACTTTCTATACCTCAGTTTCTGAGACACAGTCTGGATAAGTTTTTCCTACCACCCACCTGACCAACCAACAGCCATCTACATGCCATGGGTGACAAGAACACTGAACAATTGTTCATTACCTGCTAACTGTGGTTTGTCCAATAAATTGTGCAATTCATTCCTTGAGGCTTCAATCTTGTCATGATCTGCAGCATCTACCATGTACCTACAAAATCATTAACATATATCCTTGATATATTAATGTACTACCAAAAATCATCAACCTCTTAATTAATGCAACAACTACAGCAAAATAAAATAAAAATGTTCTACACTGTACATAGCTAACACATTATCAATACAATCACTGTATTTCATGTTTAATTATTAGAGTTATTTTCATTGAAACAATACCAATTAGTCACAGATACAAAACAAGAGTAGAGTGCCCGTGAACGGGCACTGTGTCAGCTGAGCGAGTGTTTTTGATTTGTGAAGGTGATAATGAGAGGAAAGCATATCTAGAGGATCGCTCGCAAAAAAAAAAGATAATGTTTTTGCATAGCAAAAACAAAGCGTCCCGAAAAGGATATAAAGGTGAGTGCTAAAGTATTAAGAAAATGCTTCGTTTCTAGCCTTATACTGTTGTGGCAATCAAAGTCAGCGCAGTCTGCTCTATCTAGCACGGTTTTCAAGATATAAGCATTTTTGTGTTTTGCAAAAAATAAAAAAATTCAAAATGTTCGCTATATTTGGCGAGACAAAAATATTTTGAAAATTGGCATGGCTACTCTGCAGAGATACCCAGCAGGTCCAAAATTTTGTTGAGTTCGCTCCATATAGCACGGTTTTCGAGATATAAGCATTTTTGTGTTTTGCAAAAACTTTGAAAATTCAAAATGGCCACCATTTTTGGGGAGACAAAAATTTTTGTCAAGACCACTGCCGCGGTGTGTATCTTCCGCCGAGCATTAAACCAGAAGAAATAGCTTTTCCAAGATATTCACAATTTTTCATTTTCGTGTGTGAAAGCTCTTCCAAAAGTAGGTGAATGAGTTATTTGAGAAAAATTGGCTATCTGCAATACTATTAAGAGATAATTCACATTTACTCATTTTGAGTAGGTGAATAATTATCTATGGGTCTGAAACTTCAAGTGAAAGCTCTCCCAAAAGTAGGTGAATGAGTTATTTGAGAAAAATTGGCTATCTGCAATACTTTTAGAGATAATTCACATTTACTCATTTTGAGTAGGTGAATACCGGTAATTAGCTATGGGTCTGAAACTTCACCAAGTGAAAGCTCTCCCAAAAGTAGGTGAATGAGTTATTTGAGAAAAATTGGCTATCTGCGATACTTTTAGAGATAATTCGCATTTACTCATTTTGAGTAGGTGAGTAATTAGCTATGGGTCTGAAACTTCACCAAGTGAAAGCTCTCCCAAAAGTAGGTGAATGATTAATTTGAGAAAAATTGGCTATCTGCAATACTTTTAGAGATAATTCGCATTTACTCATTTTGAGTAGGTGAGTAATTAGCTATGGGTCTGAAACTTCACAGAGTGAAAGCTCTCCCAAAAGTAGGTGAATGAGTTATTTGAGAAAAATTGGCTATCTGCAATACTTTTAGAGATAATTCGCATTTACTCATTTTGAGTAGGTGAGTAATTAGCTATGGGTCTGAAACTTCACCAAGTGAAAGCTCTCCCAAAAGTAGGTGAATGAGTTATTTGAGAAAAATTGGCTATCTGCAATACTTTTAGAGATAATTCACATTTACTCATTTTCAGTAGGTGAGTAATTAGCTATGGGTCTGAAACTTCACCAAGTGAAAGCTCTGCCAAAAGTAGGTGAATGAGTTATTTGAGAAAAATTGGCTATCTGCAATACTTTTAGAGATAATTCGCATTTACTCATTTTGAGTAGGTGAGTAATTAGCTATGGGTCTGAAACTTCACAGAGTGAAAGCTCTCCCAAAAGTAGGTGAATGAGTTATTTGAGAAAAATTGGCTATCTGCAATACTTTTAGAGATAATTCGCATTTACTCATTTTGAGTAGGTGAGTAATTAGCTATGGGTCTGAAACTTCACCAAGTGAAAGCTCTCCCAAAAGTAGGTGAATGATTAATTTGACAAAAATTGGCTATCTGCAATACTTTTAGAGATAATTCGCATTTACTCATTTTGAGTTGGTGAGTAATTAGCTATGGGTCTGAAACTTCACCAAGTGAAAGCTCTCCCAAAAGTAGGTGAATGAGTTATTTGAGAAAAATTGGCTGTCTGCAATACTTTTAGAGATAATTAGCATTTACTCATTTTGAGTAGGTAAATAATTAGCTATGGGTCTGAAACTTCACCATGTGAAAGCTCTCCCAAAAGTAGGTGAATGAGTTATTTGAGAAAAATTGGCTATCTGCAATACTTTGAGAGATAATTCGCATTTACTCATTTTGAGTAGGTGAGTAATTAGCTATGGGTCTGAAACTTCACCATGTGAAAGGTGTTCCAAAAGTAGGTGAATGAGTTATTTGAGAAAAATTGGCTATCTGCAATACTTTTAAGAGATAATTCGCATTTACTCATTTTGAGTAGGTGAGTAATCATCTACGGGTCTGAAACTTCACCATGTGAAAGCTCTCCCAAAAGTACATGAATGAGTTATTTGATAAAAATTGGGTATCTGCAATACTTTTAGAGGTAATTCGCATTTACTCATTTTGAGTAGGTGAGTAATTAGCTATGGGTCTGAAACTTCACCAAGTGAAAGCTCTTTGGGATAGCTGCTCTGCAGAGATACCCTGAAGATAAAAAATTTCGTCGAAATCGCTCTATGTAGCACGGTTTTCGAAATATTAGCATTTTTGTGTTTTGCAATTTTTGCGCAAAAATTCGAAAATTCAAAATGGCCGCCATTTTTGGCAAGACAAAATTTTTTTGAAAATTGGCATGGCTACTCTGCAGAGATACCCTGTGGGTCAAAAATTTCGTCGAAATCGCTCTATCTAGCACGGTTTTCGAGATATAAGCATTTTTGTGTTTTGCAATTTTGCGAAAAATTCGAAAATTCAAAATGGCCGCCATTTTTTGCGAGAAATTTTTTGTTTGAAAATTGGCATGGCTACTCTGCAGAGATACCCTATGGGTCAAAAATTTCGTCGAAATCGCTCTATCTAGCACGGTTTTCGAGATATAAGCATTTTTATGTTTTGCAATTTTTGCGAAAAATTCAAAAATTCAAAATGGCCGCTATTTTTGGCGAGACAAAATTTTTTTGAAAATTGGCATGGCTACTCTGCAGATATACCCTGTGGGTCAAAAATTTCGTCGAAATCGCTCTATCTTGCAGGGTTTTCGAGATACAAGCATTTTTATGTTTTGCAATTTTTGCGAAAAATTCGAAAATTCAAAATGGCCGCCATTTTTGGCGAGACAAAAATTTTTTTCAAAATTGGGATAACTACTCTGCAGAGATACCCTGTGGGTCAAAAATTTCGTCGAAATCGCTCTAGCTAGCACGGTTTTCGAGATATAAGCATTTTTGTGTTTTGCAATTTTTGCGAAAATTTCGAAAATTCAAAATGGCCGCCATTTTTGGCGAGAGAAAATTTTTTTGAAAATTGGGAAAAGTACTCCGCAGAGATATCCTGCGGGTCAAAAATTTTGTCGAAATTGCTCTATCTAGCACGGTTTTTGAGATATAAGCATTTTTGTGTTTTGCAATTTTTGCGAAAATTTCGAAAATTCAAAATGGCCGCCATTTTGGACGAGACAAAATTTTTTTGAAAATTGGGAAAACTACTCCGCAGAGATAACCTGCAATTCAAAAATTTCGTCGAAATCGCTCTATCTAGCACGGTTTTCGAGATATAAGCATTTTTGTGTTTTCCTTATTTGGAAAATTCGTAATGATTAATTAATCATTAATTACTCGGCCATTTCTTGACCAATCAATGCCAAAATCTAATGATTTCCAGATTTTAATAGAATGAATGTATTTGCCAAGTTTCAGGTGAATTGATAAAATTCCTTTCAAGTTATCATCCGGACAAGCTTCCCCATCGAAAAAAGACATTTTTGGTCATGTGACCTCTCTGATTGGTTGAAATGTCACTGCAGCATATTCAAAAAAATTCCCCAAGGCTACTGCCTAAACCTGCCAAATTTGAAAAGAATCCGCCTAACGGTTACAGAGTTATAAGGAAAACAAAATGCGGAGCCGACGGAGCCGCCGGAGCCTGAAGCTCTCCCATACACAAACAAGCGTCCCTTGCGGGACGCTTAATTATCAGGGAAAGTGCTGTACAGAAGTACAGTAAATGGTAATTGAACAGCATGTTAGAAAAGAAATTTCGAAGATGACAGAAGGACAAAAAAGTTGTGCCCTGCAAATGGTATTATAAAGGAAAGTAACAAGGTAACTGTTTTAGTGTAAAAAGTAGGTTAAAACATATTTAAAGAAATACTGCAAATGCAATATCCTCGTTCAACCTTGAAGAAGGGGTCCAAGGTCAAATCCAACCACACAAAAACATTCCCAGCCCATGAATTCCTATAGGTTGGTTTACCATCCCAAACTTCTAGGACCATAATAAGCGAGTTATAAGCACTTTTAAGTTTGGCTATCCTCGTTTGACCTTGAAGGCAGGGTCCAAGGTCAAATCCGACCACACCAAAAGATTCTCAGCCCATGATTTTCTATAGGCTGGTTTACCACCCCAAACCTCTAGGACCAATAATAAGCGAGTTATAGGCACTTTTAAGTTTCGCTATCCTTGTTTGACCTTGAAGGAGGGGTCCAAGATCGAATCTGACCACACCAATTGAGTCCCAGCCAATGATTTCCTATAGTTTTGTTTACATCCCAAACTTGTAGGACCATAATTAGCGAGTTATAAGCACTTTTAAGTTTGGCTATCCTCATTTGACCTTGAAGGCAGGGTCCAAGGTCAAATCCGACCACACCAAAAGATTCCCAGCCCATGATTTTCTTCAGGTTGGTTTTCCATTCCAAACCTCTAGGACCAATAATAAACGAGTTATAAGCACTTTTAAGTTTGGCTTTCCTCGTTTGACCTTGAAGGAGGGGTCCAAGGTCAAATCAAACCACATCAACAGATTCCCAGCCCATGATTCCAAAATGTCTGTTTACGATCCCAAACCTCTAGGATCAATAATGAGCAAGTTATAAACACTTTTAACTTTGGCTATCCTTGTTTGACCTTGAAGGAGGGATCAAAGGTCAAATCTGACCACACCAGAAGATTCCCAGCCCATGATTTCCTACAGGTTGGTTTACCATCCCAAACCTCTAGGACCAATAATAAGGGAGATATAAGCACTTGGCGGCCATCTTGTTTTTCAAAATGAGGCCAATAACATTCCCAGTCAAGATTTTATAATGAGGAACATATCCTGCGAATTGAAGATCTCTATCCATAATATCCTTTGCTCTAGAGGGCCAACAAAAGTTCTTGTCTAAAGTCGAATAAACGTCCCTGGCAGCCATCTTGTTTTTCAAAATGAGGCCAAAAATATTCCCAGGCAACATTTTATGGTTATTCATATATTCTGCAAACTTGAGAAGGCTAGCTATAATATTTTTTTCGTTAGAGCGGTAATGGTGAAATCTCTCTACACACTGCAGCTATCCAGTGGATACAATGATTTACTCAACAGTGAGAACCTGAAAGTAGCTATTGCTCAGCTGTGCCATGACATACAGGTCTGCAATTTCACTATGTTATAGCTGACCAAAAATTATGTGAATAACATATTTAAACAAAATACTCTAAATGCAATAGTTTTCAAGTTATAACTGACTTACTCAACAGTGATAACCTCAAAGTAGCTATTACTCAGCTATGCAATGAGCTACATGTCTGAATTTTTACTATGTTATAGCTGACCCAAAAGTAGGTGAACAACATATTTAAGCAAAACACTGTAAATGCAATAGTTTTCAAGTTACAACTGATTTACTCAATAGTGATAATCTGAAAATAGTTATTGCTCAGTTGTGCCATGAGCTACAGGTCTGTAACTTCACTATGTTATAGCTGACCCAAAAGTAGCTGAATAACATATTTACACAAATTTCTGTAAATGCAATAGTTTTCCAATTACAACTGATTTACTCAACAGTGAGAACTTCAAAGTAGCTATTACTCAGCTATCCAATGAGCCACTGGTCTGGAACTTCACTAAGTTATAGCTGACCCCAAAATAGGTGAATAACACATGAAACAAAATACTCAAAATGCAATAATTTTCAAGTTATAAGTGATTTACTCAACAGTGATAACCTCAAAGTAGCTATTACTCAGCTATGCAATAAGCTACAGGTCTGAAATTTTACTATGTTATAGCTGACCCAAAAGTAGGTGAACAACATATTTATACAAAATTCTCCAAATGCAATAGTTTTCAAGTTACAACTGATTTACTCAATAGTGAGAACCTGAAAATAGCTATTGCTCAGCTATGCCATGAGCTATAGGTCTGTAATTTCACTATGTCATAGCTGACCCAAAAGTAGGTGAACAACATATTTTAACAAAATACTCCAAATGCAATATTTTTCAAGTTACAACTGATTTACTCAACAGTCAGTACCTGAAAATAGCTACTGCTCAGTTGTGTCATGAGCTACAGGTCTGTAACTTCACTATGTTATAGCTGACCCAAAAGTAGCTGAATAACATATTTACACAAATTTCTGTAAATGCAATAGTTTTCCAATTACAACTGATTTACTCAACAGTGAGAACTTCAAAGTAGCTATTACTCAGCTATGCAATGAGCCACAGTTCTGGAACTTCACTAAGTTATAGTTGACCCCAAAATAGGTGAATAACATATTGAAACAAAATACTCTAAATGCAATACTTTTCAAGTTATAAGTGATTTACTCAACAGTGATAACCTAAAAGTAGCTATTACTCAGCTATGGCATGAGCTACAGGTCTGAAATTTTACTATGTTATAGCTGACCCAAAAGTAGCTGAATAACATATTTATACAAAATTCTATAAATGCAATAGTTTTCAAGTTACAAGTGAGTTTACTCATGATGGAAGTTACTGAAAAGCCCAAAAGTAGCTATTACTCAGTTAGCTATTGAGATAGACACCCAAGTTACTCACCATGTTGTACCTATGGAAAAAGTAGCTGAACAACATATTTTAACAAAATGCTCTAAATGCAACACTTTTCAAGTTATAAGTGATTTAGTGCATGATTTCATGAATTTTAATGCATTAAAAAATATTTAAAAAAATTATTAAAAAAAAAAATAAGACAGATCCAGGTCTCATACTCACACAAGACAATCTACCTCTGGCCTAGTACATATATGCAAGATATGAGAGAAATCCTTCAAATAGTCACTGAGAAAATTGTGATAAAGTGTTGGAATTTTCACACTTTTGGTGGGGGTACCTCCCTTGTAATGTCTCTAGCAAACAGACGAACAGACAGATTTGCATGCCTTGAACAATTTTTCATCCTCGATAGATAAGGTATCTTTTAAAAAAAACAGCATGTCTCTAGGCCTTGTAGTTTTGGAGAAGAAGTTGTTCACGCGTACGCAGGCGTACACGCCGCAGATTGATGACATAATGTCAGCTGACTGACAAGTCAGCTGACATAAAGATATGTGTAGTGGTGTAATCATCTGGGTTTATGAGGTCTCGATACTGTGAACAAAGTAGTGCCATTGTTTCACAAATTCAACCTCAATTTGCTCTTTAAATAATGTGCATTGGTACCTTATTTTGAAATAAAATAGATTTTATGTTTCACTTGTGCTGACAGTTGTTAAAATGGTGAATATTTGAAGTAATAAAAAGTAAATAAAATAGCATCAGAGATGCCCGTACCCCCCAGCTGGGGAAATAATTTCAACACTATGAGATACAGAAGTAGTGTACAAAAGGTACAAAGATGCTGATACTTTTAGGGCATTGTCAGTTACATAAAGTTCCAAATAATGTTTAAGTAGAGAAAATAACATCTAAGAGAAAGAAAATGTATGTAAAGATAAAATATTAAAACAAGACAATTCAATAGCAAGATGACAGCATTAATCAGTAAACTAAAAATTATGAAGCTGTAAAACTTATTAATTGGAGAATAGCTGTCAATGGAAAAAGCACAATTATGTAAAAGTGCATATAATAAACAGTTGCAGAAACCATATATATTTTTCATAAGAGAAAGATGTCTCAAATATGGTAGGTGAACACACTTTGGCAGAACCAAAGTTAAAGGTCACACCATGATGCACATCTACACCCCCTAACCAATGTCCCTACCAAGTGTCCACATTCTACACCTTATGGAATCCAAGAAATAGCCCAGACAAGATTTTAAAACTCATGGTCACTATGACAAGGTCAAAGGTCAAATCAAGGTCACACCATGACACTGCATACCTACAACCACCAACCAATGTCCCTACCAAGTATCAACTTCCTACACCTTACGGTTTCCAAGATATAGCCCGGACAAGATTTTATAGGTCAAGGTCACTACAGCAAGGTCAAATCAAGGTCAGACCATGACGTTGCACACCTACACCCCCTAACCAATGTCCCTACCAAGTATCAACTTCCTACACCTTACGGTTTCCAAGATATAGCCAGGACAAGATTTTATAGGTCAAGGTCACTACAGCAAAGTCAAAGGTCAAATCAAGGTCACACCATGATGTTGCATACCTACAACCCCTTAACCAATGTCCCTACCAAGTATCAACTTCCTACACCTTACGATTGCTGAGATATAGCCCGGACAAGATTTCATACGTCAAGGTCACAACAGCAAGGTCAAATCAAGGTCAGACCATGACGTTGCACACCTACACCCCCTAACCAATGTCCCTACCAAGTATCAACTTCCTACACCTTACGGTTTCTGAGATAAAGCCCGGACAAACTTTTTCCCACTGCCCGCCTGCCTGCCCATCCAGACACCATGGGTGAAAACAATACACCGACAGCCCTTAAAGGCTGTGGGGTAAAAACTTTTGTTTTTTCACTTCCTGTAGGAAGTGGAAGTAGTCATATAGTTACGTCACAAATCAAAACAAAACCGCATTAAAGTAAAAATTATATGAATATTTCATTATATTTTTATTATATCACTTCAAGAATAAGCTAAGTTAATGGTTGAATATGTTTATGAGATGCATTGCAGATGAGCATTAATCCTTGATTATCACCCATTTGTTTCATCATCAGTGAATCTGAATTATCGCCGCTCATGATGACACCACTATATATGTGTTGTGTAACATAACTGAGAATAACAAACTCTTGACTTTATTAAGTATCCTCTCATCCTACCAACACTGACAAGAGCAACATGTTTAAACTCATAATCTTGTGTTTGAGACAATTACAACAATCAATGGGGCAACATACATTTATAATTTTGATGTATTAAAAATGTTATTTAAATGAAACAAAGTTTGTCCGGACAGAACAACTTACACAATAGCATTAACTCCACGACAATATCTCTCCCACATACTTCTGAAACGTGGCTGTCCACCAATGTCCCATAGCTGTAACAGGAAAAGTAACTTGCACATTTTCCACAATGAAAAAAAAAGAGTTACATTGAACTCAAAATATCTGGCTTACAAATTTGGTTAATTACCATTGCAAGAAGAGATTCGGACTTTAATTTCAGTGTGTGATATTGTTTGTTTCAGCAATGCCACAAATACATTAAATCTTGGTGAAGAGTTCAATTTTACAGAGAAATATACTATGTCTGGCATAAATCCATTTTTAAAAAGTACAAAAATAACTTTACAAAAAAAACTTTACAACTTACATTAATTATCAGCACATAAAGTGATGGAACAACTTTAAATATCAAAAACAGAAATAACAATTTCTTCGGAATGCCAGAGCCAGAACAGTTTTGCCTAAACATAACACTGATTACTATTATAACACCCCCACTTTGAATAATTTGCTGTAACGCAAATAATCCTCATTAAAAGGCTCATATAAAAATCCAAAATTTTGTGCTATTTATTTACATTAACACTATAGTGGACTGTTTACAAAAAATTGAAACTGGTTTCTTGGATTTTAGAATAAAATTAAATCAGGTATTCTGTAAACCTGTCACCGATAAGTCAAACTTAACTGTGATTGTACATGAGCCATAATTTAAAACAGAAAACATCTTTGTGAGATATTTTGATGTAATTTTGTTTTTACTGAATGTAAACTAAAAGTGTGATATGTCCCCGATATTATGTTTTTTAAATTGTTTTGATGACACATCAGCCCTTACAAAGCCTAAAATAATGACATTTTCAATAACTGGTTCTTGTTAGTGTAATAATATACCGTCAGAAATGACATATACCAGGATTCTTTTAACTGAAGAGATGTTCTTACCTTTATTGTTACATTTCCTTTTGTAATCTTCCTCATGTTGAACCCTACTGTTGGAATCATGTCTTCATTGAATTGCCCAGACTGTGAAATAGAAAACAAAACAAATTTGCACAATTTAACAACTTAAAAGCAATTTTTTAAAAATTGTTTTTATATAGTACATACTTTGTTGAAATCATAAATGTTTAGATTTACAATTTTTTTTTCGTGAATTTAAACACTGATACAGGCACAGGAAAAGATGAGGGCAAAAATAACAACTGGGAAATATATAAGTTACAAAAATACTGCTAATTTAAGTACTTTTATAGTACTTCTTGAGACAGATGTTAGTTCAAACTAATGCCTGTATTATTGATACAATTATAACATTTTATACTTCTGGTAATACCACTTCTCATTAAATTGCAACAATGCCTGCATTAATCACCCTTTTTTAGAAGATCAAAGATTTTCATTGTTAATTGCTGCTGTCCCTGATGAAGGCACTCTTTTAGAAAATATTTTATACTCTTCATATTTAATATTGACACGGACCATTTGCATTTGAGGTCACAATGTTACATTTAATGATCTGGATGTCAAAATATTATGCTTGTGCAAAACAAATTATAATATAAACATTTTAAACATAAGTAAAATTCTATTTTAAAAATTAATAACAATATAACAATTGAATTTTTAAATTGACTAACTCTGATCTATGTGGATTCAAAATCACACCAGTTTTCAATTGTCACCACACCTGGGGAATTTGTATTCATATTTTTATTCATTAGTATTGGCATACACTACTGTGAGTATTCATATACTGTTGTGAAAAATGCAAGTATTTTGTATTATTAGAATACATTTCAAAGGTGTTTGTACTCATGAATACTTTTCATTTATAACTCTTGGATTTGATTTTTTTTCTGAATCACATTGCACGGGCAAGTTTTATATTATAAAATGAAAATTTGCTTGTTTTTATTGTTTGTTTTTTTTTGTTTTTTTTTTATTATTTATTTTTTTTGCATGTATGCTATAAAACATAATAACACAATAATGACACTGTCCCACCAAAGTAAAATATTTATACAACTAGAGGAATGCTTTTGCTAAAAAAAGTGAAGCATCCCTGAAAGTTTAAAATGCTTTATGGTTTTAATACACATGCTGTAAAACTAAGAATGTACAAAGCTGCGCCGTATGCTTTCCCAATACCTCTTAATACATTCTGAAGCTATAAAAGCAACGATAACGGAGATATAAGGCAAAAACTCAAAATCAGCTATTTATGACCCCAGTTTGACCCATAAGGGGGGGGGGGGGGGTCGGGGGGTAAAACTGACCGGCTATTTAGACTCTCCACATATGCTTTCACAATACCTCTTAATACATTCTGAAGGTATAAAAGCAACAATAAAGGAGATATAAGGCAAAAACTCAAAATCAACTATTTTATGACCCCAGTTTGACCCATAATGGGGGGGGGGGGGGGGCGGGGGTAAAACTGACCGGCTATTTAGATTCTACACATATGCTTTCCCAATACCTCTTAATACATTCTGAAGCTATAAAAGCAACGATAAAGGAGATATAAGGAAAAAACTCCAAAGCAGCTATTTATGACCCCAGTTTGGCCCATAAGGGGGGGTCGGGGGGTAAAACTGACCAGCTATTTAGACTCTCCACATAGGCTTTCCCAATACCTCTTAATACATTCTGAAGCTATAAAAGCAACAATAAAGGAGAGATAAGGCAAAAACTCAAAATCAGCTATTTTATGACCCCAGTTTGACCCATAAGGGGGGGGCCGTGGGGTAAAACTGACTGGCTATTTACACTCTCTACATATGGTTTCCTATTACCTCCCAGTACATTTTATGGCTCTAAATGCAATACTTAAGAAGATAATAGGGGGGTTGACCTAAATTTAAGGCTTTGAGATTGGAAGGTGTCAGAAAATCACTCGTAAATGAGACATTTTTCAAGGGATTGCTCCCAAAATCTAATCAGCTCGCGTTTTCGATAGTATGAACATGTGTGTCAAATTATAAGGCTGTGTAGCAAGTAGTTTTTAAAAAATTGTTTTTGATCATGTGACCTTCATAAAGGTCAAAGGTCAAATTTAAGCACGCAGAAAAATTTTCCCATGCCTAAGGTATATAACTGCCAAATATGGTTTGAAACCTTGTAATAATAAGGGAGATATTCAAGGGAGACCATAATGCGGCGGCGGCGGCGAGGAAACTGAGGCGAAAACAAATAAGTGCCCTTTCACTGGAACCGACAGGCCGGTAACTATGCATTTTTGGAGGGTCGGGACCAATGTATAAATGGTCGGTTAGGGTCGGTTGCAAGTTCCCAGCCTGTCGGGGAGAGTCGGTAAAATATCAAACATGTTTGATATTTCTACGACCGTTGCCGACCCTTGTATCCGACCCTAATTTCAGCCCCCTAGCAACAGGTCTGTCGGTTAACTTAACGGGCTGTCGGTTACACTTCCCGGCTTGTCGGTTAATCCAACAGGCCTGTCGGTAACAAGTATACAGCTTGTCCCAAATATGGACTTCCAGACTGTATGTGATGACTCACCGACCGTACTGGAAGTGTTACACTACAGTCGGTAGCTTTAGCCGGCCTGTCTGTAATTGTTCCTGACAGGCCTGTAAAGTAACTTTTACAGACTGGGTCCTAGAGCCGGGAAAATTTGTAACCGACAGGTCGTAAACTGAAACAGACAAGCTGTAAACAATAACCGACAGGCCTGTAAAACTAACGGACAAGCCGGGAAATATAAACGACAGGCCGGCAATATTTTTGCGTCTTACGGCCCGACAGTTTGAAAAGCTGTGGGTATAAAAAGGCGAGTTGGTAGACAATCTGTGTATATTTGGGCTTGACTTGTCGAGAGACAACTTGGTGTGCAGCTTTGATTTTAGGTTTTTATTTTTTGGAAATTAGCTTAAGTACTGAGCTAGGCTGAGCTGGTTGGAACTGAAATCTGTTCTGTGAGGTTTCTCTTTTATTTTAAGTTTTGTTTTTTAAAACAAGCTGTACAATTGACTGATTGATCATCATGCCAAGGGACAGAAGGAGAAAGATTGAGACACTCAACCACAGTTTGAGTTAGGAGATACAGCTGAGGATACAGAGAGAAGGAGGAGGGAGAGAGAGGAGAGGGATGAGAGAGAGGAGAGAGCAGGAGGAAAGGGACAGAGAGAGGATGGAGAGAGATAGGGAAGAGAGCCCGGAAAGAGGAGAGAAGAGAGTGCGAACTGATACGGATGCTGATGTAGAAACAACTCAATCCAGACTCATTTTCCTGAGTGATTCAGACGAAGAAGCCATCGTAAAGTTCGTTAAACAGCATGAGGAACTTTATGACAAGACCAACGACAGTGTCAAAGACAAGCAGAAGAAGGAAAGACTTTGGGAGCAGCTAGCAGCTACCAGAAACTTGCCCCTCAAGACTGAAGAAGTGGTTCGACACTCAACGTACCAGCAGGGTTGGGTACAAATATGTATCTGTATTTGTATTTAAATACATCCAAAAACACGTATTTGTATCTGTATTTGCAATTTTTAAATTCTGTGTATTTGTACTTGTATTTGATCATTGTATTTAGGTGTATTTGATCAAATACAAATCAAATACCCAAATACAGATGTTATTTCTTGTGTCATACACACCTTAAATGATACTCTATTTACTTAGTAATAATAAGCTTTCTACTAAAGGCAAAGTGAGAAGTAGATATATATTCCCAGTCATTCACAAGTAGCATTGTTTTGTACAGTGTTAAATTAAACAAATACAGAGGGAAGCCACAACCCCCTCCACCCTAGCTACCTGTTGTCTCAGTGTAAGAGGCTCAGACTGGTCAATCAGTACAGTCTGCTTAAGGTTTATGTAAGATGGCCTTACATTTATTCAGGAGTGATATCAAAACACCATTATAAGTGTGGGCAATGAGGACATGAAAAGAGATTGCTAACCACATTGTAAACTTCAACAGCTATAAGCTATGTTTAAGTGACACATTTGATGGCCAGGAATACTGGACACAATTGCAATTGGGAATTTAGTAGCTGGTGTTCATTACAACAGATGTCAACCACAATAAAGTCTGGGTTCATAAATCCCTCACAATGACTTTTGTGTCAATTGTTTTGTGAAATAAAAGCTTATACAAAATAAAAGCCAAGGGCATTATAACACCTTCTTCCTCAAGAATCATTGCACACAATATCTCTTGTCACTGGAAATCTTATTCCTTCTAAGGTTGTCATGTCACACCTGAGTTTTTGACAGATTATGGAAATATATATAGTGAAATAAAAAAATTATTAGGTAGCTATTGTTTTTACTTATATCCTATAATCTCAATCCCTCAGTGTCACACTCTTGTCACTTGATATTTTTAATCTGTCTTTTTTACCCTGAATGATTTAAAATATTAAAGTAGTATTCACTGTTTTGTTTTAACTGTTTAAATTATTAGCATTGATCCTGTACACTTTCTACATTGTTTAAAGTAACTTATCTGCTATACAAGTCACTTGATGTCCTATTAAATATCATGAAAGTTCGGGGTTTTTTTCCAGTTTTGGCCATTTTTTCCGGTTTTATCTAGAAAAAGGGGGTTTCATCCAATTTTATCCACTGTTCAGGAAAAAAAATAGGTTTTGTCCGGAAAAAAACAACCTTGGCCACTTTGAAGCACTGATTACAAAATAATGTAAAAACGAATTTTTGGCAATGAAAGTATGTAGATTAAACATGGATGTCTAAAATAAATAAATATTGAAGCTACAAAGATGACATTCATATCCTTTTAAAAGGGTTTTTATTGTAGGTTAAACTGCTTTTTCTTCTATTATGTGTGGTTGTATATTTGCTCATAAGATATTGGAGGAACTGTTATGCACACCTGAGGTAAGGAACTATTGGTAAACCAAAATTTAACTCTGAATAATTTTTTCTCAAGCTTTTAATCAATAACCTACACAAGCGTTATTCAAATGCCTTTCTAATGGTAACAATTATTATTTTTGTGTGTAAAGATTTTTTAATATTTGTAAAAGATGAATACCTGGATCCTTATTCTACAACAATACTTAGATAAGGTGACCTTAGATCTAAGTAAGGGGTTGTTTTTCACTTAAGTTTTTCATGCACTTTGTACTCAGAAAACAAAAGTTAGGAATGTCCAATTTCATCATTTCTTACTTCAAATCTAAGGGTACTTTATACAAGTCGGAACCGGACCCGGACCAATTTCCGGACTGCCCTAACCACCGCCCAACAGATGCTGGTCCACACCCACAGAGTGACAAAAACGTGAGGCTATGATGGTGTTTCTCACAATATTTTACAAATATATAATCCAGCAATATTTTACTGTCACCGCACCTGTTGAACTCTTCTGGCAGTATAAAAGAAATAAAATATCAAATGTTGGTACTTGTACACCTATATAAATATATATATGTTACAGTAAATATGTGTAATCAGGGAATAGGCGTATTCACTGAAAATTTCAATATATATAATATATATTGTGCATAGTGGATTAATTTTAATGCAATAAAATTGAGCACAAACCTTTTTGAAAAATACCTTTGTCATGATGCCCGTGTGTATATGTGGTTAAAATAGTTTCTATTATAAATTATTTATTTAGATGCTGATGCCTTTCCATCTTACAGGAATTTGGTTGAAGATTGATAAACATAAAACAAATATAAAATATGCATGTAAAAATATAATATTCACACCATTTCAAAGGCAATTTATTACATTTTCTGGTGCTTTTTATTTCGTAAAAGTATTTCCGGAGATACAGCCATTTTATTATGAAGGGGAGGACAAAAATTCGAAATACAGCCAAAACGCCACCAAACCATAACGCCACTCCATAACGCCACCACATGTTGTGATATATATATTTAATTCAACTTTGCTCTGCTATACCTAGTTTACTGTAGTCAGCAGGGGATAAATAAGAATATAAATAAATAAGGTTCAAACAAAAAGGATTTTTCACATCTTATATAAATTAAACTTCACAACCAAGGCTCATGAGATGCTGTACATGTATGCATAAAGAAAATGTCATATAGACATATATTGTATTGTAATTTGAACTCTGGCAATGAAAATTTTATTTGCTTTGTTTCTTTAACAGGTTTAGCTCTGTTTAGAAAAATTAATATAATAAACACAAGTTATGTACCTGGGGCCGTATTCACGAAAGGTCTTAGCCAAGTCTTAGGCTTAAGTTGGCTATATTTTTATACAAAAGTTAAGCCTAAGACTTGGCTAAGACCTTTTGTGAATACGGCCCCTGCATATTCTGTACATTAATGTGGGTTAGTGGTGGCGTTATGGTGGTGGCGTTGTGGAGGTGGCGTTATGGTTTGGTGGCATTTTGACTGGTACCCAAAAATTCGCCTATTTTCGCCCACCATGTGCATTTGTTTATGTGCTCTCCGAGGTTTGTTTACACCGGAAGATCGGAACAACGAATAGGCTCACTCGAGACAAATTTCTGGAGTGCGGCAAATCCGGACTGCAGCATATTTTCTAGGGAACGGTTTTACCGTACTGCAGCCACACCCTATTTTAATGACAATATAGTGTACTACTACACATAAAAGAATGAAAATATGAGGATTGACAATATCTCCTAAATAGTATGCAATGTGCTATTCAAACATTATAAGAAGACACTTATAATGGTTATGGAAAATAAATGTACATAACTTCATTGAATCAAAGTCTGAGTCATAGGAATCACAAGGTATGAAGTATGAAAATACATTTCTAAACAACTTACTTCCTGATTTTATTAAAATTTAGATTTTAATGACAATAATTTCAATATGATGTTTGCTATTAAGTGCTATAAGGCTATGGACACCACAGAAAAAACATTGATAAATTCTGCACAGTAGTTTGTGCAATACTGTCATACTTATGGGATGTTGTGGTTTTAATTGGTATCATGTGACCAGCCAGCATACATACCGCAATAACATTAACAAACGTTGTTTTTCCTGAATATTGCAATCCAACTAAAGTAAGTTCCATTTCTTCTTTCCAAAATAAACTCTTAAACCAGTCTAAAACCTTCTGAAGTAAGGCTAACATCTTGAATTGTTAATTTATTCAGCTATTTTGTCTGCTTCTCTCGCAAATTTCTTATTTTTGTTTTCTTCCTCTAAATTAATAATCAAACGACTGAATTCGGACTGCGGTAGTTTAGAATCTCCTTTCAACACTAGGAGCAACTTTGCATTAAAACCTATGGTGCATCTTGGCAAATATTTATGCATATATTTATATACACTGAAATATTTCACATGCATTTTTTTAAATTTCAAACTATTTATTAACACTCACAGAATTTATGTAGCACTGTTCCCCCAAATTTATTGGTCTTAACATACTCATTTCTCAAATCACCAATTGACTATAAAATGCCATTCATTTCTTATTTAACCGATTTTAAAATGTAATCACTTGGTATATTTCAATGAATGCATATAAAACCCAACAAACAAGGACATCCCACATTCTCAGTACTGAATTTAATATACAAATTTAGTATGGCTATATTTGGATTTTCCTCAAGCTGACATCAAAATTAGGATAGTTACCAGATCAAACAGAAATGGGTATTGTGTCACAACATGAATACTTGCTATCTGAGTATTGTGTTTATCTTCTTGAAGTTTTTTTACACAATAAAAGTGCACTTAACTTTTTTCTTTTTTTTTGCAATGGATGTTTTTAGTGTGGAAAATTAAAACAATGACTAAAGTATAAAAACAATTACACTATTAACTTTAGTTATTTTTGTTTTTAAAGTTACCCTTTTATCTTGAATGCATGGTTAATTAGAAGTATTTTAGCTGCGTTATGAGTTAAGGTTTAAATGCATATCACATATTGTGTTTATTCATGGTGACTTGAAAGATACATAGTTATCACAATGTAACATAAAATTCAATCAGCTAATTTAACTGATAGTAGTAGTAGTATAAAATATTTATAAATCTATAAATTTATGAAGACACCCTCAAGAGCACTGATGTTCAAGCAGGGATAGTCTACTTTATGGAAGGAAGTCTGTGTCCATGTTAGGGTGCGTAGAGAGAAAGACTATGGCGGAGGGTAGGCTCACCTGTTGTCTAAATCCGTTAAAATTTTGCTGGATTCTGATTTCTTGGGAATTTGTTTCATTCAGTGACAGGCAGCTACTGTGAAACTGCACATCCCCATGCATATGTAAGATATGGCCCAAAAAACTGAGAGGTGATTACTCCATGTGAGGTCACTACGCTTAATTAAAGAGGACTGATGTGGCAGTTGGTTCAAACTTATTGTATTGTATGTAAGAAGGTTTCATTTAATCACTATATAGTACTGAAGGGGGAGCCAGTGTTATTTATGTAAGAAAGGTGTCACCTGAATGAATTTATTTAGTTTACACATGATGAGGTATAGAGCACTTTGAATTATTTGAAGACTACTAATATTTATCCTTTTGTGTGATAAGGCAGAGAGTTGTCCAGATGGCTGCTGACTATGACATTTGCCCTCTTTACAGCTATTTTATTGGCTAGTTACCTATAAACCCATAGTTCATAGTTCCCAGAGGTGGTAGTGACAAAGTTAGTTAGTCACATGTCTTTGCATTGAGTTGTCAGAGGCCCTTGGTGGCCTAGTGGTTAGCAAGTTTGGCATCTAATCATAGGCTGTCACCTCTGTGGGTTTGAGTCCCACAAGTGGCAAAGCTGAGGAGCTGTCCCAACATGACCCTGTCTGTTGAACAGGATGTAAAACCCAATTTTGACTTTGCATTGAGTTGTCAACATCCAGGATGACACCAAGGTTTTTCACTGATTTGGCTGGTTCCATGACATTACTGAGACTTACAGGGAATAATGACTTCAAGGAATTTTCAGTTTGATCATCATGCATCCACTGATCAAAATAAATTCAGTCTTGTCAGGATTTAATTTAAGTTTGTTATTTCCCATCCACACCTCGATGGCTTCAAGGTAATTTTCCAGTTCAGTAATATTTGAATTAAATTCCATGAGTCAAGTTCCAAGTAAATTTGTGTATATCATCTGTATATAAATGATTTGTGGCAAGAAATTTAGAGGTGACAAGGGTGAAAATGAATAGACCCAAAAAATGAACAATGAGGACCCAATGGGGGAGTTGAAAAGCACTTAAAAATGACTATGAATCTTTTTTAATCCTCTGTTTTCTTGAATCAAGGTATGACTCTATCCATTTGATCACCACCCAGTTAGTGTTATACCATGCAGTGTTTAAGGTAGTCAAAGAGATTATATATATTACAGTATACATTAGGGAGACTTGAGCTGTTTTTACCTTAATTTGTGACAATAGTAAATATATCCTCAGTCAGTTCATATGTTGCATATATATATTTCTTTTTAATTTGGTGCTGCACATTATCCAAATATTTGCATACTGGATTGCTTCAGTATCTCTTCATAATATCTTTGATTCTTTTATTCTGGAAAAAAGACAATCTGGTATTGCTTTGATAATACAAGTATCCATCAATTGAAGAACCTTGGTGTCTGTTTTGATGCTAATTTTTCCTTTGCTGATCATGTCCACAATATTTGTGAGACTTGCATGACAAATGCATGATCCCAGGTGGGTCAGATGGTATCTGCACAGATGAGGCGGCTATCCTGGCGGTAAATGCCCTAGTGAGTTGTCATCTGGACTACTGCAAATCACTTTTTCAAAGTCTGTTCAGTTTCAACATGCAAAAGCTGCAGTGTATCAAAACACACTCGGTAGGATTGTTGCAAACTGCAATAGATATTCACAGGCATCTCCTATTCTTGAACAACTCCATTGAATGCCATTTGAAATTCACAATATTATTAAAACTGCCAGTTTAGTTTATAAGTTTCTCTAAAGTGGTCATGGGGGGCCACGGTGGCAGGGTGGTAACTCTCTCGCCTCCCACCTCTGAGGCCGGGGTTCGGTTCCCGGCATGGCCTCAAGTGGGAAAGCTGGTAGTTGCTTGCCGTTGGTCAGCAGTTTACAGTACAGAATCCTAACAAACTGTATGTACTGGTTTCCTCTGCCCTTCCAACTACCCGTCGTGATATGACCTGTACAGTGTTGAAAGCGATGTAAAACCCCAAATAAATAAATAAATCCACAGTGGTCATCCAAGCTATTTCAGTCCTCTTTTCATTGTGGAAGATATGGCATGAGATACAACTGTCCAGATAAAAGGTTCCTGGAGGTTCCTCAATACTACCCATCTGTATATAAACAAAAAAACACTCTGGCCACAGTTTGCTTTTGATGCTCCCTCAGTTTGGAATGATTTACCTGATGATGTTCATTTTGCCCCAAACTCTTGTCTCTTTCAGAGAAAAAGCTAAAATCTTATCATTTTTCCATCTTAGCATATAAACTATCTGGTGTCTCCATAGTATCAACCGGGGGCCACGGTGGCAGAGTGGTAACACTCTCGCCTCCCACCTCTGCGGCCGGGGTTCGATCCCCGTCATGGCCGTAAGTGGGAAAGCTGGTAGTTGCTTGCCGTTGGTCGGCAGTTTACAGTACACAACCCTAGCGAACTATATGTACTGGTGTCCTCTGCCCTTCAAACTACCCGTCGTGATATGACCTGTACAGTGTTGAAAGCGACGTAAAACTCCAAATAAACAAACCATGGTATCAACCTGGCTATGTCTATGGAATGATTATTATTGAATTGGACCTGGTGTTGTGACTTAGAGTCTGCCTTGGCATAGATCAAGTGTTTTAAAAGTACAGAATAGAATAAAATACCATTAAATGTTTATCCAACATAAATATCTCAAGTAAAAGTGTACACTTCATATATGAATCTTTTTACATTTTCCCTAGCTAATCTTGCCAGTTCATATCAGCTTAAAAATATTTTTTCAGTCGTATATTTTTTCAATAAACTCTTTCTAATGTCCCAACTTATCTTTTCTGCTGCAATAACTAACCACTCAACTAAAGTTTGGGTAGAGTAAAAAGGATCAGTTGTAACTTCTACACAAAAGTAAAAGTTGGCCATGAATGGCAAATGATGGTATAAAAAGATTAATCAAGCAGCGAGAAGTAGAAACAAGACATGACACATTATGACTTTTGAGTGTCTTACAACCTGAAAAATCACACAGGAATAAAAAAATTAATTTTGCATGACACAATGGAAAGGAAGTCATATATTTAAATACACGTTGCCATTTAACTATGCTTTTACTCAATATTATGATAATTAGAATTTATAATACAATATATATTCACTATAAAGATAGGGACATATCTTTTTACATAAAGCATGAATCTAGTAAGTGCACATGGCAGTTGTTTTTTTTTTACACAAAGAATACTTTGGAAAATGCCCATTGGAGAGGAAAGTGGAAAGTTGACTGATGTATGAGAAGAAAGCATTTAAATGGGTGTTGGGGCTTTACTTGTAATAGTTCAGGTATCCAGGACACATAATGAGGCTGCAAGCTCTCAAGACACAGAGTGACGCACTTAAGAGGAATACCATGGAGACAAAGACTCAGTAGAGTTGATAAATTGGAGAAGATGCAGATCTAGAGGTGGCTGTCTAGGCTCTGTGCATAATCTGATAAGGGCAAAACAAAGATCATCTGCTTCAATGATCAGGGCAGGAGGCTATCATCAACTTCATCATGGAGCATGTACCAGAAGTGCCAGCAGTTGTACAGGAATAGCTAGAAAACGTCACATCGTTGGGAGGCTTTTGTGAAACTAGGAAACTGTGTCCGGCAAAACTTATTGGATCCTGTCTCAGAGAAGTAGGAAAGGCTAGCTGCAACTACTCAAATCTGGACTGGTTGCTTCAAATATACAGATAGACAGAAGTGACTCACTATATAGCACCTTAAATTTGATTCTTTAAAGACACACAATGTTCACCTCAAGATGAGGGAGCATTTCAGCAGGATTGTGACTGATATCCAAGACTTCATGAATAATGATAGTGAAAGTCAACAGAAGTTTGCTTTGATGAAGTGGTTAACTCTTGATTTGAATAAAGTTGGTGTTTCTTAAGTGCTTGTAACAGTGAAACTTTTACCCTGGTCCTCCAGCTAGAGAGCAGACAAAAGCCATAAAAGCAACCTTAGACTGTATTTACCTCATATGTGCACATCCAACCAGCCCATGGATCCTCAGTGGTCTAGCAGTTAGCAGGTTTGGTATTTCACAAAATTACTGTAAATTTTAGTTATTTCTTGAAATTACTGATTAAATCAGGAGTTTCCCAAATTCCCTAAAGCTTCAGGAATTTCGTGAAGAGCTCAGCAGAGGCTCTATGCTCCACACATCAGGCTTTCTGAATTTTATTGTTTGGCTGCTCTTGCTGGGTTTTTGCCTTTTAACTTTGCCATCTCCCATGGCTTCTGGTGGGACAGGAGGTTCACGGTGGCCAGTGGTTAGCCAGTTTGGCCAAACCCAGGACCACCCAGGTGTCCAAAGGTCACCTATGCAAACATTAGATCAATACACAACAAATATCCTGCCATTGCAAAATTTATTTCTGATAATGACACCGATCTCTTCGCCATGTCTGAGACCTGGATAAAACCTGACACCACAAGTGCAAATCTGTCCGAAATTACCCCACCAGGCTACAAACTCTATCAACAGCCACGAGCGGCCTGTCGCGGTGGAGGATTGGGCTTTTTTGTCAAAGACGGATTGGATCCCTCTGTAGTTCCAACAAAGACCTGCACCACTTTCGAAAATTTCCTCCTCAAGATAACCCTTCACAAAGAATCCTTTTACTTACTTAATATATATAGACCTCCATCCTCCAGTACTACATCCTTTTTTGACCAGTTTCAGTCACTTTTGGAGGATATTCACCATACCACGGAGAATCTGGTGATCATCGGCGACTTCAATTTTCACCTCGAAACAACATGTTCAAATTCAAAAACCTTTCATTCTTTGATTGATTCATTTGATTTAACTCAGAAAGTTAACTTCCCAATGTCCATACCACTGATGCCTTTTCCGACCACTTTTCAATTAGTTTTACTCTTAATCTCTCAACTCCTACAACCCAAACCAAGGCTACTGTCACCTTTCGTAAATACCATAAAATTGATAAAGACAAATTGAAAACAGATCTCCTCGCTTCTGAACTACTTAATAATCCTTCCAAGGAAGCCGACACTCTTTATGAACAATATCATACTACTTTGTCCACCCTTATTGACAAATATGCACCACCACACACCAAAAATACCAAGGCGAAGTACATCCCAGGATGGGTTAATGAAACGGTAATTGCGGCAAAGGAGACCAAGCGTTTGTTTGAACGTATTTGCCGCCGAAATAAATCTACCTTCAATAGATCCCAATACATGCAGAAAGTCCACCAGTACAATAAAATCTGCATGCAGGCCAAATCTGAATTCCTCAAAGAAAAAATTCGGGACAATCACCACAACCCACAAAAACTATGGCGAGTCCTGGGTGATGTGTTACACAGAATCCCAGCAAAGATTCTCCCATCTATAAACCCCCCAAAGCTTTTGGCTGACAGATTTGTCGAGTTCTTTACAGAAAAAATTGAAAAAATACACTCAATTTTCTCTACCTCACTCAATTTCCGACACATCACCCCAGACTCTCCTCCACCCACATTCGCCTCTTTCTCTGCTGTAACTGAAGAGCAGGTCACCAAAATCATTCAAGACTCTCCCACAAAATCATGTTTCCTTGACCCTTGGCCCACTTTTCTTGTTCTTGAATTCCTTGATATACTTATTACCCCCATCACCTCAATAATCAACGCCTCTCTAGCACAAGGTACGAGTCCTAATTTCTTTAAGCAGGCTCATGTAACCCCAATTCTCAAAAAATCATCCTTAGACAAGAAAGTTTTCAAAAATTACAGGCCTGTTTCCAATCTAAACTTTATTTCAAAGATACTTGAAAGGGTAGTAGCAGCCCAGCTACATACTCACCTTGATGAAGCCGGCCTGATGACTGCCTTCCAGTCGGCTTATAGAAAACACCATTCTACTGCAAGTGCCCTCCTTAACATTCATAATGATATTCTTCTCAATATGGCCAAAGGGTCTTTCACAGCGCTTACCCTTCTAGATCTCTCTGCCGCTTTCGACACCATTGATCACACTATACTCCTGGACAGACTTAATGGTTACTATGGAATCAGTGAACTGGCACTTGGCTGGTTCAATTCGCCCCCTTCTAGACCTTAAAACATCATTTCTTTTAGCCAATGCAGCAGACTGGACTACTGCAATTCCCTGTTTCTATCACTCACAGACTTTGAGTTAAGAAGATTGCAACTAGTGCAAAACTCCCTCTGCAGGGTTGTCACCCCTTCCTCTAAATTTTCTCACATCACCCCTCAACTGAAAAAAACTCCATTGGCTTCCAGTTAGGTATAGGGTACAATTCAAAATAGGCCTCATTACATATAAAATCCTCAACCAAGGTCAGCCTGTTTACCTAAGAGAACTAATCCACCACTACACTTCCTTTAGAAATATTAGACGAAGTACCCCTAAACTCAAGTTCCTTCATACCCCCACTTTTGACCGTAGAGTTCATAAATCAATTAAACACTTCTCAAATTGTTTTAGTCACTATGCCCCAGTTTTTTTGAACTCTCTCCCCTTCCAAATAAGAAACAGTCCCTCTGTCGCATCTTTCAGGAAACACCTCAAAACGCACCTTTTCAAATCTAGCTTCCCAACTTAGTCTCCTTCCCTCTCGGTCCCACCCACAAACCCGGTACACTGACCTTGAACGCCCTTCGACTCTCCTTATAAGAAAATGATTTTTTGTTACTAGCGCACTGAGTTCCCCTTAGTGGGGAAGATATTGCGCCTGCAAAGCAGTAGATTAGATTAGATTAGTTTGGCATCTAATCACAAGTTTTCATCTCTGCATGCGGTTCGACTCCCATAAGTGGTAATACTGAGGACCTGTCCCAACATTACCCTGGCTGTTGAACGGGATGTAAAATCCCAACTTTGAACTTCTATTATGGTAGGTGAGTCTTCCTTATCTCCTGGATGCTCTGCTGCAAGATTGCTGTCACATTCTCTTTCAGATCTTGCCACCAGCCACTGGAGCCAATGTCTGCTTACAGAGTTTGTATTCAGCATTATTCAGCGCCAGCATGCATGATCATGCAGAGAGTTAAAGCACTAGTGTAGTTAAAAATCTATACTTCCTCCACCTATTGGACATTTTATTGCCATGTTCCTCCAGTCTATAGATCTGGGAACATGTTGGACATTTTATCTGTTCTTGAGTGTTGCCAAGATATAGCCCATGCAATTTTATCTTTGCTATCAGGTGGAGATTTAACAATTGTTCGTTGGTTGGTGTATTAAAATGGGGTATCTCCTGGGTCTTCTTTTATTTTAAAATATCAAGAACAAAAGTATGACAAAATTCTTGCAACATGCTGAAGCCAGATGTTTAAAAAACTCTTTTAACAGCATTTTGGCACAAGGCGGCCCCCTTCTTCTGCTTCTTGCACTTCTTCTACTCCTTACTTGTTACTGTTACTTCTACTTCTGCATGATGTTTTGTCTCTGATCTCTCACCTATTTCAACTTCTTCTTCTCAATTTTAATTGCATGTGCTGTTACTTTTACATTAAGCTTTGGAATGCCAAAGATGACTCACAGTCATTACAACCTCTGGAATGTGAGATGGTCACATGAGCTAGGTTCTAGACAATTTAGAGAATTTACTCGTGCTTCCCAATTTCATTTCCTAATAAATTTTGTCATGTGACCTTAGTTCTATGAAACCTGTTTCCTGTGAACCATGGTCTGCATTGTATTAAAAATAAACACTACATATTTTAATGATAATGTAACTTCACTGGAATGCTGTATTAAAACTCACACTAAAAACTTGTGATATGTTTGAAGGACAGCAATGCAAAGAAACCTCATAAAAATAACACACACTGAACAGAGTATGGAGACTTGTCTGTTACAACACAAGTTCTTACATATAAACATTTATCTGCTTTTTGCTGTGCATCATGATTTGTATAATTCACACATGTTCTTTTGAGCCTTTTTAATCATCAGCATAACTGAAACAATATGATTGATTGCACAATTGACAATAATTTCAAAATTCAGTTAATTAAGCTCTTTTCCTCCCCAATAATACCCATCTCGATCAATTGGTGTTGCCATGTCACCATTGGGCCCATGTGAATTTATTGATTGTAGATCCAGTCGGACACAAGTCAATATTTATTGGGATAAAAGTAAATCCTCAGATGTTAAAGACAATTTTAAAGTGCATATATACAATATTACAGAAATTTTCCACAAAACCTTTAGTATTTATCGCTCCTTAAGCTAACCTATTTTGACATTTTGGTAACTTTAACTATTAGTTGACATTTAAATTTAAAATAAAATGTTTAATCCTGTTAATGATGAGTACCTTTTATTGTTCAGTGTTTGTGAGATCAAACTGCGCTTTAGTGTCCAACTTAGCAGACAGTATAATGTTCCGATGGTTTCCTTCCGATATATAGTGGCAGCTTTACGTTCGGTAATAGATCATCCTTTTTAAACAAGGAAGGAAGACAAGACAAATGCACATCTGCTGAACAGTCGTAAGTAATTAATTCGAAGAGAATTTGTGTGTGACATTTTGTATACTCTTACAGTATGGCACATGTATTATATGATTGTACTTTAAGGTACATTGTGTCAGTTTGAAAGGCTGTGTTTATAATTTATTCATTAAGACAAAGTACAGTAGAGGCAACGATGGTTTGGGCAACAATTTCCTTACACGGGTGGTCAATAAGATAAACGGTCTTCAAAGTTTTCAAATTTAAATGGTGTAAATATAAAAAACGCAGAAACTAAACAACAAAATAGACTAAAACAGTGCTTTCCATGATTTTGGTTTGTGTTATATTGTTGTTTAAACCTTTCAACTGTTTTTATGTGGGTATTTCTGAGGACCGTTTATCTCCGTGACCGTTTATCTTTGTGACCACCCGTGTACTGATATCTACTGCTTCCCTGCATAAGTTGGCCTCGGGTCGTAAATTGGCCGCCACTCATTTAAATGTATCAAACAGACGAATGTGTGTCTGCACAGGTTTTAAAAGTGGTAGTTATAATAAATCTTATTATAATAGACCATTCAAGAATGATACAGGCCTTTAGATTTATAGAAATTTCAAAATATGATGATGGCAGCCAACTTACGACCCGCGGCCAACTTATGCAGGGAAGCAGTATTGCTAGTGCTACTGCTAGTGGCTTCCTACCAGTAAACGCCCATGCTCAGCATGGCATGCTGTAGTTAATATTTTGAATTAGATTTACAGCTTTATATTTTATTCTTCGACCACCAGATTATCAAATGATATACACTACAATTAATAAGTGAGATACATTTTGACACATTTGTTTCAAAGCTTTATATTTTAACATTTTATCTCTATTATCGGCCGTTTTTACCGCAAACCGGAGATACCATAGACCGAGTTTCTGTCCCGTTGCCAATTGCTTTTGATATACTGATGGGCACAATGGCGAGGGACAGAGCTCACATGTACCTGTTTTCTGTGTAAATTCTGAACGGCATATTTGTACACATATTACCACAAGTATAAAGTGCTATTTGGTTTCTTTAAGGTATATACATGTGCCGTTCACCTATATTTCATGCCAATCAAACTGGCATGTAATTATTTCAACCTATTTTCAAAATGTAAACAAACCTTTAACATTAGATAGTTCTCTACAAAAACATTCCTGGCTTCTAAAAATAGTTTAATTTATCAGCATATGAACTGGAAACTGGATACAGCTATAATAGACATTACAATAACTTTTTAAAATGAATACAATAATTCCCCACAGTTCAGAATTTACACAGAAAACAGGTACATGTGAGCTCTGTCCCTCGCCATTGTGTCCATCAGTATATCAAAAGCAATTGGCGACGGGCAAGGAACTCGGTCTAGAGATACCAGTGATACATTTTGCCCATTTTGTAGATATATGGAAGCAATTGTTCTTGACCTCTAACAAAGAAATATAAGTTTAACAATAATACATGGTTTCGGAGTGTAGTAAGCCACTCATGTTAAAGCCCTGTGAAGGTGTGGTAAGGGCAGCCAACTTATGACTGCGGCCAATTTATGTAGGGAAGCAGTACTGTCTACATGGGTGTCATTAATGTTAGACAATGATATAAAGTAGGTAGCTAAACACATTTAATGTGAAGGATATACACTGATGAACAAGGGTTTACCTATTCCATTTCTTAGTAATTTAAGGAAGTAACATTAATCCAGACAATATAAACAACTTGTCTAACATTAATGACGTCTAACATTAGAAAGCGGTTACGATTCAGGTCACTGGAAAATAACATCATGGATAGAGTACGGGTCACCGGAAAATAGCGGAGATGTTAGAAATCGGGTTCAAACATGGTTCTTTACAAACTTTTATTTGACTTTTATTTCACCAGCACTAAAACCTTTTATTTGATATACATTGAATGTTAGCACTAAAATTGTATACATATTATACAGATTATATAGTAAACATGTATTACAAGTGTTAAGAACAATAAAAATGTGTAAAAAAAATAAAATAAAAGTCTCATAGTAAATAGTGAATGTTAATTGTTGTCTTTGCATGCAACACAATACCAGTATTTGCACCTTGGTGCCGCCTTCAGATTTGCACATTTGTAATGGAACCAATGCAGACATGATTCACATCCAACTGATTCTTCAATTGTCAAATCACCTGAGCACAGCCAAGGGAGTGCTTTCCTGGCTTCTAGCGTGGTCTGAAGTACCATCCAACCTTCTTCTGAAAAAAATTTGTGGACAAGGTTGACATCAACATTACTGTCAAGGACACAGGAGGGCACATTCTCTGGGATCATTTTCCTGGAACACTTCACCGATATCAGGCACTGAGAAAACAAACCAACTCAGGATCATGTTTTGTTTCTCCTTTGTTGTTTCACAAAAATATGGTTGGGGTCTTTTCCCTGTCTTCTGCCTTTTCCCGGGTAGCCCAATGGCATTGGTGACTGACCCCTTTGGCCTGCCGCGCTTCTTCTGTTTGGGGGGAAAGGTAGCATGTTGTAGTTCTGCTAAAGGAGATGAAGCCACAGATGGAAGGAGGTCATGGAATGGTGTTTCATCAGTAGGACATGCTTGAATGCAAGGTCATGGAATGGTGTTTCATCAGTAGGACATGCTTGAATGCAAAGGGGGTCAGGACGGTGTAGTATTCTCTCTCTGTGGGTGAAATGGATTCTGTAACAGGAATCTTGCCACACAGATTTTTGAACCTCCGCTCTGTCCTGAGTGTTTCAACCAGCCCTAGGAATTTGGAGATAAAGTTTTTCATACTATCACGGGAAAACACACAGCTTTTCAAAGAATGATTCGATCCTGTTGTTGGTGTTGATGCTGAGATTCATATTCTGATTCTTAAGACCCTGTACCCACTCTTTCCTGATCTGGTGCCAGTTCCGGTCAAAATATTCCTGATGACCACTTTGGTTTGGCTCCAGGCTGGATTCCTGTCCTTGAAGATTGAGATCATCTTCCCCAGGCTTGGCTCATCTTCCTGGTGAATCAAAAAGGCAGCTCCAAGGTGACTGTCACCATTTCCATCAATCACAAGTAGGACATAGAAGGGCATGTCATGTTCATTCGTCTTGTGAGTTGCATCAGCCAAGATTACCTCTGGGAACTTGGAGAAGGTTGACTTCATGATGTTGTCTTGGAGAAAAATACCCTGCACCATCTGCTGGTCATCTAAGACAAATTCAGTGTCAAGGCTGGGATGATTTTCTTTGAACCAGTCGGCCAAGTTTGATGGTTCACACTTCTCTCCTTCAGGTCCAGGTGTCTTTGATGAGGCCATGGAGGCAGCAATGTTGTGTATATCGCGCATCAAAACAGACTTTCCAGTCTTCTCTGAAAAGAACTGCTGGACCAATTTCCGGTTGGCATTCACCTGAATGCATCCTTTTGACATCCTCTTGGGTGGACTGGTCAAGTTTCCCCACCCTGGGATTTAATTGAAGTTCTTCAGCTGATACATCATGGTTATGGACATCTTTCACTGAAGTCACCATTATCTTTTGACCATCTGGAGTGACTCTTATTTTAATAACAAACTCACAACCTTTTTTGTTAGTCTTTTGATTTGGCCTTTTGTATTTTGTACTTTTTGATTTGAATGTCCCATTATGGATGCAGGCCCAAGCAATTTCTGAATACTTTAAGTCTTCCTTGAAGTTTTTGTTAGGGCAGCGCTTTCTGGCTGCCTTTATTGTTCTACTCTCTTTCTTGTACAATTTGACAGAAGAGTTAACTTCAAAAGTTTTTATCACTCCCTGTATTTCAGTGCAAGTATCAAATAATTTACCCACTACAAAGTTTTCCATTGTCACAACATGCAGAAAAAGACTGTCAGTCAATACTGACTCCACTGTGAAATATCACTTGAACAGAGAGCTTGGAGCTTCAACTGCTGAATGATGAGCAGGGTCAGAGGGGCTGTCTTATATAGACAAGAGGGGTGATTGATTGTAATCAGAAAGTTAGGGAAGATGCCAATGGTGAACACTGTTCTGAATAAAGTGGCAATATAGTTGACACCTCCTTAATTGCCATCTGTTAATCCCCCATCCAAATCCCAATTAACCAAGGGAGGGATTACCAAGGTGAGGTGATTGCAATCACCACTTAAGTAATACATAACTTGTTTGTTACTTTAATGGGGGTGACCATAGCAATTACTCAATAATAAATAATTTGTTTGTTGCTTTAAATGGGGGATTTACAAATAGGAATACTTTTTGAAAAACATTTTGAAAAACACGTTTTATTTTGGGAATTAACGGAACCCGATTTCAAACATTTGCGTTAGATTTCGGTGACCCATTCTCCATCTCTGACGATATGTGACAGTTCCCTGATCTGTAACCACTTCGCTAACATTAATGACACCCGTGGTACTCTCTACTATGAGTCTTGTTGCTTACATTTTATGTTAGATTATTATTTATATCAGGCTGGGATTCACAAAAGGTCTTAAATCTCAAACAAAGTGTATGCACTAGCCAAGACCAGTCTTAAGTTTAAGGCTTTTGTCTTGGCTGAGAATTTCTCAAATTGGGATTCACAAAAATGCTTAGCAAAATCTTAGCTGGGACAAAATTTATGCAAACAGTCTTAACTATTTTGTATCCAAATTAACAAATTTTAGCATTACAAAATAGTTTTTACCGATAAATACACCAAACATTGTCTTCAAAATTATAAAACAGATTTGTTACTTTTTTTTGGCAAGGTTATGTCCTGGGATGTCCCGATATGTAACATACTGGCTATATGTCGGGAAGTGCCAAATTGTGAGAACCGGAGAGTGCTTCATGTAGGGAAGTGATTTATAATCCGTGAAGCCCTGCATTTGGTTCGATGCCATGACTTTAGATGAAAACTTAAAACCACGATGTTGTGACAATAGTCACTTCATTTATGAAATGGAAGTGTCAACGAAAATCAGATACTTCAAACTGGAAAACTCATAGCAATAGAACTAAACTCATTAAAATTCATGAGGGAAAGGTGAGGTCACAGATTTCTCTTTGGGTTTTCTAACAATATTTTATACAATCGAAGCGTGAAAGCATTATTTCTCGATATAAAAACTAAAGATGAAAAATCAACCAATGAAATCATTTCCCGACATTTAGCCAGTAAGTTACACATTGGGATATCCCGTGATTTAACCACTGCGGTTTGTTTTTGTAAAATTATGTAAAAGTAATAATCTTTGTGTTTTATTTGGAGTCAGCCATTTTTATGACAATATTTTTGCCACAAGGAGGTAAAATGTGGAAATTTATAAGAAATTGAATGAAGTAAATTTCCATTACAATACACAGAAATTCTTTTATGTGAAGTATACATCCCCATATTGTATTTTTTTGTTGGCATAGCAAAGGGTAAAATTACAATACATGCAATGGAATATTTCAAAAATGACTTAAGTCTGCCCTACAGTGGACTTAAAGTTAAGATAAAACTTAAGACAAAATTTTGACTTAGACCTTTTATGAATCCCATTTTGTCTAAGCACCAAGCATTTAACAGTATATGGATGTTTTTTAGCCCTTTTATGAGGTCTTATCTCTTACAAAAGCTAACTATAATTTTAATTGTATGGTCATTTGTGATGTTTTCGTGTCATTGGAGTTTTCATGCATGGTATTTAAGGTGGGTTTGCACATAAATTTTACTGTAATATTCTAAATTTTTGCTTTGATAAATTATTCTTCTTATCAACAATTGAAGATTTCGTGAAAATGTAAGTGAAAATCAATTTTACAGAGGGGCAGTGGTTGACACCTTGATTTTCATATAAAAAATGTATGCTTAGATTTTTTATAAGAAAATTATTTATTTGCTGTTGTCCTATGACACCATGATCTTGTGATATATATATTATCGTATTTAAAGTTACATTTTAATGACAAATATTTTTAAAAATTTTAATCCAGAGCACCTGCAAATTACTTCATTAGCATATGACACGAAAGCTGCACAATAACAGTTTTTATTTGCCCTTTGTTCCATTGTCTTTTTGCCTTCAAAATATAAATTAAAATTTAAGATAAAAAATCTGATCTTGTAGGATATAAATATATACAAATTTCCATCACTAAAAACAAATTCAGATTGAAAATGTATTTGTTATATTGTTTACAGCCAGTGTAGATTTTTAATAGCATGAAAACCCCACATATTCATCATACATCCGTTAGTTCAACACCAGACTGAGCACAGCAAGGAGAGACAGCCACAAAACAACATATCTGATACTAAAAAAATACAGGACTAAAGTCAATATATCCTATTCACTGAGGCATAAGTATCACACAATATAGCCAGCCAACATATTTTCCCTTTGATAAGACAGATACCCAGCCTCCTTACGGTGCCAAAGGGGTCCTTGCGGTGTCCTTTTGGTGTTTGCGTCCTTGCAGTGTTTAGCCCGACCCCTAGTAAGGTTGTATATAGTACACGGGTGGATACAAAGATATTCGGTCTTCAGAATGTGGCTTATTTTAGTGGTATAAATAATTACATTGCACAAAATAAATAACAAATATCTTGACAAGCTTTCTTTAAGTTAATATTGTTACTTAGTTTGTCCAAATTTGTTGTTTACTGCTTGGCTTCGTATCTTGGCACACACCTTAAGAAGGCACAAAACAGAAGAGAGAATATCTTGTTATTTGATTGCCATCGGTAAAATTTGTGTACTTCGCCTACTAAATAAGGGAGTTAAAGTGACGATAGAAATAATTAAAATATCTTTGGCAATTTTCTTTTGCAAATTATGCCAAGTTGGGGCACTGATTTCTTGTAGAAATTATATTATCGTCACTTAAAAAGCTCTGTAAATTGTTTGGATATTACCTTAGTAGAATACTTTTATAGCTTGCACTTGTGTCAATGCATATTTTAATAGAACAAAAACTGTGAAATTACACATAAAGAATGCAAAAGTTAGGTTTTGGTGTCCAAATTGTGCCAAGTTACTGCGGGAAGCAGTACACTGAAATATTGACTAACATAAAGTTTCCATGTACAATGCTTATCTTCAAGCAATAGTTTCATTGGATTGCTTTTCCTTCACAGATTTTAAGGCAGGTGACGAATTTGGGTAGCTGAGCAGTCATATTTTTTAGCTGCTAGGATCTCCGTGACATTTAGTCTTTATGTAGCCTTGAAATTTGTATATAAATGAAATTTATACAGGCTAAATAGATAAATTCAGCATAAAAATACATTGAAAAACCTTATATTCTAGCTTTATAAATCTCCTGGTGGTATATCAATCTCCTTGCGGTATTTCCCTCCTTGTGGTAAATAGCCCGACCTGTGAGTTAGTCTGTGTGAATTTGAAGTATTTGAAGCAGCATTTTGATAAAAATATTGCTAGGAAACCCTACGGATTTTTGTGACCTCATAAATATTGAAAAATTGTCCACCAATTTTTATGTGTGTGAAATATACATGGTCAGGAAGATACACTGTCAAAATAGAAGTTTTGTGGTAAATATTTGGAAGAGTCGCGGTCAGCATTTGGAAGATTTGTGGTAAATAACACATTTTATATTTAAAGACATGGCAATATTTTGTAAAAAGGAAAGGCAGGTTTAAGATCAAATACCAGTGCATTTCATCATCACTTACGCTTCTCAATAATGTTTATGAGCAAATATTAGCAAATATTGTTTTTAATTTATTAAACCGCCTACAGTTAAAACAAGTTTCAGACAAAACTTTAGGTGATCCGATCCAATTAGAAGAGCTAAATTCTGTATTAAAGAACATGAAGCATAACAAGACTCCCGGAATTGATGGTATCACGGTTGAGTTTTTAAAAGTGTTTTGGGGAAGTCTGAAAAATTATGTACTAAAAGCACTTAACTGCTGTTTTAAGAAAGAAAAAATGTCTACTTCATTACGCCAGTGCATCATAGTATGTTTACCAAAACCAAATAAAGACCGTAGTTTAATAAAAAATTGGAGACCAATTTCCCTATTATCAGTAATATACAAATTGGCCTCAGGAGTAATAGCAAAAAGATTAAAAGATGTTTTGGATACCATTATTTCGAAATGTCAAAATGGCTTTGTACCAGGTAGACATATAAGTGACAGTACCAGGCTAATATATGACATTATGTATAAAACTGAAGTAAATAAACAATCAGCCCTATTAATGCTAATCGATTTTGAGAAAGCATTTGATTCTTTGTCATGGAAATTTTTATACAAAATTCTTGAAATGTTTGGCTTTGATAAAAATTTCATAAAATGGGTGAAAATGTTTAACACAGATATAAAAGCATATATACTACAATGTGGTTTTTTTGTCTGACGAAATTTCAGTCAACAGAGGGTGTGTAGACAAGGTGACCCATTATCACCATACTTATTTCTGATAGGGGCAGAAGTTCTTTCAATGCTCATTAATATGGACCCAAATATAACAGGCGTCATAATAGGAGAAGAAAACATAAAATTAACACAGTTTGCGGATGACACCACTCTTATTCTAGATGGATCACAGCACTCTCTAGAATCAGCACTTAACACTTTAGAAATTTTTGGAGATTACTCAGGACTGAAAATGAACATGGAGAAAACAAAGGTTATTTGGATAGGTCGAAAACGTTTTTGTAAGGAAAAATTAAATATAAAACTTAAACTTGAATGGGGCAATACAGAATTTTCCATGCTAGGACTGCATTTTTCCACAAATCTAAAGGATATTCCACATATTAATTTTACAGAGACATTGCAAAAAATCAAAAAAGAAATGGGGAATTGGAAAAACAAATTCACATTGGAAGTCACTTCTAATAGACAATGGTTATAACATAAATAGCATACCCATAATGGGAGGAAGTTACCCTTTCTACTCAAGACTACAAGAAAACAAATTTTGGAACAAGGTGTTCGATTACTGGAAAAACTTTTGTGAAAAACAACAGCCAACCTCAAATATACACATTTTAAACTCCTGTCTTTGGTACAATTTTCAACTATCAAGCTATCCCGTATTTCTACGTACCTGGAACAACAAAGGAATTCGATGTGTTGGAGATATAGTAAATTCAAATGGATCTATCATTACTCATACAGAAATGTGTAAAATGTATAATTTAGCAATAAGTGTATTTGATTATCATAGAGTAAAACTTATGATCAAGAGCTTTATCAATAAATATAAAACAAACAATATTTTTACAATGTCAAGGCCTTTCTTGCCATTTCATGTAAGAACACCAAGTCACCAAGTGGAAGTAAAGATTTTTACAAAATATTCATGCAGTATGAAGCTGCTGAGCCTATATGTAAAGAAATATGGTCCAAAAAATAAATTTTTATATAAATGAGAAAATTTGGCAAAACATCTTTAAAGCTTGTATAAAATCAGTCATTGATAATGACCTTGTCTGGTTTCAATACAAAATCCTGTTTAATATATTGGATACTAATGAGTATCTGTACAAAATTAAAATCTCTAATTCCAATCTATGTAGATTATGTGGGGAATGTCCAGAAACAATCTTACACTTATTTGCACAATGTAAAGAAGTACAAGACTTGTGGCAGAACTTAAATAGTTGGATCAGAAATAAATTGTCAATACATATTGATCTCCTTGATTCTAGAAAAATACTAGGTTATGAAGATTATGATACACATTTCTGGCCACTAAATTTTATACTTACCAATGTTAGAAATTATATATTTTGGTGTTCCAAATATAATTTTAAAATAAATATATATTTTCTCCAAAAAAGGTTGGAAAGCAAATTTAAAGAACAAAAAACTTTAGCCATTATAAACCGGACTGAAATAAGATTTAACAAACGATGGGAAGTGTGGCAAAATTTATTTACATAGCAATATGAATCAGGAAACCATTAGGTTTGGTTTTTTTTTTTTTTTTTTTTTTTTAAAAAAAACAACAAAAAAACATGACCCTACAAGAACCAGTAGGTGAAACAGTGAAAATGTATAGATATGGAAGTAATATTATTAAAAAACAAACTAGAGTTCACGCAAATGTATAGAGAAATGTATAGAGAGTTGTATGTAATATATATGTAATATATAAAAACTTATGCTTTGAATACCGTGCCAATGTTTTTTTTTTTTTGAACCTTATTGTATATGTTTTTCTTAAAGAAATAAAAATATAAAAAAAAAAAAATATTAGGTCATAGAATTCCATTGGAGGGGGGGGGGGGGGGGGGGGGGGGGGGGGTTGGTGTTTCAGCAATATTTTACAAAAAGAAAATGCTGGTGTAAGATCAAATGTCAGTACACTTCATGTTCATGGACCTGCCTCATCAATATTTGTTCCATTCAGTTTGGAAACAGTTATACCTGGTTTACAGCTTTTAGAGGGAATTCTTTACAAAGTTATGCTTATTTTCTGCCTGGATATAATTGGTGGCTGACTGGCTGGCGATAATTGGTGGTGGCAAGGCATTGCAAGTTTTAAGTTATATTCTTGTTGAAACAGATTATCTAATAAAACCACTTAAACTTACAGTTGGAAGGTACTTTTTATGTCAGCTGACATTATGTCGTCATTGTGCGGCGTTCGCATAAGCAACTTCTTCTCCAAAACTACAAGCCCCAGAGACATGCTGTTTATTTTTAAAGATACCTTAACTATCGAGGATGAAAAATTGTTCAAGGTAGCAGATCTGTTCGTTTGTTTGTTCCCCGGAACCATTACAAGTTAGGTACCCCCACCCAAAGTATGAAAATGTCAACACTTTATCTCAAGTTTCTCATTGACTATTGCAGGGATTTTTCTCTTATCTTGCATATATGTACTAGGCCACTAGTAGATTCCCTTGTGTGAGTATCAGGGCTGGATGTTTCTTAATTATTTTTTTTATGAATTTTTGAAATAATTTTTAGGCGGGTTGCATGTAACCAACCCGCCTATTAGATTGATGTGTCCGACGTCCGTCCACATTTTTCGTTTCCGGACTCTAACCTGAAAGCGGTTTGTCCAATCGAACTTGACAGGGAGATAGATCACCATCATAGCTAGGTTCCTTTCCAAATTGGTGAAATTCCGTTTGTCCATCCGTCTGTCCGTCAACATTTTCATTTCCGGACTCTAACTCGAAAACGGTTTGTCCAGTCGAATTCAAACTTGACAGGGACATAGATCACCATCATAGCTAGGTTCCTTTCGAAATTGGTGTGATTCTGTCCGTTCGTTTGTCTGTCCATCTATCTGTCCGTCCACATTTTTGTTTCCGGACTCTAACTCGAAAACGGTTTGTCCATTCGAATTCATACTTGACAGCGACATAGATCACCATCATAGCTAGGTTCTTTTCGAAATTGGTGTAATTCCATCCATTTGTTTGTCCGTTTGTCCATCCGTCTGTCCGTCCACATTTTCGTTTCCGGACTATAACTCGAAAACACTTTGTCCAATCGAATTCAAGCTTGACAGGGACATAGATCACCATCATACCTAGGTTCCTTTCGAAATTGGTGTAATTCCGTCCGTTTGTCCCTGTGTCCGTCAAAATTTCCGTTTCCGGACTCTAACTCGAAAACGCTTTGTCCAATTGAATTCAAACTTGACAGGGAGATAGATCACCATCATAGCTAGGTTCCTTTCGGAATTGGTGTAATTCTGTCGGTTCGTTTGTCCGTTTGTTCGTCAACATTTCTGTTTTCGGACTCTAACTCGAAAACACTTTGTCCAATCGAATTCAAACTTGACAGGGACATACATCACCATCATAGCTAAATTGCTTTCGAAATTGGTGTGATTCTGTCCTTTCGTTTGCCCGTTTATAGCATAGATACAATTATGTAACCTAGATTACAAGTTTTACGTTTCTTAGCACGTCTAACACATTCACCTTGACTGGGTAACCTAACATTTCTTTCCTTGTTTCTAAATGTAATTACAGCAGTTGCTAACCTTATTGCTGCCTGCGCAACCCGCCTTTTGGGGCATCTTTGACCCTCTTGTTAATGCATTAAAATTCATGAAATCATGCACCAAATCACTTATAACTTGAAAAGTATTTCATTTAGAGCATTTTGTTAAATATGTTATCCAGCTACTTTTTTCATAGCTACAACATGGTGAGTAATTTGGGTGTCTATCTCAAAAGCTAAGTGAGTAATAGCCATTTTTTGACTTTTCATTACATTCCATAATGAGAAATATCACTGGTAACTTGAAAACTATTGCATATAGAGAATTTTGTATAAATATGTTGTTGATCTACTTTTGGATCAGCTATAACATGGTAAAATTGCAGACCTGTAGCTCATTGTATAACTAAGTAATAGCTACTTTAAGGTTATCACTGTTGAGTAAATTGCTTGTAATTTGAAAATGATTGCATTTAGAGAATTTTGTTTCAATATATTTTCATGTATTTTTAAATCATCTATAACATAGTAAAATTGCAGACCTGTAGCTCATGGAATAGCTATTTTCAGGGTCTCACTGTTGAATTAATCACTTGTAATTTAAAAACTATTGCATTTACTGTATTTTCTTTAAATGTGTTATTCTGTGAGCCATAACATAACTGTGAAGTTACAGACCTGTAGCTCATGGCTGAGCTGAGCTATAGCTACTTTCAGAGTATAGCTGTTTAGTAAATCAGTTGTAACTTAAAAACTATTACATTTAGAGTTTTTTGTTTAAATATGTTATTCACCTAATTTTTGGTAGGCTATAACATAGTAATATTACAGACCTGTAGCTCATTACATAACTGAGCAAAAGCTACTTTGAGGTTTTCACTGTTGAGTTAAACAGTTGTAACTTGAAAACTATTGCCTTTAGAGAATTTTGCTTAAATATGTTATTCAGCTACTTTTTCCATAGCTACAACATGGTGAGTAACTTGGGTGTCTATCTCAATAGTTAGGTGAGTGATAGCTGCTTTTTTACTTTTCAGTACATTCCATGATGAGTAAAATCACCGGTAACTTGAAAACTATTGCATATAGAGAATTTTGTGTAAATATATTATTCAGCTACTTTTGGCTCAGCTATAACATAGTAAATTTGCTGACCGGTAGCTCATTGTATTGCTGAGTAATAGCTATTTTTACGTTCTCACTTTTGAGTAAATCTTTTGTAACTTAAAACTATTGCATTTATAGTTTTTTAACCCCATAGTCGTCCCCTGCGCCGTCTGGGCCTCTGTGGCGACAGGCATAAAGTTTGTGGGTGCTGCACAGCCTAAACCCCTGCACGGATTTTCACCAAATTTTCAGGATATGTTTACCCCAAGAGGATCTAGAGCTGATTAGGTTTTGGGGGGTATATGATAACAACTGTTGCCATGGCAATACTTTAAGATTTTCGGGTCTTAAAGTTTGTGGGTGTTCCAAAGACTAAACCCCTGCACAGATTTTCACCCAAGTTTTCAGGGGATGTTTGCCCCAAGAGGATCTAGAGCTGATTAGGTTTTGGGGGTATCTGGTAACAACTGTTGCCATGGCAACACTTTTAAGATTTTCGGGTCTTAAAGTTTGTGGGTGTTCCATAGACAAAACCCCTGCATGGATTTTCACCAAATTTGGGGATGTTTACCCCAAGAGGATCTAGAGCTGATTATGTTTTGGGGGTATACGGTAACAACTGTTGCTTTGCGGTCACTTTTAAGATTTTCTGGTCTTAAAGTTTGTGGGTGTTCCACAGACTAAACCCCTGCACGGATTTTCACCAAATTTTCAGAATATGTTTACCCCAAGAGGATCTAGAGCTGATTAGGTTTTGAGGGGTATCCGGTGACAACTATTGCCATGGCAACACTTTTAAGATTTTCGGGTCTTAAAGTTTGTGAGTGTTCTACAGCCTAAACCCCTGTACAGACTTTCACCAAATCTTCAAAATATGTTTGTCCCAAGAGGATCTAGAGCTGATTAGGTTTTGGGGTTATCTGGTGGCGACTGTTGCCATGGCAACACTTTTAAATTTCGGGGTCTTAAAGTTTCTTCTAAAATCTTTGATATTTTCTGTAACTAAAATATTGAAGCTAGCTTCATCAGATTTGCACAAAATGTAAATGGATATGAAAGCTTGCCTGAGAGTAATTGTGTCCTTGTTTTGGAAACAAAATGACCGCCATATCACATCTTTAATACCAAATAGGAAGGTCATCATATCAAAAAAGCCTTAAATCTCTCTTATAATTGCTTCTAGGGCTACAAAATATGAAAACTACTTGTAAGAAATCATGGCCTGTGAATCTTTTGTTCAACATCTCGTGGGTTCTCTGTACTTCTTACAACAGAAGTTGTTCCTAAGATTTTCCCAAATTCTAATTCTAATTGGACTTTTATAGCGCTTAATCTCCCCAAACAAGAGGACTCTAAGGCGCAACAAAACAAAAAGCAGTCAACAAAATTCTGTGTCCAGGGACATAACAGGGGTCGAACACCCTGGAGAACGCCAGGAGGATGATTCAGGCTAGGGTGGATATGCTTTGGTGTACAGGTAGGTTTTAAGCTGTTTTCTGAAGGAGGCCAGGGATGGAGAGGCACGAATCACATCAGGGAGAGTATTCCACACAGTAGGAGCATCAAACGCAAAACTATTACCAAACTGTTTGACAGATTTATGAACAGAGGGGCAGAACTTTGGAATAACTAGGAAATTACCACCACTTTCACTGCGCCTGGTACTATAAGAACTGCTGTAGGAAGAAAGATGTGGTGAAAAATACCTGGGAAAACCTGTGTGAAGATACTTATAAACAAGTGTGACTGTCTTGAACACAATGCGCTGTTCAACAGGAAGCCAATGCAGTTTCTTTAGCACAGGAGTTATGCTGGTGTATCGACTGGTGTTTGATACAATTCTAGCTGCACTATTTTGGATGCACTGTAATTTGCGTAGATTGAACTTGGACAGGCTCCTGAAAAGTGAGTTGCAGTAATCCAACCGACTACTAACAAGAGCGTTGGCTACAAGCACAGAAACATCATGAGTAAGAAACCGCCTGACATGTCTGAAGTCACGGAGTTTAACAAAACAACTTTTGCAGACATTCTGAACATGCTTGGACAAAGAGAAATCTGAATCAAGCCACACACCCAGATTTTTTACTGAATCTGCAGGGCAGAGTGAGTTGCCCAGGATATCAATTGGAAAACATGCTTTCAACTTATCCCTTTGCCTCTTCGAACCAAAGATGATAAACTCAGTCTTATCAGGATTCAGTTTGAGCTTACTAGTTGTCATCCACTCTTTAACATCATTTAGGCACTTATTTAGCTTTTCAAAGGCAGCAGATGCATTCTTCTGGGATAAATGTATATAAAGTTGGCTATCATCTGCATAGAAATGAAACTTTATTCCATTATGTTTACTGATAATGGAACTGAGGGGGGTAGTGTACAATGAGAACAACAAAGGACCCAGGACAGAACCTTGGGGAACACCAAATAGGAGTTTGCAAACCTCTGACAAAGTAGAACCAATTTTTACTGATTGGTAACGGTCCATTAGGTAGGATGTGAACCATTTCAGAACGGAGCCACTGACCCCAAACCAGTTTTGGAGGCAACCTAGAAGAGTAGAGTGATCAATGGTGTCGAAGGCAGCAGACAAGTCAAGCAATACCAAGGCCGTGGATTCACCTCTTGACAATGATAAGTGGACCTCATTTTTTATGTAGAGAAGAGCAGTCTCAGTTGAATGGCCCGCCTTATATGCCGACTGGTACGGGTTGTCTAAGTTATTGGCAAACAGTGCAAACAGTGCCATGAAGAGGAGTAACCGAGGGCTGAACATGACTGGTGGGGTTGTACATCAGTAAGAGCCCCTAGTCTAAGCTCAACAGTGGGGAGCCTCAATAATATAACCCTACACCTAAAAGTCACAACTCTTCGTCCTGTGGGCGACTCACAGGCACCCTAACACCCCACACTACAGCCTCACCTTAAGCTAAAAGACAACACCACCAGACACCAACAGGAAAATGTCTATATACTGATTGGAAATAAACTTAAAGTGAACTCACAAGACACAAATTAGATTATAAATAATACCCAGTACTTGAAATAGGGGAATTATAGATCAAATTACTACGGTAATTCCCGGCAAATGGGCGATAATACCCGCTTTTATATAGAAGTTGATACAGCAGTGAATTGGAGGAATATATACATAAAACAGGCAAAGAATAAGAAAGTAAGATGGAATTAATATATAAGATAGTGAATCCGTCTAAAAATGTGCTACATGTACATAAAAACGACCATTATTATACAGAGAATTCCAAAAAGCGTCTCCGCGGTGCGTACTAAAACTTAACCTAAAACAAATCTCAATGTTGTTTGCCATTTAGCTGTACCTGCGGGCTGGGGTTCTTGCCTGCCGAGGCTGGCTATTTTTTTTTAAATATGTTATTCACCTACTTTTCTGTGAGCTATAACATAGTGAAGTTACAGACCTGTAGTCCATGGCATAGCTGAGCTATAGCTACTTTCAGAGTATAGCTGTTGAGTAAATCAGTTGTAACTTGAAAACTGTTACATTTAGAGTATTTTGTTTAAATATGTTATTCACCTAATTTTTGGTCAGCTATAACATAGTAAAATTACAGACCTGTAGCTCATTATATAGCTGAGCAAAAACTACTTTGAGTTTTTCACTGTTGAGTTAATCAGTTGTAACTTTAAAACTATTGCATTTAGAGAATTTTGCTTAAATATGTTATTGAATGTACTTTTGAATCAGCTACATGTATAACATAGTAACATTACAGACATGTAGCTCATGGCATAGCTGAGCAATTGCCACTTTAGAGTTCTGATTGTTGAGTAAATCAGTTGTAACTTGAAAACTGTTACATTTAGAGTATTTTGTTTAAATATGTTATTCACCTATTTTTTGGTCAGCTATAACATAGTAAAATTACAGACCTGGAGCTCATTATATAGCTGAGCAAAAACTACTTTGAGTTTTTCACTGTTGAGTTAATCAGTTGTAACTTTAAAACTATTGCATTTAGAGAATTTTGCTTAAATATGTTATTAAATGTACTTTTGAATCAGCTACATGTATAACATAGTAACATTACAGACATGTAGCTCATGGCATAGCTGAGCAATTGCCACTTTAGAGTTCTGATTGTTGAGTAAATCAGTTGTAACTTGAAAACTGTTACATTTAGAGTATTTTGTTTAAATATGTTATTCACCTATTTTTTGGTCAGCTATAACATAGTAAAATTACAGACCTGTAGCTCATTATATAGCTGAGCAAAAACTACTTTGAGTTTTTCACTGTTGAGTTAATCAGTTGTAACTTTAAAACTATTGCATTTAGAGAATTTTGCTTAAATATGTTATTAATGTACTTTTGAATCAGCTGTAACATAGTAACATTGCAGACATGTAGCTCATGGCATAGCTGAGCAATTGCCACTTTAGAGTTCTGATTGTTGAGTAAATCTGTTGTAATTTGAAAACTATTGCATTTAGAGTATTTTCTTACTCACCTACTTTTCAGTCACCTATCACATAGTGAAATTGCAGACCTGCAGCTCATTGCATAGTTAAGCAATAGCTACTTTCAGATTGTCACTGTTGAGTATATCGATTGTAACTTGATAACTATTGTATTTACAGTATTTTCTTTAAATGTGTTATTCACCTACTTTTAGGTCAGTTATACCATAGTAAAATTGCAGCCCTTTATCTCATGGTATAGCTGAGCAAAAGGGTACTTTGAGATTCTCACTGTTGAATAAATCAGTTGTAACCGAAAAATTATTGCATTTACAGTATTTTGTTTAAATGTGTTTTCTGCCTACATATTACTCCTTAACAGTTAACTTGGTACTTTACTTTTGAAAACCATATGCAGGGCACAACTTTTGTGTCCTTTTCTTCTTTCACTTCTACTCTGAAACTCAAAACACACAGTCAGCTGACACAGAGCCCGTTCATGGGCACTGATTGCTTGTTAAGATTATTTAGAAACTTTTGTATTTCGACAAGTTATATCCATTATCAGGATCAATTTTTCAACACTAAATTACCATGATTTCTAGTTGGAAATACAGCTACTTTTTTGTGTCGGAAATCTAAACTAGAATTACTGTTGAAAATTCTTCTGAAATGTGACTACTTTTTCATGTCAGGAAATCTAACTAATGGATTTAGTGTTGCAAATTCAGTAGTACATTAATGTCAGGATAAATTTTCAACCCTAATTCACCAGGATTTACTTTTTCATGTCAAAAAACGAAGATTTAGTCTTTAAAGTATGTACATCCATAACAGGATTGATTTTCAACACTAAATCACCATCACTTCTAAGTTCTGTGCCTGCTTGGCTGGTTCCACAGCTCTTTTGTTACCCTACAGCCCTTAAGGGCTGTCGGGGTATTGTTTTCACCCATGGTGTCCAGATGGGCGGGCGGGTGTGCGGCGGGAAAAAGTTTGTCCGGGCTGTATTTCAGAAACCGTAAGGTGTAGGAAGTTGATACTTGGTAGGGACATTGGTTAGGATGTGTAGGTGTGCAACATCATGGTCTGACCTTGATTTGACCTTTGACCTTGCTGTAGTGACCTTGAGTTTGAAAATCTTGTCCGGGCTATATCTCGGAAACCGTAAGGTGTAGGAAGTTGATACTTGGTAGGGACATTGGTTAGGGGGTGTAGGTGTGCAATGTCATGGTGTGACCTTGATTTGACCTTTGACCTTGCCGTAGTGACCTTGACCTATAAAATCTTGCCCGGGCTATATCTTGGAAACTGTAAGGTGTAGGAAGTTGATACTTGGTAGGGACATTGGTTAGGGGCTGTAGGTATGCATCGTCATGGTCTGACCTTGATTTGATCTTTGACCTTGCCGTAGTGACCTTGACCTATAAAATCTTGTCCGGGCTATATCTCTGAAACCGTAAGGTGTAGGAAGTTGATGCTTGGTAGGGACATTGGTTAGGGTTTGTAGGTGTACAGCATCATGGTGTGACCTTGATATGACCTTTGACCTTGTCGTAGTGACCTTTAAAATCTTGTTGCACCTTTGGGTCTGTCTTTTGATGCAGATTAAGCATTGTTAAAGTCATATTAGAATTCGGCTTATTTTGGACCTTACAGTTTACTCAGAGTGCCTGGAATTATTATGCAAGATTTGAATCTTGGGCAGATTTTTGTAACTTTAAGGTATTTCTTGATGTTTTGGATTTCTGAGTAATGGTATCATTTTGGACTGAGTTCTATCCATACAAGCAAAAGGTCTTAGCTGTTTGCTTAAAATATCAGCTGACACACAGTGCCTCGAGATAGTCATTTTCTTGTTATAACAATTTTGCTAAACTACAGCAGAGAAAGTCTCATAGAATTACAACTGCAGTGTCGATGACTTATTTTAAGCTATCAAAATATCACAGAAATAAAAATGCATTTTGTTTTTGCAGAAAGAGCATTTTAACTTTCCTTTTCATAGTGCTCTAAAATGGTTCCTGTTTGTTTCGGATCAACACCTGCCTTTTGCTTAGTCATAATGTTCTGCTTTGCGTCCACAGCTGTTTAGATATGCTTCTTGAAAACAATGGCTTGCTCACAGACACAGATATTTCCTGGAATCTGTTTCATTGCTTTAAAACAGGATGCCATGCACATACTTTCCCATGCCAGTAAAGTACTCAATATAGTACTCAATCATATACTAATATATAAACACAAATTTACATCCTTCTTTGCCTATATACCATGAATATAACCAGTTTACATCCTTCTTTGCCTATATACCATGAATCTAACCAGTCTAGCTTACATTTAGTTGCTACTTTGTGACATTGTAGAGACAGATAATGTGCTGATATTAATAACAGTACACCTGTATAACAGTAGTCTTCTTTATTGTACTTTGCAGGTAGTGGGCCCTAAACAAAATCTTTCTTCGATCTGGATAAACATAAAATTGATTCTGATATAAGACATTGACTAATTGGAAAATTCTAACATATCGCAAGGATTGAGATCTAAAGTATTTTACAGTTTTCCAATGATAATCTATTGTTCTGGATATATGCTCGTCTGGTGCTCTAAGTTCTAACATTATTTAACAAAAGATAGTTGAAGTATATAACAGATGGAGAGAAAAAGAGAGGGACATTAATTTAAACAAATTATACAATGATAATCTGTTGTTCTGTGACGCGATAACAATTATAGTTCTTTAACAACAATGAAAAATACTTAGCTAAAGTATCACACATGCATAGAAAAAGTACAGGAGGCTAATAATAACATAGTTTGAAATAATAAAAAATAGTCACTTAAAATATCTGTAACGCATAGTATATATACAGAAAGTGTCGGATAGCCATCTTAGTACAGTTTTATGTATCGAAGATATTGTGCAACAAGAATGGAGACTTTGCGTGAACTTAGAAGGGGCAGTATACGCTACGACTCAGAGAGTTTACAAGAACATGAACAGCTGGTGTTGAGTGAGGCACAGGCAGTGGAGCTCATGCAAGAGTTACTGCTGGAAGATGATCCATATGAAGAAGGGGATGTACATGTCTTTGTTGTACTTGGAGCCTCAGTAAGTCATACTTGAGAACGGAGTAAAATATTAAAATAATGATAATAAATTAATAATACTAATATGTAGGTCACACCTTTCTTTGCCAGGGCAAAGACTACAACCGAATAGGTTTGTTTCCCTAAAGTTGTGGTTTGATCCGCCTCGTATGTGAATCCAATGCATTCATTGCAATTGGTGGGAGTTGTATTTTTGGTAGAACACATTTGGGGTAACCGTAATACAAACAAATTCGGAAAGCCATTTGCATTTGAAAATGTTGAAAAAACTCCCAAACTCTTTCACAATCTCTAGTGCAATATACACTCTGGATGGGCTGAATGGGAGGTGGTAGGATGGAAATATGCGGCAGCCGGGTCGTCATCATTTACTAACCAAATATGAGGACAATTTCAATCGACAAGCAGTTTGTGTATACTTTTCTCTACATTGATAGATAATTCAGTTATTTTAAAGCCTCAGGTAATTTACAGGTGCTTGTCTTTTCTGCATAGTTAACCCGGTATTATTAGAGTTAATTTAGTAGTTGAAATAGTTTTACTCTGAGAATAAGAATAATTCAAAGTATATAAATGTTAGTTGATGTGGTTGCTGGTCTTATTCAGACTGAAACTGTCTATTAGTAACATGCAGATAAGATTGAAAGAGTGTAAAACAAAGAACTTGAGAAGAAAATGAAAGATTTCCGGATGTTGCTGAAAATTATGCCTGTTATAGAGATAAAACACAAATTGAGACAAACAAATAACTATTATTATTAGACAATCATTATTTCATCATATTTTCAAGTATCCTATCATTTTTCAGGGAGATCTGGCAAAGAAAAAGATTTATCCTACATTATGGTATGTATAAAAATAGAAATTTGGTTCCTGCTTACATTTTATTTATTTATTTGGGGTATTACATCGCTTTCAACACTCAGTGGGTAGTTGGAAGGGCAGAGGAAACCAGTACATAGAGTTTGCTAGGGTTCTGTACTGTAAACTGCTGACCAACGGAAGCAACTACCAGCTTTCCCACTTGAGGCCGTTCCGGGAATCGAACCCCGGCCTCAGAGGTGGGAGGCGAGAGTGTTACCACTCTGCCACCGTGGCCCCGGTTCCTGCTTACAACTACTGCAGCTAAGTCTATTGTTTATACTCAGTATTCTATAGTGCAGCCTCTGTTATCCAACTATAAGTTCTTCTCATAATTCAACTTTTTTACTTTATTTCCATTCTCCCATCAGCTGTCTCCCATATTTGTTTTCCCCATTGTGTATTGTTTAAAGCTAAACTGCTCCTTGTCCATTTTATAACTCTTATTATCCGAATGAAATCTCTCCCAACTTAGTCGGGTAATAGAGCTTATACTGCACTTTATTCAACCAGGGTTTAATTCCTCGCCCTGATCCGAAGTGTTAAAGTTGCTATTTGCTTGCCAGTGCCCAATGGTTTTCAGTGCAGAATCTTGATCAGCTAGTATACATTGCTGTCCTACATCTCCTAACCTTACTGTTGTGATATAACCCATGTAGTGTAACAGTTGTGAAAGTGACAATAAACCCCAAATCCGTCAATACAAAGCCCCCACAGCTTGTATACTTCATTAAGCCTAACATATGTTTTTACCCCACAGCCCTTAAGGGCTGTCGGGGTATTGTTTTCATCCATGGTGTCCGGGCGGGCGGGTGGGCGGGCGGCGGGAAATAGTTTGTCCGGGCTGTATCTCAGAAACCGTAAGGTGTAAGAAAGTTCATACTTGGTAGGGACATTGGTTAGGGGGTGTAGGTGTGCAACGTCATGGTCTGACCTTGATTTGACCTTTGACCTTGCCATAGTGACCTTGAGTTTGAAAATCTTGTCTGGGCTATATCTCGGAAACTGTAAAGTGTAGGAAGTTGATACTTGGTAGGGACATTGGTTAGGGGGTGTAGGTGTGCAGCATCATGGTGTGACCTTGATTTGACCTTTGACCTTGCCATAGTGACCTTGACCTATAAAATCTTGTCAGGGCTATAATTCGGAAACCGTAAGGTGTAGGAAGTTGATACTTGGTAGGGACATTGGTTAGGGGGTGTAGGTGTGCAACGTCATGGTCTGACCTTGATTTGACCTTTGACCTTGCCGTAGTGACCTTGACCTATAAAATCTTGTCCGGGCTATATCTCGGAAACTGTAAGGTGTAGGAAGTTGATATTTGGTAGAGACATTGGTTAGGGGGTGTAGGTGTGCAGCATCATGGTGTGACCTTGATTTGACCTTTGACCTTGCCATAGTGACCTTGACCTATAAAATCTTGTCGGGGCTATATCTCGGAAACCGTAAGGTGTCGGAAGTTGATACTTGGTAGTGACATTGGTTAGGGGCTATAGGTGTGTATTATCATGGTATGACCTTAATGTGACCTTTTACCTTGTCGTAGTGACCTTGACCTTTAAAATCTTCATGGACCTTTGGGTCTGTCTTTTGATGCAGATGAAGCAAAAGTCATATTAGAATTTATTAAGAATTTTACTTTCATAACTTCCCATTGTAAGAGATAGAATTTCATCAAGTGAGCCTCAGATTTTCCTCCAACACCACAATAAGCATTCATTAAATGTATTGCCACTTCTGTATGCATGGTAATATTCAAACCATCTAAACCATAATTCGGCCATGCAGATGTAGATAAAGAGTGTTGAATTTTAGTTTACTGATTAATACTGTCATCTTGTTATTGAATTATCTTGTTTTAATACTTCATCTTTATACGCATTATCTTTCTTTTAAACATTATTTCTCCATTTAAACATTGTTTGGACCTTTATATAACTGACAGTGCTCTGAAAGTATCCTGAAGTTTGTACTGGTACAGTACTTCTATATCTCATGGTGTTGAAAATATTTCCCTAGGCTGTGGGGTACGGGCATCTCTGATGATATTTTTACATAATTGTGAAAGGATGGTTGGCTAATGAAGGACAAATTTGTAGAATATGTATTTGATGTTTTTCCAACTGTCACCTGGCTTAGCACCATGTGTATTGATAGAAGTTTATTATTTAGTACAGTGGTATTTTGTATGTAGGAAGGAGCTGTCCCAGTACTCTGTCAGAAATTCTGACTATCAATTTACCTACACTTCAACATTATTCTGACTCAGAAATTCAGAATAGTGTTGAGGTATAGGTAAATTGATAGTTCTTGTGGCCAACAATTAAAAATTAAAAGTCCAAAAGGTAACGTAGCTCTTAAATTACTCTTTGGAAAATCCATGCCAATATATTTCTCATGTCCAAAATTAAGATTGGACTCAACAGCACCTCTCTAAATTGTAAGCTATTGCTATTGACTTAAGAAGTTGCTCCATAGTCTTTCTATTTTCACAATCTACAAGAGGCTCAAAAACTTCATTTCCATTAATTGTATCCCCGAAAAGCGGTGATACTATGGATCACACACGGTCATCGTACGCATCCGCAGAAATTTTCTTTTGTTCAACCTACAAGCCACATTTCTTTTGGGATTTCTTTTAAACTTTTCAAATGTCTTGCTATGACAGAAATCTGGCCACCCTATTATTTTGGTAGCCCAGGAGTCAAAATTATGCTCTGGGGAGTCAAAAACATAAAAAATTTTGACTAATTTTGACTAATGCTTGTGTTCAAGCTGTAGGGCACAGTTTCTTTCAGATTTATTTTATATTTACTGCATGAATTGGTGGGTATGACATCTCGCCACCCTATCTTTTTTGTAGGCCTAGGGTCAAAATCAAGCGAGTAATAGCTATTTTAAGGCTAGGAGTCAAGATTATGTTCTGTGGAGTTTAAAACCTGAAAAAAATTGACTTGATACTTGAAAACTGTTGCCTCTAGAGAATTTTGTTTAAATAAAATTATGTTATTCAGCTACTTTTGGGTCAGCTATAACATGGTAAAATTGCAGACCTGTAGCTCATTGCATAGCAGAGTAATAGCTATTTTGACGTTCTCACTGTTGAGTAAATCAGTTGTAACTTGAAAACTATTGCAAAAGTGTTTATAACTCACTTATTATTGGTCCTAGAGGTTTGCAATATGAAACAAAATATAGGAAATCATGGGCTAGAAATCTTCTGATGTGATTCAATTTGACCTTGGGCCCCTCCTTCAAGGTCAAATGAGGATAGCCAAACTTAAAAGTGCTTATAACTCGCTTATTATTGGTCCTAGAGGTTTGCAATGTGAAACTTACATTTAGGAAATCATGGTCTAGGAATCTTCTGATGTGGTCCGATTTGACCTTGGGCCCCTCCTTCAAGGTCAAATGAGGATAGCTAAAGTTAAAAGTGCTTATAATTCACTTATTATTGGTCCAAGAGGTTTGGGATGGTAAACCAACTTATAGAAAATCATGTGCTCACAATCTTCTGATGTGGTCCAATTTGACCTTGGCCCCTTCCTTCAAGGTCAAATGAGGATAGCCAAACTTAAAAGTGCTTATAACTCGCTTATTATTGGTCCTACATGTTTGCAATGTGAAACCAACTTATAGGAAATCATTAGGCTGGGAATCTTCTGACATTGGGGGGCCTTCTTCTAGGTCAAAGGATGATAGCCAAAGCTTAAAGTGCTTATAACTCAATTATCATTAGTCCTAGAGGTTTGCAATGTGAAACCCACTTATAGGAAATCATGGGCTGAGAATCTTCTGATGTGATCAAATTTGACCTTGAGCCCCTCCATCAAGGTCCAACAAGGACAGCCAAATTTAAAAGTGCTAATAACTCACTTATTATTGATCTGAGAGGTTTGCATTGTGAAACCAACTGATGGGAATCTTTTGATGTGGTCACATTTGACCTTGTTCTCTTTGTAATTCGTGTGGGAGAATAAAAATCAGAAAATTAATAATAGATTTTTCAATGAATTCAAGTCTGGCCCTGCCAAGCCCTACATCCTACACATGGCCAGATACTCCTCTCATATATTTTTAAGGAAGCATTTAGGTTTATTCCCAGCTTACCGTACCACAGATTAAAGTAGGTTTAACAAGTTTTAGTCATTCATTGGGATAAATTATTGATACATGTATATGGCTGGGGTGAAAGTTAATGCTTTGCTGAATATTTTCAGTGAAATGTAAAACATTGAGTTTGTATTTCAAATAAGACCAATTTGCTATATATTTTATGAAAATTTGGGAAATGTGTTCTTTCTTAGAAGCCATATTTATACTATTTCAGGGTAGGTTTGTGATTGATTTTTCTATTGAGTCATAGATAATTTGAAAGTCAGCATAGATCATTCGAGGATTTTATGAATCAACACTTGTCCTCATTAATATCAAAACGCTAGTGGTAGAAGACATGTTTGCTTAGTCATGATGAGTGTGGATTATACAGGGAACTTAGCTTGAGACACTTCATAATCAGCAGATTGCATTTAAAGATAAAACAGTGGGAAATAACATTGTTATAATGATACAATAAAACTATATTGATTCTACATATAAGAATGTGTACAGGAAAGGTATAAGATAGTTAATTACCTTGATACACATATAGGAAGACAAACTAGTTGTAAGACTGATTTTTTGGGGATTCAAAAGTTATATTTCCTCACACGTATTTTCACTGCACTCCGTGACAGTTAAATGTCTTTATAGTCAAAGCATTCTAATTTGAGGTGTGACTGTTGACAATTATTACATTTAAAATGTCAGCAATTACACTGGTAACATTACACATTAGTTAAACGTCCCGCGAGGGACGCTTGTTTGCATATGGGAGGAATTCTCGCGGAAGGGTCCGCTGGCTCCGCTGTATCCGCCGGCTCCGCAAGTTTGCCTACCTATAATGTCTTTACTAGTGGATGGAATTTCTTCAAACTTGGCACATATATTTAGTAGCCCTGGGAAAATTTTCTGAATTTGGTGCCATGACATTTCAACCAATCAGAGAAGTCACATGACCAAAAACAGGATTTTGCTTTTCCGGATGATAACTTAAGAAGCGTTTAAAATATTCGCCTGAAATTTGATATATGGATGCATGGTATAAAGATCTGCAAATGATTAGATTTTGGTAGACTTCCATTAAAAAATGGCTAATTAATTAAGCATTAAAATTTTTATTAACGAGGAAAATACAAATCCCTTAATAACTTCTAAACCATGCGAGATAGAGCGATTTCGACGAAATTTATAACCCACAGGGTATCTCTGCTAAGTACTCTGCCCAATTCCAAAAACATTTCCTCTCTCCAAAAATGGCGGGCATTTTGAATTTTGTAATTTTTGACAAAAATGGAAAAACTTAAAATTGCTTGTATCTCCTAAACCGTGCGAGATTCAGCGATTTCCGTGAAATTTTTGGCCCACAGGGTATATATGCAAGATATTCTGCTCAATTTTCAAAAAAAATTTCTCTTTCCAAAAATGGCGGCCATTTTGAATTTTCGAATAAAAATGGTAAAACTTAAAATTGCTTGTATCTCCTAAACCGTGCAAGATAGAGCGATTTGGGCCAAATTTTTGGCCCGCAGTGTATATGTGCAAGATACTCTGCTCAATTTTCAAAAAAAATTTCTCTTTCCAAAAATGGCGGCCATTTTGAATTTTCGAATAAAAATGGTAAAACTTAAAATTGCTTGTATCTCCTAAACCGTGCAAGATAGAGCGATTTTGGCAAAATTTTTGGCCCGCAGGGTATATATAGAAGATCCTCCGCTCAATTCTCACAAATTTGTCCTCTTTCCAAAAGTGGCTGAATTTTCGAATTTTTGACAAAAATGGTAAAACTTAAAATTGCTTGTATCTCATAAACCGTGCGAGATAGAGCGATTTCTGCGGAAATTTGGCCCACAGGGTATATATAGAAGATACTCTGCTTAATTCTCAAAACTTTTTTCTCTTTCCAAAAATGGCGACCATTTTGAATTTTTGCATCTTGGACAAAAATGGTAATACTTAAAATTGCTTGTATCTCCTAAACCGTGCAAATAGAGCGATTTCGGCGAAATTTTTGGCCCTTAGGGTATATATGTAAGATACTCTGCTCAATTTTCAAAAGTTTTTCCTCTTTCCAAAAATGGCGGCCATTTTCAATTTTCGAAATTTTGACAAAAATGGAAAAACTTCAAATTGCTTGTATCTCCTAAATCATGCGGTATAAAATGATTTCAGCAAAAGTTTCGATCCACAGGGTATCTAAGCAAGATACTCTGCCCAATTTTCAAAAATTTTTCTTCTTTTCAAAAATGCCAGCCATTTGAAATTTTCAAATGTTTGCCAAAAAACTTAAAATTGCTTGTATCTCCTAAACCATTTTAAATTTTCCAATTTTTTTTCGATATAATTTTAGATTGACAGGGTATCTAGGCAAGATCTTCTTTCTATTATAAGCAGCCAACACCATCTTTCTTTTGGGACGCTTTGTTTTTGCCATGCAAAAACAATCGCTTTGCTTCGCTAGTGATTCTCTAGTTTATAATTGACTTCTGATGAGAAATTTTGTACTGTACTCGCAGCTTTTATTAATAAAGTCTAAGGCAATGACAAACATGTAGAGTATCTAGCCAGGGGTGTAAGGTAATACTTTGCAGGACCCATACTTGAATGATAAATAAAATCTATTATAAAGTTTCTGATCTTTATTCTGTCACAACGTGTACAAGAAGTATCATTTGGAATGAAGTTCCCAAGCTTCTGGCTTGATTTTTCACCTGTTGGTTTTGTCATTCATCAGGGTAGCTATCGGAACCAATGCTCTGAGACTGTAAAACATTGTTTTGCCATATTTGGGTAAACAGATGCACTGTTTATATTTAACAATGTTAAAGTAGGAGGAGTTCTGTAGTAGCTTCTGTGGCCAATTTGAATTTGCTTATATGCAATAAAAATGAGTTGTTGAGTCATTAAATCTAATTTGGGGATTAAAACTAACTCAGTATGAATTTTCCATAGAGTAATTCCGGTTTACCTGACCATTTGAAGGTTGTTAACCAAGGTAAGATTTGACAAACGTGATATGTTGCTTTTAAAAACATTCAGCATGTTTAACTTTTAGATTTTCCCAATGTATCCATTGTTAATGACATGATTACATGTCCAGTAGGCTAATGGCCATACAATTTTGGGCAGTTGAACATTGTTTTTACTTCTTAGAATATGTTGGCATTGAAATTAGGTGCTATACAAGTCTTGATTAGATTATACCCCAAGTATCTCAGCAGAAAGATAACCTCCATCAAACTTTTATTTCCTGTGCAGATATATTTCCGTAAAGGTCAAGCAATATGATAGCATTTTATTCAGACATCACATCTCTGTGTTTAGTTCTTGAGAGTTGAGACTATGAATATATGCTCTCTTGAATCCTGGATTAATGGAAAGTCTATTGAGTTTCAATAGGTTATAAGATAAATCTATCACTGGATTGAAATATGCTACAATTTATGTAGACATGTTCTTTTGTTCTAACATTGGTCAGTATGAAATCATGTGAATATCTATTTAATATTATTGGCCATTGATTATTTCACATCTGTTTTGATTTAAGGGGAATAAAATTATAGGTCAGAATGATAGTGATTATAAGTTACAAAATAGACATATATTTGATCATATGAGACTTTATGTTTAAGGCTTCAGTGTCTTTAAGGCTATATGAAATCTCATTGATTGATAAACCTTTGTGATCATTTGAAGATACATAGATTTACTCATTTCCTTTTTAGGTGGGCCTTTAGTTATTACACATTTTACTCTATGTTATAGACAACAAACTCTTTTATTGACATTAATGGGGAAAGTTGTGTGTTGACATTGAAATAAAAGGCTATTTTGAAAAAAAGGAAAACAAAAATAATTCTCTATTTTAAAACTTCAAAATAAAAAAGTTGAAGTTGGTCAAATCAAACTTGAAAGGACTGCCAAAATACTTCAGTGCAACCAGGCTTTCTAGATAATGAACTCTAATTCAGTGGAAAAGGCCAGATGAAGACCTGAATTTGTTCTACTTAAACATTTTGTTGGACAGAGGTTCACTTATTATAATAAGAAGTTTGCGTATAAACAGTTGCATTTTGAGCTTGTTCTTTACATATCTCATGTTTGAAGTTCAAGACACCAGCATATTGTTTAATACATCCTGGCAACAATATATAATAATCCTATTCTTTTATTTACTATTTAACAATATGTTAAACATTTGTAATAACAATGACCAATTCCAAATAAAACCACCAGTTTTAAAATATTTTGTGTTATACTATCTTAGTCATTTTAAAAAAGGTAATATTGAACTGATAATTAAAAATAATCCCTCCTTATAACATGATTTTTATGTTGTATTTTGTATTTCTGTGATGTGTTATTTACAGGTGGTTGTACCGAGATGGATTGCTACCAAAGAAAACCTACTTTGTGGGATATGCCAGGTCCAAACTCACTGTTGATGACATCAAGAAGAAAACTCTCCAGTACATGAAGGTCTGAAATGGTTGAGAAAATACAGAATTCTACAGCTTAACATGGCATAGTATAAATAGAAAATCCTTATAATACTTGTGCTTTTAATAACCTTTTTTATCCCACAGCCTTTAAAGTCGGAGCTTTAGCTTGTCTGTGCTTTATCTGAAAAACTGTAAGGTGTAGCATGTTGATACTTAGTAGGGACAATGGTTGGGGGTGTAGGTGTGCACCTTAAATAATGGATCCGTGTCTCCACTGGTGGAAACTCCTATCCGGATCTCCACTAGTGGAATTGCCAATTCCCCTGAGTCTCCACTATGACGTATGTATTGACACAGGTTGTGAAAATGGAATATTTGGATAATAAAAGGGCTGACAATTGAGGTTCTACTGTATAAATCTGCATTGACTTTTCATAGAATATATACAGAGAATGCCATTTTTAATACAAACAGAAAGAGGGTTCAAGTCCACATATTATCAGACTAAGTGCTTTGAAAGAGAGGATCTATGCTCCACTTTCCCCCACACCCCTCACAATACAAGCTCTGTCTGCTGTCGAGCATCTTAGCATCTCAGACCTGTGTCCAAACTAAATTCCTGCTGCAGATATTAAGCTCAAAATATGTCCTGTTTATTTGAAGGAGCATCAATCACCCAGTGTACTTTTATTTCTTTAAAAACAATTTCCTACTTATTAATTATATCCCCAGACGAAAGTCGGGGATATATTGGATTCAGGTCCGTCGCGCCGCCGCCGCCGTAGAAATTTCCTTGTGGACGCAATAACTCAAAAACAAATTAATTTTTTTTTTTCAAACTTGGTACACATGTTAAGGGTGCCCAAAGGAAGATCCCTATTTTAAGGTGACCTTAAACTCCCAGTAAAAAAGAACTTATGGCCACCTTAAGGTCAGAAATTGGACTTTTGGCCACTTAAAGCCCTGTAGGTCACAAACTATGATGCTCAGCTGGCTGAAATTTTACCTGACAACACATTAATATGTTCTTAGTACATGTGCCGAAAATCATGACTTTAAGTTGAGGAGAAAATTGTGTTTGAGGCCCATAAATACCCCCACTTAGGGATTTTTTGCTATACTTTTCACATATTTTGCCCTATAATTTGGAAGTGATAATTCTGATGAGTCTCAAACTGCGCTAGGTATAACTTTGATATGTAATCCTTGTCTGTAGAAAATTTTAGGGCTGTAGGTTTACCCAAAGGGGTCGACTTAAGGTCTCAAAAGTGCCCACAGAGACCCAATTTATGCACATTTTGCCACTTCAAGAACTGTAGCTTTCAAACTATGTCTCTCATCTAAGTAAAATATCATCTGGGAATATATCTATGTGTTTTCTTATATGTGCCCCAACATTTAGGCCTTTAATAGACAGTTAACCTGTGTATCAGGACCATAAACACCCACCCGAGTGACCCTTATAAGACATTTTTCACATCTTTTTCCCTGTAACTTGGAAATGGTAAGTCTGAGAAGTTTCAAACTGTATTAGATATATATTCTGTGTGTAATCTTAGTATGTAACAGATTTTAAGTCTGAAGCTTTAATTTTGAAGGTCAAATTGAGGTCTCTAAAAGGCTCCCAAAGACCCACTATTTGGACTTTTTGCTACTTTTAAGCCCTGTGACTGTCAAACTATGTGACTGATAGAGCTCAAATCCTATCTGGGAAGATATTAGTATGTTATTTATATATGTGCCAAAAATTAAGGCTTTAAGAAGACATTTAACCTGTGTATGAGGACCATAAATCCCCACCCGAGTGACCATTTTTAGACATTTTTCACATATTTTTCCCTGTAACTTGGAAGTGGTAAGTCTAAGAAGTTTCAAACTGTATTAGATGCATATTCTATGTGTAATCTTAGTATGTGACAAATTTTAAGTCTGAAGCTTTAATTTGAAGGCCACATTTAGGTCTCTAGAAGGCCCCATAAAGACCCAGTATTTGGACTTTTTTCCAATTTTAAGGCCTGTGACTGTTAAACTATGTGACTGATAGAGCTGAAATCTCATCTAGGAATACATTATTATGTTCTTTTTACATGTGCCAAAAATCAAGGCTTCAAGTAGACATTTAACCTGTGTATGAGGACCTTAAACACCCACCTGAGTGACCCTTTTAAGACATTTTTCACATATTTTGCTCTGTAACTTGGAAATGGTAAGTCTGAGAAGTTTCAAACTTTATTAGATACATATTCTATGTGTATTCTTAGTATGTAACAAATTTTAAGTCTGAAGCTTTAATTTGAAAGCCACATCGAGATCTCTAAAAGGCCCACAATGACCCAATATTTGGACTTTTTACCACCTTTAAGCCCTGTAACTGTTAAACTATGTGATTGATGGAGCTGAAATCCCATCTGGGAATGCATTATTATGTCCTTTTTACATATGCCGAAAATCAAGGTTTTTAGTAGACATTTAACCGGTGTATGAGGGCCATAGACACTCGCCCAAGTGCCTTTTTTTGACATTTTTTCCGTATTTTGCCCTGTTATTTGGAAATGCTTAGTGTGACAAGTCTTAAACTGTATTATATATAATTTTTGTTTGTTATGTATGTCCCCCAAAAAGTTTCAGATCTGTAGTTTAATTGCTAAGGTCTCTTTAACAATTGTAAAATGCCCACAGAAACCCAATTTATGGATATTATGCCACTTTAAAGCCCAGTAACTGTCAAACTATGTGGGTTATAGAGCTGAAATCTTTGAATTTTTAAAAGGAAATGCCTGTCTATTTAAATTTTGAATATTAATAATGTTATGGCTATCTTAGTCTTTTAAGAACTTATTTTTGTGTGTTATACCTCTGCTTGCTGAGTTTTTAACTTTTTAAAATGAAACTGGTTAAACATATTCAAGTAGACAAAATGGACACTTTAAGTGAGCTTTAAGTCCCAATATTAATGAAATTATATCCTTATGTAGTAAAACTAGGGGATTTTTAACCCTCAACTAGCCCAGTTTTATTCAACTTGCCTCAGTTAATTTTGGCACAGCTCCTACAGTTATGAACTCATTTCAGTTGATAATCACATACTTAAAATTCTCAATTCTTTTTGTATTTGAGTACCCCTTTTATATAGATTGTTTGTTTACCATTTATGCTCAACCCACATCCCCCACCCGGATTCCCCCCACCCACCTCTGGGACCTCCAGCTATATTGAGTGACACTAAATAAACAAAGGTATTTAATGATATCAGATGAGAAACAAAGAACTCAATGGGGTTGCAGATCTTGTGTAATAGTGAGAGAGGTGTGGAGAAGGGGAGAGGGGTGGGGGTGGGAGGTGGTGGGCTTCATTACATATAACACAAAGGGGAGTCAGAACTGAGATTGTGTCACATAGTTAGGTTGCATATATATGGACCACATATGTAGGTATAGAGGAAATGAATAACTGAAAACAATTTGCAAATTCTAAAAATAATATAATAAAATAATAATATAAATAATTTTTTTTTAAATAATATTTTATTTGTGAACAAATATAGAAACAGATATACGCTTTTGGGATTATGAATTTTAGAATGGACATTGAATCATCAATCATTTAAATACTTTGAAGGAAGATTGAAAAATATGATGAGTTGAGTTAAAAATAATATTTTATTTGTCAACAAATATAGAAACAGATATACTCTTTTGGGATTATTATTTTAGAATGGACATTCAATCATCAATCATTTAAATACTTTGAAAATAGGTTTAGAGTTATCATTGCAGGAAGATTGAAAATATAATTTGAGTTATGTATTCGGCATCTGGGGATACACCATCTTCCTTGGGAAGATATAAACAGAGTAGATTGATGTGCTGAAGTTCATATAATAATGGGTAATTATGTTTTAAAAAATTCTCGATCAAAACCTGTGGCGTGAGTGATGACCTGTCTGGGGATATGTTGCCGCCGAGTTGGCCCAATCTAGTTTGTTGTCAGTGTGAATATATTAATGTTTCATTTGTCTCTAATTCAACAACATTGTGTTTTACCAATTGGTTTAGGTACAAGATGGCCAAGAGGGGAAATTAGAAGCATTTTTCAAGGTGAATTCATATGTTCAAGGTTCTTACGATAAAGGTGATGATTTCAAAAACTTGGATACAGAGCTGGAAAAATTGTCAAAGAATTCACATATTCATAGGTTAGTTTGCTTCGTTATGCCTTTACTGTCCACTTTACTGTTTTAATTATTAAATATATCACTGAAAGGTAACTTTTCTGTGTTGAGTCACTACTCCCACGGATAGTAATTTTTGCACTTCAATACTCATGTACCATTTTTTTACTCTCTAATAAATAATATTTTTAGCAATAAGAACAAGAATATGTGCCACATAGTTTATGTATACAAATTCATACTCTCTCCGCATGTTCAATTAATAGAGTTTGAGCAATATTTATAGCTAAGCTGATGCCTACAAAGTGCATCAGTATGTGATTACACAATTCTTAGGCTACATTTTCTTTCAGTTGATGCTGACGTGAACAGATTCGAGATAAACTAGTACAAGTTAATGTGATACTGCTTTCTTTTGTCAGCATAAAGTCATTAGAAATTTGTAGGATTACAAACAGAAGTATTACTTACCTTATTTCTTCCACTGGGATGTTGGGCTGAAGTGGTTAACGTAGTCTTTTCAGGTTTCATAAACACAAACCAATGGGAAATTTTGTAAGTGGTTAACTGCTACAAGAACTGACACTAAACAGATTCAAATCAAATATTAACTAAAGGAAGTAAAATATAATCAGATACACACAAACCTGACCAAAAAATGTAGCCAAATACTTGAAAGCTTTTGATAAACTTCTTCCTTACTTTACACCATATTTTAACTCTCTTCACCAGTGATTGGCCACTTTTGTGAAAGGGAGAAAGGGGAAATAGTGAATATTTGTGTAGTTTCTTTATATGTTTGCGTTTACAGCTAATATTGAAATTTATACTGGTGAATGTAAAAAGACAAAAAAATGTAATAAAATATGGTTTTAGCCAGTGTTATAACGTGAAAAACATGCTTTAGATATGTTATTTAGAATTTCTAGTGAGTTTGAAGTTCACCCATACACATTCTGTCTCTTTCAATGGTTTCCAAACTGAAAAATTAGGCAAACCGTTTGAACCTTAGTGGAATGTCTGATGGCCCTACTCTTGGAGCAATTGGATTTTGTATTAAAATTGATGTTGCCCTATATCTTATCTGATCTGGCAAAAATCGGCCGATAAATTCTGCTAATAGGAAGAGTAGTCTAATTCTTACGGTGCAAGTATAGTTTTGAGTATTTGTGTTCTTACAGGTTGTTCTATTTAGCTCTCCCACCTAGTGTGTATCAAACAGTCACAAGTAATATCAGAGAACATGCTATGGGCAAAGGGTAAGTACAGTCAAAGCCAGGGTTCACAAATAACACCTACCCAAAGTTTTAGAAGGATAAAGTATCATTAGAGTATACACATCGTAAAATTTCAGTTGGATAATATTTTCTCTACTATTGCATTTGCATAAATGTTCCTTGAATAGAAATTGCTTTGTCTTCATATAATTTAAAATTAGAAAATTATACTAGTATATTGTGTCTTTTTCCCCCTTGTTCCAAATAAAAGCTGTGTTGCCCTTTTTTTCTAACTCCTTTTTTTAGTGCCCCTTTTTTCCATGCACCTGTAATTAAGCATCCCTGAAAGGGCGCTTATTTGTTTTCGCCTCAGTTTCCTCGCCCCCGCCGCCACATTATGGTCTCGCTTGAATATCTTCCTTATTATTAGAAGGTTTCAAACCATATTTGGCACTTATATACCTTAGGCGTGGGAAAATTTTTCTGCATGCTTAAATTTGACCTTTGACCTTCATGAAGGTCACATGATCAAAAACTATTTTTTTAAGTACCCCCCGTCATCACAGTTCAGGAAAAACTACTTGCTACACAGCCTTATAATTATATCCCCAGACGAAATTATATCCCCAGACGAAAGTCGGGGATATATTGGATTCAGGTCCGTCGCGCCGCCGCCGCCGTAGAAATTTCCTTGTGAACGCGATAACTCGAAAACATATTAGTATTTTTTTTTCAAACTTGGTACACATGTTAAGGATGCCCAAAGGAAGATCCCTATTTTAAGGTGACCTTAAACTCCCAATAATAAAGAACTTATGGCCACCTTAAGGTCAGAAATTGCACTTTTGGCCACTTAGAGCCCTCTAGGTCACAAACTATGAGGCTTATCTGCCTCAAATTTTACCTGAGAACACATTAATATATTCTTAGTACATGTGCCGAAAATCAAGACTTTAAGTTGAGGAGAAAATTGTCTTTAAGGCCCATAAAGACCCCACTTAGGACTTTTTTCCTATATTTTAAACTTATTTTGCCCTATAATTTGGAAGTGGTAATTCTGATGAGTCTCAAACTGCACTAGATGTAACTCTTATATGTAATCCTTGTCTGTGAAAAATTTAAAGGCTGTAGGTTTACCTGTTAGGCCGACTTAAGATCTCAAAATTGCCCACAGAGACCCAATTTATGGACTTTTTGCCATCTTCAAGCACATATCATCTGAGAATATATCAATATGTTTTTCTTGTATGTACTCCAAAATTTAGGCCTTTAATAGACATTTAACCCATGTTTGAGGACCATAAACACCCACCCGAGTGACCCTTTTAAGACATTTTTCACATATTTTGCTCTGTAACTTGGAAATGGTAAGTCTGAGAAGTTTCAAACTGTATTAGATATATATTCTATGTGTAATGTTAGTATGTAACAGATTTTAAGTCTGAAGCTTTAATTTGAAGGTCAAATTGAGGTCTCTGACGGGCTCCCAAAGACCCAATATATGGACTTTTTGCCACCTTTAAGCCCTGTGACTGTTAAACTATGTTATTGATGGAGCTGAAATCCCATCTGGGAATGCATTATTATGTCCTTTTTACATGTGCCAAAAATCAAGGCTTTAAGTAGACATTTAACCTGTGTTTGAGGACCATAAATCCCCACCCGAGTGACCCTTTTTAGACATTTTTCACATATTTTGCCCTGTAACTTGGAAATGGTAAGTCTGAGAAGTTTCAAACTGTATTAGATACATATTCTATGTGTAATCTTAGTATGTGACAAATTTTAAGTCTGAAGCTTTAATTTGAAGGCCACATTGAGGTCTCTAAAAGGCCCCATAGAGACCCACTATTTGGACTTTTTGCCAGTTTTAAGGCCCATGACTGTTAAACTATGTGACTGATAGAGCTGAAATCTCATCTGGGAATACATTATTATGTTCTTTTTACATGTGCCAAAAAATCAAGGCTTCAAGTAGACATTTAAACTGTGTATGAGGACCATTAACACCCACCCGAGTGACCGTTTTAAGACATTTTTCACATATTTTGCTCTGTAACTTGGAAATGGTGAGTCTGAGAAGTTTCAAACTTTATTATTAGATACATATTCTATGTGTAGTCTTAGTATGTAGCAGATTTTAAGTCTGATGCTTTAATTTGAAAACCACATCGAGATCTCTAAAAGGCCCACAGAGACCCAATATTTGGACTTTTTGCCACCTTTAAGCCCTGTGACTGTTAAACTATGTGATTGATTGAGCTGAAATCCCATCTGGGAATGCATTATTATGTCCTTTTCACATGTGCCGAAAATCAAGGCTTTTAGTAGACATTTAACCTGTGTATGAGGGCCATAGACACTTGCCCAAGTGACCTTTTTTGACATTTTTTTCTCTATTTTGCCCTGTTATTTGGAAATGCTTAGTGTGACAAGTCTTAAACTATATTATATATAATTTTTGTTTGTTGTGTATGTCCCCCCAAAAAGTTTCAGTTCTGTACCCAATTTATGGATATTATGCCACTTTAAAGCCCTGTAACTGTCAAACTATGTGGCTCATAGAGCTGAAATCTTTGAATTTTTCAAAGGAAGTGCCTGTCTATTTACATTTTGAATATTAATAATGTTATGGCTATCTTAGGCTTTTAAGAACTTATTTTTGTGTGTTATCTCTCTGCTTGCTGAGTTTTTAACTTTTTAATATGAACCTGGTTAAACATATTCAAGTAGGCAAAATGGACACTGTTATTTTCTGGTGAGCTTTAAGTCCCAAATATTAATGAAATTATAGCCTTATGTAGTAAAAATAGGGGATTTTTAACCCTCAACTAGCCCAGTTTTATTCAACTTGCCTTAATTTTGACACAGCTCCTACAGTTACGAACTCATTTCAATTGATAATCACATACTTAAAATTCTCAATTCTGAATTATTATTATAAATCTGTTCTTGTCGTTTGATAATTTATATTTAATTCTGGAGGTGTATAATCTTCCTGTTGGACATTCCTTATTTATGTATTTGATTTTATTTTAGTGATAAGATTAACTGAGCTTTTTGTATTTGATTACCCCTTTTATATTATAAGTGTTTGTTTACCATTTGTGCTGCAGCACTCCATCTCTTTGTAGTCCCACCCATATATGGTTGCATATATATGGACCACATATATAGGAATTGAGGAAATGAATAACTGAAAAACAATGCAAATTCTAAAAATAATATAATAAAATAATAATATATGATTTTTAAATAATATTTTATTTGTGAACAAATATAGAAACAGAGATACGCTTTTGGAATTATGAATTTAGAATGGACATTCAATCATCAATCATTTAAATACTTTGAAAATAGGTTCAGAGTTACCCTTTGCAGGAAGATTGAAAAGTATGATGAGTTGAGTTAAAAATAATATTTTATTTGTCAACTAATATAGAAACAGATATGCTCTTTTGAGATTATTAATTTAGAATGGACATTCAATCATCAATCATTTAAATACTTTGAAAATAGGTTCAGAGTTATCATTGCAGGAAGATTGAAAATATGATCTGTTGAGTTATGTATTCGACGTCTGGGGATACACCATCTTCCTTGGGAAGATATAAACTTAGTAGATTGATGTGCTGAAGTTCATATAACTTTTCCCAATATTTATGGCATACAACAAATGGATTAAATAAAAAATTCCCGATCAAAACCTGTGGCGTGAGTGATGACCTGTCTGGGGATATGTTGGCGCCGAGTTGGCCCAATCTAGTTTGACACACCTGTTCATACTATCGAAAACGCGAGCTGATTAGATTTTGGGAGCAATCCCTTGAAAAATGTCTCATTTATGGGTGATTTCCTCGCACCTTCCAATCTGAGAGCCTTAAATTTAGGTCAACCCCCCTATTATCTTCTTAAGTATTGCATTGAGAGCCATAAAATGTATTGGGAGTTAATAGGAAACCATATGTGGAGAGTCTAAATAGCCGGTCAGTTTTACCCCACGGCCCCCCTTATGGGTCAAACTGGGGTCATAAAATAGCTGATTTTGAGTTTTTGCCTTATATCTTCTTTATTGTTGCTTTTATAGCTTCAGAATGTATTAAGAGGTATTGGGAAAGCATATGTGGAGAGTCTAAATAGCCGGTCAGTTTTACCCCCCGACCCCCCCCCCCCCTTATGGGCCAAACTGGGGTCATAAATAGCTGCTTTGGAGTTTTTGCCTTATATCTCCTTTATCGTTGCTTTTATAGCTTCAGAATGTATTACGAGGTATTGGGAAAGCATATGTGGAGAGTCTAAATAGCCGGTCAGTTTTACCCCCGACCCCTCCTTATGGGTCAAACTGGGGTCATAAAATAGCTGATTTTGAGTTTTTGCCTTATATCTCCTTTATTGTTGCTTTTATAGCTTCAGAATGTATGAAGAGGTATTGGGAAAGCATATGTGGAGAGTCTAAATAGTCAGTCAGTTTTACCCCCCAACCCCCCCTTACAGGCTAAACTGGGGTCATAAATAGCTGCTTTGGAGTTTTTGCCTTATATCTCCTTTATCGTTGCTTTTATAGCTTCAGAATGTATTAAGAGGTATTAGGAAAGCATAAGTGGAGAATCTAAATAGCTGGTCACTTTTATCCCCTGATCCCCCCCATGGGTCAAACTGGGGTAAAAAATAGCCGTTTTGGAGTTTTTACCTGATATCTCCTTCATTGTTGCTATTATAGCTTTGGAATGTATTAAGAGGTATTGGGAAACCATATGTGGACAGTCTAAATAGCCGGTTAGTTTTACCTCCTGACCCCCATGTATGGGTCAAACTGGGGTCATGAAATAACTTTTGCCTTTATTGTTGCTTTTATGCTTTCACAATGTATTAAAACCTATTGCAAAACCCTGTGGACAATCTAAATAGCAAAACATACTTGCACACATGATTATATATGAAGTTATCAATACTCGTTACTGAAATGCTTTGTAGCATTTACACAAAATTTACTAAAGTTACATCCAATGTTGTACATCCAATGTACTACACTTTCTCCAGCTTGTCTATGTCTACAACGCTTGTTTATGTTAATTAAAGAAGACCTTTGTAGGATTTTCCCTGTCATGATATCACTAAGGGGGTTGGTTTATGTAACAGTACAGTACACCTTTGTGCATTCTTGGCTTTACAGCATGCTTATTAAAACCACAAGGCATTTTAAACTCTCTGGGACGCTTCGCTTTTGTTAGCAAAAGCATTCATCTAGTTGTAGTTAAAATATTACCACAGGCATTGTATGTGATATAATCTTTTTCGATATCCCCATGTTAATGTTTATTATGATATTTATACCTTAAGCAAAATGATCTATTTATATGTGTAATGCACATCAAATGTTAAATCAGTGTCAAAATATTTTAATGCACTAAAAGTATTAAGATTAGTACAAGTATATTTGAAATGTATTTAGTACAAGTACCAGTACATTTTAAAAACATTATTACTTAGTACTTCTTCGTGCATCTTAGTACTTTAGTATAAATGTACTGGACCCAACCCTGGTTTCTATATGGAACAGCTGGCTGAGTAGAAATATGTTTTCCCTTCATTTTTGACTTAACAGGGTACAGCTGTAATTTTGCAAACCTATAGTTAAAATAACAATGAATTGAATGTGAATGATTATATAAGAATTTGGGATATGTGACTTAGGTTAAAAGACATAGTAATTGAGAAATAAATGGATTATTAATGGAAAGTGCATGAACTTGTGTTCAAACCATGTAATTATCTCATTTATAAGTTTATTAATAAAAAATTATGATTAATGATTGATTTATTTGATTATAATGCAATGCTGGCAATGTGAATGCTTAAATATTGCTGGGGGAACTATTAAATCCCATGTTTACCTGATATTTTATCCTCGAATGGGAAAATAAGCTTTTGCCTTTACCAGTAATACATTACCACATGTGATGTAAAATCTGGCTTTAGAGTAAAATCTAAGCTTTAGAGTGATTTTCTTCCTATGTGACTAAGGTTGTTTGGCTCTTTGGTTATTCAGGAATGGCTGGTCCCGTGTCATTGTGGAAAAGCCATTTGGCCGTGACTCCGAATCATCAGCTGAGCTGTCAAGACACATTGAACAGTTGTTCTCTGAAGAGGAGATCTACAGAATAGATCACTACCTGGGTAAAGAAATGGTTCAGAACCTTATGGTGTTGAGGTAAGAGGTGGCCGACAGGTCTTCCTACCTTGTATTAAATAAGTCTGCCTACCAAGTAAAAATAATGGTTATTTTCATATTTACAGTAAGAGATGTAAAGTTTTGTGCAGTATGTAAAGTTTGTCAATGGGTTGCACCCTTTAAAATTAAGACAGAATAATCAAAATTCATACCATCAAGCATAATCAAAGGCTTAATTGGGGACGACCTTCAAGGCTCAGACAGACTGAGTATAATTTGTGCCAATTGTACATCAGGGGAGATCAAAAGCCACAGCATCACAAATGTGTGAGGAATTTTACAGGAAGCAAGGAAGTAGAATTGGGTCTCGTAATTAACTGAAGTATAAGTGGGACTGATGAAAAAAAGAAATTAAAATCAAGGCATTATCATAATGTCAGTAATTACTAAATGATCTGCCAGTGAATTTACTGGGATTTATTACAGTAAATCTGCTCACTAAGTACCACCAAATGCTAAAAGGTGGAGCCATCCAACTTTCTGGTCAAGGAAGGTAAACATTATTTTTATTGCGAAAAATACACTTACCATTTCCTGACCATAGCTATATGTTGGAGCCACCCAACTCACTGGGTAAACATTATATTTACTCTGCTATTTGGTCCTATCCCCATGTGATGAACAGTGAGATAATTTACATCAGGTTTAAACCCTCACACTGTTTATAAGCATGTGATTTCCCTTTGGTAGTCAACTTGTTTGTTGTCCATCAGGCATGACTATCAGGTATTTTCTCACAGTAACTGAAATCACAACAAAAACTTGCCTTAGCATGAGGAAAGTCACTCCATCTGCCTAAGAAAGGCCATTAAGTCAAGTACAAGCCTAAAAAAGTATCCCATTTAATATTTAATAAATAATTTAATATTATGTTGTGGTCTGTTCTCGGCATTTGTCCTAAACTGTTCGAAATAGCAGTAATTATGTCCACCCCCCTGGGGGGTGGATATATTATTTTTGCTTTTTTCGCCGTCCGATGTCCGATGTCCGGCGTCCGGCGTCCGATGTCCGGCGTCACGCATGGTTTCCGCTCATTTAAAGGAAAAGTATTAGAGCTATTGTCACCAAATTTGGTATGCAGGCTTATTGGGTCAGTAGCTTGCTTGGGATTGCTTTTGGCTGTTGTACCTCTTTTGCTTACTGAGTAATACTTAAGTACAGCTATTTTCAGTACCCATTGGTTTCCGTGCATTTAAGCCAAAATAATTAAAGATATTTTACTACAATTTTGAATACAAGATTGTTATGTCCATAGCTCGCTTGGTATTGCATTTGGGACTGATAGCTTTGTCAGTACATGAGTAATAGCCATTTAGGTACTTCATTGTGTATTTTCAGTACTACTTTTGAGTAATTTGCTAATATCTCAGAAACCGTGTGAGATAGAGCGATTTCGTCGAAATTTTCGACCCACAGGGTATTTAAGGAATGTAATATTTGCAATTTTCAAAAAATTTTCCCCTCCCCAAAAATGGCGGCCATTTTGAATTTTCGAATTTTTGCCAAAAATGGCAAAACACAAATTTGCTTCTATCTCCTTAACCGTGCGAGATAGAGCGATTTCGTCGAAATTTTCGACCCACAGGGTATCTAAGGAATGCAATCTTTGCAATTTTCAAAAAAATTTTCCCCTCCCCAAAAATGGCGGCCATTTTGAATTTTCGAATTTTTGGCAAAAATGGCAAAACACCAATCTGCTTCTATCTCCTTAACCGTGCGAGATAGAGCGATTTCGTCAAAATTTTCGACCCACAGGGTATCTGAGCATTGTACTCTTGGTAATTTTAAAAAAATTTTCCCCTCCCCAAAAATGGCGGCCATTTTGAATTTTCGAATTTTTGCCAAAAATGGCAAAACACAAATTTGCTTCTATCTCCTTAACCGTGCCAGATAGAGCGATTTCGTCAAAATTTTCGACCCACAGGGTATCTGAGCATTGTGCTCTTGGTAATTTTTACAAAATTTTCCCCTCCCCAAAAATGGCGGCCATTTTGAATTTTCGAATTTTTGCCAAAAATGACAAAACACTAATTTGCTTCTATCTCCTTAACCGTGCGAGATAGAGCGATTTCGTCGAAATTTTCGACCCACAGGGTATCTGAGCATTGTGCTCTTGGTAATTTTCCAAAAATTTTCCCCTCCCCAAAAATGGCGGCCATTTTGAATTTTCGAATTTTTGCCAAAAATGGCAAAACACTAATTTGCTTCTATCTCCTTAACCGTGCGAGATAGAGCGATTTCGTCGAAATTTTCGACCCACAGGGTATCTAAGGAATGCAATCTTTGCAATTTTCCAAAAATTTTCCCCTCCCCAAAAATGGCGGCCATTTTGAATTTTCGAATTTTTGCCAAAAATGGCAAAACACAAATTTCCTTCTATCTCCTTAACCGTGCCAGATAGAGCGATTTCGTCAAAATTTTCGACCCACAGGGTATCTGAGCATTGTACTCTTGGTAATTTAAAAAAAATTTTCCCCTCCCCAAAAATGGCGGCCATTTTGAATTTTCGAATTTTTGCCAAAAATGGCAAAACACTAATTTGCTTCTATCTCCTTAACCGTGCGAGATAGAGCGATTTCGTCGAAATTTTCGACCCACAGGGTAACTAAGGAATGCAATCTTTGCAATTTTCCAAAAATTTTCCCCTCCCCAAAAAATGGCGGCCATTTTGAATTTTCGAATTTTTGCCAAAAATGGCAAAACACAAATTTCCTTCTATCTCCTTAACCGTGCGAGATAGAGCGATTTCGTCAAAATTTTCGACCCACAGGGTATCTGAGCATTGTACTCTTGGCAATTTTTTAAAAAATTTCCCCTCCCCAAATATGGCGGCCATTTTGAATTTTCGAATTTTTGCCAAAAATGGCAAAACACTACTTTGCTTCTATCTCCTTAACCGTGCGAGATAGAGTGATTTCGTCGAAATTTTCGACCCACAGGGTATCTAAGGAATGCAATCTTTGCAATTTTCCAAAAATTTTCCCCTCCCCAAAAATGGCGGCCATTTTGAATTTTCGAATTTTTGCCAAAAATGGCAAAACACAAATTTCCTTCTATCTCCTTAACCGTGCGAGATAGAGCGATTTCGTCGATATTTTCGACCCACAGGGTATCTAAGGAATGCAATCTTTGCAATTTTCAAAAAATTTTCCCCTCCCCAAAAATGGCGGCCATTTTGAATTTTCGAATTTTTGCCAAAAATGGCAAAACACCAATCTGCTTCTATCTCCTTAACCGTGCGAGATAGAGCGATTTCGTCAAAATTTTCGACCCACAGGGCATCTGAGCATTGTACTCTTGGTAATTTTTAAAAAATTTTCCCCTCCCCAAAAATGGCGGCCATTTTGAATTTTCGAATTTTTGCCAAAAATGGCAAAACATAAATTTCCTCCTATCTCCTTAACCGTGCCAGATAGAGCGATTTCGTCAAAATTTTCGACCCACAGGGTATCTGAGCATTGTGCTCTTGGTAATTTTCCAAAAATTTTCCCCTCCCCAAAAATGGCGGCCATTTTGAATTTTCGAATTTTTGCCAAAAATGGCAAAACACTAATTTGCTTCTATCTCCTTAACCGTGCGAGATAGAGCGATTTCGTCGAAATTTTCGACCCACAGGGTATCTAAGGAATGCAATCTTTGCAATTTTCCAAAAATTTTCCCCTCCCCAAAAATGGCGGCCATTTTGAATTTTCGAATTTTTGCCAAAAATGGCAAAACACAAATTTGCTTCTATCTCCTTAACCGTGCCAGATAGAGCGATTTCGTCAAAATTTTCGACTCACAGGGTATCTGAGCATTGTACTCTTGGTAATTTAAAAAAAATTTTCCCCTCCCCAAAAATGGCGGCCATTTTGAATTTTCGAATTTTTGCCAAAAATGGCAAAACACAAATTTCCTCCTATCTCCTTAACCGTGCCAGATAGAGCGATTTCGTCAAAATTTTCGACCCACAGGGTATCTGAGCATTGTACTCTTGGTAATTTTTAAAAAATTTTCCCCTCCCCAAAAATGGCGGCCATTTGAATTTTCGAATTGTTGCCAAAAATGGCAAAACACTAATTTGCTTCTATCTCCTTAACCGTGCGAGATAGAGTGATTTCGTCGAAATTTTCGACCCACAGGGTATCTAAGGAATGCAATCTTTGCAATTTTCAAAAAATTTTCCCCTCCCCAAAAATGGCGGCCATTTTGAATTTTCGAATTTTTGCCAAAAATGGTAAAACACAAATTTGCTTCTATCTCCTTAACCGTGCGAGATAGAGCGATTTCGTCGAAATTTTCGACCCACAGGGTATCTAAGGAATGCAATCTTTGCAATTTTCCAACAAATTTTCCCCTCCCCAAAAATGGCAGCCATTTTGAATTTTCGAATTTTTGCCAAAAATGGCAAAACACAAATTTGCTTCTATCTCCTTAACCGTGCGAGATAGAGCGATTTCGTCGAAATTTTCGACCCACAGGGTATTTAAGGAATGCAATCTTTGCAATTTTCCAAAAAATTTTCCCCTCCCCAAAAATGGCAGCCATTTTGAATTTTCGAATTTTTGCCAAAAATGGCAAAACACAAATTTGCTTCTATCTCCTTAACCGTGCGAGATAGAGCGATTTCGTCGAAATTTTCGACCCACAGGGTATCGAAGAAATGCAATCTTTGCAATTTTCCGAAAAATTTTCCCCTCCCCAAAAATGGCGGCCATTTTGAATTTTCGAATTTTTGCCAAAAATGGCAAAACACAAATTTGCTTCTATCTCCTTAACCGTGCGAGATAGATCGATTTCATCAAAATTTTCAACCCACAGGTATTTCAGCATTGTATTCTTGGCAATTTAAAAAAAAATTTCCCGTCCCCTAAAATGGCGGCCATTTTGAATTTTCAAATTTTTGTCAAAAATGGCAAAACACAAATTTGCTTCTATCTCCTTAACCATGCGAGATAGAGCGATTTCGTCGAAATTTTCAACCCACAGGGTATCTAAGGAATGTAATCTTTGCAATTTTCAAAAAATTTTCCCCTCCCCAAAAATGGCAGCCATTTTGAATTTTCGAATTTTTGCCCAAAATGGAAAAACACAAACTGGCCTTAACCGTGCAAAATAGAGTTATTTCGTTGAAATTTTCGACCCATAGGGTATCTAAAAAATGTACTCTTGGCAATTTTCAAAAAAATTTCCTTTTCCCAAAAATGGCGGCCATTTTGAATTTTCAAATTTTTGCCAAAAATAGAAAAACAGGAATTTGCTTCTATCTTCTTAACCGTGCCAGATAGAGTGATTTCGTCAAAATTTTCAACCCAACCAATGCAAAAAGGCATGAAGCTGAAATAATTTACATCTACACTAACAAATATTTAAGCATCATTGATATATTTTACAAATGAAACAGGGTCTTGTAAGACTACTGTACAATTTGGGCAAAAGGTTCATGGGTGGACATTACACATGATAATGTGTGTTCTTCTATGCTATCCTGTTTCTATTCGCATCTACTATCAACAGGGCGGCCGATTTCTAGTTTTCCCATCCTAGGTTGATGGCTTAAGTATATACTTGAGGGTTATACACGTGTAATTACAGTAGAAAAGAGTCAGCAACCGTAATAGTAAACAACCTCTTTTATAGTTCAATATTGTGTTTCTAGAATCAGCTATTTTTCGTAGTTTGTTTTATGTTTCAGGTTCTCCAACAGGTTGTTCAGTTCAATCTGGAACCGTGATAACATAGCCAGTGTAATTGTGTCTTTCAAGGAACCTTTTGGAACACAGGGTAGAGGTGGCTACTTCGATGACTTTGGAATTATTAGGCAAGTGTCATTGAAAATCAATCAACAAATCATCAGTTAAGCTACTAAGATTAATATTAAGCAATGTATGAGAACAGCAACTAAAAAAAACAATGCCTTGAGAATGTGACATTGGTGTCACAGGCTAAGTGGGCAACACAGTTGCTTAAGGAGTAATGTGGACCTGGCAGTCCTCTGCTATTTGGTCCTATCCCCAGTGGCAAGCTAATGAACCTCGGTGATGTTGACTAATGGTTTGTCCAAGGGCTCCTGTGTTTTAATAGATCAATCAATTCATTGAGTCCTGCAGTATGAGATATAACATATAAATAGCATACCGTATCATACCATATTCATATATATGTGCTTAGCTGTCAGTAGATGTGAAATCCAAATCTTTGACTTTTAATTTTGTTTGTATGTTGCTAGCAAATATAATTGAGGTTAGTGTGTGAAAAAATGACTGACTCCAAATGCATGGTACTTGGTGCAGTTGATGTTAACCAATTTGGTCTGACTTGTAGTGTTACTCCTGTATTTTAAAACCTCATCTTTTGTTGTATTTTTGTAGGGATGTAATGCAGAACCATTTAATGCAGATTTTATCTCTTGTTGCCATGGAAAAACCAGTGTCAACTAAAGCTGAGGACATTCGAGATGAAAAGGTTATTTGAAAAGAATAACTATTTTATTCGAAAAAAAAAATGGTCTAGGCAATTATGCAAACAATAACACACTGGGAATTAATTTGAAAATGGATGTCTGGTTAACCTGTTATTCATTACCAGCCTTATGTTTTGGAAATGAAAAGCATAGAAAGACACCACTTGATATGTCACTTTTGGGTTTCACTATGTAATCCCTATCATATGATCTATGTGACAGATAATGTTTTTTCAATAACTGTATTTGTAACATAGTTTCCAGATTTTATGGAAGGTTTTGGTTCTTTTACCTCCAATAGGAGGTTCTGTTTTTGGGTACATTTGTCTGTCTGTGTTTGTCTGGGTAGAGCCTAACCAAAGGAAGAAGAGATGAAACTTTAGGAATAATCTGAGTCATATTCTGTATATTAGGGGTGCGGCCGAGCAGTTGACACTTGCCGAGTGAGGCAAATTTCACGAAAATTTGATCCCAATTTTAAGGGTCGACTACTCTTGTGCATATAACAACCTATTGAAGTGGTTATGTTTTCAGGATATAAAAAATAAATAACATACCTTGCTGGCATTAAATTACATAATGCACCATTTTTAACATAATATTAAGTATATTATATGGTGACATCAGATAATTCAAGTGATTCAAAGCTTTTATCTTTATATTTTTGTTGTTTACGGGAGCCGCCATATTGGATGTTGTTTCCTGTAATGGTGGATACTAAACTTCGCGAGGGCTCGGTGTCGAGTCGATTTTTTGTCTGCGAGCAATCGACCCAAATTATTTGTACTCGTCACACCCCTACCGTATACAAAAAAATCCCACATTTTTAAAGTTTCCATTTTCCATGTATTTACAATGACTGGCTTTTTGGTTTACATTATTCAAAAATGAATGAGCTGATCTTCATGAGATTCTTTATATGGGTAGGACCTGGCTGAAAGAAGAAGTGATTACATTTTGGGAAATATCTGGATCATGTTCTGGAAACTAAAAATTCCTAAAATTTTGCAAATATGCGCATGTGGAGGTAGGCGCTCTACAAGTGTTTTCTAGTTTTGAAAGCATTACTAATATAAATGAATTAGATACCAAACATCTTTATGAAAAAATTAATAGGTGAAATAAATTGGTTGTTGTATTCACAATCTAGTATATTGAACAAGACTTTAAACTTGAAATGTCACATTTTTCTGTGAACTCCTTGTAGGTGAAGGTACTGAAGTGCATTCCATCCATTAAGCTGGAGGACATGGTGTTAGGTCAGTATGTGGGAAACCCAGATGGAGAGGGTGACCAAAAGATTGGATACCTGGATGACCCCACTGTACCAAAAGGTGGGATCCTTACCTCATTGATAAATGTACTCAAACATGTAGAATAAAAAGAAATTATGAAGTTGTATGTAGTCTGTAATTGAATATAATATTGATGAAATCTCAAAAATTCAGCACATAATGTCTACAAAACTGTAGGTAAATAATAAATGCAAGTATGAACCTATTAAGTTTTCTGAAAAAAAACTCTGAAAGTTCAGAAAATGGTTCTTTTAAATATGTAAAGAAAGATTGTGTGTAAAGTTGAATCTTTTAAAAAGAAATCATTTTTATTCACATCCAAAGTGGACAAAGACAGATTTTCTGTTAAAGTTATACAAAAATGCAAAACTTAATACTGATCTTGTTTAAAATAGTTAAATCCTGTTGCATACTGAATACAAGTGAATTTTTAGCTGTAAGGTAATTTCACCAATTTTCTAAGTTCAAGAAAGTTACAAGATTTATGTGCCACTAATGTACAGCTACTACTTATTGCAGTTACTGCAAATTTAAATTTCACAAGGAATTAGTTTTAACTATCCAATTTCATTTGCCAGAACCGCTCGAATTATTATAGATAAAAATTTCAACATAATGTACCATATGTCGACAAGTTAATGCATCTATTCAATCATTTATATCTATCCCAGGTTACTCAGCAATAGAAGGTGTTGTGCAGTTTTGTCATCTGTTTTCAGGGTCTGTGACTCCTACCTATGCTCTGGCTGTGATGTTTATCAACAATGAGAGATGGGATGGGGTGCCATTCATTCTTCGCTGTGGGAAAGGTCTATATCTTAAAATAATAACAGTTCAGCTCTCAAACCCAACAGAAACCAATGAAAAAAAAAAAAAAAAATCTGCATTCAGTAATACTTTACGATGACGACTTTGTTCCCAGAATTAAAGTAAAGCTGATAAAATAAAGTAGGTATCTCTGTTTTTATTACTGGACAATTGAAGTATTAGAAGAGTACAATTGAATTCATTAAACTGAATATAGTCAGGAAATAGAATGTTTAGGTAATGGACCATGTGGTTGTCCAATGACTATACAAGTTTACTGAATGCAGCTTAGAATACCGACCCAAGAGTTAAGAAGGGTCGGTTCAATTGGAACCCCCCCATTACTGGTGCAAAGTTCAAGTGCAATAAAAGTCTAATTAGATTAGGTCCTATACAGTGAATCATTCATTAAGACAACCGATTCTAACATGACACGGCTGTGGCAGTGAATCTCATTGGGTGAGAACTATGGTAAAATTCTTATATCCATGTTGGCTGTTCAGATAATAACCCAGGATTAAGTATAATGGATGATATAGCCTTGTTTTATTGTCACATTATAAATTGTTAAAAATGGCATACACATAATTTTATCACAGTTCTTGGCAGTAAACCACTCAGGCTTTGCCTTCACGGTTTATAACCTCGAAACATGATAAAATGCTGCATATACCATAGTTTGACAGGTGTTATTGTCATTACAAACACATTTGGTATCAGTTTTGCACTAAATGTTTCTATTCCATTCTATTTGATAGCATTGAATGAGAGGAAGACGGAGGTGAGAGTGCAGTTTAAGGATGTCCCCGGCAACATCTTCAAACCAGATCAGATCCAGAGGAACGAGCTTGTGATCCGTGTACAGCCAGGTGGGTGAATAATTTGTCCCAAAGTACACACGCTTTAACCTTTGCCAGTAGAGCACCATGTAGTGTAATGCATCAATTTACTCTGTGAAAGTAGATTTTGTGCTGAGCCACATCAGACTTAGTGACAGTTACATTAACTTAAACCCCTAAAAGTAAAAGTCAGTTTTGTGGAATTTTCTTTCAAATAGAACCTATGGACTGGCTGTGCTATGTGGTTATAAGCTAGCTCTTAATGCCACATACACTACTTATTGAAGTCATATGCCACAGCCGTCATCATACTCAAGCCTCAGATACTTCATTTAGTTTTCAGCCACTTTAGATTTAGTATTTGTTACTAGGGCCGTTACGACTCCAAGTATATCATGGTGGCTAATTGCCAAGCAGTATTCATGTTGACGCCGAATAACCGACAAATTTACAAAACTACCACAAATCTTAAGTTTTATTGCGTTAATACATCCTATCTAATTGACAATTACTATTCTGGTCGGCGCAGACTGGCCCGCCAAACGCCAGAAAAAGATGTCCTGTGTCTCCACCGGCCGGCCGGTCCCAGTACTGTGCACTCGCAAGGTGGCGCATCGTACTTCCTTCCTGTCTAGACAGAGTGACGTCATAGCATCTTTTTCGTTTGGCGCGTGTACTGTGCAGACATGTTTTCAACATCTCCAGAGTTTTTAAAGGAAAAAGTGTGCATTATGATGGATTTTCATCTTATTTGCAAATAGTTATATCCCCAGACGAAAGTCGGGGATATATTGGATTCAGGTCCGTCGCGCCGCCGCCGCCGCCGTAGAAATTTCCTTGTGGACGCGATAACTCAAAAACAAATTAATATTTTTTTTTCAAACTTGGTACACATGTTAAGGGTGCCCAAAGGAAGATCCCTATTTTAAGGTGACCTTAAACTCCCAGTAAAAAAGAACTTATGGCCACCTTAAGGTCAGAAATTGCACTTTTGGCCACTTAGAGCCCTGTAGGTCACAAACTATGATGCTCAGCTGGCTGAAATTTTACCTGACAACACATTAATATGTTCTTAGTACATGTGCCGAAAATCATGACTTTAAGTTGAGGAGAAAATTGTGTTTGAGGCCCATAAATACCCCCACTTAGGGATTTTTTGCTATACTTTACACATATTTTGCCCTATAATTTGGAAGTGATAATTCTGATGAGTCTCAAACTGTGCTAGGTATAACTTTGATATGTAATCCTTGTCTGTAGAAAATTTTAGGGCTGTAGGTTTACCCAAAGGGGTCGACTTAAGGTCTCAAAAGTGCCCACAGAGACCCAATTTATGCACTTTTTGCCACTTTCAAGCACTGTAGCTTTCAAACTATGTCTCTCATCTAAGTTAAATATCATCTGGGAATATATCTATGTGTTTTCTTATATGTGCCCCAACATTTAGGCCTTTAATAGACAGTTAACCTGTGTATCAGGACCATAAACACCCACCCGAGTGACCCTTATAAGACATTTTTCACATCTTTTTCCCTGTAACTTGGAAATGGTAAGTCTGAGAAGTTTCAAACTGTATTAGATTTATATTCTGTGTGTAATCTTAGTATGTAACAGATTTTAAGTCTGAAGCTTTAATTTTGAAGGTCAAATTGAGGTCTCTAAAAGGCTCCCAAAGACCCAATATTTGGACTTTTTGCTACTTTTAAGCCCTGTGACTGTCAAACTATGTGACTGATAGAGCTCAAATCCTATCTGAGAAGATATTAGTATGTTATTTTTATATGTGCCAAAAATTAAGGCTTTAAGAAGACATTTAACCTGTGTATGAGGACCATAAATCCCCACCCGAGTGACCATTTTTAGACATTTTTCACATATTTTTCCCTGTAACTTGGAAATGGTAAGTCTAAGAAGTTTCAAACTGTATTAGATGCATATTCTATGTGTAATCTTAGTATGTGACAAATTTTAAGTCTGAAGCTTTAATTTGAAGGCTACATTTAGGTCTCTAGAAGGCCCCATAAAGACCCAGTATTTGGACTTTTTGCCAATTTTAAGGCCTGTGACTGTTAAACTATGTGACTGATAGAGCTGAAATCTCATCTGGGAATACATTATTATGTTCTTTTTACATGTGCCAAAAATCAAGGCTTCAAGTAGACATTTAACCTGTGTATGAGGACCTTAAACACCCACCTGAGTGACCCTTTTAAGACATTTTTCACATATTTTTCTCTGTAACTTGGAAATGGTAAGTCTGAGAAGTTTCAAACTTTATTAGATACATATTCTATGTGTAGTCTTAGTATGTAACAAATTTTAAGTCTGAAGCTTTAATTTGAAAGCCACATCGAGATCTCTAAAAGGCCCACAATGACCCAATATTTGGACTTTTTACCACCTTTAAGCCCTGTAACTGTTAAACTATGTGATTGATGGAGCTGAAATCCCATCTGGGAATGCATTATTATGTCCTTTTTTACATATGCCGAAAATCAAGGTTTTTAGTAGACATTTAACCTGTGTATGAGGGCCATAGACACTCGACCAAGTGCCTTTTTTGACATTTTTTACGTATTTTGCCCTGTTATTTGGAAATGCTTAGTGTGACAAGTCTTAAACTGTATTATATATCATTTTTGTTTGTTATGTATGTCCCCCAAAAAGTTTCAGATCTGTAGTTTAATTGCTAAGGTCTCTTTAACAATTGTAAAATGCCTACAGAAACCCAATTTATGGATATTATGCCACTTTAAAGCCCAGTAACTGTCAAACGATGTGGGTTATAGAGCTGAAATCTTTGAATTTTTAAAAGGAAATGCCTGTCTATTTAAATTTTGAATATTAATAATATTATGGCTATCTTAGTCTTTTAAGAACTTATTTTTGTGTGTTATACCTCTGCTTGCTGAGTTTTTCACTTTTTAAAATGAAACTGGTTAAACATATTCAAGTAGACAAAATGGACACTTTAAGTGAGCTTTAAGTCCCAATATTAATGAAATTATATCCTTATGTAGTAAAACTAGGGGATTTTTAACCCTCAACTAGCCCAGTTTTATTCAACTTGCCTCAGTTAATTTTGGCACAGCTCCTACAGTTATGAACTCATTTCAGTTGATAATCACATACTTAAAATTCTCAATTCTTTTTGTATTTGAGTACCCCTTTTATATAGATTGTTTGTTTACCATTTATGCTCAACCCACATCCCCCACCCGGATTCCCCCCACCCACCTCTGGGACCTCCAGCTATATTGAGTGACACTAAATAAACAAAGGTATTTAATGATATCGGATGAGAAACAAAGAACTCAATGGGGTTGCAGATCTTGTGTAATAGTGAGAGAGGTGTGGAGAAGGGGAGAGGGGTGGGGGTGGGAGGTGGTGGGCTTCATTACATATAACACAAAGGGGAGTCAGAACTGAGATTGTGTCACATATTTAGGTTGCATATATATGGACCACATATATAGGTATAGAGGAAATGAATAACTGAAAACAATTTGCAAATTCTAAAAATAATATAATAAAATAATAATATAAATAATTTTTTTTTAAATAATATTTTATTTGTGAACAAATATAGAAACAGATATGCGCTTTTGGGATTATGAATTTTAGAATGGACATTGAATCATCAATCATTTAAATACTTTGAAGGAAGATTGAAAAATATGATGAGTTGAGTTAAAAATAATATTTTATTTGTCAACAAATATAGAAACAGATATGCTCTTTTGGGATTATTATTTTAGAATGGACATTCAATCATCAATCATTTAAATACTTTGAAAATAGGTTTAGAGTTATCATTGCAGGAAGATTGAAAATATAATTTCAGTTATGTATTCGGCGTCTGGGGATACACCATCTTCCTTGGGGAGATATAAACAGAGTAGATTGATGTGCTGAAGTTCATATAATAATGGGTAATTATGTTCTAAAAAATTTCCGATCAAAACCTGTGGCGTGAGTGATGACCTGTCTGGGGATATGTTGGCGCCGAGTTGGCCCAATCTAGTTTAGTGTAGAAGTGTTATCTACATATCAAACACATATATACACTAAGAAATCTGCTGGAAACGCTCCCTAGTTGACTCAATTTAGTGTTGATGATAGGGCAGTAATCGATTAGAAATATGAAGGCAGCCATTTTTTAGTTTCCTCCTATTCAACAATTGTGTTGTTAGGGGCAGATCAACAATATTTAGAAGCAAATGGATATACTACTTACAAGGTATTTTTATCCATGTCTTTTGTTTGAATGTATGTACCTTCTGTAAGCTTCCAGCTACAATCACGAAAGAAACGTCAGTATTTTATACTATAAATAGAAGGAATTCCCTAACAGAACATGAGATGCATTCTTTAAATCTCTTCAGAGCGCACTGGTACCAACTTCTCTGCTGTATAGCATCAGTCACACCAGCCAGCTCGAGTATTTTGTGTCTGTCAACAGAAGCAAGAGATGCATTCTTCAGATTTCTTCAGAGTGCACTGGTACCGACTTCTCTGCTGTAAAGCCTCAGTCACACCAGCCTAGCTCGAGTATTTAGTGTTTTTCATCAGAAGCATGAGATGCACTCTTCAGATTTTCTTCTACAGAACTTCATATCTACGACATAGAAGGAATTTCATCATCAGTCACTCTCAGTCCCACCCTTGTGGACCCAGCACGTGTGTCGGTAATAAGGGCAGTGGATGGCCAGGACACTGGTTTGAGTGCACAGCCGGCTGAGAAGAACCCACTTCAGACCGGCACCGACCAGGACTTTCATCTTCAGAGTGCACTGGTCCAGGCTTCTCTGCTTTTAAAGCATCAGCCGACCAGCCAGCTCAAAAGAACGCGACCTCTGATGTCATCTTCTACGCGAAGCTGGTCACGTGATTCACTGACCAGGTCACGAAGCTGATCACGTGATTCACCGACCAGGAAAGTCGGAAGTACGTTCTTCACAACTCACGGCTACTGTGATTCCAGTCCCTGCCTTGCACACCCGGCCTTGTTGTTGTTAGTGGGGTTTTGTGGACAGTCAGAATACTGTATAGTTGCCGGTTAAGTATCACACAAATAACGCGACCACTGATGTCATCTCCAATCAGCCAATCGCGTTTCCTTCCGACCAGCAAGCTGGTCACATGACACGCTGAACAACAATTGCTTCTAAAAATAGCTCACAAGGGCTTTCCCAGCAACTGTCAAATCTACAAATAAGACATGCGTTTTTAAAAGAAATACCTTAATTAATGGAGGAATCCTATAGTAAGCTGGATTCAACACAAAAGATAGTTGTTAAATTTTTTCAACAACTGGTTACAGAGCATACCGACTGGCTACACAGCCTTGTACAGTGTAACCCGACAACTGGTTATAGAGTCTACCGACCGGCTGCCGGCTTCACAGCCTTTAATGTACAGTGCTTCAATCAGCCGGTTACAGATTCAACCTGCAGTAAGCCGAGTTTTTTAAACAGAGTATAGCTGGTAAATTGCTTCAGCAACTGGTTACTGAGTGTACCGACCGGATACTGGCTACACAGCTTTGTACAGCTTACCTATCCCAACTGGTTACAGAGCCCTCTGACCTGGTCCATTCAACTATGTGTTTATTCTGGGCAGGCAGACAGCAAGCATCTACAATATATGGCTTCAACTGACCGGTTACAGAGGCTATCGACCGGCCACACAGCCCTCACTGAATAGTTTGCTTCACATTAGCCAATTACAGAGCCTTCCTGCCCATTACCAACCAGCACCAAGAATCAACCAACCCACAGGTCTTGGAGGTCCAGCTGGCTACTCTTCATCAGCAGCCTATTTACCGGCCTAAGATTGATAACAGGCCTAATAATGTGTAGTGCCTGACAGGAAGTTTTTTCCTACACAATTGCTTCAACTGGTTACAGAGCTCACCAACCAGTTACCAGCTATACAGTTTTCACTGAGCAGTTTTGCTTCACACCAGCTAGTTAAGTGTCCCACAAGGGACGCTTGTTTGTGTATGGGAGACCTTCAGGCTCCGCCGGCTCCTGCAGCTCCTGCGGCTCCGCATTTTGTTTTCCTTATAACTCTGTAACCGTTAGGCGGATTCTTTTCAAATTTGGCAGCTTTAGGCAGTAGCCTTGGGGAATTTTTTTGAATATGCTGCAGTGACATTTCAACCAATCAGAGAGGTCAGTCAGGTCACATGACCAAATATGTCTTTTTTCGATGGGGAAGCTTGTCCCGATGATAACTTGAAAGGACTTTTATCAATTCACCTGAAACTTGGCAAATACATTCATTCTATTAAAATCTGGAAATCATTAGATTTTGGCATTGATTGGTTAAGTAATGGCCGAGTAATTAATGATTAATTAATCATTACGAATTTTCCAAATAAGGAAAACACAAAAATGCTTATATCTCGAAAACTGTGCTAGATAGAGCGATTTCGACGAAATTTTTGACCCACAGGGTATCTTTACAGATTAGTTATCCCAATTTTCAAAAAATTTTTGTCTCGCCAAAAATGGCGGCCATTTTGAATTTTTGAATTTTTCGCAAAAATTGCAAAACATAAAAATGCTTGTATCTCGAAAACCGTACTAGATAGAGCGATTTCGACGAAATTTTTGACACACAGGGTATCTCTGCAGCGTAGCCATGCCAATTTTCAAAAAAATTTTGTCTCGCCAAAAATGGCGGCCATTTTGAATTTTTCGCAAAAATTGCAAAACATAAAAATGCTTATATCTCGAAAACCCTGCTAGATAGAGCGATTTCGACGAAATTTTTGACCCACAGGGTATCTCTGCAGAGTAGCCATGCTGACTTTCAAAAAAAATTTGTCTCGCCAAAAATGGCGGCCATTTTGAATTTTCGAATTTTTCGCAAAAATTACAAAACATAAAAATGCTTATATCTCAAAAACCCTGCTAGATAGAGCGATTTCGACGAAATTTTTGACCCACAGGGTATCTCTGCAGAGTAGCCATACCAATTTTCAAAAAAATTTTGTCTTGCCAAAAATGGCGGCCATTTTTAATTTTCGAATTTTTGCGCAAAAATTGCAAAACACAAAAATGCTAATATCTCAAAAACTGTGCTACATAGAGCGATTTCGACGAAATTTTTGATCTTCAGAGTATCTCTGCAGAGCAGCTATCGCAAAGAGCTTTCACTCAGTGAAGTTTCAGACCCGTAGCTAATTATTCACCTACTCAAAATGAGTAAATGCTAATTATCTCAAAAACTATTGCGGATACCCAATTTTTATCAAATAACTCATTCATGTACTTTTGGGAGAGCTTTCACATGGTGAAGTTTCAGACCCGTAGATAATTACTCACCTACTCAAAATGAGTAAATGCGAATTATCTCTTAAAAGTGTTGCAGATAGCCAATTTTTCTCAAATAACTCATTCACCTATTTTGGAAGAGCTTTCACATGGTGAAGTTTCAGACCCATAGCTAATTACTCACCTACTCAAAATGAGTAAATGCGAATTATCTCTAATAGTATTGCAGATAGCCAATTTTTCTCAAATAACCCATTCACCTACTTTTGGGAGAGCTTTCACTTGAAGTTTCAGACCCATAGCTAATTATTCACCTACTCATAATGAGTAAATGCTAATTATCTGTAAAAGTATTGCGGATACCCAATTTTTATCAAATAACTCATTCATCTACTTGTGGGAGAGCTTTCACATGGTGAAGTTTCAGACCCATAGCTAATTACTCACCTACTCAAAATGAGTAAATGCGAATTATCTCTAAAAGTATTGCAGATAGCCAATTTTTCTCAAATAAATCATTCACCTACTTTTGGGAGAGCTTTCACTTGGTAAAGTTTCAGACCCATAGCTAATTACTCACCTACTCAAAATGAGTAAATGCTAATTATCTCAAAAACTGTTGCGGATACCCAATTTTTATCAAATAACTCATTCATGTACTTTTGGAAGAGCTTTCCCATGGTGAAGTTTCAGACCCGTAGATAATTACTCACCTACTCAAAATGAGTAAATGCGAATTATCTCTTAAAAGTATTGCAGATAGCCAATTTTTCTCAAATAACTCATTCATCTACTTTTGGAAGAGCTTTCACATGGTGAAGTTTCAGACCCATAGCTAATTACTCGCCTACTCAAAATGAGTAAATGCGAATTATCTCTAAAAGTATTGCAGATAGCCAATTTTTCTCAAATAACTCATTCACCTACTTTTGGGAGAGCTTTCACTTGGTGAAGTTTCAGACCCATAGCTAATTATTCACCTACTCAAAATGAGTAAATGTGAATTATCTCTAAAAGTATTGCGGATACCCAATTTTTACCAAATAACTCATTCATCTACTTTTGGGAGAACTTTCACTTGATGAAGTTCCAGACCCGTAGGTAATTACTCACCTACTCAATAGGAGTAAATGTGAATTATCTCTTAATAGTATTGCAGATAGCCAATTTTTCTCAAATAACTCATTCACCTACTTTTGGAAGAGCTTTCACACACGAAAATGATATTTTATTGCGTTAATACTTCCTATCCAATGGACAATTGCTTATCCGGTCGGCGCAGACCGGCCTGCCAAACGCCAGAAAAAGACGTCCTGTGTCTCCACCGGCCGGCCGGTCCCAGTACTGTGCACTCGCAAGGTGGCGCATGGTATTTACTTTCTGGCTAGACAACATGACGTCATAGCATCTTTTTCGTTTGGCGCGTGTACTGTGCAGACGTGTTTTCAACAACTCCAGATATTTTAAGGAAAAAGTGTGCATTATGATGGATTTTCAACCATATATATGGATATGTTCAGTGTAGAAGTGTTACCTACTGATCAAGCACGGATATACATTTAGAAATCTGCTGGAAACGCTCCCTAGCTGACTCAATTTAGTATTGTTGATAGGGCAGTTACGACGCGAAATATAAAGGCAGCCATTTTACTAGTTTCCTCCCACTCAACCATTGGGTTGTTAGGGGCAGATCGACAATATTGAGGAATTATATATATTCTACTTACAGGTATTTTTATACGTGTCCTTTGTTTGAATGTTCCTTCTGTTACCTTCCAGCTACAGTCACCATAGAAACGTCTTTTCTAGTACTACGTACAATTAAAATCATGGGGAACTTCAGTCTACGTAGTTTTGAACACTGTAAATGGAAGTAATTCCCCAGGCAAGAGATGCATTCTTCAGATTTCTTCAGAGCGCACTGGTACCGACTTCTCTGCTGTATAGCATCAGTCACACCAGCCTAGCTCGAGTATTCAGTGTTTTTCATCAGAAGCAAGAGATGCATTCTTCAGATTTCTTCAGATTTCTTCAGAGCGCACTGGTACCGACTTCTCTGCTGTAAAGCATCAGTCACACCAGCCTAGCTCGAGTATTTGTGTTTTTCAACAGAAGCAAGAGGTTTTCTGCAGAAACCGGCAAGCTCCAGTTCAACCGACCTCTCAATAGAAGGTGATATCAGTCCCTCCCTTGCAGACCCGGCTTTGTTGTCGGTAGTGGGGGTTGTGGATGGCCAGTTCACTGGTTTTATCACGGAAGGAAGAAGGAATTCCATCTACACATCTACAGAGCGCACTGGTCCAGGCTTCTCTGCTTTAAAAGCATCAGCCGACCGGCCAGCTCAAAAGAACGCGACCTCTGACGTCATATCCAGTCAGCCAATCGCGTGTGCTTCCGACTAATCATGAAGCAGGTCACGTGTTTTCACCGACCAGGAAGATCGGAAGTGCGTTCTTTCAGAACTCACGTCTACTGTGATTCCAGTCCCTGCTTTGCAGACCCGACCTTGTTGTCGGTAGTGGGGTTTTGTGGACTGTTAAGTTGCCGGTAAGGCATCACACAAAGAACGCGAATACTGACGTCATCTCCAGTTAGCCAATCGCGTGTCCTTCCGAACAATCACGAAGCAGGTCACGTGTTTTCACCGACCAGGAAGGTCGGAAGTGCGTTCTTCAGGACTCACGTCTATTATGATTCCAGTCCCTGCCTTGCAGACCCGGCTTCGTTGTCGGTAGTGGGGTTTGTGGATGAGCAGAATACTGCACATTTGCATGTTTAAGTATCATAAAAGAACGCCACAACTGACGAGCTCCAATCAGCCAATCGCATGTCTTTCCGTCCAGGTCACGTGACACGCCGAACAACAATGGCTTCTAAAAATAGCTCACAAGGGCTTTCCCAGCAACTGTCAAATCTACAAATAAGACGTGCGATTAAAGAAATACTTTAATTAATGGAGGAAACCTACAGCAAGCTGAATTCAACACAAAATATAGTTGTTAAATTGCCTTAGCAATTGGTTACAGAGTGTACCGACCAGTACCGGCTACACAGCCTTGTACACTTGTTTCAAGAACTGGTTGCAGAGTGTACGGACTGGTACTGGCTACACAGCCTTGTACACTTGCTTCAACAGCTGGTTACAGAGTGTACCGGTTGGTACTGGCTACACAGCCTTGTACAATTACTCCAACAACTGGTTACAGAGTGTACCAGCTGGTACTGGCTACACAGCCTTGTACGCTTGCTCCAACAACTGGTTATAGAGTGTACCGACTGGGCTGGCTACACAGTCTTGTACACTTGCTTCAACCTACTGGTTACAAAGTCTACCAACAGGGTGCTGGCTACACAGTCCTTACTGTACAGTGCTTCACCCCAACTGGTTAAAAAAAAAAAAAAAAGCTGGCTAAATATAGACCAGTAGCTGTCTAAATTCATGGGTGACTCCAACCTACCAGTTTTGCCGGTTACAGAGATTTACTGGTTACAGGAAATTATCGGTTACAGAGACCTGGTACCTGACAGAGTTGCCCAAGTTCAATTTGGTTATAAAAAATTGTTAGACCAATCAGTGGTCTTGATATGGCAATTTCCAAGCTGCTACCAGACAACCTTGCTTTATCACACCTCCTACCAGCCCGTAATCGGTTCTGAACTTGACTAAAAAAATAGGTCCTTTCAGCAGCAAGAGGAAAGGTAGTCTACAGTCAAACAAGTTTTCATCAAGTCTGGCCAGGGGTCAGCCCTTTTTTTCAAATAACAATCACAGTGTGAATGCTGCACCTTGCAGGCAGCTGGTCTGGGGCAAAGAGTGTAAATGTGAAAAGTTGACTGGACCACAACAAGAACAGAGAGACTGTTAACTTGGATCATTGTCCCCAGACCGGACTAGTGTCCAGAGGGACCGGAAATGTTTGTCAAGACTTCCAAATGTCCCAAATGTGGAACACAATCTGCCAATAGGATCTAGACTAAATCCCTTTAGGGAACCTTGGAAGCCTTGGGGGCTGTGCCCAAGACCAACTTGACAAGGTCACCAAAAATCCATCAGCTTATGGACAAGATACAGTCAAGCCAGTTCAAGATCTCTGGGGTTCTTCAGCTGACATTTCTTGTTTCCAAACTACACAGCTGTTGGAGACCTATTCTAGGTCTGGACAAACCAAGCCTTTCGGAGACCATCAGGACCTCCCTCCAACAAGGGGAGTGGGTTACCTCAGTAGATTTCAAGGACGCCTACTTCCATATACCTATACAGGAACAATCCAGGAAATACCTGAGATTTCACATCCAAGGTCGGGCATACCAGTTCAAGGCCCTGCCATTCGGTTTGTCCACAGCACCCTTGGAGTTCACCGTGATCCCAAAGGAGGTGAAACTGATGGCCATACACAAGGTTTTTACAAATCCTCCAGTACCTAGACAACTGGTTGGTGAGAGCCAGATCCCACCAGACTTGTCTCCAACATACACAGGAACTAGTAAATAAAGTGTCAGCAACTGGGTTGACTGATGAACTTAGAGAAATCAGAGCTGTAGCCCAAACAAGACTTCAATTTTGTAGGCTACCAGTTCGACTTCAGGTCCGATCGGTTCCGACCGACTCTGGACCGGTGGCAGAACCTTCAAGAGACTATGTTTAAACTGCTATCCCTACCGGCTTGCCCGGTCCGGGAATTCATGTCCTTGATAGGTTACTAACAGCTACAGAAAAGCAAGTTCATCTAGGCCGACTTCATATGAGACCCATACAGTGGCATCTCAAAAACAACTGGAGGGTACCAGAATCACTAGAAAAGGTGATCCAAGTCCCCAGGTCCCTGCACCCCCATTTACAATGGTGGCTGAAGGAAGACGATGTACTTACAGGCCAACCATTACACCCAATAAAACATGCTCTGCAAATATTTACAGACGCATCAATAGAAGGGTGGGGCGCTCACTTAAACGAGCACACTGCAGTAGGAACCGGGTCCCTTCCGGGAAGCAAGCTGCACATAAACTATCTAGAACTTAAAGCAGTCTTCCTGCCCTTAGAGTTCCAAGACCATTGCTCAAACAAGATAGTACTTGTAGCAACCGACAACACCACAGTAGTGTCATACATAACCAAGGAAGGAGGCATGAGGTCGGGTCCACTTGTGCCCTACTATGGAGAATCTTGACCTGGTGTACCAGGAAACAAGTGACTCTAAGCCCGACACATTCCAGGCCGGCTGAACGTGGTAGCGGACAAGCTATCCAGGCTAGGCCAGACCATCCAAACAGAGTGGTTTCTCCTTCCAGAGGTCTTCCACTCAATCTGCAGCAGGTGGCACCGGCCCAAATAGACTTATTTGCCATGAGGTTCAACAACAAGTTGCCTCTGTTTGTGTCACCGGTACCGGATCCCCTTGCCACAACAGTGGATGTGCTCAGTCGGCCATGGTAGGATCTGGAAGCATACACCATTCCCACCATCAACCATATTGGGCAAAGTGGTGGAGGAGTTGCAGGACTCCCTATGCAAGAGAATCATTCTGATTGCTCCGGGGTGGCCCAACATACCTTGGTTTGGGATCTAGTGGCCATGTCCAGTCAAATCCCACTGAGCCTGCCCAATCTGCCCAACCTCTTGACAGCCATTCAATCAGATCCCTCACAGAAATCTGACAAATCTTAATCTTCATGCATGGCTCCTAGAGCCTCAGCAATCCAGGAGCAGGGCTTGTCTGAGGCAGTGGCAGCAAGTATTGAGGCTCCTCAAAGGGGATCAATCAGATCAGTCTATGAGGCAAGTGGGCCTTTTTACAAAGTGATGTATCACTCCTCAGGTGGACTTTGATCCCCCCCCCCCCCCCCCTGTAAAGTCAGTTGCTGACTTCCTTATGTACCTGTTTCAGGACAGGAAGTTGCAGCCCAGCACCATTGATGGTTACAGGTCAGCCATTGCTGATAGACTGGGAAATTCGCCCATCAATATCAGTAAGGATGAAAATCTCACTCGTCTCCTGGATAGTTTCCACTGAGACAGACCCAAAGGCCAGAAGGGAATCCCCTCCTGGAACCTCTCCCTGGTTTTTGCACCAGCTGACAAGGGTCATTTTGAACCAATTAAAGAGGCCTCCTTGAAGCATTTGACCTTCAAGACAGTTTTCCTCTTGGCCCTGGGATCGGGCAAGCATAGAAGTGACATACATGCTTGGCAAAACAGAAATATTAGACACCAATCCGGCTGGTCAAGGTGTCCCTGTACCCGTCACCCAGCTTTCTCTTCAAGAATCAGCTGGCCAAAGAGGATCCAGACAGTGTGGCCCCAGGGGTATAACAGCCCTGGCCCCCAACCCTGGATAGATCCCTCAAGTCTGACAGGTCCCTCTGTCCAGTCAGAACATTGCGCTACTATTTGGACAGGACCTCAGGCAGAATAAGGAGGTGGTTTTTGTCTCCTTTAAGAAAGGTTTTGACAAAGACATCTCACCTGCCACTATCTCCTCTTGGATCAAGCAGACTGTGATCCTATGTTATGAGCTCTCTGACGAGGAGGCCCACACTTTACATCAGGTTAAAGCCCATGATGTCAGGGCCTTTGATGCTTCTAAGGTCTTCCAGTCGGAATTTTCCTTAGATACAGTCTTGTCAGCCTGCCACTGAAGTCACATAATACCTTCACACAGTTCTATCTGAAGGTCAGGGCTTGGGCTGATTCAGAGCTTTGCCAATTGGGCTCGGTAGTGGCTACTCAGCAGATCCACAAGTGGCCCTTAGATTGAGGAGATTTGTATATATGTATGTACAGTTCTTCATGTACATAAGAATTAAGTGTGGCATGCTTCCTTCGGGAGGTTTATTTGCATTCTGGGACTGAACTCATCCCTCTCTTCCCCTACCTCAGAGCAGGTCTGCAAAAAGGGGGGGGGGGCGACGGCGGTATAGCCCCGGGTAACCGGCTGTTGGCAACCGACCATGGCCTTACAGGGTTTCCTGACCTTGAGGTCAACCCAGGCCTGGGCCTATAGGTCTCCTGACGAAGTCAGCCTAGACCATAGGTTAAAAATTGCTATTACTTGTGAGTTCACATAAGTCCCTAGTAACTTACCCGCCGACCAAGCGGTAGTTATTCAGCAATTGTCCATTGGATAGGAAGTATTAACGCAATAAAATTGCAAATTTAATAGTAAATTAAATTTTTATAAGTTAATACCCTATCCAATGGACACACAAGACCCCCCCACCGACCCCGCTATCAGCTTACTAGGGGTCTAATAGGTTTAGACAACGAAAAAGATGCTATGACGTCATGTTGTCTAGACAGGAAGTAAATACCATGCGCCACCTTGCGAGTGCACAGTACTGGGACCGGCCGGCTGGTGGAGACACAGGACGTCTTTTTCTGGTGTTTGGCGGGCCGGTCTGCGCCGACCGGATAAGCAATTGTCCATTGGATAGGGTATTAACTTATAAAAATTTAATTTACTATTAAATTTGCAAAATTGTGAATATCTCGGAAAAGCTATTTCTTGTCCTTTAATGCTCGGCGGGAGATACACACCGCGGCAGTTGTCTTGTCAAAAATTTTTGTCTCCCCAAAAATTGTGGCCATTTTGAATTTTCGAAGTTTTGGAAAAACACAAAAATGCTTATATCTCGAAAACCGTACTAGATGGAGCGAACTCAACAAAATTTTTGACCTGCTGGGTATCTCTGCAGAGTAGCCATGCCAATTTTTAAAATATTTTTGTCTCGCCAAATATAGCGGATATTTTGAATTTTCGAATTTTTTGCAAAACACATAAATGCTTATATCTTGAAAACCGTGCTAGATAGAGCAGACTGCGCTGACTTTGGTTGCCACAACAGTATAAGGCTAGAAACGAAGCATTTTCTTAATACTGTAGCACTCACCTTTATATCCTTTTCGGGAAGCTTTGTTTTTGCTATGCAAAAACATTATCTTTTTTTTTTGCGAGCGATCCTCTAGTTACAGAGGCTACCGACCTGCTATCAGGTGCAATTACTGTCTTCCCCCTTTTCAATAGGGGGATCTCCTAGTTAGTAGACCAATAACTAAATTCAGTAGTCAGCCTAGCCTACTACTTTTTACTGGTTACAGAGTATCACAGGCTACAGAGAATTACTGTGGCCAAAAATTGCTGGTTATGGAGAAAACAAATGGGTCTTTGAACAGCAAGAGAAAGGTGGTCCACACTCTGTGTACATGCTCCACCTTGCAGGTGACTGGCCCGGGGCCAAGAGTCTATAAAATGTGAAGAGTTGTGTCAGCCCCACCGGACTGGACCACAACAATAACAGATGGACTGTTAACTGATTTCATTGTCACCAGGCCAGACCAGTGTCTGGAGAGACAGTAAATGTTTTTCAGTCTACCAAATGTTGCACTAAATTTACCTGAAGGGGCCAGATCAAATCACCTTTGGGAACTTAGGAAACCTTGGGAGCTGGACCCTAGGTAGTACAATTTTGAAGGAGGACTACACCCTCCCTTTCCAGACCAGACCAGGCTTACAAGGACCCTGTACATCATAAGCTGCCATGTCAACCCCCACAGGAACTGCTACTGGATGCATACATTACATCAGCTAAAAAAAAAAAAAAAAAATAATGGAGACACCGTAAACCATCAGAACCTCCCTCCAACAAGGGGAGTGGGTTACCTCTATAGTTGTCAAGGATGCCTACTTCCATATACCAGTACAGGAACAGCCCAGGAAATATCTGAGATTTCATGTCCAGGGTCAGACATACCAATTCAAAGATCTACCTTTCGGTCTGTCTACAGCACCCTTGGAGTTCACTGTAATAACAAGGAGGTGAAACTGATGGTCATACACAAGGATATAGGAATCCACCAGTACCTAGATGACTGGTTGGTGAGAGCCAGACCCCACCAGGTTAGTCTCCAACACACTCAAGAACTAGTGAAAATATGCCAAGAACTAGGTTGGCTGGTGAATTTAGAAAAATCAGAACTGGAACCAAGGCAGATCTTTGTTTTTTTTGTTGGCTACCAGTTCAACCTCAGGGCCGGTCGGGTCCGTCCGACACCGGACCGTTGGCAGAACCTTCAGGACAAAATACTGGAAATACTGTCACTACTGGCTTGTCCGGTCCAGCAGTTCATGTCTCTGATAGGTTACTAACAGCCACAACAAAGCAAGTTCACCTAGGCCTACTGCACATGAGACCCATACAGTGGCATCTCAAAATCAACTGGAGGGTACCAGAGTCACTAGAAAAGGTGATTCCAATTCCCAGGTCCCTGCACCTCCACTTACAATGGTGGCTAAAAGAAGACAATGTTCTCACAGGTCAACCATTACACACAATAAAACATGCTCTGCAAATATTTACAGACGCATCAGATGAAGGGTGGGGTGCTTACTTAAGCGAACACATTGCAAGAGGGTCCTGGTCACCTCCAGAAAGCAGGCTGCATATAAACTATCTGGAACTTAGAGCAGTCTTTCTGGCTTTAAAAGAGTTCCAAGACCTTTGCTCAAACAAGATGGTACTTGTAGCAACCAACAACTCCACAGTAGTGTCATACATAAACAAGGAAGGGGGCATGTCGGGCCCACTTTGTGCCCTACTATGGAGAATCTTGACCCGGTGTACCAGGAAACAAGTGATTCTAAAGCCTGACAAATTCCGGGCCGGCTGAACGTGGTAGCAGAGAAGCTATCCAGGTTAGGCCAGACCATCCAAACAGAGTGGTTTCTCCTTCCAGAGGTCTTCCACTCAATATGCAGCAGGTGACACCAGCCCAAAATAGACTAATTTGCCACGAGTTGCAACAACAAGTTGCCTCTGTTTGTGTCACCGGTACTGGATCCCCTGGTCACAGCAGTGGATGCGCTCAGTCTACCATGGTAGGATCTGGAAGCATACACCTTCCCACCATCAGCCATATTGGGCATAGTGGTGGAGAAATTGCGGGACTCTCCATGCAAGAGAATCATTCTGATTGCTCCAGGGTGACCCAACATGCCTTGGTTTTGGGATCTAGTGGCCATGTCCAGCCAAATCCCACTGAGCCTCCCCAATCTGCCCAATCAGTTGACACAGCCATTCAATCAGATCCCTCACAGAAATCTGACAAATCTTAATCTCCATGCATGGCTCTTAGAGCTTCAGCAGTCGAGGAGCAGGGCTTGTCTGAGGCAGTGGCAGCAAGAATTGAGGCTCCTCAAAGGGGATCAATCAGATCAGTCTATGAGGCAAGTGGGCCATTTTTACAAGTGGTGCATCACTCATCAGGTGAACTTCGGGGCACCCCCTGTAAAGTCAGTTGCTGACTTCCTTATGTACCTGTTTCAGGACAGGAAGTTGCAGCCCAGCACCATTGACGGTTACAGGTCAGCCATTGCTGATAAACTGGGAAATTTGCCCATCAATATCAATAAGGATGAAAATCTCACTCGTCTTGTGGATAGTTTCCACTGAGACAGATCCAAAGGCCGGAGGGGAATCCCCTCCTGGAACCTCTCCCTGGTTTTTGCACCTGCTGTCAAAGGTTCATTTGGAACCAATTAAAGAGGCCTCCTTGAAGCATTTGACCTTCAAGACAGTTTTCCTCTTGACCCTGGGTCGGGCACGTGTAGAAGTGAGATACATGCTTGGCAAAACAGAAATATTAGACACCAATCCGACTGGTCAAAGGTGTCCCTGTACCCATCACCCAGTTTCTCTCCAAGAATCAGCTGGTCAAAGAGGGTCCAGACAGTGTGGCCCCAGGGGTTATACCAGCCCTGGCCCCAACTCTGGATAGATCCCTCAAGTCTGACAGGTCCCTCTGTCCGGTTAGAGCATTGTGCTACTATTTGGATAGGACCGCAGGCAGAATAAGAAGTTGGATTTTGTCTCCCTTAAGAAAGGTTTTGACAAAGACATCTCACCTGCCACTATCTCCTCTTGGATCAAACAGACTGTGATCCTATGTTATGAGCTCTCTGTCCAGGAGGCCCACACTTTACATCAGGTTAAAGCCCATGATGTCAGGGCTTTTGCTGCTTCTAAGGTCTTCCAGTCGGGAGTCTCCTTAGATCCAATCTTGTCCAATCTTGTCAGCCTGCCAATGAAGTCACATAATACCTTCACACATTCTATCTGAAGGGTGTGGCTTGGGCCTATTCAGAGCTTTACCAATTGGGCTCGGTAGTGGCTGCTCAACAGATCCACAATTGACCCTTAGATTGAGGTGATTTGTATATATGTACATAGTGTAAACAGTTCTTCATGTACATAGTATATATATATATAAAAAAAAAATATATAACCGGCTGCTGGCAACCGACCATGGCTGTACAGGGTTTCCTGACCTTAAGGTCAACCCAGGCCTGGGCCTATAGGTCTCCTGACGAAGTCAGCCTAGACCGTAGGTTAAAATTTGCTATTACTTGTGAGTTCACATAAATCCCTAATAACTTACCCGCCGACCAAGCGGTAGTTATTCAGCAATTGTCCATTGGATAGGATGAATTAACGCAATAAAATTGCAAATTTAATAAGTAAATTAAATTTTTATAAGTTAATACCCTATCCAATGGACACACAAGACCCTCCCACTGACCCTGCTATCAGCTTACTAGGGGTCTAATAGGTTTAGACAACGAAAAAGATGCTATGACGTCACTCTGTCTAGACAGGAAGGAAGTACGATGCGCCACCTTGCGAGTGCACAGTACTGGGAGACAGGCCGGCCGTTGGAGACACAGGATGTCTTTTTCTGGCGTTGGTCTGCGCCGACCGAAATAGCAATTGTCCATTGGATAGGGTATTAACTTATAAAAAATTAATTTACTTATTAAATTTGCAAGTTCTTATTGTAAAAGGCAATGAAAAAGATATAAATGTGAAATAAAATGAAAATATATGCATAAATTTGCTGTTTTCCTGGACTTTTGATGCATTTTTCTCATGACTTATAATGAATGCATAAACAGTACAGAAAACGTGGCTATTGTTAGATTTTAACTTATTTTATCGGACAATATGGACACATTTGATGGATTCAGACCTTCAGCCATCTTTTACTATATTGAGTGATTATTCATACTTAAAAATATGAACCATAAATAACACTATTCTAACCGTTGTCGGTTAGTCATGCTGCCCCTAATTGTTACATACATTCAAACCCCTGTAGGTAGACTGTTTTGTTGAATTCTCTTTTAAATAAAATCACCTGTTAGGTTCTCATTTGAAATTCCATTCTAAAATGGTAGGCTGCGCAGTGACCTTGGATACGTCTTTTGCGCAATGCTTGAACGGCGAATATAGAACGGTAAATAAAGCACGCTGTTGAAATCTCGTACATCGTCCCTTCGCGTACAAATGTAAACAAACGACTCGCGGTTAAAATATTCATAAAATTGTTATTTCTTGCTTGATTTTAACAATTAACATATCGTTTTAAAGCTTACAACAAAATAAAATCATCTACAATGACAATCTGTCAATATTTCATAACAACTTATGTGAAAATAGAGTAACACTAAATACTTGTTTTTTACCCTAGATATCACCATGTATGTGGCATTGATGGAACAGCCAACATGGCGTTATATTTATTTAGATTTTTGCGTAAGATTTACCCCTTATTTTGACTAAAATAATTTGTAACCATTTTAGAATAGGAATAAAAGACAAATTCTCGTGCTTTATGATGGTTTTAAACTATCGATCTGCTGTATTAAAGCACTCAGCCCTTCGGGCTTCGTGGCTTTAATATAGCCGATCGATAGTTTAAAACCATCATAAAGCACTCGAATATGTCTTTTATTCCTATATTGAATTCCTGGCTGATCACAAGTAATTTCCTGGTGGTTTGAGATTAGACTTCATACAGTAATAGGTATAAATTGGAGAAAACTTTTATACAGGTGAAGCCATCTACTGTAAAGTTACAACCAAAACCCCTGGAATGTCTTTTGACTGTGAAGAGACAGAATTGGACCTCACTTATGGAAACAGATACAAGGTAAGTGACGTGAGAGAAATATAGAGTGAACTAGACTTTAGAAGTTTTTATAAAGCTGTAGACTCAATTATGATACAAAAGTAGCATCTTCATATTACCACAATTTTTCCAGATGATCTCACAATGTCATCATCATAATTAAAAGGTTGATGTTATTTTAGTGTCATCAAGTAGATATGATTCTAAAATGGTAGGCTGCGCAGTGAACGCGGACACGTCTTTTGCGCAATGCTTGAACCGCGAATATAGAACGGTAAATAAAGCACGCTGTTGAAATCTGGTACATCGTCCCTTCGCGTACAAACGTAAACAAACAACTCGCGGTGAAATAACACTTAAATTATATGCAGCAAATACTAAGTCAAACAATTCTGTAGGGGATTTTATCAATATTTCATTTTAATGATTGACTACTCATTAATATGACATTACCGAATTCTGTGGGGGATTTTAACCAAAAGCTTGTTTGCACATCCATCACTAAGCACGTTTAGTTAATGGAACAGCCAACATGGTGCTGGATTTGTTTTGAATTTTGCGTAAGATTTCCTGCTTATTTTGACCAAAATATTAGTGTAACCATTTTAGAATAGGAATAAAAGACAAATTCTCGTGCTTTATAATGGTTTTAAACTATCGATCGGCTACATTAAAGCACTCAGCCCTTCGGGCTTCGTGGCTTTAATACAGCCACTCGATAGTTTAAAACCATCATAAAGCACTCGAATATGTCTTTTATTCCTATACTACAGAATGTCATTTTGTTCCATTTTTACAAGGGAATAAGCCAATAGTAGAGAAAATATTCTTTTTTTTTGAAAGACACATGGAAAGATTTCTAAAATATTTGACACATTTGACCGCTGTTTAAAATTTTGACATAATTAATTGGTACAAAATTTGCATAAAATATAGGATATTGTATGTACATGACTTTGAAATTGTAATCGGGGGCCACGGTGGACCTATTGTGGGAAAGTTGGTAGTTGCTTACTGATTGTCAGCAATTTACAGCACAGAACCTTGACCAACTGTATGTAGTGGTTTTGTCTGCCCACAAAACTACCCATCGTGATATGACCTGTACAATGTTGAAAGCAACGTAAAACCAAAATGAATAAATAAATTGAAATTGTAATCATATTTTCTGGATATAAAGTGTGTTATGATCATGTTACAATGTTGTGAATTGAGAGAACATTAAAACTATCCAGTAATGAACTAATAATTCACCTTATAATATTGCATTTGTTGAAATGGAGTAAGTTAATTCAAATAAACCTTCAAATAAACCTTCAGTTCACAACATTTCCTATAGTGGGGCTGTGGGTTAAAAAATAATTTATGAATAATCATCATACGGGACAGAAAACTGTGTTCAGGGATTATGCATAATGCTTGGAGTTCACTTAAGTTATCACAACAAATGCCTAGGCTTTTCACGCAAATGCCATAACTGTTGTTACAATGGTCAATATTTTGATAGTGAAAACAAGTGTAATGTCGATTTCCACAGTTTATGTCACAGACCTCAATAAATCTTACTACAGTCTCAAAAAAAAAAAACCCCAAAAAACAAAAAAAAACTAACCAATTTCCTACAGTGCTTCTGGTTTCTGGAATGAACTGCTCTCCAATCACTCACATTTTCATTCACATCTGATGCAGGCTTAAACATTTTGCAGGGCCTGCGGTTGCCAGATGCATACGAGCGCCTGATCCTGGATGTGTTTGTTGGGTCACAGATCCACTTTGTCCGTTCTGATGAACTTGCCCAGGCATGGAGAATCTTCACTCCTGTCCTGCACCAGATGGAAAAGGAAAAGCCCAAACCCATACCTTATGTGTATGGCAGGTCAGTAGCTTGGATTCTTTATCTTTATCGGAAGAGATACACCTGCTTGGATAGTAGAAAGTCTTAATGATAGAAAAGATGATTGAGTGTAAACCAGCAGGAAAGCATTAATAATTAGCTAAAAAGTAACGTGAAATTTGAATTTTAATTGAGAGAAGAAGGTTGAATAATGGAGGTGGTATTGTATATCATCTGTTAGCAACCCGTCACTACCTTAGTTGTAACAGAAATAAACCTGTAAATGAAAGTTTCATTTGAAGTCACTTGAGCAAAATGTACTCAGACAGAGTGACCAAATGTTAACTTTGTTAAAACTAATCTGGATAATATTATTGACAAATTTGCAATTTTAACAGTAGAATCTCTGTTATCCAAACAAGTTTGGAAATTTTGTCAGGAAATAGAAGATTTGAGTACATGTTTAGTCTCTTTTCAAGCGCGTGCCTTTTTTTTTGTCTCCGGACTTTCATGAATTGTGGCGCAGCATGATGAGTATTTGTCTGCTCACTGAAGTTAAGCGGCAATAGGCTACGTTAGCACTTGGATGGGTGACCATCTGAGTTCTAGACCAGCTGTGGAATGTGTCTCAGTTGGAATTTCTTTGTATCCCCAGACTTTCATAAATTCTAGTGCACTACTCGTGTCTCTAATGGCTTTGCGCACGTGCTAGGGGACCAAACCACCTTTTGGCCTTGTTAACTCTAAGAAAGGTTTTGATTAGAGAGGAGATTTGTGTTATAAGACTACTTAAGTGCCTAGACCAAGGTTTTGTTGCTATAACAGCTTTTTTTCGCCAGTTTAGCGACAACATTCAAAGGCACTGGTTAACCTTACATATTTGTAACAGCACATTATCATACAAAATGAGTGAGTCAATGAAAACTACTTTAAACAAAAGAAATATGTACAGAATAGTGGTGTTAACAATATTTTGTCAAAATATCCTTGTATAAGGGTTAATTGTGAGATATCTTTATTTCCTTTTAATTGATCATCACTTATTCAGCAAATGTGTATGGCAAATCAAAATCATAAAACAGTATTTTTATTGGTTAAATTTTGTAGGACAAATGGAAAGAACCTTTTGATTTCTTCTTAATGTAACCTATTTGCAAGTGACATCAACATATGATGGTGCTGTTAATAGTGTTTACTTAATGGTTCATCATTTAAAAGTTGAATTTTATGGCATTGTAAGTTTGTAAGGTTAACAAGTACCTTTGAACTCTGTCACTAAAAGGCTACATGTCAGTGTGAAAAACCAATACATTGAGAAATACTTGGTCTATCTAGTGCTGAAATTATCACATTCTCACCCCCTAGACTGGAAAATATAAGTACTGTACAAGTGAATATTTTGTCTGGAAGAAAAAATATCACTAATTTTGGGAAGTTGGAAATAAGTTCATATACTTCCATGTTTGGATATTAGAAGTTCTGCTGTATTATTGTATCCACCGGAGGCATCCGGTAGATACTTTGGTTTAGCGTTCGCTATGCCGCCGCTGCACGTAGAGATTTTCAGTGTTAACGCTCTCGGAGGAAAAATACGTTCAGCTAGGTTCACCTAATTTGCAGGATATTTTCATTGGGGAAGGGGGGAAGTAAGCTTCTCTGGGACTGAAAAACAAGATGGCTGCCGCTGGCATTTCTTTGAAAATTATCTACATTTTTCTACTGGCTGTTTCTCATGGGTAGAAGGTTGAATCTCTTCATAGGTGATATGTATAACAGATATACATGTTCTCTACAACCTTGCAGACATTTGACCTAGAAGCTCTTAACTCAAGGTCATCCACAGAGTGCCAAAGTAACCCACATAGCGGACTTTAAAAGTCTCCCTTATTATTGGTCCTATGTGAAACCAACCTATAGGAAATCATGAGCTGAGAATCTTTTGGTGTGGTCAGATTTGACCTTGGACCCCTCCTTCAAGGTCAAACGAGAATAGCCAAACTTAAAAGTGCTTATAACTCGCTTATTATTGGTCCTAGAGGTTTACAATGTGAAACCAACCTATAGAAAATCATGGGCTAGGAATCTTTTGATGTGGTCAGATTTGACTTTGGACCCCTCCTTCAAGGTCACATGAGGATAGCCAAACTTAAAAGTGCTTATTATTGGTCCTAGAGGTTTGCAATGTGAAGCCAACTTATAGGAAATCATGGGTTGGGAATCTTTTCATGTGGTCATATTTGACTTTGGGCCCCTCCTTCAAGGTCATACAAGGATAGCCAAACTTAAAAGTGCTTATAACTCCCTTATTAGTGGTCCTACAGGTTTATAATGTGAAGCCAGCTCATACAAACTCATGTGCTACGAATCTTTTGATGTGGTCAGATTTGACCTAGGACCCCTCCTTCAAGGTCAGACGAGGAGAGCCAATCTTAAAAGTGCTTATAACTCGCTTATTATTGGTCCTAGAGGTTTGCAATGTGAAACCAATTTATAGGAAATCATGGGTTGGGAATCTTTTGATGTTGTCAGATTTGACCTTGAGCCCCTCCTTCATCAAGCGAGGACGTCCAAACCTAAAAGTGCTTATAAATTGCTTATTATTGATCCTAGGGATTTGCAATGTAAAACCAACTCATAGGAAATCCTGGGCTGGGAATCTTCTGATGTTGTTAGATTTGACCTGTGGCCCCTCCTTCAAGATCAAATGATGGTTCACTGGCTTTGGTGAGTTGTCTTTCTGGTGGATACAAATTTGCATTGGTTCTCCGATGCGTAGGTCTAGTTTTACATTGTATTTTCATATAAATATACTAATTGTATTAATGCTCAATCTGAAGCAATTTAGATGGGGCATGGAATGAGACATAATACTTATGGTGCTTTATCCTGTATGCTTCTGCGAGCCTTCTTTCAGCATCAACACTTTCAGTAACATCAACCTATATTCATGTAAAACCTGTTACTAAATCTTCTTTTGCTTCCCTTTATAAAAACTTATTTTGCTATACATCCTATACTTCTTAGAACTTGAGATATTTGCCATTAATAAGTGAATTGACCTTGCTTATGAAACGTCTCACATCTAATAATGAATTATTGTAATACCATTGAAGTTCATATACAGTCCGACAGGAGATGCTCTAGATAAAGAACCAGTCTGATGTTGCATAAGTTATACTAAATTTCATACAAATTTTGCTACCACTGAGTTGCATGTCCTGGCTTGTGAAAAAGTCAAATTGAGGCATAAGTACTACCAGTTGTAATAAACCGACACCAGATGGTGTTGTATTTTGTAGTAATGTGAGTCTGAGCTGAAACTAGCCAGAACTGAAGATAAATCCAGTGGATATTGTAGGTTTTGGAGTATCTAGAGTCTGGTCTGTTAGGTTTCAGATTTTAAGCGCGAGCCTTGATAGAGCTCGCGCTTCTACAGATGACCTTTTTTTTTTTGTTTGTCTCCGGACTTTCATCAGTTGTGGCGCAGCGTGATGAGTATTTGCCTGCTCATTGAAGTTAAGTGGCAATGGACTACTTTAGTACTTAGATGGGTGACCATCTGAGTTCTAGACCAGCTGTCTCAGTCGGAATTTCTTTGTGTCCCCAGATTTGTAAATTCTAGTGCACTACTCATGTCTCTGATGGCTTTGCGCTCGCGCTAGGGGACCAAAACACCTTTTGGCCTTGTTTATTATTGCGTCCACCAGATGTATTGTATTAAATTTTATCACGCCATTACAATGAAATTTATATATATAGCATATATATAGCTATTATTTCATGAAGACAATAAACAAAAGATAGATTTTGTTAAATATATCACAAATTTGTCTTTATATGGGGTCTGATTAGAGTTACTTCGAAGTGTTTGAAAAAAATGTTTCCTATTTGACAATTTGGGTCACAAGTTAAGTTTTCAATGAAGCAGTGACAAGCAAAGGAAATTCTTGATTTTATTCTACTGAAGCCCTGGAAAACTGGTTTGGATTTTCAAAAATCCTTCTGAACACTTTAATGCTTCTGTCTGAAGCCAGTTCTTCCACACTGGAATTTTGAAATAAAGATGCAATATTATGAGGCACAACTCGTGTTATTTTTAATGCTGACATCTTTTGATCAAACAATAGACATACAATTTTTCCATGTAAATTTATTTTCTGTTTACCTTAATACTGGCATGATTTATTTTGCTTTTTATACAGGCTGCAGCTTTTCAATTATGGAGCACTTAAATATGCAGTGAGCAGGGCCCGTATTCACAAAGATTCTTAGACTTTTTCTTAGAATTACACTTAAGTCTAAGAATAATTCTTTGCTAAGAATTTTCTTATTCTTAGAATAAAATCCTATTCACAAAACAATTCTTAGCTAAGAATAATTCTAAGAATAGAAGTAAAAGGAAATGTATGCAATTCTTAGAATTTTTCTTAGACTAAGTGTAATTCTAAGAAAAATTCTAAGAATACAGATCTTAGCCTATATGAACAAAAAACTGGAATTTTTAAAAATAATATAAAGAGGCTGCATTTCGTTACAGTACACACAATTGACAACTAATATGTAACACTTTGTTCTGAATGTCGATTTGCAATCAGTTGCTGCACTATAATCACCAAAACAACTATTTTTCTTAAGTTAAGCATGCTATGTGCCATTCTTAGATTTAAACAAAATTCTTAGAAAATTCTAAGAATAAGAGTTTTGTGAATAGCAAATTCTTATTCTTAGAAAAATTCTAAGAATAAAAACCATTCTTAGAATAATTCTAAGAATAAGTATAATTCTAAGAATAAGAATCTTTGTGAATAGGAAAATTCTTATTCTTAGAATTTTTCTAAGAAAAACAACAATTCTAAGAAAAATTCTAAGAATAAGAATCTTTGTGAATACGGGCCCAGATCTCTTTGTGTTAATAATTAAAATGCAATATTTTTAACAGTGCTAACATGTCTTGTATTATTTACAGCCGTGGACCTCAAGAAGCAGATGAAAAAGCTAAAACGTTTGGCTATTTGTACAGTGGAACATACAAGTATTTAGATACTGGCAAACTTTGAGGTAGTTAACTAACTCCAAAACTTTCAACTATTTTATTTAAACCCCCTGTTAAATAATCCATGTTTTGTATTATGGTTTGTTCAAATGCATGATGAATATTTGCACAGTCTGAGAGTACTTTGCGTTTATCCAGTTTTCCCTCAGAAAAGTCAATCGCAGAAAGCAGCTGAACTGCATTTGGGATCATTGCAGTGTATTCAGTTTTGTGGAATTGTAAAGACACACCGATGTTAATAAACTAAGTCTTTGTATATTCTATTTATGTAAACCTCCATAGTTCCTTTCTGGAACATGTTACATGCACATATTTCTGTGATACTTGAAATTTAATTTTGATATCAATTACAAACTGTAATTTGGCTCAGCAAAGTATCTAGGTATAAAATGTCAAACATATGAAGATTGTCTGTCGTTTAAACATATAGCAGGCACAAAGAACTCTGCATTCTGTATACAAAGAATTATTCTACCTCTGGAAGAAAGTTGAGATATTTTACATGGAAATTTTTTTAAATTACCTGAGTGAAAAGAAAAAACAACATCCATATATTTCTTCCAGAAATTCCAATTCTAACATGACACAGATGTATCCACGATTGTGATTGGCTTATCGAGGAAATTTTTCATCGGTAAAACCAGCATAACCTGTGATTTCTATTATCGCTCACTATGGCTGTCTTGACAATTTTGTCATAAAAAATGTAAATAATAAATAATATTTATAAAATATAAAACACTCAGGCTTTGCCTTTGGGTTAATAACCTCAAACCGTGGTAAAAGTCTGCGTATATGATGGTTTGGTCGGGGCTTATTCCTATAATGTAGCTGCCCAAAATTTAAGTTCCTTCAGGTCCTCTCTTTTGTTGATACAGTTCACAGATCACACAAACAATTTTGAAACTCTTTCGGCCATTACGTACCAACCTTCTAGAACTCTCTTCCTTTCCACCTGAAGAACTAGCCCCTCAGTTACATCCACAAGAAAAAGTCTTAAAAGTTAACTCTTCAACTCAAGCTGCCCCACTTAGTAATCTTCATTCTGTTCACATATACACCCGTGGGTTACTGACATGGATCGTCCCTCGATTTTCCCTTCTGTTAATCCTTTTGTTAATTTAGGGCGCTAAGTTCCCCAATGTGGTGATGATTTTTTTTGCCTGCAAAGCAGTTGATTAGATTTAGTTTTTGAGCTCCTGACTCATATATTGTGCAAGTTTAGCGCCTTATTTCTGTTGAAATTTACCTGTATATGTAGAATTCCTTGTTTCGGTAGAAGTGTTTCTCTGGTCCCTTTAGATTGTCTTAACTGGATTCAGCTATATTAAAATGTGTGAAATCCCATTTGAATGAGATTTTTAGGGGGGAAAAATCCTTTAAATTTTATGGTTGTTTGATCGCGTTATTTAAACTTATTTTTTTGCAAAGTATGTTGATTTGGTATTTTTGTTTGTTAATTTTTGGTGTGATATGGTATGGTTTATTTCATGAATAGACTCGTGTACTGATTTATTGGCCAATTGGGCATTTTTCTAAGCATTTGTCAGAGTGTCGCAAACTCTAGAGTGTAGAGTATGACTGGAGTAAAAAATCAAATGTGAAATTTTACCAGTTAGTTAAAGTTGGGGTTTGACTTCCTGTTCAGCAACCAGGGTCATATTTGGACAGCTCCTCTGAATTGTCACCTGTTGGAGTCGAGCCCAGATAGAGGTAGAGTAAGAAATCTAAAATTTGCCACATATCTGAAATTCGCCACATGTGGAAATACTAATAAAATAAATGAATTGAGGTGAGATTTGTTGAATGTACAGTAAAGTAAGGCTTTGTGAACTTAAAAATACCAATTTTAAGACAAAACATCATTTTATTGCGTTAATACACCCTATCCAATGGACAATATGCTAAACCGGTCGGCGCAGACCGGCCCGCCAAACGTCAGAAAAAGACATCCTGTGTTTCCACCGGCTGGCCGGTCCGTAGTACTGTGCACTCCCCAGATGGCACCTCGTACTTCCTTCCTGTCTAGACAACCTGACGTCATAGCATCTTTTTCGTTTGGCGCGTGTGCTGTGCGAACGTGTTTTCAACAATCTCCAGATATTTTAAGGAAAAGTCTACATATCAAGCACGGATATACATCAAGAAATCTGCTGGAAACGCTCCCTAGTTGACTCAATTTAGTGTTGATGATAGGGCAGTAATCTACGAGAAATATGAAGGCAGCCATTTTCTAGTTTCCTCCCATTCAACAATTGTGTTGTTAGGGGCAGATCGACAATATTTAGAAATATAATGGAATATACTACTTACAAGGTATTTCTATCCGTGTTTTTTGTTTGAATGTACCTGCTGTAACCTTCCAGCTACAATCACCATAGAAACGTCTTTTCTAGTACACTACAATAGAAATCACGGGAAACTTCAGTCTACGTAGTTTTGAACACTGTAAGAAGGAATTCCCCTAGCAAGATGCATTCTTCATCTTCAGAGCGCACTGGTACCGACTTCTCTGCTGTATAGCATCAGTCACACCAGCCTAGCTCGAGTATTTAGTGTTTTCATCAGAACTTCATATCTACGACATAGAAGGAATTTCACTCTCAGTCCCACCCTTGTGGACCCGGCACGTGTGTCGGTAGTAAGGGCAGTGGATGGCCAGGACACTGGTTTGAGTGCACAGCCGGCTGAGAAGAACTGTCATTAGCCTTAGTCGACCGGCAAGCTCCAGTTCAACCGACTTCACAATAGAAGGTGATATCAGTCCCTCCCTTGCAGACCCGGCTTTGTTGTCGGTAGTGGGGGTTGTGGATGGCCAGTTCGCTGGTTTTATCACGTAAGAAGAATGATTTTCATCTACAGAACGCGACCTCTGACGTCATATCCAGTCAGCCAATCGCGTATCCTTCCGACCAATCATGAAGCAGGTCATGTGTTTTCACCGACCAGGAAGGTCGGAAGTGCGTTCTTCAGAACTCACATCTACTGTGACTACAGTCCCTGCTTTGCAGACCCGGCCTGGTTGTCGGTAGTGGGGTTTTGTGGACTGTAAGTTGCCGGTGAAGCTTCACACAAAGAACGCGAATACTGACGTCATCTCCAGTCAGCCAATCGCGTGTCCTTCCGACCAATCACGAAACAGGTCATGTGTTTTCACCGACCAGGAAGGTCGGAAGTGCATTCTTCAGAACTCACGTCTACTGTGATTCCAGTCCCTGCCTTGCAGACCCGGCTTCGTTGTCGGTAGTGGGGTTTGTGGATGAGCAGAATACTGCGCATTTGCATGTTTAAGTATCACAAAAGAACGCCACAACTGACGAGCTCCAATCAGCCAATCGCGTGTCTTTCCGACCAGCAAGCTGGTCACGTGACACACCGAACACCAAGTGTTTCTAAATATAGCTCACAAGGGCTTTCCCAGCAACTGTCAAATCTACAAATAAGATATGCGATTAAAGAAATATGTTAATTAATGGTGGAAACCTACAGCCAGCTGATTTCAACACAAGATAGTTGTAAGTATATTTACTTCAACAACTGGTTACAGAATGTACCGACCGACTACCGGCTAAACAGCCTTGTACAGTTACTTCAACAACTGGTTACAGTGCACCGACCGACTACACAGCCTTATACAGTAGCTTTAACAACTGGTTACAGTGTACCGGCGGTGTACCGGCTACACAGCCCTGTACACTTGCTTCCACAACTGTTTTCAGAGTGTACTGACAGGTACCGACTACACAGCCCTATACATTTGCTTCAACTACTGGTTACAGAGTGTACCGGCTGGTACTTGCTACACAGCCTTGTACACTTGCTTCAACAACTGGTTACAGAGTGTACCGGCTGGTACTGGCTACACAGCCTTGTATACTTCAACCTACCATTACAAGTCTACAAACAGGGTGCTGGCTACACAGTCCTTACTGTACAGGGCTTCACCCCAACTGGTTACATAGAAAAAGCTGGCTAAATATAGACCAGTAGCTGTCTAAATTCATTGGTGACCCCAGCCTGCCAGTTTTTTTGTGCCAGTTACAGAGACTTAACTGTTTACAGTGAATTACCGGTTATGGAGTCTTGGTACCGGACAGAATTGCCTTGGTAGATTTGGTTACAGAAAATTCTTAATGCTGCACCTTGCAGGATGCTGGCCTGGGGCAAGAGTTCTTTAAATGTGAAAAGTGGTGTCAACCCCACCGGACCGGACCACAGCAAGAACAGAGAGACTGTTTTCTCAGATCATTGTCACCAGACCGGACCAGTGTCCGGAGGCCCAGAAATTTTTGTCAGACTAGCAAATGTCCCGAATGTGGCACACATCTGCCTGTAGGGTCCAGACTAACCCCATTTCGGGACTTAGGAAGCCTTGGGGGGGCTGGACCCTAGGTAGTACAAATGTTGAAGGAGGGCTACACTCTCCCTTTCCAGTCAAGACCAAGCTTGACAAGGTCACCCAAATTATCAAATGCTATGCACATCTTCACAGGAACCTATATGGGTTAGAAGCATTACATCAGCTTATGGACAAGGAATGGTGCAGTCGAGCCAGTTCAAAATCTCTGGGCTTCTTCAACCTTGCTTGGTTCCAAAACCATACAACCATTGGGGACCTATTCTAGGTCTGAGCAAACCAAACCTTTCGGGAGACCATCAGGACCACCCTCCAACAACGGGAGTGGGTTACCTCAATAGATTTCAAGAACGCCTACTTCCATATACCTATACAGGAACAGTCCAGGACATTTCAAATGTCATGCCCAGGGTCGGACATACCAGTTCAAAGCACTGTCTTTCGGTCTGTCCACTGCACCCATGGAGCTCACTGTAGTAGTAAAGGAGTTGAAACTGATGGCCATAGAAAGGGTATAATAATCCACCAGTACTTAGACGACTGGTTGGTGAAAGCCACATCCCACCGGGGTTGTCTCCAGCATACACTAGATCTAGTGAAAATATGCCAAAGTTTAGGTTACCAGTTCGACCTCATGGTCGGTCGGGTCCGACCTATACCGGACCATTGGCAGAACCTTCAGGACAAATACTAGAAATACTGTCACTACCGGTTCGTCCGGTCCAGCAGTTCATGTCTGATAGGTTTACTAACAGCCACAGGAAAGTAATTTCACCTAGGCCGACTTCATAGGACACCCATACAGTGGCATCTCAAAAACAACTGGAAGGTACCAGAGTCACTAGAAAAGGTGATTCCAATACCAAGGTGTGGCACCCACATTTACAAGGGTGGTTGCAAGAGGACAATGTCCTTACAGGACCTCTGTATGCACAAGATAATACTTGTAGAGACAGACAACACCACAGTGGTGTCATACATAAACAGAGAAGGAGGCATGAGGTCGGGCCCACTTTGTGCTTTACTCTGGAGAATCTTGACCTGGTGCGCCAGAAATCAAGTAACTCTAAAGCCCGACACAGGCTGGCTGAGTGTGGTCGCAGACAAGCTATCCAGGCTAGACCAGACCACCCAAACAGAGTGGTCTCTCCTTCAGGAGGTCTTCCAAGCAATATGCAACAGGTGGCACCGGACTCAACTAGGCCTATTTGCCACGAGGTTCAATGACAAGTTGCCCTTGTTTGTGTCACCGGTACCGGATCCCCTGGTTACAGCAGTGAATGCGCTCAGTTTGCCATGGTAGGATCAGGAAGCATACACCTTCCCACTGTCAGCCATATTGGGCAAAGCGGTCATGTTACAGGACTCCTCATACAAGAGAATCATTCTGATTGCTCCGGGGTGGCCCATCATGCCTTGGTTTGGGATCCAGTGGCCATGTCCAGCCAAATCCCCTGAGCCTGCCCAATCTGCCCAACCTGTTGACACAACCATTCAATCAGATCCCTCACAGAAATCTGACAAATCTTAATCTCGATGCTCGGCTCCTGGAGCCTCAGCATTCGAGGAGCAGGGCTTCGCTGAGGCGGTGGCAGCAAGAATTGAGGCTCCTCAAAAGGGATCAACCAGATCCGTCTATGAGGCAAGTGGACCATTGTCACAACTGGTGCATCACTAATCAGGTGGCCTCCGGGTACCCCTGTAAAGTCAGTTGCTGACTTCCTTATGTACCTTATAAGGACAGGAGGATACAGCCCAGCACCATTGATGGTTACAGTTCAGCCATTGCTGATAAACTGGGAAATTCCCCCTTCAACATCAGCAAGGACAAAAATCTCGCTCGTCTCCTGGATATTTTCCACAGAGACAGACCCAAAGGCAGGAGGGGCATACCCTCCTGGAACCTCTCACTGGTTTTTGCACCAACTGAATAAGGCTCCGTTTGAACCAATCAAGGTGGCCTCCTTGAATCTTTTGACCTTCAAGACGGTATTCTTCTTGGCCCTTGGGTCGGGCAAACGCAGAAGTGAGATTCATGCTTTAAGTTGACAAAACAAAAATATTAGACACCAATCCATGAATCCAATTGGTCAACGGTGTCCCTGTATCCATTACCCAGCTTTCTATCCAAGAATCAGCTGGTCAGGAGGGTCCAGACAGTGTGGCCTCAGTGGTTATACCAACCCTGGCCCCTCAAGTCTGACTGGTCCCCTTTTTTCCGGTTAGAGCATTGCGCTACTATTTGGACAGGACCTCAGACCTCAAGTAGAATAAGGAGGTGGTTGTTTTGTCTCCTTTAAGAAAGGATCCAACAAGACATCTGCCTCTATCTCCTCTTAGATCAAGCAGACTGTGATCCTATGTTATGAGCTCTCTGACCAGGAGGCCCACTCTTTACATCAGGTTAAAACCCATGATGTGAGGGCCTTTGCTGCTCCTAAGGTCTTCCAGTCGGGAGTCTCCTTAGATCCAATCTTGTCAGCCTGCCACTGAAGTCACATAATACCCTCACACAGTTCTATCTGAAGGGTGTGGCTTGGGCTGACTCAGAGCTTTACCAATTGGGCTCGGTAGTGGCTGCTCAGCAGATCCACAGGTGGCCCTTAGATTGAGGAGATTTGTATATATGTACATAGTAAAAATGTGATGTACTTCCTTTTGGGAGGTTTATTCACATTCTGGGACTGAACTCATCCCTCTCTTCCCCCTACCTCAGAGCAGGTCTGTTAAAAGGGGGGGGGGGGGGGGGGGGCGACGTCAGTATAGCCCCGGGTAACCGGCTGTTGGCAACCGACCAAGGCCTTATAGGGTTTCCTGACCTGAAGGTCAATCCAGGCCTGGGCCTATAGGTCTCCTGACAAAGTCAGCCTAGACCGTAGGTTAAAATTTATTATCATGTGTGAGTTCACATAAGTCCCTAGTAACTTACCCGCCGACCAAGCGGTAGTTATTCAGCATATTGTCCATTGGATAGGATGTATTAACGCAATAAAATTGCAAATTTAATAAGTAAATTAAATTTTTATAAGTTAATACCCTATCCAATGGACACACAAGACCCTCCCACCGACCCCGCTATCAGCTTACTAGGGGTCTAAGAGGTTTAGACAACGAAAAAGATGCTATGACGTCAGGTTGTCTAGACAGGAAGGAAGTACGAGGCGCCATCTGGGGAGTGCACAGTACTACGGACCGGCCAGCCGGTGGAAACACAGGACGTCTTTTTCTGACGTTTGGCGGGCCGGTCTGCGCCGACTGGTTTAGCATATTGTCCATTGGATAGGGTATTAACTTATAAAAATTTAATTTACTTATTAATTTGCAATTTTCTTCATAAAATTAACTAAGGTTTTAGAGGTGGCGAATTTTAGATTCCTGGCGAATTTTAGATTCCTTACTCTAACAGCCTGTGATTAGATGACATTCCTGCTAAACAACTAGGCCACTAAGACCTCTTTTCACCAGTTAGAAACCCCCTCTCCCTCTCTGTTTCATTGACTTTGGGAAATTCTATTCAGATGTTTGATTATCATGACTATATATTAAGGCCTATGATATCGCTTGATGCAAAATTGGCCAAGATTTTAATTATGTTGTGTCCCAGTGGTGAATTTAATATACAATAGTAGATTTCAGATATATCCCTTCCTACAACACTTCTTACAGTACCAGGTACAGCCAGAGTGGTGGTAATTTCCTTGTCGTTCCAAAGTTCCCGCCCTCTATCCATAAATCTGTCAAGAAGTTTGGTTATAGTTTTGCTTTTGATGCCCCCCACTGTTTGAATGCTCTTTCTGATGAGATTCGTGCACCCCCCTCCCTAGCCTCTTTCAGAAAGCAAACCTACCTGTACACCAAGGCATACCCATCTTAGTCTTACTCTCCCCCTGGTATTCTCTGTGGTGCTTGGCCTCCTTTCTGTCCATGGATTCTGAAATTGGTTGACTGTATTGGTTCTGTTGCGCCTTAGAGTCCCCTTTGAATAGGGGAGATTAAGCGCTATAATAGTCCAATTAGTATTAGATTGGTTATTGTAGCATTGTATCTACTTTCTCTGAAAATGCGTTACCTAGCTAAATACAGATTGTTTTATCATTAACGGGTACTTTTAGAAAATTAATGTTCTAAATGACAGTACAAAATGTAGTTGGAATTTTTTAAGTCTATTTAGATTGAGAGCTATTAACCAGACCATAGGACATTTTTGCCTTTTTTGAGACAGTTGTATTCTTGCCTGTCATATTTTAGTGATTTTTCCAGGCACTATTCTCTTGACACCTGTAAACCAAAGTTTAGAAGGTTTTTTTACAAGTTTCTCTATAGCTGTCACAGGTTTTTCATAAGTACCCCTTTTTGTGACATTTAAAGTAACACTCATATTAGTCTTGGAATTGGCAGTCCAAAGATTTACCCAAAAGTCCTCAAACATTTATATCATCCAATGCTGGTATTACAGTGAAATCCTTGTGAGTAAAAAGAAATTCCAATTTAAGTAGAAAAGTGTAGAGGTCCTCGGAGTGCATTTTGCACTGACATTTACCCTGTTATGTGGAGTTCCTAGTTTAGTAGAAGTCTTGTTCTCCCCCCTTGAGATCCAAATTATCAGGGTTTACCTCTGTTATGTTTGTTAATTGAAACTGCTTATGAATAGTGGGCACATCATTCATCGATATTAGCAATATTTATTGTTTTGGGACAGGGTTGCCGATATCGATTCATAAAGATGTATTTCAATATCGCCATGTCAGGTAAAACTGTAAACTTACCCTGTAAATATTTGAAATAAAGCCTACGTTTGAAGAAATTGTACACTTTTATCTCACATTTTTACAGTTTTCACTGCATTTTTTGATGAAAACTTTCGTGGTTTGTTTTGGTAAATTTCGCTTCTTGTTGGCGGTTGGGGATACATTAAAAAAAATGTTTTCAGTGTTCCAAATGTGGTCTGTTTGGTGGACAATATTGCCCCCGATATTGGAAGACATTGAAATTTGTATACGGTATTCAAAATTGATATCCACACAGCCAAATGATTTACCCACTAGTTATGAAGCTTGTTATTGTATTAAGTTTTTATTGTTTTAATTTTTTTAAGTTATCCGTGTATTTAATATCGACGTAAAAGAGATATTCAAACTTAAATTAAGAAATTTAATAACAGTTAAAAGAATTGTCACCTGTAAGATTGGGCACACTGTTTTCATAAGCACCTGTAAATATGGACACTGGTTGTGGCTAGTTATGTCCACCCCACTGGGGGGTGGACATATTATTTTTGCTTTTTCCGCCGTTCGGCGTCTGGCGTCCCACTTGGTTTCCAGACATTTTAGGCAACAGTTCTTATCCTATCTTTACCAAATTTGGCATGCAGGTTTATTGGGTTAATAGCTTGTATGGGATTGCTTTTGGTGATGATAGCTCTATAGCTAACTGAGTAATAGGTACTTTGCTACTTTTGAGTAGCTCTTTGGTTTCCAGACATTTTAAGGAATGCTATTAAGCCTAGCTTTCTGAAATTTGGTATGGAGGTTCATTGGGTTAATAGCTTGTATGGGATTGCTTTTGGGGGGAATTGCTTCATAGATGAGTGAGTAATTAATTAAATAAATGAGTAATTGGCTATTTTGAATACTGAAAAAGGCAAATGTGCTCATATCTCCTAAACCGTGCGAGATAGAGCGATTCCGTCGAAATTTTTGACCCACAGGTATCTGAGTAATGTACTCTTTGCAATTTTCAAAAAATTTTCCCGTCCCCAAAAATGGCGGCCATTTTGAATTTTTGCCAAAAATGGCAAAATACAAATTTGCTTCTATCTCCTTAACCGTGCGAGATAGAGCGATTTCGTTGAAAGTTTCAACCTGTAGGGTATCTAAGGAATGTACTCTTTGCAATTTTCAAAAAATTTTCCCCTCCCCAAAAATGGCGGCCTTTTCGAATTTTTGCCAAAAATGGCAAAACACAAATTTGCTTCTATCTCCTTAACCGTGCGAGATAGAGCAATTTCGTCGAAATTTTCAACCCACAGGGTATCTAAGGAATGTACTCTTTGCAATTTTCAAAAAATTTTCCCCTCCCCAAAAATGGCGGCCATTTTGAATTTTCGAATTTTTGCCAAAAATGGCAAAACACAAATTTGCTTCTATCTCCTTAACCGTGCGAGATAGAGCGATTTCGTCAAAATTTTCGACCCACAGGGTACCTAAGAAATGTACTCTTTGCAATTTTCCAAAAATTTTCCCCTCCCCACATATGGCGGCCATTTTGAATTTTCGAATTTTTGCCCAAAATGGAAAAACACAAATTGGACTTAACCGTGCAAAATAGAGTTATTTCGTTGAAATTTTCGACCCATAGGGTATCTAAGAAGTGTACTCTTGGCAATTTTCAAAAAATTTTCCTTTTCCCAAAAATGGCGGCCATTTTGAATTTTCAAATTTTTGCCAAAAATACAAAAACAGGAATTTGCTTCTATCTTCTTAACCGTGCAAGATAGAGTGATTTCGTCAAAATTTTCGACCCAACCAATGCAAAAAGGCATGAAGCTGAAATAATTTACATCTACACTAATAAATATTTAAGCATCATTGATATATTTTACAAATGAAACAGGGTCTTGTAAGACTACTGTACAATTTTGGCAAAAGGTTCATGGGGTGGACATTACACATGATAATGTGTGTTCTTCTATGCTATCCTGTTTCTATTCGCATCTACTATCAACAGGGCGTCCTATTTCTAGTTCTTATTCATAGAGGACAGAAAATATTTAAACCTTTCCAGTTAATTGTAAAAAATAAAATAAAATTGACCATAATAACATTCGGGGTATTTCTGAACATGGATTTGTGCAAAGCTTTGAAATTATTAAAATACAAGATTGAGCTATATGTTATTGTTGCATTATTTATAACGTACATGTGTGCATGTATTTGTTTTAGCTGGGCTGATTTGACAGAATCTTAACTTTAACCTCAATCAGAAGCCCTCCCCAATGAATATTCTTTTCTGAAAACCATTGAAACAATGTGTCACTGAATGGGATGATTAGCACCCAACATAGTTTCAATTTAATAAAGTAACACTAGTTTCTTGGGCCCTTGTATTTGACTAAACAAGGTTAAAGTGTGAACAGATGAAAGTCACACATCCGACCATTTGTAATTTAACTAAAGACATCTGTAGGTCATGAATGGACAACACTTGCGACTATTGGTTCAGTACTGTTACATTTTATTACGCTACAATAGCTTACCATGTGGGACTTAATGCTGTTCTCGGGTTGCCACACCCGGGGCCAACGTCTTAGAAAAAAAGACAGTTCTTGTTAGCCACCGGATACACTGCTAGTTGTCGTCACGTGATAACCTCTGACCTCTCGCCCTACTTTCTCGTTGGCCACGCGAATTGACAATGCTTTATTTTACAAGGAATATTATTTCATTTTTACAAGGATATACTGGTCGTTGGATATGGAAACTACATCAGTTTCTTTATTTTATTACATAGAATCACAATTCGATGTCTTTTCATAGTTCATATAACTATTTTAACCCTATTTTACAACTGATTTTGTTTATTTGTTTATTTGAGGTTTTACGTCGCTTTCAACACTGTACAGGTCATATCACGACGGGTAGTTGGAAGGGCAGAGGAAACCAGTACATATAGTTCGCTAGGGTTGTGTACTGTAAACTGCCGACCAACGGCAAGCAACTACCAGCTTTCCCACTTACGGCCATGACGGGGATCGAACCCCGGCCGCAGAGGTGGGAGGCGAGAGTGTTACCACTCTGCCACCGTGGCCCCTATTTTACAACTGAAGTCCACTTCCGGTTTCATGTTGTAAATAGTAAGTAAGTAAGTAAGTAATTTAAAATTAAAGTGCAAAAACACTTACGTGTTATACTGCACTATTAAAAAACACAATAAATACATTAACTAATATTTACAATAATAAGCAAAATTATATATACATATAACAACAAATAATACAATTAACAAGTAGCCAAAAAGACCAAGAAAACAACATCATAAGAAATGACTAGAATAATCAAAGTGAAAAACAGCAATAAACAACAAAGAAAACAAAATACAAATATAAAATAAGAGACAAAGTATAAAACTATCACAGTATAATAGTCACCAAGACTAGACTTAAAAAGTGTAAAATATACAAATGATCAAAAAACAAAATAAAAATTTATTGCGTAAAATCCAGTCAAGATTTGTGTCTCCTCCAATTAGTCGCCTCTTACGACACGCAGGAGGACACGTTGGGCCTATTCTACTTCCCCGGACCCACAGGGGGATCATGTTGTAAATAAGAATACAGTACAATAATAAACAGCGACTCGTTTATGTGGTTTCTAATACAGGATATATATATATATGCCTGTCAATAAATAAAATAAAATAAAATATTTAACCCCTACCTGCTTCATTATTGGACCATTTTTAGGGTTTAAAAGTATATAAATGTAACACAACGAGTCCTTGTCGAGTGAAATCTTCGGAAACAACTTCCGTTTTTTTGTCGAGACAGCATTTCTTGCAATATGCACGTCTCGTCTAGGTAGCGTATATACAGGAATATATGCCGGTTGAAGTAAAATGAATTAAATTTTACAAGGGTTTATCCCCGTTCTGCAACTCTATTGGTCCATTTTAAGGGTTAAAATATGATATAAAGCACGAAACTAACTGGGGGGAATCCTCGGGGAAACCCCTGTGATGACATCACGTCTAGACAACATGTGCTGAGAGACGCGTGTTTCTTACAATAGGCGTATTCCACAACTTAAGATCTGTGTGATCTTTGTGATCCAGATCGAGATCGAGATCTTTCAGATCAGTAGAATCTGTGAAATGCAAAAATTGCAGAAATGATGATCCAAGATGGGCACTGAAATGGCATGCTTTGCATCTTTGGAATTACTCTTTTATCTTTGGAATTACTTTTTACTTTTTCATCTTTGGAATTACTTTTTTATCAACAATTAAAATTATAAATGGAAATTTCAAATCTCGTGTTTTCCGCCATGTTTACAAAGAATTGTGGGATACCTCACAGATCTGATCTCTCGAATCCACCTTTTCATGAGATCACTCAGATCATGATCCAGATCAGTCAGATCAGGTTCTTTTGACCTGATCCGTTGATCCGTCGAATCTGGATTCTACAGATCATGGCTGTGGAATACGCCTAGTACGTTTATCAATTAAATAAATAAAATAAATTTATAAATAAATGAAATAAAATATTTTATCCCTTCTTTCCTGTATTATTGTCATTTAAAATGTTAATACTTAAATAAACAGGAATAGAATCCTCAAATCGTCTAGACTACGTGTTTCTTCAATCTAAGGTAACCTTGGTTACCATTATTTTAATCATATTTTAATTCATCCAGTTTTATAATATAAGAAATATTATACTTGTTTTTTAGATTCTATGTTACTTAATTAAATTCTGTGTAATTACTGCTTTCCTTATCTCTTGTGTCACTGTCGATTTACTTACGTAAATCCAGTTGTGTAGTTCCTTCAAAGAAGGAAAGGCAAAGCTTAATGGAAGCTTGCTTTAAGGAAAGCTTACATAAAAATTATAATATCCAACTTCTTTCTCCAGGGTGGATCAGATCCCTGCTTAAATCTGAAGCCAGATAACATCTTAGTTCATCCGAGATTTTAATGCACCCGAGAATCAGATGCATTATTTCCAACTTCTATCCATCCGAATATGATTTGATACTCGGATTTTCGTTGCATCTAGTCCATCAGATCAGATATCAGATCCGAGGCTACTTGAAATTCCAATGCTCGTATGATCTAATCTTAAATCCGATGCTCGGATGATTGTATGTAGATCTAATCCTCGGATGATCGGATCTTAAATCTGATGTTCAGATGATGGTTCCAGATCAGAACTCTGAACAATCCTAACACACACTTGGACTATATTTCACCAGCCTGGCAGTAAATATCACTTATTGGAGGCTTAGGTCCAAGTCCAAAGCCCAAAAGGGCTTCTAAACAAGGTCCTTCATTCAGTCCTGACTCTGTATTTTAGGGAAGTAGGTTGCCTGACTTCACCCTATCCATTTTTGGAGGACATTGACACTTAGGCAGTTTTGAACCTCTCTGCCCCCAGGGAGTTTATGCCTTGATTCCCCTCAGTCTGGACTCTGAATGATTTATTAGGCCAACAGGAAGTTGGGCTGTTATTTTCCCTTAAACTGGAACAACCTTGTTTTGAACACAAGTTTTCAAATCTGTATCTCCCTAGGGGCCTCCTTGGGTATACGCCCCTCCTCCCTTCTGGTCAGCTAGAGTTGAGCTTTAGGCTGCTCTCCACTAGGTTCTCCTCAATATAACCTGGTTATGGATATATGTTAAGACAGTAGCAAGGCTACCTCCAGACAGGTCAAACTCAATTTCATGGTGCATATAAGTAGTCAGAAGGGGTATGGTGAATTCAGGTGAGATACTGGATCTTTAGATCTTAAAGTTTCCATTCACACTACTTTAGGAGGGACAGGAGTCCCTCATCAAAGCACCTGTAATAACACTTAGGGTTTAGGCCCTATTAATCAACCCTTTCCAATTCCCCACATCTAGAGGCTCCTACAGGAACCACCCCAATGGGGGTCATTCCATCCCTAGCAGTATCCATCGTTTTCCCCAGGCAGGGGGAAATCGAGTAGCCGAGGCTCCAAGGTCTTTCAACCCACTCCAGGGGACGAGGGCATAAAAACCCTTCCCCCCCAATGACTCCTCCAGCCTCACTCAGTCCACCAGTAGGAGTTCTCCTCCGTTCTTTCAGATAAGACTGGCAAACAAATCCTGTCATTCTTTTCAATCCAAGTCCAGTCAGACTCCTGACCCGGTCAGAATACAAGGCCCTTCAAAGACCAAGTCCTGGCCTCGGTATCCAGTCTCTTCTGTCAAGAACGCAATAGAAAGGGTGGAAAATGTAAAATCTCTCGGGTTTTACAGTCGCCTGTTCCTAGTACCAAGCCTCACCTAAGGTGGAGGCCAGTCATAGACCTAAACAGGCTCAACACTTTTCTACACGTAGAAAAGTTCAAAATGGAAACTCCAGAGTCCATCAGGACCTCCCTGATTCCAGGGGAGTGGGTATCGTCGATAGATCTGTCGGACACTTACCTACACATCCCCATCCATCCAAAATCAAGGAAATACCTAAGGTTTTGCTACAAGCCACCAGGTGTTCCAATTCACCTCCCTCCCATTCGGACTAGCCACAGCCCCCCAGGTCTTTACAATGATCGTAAAGGAAGTGAAACTAATGGCCCTCTCAAGAGGACTCAGAATTCACCAGCACCTGGACGACTGGCTGATCAGGTCCCAGTCTCAGGAGGAAGCCCAAGTGAACACACAGGCAGTGGTAGACCTAACTCAGTCCTTGGGGTGGATAATAAATCAGAAAAAAATCAGAACTGAAACCTATTCAGGTGTTTTTTCGTTCATGGGCTACGAATACCACCTAGATTCAGCCCTTGTAAAACCCACTCAAGAGAGATGGCTCAAACTTCAGGATTTGATCCTACTACTCAAGTCAAAACGTGTTTTGACTGCAAGATGTTTGATGTCTCTAATTGGGTTGCTAACCTCAACGGAGAAAATGGTCCCGGAGGGACGCCTTCACATGAGGCCCTTTCAGTTTCATCTCAAGGAGCACTGGAGATATCCTCAGTCGCTGGACAACCTCCTTCCTTGGACAGAAGCCATTGCAGCCCACCTAGATTGGTGGCAAAATCCCTCAAACGTGATGAAAGGTGCAGACCTTCATTCCAAAGACCACAGTATCCAACTCTTTACCGACGCCTCAAACGAAGGTTGGGGCGCTCACTTAGACCAAAATTCCACAAAGGGTCTGTGGTCAGATCAGGAAAAAAGGCTACACATATATGTCCTAGAATTGAAGGCGGTCTCCCTGGCCCTTCGAGACTTCAAGGACCAGTGCCAGAATCAAACAGTTGTAGCCTACATCAACAACAAGGAGGAACACACTCAGCAGAGATGTGTGCTCTCCTGTGGAAGATCATGACCTGGGTCCATCACTACCTCATAACATTGAAAGCCAGGCACGTTCTAGGGTGCCTGAATGTGATGGCCGACCTACTGTCCAGGTCCAACCAAGTGCACTCAACAGAATGGTCTCTGCACCCACAGGTGTTCAATCAGATCTGCCAGAAGTGGTTCACACCTCATGTAGACTTATTTGCCACTCACCTGAACCACCAGCTGCCACTGTACGTGTCTCCTATCCCAGACCCAAGGGCCTGGGACATAGATGCTCTAAACATAAGCTGGACCAACCTCACGGCCTATGCGTACTCTCCTACGGCTCCTTGTTACGGTCACGGGCAAGCACGGTAGCAATTACCGGTTGTCTTTAAGTTGTAACAGAAAAAGCAAAAAGTTAAACTTAACAAATTTATTTAATAGTCAACACTAATGATTACAGTCAACTGGTATGCCCTTAACCAAACACACTAATACAATAATAAGATCTAGCTGACCTGACCACTGAGATTAAGAATAAGTTTATCCGCCGTATCCCGCAATCTGTTCTGTAATCCGTCCTGTGGTATATTCTGTGATCTGTCCAATGTCCTGTGGTCTGTCCCGTGATCTGTCCAACGTTCACTCGCACACAGATATCTATATCCTGTGACCCGTCTCACACTCAACAACACAAAAGGTTCTTGTCCTGCTATTCTTTATATATCCAGTCACACAGAATGTCTGTCTGGAGATATTTAGAGAGTTAACACAACTGTACTGTCTGCTTCAAGATGTGGACAATGTCCAAAATGCAGTAAATTCACTCTCTGTTATATGAATGTACAATATCCAAAATATCCAAAGTACAATAAATCTGTCCAGATGATGTATCCAGTTCACTCCAGTAAAAGTTCACAGCAACACAAGTTATATTATATTCCAAAACACAATAGCTCTCCTTATAGCCAGCGAATACAAAGTTCCCTTGTGGTCAGATGTACATTCCTTATATACATTCACAGATTTCTCTGGAACTGTACGGAACCAACTCAAAAAATAAATCTTGAGCCATCTAGGCCAAAGGAGGAAGTTCTAGAAACTACTGGTAATTGGGTTTCCCCAAATCTAACATAACCACTGAGGGGGGGATTTCCCCCAGTCTGTGAACAGATCAATAAACACTAAAACACAAAAATCAATAACTCCCTTACTTTAAATGTCAACACACAAAAAGAATCAACAACACAATTATCTTTTATGACAATGTATAAACATAAAGCTTAAATTAAACAATGCACTAATATAGTGCCTAATATATGTAATATACAATGTACTAATATAGTGTCCAATATATGTAACACCTCCCCCCTTAAAGAAAAATTTTGGAAGCCAAGGGATTACAAAATTTTACAAGAGATTTTCATGATGTATACAAACACAGGTAATAACATTTTACAAAACATTTTTGTCTAAATACAAAAGTAAAATTAGTACCATGTATAACCTTTATAAACTTGCTAATTACAGGTATATAAATTACAATTTAAATACAGCTTCTGGATAGGGCGTATCCATGCGGATGCCATATGTTACTTTTTCAAAGTCCTGTTTATACACTGAACTCCTATCTTTAACAGTGTTTCTATTAATAGCCATCATAAGCTATGTTATACCTCTTTCGAAGTATGGCTTTACCATAGTTATTTCCCACATTTGGTTTGAATGTCTGTTATTAGTGTTAGGAATCGGTCTAAAAAATCAGAATCGATTAATCGGTAACTCTGAGCAATCGATTATCGATTATAATCGTTTTTCTGCTTGCTTTGTAAGAAAGACAGAATATTCTTTTTTACCAAATATAATAACAGTAGTCTTCCGATAGGTCAGTGGTGAAAAAAATCTAGGTTATTTGTTTACATTTTGGGGTAGGGAAGGGGGTATGTTAGGAAACCAGTAGGTTGAAGAGTCAACAAGTATGTGTATCAGCAATAATATAATAATCTATTAAGATGGCCTTAACAGTTACAAAATAATATTTATTTTCATTCTCCCTTTTCATCAGCTAAATCATTTACAGTGTTTGAATGTAACATCAGCAGATTAGCAACCAGTCATGCTTAAAATAAACAATATTTCAACCCTAGACTTTCTTCAAGTCCTTTTTTCTAAGGTATTATATGAGGACTGTATGACTTTATACTAGAATGTGGGGCTGACAAAAGTACTGTTTCAGCATAGAGAAGGATTTTTCCCTCCTTAAGTGGATGTATAATGTTTTCATCTATGTCAGATTTAGTGGGATGAGAAATACAAAGACTTGGTGCAAGTCTATTTCAACCCCTTTTGTTCAACATCACCATGTGGTACACCTGTGTTGTGAACTCAGGACACTTTGTATATATGCAACAAAGAAGAATAGAATATCTGCTTATCATTATCATATGTCAAGAACAGTGACTGCCAAGCAGCTTCTGAAAATTATCCTGAATAAAATGCTTCTTTGGGAACTAAACAATACATAGACATGTGTTCATGGAAATTTCCTTCCATTTTTAACTCAGGACACTTTTCAAAGACATGCTACTTTCATTAATCAAATGGAAGAGTGACTTTTATTGTTTTTGGTCAATATTGATGTTTTGTAATATATACTAGGTTATATGAAACAGTTTGGCACAAGTGAACATGTATTTCAGCATTGTCACTCAAGTTTATGTGTATTGGATGGGGTCTGGAAAATCTGACTCTTATCCTGAAAACAATATTCCATGAATTTCGTTTTTTAAGCAGATCTTCATGACCTATTCATTTCATATAGTTATAATTTCTTAGATACTGTAAAATTCTAAGTATGGCAATGTACTGAATGTAGTAAACATTTTAGTTTTCTTGTTCAACAAAATTTGTCAAAAATATTCATGGCAGACTGCTGAAGTATTACAGTAGTGTGATCTCTCTCCACTTGATTTATGGCCAAGGTTATTATTCCCCATTTATAGGGAGTATACATGTTGTGTGTGAAGCAGTGAAAGTTAAATTTAATTTAGGTTGAACTTAGTTTATTGTATTAAAAGATCTTCTAAATACCTACAGAAATTTTGAGTTTTAGTTGTAATCAACAGGAAGTAGATACCAGTGAAAGAAACATGGCAGATAATGTAAACAAATGTTACGAAAATAAAATGTTAAACATCTGTAGAAAAAGGGAAAATTAGGTGGTTTATAAGTCTTACTTTCGATTCACAATCGATTCTTAAAATGAGAATCGATTTTCTACATCGAAAGTTTTAAATAGACGATTAATCGATTTTCCGTCTAATCGTAGGACCACTATCTGTTATCACAGTTTTTAATGGTCTTTTGGAGAGTTTCTACTCTCCTTGCTACTGGGTATGACCCTAGATCTCTGGCCTGTAGTTTATTCATTTGGCCAGGTGATGACACTGAAGCCTCGCCCCCAGGATTGAAGATACGATTTTGTAATTTCTTATCATAAAGCATCTTCATTTTTGACTGAGAATTTTTCAAATTTTGTTGCGCCAGCTCACAAGCCTTCTTTAACTTATTTCTGAACCTCGAGACATAGTCTAACAGATTTAGGCTCTCGGTGTTCTCAGATAACCAATTTTCCTTCAACAGCTTGAGAGGACCACGGACTGAATGGCCAAAGACCAACTCAAAGGGACTAAAGCCTAAAGACTCTTGAACAGATTCTCTAACTGCAAACAATAATAAGCTGATGCCTTCATCCCAGTCTTTTTCATTGTCTAAACAATATGTCCTAATCATATTCTTCAAAGTGGAATGGAACCTTTCAAGTGCACCTTGGGATTCTGGGTGATAAGCACTAGATTTGATCTGTTTGGCACCTAACTGAAATACAACCTGTTGAAATAGTCCTGACATAAAATTTGACCCTTGATCTGACTGGATTTCTTTTGGTAAGCCCACTAGAGTAAAGAAATTGACCAGAGCTTTTGAGATTTTGGGAGCTGTTATGTTGGTCAAAGGTATGGCTTCGGGAAATCTGGTTGAGGCGCACATAATTGTCAAAAGATATTGGTTTCGGGATTTAGCTTTTGGTAAGGGACCTACACAGTCAATTATCACTTTGCTAAATGGTTCCTCAAATGCTGGAATGGGTTTGAGAGGAGCTACAGGAATTTTTTGGTTTGGCTTTCCTACCATTTGACAAATGTGACAAGTCTTGCAAAATTCTGCCACACTGTGCCGAATTTGAGGCCAATAGAAATGTTTGGTTATCTTGTTGTAAGTTTTGTTGATGCCTAAATGGCCACCCATTGGAGATTCATGAGCCAATTTTAATATCTCACTTTGGTACACTTTTGTCACAACAATCTGGTGTACTACTGACCATTCTTCAGATGCAGGGACATTTGGTGGCCTCCACTTTCGCATAAGTACACCATTTCTGACATAATAGCCTACAGGGACCTTATCTAGCTCTACTGGTGGCAAGACCAACTTGAATAAAGGAGCTAATTCAGGGTCATTTTCCTGCTCTGAAATCAATTTTGATTTTGAAAGTGATACATCTTGACAGTCAATTGAGTCTTGTTTTTCAGAATCTACCCTGGCCTTGGGATTTGTATCATAATTCTGCACATCATGGTCATAGTTGGTCATAGATTTTTTACAATCTTTTGGTTCTTCTTGGGCCTTTTTGGCCATAGCTCGAGTCACAGCACAGGAGGGAAAAATACCAGGAATAACCTCTTCTAATTTCTCAGTGCTAACCAAAGTGATCGGCTTAGAAGTAACCTTAGGATCAGCAACTACCTTTCCACCTGCAAGATCATTTCCCAACAACAAAGATACCCCTTTAATGGGTAAAGTGGGCCTGGTACCCACAACAACAGAACCAGTAACTAAGTCTGATACTAACTTGACCTTATGCAAGGAAACGTTCACACAGCCTCCTTCAATACCTTGAGCAATGACACTCTCACCAGTAGATGTGCTTACACTCAATGGCAATACACCTTCTAAAAGTAAGGACTGAGTAGCTCCAGTGTCTCTTAATATCTTAATGGGGACCTGACTGGAACTACTTTCCAAGGATACAAAACCCTCAGACACAAAAGGTTTGAACTCTTCCCTAATAATCTCAGACTTGTCTAAACCAATACTAGACTCTGCTCTATTGGGATTTGAACGCCAGTTAGACTTGCTAGACACAAAGGCGTTGGGCGTTGCCTCCTTTTCTCTTCTCTTCTTTAAGAGCCAACAGTCAGACATAACATGCCCAGGTTTCTTACAATAGTGGCAAACAGGAGCAAAGGATCTGGGTTTCCTATCCTTACTCATAGTCTGATTTGAAGTTTGACCCTTATCTGAACTCTTTTCTGGAGCTACATTTTCAGATTTCTTTCCTATTTCTGGATAAGACTTTTTAGCAGGACCAAAGGACTTATTCTTGTTGAAAGTGGACTTGTGAGTTAGCGCATAATCATCAGCATAAGCTGCTGCTTTTGCCAAATTTTCAACTTTCTGTTCATCTAGATAGGTTTTAATGTCATCACGAACACACCTTTTGAACTCTTCAATCAAAATAACTTGCCTAAGTTTTTCAAAGTCTGTACCTACTTCCCTAGAATTACACCATCTGTCAAAGTACACTTCTTTCTCATGGGCAAATTCAACATGAGTTTGACTTTCTTGTTTACGATAATTTCTGAATTTTTGACGATATGCTTCTGGTACCAACTCATATGCTTTCAAAATAGCATTTTTGACAGAGTTATAGTCCACACATTCAGAAATTGGCAAAGCCGTGTATGCCTCCTGGGCCTTTCCCCTCAAAACACTTTGCAGCAATAAAGGCCACTGGTCTATAGGCCATTTTAAATTTTGAGCTACTCTTTCAAAGTGTTGAAAGTACTTATCAACCTCGGACTCATTAAAAGGTGGTACCAGTCGCACATTTTTACCCAAATCAAATTTGGTAGCAATGGACTCTTCATGGGCAATTCGACGAGCATTTAATTCTAAAGCTTTCATTTCTCTTTCATGTTTAAGCTCAAGTTCTTTTTCATATTTTCGAGCTTCAAGCTCTTCTTTTCGAGCCTCAAGCTCTTCTTTTCTTTGTTGAGCTTCAAGCTCTTTTTTTCGCTGTTGAGCCTCAAGCTCTTCTTTTCGTTGTTGAGCTTCAAGCTCTTCTTTTCATTGTTGAGCTAGAGCTTGAGTTTCAAGCTCTTTAAGTCTTAACTCTCTTTCAATTTCTAATCGCCTGATCTCATATTGCCCAGAAGGTCCCATTGGTAGAGGCTTATACACTTCTAAACAACTATCAGGTAAAACATCTTCATCAACTAACTGTTCAACAATAAGCCTTTTAAGTTCATGTTTACGTGTTGACCTTTTTACCTCTAACTGTAACTCTTGTGCTATCTGCATTAACATATCTTTTTTAAAAGTTTCTAGAACTTCCATAGATGGTGACTGTACAAACTCTTTAGCACTAGCCATTTTGAGCACTGTTGACTGTAACCAATTACTAAATCAAATGGATTTTCAAAATGTTAATTGAACAGTTGATCAAATAGTTGTAATCAAATGGTTGGATCCCGGACGAGCCCCCAATTTTCCTGTTACGGTCACGGGCAAGCACGGTAGCAATTACCGGTTGTCTTTAAGTTGTAACAGAAAAAGCAAAAAGTTAAACTTAACAAATTTATTTAATAGTCAACACTAATGATTACAGTCAACTGGTATGCCCTTAACCAAACACACTAATACAATAATAAGATCTAGCTGACCTGACCACTGAGATTAAGAATAAGTTTATCCGCCGTATCCCGCAATCTGTTCTGTAATCCGTCCTGTGGTATATTCTGTGATCTGTCCAATGTCCTGTGGTCTGTCCCGTGATCTGTCCAACGTTCACTCGCACACAGATATCTATATCCTGTGACCCGTCTCACACTCAACAACACAAAAGGTTCTTGTCCTGCTATTCTTTATATATCCAGTCACACAGAATGTCTGTCTGGAGATATTTAGAGAGTTAACACAACTGTACTGTCTGCTTCAAGATGTGGACAATGTCCAAAATGCAGTAAATTCACTCTCTGTTATATGAATGTACAATATCCAAAATATCCAAAGTACAATAAATCTGTCCAGATGATGTATCCAGTTCACTCCAGTAAAAGTTCACAGCAACACAAGTTATATTATATTCCAAAACACAATAGCTCTCCTTATAGCCAGCGAATACAAAGTTCCCTTGTGGTCAGATGTACATTCCTTATATACATTCACAGATTTCTCTGGAACTGTACGGAACCAACTCAAAAAATAAATCTTGAGCCATCTAGGCCAAAGGAGGAAGTTCTAGAAACTACTGGTAATTGGGTTTCCCCAAATCTAACATAACCACTGAGGGGGGGATTTCCCCCAGTCTGTGAACAGATCAATAAACACTAAAACACAAAAATCAATAACTCCCTTACTTTAAATGTCAACACACAAAAAGAATCAACAACACAATTATCTTTTATGACAATGTATAAACATAAAGCTTAAATTAAACAATGCACTAATATAGTGCCTAATATATGTAATATACAATGTACTAATATAGTGTCCAATATATGTAACACCTCCCCCCTTAAAGAAAAATTTTGGAAGCCAAGGGATTACAAAATTTTACAAGAGATTTTCATGATGTATACAAACACAGGTAATAACATTTTACAAAACATTTTTGTCTAAATACAAAAGTAAAATTAGTACCATGTATAACCTTTATAAACTTGCTAATTACAGGTATATAAATTACAATTTAAATACAGCTTCTGGATAGGGCGTATCCATGCGGATGCCATATGTTACTTTTTCAAAGTCCTGTTTATACACTGAACTCCTATCTTTAACAGTGTTTCTATTAATAGCCATCATAAGCTATGTTATACCTCTTTCGAAGTATGGCTTTACCATAGTTATTTCCCACATTTGGTTTGAATGTCTGTTATTAGTGTTAGGAATCGGTCTAAAAAATCAGAATCGATTAATCGGTAACTCTGAGCAATCGATTATCGATTATAATCGTTTTTCTGCTTGCTTTGTAAGAAAGACAGAATATTCTTTTTTACCAAATATAATAACAGTAGTCTTCCGATAGGTCAGTGGTGAAAAAAATCTAGGTTATTTGTTTACATTTTGGGGTAGGGAAGGGGGTATGTTAGGAAACCAGTAGGTTGAAGAGTCAACAAGTATGTGTATCAGCAATAATATAATAATCTATTAAGATGGCCTTAACAGTTACAAAATAATATTTATTTTCATTCTCCCTTTTCATCAGCTAAATCATTTACAGTGTTTGAATGTAACATCAGCAGATTAGCAACCAATCATGCTTAAAATAAACAATATTTCAACCCTAGACTTTCTTCAAGTCCTTTTTTCTAAGGTATTATATGAGGACTGTATGACTTTATACTAGAATGTGGGGCTGACAAAAGTACTGTTTCAGCATAGAGAAGGATTTTTCCCTCCTTAAGTGGATGTATAATGTTTTCATCTATGTCAGATTTAGTGGGATGAGAAATACAAAGACTTGGTGCAAGTCTATTTCAACCCCTTTTGTTCAACATCACCATGTGGTACACCTGTGTTGTGAACTCAGGACACTTTGTATATATGCAACAAAGAAGAATAGAATATCTGCTTATCATTATCATATGTCAAGAACAGTGACTGCCAAGCAGCTTCTGAAAATTATCCTGAATAAAATGCTTCTTTGGGAACTAAACAATACATAGACATGTGTTCATGGAAATTTCCTTCCATTTTTAACTCAGGACACTTTTCAAAGACATGCTACTTTCATTAATCAAATGGAAGAGTGACTTTTATTGTTTTTGGTCAATATTGATGTTTTGTAATATATACTAGGTTATATGAAACAGTTTGGCACAAGTGAACATGTATTTCAGCATTGTCACTCAAGTTTATGTGTATTGGATGGGGTCTGGAAAATCTGACTCTTATCCTGAAAACAATATTCCATGAATTTCGTTTTTTAAGCAGATCTTCATGACCTATTCATTTCATATAGTTATAATTTCTTAGATACTGTAAAATTCTAAGTATGGCAATGTACTGAATGTAGTAAACATTTTAGTTTTCTTGTTCAACAAAATTTGTCAAAAATATTCATGGCAGACTGCTGAAGTATTACAGTAGTGTGATCTCTCTCCACTTGATTTATGGCCAAGGTTATTATTCCCCATTTATAGGGAGTATACATGTTGTGTGTGAAGCAGTGAAAGTTAAATTTAATTTAGGTTGAACTTAGTTTATTGTATTAAAAGATCTTCTAAATACCTACAGAAATTTTGAGTTTTAGTTGTAATCAACAGGAAGTAGATACCAGTGAAAGAAACATGGCAGATAATGTAAACAAATGTTACGAAAATAAAATGTTAAACATCTGTAGAAAAAGGGAAAATTAGGTGGTTTATAAGTCTTACTTTCGATTCACAATCGATTCTTAAAATGAGAATCGATTTTCTACATCGAAAGTTTTAAATAGACGATTAATCGATTTTCCGTCTAATCGTAGGACCACTATCTGTTATCACAGTTTTTAATGGTCTTTTGGAGAGTTTCTACTCTCCTTGCTACTGGGTATGACCCTAGATCTCTGGCCTGTAGTTTATTCATTTGGCCAGGTGATGACACTGAAGCCTCGCCCCCAGGATTGAAGATACGATTTTGTAATTTCTTATCATAAAGCATCTTCATTTTTGACTGAGAATTTTTCAAATTTTGTTGCGCCAGCTCACAAGCCTTCTTTAACTTATTTCTGAACCTCAAGACATAGTCTAACAGATTTAGGCTCTCGGTGTTCTCAGATAACCAATTTTCCTTCAACAGCTTGAGAGGACCACGGACTGAATGGCCAAAGACCAACTCAAAGGGACTAAAGCCTAAAGACTCTTGAACAGATTCTCTAACTGCAAACAATAATAAGCTGATGCCTTCATCCCAGTCTTTTTCATTGTCTAAACAATATGTCCTAATCATATTCTTCAAAGTGGAATGGAACCTTTCAAGTGCACCTTGGGATTCTGGGTGATAAGCACTAGATTTGATCTGTTTGGCACCTAACTGAAATACAACCTGTTGAAATAGTCCTGACATAAAATTTGACCCTTGATCTGACTGGATTTCTTTTGGTAAGCCCACTAGAGTAAAGAAATTGACCAGAGCTTTTGAGATTTTGGGAGCTGTTATGTTGGTCAAAGGTATGGCTTCGGGAAATCTGGTTGAGGCGCACATAATTGTCAAAAGATATTGGTTTCGGGATTTAGCTTTTGGTAAGGGACCTACACAGTCAATTATCACTTTGCTAAATGGTTCCTCAAATGCTGGAATGGGTTTGAGAGGAGCTACAGGAATTTTTTGGTTTGGCTTTCCTACCATTTGACAAATGTGACAAGTCTTGCAAAATTCTGCCACACTGTGCCGAATTTGAGGCCAATAGAAATGTTTGGTTATCTTGTTGTAAGTTTTGTTGATGCCTAAATGGCCACCCATTGGAGATTCATGAGCCAATTTTAATATCTCACTTTGGTACACTTTTGTCACAACAATCTGGTGTACTACTGACCATTCTTCAGATGCAGGGACATTTGGTGGCCTCCACTTTCGCATAAGTACACCATTTCTGACATAATAGCCTACAGGGACCTTATCTAGCTCTACTGGTGGCAAGACCAACTTGAATAAAGGAGCTAATTCAGGGTCATTTTCCTGCTCTGAAATCAATTTTGATTTTGAAAGTGATACATCTTGACAGTCAATTGAGTCTTGTTTTTCAGAATCTACCCTGGCCTTGGGATTTGTATCATAATTCTGCACATCATGGTCATAGTTGGTCATAGATTTTTTACAATCTTTTGGTTCTTCTTGGGCCTTTTTGGCCATAGCTCGAGTCACAGCACAGGAGGGAAAAATACCAGGAATAACCTCTTCTAATTTCTCAGTGCTAACCAAAGTGATCGGCTTAGAAGTAACCTTAGGATCAGCAACTACCTTTCCACCTGCAAGATCATTTCCCAACAACAAAGATACCCCTTTAATGGGTAAAGTGGGCCTGGTACCCACAACAACAGAACCAGTAACTAAGTCTGATACTAACTTGACCTTATGCAAGGAAACGTTCACACAGCCTCCTTCAATACCTTGAGCAATGACACTCTCACCAGTAGATGTGCTTACACTCAATGGCAATACACCTTCTAAAAGTAAGGACTGAGTAGCTCCAGTGTCTCTTAATATCTTAATGGGGACCTGACTGGAACTACTTTCCAAGGATACAAAACCCTCAGACACAAAAGGTTTGAACTCTTCCCTAATAATCTCAGACTTGTCTAAACCAATACTAGACTCTGCTCTATTGGGATTTGAACGCCAGTTAGACTTGCTAGACACAAAGGCGTTGGGCGTTGCCTCCTTTTCTCTTCTCTTCTTTAAGAGCCAACAGTCAGACATAACATGCCCAGGTTTCTTACAATAGTGGCAAACAGGAGCAAAGGATCTGGGTTTCCTATCCTTACTCATAGTCTGATTTGAAGTTTGACCCTTATCTGAACTCTTTTCTGGAGCTACATTTTCAGATTTCTTTCCTATTTCTGGATAAGACTTTTTAGCAGGACCAAAGGACTTATTCTTGTTGAAAGTGGACTTGTGAGTTAGCGCATAATCATCAGCATAAGCTGCTGCTTTTGCCAAATTTTCAACTTTCTGTTCATCTAGATAGGTTTTAATGTCATCACGAACACACCTTTTGAACTCTTCAATCAAAATAACTTGCCTAAGTTTTTCAAAGTCTGTACCTACTTCCCTAGAATTACACCATCTGTCAAAGTACACTTTTTTCTCATGGGCAAATTCAACATGAGTTTGACTTTCTTGTTTACGATAATTTCTGAATTTTTGACGATATGCTTCTGGTACCAACTCATATGCTTTCACAATAGCATTTTTGACAGAGTTATAGTCCACACATTCAGAAATTGGCAAAGCCGTGTATGCCTCCTGGGCCTTTCCCCTCAAAACACTTTGCAGCAATAAAGGCCACTGGTCTATAGGCCATTTTAAATTTTGAGCTACTCTTTCAAAGTGTTGAAAGTACTTATCAACCTCGGACTCATTAAAAGGTGGTACCAGTCGCACATTTTTACCCAAATCAAATTTGGTAGCAATGGACTCTTCATGGGCAATTCGACGAGCATTTAATTCTAAAGCTTTCATTTCTCTTTCATGTTTAAGCTCAAGTTCTTTTTCATATTTTCGAGCTTCAAGCTCTTCTTTTCGAGCCTCAAGCTCTTCTTTTCTTTGTTGAGCTTCAAGCTCTTTTTTTCGCTGTTGAGCCTCAAGCTCTTCTTTTCGTTGTTGAGCTTCAAGCTCTTCTTTTCGTTGTTGAGCTAGAGCTTGAGTTTCAAGCTCTTTAAGTCTTAACTCTCTTTCAATTTCTAATCGCCTGATCTCATATTGCCCAGAAGGTCCCATTGGTAGAGGCTTATACACTTCTAAACAACTATCAGGTAAAACATCTTCATCAACTAACTGTTCAACAATAAGCCTTTTAAGTTCATGTTTACGTGTTGACCTTTTTACCTCTAACTGTAACTCTTGTGCTATCTGCATTAACATATCTTTTTTAAAAGTTTCTAGAACTTCCATAGATGGTGACTGTACAAACTCTTTAGCACTAGCCATTTTGAGCACTGTTGACTGTAACCAATTACTAAATCAAATGGATTTTCAAAATGTTAATTGAACAGTTGATCAAATAGTTGTAATCAAATGGTTGGATCCCGGACGAGCCCCCAATTTTCCTGTTACGGTCACGGGCAAGCACGGTAGCAATTACCGGTTGTCTTTAAGTTGTAACAGAAAAAGCAAAAAGTTAAACTTAACAAATTTATTTAATAGTCAACACTAATGATTACAGTCAACTGGTATGCCCTTAACCAAACACACTAATACAATAATAAGATCTAGCTGACCTGACCACTGAGATTAAGAATAAGTTTATCCGCCGTATCCCGCAATCTGTTCTGTAATCCGTCCTGTGGTATATTCTGTGATCTGTCCAATGTCCTGTGGTCTGTCCCGTGATCTGTCCAACGTTCACTCGCACACAGATATCTATATCCTGTGACCCGTCTCACACTCAACAACACAAAAGGTTCTTGTCCTGCTATTCTTTATATATCCAGTCACACAGAATGTCTGTCTGGAGATATTTAGAGAGTTAACACAACTGTACTGTCTGCTTCAAGATGTGGACAATGTCCAAAATGCAGTAAATTCACTCTCTGTTATATGAATGTACAATATCCAAAATATCCAAAGTACAATAAATCTGTCCAGATGATGTATCCAGTTCACTCCAGTAAAAGTTCACAGCAACACAAGTTATATTATATTCCAAAACACAATAGCTCTCCTTATAGCCAGCGAATACAAAGTTCCCTTGTGGTCAGATGTACATTCCTTATATACATTCACAGATTTCTCTGGAACTGTACGGAACCAACTCAAAAAATAAATCTTGAGCCATCTAGGCCAAAGGAGGAAGTTCTAGAAACTACTGGTAATTGGGTTTCCCCAAATCTAACATAACCACTGAGGGGGGGATTTCCCCCAGTCTGTGAACAGATCAATAAACACTAAAACACAAAAATCAATAACTCCCTTACTTTAAATGTCAACACACAAAAAGAATCAACAACACAATTATCTTTTATGACAATGTATAAACATAAAGCTTAAATTAAACAATGCACTAATATAGTGCCTAATATATGTAATATACAATGTACTAATATAGTGTCCAATATATGTAACACTCCTTCACAAGGTGATCCAAAAGATCAGGCAATGTTATTGCCTGATCATCGTAATAGCCCCAGGCTGTCCAGGGATGCCCTGGTTTTGGGACCTAGTGCAGCTCTCAACAGAGATCCCACTACAACTCCCAGTGTCAACGACCCTACTCAAACAGTCCCACAGGTATGTGTTCCACAACAACCCCCAGCACCTGAACCTCCACGCCTGGTGTCTAGGAGCAGACAACTCCAAGAACAAGGCTTCTCTGTGGAGGTGGCAGAGAGAATTGCTGCCCCTCAGCGGTCTTCAACAAGGACCATCAACAAGTCAAAGTGGGCCCTATTTGAAAAATGGTGCAGAGAAAATTCGGTGGATTTCTCCACTCCATCTGTGAAACAATCTCAGATTTTTTCATGTACCTGTACCAAGACCTAAACAGGCGCCCCTCGACGTTTGATGGTTACAGGACTGCAATCGTTGACACTTTGGGCCCAACGGCCCAACATGTTGCATACAATGCAGACCTTCATAGGTTACTCTCCAGTTTTCACAGGGATCATCCCAAAAGTTCCAGAAATTTACCCAAGTGGAACCTTTCTGTTGTCCTCAACGAGCTCACAAAAGCACCATTTGAGCCCATGAAAGACACAGACCTCAAACATCTTACTCTAAAACTGCTTTCTTGCTAGCTTTGGCCTCCGGCAAGCGCCGCAGCAAAATCCATGCCTGGGTCGCAAACAAGTATCTAATCTAGGCCAATGGGAAAAGGTTGCCTTGTTCCCTTCTTCTGATTTCATAGCCAAAAACCAACTAGCAAGAGAAGGTTCTCAAAGTGTATCTCCGGTGACTATTCCTGCTTTGACTACCATTGTAGATAGACAATTTAAGGAAGACAGGACCCTGTGTCCCGTGCGGGCCCTGAGGTTTTATTTGGACCGAACAAAGACCTGAGAGGGTCTCGTTCTCTCCTTTTCATCTCCTTTAAGAAAGGACATACCTCAGACATCAGACCCGCTACTCTTTCTTCATGGTTGAAACAAACCATCCTACTTTGTTACAAACAAGCAGATCAACAAGCCTTGGACTTGGTCCAAGTCAAAGCGCATGACATCCGGGCCTTCACGGCCTCTAAGGCCTTTTACGGTGGGGTATCGGTGGACCAAATCATGCAAGCCTGTCACTGGAAAGCTCACAACACATTTACAAATTTTTACCTAAAAGACCTTACTTGGTCGGACACCGACAACAATATGTATTTGGGACCCGTAGTGGCGGCACAACAAGTCCTAGATCCTTCCCCTCAGACCAGTTGTCCTTGGAAAGAAAAAAGGGGGGGGGGGCACATCCGCTACAACCAAGTCTTCAGGAGTCTTTCCCAGGATCTAGGTATTCCTTTACCTTCAAGATGTTACGGGTAAGGTCATTTTTGTTTTTCAGTTATCAAGTAACTTCTATTAAGGACTTATTTAGTTGTCATTAATCTCATATTCAGGTTGTAAAAAATTTATGAGATGTCCAACCATGGGTTGGTCAGTCACTAGTGAAGGGCCTCAGGGACCCTTAGACCTCGAAGTGAGCACTGCTGCACTTCTGTCCTACAATCAAACATCTAGACAGTTTCAGCACTGTCTCTCATTTTATTTAGGTTTTTGGCTCGTTACAGGCCCGGTCTTCGGGATCGGGGCACTGTAAATGGGACTCAGACTGGTATTTCTGGCACTATTCTATACATATTAATTCAAAATCTTAGAAAAAATGACATATCTTCCAGTCTGAGCTGTAATCCTGCCACCGGGCGGTTGAATTCAGCATTAAGTCCCACATGGTAAGCTATTATAGCGTAATAAAATTGTAAATTTTAATTACTTAAATGTAGCTTTTATAAGCTACAAGCTTACCATGTGGGACTTAGAAGAGTCCCACCCTGCCTCCCCGCTGTTTACAGCTGAGGGGTAGGTTTTAGAAAATTTCAACGAGAAAGTAGGGCGAGAGGTCAGAGGTTATCACGTGACGACAACTAGCAGTGTATCCGGTGGCTAACAAGAACTGTCTTTTTTTCTAAGACGTTGGCCCCGGGTGTGGCAACCCGAGAACAGCATTAAGTCCCACATGGTAAGCTTGTAGCTTATAAAAGCTACATTTAAGTAATTAAAATTTACAAATTAGTTGTACTGGTAAGATGGCCGCATAGAAGCCCTGAAAAATTAATAAAAATATATATCAATATTTCTGAAAACATATCCAGTTAAAAATAATTTCATGGATTAATGTTTCTCAAAAGTAGATAAGTAGAAGAATTTATATCAGTAGGTTATTTTATTTCAGTAATTAACATTTTACAGCATATGTATATCTTTGGCAGATGTCAATGATATTCTTCATTAAAAGTCATCTAAAACCGACATTGTTGGAATAATCTAAATTCAGCATCAGTTCAACTGAGTCCACAAATTCCATGTTTTTAACCCTAGCTCTAAGCTCTAGTGAGGCTCCTGCTTCTAGGGACTTTTTGTTTGTTTGCCCCGTTTTTTTTTTGTCTCCGGACTTTCATAAATTGTGGTGTAGCGTGACGGGTGCCTGTATCTTCACTAAGTTAAGTGCCATTGGGCTACATTAGTACTGGGATGGTTGACCGCTTCAGTGCGCTACTCATGTGTCTGATGGCTTGGCGGCTCATGCCAGTAGACCGAAACCCCTTTCACCCTTGTTATATTGACTGTATTTACGTTGATGTTGATGTAGATCGAGTTCTCTGTTACCATGACAGCCTATCAAACTGGGTGTCGGCTGCTCATCAGAGCAAAGGGACTGTCATAGTAACAGAATCTTGATCTAATATTGGTGATGGTAAAATATAATATGTTTCTTTGCTAATATAAACCATCTCTTTATTTTGCACTTCAGTGTCAGATTGTAATCATTGTTCCTTACACAGAAGAAGAATTTACAGATGAAGAACCCAGGAATCTTTGATTTACATATTTGACATTGTTTTCATTTCACTTTATGTTTATAAAAGATTTTTATCAAAATTACACTGGACTCTGCACAACCAGAATGTATAACTTATAGAGTAAGAAATCTAAAATTCACCGGGAATCTAAAATTCGCCACCTCTAAAACCTTAGTTAATTTTATAAAGAAAATGATGTTTTGTCTTAAAATTGGTATTTTTCAGTTCAGAAAGCTTTAATTTACTGTACATTCAACAAATTTCACCTCAATTTATTTAATTATATCCCCAGACGAAAGTCGGGGATATATTGGATTCAGGTCCGTCGCGCCGCCGCCGCCGCCGCCGTAGAAATTTCCTTGTGGACGCGATAACTCAAAAACAAATTAATATTTTTTTTTCAAACTTGGTACACATGTTAAGGGTGCCCAAAGGAAGATCCCTATTTTAAGGTGACCTTAAACTCCCAGTAAAAAAGAACTTATGGCCACCTTAAGGTCAGAAATTGGACTTTTGGCCACTTAGAGCCCTGTAGGTCACAAACTATGATGCTCAGCTGGCTGAAATTTTACCTGACAACACATTAATATGTTCTTAGTACATGTGCCGAAAATCATGACTTTAAGTTGAGGAGAAAATTGTGTTTGAGGCCCATAAATACCCCCACTTAGGGATTTTTTGCTATACTTTACACATATTTTGCCCTATAATTTGGAAGTGATAATTCTGATGAGTCTCAAACTGCGCTAGGTATAACTTTGATATGTAATCCTTGTCTGTAGAAAATTTTAGGGCTGTAGGTTTACCCAAAGGGGTCGACTTAAGGTCTCAAAAGTGCCCACAGAGACCCAATTTATGCACTTTTTGCCACTTTCAAGCACTGTAGCTTTCAAACTATGTCTCTCATCTAAGTTAAATATCATCTGGGAATATATCTATGTGTTTTCTTATATGTGCCCCAACATTTAGGCCTTTAATAGACAGTTAACCTGTGTATCAGGACCATAAACACCCACCCGAGTGACCCTTATAAGACATTTTTCACATCTTTTTCCCTGTAACTTGGAAATGGTAAGTCTGAGAAGTTTCAAACTGTATTAGATATATATTCTGTGTGTAATCTTAGTATGTAACAGATTTTAAGTCTGAAGCTTTAATTTTGAAGGTCAAATTGAGGTCTCTAAAAGGCTCCCAAAGACCCAATATTTGGACTTTTTGCTACTTTTAAGCCCTGTGACTGTCAAACTATGTGACTGATAGAGCTCAAATCCTATCTGAGAAGATATTAGTATGTTATTTTTATATGTGCCAAAAATTAAGGCTTTAAGAAGACATTTAACCTGTGTATGAGGACCATAAATCCCCACCCGAGTGACCATTTTTAGACATTTTTCACATATTTTTCCCTGTAACTTGGAAATGGTAAGTCTAAGAAGTTTCAAACTGTATTAGATGCATATTCTATGTGTAATCTTAGTATGTGACAAATTTTAAGTCTGAAGCTTTAATTTGAAGGCCACATTTAGGTCTCTAGAAGGCCCCATATTTGGACTTTTTGCCAATTTTAAGGCCTGTGACTGTTAAACTATGTGACTGATAGAGCTGAAATCTCATCTGGGAATACATTATTATGTTCTTTTTACATGTGCCAAAAATCAAGGCTTCAAGTAGACATTTAACCTGTGTATGAGGACCTTTAACACCCACCTGAGTGACCCTTTTAAGACATTTTTCACATATTTTGCTCTGTAACTTGGAAATGGTAAGTCTGAGAAGTTTCAAACTTTATTAGATACATATTCTATGTGTAATCTTAGTATGTAACAGATTTTAAGTCTGAAGCTGTAATTTGAAAGCCACATCGAGATCTCTAAAAGGCCCACAATGACCCAATATTTGGACTTTTTACCACCTTTAAGCCCTGTAACTGTTAAACTATGTGATTGATGGAGCTGAAATCCCATCTGGGAATGCATTATTATGTCCTTTTTACATATGCCGAAAATCAAGGTTTTTAGTAGACATTTAACCTGTGTATGAGGGCCATAGACACTCGCCCAAGTGCCTTTTTTGACATTTTTTCCGTATTTTGCCCTGTTATTTGGAAATGCTTAGTGTGACAAGTCTTAAACTGTATTATATATGATTTTTGTTTGTTATGTATGTCCCCCCAAAAAGTTTCAGATCTGTAGTTTAATTGCTAAGGTCTCTTTAACAATTGTAAAATGCTCACAGAAACCCAATTTATGGATATTATGCCACTTTAAAGCCCAGTAACTGTCAAACTATGTGGGTTATAGAGCTGAAATCTTTGAATTTTTAAAAGGAAATGCCTGTCTATTTAAATTTTGAATATTAATAATGTTATGGCTATCTTAGTCTTTTAAGAACTTATTTTTGTGTGTTATACCTCTGCTTGCTGAGTTTTTCACTTTTTAAAATGAAACTGGTGAAACATATTGAAGTAGACAAAATGGACACTTTAAGTGAGCTTTAAGTCCCAATATTAATGAAATTATATCCTTATGTAGTAAAACTAGGGGATTTTTAACCCTCAACTAGCCCAGTTTTATTCAACTTGCCTCAGTTAATTTTGGCACAGCTCCTACAGTTATGAACTCATTTCAGTTGATAATCACATACTTAAAATTCTCAATTCTTTTTGTATTTGAGTACCCCTTTTATATAGATTGTTTGTTTACCATTTATGCTCAACCCACATCCCCCCACCCGGATTCCCCCCACCCACCTCTGGGACCTCCAGCTATATTGAGTGACACTAAATAAACAAAGGTATTTAATGATATCAGATGAGAAACAAAGAACTCAATGGGGTTGCAGATCTTGTGTAATAGTGAGAGAGGTGTGGAGAAGGGGAGAGGGGTGGGGGTGGGAGGTGGTGGGCTTCATTACATATAACACAAAGGGGAGTCAGAACTGAGATTGTGTCACATATTTAGGTTGCATATATATGGACCACATATATAGGTATAGAGGAAATGAATAACTGAAAACAATTTGCAAATTCTAAAAATAATATAATAAAATAATAATATAAATAATTTTTTTTTAAATAATATTTTATTTGTGAACAAATATAGAAACAGATATGCACTTTTGGGATTATGAATTTTAGAATGGACATTGAATCATCAATCATTTAAATACTGTGAAGGAAGATTGAAAAATATGATGAGTTGAGTTAAAAATAATATTTTATTTGTCAACAAATATAGAAACAGATATGCTCTTTTGGGATTATTATTTTAGAATGGACATTCAATCATCAATCATTTAAATACTTTGAAAATAGGTTTAGAGTTATCATTGCAGGAAGATTGAAAATATAATTTGAGTTATGTATTCGGCGTCTGGGGATACACCATCTTCCTTGGGGAGATATAAACAGAGCAGATTGATGTGCTGAAGTTCATATAATAATGGGTAATTATGTTTTAAAAAATTCCCGATCAAAACCTGTGGCGTGAGTGATGACCTGTCTGGGGATATGTTGGCGCCGAGTTGGCCCAATCTAGTTTATTAGTATTTCCACATGTGGCGAATTTCAGATATGTGGCGAATTTTAGATTTCTTACTCTACCTTCAAACAAAATTCATCATTTTGTGATGCTGGGGCTTCAGAAATGTATCCATTTTTGACTTATACCGATCCTCCCCATGCAGAGTCTACTATAGTATTCTTGTAACACTGAGGTTGTAATTAACGTGGTTTAAAATTGCATTTGAGTAGTTATGGAATGGATTAGCTTGATGTATCTACTCCGGCATCTCACAGACTGTTTTATAATGTGGCATTTGAATAAGTTTTACATAATGTACTATTTTGTAAAAAAAATTGTCAATGCTTCAAGGGAAGATTAAGATACCTATGGTCTAGAAATGAATTCTATAAACATATTCAATTCTTTTGAAAAAAAATATAGAAATAATAAAGTCATTTTTCACACATTTGTAAAAAGATTTTTATAAAATGGACATTTCTTTTCCATTGAAGTATTTGTTTCCACACCCAAATAAATGTATTCTGTTCATTCAGTCTTGGAGGTAAAATGAAATAATAAAGTTTTCGGAATAATCCGTTTGTGGGTTGCTTTTTCCCTCCTGTACTAATTTTTTGTTTGTTATCCTTATTTAATCCAATTAACACCATTCTGCAAAAACATACTCATAATGGGCTGGCCACACATACCCGTAGGATTGAACATTAACGTGGATTTGCATGGCTGAACACTGATGTGTTAATTTAAAAAACATGAAACAAACTGCCTATTTTTTGGTGTTTCTTTGGGCTTCATTTTGTAAAAAGAATTGATACTTCCAGACAATGATTAAAAATAGGGTTATAAGGTTAGACGAGAAATGAGACCAGCTCTGAACGCCCCTGTGCTTGTATTTAACCAGCTGTTTTTGTAAGTTAATGATATAAATACACTTAACAATACTCATATTTTTCCCAAGGATAATAGCCATTTATGTTTTCATCTTTCTGTCCCCTTTGGTTAGACCGGTCACATTCTCTATTCTTTCTGGTAAGTTCTTTCTGGCAAGTTCAGTGCAGTCGCAACAACTCAAGTGTGCAGACTGCACCAAACAGTGCATTACAAATGTTTTTACATCCATTTATTTGAAGCATCTTGCCTAAATATGCATCCCGACTTGTGGAAACTTTTGACACTGAATGGGTACTAATAAAACACAAAATGCACAAACATGCCCTGATCAGTTAACTATTTTGCCCTCGTATGTAGCTTGTAAGCTTGTGAACTCTCTATTAAAGTTCAGAATAAATTATCGTTTGCATTGTATAAATATATTGTGGTTTTTTTGCATTTATAGTAATCCATCTCTGAATTTTAAACCTGTTTAACTTCTGCAGTGAACTTTTTTTTTGCTACAATTAAAGTTTGTTGAAGTCTTAACAAAACCAAACAACTTTCATTAAAATACAAATATAAATACAGCAATTTGTTTCAGACTCATATTCATGAAAATATCTTGTGTGTAAACATTATTAACAGCATCAAACTTTTTTCTAAACATTGCTGAATGGATTTCATATATGCCTGATGTGTGGAAATACCCACTCTTGAAAATTACTTTAAAGTAGCTTAGACTCCAACAAAAAATGCAGAAAATAGCAACATAAAGATTATGACATGTTTGCGCAGACAGCACTACAACAGTTTGACCACAATCTTGTTTTAATACTTTAATCTAAAAGTTAATGTTGTGTTGCTGTTGTTCTTTATGTTGTATTTAATTTGTTTCTTTGTTATTTTAGTCAAAGTTATTGTTTTACATCTGTTTCAACAACTAGGGTCATATTGGGACAGGTCTTCAGTCTTGCCACTAGTAGGAGTTGGACCCACAAAGATATGAGGGTCTGTGATTAGGTATCAAACTTGTAAATCACTGTGCCATACAGGACCTCCGTATGGAAGAATCAAACTATACAACCATTACACAATGTAATAGCCATCTTTACTCCTGTCAGGGAAGAGACCTGTCTGTTCAAATTTGTGCTTTTCTTTATTACTCATACCACGGTAATACATAATATCACTATTGATGCAATACATTCATTACATTGCAGTGCCACAGTGGAGAAGCAAAGTATTGTTGCATATCAACAAGTGACATACATCCAAATCATTAAAGCATAATAAGGCATATTATCCAAAAGAACCTTTGCTAATAAAACAAAGAAATCTTCCACACTGCTCTTTTGAACATGTGGGAAGGCATTCTGTAAAAACTGCCCATTACATTATAACATTGAGTACTGTATCAACCTATTTGAGTAAGAAAATAACAGTAAAGATTTACTTGGCAAAACATCCATCCTTTGGGACTAATCAAAGTGATCTTTCCATCTACACAATGCTTTTGAATAGTCGAGAATGGTGACCTAAAATTGATTTACAAGTTATTTCATTACTTTGCTTGTATATATTTTAGCCGTGGTCCAACAGAAGCAGATGAAATTTGCCGGAAATATAATTACATCTACACAGGGACCTACCAGTGGCTGAAACCTGCTCTGTAGTGTGCTCAAAGACTAATACAAAACTCTGACCTTCTCCAGAACCTCTGTTATCTGAACTAGAGCAGAAACTGGTGGTATTTTTTGCACTCCAGTACTCGTATCACCAGTACTCTCTTCTCTAGCATGCATTTTTTTCAATGATGAAATATACAAAAACAAGAGAACATACAAAAACCTCTACAAGGGCAATGTATAGTTTATATCAGAACCTTCTCTCTCTTTCCTGAAGCAAAATGGCTCTGTAATAAGTAAATGAGGAAAATCCAGATCTTTGATATGTTTCTGTATCCAGGTGGTGATGTGGATCACTGTCAAAATTTAATGGGATCTAAGTTGGATCAAGACCCATCTTCTAGTTTTTTGAGGAAGATCCAATATAATATTTGCATAATCCTGCTAACAAACAAAGGACAGAGAAACAGATAAACTGTCATGAAAATAATACCTCCTTGGCAGAGGTAATAACTGATTAACCGTTGAAGTCTGTCAGAAATTGATGCACTTTACACCATGTGCATATGAAGTTCTCGCAAAGTTTTAAAAATATAAACCAGGATGAAATTTGGAACTGTGACCTTTTTAAATGTAGTACTCTACAGTATGTGCCAATACATTCTTGAAAATTTGTTAATCTACTCTTTATATTGCCCTCATCAATACTTCCATTTATCTGAATATCTACTTTTATGAACTCATTTGTTCGCTTCCCAGAATTACATTTTTACCCCACAGCCCCTAAGGGCTGTCGGGGTATTGTTTTCACCCATGATGTCCAGATGAACGGGCGGGCGGCGGGGAAAAAGTTTGCCGAGGCTGTATCTCAAAAACCGTAAGTTGTAGGAAGTTGATACATGGTAGGGACATGGATTGGGGATTGTAGGCGTACAACATCATGATGTGACCTTGATTTGACTTTTGACCTTGCCGTGGTGACCTTGAGTTTAAAAATCCTGTCTGGGCTATATCTCAGAAACTGTAAGGTGTAGGAAGTTGATACTTGGTAGAGACATTGGATAGGGGGTGTAGGTGTGCAACATCATGGTGTGACCTTGATTTGACCTTTGACCTTGCCATAGTGACCTTGACCTATAAAATCTTTGCCGGGCTATATCTCTATATCTCACCATAAGGTGTAGGACGTTAATACTTGGAAGGGACATTGGTTAGGGGTTGTAGGTGTGCAATGTCTTGGTGTGACCGTGATTTGACCTTTGACCTTGCCATAATGACCTTGACCTATAAAATCTTGTCCAGGCTATATCTTGGAAACTGTAAGGTCCAGGAAGTTGATACTTGGAAGGGACATTGGTTAGGGGTTGTAGGTGTGCAAACGTCATGGTGTGACCTTGATTTGACTTTGACCTTGGCGTAGTGACCTTAACCCATAAAATGGTGTCCAGGCTATATCTTGGACACCATAAGGTATAGGAAGTTGATACTTGGTAGGGACATTGGTTACGGCCTTCTCTTATGGCAAAGATGTATGGATCTGCAACTGATTATCATATTGGCTTTTATACAATTGTGCTATTTTCATTGACATCTATTTTCCTATTAATAAATTTTACAGTGTCATGATTTTTAGTTTACGTATTGATGCTGTCATTTTGCTGTGGAATTGTCTTGTTTTAAGAATTCATCTTTACATAATTTCTTTCTGTTAGACATTATTGTATCCACCGGAAGCATCCGGTGGATACTTTGGGTTTGCGTTTGGTTTTGCCGCCGCCGCCGCCGCGCGTAGAGAGATTTTCAGTGTTAACGCTCTAAGAGGAAAACAACAGCAGCTAGGTTCACCAACTTTGCAGGATATCTTCATTGGGGGGTAAGCTTCTCTGGGAAGGAAAATAGCCTCATTCTGAAAAACAAGATGGCCGCCACGGGCATTTCTTTGAAAATAATCTACATTTTTCTACTGGCTGTTTCTCATGGGTAGAAAGTTGAATCTGTTCATAGGTGATATGTATGACACATATACATGTCCTCTACCACCTTGCACACATTTGACCTTGAAGCTCCTAACTCAAGGTCATCCACGGAGTGCCGAAGTAACCCACATAGAGGACTTTAAAAGTGCCTGTATCTCCCTTATTATTGGTCCTAGAGGTTTGCAATGTGAAGGCAACCTATAGGAAATCATGTGCTGCGAATCTTCTGATGTGGTCAGATTTGACCTTGGACCCCCTCCTTCAAGGTCAAACGAGGATAACCAAACTTAAAAGTGCTTATAACTCACTTATTATCGATCCTAGAGGTTTGGGATGGTAAACCAACATATAGGAAATCATGTGCTGCGAATCTTCTGATGTGGTCAGATTTGACCTTGGACCCCTCCTTCAAGGTCAAACGAGGATAGCCAAACTTAAAAGTGCTTATAACTCGCTTATTATCGATCCTAGAGGTTTGGGATGGTAAACCAACATATAGGAAATCATGGGCTGCGAATCTTCTGATGTGGTCAGATTTGACCTTGGACCCCTCCTTCAAGGTCAAACGAGGATAACCAAACTTAAAAGTGCTTATAACTCGCTTATTATCGATCCTAGAGGTTTGGGATGGTAAACCAACATATAGGAAATCATGTGCTGCGAATCTTCTGATGTGGTCAGATTTGACCTTGGACCCCTCCTTCAAGGTCAAACGAGGATAGCCAAACTTAAAAGTGCTTATAACTCGCTTATTATCGATCCTAGAGGTTTGGGATGGTAAACCAACATGTAGGAAATCATGGGCTGGGAATCTTCTGGTGTGGTCGGATTTGACCTTGGGCCCCTCCTTCAAGGTCAAATGAGGACAGCCAAACTTAAAAGTGCTTATAACTTGCATATTATTGGTCCTAGAGGTTTGGGATGGTAAACCAACATGTAGGAAATCATGGGTTGTGATTCTTCTAGCGAGGTCGGATTTGACCTTGGGCCCCTCGTTCAAGGTCAAATGACGACAGCCAAACTTAAAAGTGCATATAACTCACTTATTATTGGTCCTAGAGGTTTGGGATGGTAAACCAACATATAGGAAATCATGCGCTGGGAATCTTCTGGTGTGGTCGGATTTGACCTTGGGCCCCTCCTTCAAGGTCAAATGAGGACAGCCAAACTTAAAAGTGCTTATAACTCGCTTATTATTGGTTCTAGAGGTTTGGGATGGTAAACCAACCTATAGGAAATCATGGGCTGGGAATCTTCTGGCGTGGTCGGATTTGACCTTGGGCCCCTCCTTCAAGGTCAAACGAGGACAGCCAAACTTAAAAGTGCTTATAACTCGCTTATTATTGATCCTAGATGTTTGGGATGGTAAACCAACATATAGGAAATCATGGGCTGGGAATCTTCTGGTGTGGTCAGATTTGACCTTGGGCCCCTCCTTCAAGGTCAAATGAGGACAGCCAAACTTAAAAGTGCTTATAACTTGCTTATTATTGGTCCTAGAGGTTTGGGATGGTAAACCAACATGTAGGAAATCATGGGCTGGGAATCTTCTGGCGTGGTCGGATTTGACCTTGGGCCCCTCCTTCAAGGTCAAACGAGGACAGCCAAACTTAAAAGTGCTTATAACTCGCTTATTATTGGTCCTAGAGGTTTGGGATGGTCAACCAGCATATAGGAAATCATGGGGTGTGAATCTTCTGGTGTTGTCGGATTTGACCTTGGTCCCCTCCTTGAAGGTCAAATGAGGACAGCCAAACTTAAAAGTGCTTATAACTTGCTTATTATTGGTCCTAGAGGTTTTGGTGCATTGTCTTTACGGTGGATACAATTTGCATCGGTTTTCCGATGCGCTAGGTCTAGTTTTCTCTGCTTAAACATTATTTGGACCTTTATATAACTGACACTGCTCTTAAAGTATCCTGATCTTTGTACTGTTTAGCACTTGTATATCTCATGGTGTTGAAAACTACTTCACCAGGCTGTGGGGTACGGGCATCTCTGATGCTATTTTTCCTGCTGTGTTACACTGATTTACATCTTCTATTTGATGAATGTTCTATCATCCAAAATTAAATCTGGCTTTCTCAAGAGGTCGAGATAATAGAGGTTCTGTTGCATAGGTAGGTGGACATTTTCACAGATAACTCAAATTTCTCCTCCACTCAAATGTTAGGTCTTTGTACTCCAGTATACTAGAACTGTATCTTGTGGTAATATTTGTGGTAACTGGTCTTTACCACTGAGGGATAGTAAAACTTGTTAAACTTATTAGGTAAACCCATATGCTTTGGAAGACAGTGTAACCTTAAAAAATGAAAAAAAAATATTTGAATTCTATTTTAAACCTAAAATGTATTAGAGGCTGTTTTTTTATTTTTTTTTTTTTTAAAAAAAGACAAAAACAAAAAAAAGACCAAAAATAGAAATCCTATCTCTTTCATGTTTTCAAATTTTGCAGAGCCATTCAGAATTGTGAAAAAAGTGCTAGTAATGTTAGAATTAAGTTAAAGCTCTATTAGAATCTTTGGTGATGAAGAAAATATTATTTTAGTGATATGTCAACTAAGCTATGCAATTTTTAGATACGGGACAAATTTTAAGATAACTAAACACAATGTCACCTATGTTAAAAATGTAAAACACTTGTATCTGTGTCTCTAGTTTTGCATTCCAATTTCTGTGTTATTTCAAAGTTATGTGTTTATTTCATTACAGATTTCTCTATATAAAATTGTACAAAAATTGTCGATACTATGGATTACACATGAGTACGCTGCTGCTGCAGTGTGTAGAGATTTTCTCGTTACCCCTCTAGAGGCCAAGGAATTCTAGGTAGAGTTCTCAAATTTGCAGGATATATTCATAACCATAAAATATTGCCTGGGAATATTTTTTGACCTCATTTTGAAAAATAAGATGGCCGCCACGGGCGTTTTTCGACTTTGAGCAAGGCGTTTTGTTGTCTCTCTAGAGCAAAGGGTATTAAAGATAGAGATCTCAAATTAGCAGGATATGTTCATTATTACAAAATCTTGACTGGATATATTTTTGGCCTCATTTTGAAAAACAAGATGGCCACCACTGGCGTTTCTTTGCAGTCATGAAAAGTACTTATATCTCCCTTATTATTTGTCCTATATGTTTGGCATGCCAAACCAACCTATAGGAAATCTTGGGCTGGGATGTGGTCAGATTTGACCTTGGGCCCCTCGTTAAAGGTCAAACGAGGATAGCCAAACTTAAAAGTGCTTATAACTCGCTTATTATTGGTTGTAGAGGTTTGCAATGTGAAACCAACATATAGAAAATCATGGGCTAGAAATCTTCTGGTGTTGTCAGATTTGACCTTGGGCCCCCTCCTTCAAGGTCAAACAAGGATAGCCAAATTTAAAAGTGCTTATAACTCTCTTATTATTGGTCGTAGGGGTTTGCAATGTGAAACCAACCTATAGGAAATCATAGGCTAGGAATCTTCTGGTGTGGTCAGATTTGACCTTAGGCCCCTCCTTCAATGTCAAACGAGGATAGCGAAATTTAAAAGTGCTTATAACTCGCTTATTCTTGGTCCTAGAGGTTTGCAGTGTTAAACCTACTTGTGGGAAATCATGGGCTGGGAATCTTTTGATGTATTCAGATTGATCCTGGGTTCCTCCTTTAAGGTCAAATGAGGATAGGCAAATTTAAAAGTGCTCTAAGCTTGCTTAATGTTGGTCCTAGAGGTTTGCAATATGAAACCAACCTGTAGGAAACCTTGGGCCAAAAATCGTCTAATGTTGTCAGATTTTACCTTGGGCCCCTCCTTCAAGGTAAAATAAGGATAGCCAAACTTAAAAGTGCTTATAAGTCACTTATTATTGGTCCTAGAGGTTTGCAATGTGAAACCAAACTATAGGAAATCATGAGCTAGGATTCTTCTGATGTGTTCAGATTTGTCCTTGGGCCCCTGCTTCAAGGTCAAATGAGGGTAGCCAAACTTAAAAGTGTCTACAATTTGCTTATTATTGAGAAATCTGGCCACAGATGTGTCCTTGGTCTAGTTAAATATTGGGCAAAAATAATGTTAATTTTATTAAAAGGACAAGTAACAGTTGATGGATCATATTTTAAAGAAAAAAATTAGCATATATGTGATAATTTCAAGAATATTCATCATTGCAATTATTATCAAATACCAGTGCACACTATTAATCTAAACATAATGTTTCAAGTCTTGATGTCTTTATTAATCTAAACATAATGTTTCAAGTATTGATGTCTTTTTCTCTGGGTTCAATATCCAGAGCTACAATTTGTGCTTGTTTAAAGGGAAAGGTGCCAAAGAAGTTGTTACATTCTTCATATATTTCCAACATGTCGGGAGTTTAAAGTGTCTTTCTGTGTGATAGCTTGTGTACTGAAATGTTTCAGATATTGAGATTTTCTATCCGGTGACTTTGTGATGTATCTTTATATTTGTGTACATTTTATTTCATTTATATAATATATAATTACAGCTTATGCATTTCATTTGATATGACTGATTGTATACATTATAAATAAACTTAGGTTTGTTATAGTTTTCAAATGTAAGAAAGAAATGTAACATTTGCCACATTATGTGAAATTCATCATTGAAGAAACCTCCTTCTAGTTTCTTATGGTTTTTGTTACTCAGTAGGTCTTGTGTCTCGCCTTGACTTTTGACTAACCTCTAAAGGGTGTGCTCCCAGTGCCAAATTAACTTACTGCGACTAATATCACATCTATTACTGTATTACTGTCATAATTATTTCAAACCAACAAAAATAAGAGAAGTGGTTTAATTGTAAAATAAGAGCACTCGGAGGATGCATACTCCACCAAGAATGATTTTTTCACCATTATGCAACTTAATTTGGCAATTGTTTCAATGGCATCAAATACTAGTATTTTTAGGATCTCTGTTATCTGCAAACTGTGGTATGACCTAATTGTTAAAGTATATTTTTCATGAGCACGTTCCAAGTATTATTTCAGTGCAGATATAAAACCTTGTGTTTACTAGAAGTTGATTTTTAAACATGAATGAAATTACTACTAACACTTGCTATAAATCCAGTTGAAAGGTTCTTTTTATTGTAAACATCCTGACATATAAACAGTTTATTAGTGTGTCTCATTGTCCCATCATTTATAACAAAGTCAAAATATGTCAATATATTAATATATGTGACTGACCTCTATAAATTTCTGTGATGCCAAGGGTTGATGTTAAAGAAAATACCAATGCCATTCTGAAAGCAGTGGTGGCTGCCCATCTTCAGAGGTTTCGGTTTATTAAAACTCTGCCATTATGTCAAGAAAAATACATTGCTTCATAAAACGTCTATGAATGACTGATAGCTCCGTCAATTTTTGACAGCATGGTAATTGCAAGAAATGGCTTTTTAATATTTTTCATGTGGGTCTGAAAAAACCAAATGGCTGTCCATGCAATCATGAGTATGGTTTCAGTATGATAACTGTTTTTATCATCACCAGATTCATGTATGTGTTCAAGACTATCTGATCAGTCATAACTTCTGAATAATAATGTAAGAGAGTTTTGTTTACAAGTTGTATCATTTGAGTTTTTGTTATAATTTAAAAGTTTTTACATTCCTTTGAGTTTGTTTCAGCAGATTTCTAGACTCGAGGTCTTTCCATCTCATAACATTTCCACATTTTATGGGTACAACCTAGTTTCATGTTTTCACATAAAATAAGAACTATATCTTTTTATTGCAAATAAGAGTAATATTATGGAGTAATAATAATATAAGATACATGTGCATCAAAAATTTGGTCGATATAAATAAATTTTTCTGTGCCATAAATTGGCATATATATATATATATATATATATACGTTTTTCAAATATATGGGACTATGTTATTGTTATCCTATTTGTAAATTTAACAAGAGTATCCAAATGGGTTATATGAGGCCAATTTATGTAAGGTTAACGCAATATAGAATTAAGAATTATAAAGTGGCAATAATGAAATTTAATGTATATTGTAAACTGATTAATGATTTTATTAACATTTGTTGGTAGACTATAGGAAATCAGTTTCATATTTTGTGGCAAGTTGGTTGTAGTTTGTACATTGTTACAGAAACATACAGATGATAGGTGATCATTTGTAGAAATAACCGCGTGAAAAAATACATGGTAGTTGTTTTTCTAGTAAAATCTAGGGATGGGTTGTTAGGGTCTGTATCCTGTATCAAAACCATTATGTTAAAATACCATAATAAAATATGTTAACTGACATTTTCAGGACCTTAAATGTGGAGAAAACTTATTATTAATACTAAGCACGAAGAATAACTTAAAAATGTACAACCTTCTATCCTATATTTGTATTTGGCTTTCATAGTGATTTCAATGAAGATGTTTGATGAACCACATGTTGTCAAGGGCCTATTTGATTTAGCGAGACTAAAACACAACTTTCTTGGTACTCTGGAGTTGTAACATTTTTCCATTAGTGGATGCCTATCTAATAACATTATTCTACCAACCCATACCCCGTTAGAGTAGTCAGTTTAATATGATTCGGGTGTTTTGAAATGTGTTAAATTGTACACAGTAAATGAAAATTGTAGTAACTACAAATGTAGCTGTAGTGTCCATTAATTCAGTAGAGTCTGTGGAGTGATTGCTTTGGTGTGAACTAGATATAAAAAATGAAAAAAAAAAGATCTTTACAGTAATGACATAATATGCAAGTTGCTCAAATTTTAACGAGACGTAATATGAAACACAGACATTTTTGCTAACTACTGACACTGCACTCTGAAGCGTCCATAACATGGGTTTTGCATAGAACAGAATTGGTATATATTCGGAATATAATTCCTGAAATATGGAATTCATGGTCAAAATTGGAACTTGCCAAAAAATAAAAATGAGAGAGAAAAGAATAATAAAAATCTTGCAAAGGAAGTTTTTGTGGTTAAGAAGAATTAATACCTTGTTGTGCTGAAGTGTTAATTGTAGTTTCTGTGCAATAGGAGTACATTGTTTGGGAAACAAGTTCTCAACTTGAGAAGCCTGGTGGTTTGTCACTGATACAAGTTTTGGCAGAGATCACTCTCATTATTGAGGCTAAAGGAAATAGTCAATATTATCCAACGTTTCCTCATGTTACAGCTGTGTATAATGCATTTACTATATATTGAACACAAAAATGTAATAGTTTTATGTCACATAGCATCTATGTGGAAATTGATAGAGGTCTGATTTATGTAGAAAACTTGAACCTCAGGTACTCACAGGATTTGGTTCTAGTGATGGCCAACTCCACCTGTACCAACCAACATATAATATTTTCTGAGATTGAAACCACAAAGCAGAATCCACATTTCTTAAATTTGGCTTACACTTGTTTAATTTTATTAAAATGACAAGTAACAATTGTTCTAGTTATTCAGAAGCTATTGTGATTGTAATCCTTTGCAGATACTTCTCAGTAAAAAGTTAGTGTGTAAACTCGTTCATATGTTGCCAATCTGTTGTCATTATTTGTTGATTGTTAAAACCTTGTAGTTGTTTCCTACTTTATACTGTTTTCATTATCTAATCTTTATAGTTTATTATTTCAATAAAGATAATTATTCATATTTTCTTTGACAGAAAACATAAAATATCATCACAGTTAGGTTTTCAGTTTAATTCTTGAAATAATATTTGCAAGGTGAGAGTATAATTGGGGAAAGTTATTGTTCAAAACCAAAAATCCTAATGTGTCACTTGCTGTAACTAGAGGTACTTAATTTAACCTTTAGCTGCTTAAGATTGGCATATTGTCTATGTAATATTAATAACCTCTGAAATAAAAACCCTTATATCTTCAGTAGCATTACAGCTGTGATATGGGATACCTGGGCTCCCAGGGATTCATCTTTAAAGAGTTAAAGAGTTAGACTTGTGTTTATTTCTATGTGTAAACCAAAGAGGGATCGAGTCCCAGCAAAGCCATTCAGTCTTCGCAGTATACTGGATAATAGAAGAGATGTTTTAAATAAAACAATCCTAATGTGGGAGAGTGGAAATATGATCATAAAATCACATATTTGGGTAATAAGTTACATCAACAAGGTGCTATTGCAGTGTGGATGCGTTTCTTTTGGCCTTACAAACATTTTGATCTATGCCATATGTTCAAAGTGATGGCCACCCCAATACAGTGTATTAACACTTGGGAACAGTTACCTTCTTGACCATGGGAGATTTCTTGATATGACCTTTTTTTTTTGCTTATTATTTTATAATTATTTTAAATCAGAGAAAAGAGTATTTCTATCTTGGAACGTTTCATGTTTGACTGAATTTTAAAATTTACTTTTTGAGATCCTTGGTGGCCTCTAGTTTGGCACCTAAACACAGGCCGTCACCTCTGTGTGGGTTCGACTCCCACAAGTGACAAAGCCAAAGACCTGTCCCAATATGACAATAGGTGTTGAATGGGACATAAAACCCCAACTTTGACTTGGTGTAAAAGTTACTTCATCAGTATGGATGCCTCTTGTGTAGCTTATACATTTGGAATTAAAAGACAGTTGGTTGTGGTTACATTACAGCTCGCTTACACTTGAACTAGAGCATAGCCAAACAATCGTACCAGTGACTGCTTCTTTTTAAAATCAAAGATTTAAGTTTGAATAAAGTAACAGAATTTATTCCTAAATACCAATGTATGAACACTTGTATCCAATTAATGTAAATACTACAAAACAGGTGACTTTATTTTCAACAAAATGAGTAAGTTCATGCAATATGTATTCAAAATCAACAAGTTTATACTACAGGTATTTAACATAAAGTGCACACAGCTGTGATATTTATAATTATTATAGTTAATTCTGATAATAAATGGATAAATGAAGAAATTTTGTCAACATATTTCATGCAACATACCATTCTTTAATTTCTAATTGTTTGCGAATACATGGCTTCTCATATTATATTTTACATTATAACCTCTGTCATTAAGACTTCTGGAGACTTAAGTATTTACCGAACAAAAACCAAATGCAAAAGAAAACACGTATATATGTTAGCATTAGACTGTACCAATAAATAGACACTCTACAAACATTGCAATCTCCTCTCCCAGCTGATTCTCCAGTAAATATATCCCACACAATCCCCAATCATCTATCTTGGTTGGTTTCCACAAGTCTCTACACTAGCTAATACCCATCAGTCTTTATCAGCTAGATGTACTTCTCACCCTACAAATGTACCCATCTCTAAACACACCTCATCCCCCATGTAAATAACCCACATCATCCTCATAAACCACCCTGCTCCTCTCAATTATTCTCATCAGCCTCAACAACAAACTGAACCTGCTGATCCCCATCATCGCCTACCAGCTGTATGTACTGTTGACTCACTCCCTCTACAAACATGCCCATCTCCGCTCCATCACCTTCCTCCAGTAAATGGACCTTTGCCCCGTCCCCACTCACCACAAACTCCTCACCCCCACCCAACCTCTCCCCTTCATAAGCCCCACTCCCCTCAGCTATCACAAAGTTATGCTCCGTATCATCCGGAACTATAAACTGTGCCGTACTAATGTCTTCTACATCCCTTGTACTTCCTCTTGTTAAGATATACCTTGTCTCTCCCTCTATATTCCCTCCAGAGTTTAACTGGTCATCCGATATGATGAGATTAGTGTCTCCCTCTATCTTGTCTATTACAAACTCGGATGTCTCGTCAGATGTAGCCACACTGTCTGTTGTAAGTCCATGTGTGACTTGATTGTTGGCACTTGTACTATTTGTGTTAGTACTCTCTGCAATGATGTAGTTGGTGGTGTCATCCATAGCCACAGCAGATACCGTCACAAGCTGAGCATTCTGTAAACTGTGGGCCAGTCCACTGTCTTCCACTTTGATGAGATGAGGAGACTCATGATGGGTGTCATCATCCTTAACATCGGACAAGACATAGGTAGGACCACTAGTGTCTGCTTCTGATAAACAGGAAGATAAAGATAAAAGATAATGTTTTACAAAAGTCCACAAAATGGAAGGGCATTTCCCAACATTTTTACATATTATAGCGAATTTTACATTTCTTACTCTAAATGCAAAATTTACCCTAAAATAATCTGTGACTAACTTTTAAGTTTAAACATTCCCTAGAATTAATTTTCACTGATGGTGTTTTAATACTAAAGTGATTAAAAAAGATTTAAATTTTGACAAGGAAATGATTTTTTTATCGCCATGTTTTTAGACAAAAGAAAGTAGTTCGAAAAAGAAGGGGCATTTTGGAACAAAATGATGGATAAAAAGGTTACAAAGTAATGTAAAATAGGTGTGTACCTTCTGTTAACAGCCCATACTTCTGGTTGAAGTCCTTTTCATCAGTAATAACATATTCTGTATTTGGTCCAGATCCTGTGATTGAATAAAAAATGCTACCTTTATTTTACAAGTGATGCTTAATTAATTGTATCTTTTTTGACAAAAAAAAGAGTTAAACTGATTTAAAAACAGTAACAGCAACAAAACTTAAACAGCAATTTTAAAAAATAGCATCAGAGATGCCCGTACCCCACAGCCTAGGGAAATATTTTTAATACCATGAGATATAGAAGTACTGTATCAGTACAAAGTTCAGGATACTATCAGAGCACCGTCAGTTATATAAAGGTCCAAACAATGTTTAAATAGAGAAAATACTGACTAAGAGAAAGATAATGCATCATGCATGTAAAGATAAAATATTAAAACAAGACAATTCAATAACAAGATGACAGCATTAATCAGTAAACTAAACGTTACGACACTCTTTATCTACATTTGGCATGGCCGAATTATGGTTTGGATGTTTTTGAATATTACCATGCATACAGAAGTGGTAATACATTCAATGAATGCTTATGTGTGGTGTTGGAGCAAAATCTGTGGCTCACTTGATGAAATTCCATCTGTTACAATGGGAAGTTGTAAAAGTAAAATTCTTAATGAATTCTAATATGACTTTAACAGTGCTTAATCTGCATCAAAAGACAGACCCAAAGGTGCAACAAGATTTTAAAGGTCAAGGTCACTACAACAAGGTCAAATAAAGGTCACACCAAGATGCTGTACACCTACAACCCCTAACCAATGTCCCTACCAAGTATCAACTTCCTACACCTTACGGTTTCCAAGATATAGCCCGGACAAGATTTTATAGGTCAAGGTTACTACGGCAAGGTCAAAAGTCAAATCAAGGTCAGACCATGACGCTGCACACCTACACCCCCTAACCAATGTCCCTACCAAGTATCTGCTTCCTACACCTTACGGTTTCCGAGATATAGCCCGGACAAGATTTTATAGGTCAAGGTCACTACGGCAAGGTCAAATCAAGGTCACACCATGACGTTGCACACCTACACCCCCTAACCAATGTCCCTACCAAGTATCAACTTCTACACCTTATGGTTTCCGAGATATAGCCCGGACAAGATTTTCAAAATCAAGGTCACTACAGCAAGGTCAAATCAAGGTCAGACCATGACGTTGCACACCTACGCATCCTAACCAATGTCCCTACCAAGTATCAACTTCCTATACTTTACTGTTTCTGAGATACAGCCTGGACAAACTTTTTCCCACGGCCCGCCCGCCCATCCGGACATCATGGCTGAAAACAATACCCCGACAGCCCTTAAGGGCTGTGGGGTAAAAATGTATTCCAGTAACCAGACCAAAAGAATGGTTTATTGCTGGGAAAATGAGTTTGTGACATCAGTGTACGGAGTGCATCATACAACATAATCCACAAATCAGGTTTTCGTGAGTTCTCTTCTGATGGTGAACTGTTTAAAGACTTACTAAACTCGCAGATCAGTTCACAATGGCCCTACTGATCCTAATAGGTTTCACTATAGGAATAAAAGACATATTCACGAGCTTTATGATGGTTTTAAACTATCGATCGGCTGATTATTAAAGCCACAAAGTCACGAAAAACCATCAAAAACCGTCAAGCAGTATATTCATGGGAGAGTTTGTGTACAGATTGCACAGGCAGTTTATGGCTTGCGTGAATTTTTGAGCAGTGACCTATTTTTCCCACATGCGCAAGCTTTCCACAAGCAAGATAGGACATACATTCTGAAAGATATTTACAGTTATTTGGTATCAAAGTTTGCATCTTATTCAATGGAAGACAATGGTGGAAGACTTTTTCAAATCATATAATAAATAAGGAAGTTATGGCCATTTAAAGAAAGCCTTATTTGCTATATTTATTTACCACATATAAAATATATAAAAGTGAACGCACACCACATACCGCATCCATGCATATGGATGCATAGTATTGCATACACTAACACAGAGCCACTCAAAGTCCAGTAATTCACCTCAACTGATGATAAGTGTTACAAGATATCCAAGCTGAAGTGACACGTAAATCTGTTTCCACTGGGTCATACCTCCACTGGTTAATTAGTGCCATGGTTTAGTTTTAATACAAAATAACAAACAACTCAGTTCCCATTGACTCACCTCTACTGATGATGATCCTCCCATCTCCAGTGTGCTGTATGTTTGCGGCATGCACTTCATTGTTGCTGAACTTTTTGACGCCCACTGCAGGCAGTATGGCTTTGTCTGGATGGTACTTCTTCTCATGGTATCTTCTTGTCGCACAGTCCGCGAACATAGACTCACAGTACCTAGGTTACATGTAATATATTTACTGAGTCAGTCATTTAAGAAAATACTTCTGTGCTTATCGAATATTCAAATATATACTACTTCCTGTTTAGTGAATAGGAGATAAACAATTCATATCTGAGAAATCTGACACATTTTTGTGTTCAAATCCATTAGATAACGGGTAAATGTTAAACTATCAATACTTAACAGAAACCCTTACAATCTAAATGAAAAAGCGCCCGTACAGTACTACCTATTTAAAATTCAAACCACAGTGCCATATATTGTGGCACTTGCGTTTACATTGTAGCATTTGTGTTTATTTTGTTGCATTTGTGTTTACTTTATTGCATCTGAGTTTTGGTTCACACACATTTACTCTTTTGATGTAGAAAAAGGTTAAAGGTGGAATTTTATGTCCCTGTCAGCAGCTGAGGTTATACTGGGGCTGGCCCTCAGTGTATTATTGCACATGAAGCCATGAACTGGGTCCGCATAAGATGGATCAAGTTCAGTGCAAAATTACCTTAAATGTCGATAAAATCTGATCAATGGAAAATTGGCTCAAATTAGTATTCACAATGGATAGATTAAATAATTCATAATTTAATTCATAAATCCAGCTGTTTGGTTCTCGTCCAATTAGATTCGAGTGTTCTCCCTTACTTGATCCAAAATTTAAACCACCTACCTTGGTGATCAAAGTTAAGCAAACTTAATTTCTCAGTGAATACAAACTTGAGAACAATCTAAGTTTTGTATCAACTTGAGCTGATTTTTTCATCAAAGTGAGTTTGATTCCTTTGTCAATATGGCCCCTGTATTGAGTCCACACTAACAGAGGTAGGGGCCAATTAAGGGTTGGTACTCCTACATATCTTTACCCTCAATTTGCAATCAGGATATTAAAGTGCATGACAAAATATCATTCGTCTTTCATCATGTGATAATTTTAATTAGAGTTCTATGAACTACCACAATAACCTGTTCATAAATATTCTTTGGTGGTGTTACCAAGGAAGATGACATTCCCATTCCAGTAAAATTTAAAAGATGAGAAAAATATTATCAGAATTGAAACATTTACATTTTTTGAGTACTGTAAAATCTCTGTATAAACATGAATCTGCTGTCATATACAATTTCAATAAAGGAAGAAAGATACCAACAAATCTGTTCAAACTGGAGTAAAAGTTTCAAGATTCACTTTGAAATTCATGCAATGTATGGCCTTACATAATAGAACCTTCACAAATGTTAATAATGCATCCAAGATGTCATCACATACAAGGAATTATCAACACATAATTACTAACAGTAATTTTGTCTAGGGCTGTGAACGAGTACTCGAGCCTCGATAGACGAGTCGATCTTTGCTAGTACTCGAGTCCATTTTAAATCCTCGGTTACTCGTGAGGTATTGTATTATCGCCCATGTAATGAAACGCTTGTGTAAAATATGCCACATTTCAGCATTTCCGTCACATAATATGAATTAAAGTTGTTATTTTCGCTTGAAAAAGTATAATTTATGCCATATTCTATAATATCTGGTCAAATAGAAGACGTTTTTCTTCAAAAGTTTCGTTTCCGGAACCGACTATTTGTTTACAGAAGACTTCTAATATAGTAGATACTAAATCTCGCGGTTACTCGAATTCAGGTCGGTTGTGAGAGGACAAGTACTCGATGCCGTTTTTCAGCACCCGTCCCAGCCCTAATTTTGTCCAACCTATATTAATTAGAGCATTACTTTCAAATTTTAAATCAATGCAACAGCTGTCATAAAAAAAAACATTGATGTGTCTTGAAGATGTTATTGCATGTGCTTCAAATTCTGAACCCACTGTTCCTGCCCCTCAACCCACCGGCATTTAAAAGGCCTCTCTCCCGTATGTGTTCTCATGTGTTCTTTGAGCTTGTTCTTCCAGCGGAAGCCTTTCCCACACTGTTCACAGTTCAGTGGCTTGCTTGGGTTGTGTACTAGCTGATGAGCCTGCAATCAAGAGTATACACACAGCTGTGTACAGAAATTCCTATGATATATACAGTGGAAGCCTGTCAAGACTAAATCTGAAGGGGCCAGAAAGATTTCTACATAACCAGGCATTTTACATAACACAGTAAATATCAGTGGATAATATCCCTTTGGGTAATTGATAATTACAGTAGAACCTCTATTATCTGACCCTCTTGGGTGAGTAAAAATGAGGTCAGATAACAGAAAGGCTGAAATAACAGGTTTAAATAGATTTAGCAAAGTGGGTTTGAGGTTGGATAATAGAAAATCATTTGAGGATTGGATAACAGAGGTTCTACTGTGTTTTTTCTTATAAAAGAGAATTACTACTTGATAGAGCTCTACTGGAAGAGTTTCAACTCAATGTCAATATAGATCCAATTACTGTCAAGTCCAATTAACAGGGATCACAAAACTACTTCTAGTTAACGAGGAATGCCAGATGAGCTCCGTAAGGACAAGATGGGTACTTATCCTTTGAGGGGAAATTCAAACCCCTTCAAGTTTTAATCTATTGAGCAGAATTCCCTGTAAAGCCCTGCATGATTTCTGTTATTGACAAATAAAGTCAGGAAATTGTAATAGCTTTAAATTTAGTTAAAATATTGTAAACTGCACTCTGTGTAACTAGAAGCTTCAATATTCACAGGATTAGAGACCAGTTTTGCCTAACTTTCACTGAAACTTAAAAACATATAGCACATGTTGACATTGAAATATTAAAAAATTGGTTTCAGTTGCACCGAAATTGAGCTTATACTGTATCTACGTCTGCAGAGTTTACTGTAAGAAAACTTAAAACATTCACACACACAAAAACCAAGCTACCATTTTGCAGCTGTTAATGTTTTTGAGATAATATGGCTTAGTTATATTTTATTTTGATACTGGAACACAGAACCAGCATTGATCTATACTTAACTATTGATGTATGATATCAATACAATATTCAGCATAAACAAAAAGAACTAACAAAAACTGTGGCATATTATCTTTGTACCTTTAAGCTGTGTTCTTTGGTGAAAGTCTTGGAACAAATACGACACACATAAGGTCTTTGCAAAGGGTCTAAGTGAGTCATTTCATGGTTGCAGACCTCAGCTTTGGTATAGAAGCCCTGACCACACTGAGAACATGTGAACCTACAACAAAGAGGATACAATGCATGACCTATGGTATCTTAAAGACAGAAAACAAAAAAGTTTTCTTGAAAAATCCAAAAGAGGAGCAAGGAACCAAGATATGTTTGGGATACAATGACAAAATTAAACACTGTGACATAAGTTTTAAAATTTTATCACAAGAAATATATAGAGTAAAAAATCTAAAATTCGTCAGAAATCTAAAATTTGCCGCCTCTAAAACCTTAGTTAATTCCATGAAGAAAAGGATGCTTTGTCTTAAAACCTTGTATATTTTAGTTCAAATAGCCTTGATAAACTATACATTCAACAAATCTCACCTCAATTCATTTATTTTATTAGTATTTCCACATGTGGCAAATTTCAGATATGTGGCGAATTTTAGATTTCTTACTCTATATAATCCAAGTCCAGAAGCTTAGATTTCTCTGCCATTTCTGCACAAACTTTAATATAGGAATAAATGACATATTAAAGTACTTTGTGGTGATTTTAATCCTATCGATCACCTGTATTAAACCCACGAAGCCCGAAGTCAGCATAAAGCAGGAGAATTTGTCATTTATTTCTATTCTTAAATGGTTACATTAATATTTGGATGAAAATAAAGTGTAAATCTTATGCAAAAATCTAAACAAATCCAAGGCCATGTTGGCTGTTCCATCAATGAAACATAGGTGACTATATCTTGGGTAAAAAGCCCCTTACTTTTTGTTCTCTGAATTATGTCTGAGCATGTGTTTCTCCAGAGTTACATAGTTTGCAAACTGCTGGTTACACATGGTACAGACATGTTTCTCTGTGAGATCAATTCCATCTCCATGTTTGAACTTCAGATGGGCTTCCAGTGACCTCTTTTGTCTGTCAGTAAATAAAATAAACACAGGATTGTCGTATGGATGGATTAATGTATGGGGATTAAGTATATCACTGGCAGAAATGATTGCATTTGATTAGTTCTCACACTTTTACTACCCATCATTGATTATAATTTTAAGTGATAAAAGCTGCAAAATACAAAAATTTTATAATTGTAAGTTTACATTGTGTAAGTTAAATACTTAACTTATCCTCACCAGTTCTACATGTGGGTGAGAGCAAACATCAATGATCAACTTTTTCTATTTTAATATTTTAAAAAAATATTCTTGTCTGCAGTACTGCACATGCTGCTACTGTACATGTGCCTCATCCCTAGTTCCTAGTCATTAACTGGTTTTTGTCACCTTTCATACTCCAACATCAAATTTTTATGTGAAATGCCAATAATTCTGTAAAAAAGATAACTATTTTCTTTGTTTAATACTTCAAATACAGTAGAACCTCTTATATCCAACCCTCTTGGGGGAGTAACAACTGGGTTGAATAATAGAAAGGTTGGATAACAGAAAGCCTAAAATAACAAGTTTAAATGGAATTGGGAGTAAGTGGGTTTGAGGTTGGATAATTAAAAATTCAGATGATAGAGGTTCTACTTTAATTGATTACTCTACTCTTTTCTTTAACAAGAACTCTTTAACAGCTCTAATTAGGGTCACCATTGCTTTGAACATAGTATAGTATCAGGGGCCTTATTCTACAACAATACTTAAGATAAGGTGACCTTAGATCTAAGTAGGGGAAGGTTTTTCACTGGACAAGTTTTTTTTTTTTTTTTTTTTTGACTTTATATTCATGAAACAAAAGTTTGGAATGTTTAGTTGCATAATTTCTTACTTGAAATCTAAAAAATACTTAAAATCTAAGTTAGAAATGGTTTAAGTGTTGTTGTAGAATACGACCCCAGGTGACTATTAATACTTGCGGGGATTGAGAGAAGCATTAGATACTACTAGTCTAACAAGATTCTGCCTTGTAAAATGTTAGGCAGTGGCAAGCAACTGTCAACTCTCTGACATAAGGTTGGAGCTGTAATTGAAACCTATTACCTCTGACAAAGGAACAGAATATTTTATCCACAACACCATAGGGCCGTCACGACTAGCCGACTAATCCTCAACGGTTAGAATAATGCTATTTACCGGTTCATATATTAAAGCCTAATGTACTGTAAAAGATGGCAGAAGGTCTGAATCTATGAAATATGTCCATACTGTCACATAAAATAAGTTAAAATCCAAAAACAGCCACTTTTTCTGCATTGTTTATGCATTTACGTAAAACTGGAAGTACCATATACCTCTTATATCGCCCACTTCCTGTCTGAAATAAGCAAAGCAAAAGTTGCAGCAGGAAAACGGCAAATTTAATAAACTTTACAGATTCTATACACATATTTTCATTTTATTTCACATATTTATCGTTTTTAATGCTTTTTACACTATGAAACTTAAGATTTTTGGTTGTTTTATAAATTCGATGGCTATTCGGCGTTGGCACGAATAGTACTTACTGATTAGTCGACATGAAATATTTGGAGTCGTGGCGTCCCAACAATACCACCATACCCACTAAATTTACACAGATGACATCAAAACTACAGTTTTGACTGTTTTCAGCTGATTGCCATCTATTTTACAAGCCTATAAAAGTATAGCGTTAGGTTTTGACATTAGGGATATCAACTGCCATCATTGATGACAAATATCTTATTTAATGCACGAGTGTTTTTACATTGGGGGAGGGGGCGTCTGCTTTTTGTTAAAAACTGGAGATAGTAATAGAAATACCAATAATAAATATCAAAGCCTTTCTTGAGTTTTACATGAATGACAAAGTTCCAAAATAAAACACACTTTTACATTTAATTAATAGTAGAAAATCAAAGAAAAGTTGAGCGATCTTCTTACTTGTAAACAGTGTTACAGAGATTGCAGGGAAAGACTGTCTCTGCTGTGTGAAGATTCATATGTTCCTTCATCCTATAAACATATACAACAAGAAGAGAGTACCCTCCAGACACTTTGTCAGCTTGAACTGTTTCTTCTGATGGACTGAACTCAATATTATGCCCAAAATAAGACCACTATAGACTATGTCAAAGATATTTCTGATTTTCAAAAATACAGTAAAAATAGGAAAATTTACCCCAAACATTAACTTTTTAAAACTTCTTATAATGACTTTGTTAATATTGAAATTTCAATAAAACTTCAGATAACTCAATAAGCAATATTTTGAAAACATTGTAATTATTTATTTATTATAAATTTGCAATAGTGTAATTATTTTAATCATCACAATTTATATCTGAAAATATTCTACAAAACTGAAAAAAAAATTAAAGCAACTTTGTTGTCCAAATGTCCAGTCCCTTGAGAGTCTTTTTTCATTGAAATTTACCTTGCTGTTTCGTAGTCCTGGTTAAGCAGACATTAAGGGTTCGTCACTTATGCTTCAACAGGGTTCAACAGAATTTCAATATTAAACTGGTGGCTGAGACAGTTACAGTTTTCACATTTCAACAGTGATGACTAGTGTAGAATATTAAAATTTCAATTCCTAAAATGTCAATTCGACAAATTTTGTCACAATTTTAGTTTTTATAAGATAAAAAATAATTACCTCTTTCTAACAAATGCTGTATGCCATAACCATGCAACTAACTGGTAAGCACAGGTAAATGTTTTAACTACCATATAAGGCAAAGTTCCAGTTAGGTAGTGTACATGAGGGAAACCCTCCCTCACTATTTCATCATTTGATATTTCCTTTGTTGGCCAGTTATTTTCAGTGAAAAGGATAACAAGGAATTGTAAATGACTGATATATACAAACCTCTTTTTGGAAAGCTTCTTTCCACATAGTTCACAGGCTGTGAGTTCCTTGAAGTGGCATTTTTTGTGAGCCAATAGCACTGGCTCTTCCATAAAGGCTTTTCCACATATCTCACATTTGTAGGCCCTCTCTCTTTTTGTGTGAGTCCTTTCATGTTTCAATAGCCTATAAACACACAGATAACCCAGCACAAAAATAACACTTGATAGATGAGAATGTCATTTACAGTGCTGCTATCCAGTAAATGGCCAACATTTGCAGGTAGGAACACCAGTATGTGGATAGAATCTGTGTATGGCTTTGAACTGTCTAGCATCAAGGGAAAAATTTAATGACAAAAGTAGGGATGGTTGGTATCAAAAATGTGTTGATCGGTAGGCTGCCAATGTAAAACCACTCCAATTCCAGGACTCAGCGTTTTAGTACATCATAAACAAACAGATGTTTCCTGTCAACAAAATTGTAATAAAAGTCTCACAATGCACAAAAATATGGGATAAAAGTGTACAATTTCTTCATATTTGTGGGCTGTTTCCAATATTTTAAGAGTTCCTTCCATTACATGTGTTGACAAACAGAATGTAGATTTTCAAGCATTGTAACTTATTTATCAAAACATGGCAATTCTGTACACTGAAATCGCTACAGTAAAAAAGTATGAAAATGTACAAAATTGCAAATTTAATAAGTAAATTAAATTTTTATAAGTTAATACCCTATCCAATGGACAATTGCTAAACCGGTCGGCGCAGACCGGCCCGCCAAACGCCAGAAAAAGACGTCCTGTGTTTCCACCGGCTGGCCGGTCCCAGTACTGTGCATTCGCAAGGTGGCGCATGGTATTTACTTCCTGTCTAGACAACATGACGTCATAGCATCTTTTTCGTTGTCTAAAACTATTAGACCCCTAGTAAGCTGATAGCGGGGTCGGTGGGAGGGTCTTGTGTGTCCATTGGATAGGGTATTAACTTATAAAAATTTAATTTACTTATTAAATTTGCAATTTTATTGCGTTAATACATCCTATCCAATGGACAATTGCTGAATAACTACCGCTTGGTCGGCGGGTAAGTTACTAGGGACTTATGTGAACTCACAAGTAATAGCAAATTTTAACCTACGGTCTAGGCTGACTTCGTCAGGAGACCTATAGGTCCAGGCCTGGGTTGACTTTAAGGTCAGGAAACCCTGCAAGGCCATGGTCGGTTGCCAGCAGCCGGTTACCCGGGGCTATACCGCCGTCGCCCCCCCCCCCCCTTTTTTGCAGACCTGCTCTGAGGTAGGGGAAGAGAGGGATGAGTTCAGTCCCAGAATGCAAATAAACCTCCCAAAGGAAGCACGCCACACTTAATTCTTATGTACATGAAGAAACTGTTTATACATATATACAAATCTCCTCAATCTACGGGCCACTTGTGGATCTGCTGAGCAGCCACTACCGAGCCCAATTGGTAAAGCTCTCAATCAGCCCAAGCCCCGCCCTTCATATAGAACTGTGTGAAGGTATTGTGACTTCAGTGGCAGGCTGACAAGATTGGATCTAAGGAGACTCCCGACTGGAAGGCCTTAGAAGCAGCAAAGGCCCTGACATCATGGGCTTTAACCTGATGTTAAATGTGGGCCTCCTGGTCAGAGAGCTCATAACATAGGATCACAGTCTGCTTGATCCAAGAGGAGATAGTGGCAGGTGAGATGTCTTTGTTGAAACCTTTCTTAAAGGAGACAAAAGCCACCTCCTTATTCTGCCCGATGTCTGAGGTCCTGTCCAAATAGTAGCATAATGCTCTGACCGGACAGAGGGACCTGTCAGACTTGAGGGATCTATCCAGAGTCGAGGCCAGGGCTGTTATAACCCCAGGGGCCACACTGGACACTCTATGGCCAGCTGATTCTAGGATAGAAAGCTGGGTGACGGATACAGGGACACCTTTGACCAATCGGATTGGTGTCCAATATATCAGTTTTGCCAGGCATGAATCTCACTTTGCACTTGCCCGACCCAAGGGCCAAGAGGAATACCGTCTTGAAGGTCAAATGCTTCAAGGGGGCCTCCTTGATTGGATCAAAAGGAGTCTCAGCTGGTGCACGGCCAGTGAGAAGTTCCAGGAGGGTATGCCACTCCTGCCTCTGGGTCTGTCTCTCAGGAAACTATCCAGGAGACGAGCGAGATTTTCGTCCTTACTGATGTTAAAGGGTGAATTTCCAGTTTATCAACAATGAGTGACCTATAACCATCAATGGTGTTGGGCTGTTTGCCAAGCATGTATCTCACTTCTACGCTTGCCCGAACCCAGGGCCAAGAGGAAAACTGACTTGAAGGTCAAATGCTTCAAGGAGGCCTTTAATTGGTTCAAAATGAACCTTGTCAGCTGGTGCAAAAACCAGGGAGAGGTTCCAGGAAGGGGTTACCCTCCGGCCTTTGGGTCTGTCTCAGTGGAAGCTATCCAGGAGACGAGTGAGATTTTCATCCTTACTAAAATTGATGGGCAAATTTCTAGACCATCAGCAATGGCTGACCTGTAACCATCAATGGTACTGGGCTGCAACTTCCTGTCCTGAAACAGGTACCTAAGGAAGTAAACAACTGACTTTACAGGTGGTGCCCGAAGTCCACCTGATGAATGATACATCACTTGGTAAAAAAGACCCATTTGCCTCATAGACTGATCTGATTGACCCCCCTTTGAGGAGCCTCAATTCTTGCTGCCACTGCCTCAGACAAGTCCTGCTCCTCGATTGCTGAGGCTCTAGGAGCCCTGCATGGAGATTAAGATTTGTCAGATTTCTGTGAGGGATCTGATCGAATGGCTGTGAACAGGCTGGACAGATTGGGCAGGCTCAGCGGGATGTGGCTGGACATGGCCACTAGATCCCAAAACCAAGGCATGTTGGGCCACCCCGGAGCAATCAGAATGATTCTCTTACATGGGGAGTCTTGCAACTTCACCACTTTGCCCAATATGGCTGATGGTGAGGTGTATGCTTTTAGATCCTACCATGGCCGACTGAGTACATCCACTGCTGTGGCCAGGGGATCCGGTACCGGTGACACAAAACAGAGGCGACTTGTTGTTGAACCTCGTGGCAAATAAGTTTATTTGGGCCGGTGCCACCTACTGCATAGAGTGGAAGACCTCTGGAAGGAGAAACCACTGTTTGGATGGTCTGGCCTAGCCTGGACAGCCTGTCTGCTACCACATTAGGCCGGCTTGGAATGTGTCGTGCTTAGAGTCACTTGTTTCCTGGTACCCAGGTCAAGATTCTCCATAGTAGGGCACAAAGTGGGCCCGACCTCATTCCTCCTTCCTTTATGTATGACACTACTGTGGTGTTGTCAGTTGCTACAAGTACTATCTTGTTTAAGCAAAGGTCTTAGAACTCTTTAAAGTCAGAAAAAACTGCTTAAAGTTCTAGATAGTTTATATATACAACTTGCTTCCCGGAGGGGACCAAGTTGCTCCTGCCAAGTGCTCATCTAAGTGAGCGCCCCACCCTTCTATTGATGCGTCTGTAAATATTTGCAGAGCATGTTTTATTGGGTGTAATGGTTGGCCTGTAAGTGCATTGTCTTCCTTCAGCCGCCATTGTAAATGGGGGTGCAGGGACCTGGGGACTTGGATCACCTTTTCCAGTGATTCTGGTACCCTCCAGCTGTTTTTGAGATGCCCTGTATGGGTCTCATATGAAGTCTGCCTAGATTAACATGCTTTTCTGTAGATGTTAGTAACCTATCAAGGACATGAATTCCCGGACCGGGCAAGCCGGTAGGGATAGCAGTTTTAACAGTCTCTTGAAGGTTCTGTACCCAGTCCAGGGTCGGTCGGAACCGATCAGACCTGAAGTCGAAACTGGTAGCCTACAAAATCAAAGTCTTGATTGGGCTCCAGCTCTGATTTCTCTAAGTTCCTTCGCCAACCCAGTTGCTGACACATTATTTGGGATCTAGCTCTCACCAACCAGCCGTCTAGGTACTGGTGGCCTCTTAAATCCTTGTGTATGGCCATCAATTTCACCTGCTTGGTATCACGGTGAACTCAAAAGGTGCTGTGGACAACCCGAATGGCCGGGCCTTGAGTTGGTATGCCCGACCTTGGATGTGAAATCTCAGGCATTTCCTGGATTGTTCTTGTATAGGTATATGGACGTAGGTATCCCTCCTTCAACAGTTGTACTACCTAAAGTCCAGTCCCCAAGGCTTCCTAAGTTCCCAAAAAGAGGGCTAAGTCTGGACCTTATAGGCAGATTGTGTGCCACATTTGGGACATTTGGTATTCTGACAATATTTCCTGTCCCTCCGGACACTGGTCCGGTCTGGTGACAATGATCCAGGTTAACAGTCTCTCTGTTTTTATTGTGGTCTTATTTTCACATTAATAAACTCTTTGCCCCGGGCCAGCAGCCTGCAAGGTGCAGCATTTACAGAGCAATTGTAATATGTGAGATGTCAGTCCCCTGGCCGGACCTGATGACAAAATTGATTATTATCTCTGCAGTCAAGTCCAGCACCGATAACAGGTTGTTGAGAGGTGTGATAAGGGAAGGTTGCCTGGCAGTAGCTTGGGAAACTGTCCTATCATCAAGATCACTGACCAGTTTAAAAATTCTCTGTAACCCAATTAACCTTAGGCAACTCTGTCCGGTACCCGGACTCCATACCCGGTACTTTACTGTAACCAGTAATTCTTGTAACCGGCAAAAACTGGCAGGTTGGGGTCACCAACGAAATTCGACAGCTACTGGTCTATATTTAGCCAGCTTTTTTTTTTTTTTTTTTTTTTTTTTTTTTTTTAAACCAGTTGGGTTGAAGCACTACAGTAAGGACTGTGTAGCCAACACCCTGTTAGTAGACTTGTAACCCATAGAATGAAGTAAGTGTACAAGGCTGTGTAGCCAGTACCAGTCGGTACACTCTGTAGCTAGTTGCTGAAGTGTACAAGGCTGTGTAGCCAGTACCAGCCGGTACACTCTGTAACCAGTTGTTGAAGCCAGTGTACAAGGCTGTGTAGCCGGTACACTGTAACCAGTTGAGGCTACTGTATAAGGCTGTGAAGCCGGTAGCCGGTCGGTACATACTGTAACCAGTTATTGAAGTAACTGTACAAGGCTGTTTAGCCGGTAGTCAGTCGGTACACTCTGTAACCAGTTGTTGAAGTAAGTGTACAAGGCTGTGTAGCCAGTAGGTACACCCTGTAACCAGTTGCTGAATGAAGTTTACAACTATCTTGTGTTGAATTCAGTTTCCTCCATTAATTCCTCTGTAACCGGTTGTTGAAGCAAGTGTACAAGGCTGTATAGTCGGTACACTCTGTAACCAGTTGTTGAAAACAAAATTTTTCAACTATCTTTGAACGCACGTCTTATTTGTAGATTTTGACAGTTGCTGGGGAAGCCCTTGTGAGCTATATTTAGAAACAAATGTTGGTCGGTGTGTCACGTGACCAGCTTGCTGGTCGGAGGGACAACGTGATTGGCTGGTTGGAGATGGCGATCAGCTTCGTGAACTGGTCGGAAAATCACGTGACCAACTTCGGGGACACGCCCTCACTAGAGGTGTTCTTTATATCACAGTAAACGTAAGCTTACTGGTCGACTGATGTCTGTAGCAGAGAAGTCTGTACCAGTACGTTGGAGGTGGATTACAGGAACTAAAAAACTGGAATCACAGTAGACGTGAGTGCAAAGAATGTACTTCCGACCTTCTTGTTCGGTGAATCACGTGATAAACTTCGTGACTGGTCGGTGAAAACACGTGACCAGCTTCGTGAAGACACGCGATTGGCTGACTGGGTATGACGTCAGAGGTCGCGTTCTTTTAGCTGGCCGGTCGGCTGATGCTTTAAAAGCAGAAAAGCCTGGACCAGTGCACTCTATAGATGAAATTCCTGGCCGGTCTGAAGTCGGTTCTTCTTCTCAGCCGGCTGTACACTCAAACCAGTTTCCTGGCCATCCACTGCCCTTACTACCGACACAAGTGCCGGGTCCATAAGGGTGGGACTGAGAGTGACAAAAGTTCCTTCTATGTAGAAAATACTTGAGAGGTCGGTTGAAGAAATCTGAAGAATTCATCTCATGCTTCTGATTAAAAAGCACCAAATACTCGAGCTGGGCTGGTGTGACTGATGCTTTACAGCAGAGAAGTCGGTACCAGTGCGCTCTGAAGAATGCATCTGTGATGGGGAATTCCTTCCATTCACAGATTTCAAAACTACGTAGACTGAAGATCTCGTGTAGAGACGTTTCTATGGTGATTGTAGCTGGAAGGTTATAGATGAAAAATTCAAACAAAAGACACGGATAAAAATACCTGTTAGAAGTATATCCATAATTCCTCAATATTGTTGATCTGCCCCTAACAACACAAAGGTTGAATGGGAGGAAACTAGCAAAATGGCTGCCTTCATATATCTGGTCGATTACTGCCCTATCATCAATAATAAATTGAGCCAACTAGGGAGCGTTTCCAGCAGATTTCTAAATGTATATCCGTGCTTGACCAGCTGGTAACACTTTACAAAGAAACTCTCCACATATAAGGTTTAAAATCCGTCATAAAGCACACTTTTCCTTTAAAATTCTGGAGATGTTGAAAACACGTCTGCACAGTACACGCGCCAAACGAAAAAGATGCTATGACGTCATGTTGTCTAGACAGGAAGTAAATACCATGCGCCACCTTGCGAATGCACAGTACTGGGACCGGCCAGCCGGTGGAAACACAGGACGTCTTTTTCTGGCGTTTGGCGGGCCGGTCTGCGCCGACCGGTTTAGCAATTGTCCATTGGATAGGATGTATTAACGCAATAAAAATACAGAATAAAAGCTTTTTCTCTTCAGATAGAGTTTTTTTTTTGCTACTTTGTTAAGTTTTCCTTCTACTGTATGCATTGTCAAGTGAGATAGCAATTGCATATCAAATCTCATGATGGTATTACAGTAAAATGCTCCCCATAGTGAGACACCCATCCATCCCTAGACAAAAGAAAGGTCATCAAGAAGAAAAGTATTCAACAATGGCAGTATACTAGTGTAAACTGAATGTAAGCATAAGTGGAAGAACTTAAAAGTTTTAAGGTAACAACATCAGAAGTTGCAGTATTTTAGTACATAGATGTGGAAGTTACCAATAACTAGAACCAAATCCTGTGGATACTGCAAGTACTAGTTACACAGACTCTACTGTAAATATCAAAGGTAAACCATATCTGGAACAAAAACTTTTGGATAGCACAGGATCCAGTTGCACAGAGTCTACTACTTGTGGAACAATCCAACATGCATTCAATTATCAGTGACAGCAAAACAATGTAGTTGTTTATTGACATTTTTACAATATAATTTTGCAGAAACCTTACTTTCCTATAAATAAAAAAAATACCCAGGTAGTTTTGGTGTTTTGTTTTAAACAATTGAAATAAACTGATGATTTTGTTTATGTGTGCCAACATATGGACAGGATGGGGTGGATACTCCCCTAGAGGGTGCTGTGTAATATTGTAACCCACTAAATAGAGTGAATAATCAGTTCTCTATCAATCATCAAAATGAGTGATTAATCGATTCTGAAAGACTGGGTAGAATTCCCAGTACACTAGAATCTATTACACATTTACCTGTGTAGGTTGTAGAACATCTTATCACATCCACTGCATTGGTACTTCTCCCCTATCCCGTGAATCTGTAGGTGTGCCTTCAGACCATGCCTGCTTTCTGACTGGAAGTTACACTCATTGCACTTGTAAGGCTTGGGGTCTGAATGTTTTAATATATGGTCTTCAAACACATTTTTAAACTTGAAGAACTGTCCGCACATGGAACAGTTTTTGTCAACTCTCTCCCTTCGTTTCTTTACTCTAGTTTGTAAACCTGACAATGGTTTCTGTGGTTTCAGTAAATGAGCCTTCAACTTTGCCGGGGGAATGTCTTTGCGAGAGAAAACCATTATACCTGAGTTATCACTTGCTTCAAATGTTTTCAATATTTTTGTGGTCTGTGATGAAGGTAAATTATTACTGTACAGTGACGGATTGTTTGTTTCTGCAGGAGTTTCTTTTGCAGAATTAGTCAATGTCTCTGTAGTTGTAGAGTCTTGTGATTTTTCGTCCATGCTCTGATCACTGATTCTGTGTTGCTGACTGCTGCTTCTGCTCTCCTCATTGTCTTCTGTTTTGATACTGATGTCCAACTGAATATCTGACTCAAGTTTATCTGAAACACAGAAGGATTACAAAATGTTCACAGAAATCATATGGAGTAAGATATATAAAATTTGCCACAGTTCATGAAATTTGCCAACTGGGGGCATCCTTTAAAAATAAGGTAAAATTTATAATCAACACTGGGGCCAATTTTGTATTTGGAAAGATCAGAAGTCTAATTTAATCACAACAATTACAGATGTACGGATGAATTCGTAACCAATCAAGGAAATTGAAGGGGGCTTCCTCCCTGGAAGATTTAACACAGACGTAAAAATATCTGTTACTTTATTATGAATATGATATCCGCAGTAATAGAAATACATAGCAAAGCAAAACATCTAGAAAAACAAAAGATTTGATAAAAGAAAAAAGTATCATATATATATACAACATACAAACATGTAAACTTGAAAATTTTAATTACTTAAATGTAGCTTTTATAAGCTACAAGCTTACCATGTGGGACTCAATGCTGTTCTCGGATGGACACAAGGCATCATGGCCAATGTCTAAGAAAAATAGACATTTATAGTTGGCCGTAGCCTCTAGTTGTCATCACGTGATAACTTCTGACCAATCGCTCTACTTTCTCGTTGAAATTTTTTAAACCTACCCCTCAGCTGTAAACAGCAGGGAGGCAGGGTGGGACTCTTCTGAGTCCCACATGGTAAGCTTGTAGCTTATAAAAGCTACATTTAAGTAATTTGAAAAATTTTGTTGTAATTTTAATTTTTATTAGATAAATACTTACCATTTCCTGACCATTGCTATATGTTGGTGCCATCCAACTCACTGGCCAACGTTGAGAAACGTTTTAAGAAACCTTAAGAGGCCAGTGAGTGAGTGTGAACTAGCATGTCCCCCTAGTGGTCATGTGACCACGCTAGTAAACAACCTTCATTATTTTTGTTGCAGAAAATACTCCCCTAGTACTGAATCTGCGGGGAGGCAGGGGGGGACTATCCTGGTCAGGAAATGGTAAGTATTTATCTAATAAAAATTAAAATTACAACAAAATTTTTCAATTTTATTGCGAAAAATACACTTACCATTTCCTGACCATTGCTGAATGCAGCCTTCATGGAAGGAGGGCAGTACTAGAATTTAAAGACCCAGTACACCACTCTGCACAGCTATCATACACAGCACAAACCTATAGGCATTCAGATCCAAACTAACCTCCCAGATGAGGCAGTGGAACTGTTGAGCACTACAAAACAACACAGCCTTGTTGTTGTTGTTGTTGCTGTTGTAGGAAGGAAGTAATCATAACAGAGACTCACTACCTAGCCTACAACTAAAACATTATGAGAAGTTTACATTGAAATTTACATGCATACCACAACATATAAACTTCCAACAGTCACCACATACCATACAGATCCCCTAAATCATAGTATGTAGTTGAAGTTCTCACAAACTGACAGTCATTGTCACAGTTGAATGCTGTATCTAGACAAACATCCAACACCCACACAGGTGACACAAATATTGGAAGTGTCATCAGCATATTGTGTAATTCCAAGCCTGAATGAAGTCAACAATTCTGCCTAATAAAAAGACAGATAGTATGACAGACATACAGATGCAAATGTATACTAAAGTATCAAAATAAGTATCACACATATACTTATAAGATAACAAACTGTAGGACACAATATCAAAGTCTGACCACAAGCAAACCAAGCAGGTGAGACTGAAAATTGGTGAAAAAGTTATGGTTTCCAGTAACTGGCATCTGAAAATTCATATACAGAAACACTATCCTAAAACCTAAAGATTCTTGCTTTGACTCGCTGCTGTTGAGAGTCAGAATTTGACTTCTCCTCAGTCAAAATGCTAGCCTGCCTACAGCAAGAAAAGATAGTTGACCTGAAAATATCTGCTGTAAAGCCTTCTTAACTAGGCACAGACAAGACATAATAATTCCTCATTGAATCCTTTGTCCCAAGTAAAAGTATTTCAAAACCTCACAAGACAAAGAGATCTATCTTGAGTAAAACTGCTGTCCCAGTGATTGAGAGCTGGCATATCGACCGGCTTAACTGAAGTAGGCCCATCCGAAGCCAACTGAATCTTGGCTAATAAATGGCCAGAGCCACTTGTGAGCAATACTCATTCAAAGTAAGGGAAGACAAAGCCAACGAGAATACCCTTCTTCCTTTGCCTAATGCCAAAGTCAAAAGAAAGACTGTCTTCAAAGTTAATAACCTCCAAGAAATCTTCCCCAAAGGCTCAAAAGGCTGTCTGGTGAGACCAAACAAGACCAGAGACAAAAGGAAAAGAAGGCTTAACCTATTGGCTACTGGATTGTCTCTATAGAAATATGTCAACAATCTATACAGCTGAAGAGTTCTAGAGACTTATTCCCCTTCAAGGAAAGCAATCTACCATTGTTATTCTGTAACCAGCAATAGTAGATGGCTTAAGATTCCTTTCCTTAAAGAAATAATTAAGGAAATTTGCTACATCTAGAAAAGTAGTATCTGAGAAGTTCAACACCAAGAAGCCTCAGATGTGCATAGATTTACCAGGTCCCACAACCAAGAACATCCACCATGACCATCATGATTCAATCATGATGAATCTGCAACTGAAGGTGGTCATCTTCTAAATCACCTGAAGAATCTTTGGCTATCCTGGTGCAATCATGATGATTCTGCACCTGTAGGTGATCATCTTGAGTCACCTGAGGAATGAGAGCCACTGGAACAAACACAAAGCTGTCCAGATCCTCCCAAGAAATGAGTAATGCACCTGTTCCCCAAGCCCCACAGTCTAAGAAAGGAAACACATACACTGGAAGCTTAAGATTCAGGTTGTTGGATACCAATGGCATAATGATTGAACTCACCAGCAAGGGAAGCCTTAAAAGGAACCTTTGTGGAACAGATCCACCAGATCCCAAAAATAAGACATCCCTAGCCACTCTGATGCCATCCAGATGATTCTGCACCTAAATCTTGGAGTAGCCCTTCTTAATAGGTACAAAAAGAATTTCTTGCCTTTCCTGAGATCTTTGACTTATCCAGATAACCTCTCAAGGCTCTCCCTGGACAAAGAAACCTATCTTGACCAAAGCAAGATCTAAAGAAGGTTCCAAAGCAGGAATGACTACAGGTTGCAAACCAAAGGAGCCTTAGAAGCCAAATGATTCACCTGCATCACCTGAAGAATCAAGGTCACAGGACCAAACAAACTGTCCAGTCCATCCCAAGAAAAGTTGAAAAAGACAAGCTTGTGGTTCAAACTAGTTGCAAAACAAACCCATCATTGGTGATTGTAATCAAAGACAGATTTGATTGAACACCTGAATCAAAATAGAAGATTCAAAAGTCATCCAAAAACACATTCAATTTGAATCATCTTGACTCTCATGAACAAAGAATTTGTTGGAATATTGTATACCCTGGGAAGTGATATGCCTGAATCTGAACCCATGGCATTCGTCCAAAGAATGATTCTTCAGATAAGGAAACACATTCCTGAAAGCGGGTACCTCCCTACCTGTTCAGATAGGAAACCACTGAAGAAATATCTGGGGAAATCAACAGATTCAGAATCCGAATCAGACCTCCAAATGATTCTAAAGGTAGTAGCCCTGTTAATGTGGAGTCTTGACCCCTCATGATACAACAGACCACTGGCTGTTTGATGCCATAATTGTGCATCCCAACCCTTAAAGAAAGCATCTAATAACAGGAGATTGTGCTCCTTCTGATGAAGTAATGGAAGCTCCTGCAAATTGAAAAGTCGTTCCACCACTGAAGATGGAACCTGAGAACAGAAAAACTGGTACATTATCTGTGTATTATGTGTGGTATCTGTGGTACATTAGCAGATAGCCTTGGAAACCAAAGAAATGGCTTCCTTAGAAACCATTAGCCGGAGAAGATGTACCCTAAGGTGTAATCTGCAATCCAAACTTAAAATCCTGGTGTATTAGCCAAGAAGTTTTTTTTTTTTTTTTTTTTTTTTTTTTTATATAAGCTGGTGAAACCCAATGCCTTCTACTGCAGCCATCAGGTTCAGTATCCGTTGATGCCTTAGTAAAGTCGAAAATAAACCATTTTCAAGCGCAAGCAATGAAATGGTCTGTACTGGTAAAGAATGATGCGTTCTTATAGATCCCACATTCTCACCATGGACTAACATAGCAAACAGGCAGTGAACCGGTGTGAATTGTCATCAACAGGGAAGTGAAGATAAGAATTGCGTGAATCCGGCTACGAAAGAATGCAACTGTAAGGAAACGAGTGGGCACACCCATTTACTTACTAGTAACAATTAATTGCGAAAATCCCAACTATGCGAAATTAAGGTACATGTAAAGGTTTATTACCTGACCTCAACTATTAGTGGTAGCCATCTCTTCCCAGCTTATCACAACCAATAAAGTGTAAAATTGTAGCGATATCACCATCTCACTGGTGTTATCGCCCTTTTTTCGATCATTCCATACACAGCTTTATGCAAACTGATGTCTCCCGCATTTTATTCATTTATTCTTAACACCCATGTCCACAAACTGCTTTAGGAACATGAATAAGCAATCCCTCATGGTACTGTTGCCTCTGTGAAAGGTAAAGAATGGTTGAAGATTATCCTCTTACTATGTTGAGATGTAAGGTGTAGAATATCTGCACTAGTGGACAAACACTACTCCTAAAGATTACTCCTAACCCCTCTAAATCTTCAGAGGAGAGTTTTGTAACCGAGTTGGAGGATTAAGTATCATAATGGGAAGAAAAGTGCCCTGGGCAGTAATCCCCTTTCTAGCCATGTGTAGGAGTTTGCTCCTTCCCAGACAGAAGAAACACTATACACCTGAGATCACAAAATGAAGTTTTCCTGGACATCTGACCAAAAGTTCAGCAGGAGAAAACCTCACTAAGAGTGAAAAATGCACTTTTAATTCTACCAAACTCATCTAAGAGATAAGATAGAGAAAAGTACGACTTGTAACCCTCTTGTTGAATAACAAGTTGGAGAACTGATCCCAGCACTGCCCAACAAAAAATTCCTGATCACTGAGGACTGTAATTGCAAAAAACTCTGCACACAGCCCAAGGCAAAAAATAAACTCTGTGAGCTCCTGTTAATCCTTAGCTCCTTGAAGACGTCCTGCCAAAGGTCCTGCTAGACCACTTCAAAAAATTATCCAGGCCTTAACATGCTCTCTGTAGCAGAAACCAGAGAACCTGTACCCTGAATAATAAATTGACAATGGTTACAAGTTCATATGTACCGGTGACGGTTTCAGACCAGCTGAAAAACCGGTAAAAAATCACAGAAACAAAAGCCAATTACTGAGATGAATCACAGCTCCGGGAAACTGACAAACCGATTTCTGACCTTTTGGGAGGTATGGAAACTCGATTGTCTTCGGATGACGTCATGCAGGTATTTTCCTCCGTGAAAAGTTCCGACTGAACCTCACCGGAGGAAAAGAACGGTGAAAAAGATCAAATCTGCATCCGGAACTTGCCCACGATGTAGTATCCAAGAAAAACAATGATGTCTGCCACCACGGGGAATTCCAACCGGTGACCTATTCGGTAGAGCATGATGTGGTGAGATCTTTGCTACCAAACGCCTGGCTATACGAACCCGACGTGTGATAAGCTTTGTGACAATCGAATTGTCTCCATCGTTTCCTTTGTCGCCTAGCAACATGTAAACTGTCCCTGCCGGAGCTAGTATGACTGCCGACAGTTTCAGTGTTAATAAAAGAAGTAAATCTTCAAAATTGCATAAAAAGGAACTCCCATATGATGTAATACGAGAGTTATGAAGAAAAAACAGGCATTCTGAGCAGCAGAAGATCTTCATCCAGCGACAAACTTCCCTGTCGCCATTTTACAAAAAGTGGTAAACAATCCATGAAAAAATGTCTACAAAAGCACTTTTCCTCTGTGCTTTTCCTCTTAATTTGTCCTGAGAAGACATCGTCAATACAGACGTCTTATAACAGAACTCAAATCCACAAAAAGTCCAAATACTAAATAAAAATCCGAAAAGAAAATAAACATCCACACTCTAGGATGGCCAACAAAAATAATGAAGGTTGTTTACTAGCGTGGTCACATGACCACTAGGGGGACATGCTAGTTCACACTCACTCACTGGCCTCTTAAGGTTTCTTAAAACGTTTCTCAACGTTGGCCAGTGAGTTGGATGGCACCAACATATAGCAATGGTCAGGAAATGGTAAGTGTATTTTTCGCAATAAAATAAAATTTTCAATTTTATTACGCTACAATAGCTTACCATGTGGGACTCAATGCTGAATCCAACCGCCCGGTGGCGGGATTACAGCTGAGACTGGAAGGTATGTCAATTTTTCTTAGATTTGAAGTAATATTATTTTGGAAATAGTGATAGAAATACCAGTCTGAGTCCCATTTACAGTGCCCCAATCCCGAAGACCGGGTCTGTAAAGAGCCAATAACCTAAATAGAATGGAAGACAGTGCTAAAACTGTCTAGATGTTTTGATTGTAGGACGGTCTAAGGGTCCCTAGGGGCCCTTCACGAGTGACAGACCAGCCCAATGGTAGTCGAGCAGGAATAGTCACCGGAGACACACTTCTCTTGCTAGTTGGTTTTTGACTATGAAATCAGAAGAAGGGAACAAGGCGACCTTTTCCCATTGGCATAGATTAGATACTTTGTTTGCGACCCAGGCATGGATTTCGCTGCAGCGTTTGCCGGAGGCCAAAGCTAGCAAGAAAGCAGTTTTGAGGGTAAGATGTTTGAGGTCTGTGTCTTTCATAGGCTCAAAGGGTGCCTTTGTAAGCTCATTGAGAACAACAGAAAGGTTCCACTTAGGAAGATTTCTGGAACTTTTTGGATGATCCCTGTGGAAACTGGAGAGTAACCTATGAAGGTCTGCATTGTGTGCAATATGGTGGGCCGTTGGGCCCAAAGTGTCAACGATTGCAGTCCTGTAACCATCAATGGTCGAGGGGCGCCTGTTTAGGTCTTCATACAGGTACATGAAAAAATCTGAGATTTGTTTCACAGATGGAGTGGAGAAATCCACCGAATTTTCTCTGCACCATTTTCCAAATAGGACCCACTTTGACTTGTAGATGGTCCTTGTTGATGACCGCTGAGGAGCAACAATTGTCTCTGCCACCTCCACAGAGAAGCCTTGTTCTTGGAGTTGTCCACTCCTAGACACCAGGCGTGGAGGTTGAGCTGTTGTGGGTTGTTGTGGAACACATACCTGTGGGACTGTTTGAGTAGGGTCGTTGACACTGGGAGTTGTAGTGGGATCTCTGTTGAGAGCTGCACTAGGTCCCAAAACCAAGGCATCCCTGGCCAGCTTGGGGCTATTACGATGATCAGGCAATGGCATTGCTTGATCTTTTGGATCACCTTGTGAAGGAGAGCCGTAGGAGGGTAAGCATAGGCAGTGAGACTCGTCCAGTTTATGTTCAGAGCATCTATGTCCCAAGCCTTTGGGTCTGGGACAGGATATACGTACAGTGGAAGTTTGTGGTTCAGATGAGTGGCAAATAAGTCTACATGAGGTGTGAACCACCTTTGGCAGATCTGTTTGAACACCTGCGGATGCAGTGACCATTCTGTTGACTGCACTTGGTTTGACCTGGACAGAAGGTCGGCCATCACATTCAGGCACCCTGGAATGTGCCTGGCTTTCAATGTTATGTGATAGTGATGGCACCAGGTCATAATCTTCCACAGGAGAGCACACATCTCTGCTGAGTGAGTTCCTCCTTGTTTGTTTATGTAGGCTACCACTGTTGAGTTGTCCGTTGCAACTAGCACTGTTTGGTTCTGGCACTGGTCCTTGAAGTCTCGAAGGGCCAGTGAGACCGCCTTCAATTCTAGGACGTTTATGTGTAGCCTTTTTTTCCCGATCGGACCACAGACCCTTTGAAGAATTTTGATCTAAGTGAGCGCCCGAACCTTCATTTGAGGCGTCGGTAAAGAGTTGGATACTGTGGTCTTTGGGATGAAGGTCTGCACCTTTCATCACATTTGAGAGATTTTGCCACCAGTCTAGGTGGGTTGCAATGGCTTCTGTCCAAGGAAGGAGGCTGTCCAGTGACTGAGGATATCTCCAGTGCTCCTTGAGATGAAACTGAAAGGGTCTCATGTGAAGGCGTCCCTCCGGGACCATTTTCTCCATTGAGGTAAGCAACCCAATTAGCAACATCAAACATCTTGCAGTCAAAACATGTTTTGACTTGAGTCTTAGGATCAAATCCTGAAGTTTGAGAAATCTCTCTTGAGTGGGTTTTACAAGGGCTGAATCTAGATGGTATTCGTAGCCCATGAACGAAAACACCTGAGTAGGTTTCAGTTCTGATTTTTCCTGATTTATTATCCAACCCAAGGACGGAGTTAGGTCTGCCACCGCCTGAGTGTTCACTTGGGCTTCCTCCTGAGACTGGGACCTGATCAGCCAGTCATCCAGGTATTGGTGAACTCTGAGTCCTCTGGAGAGGGCCATTAGTTTCACTTCCTTTACAATCATTGTGAAGACCTGGGGGGCTGTGGCTAGTCCGAATGGGAGGGAGGTGAACTGGAACACCTGTGACTTGTAGCAAAACCTTAGGTATTTCCTTGAGTTTGGATGGATGGGGATGTGTAGGTAAGCGTCCGACAGATCTATCGACGATACCCACTCCCCTGGAATCAGGGAGGTCCTGATGGACTCTGGAGTTTCCATTTTGAACTTTTTTACGTGGAGAAAAGTGTTGAGCCTGCTTAGGTCTATGACTGGCCTCCACCTTTGGTGAGGCTTGGGTACTAGGAACAGGCGACTGTAAAACCCGAGAAATTTTACATTTTCCACCCTTTTGATTGCGTTCTTTGACAGAAGAGACTGGATACAAGTGGCCAGGGCTTGGTCTTTTTGATGGGCCTTGTACTCTGACAGGATCAGAGGGAATCTGACCAAATTTGGCTTTGAAAGGAATGGCAGTACGTAGCCATTGGTGATAATGTTTAACACGTTTGGAGAACATTTGTTTGTTTGCCAGTCTCTTCTGAAAGAACGGAGGCGACCTCCTACTGGTGGACTGAGGGAGGCTTTGGAGGAGTCATTGGGAAGAGGGGTTTCCACGCCCTCTTCCCCTATTATGGGGTTGAAAACGACCCCTGGAGCCTCTGCAGTTCGGTTTCCCCCTTCCTGAGGAAAACGATTGGTTACTGCTTTGTGAGGAGTTGCCCCCATAGGGGCGTTTCCTGTAGGAGCCTCTTCTCTTGTTGGCTGGGACCACGAAAGGGCTTATTTTGATAGGGTGCGAAACCCTGAGAGTCTTTAGAGGTGCCTTTTTTGAGGAGGAAGTCTTCACCTTCCTTCACAAGTTGAGACTGGAACAAGGAAGGGTCCCAAAAGGACGAGTTCCTGAGTTCTTGGTGTCTCGTTTCCCCCAATTGTGGTTGTAAGAGGGTCATTTCAGCTTCGCGCCTAAGCAAGCCAGTATTAGCCATAGAATATATATCCCTCTGGAGTATATGGGCTAGGGATTTGCTGAGGCATGTAAGGGGCCTGTGTTGAATAAGAATTGTCTTATTCCAAAAATCCATGTACTCACAGACTTCCTCATATCCACGCTTTGCTGCTTTTTCAGGATTGGCACCTTTTTGGATCTGTGTCTTAATCTTCTTGACAGTTGACTTAATGCTATGTTGACACTTCTCAAGGGAAGCACTGCAAGAAGAAGAAGTTTTAGCAAAGGCAGCGGTGAAATTGAGGGTTGAGATATTTTGCCTAGCCTGATGCTCCAATTCTTTAAGAATTGGTAGGGGGACCTTGCCCATAGGGGCCCCAGAGGGTTTAGGAGTAATACAGATTTTGGCGAAATCCGTATTCAACTGCTGATATTTGTCCTGATAACAGGGCTGTCCCACCCTGTACCACTTGGAAGAGGATGGAGGAGGCTTGACGTATTTACCCTCGGGTAAATTAGCAGCCTTAAAGTCATGTTGAAATTTATCAAAGGCGTCCTTGATAACTGAGCTAAGTGGAAGAATAGAGGAAGGACCTCTGGGTCTGAGCTCTTGATGGCCTTTCTCATCGTCCAGACCCATGACTGAAGTTGAGGACCTAGGCATAGACTCCCTGGGGTCAGGGAGGGAAAGAATGCACCTAAAAGTGTCAACCTCTTCAGCATACTGTGAGGGAATGTCAGACAGAGCTACTTCCCTATAATAAGGGGGGTCTGGATCATGTTGAGGGAGGTCTTGATCAGAAACAGCCCCTGAGGGCTGAGCCCCAGAGGGCTTAGAAGACCCGTGTCTGGCTACAGGGGACTGATCCTCCCCTGAGGAAGATGACACATATCTGGACCTTGATTTGTGTTTACTCTTATCAGAGTGCTTTTTAGGTTTAGTAGATGGGATCCGAGGTTCATCAGATTCCTCATTAGACTGATCCGAGGCAGTCCTGGATTCAATTTCGTGCCTACTGCGAGAGTGGCTATGCTTTTTGGGTTTATCCGAGACCTTCTTCGGCGGTAACTCAGATGTAGCAACATACTGATCCGATGTATCATGAGGGTCAAGTACGAGACGAGGAGGGAGTGCTGGACCGTAGTCCACATCTATATCCTCGGTTTGTATGTTAGTTCTATGTCTCGGAGGGGGTAGGTCCAGATTGACAGCAGTACTGGATGTACCAGGTTTGGAAGCAGGAAACGAGGTCTGATCCACCTCTGTTTGCTTTTTAGCAGTCAACTCCTCTCGGAGCGACTGAAAAGCTTCCAACATGGATGCCTGGAAGGAACCCATTTGTTGCTGTAAATGAATATTTAAAGAATTTCCCAGGGATTTTTCTAGATTTGTTTCAATTATTTGTTGCAAGGCAGTACCTGGGGTGGGTGGGACAGATTTGGCTGGTGTTTTAAGTGATAAAGAACTGAAGAGTAGGGGCTGAGGACGGGGAGGGTGAGGTAAAAAGGTTGTCAGCAGCACTCTCAAGGTCTGCATTTGAGCCAGTGAAAGAATCCCCGTCGCCTTTGCCCAAGAGATCAAGGTCATCTTCTGTATTAGTTTCCGCCTTTTGTTTCTTTAGGTAGCGTTTCCTGTGCCGAATTTTTTTCATTTGGTCATCTGTAAAATATGCACAGATATCACAGGGCACTTCAAAGGTGACACAGGGGTCATCACCCTTGCCAGCCTCCCTACAAGTAGGGCAATAGTAGTGTAAATCAAAAGAAAAACAAAAATGACGGCATTTTTGAGCTCTCGGTTTGTCTTTATTCCTTTGATGGGTGGACATTTTAAACGTAATAAAAGACGTAGATGTAAAATGCGAAAACAAGAAATATACTTATCCTGTCAAAATAAGAATTTTACAGAATGATCCATGTTATATAATAAAAGAAATAGTCAAAAAAGAACCTCCAACAATACGTAAAAGCTGAGAAATAAATGAAAATGTCTGTATATTTACAAACAGCTACCAGTTCAATGTGGCCAACGAGAAAGTAGGGCGAGTGATGAGAAGTTATCACGTGACGACAACTAGAGGCTACGGCCAACTATAAATGTCTATTTTTCTTAGACGTTGGCCATGATGCCTTGTGGCCATCCGAGAACAGCATTGAGTCCCACATAGTAAGCTATTGTAGCGTAATAAAATATGGTGATCACAGAGTATTTTTAACATGTTGTAGAAAGGCCATCGATGAAGAAGTGCTCCATAATACTCCAATAAAGGACAGACATTCTGTGTTTTCTGTCCCCTAACTATTTATGGCCCCCAACACTTTTAATAACAATTTTTCAGTGACCATGTGTGTTAGAAGAACAAAGCAAAACATTACTCTGGAATGATGAGTTCTGGTTGTGAACTGTAAATTTTACAGTTTTTCAGTCTGGATTGTATATCATACAATTGTGGTGAATTGTTAATACATGTATATCAATGAATATGACATTTACAATTTTTAGAGCAGCTTTACAAAATGAAGAGTACACAATAAATTCCTTGAGATTGTTGGCCATGTTTGTAACCTGTTATATCTGTAGGTAGAAATTGTGAGAAATATAGTGGATGATCGTAAAGTCGATCACTTAAGGGAGACCTACATAAAGAGTGATTGTTTTCACTTAATAAAATCAAAATCAACTTTAAATATTAAGGTACATTGAAAAATATGACTTTATAAAGCAAATAAACCAACAAACCACTGCAAGACTTCTAAGAGTTTTTTTCAACAGAAAGTTTAAACTTGGGTATGAAAATGCAGAAAAAAGACTGTCATTTTAAGATTGCTCATTAAGTCGATCACCCAGTACCACCACTTTAATTGGGCTCAACAAGATGAAAGATTTATTACAAGATTATCCATTATATCCATCAAACAAAAATTTGTACACAGATTTTGCATTAGTTGTATTATCATAAACTGGATTGCTTTGTTCTGTACTGAGGCAATATTTTAGTGTTTATTTCAGAAAATATAAAAATACATCTCCTTGGAACACATTGCACAAGTATTTTTGTAGAATAAATTCATGAAAAGGATGTCTGTTTATTTGCAAATTCAAATGAAGTTCACTATGTGAGGTAAGGCTGTCAATGCTGACTGATCGACTTAATGAGCATATCGACATTACGATCATCTACTATACTAGAAATACAAAACTAACTGAAACTATTTAAGGTAGCAGTTTCACTCTGGTATATACCAGTGCTTTTTGTTGTTCTCTTGTTTAAAAAAATGTGTTGCTCGCGACCATATGTTACAAAAATGATTTTACTCAATTTTCTCTTAAAATTATTACAAGAAGAAAGGATTTTATGGTGAAGTGGCATTAAAATGTCAGTGATTTTTCATGATGTTCACACACCTTTAATGAGTCCTTCTGCAGTTTGTGTGGTTACTTGTTGAAGAGCTTGCTGTCTCATCCTCTCCTGTCCTTCTAACTGAGCCTGACGCCTTTTGGCTGCACTGGGCGTGTTCAGCTCTAAATACATATAACATCAAAATATGTTATCTTTTCACTAAAGGTGTGACCTGAGTGAAAAGGGGGATAGAGTATCCATAGTTTGACAATATACCTGAATCTGTGTAGTCATGTTTTAGTGTGAACCAGCTGGAAATACGAGTGAAGCAAATACAGTTGTTGAACTAAATGCATATTTGAAAAGAACAAAATCATGTCTAGTATCTGTGAAAATGTGAAAGTCTTTGTTACAAATGAAAAATACGTAGACACACTGCATTAATTTTTAAGCTAATGTGGACTTTTATAGCACTTAATCTCCATCAACTGACACACTATATAAGGCACAACTAAACATAAACAAGATTAATAATCGTTAGTCCAATGACATAGCCAGGTCATACCAAGGAAACAAGGGTGATGGGGAGGCTAATGAAAAATGGGTAAACAAACTACAATAATTTAAATTACTTCAGCCCATTTTCAAGTAACTAAGTACACATGTATAAAACATTTGTGCAATGTTTAGTCATATTATACATTAAATATACTAATGCAACCTTAGCTAGTTTACCATCATACATGATATGTAAACTAGTATCGAAGAGGAGTAAGTTTGACAGTGAATAAGTTTGACAGTTCATAAGAATGTATGAAAGAGTTACAGTGGCTACCTATCTGAGCCAGCATAGAGTTCAAAATGTTAATCAACATATACTTGCAAAACCAAGCAACTTAGCAAATCTATTTTTAAAAAAGGAGTGCACAAGACATGGTCTAAGGTCAAGTAAAGAGGATTGAGTTCTGGAAGTTTCTTTTACTGTCATAAAAACCAATGCTAGTTGATATTCAGTTTTTGTTGACCAGTGCTTTGGAACCAACTACCATATCACATAAGGAGTCAAAATACCCTTTCAAAAGTTCATAAGAGAATTAAAAACTCATGTTTATAAGAGACCATAATCTGGGGCCGTATTCACGGAAGGTCTTAGCCAAGTCTTAGGCTTAACTTGGCTATATTTTTATACAAAAGTTAAGCCTAAGACTTGGCTAAGACCTTTCGTGAATATGACCCCAGGAAAACTACAACTGTTCCCTGGCTGTATATATGGGAATTTCTTGTCACTACCTGTTTGCTACTGTAAAGCATATTTACGATTACTGTCTTTGATTTGCCCGAAAGAAATGTTTAACTCTAATTCTCACTTACACATGTCACATACTTTTTATACATTTCCTCAGTGGTAAAGCTCAAACTTTGATGATTTTCCAAATACTCTAAGTTCACATACTGTTGTGAATTTCTCATAATGTTGCAGATTACACAGACAGTGGTGAATTTCACATAAATGGGGTAAAATTAACATATATCTTACTGTGATGTTGCTTACCTATTCTGATTCTGTGTGCATAGTTCAGGTGCTGCACCCAGTTGCTTCTTCGCGGGAACAATCTGGGACATCGCAAGCACTTGAGGCTCATTTTACTCAATTCTGAAGATTCAAGTCTTAAAATTTCCAGGTCTCTCTTTGTGTTGTCTTCTGAGGGAGTATAAAAAAAAAACACAATTGCCATGAATACTGTCTTTCCACATAATTGGCAATTCCTAAAGCATTTTAAAAATTTGAATGTGTTGTCTCACAGGTGTTTTTGCAACATGATACTTATTAAAAGTAAAAGGAATTCGAAAGTATGTTAAAATGTCCTTTTCAAGACATAAACGTTTTTTCTCAGGACACTCCAGAACCTACTTCAAAGAAAAATTAAGCAAAAGACCGCCCCCCCCCCCACCACCGCCCTTCACTTTACAGAAAACTGAGTGATACATGCATGCACACACACATGCCCTCACACAAAAGAGGTGGGAGATAATGAACCATTTTTTATGTTTCATCCCTCAAAAAGTAGTTGTTAAGAGTGCAGATTACCAGTACTTGCTAAGTACTTGTACTAGAACTTGAATACGGATATTGCCACTCATCACACTCATTTTTTATAATAAAAATAGGTAAACAAACAACAAATTTCTATACTAAATTCAATAGATCATATGGGACAAGTATATGTCAAAGAGTTTCAGTCATGTATTATCTCAAAATACAATTGCTAATTTAATACAGCAGAACCTCTATTATCCAACCTTCTATTGTCCGAATATTCAATTTTATGAACGCACGTCCACTCTCTCAAATTTGTATTTCTCTCATGTTTTTGTACTTAACAGCCTCTTCTATTTTATTAACCTTCCGTTATCCAAACAACAATCTTAATATCCCAACATGTTTGGATGATAGGGTTACACTCTGTGTCTCTACCAAAACTATTTTGTGGCAATGTACCAGTGAGTAACCAGAAGTTTAGCATGTTTTGCTGTGCAAAAACTAATTATCCCTGGAGTTCAGGGTTCAGAATAACAGCAACAGAATGTCATCATAAATGACGAAGCAGATGAATATTCCTCTAAAGACTTTGAACCGTCAAGTAAAGAAAAGAAAACTTTTCATCACTTTATTTTTAAAGTTCCCAAACTGAAAAACTTCATAAAATTGACTGCTTTGAAAATTACTTTCTCAAGATATAAAAATAGCCAGCCTCAGCAGGCCAGACACAGGTACAACTAAATGGGCAACAACATTTTGAGATGTGGAAAAACCTTAGGAACAACTTCAGTTGTAAGAAGTATACAGAATCCACAAAATGTTATCAGATGTAATATTCACAGGCCATGATTTTTTACACGTTGTTTTCATATTTTGAAGCACTAGAATCATTTATAAGGGAGATATAAGGCCCTTTTGGCATGATGACCCTACATGACCGTGAAGCAGGGGTCAAAGGTCAAGTTTGACACTTGCAAAAGACTTGCAGACCACTATTTCCAATTGGAAAATTTAATAAGTAAATTAAATTTTTATAAGTTAATATCTTACCTAGTGGACAGATGCATTTGTCCGGCGCGCTGCCGGTCCCGCCAAACGTTAGAAAAAAAACGCCTCGAGCTGGGCTCTGGCCCGGACCGGTAGTGTCCTGTTTACTCGCAAGGTGGCTGTATAGCCTCCCTGCCGGTGCACTGCGCGTGTGCGCGCATGCGTACTTCCTCCTTTTGTTTGGCGCGAAGACGAGAGGTCGTCTGTTTTTTGGAGAAACTTTTATTTTATTTTATATCTGTTACAGGATATATTTTGATAAATTCTTTGTGTAGAAGTGTTGTTTAATAACTATGGATTCACCAGGACAAAGGCGGGGATCGTGCGGCCATAAGATGGCTGGATTTGATATGCATGAGAAGTGTGCTCGTTCTCGAGACAAAAGTCTGGGTAAAGATCCCTGCATTGTGGGAGGTGCGATTTGCAAGATTTGTGACAATTTTACAGCTATTCAACGTGAAATGCTGGCCACTCCACAATATCAGATTCGCAAGGACAAGAAAGCAGGTTTGCTAGTGTCACCACGAGAGGTAACTGTACTGTCTCCAGTTAATTCTTCTCAACAGCCAGCTATTTCTGCGCATGCTCAGCAGACGATTTCCGAAGATGACAGTGCGCATGCGCAAGATCTCCCTGGGAGTAGCGGTAATGTGAGTTCTTCAGATTTTGTGTCCAAAAAAGATTTTGACAAACTAAGTGACCAGTTAGACGAGAAATTCTCTCGTTTTGAAGCACTCTTGTCAAGAGGCAATATATTTGCTACCCCCAAAGTACCGGTTCAGGTTGCACCGGCTGGGGAGCCATTTGAGAAACCTTGCTTCTGCTGGTGGCTCAGATGATATGTCCAATGTTGAACACCCCTTAACAGATGTCTTGCCTGTGGCTTCAGATGAACCACTCTTTGGGGATCATACATTAACAGATGTTTTGGATAGGGATCATACATCACCAGATGTTTTGGATAGCGAGGATGGTGAACTTTCTGAATCAGACACTGATAAACTAAAAAAAAATGAAGAAATGAGTTACAGGGAAACGGTTCGTTCCATCAGGGCCTTTATGGGCTGGAACTTTATCCCAGACTTTGAGTTAAAGTACAGTGACCCGGATAAGTCCAAAAATCCGTGGCGTGGAAAAAATCCTAAAACAAGTTCAAAAGTGTCAGTAGCCATGCCAGCAGACGATTGGCTCTGTCAGAAGCTGGAGAGGATTAATCTGACGGTGGCTGAGGGTTACCCTTCCCGAAGTTAAGAAGCAGGTGGTTTGCGTACTGACCAATTCATACGCACCCCTAAACCACAGGATAAATGGTATCCCATGCATAAGTTCAAGACAGATGGTCCCCAGCGACCAGGTAGAAAGCTGTTCAACTGGCATGGTTCTGAGGCAAAACTAAATGCCCAATTCTCAAGGATTGTCAAACCAGCTGCATATCTTGCAACAGGTCCCGTGTCTCGTCCCATATCGCAAGAAGTATTACGCAGATGGGAAAGGTGCGCCCGAGAGGGTACTTACACAGTGAACCATGCGGCTGGTTTCAGCAGATGCACTAGCGAGATTCAAGATCAGATGGCACATCACATAACTTTCCTACAGAGTCATCTCAGTAAGGGCAAGTCAGCCAAGGAGGTGTCTGAGGCACTTAAGGAGTTAAGGGATTTATGTGCTTTCCACCAGAATGTATCCGTCTCTCTTGGGACAGCTCTACAGCACCTGGCCGATAGCCTTTTTGTGCAGCTGGGGAACTTCATTCTGATGCGTCGGGACTCTTATTTAGATCATGTTCGTCCCGGTATGAAGATGGACACTTGGAATGAACTGAGAAATGCTGCTCTTTTTGGATATGGGTTATTTCCCGATGCGGCCTTGAATGTCGCGGAACAAGATAGCAACAAGTTTGAGACACAACATGTGTCGGTCCAGTCTCGAGTTGGTCCCCAGCACCAAGAGAAGGCCAAGTATCGCTATAAACAGTATGAGAAGAAGGAGGCTAAGACCATGGTTCAGCCGTCATCTGCTCCTCAACAACCTTGGCGACAGTTTGGGTCACGAGGTCGTGGCCGTGGGCGTGGTTCTACTAACCACCGTTTTTCCAAGTATGCCCGGGGTGGCAAAAATTATAAATGACAATCATTGTACAAACCCACGCAACCAGATAAATCCAAAAATAGTGGGTCAAAACATCAGGTCTCAAACCATTTCAAGGACTGTATACTCAAGAACTGCTGTAATTCCTGTTCCTATTGTTGTCGGTCCCGGGCAGCCACAAAAGAAAGGCCTAAGTCCCAATCTTTGTCAGACAGAAATAAAACATGTCAAAAGTGCTTCTTTTGTCTCTCCTTGTCGTTCTGTCCCTCCTGTACTAAATGTCCACAGTGTTGCAGAAAATCCTCCTGTGGGAGGCAGGTTACAAAGGTTTTGGGAAACGTGGCTCAGCCTGGGTTCAAATCCTCGGGTAGTCTCCATCTTGAAGGACGGTTACAACCTCCCTTTCAAGATGAGGCCCCCATTGACCAGGTTTCCTCTGATAGTCAGCGGATACGCCAATCCTCGCAGAAACAAGTTTTTGAAGGAGGCGTTGCAGTCCCTGATTACAAAACAGGCCATAGAAAAAGTAGTGGTTCGGGCCTCTCTGGCCTTTTACAACCGGCTGTTCATAGTTCCCAAACCAAACAACAAATGGCGTCCAATCTTGGATTTGAGCAAACTCAATCTTTTCCTCCACTCGGAAACCTTCAAAATGGAAACTCCGGAGACCATCCGACTATCCCTTCAAAAAGGCGAATGGGTCACATCGCTGGATTTCAGCGATGCCTATTTCCATATTCCCATCAACCCAAAGTCGAGGAAGTATCTCAGGTTTCACCTGCACGGTCAAACCTTCCAGTTCAGGGCTCTACCGTTCGGCCTAGCGGCGGCTCCTTTGGAATTCACAAAGGTGGTGAAGGTGAAATTGATGGCCCAGTCCAGGGGTATAAGGATCCACCAGCACCTAGACGACTGGTTGCTTCGAGCTCCCTGTCGGGAGACTTGTGTGAACCAAACCCAGGCCCTGATGGCTCTGTGCCAGCAGTTGGGGTGGTTAGTCAATTTGCAAAAGTCGGAACTTGTTCCCCAACAGGAGTTCAACTTTGTCGGTTATCATTTCGACCTCTCCAGGGGTCTAGTAAAGCCGACTCAGGAGAGGTGGCAAACCCTAAATCAGAAAATAAAGATGCTAATGAGCAGAGGGCATTGTTCGGTCCGAGAGTTCATGTCTCTCATAGCTTTGTTGACAGCCACAGAGAAACAGGTGGTTTCGGGTCGCCTTCACATGAGACCGATTGTCTATTTCCAATAAGTTGTTTCCTCATTCCAAACCCCTAGGACCAATGACAAAGGAGATATTAAGCCTTTTTACCGGTAATATGCCCCCCATGTGACATTAGAGATGTGATATGGTGGTCATTTTGCTTTCAAAACAAGGCCAAAATTATTCTCAGGCAAGCTTTCCTAGCCATTTACATTTTGTGGAAATCTGACAGAGCTAGCTACAATATATTAAATTTTAGAACATATCAATGATTTCTGAACAATCCGCTATAAAATTTTTACAGACATTAACAGCCATAAACATTCTCTGCAAATCTGGTGAAGATATCTTCATAAATGAATAATATAAAGGTTGATATAAAATGTGACAAATGCAAACATGCACGCATGCACTCGGTGAAGGAATTTAATAATCTCCCAACTGCCGCCCTTTTGCCAGCGGGAGATAACAATGCAACTGTAGTAACAGCGGTTTAATAGCTCCCTTTTTCCCAATTAAGAAGTTTAAGACCGACAAGTGTTAAAAGATACCGTCCAAAGCCTAATTAGCCCTAGATTCTCTTTTGGTTAACATATCCTGAAAATGTGGTGAAAATCTATGCATTGGTTTAGGCCGTGAAACACCCACAAAATTTAAGGCCCAAAAATATTCAAAGTGTTGCCATGGCAACAGTTGTTGCCAGATACCCCCAAAACCTAATCAAATCTAGATCCTCTTGGGGTTAACATATCCTGAAAATTTGGTGAAAATCCGTGCATGGGTTTAAATTGTGGAACACTCACAAGCTTTATGCCCACCGCCAATGCCACCTGGATGGTGTAGGGGACACCGTTAACCCTAGCCCATAAAAATGTTTTGCTGTACATTCTGAAATAGCATCAGAGATGCCTGTACCCCACAGCCTAGGGAAATATTTTTAACACCATGAGATATAGAAGTACTGTATCAGTACAAAGTTCAGGATAATTTTAGAGCACTGTCAGTTATATAAAGGTCCAAACAATGTTTAAATAGAAAAAATACTAAGAGAAAGATAATGCATGACTCGTTATCTACATCTGGCATGGCCGAATTATGGTTTAGATGTTTTGAATATTACCATGCATACAGAAGTGGTAATACATTTCAATGAATGCTTATGTGTGGTGTTGGAGCAAAATCTGTGGCTCACTTGATGAAATTCCATCCGTTACAATGGGAGTTGTAAAAGTAAAATTCTTAATGAACTGCATCAAAAGACAGACCCAAAGGTGCAACAAGATTTTAACGGTCAAGGTTACTACGACAAGGTCAAATCAAGGTCACACCATGATGCTGCACACCTACAACCCCTAACCAATGTCCCTACCAAGCATCAATTTCCTACACCTTACGGTTTCTGAGATATAGCCCGGACAAGATTTTATAGGTCAAGGTCACTACATCAAGGTCAAAGGTCAAATCAAGGTCAGACCATGACGTTGCACACCTACACCCCCTAACCAATGACCCTACCAAGTATCAACTTCCTACACCTTACAGTTTCCGAGATATAGCCTGGACAATATTTTATAGGTCAAGGTCACTACAGCAAGGTCAAAGGTAAAATCAAGGTCAGACCATGGCGTTGCACACCTACACCCCCTAACCAATGTCCCTACCAAGTATCAACTTCCTACACCTTACGGTTTCCGAGATATAGCCCGGGCAAGATTTTATAGGTCAAGGTCACTACGGCAAGGTCAAAGGTCAAATCAAGGTCACACCATGACATTGCACACCTACACCCCCTAACCAATGTCCCTACCTAGTATCAACTTCCTACACTTTACGGTTTCCGAGATATAGCCCGAACAAGATTTTCAAACTCAAGGTCACTACGGCAAGGTCAAAGGTCAAATCACGGTCAGACCATGACGTTGCACACCTACACGTCCTAACAATGTCCCTACCCAGTATCAACTTCCTACACCTTACAGTTTCTGAGATACAGCCCAGACAAACTTTTTCCCGCCGCCCACCCGCCCATCCGGACACCATGGGTGAAAACAATACCCCGACAGCCCTTAAGGACTGTGGGGTAAAAATGGCTAGTTGGCTCCACAATAGTTTTGTTGAAGTAATGGTTTCTGTGCTTTTAATACTACAAGGGATGGATATCAAAGGAACAATCTGACAGGTGCAACACAGCAACAAGACCAGACTCCCAAAATAAAGAAGCACTCTCTTCAACAGACCCATTATCTAAAATAGATTTGTCTCAGAGCTTTGTAATTGTATGCTCATACCTTCTTCAAAAGTGTGCACAAAGTTCATGTGTTGCACCATCGTGGACTTTCTGACAAACTTTCTGCCACACTCACCACACTGGTACCTAAATTCTTCATGTTTGGATTCTAATGTACCACCCACTCCTTCTCTGTCTTTTTCCTTCATCTGAAATAGTTTCACACTATGGTATACAGTTTAAACATCAGGAGATTTTCAGAGTAAACAGTGTCAGCTTTGTAAAGGTCCAAAATAATAGTCAGTAGTGAAAATAATGTTTAAGAGGACATAATTTATGTAAAGATAAAGCATTAAAATGACAACTGAATAGTAAGATGATGACATTATTCAGTAAACTAAAAATTATAAAGCTGTAAAATTCATTAACTGAAGTATGGCTGTCAATGGAAATAGCACAATTAACTAAAAGTACATTTAATGATCAGCTGCAGCAATCCACATATCTTTATCAGAGAAATATGTCTAACATATGGCAGGGCAATACACTTTGGTAGAGTCAAGGTTAAATGTCACATCATGACGATGCACACCTACACCCCCTAACCAATGTCTCTACCAAGTATCAAACTTCTATACCTTACGGTTCCTGAGATATAGCCAAGACAAGATTTTCAAACTCCAGGTCACTGTTGTCAAATTTCTTACAAACCCTTGCTCATCATTGGTTATTTCTTCAATTTGGGTGCCTATTTCAAATAGAAATGTAATATCATCCCTTATAAGATTAAGTTGTCTGTTCTTTGAGTTTATTAAATAGCAATTTCCACTTATTGCAATGCATATTTCATCCAAAGGAAATTACACAGCAGAAGCACAGTCAATGATTTTGTAATTCAGTAAGGCTAATTTACTACACGGAACAGTAACTTAAACTGCAACTGAAGGGTCGTAAAATGTTTAAATTTTGACAGCTGACCAAATGGATAAGACCATTAAAATAACACTGACATTGGGCAAGTCAGAGAGAAAGTACTGGGTTTCTACAAACCTTTATTTTAATTTCTAAAGAATATGAATACACCTCAAAATTTACATGAACTATTGTAATGTTAATTTGTAGTGTAATGAATCTGGCTATTGTTTGGACAATAGTTAACATACATATCTCTCTACAACCATATTATACATTTCAGCATGTAGAAATTACTTTATTGAATGTCACAAAATTCTCAACTTCTCAGGAAATTTCATGCAAACAAGTGAAGTGAATGGTGATGATACTCACAGGGCTGTGTAAAATTATAGAATTTCATGCAAAATGAATGAGTGGTAATGACACTCACAGGTTATACCATGTACATATCTATAGTAGGTAAAACTCTACACTAAAAATGTCACAATTTTAAAGTAAAATTATAGAATTTCATACAAAATTAGGGAGTGGTTAATGATATAGGTTGTAGCAATGATTTTCAGTAAAACATCTATTGTCTAAATATTCAACTTTATGAAATCGTTGTTGTATTTTCAAATTGTGATACAACTCTACTAAACAACCCTTCTATTTTCCAGACCTTTCATTATCAAAACACAATTTTGTATTCCCTGCCTGGTTGGATAATAGAAGCTATACTGTTTTTACAGAAGGTAAAATTATGAACCAAATATATGGGAACTAAAATACCACAATTTCATGCAAAACAGGTGAGCAGTAGAGATATTAACAGGTTGTACAAAGGATACACTGATGGAGAGTAAAAATTCCAAATAAAATTGTTGGGTGGTGAAGCAACCCAAAAGTCATGTGACATCGTTTAAACCAATGAAAGGTTCTATCTTGTATTTATATAAAACACAGAGTAACTATCTTGTATGAAGTTAATATATTAACATTAAATCTTAAACAACTTATTATCAAGGCCCATTACATATATACAATGTATGTACAAGTTAGAATAGATTTGACTGTTTTTACAGGGTTGAACATGATGAAGGACCATACACATGACATGGACATTAGTCTCACGTTGATACAATATGAAATCAATATGAAATACCTTGTCTATAAACTGACACCAGAAATGATACACTCCTTTCCAATTTGATTTTAAACACAAGCTCTCTCTGGTGCTGATGTTTCTAGAGATCGTTTTTTTTTGTCTGTGGACTTTCTTGAATTGTGCACTACTCTAGTGCACTGTTCATGTTTCTGATTGCTTTGCAGCTTGCGCATGTAGGTCAAAACAAATGTAGTTATTTTGAAGTTTATCAGATTTATTGATAACACCAGCATTACAAAATGGCCAGAACATCCTTATTTCTGGTACAGTTTTGATATTTTTTGCCATTTTGTTCAGTATCAGGGGTATATATTGTATAGCGTACAGTATACGTTCAGTGTTACTGCAATATCTTTCAGTAGAAGTGAATATGTTTGTGAACAAATACTTGTTGCTAGTGTCTGGAGTACATTTATGTCAATCATAATAACTAATGCACTTGACGCAACTTTACCTTGCAAATCGCATCATCTTGTTTTATAAGAAAATAACTAACCCATTTCTGACTTTAAACTAGTACACTTTTATTTTAATTCCATAAAAAAAATCTAGGTTGAGTTAATGTCTGTAAAGAATTGACTTTTTCCCATTATAGTCTCTACTTTTAGTTACCTGTTATAAGCATTCCCATCACAGTTTGACCTTACATCAAAATAAAACACAGTTGCATTGTAACCTCTTAAAGACCTTATCTGTTGGCTTGTACCTGGCTTGTACCATATCTAATCATCAGCGTCATATCTGTCAGCCTTTAGTCAACCAGATTTGGATCAATAGAACAGAAGCAATAGTAATGAGATCTATTTTCTTCAAATTCAATGTTAACAATAATACAAATAGAGTTTGGCCCAAGAAGATGTAGTGGTGCAGTATTGCTAAAGTAACCCAGATGCATACTCTTTTTTTCTACTGCATTCCACAACATTGATTTTCTGTGATTTCTGGCCCTTAAATATTTGTTGCCTTTGCGCTTACATAGTTATTGGTAATTATTACTTTGTCGTACATTTTTATTTTAATATTTAAAATTTATATATTATTATTTTAAAAGGTTATTTTGTGAAAACAGGCAATTCACTATTTCTTATTAAACAATTTTACACTGCAGTATGATTATGAAGAAAAAATTCTTTAAGGATGCATAATAAATGCACCTGATATAATGAATTCAAAGTTTTGGGATGTTGATAGGATATCGTGGATAACTAGGAAAAGAGGGTTTTTTTCACACAAAAACAAAGCGTTTCCAGGAGAATGGAAGCAAAACTATAATATAATGAATTCAAACTTTTTGGAAGTTTTACATGGGGATATTATGAATAACTTGAAAATGGGGTGGTTTTTGTACACAATGAATCATTCCCAGGAGATGGATCAAAAGTTCGCTCAAAATTGCTCTATCTCACTCCAATATGGCGACATCAGCCAGTATTTTTCTAATCAGTTTTTCGGTCATGTGACCCTAGAATGCCCAAGTATGGAAAAAGTTGATTCTTCACATATGATGTCCAGTACACTTGGCATAGTGGGAAATTTGCTTGAAATTGCACTATCACGCTCGCTTTTCGAGATACTGACAATTACGAGAAAATTACGACTGAAATAACAAAATGCTAATTACTCAGGGAGTTTTGATCACTATCGTCCCAAAAGGCAACTGGGCCCTATTTCTTTGCCTCGAAAAGCCGTCTACCAAATTTTACAGCTAGAACTTTTGTATTTTCCGATACAAGGATGTCAAAAGGCAACAGTGATCTTTGAGCCATGACCTTGAGAAATGTCAAAGGTCAGAGTAGGTCACCAGGAAAAATGTATATATGTCATGGAGAAACTCATATCTGGTAAAATTTGAAATTCTACTCCAATTGGACTTTCTGCCGGCAGAAACTCCAATTGGACTTTCTACCAAGTTTAGCTTGGTAGAAACTCCAATTGCATTTTCTACCAGTAAAATGTTAAATTCTACCATATTTGACTTTCTACCACCCTAGTAGAAGTTTAAATTAGATTAAATTTTAAATTCTGCCCGACAGGATTCTCTACCAGCCTGATATCAACTTATTTTAATTTATTTGAATTCAAAATTCTAGCAATCATGAATATAGTTATAGTATTACTGAGTGTATAATTATATTGTATAATTGTATTTAAAGATTAAATATAAATTTAGTAAAACATATCAATAATTCATCATTATGGGTAAATTGCATACGTCCACTTCTTTGAAAATTTGTATGCAGTAGGTTTCAAACAGCTGGTGAAAAATAGAAAACATTCCGGAGAAGTTTTCAAAAGCTTTACATCAAAAGAGACATATAACTGTTCTCTTTGAAGAGTAAACACCAATGTCTAGAACTTGACTTTTGCTTCTTTCAAGAGATAAGTACTGAAGTATTTTGTTTTAGGTGAAATAGTTCATAGCAATGTCAACAAGGCCAAACGGGGTTTCAGTCTACTAGCAAAACCATCACAGACATGAGCTAGAGCAAGTCCTTTCATAGATCATAGGTTCTTTAAATCAGCCAGAGTAAGCCCTTAAATAGCAATTAATATGACGAAAGGGGAAATGCATGGTTTAGCTGTCTATAGAGGGGGGGATGTATGTGTCTGAGTTATCATTATTCTTCCTGCATTAATTATGGATCAGAAAAGAGTTTCATGAATTGCTTGAGCAGAATTTTAGAACGCATAATAAAAAGTACAGGCAAAATGGTGGTATTTTACAGGAAAGGTATGAAAAAACTAGATTGGGCCAACTCGGCGCCAACATATCCCCAGACAGGTCATCACTCACGCCACAGGTTTTGATCGGGAATTTTTTAAAACATAATTACCCATTATTATATGAACTTCAGCACATCAATCTACTCTGTTTATATCTCCCCAAGGAAGATGGTGTATCCCCAGACGCCGAATACATACCTCAAATTATATTTTCAATCTTCCTGCAATGATAACTCTAAACCTATTTTCAAAGTATTTAAATGATTGATGATTGAATGTCCATTCTAAAATAATAATCCCAAAAGAGCATATCTGTTTCTATATTTGTTGACAAATAAAATATTATTTTTAACTCAACTCATCATATTTTTCAATCTTCCTTCAAAGTATTTAAATGATTGATGATTCAATGTCCATTCTAAAATTCATAATCCCAAAAGCGCATATCTGTTTCTATATTTGTTCAGAAATAAAATATTATTTAAAAAAAAATTATTTATATTATTATTTTATTATATTATTTTTAGAATTTGCAAATTGTTTTCAGTTATTCATTTCCTCTATACCTATATATGTGGTCCATATGTATGCAACCTAAATATGTGACACAATCTCAGTTCTGACTCCCCTTTGTGTTATATGTAATGAAGCTCACCACCTCCCACCCCCACCCCTCTCCCCTTCTCCACACCTCTCTCACTATTACACAAGATCTGCAACCCCATTGAGTTCTTTGTTTCTCATCTGATATCACTAAATACCTTTGTTTATTTAGTGTCACTCAATATAGCTGGAGGTCCCAGAGGTGGGTGGGGGGAATCCGGGTGGGGGATGTGGGTTGAGCATAAATGGTAAACAAACAATCTATATAAAAGGGGTACTCAAATACAAAAAGAATTGAGAATTTTAAGTATGTGATTATCAACTGAAATGAGTTCATAACTGTAGGAGCTGTGCCAAAATTAACTGAGGCAAGTTGAATAAAACTGGGCTAGTTGAGGGTTAAAAATCCCCTAGTTTTACTACATAAGGATATAATTTCATTAATATTGGGACTTAAAGCTCACTTAAAGTGTCCATTTTGTCTACTTGAATATGTTTAACCAGTTTCATTTTAAAAAGTGAAAAACTCAGCAAGCAGAGGTATAACACACAAAAAAAAGTTCTTAAAAGACTAAGATAGCCATAACATTATTAATATTCAAAATTTAAATAGACAGGCATTTCCTTTTAAAAATTCAAAGATTTCAGCTCTATAACCCACATAGTTTGACAGTTACTGGGCTTTAAAGTGGCATAATATCCATAAATTGGGTTTCTGTGGGCATTTTACAATTGTTAAAGAGACCTTAGCAATTAAACTACAGATCTGAAACTTTTTGGGGGACATACATAACAAACAAAAATTATATATAATACAGTTTAAGACTTGTCACACTAAGCATTTCCAAATAACAGGGCAAAATACGGAAAAAATGTCAAAAAAGGCACTTGGGCGAGTGTCTATGGCCCTCATACACAGGTTAAATGTCTACTAAAAACCTTGATTTTCGGCATATGTAAAAAGGACATAATAATGCATTCCCAGATGGGATTTCAGCTCCATCAATCACATAGTTTAACAGTTACAGGGCTTAAAGGTGGTAAAAAGTCCAAATATTGGGTCTCTGTGGGTCTTTTAGAGATCTCGATGTGGCTTTCAAATTAAAGCTTCAGACTTAAAATTTGTTACATACTAAGATTACACATAGAATATGTATCTAATAAAGTTTGAAACTTCTCAGACTTACCATTTCCAAGTTACAGAGCAAAATATGTGAAAAATGTCTTAAAAGGGTCACTCAGGTGGGTGTTTAAGGTCCTCATACACAGGTTAAATGTCTACTTGAAGCCTTGATTTTTGGCACATGTAAAAAAAACATAATAATGTATTCCCAGATAGGATTTGAGCTCTATCAGTCACATAGTTTGACAGTCACAGGGCTTAAAAGTAGCAAAAAGTCCAAATATTGGGTCTTTGGGAGCCTTTTAGAGACCTCAATTTGACCTTCAAAATTAAAGCTTCAGACTTAAAATCTGTTACATACTAAGATTACACACAGAATATATATCTAATACAGTTTGAAACTTCTCAGACTTACCATTTCCAAGTTACAGGGAAAAAGATGTGAAAAATGTCTTATAAGGGTCACTCGGGTGGGTGTTTATGGTCCTGATACACAGGTTAACTGTCTATTAAAGGCCTAAATGTTGGGGCACATATAAGAAAACACATAGATATATTCCCAGATGATATTTAACTTAGATGAGAGACATAGTTTGAAAGCTACAGTGCTTGAAAGTGGCAAAAAGTGCATAAATTGGGTCTCTGTGGGCACTTTTGAGACCTTAAGTCGACCCCTTTGGGTAAACCTACAGCCCTAAAATTTTCTACAGACAAGGATTACATATCAAAGTTATACCTAGCACAGTTTGAGACTCATCAGAATTATCACTTCCAAATTATAGGGCAAAATATGTGTAAAGTATAGCAAAAAATCCCTAAGTGGGGGTATTTATGGGCCTCAAACACAATTTTCTCCTCAACTTAAAGTCATGATTTTCGGCACATGTACTAAGAACATATTAATGTGTTGTCAGGTAAAATTTCAGCCAGCTGAGCATCATAGTTTGTGACCTACAGGGCTCTAAGTGGCCAAAAGTGCAATTTCTGACCTTAAGGTGGCCATAAGTTCTTTTTTACTGGGAGTTTAAGGTCACCTTAAAATAGGGATCTTCCTTTGGGCACCCTTAACATGTGTACCAAGTTTGAAAAAAAAATATTAATTTGTTTTTGAGTTATCGCGTCCACAAGGAAATTTCTACGGCGGCGGCGGCGGCGGCGGCGGCGGCGGCGGCGGCGGCGGCGGCGGCGCGACGGACCTGAATCCAATATATCCCCGACTTTCGTCTGGGGATATAATAATTGAAACTTGATTTTTATGACTTGATGGCTATGTTATTCCTATCTCCTGCAAATTGAATTGAAAGAAGGCCCAGGCCATATAACAAGAGCAAAACAAATTCAAGTGAAAGCTTCTACCAAGTTCTGCTTGGTCCAATTGGAGCTTCTTCCAGAAGAATTTTAAATTCTACCAGATTTGAGTTTTTACTATGACATTATTATTGACATATACATACCAAGTATACAACAAAATGGCCTAGCGAGTAAGAGGTTATTACGGAAAGATGAAGCGTGGCAGTCTCTGGAAATGGTGGTGCCAGAATGGCTAGGACAAGAAAAATAGACCTGATGATAAATAAGCACCCCTAGCAGGGACAATTTCTTGGGATTAACTGTGGAATGAGTTTTAGGAACTCTGAAGTTCTAGTTTTTCTTTAACCCCAGAATTAACTGTGTTGCAGTTAAATAAAGATCCCCTTGTTGGAAAAGAGATGCACTGACAATTTAAATGAATATAGGAATCACAATGATATAATATTACTAGAAAATAATAAAACTTTATACAACTATGCTAAAAATTTCAAAATAAGATCAATACATACTTAAAAACTAAATGCAATGACCCCAGGAAAACAATATTGTATCAGGTGAAATATTAAAAATGTGACTTATCTTTTTGTATGTCAAACATTGAAAAATATCTATATGAACAATGTAACAATACAGTGTAATATACATAGTTTGATACTGCCTTTTGATCGCATGTGAATTCATGTTGTTCTTGAATTTAAATCTTAATATAGATTTCAGGCTTTAATTTGGTTTTCTATAATGATCAATATTGAGATATTGTTTATCTCTGTGAAATGTATCACTTTACAACAAACGTCATGCTTCATTCACCAACAGTTAATTATGTAATTTTGTGTAATACATTTAAAGGTTGACAAAACTTCGTTAAGTTTTGCCATAAAGCTCTGAATTATCAAATTATCTCTCAACAATCTGTTGAGAAAATCACTCTAGAATTTCTTGAAAACAAGCATTCTCACGAATGCATTTATCTCCCGCCATATAAATTAGATGTACTAAAGATAACATATTTTAACAAGGTGCTCTAAATGTAATACTTTTCACGTTATAATTGATTTAGTGCATGATTTCATGAATTTTAATGCATTAAAAATTATTTAAAAAATTCATTAAAAAAATTTAGCATGTGAAAGCTCTCCAAAATGTAGGTGAATGAGTTATTTGAGAAATATTGGCTATCTGCAATACTTTTAATGATAACAGGCAGTTACTCATTTTGAGTAGGTGAGTAATTAGCTACGGATCTGAAAATTCACTAATTGAAAGCTCTCCAAAATGTATGTGAATGAGTTATTTCAGAAATACTGGCTATCTGCAATACTTGTAGAGATAATTCGCATTTACTCATTTTGAGTAGGTGAATAATTAACTACGGGTGTGAAACTTCACCAAGTGAAAGCTCTCCCAAAAGTAGGTGAATGAGTTATTTGAGAAAAATTGGCTATCTGCAAATACTTTTACAGATAATTCACATTTACTCATTTTGATTAGGTGAGTAATTAGCTACGGGTCTGGAACTTCACCATGTGAAAGCTCTCCCAAAAGTAGATGAAACGAGTAATTTGATAAAAATTGGATACCCGCAATACTTTTACAGATAATTCACATTTACTCATTTTGAGTAGGTGAATAATTAGCTACGGGTCTGAAACCTCACCAAGTAAAAGCTCTCCCAAAAGTAGGTGAATGAGTAATTTGAGAAAAATTGGATATCTGCAATACTTTTACAGATAATTCACATTTACTCATTTTGAGTAGGTGAGTAATTAGCTACGGGTCTGGAACTTCACCATGTGAAAGCTCTCCCAAAAGTAGATGAATGAGTAATTTGATAAAAATTGGATATCCACAATACTTTTAGAGATAATTAGCATTTACTCATTTTGAGTTGGTGAATAATTAGCTACAGGTCTGAAACTTCACCAAGTGAAAGCTCTTCCAAAAGTAGGTGAATGAGTTATTTAAGAAAAATTGGATATCCCCAATACTTTTAGGGATAATTCACATTTACTCATTTTGAGTAGGTGAGTAATTAGCTACGGGTCTGAAACTTCACCATGTGAAAGCTCTCCCAAAAGTAGATGAAGCAGTTATTTGAGAAAAATTATGTCATTATTTTGCCACAAATAAGAAAATAGCTATTACTCACTTATGGCATGCAATAGAACCCCAAACTATATGCATTTACCCTGCAGTCACAATTTCAAAGTAGGTATTACTCGGCTATCCAATGTGCAACAGGTCTGAAACTTTACTATGTGATAGGTTATCAAAAACTAGATGAATAACATATTTGAAAATATTTCCCTAACTTTAATACTTTTGAAGATATTTGACATTTACTTATGTTGTTATTTTGCTACAAATAAGAAAATAGCTATTACTCACTTATGGCATGCAATAGAACCCCAAACTACATGCCAGCTTATAGCTAAGGACAAAGTAGCTGAACAACATATTTGAAGAAAAAGCTGTAACTGCAATAGTTTTGGAGTTACAATGGATTTACTCAACAGTAACAATTTCAAAGTAGCTATTACTTAGCTATGCAATGTGCAACAGGTCTGAAACTTTACTATGTGATAGCTTACAAAAAAGTAGATGAATGACATATTTGAAAAGAATTCCGTAACTTTAATACTTCTGAAAATATTTGACATTTACTTATGTCATTACTTTGCTACTAATAAGAAAATAGCTATTACTCACTTATGGCATGCAACAGAACCCCAAGCTACATGCCAGCTTATAGCTAAGGACAAAGTAGGTGAACAACATATTTTACGAAAATATTGTAACTGCAATAGTTTTGGAGTTACAATGGATTTACTCAACTGTAGAATTTTAAAGTAGCTATTACTCAGCTATCCAATGTGCAACAGATCCGAAACTTTACTATGTGATAGCTTATGAAAAAGTAGATGCATAAGATATTTGAAAAAAATTCCCTAACTTTAATACTTTTGAAGATATTTGACATCCACTTATGTCATGATTTTGCTACAAATGAGAAAATAGCTATTACTCACTTATGGCATGCAATAGAACCCCAAACTATGTACCATCTTATAGCTAAGGACAAAGTAGATGAACAACATATTTTAGGAAAATACTCTAACTGCAATAGTTTTGGAGTTACAATGGCTTTACTCAAGAGTCAGAATTTCAAAGTAGCTATAACTCAGCTATCCAAGGTGCAACAGGTCTGAAACTTTACTATGTTATAGCTTACCAAAAAGTAGATGGACAACATATTGAAAAGATTTCCCTAACTTTAATACTTTTGAAGATATTTGACATTTACTTCTTCTGTTATTTAGCTACAAATGAGGAAATAGCTATTACTCACTTATGGCAAGCAATAGAACCCCAAACTATGTACCATCTTATAGCTAAGAACAAAGTAGCTGAACAACATATTTTAGGAAAACACTCTAACTGCAATACTTTTTAGTTACAATAGCTTTACTCAACAGTCAGAATTTCAAAGTAGCTATTACTCAGCTATCCAAGATGCAACAGGTCTGAAACTTTACCATGTCATAGCTTACCAAAAAGTAGATGGACAACATATTTGAAAAGATTTCCCTAACTTTAATACTTTTGAAGATATTTGACATTTACTTCTTCTGTTATTTAGCTACAAATGAGGAAATAGCTATTACTCACTTATGGCAAGCAATAGAACCCCAAACTATGTACCATCTTATAGCTAAGAACAAAGTAGCTGAACAACATATTTTAGGAAAACACTCTAACTGCAATACTTTTTAGTTACAATAGCTTTACTCAACAGTCAGAATTTCAAAGTAGCTATTACTCAGCTATCCAAGATGCAACAGGTCTGAAACTTTACCATGTCATAGCTTACCAAAAAGTAGATGGACAACATATTTGAAAAGATTTCCCTAACTTTAATACTTTTGAAGATATTTGACATTTACTTCTTCTGTTATTTAGCTACAAATGAGAAAATAGCTATTACTCACTTATGGCATGCAATGGGACCCCAAACTATGTACCATCTTATAGCTAAGGACAAAGTAGCTGAACAACATATTTGAAGAAAAACTTGTTACTGCAATTGTTTTTGAGTTATGAGCCCTTTACTCAAAGTAGCTAAGATTGCTATTACTCACTTATCTTTAGGTCTAAGTCAATAAAACCAAAAAAATTTTCAAGAGCATGAAAATTCATTGGGACAATTAATTTACAAAAAATCTGTAGCTGTAGCAGTTTTGGAGACATCTGCGTGACTAACTAACGCACTCACGCACGCACGCACGCACACACAGACATCATTTCATAATCACCCTCCCGGGCTAAAGCCCGGCGGGAGATAAAAAAGGATGTTGGATATCGGATGTTGTTTCCTGTCAAGTAATATACTAAACTTTGAATGAGCTCTTTGTTGAGCCAAAATTTCATCAACAAGGAATCAACTCAAACTAGAGGAATGCTTTTGCTAACAAAAGTGAAGCGTCCCTTAAAGTTTAAAATGCTTTGTGGTTTTAATAAGCATGCTGTAAAGCTAAGAATGCACAAAGCTGCACCGTATGCTTCCCCAATACCTCTTAATACATTCTGAAGCTATAAAAGCAACAATAAAGGAGATATAAGGCAAAAACTGAAAATCAGCTATTTTATGACCCCAGTTTGACCCATAAGGGGGGGGGTGGGGGGCGGGGGGTAAAAGTGACCGGCTATTTAGACTCTCCACATATGCTTTCCTAATACCTCTTAATACATTTTGAAGGTATAAAAGCAACGATAAAGGAGATATACGGCAAAACTCCAAAGCAACTATTTTATGACCCCAGTTTGACCCATAAAGGGGGGTTGGGGGATAAAACTAACCGGCTATTTAGATTCTCCACATATGCTTTCCCAATACCTCTTAATACATTCTGAAGCTATAAAAGCAACGATAAAGGAGATATAAGGCAAAAACTCCAAAGCAGCTATTTATGACCCCAGTTTGGCACATAAGGGGGGGTCGGGAGGTAAAACTGACCAGCTATTTAGACTCTCCACGTATGCTTTCCCAATACCTCTTAATATATTCTGAAGCTATAAAAGCAACAATAAAGGAGATAAAGGCAAAAACTCAAAATCGGCTAAATTTGACCCCAGTTTGACCCACAAGGGGGGATCGGGGGGTAAAACTGACTGGCTATTTAGACTCTCCATATGTGCTTTCCCAATACCTCTTAATACATTCTGAAGCTATAAAAGCAATAATAAAGGAGATATAAGGCAAAAACTCAAAATCAGCTATTTTATGACCCCAGTTTGACCCATAAGGGGGGGGGGCGTGGGGTAAAATTGACCGGCTATTTACACTCTCCACATATGGTTTCCTATTACCTCCCAATACATTTTATAGCTCTAAATGCAATACTTAAGAAGATAATAGGGGGGTTGGCCTAAATTTAAGGCTTTCAGATTGGAAGGTGTCAGAAAATCACTCATAAATGAGACATTTTTCAAGGGATTGCTCCCCAAATCTTATCAGCTCGCGTTTTCGATAGTATGAACAGGTGTGTCAAATTATAAGTCTCTGTAGCAAGTAGTTTTTCCTGAACTGTGATGGGGGGGGGGGGGGGGGTGTACTTCAAAAAATAGTTTTGATCATGTGACCTTCATAAAGGTCAAAGGTCAAATTTAAGCATGCAGAAATATTTTCCCACGCCTAAGGTATATAACTGCCAAATATGGTTTGAAACCTTCTAATAATAAGGGAGATATTCAAGGGAGACCATAATGCGGCGGTGGCGAGGAAACTGAGGCGAAAACAAATAAGCGCCCTTTCAGGGACGCTTAATTATTTGTACCTGTCACTTCCACCGTCACTTTTATTACACCACACTATACCTACAAAATGCAGTACAAACGTCACACAGGCCAATTCTAGGTACAGCTTCATCCATAATAAATCATTATTCAGTTCCAATCCACTGAGATAATGGCTGTTACAGGGGGCTCAGTAAAGACTAGACAGATGGAGTTTATGGCATTTTGAATTGGCAAAAACAACTCTTTTCCACCAAGACATTGGTAGTTTTTTTCTTACTTAAATTAACATAAAATTATCAATTTCCATTATTTTTGATTGAAGAATGACATACTTTGCCGAATGTATCATCACAAAGAGTACAAATGTGTCACAATATGCATTTATGTGTAGAAATCCATCCACCAATGAATTAACCATAACATTGTAATACTTTATTGATTTTGGACATAATTTATCATTATTTTCTCTAAATTTATTTTCTGTAAGTGTAATGTATATTTCTTATACCGTAAATGACCTATTTAGCGCACCCGCCCTTGTAAGCGCACCCTACCCCTACAAATGGATGGTCCCTGACAACTTTTACTAGAAGCTCTAGTGGGTGGACGATATTATGCGGTAACGGTGAATAATGGTGGTCGGTTACAAGTGTTTTCTAATAATCGATTATTCTGCTTAAATCTTACCTTTCTTAATTTTTCTCAATATCCACATATTTTTTATATATTGCACGTATTTTTACTCAATAATTTAACATTTTTGTCATGACTTTCGAGTTTGTTTTCATCTACCGCCATATTTACAGGAAGTGGGTATTTCTAAATGTCGAATTACCGTTTTTCTACCGGATTGACCTAGACTTCATCCCGGAAAGTGTTTCATGATGGGTGCGCTAAAAGGGGAATTTTTTTGCACCAAATATTGAATAAAAATAGACTTTGCTTAGCGCACTGTGCGCTAAATAGGTCATTTACGGTAATTAGTTTCTTGAAGTTTAATGCACAGTATTATGACAACATTTGTACTCATTAAAAGATAATGGTGAAAAGGTACTCTGGTAGATTTACAAATCTACTGGCCTTAGCAGCCCTCTCTGCAACTGGAAATAATGTTTCATGAAATACCAGAAGTAGTATAGGAGGGATGAGAGTAATTTACTTATTTAAGTGTCAGTAAATGCCTTGACAAACGTAAAACTAACTACTGGTACATAGTACTATTTTTACAAACATCTTGCAGTCTTCATGCATCAGTCAGTCAAGTATTATCAGAATCTATATCAACATTTGGCTCATCTCTCCTTCCTTTAATCTTAAAAATGTCTGTTTCATTTGACAAATCTTCTACAATACAAAGCTTAAGTCTCCCAAATGTTTGAAGTCCGTGCTGTGATAACTGGCAATAACAGGAGTTTGGGTTTAATAACATGGAGGCTACACAGACTTTCTTTCTAGTTTGTTAATAAATTTTCGACTCCCAAAGCTTTGGAATAAATAACATGGGCACTCCCTCTAAGCAGATATTTTATTTGGTGAATACATCTTCCAGTGTGATATCGAGGTTTTGGGCTCCCGAATGTTTGGATAATAGGGTTTCACTTTATATGCATGGCCAGTGTCTCCTCTAATTTCACATCATCTTCTAGGTCTTCATCAGCAGGGGCACTCATGTCACTTTTGAACACATTGAAGATGTCAGTGACCTTATCAAGATTTAATGGGTAGAAGCCCCTCTCTTCAAATGCTTTCATGGCATACATAGGTGTGATCACCTTATAGTAGACTTGGTGCATGATGTTACACACCTCAGTCTGCGTCAGCGCTTCATCCAATGAGCCATCTTTCATTAATTCTTCCACAGCTTTATCGTACTCGTGCCTCAAAGGACCAAAGAAGCCAGCATCGTAGCAGCTCACAGTCTCAGAACTGTATGCTGGCGTGACAAGTAGAACCATCTTATGACCAAACGAAGACTCAACCAGTGAGGTGCAGATGTCAGACTTACAGCCGTCATAAAGAATTAGTGTGTGCTGCTCCCCTACATCCCCCAGTAAGTACTGGATGAGATGCTCCTCCACATACTTCTGTAAGGTATCTACAGAGGGCCTACCATTGGGTGAGACTGCATAATTTATGCCAGCCTGAAGGAAATCCTCAGAATCATCAGTCTGAACAATGAAATAAGGAGGTAAAATCTGTCCTTCTGCAGTATAGCAACTAAGGACGGTAATCCGTTCTCCACTGCCAACATTACTAAGTTCACCCTCAGCACCGACCCCTTTAACTTTGGATGGCAGGACAATCTGCGTCTCCTCTAGCCTGAGAAGATACTCTGGCTTATCCTCAAGGTCATAGTTCTCGCACGTTATGCCTAGTTCCTCATAGAAATTCTCAATGGTCTTCTTGGCCAGTTTGCGGTCCCTGTCATTTGCAAGAGCCTTCAGGGCATCCATACGGAGCTCAGATCGCCGGCTGAAGAATTCCTTGGTCCACCGCTTGCTGACAAGAGTGGGTTTGCCTGTTTTGGAATTGACCTTGGGCCGGTGGCCATAACTGACAGCTAGATATGACGCCAGCTTCCTGATTTCAGACATGTAACAGCCAAAGCCATAAGCTGCAAGCATGTGTATGCTTCGTACCATGCCTACCTCTTCATACGTACTGAACAGCCGATCTGGACCTGGGCTGAATTTACCCTTTTTTGTGTTGCCATGAACACGGTCATATAATGTGTTCTTGGGTATACCCATGAGTCTGGCAGCTTTGGCTATAGGCATGCCCTCTTGACATAATTCATAGGCTTTCATCATGTCCTCTGGGGTGTATCTTCTGTAGGGCTTTTCTCTCTGAAAACACAATATTACAACAGGTTTTACGAGAGTATGTTAAGCCTTGACATGAAACGATGGACTCAAAAGTTGCTGTTAGATTTTTGTTTATCTGAAGAACCTGCACAGCCTCCTTCAAAAAAAAAAGTTGTACAAAATCATAAATTTAATATTTTCACGGGTAAAATTGATATAATAAAACATACTTCTCGTAAAACTGCTGTAATATCAGTTTCCAGAAGGAAATTGCTTTCCTCCACAAACTCAGCAAAAATTACAAAACCAAGAAATTCAGTCTAAAGTACTTAATTCCACAGGTTATTTTTTCCACAAAAATACAAATTTTATTTTTTTTTTTTGTAGAAGTCAAATGCTGTTATCTCAATTAATGTGTGGCTGTTTTATTAGTCATACAGATCAAATGAAACCGCAATAGTCAGGAACCCCCCAAGAAACTTCTTCACACTTGAAATAGTGCTCCCAATAAGGAACAAGGTGAACTTTACCTAATACCCAAACCTAAAGCGGAAATGGAACGTTGAAGAGGCAATAAAAGTGTAAAGGTCTGTGCACAGCAAACTTACAAGATATAAGTTTATAATAATTAAGTTGCCAACTAGTACAACATACCTTGACGATACAAATTGGCAATGATAAAAAACAAAATAGAAATTCTATAGGTTTATTCCTTACCATCAGCATAAGCCTGAGAATGGTTCAACTATAATGACCGTAACTTCCTTACTTATAGTCCAATATCAAAATGTTTTCACAGTCTTGTTAAGTGAAAAGATTGATAGAATCTAAAATCATAAGAGTGGACTTTCAATATACGATTTTCATAAATTTCAATATCACAATTTCAGAAATACACTTGTTTTCCTAGTTTACATTTTTGAGAAAAAGGCTCGTTTTTTTCATCACTGACCATGTGTTTGACTCTTTTTTTTTTCTATTTATTAAAAAAACTTTTTCGCAGAAATATTGATACATGATCCCTTCCTTATTAACAATCCATATTTGCCTCATAGTTGTGAGACTGCTATAAAATTACTTCATTTCATGTTCTTTAAATTCTGTAAAGAGGTTAGAATATGAAGTCTCATATGGACAACAGCAGGTGGAATTTTCGACTTGGGAGAAGGTACTCGTTAAGAATAATCAAAATTTGTGCAGATTTTGCATAACAAGAGACCAGGCATCTAAACGAAGTCACAGAAATCACAAATGTGTAAATAATTTCCCACAAGTCTTGTGAATACAGGGTACTGAAAAGAATGCTGCGATCACGTCTGATCTGATTATTGGATTACTCACCCCATGGGAACCTCCGACCTTCCTTTTCTTGGGTTGTTGAGGACTCTCGGTATCGGAAGCCTTCTCTTTGCCCCGGCCTTTCTTACGGATCAGCTGTAACACTCTTGGGTCTATCACTGACTTGCGCTTCTGACCTGAAATACCAGGCTTGTGTAAGATTTATCTATTTCTGCAAATCTCCTTCATAAACGATACCATATTGACCTAATTATCCAGCTTTACACCCAAGCTTGTTTTTAATAAAATTAGATAATTAGATATTTCCTAAGGTACGGCTCAAGACCCTTTCAAAAGCAGATGGTTGATTGACCAAGACATTCCAATATTGTTTACACAAATAATAAAGGTGAGTCTTACATCTTTTCCACTAACTTAGATTGCAATTTACCAGTTATTAACCTCCGCCAAGGAGAGTTTCGCTGGAGTTTTTAAAATACTTGTATTTCAGAAAAAATGCGCAAGTGGCTTGCAAAAGTCAGCAGTCCTTGTATCCTGATACATAGACCATTTAAGTGAAACACCAAAATGGTTGGAGAGCTAAGAAAACTAGACACAGATCATTAATCTCAATAAAATTGTCATTTTTTTATGAGTTTTTTTAGGTTTCATAGCCATTTTATTGAGCATGTTTTTCACCAACATCTCTTCCTGTTATTGAGCCAATATGTGCTTGGAGCTATACCAGGAAACCTGGACGGAAACATATTATTACATTGCTAAGGTGGAGAACAGCTGTGTAAGAAAACATGTCCTTCCTGGTTGTGTGACTGTGTATGAATGACATGGAAAGGTGAGTCATTGTAGGTAATGATTTTCCTTATCCAATGTAAAACACATGATTGGATACATAGATTGAAATCTGCCCCTAGTATCAAGGAATTCAGTCAAAGTATAATCTGTCTTGCCAACCTTCGGATAGATCAGTTTCATTGCCCTGGGAAGCACTGGCATCATCTGTATCCATCTCCTCCTCCTGTTTCAGATCTGTGTCCCCTTCATCTGGAGAAATATAAACACAGAACTGTACTAGTGTATGGATTGAAATGCAGTTTCAATATTGATATCAAACTCTAATTTGGCTCTGCATATTCACCAACATTAAAATATTGCTTCATGCCATAAAATGCATTATTTTGCACCCACTGATCCTCCAGTTATTAAAAACCATTTTGGTAACACACAAGATGTACAAAACCCACCATGAATTTTAACACAAGCGGGCTATAAAAGCAACTAAATTTCATGAAAAATCTCAGAATAAATCTTCTAATATATGAATATTGATGATCAAACTACAGGGAACAGATAAACTTCAACACTCTTTTGTCAATCTTTCCTAGTGGGTGCTGTAAATGATACTGAAATTTACACTCTTAGTATAAATACTGAAATATCGCTACATCTGATGTGAGCCGAGTACGCTGAATGGTAAACACTAAATATTTGTTCACTAGCAGGACTATTTGAATATCATTTGATAACAACAAATATTTTTTGTGATTTTAATTTCTTATAAAATTCATATATCCAAGATGTGGTCCTTTAAATGTTTTTTTTTTTTTATAAATACGTAAACACCCTATAAGGATTTCCTGTGAACCAATTTTACATTTCATTTTTCAGAATAAACTATTAACTGCTGGTTAAACGAGAATTATCTTTGAGATGGACCAAATGATCAGTAGGCCCAATCTTCTATGAAAATATGACTTTCCTAGGAAGGTAACCCTGCACAAATCCCTATAACTTAGGGTTTGAAATTTGCTTTTCAACATATGCTAGGTTAGAATATCACTTTATAATGCCAAGTGGTTACATAGCACAAAGGATACTATTTTTTGCCCATCTATAAAACTTAATATCTATGGATGTTTATTTTTTTTTTACCATATTTTCAACATAGTGACAAGTTGAACATTTTATGTTATATTTCTCTATTTTTACCAGTTATGAAAGTGTTGGATTGATGATCGGAATTCGCTAATTTGTGGAGAAAACAAACATCAAACCCAAAATTTTTAATAATTTCACAGTAGTGTTTAATAAAGAGCAGAGTGACAGTAAGAGAGAACTCAAGTACCAAATTAACCACTCATTACAGCCTTGCAGCCAACTGCATTTACTTACCAAATGACTTGTCTATGTGAATGAATTACAAACTACTCTTGATGGCTTTAAAAATTGTTAAATTTTGCTTAACCTACCTTGCTCTTTGATGTTTTCTTTTGCAGCTGTATCTTCCACATTATCTCCCTCCACCATACTATAACTGGAACAAATATCATTGTTGTTTGATGAATTTAACAATGGCACTCTACGTTAGTGTACAATTTATGCTATCACATTTTATATTTCAATTTCAGAAAATATTAGTAAATCTTTCAACTTGTGCCTGTTTTGTTTGTAGTGACTTGTGTGAATTCATAGAATAACCAAGTACAAAGTAGTAAAGCTGGATCACTGAAAAACTGCTCAGATATAGTTTATGTCTTCGGCCCCCAGTTCAAATATTTTAGCACTTTAGTTATACCCATATACACTAACCTCTGCTCACTCTCTCCTGTAGTTTCTTGCTTTGCTACACTTTTCTCTGTTACGTCACTGACCACTCCACTGACCGCTGTCTCTTCCTCTCCAGTTTGACCCTCTGTCTTACTACTTTTCTCTTCACTCTCTGGATCCTTTGAGTTTACGTCATCTTCTCTGCCTTCCTCTTGGATTGAAGACTGCTGCCTTTTTTCAGTCTCTGTCAGTTAAAAACACATGCATAAATAACAGCATAATAATTAACTCCGCTAAGCAGGATATGGTTTCTAGAGTATATTTGTTTGCAATGTAACTCGAAAAGTTATGGACAGATTTCGAAAAATTTTTTTCTTTTTCTTTGGAAATTATCAGAAATTGTCCAAAATAACTCAAAGATCATTAAGTTTTGGTAGTATACTGAATCACCATCTAGATCGGGGAATTTTATGACAGGATTTTTACCATTGCACTTATAGGCAGTATTGGAGGGGTTGGACCTTGGCGGAGGTATGCGCTCTCCTAGTGTTATGTATGGTTCTGTTGTGACTAGCGGTGTCACGGTCAAATTGTGATAATAAGATATTATGACCGCAACTTCAAAATCTTGGTACCTAATGCTGGCACAATGTTTGTAGAAGTTTAACAGCTCGCTCGCTGACTGCCTGGTTCAAACATCTGAAATTTGGACTCGGCAAAACATAAATTTAGAAATCACCAACCACAGCACAAGAGATTTCATATCTATTTATGCCCTACTAATGAAACTTTGAGAATAGGGTGAATTTTTTTTTTCAAAATATCTGTGGACAATATGTTTTTACCAAATTTTTAGCATACTGGCAAGACCCAAAATTATAAACACTTTCACAGCACTAATGATACCATAGAGAGAAAAAAAAATGTTGTAATATATTTGGCAAGTAATATATCCATTCTGAAAAAAAGATGCATTTTAGTACAACCCCAATTGAATAGGTTATTCACAGGAAGTGAATCTCACAAACCCAAAACATGGCAGTTTCTTCTCAATGAAATCAGTCCTCAAATTTTCAAAAATATTAAAGTCTGCACTTTCTTCAGATTTCTAGTTTCCTTCCCAATAGTTTAAGCTTTCCTGCAGTTTTATGTGTTGATAAGCGAGACGGTGGTTGTAGAATCTTGTCAGGATATTTCAATAAAATGCTCTCAATACCGAGATATCAGGGTCACCAACCCATCCCACCAGAAATATATTTCTACTAAACCAGGCTTTCCAGAAAGTAAGGTAAATTTTAATAGCCTTCTTTTGTATCTACTTAAATTTTATTTCAGGGCTTCAACTGTGATCAGTGCATGCTTGATCATCTGTCTGAAAATAGGAAACACAAAATTGGGAAAAGATTCCTAACACTAGTAGAACAAGAGGGTCAGAAATGCCCCAAAAGACGGGTTGCGCAGGCAGCAATAAGATTATGTTGATGGTCAGACAAACAGACAAAAAACGGACAAACGAATGGACGGAATTACACCAATTTCAAAAGGAACCTAGATATGATGGTGATCTATCTCACCGTCAAGTTTGAATTCGATTGGACAAAGCATTTTCGAGTTAGAGTCTGGAAATGATGTTGACGGTCAGCCAGATGGACGTCAGACACATCAATCTAACAGGTGGGTTGGTTACATGCAACCCACCTAAAAATAGCATCAGAGATGCCCGTACCCCTCAGCATGAGGAAATAGTTTTCAACACCGAGACATACAGAAGTAGTGAAACAGCACAAAGACCGGAATACTTTCGGCGCAGTGTCATTTATATATTAAATAATGTTTCAGTAGAGAAAATAACATCTAAGAGAAAGAAAATGTATGTAAAGATAAAGTACTAAAACAAGACAATTCAATAGCAAGATGACAGTATTAATCAGTAAACTAAAAAATATGCAGCTGTAAAATTTATTAATTGGAGAATAGCTGTCAATGGAAATAGAATAATGATGTAAAAGTGCACATAATAATCAGTTGCACCTATCCATATATCCTTGTCATAAGAGAAAGATGTCTCAAATATGGCAGCTGAACACACTTTGTCAGAGCAAAAAGGTCACACCATGATGCACACATACATTTACATACACCCCCTAACCAATGTCCCTACCAAGTGTCAACCTTCTACACCTTATGGAATCCAAGAAATAGCCCTGACAAGATTTTATAGGTCAAGGTCAAATCAAGGTCACACCATGACGATGCACACCTACACCTCCTAACCAATGTCTGTACCAAGTATCAACTTGCTATACATTACCATTTCCAAGATATAGCCCGGACAAGATTTTAAAGGTAAAGGTCACTATGGCAAGGTCAAAGGTCAAATCAAGGTCACACCATGACAATGTACACCTACAATCCCCCACCAATGTCTCTGTCAAGTATCAACTTTCTGCACCTTACAGTTTCGGAGATATTGCCAGGACAAGATTTTTTAGGTCAAGGTCACTACGGCAAGGTCAAAAATCAAATCAAGGTCACACCATGATGAGGCACACCTACACCTCCTAAACCAATGCCCCTACCAAGTATCAACTTCCTACACCTTACCATTTCCAAGATATAGCCCGGACAAGATTTTATAGGTCAAGGTCACTACGGCAAGGTCAAAGGTCAAATCAAGGTCACACCTTGATGTTGCACACCTATACCCCCTAACCAATGTCCCTACCAAGTATCAACTTCCTACACCTTACAATTTCCTAGATAAAGCCCGGACAAGATTTTATAGGTCAAGGTCACTACGGCTAGGTCAAATCAAGGTCACACCTTGATGTTGCATACCTACACCCCCTACCCAATGTCCCTACCAAGTATCAACTTCCTACACCTTACGGTTCGGGAGATACAACACGGACAAACTTTTTCCCGTAGCCTGCCCATCTGGGCTGTGGGGTAAAATATCAAAGATAGGTTTTACAGCCAACAGTCACAGTCTTATTGTGACTGCCACTTATAACTGTCAGAGTAAAATCCACACAGTATCTGATTAGATGCCACACTTGCTAACCATTGGGTCACTGAGGTCCTTGTAACACCAGTACAAGTCACATAAATGTATATAAGCAATTAAGGCTCATGGTAAGGTACAAAGAGAGATGAAAACGAGGCCTCACCAGAGGCCGACAGTGTCTCCTGCTCTGTCTTCTTGGGTGAGTCTTTGAGGGGCTTTTTCTGTTTTTCCTGGTCCATGACATACTCATCTGAGAAGCGTTTGGATGATTTCCTGACTCGCTGAGACTTTCTCACACCAGATGGAGAGCCTTCCTCATCTAGCATATCTGTTTGATTCACATCTAAAGACAGAAATATGGTCGAAATAAAAGTGCAATAAAAACAGCAATTATATAACTAACCTGAACTGACCAAAGGAATATAAAAGCAGCTATTTTACTGTAGATATTAAAATGTATGCCAAAGTTTATGTTTTGGAACAAATTTTGCGATTTGCACTAGTGGTAAAACCCAATACATGATTTTGTCAAGATAGCGTATAAGTTACATAAATGTTTATATTGAAACCAAATGATAATATGAATATTCACCAAACAGCATGACCCAATATTTGAACAGTCATTCTAATATTTTTTAGCTTTCACTTTTATCAAAAATAGCATGAGAGATGCCCGTACCCCACAGCCTGGGGAAATAGTTTTCAACACCATGAGATACAGAAGTAGTGAAACAGTACAAAGATCTGGATACTTTCAGAGCAGTGTCAGTTATATAAAGCTCCAAATAATGTTTCAGTAGAGAAAATAACATTTAAGAGAAAGAAAGTAAAGAAGATAAAGTATTAAAACAAGACAATTCAATAGCAAGGTGACAGCATTAATTATTATAAAGACCGGAAGTGCGCAGACCACACAAAACAATGCAGTGCGCATATTTTTGCGTACATTTATCTGAGGCAATAAATGGACGATCGCCGATAATAGAGAACCAAACGATACACACAAAATATAGTGCGACAAATAGGTGTGTATAACAACATATTTACAATAATATTTATGGATTAATAAAAGAAACCGGTCTTTATAATAGAAATAAATCCTCAGGTTCGTACTTTATGACCTCTATAAAAGGACGGAACTTCCGGCATAATAGACTGGTGCTCCGCGCTCGTCCATTATCCGCCGTACCGTCCTTTTATAGAGGTCATAAAGTACGAACCTGAGGACTTTATTTCTACAGTAAACTAAAAGTGATGAAGCTGTAAGATTTATTACTTGGAGAATAACTGCCAATGGAAATTGCACAATTATGTAAAAGTGCATATAATAATCAGTTGCAGCAATCTATACAACTTTGTCATAAGAGAAGGATTTCTCAAATATGGCAGGTGAACACACTTTGGCAGAGGCAAAGTTAAAGGGCACACCATGATACCCCCTAACCAATGCCCCTACCAAGTGTCCACTTTCTACACCTTTCGGAATTCAAGAAAAGGCCTGCATAAGATTATAAAAAATTCATGGTCACTACGACAAGGTCAAATCAAGGTCACACCATTACGTTGCACACCTAAACCCCTTACCAATGTCCCTACTGAGTATCAACTTCCTACACCTTATGGTTTCCGAGATACAGCCCGGACAAGATTTTATAGGTCAAGGTTACTACGGTAAGGTCAAAGGTTAAATCAAGGTCATACCATTATGTTGCACACCTACACCACCTAACCAATGTCCCAATGTCCATACCAAGTATCAACATCCTACACCTTATGGTTTCTGATGTATAGCCCGGACAAGATTTTATAGGTCAAGGTTACTACAGCAAGGTCAAACATTGAATCAAGGTCACACCATGACGTTGCACACCTACATCCCCTAACCAATGTCCCTAGCAAGTACCAACTTCCTACATCTTTTGGTTTCTGAGATATAGCCCAGACAAACTTTTTCCGGCTGCCCACCCATCCGGACATCATGGGTGAAAACAATACCCAGACAGCCATTACAGGCTGTGGGTAAAAATTGTTTTTGATCATGTAACCTTGATTAAGGTCAAATTTGAACCTGTCAAAAACTGTCCCATGCCTATAGATTATAACTGCCACACATCATTTTGATAGGCCTAAAATTAAGGGAGATATTCAACTTAGATAATATTGCAGCATATTTTGTAAAAATTTTGAACTTTCACCAGGTAAAATCACAAAAAATAGCATCTGAGATGCCCGTAGCCCACAGATAATGTTTAAGTAGAGAAAATAACATCTAAGTGAAAGAAACTGCATGTAAAGATTAAGTATTGAAACATGACAATTCAGTAAACTAAAAATTATGAAGCTTTAAGACTTCTCCCATTTTGATGTTCATTTGTATGGTCGAATTATGGTTTGAATGTTTTGAATATTACCCATACATACAGATGTGGCAATACATGCTTTCATGTGGAGTTGGGGCAAAACCTGTGGCTCACTTGATGCAATACCATCTGTTACAATGGGAAGTTGCAAAAGTAAAACAGTTAATGAATTCTAATATGACTTTAACAGTGCTTAATCTACATCAAAAGACACCCAAAGGTGCAACAACCAAGTTTCAAGTAAAAAGATATAAGAGAGATAAAATAGTATCATATATCCCCGTAGAGATAAAATAGCATCAGATATGCAATATCAAAGGTTAAATCCAGGTCACACCATGACGTTGCACACATATAACCCCCGGCCAATGTCCCTAACAAATATCAACTTCCTACACCTTATGGTTTCCGAAATATAGCCGCCCAAGACAAGACATTATAGGTCAAGGTCACTATGGCAAGGTTAAAGGTCAAATCAATGTCATCACCGTGACATTTTACATCTACACAATCACCCTAGCCAATGTCCCTACCGAGTATCAACTTCCTACACCTTACGGTTTCGAAGATATACCCCGGACAAGATGTTAAAGGTCAAGGTCACTACAGCAAGGTCAAAGGTCAAATCAAGGTCACGCCATGACGCTGCACACCTACACCGCCTAACCAATGTTCCTACCAAGTATCAACTTCCTACACCTTATGGTTGCCGAGATATAGCCCGGACAAGATTTTATAGTTCAAGGTCACTACAACAAGGTCAAAGGTCAAATCAAGGTCACGTCATGACGTTGCACACTGACAACCCCTAACCAATGTCCCTACCAAGTACCAACTTCCTACACCGTACAGTTTCCGAGATATAGCCTGGACAAGTTTTTATAAGTCAAGGTCACTATGGCAAGGTCAAATCAAGGTCAGACCATGACGTTGCACACCTACACCCCCTAATTAATGTCCCTACCAAGTATCAACTTCCTACACCTTACGGTTTCCGAGATATAGCCCAGACAAGATTTTATAGGTCAAGGTCACTACAGCAAGGTCAAAGGTCAAATTAAGGTCACACCATGACGTTGCACACCTACACGCCCTAACTAATGTCCCTACCAAGTATCAAATTCCTACACCTTATGGTTTCCCAAGACATAGCCCGGACAAGATTTTCAAAGTCAAGGTCACTACAGCAAGGTCAAAAGTCAAATCCAGGTCACACCATGATGTTGCACACCTACACCCCCTAACCAATGTCCCTACCAAGTATCAACTTCCTACACCTTGTGGTTTCCGAGATACAGGCCGGACAAACTTCTTTCCGCCGCCCGCCCACCCATCCAGACACTATGGGTGAAAACAATACCCCGACAGCCCTTAAGGGCTGTGGGGTAACTAGCCGTAACTGCAAAAATTAAAACGTAAACAGAAAACAACTTGGGGTTTTCCCACTGTAGTCAAGGGGATAGTTAAATCAGCCAATCACAAGCAAGGATAGATAAAGCATGGCATGAATGAGGTAGACGTTTGTGAAAGGCCTTTAGTTTATATTTTGAAATATATAGTTTTATAGTTTTTTATTTAGTATCTGATTTTTTTTTTTTTTGTTTGGTTCACATTTCTGATTCCATGATCAGCAATAATCGATCTTTGTTCACATCAGTCCGATTCAAACATAGACAGGTAAAATTGTACCAATCTCCCAGCACTATTTATGACCTTCTTTTCATGCAAATACCAAAATATTCAATCCCATTGTTTCAACTCATTCTTAACTACTTTTTCAATCAAAATGATAGATATGGATTTTTTCTTTTCATTGCCACCATATTTATAGGAAATGGTTATTTCTGATATATAATAACTATCAAAGACCTTAGCAACAACCACAACAAAAAGGTGTATAGATTCAGATAGCGAACTGTCACCCTCTCTCTCCCCTCTCCCACCCCTCCATGTCATTTATAATGAAGTCTGTTACCAAATTATTATGCGTTTCAATTAAATTCCCTCAGACAACCACCATATTTACAGCAAATGGGTATTACTGGTATATAATAAATATTAAAGACCTTAGAAACAACCACTACAAACAGATGTATAGATTCAGATGTGTTCCAATTCAATTCAGTTGGACAACCACCATATTTACAGGAAATGGGTATTAATATGCGTTCTAATTAAAGTCCCTCGGACAACACACAAGTTACGCAACCTCTATTAACCTAACTCACTGAGAAAGTAACATTTTGTCCTCATAGTAAAAGGATCATAATATGGTAGGTGCATTTTATACATCAAAAAGAAAACTAAATTGGAGATTAGAAATGAGTATATGTGAAGGTCACATAATACCACAACTCTTGTCTTACATTGTACAGTTTTTTTATATCGCCAAGGACTATTTTGCTTTCAATTTTACTTCATCTGACATACTTAGGTTCAGTTAATAATAAACTGACTGAGCTAAACACCTGAAAAAACTTATATAAACTACTAAGCTATACATTTGTGTGTATCTTTTATGACACACATAAATAACTGAACCTTTATTCTCTGAATCTGTACAATGTTCCACAGCTTCTGACTTTGAAATATCCATGGACTTTAACTCATGGATTGTTTTCTTTAATGCCTGTACCATATCTTCCATCTAAAACACAACAACACTGGTGTCTTTATTTTAGAACTAACAATAATCAGTTGTCACAATCCATATATTTTTGTAATAGGAGAAATATATCTCAAATATATCAGCAAAAAACATTCTAACAAAGCCTAGGTCAAAGGTCAAATCAATGTCAGACCATGACGTTTTACATCTACACCCATGACCAATGTCAATACCAAGTTTCAACTTCCTACATCTTATGGTTTAAAAGATATAGCCCAGACAAGATTTTAAAGGTCAAAGTCACCACAGCAAGGTCAAAGGTCAAATCAAGGTCTCACCATGATGTTTCACAAAAGCCCCAACCAATATCCTCACCAAATATCAACATCCTACACCTTATGGTTTCTGATACAGCCTGGACAAGATTTTTCTCACTGCCTGGACACTGGTTTAACAATCGAAAAAAAATTTGGAAACCAGGTCCCAAAAACAATAACTCAATGAAAAAGGGATTCGCTCAAATTAGTATGTCAGCTAAATGTAAAATCTTCTGTGGGTGTACATGAAACATAACTACTAATATGCTGTTTATTTGTGACTAAAATTTGAAGGTTTTGATATGAATTCACTGTATATCGACAATATATAATAAAAGTACACATTATTGAGCATTTCTTTACAAATGTTCTACTTCTGTTGTAAATATTTGGTTCAACTGGAACCAGTTCTTGACATGTCAAACTGGTTCGTGTTTACATTTATTTGAATTGAACAGAAACAATTATCCAGTTTGCCGTCTTTAACACTACCAGATGCCGTGGAAGAAAAAAATACCCAACAGCATTTTAAGGCTGATGTTTAAAAAACATCTTAGTGACATTCTGTTTATGACAGTTTCTTGTCACCCAGTGTTTATTTGGAGTCATTATCTGAACTAGAAGAATGTTTTTGCTGACAAAAACGAAGCGGCCCTGATGAAAAAGAAGTCACCCATAAAAGATGTCAACATATGCATCATAAGCAATAGAAACTGTGAACTTTATTGCATTGTGTGTGTTACTTGTCCCTATTTTCATCTTTAATAAGTGTGCACAATTAAGTGAAGTCAGCTGAACAATACAATAGCTGGAGATTAAAAAACTCAATCATTTCACTGCAAGATGGCCATAACTTCATTCATATTGGAACTTTAGGGTGACCATAAAATAAGAATGTCCCTTTTCTCATCCTTTATAAGTGCATAAAGTTTAGCTCAGGTCAGTTGAACAAAAAGATAGCTGGAGGATGAAACTTCATTTTTCACAGTAAGGTGACCATAACTTCATTCATATTGTGACTTTAAGGTGACCATAATATGAGAATGTCCCTTCAATATCAATATATGTTAGATATGGAAAAAGAAAGGAGCCAGATGGCTTTTTTCAAATGTTATGACTTTAGGGGGCCAAAATTATATTAACAGTTTAAGGTCACCTTACAGGATAACCCTTTGGTTTGCCATCCTTTATAGGTGTGCAAAGTTTAACTGAGGTCAGTCGAACAATAAGATACTTGGAGGCTGAAAACCCCCTTATTTCACTTTAAGGTGGCTACAACTCCATTCATACTGAGAGTTTAAGGTGACCATAAGTATTATTTTTATCTAGTTTAAAACCAGTGATAATTTCAATATAAAAAATGGAAAAAGAAAGGAGCCAAAGGATTTTATTGCAATTTGATGATTTTAAGCAGGCCATATGTCCATTAACATTTTGAGTTTAAGGTCACCATAAAGTCAGGATATTCCTTTGGCAAATCTTAATATATGTGCCTGGTTTGGTTGAAAAAAGTGAAAAACTAAGTGAACTGGAGGGCTAAAACCCCCTTCTTTGACATTAAGGTGACCTTAAGATTGCAGATACAGGGCTAAAACTTCGGCATGTGAAAGATTATCAAAAAGTAGCTGAATAAGTTATTCCAACAAAACGCCGAAATCCTGACAGTTTTTGAGATACAGACCAAGTACCCATTTTTAAAAAATTGACGAAAATAAAACGCCTCCCATTCAGGCATCTATGGCCTGACCGATGAGAAAATCCTTTCCGACCTTGGAAATTTGGTCTAGAATGTACCTGATAAATTTTATAGCACAGGTGTGTGTGGTTCTTTCCAAAACGCGATGACGGGGTGTTTTGGAGTTATGCTTAAGCTTACCTTAAGTAAAGCTTAAGGTCTGCGCAAAGTATCCCAAAAATTTTTCCCGCCGCTATAGTTTTGAAAAGAGATAAGAAGGAAAGAAAATTTTGAAAGGTTAAGAAGTTATTCAAGGGAGACCATAATCCGGCGGCGGCGGTGATCAGTTGAACTTCGGTGAAAACAAATAAGCATCCCTGACGGGCCGCTTAATTAGCAATGTTTATGTAAACATTAGATATTTTCAAAAATAGCAACAAACTATAATTATACACACAATTATTTTAAATAAAGGTTTATTTTTTCCACAATGCATGTATATCTACATATATGAACAACAGTTCAAAATAAGAAATGGCACTACAACATAATTTTAACTTTATATATGCCACTTTTACTCAAAAAATATTTGTTTCTTAATTGCAACAAATAGTTTCAGTGGATTACCTGCAGCAACTCTGCAGCTTGAAGAATATTTTGCAAGTCTTCTTTCTCAGTTTCAATTTCACCAGTGTACATAAACTGCGTCACAACATTGAGCATGGCAAGTGACAGGTCCCCAAGAGGTATAGCAAAGCTGCAAGATGCAACACAAAAATAAGTAAAAGTCACCTTTTATAAACTCTTTCTTTAGAGTTTAAGCAGCCTTTTATTTTTCAAAGTTGTTGTTTGGTTAAAACACGCAATACCCAGCTAAAACTGTTTTTAGAAATTTAGTAGCAAAAACATGTCCTATAAATGGATAAGTGTGAATCAAAAAATATTATTTTCATCAAGTTGAATCTTTGCAAAGGTTTTTGCGAAAAAAAATAAAAATAAATACATAAGTAAAAAAATGGCGTTTTATCAAACAACCAGCCTTTTCTAACCTTTAATAATATTCATTTTAATCTTAAAAGAAACTTGGCCAAAAGTATAAATATTTAATACTGAAAGCACCAACTGGTTTTAAATTTTACATCCAGATGTTCTTTCTTACGGCAAAAACTAACTTATAATCAGATAAATCTGTTTTCCATTTACAACTTTAGTTTTTATTTCACTATGGAAGAAGCCTGTGTGCTTGACACTGTTTGTATAAAACAAGGAAATCAATAAATCACCTATACTTTACCACCAGTTATAAACTATATTGAACCAGATTGTGCTGACTTAATGCCAACATATCCTCAGACAGGCTATCTGTCATATGACAGGTATTTTTTGTAACACCCATTTTGTGAGATTCGTAATTATTATAAACCATTTGTCATTTTTTTTGGTCAATCTTCCTGCAATTGTAAGATTTATCCTTTTAAAAAATATTTAAAAGGTTTTAAAGTCCCTGCTGCTTAAGCAAATAGAAGGTCCACTCATTGCCCCCACTATTGTGAGATATATCAAAAAGGGAACATGCATGCTAAAAATGGAAGGGGGGTAAGGATATAATGAAGGGGATAAGACCGACAGAAAGATGCTGATATTTGTTAAAGTACACAGATCAAGTTCTGGTTGAGATGGAAATAGAGATTGTAGGGATTGTGTATGAAAAATGCCCAGATATTTGCAAACCCATAGAAAATTGTCAACATAAAAATCCCCAATATAATATCACTTACAAATGTTATATTGTCTTTTTATCTCTGTGGTCAGGAGATTATAGCTGAGAATCTTTTCCAAGTGTTGAATTTGACTTTTGACCCCCTACTTCAAGGTCAAATGAGGTCATCACACCAAAACTTCTTTATATCTCCCTTAATATTGCTCCTTGGGCTTCAGAATGTAACATCACCCCAAGGTAAGTCCTGGCTTGCATATGCTTTGTGTGTGAAATTTTTTTTGCCTCATTTTGAAAAACAAAATGGCTGCCATAGCTTATTGTTTAAAAATCATTACAAAGCCCAAAATCTTGAAATATCACAGCTAGTATCATCAAATTTGCAAAAAATGTATATGGCTAGGAAAGCTAGCCTGATGGAAATTTAGAACAGTTTCAAAAACAAAGTGTTTACATTCCTCCTCCACTGGTGAAATGTCTACTCACAGCCTTGTTTTTTGGATCCATGTAAAAAGACCATATTAATATATTCCCCGATGAGACTTCAGATCCATCAGTCACATAGTCAGATAGCTATAGGGCTTAAAAGTGACAAAAAATCCATAAATTAGGTCCCTGTGGGCATTTTAGAGACCTCAAGGTGACCTTAAGATTAAAACTTCAGACTTCAAATATTTTCTACAGAGATTACATGTAGAAGTTATATCTAACACAATTTTGTGACTTGCCAGACTTACCATTTCCAGGTTACAAGGTAAAATATGTGAAAAAAGTCGAAAAAAAATGTCTAAGTAGTGTCTTTATAGGCCTCCAACACAATTTTCTCCATTAAGGAGAATATAGTAATGTGTTCCCACGTAAAATCTGAGCCTGATGAGCAACATAGTTTGTGACCTAGAGAGCATTAAGTGGTCATTTGTCAAATTTCTGACCTAAGTTGGCCATAACTTCTTTATTATTGGGAGTTTAAGGCCTCTCCTAACCCAAATACATATGCATGCCAAGTTTGAATGAAATCCATGAAAGCGTTTTTGAGTGCATGCAAGTCAAAACCAGTATATTCCTGACTTTCGCCTGGGTATATAATAAAATGTTAATCGATAATTACACAATAAACAAAATCAATTAAATTTGTACACAAGACACAAATAAAACCATATTTGTTGTTTGTGAGTTAACTTGGAGGCTCTGTAGTGGTGTCATCATAAGCGACAATATTTCAGACTTACCGATGATGGAACAAATGGACAATAATTGTGGATTAATGATCATCCACAATGCATTTTATAAACATTATTTAACCATAAACTTTAAATTATTTTCGGAGGGATTTAATAAACATATGATGCAATATTCATGTAATTTTTACTTTCATGTGGACCTGCTTTGATTTGTGATGTATCTATGGGGAGGATGTGAGGATTACTTCCACTTCCAACAGGCAGTAAAACAAGCAATCAGTGCCTGAGCTCTGGGTCAGCCAAGTGTGTGTTTTGGGTTTCAGAGTAGAAGTGGAAAAAAAACAACACAAACATTGTGCCCAGCAAATGTATACAGAAGTAAATTATAAAGTTAACTCTTAAGGAGTAAAATGTTGGGGGAAACATATTTAAACAAAATACTGTAAATGCAATAGTTTTCGAGTTACAACTGATTTACTCAGCAGTGAGAACCTGAAAGTAGCTATTGCTCAGCTACGCCATGACATTCAGGTCTGCAATTTCACTATGTTATATCTGACTCAAAAGTATGCAATAAACTACAGGTCTGTAATTTCACTATGCTATAGCCGACAGAAAAGTAGGTGAATAACATGTTTAAAGAAAATACTGTAAATGCAACAGTTTTCGAGTTACAACTGATTTACTCAACAGTGAGAACCTGATACTAGCTATTGCTCAGCTATGCCATAAGCTACAGGTCTGCAATTTCACTATATTATAGCTGATTCAAAAGTACATGTCGATTGAATAACACACTTAAACAAATTTCTTTAAATGCAATCCTTTTCAAGTTACAAGCAATTAACTAAACAGTGATACCTTAAAAGTTGCTATTACTCAGCTATGTGATGAGCTACAGGTCTACAATTTTACTATGTTATAGCTGACCCAAAAGTAGCTGAATAACATATTTATACAATATTCTCTATATGCAATAGTTTTCAAGTTACCAGTGATTTTACTCATAATGGAAAGTACTGAAAAGTCAGAAAGTATCTATTACTCATTTAGCTATTGGGATAAACACCCAAGTTACTCACCATATTGTAGCTATGAAAAAAGTAGCTGAATAACATATTTTAACAAAATGCTCTAAATGCAATACTTTTCAAGTTATAGGTGATTTAGTGTATGATTTCATGAATTTTAATGCATCAAAAAAATAATGAAGAAAGATCCAAGGCTGACACTCACACAAGGAAGAATCTACTAGTGGCCTAGTACATATGCAAGATCAGAGAAAAATCCCTGCAACAGTAAATGAGAAAATTGTAATAACGAGTTGAAATTTTCACACTTTGGGTGGGGGTACCTCACTTGTAATGGCTCTGAAGAACAGACGAACAAGCAGATCTGCATGTCTTGAACAATTTATCATCCTCGATAGTTAAGGTATCTTTTTAAAAAAACAGCATGTCTCTGGGGTTTGTAGTTTAGGAGAAGAAGTTGTTCAAGCGGACGCGGCTTCAAATATTCAACATTTGACCAACTGTCAGCATAAAAGAAACATAAAATATAATTTTTTTTCAGTAAAATGTATTTATGCACATCTATTTAAAGAGCAAATGTAGGTTTAAGTTGTGAACAATCACACCGTGATAATGGTCATGGTTTTGTTCATGGCATCGAGACCTCATGTACCCTAATGATGATACCACTAAGGCTTTGGATATAAAGTCAATGTATATTGACAAAACATAATAGAAGTACAAATGAATAAGTGTTTCTGTGCAATATTTTATACTTTTGTTGTTGAATATGTATTTGCAGATACCAGGCAGTTATTAACATTTGGGACTGACTTATGTTTGTATTAATCAAATGGAAAGTGGGTATCTGGGATGCTGTCTGTTACCCGACAATACCACAAGGTAAAAATAGCATGCCAATTAAAACACTTAACGTTATCTTACTGTTATGAAATATTTATGGCAACAATATGTATATTTGGTACCATCAAAATAATATGATAAACCAACTGTTTAGAATTTGACACTTGCTCAGATTTCACAGTTTGCAGATTATGGCAGTAATCAAGTGCATAGAAATGTTGCAAAGTTAGTGCAACCATATCATGACTATGAATTGTAATCATGACATCTTAATTTGAAATTGTAGTGTATTATATATTTATACTCCTCTTTCTTTGCTGCAGGAATCCAAACTCTATTGACCCATCTCAACTGACAACTGTACAAATGCAGCCCAAGTTCTCTAGTGACTGACAATCCCCTAGCTGAAAGACAGTCTCAGGAACGACCATTGATCAATATCCCCGGGGTTCTTTAGTCTGCCACTGAAGATAGGACCCAATAACAGATACCACCATTTTAAGTGGTCATCTGACCTACACTGTCTATACCTGGGATCAAACCCAAGTCCTCTGTATTCCTGGCCCAGGAATCATGGGCATATGTGTTACCCACTAGGTTAAAGTGGCACATTGTGAAATGTAGTCTAATCTAATCTACTGCTTTGCAGGCGCAATATCTTCCCCAAAAGGAGAACTCAGTGCGCTATCTTAACAAAAATCATTTATCATAAGGAGAGTCGAGGGGCGTTGTAAAATACCTTACAACAATGAACAATACAACAATATCATAATTGCGACAGTTGAATGCGCCACAAGCAAGATTCTTAAAAATACTAATTTCTCATTGAAGAGTTGGAATAACAAATTTCACCAACATACCCGACTGCAGTTTTGTTAGAACTTGCATCCACACTGTCCAGAACTGACTTGATGAATGGTGAACCTGCCACGGCTACACATAGATGCAATGGACAGCTTTCATCACGATCTGACTTTAAGTACAAGTCACAAAACAATCCCTGCTGTTGCAAACCGTAGAGTCTGTTGCAGAAGGTGTACTTGTAGGACTCTGACTTGATGTTTATCAAAGCTCTTGGTTCCATTTTCTAGATCAAAGTAAAGGAAAGAAATGTAAGTTAGGGTTGCCATAATTAGCAATTTTTTTTCCTAGTACTCTTTCAAGTTTCAACATTAGTCTCTCATGAGCTAATAACTCATGCCATTTTTTCTTTGATAATCAATAAATGTGGGCCCATTTAATATAAATTTGTATTTGAATATTTTGAAAATGCCAAAGTTTAATAAAAAAGTTATCTGTTCTTTATACTGTATTCCAGATAATCTTGTTTCAATGACTACTTAAAACCATAGCCAATGTATGGTCATCTGAGGTGTTCTTCCATCATTGAAGTTTTTGCATAGTATTTTCTGTGGGTTTGCACATAAATTATACTAAATAATAAATTTAAATTTTTGCTTTAAGATTTCTTTTCATTAACTGATGTTTCAGTGAAAATGTAACTAAAAATCTATTTAACACTGGATTACTCACTGATAGACTGATGTTCATGTGATAAATGTTTTTAAAGTGATTAAACTGAACTGAGAAAATTAAACTTCCATGTTGTCCCGAGACACAATAGTCTTGATAGTCATATAAGTGTATTGAAAGCTATATTTTGATGAAAAATATTTTGAAATTTTGAAGTCAAACTTTCATTGTTGTCCAGAGACACAATGGTCTTCTGATTCATATTAGCATATTTAATGTAATATTTTGTTGAAAAATATTTTGAAAAATGTTAATCCAGAGCACTTGCAAATTGGGTCATGAGCATTAGTACTAGGAATCGCTTCCACTTTTCTTGGTCGATTTTTCGTTTATCTTTTTTCGACTGATATTCAAGCCATAATCGACTTCTTTACATCATTGTTGGTTGTTACAACAAGAAACACTTTCCAGGGTGAAGGACATGTTATCTGGTAAGAATAATCAGGTCATATATGTTTCCATCATTAAGGATCTACCAAAAGCACCCACTTCTTGTAAATAATGATGATGGATATAAACAAACAAATTCATAAATTTGTAGAATTACTAAAGAAAACTGCCTAAAGTATTTTTTTTTTTACATTTGACTGTCATTTGTGGATACTGAGACACATAAAGAAAGCTATTTCAGCTGAAGAATTAATTACTAAAAATTGTTATCGACTGCAGCTGCACCCTGACACCAATGATTAATTGGACCCACATCTAATCGTCCACCCACCAATAGCATATGACACAAAAACTAACCAGTAACTGTTTTTATTTGCCCTTGGTTTGGTTATCTTTTTGGCTTCAAAATATGAATTAAAACTTATGAATAAGGATCTACTCTGTAAGATACAAATATATATAAATTTCCATTCACTAAAAACAAATTCAGAGTGAAAGTTTTTTATGTGTATGGTCAGTGGATATTTTTAACGGTAAATAATAAACAATCAGTGCCTGTGAACGGGCTCTGTGTCAGCTGATTGTGTGTCTTAAGTTTTAGAGTAGAAATGAAGGAAGAAAACGACACAAAAACTGTACCCTGCAAATGGCACTCCAAAGTAAAGTACCATGTTTGAGTAAAATGTAGGTGGAAAACATGTTGAAACAAAATTCTGTAAATGCAATAGTATTTGGGTTACAACTGATTTATTTAACAGTCAGAACCTGAAAATAGCTATTGCTCAGCTATGCCACGAGCTACACGTCTGCAATTACTATGTTATAGCTGATTCAAAAGTAGATGAAAACGCACTTAAACAAAATTCTCCAAATGGAATAGTTTACAAGATACAACTAATTTACTCAACAGTGAAAACCTCAAAGTAGCTATTGCTCAGCTATGCAATGAGCTATAAATCTGCAATTTTACTACATTATAGCTGACCTAAAAGTAGGTAAATAACATATTTAAATAAAATACTGTAGATGCAATACTTTTCAAGTTATAACTTATTTACTCAACAGTGATAACCTCAAAGTAGCTATTGCTTAGCTATGCCATGAGATACAGGTCTGCAATTTAACGTTATATGTGACCCAAAAGTAGGTAAAGAACATATTTAAAAAATATTGTAAATGCAATAGTTTTCAAATTAGAACGGATTTACTCAAAAGTGAAACTCTAACTGCAATTGTAAAGTAACTAATACTCAGCTATACAATAAGCTACAGGTCTACAACTTTACTATGTAATAGCTGACCCATAAATAGGTGAATATCATATTTTAAACAAAATTCTCTAAATGCAATAGTTTTCAAATTATAACTGATTTACGCAACTGTGAAAACCTCAAAGCAGCTATTGCTCAGCTATGTAATGAGCTACAGGTCTGCAATTTGACTGTTATAGCTAACGGAAAACTAGCTGACTAACATACTATAACATACTGAAAATAAATGCAATAGTTTTCAAGCACAACTGATTTACTAAACAGTGAGAACCTCAAAGTAGCTATTACTCAGCTATGCCATGAGCTACAGGTCTGCAATTTTACTATGCTTTAACTGACCCAAAAGTAGGTTAAGAACATATTTTAAGAAAACATTTTAAATGCAGTAGTTTTCAAGTTATAACTGATTTACTCAACAGTGAGAACTTCAAAGTAGCTATTACTCAGCTGTGCAATGAGCTACAGGTCTACAATTTTACTTTGTTTAGGTGACCCAAAAGTAACTGAATACCACATTTATGCAAAATATTGTAAATGCAATAGTTTTGAAGTTACAACTGATTTACTCAACAGTGATAACATTAAAGTAGCTATTACTCAGCTATGGAAAGAGCTACAGGTCTGCAATTTTACTATGTTATAGCTGACCCAAAAGTAGCTGAATAACATATTTACGCTAATTTCTGTAAATCCAATAGTTTTCAAGTTATAACTAATTTACTCAACAGTGATAACCTCAAAATAGCTATTGCTCATCTATAAAACAAGCTACATGTCTGCCAATTTGCTTTGTTACAGCTGTTCCAAAAAAAGGAGAATAACATATTTGAAGAGGTACTCTAAATGCAATAGTTTTCAAGTTCTAACGGATTTATTCAACACTGATAACCTAAAAGTAGCTATTACTCAGCTATGCAATGAGCTACAGGTCTGAAATTTTACTAGGTTATAGCTGACCCAAAAGTAGCTGAATAACATATTTATACGAAATTCTCTAAATGCAATAGTTTTCAAGTTCCAAGTAATTTTACCCATGACGGAAGTTACTGAAAAGTCAAAAAGTAGCTATTAGTCACTTAGCTATTGAGATAGACACTCAAGTTACTCACCATGCTGTAGCTATGGAGAAAAACTAGCTGAATAACATATTTTAACAAAATGCTCTAAATGCAATACTTTTCAAGTTATAAGTGATCCAGTGCATGATTTCATAAATTTTAATGCATTAAAAATTATTTTAAAAATTCATGAAAAAATAATTAAGAAAGATCCTTGTCTGAAACTAACACAAGATAATCTACTTGTGGCCTAGTACATATGTGCAAGATATGAGAGAAATCCCTGGAATAGTCACTGAGGAAATTGTAACTAGAGGATCGCTGGCAAAAAAAAAAGATAATGTTTTTGCATAGCAAAAACAAAACGTCCCAAAAAGGATATAAAGGTGAGTGCTAAAGTATTAAGAAAATGCTTTGTTTCTAGCCTTATACTGTTGTGGCAACCAAAGTCAGCGCAGTCTGCTCTATCTAGCACGGTTTTCAAGATATAAGCATTTTTGTGTTTTGCAAAAAATTCGAAAATTCAAAATGTCCACTATATTTGGCGAGACAAAAATATTTTGAAAATTGGCATGGCTACTCTGCAGAGATACCCAGCAGGTCAAAAATTTTGTTGAGTTCGCTCCATCTAGCACGGTTTTCAAGATATAAGCATTTTTGTGTTTTGCAAAAACTTTGAAAATTCAAAATGGCCACCATTTTTGGGGAGACAAAATTTTTTGACAAGACCACTGCTGCGGTGTGTATCTCCCGCCGAGCATTAAAGCAGAAGAAATAGCTTTTCCGAGATATTCACAATTTTTCATTTTCGTGTGTGAAAGCTCTTCCAAAAGTAGGTGAATGAGTTATTTGAGAAAAATTGGCTATCTGCAATACTATTAAGAGATAATTCACATTTACTCATTTTGAGTAGGTGAATAATTAGCTATGGGTCTGAAACTTCACCATGTGAAAGCTCTCCCACAAGTAGGTGAATGAGTTATTTGAGAAAAATTGGCTATCTGCAATACTTTTAGAGATAATTCGCGTTTACTCATTTTGAGTAGGTGAATAATTAGCTATGGGTCTGAAACTTCAAGTGAAAGCTCTCCCAAAAGTAGGTGAATGAGTTATTTGAGAAAAATTGGCTATCTGCAATACTTTTAGAGATAATTCGCGTTTACTCATTTTGAGTAGGTGAGTAATTAGCTATGGGTCTGAAACTTCAAGTGAAAGCTCTCCCAAAAGTAGGTGAATGAGTTATTTGAGAAAAATTGGCTATCTGCAATACTTTTAGAGATAATTCGCGTTTACTCATTTTGAGTAGGTGAGTAATTAGCTATGGGTCTGAAACTTCACCATGTGAAAGCTCTCCCATAAGTAGATGAATGAGTATTTGATAAAAATTGGGTATCCGCAATACTTTTACAGATAATTAGCATTTACTCATTTTGAGTAGGTGAATAATTAGCTACGGGTCTGAAACTTCACGGAGTGAAAGCTCTCCCAAAAGTACGTGAATGAGTTATTTGAGAAAAATTGGCTATCTGCAATACTTTTAGAGGTAATTCGCATTTACTCATTTGGAGTAGGGGAGTAATTAGCTATGGGTCTGAAACTTCACCATGTGAAAGCTCTTCCAAAAGTAGATGAATGAGTTATTTGAGAAAAATTGGCTATCTGCAATACTTTTAAGAGATAATTCGCATTTACTCATTTTGAGTAGGTGAGTAATTATCTACGGGTCTGAAACTTCACCATGTGAAAGCTCTCCCAAAAGTAGATGAATGAGTTATTTGATAAAAATTGGGTATCTGCAATAGTTTTAGAGATAATTAGCATTTACTCATTTTGAGTAGGTGAATAATTAGCTATGGGTCTGAAACTTCACCGAGTGAAAGCTCTTTGGGATAGCTGCTCTGCAGAGATACCCTGTGGGTCAAAAATTTCGTCGAAATCGCTCTATCTAGCAAGGTTTTCGAGATATAAGCATTTTTGTGTTTTGCAAATTTGTGAAAAATTCGAAAATTCAAAATGGCCGCCATTTTTTGCGAGAAAATTTTTTTTGGAAAATTGGCATGGCTACTCTGCAGAGATACCCTGTGGGTCAAAAATTTCATCGAAATCGCTCTATCTAGCAGGGTTTTCGAGATATTAGCATTTTTATGTTTTGCAATTTTTGCGAAGAATTCGAAAATTCAAAATGGCCGCCATTTTTGGCGAGACAAAAATTTTTTGAAAATTGAAATAACTACTCCGCAGAGATACCCTGTGGGTCAAAAATTTCATCGAAATCGTTCTATCTAGCACGACTTTCGAGATATAAGCATTTTTGTGTTTTCCTTATTTGGAAAATTCGTAATGATTAATTAATCATTAATTACTTGGCCATTTCTTAACCAATCAATGCCAAAATCTAATGATTTCCAGATTTTAATAGAATGAATGTATTTGCCAAGTTTCAGGTGATTTGATAAAATTCCTTTCAAGTTATCATCCGGACAAGCTTCCCCATCGAAAAAAGACATTTTTGGTCATGTGACCTCTCTGATTGGTTGAAATGTCACTGCAGCATATTCAAAAAAATTCCCCAAGGCTACTGCCTAAACCTGCCAAATTTGAAAAGAACCTGCCTAATGGTTAGAGAGTTATAAGGAAAACAAAATGCAGATCCGGCGGAGCCGCCGGAGCATGAAGGTCTCCGATACACAAACAAGTGTTGAAATTTTCACACTTAGGGTGGGGGGTACCTCACTTATTATGGCTCTAGCAAACAGACAAACAAACAGATCTGCATGCCTTGAACAATTTTTCATCCTAGATAGATAAGCTATCTTTAAAAAAAACAGCATGTCTCTGGGCCTTGTACTTTTGGAGGAGAAGTTGTTCACGCGGATGCAGTGTTCGCTCTCAAGCGCGATTTCGCGAGTTTGTACACACTCTGGGGCGAGTTGTCGCAAAACCAACTCACCAGCGCGTCTGTGCTGTCGCTACCAGGCGAAACACTCAAAACTAACTGAAGAAATTTGTCTATTATCGGAAGCGACGACGTACACGTTTCCTCATAGAAATAGGTGAGAAAGACATGAAAGTGAGTTTATTTTTTTTGATACATCCAGCTAACAGTAATTCACGCGAGAATTCGGGTACTCTCGCGAGATTTCCGTGCTTTATGTCTAATTTTTAACTCGTCTTCTGCATATTGTGTCACAGGCGAAACAGTCGAAACAACTACTGACCAAAGAAATTCGTCTTTTATCGGAAGAGACAAAATATATATTTCTTCAAAGAAAAGAGAAGAAATGCAATTTATTTATTTATTTATTTGATGAATCCAGATAACAGTAAAATAATAATATAAAAAATAAATAAAAAACCAGTAGCACCCAGCCATTAAGATGCAGTTTAGAAGTGAAATTAAAAAAAATAATAAAAGACCAATAAAAACAGCATTAAATAGTTTATTTATTTGAACTTTTAGTTTAGCATCTATTTCTTATTATTTAAATAAAGAAGATTCTATGCAATCCCAAATTGGAACTAAATATTTCAAAATATCTTGACGCAAAACATGTCTCACATTTTTTCACAGTTGTCTCGCCTTTTCAAGTGAAGGGAGACAGTCTGTCTCGCATTCATTTTTGACGAGAGAGAAAACTGCGGACGTGTATGCCGACACAGACGCCGCAGAGTGATTCCATAATGTCAGCTGACATAAAAATAGCATCAGAGATGCCCGTACCCCACAGCCTGGGGAAATAGTTTTCAACACCATGAGATATAGTAGTAGTGAAACAGTTTAAAGATCTGGATACTTTCAGAGCAGTGTCAGTTATATAAAGCTCCAAATAATGTTTAAGTAGAAAAAATAACATCTAAAAGAAAGAAAATGTATGTAAAGATAAAGTAGTAAAACATTTCATTAGCAAGATGACACCATTTATCAGTAAACTAAAAATTAAAAAACTGTAAATTTTATTAAATGGAGTACAGATGTCGATGGAACCAAGTATCAACTTCCTACACCTTAAGAGTTTCTGAGATATAGCCTGGACAAGATTTTATAGGTCAAGGTCACTACAGCAAAGTCAAAGGTCAAAACAAGGTCACATAATAACGTTGCACACCTACAACCCCCAACCAATGTCCCCACCAAGTATCAACTTCCTACACCTTACGGTTTCCTAGATATAGCCCGGACAAGATTTTATAGGTCAAGATTACTACAGCAAGGTCAGAGGTCAAATCAAGGTCACACCATGATATTGCACACCTACACCCCCTAACCAATGTCCCTTACAAGTAACAACTTCCCACACCTTAGAATTTGAAAAACAGGTAAACTACCTTCTTTGGCTACAATAAAATGTGCATAAATAGCAAGGTCAATCTTAAACCAAACTACAAAGGTGGTCACTGAGATAAAACGGTCTTCAGAAATTCTCATATAATTTTGCTATTTACACTTCTTAGATTTGAAAACATTGAAGACTGTTTATCTCTGCGACCATTTATCTTAGTGACCACCCGTGTATATCACTAAACTTTAAAAGTTTTTATTTGCTGAATAATAGCATGAATCCCGAGGATCATCATAATATAACATGTGCTGGCATCTAATCTAATCTAATCTACTACTTTGCAGGCACAATATCTTCCCCACAATGGGGAACTTGGTGCGCTAGCTTAACAAAAATCTTTATCGTAAGGAGAGTCGAGGGGCGTTCAAGGGCAGCAATCCGAAGTTGTGGGTGTGACCAAGAGGGAAGGAGCCTAAGTTGGGAAACTGGAATTGAATCTATCTAATCTAATCTACTGCTTTGCAAGTGCAATATCTTCCCCACAAAGGGGAACTCAGTGCGCTAATTAAACAAAATCATTAACATAGGGAGAGTCGTGGGGCGTTCAAGGTCAGTAATCCAGGATTGTGTGTGTGACCAGGAGGGAAGAAAACTAAGTTGGGAAACTAGAGCTGAAGAGGTGGGTTTTGACTTTTGAGGTGCTTCCTAAAAGATGCAACAGAGGGACCGTTTCTTACATGAAAGGGGAAAGAGTTCTGGAGGATTGGGGCATAGTACTGGTGTCATCACGAGCGGTGAAAGCCGCGATATCACAGATTCACCGGTGATGAAAAAATGGACGATAATCGAGGATTAATGATCACCTGCGATGCATCTCATAAACATATTCAACCATTAACTTTAGTTTATTTTCGAAGGGATTTAATAAAAATGTAGTGAAATATTCATCTAATTTCTACTTTTATGCAGTTTTGTTTTGATTTGTGATGTAACTATGGTGATGAGACTGATGACCCTTTCCACTTACTACAGGAATTGAAAAAACGTAAGTTTTCTTTACTTTTTATTGCTTCAAATATCCACCATTTTAACAACTGACAGCACAAATGTAACATAAAATCTATTTTATTTCAGTATTAGTTGTCAATGCACATTATTTAAAGGGCAAATTTAGGTTTAATTTGTGAAATGATGACACCCCGATATCGCTCACTGTTTTGTTCACAGTATCGAGACCTCATATACCCAGACGATGACACCACTAGGGCATAGTGACTGAACAAATTAGAAAAGGTTTGATTGATTTGTGAACTCTATGATCGAAAGTGGGGGTCTGAAGGAACTTGCATTTGGGGGTACTCTGCCTTGTATTCCTGGAAGAGGTATGGGGTGGATTAGTTCTTTTAGGTAAACTGGTTGACCTTGGTTGAGAATATTGTATATAAGAAGGTCAATTTTAAATTGTACCCTGTATCAGACTGGTAGCCAATGAGTTTTTTTAGTTGAGGGGTAATGTGAGAGAATTTAGACGAACGGGTGACAACCCTGCAGAGTAAGTTTTGGACTAGCTGCAATCTCCTCAACTCAAAATCAGTGAGCGATAAGAACAATGAATTGCAATAATCCAACCTGCTGCTCACCAAAGCATTCGCTAAGAGCACTGATGTATTAAGGTCTAGAAGGGGATGAATTCTGTAGAGGTCTCTCGCATGTACTCTAGTGGACTTTATGACCTGTGACACATGGTTTGAGAAATTGAAATTGGAGGCGAACACCACTCTGAGGTTCCTGACACTTTGTGCTGGGGAGACCTGATTTGCCAGAACATTGATACGGAAGTGAGGGAGGAGTTGTTTACGATTTTTGGGGAGCCTATGAGAATAAACACAGTTTTGTCTGGGTTAAGTTTTTTTTTTTATATTTATTTTATTTTTCATAACAAGTGCAAATGTATAGCAGGGAAATAATATACATATATATATGTCACTCATATGGAAATATTGAAAACACAATCAACAAAAACTCTAAATATAGAGCAACTATATCAAATACCTTAAGTATGAAAAAGATCACATAGTACAGATATTAGTGGTATCTCCCGCATGGAACACATTATAATACAACATTTGTTTTACTACTATATACTTAAACAGAAAACAGAAGCCCATCTGTCCCAGACCCGTGAAAAGATGAACTCTTTTCCATATAAATGTGCCCGGTGTTCTTCATCTCTAAAGAGCCTATTTAATCTATGTTGCAAAGACCTTAGGATCAGTCTCTTGCCATCTCTAGAGGCATCAAATATATACTTTTTAGTGATAAGTATTAAGCTATTTATTGGTATATGATTTTGATCTTTATTTATATACCCAAACACAACATTAAAGCATGAAAATTTTATGCTTAACCTAATTCTCTCTTCCAATAGTTTCTCAATGTCTTCCCATAATTGTATTGAGTTTGGACAATGATAAAAAATATGGAGTAAAGATTCAGGCTGATGGCAAAAAAGACAGTTGGGATTATTTTTGATGCCTAATTTAAATAGATAATTATTGGTTCCTAAAATTCTGTAAATCAATTTTAACTGAAACCATATTAGATTATTATTCGCTACTGTTTTGAAACATATAGAGAATAAGGTTTTCCAAGTGTTATTGTCAATTTGAGTTTGGAACTCTTCATTCCATCTGAGTTTCATGCTATGGTTATTTTGAAGATTGACCAGAAATACTGAATAAATTGATCTTACCCCCTTTTTATCTTTCAAAGTGGATCTCAAATTAAAAGAAACAAAGGGCCTTTCAAGAGTAATATTTTCAAATGTAAAACCATATTTTATCAAAAAAATGTTTATTTTAAATTTCAATGTCAGGTAATTAAGATAATTGAAATGGCACGAAAACATTTGACAAAGTTCATCATAGCCAGCTATCTTATTGTTGGATATAACATCTGAGACTGTGATAACTCCTTTGTAAAACCAGTCTGGAAAGTACAATGGTCTATCAGAAATTAATGGATTATACCATAATGGAGCTTTTAGAATGTCCTCAATGTTTTGAATTTGTGAGTTTGTTAACATAGTTTTCCAGCACTCAAAAACATCCTGCCAAAATGGGTTTAGTTTGCTTTTCAACATAGACAAATACTGTGGACCAAAGTTTGAAAGTTTATTTAGACATATGGATGTGTCAGCTAGTAAAAGGTTTACCCATGGGGCATTGCTAGATATAAACAGTCTCCTTATCCATGTAATTTTCATAGATTTCATGAATAAATCAATATCTATCATTTTTAATCCTCCTGCTAACGGTGGTAGTCTGACAACATCTCTTTTAATTTTGTCTGGTTTATTAGACCATAAAAAGCTATACAATATACTATTAATTTTTGAAAGCAGATAAGGGTTAGGGTTAGGCAAGGACAAAAGCAAATGATTTAATTTTGACAATATGAATGTCTTTATTACGGTGATTTTCCCTATGGGAGTTAAATGTCGTTTGTTCCAATTATTTATAATTTTTTGAATTTCTACTATTTGATTAGAAAAATTAATTTCAGTACATTCAAGCAAATCCACAGAAAAAGATAACCCCAACATATTAAAATGAGTAGTGTCCCACTTAAGATTTAATTTTAACAGTTTTTCATTGCAGCGTTTCTTCTTCCCAATCCACACTACTTGGGTTTTTTCAGTGTTAACTCGAAGACCTGAGACTGACCCAAAGATTTCTAAGACATTAAAAGCAGCCTGCAGTGATTGAGGTGTTCCATCTAATATTAATGTTGTGTCATCAGCAAACTGACTGAGCTTGATCTCGGTACTTCCACAAAAAATACCCTTAATATTTGGATTATTTAAGAAAAGTATTGTGAGGATTTGGGCAGCAAGAATAAATAAATATGATGAAATGGGGTCACCTTGACGGCAGCCCCTCTCAATATCAATAAATTTTGACAAGAAGCCACACTGAATTATGGTAGCTTTGACATCTGTGTTAAATAATTTTATCCAATTAATAAATGATTCACCAAATCCCAGAAATTCTAAGGTTTGGTAGATAAAGGTCCATGAAACAGAGTCAAATGCTTTTTCAAAGTCGATAAGGATTAACATTCCAGGAACGTTATTTTTTTCAGCAAAACTCATTGTATCATATATAAGCCGAGTACACTCACCAATGTATCTTCCTGGAACGAATCCATTTTGAGTTTTGGAGATGAGATGATAAAGATATGGTTTTAGTCTATTGGCTATTGCAGCTGAAGCCAGTTTATACAAGACTGACAGCATTGACAGTGGGCGCCAATTTTTAATCATATCACGGTCTTTCCCCTTCTTGGGTAAACATGTTATAACACACTGGCGCAGTGACAAAGGTAGTCTTCCTCTGGCAAGGCTATCATTTAATGCATTTAAGACACAAAATTTCAAACGTTTCCAGAATACCTTATAAAATTCAGATGGAAAACCATCTATACCAGGGGTTTTGTTATGTTTCATATTCTTTAGTGCCTTTCCTAATTCAATTTCAGTCAAAGCTCCTTCTAATGTGCTTGCTTCGTTTATATCTAATTTGTTAATTGAGTATTGTCCTAACATATCCGAAAGACAATATTCCGATAAATTTTGATCTTTTGATTTGAAGAGAGTCTGGTAATAATGAGCAATTGAATCTAAAATTTCTTTTTGATTAGTTAAAAAACTACCATTAGACTGTTTTAGACGTTTAATAGTTTTGCTTAAGTAATTTTTTGTTTCTAAGGAGCAAAAATATTTAGTCGGCTTTTCACCTTCAATATTCCACTGAGTACGTGATCGAACCCATTGACCTTTTAGCCTTTCGCTTCTAATTTCCTCCAATTCTGTCTTTTTCATTTCTAGGACAGGAGTATGGATATCAACAGGCTTAGACTCTAACACTTCTATTTCAGATATTAAAAGGTTTTCTTTATTGCATTCTCTTCTTTTAGCTTTACTTGCATATTTAATTGTTTCACCCCTTAATCTTAATAGCATTGCCTCCAGAAACTTTTCACTGTTAATAGTAAGAGCTATTTCAGGAAAAGCATCTACAGTTATATATGTTACATTATAGACTGGGACTGCATACTTAATATATTCGTCCCTGATTGCATCATTTATTTTAAGAAGATACTCAGGATCACTTAAGTATCTTGTGTTAAATTTCCATATCCCTTTTCCATTATTAAATTTTGTTAAGTTAAGTCGTAGATATAAAGAGGAATGATCTGATTTATAACTGGGTTTAATATCCATAACATCAACAAAGTCAACCGTAGTATCAGACATCAGGATGTAATCTAATCGAGCCTGCTTTAGAGGGTTACGGCGACGCCAAGTGTATCTTGTTTTGTTGGGGTTCAAATATCTATAAAGATCAATCAGTCCATACTCTTCAATAATATTGATCATGCTTGACCTTGCTCTAGGATTGTTTAAGTTTGAATAATTATGACTGTCTAAATTAGGATTCAGGGTCAAGTTAAGATCACCGCATAACAGCAAATGGTCCTGTTCATTTTCATGTATTTTGTATTTAACATTATGATAAAAGTCAACATCATCCATATTTGGGCCATAGACATTTATGATTCGAAATTTTGTATCTTCGATCGCAAGATCCATGACCAATAAATTACCTTCAGTGTCTTTTTCTGTTTTAATCACTTTGTATTCAAAATTATTACTTAATAATATTGCTACACCTCTAGCATTACTACGACGACAATTGAGAAAAACTTTCCCATCCCAATAATTTTTGAGAACATTTTCCATTGACTCTACTAAGTGAGTGTCTTGGAGACATGCTATGTTAATTTTCATTTCTTTAATGTAAGTTAGAACGTCATATCGTTTTTTCTTATTATTCAAGCCCCGACAGTTTGCTGACAACAGAGATATTTCATTACTAGGATTCACAATTGAAATGGAACACTGGTTAAATCTTTCCAACATTTACACAAGTCTGAAACAGGAAGGCTCCCACAACTCTGCCTATAGCAATTTCCAAAAAAACTCTTTTTGCTTTTATGCATCCTACTAAGAGTGACAAAAGATCGAAAACAAGATACATTTATCTGCACTTGATATAAAGAAAAATAGAAAGATATTATGCAAGGTATTATCATGGGACAAAAGCAAAATAAAAAATAAAAAAATAAAATAATTTGATGAGAAAAGTAAGAACAAAAAAAAGAAAATTCAATGTAAGTGAAAAAACACATATTTACAGTGCATTGGATTTGAAATTTAGAAAAAAAGGCGAAATATACCAAAAAAAAAAAAAAAAAGAAAAAAAAGGAAGATTTTACCAGACTATTAGAAGAAAGAAAAACTAGGAATGCTGGTAAAATATGTAGCATTTACAGAGTGGATATATTCTGGTATATTGATTAGAGTCTAGTATTTCATTCAAGCAAAGAAACTTGGAGACACTCCTCAAAAAAAATGACCAAATAGATATTTCACACAATTTTACATTTATTTGGAATATCTGATACACAGAGGTGCCCTTGATTAAAGTTCAAGCTTGTATGAAAGAGTGTCAGCATTAAAGTGCTTTTAGTATTCACAGACCCTGTGTTTAGTACTTGATATAATTAATGACTGATTGGGGTGGTATACAATATGAATCTAACAGAGGGAGATACTGAGCTTGGAATATATTGAAAACAACAACCCAAACTTAGGTGGATTATTAAACTAGGGACTGTGTCAAAAATCATGGTTAGGGTTACTCAAGAACATAATGTTTAAATCAATTCTGTCAATGAGAAAATAGAATTCAGTTTTGGTTGGGGGGGGGGGGGGGGGGGGGGAAGATAAAAATAGTTTTCAAATGGCAAACATATACTCTTCTATTATAATACCATATATTCCAGCTTATTATTTAAGATGACTAAACAAGACATACACATTAGAATTACCATTGAGGATGTCAGTATGCCAGTTTCTTTAACTTTTATTAAAAATAACACAAGAATGATAGGGAATGTGACAGGCATACATGTAACTGAAAGAATGGAGCTTCAAAATTTTAAAGTAACTGATATAATCTAGAACAGGTATATATACCGTTATTGGTATTTTCCACCAATATGGTAACTGTTCTGTAGAAATCACAGAATAATTTCACTTGATTATAACAACAATATCATTTTTACAAAAAAAAAAAAAAAAAAAAAAAAAAATTCACGTATAAACCCTGTATTTTTCTACAATAGCTATCAAGAATAATAGTCGCATAATGGACTTGATTTTGAAAACTATCATTGATTTGCTTTGAACATACAAGTGAACATGGCAATACAGCTTTTATGCAAAGAGTCTTTTAACTCTTGAAAGTACTATATGTGATATAAGAAGTAAAGTTTCAATCTGTTACTTTACCTATACCTTTATTGGTATTTCACGCCAATAAAGTAATTGTTCTACCAATTATAACACATCACTTAAAAAATTTCATTTGATTATAACAACAATCTAATTTTTACAGAAAGAAATATGTTCGTGTATGAACACCATGTTTTACTACTGTAACAATACTTATCATGAATAATAGTTACATAATGGACTTAATTTTTAACTATCAGTAAATTGCTTTAAAACAGACAAGTGAATATAACAATATAATCTTAATGCAGTCTTTTACCTCCTGAAGTACTATATATGATAAAAATGATAAAAATTTCATTCTACTGCATCACCTATATTACCAATTAATTTCTTTGAATGTGAAACTAATAGGCTCTTTAATTAGTACAATATATAAAAAGGTCAAATTTTAATGTTCATTGATTCACATTAGAATCTTTAACTTAGAGTTTGTCTCACCCTTGTAAGTACCTTCCCTGCTTTGTTTTTGCCTCTCCATTTGGTGGGATCAAATAGGTTTTTACTGCGAAGTGATATTCCTACTCCCCAATAAGTGTCTGAAGAACTGGCCTCCACTAACTCTGTCCCATTGGTGTTTTTCAGAAATAGTGCTAAGTCTTCATTTTGTCTGAATTTCAAATACATAGCTGTGTACATGTAATCTTCAGCAACTTCTTTCCATACTGCTGCATTGAAATTGGAGATTTTTTTCCCAATTAACTTTGCTTCAACTGGTGATTTTGTGCTTAGTATTCTTTGTGCGGATTCATCATCTTTGAATTGTTTTGCCTTCTTATACATTAGATATTGCTCACTGCTATAGAACACTTGGCCCTCACTTTGAAATTTTGCTGGAAAGTGATTGCTCAGCGGCGAATATTTACTAAAGAATGCTGTTACTCCATTTTGAGTTGGAGAAAAAACATACTGTGGGTGTAGTTCTGGGACTGGAATTGACGTGATGTTGTTGATTGTATACTCTCGGCCTCCCAGTATTAAGCTATCAACTCGAAGTTTGGGGTTTAGGTTTGGACATTTATCCAGAGCCTTGAAGAATGTAGGAAGTATAAGTTGCCTACGCTGATGTACCTCCTTTGGATAGTCATCTGATATGTTAATATGTTCATCTTTCAGAGTACCTTTTTTATCCATAATGGCTTGCTTAACTTTGCAGCTGCATAGCTTCATAAGGATCGGCCTTGGACGCTTATTAACTGCTGGCCCAGCAAAATGTACCCTTTCAACGTCGCTTGGGCTTATCTCTAGTCCATTTTCATGAAAAGTTTTCAAAACTGCAGCTTCAATATCATCATTTCTGTCTACTTTTATGCCCCACACTTTCAGATTATTCCTTCTTGAGAACATCTCCTGCTTGATCCATTTTTCTTTCAGCATCCTGTTTTCAGATTTTAATTCATTAAGTTCTTCATCCATAACTTTCACGTCACTACTTAAATGCTCAACTGTCACCTCTAGATCTGTAAGCCTTCGAAGTTCCTCCAATGCATTGCCTACTGAGGTTTCAATGGAATCCAACTTCTCTAACTTTAGTGTTATAGGGTCAATTTTGTCATTTAACAATTGTGTCAGTGTATTTACAATTTCTCCACGTTCTGTGGACCCTCTAGTTCCTGCTGCCATTTCAAGTAGTTTTATTTATAAGTAGTATCACAAGAATCAGATTTTTAAGCACAGCTATATGCAGTCAAATGTTTATTACAAACAGAGGAAACACACACTTTTATGTAACTTGTCAACTATTTATTTATATTTCTCTATAATGTTTGCCTCTGTGTATCTGTCTTAGTCTTTAAACTCTGTATTGTTGTTTACTCACTGGCTCCATGTCATGTTGTTGTAGATGAAAACTGTCATGTGTGCAGGATATTGAAAACCATATTAGTCTAGGCTTCCACTCACCAAGGGAATTAGTTTCAAATATTATCCATATCCAAGATTTTTTTTTTCTAAATAAGTGTCACTATCATTCTATATCATTTGATTAATATACCCAGTCACTATCCAGACAAGTTTAACTCCTATTTCTTGTAAAAAAATGCATTTTATCCACAAACTGCAACACAACACACACTAGCTTGTTAAGGGGTCATGTCAAAAAAATCTGGGTTAAGTTGTAATTTATTTGTAAACATGTAAACATGAAATTTTGAATGTCGTTTAGGCAGTTGTTTAGATTTTGGATAGAGTGAGAGAAATTTGTTGGTGAAAGTGAGGAACTTCAGTTCGGGGGTGCTTCGCCTTGTCTTTCTTGAAGAGGTGTAGGGGTGGATTAATCTCTTAGGTAAACTGGTTGACCCTGGTTGAGAATTTTGTATGTGATGAGGCCTATTTTAAATTGTACCTTGTACCTGACTGAGAGCCAATGGAGTTTTTTTCAGTTGAGGGGTAATGTGAGAGAATTTAGAGGAACGAGTGACAAACCTATAGAGTGAGTTTTGGACTAATTTCAATCTCCTTAACTCAAAATCAGTGAGTGATCAGAACGGGGAATTGCAGTAGTCCAATTAGCTACTCATTAGGGAGAGGCACAATTAGTCAAAACATGGGTCAAGGCTCTGGGCCGGTATTCATAAAACCTGCTGAGACCAAATTTTGTCTCAAGTCTTAAGTTTTGGTCTCAAGTCAAAAATTACATGGGTGGAAACAAAGATAAACAGTCATCAGAATTTTTCAAATATAGTACACCGTGGAAACAAAGATAAACAGTCATCAGAATTTTTCAAATATAGTAGACCGAGTTTCTGTCCAGTCGCCAATTGCTTTTGATATACTGATGGACACAATGGCGAGGGACAGAGTTCACATGTACTAGTTTTCTGTGTAAATTCTGAACTGTGGGGAATTATTATATTCATTTAAAAAAGTTATTGTAATGTCTATTATAGCTGTATCCAGTTTCCAGTTCATATACTGATAAATTAAACTATTTTTAGAAGACAGGAATTTTTTTGTGGAGAACTATGTAATGTTAAAGGTTTGTTTACATTTTGAAAATAGGTTGAAACATATACATGCCAGTTTGATTGGCATGAAATACAGGTGAACGGCACATGTACATACCTTAAAGAAACCAAATAGCACTTTATACTTGTGGTAAAATGTGTACAAATATGCCGTTCAAAATTTACACAGAAAACAGGTACATGTGAGCTCTGTCCCTCGCCATTGTGTCCATCAGTATATCAAAAGCAATTGGCAACGGGACAGAAACTCGGTCTACAAATATAGGTGGTTTAAACAACAAAATTGCACAAACTTAAGGAACAAAATGCACTTACACAAAGCGTATCATGATATTTGTTAATTATTTTGTGCAATTTAATTATTCATACCACTAAGATAAGCCAAACTCAAAGACCAATTATCTTTGTGTCCACCCATGTACCTAATTTCCTAATAACAAAAAATGTTACACGGGTGGTCACTAAGATAAACAGTCACAGAGATAAACGGTCTTCAAAGTTTTCAAATTTAAATAGTATAAATAGCAAAATCGCAGAAGCTAAACAACAAAATATACTTAAACAATCTTTTCCACGATTTTGGTTTGTGTTATATTGTTGTTTAAAACTTTTAACTGTTTTTATGCGAGTATTTCTGAGGATGATGGTACTTCTTTATTTAACCTATGATTTACACCGACACTGTCGGAATGTTATATTATTTATAAATACATTGTAATATGCTTTTAATGTAATTTTAATTCATATTTGAGTGTAAATTAAATTAAAATTGATCTACAAAGTTGTCAAAAATTACACGTACGTTTACTACCACGAAAACCCCATGGATCACCATACCAACAGAAAAAAGTCTCGACACTGTAGTCTTGTGCTTAAATTAGTTCTTTTTGAAAGATAAAAATCACTCGGCAAGTATCCGAGTCACTGTTTTTAAAAATCACTCTAACCAAATGTATTTTTGAAGTTGAGAAATCACTTCAGTCCCCGAACAAAGGAGACGCGAACTGTTCCGCCGCCATATTTCGTACGATATCACTATATTATCGCCCACTAGAGGAGGAACCAACTTCCTATGCGGTATAAACACCCTTTCAATGACTGTTATGCCACCAATATATGGAAATTAAATTGGTCTATGACAAAATTGTAAATACTTAACGCGTACACTCGTGCTTTAACAGCAAAACGTCTATTCAAAATAAGATAAGGTACCTACTAAATATTACCAAAGTTCAGCAACTGAAACAGCGTCACAGAGTTCCTCAAAAGATAAAATATAAATAAATAAATAAATAGTTTATTTCCCATAGCAACATATTTCATATTTAAAAATATATTTATATATAAATATGTACATGAACAATATACTAGCATTCATATCTCAAAATTGTTACATATTTATACACATTACTATTAGCAGGGTGGAAACAGCAGGGGCCGATTTCACTAATTAAAGGACTTAAACTAAGTCCTTCTTTTTGGCTAAGTCAGAGACTTAAATCTAAGACTTTGGTCTTATCTAGGTCTGGGACTTAAATGGATTTCACAAAAGGGTGACTTAGCTAAGTCCAAGCTTATCAAATAACCACAGTGGTTTTCTGTGTCATATGACCTTTTTATATCCTTCATTCGATGCAGTTTTTCTAAGGATAAGTGCTGTTTTGAAATAGAAAACCTTGTTACATCATATAAACTTCCCAAAGACCACTTCAGTAAGGTGTTCTATTACACTTTATTCCCAGCCATTTCAAATTTTGAAGTGGAGAAAAGTTTATGGCGGCCATATTTAAGTCCTCTTTACAAAATTTAAGCCCACTACCTTCCAGACTTAAAGTTAAGTCCACTGACTTAGCAATTTTATGGACTTTTACATTTACAAAAAAAACTGTTAAATTAATTTGCAATTTTAATTTTACTTGACAATATTTTACCTCCTTGCACAAACTCTTCTGGATATGCATTACTTGATTTTGATTTAATAACACTGTTTAAAGTGGACCACATTTTTTAATATTATTTTACTCTCCATCAACTTACTATTTTAATATTCTTTCTCAGCCAGTCTCAAAATGCAATTAGACTTATATTTTGCCACTACCATAGGTGATTTTGTCTTAAGATACTTTTTATACAAAAGGTTCTTTTTTCTGCACGCTGCTTTTAAGCCCACTGTGAAACATGGTTTGGTCATATTATGTTTCACTTTTACCATCTTTACTGGACAGTACTTCTCGAAAGAATCCATAAAGATTTTTAAGAACATTTTATAGGCTTCATTTACATCATTTTCTCTATATAATATATCCCAATTATACTTCACAAGAGAATCATACAGTTTTAATGTATTGGCTTCACTGGCATCTCTGACTTTTGTACACTTATTGCATGAAGCATTCATTTTTTTATTACACAACATAAATACGGGAAAATGATCAGTGATGTCATCAATAAATATTCCACAAGTAGTCTTAACATCAATTTTGTTAGTAAAAATATTATCAATTAATGTAGCAGTACAAGAGTTTACCCTAGTTGGTTTACTTATTAGTGGGTAAAAACCATGCCCATACATAACATCGATAAATTCTTTAGTTTCATTATGATTAGAACATTTTAAGAGGTCTATACTGAAATCCCCACATAAATATACATTTTTATTCATACTTCTCATTTCATTCAAGTAACTTTCAATATCTTTATTAAATTCTACCATATGACTGTCTGGGGTTCTATAAATACAGCTAACTATAGCATTTCTACCTTCATCATTTATAATTTCTATGTACAGCATTCTAAAAGGTTATTCACTGAAAAACATTTTTCTTTCAGAACTTTAAATCCCACTTTTATACCTGAGAAAAAGTATGTGTATGTACTGTAATCTCACAGAAATACAATAGATCTACTACTGTACACATGAGGTAAAACTAAAATAACATCTATTAAAAGATATGTTAGGATCAAGTTCTGAATACAGGCCCTTAGAATTGTCATTTTTCTTGGAAAAATTCTAAGAATAACAATTTTTCTATTCACATGGATTCTTATTCTTAGAATCATACTTATGCTAAGAGTTTTTCTAAGAATGGCTTTTACTTTTAGAACTTTTCTAAGAATAAGAATTTGTTATTCACAAAGCTCTTATTCTTAGAATATTCTTGATTAAATCTAAGACTGGCACATATATAGCATGCTGAGCTTAAGAAGAATAGTTGCTTTGGTTATACAGTGCAGCAACTGATTGCGAATCGACATCCAGAACAGAGTGTTGCATATTCAGTTTTCCATTGTGTGTACTGTAATGATATGTAGCCTCTTTATATTATTTCAAAAATTTCTAACTTCTTTTGACATATACGAAGATCAGGGTCTGTATTCACAAAAATTCTTAGAATTTTTCTTAGAATTAACATGAACACAATGTGGAATGAAATACTATTATATGCTATTATATTTAAGTAAATTAACTGTATATCATTATCTGCCCATATTAAATTAATTAGCTCAGTGTTCTGCTTGTATCCCACTGTTGGCCCAACAATGGATAGTTAATTGAGAAGACCTACTTATTTAACATGAGGAAAAATTATATTACATAAGCACATTGTTATGAGAATCAGTCTTTTAACATAGGTGGTAATCCTAACCAGACACTTTATATTGGAAGAGGATGGATGATACCAACCTGGCGCTAATTCTATTACTCTGAAGAAAATACTTGAAGAAGTCAAAGTTGACAGCCAACAGGGAAATTTAAAACAATACATCAATATTCCCTTTTGGCAAAATGAGTAGCTTTATGTTTTAAATTATGATATAGTAAAAGTTATGTTATCCAATAACATTAGGAGATTATAGAGGTTCAAATACATAAACCAGGGGCCGATTTCACAAAAGGTGTTAGCCCAGTCTCAGGCTCAAGATAGGACTTTTATCCCAAATTTATTGGAACATATTAGTTAAGCAAATGGGCTCAAACCTTCATGGATTTCACCAATGATCTCAGGCCCAGCTTTAGCCACTGGCACATATATTGAGACTGGTAGGTAGTGGGCTTACGTTTGTAAACAGAGGCCCAAATGTCTTTCTTCACTTTAAAATTTGCAATGGCTGAAAATTAAATACAACTGGAAATACATTTGTTCCTTGGTCATTATAATCATGGAATACACATAATTCCTGAAACATGTCCTCTAGAAGTGAAGCCTCACTTGAACTCATGCTTAAAAAAATCAAAAACAAATTTCTGTTCGACAGAGGAACTAAATTTATGATGAAATCAACACTTTATTATCTCGGAACATCAGTTGGTGAGCTGATGTACTGATATTATTTTCTTTTTTTCTACTTCCTGTGGTTTGGTAAGTAGTTGCTCATGGAATTAAGTCTACATTCTTAATCTTTTTATGAACATAACTGACCTTGGTTATTAAGTTAAAATGAATCTTAAATTCAAAATGGTGATATCAGGATTCCAAATTTTGATAATACTATTTCAAATCCTTGTTAGGGTGTCCAACTTTAAACCTGGACACCATAGTTATCTCAGTCAACCAATAGGACTGGAGTGCTGCATGATATCAAAATTTAAAATACACATTTATTTTTTCCTACTTTATTGAACTACTTACGCATAATGTTTTCCTAGAAATAGCCTGAACAAGAAGTTTCCTGCCGACCACTTGCACTTCAACTGTATAGCCAGACATCATGGGTGGAAAAATATCTACATAACCTTTAAAGCTAAGGGTAAACAAGGCCGAAAGGGTCTACTAGCACGAGCTGCAAAACCATCAGAGACAGCAGAAGTGCACTGAAGGGTTCACCCATCCCAGTACTAACATAGCCCATTGCTGCTTAACTTCAGTGGAGAGACAGATACCCATCAAACTACGCCACAATCCATGAAAGTCCTGAGACAAAAAGAAGTGATTCCTAGAAGCATGAGCCTGGCTAGAGCTTGGGCTTAAAAACACAAGGAATAGTATTTAAATTGATCGACTAGCCTGGTATATCTCTGTTTCAATCCATTCAAAGGGTAAATCTATGCATGTGAGGGTTTATTTTTTGTAAGAGATATATCTGCATGCGATGAAATATACCAGATGAAAGGTATGTTTGTTTATGCCATTTGTAAACGTTTTATTTAATAAGGTATTGCTTGAAACAGTCACACTACTATGCAGAGGTGAATTACAGATTGATTTTTATATGTTGATGCACTGTATAAAAAACATTTTTTGGAGTGCATGGAAACTGGACAGGTATGCTGCATGCTTGTAAAATTACTGCATAATAATTAATTAAAATTAGAATAAGATACCATTCTCAACTTGTATAGTAACACTGATATGATCAAATCTAATCACATTTGAATACTTAAACCCGCCAATATGTATAACATTGCCGAATACAAAACATTTATAGTAGATATGTTGCTGTTCCATGGCCGGATTGACTACTGGAGCTTCACTTGTGGGACATACTGCCACTTGTTCAGAGAATCCTTGCTCCTTGATAACTGAAGTTTAGGACCCAGGTATGTTGGTCCAGATTCCAAATATCCCTGTGTAATCTCATTTAAGGGTTAAGTGAGAATGCTGACGTGAATTGGGAGGCAAAGTGGTATACAGGCTGATAGTGTTATTATATCCCAGAATTAAGTCATATTAGGCCACCCCGGGACTATCCTTATAACCTTCCTGCAATGGTGGGTTTTGATTCTGCACACCAGCTTGCTAAGAAGGGAGACTGGGGGAAGGCACACGGGTGCAAACCCTCCCATAACCCTCCCATAACCCCAAACCCCGAGAGCATCCATTGCCTAAGGCTTTTTCATTGGGGACTGGGGATACAATCTTGCTTGTTGTACCTGATGGCAAACCAGTCTATCTGGGAAAGAAGCCTCTAGTTCCAGAGCTGATTGATAATCTCCTGGAAGAGTGACCACTATGTCTGAAAAATCTGTCTGAGTAGTTGTCTAGAACAACATTCAGATAGCCTGGTATATGACAAGCTTTCACGACAATCTCTCCAATATTGCATCAGGAAAGGAGTCTTCACAGGGCACAAAGTGAGCATGATCGCATAACATCTCCTTAATTAATTAACACACTACTGTGATGTTGTCTGATAGCAAGCAGAATGGCCTTTAGCTCAAATAGTTTTTTTCTCTTTAATATTTTATTTTCCCTCAAAGGTAATAAAATTGAATATTTAATTACTTAAATGTAGCTTTTATAAGCTACAAGCTTACCAATGGGACTGAATGCTATCTCGGGAGACTGCAGGCATCCGGCCAATGTCCAAGAAAAATAGATGTTTAGAGTTTACCGAATCCCATGTTGTACATGATCCCTGTAGTGTGCTTCTGCCATTCTTCCTTCTTTTCTCGTTACAATTTTGACCATACCCCCTCAGCTGTAATACAGTAGGGAGGCAGGGGGGACTCTCTTCAGTTCCACATGGTAAGCTTGTAGCTTATAAAAGTTACATTTAAGTAATTACAATTTTCAATTTTATTTCGCTACAATAGCTTACCATGTGGAACTGAATGCTCAATTCAACCGCTAGGCGGAGGGTTTACACCTGAGACTGGAAGTGTTGTAAATTTTTCTTGGATTTTGAATTAATAAGATTAGAATGAATGTTTAGAAAGGCCAGTCTGAGTACCGCTTACTGTGCTCCAGTACCGGGAACTGGGGCTGTAAGAACCCCAAAAAACAGAAGATTGAATGCATGACAGTGCTGAAACTGTCTGGATGTTTAGATTGAAGGAGAAAGTGCAGCCATGCTCACTTATGCGGAGTATAGCCCCAAGGGCTTCACTACAATAAACACAAGCCCTGGGCCTGAAAATCTCATAAACTTGCCACCCTTATAATGAGATTATGGGAACACCTAAATAAGTCCTTAATACATTATACAAGTAAATATTGAAATAAAAGATACATCCTGAGGAGGTAGACATATACCTAGACCCTGGGATTTAGACTCCTGAAGACTTAGATGCAGTTGATGTGCCTCCCTTCTTTTCTTTCTGAGGATAACCGGTCTGAAGGGAAGGGTCTAGGACTTGTTGTGCTGGTACTGCTGGTCGCAGATACATATTGTTGTCATTGTCTGACAAAGTAAGGTCTTTTAGATAAAAATTTGTAAATGTGTTGTGAGCTTTCCAGTGACAAGTTTGCAAGATTTGGTTCACTGATACCCCACCATAAAAGGCCTTAGACACGGTGAAGGTCTTAATGTCATGCGCTTTAACTTGGACCAAGTCCAAGGCTTTTTGGTTTGCTTGTTTGTAACACAGTAAGATAGTTTGTTTTAACCAAGAAGAGAGAGTAGCGGGTCTGATGTCTGAGGTATGTCCTTTCTTGAAGGAAATAAAAAGTAGGGATCGGAGACCCTCTCAGGTCTTAGGTTCGATCCATGTAGGGCCCATACCAGACACAAGGTCCTATCTTCTTTGAATTGTCTATCTACAATGGTAATCAGAGCAGGAATAGTCACCAGAGACACACTTTGGGAACCTTCTCTTGCTATTTGGTTTTTGGCTATGAAATCTGAAGAAGGGGACAAGGTTACCTTTTCCTATTAGCCTAGATTAGATACTTTGTTTGCAACCCAGGCATGAATTTCGCTGCGGCACTTGCCGGAGGCCAAAGTTAGCAAGAAAGCAGTTTTGAGAGTAAGATGTTTGAGGTCTGTGTCTTTCATAGGCTCAAAGGGTGCTTTGGTGAGCTCCTTAAGAACAACAGAAAGGTTCCATTTTGAAAAATTCCTGGAACTTTTTGGACGATCCCTGTGAAAACTGGAGAGTAACCTGTTGAGGTTTGGGAAATATGGATCCCTACTGGGCCCAAGGTGTCAACAATTACTGTCCTATAACCACCAATGGTCGAAGGGCACCTGTTTTGATCTTGGTACAGGTACATGAAAAAGTCTTGTTTCACAGAGGGAGTGGAAAAATCCACCGAATTTTCTCTGCACCATTTCTCAAATAGGGCCCACTTTGACTTGTAGATGGTCCTTGTTGATGACCTTTGAGGGGCAGTAATTCTCTATGCCATCTCCAGAGAGGAGCTTTGTTCTTGGAGCTGTCTGCTCCTAGACACCAGGCATGGAGGTTGAGATGTTGTGGATTTCTCTGAAACACATAGTTGTGGGATTGTTTGAGAAGAGTTGTTGACACTGGTAACTGAAGTGGGATCTCTGTTGAGAGCTGCACTAGGTTCCAAAACCAGGGGATCCCTGGCCAGCCTGGGGCTATTACAATGATCAGGCAATTGCACTGCCTGATTTTTTGGATTACCCTGTGAAGGAGAGCCGGGACATGGTAAGCATAAACAGTGAGGTCCGACCAGTTTATGTTCAGAGCATCTATGTCCCAAGCATTTTGGTCTGGGACTGGAGATATGTACAGTGGAACTTTGTGGTTCAGGAGAGTGGCAAATAAGTCTACATGAGGAGTAAACCATTTTTGACAAATCTGTTCGAATACCTGCTGATGCAGTGACCATTCTGTTGATTGGACTTGGTTCGACCTGGACAGAAGGTTGGCCATCACATTCAGACACCCTGGAATGAGTCTGGCTCTTAGGGTTATCTGATGGCACCATGGCATTATCTTCCAGAGGAGAGTGCACATCTCTGCCGAGTGGGTTCCTCCTTGTTTCTTTATGTAGGCTACTACTGTTGAGTTGTCTGTAGCAACCAACACAGTTTGGTTTTGACACTGGTCCTTGAATCTTTGAAGAACCAGAGAAACCACCTGCAACCCTAGCCTTTCTTCCCTGTGTGACCACAGACCGTTTGTAGAGACTTGCTCTAAGTGAGTGCCCCAACCTTCATTTCAGGCGTCTGTAAAGAGTTGGATACTGTGGTCTTTGGGATGAAAGTCTGCACCCTGTATCACATTTGAAGGATTTTGCAAACACTCTAGATGAGCTGAAATGGTCTCTGTCGAAGAAAGAAGGGTTTCAGATGACTGAGTATATCTCCAGTGCTCCTTGAGGTGAAACTGAAAGGTCCTCATGTGAAGGCGTCCCTCTCAGAACCATTTTCTCCATTGAGGTGAGCAACCCAATTAGCGACACCAAACATCTTGCAGTCAAAACATGTTTTGACTTTAAGTGTAGGATCAATTCCTGAAGGTTGAATCATCTGTCTTGTGTGGCTTTTACAAGGGCTGAATCTAGGTAGTATTCGTAGCCCACAAATGAAAACACCTGAGTAGGTTTTAGTTCGGACTTCTGATTTATTATCTGACTTAAGGACTGTGTCAGGGCTACCACAGTCTGAGTGTTCACTTGTGCTTCTTTCTGAGACTGGGCCCTGATGAGCCAGTCGTCTAGGTATTGGTGAAGCCTGATTCCCCTTGCCAGGGCCATCAGCTTCACTACCTTTACAATCGTTGCAAAGATCGGTCGGGCCATGGCCAGGCCGAAAGGAAGCGAGGTGAACAGGAACACCTGCGACTTGTGGCAAAACCTAAGGTATTTCCTTGTGTTTTGGTAGATAGGGATGTGAAGATAGGTGGTCTGATAGGTCTATCAACGACACCCATTACTCCGGAATGCGAGAAGCCCTGACAGGCGACTGTAAAACCTGAGAGATTTTACATTTTCCACCCTTTCTATTGCGTTCTTTGACAGATGACACTGGATATAAGCAGCCAGAGCTTAGTCTTTTTGAAGGGCCTTGTATCCTGAATAAATAAGGGGAACTCTGGCTAGTTTGGTCTTGAGAAAAATGGTAGAATGTAGCCATTGGTAATAATGTTTAACACTTTGTTTGAACATTTGTTTGTTTGCCAGCCTCTTCTGGTGGACTGATGGAAATTTTTAGGAGTCATTGGGGGAGGGATTTCTACGCCCTCTTCCCCCATGAGTGAGGTCGAAAATGACCTTTAGAGCCTCTGTTGTTCGATTTCGATCTGCTTGAGGAAAACAATTGGTTAATGCTTTGACAGGAGTTGCTTTCTGTAGGAGCCTCTTTTCTTATTGTGGTGGGGACCACGAAAGGGTTTATTTTGATAGGGTCCAGGACCCTGTGATTCTTTAATGGTGCCTTTTTAAGTAGGAACCCTTCTCCATCCTTATCCAATTAAGACTTGAATAAGCGTATAGGCCAAAAGGGTGAATTCCTAAGTTCCTGGCATCTTGAATCCTCTAGATGTGGTTCAAGAAGGGTAATCTCAGCATTGTGTCTTAGCAGGCTAGTGTTACCCATGGTATACAACTCCATCTGGGGAATATGGGCTAGGGATTCGCTTAGGCAGACTAGAGCTCTCTGCTGAATAAGAATCCTCTTATTCAAAACCTCAAGGCACTTCTTCATGGTGGAGTTACAGTCAGAAGTAGTCTTAGCAAAGGTAGCCACAAAGTTGATGGTGCAGCGATTCTGTCTAGCTTTATGCTTAAGTTCTTTAAGAACTTGTAGGTGAACCTTGCCCATAGGGACCAAAGAGGGTTTTGGAGATACAGATCTCGGCAAAATCTGAATTTAACTCCTGCACTTTGTCCTCAAAACAAGGTTGTCCCACCTTGTACCACTTTGCTGTGGAAGAAGGGTGTTTAATATATTTACCCTCAGGTAAATTTGAGGCCTCAAAATCCTGTTCAAAATTCTCAAAAGCATCTTCGAGGTAAGGACATTGAGGGAGCATAGCTGAAGAGCCTCTTGGCCTAAGTTCCTGTTGGCCTTTTTCATCATCCAGTCCCAGAACAGTAGTGGAGGACCTAGGCATAGTTTCCCAGGCGTCAGGGAGATCTAAAATGTGCCTAAAAGTCTCAACTTTCTCTGCATACTATGAGGGCAAGTCAGACATGTCTACCTCCCTATAAAAGACTCGGTCTGGATCAGTTTGCTGTTGGTCTTGCTCAGATGGAGCCCTTTGGGGCTTAGCAGACTTTTTAATTTGAACAGAGGACTGTTCTTCCTCTGAAGAAGATGACTATGAATTGTATTTTGCCCGAACCTTATGCTTTCTTTTGTCCGAATTTTTTTTGCCTTTCACCGAACACACCCATTCGGGTTGTTCAAATTGTTCGGAATCATGATCCGATCTGTTTGGATCTGAGCCATGCTAGGACTGAACACTCTGTCTGAACTGTGGCGGAAGAGGAGGACCACAAAAGTCCATTCTACTCATCATCCCAAACAGTCACTATGGTATACATGAGATAAGGACTGTTGATAATCCAGTCAGTCAGTTTCTGGTTTGTTGTTACCCAGTACAGATGTGCTTTTCTCCAGAGTGTGTGTATTTGTGTTCCTTCTAAGGATATATTCTGTGATTTGGATACAATATTCATTGGATATTCTGTTAATTTCAGCATTGCTCATTGATATCATGTTTTGACATGATTTTTGACAGTTTGTACATAGCAAACTGTAACAGAGTATTTCTCTGCTTATCTTCAACTGTATTACAGTTTGGTTAACTCTGTAGTTGCAATATTGGTAATGCCATATTGAAATATTGAAAACGTTTACAGAGAGTTACTTTTTCTGCATGGCACAATCCCTGACGCAGAGCTTAGTGCTGAGGGAGTATGCACTCTTTAACCGTAATGCAGTTGTGCCAAGGCAGAATATAACTGAAACCCAGTTTGGTGTAGTGACTTTCACATAATGAGGATGACACATTAAATGGTACGAGTGACAGTTTTGGCACCATTTATGCCATTGGGGTACAGTTAAATCCAAACTAAATACAGATTTACTCTCCATTATTAAACCAAACTAAAATTATTGCAAAATAGGTAGTATGTCTCAGAACTGAGTATTGTGGTAATCTTGTATTATGATGCAATAATTAGATTTGCTAATGGCTAAGCTGTTTCTAGAGAAAGAACAATGTAAATGAGGCTAATGGTAATGAGCTATTACTGCCATTACCACGACTAATACACAGATGACTTTTAAAAAGTGTTTTCTAGCATTCCTGTTATTGAGTTATTTGGGATGACCTGAAATAGAAAATGATGTGTGACCTTGAGCAGATCTTAACAGAGGGGCTGCCGTCCAAATGATGATAAAACCCCTTTGGCCACAAAGAACATAAGGAACAGTGGCCCAACAAGGGCAAGAAAAATTCCATTCAGGAAAACAAATAAAAGGCCATGACTCAATAGAAAACCCAACCCTTAGGCCTTTATACATTTCAACTGCATGATTCATATACCATAACACAAATGTGCAGTTCAGTGTTTCATAATGCATATCATTTAGGTTCTCTATGTGGAAAAATTCAGTTTCCCCTATAATATGTTCCTGAGACCAACAAAAGATTATACCCAGAGAACTTAAAGACATTTGTAATATCATCAGCTATATCAATGATCTCACAGGGCTGGTTATGGCTTCTTTTGACTCAAACATGTCAATTATGTTGTACTTGTCAATAGCCAGGGTCAAAAGTATGTTCAAAGTATTACAAATACAATTGGTATTCCTGCCTTTGCTGTCACATTGTCATGAAGTATCTTTAACATCTGAAAAGGTTTAAACAGTAAATCTAAAATGCCATGCTTTAATAAACAATACAGACAGCAGCACAGTGACAAAATCTAAACCATTAAAAGCAAACCATAAAAATTATGTTTTCACTATGGGTCTTTGCAAGGCTGCAAAATTTGTACTAAAACTGAATGAATAAAGTGTTCATCTTATGATAAGTACCAGGCAGATGACAAAAAAGACTCTTAAGTGCTGTGATTAATATTTGTAATAAATCTGTTCGAGTGGCCTTACTTAAGCCTCAAATTTGTGAACATCTGTACAAAGATATTTGGTATTAATAAAGCACCCTTATATCTTAGGAGATATAAGCTCAGCAGACATATATCTAAGCCATATTCTTGTTTAAAACCTAGTACATATATGCGTAAGAGTATATTATGCAAACTGAACATTTTTCTCATTTACAAAGACACTTGAGTCTTTAGCAAGGCTACAAATTAAGTTGCTCTTGCAGGGAAATGTGATGTAGTGGGTGTGTAGTTGAAATGTGAGCTGCCCCAATCCTGGTCTTCTATCAATAAACACAGGAAACCATATCAACATTGTAAATGAGGTATGGAAAGGAATGTTTGTGATGTTCAGAAAGGGAACCAGAGTGACCTCTGTAGCATGCACTTACTGATGTTTTGTAATACACTACAAATGGACAGCAGAGGGTAAAAACATGTTCCAACACTTGTTTCATGTGTGACAAGGTTTGAAGTTATTTGCATAATAAAAGCATGGAATAAAAGACAATTTAACTTATTCCTGGTTCTTCTTTTAATCTTCCCACAATGGCTGCAAGCATTCCAACATACATACTTTATCACAATAACTGCCATTTCGGCAAGTGTGTCAGGTCAGAAAATCCCTGCCAAAAGGCAGGACTTTCTCAAGACGCAACACTTTCTCAAGATGCTCACAAAAATCGAACCAGTTATGACTCAGCAAGATGAAGATTGTAGTTTCTTGGACTATAAAATAGCACTGAAGTCATTCGAAGAGAATGAAAGGTATTGCCACGGGACTGTGTGTGAAAAAGATACCATTATGCAACTCAAGCCAAGAACATGTAACCCAAAAAGAAATATAATATGCCACACGTGTGGAGAACCCAGTCACAAGTCCAGTGTCACGTCAACAAGGGACAAAGCAATGGCAACCAGAGCAAGCGTAAGTGGTGTAATAACTGTAAAAGCTCAACACATATAACTGGTGAGTGTCGTAAAAACAAGAAGAAACCAGGCAGTGATACCGTGAAAACCGGATGCTGATCACTCATTCGTGTTTAAAGCAGACTCTGTACAAAATACTGACACTGTTGTAACTGACATTTGTAACTCTATTTTGGTTGATTGTGGTGCAACTGCACATATTATTACCAGCAAAGAAAGTTTTCTTTCAATGCAAGATTTGAGTACTGAAAAATGCACCATTGAACTAGCTGATGGTAGTCGATCAGACAATGCAGTCCTTGGTAAGGGTAATGCATCAATTTCAGTGCATGACAACAAACATGATGTTGTATTTGAAAATGCTGTGTATATACCATCCTACAAGCAAAACATCTGTACAAGCTGCTGTTAGAAAGGGTGCAAATGTCAATTTTGGTCCAAACAACGCTCAACTAATTGCCCCAGATGGCACCGCTTTTGATATCAATCAATCCGGTCGGTTGTACTATTTGAACTCTATAAAAGGTTCCAAAAAGGTATCCCGTAGTTGCAAAGATTGGCACCAAACTATGGGCCATTGCAATATACAAGACATCCTAGCATTAGAAAAGGTTGTTGATGGTATGAAAGTCTCAGATAAGTGGGACTTTAACTGTGACACTTGTACTTTGGGGAAGATGCCCCAATACTGAAATCGAAATCCTGACACAAAAGCCAGTAAGTTATTTGAGTTGGTCCACTGTGATCTAGCAGGCCCAATTGAGCCTGTTGCTCGTGAATGTTTCAAGTATTGTCTGATGTTGGTGGATGATTACTCGGGTGTATCTATGGTGTATTTCCTGAAAGCCAAATCTGACACATGTGAAGCCACCAAGTTTTTGGCAGATATTGCCCCTTTTGGGTAAATCAAAACCTTTCACTTAACAACCATTTACAGAAGCAAATGGGTTCCTTTCAGGCTGCAATGTTTAGAAGCTTTCCAGTTTCTTAGAGAGGAATTAACTTCTACAAAACAAGTAGAGGTTGATCAGACCTCGACTCCTAAGTCTGGATCCTCTCAAGCTGCTGTAAACCTGGACCCACCCCATCAGAGTCAACCTCGGGCTGCCTCAAATCTTGAACATATGGAAGTGGACTATGGTCCTGCACTTCCTCCTCATCTCGGTGCTGATCATCATATGACATTGGATCAGCCTTCTAGTCCAGCCGAGGAGCCTTCTAAGAAGGCTTCGGTTAGACCTAAAACTCACTCTCATTCTCACATAAGGCATGTTGTTGACCCGAGGTCTACCTCTGATCAACTAATTGATGTGTCCAATGAACCTCAGATTGCATCTTCTAGATCCAAAAAACATTCTGACAAGAGGAAACATAAGGTGAGGTCCAGACACTTGTCATCTTCCTCAGAGGAGGATCAGTCCTCTGTAGTCAGACACAGGTCTTCTAAGCCCTCTGGGGTTGCCTCTGATCAAGACCTACCTCAATTTGATCCAGACCCCCCTTATTATAGGGAAGTAGCTCGGTCTGACATTCCCTTCCAATATGCGGAAGAAGTGGACACTTTTAGGTGTATTCTATCCCTCCCTGACCCCAGGGAGTCTATGCCTAAGTCCTCAATTTCCATTATGGGCCTGGACGATGAAAAAGGCCGTCAAGAGCTGAGACCTAGAGGTCCTTCCTCTATACTACCACTCAGCTCAGTTATCAAATATGCACATGATTTCCAGGGCGCTAATTTACCTGATCGGATAATGGAACGGAATTCACATGTGGCTAGTTTGAGTCATTGTTGGTTCAAAACAAAGTTAGGTGTTCAACATGGCGAGATGCATGTTGATCGAAGCAAATTTGCCAAAGTTTCTTTGGACTTATGCAGTATATATATCAGTGTATATCAGAAACCACTGTCTCAATCGGAGACTGGGGATTACCGGCCCATTTGAAGCAGTTACTGGGAAGAAACCAAACCTCAGTAAGATGTTTTTGGTACAAGTTGTTTTGCGTCCATACAAAATCAACCAAAGCTAGAACCACATTGTGAAAAGGGTGTGTTTGTTGGTTATGATAAGTCAAGTCCTGCATATCTTGTGTATTTCAAGAGTGAAAATCAAATCAAGAGAGTAAGATGTGTCAAATTCTGTAACAATGTAGTTCTGAAAACTGAAGCTTGTAACAATGAACCAGTTCAAAATGTAGATCAAAACATTGCTCAACCTTACATATCTGACAATATTCTTGTTGAACAAGCCAGAGGTAATGACCAAAACAGTGCAGACCCAAATATATTCGATGATGATGAAATTGTTACTTGTAGAAAGTCAACCAGAAAATCTTGCCAAACCAGTCTATTTAAAAGACTATGTCATAATGGTTGATGCCCCCACTGATCAAAACATTGACTATCTATATCAAATGGGTGATTTTGAAACTCCCAAAACTTTTGAAGAAGCAATTCAGAGTGAAAACTCTATGAAATGGCATCAGACAATGAAAGATAAAATCAGTGCACTCGATGAAAATGAAACTTTTGAGTACACAAAATTACCTGCCGGAGCAAATTTGATTGGTGGAAAATGGGTCTACACTGTCAAAAGAGATTCAGATGGTGAGGAAAGATACAAAGCTAGATATGTAGCAAAAGGCTATTCCCAGATCAAAAATATTGATTACAATGATACGTTCTGTCCAACTGCCCCTATTATGTCCATTCGCATGTTGTTACAGATAGCCATGCAACAAAACCTAAAAGTTCATCAAACGGATGTCAAAATTGCATTTCTAAATGGGCCAATAGATTGTGAACTGTATGTTGAACAACCAAAGGGATTTGAAAGGATGGGAACAAAGGGTGAAAATCTTGTTTGCAAGCTTAACAAATCTTTATATGGCCCGAAACAAAGTGGAAGAATAAGGAACTTACTGTTGCACGACTATCTCATTGAACAAGCTTTCAAGCAATCTTTAACTGACATGTGTGTGTACACAAAACAAACTCACACAAAACTGACTGTTGTGTTATTTTACTTGCATGGGTAGATGATATCATAATAGCAACAAATAGTGAAGATGTATTGCAAAATGAGAAGCAAACACTTGGTCTATTATCTCTGTTCTTGAACATTCAGTTTGACTTTGAAGATGATTGTGTTACATTGCATCAGAGTAAATATATAGAACAGATGATTGACAAGTTTAGGATGAATGGCTGTAAGCCAAAGCTGCTCCTTGTGAAATGAATGTGAACAAGTTAAGAACAAGTGACTCAAAGCCACTAAAAGATTCATGTCTATACAAATTGGAGGAAGCCTAATATATTTGATGATGTGTACAAGGCCGGATGTATGCTGTAGTGTCAGTATGCTATCTCAGTTTCTAGAACATCCAACAAAAGCACATCTGGAGTGGGCAAAGCATGTCTCAAGGGAACGAAATCTCAAAAGTCTAGTTTTCAGAAAATCAACAGAACTGAAATTACAAGGTTTTAGTAATTCTGATTGGGGAAATTTGGAAGACAGAAAGATTGTTAGTGGTTACTCTTCATTATGAACACAAATAGTGACATGGTTTGTTGGAAGAGCAGAATATTGCAAATTTAATAATAAATTAAATTATTATAAGTTAATGCCCTAGCCAATGGACAATTGCTAATCCGGTCGGTGCAGACCGGCCTGCCAAACATCAGAAAAAGATGTTCTGTGTTTCCACTTTCCGGCCGGTCCCTAGTACTAGTGCATTCGCCAGATGGCGTGTCGTACTTCCTGTCTAGACAGCGTGACGTCATAGCATCTGTAAGCTGATAGCGGGGTCAGTAGGAGGGTCTTGTGTGTCCATTGGATAGGGTATTAACTTATAAAAATTTAATTTACTTATTAAATTTTCAATTTTATTGCGTTAACACATCCTATCCAATGGACAATTGCTGAATAACTACCGCTTGGTTGGCGGGTAAGTTACTAGGGACTTAGGTAAACTCATAAACAGAACTAACAAAAATTTTCTTCCAGGCCTGAGTCGACCTTATGGTCAGGAAACCCTGAAGGCCATAGTCGGTTATCAGAGACTGGTTAACTGGTCCAAACCGACTTACCCCCCTTTTTTACATACCTGCTCTGAGGTAGGGGAAGATAGGGATGAGTTCAGTCCCATAAGAAGTAAAATAAACCTCCCGAAGGAAGCACGTCAGTTTTATATATATATATATCCAACTATTTACATATGTACACTATTTATATATGTACAGAATCTCCTCTATTTCTGGGTTATTTGTGGATCTGCTGAGCAGCCACTACAGGTCCCAGGTGGTAGAGCTCTGAATCAGCCCATTCCACATCCTTCAGGTAAAATTGTGTGAAGGTATTATGTGATGTCCAGTGGCAGGCTGATAAAATCTGATCTAAGGGACTCCCGACTGGAAGGCCTTAGAAGCAGCAAACGCCCTGACATCATGGGCTTTGACCTGATGCAAAATGTGGGCCTCTTGACCAGAAAGCTCATAACATAGGATCACAGTCTGTTTGATCCATGAGGAGATAGTGGCAGGTGAGATGTCTTTGTCGAAACCTTTCTTGAAGGAGACAACGACCAACTCCTTATTCTGCCTGAGGTCTGAGGTCCTGTCCAAATAGTAGTGTAATGCTCTGACCGGACAGAGAGACCTGTCAGACCGGAGGGACCTGAGTTGGGGCCAGGGCTGGTATAACAACTGGTGCCACACTGTCTAGGCCCTCTTTGGCCAGTTGATTCTTTGAAAGAAAGCTGGGTGACGGGTACAGTGAAACCTTAGACCAATCAGACTGGTGCCTAATATTTCTGCTTTGCCAAGCATGAATCTCACTTCTGCGCTTGCCTGACCCAAAGTCTAAGAGGAAAACTGTCTTGAAGGTCAGATGCTTCAAGGAGGCCTTTTTAATTGGTTCAAAAGGAGCCTTTGTCAGCTGGTGTAGTACCAGGGAAAGGTTCCAGGAGGGTATTCCCCTCCGCCCTTTGGGTCTATCTCTGTGGAAACTTTCCAAGAGACGAGTGAGATTATCATCTTTGCTGATATTGACTGTTGTATTACCTAGTTTATCAGCAATGGCAGACCTGTAACCATCAATGGTGCTGGGCTGTAACTTCATGTCCTGAAAAAGGTACATAAGGAAGTCAGCTACTGACTTTACAGGGGGTGCCCTGAAGTCCACCTGATTAGTGACGCACCACTTTGTAAAAATGGCCCACTTTGCCTCATAGACCGATCTGGTTTTTCCCCTCTGAGGAGCCTCAATTCTTGCTGCCACTGCTTCAGAGAAGCCCTGTTCTTTGATTGCCGAGGCTCTAGGAGCCATGCATGGAGATTTAGGTTTGTTAGATTTCTGTGAGGGATCTGATTGAAGGGTTGTGTTAACAGATTTGACAGAAGGGGTAGGCTCAGAGGAATTTGACTGGACATGGTCACTAGATCCCAAAACCAAGGCATGTTGGGCCACCCCAGAGCAATCAGAATGATTCTCTTGTATGGGGAATCCTGTAACTTCACCACTTTGTACAAGATGGCTGCTGGTGGGAAGGCGTACGCGTCCAGATCCTCCCATGGCAGACTGAGTGCATCCAATGCTGTGGCCAGGTGATCTGGTACCGGTGACACGAAAAGAGGCAACTTGTTGTGGAACCTCGTGACAAACAGGTCTCTCTGAGGCTGGTGCCACCTGCTGCATATAGTTTTGAAAACTTCTTAAAGGAGGGACCACTCTGTTTGAATGGTCTGACCTTATCGGGATAGCTTGTCTGCTACCACCTTTAGCCGGCTCGGAATGTGCCGGGCTCTGAGAGTTACTTGATGTCTGGTACACCAGGTCAAGATTCTCCGTAGTAGGGCACACAGTGGGCCCGACCTCATGCCTCCTTCCTTGTTTATGTAGGAAACTACTGTAGTATTGTCGGTTGCCACAAGTACTATCTTGTCGGTACAGAGGTCTTCGAACTCTTTCAGTGCTAGAAAGACTGCTTTTAGTTCCAGATAGTTTATATGCAAATTGCTTTCTGGCAGTGACCAGGACCCTCTTGCAGTGTGCTCGTGTGAGCGCCCCACCATTCTTTTGATGCGTCTGTAAAGATTGGCAGAGCATGTTGAGAAGCTGTTCTTCAATAAATGAGCTGCAAATATTGTATGGCTTTTCAAGAGTAACACAGGGGACATCCCCTTTACCTGCTTCTCTGCAAGCTGTTTAGTAGTTATGTAAGTCAAACAGAAGACAAAAGTCGTGACACTTTAATGACCTGTGATTGTTAGAACTTGCTTGGTGGAAGGACATTTTTACAGCAATAAATTCGAGCAGTCTGAACCGGAACTCTCACAAATGAAACTTAAGAAATACTTATCCTGCAATGTTCAAAACAGAATATGCTGTGACAATTAATAAAGTAAATGGCTGATTAGAAACATCCAACAATATGCATATCCTGAGAAAACAGTAAAATAAGTATAAGCGATCATAAATGCTTCCTAGTCACTCAGCCAACGAGAAAAGAAGCAAGAATGGCGGAAGTACACTACAGAGATCACGTACAATATGGGATTCGGTCAACTCTAAATGTCTATTTTTCTTGGATGTTGGCTGGATGCCTGTGGCCTCCCGAGATAGCATTCAGTTCCACATGTAAGCTATTGTAGCGCAATAAAACCTACCAATTTATAAAAAAAGAGTAGGGGTGCAATATCCTGGTAGGAAGACATCCTAGCCATATTGAAAAACTATTCTAAGCACAAGGATACTCAAAGAAAAAAGCATTTAAAATGTACTCGTATCCTCTTCTGATATAATCTTATCCAAAACTGATGACCAGTTGTCAGAAAGTTTTTTCCAACACTTTTATTTATTATATCCACAAAACTCAGCAAGTACTTCTGCAAAACTTTTGCATTCCCCAAACATTTGTGACAACAGTCTGAGACATATTTTGAGAATAAAATTTTTGCTTGCTTTCTGTGAGTGCAGTTCCCCATTCCCATGGGAGGCAGTGGGTTAAAGAATAGACATCTTGTCTTAATGTCATATTTAGATATAAAAGTTGAAAATCTTGTTATTTCACCGGTATCATAGAAATATCATAAATGTATCTCAAGCCCTTGGAATAAAACTAACCTTTCTAGGCTAGCAAGTTTTCATTGACTACAAATGAGTTTCATAGATATATTGTAACATCTATTTCTGTAAGATAATGAGACTTGTACAAAAAGCAGGCATTGAAGGTGTCTTTCAAAAACAGATTTTTTATTTCATTAATTTTGCAAACCAAAAATGTTTGGTTTAACTGAATGAAATCAAACTTGTTTAAACCAAGTTTTTTTTTCAAATAATGATTACTGCTGATAGTCTTTAGTAAGTAATTGTTTTATCCATAATAATTTCAGGGCATTATTCAAAACATTTGGAGTTTCTAAGCCTCAAACCACCTTCAAAACCTTTTGCATGGCTCTGTCACTGAAATCTTTGGCATTTTATTGCACCAAATGAAGCTTCTAAAGAGTTTTTCTAACTGATAAAACATATGGGAGGTTGACGGAGTTTCAAGAAGTTTATATGCAACTTACTTTCTGGAACTGATGAAATGCCTTTTGTGGTGTGGTCTCCTAAATGAGTGCCCCGGCCTGTTTGATGCATCTGTAAAGATTTGCAGAGCACATTAAAGGGGGAGAAGTGGTTGGAGGATGTTTGCCTCATTTGGCCACCAAGATAGGCAACTCTGGAGAACTTGGGAGACCAAGTATTTTAAGTGGGAGCTCTAGCAAGGCTAACGCTTCTAGAGATCACTTTTTTGTTTTGTCTCTAGACTTTCATGAATTGTGGCATAGCATGACAAGTATCTGTCTCTTTATTGAAGTTAAGTGGCAATGGGCTACATAAGTACTGGGATGGGCAACCACTTCAGTGAACTAGCTGTGTCTCTGGAGTCTGATACCTCTTGTCAGGGCCATAAGTTTTACTTCCTTGACCATAATCAGGACCTCGATAGGGGCTACTTAGAGACTAATTGCTTATGCTTTGACTTAAAAGTCTTTCCCTTGAAGTACTTTCTTCAGTGCTGGTGAAGAGGTATATGACACTTTGCACTGCTAAAATCTAAAGGATTTCTCATTCACTCCATTGAAGGGAGAGCCTGATATATTATTGTATTTTTTGAATTTCTAGATCTTTAAGGAAACGTTCAAAGTACTCAGAGAAGAGATGGGTCCCCCTTTCCTTCATGAGGCACAAAATGGTATCCTATTTGAAACCTGGTTTGAGGCGATATAGGCCAGAATCCCTTCTCATTTAGTTTATGTTACCTATGTTGGGGGTGGACTCTGGATAGGTCATGGCTCTTATTATGCAACAAACAAGAATCATACTGGTTGAGGGATGAGAGATCTCCAATAACCTCAAAGACCATCATAGCTTCAGGAAAACTGCTTTGCCTCACTGAAGTACACTGAAATAGGCTTGAATTTTCTCCTAAATTTAAAAATGCACCTATTGAATCCAGCCGACTGTTACAGATGTATCAGGACTTCTCCTACCTCCTTGTGATATCTTGTGCCAAGGATTTTCAGCGAGGCAGACAAAAAAGCCAGGTTTAACTACCCCACTAAATGTTGTTCAGTTTGGATGCATCACTCACTCAATGACTGAAAAAACACCTGAATGACACCTACACCCCTAAGCAATGTTCCTACCACATATCAACTTGCTCAACCTTATGGTTTTTGAGATATAGTCCGGACAAGATTTTAAAGGTCAAGATCACTACAGCAAGGTCAAAAGTTAAATCAAGGTCACACCATGATGTTCCATAACTACACCCCCAACTTATGTCCCTACTAAGTTTCAACTTCCTACATCTTATGGTTACCGAGACAAGCTTTTCCCATCACCCGCTTGCCTATCTTGACACCATGGCTGAAAACAATACCCTGACAACCCTTAAAGGCTGTGGGGTAAAAAAACTTTTTGGGGGTAGTAAAACATAAACCTATACATTGGAAGAAATTAAACACTTCTCTCCTTCCCCTTCTATGCCAAATGAAAAGACGTCATGGTGTGATGTGCTACAGCTCACCTCCTAGTTAGTAATTGGGGAACAACTGGTTTACATTTTTCTGCAAAACATTTTGGCATGGCATCACCAAAACTGTAAGTGGCCAAAAATGTGTATCCGGCAGAAAGACAATCTCATACAATTCAGATGAGGATCTTCTGAAATGATAGTCCATGGTTTTATGTCACCTACCTCAAGATCAGTAGCCATCAAAGATTTTACCAAACATGTGGCAAAACTAGGAATTGTATGCTCCTTTTTGGTTTCAGAAATTTTAAACGGCACATGATTATAGACTCAAGATAGGTCAGTAACTCACTCAACTAACTTACCAAAGGCCCCAGCTGTTATTTGTAAATTTAGCATTTCTAGTTTCAAGGAAGATAATTGAGGTTAGTTTAATACATCAGAAAAACCACACAGAATATCCAGGGTATGCATGTATATTCAGAAATACAACAATGGTAAAGCGTAACAAAATTCTAGCACATCCTACACTGATTAAAAATTTCCTTTTACTGATGAATCTTTTTCCCTTTAAAACCACAATATAGACAAATATGATTTTAAAAATTAGTTTTTCTAAACAAAAGATTTACACATTTAATGCTAAGCATCAAAGAAATAAATAAGTACATGTACACTTAGTCATAACTTCAATCCTAGTTTACCGTAAAATCTAATCACAAATATAGTTACATTATCTCCAACCATCATTACATGTACATTTTCCCTACCTTTTAACAAAATGAAAAATTACAGACACAAACTGTGGTTAGATGCAAGAATTAGATGTATCCACTGGAAAACACCCTAAAATATAGAGTCCTCTCTACCAAAAAGGCTTGAAATTCTTCTATCTTTAACACTTTTTAAGATAAAGGTCACTTTTGATTTCTGCCAAAAATTTAATATGGTGGCCGAAATTCAGATAATTCAAAATTTTTCTGAAGTGGTCCCTACTACCAAAAGGGTCCAAAATTTGTCCGAATTCACTCTACCTGTAATGATGATTATGTTCAATTTCTGCTAAAATTCAAGAGGGTAACTGAAATTCTGAAAATTAAAAAAATATTCAGAGGCATTAAAGAAGCAGTCCTTACTAGCCAGAGGAGCTAAATTTGCCCCAAATCACTCCATCTCTAACAGTTTTCAAGATAAACAACATTTCAATTTCCACTAAAATTCACAATAGCTGCTGAAAATTGGAAAATTTAAGATTTTTTCAGAGGCATTAAGAAGTAGACCTCACTCCCCATAGGTGCCAAAATTTGTTTTGAATTCACCCTATCTTTAACAGTTTTCCAGATAAACAACATTTTTAATTATTCAAAGACATTAAAGAAGTAGTCCTTACTACCCAGAGGAGCTAAGTTTGCTCCACATCACTCCACCTACAACAGTTTTCAAGCTAACATTTTCAATTTCCACCAAAATTTAAGATGGTGGCACAGTTTGGAAAATTCAAAATTTTTCAGTCTCTGTATAACTAGTCCTTGAAGACCAGATGGTCCAAAATTTGCTCACAATTGCTCTATCTTTATTCTTTTTCGCGATAAACAACATTTTCCTATGTCAAAATTCAAGATGATGGTCACAATTCAGAACTTTCTAGAGGCCTTAGATACATAATTATTATAACTCAAAGGATCTAAAATATTTGCTAAAATTTTTTTTATCTCTTATGGTTTTTTGGATGAAGAAGATAGAAGTCATTTACTCATTACGGTTACCAAAGTAACTACTACAGTACAGTAGATCGCGAGAGTGCACACTCGTGGTTGGTTACAAAACGTTTCTAATGATAGACTATTCAGCTTAAATCTTACCTTTCTTAATTTTCCTTAATATCCACATATTTTTTATATATTGTACCTATTTTTACTTAATAAATTGACATTTTTGTCACGACTTTTGAGTTTGTTTTCATCTACCGCCATATTTACAGGAAGTGGGTATTTCTAAATGTCGAAACACCGTTTTTCTACCGGATTGACCGAAACTTCATCCCGGAAAGTGTTTCATGGTGGGTGCGCTAAAAGGGACATTTTTTCACAACAAATATTGAATAAAAATAGACTTTGCTTAGCGCACTGTGCGCTAAATAGGTCATTTACGGTATTACTCACTTATAAAAGTTGCTATTACTCACAAATACACCGAGCAAATAAATAGGTGAACAGCAACTTTGACAGAATCTGTGTACAGGCATTACTTCTGAAGATATAAGCGATTTACCCATTATAGTAACCACTGAAAGGTGAGACATTAGCTATAACTCACTTAGCTATTGAGAATGAAGTTGAACAAGGTATTTCACCAAAAGGTTCTAAATACTGAAGGATTAAGTTAAAACTGATTTACTCAATGTGGCTAAAATTGCTACCACTCACATAGCTTCAGGTCTAAGGCAACAATAAAAGCAGAAAAACTGAAGAACATAAAATTCATTAGGACAACTAATTAAGTAGAATGTTGCAGGTCAAGTATGTTCAGAAATTACACTTCTTAACATTCAGTCATTTGTTTGGCGTCCATGTTTGTCCCTGCCAACACATAAGCAAAAGTGAGGATAAGGGTATTTTACGCAATAAAAAGAACAATTTTTTTTTGAGAACTAAGACATGCATAAGCAAGAAAATCCCTAAAATTGACAAAAAATGACCTTCAAGGACAAATGTTTGCAGTCAACACAGGACATATATTTGTCAAAAATATAATCCATAAAGAGATTCAACCTTCCATAGATGAGAAGCTGCCACAGATTGTGTAAAACTCCTTGATAACCATCAAAGAAGCACCTATGGCACCAATTTTCTTTTTCAAAATGCGGCCAAAAATTATTCAAAGGTACGCTTTTGTAAAAATGAACATATCCTGCAACTTTGAGAAGTTTAATAGTTTTTGCTGTAGAGGACTACACACATATGGCAATGGCATAGTCATGCATAAACCAATGTATCCACCGTTTGTATCCAGTGGATCCAATAATTTGTATCCAGTGGATCCAATAATGGAATCAATAATAACTTCGAATGTTAATACAAAAGGTGCACATTTTACACTTTTACACCACTGTGAGACAAGAAACAAACTGCTCTGTAATATCTAAATACAAGCATGATTGCAGATCTGCTGTATGAACATGCTGACAATTTTACCAACACAAAATGGCTGCTAAGAGTTGTAAATATTATAACTAAGATACAATAACAATAGATATACTTTTTTTCAGGTAATATTTATGACAGCAAAATGATTTATGATGTTATAGTAATCTATCCAACTGCCTTTGCAATTAATGTAAACAAGTCACATGGAAAAAATGACAATACTATTATATAAAAGGCTGGTTAACCAGCTGAGTTACTGTGCTAATAAAAGCCTGGAACTTATGTAAACATCCAACCAAAGCTGCAAATAGCAAGTTGAAGGAAACAGGATGCCAGTTCTGATCTCTGAAAATGTAACACATACACATTTTACACACATATATGTACTTCAACTAAATCAAAACAATTAGTCATAGGTTTTAACAAAGTTTTCCAGTGAGGAAGCTTATATCTTTTTACCTTTTAAACCTAGATTTCTCCTAAAAATATGTCAACATCTACGTTATTTTTATGTTTTTCCTTATTACAGTATATTTAAACATATTTAGCGAGATTTTTAATTTATTCCACGAAAATCTATTAATGGCAAGAAAAATACTTTTCGCTGTATATTTATTGCAGACATACAATTTGTAGCATAAAATAGATGCCTATATCTTAAACCGAACATCTCTGCCACATGTTCATTTTCTGCCACATTGTTGATTTGCAGGAAGAACCTCAACAAAAATTCCCTTGAGTTGTTAAAAACCCCTTAGATTTATTTATGGAACCCAAAAAAAAAATTAAAGATATTAATACCTATTTACAAAGACGGTATTAACAACTAAACCGTTAAAATAAAACATAGGTTAAATACAATACATTGGATCAATTTCTACCTCTAACTTTACCCTGATTTATTTTGTGAAAATTAAAGAACGACAATGCATTAGTGGTCTTGTTATATACATATTCACCCGTAAAAAAAGGAACACAGGCTTCAAAACTATGAAAACAATTCTCATGATTATTTACAACTTTTGTGATGCTTGTTCGTTTAATTTTTTCAATCCTACGTAATGACAGACAAAACAGAACCAATGCAATAACTACGGATTTGTACGATGTACCACAATCACTGGATTGTGTTAGGCATTGAGCTTTGAGTGGCAGTGTTTTTTTCAGGACACAAAATTGAAATGCCAGAGTACAATACTTATGATAGTTTCTAATGGCTATCTGATAAGCATTACTTTATGAAAAACATGTTCAAAAGTCCAATAAGATATATGCGACCTCAAATTTGGAATTTGATTTGACAAGAAAGGTGAACACCGTCGCTGAGGAAATCACCGATTAAACTAAATTATTTAACATTCTTTTTGGTTTTGTAATTTACAGGATTATTTTTGGATTTTAATTTAACACAGAATTTCAGTGAATATATATCTTATTTTTGTTTAAATATCATGTATGACTCTGTGGTGAATTTTACCATTAGGTTTTTATGAATAAAGTTGTGTTATTTTCTTTTTAAAGTATGGTTAACAAGCAGAACATTTTGTGGAAGAACTAAAACCAAAAGTAAACATTCACCAAAAACAACAATTTACTGGCTGCTACATTTAGGTTTACATGGCATTACACTGGCTTTTATGTTTTTTTTTCTCTGTCCAGCTTGAAAAGTTCAATCACAGTAGCGTTTATTATCAGAGCCAATAAAATGGAGTCCAAAAAAGGGTATGTTCCTGTCATTTACATCTTTGGAATATTTGAAATAAATTTTTAATCAATTTTACTCCAGAGAATGTAGGAACTGGCACCTTGTCATTTTGGCTTTCAAAAATGAAACAAACTTGAGATGCTCAATAGAATCCTTAATTGCCATCCCTGATCAGGATTTTGTAAATTAAGTCTTAAGCAATATCAATGAGCTATCAAATTGAATGAGGCGACTATATACTCTGCAGACTTTCTGCCTGTTGCTTAGCACATTCCATTCTAATGAAATGACATTATCTACACCGGGAAAAGCAGATATATAGCAGTACCAGGTCAACCCCTGATGTATATACCTGACATGAAAACATAGCATTGCAAATTCTACAGTAGATTTATTTGAAGCTATCTAAGTGCACTTGTTTCATCATAACACGGGACATCTCCACATTTGCGGCTGTATCAATGTCTGATCAGAAGAACCAGTTGACAGTGAAACTCCAGTCACAACGTAAACAGGATGGACTGATATGGAAGAGGAACCACCCGACACTTGGTTTATACACATGTGTTCACAGAATCTAGTATACACAAACAGTTTCAGGTCAAATTTGGGTGAAATTGAACAAATCTGGAGATTCAATCATAATAGAACTGATATGGAAGAGGTTATCTTAAAACACTGGGTATTTACAGGTGTGGTCACATATATTTTATCAGTAAATTATATAATCTCTTTAACTAGAACTAATGTAAGGTTGAGGGCATAGGTAACGTTTCGGTAAATTTTGAGGACCAATAGAAAACGTTGCATTTTGTGAGCACTAGTGGAAGTGACTAAGAACCAGTAAAAAATCCTGTGGATAACCGAGGTTCTAATTTTAGTGTCAACTGTTTATTTCATATTTGACCTAAATTTTCACACATTCAGAATTAGTACCAACAGATTTAACTCATAAGACAAAAAAGTTGCTTAGGCATACATAGCACATATTTCCTTGCAAAATGTAATTTCATTTTATAAGCAAGAATGTTTACCATCAATTTTTGTTGTGGATCTCTTTTGTAAAAAGATGATTAAATCTGTAGAGAAATAAAAAGGTTAAGACCTTAAAAAATAGCCAAAATCTATGAAGGAGTTTGATCTGTAGTGGACCTGCAAGTTCAAAAATTCTCCCGAAAAATGTGTTGTCAGATGATGCCGAAAAATCAATCAGCTAAAGTTATTGACAGTGTAAACACCGCTAGAAAATTTGGTAAACATTCTTGAAGTGGTCTGTTGAGCTTCAAAAACATTATTCCCCCAGATTATAACCACAACCTTTAGCGGAGGGGCTCCAAACATATAACATTTAAGTATCACTGCATGATGCATTGTTGACGATGCATTTTGATAATGTGCATAAACCCAAAGTGAACTAGGGATGGGTCAGTACCAAAAATGTGTACATCGGCAGATCGCCAATGCAAAACCGTACCAATTTCGGGACTCTTTTTTTTTTTTTTTTTTTTTGTTGTACACCTCAACCGAACATGGACGTTTCAGTTTAAGAACATAGCATATAAAAGTGCCAGAAAGCACAAAATATGAGATGAATTGTATAATTGTATCCCCGGATGAAAGTCGGGGATACTTAGGATTCAGTACGGTCAGGCCGCCGCGGCAGAGATTTTCTTTCGGATGCGATAACTTAAAAAAATATTTTAGTTAGACCTTTCAAATTTGGTTTGTGGGTATATATGGGCAATGCCATGAACGCTATTGTATTGCGACCTTGACCTTCAATTTCAAGGTCACGGGTAGCCTCTTAAAGGTCAAATTTTGGCCATTTTTTCACATTTTGGCCCAGTTCTCATATACAGAAAGTTGGATCATCCTACGGTTGGTATATACCGTAGCCGCGCTCTGTAACGCCCATGGGCAATGTGAGCAAATATTTGCAAAAGTTGGGGATGGGCGTTTACGACAATGAAAACCAGCCGGGCATTTCGAAAAAATAACCCGAATTTGGGGAAACCGCATTTTAGCACACACCGACTGGAAGTAAAATATGCGGTTGGTAAACAAATCTCGATGCAATAAAAGTTGTCATAACTGCTAAAATAAGGAAACTTTTCTTGAAAATTGATATAAATTAATAATATTTCACCGATTATTGGGTTTATATGGAGACAGTTTACCTCGAAACGACATATGAGCGATAACGTAAGATTGTGGATGGGCGCTTTCAAAAGCATGAGCGTTACGGAGCGCGGCTACGGTATATAATACATGTATATGTCCACTGTAAGCATGCAAAAATTTGATCTTGAAGCTCTTCACTGAAGGTCATCCACGGACTGCCAAAGTACCTCACCGAGGCCATTTTTTGGTCTTTTTGGAGATGTTTTCGCACTAAATGGAGACTATATTGCATGGAAACTATTAGAAATGGCTTTGGAGGTTGAGTACATGATGGAGTACCAGCATCCAGTTTGTTGACCTTGGGTATTGTCTTCAAGGTCTTCTTAGGCCTGCTAAAATGACTCACAATGGTACCTTTTACTGCATATATATGCCAATATAAGACTGTGAGGCCTAAAGCTTTAATATTTTTAGGTCTTAAAGTTGTGGGTGTTCCACAGCCTAAACCCCTGTATGCATTTTCACCAAAGTTTCAAGGATATGTTTACCCCAAGTGGATCTAGAGCTGATTAGGTTTTGAGGGGTATCCAGCTAACACTGTTCCCATGGCAACACTTTTTAAAGATTTTTGGGTCTTAAAGTTTGTGGGTGTTCCACAGCCTAAACCCCTGTATGGATTTTCACCAAATTTTCAGGATATGTTTACCCCAAGAGGATCTAGAGCTGATTAGGTTTTGGGGGGGTACCCAGCAGCAACTGTTGCCATGGCAGCACTTTTAAAATTTCAGGGTCTTAAAGTTTGTTCTAAAATCTTTAATGTTTTCTGTAACCTAAAATATTTCAGCTAGCTTCATCAGATTTGCACAAAAGGTAAATGGATAGGAAAGCTTGCCCAAGAGTAATTGTGTCCTTGTTTTGGAAACAAAATGGCTGCCACATCACATCTTCAATGCCAAATAGGAGGGTCATCATATCAAAAAGGCCTTATATCTCCCTTATAATTGTTTCTTTGGCTTCAAAATATGAAAACTACTTGTAAGAAATCATGGCCTGTGAATCTTTATCTCGTGGGTTCTCTATACTTCTTACAACAGAAGTTGTTCCTACGATTTCCCCAAATCTCAATGTTGTTGGCCATTTAGCTGTACCTGTGGGCTGGGGTTCTTGCCTGCCAAGGCTGGCTATTTTTACCATGATCAAAATGAGTAAATGATATTTTTCTTCATAACTATTAGAGTTACAATAATTTTGTCAAATAGGTTGTTCAGCTAATTTTTGATGCGCAGTGTCATGGCAAATTTCCAGAGCTGTAGGTCCATAGCTGAGTAATAGCTACCTTGACAGTTCACCATTGAGTAAATCACTTATATCTGCAAACCTATTAAATTAGAGGTTTTTTCGTCAAATATGTTGTTCATGTACTTTTAAATGTACTCTGTCATGGCAAATTTTCAGAGCTGTAGGTCCACAGCTAACTGAGTAATAGCTACTTTGACAGTTCACCATTGAGTAAATCACTTATAGCTGGACATCTGTTGCACCTATCCTTACAAAGGTTTCAAGATATCTTTTCCTGATATGAAATCTTGCCTGGCTAACATTTGGTCCAGTTTGTTCAATTTGGTTGGTTGCTATGGCAACGAATTTGAAAATCTGACTTGACCAAACTTAAAGGAGCCTATATCTCTCTTATTATTGGTCGTAGATGTTTTGGATGTGAAGACAACTTCTAGGAAATCATGTGCCCCGAATCTTTTGTTGTTTCAGATGTGACCTTGGACCCCTCCTTCAAGGTCAAATGTGGTTCTTCATACCTACAATGGCCTATATCTCCCTTGTTATTGGTCGTAGAGGTTTTGGATGTGAAGACAACCTATAGGAAATCATGTGCCCCAAATCTTTTGGTGGCTCAGATTTGACCTTAGATCCCTCCTTCAAGGTCGAATGTGGTCCTTGATACCTCTAATGGTCTAGATCTCCCTTATGGACAGACCAACGGACAAAAAACGGACAAACAAACTAACAGAATTACACCAATTTCGAAAGGAACCTAGCTATGATGGTAATCTATCTCCCTGCCAAGTTTGAATTCGATTGGACAAAGCGTTTTCAAGTTAAGAGTCCCGAAACGAAAATGTTGATGGACAGACAGACGGATGTCGGACACATCAATCTAATAGGTGGGTTGGTTATGCAACCCGCCTAAAAATGCTCTCAATACCGAGACACCAGGCCTACCGACCCATCTTCTACATTGAACTATCTCTAGCAGGCTTCTACCATACAATATATTCTGGATAAACATGCTTACAGCAATTTATTTAATTACATTCCCTCATAGATAAACAAGTAATCTCTGGGTAAGAGACAATGTAGACACAGCATAGACTATTAACATTCACCGAATATTTTTATACACCAGAACAATCTTTTCAGCAAAAATATAATAATATAATACAACATATACACCTGTATACAAAGACATCTTCTTGATTTGTTTCTTTTTTATGTGATTGTGATTATATATTACGATTGTCAAAGCTATAACAATATATACATGTAAGTAATTATAACAAACTCTTTAAACATTTAAAAATAAAAAAAAAATGGTTAACTATCTACTTCTTGGATATACAGCACAATTTTCCCGCTTTCATACGCAATACGGATGTAATGACTCAGTCAGCGGGCCATTTTTAAATCTCCCTCACAACTTCAAGGCTCAAGTAAAAGTGAAAATATAAAATTGGCTACTGGAAAGCCATTTTAATATTTTTGTGAACAAAAACAAGATAAATGCACCAATGTTCTTTAAAAATTGAACAAATATTGATCCATTGGCATGTCAATTTTTTATGTGAACCAATGACTGTCAATTCAAAAAGCGTATAATTTTTTCCCCTCTGTGTTCCATATAAGCTATAACGCTGCTCCTTCATGAGAACTCACAGAGTCTCTTAATGGTTCTGATAATATGTACATTATAAGCCCCCATACACACAAAAGCAGTTTCTCCCATCATACAAAACTGTACAAATGAATACACAGGCGCTTAACAATCGCCATCTCCCTTCTTGTGACATAAAATATATAGCCATTGCAATACAATTTTTATCAGGATTTACAGAAAACAAGGCCAAAAGGGGTTTTAGTCTACTAGCACGAGCACAAAGCCATCAGACACAGGAGTAGTGCAGTACTAATGTAGCCCATTACCGCTTAACTTTAGCGAACAGATAGATACTCATCGCTAGGGCTCATGCTTAAAAAGGTATGTCAGAGAAAAAGAGCTTTACATTGGTACACTAAAGGGTTTGGGGTATTTGGCTTATCATATATATATTTCTGATGGTCAATTTATATACATATACACATAAATAATAACATTAAAAACAAAATACGTATGAAACAAATTGTGTTAAAGGTCCTGTACATTACACACTGGCTTCAGCAATGATAGAACAAAAACAGTAATTGGAATATAGATCTTGTGTATTTACAATTGACCTGCTTTTAATATGGCACTCGATAATATATATTTTATACATAAATACAATGCTGCACTTTATAATATCCTAGCTGGTAAGAAAGAAGGAAAAAAATCATTACCTTTTTTTCAATAAACCAACAGGATAATTTAAAACCAAGAATCAATTTGTCCAAATATACTGAACAGCTGCAAGCACTGTAATCAATCATCAGCACCACAAGCAAAAAGACATGTACACGGTCACTCGTATCTCCCAATAGTACAATGAAAAATACACTTCAACTTCATTCAAAAGACAAATGCAGAAAAATACCGATATTTCTTATTAATAACAAAAATATGACGGGGAAAAAAAAACCCCAAAAACACAAATATTAATTTCACTACCCAAAAGACAGAGCTGTATATAGAAATCCATATACCGTTTCTATTAATCCATCCAAAAATACTGCTCAACTTCACCACTAAAGAGATTGCCATGGAAATAGAAAAGAGTTCAACACATTTTATTTATTCAACTCCATGACTAGCTTGGGGCACATATGGTCTCTTCTTTGGTAGAGTGGGATAGACTGACGATTTGGCCTGTACATCTTCCATCTCTGATACAACTTTCTCTTTATGACAGGTGTCAACTTCTTTTTCTGAAGCTGAGGGCTGACGACGTACTGTGGGTGCCACAATATTGGACATCTTAACCTGGTTCCCGACTCTGGCAAATCCTGTGGTTGGGGGTCTTATGGAAGAGGGTATGGACACTATGGTGGGATTTTTATTGACAGAAAGGGACATCACAGTATCAATGGGGCTAGAGCTGGTGTTGTGATAGATGCCTTTAGCATGTGGAGGACTGATGACTGGGTTACCTTTAGAGGTGGTCAGGTGACTAAGTAGTTCCATTGGAGGGGTAGCAGCTGGGTGCAGCGAGTACTGGATGTTTCCCCGTGGACCTAGACTGGTATGTAACAGCAGGCCATTATTGATTACTCGGCCTTGCATGGGGTTTTCTTGCTGGGTGGAGCAGACTGGGGTGGAGAGGTGGGGCAGGATATAGTGAGGGTGGTGGTTGTGGGCAGGGTTTGGACCAGTAGGGTGGGGCTGTGGCATACGTGGGGGTGATGGGTGGGATTTAATGAAGGTAGGTCTGTAGCTGGGTGGAGTGGCAATAGGCAGATGGTTCCTTGGTATATAAGATTGTGGGTGTTGCTGAAATGGGATGTTCTTTTGGTAAGGCTGAAATTTACAGAGAAAAATATACAGTGAATTATAAACTGTGAAAAATTATTATTTAGACTTAAGTAACATACAATTTTCAGGTCATGCTTTCAATTAGTGCTTATAAGAGCTATCCTGCTGAAACAAACTACTTAGTTTATTTAGTACAACATTACTGCATATGAGAAGTACCTGAAGCTAAGTAACAATTTGGTATTCAGGAAATCAATGTTTAAAGTGACTCAAGCTTAATCTTGTTTGTGCAACTTGTCTTTCATATCATGAAGTTGAGGAGTGTAATGTGGTGATACATGTAGTAGATGTTTCTTGAAAATATTACACATTTAAAAACATTTGCGAGTCAGCATTTCTCTCAAGTACTAATTACCAATGTCTTCCATCTTAAGGATGTTATGGCTAACGTTTTGGGTACTACGACTTACCCTCAGGGCGCTACAACCTGTTTTGTAGACTCTAGTCCCACTCTTGAGTGGCTTTGTACCAAGGAGTCCATGGATTATTGCACAAGAGTGATTGTGACTTAGTTTTACGAGGGATCTCTATGGACTGTGGCAATCAGAAGCAAGATCATAAGGCTGATGTTTTCAGCTATTTTACTCAGCAGGAATTCTCTGGTTTTGTCAATTTTCATGTCCATTTCTAATGGGATCATTTGTAACGTCACCACAATATTAGAATCAACTAAGTCTTGCAATTAGTTGTGACAATACAGCAACAGTATAACTAATGGAACTTCTTTGAGTTGACCGAGTAAAATGTGGCACTTTAAACAAACAAAAAAAAAACCCTCTAGATCTTGACTCAAAATGTATATACAACCAGCTACTGGGAATCTCATTTTAAAGCTGATTAATATAACGCGCTGAATTTTAATAGTAATGTGTCAATTTCAATATGGTTTTCAATATCTACACAGGCAGAAGTTTCACATTTTATAACTACTTTCATATTCATCCGTTTTCTTGCACAGTAAACTTAATCTGTAATATTTTATTAAATTAAAACCATTCTGATTCTGGGATTTTGAAAAGTTTTGTGTTTTAGTATATCTCCAAACAAATAGGCCTAGTAACAGAAAGCCAAATGCATGAAGACAACTTATGGCAGTATTGTTCAACAAAATTACAATACAAGTCACCAAATGCACAAAATATATGGGATAAAAGTTTGTAATTCCTTTCGGTTTAAGGTTTGTTTCCAAAATTTTACATTTTAACAATAAGGTGTGTTGACAGTCGAGATGCTGGTTGTATTGCTATGGTATTGCCCTAAAATTTATCGAGATACTGGTCTTACTGCCCCTACTCTAATATTCAGATATTAATCTGCACACAAAGTGATATTTGAGTTTGATATCACTGCTGCATACTTCATTCATTGCAACCCACCTTTTCAGCAGCAGTCTTATCCTGGGTTGGACTCTCTCCTTTCAAGGCAACCATGATGCTGAGGTCCTCCTCTTCACTCAGATTTTCAACCGTCTCCCCTCTTCCCCTCCCGACTGGTTCAAGCATATCAATATTGATGGCCTCTTCACTGTTACTGGCAGCACCCTGCTTACTGCTGTCAACACTCGTACGCTGTGCCTCCGTGGTTCTGAGTGAGGGGAAGAACTGGTTCTTGACCTCCTCTGAGAGCATGGTGATGTTAACAAGGGGTGGAGGGCCATGGCGAGTGGGAGAACTTCCTAAAGCTGTAACACACACATCAACAAAGCTCTGTATTTATAAATCAGAACATTCTGGAAAGATATGACACGTTCAAAGTGGAAGCTACACCTATCCTCTTTTCTGTACAGGTTAAAGCTGGGCTTTAATGTGGCTTTCCACAGCAGGGTCACATCAAGACAAACCTTCAGTAAATCTCACATGTGGCCAAGAGTTGGACTCTAACCCATTAGATCAGAGGGGAGAGATGGCTGAGAGTCAAACACTTAACCAATCAGCTGCCGAGGTCTCTCCATGAATGTGTAACAGTAAGGAAACCTTCTTTGATACAAAAGCTAGCATGCTTTATACCAAAATGTTCAGGGTATTATTTTTTGAGGACAATAGTTGATATAAAAACAGAAATCAGAGATAAGAATGGGTGTACTTTCCACCAAATACTAGTGGTTTTATCACAGGCAAAAATCAATACACTCATTTTCCAAGGCCTTGAAACCATGAAATCCAGTATTTTGTTTGCTTTCCACTGGTTTGGTGAAATGTAGACACAACGTACATAAGCGATATATAATTTGAAATGGGAAAGTTGTTTGTGAGATAGCTTGAAGTAAAATACTCTATTTTAACAATATCATACAATCAAAACACATTTAACCAAAAATATCAGTGTTTTTACTGTTCTGATGAAATATCAACCAAAAACTTGTATAAATATGTGGGTATTTTCAAGACCCAGTCCTCCATTATGCTTTGTGTTTTTTTTCTTTGCATTTATCATAACCAAATGAAAAGCAAAATTAATACCAGTAACAATACACAACATATAAAAGCTACACTCATTGTTCTTCATTATACGACAGAGTCAAGGTCAAGAGACAAGGTAAAGAGTTAAATATTTGGTTGTAAGAAATACAGATAACCGAAGTTGAATAGTTGAAGCAACAAATTTATACCTAGGTCTCTTCTTTTTGTGCTGGGGTCACGAGCTACAACATAACAGGCTCCCCTACCTTTGGTTTTGGTTTGGTCCTCCTTGTAAAAGGGCAAGACACATATTGGTGTGATTCACATTTGGGTAGGACATGTTTTGGGATGATTACACACTACTCACAAAGCAGTCTGTACTTAGGGCTGCCTTTCTAAAAAATGTTTGATCTACCTAAAATATATACAGGAGGGCTGGAGGTGATGGATATGTGGGGCGCTTCGTTCTTCAACATGTACTACCAGACTACCAAAGTAACAATAATAACAATAATGTCATTGATATAGCACCAATTTCATAGACTGTTCAAGAGAGCTGTAGCAAAGTTCAAATTTCACTCTTTTGATCCCAAATAGGCCTCTGAAAATAAGTATGTTTTTAAATGGATATGGACGGGGTCCATCTTCAGAACCATAAAAAAAGAGGTCGTCATCAAGCAAAAATCATCAAACAGAAACTCAATATGTACAAATACATCCATGAGGAAAGGTTTGACCTACGCGGAACAGAGACTTCAATGATATAGAGCTATGGAATTATTCCTAACCTTCACATTGTTAATCTGACAAAATACATTATGATTATATGAAGGGTTTTACTTGTATCAAAGAAAACATAAATATATTCATCAAAACATACACGATCATACAGAAGACATATATCCAATACACACTAGCTTAAAGTAGAAGTATGTGAACAATCAATCCGTACACAGGTTCAGAGAAGGATTACAATCTGTCCGACTATATCTTTATTTTATATGCTTGTGATATACTGAAAATACTGTAAACTGAAAGTCTGCACAAAATAGAGTTTTTAAAATTTGGACAATTAGTCTAAATCAGCATTCATTATTATTATAAAATTGGCCTGAATTCAATCTATCTCTTGCCACTTCTGGGGCATGTGTAACTTTTGAAAATTGTAGTAATTCCCCAAAATATGCTCAAAATTAACAAAAATAAAACTGATCTAATTTAGATGCCAAAATGGGACATCTTTATTTATCTCCCGCTAAAATTTTATTCATATTACTGAACATTATTCATAATCTCACACCCTGTAATCACAAATATCTATATATCTAGACAGTATCAGTGCAGTTAAAAACTAAGTGAGATTCAATACTAATGGTGCCATTAAACATCAAACAGTGCACATAAAACAAAATATATAGACATTTTTTAGACTCTCTGGGGCGGGAATCTAAAATAAATGAAAACAAACCATTACCAACCTCAGTATAACACATTTAAATAGTACATGGTTATGCAATCGAGAAAGACAACTATTTTAGCTATTTGTCACTACTACCTTGTCATCAGAATTACTCTCAAGAATCAGAGTAAATACAATGTTCATATCTAACTCTGCAGAGTTGCAAAATATTTTAATATAGCATCCAAAAAAGTACTTATCTTTTAGCTATACTTTTTTTCAAACAAATTCCAGTTTATACCAAGTGAGCTGTTATGTTTGGAGATGTATGTGTAACCTGGAAACTTTAACAGATATACTGCAATTTAAAAAAAAAATAAAATATTAGTTCAAAATAACTTCACATTATAGTGACACAGAAATTGTACACATAAAATAACAGAAAATTATGTTGTTGGGTCTCCTTTCCTTTTGGAATAAATGTGTTGTGACAAGCTTGTGACAAGTTGGTTCTAATAACCTATACTCATTCAAAACATCTACCCACTTTATAAACTACTTTTACAATTGAATTTCAACCCTCAGACATTGTTCATGTTTATTCTTTATCCACCTATTGGCTGCTCAATATTCTAACTATTGTGGGACACCAATGTTCTCAATCGCAAAATACTCACTTTAAGGGTTTTACAAATCATAGTATGAAGAATGGTACAAATGACACGGTTCTTTTTTCTGGTGTTTTTAGAACATTTTGTTCCATGTTAAAATTTATAAGAAAAAACCATTCTCGGTTAATTCCACGACAAAAGATAAAATCTTAAAACATTATTTATCATCATTTCTCCATTAGAAGTTCTATTTATATAACCTCACACACTAAATATGGAAATTCAGTCAATGCTTGTTGATATTTCGACAAATATGAATGGTTAGATACAATTAGAGGAGGTTTGGTTTATCCATGCATTTAATAATGAATCTATGTTACAAATATTTACAAACTGACTTTCAAGAAATCATTTTGAAGGTAATGCATGTGATAAAGGGCTATCAGTCAGTGAACAGTTAGATATTCTAGTCTATTCATCATATCAAGCCAGGAGGCGATTAAATATTTACTACTTTTTATACTAATGACCGAAAATGCACATGAAAAAAGGTAGTCGACCACTATCTTAGTCAACTAAGCACTACGAGACTACGAGAAGAAAAACAGTTCAAAGGCAGTAATAAAATGGTCACAGTTCCACATACTTGAGGGAGCGTTTTATTTTTTATTGTTCAAACGCTGTAACTGGTCTGTAGAAATAAAGTCCTCTCATATGTGAAATGTTGGGCATTTAATGATGACCCTCCAACACAATTAGCTCAGGCCAAAGTTTGTATAATCCCTAATATAAATGGCTTTCTGTTGGAAACTGTAAGTTACCCTTTTACATTTGTCTTATACTACAAATTTTCAACATGGCATCTCCTTAGTTTGTATCCTCAAATGAAAAATGGCTAACAAGGCTAATAGGCTATAGACAGAAAGCACTTCAGAATCATACTATGTAAAAGTATCTTAAAATAAGAAAAATTAACAGAACAAAACTAAAATTTAAAATAACAACATGGAAAATTTATGTGAAACTTTGTAAAGAAGCTGAGGAGTGTCCCATAATAAGGTCTTCTCTGATTTTATGTGAACTTGGTGGAGAGGTTTAACACTACGTTTCACCATATACGGTATAAACCAAGTCAGGAATTAATGGATACTGAAAAATGAATGAAAAATTTAATTTACTTCTCAGTATTGATTCTGAATATACAACATTAATATCGAAAGAGGTTTTCTAAATAAATTTTGGTTCTTTTCACAATAACTAACATTTCTTAACATTTATTTGTCATCTTTCAAAAACAGGAATATATAAAAATACTTGTATTTTCATACACTTTCAAAAACCCCAGTAAGATTTGCCTTATATTATTGTATCCAACTTTGCGGTAAAGTTTGAAATGATACTGGTGTTTGATTTTTACTCCAAAACCAAGCAATGAGTGCATGCAATAGAAAACAGTTGATTAATTCTTACGCAGAGAGAGAGAGAACCCAATATTAAAGTGAAAGAATTCTGCACAGAGGGACTTTATCTCCCAAAGAAAGGGGAAAAAAACCTCACAGATTGACTTGGAAATGCGAGTGATTATATGATTATGTAATCCAAGGGTTGCCACAGAAATATATACTTTGAAAGTGTGAGCAAAACCTTTGTTGAGTACATTACTGATGATACAACCTTGCATGGTGAAGTCATTGTGCCTCCTATATCCCTACATAACCTTTCAAAAAAGTTTTAGTGTGTAGATCAAGGATCAATTTCTGCGATTTTAAATTTTTTTTAAAGTGGTATTTTATGCCTTGTATATAAACTAAAGTTTTTATTCTAAATTGCCTTTTCATACTTCAAAAATCAATTTACTAGGTCATGTTAAAATATATGTCCACAATATAAACTTATTTTTTTGATTCAGGGGAAAATCCATAACATTACCATAAATTGAATGAACAAAATTTCCAGGTACATGTAGATAATTTGGGATAAATGTCCATATTTCAGCATACGTGTATGTCCCAGTTTTCAAACATCTACACGTGTTGAAATTAATTTAATTACCATACATGATTGTATTTAAAATCCATCAAAAGGAATCATTTAAAGAAATAATTGAGAATCAACTACTAGGATTAACACATCTTATTATATTATTTGTATTCAAATATCATTTGCCAATGCCCATATTTAATTTATTAAGATCACATTATGAACCAAACTATTAGTTCATCCACTTTCTCTTTATTACTTTGTTGTTGCCATGATTTTTAAATTTTTTTTTTTCAATTACACAACAAAGTGTAGTCGACCTCTCTTTGACAAAAATATTGAAATGTATGCCAAACCTTGTGTTTTGTGATGAATAGCATGAGATATACGAGTAAGATCAGTAGGACTTGATTCCAGTGATGCTTAATTTCTACTTATTTGAATACAGAGTTTCTAATGTTGGAAGCAAATATTAGTTCTTCTTCTACCTTCTTTTATTTAAACTGGTTCTAGTAGTGTAGTTGACTATACACATTGATGGCAAGCTAATGAAATCTGATAAACTGGTCAAAGGTTAAAGCTGAGGTTTTATGTCTTGTTCACAGGCAGGATCATATAGGGACAGGTCGTCAGTTTTGTCACTTCTCAGAGTCAAACTCACACAGAAGTGACAACCTGTGATACCAAACCTGCTGACCCACGAGGCCACTGACTACCTCTACGATAGATTGGCGATACTATAATCTCACATCAACATAGGTAAATGTGGCTGGCTGTTAAGATAATTCCAGTTTCATTGACTTTTACTAAACATGACCACACTGGTCTGACCTTAAATGTAGTGAAGAGATCAGTAATTATAGCTCCTGGATCAATGAAAATCTTACAATAAAACAACAATGAAACATGCACTTACACCAGTATAAAACACTTACATATGTAAAACAAGGTATAAAGAAAACAACTTCCTGTGTAACCAAGTCTATATAATGGTTAAGGCTGTGACAGGGCAGTTGGCTAACTAAAAACAAATTGATTTTGTTGAGAAACCCAAGTAGAAAAACTGTAAAAACTGGATTTGTTTACATAATTTCTGTTGAACAATATTTTTTTTTTACTTTTGCATTTTATATTCAAAACATTTGTTACATTAACCACAATACTTGCTTTATCAGTACTTGTAGTTGGTTGATACTAAACCATGGATATCAGGATTTGTGATAGTTTTTGTAAGATGAATAATACCCTGTGGCGTTTTATGCCCGAGTCTCAGCCTTAATAATGTTACATGCATACTCCTGTGAATACATATAACACACAAGACATGGTCAAAAGTGTAGATCTGTGAATAAAATCCTGTCAACTACATCAAATGACATACAATCCAAGGTACAAAGTGTGCAGAAAGCAATGAGCAGTTGGTTTGTTGTTACTGGAAATTACTTACATTTGTAAATCTTGGTCACATACAAAATTTGATTTGTGGTAGGGATTTGGCGGTATTAAAAATTGTTAGATTGGGAGGCTGCCAAAGTAAAAACGTTTTGATTTTGGGATTCCCCCAATCAAATAGACCACTGACAGGAAGTGAAACTCATACAACCAAAGCTTGGTAATTTCCTCTGGACAAAAGCACAATAAAAGTCCCCAAATTTAAAGAAATCTGGGATAAAAGCAAATTCTGCAGATTTATGGTATGTGTTCAATATTTTAAGTTTTCCTCCCAATTTATGTGTTGAGAAACTAGATAGCAGTTTTAAAATGTCGTCATAGTATTTCCCTAAAATTCTCTTGATACAGAGAGACTGGGGCTACCAACCCACCCCTTGTTTCTGGAGAATATTTTACCCCTGGAGGCGTACTTGGTTCACCTGAACCATAAGGACCGAAAAAAAAAAATTTGTATTTTAAGAAATCTTTATAGATAACAGTGTTTATTGCAATGGAAAAAGGTTTTGGTATATAGTTATAATTAAAAGAGTAATCGGACTTCCATTGAGTGATTTGTACTGGTGCTCCTTGCAGGAATTGATGTAAGCTCACAAAGAATAACAATAAGAGTAGCCTCATACTTTATTGGCTCTTTAATGCAGGGGTTAGGTCCACAAAATCAATTTCCTTTTCAGTGAAAACTTTTACCTTACACACAAGTTTAAAGCTTTTATTTTGTGAACTTTTTTTTTAAGTCTTGGCAGAATTTCAACATTTCTTTTTGATCTTGTGTCCTGTTGCAGAGCTACAGTCTGTCAAACACTTTTGCATATTATCCTCATTCCTAAGCAAAAATTTATGGTCATCCAAAAAGAAACTAAAAATAGGATGCCCTGTTGATAGTAGATGCGAATAGAAACAGGATAGCATAGAAGAACACACATTATCATGTGTAATGTCCACCCCATGAACCTTTTGCCAAAATTGTACAGTAGTCTTACAAGACCCTGTTTCATTTGTAAAATATATCAATGATGCTTAAATATTTATTAGTGTAGATGTAAATTATTTCAGCTTCATGCCTTTTTGCATTGGTTGGGTCGAAAATTTTGATGAAATCACTCTATCTTGCACGGTTAAGAAGATAGAAGCAAATTCCTGTTTTTCTATTTTTGGCAAAAATTTGAAAATTCAAAATGGCCGCCATTTTTGGGAAAAGGATAATTTTTTGAAAATTGGCAAGAGTACATTTGTTAAATACCCTATGGGTCGAAAATTTCGACGAAATCGCTCTATCTCGCACGGTTAAGGAGATAGAAGCAATTTTGTGTTTTGCCATTTTTGGCAAAAATTCGAAAAATCAAAATGGCCGCCATTTTTGGGGAGGGGAAAATTTTTTCAAATTGCAAAGAGTACATTCCTTAGATACCCTGTGGGTCGAAAATTTCGACGAAATCGCTCTATCTCGCACGGTTAAGGAGATAGAAGCAAATTTGTGTTTTGCCATTTTTGGCCAAAATTCGAAAATTCAAAATGGCCACCATTTTTGGGGAGGGGAAAATTTTTGGAAAATTGTAAAAGAGTACATTCCTTAGATACCCTGTGGGTCGAAAATTTCGACAAAATCGCTCTATCTCGCACGGTTAAGGAGATAGAAGCAAATTTGTGTTTTGCCATTTTTGGCAAAAATTCGAAAATTCAAAATGGCCGCCATTTTTGGGGAGGGGAAAATTTTTTGAAAATTGCGAAGAGTACATTCCTTAGATACCCTGTGGGTCGAAAATTTCGACGAAATCGCTCTATCTCGCACGGTTAAGGAGATAGAACCAAATTTGTGTTTTGCCAAAAATGGCCAAAATTCGAAAATTCAAAATGGCCGCCATTTTTGGGGAGGGGAAAATTTTTTGAAAATTGCGAAGAGTACATTCCTTAGATACCCTGCGGGTCGAAAATTTCGACGAAATCGCTCTATCTCGCATGGTTAAGGAGATAGAACCAAATTTGTGTTTTGCCATTTTTGGCCAAAATTCAAAAATTCAAAATGGCCGCCATTTTTGGGGAGGGGAAAATTTTTTGAAAATTGCGAAGAGTACATTCCTTAGATACCCTGTGGGTCGAAAATTTCGACGAAATCGCTCTATCTCGCACAGTTTAGGAGATATGAGCACATTTGCCTTTTTCAGTATTCAAAATAGCTAATTACTCATTTATTTAATTAATTACTCACTCATCTATGAAGCAATTCCCCCAAAAGCAATCCCATACAAGCTATTAACCCAATGAACCTCCATACCAAATTTCAGAAAGCTAGGCTTAATAGCATTCCTTAAAATGTCTGGAAACCAAAGAGCTACTCAAAAGTAGCAAAGTAGCTATTACTCAGTTAGCTATAGAGCTATCATCACCAAAAGCAATCCCATACAAGCTATTAACCCAATTAAACCTGCATGCCAAATTTGGTAAAGATAGGATTAGAACTGTTGCCTAAAATGTCTGGAAACCAAGTGGGACGCCGGACGGCGGAAAAAGCAAAAATAATATGTCCACCCCCCAGTGGGGTGGACATAATAATACTTTTGTGATGGTACTGTTCAGTTTGTGTAGACCTTAATGTAATGTTATACATCAGCTGTATGAAAAACATATAGTCTTCAACAGCAAAAATATTCAACAATTCAATGGTATTTACAAGGATTCACAAAAAAAAAAAAAAATGAACATTTTTCCAAAATTTTCTAATTTTAATTTCAAAATTTCTGATGCAATATAAAATTGTCTGATTTTTTCTTGACTGTGTGGAATTCATTATGATGTGAGTAAACATACACTGCTTTTTACTGCTCTTTATTTCTTTCTTTTAATGGGACAAATATAATGACGCTCACACAAGTTCTTTTGTTCATTGTCTGAAATGTGACCTATGCATTTAGTCTTTTACAAAATTTCATTACATAAACAGTTAGTTTTTGACTATTTGAAATGTAACAAGAGTGTCACACATTATACCCCCCCCCCCCCCCCCCCCCCCCCCCCCCACCACCACCACCACCACCACCTCTCTGACAATAATTTGAACCACATGATATGCTCGGGAAGAGTTTTTAGCTCATGATGTAGTCACAGAATTTTTATTCTAACACAGATGTAGCTTTTGCCACGTCCATTTGAAAAACAATCTGAAACCTCTTACACAAAATGTGGTGCTGATGAATTATGGAAACTTGGTAACTACTTAGATTCTCTGCGGGAAATCTGAGAGCAAAAAAACAAAAGAAAAACATACCATTATTATTATTAGGTTTAACTGTGAATGAAAGGAATCCTGTAAATTTAAAAATTCATATATATAATCATACTGATATAATTCTCATTTTACTTATATTGAGATAATTTCAGTAAAATGAAAACTTTAACCTAAATTATCAAATCGGGAATAATGTATAAAAGACATAATTTACATATAAAAACAGTTGTAAGACAAACACCCACCAACTAGCACAAAGTCTTGAAAGAACAAATTCACAGAATAAGATTATGTAAGTAACATAAGTACATGTACTCTCATTTCTCTACATTATAACAGGATACACAAGACTTAGTATACATGTACAAGAATATTCAAACATGTCAGCCTAATTTTTAACAAGCTGGATCACACAGGTTTTATGTTATTAACTCTCTCACTTTTTTCACATTGTAGATGGTCACAAATTAAAAAAAAGTAGTTTTTGTTTTATTATTTGTAACGATCCTAATTCCAAAGAAAAACAAGCAATCAGTGACCGATATGAATCGGTCACATATAGAGTTGGTAAAGAAAAACAAAAAAACTGGATAATAAATTGGATAATAAAATGCAAAAGATTTGCTGTTCTACTATGGTATATATCACCTACAAAAATAAGTCGTATACACAAAACTGTTTTTTATATATTCCCACAAACTGCCAAACACACAGAACAAAACAAATTGCATACAGTAATTTCCTTTTTCATCAGGGAAGAAGAAACGTAAAACATATCAGAGTAAATGCAAAATTAAAGCCTGCTAAAAAGGTGAAGATTTAAGATTAATTTATATAAAGCGAAGCAGGATATTATACCATACACACACACACATAAAGAGGGAGTTTTGTATACATAGTAAAAACTTAAAATGAGCATTGCAGAGGTAACTCACACTGAATTTCAGATGGCTGTACACCTTCTACGAAAGTATTCCTGGCCTGTCGGTTGCCCTTGGTTCTGCCACGAGACAACGGGCCTCTGTTGTGTACACGTTTTTCATGCTGACTCCTCCCACTGTAATCCTTGAAGCTCTTCTCACAAAATCTGCACAGTAAAGAAGCTCCAAGTCAACAAGAAATATGGCTTTGCTAACAAATATGAAGTGTCCCCAAAAACATAAATTTAAAGTCATCTAAGAAGCCAAAATTGAAAAAAAAATCAAATTTTGTAAACAGTACAGAAACACGGTAAACATAACAATGAAGAGATGGAATTTTTGCTTAGTATGTAAGTTATTCCAGCAGAGGCTAAATATTAAATCTTTAGGCTGGGTTTTTGTAAATAATTTGAAAGGTAAGATAAGCTTTCTGTTCTGTGTAAATACAGAGTAAAAATTCTGAGCAATACTATTACTCACGGGGAGGGGTGCTTGTGGTGATGATACTCAACCCCAAAACAATAAGCTCCCCTTTCAGGTACTTTTAATTATGGATTTTCAGTACTTCTTACATCTTAGGGTTCATTCAACAGCAGGGATCACACAAGAAGTAACCATTAGTACTTCCTGTATTACCTGGATTCCAATCCGTGACCAGAGGGCAGAGATAAACGACAAAACTTTATGATCACCAACATCAAAAATAAAAAAATAGCATCAGAGATGCCCATACCCCACAACCTGGGAAACTAGTTTTCAACACCATGAGATATAGAAGTAGTGAAACACTACACAGATTGGGATACTTTTAGAGCAGTGTCAGTGTCCAAATAATGTTTAAGTAGAGAAAATAACATCTAAGAGAAAGAAATTGCATGTAAAGATTAAGTATTAAAACAAGACAATTCAGTAAACTAAAAATTATGAAGCTTTAAGACTTGTCCCATTTTGAGTTTCATTTGTATGGTCGAATTATGGTTTGGATGTTTTGAATATTACCGATACATACAGATGTAGCAATACATGCTTTTATGTTGAATTGGGGCAAAACCTGTGGCTCACTTGATACAATACCATCTGTTACAATGGGAAGTTGCAAAAGTAAAATGGTTAATGAATTCTAATATGACTTTAACAGTGCTTAATCTACACCAAAAGACACCCAAAGGTGCAACAACCAAGATTCAAGTAAAAAGATATAAGAGAGATATAAGAGAGATAAATAGTATCAGATATCCTCGTAGAGACATAAAATAGCATCAGATATGCAAGACCAAAGGTCAAATCCAGGTCACACCATGACATTGCACACATATAACCCTTGACCAATGTCCCTACCAAATATCAACTTCCTACACCTTATGGTTTCCAAAATATAGCCCAGACAAGGCATTATAGGTCAAGGTCACTACGGCAAGGTCAAAGGTCAAATCAAGGTCAGACCATGATGTTGCACACCTACACCCCCTAACCAATAACCCTACCAATTATCAACTTCCTACACCTTACGGTTTCCGAGATATAGCCCGGACAAGATTTTATAGGTCAAGGTCACTACAGCAAGGTCAAATCAAGGTCACACCACAATGTTTTACATCTACACACCCTAGCCAATGTCCCTACTCAGTATCAACTTCCTACACCTTACGGTTTCCGAGATATACCCACGACAAGATTTTATCGCTCAAGTTCACTACAGCAAGGTCAAAGGTCAAATCAAGGTCACACCATGACACTGCACACCTACACCCCCTAGCCAATGTCCCTACCAAGTATCAACTTCCTACACCTTACACTTTCCGAGATATAGCCCGGACAAGATTTTAAAGGTCAAGGTCACTACAGCAAGGTCAAAGGTCAAATCAAGGTCAGACCATGATCTTGCACACCTACACCCCCTAACCAATAACCCTACCAAGTATCAACTTCCTACACCTTACACTTTCCGAGATATAGCCCGGACAAGATTTTATAGGGCAAGGTCAAAGGTTAAATCAAGGTCAGACCATGACGTTGCACACCTACACCCCCTAACCAATATCCCTACCAAGTATCAACTTCCTACACCTTACGGTTTCCAAGATATAGCCTGGACAAGATTTTCAAACTCAAGGTCACTATGGCAAGGTCAAATCAAGGTCAGACCATGACGTTGCACACCTACATCTCCTAACCAATGTCCCTACCAAGTATCAACTTCCTACACCTTACGGTTTCCGAGATACAGCCCAGACAAACTCTTTCCCGCCGCCCACCCACCTGGACACCATGGGTGAAAACTACCCCCACAGCCCTTAAGGACTGTGGGGTAAAAAGTGTTTTAGTGTTTATCCTTTGTGCGTTTCTGACAAAGTATACTGAAGCCAAAAATGTCAGGAACTGATGCTTTATTTAACATCCTGTCATATACATATTTAGTTAAGTCTGTAACCTGATATTTTTTTCAAATATTCAGACTGGTCATTGCTCTTTCCTCTGACCAACAATAGCACTAGTGAGGATAACGTAAGGCTATTTTATGCAATAAAAACAACAGATTCAACAGATTGCACTGATCAAAGTAAGGTTATCTAAAGTTAGCTGGACTTAATAACCCCCACGAACCATGAAATATCGATGCATCTTTGCCGTAATCTTTTGCATATTCCTCATAAAGTATATTTACATTACGTATCTTAAAATTGAAACATTATTCAAATTCTGCAACAAAATTAACTTAGGGACTTACTAATTCTTCCTTTTTAAGAAATTAACCAGAATTAATTTACACTAATGGCTAGTTTCTAATTAAGACATTAATACATATTGAAGATTTCAGTAAGAATCAATTTTCACTATCCAAGCTCATTAGCTAAAACAGCGAAGAATTAACTCCTGGTGAAAATTTCACCTTATACAGAAATACACAGTACCTGCAAGGAATAGGCTTCTCTCCAGTGTGACTGTACATGTGGCGTTTATACTCGTAGGTCGCATATTTGTTGTTGAAGACACGGTTGCACACTTCACACACCAAGGGTTCCTTAGGTTTGGCTCCTCCATGGTACATCATAGAATGTTCCTGTTATTCATACATTAAACATATTTAAATATCCTCTTATGACTCTGACTTTATAACCGGTACACAATCTGCACTGTCTTTAAACAAAGAATCTGAAGGTTATGTTTTTGGGTGCATTTGTTTTTCTGTCTGTGTTTATGGATGTACAGATCTTTTCTTTATTATGAGGGTAGAGCCTGACCCAATATCTGGCAAAGATCCAGATCATATTCTGGATACAAAAAGCTACTGAATTTTCAAAGGTCTATTTTCAATGTTTCTGGCTTTCTGGTTAACATTACATCCTAAGTAATAAGCGAATCTTTATGAAATTGTGAGTAGGGCCTGTTTGTGGAGGGACTAAAATATTGGGACCAGAGACTTGCAAAGTGAAGCCAAGTCCAAATATTGTTGATCTCATTTTAACAGTAACCATTTGGAAGAACCAGTACAGTCAATGTGATGTAAACAAGGTTTGAAGTATAAAAATATCCGAGAAAAACGCAAATATATGGTTGACAAATCTGATTAAAAATTTGGTTTCACCCGTGTTATTTATGAAAATAAAATACATTTTACCAGTTTTAGGAGTCTTTAGTTCATAAATTTGCACTTGAGATCTCAAAACAATCAGCCCATTTATGAGTCATGACCCTGCTGATTCATATTTCAAAAGTCTGAGTATCAGTTACGGGTTACAGGGAATTAAGACTAATTCATTCCTGTCTTATGTGAATCTAAAGAAAAGATCATGACATAAACCCGGCAAGTGCCACATAATTAACTTATTACGTATATATCAATATGCCACTGTTAACACAAGGGTTTATAAGGAATTTCAAGGTTATACAGATCATAGGCAACAGTCTGGTTTGCAGATTCTTGCAGGTAACACCTCTGAATTCACGAAAGGCGAAGTGTTATAGATATTCATCCTGTACTGGAAATTTACCCCTTTAAAAGTAATATTCCCAAAAAACACAAAAAAAATTTTACCATTAACTCATCCTTGGACGTGAAGACCTCTGGGCACTTTTCACAGGCATGCTCCATGTGGTCCTCATTCACGTGATTATTCAGCTCCTGACTGTCAGAGAAAGCCCCATCACAATGAGGACACTGGAGAGGTGCTTCCTTAGCATGACTCAGCTCATGGGCTGTAATACCATCCTTCTCAAGCACACTGGAGCAAATCTATGAGTGAAGTATTTTCTGATGAGTAAACCAAGAGCTATCTTTATGTCTTTTAGCTTTCTTAAGTTGTGGCAACTAACAATGTAGCTCAACATTGCATCATACGCATGGACCATTTGCAAAATATTTTCTTATTGAAAAGAATTAGCTACACTAAATATTTTTAAAAAGTATTCTTTATTATAAACAATACTTCTAATTTTGAAATTATTCAATTTTTCTTTTAGTGAAAAGACCTATTCATAAGCTAGAAAATTAATTCTTAAAGAAAAGAATGATAGGAAATTGAGCAAGTACACCATGTATTGAAGACACAGGTATGACATTTTTCTCACCTGACACATGACCTTTCCGGGGTCGGCATGGAATTGGAAGTGACTCATGAGATGCACCATCTTCTTCACATGGTCTGGGAACAGCTCGTTGCAAATTAGACATTTCTTTGACATCTCTCCCCCGATACTTTTCATGCCATTTTCTGGTGAAGTGACTTCATGGCCACTTCCTTCATGTCCATTCATGTCCTGAGAAGAATTTGCCACAGATTTCCGCAAATTATTTGGGCTGCTAGTGGTTTCTTTTACCACATGTTCCTCTACTTTGACAGTCAAAGGCTTGTAAATTTCACTTTTGCCATGTGCTTTCTCACTAGCTAAGCCCCCTTGCTTTAACCCCTTTGATAAGCCTCCAGCCTGACTAGTGCTATCCCCCCTGGCAAATAGTTCTTCTTTCTGGATCTGCTCATGCGAGGCCAGATGCTTGCTAAGTAGGGTCTTCTGTTTAAATGTCTGCTTGCAGATGTCACACTCGTACTCTGTCTCCTTGTCCTGTCCCTTCAGATGCATCCGTATGTGGAGTTCTAGCTTCTTCTTGGTCATGAAGCACTTGCCGCAAGCCATACAGCTAAACTTCATCTTGTGGCTGGCATGTACCAGAATGTGCAGTTTCAACAGTAGGGCACTCTTACAGACCTTTTTGCACTGAGTACAGGTCAGGGACTTCAGTTTATTATGTCTGGGGAGGAGGATGAAAATAGAATAAACAATTAAGCATAAAGTAATTTTATAATTTCCTGACAAAATAAGGCTGATCTTATACCACATTTTGACAATTTATGAAGCTTTGATTCAACTGTCAATTTCAATTAGACAAAACTTACATGCGGTGTAATCTCCACATTCTGTCCATGATTACATATTATATTTGGAAAGTAAGATTTGTGTGGAAAATAGTAGGTTTATAAAATAAAACTAACGTTTAAGTGTAACACCACAGGGAATTACAAATTGTAAGTGCAAAACCACAGAGAATAACAAATTAGAGCAAATTACAAATTAGAGAGAATTAAAAAGTTCATACAATTGTCTATACAGATAAATAAAGCTTGGATAATAAAGATTCTAGTGTATTTAACTGCCTTACTGATTAGACAATCAAAGCAATCAATCCCATGAAAGGAATTCTGAGTACAATCTGTGCCAATTCATTATATTTGGTGCATTTTTTACTGTATTCTTATCCGACCCTGTATCTGCTTTATTGTACTTTTACCTGTACCTACTTTATTGTACTTTTACCAGTGTCTGCTTTATTGTACTCTTACATATCTGCTTGATTGAATTCTTACCTGTACCTACTTTATTGTATTCTTACCTGTGTCTGCTTTCTTGCAGTCTTACCTATATCTGATTTGTGAAAGTCTTACCTGTATCTGCTTTATTGTACTAATTCTTTTACGTGTGTCTGCTTTCTTGCAGTCTTACCTATATTAGCTTTATGTAAATCTCACCAGTATCTGCTTTATCATGTTCTTACCTGTATCTGCCTTCTTGTGTGCTTACCTGTGTCTGCTTTCTTGTATTCTTACCTGTAGCCGCTTTATATTAGACTTACCTGCATCTTATTGTATTCTTATATGTGTTTCATTGTAATTTTACCTGAGTATGTGCCTCTCTAGCTGTGTCTCCTCCGCAAACATCTTGCCACATTGGTCACAGATGTGGTTCAGGACAGGTTTTGATGCCTGGCAACAGTCCCGATGTTCCTCCACCTGTAAACAAGGTCAGCATTTTTATGACAAGTCAATTTATTCATGTTAAATTTAAACACAGAATTCTGGTACACTTTACAATCATCTGGATTTGAACTCAGTGTAGTGTAAGTGAAATGAATATACCAAATCTGATGTAAGCAGAAAGTAACAGATTTTAACAATGGCAGAACATCATTTTATATTTCAAATACAACTTTCCCAAAGTCTGAATATCCTACTATTTTTCAAACTGTTTTTACATGTACACAGTGTTAAGATGTTAAAGGTTCTGTTTCATTAACTTGATTTGAAAAGACTTAATTTCCTTGTCACTATGGTGTTTTTCTGCTCTATTTAGGGCATGTTACATTATGGAAATTCAACAATCATGTAAGATATAATGACATGTTCAAGTTCTATGTTTTAATTTGCCCATTACCATGAAATGGGATGATGTACAAGTAAAAATAATTGTTTGTTGCTTCAAATTTGGTTAAATATTGCTCATTTTATGTACTGCACAAATTACTTCCTCATTTTGTAAATTGTTTAATGTCATGGATTGGGTTTTGAGATGTGTAGTCTACATACTTAAAATATTTGTTTATCCCTTTTTGATTCAAAGGATATATTGTATTTATTGCTATCCAATGTGGCAATAAGAATCAATAGTGGAAATGAATCAAGGAAAATCAGCTGCATTATGACATACTTGTACTCTAGAAATTTAATGTTGGATGATTAAAATATCTATTCGATAATTCTGTGCAGATACCAAAGAACCTATTTTTCAAATTATTTTGACTTTTTGAAGTCACTACCATTCTTCACTTTTTCCAAGGGGGGGGGGGGGGGGGGGGGGTCAATTTGACTTTTATTCAAGGTTATCAAGATTCATGATCAAATCAATATTATTCAAAAATGGCCATGCAAACTATTGGTGCGTATTTTTTCTTGGTAATCTAGAAATTTTCTTTGCATTTCACCCATTTAACAACTACTCTCTTAAATTTCTATTTTGCAGTTCTGTTATGGAGAGATGCCTCTTTTATATAAGATTGCTAAACTATTATCTGTAGCATATTTTTCTGTCTCAACTTGCTGGGATAAAAGAGATTCCACTGTATCGGATGATTTGTTACCTGATCCACTGATGTCATCCTAAACCCACACTCCTGACAGGTCACATTCACTTTGCATCTCTTCCCATAATGCACAGCTGATTTCCCTTTTCTTCTGCTTTCTATTAAATTTCTCTCTATTTGTTCCTCCTCAGCATATTCAGTCTTTAGCCTCTTGGGACGATGGAGCACAGAGGAGTCTTTATTCTTCTCAGTCATTTGGTCAACTGTATTATACAGGAAGTACAGGGTCAGGCTAAATTGCAGTATTCCCTTCCCAGAAAAGAATGTAAGTAGTTTCGTCAATAGACCATAAAGAACTATGTGGTTTAAACTGTACCAAAGATCAAGTTAGAACAAAGGCTTGTATTTTTGTTCAAATATTGTTGAATCTTTTACACTTAATTCAAAAAAAATTATTTAGTTCTACTTAAATGCAAATTCTATGTACAAAGATTGTGAATGGTATTTAAATACATTTATAATCACAGTACAAATTAGGGATGGTTTGGTAGGCGCGGTGTCTCAGTATCAAGAGCATTTTAAGGACATTCTTTGACAAGATTTTGAAACCGCTTCTTTGCTTGTCAACACATGTAACTGAAGGAAAAGTTAAAATAGCAGAAGCATATCTCCAATTCTGAAGGAATTATAAGCTTTTATTCTATATTTTCGTGCATTTGCAGACTTTTATGGCAATTACATTGAGTAGAACTGCCATACTGTGGTTATGACAAATTATAACCTCAATCTCGCTTGTCAATACATATCATGGAAAGAAAACTTGGAAGAAATCAGATATCTGAAGAAGTTATAGGCATTTATCTCATATTTTGTTCATTTGGGACTTTTATTGTGATGTTGTTGATAGGAAACATCCATGTTTGATTGGGATGCACTAAAACATGGAGTCCCGGAATCGATTGTATGCTTTATTTTGTATATTTAGAATACACATGAAGCAATTATAGTACATAAAAAAATGCAACTTCTTTCAAATATAAACCAGACTGTTGAACCACACTGTTAACAAGTATTATTCAACATGTTTGCGAAAAACAAAATCTTTAACACTTTGAACTCTTGCTTCATGCAGTGTTTCAATTTATTCATTCACTTTTACCATATCCTGCATACTGGAACTGAAAACGCATTCTCCATTCATCTTATAACCCCAGATATGTATGAAATTTGCGTTTATTGGTCAAGAAATGCACTCTAGTAGGAACACTTAACTAAACTGGTATCTTACCATCTTCTTGCCTCCTCGTCTTTTCTTCGTCCTCCATCACTATCATATCTCTGGCTCTGTGAACTTTCCCGAACTTTCTGGTATTTCTACTTCGATGTCTCACATTCAGAGTACTTTTCCTCTGTGTTGCCAGTGGTAACTGGGGGATTTGACCTTCAGGTCCAGCCTTTTCCTTGATCCGCTGCACAATTTCTTGTATGGCCTCTTCTGAAACCATTTTGCTGTCCTTTTTGTTACGAGAAGGTCCTTCACTGGAAGGCCGCCTCTCTGAAGGTACTGAATGCACAAGACATAGAACACAATAAGTTAATGGTTGAAAATTAACCCTCCATATATGACAGAAGCTGCGTCATCTGAACATGTAGGCAGTAACTTTTGTCTGGGTAAATAGAAGATTTATACATTAGAAGACATACTGAAGCATCAAATAGTAAAAATACAAAATTTAAGAGAAGAATTCATTCCATGAAACAAAATTTTTAGATAATAGTTTGGATTCAATGGTACAGTTTCCAGTAGATCTATCTGCGGTATAAACTTCTGTAAATCCTAAGGCTAAACACAAAATCACTGTTTAAATATTTGATATCAAATTTAACACTCATGTAACAAGGCTGGGTTCCTAAGGAAAACCATAAACTTGATGTTTTCATTTTGGCAAGCTGAGCCACAAAACAATTTTATGACAGCAAAGTTTGACAATTTTACTGCAATACCAAAATATTAATTCGAACATTTTGATTGTCAGTGCATCAAAAATGGAATATCAGAAACATATGATAAATCTGAAGCAATGTCCACATTTTATTCTGTATTTTTGCAAATTTTAAGGTTTTGTGGTGATTTTTGGTGAACCTGTTTTGAACAATTCCATTTCCTGTTGACAGCCAGTTCGATCGGGGAAATATCATTTAATATTTCAGTATCCCGGATTCAGAACGGTTTTGCATTGGGAGGGATAATGAAAAGAAAAATCCGCTATCGTCCCATCCCTAGTTTAACTAGATTGGGCCAACTCGGCGCCAACATATCCCCAGACAGGTCATCACTCACGCCACAGGTTTTGATCGGGAATTTTTTAAAACATAATTACCCATTATTATATGAACTTCAGCACATCAATCTACTCTGTTTATATCTTCCAAGGAAGATGGTGTATCCCCAGACGCCGAATACATAACTCAAATTATATTTTCAATCTTCCTGCAATGATAACTCTAAACCTATTTTCAAAGTATTTAAATGATTGATGATTGAATGTCCATTCTAAAATAATAATCCCAAAAGAGCATATCTGTTTCTATATTTGTTGACAAATAAAATATTATTTTTAACTCAACTCATCATACTTTTCAATCTTCCTTCAAAGTATTTAAATGATTGATGATTCAATGTCCATTCTAAAATTCATAATCCCAAAAGCGCATATCTGTTTCTATATTTGTTCACAAATAAAATATTATTTAAAAAAAAATTATTTATATTATTATTTTATTATATTATTTTTAGAATTTGCAAATTGTTTTCAGTTATTCATTTCCTCTATACCTATATATGTGGTCCATATATATGCAACCTAAATATGTGACACAATCTCAGTTCTGACTCCCCTTTGTGTTATATGTAATGAAGCCCACCACCTCCCACCCCCACCCCTCTCCCCTTCTCCACACCTCTCTCACTATTACACAAGATCTGCAACCCCATTGAGTTCTTTGTTTCTCATCTGATATCATTAAATACCTTTGTTTATTTAGTGTCACTCAATATAGCTGGAGGTCCCAGAGGTGGGTGGGGGGAATCCGGGTGGGGGATGCATAAATGGTAAACAAACAATCTATATAAAAGGGGTACTCAAATACAAAAAGAATTGAGAATTTTAAGTATGTGATTATCAACTGAAATGAGTTCATAACTGTAGGAGCTGTGTCAAAACTAGAAATAGGCCGCCCTGTTGATAGTAGATGCGAATAGAAACAGGATAGCATAGAAGAACACACATTATCATGTGTAATGTCCACCCATGAACCTTTTGCCCAAATTGTACAGTAGTCTTACAAGACCCTGTTTCATTTGTAAAATATATCAATGATGCTTAAATATTTGATAGTGTAGATGTAATTTATTTCCGCTTCATGCCTTTTTGCATTGGTTGGGTTGAAAATTTTGACGAAATCACTCTATCTTGCACGGTTAAGAAGATAGAAGCCAATTCCTGTTTTTCTATTTTTGGCAAAAATTTGAAAATTCAAAATGGCCGCCATTATTGGGAAAAGGAAATTTTTTTGAAAATTGCCAAGAGTACATTTCTTAGATACCCTATGGGTCGAAAATTTCAACAAAATAACTCTATTTTGCACGGTTAAGGCCAGTTTGTGTTTTTCCATGTTGGGCAAAAATTCGAAAATTCAAAAGGGCTGCCATTTTTGGGGAGGGGAAAATTTTTTGAAAATTGCAAATATTACATTCCTTAGATACCCTGTGGGTCGAAAATTTCGACGAAATCGCTCTATCTGGCACGGTTAAGGAGATAGAAGCAAATTTGTGTTTTGCCATTTTTTGCAAAAATTCGAAAATTCAAAATGGCCGCCATTTTTGGGGAGGGGAAAATTTTTGGAAAATTGCAAAGATTGCATTCCTTAGATACCCTGTGGGTCGAAAATTTCGACGAAATCGCTCTATCTCGCACGGTTAAGGAGATAGAAGCAAATTTGTGTTTTGCCATTTTTGGCAAAAATTCGAAAATTCAAAATGGCCGCCATTTTTGGGGAGGGGAAAATTTTTGGAAAATTGCAAAGATTGCATTCCTTAGATACCCTGTGGGTCGAAAATTTCGACGAAATCGCTCTATCTCGCACGGTTAAGGAGATAGAAGCAAATTTGTGTTTTGCCATTTTGGGCAAAAATTCGAAAATTCAAAATGGTCGCCATTTTTGGGGAGGGGAAAATTTTTTGAAAATTGCAAAGATTGCATTCCTTAGATACCCTGTGGGTCGAAAATTTCGACGAAATCGCTCTATCTCGCACGGTTAAGGAGATAGAAGCAAATTTGTGTTTTGCCATTTTTGGCAAAAATTCGAAAATTCAAAATGGCCGCCATTTTTGGGGAGGGGAAATTTTTTTGAAAATTGCAAATATTACATTCCTTAGATACCCTGTGGGTCGAAAATTTCGACGAAATCGCTCTATCTCGCACGGTTAAGGAGATAGAAGCAAATTTGTGTTTTGCCATTTTTGGCAAAAATTCGAAAATTCAAAATGGCCGCCATTTTTGGGGAGGGGAAAATTTTTGGAAAATTGCAAATATTACATTCCTTAGATACCCTGTGGGTCGAAAATTTCGACGAAATCGCTCTATCTCGCACGGTTAAGGAGATAGAAGCAAATTTGTGTTTTGCCATTTTTGGCAAAAATTCGAAAATTCAAAATGGCCGCCATTTTTGGGGAGGGGAAAATTTTTTTGAAAATTGCAAATATTACATTCCTTAGATACCCTGTGGGTCGAAAATTTCGACGAAATCGCTCTATCTCGCACGGTTAAGGAGATAGAAGCAAATTTGTGTTTTGCCATTTTTGGCAAAAATTCGAAAATTCAAAATGGCCGCCATTTTTGGGGAGGGGAAAATTTTTGGAAAATTGCAAAGATTGCATTCCTTAGATACCCTGTGGGTCGAAAATTTCGACGAAATCGCTCTATCTCGCACGGTTAAGGAGATAGAAGCAAATTTGTGTTTTGCCATTTTTGGCAAAAATTCGAAAATTCAAAATGGCCGCCATTTTTGGGGAGGGGAAAATTTTTTGAAAATTGCAAATATTACATTCCTTAGATACCCTGTGGGTCGAAAATTTCGACGAAATCGCTCTATCTCGCACGGTTAAGGAGATAGAAGCAAATTTGTGTTTTGCCATTTTTGGCAAAAATTCGAAAATTCAAAATGGCCGCCATTTTTGGGGAGGGGAAAATATTTTGAAAATTGCAAAGATTGCATTGCTTAGATACCCTGTGTGTCGAAAATTTTGCCGAAATCGCTCTATCTCGCACGGTTAAGGAGATAGAAGCAAATTAGTGTTTTGCCATTTTTGGCAAAAATTCGAAAATTCAAAATGGCCGCCATTTTTGGGGAGGGGAAAATTTTTGGAAAATTGCAAAGATTGCATTCCTTAGATCCCCTGTGGGTCGAAAATTTTGCCGAAATCGCTCTATCTCGCACGGTTAAGGAGATAGAAGCAAATTTGTGTTTTGCCATTTTTGGCAAAAATTCGAAAATTCAAAATGGCCGCCATTTTTGGGGAGGGGAAATTTTTTTGAAAATTGCAAATATTACATTCCTTAGATACCCTGTGGGTCGAAAATTTCGACGAAATCGCTCTATCTCGCACGGTTAAGGAGATAGAAGCAAATTTGTGTTTTGCCATTTTTGGCAAAAATTCGAAAATTCAAAATGGCCGCCATTTTTGGGGAGGGGAAAATTTTTGGAAAATTGCAAATATTACATTCCTTAGATACCCTGTGGGTCGAAAATTTCGACGAAATCGCTCTATCTCGCACGGTTAAGGAGATAGAAGCAAATTTGTGTTTTGCCATTTTTGGCAAAAATTCGAAAATTCAAAATGGCCGCCATTTTTGGGGAGGGGAAAATATTTTGAAAATTGCAAAGATTGCATTGCTTAGATACCCTGTGCGTCGAAAATTTTGCCGAAATCGCTCTATCTCGCACAGTTAAGGAGATAGAAGCAAATTAGTGTTTTGCCATTTTTGGCAAAAATTCGAAAATTCAAAATGGCCGCCATTTTTGGGGAGGGGAAAATTTTTTGAAAATTGCAAAGATTGCATTCCTTAGATCCCCTGTGGGTCGAAAATTTTGCCGAAATCGCTCTATCTCGCACGGTTAAGGAGATAGAAGCAAATTTGTGTTTTGCCATTTTTGGCAAAAATTCGAAAATTCAAAATGGCCGCCATTTTTGGGGAGGGGAAATTTTTTTGAAAATTGCAAATATTACATTCCTTAGATACCCTGTGGGTCGAAAATTTCGACGAAATCGCTCTATCTCGCACGGTTAAGGAGATAGAAGCAAATTTGTGTTTTGCCATTTTTGGCAAAAATTCGAAAATTCAAAATGGCCGCCATTTTTGGGGAGGGGAAAATTTTGGGAAAATTGCAAAGATTGCATTCCTTAGATACCCTGTGGGTCGAAAATTTCGACGAAATCGCTCTATCTCGCACGGTTAAGGAGATAGAAGCAAATTTGTGTTTTGCCATTTTTGGCAAAAATTCGAAAATTCAAAATGGCCGCCATTTTTGGGGAGGGGAAAATTTTTTGAAAATTGCAAATATTACATTCCTTAGATACCCTGTGGGTCGAAAATTTCGACGAAATCGCTCTATCTCGCACGGTTAAGGAGATAGAAGCAAATTAGTGTTTTGCCATTTTTGGCAAAAATTCGAAAATTCAAAATGGCCGCCATTTTTGGGGAGGGGAAAATTTTTGGAAAATTGCAAAGATTGCATTCCTTAGATCCCCTGTGGGTCGAAAATTTTGCCGAAATCGCTCTATCTCGCACGGTTAAGGAGATAGAAGCAAATTTGTGTTTTGCCATTTTTGGCAAAAATTCGAAAATTCAAAATGGCCGCCATTTTTGGGGAGGGGAAATTTTTTTGAAAATTGCAAATATTACATTCCTTAGATACCCTGTGGGTCGAAAATTTCGACGAAATCGCTCTATCTCGCACGGTTAAGGAGATAGAAGCAAATTTGTGTTTTGCCATTTTTGGCAAAAATTCGAAAATTCAAAATGGCCGCCATTTTTGGGGAGGGGAAAATTTTTTGAAAATTGCAAAGAGTACACTCCTCAGATACCCTGCGGGTCGAAAATTTTGCCGAAATCGCTCTATCTCGCACGGTTAAGGAGATAGAAGCAAATTACTCAAAAGTAGTACTGAAAATACACAATGAAGTACCTAAATGGCTATTACTCATGTACTGACAAAGCTATCAGTCCCAAATGCAATACCAAGCGAGCTATGGACATAACAATCTTGTATTCAAAATTGTAGTAAAATATCTTTAATTATTTTGGCTTAAATGCACGGAAACCAATGGGTACTGAAAATAGCTGTACTTAAGTATTACTCAGTAAGCAAAAGAGGTACAACAGCCAAAAGCAATCCCAAGCAAGCTACTGACCCAATAAGCCTGCATACCAAATTTGGTGACAATAGCTCTAATACTTTTCCTTTAAATGAGCGGAAACCATGCGTGACGCCGGACATCGGACGCCGGACGCCGGACGCCGGACATCGGACATCGGACATCGGACGGCGAAAAAAGCAAAAATAATATATCCACCCCCCAGGGGGGTGGACATAATTAACTGAGGCAAGTTGAATAAAACTGGGCTAGTTGAGGGTTAAAAATCCCCTACTTTTACTACATAAGGATATAATTTCATTAATATTGGGACTTAAAGCTCACTTAAAGTGTCCATTTTGTCTACTTGAATATGTTTCACCAGTTTCATTTTAAAAAGTGAAAAACTCAGCAAGCAGAGGTATAACACACAAAAATAAGTTCTTAAAAGACTAAGATAGCCATAACATTATTAATATTCAAAATTTAAATAGACAGGCATTTCCTTTTAAAAATTCAAAGATTTCAGCTCTATAACCCACATAGTTTGACAGTTACTGGGCTTTAAAGTGGCATAATGTCCATAAATTGGGTTTCTGTGGGCATTTTACAATTGTTAAAGAGACCTTAGCAATTAAACAACAGATCTGAAACTTTTTGGGGGACATACATAACAAACAAAAATTATATATAATACAGTTTAAGACTTGTCACACTAAGCATTTCCAAATAACAGGGCAAAATACGGAAAAAATGTCCAAAAAGGCACTTGGGCGAGTGTCTATGGCCCTCATACACAGGTTAAATGTCTACTAAAAACCTTGATTTTCGGCATATGTAAAAAGGACATAATAATGCATTCCCAGATGGGATTTCAGCTCCATCAATCACATAGTTTAACAGTCACAGGGCTTAAAGGTGGTTAAAAAGTCCAAATATTGGGTCTCTGTGGGCCTTTTAGAGATCTCGATGTGGCTTTCAAATTAAAGCTTCAGACTTAAAATTTGTTACATACTAAGATTACACATAGAATATGTATCTAATAAAGTTTGAAACTTCTCAGACTTACCATTTCCAAGTTACAGAGCAAAATATGTGAAAAATGTCTTAAAAGGGTCACTCAGGTGGGTGTTTAAGGTCCTCATACACAGGTTAAATGTCTACTTGAAGCCTTGATTTTTGGCACATGTAAAAAGAACATAATAATGTATTCCCAGATGAGATTTCAGCTCTATCAGTCACATAGTTTAACAGTCACAGGCCTTAAAATTGGCAAAAAGTCCAAATACTGGGTCTTTATGGGGCCTTCTAGAGACCTAAATGTGGCCTTCAAATTAAAGCCTCAGACTTAAAATTTGTCACATACTAAGATTACACATAGAATATGCATCTAATACAGTTTGAAACTTCTTAGACTTACCATTTCCAAGTTACAGGGCAAAATATGTGAAAAATGTCTAAAAATGGTCACTCGGGTGGGGATTTATGGTCCTCATACACAGGTTAAATGTCTTCTTAAAGCCTTAATTTTTGGCACATATATAAATAACATACTAATATCTTCCCAGATAGGATTTGAGCTCTATCAGTCACATAGTTTGACAGTCACAGGGCTTAAAAGTAGCAAAAAGTCCAAATATTGGGTCTTTGGGAGCCTTTTAGAGACCTCAATTTGACCTTCAAAATTAAAGCTTCAGACTTAAAATCTGTTACATACTAAGATTACACACAGAATATATATCTAATACAGTTTGAAACTTCTCAGACTTACCATTTCCAAGTTACAGGGAAAAAGATGTGAAAAATGTCTTATAAGGGTCACTCGGGTGGGTGTTTATGGTCCTGATACACAGGTTAACTGTCTATTAAAGGCCTAAATGTTGGGGCACATATAAGAAAACACATAGATATATTCCCAGATGATATTTAACTTAGATGAGAGACATAGTTTGAAAGCTACAGTGCTTGAAAGTGGCAAAAAGTGCATAAATTGGGTCTCTGTGGGCACTTTTGAGACCTTAAGTCGACCCCTTTGGGTAAACCTACAGCCCTAAAATTTTCTACAGACAAGGATTACATATCAAAGTTATACCTAGCGCAGTTTGAGACTCATCAGAATTACCACTTCCAAATTATAGGGCAAAATATGTGAAAAGTATAGCAAAAAATCCCCAAGTGGGGGTATTTATGGGCCTCAAACACAATTTTCTCCTCAACTTAAAGTCGTGATTTTCGGCACATGTACTAAGAACATATTAATGTGTTGTCAGGTAAAATTTCAGCCAGCTGAGCATCATAGTTTGTGACCTAGAGGGCTCTAAGTGGCCAAAAGTCCAATTTCTGACCTTAAGGTGGTCATAAGTTCTTTTTTACTGGGAGTTTAAGGTCACCTTAAAATAGGGATCTTCCTTTGGGCACCCTTAACATGTGTACCAAGTTTGAAAAAAAAATATTAATTTGTTTTTGAGTTATCGCGTCCACAAGGAAATTTCTACGGCGGCGGCGGCGGCGGCGCGACGGACCTGAATCCAATATATCCCCGACTTTCGTCTGGGGATATAATAAGTTTATAAAATTATAATGATTTCACAGGCAATTAAAAAGTGCTAAAACACTTGTTGTCAAATAATACTTGTTAAGTAGTGCCCATAAACAAACAACTGGTAGCGATCGTCTAGCAAAAATAAATCTATTAATAAATTACATCAATTTGACTCTCACCATAATTAATATACTTTTTGGGGTTCCATTCCATATTTTATGCCTTAACAACTCCAATATTACCATATACTCTTGCAATATAGTCATTATAATTTTCATGAGAATTATATGAGAATTACCTAAACATTTGTTGTCAAATAATACTCATTAAGTACTGCCCATAAACAAACAACTGGTCGTGATTGTCTAGCAAAAATAAACCTATTTATAAATTGCATAAAATTGTCCCTAACCATAATTAATATACTTTTTGAGGTTCCATTCTATATTTTATACCTTAACAACTCCAATATTACCACATTTTCTTGCAATACAGTCATTAGAATTTTCATGAGAATTACATTGTGGATCTACCTTTTTCATTTAACATGCAGTTTTTTTCAGGTTCTAACTTACCACTACTAGGGCTAGTAGACTTTTCATTGCTCTGGCGGCAATGGATCTGATGGTTATTTCTGGAACCCGATTGCTGAAACACCTTTGAGCAATACTTGCATTTGAACAGCTCATCTGGAAATATAACCACAACCATCCAGTACTACAGTACAGTCTGTATTACTAGAACCTCAACATCTAAACCATTATAATCTGGATCTCTATTGTCAGTATATACAATCGTGTGAAAACTAACCTTAGAAAGAAATCATTATCTATGGAACTAATACACTTTCATCTCCTAGTTTTGTAGATTTTTCAAGTCCAACTGCCAAGTTTTATTTCATTATTGTCACTTCCTGCTTGTGGACCTATTCAATTGGGGTTACAATAGTATACAACACTTTCAGAATTCTGGAACAGGAATGGTTTCGTATTGATGGAATATTGATATGTCAGATGTGGTACATGAGCTATCATAAAGCAAACATATCCCCTTAGTGTGGTTTTCTCAAGATAACCACCAGCAAAATAAATATATAACCCCATATTTCAGTATACATGTATTGTTTACATAAACTATCATATTTAAAGGAAATGGACTGTCGGAAAGTAATTAGAAACATGAAATACTTTCCAGTGTAAACAGCCAGACTTCACAGATTTCTACCAGATTCAGTATAAATTTAATCTTGGAAATGACATTACATTAAGCTACCAAATGCTGAATAATATGAATAGTGGACTGTAGTCCCATTGTTTGTTGTAAAATTAGGAAATTAATCAACCCAAAATATTTGGAGGTGAATCCTAAGACTAGATTTTATGAATTCATTTCAGTTCTGTCACACTTGTTTCTCCTTATTACTGTTTTACACTGAAGAGGCCTGTTTTGTTAAACAAAAGTTTTAAAACACACTCCAACATGGATAGATAACAGAGTTTTCTAATGGTGGTTATGCTGTACATCAGTTTACGTTGCTGTAGTTTAGTTGGTGTGAATTTTTGAACATATTTCAATATTTTACATCCTGAACAGTCACTATTTGTAAAAACTTAAGAATAATTTCTGTTTTTAAATAATTAGTCAAAAATTAAACTGATCCAGGCATCTATTTAATGTCTAAATATAGTACCACAAATAATACCAGAAATATTGTTAAAATTTTTTTTTCTAACTTGGATGACCTTTCGGATTCACTTTATTGCATGTATCATGAAGATACAACAATGACACTAAGATATCAATCAATTAAGTAAAACGATGAGACCATGATAACATCACAGTTAAAACATTTATAGCATTAATTCATTGTCATGAAGTACTGCGGACTATAAAAGCTGTTCCTTCACTGCTGTTTCAACAAAATAATATAACAACAGTACAGAACTCTTTGTGTGAAAATATGTACACAGATTTCAACAAGATTTGGCACATTTTTTTTTGCCAAATGTTTAAGTGCATTTATACTTATTTGGGACAACGTACACTACTGATATCATGATTGTTAAATTGCAATCGTAATCTCATAATTTCAAGCACCTTATGATGATACCATGGAATAGCGAGTGGTGATAACAGCACTATATTATGGGACCTAACCTATCTTATAAAAAAACTAGAATTATGATAGAATTAAAAGGCAATACTGCAAACAATTTATGACCTATACAGTATGCACTGAATAGGACTGAGATTTTTTTTTTCAGATGATTTATAAAATAATACAAACCATACAGTCACTTAAAGTAGTATGTGTAAGTTATGCACCATGATAACTATGTAACTTGTAGAGAAAACATGTTATTCTGAGGCTTTGAAGTTCCGTGATGAAAAAGGTTTTGAAAGTGTATAATAATGCTTTAGAAGCATAAAAAGATGACAGTCCCACCATCCATAAGGACACAGCAAGTGCTAGAGCTCTTCACCAAAACTAAAAATAACTTGTCCTCATTCAAGTGACAAGTCTGTGTGTGAAGTGAAAAACAAGACAGAAACAGTCACATATACGTTACCCTTATAAAGAAAATCGGTTTAAGTTTTCTCTGCTTTCGAATTTGAATAGCAAACATCACTAATGATAAGGTTTTTTCCCCAATTGTGTACACATATAATGGAAAAGACAGAAACAACTTTAATTCTTGTGCAAGTACATCAACTTTAATTGAGAATGATTAACAATACAGAGACCTTTACACTGACAAATAGAAATCCCTTATAAGAAGAAGTTTATAACTGGAAATACCAGTGAAGTAAGTGTTTTTACTTAGATTTAAAAGGCTTCATATGTATTATCACTGTTCTCTGGATGGCACGTGGCTTTTGTAAGTGTCCACCCCTCATCCACTATAGTGTTAAATAAACTGCAAAAATTCATTTATTCACAAATCAATTAACTAAACCTATTATTTTTGGTGTACATTTTGAACAGCAATGGGAACAGATTTATCCTGAATTAAGGTTAATTGATATTAATATTATGATCAAATAATATGTTTACCGCAACATTACGTCAATTTTCATGGCATTATAAGATATGACGTATGAAGAATACAGATTTATAATGAAAAAATTTCTGCTCCAATGGCTTCACATGACAGAAATTAAGGTGATTGAGGTTTGTCTGAATTGTGCCTTTATCTCAACCTTTACCGCATTCTGTCCACTTATGCTACCCACCATCTTTTGCAGAGCTGTTACTGGTCTGCCTTCCTGCCTCTGTATTGGAGGACAAAGCTTGAACCTGGTTTGACTGTGAGGCATCGACATCTCTACTGCTCAATTCATGGGTTCTAACAGCTACTGCCTCTGGCAAAGCTACCTATCAATGGATTACAGCAATACCACTAAACGTTGCAACAGAAAGGAAATTAATATACAATAGACTCTGTCTTGTGTCTACACTTGAGCCAGTTTATGTTGAAAGTATAGCTCTAACTCACTTATAAGTATGCATGAGACAGCAGTGCCGGTATCATGGTATTAACACCACTTTACTGAAATATCAAAACAAAATATAACCGCCATCTCCACTGTCAGCATATGAAACTGATGGAAGATTTTAAATATTACAGACTTTCTCTCATGTGTTTTGCATATTTGAAGGCTTTATTGTCATTCTGATTCAGATGTTTTACTTTCATTGACTTCATTTCTTTAACCAGACCTATTCAACTGCTAACAGTGGAATCCAATTTTTCTGAACCAATTTAAGCTGTATAAATGATGTTCATAAAACACAATAAACAGTTTAAAGTAGTTCAGGGTTGGTAACACCAGTATCTCCGTAGAGACCAATTCACTTCAACACTGTGGTGACACTTTGCAGCTGGTATTTTGAATGTCAGTTTTTAATATTGTGAGAAAACATAAAGTATCAGAAACAAACCTCAAATCTGATGAAATAAACTTTTATCCCATATTTTTATGTATATTTTAGCAATTTTATAGTGATTTCTTTCAGAAGTACTGCAGAGTTTTCTTTCATGAATCTTACTTCCGGTTGGTGTGCCTATTCGATTAGGGATATGCTAGAACGCAATTTCTTTTGGTATCCAGGAATCGGTACGGTTTCACACTGGCAGGATACTGAAATGGAAAATGCACAACCGATCCTGCCCTAGTTTAAAGTATATATCTGTTACTTCTAAAAACTATTTTGAAACACTGGTTCCACACCCTGTATGAAAAACCTCAGGAAACAACAATACCTGTGGTAGCTGTTTGGCTGTTGTCAGATAAGGTCCACTTTGATGCAGATCTGCAGGTGGAGGAAGTACAACTGGTGGAATAGCCTGCACAAGCTGTTTTGGCTGTTGTACTTGCTCCCGTCTATCTGCTGTAACCCTCTGCCAATGTGAAGGTAAGGATGAATGTTCTGGGGCTTTTGCTGTAAGACAAGATACAAAAACATAAGTACACAGTTAGCAAAGCATCAAGAAACTAGTTGGTAGATCATTTACTAAAGTCAGAATGGCTTTCTGGGCCTTTAAAACAAATCGAACCAGATATTTATTCCGTGAAAATACAAGATGAAAAGAACTTTCAAATGACAAATAATTACAGTAATGTCATTTCAAAATTATGAAACAGATTCACAGACAATCACAGAAGAGAATTTCAAACAAATGGCTCAGTCCCACACATGTGATTTTTGATTAAAAAAAATATTACAGCCAAAGGGTTAAATTTTAAGGCTGAAAGAGTTCACTGTTTTCTTTAAATGTGCATATCACCTCACACAGGATTTTAAACAATCATTAAAATTCTTAATATATGAAGTCATAAAATAAAAACATAATTATGTATATTATGTAAAAGTATGACATTGTTTGCAAATTAACCAACAATTTGGGAAAATTTTCCTGCGTATTGCAATCTCCCATGGTTTGCTTACATCTGGGACATATGCCCATGTGACCTATTTGGTAGAATAGAACGGAATGCTATATACATCAGAAAGATTGAATGGTTAGTTGATTGCGAATGCAAGCAGCAACCCAGTTTGTCTGTCACCAAATTACACTAACTATTTCAACCTTAGTAAACTTTAGTATTCTCTGGAGTGAATATCTTAGGTGATTGGTCAAACCAGAGACATCTTTTTCTCAGTTCTGCGATGATGTTTGTAAAAAGTTTGATAGTTCACCTGTTTACTGCCTGAAATTGAAGTTTCAGTTCAAACATCTGAAATTCAGACTTTGTGAAATGTTAAAAAGTCACCACATGACACCATATCCCAAAAGATCCTATTTTCTCCCATCAATAAAACTTGCATTTTCTATTGAAAATATGGTAAATTTATCTAAAATACCTATGAATTTTATTTTAAACCATATTTTCAATAAAGTGACAAGATGTTATGTTAGATTTTTGTGTGTTACCAGTTTTAGAATGTTGGTTCGATGATCAAACTAGATCGAAAATCACTAGCTTCTACAGATACCAAACGTCTAAAAAAACATAAAAAATTTCAATGATTTCACGGCACTAGTTTTTGTATGTTGTTAGAAAATGTCTTTAAGATGTTGTATGACAACATATACTCAATTTTGCTTAAAAATTACCAAAAAGAGATAGATGTTTATTGCTGGTAGAAGTATTTTACCATCTATAGTGGTGCTTTGTAAGTTTTAAGAATAAATTAACACATTTTCAGTGTTAAAGTTTATATGGGTGGATATTTTTATCCTCTTTGACCTACTTTGTGGTAAACAAACTGAAAGTACCTTTTTATACTTGAGATCATGCCTTCGCTCTACTAACAGAACATTTTCAACATAATATAAATGCACTAAACTAACTCTTTACATCTACCATGTTCATTCTAAATTTTATTTCCATTCATAACGTTTTTAGTTTTATGCAGTGATTAACACAGATGTCACCACTGCACTAAACCATGTCTCCAATATGCTTAAAGTTGCATGTTATGTTCATTGACAACTGCTAATAATTTCCCTTTAAAATTATCAGTCTTCACATATAATATTTGGTAGTCTACTGTTACATTAACGTCACGGTGATTTACATTTTTTTAGGTACCACCTACACACCATTCATGACTATCAGTAGTTATTTTCCACTTGTTTAGTTAAAAGGACTTACTTGTAAAAAATCAGATTTTTTTTAATTTTATGAATGCATATTCTGTTTTATCTTTTAAACATACTGGTTTTGGGTACCCACTGATGATATAATTTTATATTTATAATTGATATAGCTTCCAATTATTAACACTAAAAATGACAGTTGTAAATTTATAATATTGTTTCTTACGAGATATTATTTAATCATTTTTGTCATATATAAAGTGACATTTAGGGTAGAATATACAGTTACTGATTGTGTTACTCATAATTTTATCCCTTTTCTTGAAATTTCATTTTGTAGTGCTGTTTGGGCATCTGCCTTCTGCAGAGTTCAAAGGAAAGCTGGAAACTGAAACTGATGAAACAGTATATCTTTGTAATTACAGAAATATGTCTCAAATATGGTAGGTAAACACAGTTTGGCAGAGCCAAGTAGTGTAGGGATTGAAATGCAATTTCAATATCGATATCAAACTCTATTTTGGCTTTGCATATCAATCGATATTGAAATATCGTTTCACGCCGTAAAATCAGTTATTTTGCATCTACTGATTCTTCAGTTATCAAGAACCATTTTGGTAACATATAAGATATACAAAACTGACCATGAATTTAATTAAAGCAGTCCATAAAAGCAATTAAATTTCATGAAAAAATTGATGCATAAATATTGATGATCAAACTACAGGAAACTGAAAAACTACAAAACTACTTTGAAAATTCTTCCTGGTGGGTGCTGGAAACGATATTGAAATTCCATCTTTCAGTATCAATATTGAAATTCAGAAAGACATATCGATCGATATTGAAATATCGATATATGATCCCTACACTAGAGCCAAGGTTAAAGATCACACCATGATTTAGCATACTTACACTCCCCAAACAATGACCCATCTAAGAACCAACTGCCTACACCTCACAGTTTCTGAGATATGGCCCAAAATAGAATTAAAGGTTAAGGACATTTCAACAAGGTCAAAGGTCAAATCAAGGTCATACTATGATGTTGCACACCTACACCATCTTACCAATGTCCCCCCCCCCCCCCCCCCCCCCCCCCCCCAATTATTTACTTCCTATACCTTAGGGTTTCTGAGACAAGATTTTAAAGGTCAAGATCACTACCAGTGCTGGGAATCGCCCCCTATTTCCAGGGTCAATTAATCGTCCATTTTGTCCAACCAATCATCGACCAGAATCAACTTTTTACTCCATTGTTGGCCATTATATCATGAAACACTTTCCGGGATAAAGTACAGATTCATCTGGTAAAAATTAACGGTGTTTCAACATTTAGAATCTACCAAAAAGACCCACTTCCTGTAAATATGGCGGTAGACATAAACAAACTCGAAATGCATGACAAATCTGTTGATTTATTAAAGTAAAAATTCGTAAAATATATGAAAAATATGTGGATATTGAGATAAATCAGGAAAGGTAAGATTTAAGCTGAATAGTCGATCATTAGAAAACGTTAATGACCGACCAGGATAACATTTTACACTGTCACCAACGATTAATCGAGCATACGTCTAATCGTCCACCCACTAATCACTACAGTATTGTCAAAGGTCAACTCAAGACCACATCATGAGGTTGCACACCTACACCTCCCAACCAATGTCTCTACGTAGTATCAGCTTCCTACACCTTGCAGTTTCCAAGATATAGCTATGGCAAGATTTTAAAGTTCAAAGCCACTACAGCAAGGTCAAAGGTCAAATTAAGGTTACACCATGGTGTTGCACACCAATATCCCACAACCAATGTCCCTACCAAGTGTCAACTTCCTACACCTTATGGTTTATAAGATATTTTTCACAAGATGTCCTAAACCCAAATATGTTTCTATGTTAAATATACACATTTTTTAACAAAATATGTTATTTTACCTTTATAGCTTGTAGCATTTGTTAAAGCATAGCAAAAAATTGTAATTTTTAAAGATTGGGTACGAAATGTCCTAGGCTGGGTAGAAAATGTCCGGGTACGAATTGTCCTGGTACGAAATGTCCCGGTACGAAATGTATGGGTAGAAAATGTCAGTACCCCTTATAAGATATAGTCTGACAAGATTATCAAACTCAAGGTCAGTACAGAAAATCATGGTCAGTCAAGGTTGCACCATGACATTGCACATCTAAACCCCCAACCAATGTCCCTACCAAGTATCAACATCCAAAACATCACAGTTTCTGAGATATAGCCCAGACAAGTTTTTTCCCACCACCCACATGCCCGCCTGAAGGCCCGCCCGCAAACCCAGACACTATAGGTGAAAAAAATACCCACACAGCCCTTAAAGGCCATCTGATCTAATAAACGATGCACCCACTTAATACCGTAAATTTCCAAAATAACGCCCAGGTTCAAATGAACGCCTGGTTCAAATTAACGCCTGGGTACCAAGCACACTGTTTACAATTTATGACACTGTTTTTATACTTCAAAAGAACGCCTGGTTCAATTTAACGCCTGGTCTGATAACCATTTGAAAATAATTAACGCCCGGGCCATATTTTGGAAAAATACGGTATAGCATTTGATGTACGCTAGTAGAGATGGAATAGCAGACTTATTCAGGCATATGCTGTCTTGGGGGATGAAGGAGTTGCACTAAATTCTGTATATAACAATATGAATGAATAAATAAAATACTGCTGAGATGACACAGAACCCAGTTAAGTGCAGTGAATCATTATTTCAATGATATGTGCTTATATATAATTGACAGGAAATACTGTAGTGACACATTGGAGAGGCATGGAATTCAGAATTTGAATGAAATATTGATTTTTTTGTGTTACAAACCAACAGCCTTGTATTTATGAAACAAACATTTTCCATTTTGATACACACCCTTATTTACTCTTTTTCATACAAAAAGAAAAACCTGAACAATAGTGTCTCACCTCCCACTGAAATTCATTCAGGAGTATATACATACAATACACTCGTTACTATTTGCATTTTAAACACAGATTTCTGAAGTCAATTGTTTGCTTATTTTAGGATCATATAGGGATAGCTGAAATGCATAGATAAATAATGTTCAAACTCAAAATGAGAGAAGAAAAAATATACAAGACTTTAAAGACATGACAGAAAAGTGTATCAAGTTTTTAATTAATGAGAACCCCTCCCCCCATCCAATTTGAATACTGCATATGAACAGCACAATCCCAGACCATGTGAATAATGTTTACTTTCTGTTTGAAAGTCACGTTTACCTATATTCAGGACATCCGAACAGTCAATGCACCTTTTACATAAATTGAACAGGCCACACTGAGCCAGCCAATGATCTACCAGAAAGCTGGCAAAATACAGAGCCTGTGCATACACTTCTGCGCAGTGTGGTCTATGGCAAAAACTAGGTCGCAATGGAAGTCTGCTTTCCCGGAAAACAAAACCATTTTCATAAAAATGAAACTGTTCCAGTTATAACATAAACCAACACAAAATTTTAATATGAGTCTACTGTAAATAATATTATGAGAGTGTAAATAACAAGCAACCACAAACATCACTGATACTTATTTTCATGTTTACAGGCTTATTACAAAAATATTTTTTTTTTTTTTTTTTAACTTAGTGACAATAATTTTTATTTATTTTACAGACTAACAGGCTGCACATATGCCATTGTGTCAATGACCGGAAAACTGAGGGGTCATATTATCCTTCCACTAATACCAAAGTAAATAATACTAAAAATCCTAACCAATTGTTTACTTGCTTATCTGACTGAACCCCAAAAGCCAATAAACTATGTCAAATTTTTTCTTCATTTTATTATGTTTTTTTTTGGAAGCAGATAATATAATCAGAAAATTTCTAATTTCCTGTGAACTGTGAAGAAATTTGAAAGTTACTTAATGGGGGTGTTCCACTGGGGCCGTCTTGTCGGTTTTTCGAGGGTCGGAAGCAATGTTTACATAGTCGGTAAGGGTTGTATTTTCTTCCCTGCTTGTCACGTTGGGTCGGCAAAAAATCAAACATGTTTGATATTTCACCGACCCTCAACGACTCTTGTTCCAGACCATGGCTCTGCCCACCTGGAAACCAACTTGTCCAAGTCACTTCCAGTCTTGTCCTTATCACTTCCAGTCTTGTTCTATGATGAAACTGGCTTGTCTTTTGTAACTTAAGTAGTGCTCATTTGCAGTCCATTTCCAGCATGATGTGCGGTGAAAATATGACATAAAATTATGTCAGGAATGACAAAAAACAGGGCACGTGATCATAATTTTGAAGTTAACAGATAAAAAACTGTCCACATGTATGCTGTAAGTATTAAGAAATGTGAAAGAGTGTTTTATTTGGTCACATAATAATCAAATTCTTAGCCTATTTAAACAGAGCAATTTCTGTGCAAAAAGAGGATCAAGTGTTGACCAATCAACAAATCTAAAACTAGGTCAATAGTAAATATTCAGCCTTGAGCTAGTTTTAGATTTAAACAAGAACAGGGGGGCCGGGCATGAGTGTGGGATGAAGCCAAAATGCACATACAATTAGATAAATTGGTTGATGCCTATGGGATGGATTGCTCCAATATTCCACATCCACCACTGTTCACGTCTTCTCCTGTGAACTTGTTTGGGAGTGTTGTACTTGGGAGAACACCATTCTAGGATTGAGAACTGCATATTCCTAACAGAATGACCTTTTCCAGTGAAATGTTTGGAAACAGGGGTGATTCTGGAGTCCTTTGGTTTTTTAACTGAGAGTTTATGTTTAGGCATATCATCACATTATTCATAGTGAACATTAATAATTGGTGACTAGAACACTTCAGGTTTTTTCCAAGTTTTAGATTTGTTGATTGGTCGACACTTCATCCTCTTTTCCCTCGGAAATTTAACAAAAACTGTAATTGCAATACTGACTGCAAGTCTGGTTGTGATGATTCTGTATATTTCTCCAGTCCTGTCTGTTTGTCAGTATGGCTTGTCGGGGCTTGTCTGTTAACAGTTTACGGCTTGTCCTGGTAGTTCCCAGTCTAGTCCTGTAGAAAATATCCAGATCCCAAGTCAGGTCGGCCTCTAGATCCAGACAAGCCTGGGTGTATTATGTCATGCCCGACCCAGATTTTTCCTGCCCTTTTTTTTTTATTTTTCCCCCCTGACCCCTGGCTTTTGCTAACAACCATAGAGTTGTAGGGTCAGCTCGAGTAGAACACCCCTATTACAAAGACTGTGAGGTTATAAACTTAGTGTGACAGTGACTGTATTGTTACTTGTCTTACTACTTTCCACTGAAGACCCTAGGTAGTATAGGTAGTAGATATCCACTACATCCTCAATAGGATGTGGTTCCAGTAGTGCCCAGTTTCCACTTTGAGTTGCACACAGAATTTTTTTCTATCTCAAAAGGACCTCAAAACTAGTTCTTCACTTAAACCGGTTCTACTTCTGCAGACCTTTTACAAATATAAGTCTACAAAACTAATTCACTTTCCACAGAATGTATTTGAGTTATGACAAACTACAATTTTTACCACAGTTCTCATTTTGGGATGTTAAACTGGTTCCATTTATTGCACCTAAATTTGACTGACTAGTCATGTTTTTGCAGAACCTTCAATCTGGCACTACATTTCCTTAAAGCTGGAAATTAGTCAGATTACCAACTGTTGAGTGCAAAGACTGTGACATAATGTACAGGGATTTACTTCATTTTAAATAAGGTGTGCCTACTGCATGGTAGTGGTAAAAACGGCAAACTGGATAGTTGGTTTCTATTCGATTCATATAAATGTAAACGAAATCCAGTGACAGAAGTCCAAGAAGCAGGACCCGAAATTTCACATATTTCACATCAATCGTACAAAATATTGCATAGAAAGACTTTAAAATATTTATCTTTGAATATTTTGGGATCAAGTGAAGAGAAAGGCGCATTCGGACCCGGTTTCCATACTTACTTTCGATCGTATGGTCTGGAGTTTTATTGGTGAAAATGACTTTTGGAAATTCAAAAATATTTACCACCGGTGTTTAGTGAAATCTTTCTTCTTAAGCTTGGATTTCTGAGTAATTTTTGCTCTTTCATAAGCTAGGAATGTGTGATCAGGATCCATTGTTTTCTTTCTAGAATAGTTCCATGCAATGCTAAGGTAAGGACTGTTACAGGTTGAATGGGTACTTAAAAACAGGATGTGTTTGTTGACAAACTGGGTACTTGTAAAACTTAAGAAATTTTTTGTATTTCCATAAATTAATGTGGGAGAAACCTAATTATTAGTCAGATTTCATTTCCTAATCTCTGCTTTGTCATATGACTTCATTTACTTTGACAGATATATGACATTTTATTTTTTCGATGTATTTGTTTTCTATATGCACCACATTTCATTCAAGGGTTTATTTAATTTTTTTCAATCTAATTACATGTTTTTGATTGCAACTAAAATGTTGGTACCTTCATCAGGGCCAGTTATTGCAGATAAGAAGATATAAAGCCTTTGTAGTAAGATAACCCCACTTGACATTGAAGAAGGGGTCAAAGGTAAAAGTCAGCAATTGGAAGAGTCTCAGGCCTTGACTTCGTTTAAGTTGTTTTCACATTTGGAACCCCTAGTAGCAATGATCAGGGAGTTATAAGGCCTTTTTAATAGGATAATCTCATTAACATTTAATATGTGATATGACGGCCATTTTGTTTTCGAGAATAGGCCAAATTACTGTGCGGGTGACTTTCCTAGCCATATATCTTTTGCGTAAATTTGATGGACCTAGCTGCAATATTTCAAGTTTTTAAAATCTTAATGATTTTGAAATAATTGGCTATGGCGGCCATTTTTTTTTTCAAAATTAGGCCAAAAATTTTCTTAGGCAAAACATTTGCAGGCCAGGACTTTTCATGGTATGTCTTTACATTCTGAAGCCATAGCACCAATAATAAGGGAGATAAAGGACATTTTAGTGTGACAATCCCATTTAACCTTCAAGCAAGGGTTAAAGGTCAAATTCAACATGTGGAAAAGATTCCCAGGCAATGACTTCCTACAAGTTTTCACAATCAGAACCTCTAGGAGCAATATTATGGGAGATATAAGGCCTTTTTAATAGGATAACCCCATTTGACATTAAACATGTGATATGGTGGCTATTTTGTTTTTTGAACTAGGTCAAAATTACCATCAGGCTAGCTTTTCCAGCCATATAGCTTTTTGTGTAAATTGGATGAAGCTAGCTGGAATATTTCAAGATTTACAGCAACTTTATTATTTTCCAACAATTAGCTATGGCGGCCATTTTGTTTTTCAAAATGAGGCTAAAATTTTGCACAGACAGGTTTTCATAGCCATAAACATTCCCTGCAAATTTGGTGAAGATATCTTTATAAATGAATGAGATATTAAGGTTTATGTAAAAACATGACAAACCGATGTACGGAGGGACGGACGCATGTACAAATTTTATAATCTCCCGACCATGGCCTTCAGCAGCAGATAAAAATAGCGTGATTCCAGGCAAAAGTGGAAGCTATATGTCCAATCAAAATTCCTGAGATTGAAGCAGTCTGACCCTTTACATGTACACATTTTTCCTGCCACGCAGAAAGGAATGATGTAATCTCACAAATTGGATACATACATTTTGTTCTCTTTTTATAGGTATACAGTGTTCGCTCTCGAGCGCGATTTCGCGAGTTTGTACACACTCTGGGGCGAGTTGTCGCAAAACCAACTCACCAACGCGTCTGTGCTGTCGCTACCAGGTGAAACACTCAAAACTGACGGAAGAAATTCGTCTATTATCGGAAGCGACGACGTACATATTTCCTCCTAGAAATGTTCGAGAAAAGTATGAAAAGCAGTTTATTTTATTTTATATATCCAGCTAACAGTAATTCATGTGAGAATTTGGGTATTCTCGCGAGATTTCCGTGCTTTTTGTTGATTTTTAAACTCGCCTTCTGCTTATAGTGTCACAGACGAAACAGTCGAAACAACTACTGACCAAAGAAATTAGTCTATTATCGGAAGCAACGACGTACATATTTCCTCATAGAAATAGGTGAGAAAGACATGAAAGTGAGTTTATTTTATTTGATACATCCAGCTAACAGTAATTCACGCGAGATTTCGGGTATTCTCACGAGATTTCCGTGCTTTATGTCTATTTTTTAACTCGTCTTCTGCATATTGTGTCACAGGCGAAACAGTCGAAACAACTACTGACCAAAGAAATTCGTCTATTATCGGAGGAGACAAAATATATATTTCTTCAAAGAAAAGAGAAGAAATGCAATTTATTTATTTATTTGATGAATCCAGATAACAGTAATGTAAAAAAAAGTTAAAAAAAAAAAACAGTAGCACCCAGCCATTAGGCCATTAAGATGTGGTTTAGAAGTGAAATTTAAAAAAAAATAAAAGACAAATAAAAACAGAATTAAATATTTTATTTATTTGAACTTTTAGTTTAGCATCTATTTCTTATTATTTAAATAAAGAAGATTTTATGCAGTCCCAAATTGGAACTAAATATTTCAAAATATCTTGATGCAAAACATGTCTCACATTTTTTCACAGTTGTCTCGCCTTTTCAAGTGAAGGGAGACAGTCTGTCTCGCATTCATTTTTGACGAGAGCGAACACTGGGTATATCTCTTTCTCCTTGGTGGTATTATACGATCATGATTGCCATGAGTTGCAGTATCTGTACTCTCGTACCCCCTAGACCATTACTTAACTCCTTCAATGAGTGCACTTTTTAGTGATTCATGATAAAATCAACAGATGTGCCATTTTTGCCTGAAAATTGACAGAAATTTGCCCATTTTATGTCAATTTTTTGGGGAATATATTGATGAATGACAACATTCAATTAGTAAACAGCAATGTTCTGTTAATTTTGTACCATAAATAATTTATTACTCTTCTCTTTAGCAGCAAAAGCTTTTGTAAACAAAAGTTCTCCCTCATTTTTTACATAGCTGCAATTTCTATAATTTAGGTCTTATGTTTGACCTAATACTTTTGAATTTTGATAGATTGTAAACCCGCATTTTCTTGTTCGAAACCACTACAAAGTGTTTTAACACCACACTGCAGAAAATACACAGAAATTTCAGTCACATCAAGTTGAGACTAATTCAAAACTATCACATGTTTTAGTGTCTAGTAAATTTGGTGGGCCTGGTCCATGAAAGCAGTGTGTGACCTTTGCGGTCGACCAGTGGCCCGAGGCCGACAAATATATGGTCAGGTCGGGAAAATTCGTCTCCACTCGGACTTGGGGTCCTGCATCTTTTTTTGGTAGCCAGTCGAAACAGGCAAAACAACCACTGACTGAAGAAATTCTTCTATCAGAAGCGACGACGTACATATATTTCCTCATCGAAATAGATGAAAAAGACACAAAATTGAAAATTTTAATTACTTAAATGTAGCTTTTATAAGCTACAAGCTTACCATGTGGGACTGAATGCTTTACTGGTTGCCGCGAGGAACTACGACCAACGTCTAAGAAAAAAAGACATTTATTCTTGGCCGTAGCCTCAGGTTGTCGTCACGTGATCTGCCCCTTATGTTACAACTTTTCTCGTTGAGATTTAAACCCATACCCCTCAGCTGTAATACAGCGGGGAGGCAGGGTGGGACTCTCCTCAGTCCCACATGGTAAGCTTGTAGCTTATAAAAGCTACATTTAAGTAATTAAAATTTTCAATTTTATTGCGCTACAATAGCTTACCATGTGGGACTGAATGCTGAATCCAACCGTCCGGAGGAGGGATTACAGCTGAGACTGGCAGATAAGTCTGTTTTTTCTTAGAATTTTGATAATAATAGTAGAATGAAAGATCGAAAGTACCAGTCTGAGTCCCGTCTACAGGGCCCCAATCCCGAAGACCGGGCCTGTAGAAGCCAAAAACCTGAATGAATGACAGTGCTAAAAAACTGTCAGGGTGTTTGACGAGAAGGAGATGTGTACCCTAGATACACAGACGGGGTCAGTCCCAAGGACGATCACGGAAGAACCTGAGCTTAAGGCTCGGGTGCTGACTAAAATGACAACCTTAAGGTCCTTAATACAATATACAATTACAAAGATTTAAAGACTAGATAGACCTTACCAGATACACCCTGATGAGGTAGACGTATACCTAGACCCTGGGCTTAGACTCCTGAAGACTTGGTTGTAGCGGATGTGCCCCCCCCCCCCCCCTTCTTTCTTTCCGAGGATGACTGGACTGAGAAGGGTCCAGGACCTGTTGTGCCGCTACTACTGGTCCCAGGTACAGATTGTTGTCATTGTCAGGCCAAGTAAGGTCTTTTAAATAAAAAAATGGTAAAAGTGTGAGAGCTTTCCAGTGACAGGCTTGCATGATCTGGTCCACCGATACCCCACTGTAAAACGCCTTAGAGGCTGCGAAGGCCCGAATGTCATGCGCTTTGACTTGGACTAAGTCCAAGGCTTGATGGTCTGCTTGTTTATAACAAAGTAGGATGGTTTGTTTCAACCAAGAAGAGAGAGTAGTGGGTCTGATGACTGATGTATGTCCTTTCTTGAAGGAAATGAAAAGGAGGGACCGGGAACCTCTTAGGTCTTTGGTTCGGTCCAGATAGTACCTCAGGGCCCGCACCGGACACAGGGTCCTGTCTTCTTGAACTGTCTATCCACAATGGTAGTCAAAGCAGGGATAGTCACCGGAGACACACTTTGAGAATCTTCTCTTGCTAGTTGGTTTTTGGCTATGAAGTCAGAAGAAGGGAACAAGGAGACCTTTTCCGAGTGACCTTGATTAGATACTTTGTTTGCAACCCAGGCATGGATTTCGCTGCGGCGCTTGCAGGAGGCCAAAGCTAGCAAGAAAGCAGTTTGAGAGTGAGATGTTTGAGATCTGTGTCTTTCATAGGCTCAAAGGGTGTTTTGTGAGCTCATTGAGAACAACAGAAAGGTTCCACTTGGGGAGATTTCTGGAACTTTTGGGGCGATCCCTGTGGAAATTGGAGAGCAACCTATGAAGGTCCTCATTATGAGCAATATGTTGGCCCGATGGGCCCAAGGTGTCAACAATGGAAGTCCTGTAACCATCAATGGTGGAGGGGCGCTTGTCAAGGTCTTGGTACAGATACATGAAGAAATCTGAGATTTGTTTCACAGATGAAGTGGAGAAATCCACCGAATTTTCTCTGCACCATTTTTCAAATAGGGCCCACTTGATTGGTAGATGGTCCTTGTTGATGACCGCTGAGGTGCAGCAATTCTCTCTGCCACCTCCACAGAGGAACCTTGTTCTTGGAGTTGTACACTCCTAGGCACCAGGCGTGGAGGTTGAGGTGCTGCCGGTTGCTGTGGAACACGTAGTTGTGGGACTGCTTGTGGAGTGTTGTCGACACAGGGAGCTGCAGTGGGATCTCTGTTGAGAGCTGCACTAGGTCCCAAAACCAGGGCATCCCTGGCCAGTCTGGGGCTATTACTATGATTAGGCAATGGCATTGCCTGATTTTTGGATCACCTTGTGAAGGAGAGCCGTTGGAGAGGAAGGATAGGCAGTGAGACCCGTCCAGCATCTATGTCCCAGGCCTTGGGGTCTGGGATAGGAGACACGTATAGTGGAAGCTTGTGGTTCAGATGAGTGGTAAACAGGTCCACGTGGGGAGTGAACCACCGTTGGCATATCTGTTTGAACACCTGTGGATGTAGTGACCATTCCGTCGACTGCACCTGATTCGACCTGGACAGCAGGTCGGCCATCACATTCAGGCACCCTGGAATGTACCTGACTTTCAATGTTATGTGAAAGTGATGGCACCAGGTCATGATTCTCCACAGGAGTGTGCACATCTCCACTGAGTGTGTTCCTCCTTGTTTGTTTATGTAAGCTACCACAGTTGAGTTGTCCGTCGCAACTAGCACTGGTTGGTCCTGACACTGGTCTTTGAAGTGTCTCAGTGCCAGAAAGACAGCTTTCAATTCTAGGACGTTTATGTGTAGCCCCTTTTCCTGGGGTGACCACAGACCTTGAGTAGAATTTTGTTCTAAATGAGCGCCCCAACCTTCGTTTGAGGCGTCTGTAAAGAGTTGGATACTGTGGTCTTTGGGATGAAGGTCTGAGCCTTTCATCACGTATGCAGGATTCTGCCACCAATCCAGGTGGGCAGAGATGGCTTCTGTCCAGGAAGGAGGTTGTCCAGTGGTTGAGGAAATTTCCAGTGCTCCTTGATGTGAAACTGAAAGGGCCTCATGTGAAGTCGTCCCTATGGGACCATTTTCTCCGCTGAGGGTAGCAACCCAATTAGAGACATCAAACATCTTGCAGTCAAAAACATGTTTTGACTTGAGGTGTAGGATAAAATCCTGGTTTGAGCCATCTCTCTTGAGTGGGTTTGACAAGGGCTGAATCCCGGTGGTATTCGTAACCCACGAAAGAAAAAACACCTGAGTGGGATTCAGTTCTGATTTTTCCTGATTGATGATCCATCCCAAGGGCTGGGTTAGATCTACCACTGCCTGAGTGCTCACTAGGGCTTCCTCCCGCGACTGAGACCTAATCAGCCAGTTGTCCAGGTATTGGTGGAGTCTGAGACCTCTGGAGAGCGCCGTGAGCTTCACCTCCTTTACGATCATGGTAAAGACCTGGGGGGCTGTGGACAGTCCGAAAGGTAGGGAGGAGAACTGGAACACCTAAGACCTGTGGCAAAATCTTAGATATTTCCTTGAGTGGGGATGGATGGGGATGTGAAGGTAGGCGTCCGAAAGACCTATCGACAATACCCATTCCCCTGGAATCAGGGAGGTCCTGATGGACTCTGGAGTTTTCATCTTGAACTTTTCTACATGTAGAAAAGTGTTGAGCCTGCTTAAGTTTATAACTGGCCTCCACCTTAGTGAGGCATGGGTACTAGAAACAGGCGATTGTAAAACCCGAGAGATTTTACATTTTCCACCATTTCGATAACGTTCTTTGACCGTAGAGACTGGATGCAATGGGCCAAGGCTTGGTCCTTTGGGAGGGCCTTGTATTCTGATATTGTCGGAGAAAATCTGACCAAGTTGGGCTTTGAGAGGAATGGCAGTACGTAGCCATTGGTGATAAGGTTTAATACGTTGGATGAACAATTGTTTGTTTGCCAGTCTCTGCTGAAAGAACGGAGGCGACCTCCTACTGGTGGACTGCTTGAGGCTTTAAAGGAGTCATTGGGAAGAGGGATCCATGCCCTCTTCCCCTGTTGTGGGGTCGCAAAAACAACCCTTGGAGCCTCTGAAGTTCTGTTTTCCCGTTGGAAGAAAACGATGGTTACTGCTTTGTGAGGAATTGCCCCCATACAGGGGCGTTTCCTGTAGGAGCCTCTTTTCTTGTGGGGAGCACGAAAGGGCTTATTCTGGTAGGGTCCGAAACCCTGAGAATCTTTAAGGTGCCTTTTTTAGGAAGGAAGTCCTTGCCTTCCTTCACCAACTATGATTTAAATAAGGAAGACGGCCAGCAGGACGCCTTCCGGAGTTCTTAAAGGGCTTATTCTGGTAGAGTCCGAAACCCTGAGAACCTTTTGAGATGCCTTTTTTAAGAAGGAAGTCCTCGTCTTCCTTCAGCATTCCTGAGTTCTTGGAGCCTGGTTTCTCCTAAGTGTGGTTGTAATAGGGTCATTTCGGCTTCGAGCCTAAGCAAGCCAGTATTGCCCATTGAGTATAATTTTCTCTGGAGAATATGGGACAAGGACTACTAAGGCAAGGCAAGGCCCTGTGTTGGATCAGGATGGTCTTATTCCACAGATCCAGAGACTCACAGGCTTCCTCATATCCACGTTTCGCTACTTATCAGGGTCGGCACCTTTCCTGATCTGAGACTTGACCTGTTTGAAAAAGTGTTTCAGGCTATATTGAAAATTCTCCAAAGTGACATGACAGAAAGAGGAAGTCTTGGCAAAGGTAGTAGCGAAATTGAGAGTGGAAAAATTCTGTCTTGCCTGATGTTCCAATTCTTTAAGAATTGGAAGAGGAACCTTGACCATAGGAGCCCAGATGACTTAGGAGAAATACAAATCTTGGCAAAGTCTGTATTCAGTTCTTGGATTTTGTCCTCATAACAAGACTGGCCCAGCAGGTACCACTTGACAGTGGAAGGAGGTGGTTGGATGTACCTACCCTCAGGTAAATTTGCTGTTTGGAAGTCCTGATCAAATTTATCAAAGGCCTTCTTAATGATTGAATTGAGAGGCAACATGGAGGAAGGACCTCTTCGTCTAAGTTTTTGTCTGCCTTTCTCATCATCAAGGCACATGACCGCAGTTGAAGATCTAGGTAAGGATTCCCTAGGTTCAGGCAACTTGAGGATGCGTCGAAACGTATCCACCTCCTCAGCATATTGGAATGGGATGTCAGACAATGCTACTTCCCTATAATAAGGAGGGTAGGGGTCATGTTGGGGTTTCCTTCACCAACTGTGAATTAGTGGTCCTGATCAGGGTATGACTTCCTGGAGGGCTTAGGGAACCTATGCAAATGTTCAGGGGACTGATCCTCCTCTGAAGATGAGGGTACGAATCTGGCCCTCGACTTGTGTTTGGCTTATCAGAGTGATTTGGGCCTACTAAGGGCTGATTGAGGGTCATTAGAATAGTCCAAGTAGTGGTCCGTGGGAGCTCGGATCTACAGCATATTGTCTAGAAGAGTGTGAATATTGTTTTGGACTGGTCGAGGCAACCTTCGAGGGATCCTCGGCCGAACTACGACCTTGACCCGAGTCGTCTACGAGGCGACAAGAATACGAGTCGAGGCGAGAAATTTGGGGCGAACTCCACCTCCAGTGACTCGATAACACTACTGGATTCGAGGGTTTGTCCAGATCTTTGGAGGGTGCGTTCGTTTTGTGAGCAGAAGAAGAGGTCTGATCCACCTCCCTTTGCTTTGTAAAGATTTCTGAAAATCTTCACGAAAATTATTGAACGCCTCCAATATATGTATGTCGACGCGAGAAGACAAAGATCTCTCGAGATTAGCTGTGACACACGGATCGTCGACCTTACCTGCCTCTCTGCAGGTAGGAAAGAAATAAATGCATTTGCTGTAGGTATTTTACTAGTTTGGAGAAGACATGCTTTAACGCAATAAAACAAACGCGAGAAGACCTCGAGTCAAAACTCGCAGAAGAAAAGCCAGTCGAGGAGAGTTCACAAAACTTAAAATAAGGACAATTTACAAAAGCGGAAGTGCTGAAAATTGGCCAGAATGGGCTTTATACAATAATAAATGAACTACATAAATGGGAACGTTTGACAATAACACTGCACTGAGATATAGAAAGAAAAAGGCAGTAAATACTTTCCAAAGATTGTAAGATGGCGGCGACCAACGAGAAAAGTTGTAACATAAGGGGCAGATCACGTGACGACAACCTGAGGCTACGGCCAAGAATAAATGTCTTTTTTTCTTAGACATTGGTCGTAGTTCCTCGCGGCAACCAGTAAAGCATTCAGTCTCACATGGTAAGCTATTGTAGCGCAATAAAATTGAGTTTATTTTATTTGATGCATCCAGCCAACAGTAACTCTCTTGAGAATAGGGTATCCTCGCGAGATCTCAGTGCTTTTTTTGTCAAATTTTTAACTCGTCTTCTGCATATAGTTTCGCAGGTGAAACAGTCAAAACAACTACAAACCGAAGAAATTTGTCTACTATCGGAAGCGACAACATACATATTCCCTCATATAAATAGATGAAAAAGACACGAAAGTGAGTTTATTTCATTTGATGCATCCAGCTAACAGTAAATCTCACGAGAATAGGATATTCTCGCGAAACTTTAAAAATGCTCAAAGACAGGCAACATTCGTATTTAAATGAATGGAATAGCTGTTTTCAGCAGTAAGGACTGTAAGGTATACATGTTTACCAAAAGTTCACAGTAAATACTCTTTTATTTTGTCATAAAATGCAGGTAACGAACTTCACTGGGGTGACAAACTTCACGGGCTGAGCAGTATAGTTTGACAGGCAAAACAGTCAAAAACAACTACCCACCAAAGAAAACTGTCTACTATCGGAAGCGATGACATACATATTTCCTCATAGAAATAGATGGAAAAAAACAACAACATGAAAGTGAGCTTATTTTATTTGATGCATCCAGCTACTGCTCAGCCAGTGAATTTCGTCACCCAGTGAATTTCGTCACCTGCCATTTGAACCCTCAAAAACCAGTAATACTTGTGTTTAAACACATGCAACCACAACTTCTAATATTAATATGTAATTCAGCGATGTAAATTAAGTGTAAAATGATTTAATACCGTCTTGAATTGCAGGTGACGAAATTCACTGGCTGAGCAGTAACGCCTGCGAGTAAAGGGTATTCTCAGTGTTTTTTTGTCAAATTTGTAACTCATCTTCACATTATAATTCTTGGAAGATAGTTTAGTATGTTTACTGGTTATTTACAGAGTGGATGACTGATTTGTATGCTTTATGAAAAGACACAACTTTTGTGAAGGGCAGACAACTTTTTTGAGTTCCTGGACCGATGGACCAGTATGTTTTTGACACGAAAGTCCTACACTGCATGAAAGGTCTCAAATCTGAGGAATTTTTATATCAATTCTAAGATATGTCTCACTTTTTTTGGTTAGATGTTTTATTGTCTGAGCTGGCATTCCCTAAAGGTCTCAAGACTGGTTTTGGCTTGTGTTTTGTCTTGGGCCTCAATTCCTTTCTTATAAATAAAGAGTTGTTCCTTGGTTAATCACTTGATTATTGCCCACAACATAAAAGGCTTCATCGACAACTTTGAGAAGGACTAAAGGCATAAAATTCAATTACAAGATTAAGACACAGTTATAATGCAAAAATATAGAGTATATTTTAACCATTTTAGCCAAGTGTTTATACTGTGAGCGCCAACATTTAAATACTGGAGGATATTAATATCAAGTTAAAAGCTGCAAAAATAAAAAAATAACAAAGATACTATAATAAAAATTGAAAATGTACACAGTTAAATTCAGAAAAATGTAATCAAATAACTATTGATCTATAATCAAATCATTTTACATTTATTTTTAACTAGAAATAGGATGCCCTGTTAAGAGTAGCTTCAACATATGAAAGGAAACAGGATAGCATAGAAGAACACACATTATCATGTGTAATGTCCACCCCATGAACATTTTGCAACAATTGTACAGTAGTGTTACAAGACCCTGTTTCATTTGTGTTTTTGCATTTTTGGCGAAAATTCAAAATGGCCGCCATTTTTGGGGAGAAGAAATTTTTTTTGAAAATTAGCAAGAGTAGATTACTTTGACTACCTGGGGGTCGAAAATTTCGACAAAATCCCTCTATCTCACATGGTTAAGGAGACAGAAGCCAATTTGTGTTTTTCCATTTTTGGGAAAAATTCGAACTCAAAATGGCCGGCATTTTTGGGGAGAGGAAATTTTTTTTTTTGAAAATTGACAGAGTATATTTTTTGGATACCCTGTGGGTTGAAAATTTCGACGAAATCGCTCTATCTCGCACGGTTAAGGAGATAGAAGCAAATGAGCATTTTTCCATTTTTGGCGAAAATTCCAAATGGCTGCCATTTTTGGGGAGGGGAAATTTTTTTTGAAAATTGCCAAGAGTACATTGCTTCGATACCCTGTGGGTTGAAAATTTTGATAGAATCGCTCTATCTCACACGGTTTAGGAGATAGACATATTTATGTTTTTGCTATGTAGCTATTACTCAGGAGGTTAAAGCTATTACCATCAACAATACCAAGCAAGCAATTGACCCCATAAACCTTCACAGCAAATTTTACAAAGATGCGGTAAATAGGTTTCCTTTAAAAGAGTGAAAACAGAAATGCAATTCAGAGTAGGCTCAAAGTAGCAAAGCAGCTATTACTCAGATAGCTAAAAAGCTATCATCGACCAAAAGCTATCCCGGCCAAACTATTGACCAAATTACCCTTCATATAAATTTGTCTGATGATAGAAAACATTGTTTCATTAAAATGTCCAGAAAAAAAAGTCAGCTCAAAATAGCATAATAGCTATATAGCACAGTAGCTATTACTCAGTTAGCTATAAAGGTATTATCACCAAAAGCAATCCCAAGCAAGCTACTGATCCAATAATCCTCCATCCCAAATTTTGTGAAAATAGGTGAAATACTTTTCCTTTAAAATGCTTAAAATAAAATAGCTACTCAAAGTAGCTAAGTAGCTATTACTCAGTCAGATATACAGCTATTATCACTAAAAGCAATCCCAAGCAAGCTATTGACCTAACTAATGCTCATACTAAATTTGGTAAAGATATGTCAAATATTTTTCCTTAAAATGCTCGGAAACAAAAGAAGTACACAAAAGTAGCTAAGTAGCTATTACTCAGTTAGCTATAGAGCTATCTTCTCCAAAAGCAATCCCATGCAAGCTATTAACCCAATAAACACCCAGTGGGGTGGACATAATAACTAGCTAAGAATTGGTTCCACTTTCTTATTTGATTTGATTTGGATTTTAACTTGATTTCTTCATTAGCATAACAACTGATGAATTATTGCAGCTATTATTCTGTCTTGCACAAGTCTGTTATGAGCAGGGATGGGTAGGTAGCATATGGTATCTTGTAAACACAAAACCTTTCTGATTCCGGGATTCCGAAAAAATTCATTTTATTACATCTTTAATCCAATAGGCCCACTAACAGGGAGTAACGGTCATCAAAACAAAACATGGCAGTTCCATTCCTAGAAATCACTACTTTTAAGTCATTAAATGTACACAAACATGGGATAAAAGTTTATTACTTTTTTCTGTATTGTATTTATACTCAGCACAATGTGTCCATGTACTACAGGACTCAAAGCGCTATATAACCCATTCAACTGTACAAGTACACTCCAACTCTCAATTTACTGACATTCCCCTAACTGAAAAACATAGGCTCAAGGATGACCATTTATCAACGTCCTTGAGGTTCTTTAACCTGCCACTGGGGACAGGACCCAATGACAGAGGACCGCTATTTTAAGTGGTCATCCGAGCTACTATGTATCTGCCAGTACCTGAGATTGAACCCACGTCCTCTGTGTTCCTAGGCGAGTGTGCTATCTACTAGGCAACAGTGGCAGTACCTCTTTAGATTTAGGGTTTGTGTCTAATAGTTTAAGTTGTCCCACAATGTTTTGTGCTGACACTTGAGATGCCAGTTACAAAGTGACGTCATGGTATTCTACTGAAATGGTCTTGACACTGAGACACCAGTGGCACTAACCCATCCCTATCTAGGAGGTCAGCATTATTAAGGAAAATATAGAAATTTTACAAACAGTTGTTCACTTATGCAAGATCAGTTTGTATTACGAGAACCAATCAAAAAAGAATAAATGATTTCCATCCATGACTAATGTGTCTTTCACTTTTTTGTGGCTAAGGAGTGACTTTATGACCGTGTGATGCTTCACACATCCTGTTTGTTCTTGTGTTGGACCGTTGGTACAATTAGTACATGGTCCCGTGAAGTGACACGACAACAGCGTTTACAAGAAATTATACACTTATGCTTGGCACACTACATTACATGCCAAAGTACAGCTTTCCCCTCTCATACTTTACTTTTGTTCACAAGTTTCAAAGTTCATACAAGTTTTTCAAACATCCCTTTCATTTAAGAAAATTTCCGTAAACTACTGGTTTGGAAATGACTTTGTATCAAGCAGAACTTTCAAGATTAACTTGTGCGGTCTTTTTAGATGACTGAAACTTCAACTGTTTTTCTGCACTCCGTGTTTGAAACTCACAATCTATGTTTGAGAAAAACCTATAGCTTTTCACATTATTTCCATATTTTGACCCAAAGGGTGTGGTCACGAAATCAGTTTTGTTGCGAAAGTGAAAGCGCACTCGACAACTGAAGAAAATGTCCATGTAAGAAAAGCAACCAATCAGATATCTCATATACAGGTGTAAGAAGATAGCGTGCTGTGCAAAGGCTGAATGTCCACATTGTATTGATCTGTGCCAAACACAACTCTTATTAGATGTACCTTGAACTGAAGTTTCACTTATTCTAGTCTATTTTTAGCCTGTGCAATTTTACTATTCTTCCTTGTTTGCCGATTCAGTGTGACATATACTTTGATTTTACAACAAAACAGATAGTAATGGCTTTTTTAATCTAATCCAGGAAGTAAACTACCATTCAGAAAGGTTCTCTCAAGTTGCCTTCACATAAACAATAATTACGCAGAGTAATCTCGTAATATGGTAAATACATGCAATAATGCAACCAGTCAACCACGGTTAAGTATCACGGTTCAGTATCATATTTATATTTCCGTTATCGGACAACAGGGCAAGGAAATATGTCAGTTTATACAGTTGACTGCTTGATTGTATTTCGACACACAGAAGATAGACAACATTGACACCTAACGATACCCTGGAGTATATTTCATACTTATTGTCATACTGTCAGTTTCGATTTCACAGGGGGCTTGTTTAAGCAAACTTCCTCAAGATATTCCCAGCTTGTATTTTAACTTCCTTAACTTCTTCCCCCCCCCCCCCAAATACATGCTGAAATACCTTTGCATGATTTGCATAAGACACATTAGACTGACAGATATATCACTATAAAAAAAAACACTCATTTCAGTAGACAATATCTAGCTTCCTTAAATGATAAAAATTGCTTTACTTCCCTGTGCTACTTATAGTATATATTTTAACTAGTGGTGAGACCGTTTACAGAAGTCATAACTGATTACTCTTACTTTGAAACAAATGAAATCCGGTATTTGATATGCTTGTTAGTGTGCAGTGAAAATTATTCGCACAGCGTACATGAGCCAACCCTTGCAACTGGAAATGGCTTTCGTGAGATCTCATTAAGTATGTAAACATGACTTTTGCTCAATATAAAGTAACAAGAAAATATGTATATTTTTTGTCATTTTAATGAAGTATCAGCCGTTAGAAAGCCTAAAATGATGGCGTTTTTCAATAACCGGTTCCCAAATATTCTTTATGAATTTCGTTATTTATGCCAGAAACAAGCGAAAAACCGCATACTGGTTTATCGTTCACACCACTAATTTCAACTGCTCGTCCAGTCTATTCATATCTGTTTAATAAGTAGACACTTGCCAAAATTGGGCACATTGCATTAACAAAAGCTTTTTAAGAGATATTCTGTGAGATGTACTCCAACTAAAAATACACCAAAGCAATGAGACTCGTGCATCTGGAATTTTCAGGTTTTCAAATCCTGTATGTTATCTCTCACGCTCTTAATAGATACTACTCAAATAATTTTTCTGGTGAAAAAAGCAGTTTACCAAATACTTACTTGATGTCAACAGGCCTTGGGTGGTTTTATCTGTCTCACTAGTATTATCTTCATCTGATTGACTCTCACTTCGGATGGTTTCATCCACAGCTTGGCAAAGAACATGCAAGGGATTGCTGGACATAGCATGAGCTGCTGTTGACATTGTCATGTTGACAACCCTTGGTACTGGCACTGTACGTTGTTGGCATACTCTCTGGTGGTGTGCAAAACGACCTACGCCACCTTGTCCTGGCAGTGACCCAAGAGGTACCACAAAATGCCTTCCCAAAGCCCTAGGACTGCCCTCATCTGATGCAAAATTTGTTGGCAGACTCCTTGGACCATGGTTTACAGGCTCTACATGCTCTCGAACATCTGGGTTGGACTTAAGCATCTCAGGTTGACCATGATGAGGGATGTGCCAACTGCCAATGCCTGGGGGTGTGGTTAGGGTAGGGGAAATGATTTCCTGTGTTACCGAAGTCGGGCTTGGATTTGTGGTAGGTTTGTCGATAGTATTCTGGTCAGAGGGGATTGGCTTAGTGACTGGGGTGTGCTGTGGTCGGATGACAATAGGGGCACTGGGCTCTGTCTCACAGAGGAAGGTGGGGATTGGCGGAGCAGAAGATGTACTCTGAAGCTTTGCGGTGACTTGTCCAGAACTGGAAGCAGCCATCAAAGGTGGTTGCTGAAATGACATGCACAGCCTTAAACCAGGAAAGCGTTTATTTTTTGTCTGAAAAATAAAACAGCATCAGAGATGTCCGTACCTCATAGTCAGGAAAATAATTTTCGACACCATGAGATACCAAGGAATTGAAACAGTGCAAAGATCAGGACACTGTCCAGCCAAACACTGTCAGATCTGTAAAGGTTGAAATAAGTAGACAAAATAACATTGAAAAGAGAGAAACTGTATGTAGAGACGAAAAATCAACCTAGTGTCACAGTGATAACTATGGAATCCTGCCTGCCCGCCCATCAGGACACCATGTGTGAAAAAAATAGTTGTAAAGATTGCAAATTGGATAGTTGGCTTTTATTTGAAATAAAATAAATAAATGTAAATAAAATACGCATACAGAAGTACAAGAACCAGTCGCTGGAAAACCCATATATTTGACAACTACAAAATATTACACAAGAATGCTTAATGAAGTATACTTGTATTACATTTTGTCAATATACACTGAAATAATTTTAAAACATTACATTTAAACCACAAATAAACTGTATTTTAGTTGTGGTATGTTTCATGTACATACATAGATTTTTTTATTTGGGGTTTTACGTCGCTTTCAACACTGTACAGGTCATATCACGACGGGTAGTTGGAAGGGCAGAGGAAACCAGTACATATAGTTCGCTAGGGTTCTGTACTATAAACTGCCGACCAACGGCAAGCAACTACCAGCTTTCCCACTTACGGCCATGACGGGGATCGAACCCCGGCCGCAGAGGTGGGAGGCGAGAGTGTTACAACTCTGCCACCGTGGCCCCCTGTACATGCATAGAAGACTTTAGACTCTGGTGTATACTAATTTGAACCAATCTGGTTTTGGTCAAATTTTTGTTTTTGGGATCCGGTTTCCATATTTTCATTTCAATCGTAACACTCATAGTGGAGATTAAAATCACTTGTTTAATGCTTGTAATTGGAGTTTTAACAAAGGTTAAGGTCTCTCCGGCAAGGTTAAAGGTCATATCAAGGCCACACCATGACGTTACATACTGGCATACTTCAACCATTGTCCCTACCAAGCATCAACTTCCTACACTTAAATATTTCTGAAATGATTTTTCCTGGTGCCTGACTACCACATATCATGGGTGAAAACAATAGCCACATAGCTTTTTAAGACTGTGGGATAAAAATGGAATGGATGGATAATAAAAGGTACTATTCTGCCGGTGGTGCTGTGTATGACTGAGGCAATTATTATGTTACAAAATGGTAAAAAACATTCTGTGATATGTTTCGTGGACATAGGCAAACTAGTAGCTGAAACTTAAAGAGGTTATACTGCATTTTGATATATTTTTTTCACACCAGGTCAAAAATAAGACTTTTAACTAATGTCATGATAACACAACTTGCTGTACATTGCTTCTGTTAACTTTTGCATACAGTTTATACATTAAAAAGTACTACTAAAGTAACATGATATGAGTAATGCCTTAAGCTGCTGTTATCCTGATACACTGAGAGAGGAACTTGGACTGAAATAGAGCTCAAAGTAAATGGGTTTGCTGTACACTTGCATGTGTATCTTCAGAAACCACAGAGGCTATTCAGTTCTCTTGATACTTTCCATAATCAAACACAGGAGACAATCAACCCAGCCAAAGTCCTATCTTGTTTATACTGTTTTTTGGCAAATGTATACACAGTGTTGCCTGTCCAAGAACTGTGTCCGTCAGTTGCTGTCAACTAGACAGTTTGTTTAGATGCAGCATATCCCCGGTTCAGATTACCCCCAAAGTTTTTTTTTATCTGTCACTGAAATAAATCCTATCTCTCAATGTACAAATTTGAAATATACAGTCAATGTGTATGTATAACACACAAAGACACACAATATTTTGTAAACGTAGACATAAAACTATTTTTATTATGTGAAACCCTGCCTTTACACTTTTCACAAAAATTTTTTATTACAATATTCACATTCAAATATCCTAAAGATTTAGGTCAAAATGACACATACGATTTCATCACTGTGCTGCTATTATCAAAACTTTTGCACTTCCAAATCTCACATATAACACCCTAATTTATTGTGTTTATTACCTTACATGACCTTTCAAGGATATTAAGAAGAACATATATATTATCTTTTGGGAAACCTAGTAAACTTTATAAAGTGACAAAAGTTGGTGTTTAATTTTTTTTTAAGCTGCTATGAACAATTCGGTGTTGCTAACAGTTTACATATGCAGTTAAATGTCCCATATTCTTGCATCGTCTGTTACAATTTGGAGACTGGTTTCACATGCCTTTCTCATGTAGCACAAATTCTAGTTTTAATAACACAGTTTTTTTTCTGTTTTTCAAATGTTTCAGTAAAACCTGTGCCAAGGGACCCTTAAAAACACTTTGACTAGAAACAAGAAACTCCACAAAAGTGATTCAGCTGTGTACTGCGGCTGAAAGCGAATAGTAAAAGCATCATTTGAAAATTCATGATATTCTATGAATATACAAATATTTGGTATTTCTCTCGAAATCTTGCTGGTTTCTAGTATAAAACCTTATATGTTCCCTCTACTTATACAACGTAATAAATTCATCAGAAAACACAAAATTTAACATACACTTCACTTGTGACATAAATGAGAGTTCAGCTTCACTTGTATCTGTAATTGATATTTTATTATAAATATTAAAAATAGGCGAATTTGGCATGCTAGTTAATTTGTTACATAAAAAGTTTGCATTTTGATCATAAAAACTAGCAGAAACACACCCTTGAATTGTACAGTGATTAAAATTTACCACAGAGTTATGGTTACTTGATATCTGAATAGTGCTGTGGGTAGTGTTACGATCGAAAGTAAATATGGAAACCGCGTCCCAAAAACAAAAATTCGGCGGAAACTGGATTCGTTCGAATTAGTATACACCAAACTGTAGTCACACTGTAAAATCTTATGCACGCGTACATAAACAATTACTTCAACTAAAATGCATTTTATTTTTTGATAAAATCTGGCATTTTGGATATTATTTCACTGTATATTGGCAAAATATTACATAAGTAAATGTTTTTAAGCGTTTTTGTGCAATATTTTATACGTTTGAGGTGAAATATGTGACATTTCGGGAACCGGTTCTTGGACTTCTGTCACCGGATTTCGTTTACGTTTACATGAATCGAATAGAAACCAACTATCCGGTTTGCCGTCTTTACCACTAGCTGTGGGTGAATGAATAATGCATATCTGGTACAGCAGAACCTATATATTCTATTTCTCTTGGTGGAATAGTAAGTAGTTCAGACAGAAGAAGGGTTGGACAATAGAAATCCTACAAGAACAGGTTTAAAGAGAGTTGGTAGAGTGGGTTTGAGATGAGATAATTGAATATTCAGATAATAGAGGGTTAGATAATTGAGCAGTGTATTTGTCTTTAAGCCTTACTCTATACACTCACCTTTGGTAGCACAGGTTTCTTTGCCCTCTCATCAATGACACTTCCACGTAGTGCTTTGAGTACATGTTCACACAGAATGGTCAGGTCATCCAGTTTCATGCACTTAGAAGCCTCCAGTACCTGCGGCAGAGTCTCCCTGCCCACCTCAAACTCTCCCATATAGATAAACTGGATGATGCTATTCAGCACCTCCAACGGGACCTCTTCAAAGTCCAAGACCATACAACCTCCAGCAGTGTCTCCTGTAACACAACAAAGCTCTTCAACAGATGGATTTGGTGGAAACAAGATTGACTTGTGAAAAAGACACCTGCCACCACTAAGGTTACACAGATAAAGTTCCTGTAACATGCCATTTACTTCCATGTTTGCATGACCAAACAACCACCATTTTAATGCTCCAGAAGTTGTATACAAATTGTAATATCTCCCACTAGGTTATTTTTTGGTTTCCACAGTGGCAATTAAGATTCTAAAGGAGGAGGGATTGTCAATTGCTAATCACAAATGGTCAAGTCAAAGGTGTGATTTTACATCTACGTCAACAACTAGTGTCATATCACAACAACCCTCAGTGAAACACCATTGGAGAACAAGCAAGAAGTGATAGAATGGAAAAACTTGTTCACCATATGTTTTTTTGTTGTTTTTTTTTTGTATGTGTGAATCTAGCCTAAAGGGACTTAAATAATCCTTGCCTGAATGTCCGATATCCCAGTGATCAACTTTTTCCTTGAAGAAGCTGGAGCTTCCACACATGACATTGGCGTGCACTGGAATGACCTGTCCCCCAGCAGCCCGCAGCAGGAGGTCACACAAAAAGCCATTTTTCTGCAGCTCATACATATTTTTCAGTAGAGTGCAGCGGTACCTACAATATATTAACATCATCACATGCAAAGTTCCACAACATGGCCACCTGTCAATGTAAAACTCCATCCATACACTTTGTCCATAAATACCAGGTGCAGCTGGAAACATTTTAGTTACTCCATGTTCCATCTTTTGATGATAAAGTTCACAAACCCCAAAATCATTTGTCCAACAGTCATTTTGCACCATTTTTTTTTTTACTTTGGAACGCTATTCTTTTCCACATAAAAATCAGTCCCTCAGTAACATCCTTTAGGAAATGTCTTCAGATTCACATCTTCAACTCAAGCTTTTTTATGATTTTTTTACCTTCATTCAAACAAACAATCCAGGATTACTCTAGAACATACCTGGATCATCAGTTTTCTCAATTCATCTGTTAAGTTAGCATATACTGAGTAGCTCCCCTTCTGGGGTAGACATTGCCTCAGCAAAGCAGTAGACTAGAGAACATAACTAGAAATAGGACGCCCTGTTGATAGTAGATGCGAATAGAAACAGGATAGCATAGAAGAACACACATTATCATGTGTAATGTCCACCCCATGAACCTTTTGCCAAAATTGTACAGTAGTCTTACAAGACCCTGTTTCATTTGTAAAATATATCAATGATGCTTAAATATTTATTAGTGTAGATGTAAATTATTTCAGCTTCATGCCTTTTTGCATTGGTTGGGTCGAAAATTTTGACGAAATCACTCTATCTTGCACGGTTAAGAAGATAGAAGCAAATTCCTGTTTCTCTATTTTTGGCAAAAATTCGAAAAATCAAAATGGCCATTTTTGGGGAGGGGAAAATTTTTTGAAAATTGCAAAGAGTACATTCCTTAGATACCCTGTGGGTCGAAAATTTTGACGAAATCGCTCTATCTCGCAAGGTTAAGGAGATAGAAGCAAATTTGTGTTTTGCCATTTTTGGGAAAAATTCGAAAATTCAAAATGGCCGCCATTTTTGGGGAGGGGAAAATTTTTTGAAAATTTCAAAGAGTACATTCCTTAGATACCCTGTGGGTCGAAAATTTCGACGAAATCGCTCTATCTCGCACGGTTAAGGAGATAGAAGCAAATTTGTGTTTTGCCATCTTTGGCAAAAATTCGAAAATTCAAAATGGCCGCCATTTTTGGGGAGGGGAAAATTTTTTGAAAATTGCAACGATTACATTCCTTAGATACACTGTGGGTCGAAAATTTCGACGAAATCGCTCTATCTCGCACGGTTAAGGAGATAGAAGCAAATTTGTGTTTTGCCATCTTTGGCAAAAATTCGAAAATTCAAAATGGCCGCCATTTTTGGGGAGGGGAAAATTTTTTGAAAATTTCAAAGAGTACATTCCTTAGATACCCTGTGGGTCGAAAATTTCGACGAAATCGCTCTATCTCGCACGGTTAAGGAGATAGAAGCAAATTTGTGTTTTGCCATCTTTGGAAAAAATTCGAAAATTCAAAATGGCCGCCATTTTTGGGGAGGGGAAAATTTTTTGAAAATTGCAAAGATTACATTCCTTAGATACCCTGTGGGTCGAAAATTTCGACGAAATCGCTCTATCTCGCACGGTTAAGGAGATGGGAGCAAATTTGTGTTTTGCCATTTTTGGCAAAAATTCGAAAATTCAAAATGGCCGCCATTTTTGGGGAGGGGAAAATTTTTTGAAAATTGCAAAGAGTACATTCCTTAGATACCCTGTGGGTCGAAAATTGCGACAAAATCGCTCTATCTCGCACGGTTAAGGAGATAGAAGCAAATTTGTGTTTTGCCATTTTTGGGAAAAATTCGAAAATTCAAAATGGCCGCCATTTTTGGGGAGGGGAAAATTTTTTGAAAATTGCAAAGAGTACATTCCTTAGATACCCTGTGGGTCGAAAATTTCGACGAAATCGCTATCTCGCACGGTTAAGGAGATCGAAGCAAATTTGTGTTTTGCCATTTTTGGGAAAAATTCGAAAATTCAAAATGGCCGCCATTTTTGGGGAGGGGAAATTTTTTTGAAAATTGCAAAGATTACATTCCTTAGATACCCTGTGGGTCGAAAATTTCGACGAAATCACTCTATCTCGCACGGTTAAGGAGATAAGGAAATTTTTTTGAAAATTGCAAAGAGTACATTCCTTAGATACCCTGTGGGTCGAAAATTGCGACAAAATCGCTCTATCTCGCACGGTTAAGGAGATAGAAGCAAATTTGTGTTTTGCCATTTTTGGGAAAAATTCGAAAATTCAAAATGGCCGCCATTTTTGGGGAGGGGAAATTTTTTTGAAAATTGCAAAGATTACATTCCTTAGATACCCTGTGGGTCGAAAATTTCGACGAAATCACTCTATCTCGCACGGTTAAGGAGATAGAAGCAAATTTGTGTTTTGCCATTTTTGGCAAAAATTCGAAAATTCAAAATGGCCGCCATTTTTGGGGAGGGGAAAATTTTTTGAAAATTGCAAAGATTACATTCCTTAGATACCCTGTGGGTCGAAAATTTCGACGAAATCACTCTATCTCGCACGGTTAAGGAGATAGAAGCAAATTTGTGTTTTGCCACTTTTGGAAAAAATTCGAAAATTCAAAATGGCCGCCATTTTTGGGGAGGGGAAATTTTTTTGAAAATTGCCAAAAATACAATGCTCAGATACCCTGTGGGTCGAAAATTTCGACGAAATCGCTCTATCTCGCACGGTTAAGGAGATAGAAGCAAATTTGTGTTTTGCCATTTTTGGGGAAAATTCGAAAATTCAAAATGGCCGCCATTTTTGGGGAGGGGAAAATTTTTTTGAAAATTGCCAAGAGTACGTTCCTTCGATACCCTGTGGGTCGAAAATTTCGACGAAATCGCTCTATCTCGCACGGTTTAGGAGATATGAGCACATTTGCCTTTTTCAGTATTCAAAATAACTAATTACTCATTTATTTAATTAATTACTCACTCATCTATGAAGCAATTCCCCCCAAAAGCAATCCCATACAAGCTATTAACCCAATAAATCTGCATGCCAAATTTGGTAAAGATAGGATAAGAACTGTTGCCTAAAATGTCTGGAAACCAAGTGGGACACCGGACGCCGGAAAAAGCAAAAATAATATGTCCACCCCCCAGTGGGGTGGACATAATCAGTGATTTGGTGGAAAAGTATACAGGGGCTGATGGTTGTAAAGATACATGGGAATATTCACCAAATAAGAGAGCAAGAAATTATTCAAGTTATAAAACCAGGCAACAAGACTACTTTTCTCTTATTTAATATCAGTAATTTTGAAAATTTTCTCATCAAATGGAGTAATTTCCTGAAAGTTTTACTTGAAAATAATGCATGCTCCGCCTATTTTGCTGCTACCACCAGTATTCTTTAAAGAATGCAGTAATGAACAATTCACAGTAAAATTTAGAAAAAGAGTACACCTTTCTTGTTTGGTAACAGCAGTTTCGCAAAGTTTCTCTCAGAAAATATGTTTAGGAACAGTGCATTGTTTTTAAATTTCTTATCTTTCAATAGCTCAGGTAACCCAGCCTTCATTAAAGGCTGTATACACACCCATTATTGTAGAGCATGCCAATTTGCTGGTAAAATTTAGGAATATTAACATTTCAAGATGAATTTTAGTGTAGGATTAAACTACAATATTTAGGCCATACTCGACTTTCGCTCTGCAGATAGATCATTGTAGGATGCATTATATAACAGGAAGTAATGCATCATAATTTAAAACAGATGGCGGTGGAATCTCTATTTCTGAATTACTATTCCAAATCATGAATATTAGATAAACGTAAACCAAAATGTATCAAAATTACTGGCAAGTAAAAAACTAGAAATAGGCCGCCCTGTTGATAGTAGATGCGAATAGAAACAGGATAGCATAGAAGAACACACATTATCATGTGTAATGTCCACCCATGAACCTTTTGCCCAAATTGTACAGTAGTCTTACAAGACCCTGTTTCATTTGTAAAATATATCAATGATGCTTAAATATTTGATAGTGTAGATGTAATTTATTTCAGCTTCATGCCTTTTTGCATTGGTTGGGTTGAAAATTTTGACGAAATCACTCTATCTTGCACGGTTAAGAAGATAGAAGCCAATTCCTGTTTTTCTATTTTTGGCAAAAATTTGAAAATTCAAAATGGCCGCCATTATTGGGAAAAGGAAATTTTTTTGAAAATTGCCAAGAGTACATTTCTTAGATACCCTATGGGTCGAAAATTTCAACAAAATAACTCTATTTTGCACGGTCAAGGCCAGTTTGTGTTTTTCCATTTTGGGCAAAAATTCGAAAATTCAAAATGGCTGCCATTTTTGGGGAGGGGAAAATTTTTTGAAAATTGCAAAGATTACATTCCTTAGATACCCTGTGGGTTGAAAATTTCGACGAAATCGCTCTATCTCGCATGGTTAAGGAGATAGAAGCAAATTTGTGTTTTGCCATTTTTGGCAAAAATTTGAAAATTCAAAATGGCCGCCATTTTAGGGGAGGGGAAAATTTTTTAGAAATTACCAAGAGTACAATGCTCAGATACCCTGTGGGTCGAAAATTTTGACGAAATCACTCTATCTGGCACGGTTAAGGAGATAGAAGCAAATTTGTGTTTTGCCATTTTTGGCAAAAATTCGAAAATTCAAAATGGCCGCCATTTTTGGGGAGGGGAAAATTTTTTGAAAATTGCAAATATTACATTCCTTAGATACCCTGTGGGTCGAAAATTTCGATGAAATCGCTCTATCTCGCACGGTTAAGGAGATAGAAGCAAATTTGTGTTTTGCCATTTTTGGCAAAAATTCGAAAATTCAAAATGGCCGCCATTTTTGGGGAGGGGAAAATTTTTGGAAAATTGCAAAGATTGCATTCCTTAGATACCCTGTGGGTCGAAAATTTCGACGAAATCGCTCTATCTCGCACGGTTAAGGAGATAGAAGCAAATTTGTGTTTTGCAATTTTTGGCAAAAATTCGAAAATTCAAAATGGCCGCCATTTTTGGGGAGGGGAAAATATTTTGAAAATTGCAAAGATTGCATTGCTTAGATACCCTGTGCGTCTAAAATTTTGCCGAAATCGCTCTATCTCGCACGGTTAAGGAGATAGAAGCAAATTAGTGTTTTGCCATTTTTGGCAAAAATTCGAAAATTCAAAATGGCCGCCACTTTTGGGGAGGGGAAAATTTTTGGAAAATTGCAAAGATTGCATTCCTTAGATCCCCTGTGGGTCGAAAATTTTGCCGAAATCGCTCTATCTCGCACGGTTAAGGAGATAGAAGCAAATTTGTGTTTTGCCATTTTTGGCAAAAATTCGAAAATTCAAAATGGCCGCCATTTTTGGGGAGGGGAAATTTTTTTGAAAATTGCAAATATTACATTCCTTAGATACCCTGTGGGTCGAAAATTTCGACGAAATCGCTCTATCTCGCACGGTTAAGGAGATAGAAGCAAATTAGTGTTTTGCCATTTTTGGCAAAAATTCGAAAATTCAAAATGGCCGCCATTTTTGGGGAGGGGAAAATTTTTGGAAAATTGCAAAGATTGCATTCCTTAGATCCCCTGTGGGTCGAAAATTTTGCCGAAATCGCTCTATCTCGCACGGTTAAGGAGATAGAAGCAAATTTGTGTTTTGCCATTTTTGGCAAAAATTCGAAAATTCAAAATGGCCGCCATTTTTGGGGAGGGGAAATTTTTTTGAAAATTGCAAATATTACATTCCTTAGATACCCTGTGGGTCGAAAATTTCGACGAAATCGCTCTATCTCGCACGGTTAAGGAGATAGAAGCAAATTTGTGTTTTGCCATTTTTGGCAAAAATTCGAAAATTCAAAATGGCCGCCATTTTTGGGGAGGGGAAAATTTTTGGAAAATTGCAAAGATTGCATTCCTTAGATACCCTGTGGGTCGAAAATTTCGACGAAATCGCTCTATCTCGCACGGTTAAGGAGATAGAAGCAAATTTGTGTTTTGCCATTTTTGGCAAAAATTCGAAAATTCAAAATGGCCGCCATTTTTGGGGAGGGGAAAATTTTTTGAAAATTGCAAATATTACATTCCTTAGATACCCTGTGGGTCGAAAATTTCGACGAAATCGCTCTATCTCGCACGGTTAAGGAGATAGAAGCAAATTTGTGTTTTGCCATTTTTGGCAAAAATTCAAAAATTCAAAATGGCCGCCATTTTTGGGGAGGGGAAAATATTTTGAAAATTGCAAAGATTGCATTGGTTAGATACCCTGTGTGTCAAAAATTTTGCCGAAATCGCTCTATCTCGCACGGTTAAGGAGATAGAAGCAAATTTGTGTTTTGCCATTTTTGGCAAAAATTCGAAAATTCAAAATGGCCGCCATTTTTGGGGAGGGGAAATTTTTTTGAAAATTGCAAATATTACATTCCTTAGATACCCTGTGGGTCGAAAATTTCGATGAAATCGCTCTATCTCGCACGGTTAAGGAGATAGAAGCAAATTTGTGTTTTGCCATTTTTGGCAAAAATTCGAAAATTCAAAATGGCCGCCATTTTTGGGGAGGGGAAAATATTTTGAAAATTGCAAAGATTGCATTGCTTAGATACCCTGTGCGTCTAAAATTTTGCCGAAATCGCTCTATCTCGCACGGTTAAGGAGATAGAAGCAAATTTGTGATTTGCCATTTTTGGCAAAAATTCGAAAATTCAAAATGGCCGCCATTTTTGGGGAGGGGAAATTTTTTTGAAAATTGCAAATATTACATTCCTTAGATACCCTGTGGGTCGAAAATTTCGACGAAATCGCTCTATCTCGCACGGTTAAGGAGATAGAAGCAAATTTGTGTTTTGCCATTTTTGGCAAAAATTCGAAAATTCAAAATGGCCGCCATTTTTGGGGAGGGGAAAATTTTTTGAAAATTGCAAATATTACATTCCTTAGATACCCTGTGGGTCGAAAATTTCGACGAAATCGCTCTATCTCGCACGGTTAAGGAGATAGAAGCAAATTTGTGTTTTGCCATTTTTGGCAAAAATTCAAAATGGCCGCCATTTTTGGGGAGGGGAAAATATTTTGAAAATTGCAAAGATTGCATTGCTTAGATACCCTGTGTGTCGAAAATTTTGCCGAAATCGCTCTATCTCGCACGGTTAAGGAGATAGAAGCAAATTAGTGTTTTGCCATTTTTGGCAAAAATTCGAAAATTCAAAATGGCCGCCATTTTTGGGGAGGGGAAAATTTTTGGAAAATTGCAAAAATTGCATTCCTTAGATCCCCTGTGGATCGAAAATTTTGCCGAAATCGCTCTATCTCGCACGGTTAAGGAGATAGAAGCAAATTTGTGTTTTGCCATTTTTGGCAAAAATTCGAAAATTCAAAATGGCCGCCATTTTTGGGGAGGGGAAATTTTTTTGAAAATTGCAAATATTACATTCCTTAGATACCCTGTGGGTCGAAAATTTCGACGAAATCGCTCTATCTCGCACGGTTAAGGAGATAGAAGCAAATTTGTGTTTTGCCATTTTTGGCAAAAATTCGAAAATTCAAAATGGCCGCCATTTTTGGGGAGGGGAAAATTTTTGGAAAATTGCAAATATTACATTCCTTAGATACCCTGTGGGTCGAAAATTTCGACGAAATCGCTCTATCTCGCACGGTTAAGGAGATAGAAGCAAATTTGTGTTTTGCCATTTTTGGCAAAAATTCGAAAATTCAAAATGGCCGCCATTTTTGGGGAGGGGAAAATTTTTTGAAAATTGCAAAGAGTACACTCCTCAGATACCCTGCGGGTCGAAAATTTTGCCGAAATCGCTCTATCTCGCACGGTTAAGGAGATAGAAGCAAATTACTCAAAAGTAGTACTGAAAATACACAATGAAGTACCTAAATGGCTATTACTCATGTACTGACAAAGCTATCAGTCCCAAATGCAATACCAAGCGAGCTATGGACATAACAATCTTGTATTCAAAATTGTAGTAAAATATCTTTAATTATTTTGGCTTAAATGCACGGAAACCAATGGGTACTGAAAATAGCTGTACTTAAGTATTACTCAGTAAGCAAAAGAGGTACAACAGCCAAAAGCAATCCCAAGCAAGCTACTGACCCAATAAGCCTGCATACCAAATTTGGTGACAATAGCTCTAATACTTTTCCTTTAAATGAGCGGAAACCATGCGTGACGCCGGACATCGGACGCCGGACGCCGGACATCGGACATCGGACATCGGACGGCGAAAAAAGCAAAAATAATATATCCACCCCCCAGGGGGGTGGACATAATAATGGAAACTACTAAAATTTGCACTTCAGCATCTAAACTGAAAATGACAGAATGTCACAGATGAATATATTTAAATATAAATATACTATCCCTTAACCAAGATGAACAAGTGGCCCCATACCTTGTGGACTGCAGAAGTATGAGGGACTGGGAGGAATTCAGCTGTTCTGGAGTCAAGAAGTCTGTCTTCTTTTCACTGTCCTTTTCACTCACTGCGTGTTCTTTTACCTGTGGACTGCCATTTACTTCCACCTCAGGTTTCTTCTGTAAACATGTGAACAAATTTCAGCTCGCTATTACAAAAATCAGAATTAGTTTCATGGGCTTTTAATGAATGCAGTCTTGTATTTTGTAGGCGTGTCATTAACATTGTGAAACTTAAAGCAAACATACTAAATGTAGATATTAAAAATTCAAAATTTTTGTAAGATATTCTTTTGTCAAATACATCACCACAATACCCCTCAATCAAGAAAGAAAATATGCCGCATTAAACCAAAATTTATATTGGCTTTTAATATTGTTTTGTTGAAACATTTACCAATAAAGGCCTAAAAAATGATATTTATGAAAATCAGTTCTTAAATATTCTTGTCTTTTTCGTTATTTCTACTTGACAAAACAAAAAGAACAATGCATGTTTCATTAGGATCACTACACAGTGAAACTTATTTAGGTCAAACTTTGGTCAAACACTCAATTTGACATATCAGATGTTATCACAAGCTTGAAGCTTGTCAAGTATAATTACCTTGAAATAAAAGCTAGTACTAGATCTTTATCTAATCAAACAGACCCTGTTATCTAGAATGCCTTATTAAGTAGAGGTATTTGATTCACTGGAATTTCAACCTGCTTCTGATAACATTGAAGCAAAGTCCGTCTATGCAATTATATATGTCTATAATGAAATTGCAACAAATACCCACGTGCATCAAGATATTCAGTGACAAACTGTGCAACACGTGGCTTATGCATGCAAAAAATATATTTAAGTTTTCAATTCAGAAGTGTAATTGTTAAAAGCAATTTTTATTTTGTCTAGAAAGCTAAACATGGTCTTTTCCACTGAAAAATCCTAAATAAAACATTATCTCTCCATTTGGAAAGATCTTATTTCCTTACTCGATATAGTGGACAAATAAGCTATTTTTAAACACTCCAGATTTACATAAGCCTATGTAACTACATTTTTTTTTTTTTTTGATCTACATGATTTTTTTTTTTTTTTTTTTTTTTTTTTTTATTAGCCTCTTTAGTAGATGATTATTACAAAACAGATGTTACATAAGTTGCATCAATTAACGCATACATCAGTCACATAAATGGTCATATAGTTTTCCATACCTTTGTTTAAACACCTTCACATTGTTAGTAACTGTAAAAGATTCTTTCAGAACACTAACTTTATTTTTGACATGTGCAATATAGTCTGGAAACCAAATCCTTTCTTTATTATTTTTTTTTAAGTTAATGAACCACTTGCCAAGTATGATAACATAGTTATGAGTGTAATAATGTGTGTCAGTTGTAGAGGTTTTAATGATACCAAGAAGCACTTCACATATTGAAAGACTAAAACTTTCCCTTGTAAAAGAATTCAACCAGTCAGAGACGTTCATCCAAAAGTCTTGTGATGCAGCACAGTAGTAGAAGTGATGTTCAATGGTATCTATACATAAATTACAGTAATTGCAAACAGCAGAATTAACAAGATTCCACTTAAAGAGATTGTACCCACAATTGACAGTCCTGTGTAAGATTTTGAATTGGAAACTTTGTAAATACGGTTCTTTACTTATTTTATGAGCCAGGCTAAAAATTTCAGACCATTCTAGTTTTTCTAAGAATGGAAATAAGTCAATCCACGTGTACAGTGCAGTTGGAGCTTTAATTTTATTGTTTACTAATTCCCAGTATATCTCTGAACTTTTAAGTTTAAATAATTCTTTTGGTTTTTTATTAATTTGTATGTTAAATTCAGACAACTTTTGAAAACTTTCTGTATGTATTTGAAACTTACGTTTCCATGTTACCGGTATTGCTGAAATAAGACATTGTATATCAAGAATGGTTGCTCTACACTTAAATTTTCTTTTTAAATTTTTTGCAGGGATTAACTTTTTTTTTCGTCTAAAAAGTCGATAATTTTGAGATTTAAGAATTCATCACTCATCCCGAGCATTCTAGGAGTTAAAGGAGCATTGTTCACTAGAATAAATTTGTTCATAAAAACATACTCATTATATAGCTCTATCATTGTAAGTGGCTGTGTACTTTTAATATCATACCAGCAATTTAGTACTTGATGATGAAAACTTCCAATTTTACATGGGCTAACATCAGACACTTCTAACTTATGATCCAACAAGAGAGAATTTAAATTACTTAATATGAGGAATAAGTTTTTCCATTTGCCTCTACTTGTCTGTAGTCTTTTAATCCAAAAGGCTTTTTGTGCATTATGAAAACTGGTAATATCTGGTAGCTTTAGTCCACCATCTTTTATGTTGGCAATCATAGTTTCATATTTAACTCTTGGAGGTTTATTATTCCACAAAAAGTTCAAAATAAGTCTCTTTAATTTTTCTAGCACATATGGAGGAGTGTATAACATACTAAACAAGTGTGTAAATTGGGACAATATCAAAGATTTTATTATTACAATGCGTCCTTTCCATGATAAGTTGCGCTGTTTCCAAATTTGAATAATGGTTTCAACTTTCCTTAACTTTTCATTGAAATTTCTTTTTGTTCTCTCTGCAGCATCGGTTGAAAACCAAACTCCCAAAGTTTGAAAAGAATCTAACTTTATATGTAATTCTTTAAGCCAGTCTGGTAATGAAATAAGTATATTTCGGAATGGGCCTAATGGTATTATAACAGTTTTTTCCATATTTAATTTTAAACCAGAAATTTTTTGAAATGCATTAAAGTGATTAATAGCTTCTTCAAGACAACTTAAATTTTCTAAAAAAATGGTTGTATCATCTGCTAGTTGGCAAATTTTATATTCTGTGCCTGCAATTTTAATTCCTTTAACACCCTTATCAGATTTCAGAGACAATGATATAATCTCTGAGACTAATATGAATAAGAAAGCAGATAGCGGGCAGCCTTGTCGGACTCCCCTTGAGAGTTTAAAAGATGGAGAGAGGTGCCCATTGTTCACTGTACATGATGTGATATTATTATAAAGAAGTTTCACCCATGAAATAAATTCTGATCCAATATTGTAAGATTTCAGACTTTTAAAGAGAAAATTCCATTCTACAGTGTCAAAGGCTTTTTCAAAATCTATTAGGATTAATAGCCCTGGGATATGTTTAGTTGTAGTATAACTCAGAATATCTTCTATAATTCTCACATTTTCTCCTATGAAACGTCCTTTAATGTAACCCACTTGATCACAACTTATCAAACTTGGCAAAGCCTATGTAACCTACATATACTTGACCTAGTTGAAGAAAAATGGCAATCAGTAACTTAAGTATTAAGTGATCTTTTAACAATCTTACTTAACAATGAGAGAATAAATTGATCTACCAACAGGTAACTAACTTAAAAATAATGACTGATTTTGTTCAAACTCACCAGATAATGGGTTAATATTGAGAAAATAAATAAGTTTTTTTATGTTACAGCTGTATTGCTGAAATAAAAAAAATCCCAGAGAACTAAAACAAAAGTGTGAGTCATGGAAGAATGTGAAATATACTGTACTTTGTTGATAAGATAGTTTCTCTTTTAGTTTTGATCTGAAATGTATTTTAATACTTTTATAATGCTGTGATACGACACTACACACATGTACTTTTGATAAAAGTTTACACATTACATATTATGCGACTAAAAAATATCTGCATTTAAAAGAAATAAATGCAAAATAAAAGTGTAAAAATACAATAATTTTCATGGTTTTTTGGTGATACAGGTAATGGTTGTTTTAATTCACACCTTAAGCTTTTAAGAAAAAGAAAACTGATTTATTTGGATCAAAAACGGCTTTCCCAAAATAGTTTATCAAACAGTGATACCAATATCATCTGTTCTAACTGAACTTGATAGCTAATTACTGAAAGATAAAAACTTAAGCACTGGTAAAGGAAATACCAGTAATCAATATATACAAGCGCAAACAGGTTTAAAACAGGTTATTTTTTTTAATAACAGGACACATCAAAACAGTACTCAACTATATAACCAAAGAAATAAAGAAAATACTTATTTTGCTGATTTCAGGGAAAGAATCATAAAACGGCATGGAAAGCACTTGTTGGTTGATCCTTTGGTCTGACTATTCACCGCAAGATAGCCGTTAATGATTATCTGACCCCTTTGCTAGCATACAATACAAAATCTACTCAAACAAGAGAAATGTTTTGATAAAAACTTTTCCCACCAAAAAGAAAACATAAAGGGTAATTAAATTCAGCATTATTTTCAGTTTCACTTTCACTTTGTCTTCCCTCTAGACTGTTAAAGAAAAATATGATATTTGCCAGAGTAAATGGAATCTGTCACCAGGGACCACCCTTTAGAAATCAAAGGAAAAGCAATCTAACTTTGTGCCAATCTGACAGGAGAAATAAGAGACCTTATGCACAGTCACATATTTGTAAATAATCTCTCACCAAACAGAAAGAGGGGGGCGGGGATGTAATGACTGGGGGATACACACCTTGTATGGATTTTTGTTGTTTGTGTATTTGGTATACCTGTGGTAATAATTTACACTTGAGATATATCAACTACATTGCTTGCCAAATCGCTTTGTTAGCCTCTAACCCAACCCAACCCCCCCCCCCCCCCCCCCCCCCCCCCCCCCACACACACACACATCAACTCAGTTTCACACACACGTGGTCGCATCTAATCTATGATTCAAAAAGTTCTGTATTGCTATTCTTATATTCACTAGTTTTGATTTATTTTTAACAAACTACAAAGGTTATAAGGTGATAAACAGTTTTGGTTATTATCATAACAGGCGCATATTATTTGGTTAATAGACCGAGTTAACAAATCAACAAGGCACTGCAGACCAGTGAAAAGGATAATACACATGTACACTCTATATATATGCTGCAGTATTAGCAAGAATATTTCTGTAAAAAAATATTCGAGTTTGGTCATCATTTTTGCCTCACGAGATCAGAGATTCAACGACATCAATAAACCTCCTCTAATTTCTAGGATATTTTTTTATTCCAAGAATCAATTTCACAAAAAAAAACAAAAAAAAATTTCGCCCTACCTAATAAATTCTAAGAACAAGAGTAACTGTAAGAATATTTTGTCACATGGACCCTGATGAGGTTCTATAAATCCCTTCGAACTGGAACTGATCAAAATGATCATGATCTTACATGGTTCTGTGTGATCTCCCCACAGTCACTGTGTTGAGCCTTATACTTTACAGTCACTTCAGCAGGGATCTGTCCACTGGGCTCTTCCGGTATCTCCACTTCATTCTCCATGTCCTCTTGCTCATCATTTGTCCAACCTTTGGTATCCATCCCTTCAGCCTGTCTCTCCACTTCTACCGCCTGCAGCAAGTCCATACGGTTCTTGATCTTCTCGGCCAATACACTTCGGGTGACCTTACTGGAGCTTTAAACCAAGAGCAACATATCAATGACAAAGTAAAACTAAACAAGATACCCTGGGCTACTAAAAATAGGTTAAATGTAAAATCCAATGTAAATCTATAAGTAGTAATAGAGGCACCATTTAAGTGCACAGCATAGTTATTTTGTAGACACAAGAGATTTTTTATCACTCTTTTCTCTGATAACATTAAGAGTCATGTGGTGATTTCCCTCAAGGGTTAGTTTAAGATATTAAGTCCAAAATGGCCCAGAAAGTATTTTAAATAGGAATCAAAGACTTGAATATTGTAATCAGAGACCGACTGTTTTGGTATTATAGGTAAACCATGCCGAGCCATAACCCAGTTATTTTGTCTAACAACCTGTTTTTTTATTTACAAGGCAGGGCTTAAGGACGGGCAAAAGCATACTTTCCTTTTCAATACCAAATGCAAAACTCTTTCTAATTTCAGAACAAATATTTTATGTTGTGACATAACCCCAATTGAATGGGACAAGGAACAGAAGTAAAGCTCATGAAAACAGAACATAGCAGTCCTGCCCAAAGAAATCACAATAAAATAGCCAAAATTCGTCAAAAAATATGCAATTAGTTTATAACTGCTTCAGACTTAGATTTTATTTCTTATAGCTTCAGTATTTCTGCCATACTTTGGACAATAAAGATGTCATTTGTGATTTGTTAAGGTTTGGTCTTGATACCAGAGCACTAGCACAATGTTACACTTCCTTTCTTTAAGGGGAATTGCACATTCTAATTGAACACAGCAAGTTAACCTCTTAGGTGCTGATGAACACTCAAAGGAGAATTCGGAACAAAACAGTTCAGCATCTGTATATGGTTATAGGAGTATGTCTGCTGTACTTACTTGACCTCTCCAGCTTGCATTTGCTCTACTATCAATGGTGGCTGGGTGACAGCCATTGGAGGGACTAGTGCCGAACTGGGTGAAGAACTTGCAGGTTTTTTCACTGGTTTCTTGTCTGAAAGAAGGGTAAACAAAATGTTACTCTGCGCTAGGGATATCACTGGTACACCTTAGGTAGAATTGCGAATGTTTTATTTTTTTCCTGGAAATGGTTTCTACATATTATAGCAAAAATCGGAATGATTTGATTAAAGTAAAACCACAAGTGTAAAATTTAAACACATGTACCTGATAAGGCTGAAACGATTAGTAATATTTTCTAGCCAGGCAATCGATTGCATTAACCGTCGACTAATCGATTAACGGTTTCTGATATATAGTACATGTGGAGATAGAGGAAATACCGAAAATGTCATGTGCGCAGGCGCCCCGGATATAAATACTGTAAACAATATGGCAGATCTTGAGTTGCCAGGAAAGAAAATTCACTCAAATTATTGCGTAATTTGCAAATAAACTACATATTTTTTATATTTAACGTAATAAATAGATAATAATATGCTTTGAATTGCTACCATTTTCAATTGTGACTCCAAATATTAAGAAATTTAATGATTGCGTAAAATCCCATATAAGGTGATATACATTGGAAAACAATTAACCGGTTCAAGAATACTGATGTCGACTAGTGCTTTGGTAACCTAATAATCAGTTAGTACGGTTAACCGTTTCAGCTTTAGTACCCGAGACATTACCATAATATACAGGGAGTTAAGAATCATGTTGATTACAACTTATTATTGAATTAACCCTACAGTGAAATACAGACTGGCAAACTTTTGCTCTGGACCTGTACCATTTTTGAATTGCTGGTCTGGTAGATCTGGAAAGGTTTTGGTAAACTTTGTAAACATGGTAACCTTCATTGAAACTTTTTAAATAAAAGCACAGAGATGGATAGCGTCTGAATCAGTAATCTTTGGTCAGTAACACTTGCTGATGAATAACGTACCACAAGGCAGGAGTTTATAAACCCTGTACGGTGTCGTCCCTTTATATTTTCTCATTTCAGTTTCTTCTTCAATGTCCGGTGCTTTGTTAAAGGCGCACCGCAGCCTGGTTTTAAACATCTTGTAGTCTGGTTTATCAATACCCTCACGGTATTTCCCCGTAAACTTCGCCCATTCCTGAAATTTACAAACACTAGAGTAATGAATGTGTATTGAATTATGTGAATGTAAACCATATATAATTTATACTCAACATAAAATCTCCTCACTGTATGACTAAAAGCACTATTTGAGCTACTCCAACTGCACAATTATAAACCAAGTTTTAGTGACTTCCATTCATGTAAGTGAACGACACATGCTCACAAATAACCATTTATCAACATCTCTGATGATTCTTTGGCCTGGAACCATCACATTCTGAGCTAGCCACTAGGTGTACTTAACAGATGTAATCATGGAATCTAGGTTCCTTGGATTAATGTATTGACTTGTGATGTCACCAGAATTCTAATTTAGATTATGAATCTGGTCATCTTCCTCTGGAGCAGGAATCATGGATGCAGCTTCATAGTATTACCTGTAATTCTCTGCCAACAAAATGGCAGAAAAACTGTGGCAGCAAATTTGAAGAATAAGGCAATTTTTGTAATATTTACGGTAGTTCATCTTGTTTTTTATTTCGGATTCTTATTTCACAAATCCTCCAAATCCAAAGAATCTAAATCTTAATCCAGATCATGTGGAATGTTGTGAAATACATATGTGCCTGTACATGGCATCAAACTTAGGATCTCTGTGTTCTTAGTCCAGTATATTAAGCACAATGGGAATTAGCATTACTCTCCTCTGCTACCCAAGTATATGATGTACTAACTTCAGCAAAAATCTGGAACATTATTACAATTATCCAGAAGAAATTATAAGGTATGAAATACTCATTACTCTACGGTAGTCTCTACCCCGTCATGAAATCAATTTGGTTAATCCAAATCTTATTAAGTAAATGACAAAGACATGTAAAGGTCAAAGTTGGGATTTTAAACCCTGTGAAACAGCTGGGACTATACAGGGCCAGACCATCTGTACAACTACAGATTGGTATGAGTAAGGTACCGCCATTCATCAGACCTAGCGACCCAAATAGCTGATGTTTATTTCGAGTTTCTGTGGTATAAAGCAACTCGAGGACACACAGCTCTACAGTACCATGTCCAAGGCTTATATCTTCACGATCAGGCCATGGATCGAAACAACTGACCTTCCATTACAGAGACATGCATGGGCCAGATGTGCCACAGATTATAAATCCTTGTGGAAGCAAAATCTCACAAAGATCACTGAACCCATTCTAGGATTCATGTGACAGATCCTGTTACAATGTGCCAGTTCTAGCAGCTACTAGATTACCTAGATATTTCGTCAACCTTCTAATCTTATCAGCTAAGTCAGTGCCTTGATTTTTTTTCTTGTCTTGGAAAGTAGAATGGGTAAAAGCATAGGCCTTCACAGCTTCACTCCATTTGACTTAAGTTCAAGCCAACTCATGGCCTACTTAAATGTGACTTATGACCCTGAAATACATTTTAGGATGTTTAAATCTCAAAGTTAACTCTAGTCTCTGAAATGTATGTATTAGATTCAAAATATTTTCATCAAATTTATTGTAACATTTTTCAAACTCATTTCTAGCAAGAAATATCAGTCAGAGAAAAGAATAAAGTGTTGACATTTAAAGGGGCAGTTCCACTTTGGGGAATGGGTCCTGAGAGTTTTTTTTTGGCAAATCTTGTAGTCTGCACACTGTGCTCCCCAATTTCATATATTTTTTTATATTTAAGTCTGGTACCCGTGCCACCCTGGATATCCAAGTAGTTCTCTGGGATTTGCTCCCAGACTTGCTTGAATGTACCAGTATGTGCTGCCAGATGACTTATGTAGGTCCTAAGTACATGCAAAACTACTTCAGGTTCACTCACTGATGGAATGGAATTGCACCAGAACATGGCCATCTACTGAGGTCAGGTGAGATTCATCCAGTATATCATTAGGTATGTCAACGATTGGGAAAGAACTTAAAATTTTCTTGGTTCTGGGACAATTTGGGAGTTCATTTGTGGAAATGGAACTGAGGGCCTTAACCAATTCTTTAAGTATTCAGTTGTTCAAAGCATTATCTGCTGAAATGAAGAATTTACTATTGCCAGTATTTTACAATCTGTACAGCTTCCAAAGTCTAAATGTCAAATTTCTTTATAAAAACTATCATTTGATGGTGCTTAAAAATGGATATAAAAAAACAAAAAGTAACGAAAGTACACAAATAAGAGGAAATGTAAGAGGTACTGGTAGATAAAATCAAAAATAGGTCACAGTGTTCTTTAATTTTTGATACTTTCATGAGGTGTGCCAACAATGGATGAAAAAGTGTTGACCACAATTTTACAATCCTGAAACAGAAAGATCTGTGAACAATTTGGCCTTTTGCCAATCTTAAAGCTGATGGCTAACCTGAAGAATTTTACTCTGCATTAGAATATGTCAAATCTTTATTCAACTCCAACTAAACTGACTGTTTTTAAGGCTATTTATGGCTCTTGTATATTTTAACTGACATGTTTTTCCCTGAAATAACATATCCTTACCTTAATATTATACATGTATAACTTTGTTTTAATTATGCCTTAATATCTTAAAAAGGTTAACGGAGCATAATTCAATGAACCTTACAAAGACTTTATTTTTTGTCTATTGTCCAAATAAAAAAATGTGTACACTGTAAATAATCTGACATTCCCAATAATTTCCTCAGGCTTATATCCTTGAAAGTACATGAAGCTATGGTGAAACAGAGAATTGTAACACCCTGGCCTAACACAGGCAACATTTGATTGATTGCATGAGTGTAGAGCTAGTTTTGTTTTGAGCTGAATCTTGGCACTGGTTCAATGACACATTCCCCACAAAAAGAAAGCGTGCCCAGCTTATGTAAAAGCACAGAAGTTATGTACAAAATGGGAACTTTTTTTACTGTGATTCCCCGGCTTCTGTGCCTACCGCAGAAGTCTGCCAATAATTATAGCGATATACTGTGGTACATTCTTCCCCATTTGAACCTCTTTTTTGTGAATTTTCATTCACCAAATATTTTTTGATCACTCAATATCTCTCCACTCTAGTTTTGTTTTCTGACAATTTATCACACATACAGCCCTTATTATCCAAGATTCTTTTGTTCAAATTACAGCCAGGGCTGTGTAATACATATTAAGTGCAGTAAAGTACAAAATCTAAACAATCAGTGAACTCAAATAGACAAAAGACTTAAACCATGAATCTGCCATGCATGCAAATGAAAAATTAAATATGGTAACACATTTTAACTATGAAAGCAAAAACTAGTTTTCAAGAAGTACTACTAAATATTGTTTTTTATTGAGGAACCAACCAACAACCTATTCACCCAGTTGTTTGTCTACAAACTATGTCTAAATACACAATGTTACTAATGCCCCTTTCACTCTTTCACTAATGCTCGCCTTCAATCTCTGAGGTCACCGGTTCGAATCTCAGACCGACCGCTTCATGTTAGAAAGTTGTTACTTCCCGATGCCTGGTGGTTTACAGTGCAGAATCTTGACCAACTTTTATGCACTGGTTCCTCCACCTGTAAACTACCTATCGAAATATGACCCTGGCTGTTGAACGTGATGTAAAACAAAAAATAAATCAACTCACCTTAGGTTGCCATATTACACTGAATGACGACCGAATCACAACCTTATATACACCATGGACCACACCTTTGGTTACCATAGTAAGAAATTCATATGTGCATGCGTGTAATCATCTGCACATGCCCATGGTAGCGAATTCAGAAGTGGAAATTTTAAACATTTTAAAAGTTCCGTAGAATGTACAAGGTAATGAAATTTTACCACAGTGTCACAATGTGCCATTCAAATCTCGGACGGTAGTTGATGGACAGGGGCATTTCACCCAACGCCTACAACCGCGGAAAATACCACCTGTAGTGTGAAAGGGGTATAATTAAATTTATATTTTGCTGTTGTTTGACACTTTGAAATCGTTTCTACTTTAGAAACCTCAGTCTAAGTCTCTCAGTATGTATGGGTAGGATAGTTTCTAACGAACAAATCTACATCTAACAATATTTTTTCAACCTCCTGCTCAACTATATTACATAAATACATGTATATTGCAATAATATTTCTGTTTTGTAGACGTAAAGGCAAATACTAAAAAAAATCTTGCTCTCTTAACTTTTCTGATGAGGTAGAAGCTACTGAATCATAAATATGTGTTTATACAACCTATTTACATAATTCTTTTATTTTCATAATTTTTTTTAGAAACCTAACTTTCCTATCAACTGTATACCTAGTGTGCACTTTACTTTGTTTGTCTCTATCAATCCATGCCAAAAGAAGTTGAAAACAAAGTACAAATGTCAAAAGCTGATCTCAGTTGAGAAGTTAACTGAAAATCTGATGTGTCCTACTTGTATCTATCTATTTTTTGCCTTTCTTTTGGATTATTTAATCACTTCTGTTCCCCCAAATGTTTCCATTGTCCGTTTTTTTTAAAAATTAAAACAACCCCACTTTTTCAAACCTTCTATTAGCTGAATATGATGTCTGAGTGTGGTCAGATAAGAGGGGTTATACTGTACTTTGGCATGATTTTTACGCATAGTTATATAACCGGATTCAACTACATTAACTTGATGTGGCCTAGCCTGTTTTATAACTGGCAACTCACTCAAATCTATGTCAATATTTAATAGAGGAATTTGCAGTGCATATATCGATTGAAATAACATTCACTAAGTACCAGATCTATTTATGATTAAATATGATTACACATTGACACTATCAGATATGCTGAGAATTTGATATAACATATTGCGCTGAAAGTCATAACTTTCCAATGTCTATGATGAAAAGTAAAAATTATTTCAAGTAACAGCTATTTCTAAAATACACAGTAAAAGTCTTGCCTACTTAAATTTATAGGTTATATATTTGAAGATAACACTGTATAATGTATATCATAGACAAGTTTTAGTTAGAGTAAGATATTTTAAAGATTAAGGTTAATGAACAGTACTTAAAGTCAACAGCTACCAGTAAATACTGTGTATGAGCTTGTTTGCACTTGAAGGTCAATGAATCCCCACATATCAGCAAAGGTACATTTACATAAATGCATGTGCAAGTCCTGAAATAGTGACTATGAATTTTTTTACTGCTTAAAAACATTTTTTTTCTGTAGTTAAAAAAGCACTTTCACTTAGAACACTTCATGACACACCTATATGAGAAACACGAAATATTCTCATTATTCTAACATCCTACCATCACAGTAGATGACATGATAAAATTATCCTGAAATTTGGAGACATTTCAAAAACTTATTTTACAATTTTTAATATATCTGTCCCAAAACAGCTTAAAATATAATAGGTTTGAGAAGTACCACCATCAATATTCATATGCAATCATTGTGGATTCTTTTCAATTTCAACACAGTATAACTTAGGTTATCAACACATATAGAGGGATCTGTATGTAAAATAGAAAAGTTAGAAAATGTAAACTAGCTTTCACCTTTTTGAATGGTTCATAGAGCCAAAAAACAGTCCCATAATATTTAGGCATCCGTCATCAACAAAACAACATTTTAAACTTGTAAGACTGATATTTCACAAAAACAAAAAAAAAATTTAAATTTTGTTAAATATGTCACCTTTTAACTTTACAAGGTATGAAATGGGGTTTAATAAGTTTAATACGTTTTACAAAGATATTTTATATTTCAAGTTATGACTCATATGTGTGTGCATCTATACTTTCACAACATGTATAAATCAGTAACAAAGGAACAGGATACCGGATTTCACTTGTTTTAAAGCCATGGAAATGGCTTTAATTTTAATTTTTTTAAAAAAAAAAAATAACAATCCAATCCACCATTTTTATCTCCCACCTGCGGCCAAAGGCCTTGGTCAGGAGATTATAAAACGCCTTCCGTACGTGCGTCCGTCGTTCATTTATAAAGATATCTTCACCAAATTTGCAGGGAATGTTTATGGCTATGAAAACCTGTCTCTGCAAAATTTTAGCCTCATTTTGAAAAACAAAATGGCCGCCAGAGCTAATTGTTTGAAAATCATAAAGGTGCACTAAATCTTGAAATAAATATTCCAGCTAGCTTCATCAAATTTGCACAATTTGCTATATGACTAGAAAAGCTAGCTTGATAGTAATTTTGGTCTAGTTCAAAAAACAAAATGGCCACCATATCACATGTTTAATGTCAAACGGGGATATCATATTAAAAAGGCCTAATATCTCCTTAGTTCTCCCTTATTATTGTTGCTATGGCTTCAGATTGTAAAGACAGACCATGAAAAGCAAAGGCTGTGGTCTCGAGATTGTAAACGCCTTCCATACGTGTGTCTGTGCGTGCATCCGTTCGTCAGGTTTTAACAAAAACCTTAACATCTCATTCATTTATAAAGGTATCTTCGTCAATTTTGAAGGGAATGTTTATGGCTACGAAAACCTGTCTCTGCAAAATTTTGGCCTCATTTTGAAAAACAAAATGGCCACCATAGCCAATTGTTTAAAAATCATAAAGTTGTTCTAAATCTTGAAATATTCCAGCTAGCTTTACCAAATTTGCAAAAAAGATATATGGCTAGAAAAGCTAGCCTGATAATAACTTTTACCTAGTTCTAAAAAGAAAATGGCTGCCATATCACGTTTAATGTCAAATGGGGTTATTCTATTAAAAAGGCCTTATATCTCCCCTAATATTGCTCTTTCAGGTTCAGAATGTGAAAACAACTTGTAGGAAGTCATGGCCTGGAAATCTTTTCCCGGTGTTGAATTTGACCTTTGACCCCTGCTTCAAGGTTAAATGGGGTTGTCACACTAAAATGTCCTTATTTTACCCTTATTATTGGTGCTATGGCTTAAGAATATAAAGACAGACCCTCAAAAGTCCTGGCCTTCAAATGTTTTGCCTGAGAAAAATTTTAGCCTTATTTTAAAAAACAAAATGGCTGCCATAGCCAATTATTTAAAAATCATTAAGATGCTCTAAAACTTGAAACATTGCAGCTAGGTTCATCAAATATGCGCAAAATATATATGGCTAGGAAAGTTAGCCTGATAGTAATTTGGCCTAGTTTTGAAAACAAAATGGCCGTCATATCACATGTTAAATGGGATTATCCTATTAAAATAGCCTTATATCTTATCATTGCTACTGGGGGTTCCAAATATGAAAACAACTTAAAGGAAGTCAAGGCCTGAGACTCTTTTCCAATTGCTGACTTTTACCTTTGACTCCTTCTTCAATGTCAAGTGGGGTTATCTTACTACAAAGGCCTTATATCTCCTTTAGTTCTCCATTATTACTGATTCTAAGGTGGGAGATAACCGCTGCGGCAGTGGCCTTGTTTTCTTTTATAAAGCACTTAATATACACACTTTCTGAGACAAGAATGAGTTCAACTTGAGAGTTAATAGTGTGAACTGATATGTCTACAATTTTATGAACATTCAGTTATCACAGAAACTGTTTTTATTCAAAATACATTTAGAAAATAAAAGTTAGCATAGTAAACGTTGCAGTATTGTTGGTTTTATAGTATGTAATCACAAGTGGTGAGATGACTCAATGTCCTCCTGTTCAACAAGTTGATCTTTTAGATTAACACTGCAAACACCATCTAGTTCAACACATAAACTTTGTTTTTAAGCATATCCTTGACTGAGTCAGTTTGTGTCCATCATATTTATCATAAAATTGTTAATAACTGTCAAACTGTTGCAGTAGAAACATCAATGTCATTTTTTAAAATAAATCTTTATCAGTTGGCGATAACTCTGAAATGAAAATATTGTGTCTTTATGTTTGCATGCAACCAGATTTACCAAAATGATCACCAAGCCAAGGGAAAGCGGGATACCATACCAATTAATGAAATGCACAACAAGTATCACATGAAAATTAAATTGGCCATTCAATATCATTTCTACATCAGAAAGGTTATCTATACCATGGTGAAATATGCATAAAACTATGTTATCTGAAGTTCTGAAGCAACCAAATGTGTACCTGACTTTGGCTGACACCATCAAATATCTACTGGACTACCTGGAACATTATTGTGATATTTTATCAAATTTATGTTAAAAGTTGTTCCACTTAATAAAGATTCCATGATGCACAGCAGAATAATTATCCACAGATATTGATACACTGGGTGAAATGACTTGCATCATCTGTTCTCTTACATAACATTCTCTGATACATTACAGCTGAGAAAAAAAGATGAAATTTACAAACAATGAGAGACAAAAACCTCCGGATATACTTGAACAAATTTAAAATATTTCCCACTGGTTTGATATCCTGTTTACACTAAATGTCATATTTACAGGGTTTTTTCCCTAAGATTCTATGTTTTAAACAGTGCTGCAACAATGTTTTTAAAAGATCAATAGTTTGCTTGATAACTGTCCTGGAAACAAAGATTGTTCAAATATTTGAAATTCAGACTTTGCAATCCCTATAACATATATATAACCTGTAAATGTTTAGAAATTTCCAACATGGGACCAAAAGATCCCATATTCACCCAACAATAAACAAATGTTCTGTTGAAAATATGGTAAATTTTTATCCAAATCACTTATAGATAATATATATATATATATATTTTTGGGCAATATTTTTAACATAGATACAAAATTTTATGAGTTACCTCCGATAAGGAGGTAATATTTTCATGACTGTCTATTTAAATTTTCATAGTGATCCAGATTTGCTTGATAACTGTCCTGGAAACAAAGATTGTTCAAATATTTGAAATTCAGACTTTGCAATCCCTATAACATATATATAACCTGTAAATGTTTAGAAATTTCCAACATGGGACCAAAAGATCCCATATTCACCCAACAATAAACAAATGTTCTGTTGAAAATATGGTAAATTTTTATCCAAATCACTTATAGATAATATATATATGTATATATTTTTGGGCAATATTTTTAACATAGATACAAAATTTTATGAGTTACCTCCGATAAGGAGGTAATATTTTCATGACTGTCTATTTAAATTTTCATAGTGATCCAGATGCTAAAAATAATACAGATTTTCCCATTTACTTATTATTACGTGTCTTGGCGGAGGTCTGCACTCTGTGAGTGCTGCTCTTGTTTTCTAAACTTTTACTCAGTTTAAAAAATAATAATTATTAGTCGGATCATCAATCTTGATTAAAGTTTCCTATTCTATAGGGACGCCAAACATCAAATTCAAAATGACTTCACAGCAATATTTCTAAAATCTGAATGCTCTGGAGGGCTATCTCAGACCACACATCTTGCATTCATGGATCACGTGTTGTGAAAGTACCAAAAGATTGCAACAGGTCACTCAGTGATGCTGACGAGACATGTGGATTCCCCAGAACTCCATCAGTATGAATCAACAAAGTACAATAGGCAAATGTCCCAGTCCTTGACAGCAAAAGCCTTTGGAAAATTTGAAATTAGTTTACATCTAGTGTAAGCAATAGTTGGGCCATCGCGACTAGCTGAATAATTGACAACGGTTAGAATAGTGGTATTTACCGGTTCATATTTTAAAGTATGAATAATCACTCAATGTAGTAAAACATGGCAGAAGGTTCCACACTGTCACATAAAACAAGTTAAAATCCAAAAACAGCCACATTTTCTGTATTGTTTATGTATTCACGTAAAACCGGAAGTACCATATACCTCAAATGTCGCGGGGAAAACAGCAAATTTATTAAATTTTACCGATTATATACATATTTTCATTTTACTTCTCATTTTACTTCTCATATTTATTGTTTTCATTGCTTTTACAATATAAAACTTAAGATTTTTGGTTGTTTTATAAATTCGACGGTTATTCGGTGTCGATACGAATAGTACTAAGCGATTAGCTGACATGATATATTTGGAGTTGTGCCATCCCTAAGCAATAGGCATTTAATTTTTGCTTCCCAGTAAGAAAAGAAGGACTAAAATAACACACTCGGAAGCCTTAATCATCATCTCTGGTCACTCCTACTTACCGTGAAGACTTGGGCATGTGTTGGCAGCCAGTCATTCCTGCTTTCATGCTTCCATGGGATTTTGAATAAGGTCTTTTCTTCATTCAGCCACTCAAGGTTATCAACCTGATATACATATAATGTGGTTTTAATTTGATAGATTTGAACTCAATTTTAACATCTCTCCAATGCATATTATAATAAAGTCATATCATGGTTGGCATTTTGGGGCTGTGACCAATTTTTCAATATTTATTTAAAACAAGAGATTTCATGAAGTGTTCTAATCTAAACTATACTTTGCACTGAAATACTTGTTTAGATATTTGTTAGATATATATTAACTTTATATTGTGGCAAAAAGTCCCAAAATAATTTTCATCCGATTTTATTTTTGTAACAAGTCAATTCATTATAATTCACTGCTGATATGGAACTAACTAAAAAAAACCCAAAAACCAACAATTATCAAATTGTTTTACATTTGTTTCAATGTGCTGGTGACAGAAATACATGTAATAAGGTGAAATTCATGTTTAACATCCAACATACATTACAACATTCCTTCCTGAAAGAACCACAAAACACCAACAAATAAATCAACATAAACCAGCACTTTATGAAAGTGCTATGATAACAGTTCTATGCTTCAAGGCACCACTAAGTGACTTGACTAAAAGACTGCTACTAAAAACTTTGAAACTGGATTCTTCAAACTGACTTTTTCTAATTTATCAAATAACAAATCAAATGTTTTTTAACCAGTTTTACTGGAATGAATTTAATCTCAACTGGCATAATCTCAAGTTTTAACTGAAATCCTGCAAAAAAATAAAAAATAATTTTAAAAAAATAAATAAATAAACTGTTGAGCCACTTAAATTTGAACTATGGTACTGTCTAGTGTCTAGAATTCCCCTTATAGAGAGTACCATCAGCTCAGCTAAAAAAAGGGCCTCTCTGTTGAGATTCACCTAGTTACTTGTGATATCCAGTAAAGGAGAAATATCTTTATGACCCACTGAGATTCTATTTTGCAGAGTTTCACCATAAACATACACTGACCTCTGTAGTTTGTACTGAATTAAGTAATCAGCAAAATCTACAACAGATAATTTCATCATGATGTAGACTGACTGAGCCGGTGTTATGATTGAACAAAATTTTCAAAACCTGGTCCTGAACCTGTTAGATTGGATTTGTGTATTTTATATGTGTATGTGGAAAGGAAATTGTTTAGATAATTAAAAGAGATATGCCTTTGGAAAGTAACCAATGTGATATTTAACTTGTGGTGATATGCCAAAATGGCTGCAATGTGCTGACACTGACTGTCAAAATAAGATAAGGCTGAATACAAAAGTGTACAAATAAAATACTAACATGACCTGCGCTTCTCTTTCTAAACTAAAAACACTTCAAATATCAGCATGTATAAACTTAATGCAGCACAAACAACTTTCACTCATAAACATAGAATTTATTATTATATCAATACAAGCTTTCATACAAATTCATTAATCAAGTACTTGTTGAAACCTTTTAAATGAACAAAAAGAATTATTTTACGAAAAAAAATAATAATATAATTTACCTTTCCACTATCAATTATATTAAATAGCCATGTCCTGAGACGTCTTTGTTTTTCCATGTTTTATCCTTTATTTAGTTGATTCTACTACATTGCCATAAAATCCTCTCTTCTGTTGAACCTGAAATGAAACTGCGTTGCTAAACACAAGTGAAAGTGCAAGAGAGCTGAAAAAAAGACCATGAATAACACTACCAATCATTTGCAGCCTGCCTATTTTAACGATTTTCTGCTGGGTAAAAGGCTCAATAACTGAGCCTTGCCACTGAAGTGCTAAGGCACACTGTGCATTGTGTGTAGGTATTGGATTTTTATGGTAAACAAAAGTACATTTACGTCAGCTTGTTCAATAAAATCCACAGCCATTTGCTATGATATATATATATATATATGTACACAACTTGGTTTTTATCTTATGTAATGAGTCACATCACCTTCACTTTAAAGATCAAATGACATCAGATAAATACACCAAAAGGATATAGTTACTTTAAGGCTCCAATCAGTTCAAGGGGTTAACTGATCTTTAAAGAAATAGGACATGTTCACTTACAACTAAGGCTTGCGTAAAATTATCTGCCACAGAAAGTCGTTCATATACCCAGAGAATTTGTATATTCAAACATTCTAATGTCATACAACATAATCATATTTTATGCAAGAGTAGAAAGTATGTGTGTATTGTATGACAATGACAAACTTGTAAACTAATATAAATGCCCTACAAAAGTTTTTTTTCCAGAAAGTTTTAACCAAATGGGGAAAATGACTGTGTACAAACTAAGATAAACTAAATTTAACCCAAATTAACCACTCTAAAAGTGTTAATTTTAAATTTTAAATGGTATTTTGGTTGTGTATGGTCGAGAGTTGATTTTATTTTATTGGACCAAGTAAAAATTAAGATAATAACATGATTTTATTCTTGTAAACGTCATTCAACTTTTTAATGGGGTTGTTCCATTTCTACAATATATTGTAAACCCTGCTCCAATTGTCAATTTCAAGAATCGGGAACTGAATCTTATACATCTTAATAATCTTAAAGCCATTTGTAAACACATCCTGTGTTGAAAATATGTAACTTCATGATAGTGTTGTGAACGATAAACCGGTATGTGGTTTTTTGTTCGTTTGTGGCAAAAATAACGAAATTCGCAAAGAATATTTGGGCACCAGTTATTGAAAACGTCCTCATTTTAGGCTTTCTAATGGCTGATACTTCATCAAAACGACTAAAAAATACTTATTTTGTGAAATATGTCACATTTTTACTTTATATTGAGCCAAAATCATATTTACGTACCTACCGTACTTATTGTAATAAACGCCCCGGGGCGATGCATTTTTCAAAAGGGGGGCGACTATTACAGATAAATAAAATCATATCTCGAGTCCAGTGGCAATGGGCGATAATGGACACTTGCTGCCTTGATCTCGCTTGCTGGCATGTATAATGGCGAGACAGCTTAAAATATTTAAAACAAACCTTAAATCTGAAGAAATTGTGTAGTTTTATCCTATTTTTGCAGATTTCAATGCGTCTGTGACCAAAACTGCCATGTTTTGTTTTTATTTTCTTTATTTCTCGTAAGCGATATTCGCTTGGGAAGTACTAAAATGCACCATTTTTTCGGAATCCCGGAATCGCAAAGGTGTTGGCTGTTGAGAGGGATGTAAAACCCCGAAATATAAACTTTGCAAAGGTAGAGAAGGGGGGGGGGGGGGGGGGTAATTAATAGGGAGGGGGCGTTTATTACAATAAATACGGTATATATTTCTCGCGAAAGCCATTTCCAGTTTTAAGTTCTGCCTCATGTACGCCATGCGAATAATTTTACTGCACACTAGCAAACATACTAAAAAATAGCGGATTTCATTCGTTTCAAAGCCCCGGTAACCGGTTTTGATTTCTGGAAACGGTCCTACCACTACTTCATGATAGCTTAATCAGCACAGCACTCGGGAGTCCATCGGGAACAGTTTACTAGGATCAATAATGAATGAGTTATAAGCACTTTTAAGTTGGTTGTCCTCATTTGACATTGAAGGAGGGGCTCAAGGTCAAATCTGACCACACCAGAAGTTTCCCAGCCCATGATTTCCTAGAAGTTGGTTTCACACTGCAAGCCTTCAAGACCAATAATTAGCGAGTTATAAGCACTTTAAGTTTTGTTATCCTCGACTGACCTTGAGGGAGAGGCCCAAGGTGAAATCTGAACACATCAGAAGATTCCCAGCCCATGATTTCCTTACGTTGGTTTCATATTGCAAACCTCTACGACCAATAATAAGAGAGTTATAAGCACTTTTAAGTTTGGGTATCCTCGTTTGACCTTGAAGGAGGGGTCCAAGGTCAAATCTGACCGCATCATAAGATTCTCAGTCCATGATTTCTTATAGGTTGGTTTCACATTGCAAACCTCTAGGACCAACTAGACCAAGGACGCATCTGTGGACAGATGCAAGATGTATCCACCGGCAAAGGCAAAAGTAGCTATTACTCAGCTATGCCACGAGCTAGAGGTCTGAAATTTTACTATGTTATAGCTGACCCAAAAGTAGGTGAATAACAGATTTGCACAAAATTCTCTAAATGCAATAGTTTGTGATTTTACTCATGATGGAAGTTACTGAAAAGTCCCAAAATAGCTATTACTCACTTAGCTATTGAGATAGACACTCAAGTTACTCACCATGTTGTAGCTATGGAAAAAAGTAGCTGAATAACATATTTTAATTTTAACAAAATGTTCTAAATGCAACACTTTTCAAGTTATAAATGATTTAGTGTTGAGTAAGAACCTCAAAGTAGCTATTACTCAGCTATGCAATGAGCCACAGGTCTGGAATTTTACTATGTTATAGCTGCCTCAAAATAGGTGAATAACATTTTGAAACTAAATAATCTAAATGCAACAGTTTTCAAGTTATAAGTGATTTACTCAACAGAGATAACCTAAAAGTAGCTATTACTCAGCTATGCCATGAGCTACAGGTCTGAAATTTTATTATGTAATAACTGACCCAAAAGTAGATGAATAACATATTTGCACAAAATGCTGTAAATGCAATAGTTTTGAAGTTACGAGTGATTTTACTCATGATGGAAGTAAGTGAAAAATCCAAAAGTAGCTATTACTCACTTAGCTGTTGAGATAGACACCCAAGTTACTCACCATGTTGTAGCTATGGAAAAAGTAGCTGAATAACATATTTTAACAAAGTTCTCTAAATGCAATACTTTTCAAGTTATAATTGATTTAGTGCATGATTTCATTAATTGTAATGCATTAAAAATTATTTTAAAAATTCATAAAAAAACTTTAGCATGTGAAAGCTCTCCAAAATGTAGGTGAATGAGTTATTTGAGAAATACTGGCTATCTGCAATACTTTCAGTGATAATAGGCATTTACTCATTTTGAGTAGGTGAGTAATTAGTTACGGATCTGAAAATTCACTAATTGAAAGCTCTCCAAAATGTAGGTGAATGAGTTATTTGAGAAATACTGGCTATCTGCAATACGTCTAGAGATAATTCGCATTTACTCATTTTGAGTAGGTGAATAATTAGCTACGGGTCTGAAACTTCACCAAGTGAAAGCTCTCCCAAAAGTAGGTGAAAGAGTTATTTGAGAAAAATTGGCTATCTGCAATACTTTTAGACATAATTCGCATTTACTCATTTTGAGTAGGTGAGTAATTATCTACGGGTCTGAAACTTCACCATGTCAAAGCTATCCCAAAAGTAGATGAATGATTTATTTGATAAAAATTGAATATGCGCAATACTTTTACAGATAATTAGCATTTACTTATTTTGAGTAGGTGAGTAATTAGCTACGGGTCTGAAACTTCACCAAGTGAAAGCTCTCCCAAAAGTAGATGAATGAGTTATTTGAGAAAAATTGGCTATCTGCAATACTTATACTGATAATTAGCATTTACTTATTTTGAGTAGGCGAGTAATTAGCTATGGGTCTGAAACTTCACCATGTGAAAGCTCTTCCAACAGTAGATGAATGAGTTATTTGACAAAAATTGGCCATCTGCAATACTTTTAGAGTTAATTCGCATTTACTCATTTTGAGTAGGTGAGTAATTAGCTATGGGTCTGAAACTTCACCATGTGAAAGCTCTTCCAAAAGTAGGTGAATGAGTTATTTGAGAAAAATTGTCTATCTGCAATACTTTTAAGAGATAATTCGCATTTACTCATTTTGAGTAGGTGAGTAATTATCTACGGGTCTGAAACTTCACCATGTGAAAGCTCTCCCAAAAGTAGATGAACGAGTTATTTGAGAAAAATTGGCTATCTGCAATACTTTTAAGCGATAAGCCACCTGCCAAATACGAAAGAAATCTGGAAAGAAATGTGGACTGTAGGTCGCTAACAAGCAATATTCCATATTTTAGACATTTTTGTCTACCACTGGCCTAATTTAGACATAAACCCTACCAAAAAGATAGGGTGGCGAGTCCTCTAGCATACCAAGCCACCTGCCAAATATGAAAGAAATCTGGAAAGAAATGTGGACTGTAGGTCGCTAACAAGCAATATTCCACATTTTAGACATTTTTGTCTACCACAGGCCTAATTTAGACATAAAGCCAACCAAAAAGATAGGGTGGCGAGTTCTCTTGCATACCAAGCCACCTGCCAAATATGAAAGAAATCTGGAAAGAAATGTGGACTGTAGGTCGCTAACAAGCTATATTCCACATTTTAGACATTTTTGTCTACCACAGGCCTAATTTAGACATAAAGCCTACCAAAAAGATAGGGTGGCGAGTTCTCTAGCATACCAAGCCACCTGCCAAATATGAAAGAAATCTGGACTGTAGGTCGCTAACAAGCAATATTCCACATTTTAGACATTTTTGTCTACCACAGGCCTAATTTACACATAAAGCAACCACAGGCCTAATTTACACATAAACCCTACCAAAAAGATAGGGTGGCGAGTCCTCTAGCATACCAAGCCACCTGCCAAATATGAAAGAAATCTGGAAAGAAATGTGGACTGTGGGTCGCTAACAAGCAATATTCCACATTTTAGACATTTTTGTCTACCACAGGCCTAATTTAGACATAAAGCCTACCAAAAAGATAGGGTAGCGAGTCCTCTAGCATACCAAGCCACCTGCCAAATATGAAAGAAATCTGGAAAGAAATGTGGACTGTAGGTCGCTAACAAGCAATATTCCACATTTTAGACATTTTTGTCTACCACAGGCCTAATTTACACATAAAGCCAACCAAAAAGATAGGGTGGCGAGTTCTCTAGCATACCAAGCCACCTGCCAAATATGAAAGAAATCTGGAACGAAATGTGGACTGTAGGTCACTAACAAGCAATATTCCACATTTTAGACATTTTTGTCTACCACAGGCCTAATTTAGACATAAAGCCTACCAAAAAGATAGGGTGGCGAGTCCTCCACCATATCAAGCCACCTTCCAAATATGAAAGAAATCTGGAAAGAAATGTGGACTGTAGGTCGCTAATAAGAAATCTCTGCGGACGACGATGATGAATCCATAGTATCCCCGCTTCGCGTCGGGGATACAATAATAAGGGAGATATAGGCACTTCTAAAGTCTGCTATGAGGGGTACTTTGGCACTCTGTGGATGACCTTGAATTAAGAGCTTCGAGGTCAAATGTCTGCAAGGTCATAGTGGACATGTATATCTGTTATACATATCACCTATGAAGAGATTCAACCTTCTACCTATGAGAACCAGACAGTAGAAAAAGGTAGATAATTTTCAAAGAAATGCCCATCTTGTTTTTCAGAATGAGGCTAATTTCTGTTCCAGAGAAGTTTACCCCCCCCCCCCCCCCCCCCCCCCCCATGAAGATATCCTGCAAATTTGGTGAACCTTTTGACAGTACAAAAAATTGAAAGGATTGATTAATTCATGTGCAACACCAATATCTTACACGCTGTATAGGTCATGACAGGCAGTTAAATTCACTCCACTGAGAATTTGTTCTGTTTTTTTTTTTCAAATATGAACAATAAAGGTTGAAAACTTCAAAATATGCATTGTAAACTGAATTTTACAAACCTATAAATTTTCTTGGGCATTTTCCAACCTAAATAAAAAATTTCAGAAATTTTACTCAAAAGGGTGTTGTACCATGCAATATATACTGGCTAATAATGCCAAATCTTTATTAATGTAAATAACATGTAGTATATGGCTACTGAGTTTATTAGCAATGCAAACTTGTACATTAGCGGATGCATTAAACTGATACTTAAGAGTCATATGAGAAGCTTCCTTAGAGTAAAATCAAATCAGTATATTCTGACAAACCTGGATGTTGAAACCCTGGATTATGTGGTGACAGTACTACAAGCTTTACATACTGAGACCATCTGGGTAGTTGTGATAAACAAATGCTGCAGCATAAGCAATGGTAGACTTGCTACAAGTCCCAACTTCTGCATGTTTTTAAGCACTGAATGAAAAATCACAGGTGGAACAGGAATCATGCATGTGTACATAACCACAATTTTTCCTTACAATCCACGGATGTCAGCACTAGTTTTATTTAGTCACTTTTATCTCTGATCTCCTCTGGAAGTTGACTGGTGCATTTTTTTTCCCCCGATAGGTGCCTCTAGGTACATCCATGTGGATGAGCAACGTCCTTTCATTCAGCCAGACAATTCCCCCCCCTTCAAAATCATAATGTACTGATGCAGAAATGTGGAATGAAAGGATGTTGCACAAGGTCTAAAGCAATGGTGCCATGTAGGATGTGACTGCTGACAAAATTTAATTGGCTAAAACTGTACTTTGTTAAAAGGACCTTTAATTCTTACATCAGTTAGCAATGTTCATAATGAAGATTTCCCTTGAAAATGGTGGTGGGATTTGATGTTGATTATAAAATTCTTGAAATAGACTGAAAATTCCAGTGCCTCTCATGTTTGATCAGTGTTATAATAAAATACTTTCTTTTATATGCACTTTTCGTGTTTCAGTGGGACTTTCTTTCAAGCATATATTTGGATTTTCTACAAAGATTACATTGTTATACATAGAGCGATACTTAAATCTCTGAGATTGGAATATCTACCAAGCTATTAGATTTCGGACCCAAGGGCAATACCCAAATCTTCAAGATTGGAGTTTCTACCAGTAGAAATTCCAGTAAGACTTCCTACAAAGTTTATCTACGTTGAAAGTACAATAGACTTTCTACTGGTAGAAACTCCAATTGGAGCAGTAGAATTTTATCTAGTCAACATGGTTTGAAACAATGTGATCCACTTCTGATTTCCACTTAAATTTAAATGTTAGAAAAGCATCATTTGAGATAGAAGAGGCCAATAAGATTATTTCACATTTCACAACCAGCAACTGAAGTATATCATTAGATACACTGCTGAACATGAAAACTGTGTCTATAAACCACAAAAACACAGACCCTGAACAACTACACTTGCAACTATTCTATTACTTTTGATAAGATCAGAAAATAATCACAATTTAATAAATTAAGCCTTTGTGAATGTCACTTTATCAGTCCCAAAATTCATATAAAAACGTCATTCAATCCTTACAAAATACCAAAGACAAAAGGACTTGAGGAAAGTCTAGCCACTGACTTATATAGATTTAAAATTAAATGTAATGTATTCAGTACATTTCAAGTTATGACCTCAAAAGTGGGAATAATGGGTAACCAGAGATATGCATCAACAAGTAGGTGACAGAATTATATAATTCTCTATGTAATGTTTTATGGTGGTTCTGTTCAAGACTGGTTTTATTTAAAATATGACAGTATCACAGTCAATCAATGGTTGACTGAGACTTACTATCAGGAAAAGCTTACATCTTGTTTGAAGCAGGACATGGTCTATATGTGTTTCAAAGTTATCCTTTGGTGTCACCACACCAAGTAAAAACCAGTGCTGCGACGATGTTTGAAGAAATTCGATAGTTCGCTCGTTTACTGCCCCAATTTCGGAGTTTGGTTCAAACGTCTGAAATTCGGACGTTTAGAAATCACCAACATCACACATCCCAACGGTTCCTATTTTCACCCATCTATAAAACTTGTTTATTTTCATTGAAAATATGGCGGAATGAATTTACAATATACATGGATTTTATATTTTTGCTATATTTTCAACAATGTGACAAGATTATATGTGAGATTTCTGTGTTTTACCTGGTTTTGAAAACGTTGTTTCGAAGATCGAACTAGACCGAAGTTCGCTGGCTTGTACAGATACCAAACATCGAACTCAATATTCAAAGCGATTTTACAGCACTAGTAAAAACATATAGTATTGCAATTACATTATTGCAATTACATTACTTTTCACTTTTTACATTAAATTAGTATTAAATAAAACAAAAAAATTGACAAATGTGAACTCTACTACATTACATATTACATTTTGAGTAAAATAAACCAGCTCTAACTAGACCAAGGACACATCTGTGGCCAGATGCAAGATGTATCCACCGTAAAAGTATAAGTAACATGGTTTTGAAGATAAATAGCATTTTAATAATTGAGTTATAAGCACTTTTAAGTTTGGCTATCCTTGTTTGACCTTGAACGAGGGGCCCAAGTTCAAATTTGACCACATCAGAAGATTCCTAACCCTGATTGCCTATAGGTTAGTTTCACATGGCAAACCTTTTGCACCAAGAATAAGTGAGTTATAAGCACTTTTAAGTTTGGTTATCCTCATTGGACCTTGAAGGAGGGGCCTAAGGTCAAATCAGACCACATCACAAGATTCCTAGCCCATGATATCCTATAGGTTGATTTCACACTGCACACCTCTAGGACCAATCATAAGTGAAAAATAAGCACTTTTCATGACTGACAAAGAAATGCCTGTGGTGGCCATTTTATTTTTCAAAATGAGGCCAAAAATATTCCCAGTCAAGATTTTATAATGATGAACATATCCTGCGAATTTGAGATCTCTACTTATTATACCCTTTGCTCTAGAGGGCCAACAAAACTCCTTGCTGAAAGTCAAAATCATCTGTGGCGGCCGTCTTGTTTTTTTCAAAATGAGGCAAAAAGTATTCCCAAGCAAAATTTTATGGTTATAAATATATCCTGCAAATTTGTGAAGTCTAGCTATAATATGATTCTCATTACAGTGGTAACGGTGAAATCTCTCTTCACAATGCCATAAATGTTAAATAATGATCACATCATGTTTTAATATAAAAATCTGTAATAAGATTAGGTTATCAAATCTCTGCAGGGTAATTGTTGCCAATGTGAGATTTATGGATATATCATTCCCTTTCAAAGTTGCCCCCCAAAGTTGCCAAAACTTACAAAGTCAAACCCTTCTGGCTTGCCTATAATTCCTTCATATTTACATACACTTAATACTTAGGGAATTTATCTGATTTCTGGGTTTCCTTACAAACCATATTTTATAACTTTGCAGATTAGTTCAACTCCTTTATATTCATGCCTGCATAGAAAATATAAAGCCACAGAATTCTGCAGGGTTTCCTAAAAATCCAAACAATATTTTTAATTAGAAATGTAACTTGAAGATCAATATTTTACGTGAAACATTTACAGTATATTCAGCTGAATGTCAAATAATGTCAACATTCGTAGACTTGTACCCTCATGTGTTCGTAGACAATATAAGGTCACAGAATTCCATGGGGTTTCCTAACAACATTTTATAAAAAGAAAAGTTGGTTGAGAATCAGGTTATAAATGCAAAGAGTAAACTCCACCATGCAATCATAAAAATTGTGTTGTACATGTGTGATTATTGTCACCAGATACACTTGTTAAATCCAACTACCTTAAACAAGAATTATATACTGACTTTGTACCCCATTATCACCAGACAGAACTCAAGTAGACATAACTTTACCAAATGTACATTTCAAGTTTAGTAACTAAGATAGAACTGCTTCCAAAACAAAGGGAATAAATACACAACATAAGGCTGTCAAAATATATGGCAATTAGTGAAATACAAACATTTTATTCACTGGTGGCAATATCTGGTACCTGGCAATAATTGGTAGCAAGGCAGTACACAGGTGCCACTAATGTTAGACAATGATACAAAATCGGTAGCTAAACACATTTAATGTGATACATATACACTGATACATATAAACAAGGGTTTACTTATTCCATTTCTTAATAATTTAAGGGAATAACATATAACCTGACAATATAATGAGGGTAGCACTAAAGAGCGTATGGGAGCGTATGGAGGTTTATGGGAGTGTATGGAGGCATATGGGAGTGTATAGAGGTGTTCGGGAGTTTGAAAAAAGCATACTGGAGTGGTATACAAGTACACAGAAGTGTAACTAGGCTTTAACCATTAATTCTCATAACTTCTGTTTTGTTATCTTGGTTTGTTACACTAATGTTCCATCTTAAAAGAGACTGTAAACCTAGAGTAAAGTGATCATACATGTAAATATATTAAAAACATGTACATTGGATAGGTTACCAGTCAGATATATTGTTTGACAGCACTAAATTAATTCAGACAATTATTGAACTGGAATTAAACACCAACATTAAAAATTTGAGCTTTACATTTACAAAGCATGTCAGCTCAGAAAGATCATACTAACCATAACTGCTTGGCAGATTCATTCCACTAAATTAAGCCATGTAATATATTGCATATACTACTGATAATACCGATTGATTGATTAACCCAAAAGGGTGTGACTGTGGTACAGTAAACCCGTTCTGTAGACAATACGCTGTACAAGGGTGGTCACAATTGTATCAATCCGGTTCATAAAAATGTCTGATTTTTATTGGAGTTTATTTTTAAAATGTTGCAACCAGAACTTTGAAAATTTTTTTCAGATTATTCCCTTTGAGATTGATGTTATTTCATGAAAATTTTAAAAATCAAACCTAACACCCAAACAGAGTACATTCACGTTAAGTAAAAAATTAAAGGACACAATTATATGACCTGGACATAATTGTGACCACCCGTACTCCAGCCACTTCAAATCCAAAAATGGATTTAAACAACACACCAGAAATTGTGAAAATTGCAAATTTTAATTGGTAAATTAAATTTTTATTAGTTAATACCTTACCTACCAGACGATAGCTATAGCCCGGCGCCAGCCGGTCCCGCCAAACGAAAGAAAAAGACGTCCCGGGTTTCACCCCCGGCAGGACCGGCACACTACAATCCACTCGCCAGGTGGCCTAGTTCCTGCCTCACTCGCCAGAGGGACGTGACGTCATAGCATCTTTTTCGTCCCTAAGATTGAATGATGAAGGCTGGAAGCGGGGAAGGCCGGGTGGGAATTTCCCGTCTGGTAGGTAAGGTATTAACTAATAAAAATTTAATTTACCAATTAAAATTTGCAATTTCATTGCGTTAATACATCTTACCTACCAGACGATAGCTAGAATAACTACCCAGTGGAAGGAGGGCAGCCTTCTGAGGATTGGAGAAACTCTTATATTATACCTAGGTGTGAGGTTCTAGTCCTTTGAGGAGACATGTTAGTCTCAAGGGTAACTAGACCCACCTGCCCCCCCCCCCCCCCCCCCCCCCCCCCCCCCTTTTGACTGCTCTGAGGGGAGGAAGAGAGTAAGAGTTCAAGTCAATGATTCCCACGGTTAACCTGGAAGAGAGGGAAAGTCCTATACCCAGAGGATTACTCTGAAGTAAAAGACTTTGAGAAGCCAAGGCCTAGGCTAAAAGTGAGCCTACACCTAAAACTAACTAGTATGTACACTATATATAATTATATACAAAGAAGCTTAGGGGACTAGTGGTGGATTTGCTGGGCAGCCACCACAGGACCCAAGTGAAAAAGCTCCTTATCTGCCCAGGCAACATCCTTAAGGTAAAACTGTGTAAAGGTGTTGTGGGACTTCCAGTGGCATGCTGCTAGAATCTGGTCCAGAGATATGCCACCTTGAAAGGCTTTGGAGGCCGCAAAGGCCCAAACATCATGGGCCTTAACCTGATGTAAGGTCAAGGAATCTTGGTCAGAGAGATCATAACACAACACTACTGTTTGTTTGATCCAGGACGAGATAGTGGCAGGAGAGATGTCCTTGTTAAACCCTTGTTTGAATGAAACAAAAACTAACTCCTTTCCCGTTCTTAGGTCCTGCGTTTTGTCCAGGTAGTAGCGAAGAGCCCGAACGGGGCAAAGGGATCTGTCTTCCTTTAAAGACTTATCCAGAGTGGGGGCTAAGGCTGGAATGACCACAGGGGCCACGCACTCTGGTCCCTCTTTTGCCAAGTGATTTTTCGCCAAGAAGCTTGGTGAAGGGTAGAGGGAAACTTTGGACCAGTCAGCTTGGTGTCTGATATTTTTGTTTAACCAAGCGTGAATCTCACTCCTGCGTTTTCCTGAAGCCAGGGCTAGGAGAAAAACAGTTTTGAAAGTAAGGTGCTTCAGAGAAGCCTTTCTGAGTGGTTCAAAAGGCGCTTTTGTAAGCTGGTGTAAAACCAGGGAGAGGTTCCAAGCAGGAACCCCCCGGCGCCCTTTGGGTCTATCTCTGTGAAAACTGTCTAACAGTCTAGTCAAATTTTCATCCTTGCCGACATTAACCGAGGTATTTCCCAGTTTGTCTTCAATGGCTGACCTGTAACCATCAATAGTGCTGGGCTGGAGATTCTTCTCCTGGAAAAGGTGCAGGAGGAAATCTGCTATTTGTTTTATAGATGGGTTCCTGAAGTCCACCTGACTTGTTTCACACCATCTGACAAAAACGGCCCACTTCGCTTCGTAGACTGTTCTGGTTGAACGTCTTTGAGGCGCCTCAATTCTTGACGCCACTGGGCTAGAGAACCCCTGCTCCTTGATTGTCTGGGCTCTAGGAGCCAGGCATGGAGATTTAGGTTTGTCAGATCCCTGTGACGTGCCTTGTTGAAAGGTTGGGTCACTAGATCTGGGTGGTGTGGAAGACAAAGAGGAACCCTCGCAGATAGTTCCACTAGGTCCCAAAACCAAGGCATGTTGGGCCATCCCGGGGCAATCAGGATGGCTCTGCGATACCAGTGATCTGACAGCTTGCTGACCACCTTCCCCATCAGAGACACTGGGGGGAAGAGGTACATGTCCAGGTCCTCCCAGGATAATGTCAGAGCATCCACTGACCAGGCCTTTGGGTCTGGAATTGGGGACACAAATTGAACTAGCTTGCAGTTGTACCTTGTTGCAAACATGTCCACTCGGGGATAATGCCAGGTTTGACAAAGGAGGTCGAAGGTCTCTTGATGGAGGGACCACTCCGTCTGAATGACCTGCCTTTGGCGAGACAATTTGTCTGCAATTACATTCAGACGGCCTGGAATGTGTCTGGCCTTCAGTACTATTTGATTGAGGCTGCACCAACATAGGAGCCGCCAAAGAAGGGCACAGAGTGAGCCTGACCTCATACCTCCTTCCTTGTTGATGTATGCCACAACCGTGGTGTTGTCTGTGGCAATCAGGACGACCTTTCCTTGCACTAAATGTTGGAATCTTTTTAGTGCTAACAACACGGCTTTTAGTTCTAAGAAGTTTATGTGCAACTTGCTTTCGGGCACTGACCAAGTACCGCTTGCTGTGAAGTCGCCTAAGTGAGCACCCCAGCCTTCTTTTGAGGCGTCTGTAAAGACTTGAACTGCGTGTCGCAGGGGGTGTAAGGGCTGACCCTTTAGGACATTTTCCTCTTGGGTCCACCACTGCAGGTACTGATGGAGAGACCTCGGAATTGGGATCTCCTTTTCCAGAGATTCTGGGACTCTCCAGTGTTTCTTGAGGTGCCACTGAATAGGTCTCATGTGCAGTCTGCCTAGGGTCACCTGTTTTTCTGTCGCAGTGAGAAGACCTATAAGAGACATGAAAGTTCTCACTGGGCAAGATCTGTTCTGTAAAAGCACTGTTATTTTCTGTTGAAGGGTTTCCCAACGATTTTGAGTAGGTCTGACTACTCCGTTGAGTAGGTCGTACTGGTAGCCTACGAAGTCGAAGACTTGTTGGGGTTCCAGTTCTGATTTTTGCATGTTTACCATCCAGCCCAACTCCTGGCAGAGGGCTAGGAGGGATTGGATTCCCTGGTGGCAAGATTCTTTGGTAGGGGCTCGAATCAACCAGTCGTCTAGGTACTGGTGGATTCTTATACCCTGTGACTGAGCCATTAACTTGACCTCTTTGACCACACCAGTGAACTCCATGGGAGCTGTTGACAGGCCAAAGGGAAGTGCCCGAAACTGGTACGACTGGTTCTGAAAGTGAAACCTGAGGAATTTTCGGGATGTGGAAGTAGGCGTCGCTGAAGTCTAGCGATGTCACCCACTCCTCTTGTTGTAGAGAGGTCCGGATTGTCTCTGGAGTCTCCATTTTGAATGTTTTTACGCATAAAAACTGATTTAGAGTACTGAGATCCAAGATTGGCCGCCACTTGTGGTTCGGCTTTGGGACAATGAACAGTCTGTTGAAAAAGGCTAGTGAGGTTTGAACCCTGACCCTCTCTACTGCCTTTTTCTCGATCAGAGCTTGTACAGCTGCTTGCAAGTGGGAGTCTCTGATGGGGTTTGCATAGCCACTTACTATCAGGGGATCCCTTACTAAGGGAGGTCTTACTTTGAAGGGAAGAACATAACCCTCCTTTAATATGGACACTACTTTTGGGTTTGCATCCTTGTGAGCCCATATTTCCCAAAAACTCTGAAGACGTCCCCCCACTGGTTGGACACTTGCAACATTGGGGACATTTGGAACATTTGGAGCAGAAACAAAGTGACCGACAAAAGAAGCACTTTTCACACACTTTATTTGACTTTTGATCTTTAATTTTGGTCTTACGTCTTTCTTTTGCGACTGCCACCTTGTTACAGTAGGTACACGACATACAACATGATAAGAAACATTTGTTGGAACAGATACAAAAGAGTTTCTTGTTATGACACTTTTTACAGAACTGACTGGCCGGGCCACCGGCACCGGACTTGACTTGCAGTAATTGTCATTTATACTGTGTCTTCTCATGAGCCATCTTGGTACCACGTCCGGGTTGACCACCCCGGCCTCTGCCCCGGCCTCTATTGCGGGAACCAAACGCTTTCCAAGCTGGTAGTTCCTTTCCGGCCTGAGAAGTTGATTTAGCAGTGTCTTGAGGTTTCCAACCAGTACTGTAGGGTTGGTATCTCTGCTTTCTGCCTCTACCGGCGAACCCCCCGCGGCCCGGGCCGGGCTGGGAGGTACGTCGGGAAGCTTCTAACTGGTTGATTTCATCCTCAGCCTTTCTAATAGCAGCGTCTGGAAATAATCCATATCCATTCAGGGGACAATTTCTCAAGGAATTGAAAGTATCTGGTTTAATCCCCGGTTTCACAGCTTCCAAATATGAGTCCCTACGGAGTAGGGTCAAATTCGCCATCTGCACAAATGTAAAGTCTGCCAAATGTTGTAAGGATTTACCCATGGCGAAACTGACATTCTGGTTAAATGAGGATAAGTATAAAAGTTCATCCAATGCACCTTGAGATTTGACAGAAGACTTGCCTTTCTTAAGTTCACTTTGTAAAATATGCAATTGTTCTTGGAAGGCATCCTGTATTTTGGTGATACAGCGATTAAACCCCGCGGACTGGTTGCAAATATATGAAGACTCTTTTGCTGCTTTCTCCCACTTACGCATAGTGTCTTGTGATAGTGGGCGGGAAGGAGGCTGAGGAGAAGTAGAAGATATGGTTGAAATCCTGGGGAATGAACTGTTGATCTTCGCCGCATCATTTGGCCAAGAATTCACCGATTTACCCGGTCTAGATGGATCTGTAGGCTCCGCCGGGTGTATCCCATACCATCTGTTCTGGGATTTTGGGGGTCTGAGGAACTGGTCCACATGAAGGCCACCTGGATCACTAGATTTTGAAGGATATCCTTCTATCAGTACAAGGTTTAGAGTTTCTAGTTTTCGGCACAACCAATCTTCCGGTGGAAGATCCACAGAAATCTTACCCACAGGCTGAGAACGGTGACCTGCCCAAGGATTAACAGTGCGGGATTGCGGAGAAAACTCCAGGTCAGGAATGTGTGTCCATCCCATGAACGCGCGGACACCTCTCACAGTCTCGCGGTAGTTTTGATCTTCACTGAGGACCCGGTCCGGGTCTGAGGTTTCTACGTCTGGGGATTCCTCTGCGTCAGATAACTCACCCTCTTCAAATGTTTCCTGAGGATTGACATCGCGGAAGGTGACCGGCCCGGAGCCGGAAGAAGGTTGTTGAAATGAAGATTGAGAGGAAGCAGACATAGCAGCTGACGAAACAGTAGCCACCGGAGCAGGGTGTTTAAACATAGGTTCTGCTTCCGGGTAGAGGTTTTGAAGTGGAGATTGTCTGTCAGCAAAGGAAAAATCCTGATCTCTAGCCTCATCCGGGCCAACAGCCGGGCCGGCTGGGCCGGAAGAAGCAGAAGTAGTGACAAAAAAGGGTGTCTGGGAAAGAGCACCTGCTGGAGCAGCATGAGAGACCGGTACTTTGACCGGGGAAAATGACGGATTTTGTTGCACAGAAGGTGAGGGGCGATGTCCTACAGTAATAAGTGCCTCAAGCCTGGCCATACGAGTGGCCCACTTTTCGTCCAGTTCTTGAAGTTCTTTCTTAAACTGAGGCACAGGAAGGGACAAATCCGGAGCAGAAGCAACAGAAACATCAGGTTCTTGTTCTGGCTGGGTATCAAGAACTACCACAGAAGACGGGTCGACTAATACCTCCTTTGCTTTAGCCTTTTCCTTTCTGAGTTTATAGGTAGGAGTACTTAACTTGAGCACTTGCTCCGGGGTAAGGACACTGCAAAAGTCACACTGCAGATTCTGAACACAAGGGTCATCACCATGTCCTTTCTCGCGACAACGCGCACACCTACTATGTTTGTCAAATGAAGCCATAATATGGCCACACGCACCCTTTTTCTGTCCTGGAGATGCCATGATAGAAAAGTCAACTAATGGCAACTATTCCGACACAAATTAAACAGATATAACACAAATATAAAACCAAAAGGTTCACAGATAAAAATCCACAACTTTAAATATCGCGCCAAACGAAAAAGATGCTATGACGTCACGTCCCTCTGGCGAGTGAGGCAGGAACTAGGCCACCTGGCGAGTGGATTGTAGTGTGCCGGTCCTGCCGGGGGTGAAACCCGGGACATCTTTTTCTTTCGTTTGGCGGGACCGGCTGGCGCCGGGCTATAGCTATCGTCTGGTAGGTAAGATGTATTAACGCAATGAAATGTAATGTTTAAAGGTTATTTACAGTCACATATACCTTTAACACCCATCCCATACGCTTTTCTTACAATCCCATACGCTTCCATACGCTCCCGTACACTTCCATTCACTCCCATACGCCTCCATACACCCCGTACGCCTTTTAGTACCACCGTATAATGACAACTTGTCTAACATTAATGATGCCTAGTGGTGGTGGACCAATTCACGCCCGGTACCAATTCAGGCCCACCCTCAATTTTCTTGAAGATTTATAATTCTTCATGGAGAAGATGGATCATTTACATTTGTAATTTATTGTTTAACTGTGACTGTTTTGGATAAATTTAGGGGTGGGCGTGAATTGGTCCACCACCACTAACATTTTAAATTGATGACACCCGTGTACTACTGTAGTACACGTGTTTGCTTTTATTGTTACAATTTTTAAAACCAAACTACCTGAAAACAGGTCGAGTTTGTAAGGGGCCGAGATGACCAGATTCCCACTGTCATCACTGTCAATCATCATCCATTGTTAAATAACCGGGAACTGTTTACTAGTCATAGGTGAAAGCCATTTACCACTGACATATTGAAAGTCATTTAACACTGAACATGTCAAACAGGTTAGAATCTTTAAATAAATAACATAAAACATTTGGGGAATAAATACTCTACGTAAAACTACTTGGTACACTGTGTACTCGTTCAGGCAAGAACGAAACAAACTTTTGGGACAAAACGTGATAAACGAAACCAGCTAGTTTAAAGAAAATATTCGATATTAGGCCGTCGTAAGGACAGTAAACAAAGCAGCAGGAATCATAAATAATTAATAAAAATTACTCTTCACACAAAATAAAAAGAAAGAGGGCAGTTACCGTGACAAATATGTATGTGACAACAACTTCACGAAATGAAAATGCTTCAATACAGACCGGAAACAGTTCAGTTTACCGTAACATTTTGAAAAAGTGCATCAGAAAATTAAGGATGGACACAAACAAATAACCAAGGACGTGTGACCTTCAAGTCAATAATTTTACCAAATCAGGTTGTCCAAAGAAACACTTAACTTGAAGAAATGTGATTTTTCTGTACAATTACATAATTTATTCTTATTCTGGTATTAAGACAGGACAAATGAAAAAGAAAATCTGAAAATATACCAAACTCCTAGATAACTAATATAAAATTCCATCAGTTTAAGGAAGAACCACACAATACATATTATTTTTCTCCATAATTTCAAATGTAGGACAGCACTTCATATAAAAACTTTACTTCAGTACATTAAATTGATCAACTTATGTGTTGTCAACAGTTATTTTGCACCTTTTTATGATGTATGCTTTCTATTATAAATATTAAAAACAGACTCTGTTTTAAAAATTTTGGGTTTGATAACAAAGCTTTGGTTATTAACTTATGCTTTCATATAATCTTAATAATTCAGTTGTTTTATAAAACAGAACTGAATGTGGTACTGGTTTTTGTCAATAAATCAACAGCTACCCAAATAATCATTATTGTTCTTCATCTTTAATGGAATGCAGTAAAGAGTGTCAATACAACTTTGATATGGTCAAAGGTCAAACTTTGAGTTTATTTTTTAAAAGTTAATGTCACAGTGCAAAGGGTCCTCAGTGAATTTCACATGTTGGATTGAAACCTTAAACTATATAAGAGAAAGCTAAATTGTTTAATGTACAAACAAATTATAGAAACAGGAATCATACGTATCCACCCAATGTATGTACACTTATTTTATTGAAATATTTTTCTTTCCATTGTCTACTATAAATTCAAACTCAGGGGTGTGAGTTTTTGTACAGCATTCCAGTGAAGTGACATGCATGATCATTGAAATATGTAGTGTTTATTTAAATACAATGCAGACCATGGTTCACAGGAAACAGGTTCCATAGAACTTAAGTCACATGACACAACTTATTAGGAAATGAAGTAGGAAGCACAAGTAAATTCTCTAAATTTGTCTAGAACCTAGGTCATGTGACCACTACTTCCTCTCACATTCCAGAGGTTGTAATGACTGTGAGTCATCTTTGGCTTTCCAAAGCTTAATATAAAAGCAGCAGCACATGCAGTCAAAATTCAATTACAACTAATATTTACATGTGGCAGTGGAATCAGAAGTAGCAGAAACACAGGAAAAATTAGAGAAACGCCATGTAGTAGATACAGAAGGAGCCGACTTTTGCCAAAATGCTGCCAAAAGGGTATTTTAACATCTAGCTCCAGCATGTTGAAAGAACTTTGTTATACTTTTGTTGTTGATATTTTAAAATAAAAGAAGACCCAGGAGATATTGCATTTTAATACAAACCAACCCATTAATTGTCAAACTCTCCACCTGACCATTCACACATCTCAATAGTCCCACACTGCAACTTAGTAAGATTTCATCTCACAACAAAAACTTTTCCATTTTAGTCTTTGAAATCAGCAAAGGGGATGTCATGTTATTTTGTTGTTGTTTTTTCAAATGAACAGAGAGACAAGAGTGATACACAAAACACACATGAGTTTAAGAAAAATAAAGTGCCTGGTTCTTGAATCATAATGTCACTAGCCAGTTCAGAAAGTGTTGGAGTTGCAAGATATATACGAGTACATTTTACTGTTGGTGAGGATTGTTTTAATTGAGAACCCAACTAAGTAATAATCAAATGTGTAGAACTTAATATGTTAGAACTTTTTTTTTGACCAACAGTGCAGAAATATATTTCATTATTAATCTTTTAATTTTGCCTTAAATAAATAAATTAATAAATAAAATCAATAAATAAAAAAAAGATATCGAGTCTCTTTAAGGTTAGTTTAATAATGAGTGTTTACAATGTATATATCTTCAAGAAGATGTGGCATGCTTAAGAATTTATAAAGAGAAAACCCTTCTTAGTGCTATGTGACTTAGCTAATTTTATCAGCCAATCTCAGCTGACATAAATCAACATTAATAATATAAGAAACGGGGCAAAAACAATACTTTCACGTGTAATCCTGGACATTTTGATGAATTTTCTTGATTTACTTGCTCAGTAAAAAGGAATGATTCAGAATATGTGGTACTGTGGCCTAATAGGTACCACACCTAACAACCACAGGGGGCATGTGTTTGAATCCAGGTAAAGGCAGATACATATTGGCTAAGGTGACCATGTAAAATGACAAGCCTCTGTCATTGTATTTTATCCCCATTGGCAGGTTAAAGAACCTGAGGGACGTTGATATATGGTCATCCTTGAACCTGGTAGGAGATAGTGACTTGAGCATAAATGTACAAGATAATGTAGTTGACATCTGTATCTAGATGATAAGTCCTAGCTTGAAGTGGGTGTGTTGCTGAAACTGATCTCGTGGGAAAAATATTATTATCCAAGTGATTTGTCTGATTGGACAGATCAACCGTGTGACTTTAAAAGAGCAATCGAACAATCCTCACTGATATGATTCATAAAGGTCACTGATTACATTAAGCCCCGACCACTTTTGTGTGGTAACCATAAACATGATTGCCCACTTTTCAAAAGCATACACATTCACTTTTCAGTTTCTGCAAAGAATGAAAATATTAAGTTGAAAATGTGTCAATAAAACAATCCAGTTAAAACACATGTTTGAGTTTGAAATAAGTGCATAATGTATGGTTTAGCACACGGGTGTAGTGTGGGTATACACTAAATATACAACAATGTACAATAACATTTCTAAATAGCCAGTACTATTTTAAAATATGTGGCTGGCTGTAGTTTACAGGAACAATTCTTAAACTGGATGGATAAATAATATTTGTTTGCTATTATTAAAAGTAATTGCTTGAAAGATATTTAAAACGGAAACTTAAATTTTAGCCTTGACAGAGAATTAATTTTATCAATTTATGTACAACAATACCACAATAATTAGCAATATAACCACAGAGTGGGTTATCAATATGCAGCTATAATTACTTTCTTTCTAAAGAGGTAATAAGCCTAATTTCAAGAAGATAATATATTTAGAAACTCATACATTATTAATTATTCTGAAATTATTATCTTATCAAGTGGTGTGTTTGAATTAGGTTAGGATGTAAATAGAAGCTTTTTAGTGAAAAGAGCTAATATTTTTTTTTCTCTTTATTTTGGTAGTAAAAACACGTACGAACACTCCACGTTGGAAACTAGGATTTGGTCTTTTAATCCTGGCACTACTTAAATATTGCAAAAATATTGAAATGTCAAGATATATATTTTAGTTGTAAACAAAACTTTCAAAATAACTGTCCCAGGGATAATTTGATAGCAAAAATTCTCAGTTGTTTTCAGTGTTTGTATAAGTCAAAGATCATGTAAGCACATTAAAAAGCAAACTGATTAACTTTAAGTATAACCGTATTTCATACCATGATCTTGAAGGAGTTTGTACTGATTTGTAATAAACTATAGGTGAGGGAAAAGTGGAATAGTTTCTATGGTATATTCATAAACATACAATAGCCAACAGGGTCATAAACTCTTGGAAGCCATAATGGTATTCTGGTGAAAATTTACTTGTTTTGAATGGTCCCCATTAACAACCAGAAACAGATAATCTTGAGGAAAACGTAGAGAAAGGAAAATAGGACAAGTACGGAGTTTTCTCGCTTTTTATCAGAAAAATATTATAAAACGTTTATATAAAGGTAACTTGAGACTTACATTTCCGTGTTTTTACTTGTGGATTCACATTCAGTCAAAATTCATTCACTGGAAACATTAAGTTTTAATGTTTTAATGTATTAGAAGAAAATCACATGGCACAAGAGAAAGAAAGTTAGCAAGTAAGTTAATAGTTGTAGTCTTGATAAATTATAACTGAAAATGTCATTTTTTGTTGCAGTGGCTTAGTACGTAATACACTCGTCTTTCACCTCTCAGACCTTGTGTTCAATTCCTTGCTTGTCCTGAAGTGAGAGAGTAGGAAGTTGCTTGTTGATGTCTAATTGTGTGTTCAGTTAATTTTTTTTTCGACCAACCAGTATACATTAACTTCCTCCATCTCCCCAATTTCCTATTTTGTTGTGCTGTCAAAGAGGTTAGATTTATCTCAACCAAACTTGATTATTTTCCATTGTATATGTTACAGGGAAAACGTATTTTGCAAGGATTTTGAAAAATCTTTGCAAAATCCCTAATAACATAGTTTCTCAATGCCCGAAATGAGTGTTGTGTTGTTGAAACAATCTGTGAATATACTGACAATATAACACTATATATTTGAAAGTACCGAACCTAATCTGTTTGGTGAAGTTTGCAAAGTTGAGCAACTGTGCTTTATGTGCGTGGATCTTTGTAGCAGACTCACTACAGTTAGGGAAACAAGTCCATTTTTCAAATAGCAGAGAAATTTTACCATAGTGCCGTTCTAGTAAGTAATTATACACAAATATTCACAAAAGAACAATCTGTCCAACCACATTGAGCATAGCTAAATTTTATGTACAGATGAAAACTAATAAATTAAAATATTAGCCTGAAGAGAGTCTAGTAGATGAATGAATCCAATATGCAGTACGTTGATAGTCCTTCAGCTTTTTGAAAGGTACATTGAACTCGTATTGATTTTCATAATTGCTGCAGTATCGGGCTTGTCTCTGTGTTTATTTCTGTTCATCCCAAGCACTTTTAGCATGTAGAATGCACTGTACATTACTTCAATAACCCCATGTAAGTGTGGGGGCTATACAGTTATATTTTTACATCTCTACTTAGCTAGTGAACTCATAAAATACAAGGTGCCAAAGCATACAAATGGTTGGATATGTGTTAGATTTATTGGGATTACAGAACCACTGTTGAAGCCTTTTTTGATTGAATCAAAATGGAAAATGTGAACTCATAAGTAACTCTATGATGGGTACCTTATATGTGTGAAAAAATAAATAATAGGTTTACAAGGAGTCTGTTTAAAGGAGAAGCCAATTGAGATATCAAGTTTAAAACAATAGACTTGCTTTGGAGACTTTTTTTGGATATTCTATAGATTAGACTTTGATTTAGGTGAGTATGAATGATAAATTAAAATTTATATACATATATATGTATATAAACCACAAAACTCGAATCTATCATAATATTAAATCTGGACACCAGGGTCCGTATTTACAAAAGGTCTTATTCAGGTCTTAGGCTGAACTTAAACTAAATATAAAATAAAACCAACTAAAGCCTCAGATTTGGCTAAGACCTTCAGTGAATACGTCCCTGAAGCTCCAGTTAGGGGTTGTGGTGTCAGAAACTCCAACCCTGTTGTTTAACTTGAAAGTTACTCTGAGGTACGAATTGACGTTCTGACATCAGGGCTTGAAATCCTTACACCAGGATTTAAAATTCTGATAGATTGGATTTTCTGATTCTGTTATATTAGAAACTCGAATGTACTAGAAACTCCAACCCTCTTGTTTTATTGTAGAAATACTCATGAGGGGTACGAATTTTAAGTTCTAGTATCATGATTACATTACAGCGTAGATCAAAGTTGAATCTAAGAATAAATAACTTATGTATTCAATGGCTGGGGACCAGATCACGCCCACAAAATTTGAATGAATTCAATGCATTTTTTGTTGTAAAAGAGAGATTTTGTACACCAGATGAAGATATAGTGACTTGTATGTGATGCTTCCAAATTTTATTCAATGCAAAAACACGTTTCATGCTGGTTGAAACTTATTTAAGTATGTGTCAATCGGTACCCTCCACTGGTGAATCCACAGCAGTAAATGTGGACAAAATATCTTTGGACATAATAAGAGATAACTGTGTTTTGGTTCATTGTTAATGCAGAAACTTGAATAAAATATGTTTATTTTTGTATAAACGAATTTTCCATGGTAGGCTATGTTGCATGAGCCTTAAGGTTAAAGTAATTTGTGAGACACATGTGTATTTTATCATGAGGAAGAATTTGATTCTTGAAGTATGATAAACCTCAGACAAATACATTAGATAACGATAACCTAGGTTTATAAAAGTGTCTTTAAACTGATGTGAGTAGAGAGATACATGTCACTATGGTACTTTTGACATGTTTTCCATCAACAAACTCCCAAATAACAGAAATAAGGTTGTATGGGTCTCAAATAAACCAAACATCAAGAAAAACATTCAGTGAAAACAGATCTCTTAAAAGGCAGAATACCTCCAATATTACTTAGGAGTTCAATGATAAAAAAATTCCTTCAAAATTTCCTAGATCCAGATGGTGATCTTCATCATCACCGACGTCCAATCATCTGTTCTTTGTACTATTGTCAACATTTCCCGAAGTTCATCAAAATCCATCCACAACTTTCTGACTTATTTTGCAAACAACCAACCAAACAAATAAATAACCTAAGACATACCATCAAAATAATACCTCCCTACCGGAGATTAATGGGATTGCATCAGCCTCAATTATTTTTCACAAGTTCACACGTATTTTTCAAATCATTATAACAAATAAACAATCAGTTTATGGGATTTAATTTAACATCAGTTTTACTGACTGACTATTTTCTATAACCATCTGCTTCTTCTGCTGTTGGATCTACAAAGACTACTTCATGAAATTTACTAAAAGGATCTTGCATGTACTGTATTATACAATCGTCCAGCCACGATGCCAGTTATGTGCCAGACCTCTAAAACAGTACACCATATTCTTTCATTTATAACTTTTGTTTTTATCTGACCACATCTGCCCTATAAGACCAATTCCACCAATTTCGTTTCTTATTATTATTATAGATCACAAGATATTTCAGCTTGTCTGAAGTCAGTACTGACTGTAGCTTTCTGCAGAGTGGACCTTGCAAATTGCAGGCTAATCTTATTCTCTTCACCACCCAGTAATTAGCTTATTTGTTAGTGTTGCTCTATTGCCCCTGAGGTGAGTCATAATTATCTTGTTATTCTGCCTACTGGTGCAATAATTTGTAGCATTCGTTGGTGTAAGTACAAATAAGTTAGACATTTACTCACCAGGCAGTACAATCTATGGCACATTCTGTTTTGCAGTTTCTCAACGCTATGCCTAAAGCCCATTGTACACCAGTGCGGCACAGTGCAGTGCGGCTAAATAGAATAGAAATATAATATTATGTCTTTTAGTCTTATGTAGATATAGAGGTCATGTAATGTAAAAAGTTGAAATTTTAAGTAGACATTAATTTTTACTGTTTTAGCAAATGAGCTTGAATTTTGAGAATTTATTCTCAGTGAAATTTGGAAAATGGTAAAACGGGTATAAAATCTGTCACGTACTTAAGAACATGTCGAGAATGACGTCATGATAATTTTGACCATTTTGAGGGACAATTTAAGTACAGATAAATGTTTTTACTTTGTAACAATAATATGTCGGGTTCTGTTGTACTCTACATTGATGAAAAAACATCTATCTTCCCCTTTTCATTACCCTTACTTTCATTCAATCTACGACAATAGCTTAACCGTAGTGATAAGACAGCAATTTTAAGAGTGGTGTGACTTAGGGAATTTTTATTCCCATCTGGCTGCACAAGACACCATTTTACGTTTATCTTTAGCCTTACCTTTGGCTAGAAATTAAATTTGTCGTGCCTTCATTGAAGAGATTGAGGGTAGACTTGCCACCTTGGTGACTTGTATAATGATCCTGTATTCTCACTACTTGATGACCCACAATAGGGACTACCGGCATGCCTAGAGTGACTAGTCGTTTTAGTGAAATGACAGTCAGTATGGCTCTTCAGATAGTCTGCAGAGGACACATGATCGAACTTCTTCACCTCTCTTCTAAAGTAGACAAACTTTTGCCAGCCCTACAATTAAAGTCACCTAGAAAGGAAATTGCCTGGTCACAAAAAATGGAAATGGATATATGACATACCACACTTGGAGGTGACCAGGCTTTTCATCCTTACAACCAAACTTTTGAAGTGGGGGACTTTAAAGGTGATCCAAATGGTAGTCGACCGAGGCACAGAAATATTTGGTCCTGTGATGGTGATGGAAGATGTCAAATGCTTGTATTACCCTTCCCCCCTCAATGACTGGCTGCAAAGGGTGGGTATTGCAGCCGGTTAGGCATAGAAATAGCCAATAAAACATAGATATTAAAATGAAGAACTTTTATCAAATTGGTATGCACTGTCTTACTCTCTGCCTTCCTGAAGCAAATATTATTTTCTGGACCATTTGTCTGTCTGTCCGTTTGTTTGTTAGCAGGATTAAACAGATACTACAAAAATCAGAAGATATGGTCTTTGTCCAACTTAGATTCCATTAAATTTTCAAACTGATCTGGACCACCATCTGGATACAAAAAATCTAGATTTCCTATGTACTTGTTATTACGTGCCTTGGCGGGTGTTGGCACTCCCCAAATACTCTTCTTTACCAGTAAAACTAGTACTCACAGCATCAACAGTAACCTCTGTCGTCTTGAAAGTAATTCCAAGGCCAGATTTAAGTCACTGGAGTGGAGTGAATGTACATAAATGTTAAGTTGACTATGTATACACATCTGATTTTTAAAACAAGATGCCAATAATGTTGCTGTAAAAATACTAGTGCATTGCTAAAAGCTATTTGATCCCCCAATTTCATTTCCAAATAAAATATGTCAGTGTGACTAATTTATCATCATTATTAGCAATATATTTAATATGTGAATGTATGTTATATGTCTAATTATTTAAAAGAATGATTTACTTAATATATAATATCCAGTTAAATAGCTAAAGATACAGAAGCTGAGCTAGTCACTAACGATGAGTCCCAATGCTCCAAAATGGCATGAAGTTTCATTTTTTTATTTAAGATGTCATTATTTATGTAGCATTTCACTGTTTCTTCAAATAGAAACGTGCTATGAATTCTGGATTTCTTTTTCACTTTAGTTTCCTCCAGTTGATAGATTCTATCTCTACATCCGCTGAAAAAACTTATATGGCAGATAAGAAACATAGCAATAGCCCAAGGAATTGCACTTTACCATCTCCCATGTGACAACCAATCAAATTCGTTTTTTATCGGAAGTAATCCTAGATTTGACACCAGTGTGCAATGTGGTGTCGATAAATCCATATTTTGTAAGGAATGAAACCCCACAACTTGTTTCTTTTTCAGCGATAAATTGCTCAGGATTAACAAGTGAAGTAAGTTACGGAAAATCGGTATTTTGACAAACATAACACCTAGCAATGCGCTAAAATGCAACATGATTTACAGCAATAAATGTATGAGCACATGGAATGTTTTCCATCAAATGTTTTAAAAACATTCTATAACAAATGTTTCTGTACATATATTTTCAGAATGCTGATTAAATATATACCTTCAAACATTTCCAAATAAAGATGGTGGTGAGCAATAATAGGAGATTTTAGAGAACTGTCAAAAATTGCCCCACATACATTGCCCATAAGTAAGAATTGTATGGGGCACAATTTTTAAGCCACTATCTTACAATTTTAGACATAAAATAATATTTTCATTGGTGAGCAACCTAATAAAAATATTGAACTTGACCTTTTACCCCAACCAAGGTTAGTATTGCTAAGAAATGCCAAAATAAGAGACATTGTTATGTTTATTTTTAACGTTTTTCTGACATTTGTCAATAAATGTTTAATAAATGGTATACATAAGACGTTTAAAACCCCTCTACTATAAATAGGTTTCATATCCATCATTTCAATATTCACCAAATGTCTCCTTTCAAGTGTTTACAAAACTCAAAAATGTTTACTGGGGAGACAATCCAACAGGAATGACAGATCTTGTCACACAAAAATTATGTCATATAAACCCCTGTGAAACAATCTTTATTTTGAAAAATTCACCAATTTTAATCAGATTAGTAAATATTGTCAGTACACAGCACAGACCTCCGGTTAAAATGACTAGAACTTTCTTATTTCCTATTCAATCTTGAAATGCTTTTCATCATTTTCTTTTGGGGGTTTGGTGGTGTAGAGGTTAAAGTGCTCGCCTTCAACTTCTGGGTCTCTGGTTCAAATCTTCAGTTCGGACCTACGTGTTGGAAAGTTGATAGTTACTTGCCGAGGCCCAGTGGTTTACAGTGCAGAAACTATGCACTTGGTCCTCCACCCCTTAACTACCTGTCGCAATATGACCCTGGCTGTTGAAGGCGACATAAAACAAAATGAAATCCAAAATCTAATCATCATATTCTTTTCTTTGAGATTGGTTCATATCTGTACATATCATATTAGATCATACAGGATCGGTTTAGTGCATTTAGGACTTATTACCATAAATGGTCATGTGTAATTTTAACATTCTTCGTTTAAAAATAGCTACAGTCTGCAGGAGCTGGATTAATATGAAACTGAGGACCTGCTTATATGAAAGTTAAGCCTATTGTCATCAGGGCACTGGGACCATAGTCCCTTTAATCCTGGGTAAATAAAGGGAAACCACACACTTTCTGCTAGAGCCACATTTCTTTTTGATGAGTGAATAATTGGTTTTTGATGCTGGGCAAAGTGTTTTTGTTTAGTCTTTTGAACCGCTTGGCTTATGCTAATATTCTTGCAGAGAGAAGGCTCACAGTTATTTGCACTAAACTATGAATTTATCTCGAGTTTTGTCATGACTGTTTTAATATGATTTCATCAAAAACCATTCTTGTGACAGGGAGAAATAGCGGTAATTAAACCCAGAAATACAGATCATGGAATGACAGACAAAGTGCGTTGTTTTTGAGATTTCAACTCTCGCAGGCATGTAAACAGAAGGTTTTTGATTCCATTGGTTTATTTAGGATTGGTTTATTGGATCACCATCTCTTTGCATCACCTAAGACTGTGTTTGCTCATGGTGCAAGGTGTCCCAGGTGAACTTTTTCATGCATGTACAGTAATACCGTGAGTCAAGCTCCTAAGAGCAGCTCCATGGATATGTAAACAAGAAGTAAACTGAAACAATCATTGAAGATGAAGAAGTGAAATTCAGTCGAATTATCATTGAGTCCTTATCATTTTGTCCTAATACATAATCAGTTGTTATAACTGATGGATACTGCTTTAATTGATCAAAAATGATCACAATTAGGCTATATTTGTTGGCTTTTTAAAATTGCTTTTAGCTTCCAGTCAATATCTTGGACCTCTCATTTAAATCTGCAATCACCTGGCATGGCTAATACAGGTGTCTAAGGAGTACTTCGCTAGGCACTTTGCTGAAAATCCACATTCCAAGGACACTGTGAGCCAAACTCACTCTAAGCAAATTGACACATAAACATAACAAAGTGTTTTGGTATTGAAATCATAGAGTCAGCACAAGTCTATGTCTGACCATCTTCCCTAAAACACAACAGTTCATAAACCTCTGTTGAAGGGAACATTTGTTGGTGAATTTGTTGATTCAGTTGTTGGCCTGCCTCGTACTATGGAAGATGAAGTCAGAAAGGGTTTAAGGCCAATGAAGATGCTATGAGGACTCGGAAAGCAATCTGTTGGGTTGTTAATCAATTTGCCAAAATACCAAACAGGTTAGATATTTCTGGGAACTTGCGACTGAGCTTGACATTGGTCTCATTTTCTTCTTGCTCTCCTCAAGATTCTCTGGCCACAAAGAAGAGCCGGCACGGCCAATTGCCACCGAAGTCTTCCAATGGAATGTGAGTATTAGGCTTCTCTTACATCACATCATGCGTGTATGAACACATGAGTGTGCTACAAATATTGTTGAAAAATATGAGCATTGCATGGTAGTGGGGTAGTAGAGATTTGCATGTGCAAACAAATTGTATTTCCCCCAACAACGCTGTTACTTCTTGAATATCCAAGAACAGACTTCAACTGGCTACAGGCAGCACAGTGGATTTATATACGCCTGAGTGTACCATACTGCACATGCAAACCCTGTAAGAAAACATGCAAGATACACGAAGTCATGGGGGAGCACTTACAACACTAGCAAGGAAAATATACATGCCCAAGCCTCTTGTAAATTACCCTTGAGACATGGAAGTGTTTGTAGCCATACTGCGTGCAGGTAGAGAATAATGTGCATGCCAATTTTCATTGCAGGATCTCTGCGACCTTGATATTCTGTTATAAAATCACACATGTAGATTTACTGTCCCTTGCAAATCAGCCGAGTTTGTAAAGCCTCTCTTACATCCCGTTGTACGTGCATGTACGTCCTGGTTACAGACATAAATCGGCGAATTTGCAAGGCACACTTAAGGTACCCGTGCAATTTTATAACAGAATTTCAAGTGTTACGGTCACGGGCAAGCATGGTAGCAATTACCGGTTGTCTTTAAGTTGTAACAGAAAAAGCAAAAAGTTGAACTTAACAAATTTATTTAATAGTCAACAATAATGATTACAGTCAACTGGTGTGCTCTTAACCAAACACACTAATACAATAATAAGATCTAGCTGACCTGACCACTGAGATTAAGAGTTAAGTTTATCCGCCATATCCAGCAATCTGTTCTCTAATCCGTCCTGTGGTATATTCTGTGGTCTGTCCAATGTCATGTGGTCTGTCCTGTGATCTGTCCAATGTTCACTCACACACGGATATCTATATCTTGTGACCTGTCTCACACTCAACAACACAAAAGGTTCTTGTCCTGCTATCCTTTATATCTCCAGTCACACAGAATGTCTGTCTGGAGATATTTAGAGAGTTAACTCAACTGTACTGTCTGCTCCAAGATGTGGACAATGTCCAAAATGCAGTAAATTCACTCTCTGTTATATGAATGTACAATATCCAAAATATCCAAAGTACAATAAATCTGTCCAGATGATGTATCCAGTTCACTCCAGTAAAAGTTCACAGTGATATAAGTATATATTATATTCCAAAACACAATAGCTCTCCTTATAGCAAGCGAATACAAAGTTCACTTGTGGTCAGATGTACATTCCTTATATACATTCACAGATTCCTCTGGAATTGTACAGAACCAACTCAAAAGAAGCTTGAGCCATCTAGGCCAAATGAGGAAGTTCTAGAAACTACTGGCAATTGGGTTTCCCCCAAATCTAACATAACCACTGAGGGGGGGATTTCCCCCAGTCTGTGAACAGATCAATAAACACTAAAACACAAAAGTCAATAACTCCCTTACTTTAAATGTCAACACACAAAAAGAACCAACAACACAATTATCTTTCATGACAATGTACAAACACAAAGCTCAAATTAAACAATGCACTAATATAGTGCCCAATATATGTAATATACAACGTACTAATATAGTGTCCAATATATGTAACACAAGGTCGCACAGATCCGCAATGAAAATTGACATGCACATTTTCTCTGCGTGCACGCAGTATGGCTATAAACACATCCATTTCTCAAGGGTAACTTACTAATAATAATAGTAGGATTTATATAGCGCAAAAAAATTGATACAAATCCTCTAATGCGCTTGAGTCCAAGAAGGGAGAGTCCAGGGACAGGCATGGGTTGACATCTAAAAAGCGCCCGCCAGGGTATAACTAAGGTGGGGGGTATGCCAGCCTAAACAAGTAGGTCTTTAGCTGGCTTCTGAAACCATCTATTGTTTGCTGAGATCTGACAGTCTGTGGCAGCTTGTTCCATTCGGCTGGTGCAGCTACTGCAAAGCCACACCTTCCTATGTGCTTATTAGGGTGGGTTGAGGAGACAGATAGCCTGTTGCCACGAGTGAGACTGCTCGATCTTATTAAAGCTGAAAGATACGGGGGCTGTGAAAAATTAATAGCCCTGAATACCAAAAGGTTGTACTTAAACAGGATGCGATGTTGAATTGGGAGCCAGTGGAGTTTTTTCAAAAAGGGTGTAACATGACTCATTTTGTCAAGTCTGAAGATGATGCGACAAAGAGGATTCTGGACTCTCTGTAGTTTGGCTATGTTGGACTTGTTTACCCCATAGAGTAAAGAGTTACAGTAGTCTAGACGACTACTGACCATAGCGTTTGCCAGAAGTATTGCTGTCTCAACTCCAAGGAATTTGCGAATTCGTCGCAAATCACGAAGATGATAGTAACATGCTCTGCAAGCCTTGGCAACATGATTGTCAAAGGAGTTGTCTGAGTCAAAAATAACACCCAGGTTTTTTACTTCCACTGACGGAGAGATATTGTTTTGGAGGAGTGGAACAGGAAAATTTGGTGCAAGTGACTCTCTGATGGCTTTTTGACCTATAATGATAAATTCGGTTTTTTCTGGGTTTAGTTTTAGTTTGACACCGTCCATCCATTCCTGTACAGACTTGAGACACTCGGTCAGCTCTTCTATGCTAGAGTCAAAATTCCTGGAGTCAACTGCTAGGTAGATCTGGGTGTCATCGGCATACAGGTGATGAGTAACATTGAATTTTGAAATAACTTGACTGAGGGGACTAGTGTAGAGGGTGAAAAGGAGAGGACCTAGTACAGAGCCTTGGGGGACTCCGAAAGGGAGAATTACCGCCTCAGAGAAACTATCACCTATTTTAATTTTTTGTTTACGGTTTGAAAGATACGATTTGATCCATGACAAAACAGTACCATCTAGACCAAACCAGTCATGCAAGCAGTCATATAAAAGAGAGTGATCAATCGTATCAAACGCTGCTGACAGGTCTAATAATGTCAGGGCCACTGCCTTTCCTGAGTCCACTGAGAGAGCTATATCATTTTGAATCTTCAACAATGCGGTTTCAGTGGAGTGAGAACTCTTACAAGCAGACTGGTTGACATTTAACTAGAGACTTGTGAATGTGCATTTCCCTTGCAAATGTTGCAAGATCTCCCCCATTTAGTTGCAGGGTTTGCATGTCCCATGCAATACACGCACGTGTACCTTGCATCCATATTAAGCCGCTGTGGGGCCTGTATCTAGTTGCAGTCTATTCTTTGATGTTCAAGTAGTGACACTCTTGTTGGGAACATATACCTTGTTTGTAGGTGCAAATCTCTGCTACCAGGCTACGTTCATACTTTTCAACAATATTTGCAGCACACTTACCTGTGTATACACGTACTATGGGATGTTAGAGAAGCTTAAGAGAGGCTTTAATAAGGCTATGAAAAGTGTTTTGCCTCATATATGGGCAAACTAGATATGTGAATGGTGAAATTTCAATTCTGTTTTGTTGGTATAGTAACACACAGTGTCTTTAATTGTGTGGTCAGTAATAATGAGTATATTCTACTGATCTAGCTTAAAGCGTCCTCTGAAACTTTACATAGATTTCTCACTTTGCAAAATTTTGCAAAGAATATTATGCAGCCTGTTTGCTTTTAAGTTTGTTTGTTTGTTTACAGCATAACTCTAAAAGTACTGCACAAATGGTACTGCAATTTTTAGGAAGCATCAGAAATGTCACAAGGACCCAGTAAACATAAGAAACGTTTTAAAATGGTTTAAGTATTTACAAAACTTTTAAAAAACCTATTTAAACCCTATCTTATGGTTTTCTAAACGTTTCCAAGTAAACGTTTATGCTGTAATGTTAAAAAATGTCTTATATAAACATTCTCTATACAACTTTTTTACTGAAAACATTTATTAAATGTTTATAAATTAACTCAAGAAGCTAGGTTTGACTGGAAACATTTTTTTAAACATTTGTAAAATAGCTGAAGAAGTGAAGATTATGCTGGAAATGTTTTTCAAACTTTCACCATTAAATGTTTGATAAACAGTACACATAAAACTTTTAAACAAAATTTGTTGACAATGTTTTGTAAATCTTTGCTCTGAAAATGTTTTACAAACATTTAATAGCACTTGGTTTTCATGACCATCATTTAAAAACGTTTCTGAAATGTTTTCTATCAAATTTTTAAAAACATTCTATCAAAAACGTTTTTAAACCCATATTTTCAGAATGCTTGTTAAATATTTACCTTCAAACATGTCCAATCAAAGATGGCAGTGAGCAATAATAGGGGATTCTAAAGGACTTGGGTAAAAATTGCCCCGCATGCAATCTCTAAAAGTAAGAATTGAATGTGCACACAATTTCTAAGCCAGTATCTTACAATTCTAGACATAAAAATAAAATTTGAGCAACCTTAAAAAGATATTGAATTTGACCTCTGACCCCATTATTATTCAGACATTATTATGTTAATTTGTAACATTTTTCTAACTTTTATCATTAAACGTTTAGAAAAAGGTATACATAAAGAGTTTTTAAAAGATTCTATTTAAATGGTTTTCATACCCATCATTTTTTAACCTTTGCCAAACGTTTCCTTTCAAACGTTTGCAAAACCCAAAAATGTTTACTGGGGAAGAAATGATATAAATTTTGGCATGATTGGGTCAATATACTTGATTCTGGAGCAATTTTTCAGTTATGTTACCATAGAAATCAATGAGATGATTTATTTAATGCTCTGTAAGCAGATCGGCAGTTCAAACAAACAAACAACAAAAAGAATGAGTAATACACTTTGCAAAAAAAATGCAAAGTCTGCACTCAGCTTGCCTCAAAGTGCACTTGGTTTCTACACTGAAGTAAAAAAACCCTCCCGATTAAAGAGTTCTGTATTGACGTTCTAGATGCAAAATCAAACTGAGACTTGTTTTCAGGTAGTATCAGTTATATTCAAATTAATACTAGAAAACACTCATAGAATTCAGACCCCCTACCAAGAGTTTCCAAAAATTTCAGGTTTTTTATGTTCAAGATGTGATCAGGATCTGTCCAAAACTTTAGTCACTTCTTCCTTTGGCCAAGCACTACCTACATAAAAATCAGAAAGATCTATTCATTACTTTAGGAGTTATTGCAGACAATTGAATCCCCCAACATAACTTCCTGTCCAAGGCAATAAAAGTTGGTGTCCAACTTTCCACAAGTAAAGTACTATCCAGGTGACCATTCATTTCTCTCTACCTGAAATCTGCAAATGCTTACAATACATGAATCAAACGGTACAAATAAGATTTTTTTCTTTTTGATAACTACATGTCTTTTTTTTAAACTTTTTAGATATATATATTTTTTTTCGGGTGTTGTAGCGAGATAATAAGAAATTGTGTTATATTCACAATAGGCCAATACTTATTTAGAATTCATACTAAATCAATCAAATATAACATACTTAATATATATCATCAGTATAATATTGTTCATATTTATGAGTGATATATATATATTTGCTGTTTAGGTGCATTTGGGTGGGGAACACTTATGATCACTTGGGTCACTTAAATCACTTGCAAGTGATTATACATCCTCGTAATACATCCCAGAAAAACTTGGGGGGGAGGGGGGGTATTTCCAAAAATTGAGTATTTTTTTGTGTTCAGAATATGATCCAGATATTAAAAAGACCTTTTCTCAAAATGAAGACAGTTCTTTTCTTGCTCAAGCCCTACCCACATGAACATTTCATGAAAATCTCTTCAACCAAAGTCAACCAAGTCAATCAAAAAGCCAAAATGTTTGAAAATATATTGCAAGAGGGACCTTTGAAATTTTTGGATTGCTTTTTGCATCTGGACTATAATCCGGATCTTTTACAACATTTAATCATTCCTTCCTTTACTCAGGTCCTACTCACATGTCAGAAAGATTTGTTCGCAACTTTTGTAGGTATCGCGAACACAGAGACAAACGAACACACCCAATAACAAAATCTCAAGGTAATCACCATAACACAGACTGGTAATATCTATATGTTCACAGAAATATGTTGTATGAATCCATTACAGTTGCACAGACTTTATTGGTGCTTCAGTCAGAAAATAGCCTAAAAATTCCTTTATTTAAGGCTATTCTGTGATTGAATTGTTGATGAAAGTTCAAGCGTCATGTGGGTTATTTCAGTTATAAAACAGTGATGACTGTTATGTATTATTGTTTTTGCTTTTTCATTACCTGTTATGTCATTTTGTTAGACTGTAACAGCCTACGCAGTTCCCTTGTAGACATGCAAATGTGCAGAAATACATTTTAATTCACTGTACATGTCTCGTTATATAATGCAAAACAAACTAAACAAGAGCACTTGGAGATGAGACACCTCCGCCAAGGCATGTATCCATAAGTAAATGGGAAAATCTGGGTCTTTGATATTTTTTTTGTATCCAGACGGTGATTGAGGTCAGTCTCAATTTAATGGGGTTTAAAGTTAGACGAAGAGCCATCTTCTCACTTATTTCATAATTCAAACAAACAGACAAACAGATTGTCATGAATTTAATATTTGGGAGGGGGGGCGGGTGTAAATATGTGTCCTTTATTGGTTCACTGGCTGATTAAATTAGACTAAAGGCTACATGTACTCATATTTGGAATGTAATATAAAAAAACAGAAGTTATTAACATTCAGTTCCTCATCACCTGATGTACCTCTGTAAGGGTTAATCAGAGGCATAAATACAGATATGCTACATGTCATAAAAATGACAAGACTGAGAACATAACTTCTACTGTATAAAACAATAAATGTCACAGTTCATCTTTTGATCTGTGAAACTAAAACCCCAGACACATCAGTTCATCCACCCATCAACAGCCATTTGCTTTAAAATATTTCCTTTCATAATCTTTTGCTTTGTACAATGTACATATTTTTTTCAATGTAATTTGAAGCTAACATGATAGAGTGACACAAAGCATTGTAATACCTAGGTCCCATTTTTCCGTAGGGTGCTTTCTGTATGTATTTGATTTACACTTATTTTGCAGTCTAAGTTGCAAAATTGCATATTGAGTAGCAACTGAAAGCGAGGTATATACTGCTGGATATTGTAACATGGCACAAACCTCATCTTGGCACAAACCCGAAGATGAAATACTTAATAACAGTTGTGTTTGTATCACCCATACTCATGTATTTCCGTATACCATATAAGGTAGGTGAAGTGACAATGTATATAAATTAACTGGTTTTGGGTATTTCTGTATGCAAATTATGCCAAGTTGGAGCCCTGATTTCATGTAGAAATTATATTATCGCCCCTAAAACATTCTAAACATTTATTGTATCCACCAGAAGCATCCAGTAGATACTTTGGTTTAGCGTTTGCAATGCCGCCACCGCCATGTGTAGAGAGACGTTAACAGTCTCAGTGGAAAACTACTAGTGCTGGGAATCGCCTCCAATTTTCATGGTCGATTATTTGTCCATTTTTCCGAGCGATGATTGACCCATAATCGATTATTTTACTCCCTTATTGTTTATTATTTAAGAAACACTTTCCGGGATAAAGTATAGGTCAATTTGGTAAGAATAACGGTGTTCCGACATTTAGAATCTACCAAAAGCACCCACTTCCTGTAAATATGGCAGTAGACATAAACAAACTTGAAATTCACTTGGACAAAACTGTCAGTTTATTGAGTAAAAATACCTAAATATTTTTAAAATACGTGGATATTGATATAAATCAGGAAAGGTAAGATATAAGCTTAATAATCAATCATTAGTAAAAACGTTAATGACCGACCGCGATTCTACACTGTCCGCGACGATTAATCGACAATACGTCTAATCGCCACACCACTAGAAACTACACCAGCTAGCTTCACCAAATTTCCAGGATATCTTCATTGGGAGATGAGCATCTTTGGGATTGAAATTAGCCTCATTCTGAAAAACAAGATGGACGCCCTGGGCAATTATTTGAAAATTATTTACCTTTTTCTACTGGCTGGTTTTCATAAGTAGAAGGTTGAATCTTTACCTATGTAATATGTATAACAGATATACATGTCCTCTACAAGCTTGCATGGAGTGCCAAAGTACCCCATGTAGCGGACTTTAAAAGTGTCCATGTCTCCCTTATTGGCTCTAGATGTTTAGCATGTGAAACCAACCTATATTGAATCATGCGCTGAGAATCTTCTGTTGTGGTCAGATTTGACCTTGGGCCCCTCCTTCAAGGTTAAAAGTGCTCTTATTCCTTGCTTGTTATTGGTCCTAGAGGTTTTGAGTGTGAAATTAACCAATAGAAAATCGGGGGCTGGGAATCTTATGATATGGGTAGATTTGAACCTGGGTCCCTCCTTCAAGGTCAAACGATTGTAGTCAAACATAAAAGCACTTTTATAACTCGCTTATTATTGTCCTACAGGATTCAAGTGCGAAATCAGCTTCTAGGAAATCATGGGCTGGGAATCTTCTGATGTGGTCATATTTGACCTTGGGCCCATCCTTCAAGGTCAAACGAAGATAGCCAAACTTAAAAGTGCTTATAACTCACTTGTTAATGATCCTAGAGGTTTGGAGTGTGAAACCAACCTATAGGACATCATGGGCTGGGAATCTCGTGATGTGGTCAGATTTGACCTCGGGCCTCTTCTTCAAGATCAAATGAGGATAACCAAAGTTAAAAGTGCTTATAACTTGCTTATTATTGGTCCTAGAGATTTGGAGTGTGAAACCAACCTATAGGACATCATGGGTTGGGAATCTTCTGATGTAGTCAGATTTGACCTTGGGACACTTCTTCAAGATCAAACGAGGATAGCCAAAGTGAAAAGAGCATATAACTTGCTTGTTATTGGTCCTAGAGGTTTTGAGTGTGAAATTAACCAATAGAAAATCGGGGGCTGGGAATCTTATGATATGGGTAGATTTGAATCTGGGTCCCTCCTTCAGGGTCAAACGATTGTAGTCAAACATAAAAGCACTTTTATAACTCGCTTATTATTGTCCTACAGGATTCAAGTGCGAAATCAACTTCTAGGAAATCATGGGCTGGGAATCTTCTGATGTGGTCATATTTGACCTTGGGCCCATCCTTCAAGGTCAAACGAAGATAGCCAAACTTAAAAGTACTTATAACTCACTTGTTAATGATCCTAGAGGTTTGGAGTGTGAAACCAACCTATAGGACATCATGGGCTGGGAATCTCGTGATGTGGTCAGATTTGACCTCGGGCCTCTCCTTCAAGATCAAACGAGGATAACCAAAGTTAAAAGTACTTATAACTTGCTTATTATTGGTCCTAGAGATTTGGAGTGTGAAACCAACCTATAGGACATCATGGGCTGGGAATCTTCTGATGTGTTCAGATTTGACCTTAGGCCCCTTCTTCAAAGGTTAAATGAGGATAGCCAAACTAAAAAGTGGTTATAATTTGCTTATTATTATTACCTTGAGGTTTGGAGTGTGAAACCAACCAATAGGAAAGCAAGGGCTGGGAATCTTCTGATGTGGTCACATTTGGCCTTGGGCAAGGTCAAACGATGGTTCACTGGCTTTGGTGAGTTGTCTTTCCCTTGGATACAATTTGCATCGGTTCTCCGATGAGCTAGATCTAGTTGTTTTTGCTCTTTATTGATAAAATATATCTGTAACTTTCACTTTTGTCAATGCAGATTTTAATAAATTTAAACAAAAATCCACGATATTACACATAAAACAACTACATATAAAGTTTTATGCCCAAGTTATGGTGGGGAACAGAATGCAAAAACAGACACAAATTAGGAATTCTGTAATTTATTACATTACATTATTATATATTTATTACCGGACGACTACAGTTTCTAAGTCAATTTCCAATGTTTTGATTACTGCAGGAAACAACATATTTTTAAAGCAGCCATATGAATGAATTGAACATGTCTTTTTGGAGCAAAGGCAGTAGTTGATTACACATTTGAATTGGCAGGTATCTCTATGTTGTCAATGTTTAATTTATTGCATGGTGGGTGATAAAAGCACGCGTTGTAAAGTGTTTTTGTGCTGTAAACCAGTTACTGATCTGGTAAAAAGAAATTAAGCTTTGGCTTTATTTTGAGCTTACTGTAAGGCAGTTTCTTCATTTTTGGTGTGGTATACATGTCTTAAATGTAGTATTAATATGCTTACATCATACATTACAATCCCCTGTAGTTAAAACAACTGGAAATTTCTTTGTAAAAGCATCCCAGTGAAACATTGCACACTTTTACATGCTTCCCAAAATTGGGATTCTGCATTTTTTGCATACTTTAATACAGTTTTTTATACTTCCTGTGCAAAACATAAACATTGGTTTCTGGTCCAGACTGTATGTATTTCAACAAAGACATTCTTTGGGTAGGCCATGGCTAGAAGTCTTATACTTATCTCAGGGTTTAGTTAAAGTATTGGCTACAATTTCAGATATTTAGTGCATTTGGGCCCATGACATTTCGGGATAATACAAACCTACAATTTAAATCTGCCAGAAAAAAAAAATAAAACAGAAACATGCCAGTTTCATATTTAATATCTGAATACACTTGAGGTTTTACATATTTGGTTCTACACAGGATATCATTGCATCTTTAGCAGTCAGCAAACTCTGTCCAACTGTCATGTGCTCATTGAGGAATTTGGTGAAAACTAAGAGTAAAATATGTTCTTGCTCCCTCCCCACTTTCTCTTGGAGTACCCAGCTGGCATTTCCACTGTGATTGATCACTATTCATACGCAATTCACCTTGCATACCCAAAGGACATTTTTACAGCCTTTTAACGTCCCAGAATTTAGCAACAATGTAGTGAAAAAAGTAGTCCCTTCAGCCTGACAATATTTGTGTAGATTTTGACAGCAACTTAAGAACAGATCTCATTAGAATATGACACACAATGTCTTATTGGCAAAATTGGTGACTAAAGTGGATCTTAGAAATTTACTTCTTGAAATTTCCACACCTTAAACCCCAGTCACACTACAGGCAGTCCTTCAACTACAGTCCAAGGTTTGTATGTGACCTTGTGACTCAGTGTCGAAATGTCCATTACCTTGCACATTCCATGTAATTTTTGAAAATGTTTAAAATTTCTGCCTCTGAATTCAGAACTGTGAACATGCGCAGATGAATGCGAGCATGCCCATATAAATTTCTTGCTGTGGTCCACGGTGTATATAAGTCGCTGTGAGTCGGTTGTCTTTCTGTATAATACTGCAAGATTAGGTGAGTTGAGGTATTGGACGTTTCGCCACTTTGTCAACTTCATAGACAAACCTCAGATGGTAGTTGAAGGACAGGAGCATTTCGGCCAACATCTATAACTGTGAATTATACTGCCTGTAGTGTGATGGAAACATCTCGGAAGGTATGAGGCATTCTTGTAGGTGGTTGTGCTACCGAGTAAAACCTCTAACTGAGGGACGTACTGGATATAGAGTGACTGGGGAATAAGTTACAAAAAACGAATAGATTTACTGTGTATACTTTTCCCCGCCGTCATTCACCCATGTGACTGACATCAAAACCCCAACAGTTGGATCAATTAAACATTCAATTATGTATTATTACATTAACTGAAATGGTCAGCCATACAGACATGCTTTGAAATTATTAATTTTCACTCACCCAGTAATTATTAACAAGTAATTCATATAAACCCAAAATGGGATCCAGTTATACAAACAGCAGGAGGGCACTGGTGCAATATTAAGTGGATTAAGGCAAATAAGTTTTGCAAAGACCAATAATCCACCCATTTTGCAATGTGCCAACAAATCAGAAGTTGAACCAATGCCCTCGTGATGCATAGGTCAAGAATTGGTCATATGATTTTACTATGACAAATCACATAGACAATCACAAAAAAAGGTCAGGCTAAATTTGAGAAAAGTAGAAGAGATGAGGTGCCACAGAGGTCCTCATTTGGTATCTTTAGCGATTACAATGAAACATTAATAAATATTCTGCGTTCGGGTTTTTGCCATGATATGGTGCCAAGCACTAAATAAATGTGAAAGTCTATCCATTCATCTGAAATCCCTAGCCAGTCAAATCCTCACATTTATACTAACATACGCCCCTTGAATTGAAATAACTGTGATGAATTGTTAAACTTAGATGTATTTATTAGTAAATAGTATACACACCCAGTCAAGTTTGTACGGAGTGTATTTCTCCATGACCATTATTTAGATTTTGATTGATTGTCGGTTTATTACAATAATGGTGATCTGGCTGAGCTTTAAAGAAGGACATAAACACAACTTTTATGTTCTTCCATACTTTAATAGTCATAGCAAAACTGAATTATGTTTTGATACAGCCATTTGTTTAGGTTTGATAAAGTTTTTTAAAGATATCTTTGATGATACTTTAAAATCTACTCGTGCAGGAATTAAGGCAGTCCAATCTGAAGGCCAAGTAATGAGATGTAAGAGTGTATAAAGTGAAGTGTAAAGGCAGTTTGGGAGAAGCTATTTTACAAGACACTTAAGATTCTAAAAATATAATTAGTGGGTCAATTACTACATGAGGACGTAAAAGGCCCTTTCATAGATATATACAGTAAACTAGGAATAAAAGTAATAACTTGATAAAATGAATTAACATGTACAATTACAATAACATGGCCATGCAGCGTGCTAGCTGTGGGGAAAAATACATTTACTGTGAGGTCTGACACTTTACAGATAAGGGTTCAACATTGCACTACCAGTGTTATTAAAGGTCAAATCAGGGCACAAGGTGAACAAGGCACAAACAGTGCATGAAAGGTCAATATTGGGTAACAATTTGGCCTACATTAATCCAAACGGAGACCTCTCTTCTCCCGGGACCAGAGGAAGGGGTCAGGGCCAAAGAGGGTCAGAAATAAAATTGCCAAAGCACATAAGATGACCAAACTTATGTGAGTCACCAAAGTTAATTCACAATTGATACACAATTACTAAGTAATACATTAAACATTTAGACACCACACATAATACAGTGTTCAACCATGCAGCGTGTGAGCCTAAATAAAATTAATCACAAACTTTCCCATTTCATAACGGATTAGTAGACCAGAGCTGTATGAAAACCAGGCCAGGTGAAGGTCACCATAGGTAATACCAGTCCCAGTTTTGCTAAAGTGGACAGGTGCCCTGTGTATCCCATACCTTGTAATACACTTTCACAATCACTTTCCATTAAACTATTTTGTATTGGCTCATTAATTCTTAATTGTCTGTTTGTAAGTATTGTTTTCCTTTGGCCTTAATGTTTGTAACTCAATAATTCATCTAAACATGTGCCGTTTAAACTTCCGAGGTTAAATAATTAATCTGTATTTTTTCAGCTACTTTTACTGCTGACATAACAGAGCATCATTCTGCTGAAAGTGTTTCTTTGTTGATGTTTCCGCAAGTGTTTAAAGTTACAAAATCTAATTAAATTTGATGTAATGAAGCATTGGGAGACTACAGTTGGCAATAAGAGAAGTTTGGGCTTTTTCTGTTTTACAAGTTCTCTTTCCGTGCTTAACCAATTAATGTTTTTTGAGTTAATAAATATTCCAAAAGCTGACATCAAACTGATCTTATTCCACTATCAAGTTTATTGGCTCAAAAAGTAGCAGCTTTAAATATTACTGGTTTCATTTATGAGGGGGCGGGTGGGGGTGGTAGTGAGGGGCTTTGCATCACATCACAAAATTCCACTAAATAGTGTGCTGTTTAAAGAATTATTGGGGAATATGAATATGGGAAATTTTGTGTACAACATGAGATTAAAATGTGATTCTGATTTATTTGCTATAAGATTTTGGATCCATATATTGTAAACTGTTCAAAAACTATTAAGGCACAAATCCATAACACTGGATTTTGACCGGGACTTAACATCCCAACTCTGACCTCTGTAATCCATAACAGGAGCACTCAGAGAGTGCATACCTCCTTCAAGGCCCAATATCTCTTTTATTGGTTATGAATGCAATGACAAGAAATCTTTGTAAATATTCCTGGATCCAGACAGTGAACAGACGAGTGTGGTTCATATTTTAATTCCTTGGCCATGCCCATAACTCTGGATCACTGACCTTGACTGCCTCTCAACTCTCCTTACGATAAATTATTTCTGTTAACCAGCGCACTGAGTTCCTCTTTTTGGGGAAGATATTACGCTTGCAAAGCAGTAGGTTAAATTAGATTAGATATTTCTACATGTTTTTGCCACTTTCAATTTAATTCACTGTTGTGTGGTTAATGTTTTCTCTTTCATTTTGTAAATCATTCTACATTCCATCATCTATTTACTACTTTTATGCCCCAGTCACTCTAACGGTATGTCACGCGGTTAGTGGTTTTACTTGGTGGCGGAAGCACCTCCAAGGACACCACATATCTTCAGAGATTTGGTGCTTCATTCATACTACTGGCTCAAAAATCCATGGTTATAGGCATTGGGCGAAATGCCCCTTTCCTTCAACTACTGTCTGAGGTTCCTATGCGAACTTGTGATACAGTGGTGAAAAGTCTAATTCCTTCACTCACCTTGTGTCACCTTATTACACCAAAGCACGACCAACTCACAAGCTTATATTCACCGTGGACCACACCTTCAGTTACCCTAGGAAAAAAATCATCTACGCATTCTCACGGTGAGACGGTCAGAGGCGGAAATTTAAAATATTTTAAAACTTCTGTAGCACACGCAAGTTGTTTTGCAACTGGGTCACAAGATCACATATGGGCATCACGTGGTAGTTGATTCGCCCAGCACCTACTTCTGTGGGGGGGATACCATCTGTAGTGTGATTGGGGTTTTAGCTCCAAAATACAGTATTTTAAAATGAAGTAAATGGTCAAGGATATTGAGTGAGAGATAAGAAAACATTTTTTTAAAAGTTCACCTTTTTTTGTATATATGTTGGGGCATGGAGTCATTTATTCAAGTAACGACAGATGGAGCTACGGCGCCCATGTTAGACCATTGTGATATTTATCTTAACATGGACCAAGTTGCCATGACAAGAAGATCTTGTGTGCATGATTTATTATGTGGTGATCACCAGAAGATCATTTGAGCACTATTTTATTTTTTCGTGATGACGAGTTCATTATGAAGTGAGATGATAATGAGTTGAAATGATAATGAGGTGATCTGGTGATCACAATAAATAGGCGGTCATAACCCTAACATCACAACTTATCAAAATGACTGAAAATCTAAAACATAGTTGGATGTATGATGTTACAGTCTCGTGACTTAATTATGTATTCTGTGTTGAAAGTCAGAAGCCAAGGAGTTTTGAAAATGAATGTGTACCAAAGTAATGACAAGGACAACAATTGTGTTTCTGGAATTTTTCAGAATGCCTCCAATTAACACGTGTTTTGGTTTCATTGCAAAAACAACAAGAGTTTTGCTGCATGCTCTTGATTATTTAAAGGAAACAAACATAGACATGATTATCAGGTTCAAATGAACAAGTCTTTAAAAATATCAATTTGTAATCACATTCTTTTTATTTTTTCATTTTGTGAATATAATTAAGCACAAATTATTTCCCAGAACGAAATACAGTTGCCCATTGAAAGCATCATTTTTTTTGTAACTTTATCCAGGGAATTAATATTACTTTTTATAGCCTCTGTAATGATTAACACAAAAACAACACCTTTGTTCAGTGAAAAAATAACAGACCCCTCTTGACTTGATGACGTCAGAGTGCTGGACACCTGTGGACAGGGAATGGTGGCATCATTCTAATGGTGGTCTACAGGAAGAAAAAAGTGTTACCGTAAACTCAGATATTTACGTGCTGTTCTGGTCCTGTCCTGTCCTTCTATTGATACCTTCATCAGGAGGTTGTCTGCTCGTAGATTTGTCTGCCTGTATTTGCGATAACTCCAAAAGTAATTAAATGACCTCTTAAATTTTTTGTTTTAGTCTGACCAAAGGACGAAGTGATTACATTTTGTGAAAAATCCAGATCATATTTTGTATACGAAAAGTGGCCCCATGTTCGAAAATGAGCCCCAATTGAGGTTTGCATTCTACAAGTGCTTCCAAGTTCTGTATTCGTTCAAATATGTAAATCTGTAACAACAACGATAAATCACATGTGTGCTAACAATTTAGCAAAAGTCACAAAAACTAGGTTATATTGACGATAAAAATGACAAGGTACCAGTAGTGGTTACTTAAATGGTGACATGCCTGTCTTCTATTTGTGGAATCTAAGCCAAAAAGTGTCCCAATTTCTAGGAAAGGATGATAAATGAGATTCAGTTTGGTACTGACACAATTAAAAGATGTAAGGGATTTCCCCTTTCTTTGCCCATTCATAAATGGATAGAATTCTGACTGGAAGATTCTAAGTATCGGTTCTCACTGCTAGACTTTTCTGTGATACAGAAAAATGATATAGTTATCACTACATACACTGCCATTTTTGTGACCATTTTTAGGAGCCATAAATATGTTGTCGTTAATAGACTTAATGTGTATATATTAAATCAAAACTTAATCAAGATCACACCAGCCAGAAAAGGATAATTGTATAGTCAAGAGCTTAATGTTGGCTCTTTTGGTAACAGAACTCCCTGGGGAGAAAATGGCTGAAACGTGTCATCTAAATAGTACAAGGACTGAAAGATGATTAATGGGCTACAGGCAAATGTTTAGAGATTAATGCTAGCCATTGTGAGTGGATTTTTGTCTAGAAGCAAGGGATTATATGTTATCAAGTTATCAAAAGCAGTGTCTGTTTTCTGTTCTTTATGTAACAGGAAATGTAGTTAACATTTATAGTTTATGAAGAAGTCTTTATCTTTTTATCAACTGGTAAACACTGAGTTATTTAACTTCCTTATTACCCTTGCCCATTTGAAGTGGATGGGTGGAGGTATGGCAATCTGGTCTGTTTGTTTGTCTGTATGTATGTGTGATTTGGCTCAAAGATGGTCTGGATCCTGATCCCCAGTCCAGAATTGTTTTTGTGATATCCGCGAGTGGGTGTTTTTGCATTCTCAGATACTGCTTGTTGCATAAAAAGGTGTTATTAAAAACAATCACATAAGCAGATTGGTCATCGCCATTCAGATATACGATGCATAGAAGCGTTTACTTGAAGCTGAATAGATATGCATCCTCAATGGATTAATCCAGAGACAGAAATGGGTTTTCATTAAAATCTGGATCAATGTTCAAAGACTAGACACTTGAATGCATCCCAATCTAGAATTTCAGACTAGGAATCGCTGGATTCATATAGGAACCTATCTTGACCATCTCTTACCTTACTTGGAGTCCCCAGAACTTTAGATCTCAACCTATAGGATTTCAACAGGATTTCAACGTGGTTAGGCATATTGGGGATAGGGCAGGATGGGCTCATATTCCTGACTCTCCTAATCTATCGGCAATAAAGATGACAGTCAGGAAATCGCACGCATATAGCCACTCCAAATCATCATTTTGATCAAAGTTTGGGTGAGCAAACCCTGAGCTATATGCTATTAAAATATGATTTATCATAACAACAATACAATTAGTCATATTGGCCCACTAATCATGTTTCAGTTTTGCAAACATTTGAAGGGAATATGTTTGCGGTTAAAAATGATAGGAATAAAAACTATTTATAATAGAAGGTTTTCAAAACATCTTATGTTTTCAGTTTATTAAATGTTAAAAGTTAGAAAAACTTTACAAATGAATATAATAATGCCTCAAAATATTAATTTGGCACTGCTTAGCAATATTAACCTTAATTGGGACCAGAGTTCAATAGTTCAAATGCGTGTAGGCTGCTCACCAATGAAAATATTATTTTTATGTCTAAATTGTAAGATGGTGACTTAAAAATTGTGCCCCCCATTCAATTCTTACTTTTAGGCATTGCACGTGGGATAATTTTTGACTATGCTCTCTAAAATCCCCTATTATTGCTCACCACCATCTTTGTAAATGTGTGAAGGTAAACGTTTAATTAACATTCTGAAAATATGGATAAAGAGAAGTGACCCAACGGATGTTATCAGGAAATTCATTGCCGAGTTTTGGAGCATCATACGGACCACTAAAACCAAGATGGTTTGCATTATGTCCTGATGGTAAGAAAAACTGCATAACCTCATGGTCAACATTGTGTGGCTTTGCAGATTGGAAGAATTAGAATTGGGATATAATTGTCTTTTTGGTCATAAGAAAACCCCATTCCTGGTGTGTATTACATCATTATTAGATAAAGCTCTTGTATAACATGAGGGCTAATCTGGTTTGGGAATGGATACCAGCCCACATTAACCGCCCCACTGGTGAATACTAAAATAACACCTTTGAAGTCTTGAAAGCCTTAAAACAGACTCTAATTGCTTGTTATGACGTCAGTCTGTTTGACATAAGCTGAAGAATGGAAATACCGAAAGCTTCTATGTGTTGGCTAAAATAAATCAAGTTTAAGAAGAGTTCAAGCTTGTGGCTCGGGGTTCATATTTCTTGTCGCCGTAAATTGCCACAACTGCAAGAATAAATTGTTTATTTTTTTGCTCTTATTTTTTTGTATTTTAGTCTGAATTTGTTTTGATTAAATCATAGACTGATACATACCGATCATATGAATTTACGCTACACAAAAAATGCCAAGTGATGAACCTTTTACATTGTTTTTAAAAATGGGCGATAATATAATTTATGAATAAGTTGGCGCCATAAATCGGGACATAAACAATCAACATTCTTCTAACAATGCTTCATGTTTTACAGACATGTTCGTTCAAGCGTGATGTTTTGCCGTCCAAACGATGATGCGTAACATTGTGACGTAAGATGCAAAGGGTCAATAACAACAAGTAGTTGGTACACGGGTGGTCGTAATTGTGTCCGGTTCATAATAATGTCCGATTTTTATTGGAGTTTATTTTTTAAATGTTACATCCAGAACTTTGAATATTTTTTTCAAATTATATTCATTGAGATTGATTTTATTTCATGAAAATGTTAAAAATTGAACTAAATCCCCAAGCTGAGTACATTCACGTTCAATAAAAAATTAAAGGACACAATTATGAACCGGACACAATTACGACCACCCGTGTACTCTCTATAAGCAGTTTGTTGGGTACTGTTTCATGGTATATTTAAATGTCTCCTGTCTAACAAAAACTTAACATACAAAAAGGGGAGCATGTGTTAGCTCAGAGTGCTTAGATTGTTGAATAGTGATTACAGTGCTCTCTGAAAAATAAAATCAGTGTCCCTATTGTCTTCACAGTGGGGAATCTAGCTTGTATTTTTCACTGTGTTCTGTAGTTAACTGCAGGCAATTAGCCACAGAATGCAAAGCTTTTTAAAATCAGAAACAGGGTTACTAGTAAAATAGGATGAATAGAAAAAATATCTAAAACTACCTAAGATGAAGGAGGGGGAGGGGATGGTACAACAATCAAATATGATATAAGTAGAAATTTTTGCACTCAATCTGTTCTAATAGATTCTACGTTATTTAAAGTAAAAGTCGTGAAACCCAAAATACTATGAAAGCCTGGAACCGCCATCCAAATTCAAAATTCAAAATATGAAATATGCTATTTGGAATTCCAAATATGTATTCGGAATTCCAAATACATATTCGGAATTCCAAATACGTATTCGGAATTCCAAATATGGTCCCTCCAAATGACAGAGTCATCCTTCCCATATTATCTACTAGCAGAACCAGTCTAGTACTATGCTAGGTGGAGCATGGTACTTCCTTCCTGTCTGGATAGTGTGACATCACGGCATCTATTTTCATCATCTAAACCTATTCAGATGCAAATACATATTTATACTTATTTAGTAAGTCCATAGCATGGTCAGTTGGGAGGACCTCACCTGTTCATTAGGTAAGGTATTAACTTATAAAAATTTAATTTTATTGCGTTAATACATCCTATCCAATGGACAATTTGGTAGAATAACTACCGCTTGGTAGGCAGGTCAGTTACTAGGGACTACAATTGAACTGTAATATTAAGACAAAGGTATCCTTAAACAGGACTGTAGCCAGTCCCATAGGTTGGTCACCTATGTCGGCAGAATACCAAATTTGCCCCTCCCCTTTTTTACAGACCTGCTCTGAGGTAGAGATAGAGAGGTATGAGTTCAATCCCTGGAAATAAACCTCCTAAAAGGAACCATGTCATTGATTTGATGTTCATGATGATGATCTTTTTTAATCTCTCACCAGTGGCTGAAAGATGTGGTCAGGGGGTTATGATATGCCTTCCATACATGCATCTGTCTGTGCATCCCTTCGTCATGTTAAACTTTTTAGATAAATCTTAATATCTCATTAATTTATGAAGATATCTTCACCAAATATGTAGGGGATGTTTATGGCTATGAAAACATGTCTGTGCAAATTTGTAGCCTCATTTTGAAAATAAAATGACCCCCATAGGCGATTTTTTGAATACGATAAAGATGCTCTAAGTCTTGAAATATTACAGAGAGTTTCATCAAAGTTTCAGAACCACAGGTAAAGTAGCCTTCAGTGAGAGCGATGTTGAATTTCTCCATCTTGCTACACAGCCAGTCATCTGAAGGGACTTCACCAGTTGGCTTTGTCCTGGAACTGGCAAGGGGATTGTCATGTTGAGATGAGGCTGAACCTGGTGCCACCCTATGAAGGACCTGACCCCTCTGATGGGCTCCCAGTAGTTCTGCTCATCACTCAGCTGTTGGTCCAGTTCTTGCTCTGGTATAGCAGTATCCTGATCAGATACCTCGCCCTCTTCCTCCATGAATTGAGCAGGGGAGGATGGATAGCTATGCCACTCCAGATCAGAATCTGGGTCCTGTGAGAGAGCAGCACCAACCAATGAAGATATGGGCCGGACACTCTTGCCAGTAAGAGTCTGACTGGTGTTTTCTGAACAGCCAGTCCGGTGACTTGAAGGTTTTGCATATCACTGTAACTGGTAGCAGTGTGTTACTTGGTGATGTGACTGTAAGACTGAGGCAAAGACATCTCACAGGGACAATAACAATCTGGCTTCTACTAGCAGCTTCGTAGACTGGTGTAAAGGTAAATTCTCCCCCTGGAAATCTTCCCCTCCCCCGGGTGGAGAACATCCTTGTTAATCCTGTCCACAACCACAAGATCCTACCCCCATCTCATCAAACAGAAGCTTCTTTAGGGTTAAGATGAAAAAAATATCTTTGGAGTCTTGGTAAACTTTCTTTTAAATAAACCAGCATATTATGCACAATTAAATTCACATAAACCTATATATAATACACAAAAAATAAATCACCAGGTTAAATCACCGGAAGGCTAAAAGCTGGATCACTGGAACCAGTAGTAGGCTGAGTCTGACTGCTAGAGACCTGAATGACTGGTCCAGTAGACTGCACAACACTGGAACCGGTAGCAGGCTGAATTGGTGGTATGAAGGGTCTCTCAGATGTCACCACAGTTGTAGGCTGTGAAGGTCTTTGCTGGTGAAACCGGCATAGTGAAGATCTTGGCTAACGGCATTGTCAGCCAGGCACCAGTCAGGCACTCCCCTGCCATTATCAAGCAGACTGTGATCCTGTGCTATGAGTTCTCTGATCAGGTGTTCCAGTCAGGAGTCTCCTTAGAGCAACTTTTATCAGCTTGCCATTGCAAGTCACATAACACCTTTGAAAACTGTTCACAGTCCGAACCCCTAGGAGCAAGGATAAGGGAGATATAAGGTCTTTTGTAATAAGATAACCCCATTTAACATTAAACATGTGATATGGCAGCCATTTTGTTTTTGAAACTAGGTCAAAATTACTATCAGGCTAGCTTTCCTAGCCATATATCTTTTGTGCAATATTTCAAGATTTAGAGCATTTTTATGATTTTTCAATCACTTGGCAATTTTGCACACGTTTTCATAGCAATAAACATTCCCTACATCTTTGGTCAAGACACCGGCAACCGACCTATGGGACCAACTAGAGTCCTGTTTAAGGCCACCTTTGTCTTAATATTACAGTTCACTTGTAGTCTCTAGTAACTGACCTGCATACTAAGCGGTGAGGTGAGGCCCTCCCAACCGACCATGCTATCGACTTACTAAATAAGTATAAATATGTATTTGGGTCATATTTGGAATTCCGAATAGGGTATTTGGAATTCCAAATACGTATTGGAATTCCAAATAGCATATTTGGAATTCCAAATACATATTTGGAATTCCGAATAAGGTATTTGCCGAATAGCGTATTTGGAATTCCAAATACATATTTGGAATTCCGAATAAGGTATTTGGAATTCCAAATACGTATTTGGAATTCCGAATAGGGTATTTGGAATTCCAAATACTGTATTTGGAATTCTAAATATGTATTTGGAATTCCAAATACGTATTTGGAATTCCAAATACCTTATTCGGAATTCCAAATACCCTATTCGGAATTCCAAATACATATTTGGAATTCCAAATACCTTATTCGGAATTCCAAATATGTATTTGGAATTCCAAATACGCTATTCGGAATTCCAAATACATATTTAGAATTCCAAATACAGTATTTGGAATTCCAAATACCCTATTCGGAATTCCAAATACGTATTTGGAATTCTGAATAGGGTATTTGGAATTCCAAATACATATTTGGAATTCCGAATAGCGTATATGGAATTCCAAATACTGTATTTGGAATTCCGAATACGTATTTGGAATTCCGAATACGTATTTGGAATTCCAAATAGCATATTTCATATTTTGAATTTTGAATTTGGATGGCGGTTCCAGGCTTTCGTAAAATACAGTGCTCTTGGAGAAAAAAAAATTGTCTCAAACTCAATGCCAAAGTCACATTACAGACGGTATTTCTAGCTGTTATAGATGCTAAGAAAAGGAGAGGCAAAATTCTGCACTTCCTGCCTAACTTATTGCCATACTATAGAGAATCTGAATTGGGGACAACTATGGCCACAGTTGGAACCAGAAATGATACTGTAAAGCTGCAGAATATGGTGGTAAGAACTGCAGAAATGATAGGGCATCCTACAGTTGCCCTACATAACCCGATGCCTCCTATGGTTTGTAGAAATTTTCAGTTTAATACTTCCATGTGTGTGACTATAGAAAGTTGAGAATGCAACAGTATGCCAACTTTAGTGATAGAAGCCTGACAGTACCTGAAAGAATGAGGGGTTAGACAAAATTTACATAAACGTAGGCAATACAACCTGTAGTGTGACTAGATCATAACCATATTTGAAGCATTGCATTCGGTTAATTTACTATATGTAAATGATTCTTGAGGCATAGACCGAATGATCTTAGAACGACTTTGGGTTTTTAGCAATCGCAACTTCTCTATATTGTTCCTTCAGGCATAAGTCAAAGATAAAGAATTATTTAAATAAACGATCAAGGAGCAATATTTTCTGTTTAAAATTAGAGACTTTCCAAAAAAAAAAAAAAAAAAAAAAATTACTATCATGTCTAAGTATTAAAGATTTATAATATTTAATTCAAATCTAAAATAAAACGACTTTGCAAATAATACAATATTCCTGATAGCATTACAATAATATAGAAGCAATAAAAGCAGCTTTATGCCTGAGCATCTTATTTTGACAATGCAGTATAAATTTATACTGAGATATTTAATGCAGGGAATAAAATGTTCCCAATTTGGAGAAAGACACATTTGTAAGCAAAGATGGCACTCAAAGGCTTACCATTTCTACCTCCCTTAAGGCAGTTCTAACATGAAGATCTAGTTAATATGTAAGATTCCTACTATGTAATAAGATACACCCCCATACCAAGAATAGTCATTAAAATCACCAGCCCCACTAAATATATAGGTATCGGCCTAGTAAGTACAGTAACCCATTGAAACATTAGTCATTCAAATAAGCAGTGCATATTGTGAAATATATTTCCAATTTTCTGATAAAAATATGTGATTTATGTATCAATGCTTTAATTGCGCTGGCCTCTGCGGTAATTAATTATGGTTCTTAGTTCTTTGTTACTGTGGTTGCTGGTTCAAATCCACTATATAAATGTGGGGGGAAAACATCAGCATGTCTCAATTTAACTGTACCAGCTTACAGGGATATGGAAAAGGTAAGGTTGTTCTTCAGGCCTAGTGGCTCATATAATCAGTACTTAATTCTGATTTCTTTGGCATGAATCAACCCAGAGTATAACTACTGCCCTGAACATGTTCTAAAAACTCTCAATTGGGCTGCCTATTAGACATTATTTTTGTATATAAGATAGCCCGTCCTGGTGTACATCTTCCTACAAAGTGGTTATCCTAAATATTTTGAACTTTTTCTTAAGCCTAGACGTCATGTGGACAATACTCGTAGAAGTCAATCTGATGGTGCATTGAGGTTCGACACTTTACAGCAAAGGTTCGAATTACAGACCCTCCTCTCAGAAGTCCTATACTCTGACCACAAAGCCACAGAAACCACTATAGGGATGTAATACTTAATTAAAATCTGTGTGGTTCTACACTGTATTTGCAAAATTCGCCAGACTGTGAGCAGACGGTCATTACCATAGAGATAAAGTAATAATGATTATCCCATATTATTTATGTATTCTTTGTAGTGGATACATGTATTCAGTTTTTTTTCAGATTCCAGGACACAAATCTGAAGTATCTTTACACTGTAAATACACTGTAAATGCATGGTATTAATAAAAAAACGAATTTCAACTATATAAATGTGGAAAAATTCACCATAACAGCTAGCTGATTTCAAGATAATCCGAACCGAATTACACACCTGAGACCCCACATTCAGAAAAAGCTCATGACAAAGTGTGAAAATTTTTCCTAATTTCAATTTTAAGACAAGATAAAGAATCTGTGTGAATAGAGCCTGCGGGAACAAATTTTTTTTGTCCAACTTTAGCCAATTGAAAACAGGGTTACATTGTATACACAATACACACATTGCATTTTTACCCTTGATTTCCAAAGGGGATCAAGGTATTGGAATAATGTCTGTATGTTTGTTTTCCACGTGCATAACTCAATAACTACACATCTGGGTCATATTACAAAACACACGGCAGGATCTAACTGGGGCTTGGTCCTTTTAAAATATGATCCAGATTATAAATCCAGCATTGTTTTTGAGATTTTTTTTCTGAAATATCCACATGCATAACTCAAGAACTATACAACAGATCTGAGGCATATCTCACCTCAAAGTGGATCTATCTCTGGCTAAGGAATGCTCAAGATGATCCAGATTGGGAATCTGGAATTATTGTATCCACCGGAGACATCCGGTGGATACTTTGGTTTAGCGTTCGCTACGACGCTGAGGCCGTCGCCGCATTTAGACGCTCTAAGAGGAAAACTACACCAGCTAGGTTCACCAAATTTGCAGGATATCTTCATTGGAGGGTAAGCTTCTCTGGGACTGAAAATAGCCTGATTCTGAAAAACAAGATGGCCGCCGCGGGCATTTCTTTGAAAATAATCTGCATTTTTGTACTGGCTGTTTCTCTTAGGTAGAAGGTTGAATCTCATCATAGGTGATATGTATAACAGATATACATGTCCTCTACAACCTTGCACACAATCTTGTGATGTTAGATTTGACATTGACTCCTCCTTCAAGGGCAAATGATGGTTCACTGGCTTCGGTCAGTTGTCTTTCCGGTGGATACAAATTTGCATCGGTTCTGTGATGCATAGGTCTAGTTTGTTTTAGTTTTTTTTTTCAAAAAAATCCACATGCATATCTCAAAAACTACTCATTGGATTGAGATTATATTTATACATAAGGTTGAGTCTACCCATAATCTGGCCCATCCAAATCTGGATAAAATAACGAGAATTTTTTTCCGAACACTCATATGCAAAAAAAGAAATATTTTTAAAGGGAGAATGTTATTCTATAAACACTTTATTCACTTTCCCCACCAGTTTTCAGTTTTGGTCGCAGTAAGATGTCTACGGCTTTTCTTCTCAATTATTGCCCCACACCCAAAGTGGCGTCTATTTCTGGGCTAAGGTTTGTCAAAGGAATCACACTGTCTGGTTCTTATTTATCACAGAGACCACGTGGTCACCATCAACTGACTGCCTACTCAGTGTTACTGCTGTTTTCTCTGACTATTTACAATGATTTGGCTTCTGCTCAGCTACTTACAGTAAGAACAGAAAATTGCGCCCAGAAAACGATTAATGGCCACTTCAACCATTAGCTTTGTTTATGGATTTTGAGAACTTCCATGAGCCAAAGATCTAGTCACCAATATTTGTAGTATTGTTGAATTTTAATGGATTTTATACAATGAATCATGCACAAGTAGAACAGAGTATTGTCACAGTGTCACAAATGCACCAAGCAGTGCTTGGGGAGTGCAAACCCTTGCCAGTGGGATCTGGAATGATATATTGGCGAAAAATTCCAAAAAAGTATTCCGGTGTCACAATGCAGTTCTGGATGATCATTCAAGAGGATCATGACACACATAGACCTCACCTTCTGCGAAAATATGATCCCTGATCCAATGCATAGGTTTTGAGTTATGTGCATGGACAAAAAACAGCTAAAAATGAACAAAATTACAATACCCTTGCCCCTCCTATCCACGGGCAAATTATAAGTAACTTAAATGTATGCATCATGCCAAAGTCCTTTTTTTCTAAAACACTGTTGATCTGTATCTGGAATTCTTCAGCATCATAAATCAGTCAAAATATGTCTGCGGTGTTCTTGCCTACAATTATCTGATAGCTGTGTTATCATGTAATGGTGTAACAGGGTTTACTGGACTGTGTTAATGTCTAATATTATTCTATCATCTCCACATGATAGTGGTGAAATAGATAACTCACTTGCCTTCGAACTGTTTGGCCAAGATCTGAAGTGGAAAAGTTGGTAGATATGTCACTGTGCCGTATTACATTGTATGGGTCATATTAGGACGGGCATTTGATAAGATGGAGGAAGACAGTGCATGCTAGTTGCTCAATATTTGGCAATTAAAATCTTTTGACACTGACCAACAATTTTTTATATTTCAGATCAGGCAAAAAATGGACTAATGACCCTAGAGTTGGAGACTAGTGTGCAATCTTTTTTTAGAAAACAAATAAGAATAAGAACAATAGTTAAGAATATGAATTTATAAATTGCTAGAAGAAAAACAATCCAGTAAATTGGATACAATAGCTGTGTCTAAGGCATAATTCTCAGAGTTTTGTTCGATTTTTCTGAAAGTTTTCGCAGAAAATGTCTGTTTTAAGAATATTTCTAAGAATAAGTGTGTAAGTAAATATTAACCCTAGTTTAAAATGTAAAAACAAGCTAAGCCTACAACCAGGCTAATCTCTTGTTGCTGCTGAAGTCTCCATTTTGACCTGGTGTCTTGTGTGTGTGTCTGTCTTTCAATATACAATCGAATGTCCCCATGGTTTTGGCTGGTCCAGAGAGATTAAAGGAAGGTCTTGTAGCCTGTATTAACAATGTTACACACACAATGGGTAACTCACAGATAAAAAGGTGGGGGGGGGGGGGGGGCTGCAGTTGGAGGGCTTGGGCCAGGATTGTCAATACAGCTGCTACTCTCGTTGACCTAGTAGCCAATTATTTTAGTGGATATATAATGCTGACTTGCCTTGCTGATGTCTTCTTAGATTCCATTGGGCGAGGCTGCATTAAAGTATACCAATGCATATATATATATAAAACATGTTCCAATAAAGAATTTATTGGGCAAGTTGTATAAAAGAGTGTCTGCTATTCTTTATACTTCTAAATGTGTTAAAACTCTAGGGTGTCATACTGAAACTGCGTGGAAATTAAGTTAAGTTTTCACTCAAAGATTTTTGGTGATGGGACAGACATAAAAACCGAAGGATGTCATTTATTTATGGGATGATTGTACTGTGCTGAGTCGGATTGCCCCAGATTTATTAGTGGCAGGAAGAAATCCCCCCCCACCCTGATATCCCTTCCACATTGGCTATTTACACGTTTTTGTGTAATGTATCATTCAGTTTTCACTGAATTTGCTACAACTTATCCATTTTTTCTTCCTATTCATGTTCATGTGTGTTTAGTAAATATATATCTAACATATGTCTCCTATGTCAAAATGGGGCCAATATATATGCATTGGATTATTCAAATGGTTTTATTTTTGGCCTGGCTTTGTTTTCGTGTGATCGGCAGGTGGAATGTGTGTGCACACACATTTGTGTCTGAGCAAATGATGGGGAATTATTCTTTCCCTATGCTTGTTTGTGTTTTGGACTGAGAGTAATCACAGAAAAAGGTCACAAATACACATTGCGTCTTTATGTGTGTGCCAGGCACTCCAGGAATCAATGGAGCTTCAAACAGGTTCAGTATTTGGGGAGAAAAAGTGTCAAGAGCTCCTCCCATTTCCGAATGTTGTGGATAATAAGTGGCTATTTGAATGAAAAGGGCGGCTTTTGTGCAGCACGGCAACAGGAGTGAAAAAAAACTCTGTCTTTCTGGAATGTATCATTATGTGAATGGAAACAATATCTCCAAAATAGCTGGCATCCAAGAATTTGTGTTAGGTCAATTATCCTAAAGAAACCCAGCCGTATCTGTTCCTGGTTTTTATATTTCTTCAGTACACATATGCATAGGACTAGCAATGTAGGGTGCTCAGAATTCTTTAGAAATGTGCACTGTGTGGTGATATATATATTGCCTGAGGAGTAAGCATGACAGAGAAATTAGCATTTGGAAATACTTAATACTTGGAGTGCTATCTGGTCAACTCTAGCATTCAGATGGTCTACAGGTATCCATCAGTTTTATGGAGCAACATTTCAACAGGAGGTAAAACTCTGTGTATGTATTTTTTGTTCAGACAAAATATACTATTATTGCAGTTCTACAAATAGATGTTATCAGTCTAACTAACTTGATAGATTACAAATTTAGTTCGTACAATTACATGCATTACTGACGAGTATGTAGTGTATGTACAATTATGATTGCTTTATATTAAATATGAACTCACTTTTGGCCTAAATAATACTATGTATGTGCATGCTCATCAATATTTATCAGTTGAATTTGGGAAATGAAGTACCCATACCCAGGAGACATATCAGCTATGAATTATAAAAATCATGTATTTTACTTACTCAAGCTTTTTTTTTTTACATAATTAGCAATGTTACTTCCACATATTTGTAATTCTGCACTCCCCACTTTCATTTCTATAAAAGTGATATGTTTAGTGATATGTTGGGTGCGAGTTGTTTTGGTCATGACTTGCAAGCATACCAATTACATGCGGTTACCATCTCAATGATAAACTTAAGTCTTATTGATATCTTCAATGAAATTGAATTGTTATATACTTAATTTGTGTCAGTGTATATATATTTCTAAATTTAACTATCCAGGTGTATTGAGTAATTTATCAACATCACTGATAGACTAAGTGGACCAGTGGTTAACACGTTTGGCAAATTTTAATTTAACATTTTCATAAATTACACATATTCACTGTAACATATTTTTATGGTGTGACAGAACTTAATCTCAAAGAATTTTAAATTGTGCCAACAGAGCATCCAGAGGGTCTAGAGAGGTTTTAAGTGCTATCAAAAGAATTTCAATCCAGTCAAAAGGCTTTCAAATTTCATTGACAGAATTTAAAGTTTTGTCACAAAAAATTAAATCCTGTTGAGATTTATAGAGATTATAGAGATTATAGATGATAGTCGGTCCACATTTCACAGTGTACAAAATTTTTATCAACATGCATTTCGACCATAATCTCATCACCTATACAACTTAAATTATCACAGCTAATATAGAAAAACTTTAGTTATGTCAAGTTATACTGAATCTAATACATGCCAATCAAGCTTGTATACCTTAGAAGAGGTACACTAGAGTAGAAGAGTAGGTTGCAATTATCTAGGTCAGAGGGATATATTTAGGAAAACCCAAAATTAAAGAATATGGTAGGGGAATTAGATAGATGAAGAGGTAATTAACTCTTACAATTAACTAGACAAGAGCAAAGGAAATACTCTAGAGGGACAAAAAAATAAGAAAATTGAATAGTAGTTTGACAGACCAAGGTAGAGTGAATAAGTAAAAAGAGCAAACCAAAAGAAAAAAAAGTATGAACAACAATAGCAAAAAAACACAAACATAAAATAGAGCCTGTAATTTAATTTCTGTCAAAGAAAGTTGAAATCAAAGTTCGAGAGAATAAGGATTTTATTTTTTAAATTTTTGTCAACACAGCAATCAGTTGGAAGTTCTGTTAAGATGATTTATATGAGACAACACACATATTGGATATACTGAGTTTCTGTTTCCTTATGACCCCTAACTACTAAGCAATTGTAAAATCCTATCTTTGACCATTTGATCTTCTCAACTAAATTGTTCACAGGTTACAGCAAGAGGTGTTGTATTGTGTGGAAATGGCGATGGCTATAATCCATCAAATATCTCAATAAACAAAGTGATCAATGTTACAATCAAATCTGTCTGAACAGAATGATCAATTCCATTCCATCCAGTGGAGTGCCAATTGAAAGCACCTGATGTTACATGGTGCTGGCTTACACAAATAAAAAACATCACATTTCACACACAAATGTACAGAGAAGCAGTTTATTCTTATCACCTGTGCCAGCTGCCTTACTGGTCAGTGTTACTGTGTGTTTATATTACCTGTCTAGGTCTATATACAAGCTTAAATCAATACTTGTTTTATAGCTTTCTCTTAGGGCAGTGCAACCTTGTCAATCTTTGCTTCAGTGGCAAGAGGTTTTGGAAGTTCGCTGTCAAGTTTATTGCCACGGTTTTACTCTGTCAAGGTTTGGTAGGTTTGCCATATGCAGAAACCTATTAAACGTAAAGGAAAAAAAACCTAAGAAAGTACTGTCTTGTTATTCTGACACAGCATTACATAGTAAGTACAAAATAGCCTTTTCCCAGATATGTATGTGTAATAGACAGATATTCCAATCACCTATGTCGTGCTGTTCAGTTTTAATAACCCCAACCCATAAAGGCTGGGGTTTTGTCGATCTCTGACCCTAATGGCTGTCGGGGCTGGACGTAAAATTTATTGGTGTTCCAAAGCCTAAACCCATGCATAGAGTTTTACCACATTTACAGGATATGTTTAGCCTAAAAGAAAATTTACAAATGATTAGGTTTTGGGGAATATCTAGCTATGGCTTTTGCCATGACAATGTTTTAAAGATTTTTTGGTCTTAAATGTTGTGGGTATTCCACAGCCTAAACTTATGCATAGATTTTCGCCAAATTTTCTTGACATGTTTAACCCAAGAGGATCCAGAGTTGATTACGTTTTTGAGAGTATCTGACAGTGGCTGTTGCCATGACAATGCTTTTAAGACTTTATAGTTTAAATCTCTTTATTAAAAAGAGGGGACTATTAAACTTGTGTTATTAGAGTTGCATTTCATATGTGTGTCAGTGCTAGAGAAACCTTTGCTTCGTAATAAGCTTCCATCTGAAGTGACAGATCCTTCCTATTGTTAAAATAAATCCTCATGTCATGAACAAATAAAATCTGTAAATTTATTTTACCCCTGTAACTTGTGTAACCACGTCTAGTTTTACATATCCCAGCATATTTATGTAAGTAAGAGACAACCTCTATAAAACAAAGGAGAGGACAAAGTGGCATGGGGGTAACATGCTAACATCTCACGTCTGAGATCAGAGTTCGAATCCCAGACCAAACTCAAATGGGAAAGCTGGTAGAAATTGTTGATGCTTTACAGAAGAGAAGAACCTTGGACAAGTCTGTGAACTGGTTCTCTTGCCCTTCTATATGGTGTAGGAAAAATGAGTTAAAATTTCAAATTTGGCACGTATTATAAAAAGTTGGTTGCTGTATTTTCAGCATATGTTTATGCTGCATGTTTATTAGATGGACATTGACTGTTTATGTATATAGGTCTTAATAGGTCTTAATAGGTCAACTAAATGCCATGTAGAAAGTGACTGCTGTCAAAATTTAATTGGCTAAAACTGTACTTCCCTTGAAAAATGGTGATGAAATTTGACGCTGATTGTAAAATTCTTGAAATAGAATGAAAATTTCCGTTTCTGTCAAGTCTATATCAAATCTGTGCTACACTATCATATTTTCATTAATCTGCGTTTTCTTCATTTATGCAAGTTGCACCTTGCTTAGATTTATATGGATAGAAGGCCCACTCTTTGTGTTTTAATTGGACTTTCTTTCAAGCTTATATGGAGTTTCTACAAAGATTACGGGGCCACGGTGGCAGAGTGGTAACACTCTCGCCTCCCACCTCTGCGGCCGGGGTTCGATCCCCGTCATGGCCGTAAGTGGGAAAGCTGGTAGTTGCTTACCGTTGGTCGGCAGTTTACAGTACACAACCCTAGCGAACTCTATGTACTGGTTTCCTCTGCCCTTCCAACTACCCGTCGTGATATGACCTGTACAGTGTTGAAAGCGACGTAAAACCCCAAATAAATAAATAAATAAATCTACAAAGATTACATTCTGGTACACAGAGCAATATGTAAATCTCTGAGATTAGAATATTAAACAAGTTTATTAAATTTCGCAATCCCGGGCAATACCCAAATCTCCTAGATTGGATTTTGTACCAGTAGAAACTCCAATTGGACTCTCTACCAAGTTTATGTTGGTAGAAACTCCAGTTGGACTTTCTACTGGTAGAAACTCCATTTGGACTTTCTACCGGTAGAATTTGAAATTCTACCAGATTGGACTTTCTACCATGACATACACACACAGGAATATTTCTAATTTAATATGAACTTAATATCAAAACACTTGTCGGCCTGACTAGTGCAGATATTGGTATTACAAAATTGGTGTGATCTTGCTGCTTCCAACATATTAATACCTGATGAAGTGCCCAGGGGACACTTTTCCATTTTAAAGTCAAATAAGTGTAATCACTTTTATTTGAAGGAAGTCGACAGTTGTAAGGATTTATAACATCATTGTGTACATGGAAATACATCCTAATATTTCAAGGTAAGTTATGGGTTATAAGGTTTTCTGAATCGTCCATGGGAGAATTTTCAACGTTCAAATTCTGTAATTTTACATATTTTGTAGCTGTGTTGGGTGATACTTAGAAAAAAATTAACGTATTATTGTGAAGATAGTACATATAGTTATAAAACGTTTGCAAAAGCCAAGTTTTCATTTGCAATATATTCTGTGTAGCGAGATATGTCCAGCACTTGTAGTGGCTAGGAATATGATGTTAAAGGTTTGCAAATCTCGAAGTTACTGGGGTCATTTTGATGCAGATATTTCAAGTTATATGGCCATTTATGATGTTTATAACTCAGTAAATATAATTAAACTAAGATGATTGTGGTTATATGTTACAAAGCATTATTATATCCCCTGATGAAAGTTGGGGGATATATTGGATTCAGCTCCATCACGCCACCACTATAGAAATTTCTTTGCGTACACATAACTCAAAAAAAGATCAATTTTTTTTTCAAATTTAGTATTGATGTTAAGGATGGCCAAAGAAAGATACCTATTTTAAGGTGACCTTAAATTTCCAAAAATAAAGAGCTCATGGCTAATTAAGTCAGAAATGGATCTTTGACCACATTAAGTCCTCTAGGTCACAAACTATGAGGTCCATCGAGCTAAACATTTACCTGAGAACATGATAATACGTTCTTCTTACATACGTCAAAATCAAGACTCTAAGGTGAGGTCTGTGTATCAGCCACACAAAGATCTAATCTGGGGACATTTTTTCTATATTTTTCACATATTTTGCCCTGTTACTTGGAAAAAGTATGTGTGACCAGCCTCAGACTGTATTAGGTATAACTTTTACATGTGATCTTTGTGGAAAATTTGAGGCCTGTAGCTTTAATTTTAAGGTCACCTTAAGATTTCAAAAATGCCCAAAGAAACCCAAATTATGTACTTATTGCCAATTTTAAGCCCCATAACTGTCTCTCACCTATTTGAAATATTAGTTTTTTTATCAAACATCACTTCAAAGCTCGTTTTATTGGTTTTCATGTAAAGCTTTAAAAAATCTGTTTGCTCACAAATATGTGTATATTATACCAGAAACATGAGAATTTCTGACATCAAAATTCAAACCATTGCTGGGTATGTTTTAGCTGAACTACCATGATTGACTTGATAAAAAAGAAAATCTGAATGAATCTTAATCATAATGCATGTGGACAACATTTTGAATACTGTAAATCAGTTTGAATTGATTAAGTTTCATCAACAGAATTATAAATTCTGTCTAAATTCTGCTGACTGAACATCATATTCTTCTAAACCACTACAATACAAGGATTGGAAATTCTGTCAAAAGAATTTCAAATTCTACCTTAAGTGTTTAAGTTCTGTCGTGTAATTTTCAAGTGATGTATAAATATGTGCTTGATCAAACTCAAAGAACTTGACATTCTTGTAATTACAGTATATATTATTAATTGTTTATAAAACATAAACATAATCAAATAATGAAACAAGTTATTATTTACTATATTTGAGTGGGATGTCAAATGAAAAGCCATATACATACTTTAATCTAAATATATTTAATATCAAGTTACTCCCAGAAACATTTCATGTCCATTGTCACCATTTTTTCATAAATACAAATTATAAACAAAACTTTTATTGTGTACTTTTATTTGTTTTTTCCTGTATGAGTTTCCAATTTATCAATGGTGCAAGAAATACTATCTTGGCCATTTACTCAAGTGGAATAACTTTTTGTGTAAATGTACGATTTGTGTGCACAAGACAAAAAAAATTACTGTAATAGTTTATAGTGCAATGTTACTAGGATATAAGGGGCCCTGAGAAAGCAATCCATTCTCATACGCCACAGCATTCTGCTAACTTGGCTGTTTATGTCTGAAAGCTGTGGGGAGGGAGCTGCACAAAAAGGTAATATTTCTGCAGTTAGCCCATGGTTCGAACCCCATAGCATAAGGTTGCTTGTGATGACTCAGAACAGCCTTGATCATTTGTATTAATGGACATCACAGTTATGAATGTGGATGTAAAGCCAGTGCATTTGAACCCAAGGTCGGAAAGGTCAAGGTCCAGTGAATATACCAGGCAGTAAAAGATGGGTTTGACAATGTTATTTTACAAGTTAGTACATAGCATACAGTGATTAGGCTGTTTATGTTTGAAAGCTGTGGGGAGGGAGCTGCACAAAAAGTGAAATATTTCTGTTATAACATGGCAGTTTTCAAATGTTGTGTGTAGGTGCTTTATGTGTTTTTAATTGTTTGTGTTAAGTTGTGGTGAGGGTGCTACAGGCTCTTTAACTTTCACTACTTCTCTCAGTGCTGCTGCCTTTTCTTTTCAAAAACCTTTTTCTACTTTATACTATATTGCATCTAACCTTTGTGGACGCTTTGTTTTTGTAAGCAAAATATTTTTCTAGTTAAAAATGGACAGGCAGTTATTTAAATACTTTTAAAAATGATTAGAGTTATCATTGCAGGAAGTTTGAAAAGGTGAAAAATACAATTTGTTTTGTAATAGGTATATCATCTGGGGATAAAATTATGCTTGGTAAAATAAAATATTGTACACTGAATTGCTGAAATTCTTGTAATAGTGGGTGATTATGTTTCCCTAAAATACAGAAGATGGTTATTTTGAACAGTATGAGCTTCAGTATTTGTACTTTCAAATGTTAATGACTTGAAATGATGTAAGGAAAGTGTGTCATGTATTCAATCAAATCATTATTATTTTTGCTCCCTGTTTTCAAATTATTAAATATCTCCCTTAATTTAATGATTATCAAAATGATTTGTTGCAGTTAACATTTATAGGCATAGAATTTTTTTTTTACAGCTTTGAATTCCACATTTGACCTTTCTCAAGGTTACATGATCAAAAAACATTTTTCTTGGTCTTCCTTTTCACCCGATTTTCTTAGAGAGTATATTATAACAGGTAAACAAAATTTGGTAACCGCTTACCTCATATCAAAATCTAAGTGAGAGTTTAATTTCAAATCAATTTGGGTATCATTGACCAATTTAGGGTCAATTGGTTATTGTTTTGAAAAAAAAAATACATGTTTAAATTTCCCAGTTGGGCACATATTGTGTATATTTACTCGCAATAAGGATCTCACGCATCTTAAACATCGAATTTTCTCCACCCCACCCACTTCAATTTCAAAATGGGGTTGTGAAGTTATATTTTCTTTGTACTTTTTAAACATATAAAACATGTGTATAAAAGATAGTCGGTAATGTTTATGTATTTTACCAGCCTTGTCTTTACTATTCCATTTTACCATTATACATTTTAAGTAACTAAGTAAGTAAGCATGTAAGTAAGCATGTAAATAAATATTACATTTTATTTTCTGTGGGAAGCTTGGTTTATGTGTAAGCAAAACATTTTAAAAATGTAAATGGGTTTAAATGATGCAAGGAAAGTAGTTATTATTTAAAACCTAAAACGATTTAAACGAAAGTGCTTGATCTTATGACATCTCCAAGTGTTTTTACATTTACATCTTCAGTCTAGATTTCTTTACATGAAATAATTTAACTGTCTCAGTTTCCTTTGGAATTACACAGTTATGTAGATTTAATATTGATACATCTTATTTCGATCAATTTAAAATACTTACTCCCGCGTAGGTAGATGCATAGGATTAAATTTACACAGGATGGGGTTCTGGGTTTGTAAATTAATTACCAATGTCTCAACTAAAAAGTTGTTGAAAAATTATTACTGTATTTATTGTAGGCGGAAGTCCTTAATGCTAAATTCCATAGGGGTTATGTTACCGTTTTAGGGTCTTATTTGTACGTGATGACAATCCTTAATCACCCTCTGCTTTTAAAGACTGGATACTGGGTCATGATAAACATTCCAAGACACACCAATAGTTTGGGCTTGTGGTACTTAGACAAGAAGTTAGGACCCTTGGTTGCCTAGTGGGTTAGCAGGTTTGGCATCTAATCACAGCCTGTCACCTCTGTGTGGGTCCGACTCCCACAAGAGAAAATGCTGATAACCTGTCTTAGTATGACCCTGGCTGGTTCCAACTTTTACCTTTCAAATAAGACGTTCAAGAGCTTAATCTCACAAAGCCACGCTGGCATAAGAAGCCTTAAAAATGGTTGGCAGAGTTTTCAAATGACCATTACCAGCAGGTCTTCAAAGTATAGAAGTTGTTTCAGTGTATGTTCGACTACTACATTTGGCAATACTAAAGGCGTCCCACAATATGGCCCTGGCTGTTGAACAGGACATAAACATCAATTTTGACATTGACTTAGTCAAAAAACAAAATAATGTGAAATTAAAAACCTGAGGACAAAATATGGTAGTTTAAAGGGCAGGAAATGCAATTCCGTAGACATGGTTAAGTGATTCAATACCATGCTGACAACATGCCAGAATCAATTTATGGGCTTCCTAAATTTAATTTAGCAACAGAGGGGTTTAACACTAGGATCCTAAAACCACAAGCTGCTCCCATGACACCCACGTGACTTCTGCTCTCCGTACTTTGTAACCAGGGCACTTCACTTACACTCTTAAATTGTAGGTTTTACCCTATTTTTTTCTACAACTTAACAACAATGTTCTCTTGTTTCATAGATGATTACTGTCTGTTGATAGTCTACATACACTAAATTCCAGGAAAACTAAATCTGTGTCATCGGGACATTTCATTCCTATAGATATAAGCAGTCTGTTCTTTTTTATCATAGATTTAACTTTATGCTATTCATGATCATGGATGGATATATTGGATGGTGATGACCTACATTCTCAGGATTCATTACTTTTTTTCTTTGGTAAAGGGGTTCATTTTATCAGATTGATTCATAACCTTGAAATCCAACAGAATTTCTAATTCTGTCCAAAGAACTTCAAATGTGATTGATGAACTATTGGGTATTGAAGTTTTTCAACAGAATTTCAAACTCATTTCTCATAGACATCATGGACCATACAATTACATGATGGAGCACAACTTGGCCATTTTCTATATAATAACGGTTGTATTTTTAACATTTAGCAAATTGCCAGAGTGAAACAATTTAACCTTTTCAGAAAGTACATGGGCCGTATTCACAAAAGGGATCAAGCTCAAGTTGAGCCAAAAATCAGCTCACGTTTACTATAAACAGCGGTAAACTTGAACTAATTTTTCTTGAGCCATTACTTATATTAAGTTATATGAAAATGGGATTAGATTGCATTCGTAACTTGCAATCATCCGTTGGTTTTAGGTGTTTGAACTGTAATTATAGGTCTCCCAGTCCCAAACGACAACGTCATCTAGTCCTATTTTACCATCTAATAGCCTGAGGTGACCTAGTGTGTCAGAATTTTTGTCATATCATCACCAGACCCTCACTTCTGTGGTTACTAGTTTGAATCCGGTTCTTGTTAGTAAGAGGACCTGTCCTTATATGTATGTAGTTGTTGAAAGGCAGGTCAAACCCCCAACTTTGACCTTTAACCCTTACATCGAACGTTTGAATGGAGCTGTTTGAAACTAAACTCATACATGGCTCAGTCAAAGATGAATTCTGTTAGGATAACTACTGTATTTTAGAATAAAATATTGCTAAAGTTCTTAGCTGAAATAAATAGAAACAGAACAACCCAGTGTATAAACTTGCTTATCAAAAAACTCTTTTGACAATGTTGAACCTGTGCATGAATATTAACAGTTTTGTTGAAATAAAGAGTTGTTAGTTGCAAAATGTAAAACGTCCTAAAATCATCATATTTCAATAGAAACAGGATCTTTCAGTCAATAAATTTCGACATAATGTGCAATGAGATGATAAAGCACCACACAAAGTCAAATTAACCTTATCCCACTGTAGATGTATATGGATATGCCCAGTAAAACGTCAGTCGACAAGTTCCACAGGCCATAAATAAGAGGGCAGATGAGTAATGGGAAAAGGAAAGGAGACAGCAATGTCTCTGTCTTATTTCTTCTTTTTTTTTCGCCCAGTGAAGTTGGAACTAACTAAGATAACAGAAACAATAAATTGGCTCTGACTCTCTGAGGAAATACATAGGTCTTGTTTATCAGTAGCCTTGTCACAGGGCTCAAGCATCAAATCTAAACGTGGATATTATGGACATTGAATGAGTATAAAATAAAATAACTGGTCTGTCTGTAAGTTTGTCATATAAGTTAACATGTAACCACATTTCGGTAGAATTATTTGTGACTCCCTCATATAACACAAACTTTCCCCACATGAGGCCATGGGTAACGAAACCTAGCAAGCTCAGAAATCAGTGGTTTGTATGGCAGCCTGGACCACTTTACTCTGCATCTGTCATAAAGGGTCCGGTATCGGCCACCATTTTGGAAAATTAGCGTTTATAGTTATACCTAGCATTAACAAAGAAAAAATTAAATATAATATGTTTCTGCTCAACTCATTTTGTGTACACTTTGATATCTTCCTTTCACTATATGATGATATCGTGTAATAATGTTTGTGTTAAATAAAACATGTGCATCAGTTTAGGTAAACAAGGCCGAAAGGGGTTTCGGTCTACTAGTGTGAGCTGTGAAGCCATCAAAGAAACAAGTAGTACACTGAAGCGGTCACCCATCCCAATACTAACATAGCTCATTGCTGCTTAACTTCAGTGAACAGACAAATACTCATCACACTGTGCCACAATTCATGAAAGTCCAGAGACAAAAAAAAATTGATTCCTGGAAACATGAGCCTCACTAGAGTTCGCGCTTAAAAAGGCCATCCAAATAACATTGCATAATATTGTGACGTCAGGTTTGCAAAGGGTCATGGCAATGGTTTACTGTAATCATTAACTTCATATAATGACGGAGGAAAACTAAGAGGAGAACTGTTGTTCTAATTAATGTTAATGGCCCAGGGCCATGTCGGGAATAAAATGAGCTGTTTTAACTTACTCTTGTAAGGTAATGATTATGTACAACAAAAATGTTTGACTTGAATGACCTTAAAACTATAGATAAAATTGGGCAAATTTGGGACATATAAGATCTCCTATGATTTGTACAATACTTTACCATGAAGTAATTTATATCTTCTCTTTGAAAAGTGCAACAAGCATCATTGTGAAATAGTTTACAGACTGTATAAAAATATCATGAGGAAGAACCGTAAAACAACGGTTACTATTTACTTAATACATAAAAAAAACAAATAATGGAATCCTTAGTGCTGTTGTTTTGGCATATCTGGTGCCTTACAGTATACCCACATATTAAAAAATAACCAACATATTTTGATGCCCTAGAACCAATTATAAGGGCGATATAAGGCCCCTTTAGCATGATGACCCTACATGGCCTTGAAGCAGGTGTCAAATTTGACACCTGCAAAAGATTTGCAGACCACAATTTCCAAGAAGTTGTTTTCTCATTCCAAACCCCTAGGACCAATTATAAGGGACATGTTAGGGCTTTTTGATATGCCCCCATTTGACATAAAATATGTGATATGGCAGCCATTTTATTTTCAAAACAATGTCAAAATTACTTTCAGCAAGCTTTCCTAGCCATTTACATTTTGCGCAAATCTGACACAGCTCGCTGAAATATTTTAAATTTTACACCATATCAATGATTTTTTAGCAAATCAGCTATGGCGGCCATGTTGTTTTTTAAAATGAGTACCATGATTTTTTACAAGCATGTTTTCACAGCCATAAACATGCTCTATATTCAAAGCATTACCATGGCCACAGTTGTCGCTAGATACCCCCCCCCCAAAAAAAAACAAAAAAACAAACAAACAAAAAAAAAACAAAAAAAAACCAAACTAATCAGCTCTAGATCCTCTTTGGGTAAACATATCCTGAAAGTTTGGTCAAAATTTATGAATGGGTTAAAGTTGTGGAACAGCCACAAAGATTAAGACCCCAAAATTTTTAAGTGTTGCCATGCCCCCCCCCCCCCCCCCCCCCAAAAAAAAAAAAAAATATTCAGCTTTAGATCCTCTTGCTTTTAACATACCCTGAAAATTTGGTGATAATTTGTGCATCTGTTTAGGCTGTGCAACAGCCACAAACTTTAAGACCTAAAAAACAGTTGTTACCGGATACCCCCAAAACCAAATCAGATGTAGATCCTTCTGAGGTAAACATACCCTGAAAATTTGGTGAAAATCCGTGCAGGGGTTTAGGCTGTGGAATACCCACAAAGTTTAAGACCAAAAAATATTAAAAGTGTTGCCATGGCAAAAGTTGTTGCCAAATATCCCCCAAAACCTAATTAGCCCTAGATCCTCGTGGGGTTAACATACCCTGAAAATTTGGTAAAAATCCATGCATGGGTTTAGGTTTTGGAACACCCACAAGTTTTATGCCTGCCAATGCTGCCACCTGGACAGAGCAGGTGAAGACTATAACCCCAGCATAATTGACAATCATTAGAAACGGCTAATCAAAATCAAAGGTATTATTTGATAACTATGAATAGCTACAGTGATTGTAGTGTCATGGTTACTAACCCCAAAGAAAGCAACAGTGCATGAAGCATCCTCTGTTATCAACATCAGTATCAAATAACTGGTCAACATTAGATATATCTGATGGACACAGAAAACATAATTTGAAAGCTGCAAATAAGTCATTTTCGTATTGCGGTTGTCATCCTGGACTGATCAACAGCAAGTACAGACAACATTCATTTTTGGCTCTCATATTCAGCCAATAATCTTGTAATTTTACCTCAGAGCACATGTGATTATTCACACTATTTTTATTGGTTCGAAGGAATTTCTCCCTTTATAGTTGTGATTGTTATGCCATCTGAAATCTGGTACAAGTCAGTAGAAATGAACAATATGGGCTATGCTAGTGCAAGTACATCTTGAGACACAAGAATCTAGTGGATAGACAATTAACCTGTCACAATTTAACTCAATGAAGGGTGATAAAGTTGTGAAGTGTTTTTCCTCCGGATGTTTTCACAACTAACAACTCACAGTGCTCCAATATTAGTGGCCAATATGATTATTTAATTTGTGATATTATAATACTTGCTTACAGAAAAAAAACAACAACTCATGATTCCCAGATGTTCACAATCTTTTTTCTTGATTTAAAACAGAAAACTGGGTCCTGAACCAGTGAGATGCTGCTCAATCTGCCAGGTGTCATGTATCTTAAAATGCGTTGTAGCACAATTTGTGATAAGACAAACAATAAAGTAATCCAACTTTAATCTCACACAGTGTTTGTTTTTGTGTAGAGTGTAGGCTAAAATATCTTAATCACTTAAAAGTATTAATACTCACAGACTATTTCGCAAAATACAGTGAACTCTGGCTAATCGGAACCTCATACAAGTCATGACTTAATTTCGGATAATTGGAAGGGTTAGTTTAAAATGTGACTATGGCCGTCAATTAGTGATATCAGCAATAGTTGATATTACAGTTGTTTTGTTAATAATGCTGTACATCTTATAAAATTAAATTAAAGACAAGGATATTTGTTTTGTTCTCTTTGACAAACAATGCATGCTGTATGGTCACAGCATTTTGCTGTGTATCACAACATTTAATGTAGACAGTAGAATGCCAAAAAAACTCAGAAAATTTATAACACAAAAAATGTGGGACATGTGCTCATCAAATTATCCCCAAATTGTAAAATATTTAAAACTTGCAAGGACAAAGTGAAAATAGATTGTATAATCCATAGGAAAAGTCTTGACTGGCAGTAACAATGGCTTTCATTGCCTTCATGGTCATTTCCTGGTATCCTGAAAATGTTGCATTATCACTGTAAATAGGATTGACGACCCCCCCCCCCCCCCCCCCCCCCCCAAAAAAAAAAAAAAAAAAAAAAAAGCTCATTATCGCTAAATTAAAAAAAAAATAACAGTGATTCTAGCAGTGCCTTTGCAGTTAGTCGGTAACAGTGACATGTTTACTAATAATTTTGAGAGTGTCATTTTTACTCTGGCATCTAAATGCCCTGTTCCATTGTCACGACTCATTGGAACACCTTGTTAGATTTGCTGCTACGGTTAGGTTTTTATCATATGTACTACAGGATAGTGTCTCCTGTTGCTGTGATTATGCCGACAACCTTTATGTATATTTATTTGAGTTTTTAACATCGCTTTTAATGCTGTTATAGGTTATATAACAGCGGGTGGTTTTGTGGGAAGAGGAAACCAGTACATATATACATTCAGTATTGTAAACTGCTAGCCATCTGTAAGCAACTACCAACTTTCCCACGTAAGGTTTGAACATGCACCTTAGAGGTGGGAGGCGAGTGTGTTACCACTGTGTGACTGTACCCCTGCCAACTTTTGCCAACTAAAATATGTTGTTGGTTTAGTAAGAAAGGTATTACCGGCAAAGTTAACTGCATTAATATGTGTAGATGGATTTTTCTGTTATATTTTCATTTTCGAGGAATTTAATTGAAATGAAAAATATAAGTTAAAATAGCAGAGCCTATGATTAGAACTAGGACATGTTTGATTAAGAAAGAGGATATTACTAAAACCACATGTCTTTCTCATTCACATCAATCCAACCGTATTGTGATTTGTCATCCTTCTATTTCAATGATAAAACAAAGGAATCTTATTATTTTCCATTATTTGCTGTCATCGGTTACATAACTTACCTTGTACCCTTTGTCATAGCAATTCAACTATATCACCCTTGTCTTTGATTTAATTGGTGTGACGACCTTGCTGTATACATCTGTGTTTGTTATATTCAGGTCTACATGAGGAGGTTTGAGTTTAATCAGTTTGATGAAGGTCTGGATCATTTGCTGCAGCCTTGGACTCTCTGTCCTGTCTGGGATCTACTCAGCTACCCAAGGTTAGTATGCACTCTCTTTATATTCAGAACAATGCATATGGTTAGGAAATCTGGTCACTAAAATAAACTCTTATCTATTGTTCCAATTGTCCACAAAAAGTGTACGTTTACAAGTAGGTGATCCATAATCGTTGATTCACAATTAAACATATTTTTTTTTTGTTTTTAAGACAGAAAATTTTTCTCAAATATAACAGAATGTGACCTGTGAATGGGCACAGCCAATTTGCATTTATTTACATCAGGAGGACCCATGCCCCCCCCCCCCCCCCTCCATAAAAATCACTTAAAAGTGGGTACATTTTTTATAAGTATTTTATTTGTATTAATGAAGTTGATAATTGTGAAGATGGGTACAGGTAAATTGTAATGGTGATTTGACAGTGAACCCAAAGTAACAGAGTCAGTTTCAATAGTTGAACATCCTGCACTCGATCCAGATTTATCTAAATTACAATAAGTATAGTATTTCACAATCTTCTGTTATGTTCTTATGTTGCTGACGTCAAATCAGTATTAAAAACACACTCCGATTTTCCCAAGACAAAAACTGATATGTAAGTAACTCTGATATTTATTGTATGTAAACAAAACTAGATGATATAGTATCCATACATTGATGTAATCTTGTTGAACAAAATAATCGATAATTAGTTCTTACAAAGGTATGTAAAAGAGTTCACATATTAAATCAGTGTTAACAAATAAACTTATTGTTGTTTAAATTATATGTGAAATTTTAGAAAAACAATTACACACAACCGTGCAATTCTGTGATACTGTTTAATGTGTTTCATATTTTGGGGTGTGAATGTGAAGGTGCACCACAAAAATTCTATACTTTATAAAATGTTACTAAATTGCTTGTTTTTAATAGCTAGTCCAGCCGTATTAAAATTTGACCTACAAAAATATTGCAATAAAAATTGCTTTTGCACAGTAAATTTCCATTTAGTTTCTAACATCACTCAATAAGAATGTAAAAAGCTAAAGGGAGAAAATTAGTACTTTGGGTTTATGTTATTCCACCCAAGTATCAAATCAATATTGTTAATATGTTATTAATAAGATAAGGTTTGAGGTTAGGTTTCCACAATGGTGAGGTGGTCTCTTAATGTCTTACCCCCTTTTTCAATATCAGTGATCATCTAGTTAAATCTAACACTAATCAGTTTGATGCTAGCCCTGCCTGTAGTCTTCCGTTAGATTAACATCCTTGAATTCTATTAGAATTTTTGTCCATCTTAACACCTTTAACCTTTACTTCGAAACTCATTACAGGGATTGTTGCTACATTCTTGCAGTTGTATTCATTAGCGGTTTTTATTTCAACTACCGTCCAGCCAAATGAATATCATTAATATTAAAACAAATAAAATGCTTTTTGAGACTAGTTTTAAATGTACAACCAATGTATGTAAAACTACAATATGTTCCTGGAAGAGCATGCCCCAGGACCCCCCAAACACGAACCCTTCCTTATTATTAAGCTGGATCCAGTCCTGCCCATCATGGGATTGGATGGTTGGCATGGCAATACTATATGATCTGTCGTATTCATTTTACTACTATAACAGCCCTTTTCAGACATAAAAAGAATTTTAAGATTATTTCAAAGCAAGCCCCTATTAATCTTACTGTGAAAGATATAGGTAGTGATTTGCTCTTCAATCATCAAGGAGGTTTTCAGTTAGCTATGCTCAAAAGGGTGGCATTTTTCAATGATCAACAATTTCCCTAAACACTCAATTAAATTTATATTGTGTCTCTTTTGAAGTCAACTTTGAAAGTTTCTGTTTTTGATTTTCCATTTCAAACCTTATGGCTACCATTTCCTTTGAGACCTGTGTCAGAAATCAATTACATTCTGGTTGGTGTCAGACTAACTCTGTTGGTTTGTTAACTTGATATGACAAACCATTAAATATTTTAACAACTAACCATCTTGTAGAGAAATATTGACCTCCTTGGCAAACTCCAACCCCAAAAGACAGAACACTTGTTTTTGTTATAGGCTATCATTTACATGTTAGAATTTCTTATGATATGACTGATTTATAACTTGCAATGCACTTCTTTGTGTATCTGCAAATGCTTCTTACTAAAAAAACTGCAGGCAGAGGTATTGTAGCTACATATATATGGTTTAAGGTCCAGGAACTTTAACTAATCTTCATGAGCTAAAAATACACAACAAAAAATAAATGAGGGGAATATTGTCAACAAGCATCATTTGTCATAGATTTTAAAAAGTTCTTTGAATACAAGTCAACTATTGCATGTGTTATATAACTTTAAATGTCCATTATAAGGTTGAACATATAATACTTCAAATTGAATTTTCCCAAATAGATTAAAAATGCATTTGCATAGTAGATATGCAGTATATCAAAATGTGCAGTATTTATTGACAGAAATGTAACTGATCAGCCAATTTATCATTTATGCTAAAGTTCTATCAATCATTTTTGGCTCTTAAGAGAACTTATACTCTTAAGGAACATTTAAGAGGCCTGCTCCACCTTGGCAATAATGCTTTTCAATAGTTTGTGATCCTGTAAATTTCCAGATTGGAAGCTAGATCTTTGCCATAACAACGGTCCAAAGGCCATTATAAATCTACCGTGTATGGAAGTTACAGAACTTCCTGATATGTTCCCGACTGGATGTGGTTGCAAGCCCATCACCAACAGTTTAAGACAATATTAAACTATTTCAAATTATCACAAACAGCTAACCATCCTTATCAGATTTTATCATCTTAAATCTATCATAAATCTAGCTGTTCACACACAAAGTTATCGTTTTGATCATACAAGGACCTTAAACTGATCTTGACAGTCGCAAAACAATCTTTTCTGTCTTACAGAGATCTTAAAACCTATCTTTTTTCATCTTACATCGATCTTCCAAGGTTCATAAACCAATCGTAAACTTTTCAGGAACCCATGTGTGGCAATCTCTGCTTTATCGGGATGAGATCTTAAACCTTTCTTAAACCTATCCAAAACTACACCTCATGGATTATGAAACGTTGTATTTTTCCCAGTCTTAAAGTAACTTTACGATCGGCCCACCAAGATGGAAGAGTCCAGTAAAGGGCTGTTTATCATTACAACTATAAGCTAAATTGGAGGTGTTGGACCTTGGTATGTACTCTTTGAATGCTCTTGTTATTAATGTAAAAGTTGCATGTATTATTTATTTGAATGTATTCATTCATTACATACACATGGTATATCTTTCATATAATGAGAAAATAGAAGAAAGTACATCAGTCTCTACACGTTGAGGGACAGGATGCTTTCTTGGTGATACACACTAATTCTTTAACTAACTAAATTATACATTTTAGAATACTTCTATTGAACAACTGCCATATCTACTACATATTCTAAACAAGTAAGGTTTTACTGGCATATGGCATTTGTACCATGTGTCATCTGAAACCTTCTACCCCCAAAGTCAAAGTTATTTGACCTGGAACACAGTATTAGAATCATAAGACATGCGATAAAGTTTCTTGAGAAAATTCTGAATCACTAATTTGGATAAATCTTGTGAAAAATTTAAACCGCTTATTACTGTGGGATCTCACAAGAGAAAAAAAATAACTAGCACACTTTTTGTACAGCTTTTTTAGAAAATAAAGCAGCTGTAGCGTGAATAAATAACCAATATCATATTTTGTGGCAATAAACTAGCAAAAAACATGTTGCCGCACTGTGAAATACAGAAGCCAAAAAAACATACAGTACACTGATAATTGCACGTAGAACGATGGCTGTTTTTTTTTTTGTGAATACAAAGATGACTTCAATGGGTTTCTTAAGTAGTACAGATAGTAAAAAAGTATGCAAAGTATTGATTTGTAAATTTTGCTGCCACGATTTAACACCAAAATGTTGATTCACCAGATGCAGCTGGAAATGTACGTTAAGATGTTTTACACAGAGGTTTGCCGGCTTTGATATTTTATTCACACATTTTTACAGTTACTAAAACCTAGAAAAGAGTGAAAGAAAAAGCATTTAGATGAAAGCAATAAATGGAAACATTTCATTTGATGCTTCATTTGAGATAATAGAAAAGAACCACCATAGTTATTTCGTGAAGGCGTAATGAACAAATAAGAAAATTCTTTTGGAAAAAGAATTCTAAAGAAATATTTGTCAAACAGAAAACATGAACCAAGTACAGATACATTACTTGAATGTAGGTCAAATGATATTATTTCAACATAATATATTTATCATATTTTTCAGTTGGTATAGCCAACTATCTCCTTGCAAATATTGATGTAACATGATATCGACAAACACAGAAATAAACATAACTGCCAAGTTTAATACTATTCTCACATGAGATATAATGAAGACACTATCACTCCCAGAAACCGTAGTGTGAACTACCCACTCTGTACCTACTCCTAACTTAACTAAATTCTCTAACATGCAAGTAGAGATCCTCACTGGCCTTGTTGGTAAGCAGGTTTAGCATCTAATCACAGGTTGTCAGCTATATGTGGGTGTGACCCGAACAAAGCAGCAATGCTGGAGACCTGTCCAAATATGACCCTGGCTGTTGACCAGGAGGTAACCCCCAACTTTAACCTTGTCTAGCACAAGTATTTTTCAATAAATATCCTTAAATAAATATATATAACGCATAACATCAGCAAGTGTTATCTAGATTCTTGTCAGAGTTAGCTTATCTTAATAGTATTAAATGTGACCAAGCCAGTAAATGTGACCAAGCCATATTATATGTATTTAATATTTTTTTACATAAACATATGACCAATAGACACGTATTATTGTAGAAATTGTAAAATGTAGGTCCTAGTATATTCCTAGAAGTTTATATGAGAGTCTTTTTTGGCAAAATATAAAGTCGCAAGTAAATGGTTTAATATCGTACTTAAAGAAAAAGTAAGCACTAAAATCAATCAATCGTCATCCTTTAAAATATTTTATCATCTCAACAGATGTCATGCCAAGTAGCTTCTTTTTGATAGTATTGCATAACATCACCAAGTGTTACCTAGATTCTTGTCAGAGTTAGCTTATCTTAATCGTGTTAAATGTGACCAAGCCATATTTTACGGTAACATTTTACCATACATTTATAGGGTAACACATTGACATACATTTAACAACATTATTGAAACATAGTAATCTTTTCTACACAGAAATGACATACTGTATATCATATATTTAATTGATAAGGAACCAAGGGATCCTCAGTAACCTAGTAGGTTAGCTGGTTTGGCATCTAATCACAGGCTGTCACCGCTGTGGGTTCAACTCCCAAAAGTGGCAATGCTGAGGACCTGTCCCAATATTACCTTGGCTGTTAAATCGTGTATAAAACTCCAACTTTGACCTTTGATAAACACCTATTTTATTTATAAATACACAATAATATTTTAATTTTATTTCTTACCTATTTTCTTGCTGCACTATATTTTTACTGTATTGTTATGTGTTTGATTGCTCTTGATGATGTAGGATAAAAACATGCGCACTCTAGGGTTTAAGGTTGGGTGTGCGCTTCCAGTCCTTAACTTTGGAACTTGTCTTTCCAAAAGTCTTCACTGTATGGTCTTCGTCTTAATTCCATTGTGTGTCAGCTTGTTGAATATGTTGAATGGATTTAACGTCTGTTCCAATACGATCATACCTATTGAAAGGGACTAAAACACCAAGTTTGATTTTGGCTAGTGGTTATCACTTGGATGACACATCTGTAGTTCTGGGTTCAAATTGTACTCTTGACAACATGTAGAACATGGTAGAATTAACCTGACTCCATCTGATCCTAGCTGTGAAAAGGGACATTAAAAATACCTTTAACTTTGTATCAGATTCATTGTGACATGTACTATGTGAGATGTGACAGTTTTGATTTATAACATTTCTTAGCAGCTGTATCAGAGTGAGAAAATTTCGTACTAGGTGTGTAATTACCTACAGTATTATTATGGTGATGCAACAACAGTCTTCTGGATGACTGTGTCAAAGTCTTTTCAGATTTGGAAATTATAGTTGCTTCAAAATTTGCTAACTACAAAGTTATTGTTGCCATAAAATCTCTCAGAGCGTAACTTTTCATCACTGGAGACTTCTTGGAAGATGGATAATGATATTGTATATTAATAAGTTCACAGGTAGCTTTTACTAAAGAGTCAGTTACTGTCCAAATCATTGATCATGTTACAGAAGATCTTTCTGGTGGAATTTTTTGTGCATCATCTTGTTTCAGTATAGAACTTTTAAAGTTTAACTCCAATGTACACTTTGCCTGAGGTTTGTTCATTTTTTCTTCATTTGTAAATAATTGCTGTTTGGCATCTAATCACAGGCTGTCACCGCTGTGGATTCGACTACCAAAAGTGGCAATGCTTAGGACCTGTCCCAATATTACACTGGCTGTTGAATGGTGCATAAAATCCCAACTTTGACCTTCGTTAGGGAACTTGGTATTCACTATAAGTGTGAGATTGATTGGTAGGTGAAATTTCTAATGTCACATATTTTGTAGAAAGGGTTTACACAGATTTTATGACATGATACATCATCACCATGATTTGCCATGCTTAGAAATCTTCACTGCCTCACACTGGCTGGATCTTCATGAAACAATAAGAAGGTCTTGGTATAACTTAAATCCTGCTAAATTTTGAGTGATCCGGATCACTGCCTGGGGCGGATTTCATGAAAGGTCTTAGCCCGGTCTCAGGCTCAAATTTGAGACTTTTGTCTCAAATTATTGGAATATTTTTCTTGAGCCCATGGACTAAGCCTTTATGGATTTCACAAAAGGTCTCAGTCTCAGCTTTGGCTGAGCCACTGGCTCAAATACTGAGACTGGTAGAAAGTGGGCTTAAGTTTTGTAAACAAAGGCTTAAATATGGCCACCATAATTCTTTCTCCACTTCAAAATTTGAAATGTCTGAAAATAAGGTAGAAATGTATAAAACAAAATACTGAAGTAGTGTATGGGTTGTTTTACATGTTTACAAGGTCTCTCACTGAAAACCAGCATTTGATCAGAGATATTATGTGTCAAACAAAATATATATTTCATCAGTAGAATATTTCTACTACAAAAAGGGTCACATGACACCAAAAACCACTGCAAAAACAACTGAGACCCCTTCTGTGAAAACCATTTGAGACAAAGACTTAGCTGAGCCAAAAGGCTCAGATTTGAGCCTGTGGCTCAGTCTGAGACTGGGCTAAGTCTGAGACCTTTCATGAAATCCGCCCCTGGATACAAAAATATCAAAGAACCGGATTTTTCCATTTACTTATTATTGAGCCATTAAAAAAATCATACATGCCTTGGCGGAGGTATGGGTTCTCTGAGTGCTCTTGTTCTTGATTAAATTGCCGAGTAGATGCTGTGGGTACTAGTTCTTGGTGATGCTCTCAACTGTGTCTGAAACTCATATATAATTTAAAATCATCTTCAGCTAGTAAATATAATGACTTTCCGCGAAACCCTTTTTGTCCAATTACAGTTGCACCAAACACCCTCCTGTTGTATTTTGAAGAAGATTCTATTTCACAGCTTATGCACTGAATCTAACTTGATAACTTCCAAAGCCTTTGGCATAAAATTAATGGTCTGTGACTCTGAAGGGATTTGGGTATTAGAGGTGAACTGGTTAAAACCCCATGCCATTAATATCCAGATTTATTTCATTCTGCTAAACTAGTTCAGTGATTCTGTGTTTTTACTCTACTGGGACACACAAATGTTAGAATTTTTTTTTAAAAAAGAGGAGATTTGGAGGAGAATAGGACAGAGTTGGGACCACAGCAAATAGTAGAATCCATTTTCTCCAAAAAGTCTGTGATTGTGTCAGAATTTTAAGTTCATTGCTCTTTACACCCCAGTCACAATAAAGGCAGTACATCCCACGGTTAGAGAATTTTACTCTGCGACAGAACCGCCTCAAAGGACGCCTATACCTTCCGAGATTTGGTGTATCCATCACACTACAGGCAGTATAAGCCATGGTTATAGGCATTGGGCGAAATGTCCCTGTCCTAAAACTACCATCTGAGGGTCATATGTGAGCTTGTGACACAGTGGCAAAATGTCCATTTACCTCCACTCACCTTGTGTTGCTATATTACACCGAAGTACGACCAAGTCACAACCTTGTATACACCGTGGACCACACCTTCAGCTACCATAGCAAAAATTCATCTGTGCATGCTCACAGTGAGGTGGCCAGAGGCAGAAATATCAAACATTTTAAAACTTCTATAGAACACACAAGGTATTGGATGTTTTGCCACTGTGTCATAACGTTGCATACGAACCTCGGACAGTAGTTGAAGGACAGGGGCATTTCACCAACAGCTATAACCGTGGGACATACCACCTGCAGTGTAACTGGGGTATTATAGTGTTGTATTTCATTTCATACATATCATACTAATTTATGTATTATTGACTTTAACACACAATACACTTTCATATTATCAATATTAGTTCCCTCAAGAAGAATCTGAGGATGTTATAATGCGTTGCTTTTTGATATTTTCACACTATACCAAATGAGGTTTATCTTTGTGCCCAAATATTATAATTTTAAAATTGAATAAATGGTTCTGCTTTTTATCATCTAAAATTTGAAATAAAGTTAAAAAAATAAGGCCATTTAAAGGTAAAATCATTGAGCCGAGTTTAAACATGTTCTTTTTCTTTACTCAGAAAAATGTGTTCTTTACTCAGAAGATATTCAAGGAAAATTAGACCTTTGTTTAACATAGCACCTTTAGGGTACAATTTTTGTGGTTGTAAAGAACTCTGCTGACTTCTCTTGGCTTTCTAATATTTTGCTGACCTCGATTCCTTTTCTGGCGAGCCACAGACCTTCTCAGTGTTATATACATAAGACAGAATCCTCACACATAAGCAACAAGTTTTGTCACCAAAGAACAAATAATGGAACTTTTCATTTTGGTGGGTTTAGGATATTCGTGTCATTGTATTTCCACTTTATTTATGAGTATCAGGATAAAAACATTCAGACTGCAAGGGCAGATGTACTAGAGAATTTAAGATTCATGTTGGATTTTTTTAAAAGAAATCCTAAGTTTGGTCAAGTTAAAAGTATCCTGACTAGGACTTTTTCCAGACTTTTTTTTCTGGCCAGCTCAAACCCTGGCTGTCATAAACAAACACAATACTGACAGGATTTTAATTTGAAGGACGCAATAATTCCAAATGGTTTCTTTATGATGCAGATATTTTATTGTAAGTGTGGTTTTATTGTGGAAAAAAATATACTTTTTTAGTCAAATGTGTAAATCAGATTTTCACAAATGTCAAACGGAATAAAAGAATGTAGAGAAATACATAAATAATATATGGAGATAAAATCAGAATATTTGGTTGCACGTTTTAGTGTTGCTACAGAATAGCTGATATTGACTGCAAATCAGAATTTATACCGAGACATTTAGTAATTCATATTACTTCAGCTCAACTACCAAAATGAACTGATACATTTTACAGACTCAAATATGGCCATTAGTACTCTCTTTGGGCCATTGCAATTTCGCATGCTACAAACCTTTTTATATACACTGTAATGGCTACCTTGTTGTGGAATGAATTACTTGTTACAGTAGTCTTACTTGGAGATATTTGCTTCTAGGATGAAGTGTCCCTGAAATGATCAATTTGTGAAGATATAACATTTATGTTCTAATTTATTAACAGATTCTTGTATCAAAACTATTGAAAATGGCATGCATATTAGATTGAATTTTCACTTTTTCTTCTACCCACAGACTAGCCTTGCTAAGGCTTAAAATGTGTACCATATATTGTTCAGACATATACATAAGTATCTTGTATTCACAAACCACTAATACATGTGAGGAGATATAACCTCATCAGTCTCGGCCGTTTATTGGCATAAAAGCCAGAATATGCAAGAACACATTATATAAACTGAAATCTTTTTTATAAACTGAAGATTTTTCTTAATTATACAGACACTAAGGTCTTTAGCAAGCCTGCTCATAGATCAGTGGCGTAGGGTAGACAGAAAACATAAGAGTACTAACTATACTGAACATTAGTGTAAAATCATATAAGGTTGACCAAAGTGGAATACCCTAAAATCTACCTTTAATCTACCTAAAGGTTAAATTTTGATAATGCTTTCTAAATCCCATGGATGTCTGCAACATGAATATGTACAACGTGTTAGACTTCTACAACTACACATCTGAATGTTTCTCTGGTGTAGTCAGACATGGCAATATATCATAACCAAGGTTATAAATTTAAAGTACAACTCTTTTTTCCAATAAATATATATATATAGTAAAAATACAAATATTATGTCTTATTTCCCATCTTATTCCTATTAAAAGAACACATAATACATATAATTAATATTTTAGAACAAACAAAGTAACCAATTAAAAAGATATGTATATACAAAAGCAACATGGGCTGAACAAATATATGCATGTTATTATTCCTTTGAACAAAACTGTACTATTAAAGCATTTATTTCACAACACAGAATTTCGTACATCAGTTAAATGTAATAAATCTACTGTATCACCAACACAATTTTCGTATTCAACAAGGTATGTAAAATGTCCCTGTATTTTAATATGATCTGTGAAGATATAGTTATCTGATACATGTGGCAGATATATTTATCTAATTCCCCCAAAAAGGGAACTACTTCTTCCATAAAGTAATCTCAAACAATGGGCAGGCGTGGTTTTTGCCATGCCTTCCACAAATTGTTAGATCCCAACTTACCATCTCCAGTTCCAGGTGCCAACTCAAGATATACCCATTCAGATTAGAATTACTATTATTAGTAGTAGTATCTGGCAGTCAATATGGCAGATAGTATTAGTGGTAGTTGACAGTTAATATGGCAGTACTCAAGACATAATTAGATGTACATTTCCTGTTGAGACTGATCTAATTCCGGTATTCAGGCTTAAATACTCAGTCCCCATCTCCAAGGCTGTAACAAGCCACAAGACTTTGGGGAGACTAATAATACACAAGACTTTGGGAGGCTGTAACAAGCCACAAGACTTTGGGGAGGCTGTAACAAGCCACAAGACTTTGGGGAGACTAATAATACACAAGACTTTGGGAGGCTGTAACAAGACACAAGACTTTGGGGAGTTTATTAATTGTACATTGACATTAACATATTGTGTGATACTAACTATAGAATATTTACAGGTCAATTAAAATTAAATGCAAGTTAGATTAAATACAACTTAAGTATACACCATTCATTGTCTATTCTTGAAAATAAAGTTCATCATCAAAAATCACAAATTCATACTTACCAGTTAAACTTTACAAAAGAAAAACAAGTTTACATAGCACAAAAGACTTTAAGGTTGCCTTTACCAAAATTTCCATGTAAGCCAAACAAGGTAGAAGATGACAGTTTAAAGATTAAAGCTTTAAAGATTAAAGCTGCTTACTTGCGGTAAAATTAAGAAGGTTTTAAATAGTAGAGGCAACCACAGGAACTTAAGGGAATTTTAAAGCCAAGGTTACTTGGGAAAACAGTAAGGTCCAGTGAAAATTACCACATATGCAGTATTACAAATAGCACTTGTAATGGAAAAAGAACAAAAAAGGATGCAGAAATTATGACTGGGTTGTCTAACCTACTTACTTTATTTTTGTTTATTACCCTTTCTATCTAGATGCAGTGAGAAGATATGAATGCTTTCAGTTACTGTGAAAATGCCAGTAAATTATACTGAAATTTCCAATGTCACTTTTTTTTGTCTGAAGATTTCCTTTTCTTCCTCTTTTGCTGACCTAGTAAATCTTTCTACTTTGAGAAAACCATCAAAGTATTTCATCTCCTGACACATTAAAAGTAATATAAGAGCTCACTAAATCCATGATACTTCCAACTGTTTGATTTAGTGACAAAAAATCAATTTAATTTCTTATACTTCTATAGTGAGAGAATGTTAACACAGTCATGAACTTTAATAAGACTCTTTAAGGCCAGTTAATATGGTGTCTAAGAACAGGTTGAAGTGATGCATGATCAGAGGGATGTGTTTGGACAATACAATGATGTGGCGGGGTCAAGGTATATTAATATACACATGATTCAAGGGCGGATCCTGGCTTTAAATAAGGACGAGGTTCATGCAAAACGTTAGGGGTCTGGGGCGTGATCCCCCCTCACCAAGCCAACCCCCGGCAAATTCGTAATTTTACATTTAGTGGGTTTTCTGTAAATTTAACTCTAGTCTCATTAGATACAGTAGAACCTCGATTTTCCAGCCCTCTACCATCCGTTTCTCGAGATTAAGTGATTTGAAACCTCGTATACCTACATATATGCACTGTCTAGCCCAAGCGATAATACAGGATTTTACACTTTTCCGGAAACCATGATTTTTGTTTGTGCTTAAAAAAAACTTACCCTCCACAGAAACGCCAAACTTCTTTAATACCATTGTTTCAACTGGAGAGGGATCAATTCATTTACACAACCCCATTACAGTACACCAATCACAAAATATGCGTGTTCGACTGGATTTTGCAATGTAAGCCCCATTTCCATATACGCGTGATCCGGCATGCGGCATACGGCATGCGGTATGCGGCTATTTTAACTTTGCAATAAAAATATAAGAGGTGTTTCTATATATGCGTGTACGGTATGCAGAAACGGTACTTATACTTCATGCAGAACCCATCAGGCTTCTAGTACTTTGAATAGCCGTATGCCGTATGGAAAAATCAATAAACTGACGTCATAATGATGAGTTTTTCTTCCTAGTTTCCCCCCTTTCTGCCTACCTTGATATCCTTGATATTACAGGGGGGACAGAGATTCGCCCATAAAAACAGCAAAATGCTGTTTCTTGAGAACAAATATGCAGTGTGGTTTTATAAAAGTTATCAGAAAGAAAAGAGGTTCCTCAAACTGTAAAATGATAGTAGCATTACAAAATATATTTTGTGATAAGTACAAATACAACCATAGAACTTGTCCCATGGCAATAAGATTAGAGCTGTTGGAAAGTGGACAGCATTTCGCCGACTATTTTATACTGTTCCCAAAAAAGTTACAAAGACTGTTTAAACACTTTGCAAACAATAATTAAAGCTAAAGATCAATTCTTCTCATTGTATTCTAGCACTAAATGAAGTCATAAATAGTATTTATATTGACCCCAGACACAGTTTAAGACAACATACAGCTCTTTGCATCAGTCAGATGCAGTTTGTTAGCATATTTCTCACTGACATATAAACTTTTTTATTCATCTTTATAATCTTGCATGCTGTCAGTTCTAAAATCTTAGAAAAGTATCAAGACATGTTGCACACTTTTCTATACTGTAAGGCTCCTTCAGTATCAACACAGATGTTAGTTTTAAATGAGGTACAATAGAAATTGGCGAATCGCTGTCCCCCCCTGTACATCATTACATGAGGACTGAAACAACTGGAAAAGGCTTGAACCTTGTCAGTTATCTCTGTACATATGGAAACACTATAACCGGATGCTGGATCTGCATGCCGGATCTGCATACCGGATGCCGGGTGCCGGATCCGCACATATGGAAAAGGGGCTTTATAGTTGGTCGAATCACAGACTAATATGTATCATTATCATCAAGGTTTGTGCACATACCATTAATTTCAGAGTTTATTTGGCGTAATAAATTTGGCTTCCGGAAAATTAAAGTATGTTTTTAAACTTGATTTGACATCAGCAGTACAATATTTTGATTATCATAATTTTAGGTGAATCTGGATCAACTGCAGGATGTTTAATTTTCAAATCAGTGTCTGTTGTTGTGGATTCACTGTAGAACCCACTTTACATTTATAGGGCGGGGGGGATGTCGAACCCCCCCTAATACTCCCGCCCCCGATCCTCTAGTGTGACTGAAATGAGTGTTTTTTTCTTTCAGTTTGTTTTTTTGTAAACTGATGTATATGATAACATGTTCTTGTGTTGTCTCGTAGTGTGGAATTCGTCAATGTGTTTGAAGTATAATCCTCTAACTTTTTGATTTCAAACCACTTTAGTGCTCCTGTGGTTTTACCTAAGTGACACATGGGCCCAGTGGGGCTTAGTAACCTTTTCTATCTTTTATTTGTAGATTTGTCAATAATTGCATCTCACTACAATAGATAAATATTCTATTCCACTCTACTACCCAATTCTAAATGTTTACTCAGAAAGAGAATGACCTCTGCAGAGAAAGCAATATATGGTAAACTAATATACATGTCAAAATTCTTAGATTTAATTCCACTAAAAATTTTAATATAAGAGGGTTTGTTTAGCCAGCATTAAAGAAGGTACACATACCATACACATACTAGTCACAAACATATTGTGAACAAATTAAAATATGCCATCAGTTGACCAAGTCACAAAGAATACTCTGATAGAACAAACTAAATGTGCAATAAATTGCCCAAGTCATAGACAATAGTCGTGTGATAATAGAGTAAAGGAAAGCAAAATGTACAATTAATAAGTTTGAGACAGAAAACAATTCAATGCACTGGTGAATGTCAATTCAATGGGGATTAAGTTGATGCAGCCACAACTTAAGATGGCATGCACATCTCGAGATGTTTGCCACAACTCACTGCCATGAGTTGGCGCAAGGAACAACTCGAGTTGTTCCCTACCGCGAGTTGGCACCCAACAGCATCACTTCAGTTGTCATTTATTTGGATAATACTATCTTTCTACCTATTGCCTAGGTTACGTCATGATGGAAACCTTAAGTGATGGTGGAGGGAAACAGCGTCTATAAGTTGGCCATAATTTGGCACCATAACCACCTGAATATCAGCGACCACCTGTCAGTTTCGCCCACATAAAGTTAGAGTTGAGCCTCAAAATCAGAACATATAACCTTAAAGAGGAGTGTGTTACCCACTACACAAATGTTAGCTACAATTCAGTTTCATATAGTGACGTATACACATTGCAGGGAGGCATAAATGTGACAGATAATCTACAGATATTGTACATACTGATCTAACATTTAATGGATCATAAAGTGCAAGGCTTGTCAGATGAATCCCTACATCCGCTTATTTTACCTCACTTGTTTTGATTTTACATGCAATTTGATTTTACAGGCAACCAGTTTTTATAGCTTTGACTTGGAAACGCTTTCAGTGGGACCCTTTATAGGGTGGTTCTATTATGGGATTTCAGTCTATAAGGATCAAGTCTGTAAGAATCAACCTCTGTGAAAACTCTCTTTTATTTCCCGCCTTTGACTTCTGCACCCAGACGACTTTAGGCAGAGGATTAGTTTGAATATTTCTCTGAGGGCACAACACATGTTATTCTCATGTATACTTCCAACAGACACCGACTTCACTATCCAGATTATTCCACATAAAATAATAATGTTCCATAATCCCAATTCTTCAGACAAGGAAGTTCTGAAAGCATTCAAATGTCAATTGTATCATGATGATGTCGCTTGCATCTGCCTCTTAGTGATCTTACTTTAAGTCGATGAAAGAATTGTCAAGAAACTTTTGATAGGTCAGGAGACTTTGAAGTATCCTTTGGGTACATATCTCACTTGGAATGCCATGATAAATAGCTTGCTGTGCCGTGCCATTGTTTGGTTCCAAAGGGTTTTTGGATGAGTACAAGGTAAAAAAAAATCCTGGTTTCCAGTGTACGTTGCATTTTTAATCAATCAATGAAAATACTACGAATGAATAGAAAATCATTTTAAAAATAAAACTGAATGATATTGTGTGATGCAAAAGCTACAACTTAAAAGCAAAAACATGCAGCTCTGTTTTCAAATCTATTTAATTGTCTTATAAATTTAAACAACATGTTAAATTTAGTACTTTCGGAATAAGATGATTCTAGATACCCTCATCGACACAATGGCCCAATATGATTAACTCAATGCTTCAACATGTAAATAAGACAATCAACAATGTCATATCTGGTATTATCTTAAAAACCTTGTACGTGCAATACATGTTCAATGTACCTAAGCATGTCTAAAACTGGTCCTGCAGGCAATCATTTCCACTTCATTCCATTATTGTTATTATCTTTCATCACTTAATATTGTCAAAATCTAAATATAATAGCTTCACAAAGTAAAACACAAAGAAATAAAGCCCAGTGTGAATGAAATATGCAAGTACTGCTTTATTCAATTGCAAAGTCCATGTACCCATCCATTATTCAGGAAGCAACACATCTTGTGTTGGCCTCGTCCAGCTCCCACTGAAACTGCTGTAACTCAAACCTCCTAAAACCACACTAAGGTTCATTACCTTTCCTCTATATCAGTCATAAGAAATCAAAGGATCAATTTGCTAACATTTTACATAATATAGAATGAGGTAACTATTCTACAACCCAAATGCTCCAGCTAGAAAGTAACCCATTGGTTCACCATATGTTATCCAGAAAATTTATAGTAAGACAGTCAAAAAACCAAACAAACATAAGCTGGTAATCATGGTAGTGTCAAGGTCAACATCTCTCTCATTTACAGACTCCTACATTAAGTTTTATTACCTTTCAAGTGTGCAACTGGGGCAACAAATCTCAATTTCCCTGGCATCTTACAATATGGGAGGATTGTACATCCTGTTAGCTTTAAAAGAAGGAAAGCAGACACATAGACAGACACGAGGTCTCCTCCTATTAGGACTCAAAGTAACCATATGTTTGACGTACAAGGTAAACAATTCTACAATAAATTTTATCTGTGTTTGACAGCATAAAGCAATTTACATTTATTGATTTTTTAAGCAATTTGTTTTCGTTCTTTTGAATAATATGAGCCATTTATGCATGGTAGTGTTGATTTATTTTTGTTGTAGCTTCATTAAGTTTGTTGATAAATCTGTAGCTGCCCATGTCAGGAAGCCATTGGTTGTAACAGCTATTTATTATACACAGCAGTTAGACGACTGTAAAGAGAGAGTGGTGTAAAATAAGCAGTTTGTCCATAAGAAATTTGTAAGATCTTGGGTAAAATTCTCGTTCACTATAAATTGGAATTTCTGTAAATTCAATATTTTGCCTGTATTTTCAGTATTTATTACTTCGACTCATTATATTAGCCGTTAAATATACTTATCTTTAGCCTTTAAAACATTTAGCCTCATGTACTGAACAGACTGGACGACTTTTACTCGACCCTCTCTAATAAAATGCCAATAAACCATGATTTGGATTAAGATATCTTGCTACTTTCCGTGGAATTTTGGTCAAAACGGTTTACAGGGATTTATGTGGGTTTAATGTCATTTTAGACACAGTGTTTCACAATGGGGAACTGGAGGGATGGGAGAAAGCAATACATATACTAGTTGGTCAAGATCTCCTGCAGTAAAACCATTGGTTAACAATAAGCAAGTATAAATTTCGGATCCCAAGTTTGAACCCTAAACGTGAGCAACGGGAGTTAAGTGTACTACCCGTTTTACGACTGTGCCCCCCCACTTTGGTGAGAGATGACATGGAAAGCCTTTAAACTGATGGCATTACAAAAATACCGCCAGCATTTAATACTGAATTCATGAATCTACACGCAAAATATCACTTATAAAATGACAAAAACAAATGTGAAGTTGCAAGCTATTACTGAACTTGAATAAATCTCCACATTAAACGTCTCCAGGGAATACCCACAACATCACAACACTTTCACAATTCCAAAAATATTTTTATTTTTTCATATAGATAAAAGCCAGACACTCTCAGTACTTTAAAGTCTTTAGCATCACAGAATATATAAGGGCGTTGAACAGTTTCTTGCTTTTTACCGCACAGTGGCACTACCAACCTCATCCGTTAAAAGTTTGACAGTTGGATGTATTGACCTGTTATTCATCATCTTAAAGATGATTTGGTTTCCCAAATATCTGTGTAATTACTGTGAAGTCAAGATTTATCTTTAGGGTATTTGGTCTTTACTGGACATATTAAGGAATTTCACATCTCCATCCAGGCATCTTTACATTGGATGTGTAGTACAAATGTGAAAACCTGTCTCCAAAGCCTCTGTTGTACATCTCTGGCTGCTTATGTTCAACTATATGCCCCCTATAGATCGAGGACTTTGTTGTTGAGTTTAACACTATGTTTGTGACAATCAGGTGCCTTTGGGATAGTATGTGGCCATAGCGTTGATCACTCATGGATTTGTTTTGGTTCCATCTAATTTTGGAAAGTGGTTGATATAAACTGCTTATCTTGTTGTATTTCTCTTAGTTTCCTGTGTGATACAGAAAGGCTGGCAGCACAGTCATATGTCAGTGCTTAACGATCTCTGTCATTGTAAGAAGTGCCATAAACAACACTCTTGAACATCATAGAATCTCTTCAGGATCATTTTGGAAAGAATTCTTATGTCACTCCATAACATCACAGGTGTCTTCAACCTTTGTCCATGGGGCTTTTCATCCCTATACATGCCCCCTTCTATCCCCCACCCCTAGATATCTCCATTACGGTAATATACCTGTTTAAAGTGACAGTTATTTATATATTTATATACATATAGTTACTTTATTATAGTGACAGGTATCTTTAAAAACAAATGATACACTTCAATAAATACCAAAGTATATGTCACTGTAAATATACAATAATAATAATAAACAGAGTGGGAAATAGAAAATATACAAAACTATATGTAGATTATATTATTATTATGTATTTATACTCGGCGCAATATCTCCATATACTACAGGACTCAAAGCGCTATTTAACCAATCCGACTGTACAGGTACAGCCCCAACTCACAAGTAACTGACATTCTTCTAACTGGAAGATAGAGGCTCAAGGATGACCATTTATCAACGTCCTTGAGGTTCTTTCACCTGCCACTGGGGATAGGACCCAATGACAGAGGACTGCCATTTTAAGTGGTCATCCAAGCCACTATGTATCTGCCTGTACCTGGGATTGAACCCACGTCCTCTGAGTTCCTTGACAAGTGTGTTACCCGCTAGGCCACAGTGGCAGTGGTAGATATGAGCATAACATCTTTCAGAATTATATTATTGAAATGTGTAGATGCATGATAAATGTGTTATGCATACAGTTTGTGTCTCCTCTCTTGCCATAAATCAAATATAAAATTTACAGACCAATTCAAGTTACCATTAGACATTATTTAAGCTGTAAAATTCCAATTCTCAGCTGACAGAAAATGGATTGTTTGCTTTTTGAATATGTTTTAACATAATCTTCTTGTTCTGTTTGTTCTTTGAAAAATGCAAAAGTACGTAATTTGGGTTTTGATGGCAGTTTAAACTGCCAATCTTGGTGCATTAGGTTTAAAATTTTTTCTGATGTTTGGTTTATATTTACTTAAAGTCCTTGTTCCAAATTATCTAACATGTTTAGTTCATTAAAGAGGTCATAAATATGAGATATCCAAGTGCTATTTCTGAGATTTTGCAGACTCCAATTAAAGAGATAATTTGAAATTCTATTTTTACTACAGCATAACCGGTTCCAAAATCTAATGCTGAACTTAAAATACGTATATTTAGAATTAATCACAGTGAATTTCTTTCCAGCTGAAATGCCCACTTATAACTTATGTGCCATGTTTTGAGGCATTACATTCCAAGCTAGAGAAAATAAAAAAAAATTGTCAAAATATAAACCTCCAAAATATGCTCTCGTAAGTTCCCATTACCGGATGGTCCTACTCTGACATCCATACTTAGCACTTCCACTCAGTCCAATCTTGTCAACACATCACATACATAAGATGGCTTTGAAACAGCATCCCCTCTGGTGTTGAAACTCTATCCAGGGAGCAAAATGAAAGAGAGGCTTTTGTTTCAAGATTTCATCACAAGACAAATCTGACCTTATGTTTGGTCCTTCCTTGTTAAATTAACCTCCCTAAAGCAGTAATACGGAGCCCTTTATTGGGGGGGGGGGGGGGGGGGGGCAGTAAATATAAATGTGTAAATGACAGTTTGATCAATGCCAAACTAGAGACAAAGAAGGCAAAGCCTTGTTGTGCCAAGATCAAAAGGTGTAATATTTCATACAAATGTATCACAGAATTTAAAGCGTGGTCTTCATCAATTGAGGGACAATTTGGAGAAAGGCTGACGTTTTATTGTCACCATTATCTCTGGATAGCTTTGTGAAACCAATCCCAACAATATTATGAAAGTAATCTGTGAGCATGAATAATTAGTATGGGGCCACGGTGGCAGAGTGGTAACACTCTCGCCTCCCACCTCTGAGGCTGGGGTTCGATTCCCGGCACGGCCTCAAGTGGGAAAGCTGGTAGCCGTTGGTCGGCAGTTTACAGTACAGAACCCTAACGAACTGTATGTACTGGTTTCCTCTGCCCTTCCAACTACCCGTCGTGATATGACCTGTACAGTGTTGGAAGCGACGTAAAACCCCAAATAAATAAATAAATGAATAATTAGTATAATCATCTCAATAAGCATGAATAGCATAATAATAGCAAATTATTATCCTACAAGCCTGCAGTTTACTTATTGTGACCAGTACTGTTATTTAAACTTACAAATTTAACCAAAGATTCTTAACAATGAAAAATAAGTATTTAGCTGTGACCCTGTAAGAACTACATATATCCAGCATGATTTTTCTTGTTTAATCGCTCCTATCATCAATTTATCCTCTTTGTTAAGTAATAATGAATGTTTGGCACTGATTTGACACTTGACGCCAATTTGTCACTGATAACAAAGAAAATTGGTTTCATTATTAAGATGAATTATAAAGGCTGTGTTTTAATAAATAACTTCTGGTGCAACATGAGGGATGTTATTTTTGCATATGGTAAGGTCACACATGTCCTTACTGTCGTATCTGTACGTATTTTTGATTTCCACTTCGCAACATCATCCTCATGGTTCTGAAAAGAGGCTCTTGTATTGGGTAGTACACGTTGAAGAACGGGCCACTATGACTATCCATCCAACCCTCCCTCTTCACCCCTTCAGTGGGTAATTATCCGTACAGCTCGTGAGGGGCAGATGGAGGTTTTTTAAACATTTAAAAGTGTGGTCCAAATTGCAAAACATGTTCTGAGTTGTGTCAGATGCCAAACAAGGACATCCTACCCAATTGTTCATCCCCACAAATTTTTATGTAATTTTATGGCGCTTAATCTCTGCCAGGCAGACTCTGAGGCTCAATACCAAAATCCAATTAACAAAAATCATCATTCCATAGCCGTTTCTAGGTCAAATACGACAGAGATGCCGGATAGAGTGTATGCTTAGTTGGGAAGGCCTTTTTGAAGAGATACGATTTGAACTTTTTTTCTGAAAGAGGCTACAGTTGGGGCAGGATGGACCTCATCAGGTAAATCATTCCAAACCATGGGAGCACTAAAAGCAAAGCTGTGGCCAAAGTGTTTTTTGGATTCATCAAACCGAAGTACAAAGATACAAAGGTTGTATCTGGCCACTCCAGTTAGGAAATGTGTGACCTTGGTATTATATTCATTTCATATTTCAGGAGGATATTTTAAATTTCCGATTAAATACATCCTAATAAAGTTTACATTTTAAAGCATTTAGAGGTGTTATCTGCAGCAATAAACAAGCTGAACTGGCTGCTGAGATATTGCATACCTCCTGTGTGACCTCTACAAAACCTTAATATTTAAGTATGGCTGGTTTGATATGTATATTAAATTAAACACTAGCACTTGCCATGTGTATGTAAAGGTGTCAACATTACAATCACATGTAAAAGAATAGGGGGTAATCCTGTATGTTCCATTCAGCTGTGGTCTTTAAAGACATTGATTTCAAGCTATGTATTGTTACAATTGCAAATGGACTAATTCAATGTAGGGTGTTTCATGGTAAAGATAGGATTTAAGAAATTAATTGTTTAGTCGATATATACTATGATTAACTTTGAACATACTGTAGCTAGAAGTTTTACTTATTTAGTATATTGCAGTATTTTAACTGACTTAAGATAAAGATCATAAATTAAGATATTCAAAACTCAAAACTTCGGTTGGAAAACTCTTTTTACCAATGGACTGTAATTTGAACCACCTTATTTTTTATTATTCATAAGGCCATATTGACTCAAATGTGTTGTGAAGGCCAGATAGGATTTGTTTCCATTTAAAATGCTTATAAGATCTCAGTTATACTCAACGTGGTACTCAAATTGTGAGATTAAGGGATATCAAGGAAATCCAATACACTCCAGAGAAGTATCTTACATTAGGCCTTTGAAACAGAAAGCTGGATAAGTTTCTGCACCAGTATAAATTGCATATGAACATAGATAAAACAGCTTTAAACAGCTGTATATTGATTGGAATGGACTTAACATGATCCCATTTATTTGATTCTATTTCCCTGAAATGAATATGCTTACATTTGTCTGAGTATATTTATGAAAAAATAATATTTTTCTTAAGAACGTCTTACAATTGAAAAGAAGGTATAACTGTTGTCCACAGCAAGCCATACTGCCGAGTAAATTGTCTCCAAAGTGTGATCAACCAGAGTGTGGCAAGGTTATGTTTTTGTGTACAGTAAATCAGTCAAATTGTGCCGTTTGCATTCTACATACAGATGATAAAAATAGTTCTTTTGTGGCTGATGTAAATTGTCAGTTTCTTTTTGGCTTGTATGTGATTATTTCATTGTTATAGTTTCGGACGCAAGCCTGTTTTAGTAGTGAGACATATTGTCATAATACACCATTTATACCTTTTTTAATAAGACTCCACTGAAAGGGTACCCGAAGTCTGACACTATGTCACTGTGACACAGTGTCAGACTTCAGATCAGACTTTCAAAAAAGATTTACATTCTTCAAAGCCAATTCCTTAAAGGATTTGACCTCAACCCTGGTGTCACATTAGCAGAATTAAAGGAAATATAAGCAAGTTTCTTCGTTCACTTCTAACAAAACTAAGAATTGGCATTCTGCCCTTTGCAGTTGAAACCAAAAGACACTACCGTTTACCAGAAAATTGCACTTGCTAAATATGTAAAGAAAATTTTGTCGAGGATGAAATTCATTGTCTGTAAATGGAGTGCTTACAATTTGATTAGAGAGATTTTTTTCCCAAATTTAAAGTATGTTTAATATTTATAAAATGGATTGATAAATGTTAAAAAATGTTAAATTACGTAAATGAATTTTGGAGTACCATTAAAAAGCATATTTTATTTATTTTCTGAATCATTGCCTGTTTAAATACATATATATATATTTCTAGTGACTTATATGCCCATTAAGGGGCATTAATCTCTGTTATAGTCATTTTGAAATGTTGTGTTTTTATGTTGACACAATGTCACAATATTAACTAAATGATAATAATAATAATAAAAATAATAACACTGCAATATTTGGAACATTAAATATTATTTTACTGAAATGGGACATGTGTGTTGTGATCCAGTGGCTATACCTCCCTGGCACCTGAGCAATCCATTACTGCTATAGTGTCCATGTTTGGCCTATCTAGTAATATATTTTGTCATGTGACACCTATAGTGACCTCTTTTTCCATTGTGGTATCACAACTTTAAACAAGCGGTCTCTGAGAATGCAAGAACCCCGCCAACGGGTAGTGCTGGAAAAATATCTAGATTTTCAATGCCAATCCAGATGAGGATCATTTAGTGAAAACATAACTTCAATCCTATAAATAGTTTTTGAGTGATGCATGCGGTTATTGCCAAATAACAAATTAGGATTAACAATCTAGACATGGATCCAAGCAATCCTTGAGGAGTACTGAGTCAGGGTTAGACCACATCTTGTGAAAAAAATATGAAATAATCAGAAATAAATAAACTGATTTCCTAGCCTGGTCCTTTTAAACTTAAGATATTTTGAAAAGCAGATTACTTCACTCTTGTGTCAACAGACCATTAAGATAAAACTAGGGAACTTCTTGTTAAATTAAAATATATATATAGAAAACGAAATTTGCTTAAAAATTAAATTCATTTGAATGTTCACTTTTCACACAATTGAGCGTTGGAATTCTTCCACTTGCTACAAAAACTTAAAGATATCAGGTCTATCAATGATAAGGTTATCTTGTATGTACAAGTTACTAAATCAAATGTAAGATTTATTATCTGCCAAAATTTGATTTATACTAAGTTGAATATACAACGTATTAAGTCATACATAGGTGATAGTAACTTATATATAGAACATACTAAGCTTATTATGAATTATTAACTTGATTATATAACCTATAAAGTTATAGATATAACTTAATATCCCATATACAACTATATATTTTAGTATAAAATAAATTTTATTTTAATTTGTCTGTGCCGCATTAACTAAGTTGGCCCTTGCCCCAGATTGGTACAAAATTGAAGTAAATAATAAATCAATCTGTGGCCAATCTGACTCTCTGATACTAAAATAAAGCATTGTAAGGTGTATATTACTTGGTTATGTGCTTATCAGTGACATTGATTATTTTGTATGGCAAAGGGTGTAAATTGCCTGTGGGCAGTTGTTGGAGGCTTTACTGCAGTGTGATTTTCTTCTGCATTTTTCCTTATAATTTCCTCCACTTCTTCATTACAGCTGTGGGATTGATTTCCCCTAATTTTCTCACTTTTATGGTGACATAATGTTTCCAATTTCTTGTTATTTGTAGCTGGAGACACCTAATACAATTTACCCCCTAGTATTTGCTCGGGGACTGAAAAAGTAATCCACAGGACAAAATACCCCTCATGAAAACATAATAACATGAAAACATATATTCTTCTCTGTGTTTGCAGTTGAGATAAACTTGTACTCTACAAAAACTTTACATTTTGACAGTCTCTCCCGAAACAACCTGACACCTCTGCAACTTCACTTATAAAGGGCTTTGGTATGGTGTGTGATATAAATCAGCCATGTTTAAACACACAGTAGTAATAACAGTAAACTACAATAATAAAAACAAGGCCACTGCCGCAGCGGTTATCTCCCGCCTTAGAATCAGTAATAATGGAGAACTAAAGGAGATATAAGGCCTATGTAGATAACCCCACTAGACATTGAAGAAGGGGTCAAAGGTAAAAGTCAGCAATTGGAAAAGAGTCTCAGGCCTTGACTTCCTTTAAGTTGTTTTCACATTTGCAGCCCTAGTAGCAATGATAAGGGAGATATAAGGCCTTTTTAATAGATAATCCCATTTAACATGTGATACGATGGCCATTTTGTTTTCGAAACTAGGCCAAATTACTATCAGGCTAACTTTCCTAGCCATATATATTTTGCGCATATTTGATGAACCTAGCTGTAATATTCAAGTTTTAGAGCATCTTAATGATTTTTAAATAATTGGCTATGGTGGCCATTTTGTTTTTCAAAATAAGGCCAAAATTTTTCTCAAGCAAAACATTTGAAGGTCAGCACTTTTGAGGGTCTGTTTTTATATTATGAAGCCACAGCACCAAAAATAAGGGTGAAATAAGGACATTTTAGTGTGACGACCCCATTTAATCTTGAAGCAGGGGTCAAAGGACAAATTCAACACCGGGAAAAGATTCCCAGGCCATGACTTCCTACAAGTTGTTTTCACATTCTGAACCTTTAGGAGCAATATTAGGGAGATATAAGGCCTTTTTAATAGAATAACCCCATTTGACATTAAACATGTGATATGGCGGCCATTTTCCTTTTAGAACTAGGTCAAAATCACTATCAGGCTAGATTTTCTAGCCATATATCTTTTGTGCAAATATGATGAAGCTAGCCAGAATATTTCGAGATTTAGAATAACTTTATGAAATTATGATTTTTAAACACTTCAGTTGGCTGTGGCGGCCATTTTGTTTTTCAAAATGAGGCCAAAATTTTGCAGAGAGGTTTTTGTAGTCGTAAACATTTCCTGCAAATTTGATGAAGATATCTTTTTAAATGAATGAGATGTTAAGGTTTATGTTAAAACCTGACAAACGGACGCATGGACAGATGCACAAACAGACACACGTATGGAAGGCGTTTACAATCTGTTGACCACAACCTATGCTTTTCATGGTCTGTCTTTACAATCTGAAGCCATAGCACCAATAATAAGGGAGAAATAAGGACGTTTTAATGTAACAACCTCATTTAACCTTGAAGCAGGGGTCAAAGGTCAAATTTAACACCTGTAAAAGATTCCCAGGCCATGACTTCCTACAAGTTGTTTTCACATTCCGAACCTCTAGGAGCAATATTTGAGGAGATATAAGGCCTTTTTAATAGGATAACCCCGTTTGACATTAAACTTGTGATATGGCGGCCATTTTGTTTTTTGAACTAGGCCAAAATTACTATCAGGCTAGCTTTTCTAGCCACATAGCTTTTGTGCAAATTTGATGAAGCTAGCTGGAATATTTCAAGATTTAGAGCACCTTTACGATTTTCAAACAATTAGCTATGGCGGCCATTTTGTTTTTCAAAATAAAGCTAAAATTTTTCAGAGACAGGTTTTTATAGCCATAAACATTCCTTGCAAATTTGGTGAAGATATCTTTATAAATGAATGAGATATTAAGGTTTATGCAAAAACGTGACGAATGGACGGACGGACTCACGGGACGCACGTACGGACGCAGGTATGGAAGGCGTTTTATACTCTCCCGACCACAGCCTTCGGCCGCAGGCGGGAGATAATAAGGAAACTAATAACAATGTTGTAGAACAGTAGTTCCTTTTGCATTATAGGAAGTATTTATTTCCAATTCTTACTACCTGTTATGCAGCAACTCGAGACTGATTGTGTCAACTGATGAATTAGCAGTCAAATATAAGAAAGCAGATTTCAAGTTAGTAATGCAAAGTCAAAGTAAAATTTTGGAAATATTTACATTTATTAAAAGTGTTAATACGTTACCAGAATGCAGCCATAGTAACTTTTCAAAAATCTGGAGTATTTTGAACAACATATTGTAAACAACCAACATAGATATCAGCATGTTTTGAGAATCATAAGCATTTTGGTACTAGGGTATATATATGTCGTGTACAAGTTGGGATTTTGTACAAGTTATAACTTGTACAAAATCTCATACAAGTTATAACTTGTATGGCTGAGTTGTACAAAGTTATAACTTGTACAAAATCTTTTTCAAATTTTGTACAAGTTATAACTTATACAAAACTTATGCTTGTGTAAGTTATAACTTGTACAGAACTATTCTTCATTGATGTTTGGTAATATATTTTTGCTTTGAACTTTTCAAATTACAGCAGGCTTTAATATAGATATTCCATGTAAAGAAATGGGTTTTTTGTAGATATTGTAGTAATGTGACAAATTCTATATCAGATTATTCAGAAAAATTAAAAAAGATATGTAACTTTTCTGTTGTACTGACTCTATGTTTTTCAATATACTTTTGCTTTGAACTTTTCAAATTACAATAGGCTTTAATATGAATAAATTTAACCTAACAAAGACTTAACAAATCTTTTTCAGTTAGATTTTCCAAAGTCTTCAATTGAATACATTTTTTTCAAATATTAAGTTTAACTAATGATGTGTTTAAATTGTTTGCCATAGTGTACCATAAGCAGAATTTGAACATGAAATGGTAAGCCTTTTAATTCTGATTTCTTTGATCTGAGCAAAAAAAGCTTAAATGTCATTTAGGGATGAATACATTGGATCTCAATCCAAAGGAAGCCACATGTGAATTACTATTATTGAAGGTCTTTTTCTAGCTTTGATTGATACTAATTATATAAAGTCTGGCAGGATCAAAAATTGCAAGGCAATAACATTAACCCTTACTGCCTTTATTGCTTTGACTGATAATGATTATAAAAAGTCTGACAATCTCTAGAAATCCCTATTGTCAGGCAATTACAATTATGTTAAAAAATAACCTTCACTATTTAACCCATCTTAACCAACAAAGGGTTTCTTCAGTCTTTCAGGTCCAACCTGTATAAATGTCATAGTTTGTTTTTGCACAGTCCTTGTTTTCTTTTTGTTTTTTGGATCCGGTAGTGTGTTCTTGGCCATGTTAGTCACAAAAGTGACACTATTGATATGTTTCCTATGTGTCGGTTTCTCTTGGAACTGGCTTAATGCTGACAAGGGACAGAATTGTGAAAAGGTTGACAGGAGCATCCCATCTATTTTTCGGCTCCCTGTTGTAGTGTGTAAATATTGCTACCTCGGCAACTCAAAACAGATTCCTCCACAATTGAAACTAAAAAACCTACTCCTACTCCTCTTGTTGTCTGGCGATGTTGCTGTAAACCCTGACCCAACCAATTTTGGATTAGTCAACTGCAGATCCATTCACAATAAAGGCCCTCTCCTGCGTGACCTTATACAATGCAGTGACTTGGATATCCTGGGCCTGGTTGAGACTCATATCATACCAACTGACACTGATGGTCTCCTAAACTCTCTCACACCAGCAAATTACAACTTAATCCAAAAACCAAGGTGTACTGGATTGGGTGGTGGTGTTGGCTTTCTGTGCAAAAAATCCTTTTCTCCCAGTGTTGTCTCTTCACCAGTTTTTAGATCATTTGAAATCATCATACTGTCTTTCAGGTCCGACTACAATAGCTTTGTTGCTGCTTGTGTGTATCGTCCCCCCGGTTCTTGCACTATTCTATTTCTGGAAGATTTTCTGGCTCTTTCTGGCTTTCTGTCTTCAATTGGTTCCAGTTTGATTCAATGTGTCAGTGGCCTGACTCACATACTGGGTCACACTCTGGACGTTTTGATATCTCCTTGCAACTCTGATTTTGTCCGTAATGTTAGGGTTGGAGACTTTATCTCTGGCTATTCTGCTATACAACGCCAACTTGATTTCTCCCACCCAACAACCTGCATTGAAAAAATGGTCTCTTATCGGAGGTATCATAGGATTGATATCGACCAGTTCTGCAATGGCCTTAGTAATATACCATTTGTACTGTCCCCTGAAGGAACTGTGGCAGAAATGTATGATCAGTACATGGTTGGTGTTACCCAGGTACTTGATAAGCATGCTCCCATCATCTCATGCATGACAAAACGGCAGTCAGATGAGTGGTTGTCTGATTCATATCGCATGGCTCGCTCTCTAAGGCAGCAATTTGAACGAATGTGGAGAAAATATAGGACACAGTTGAACAGGTCAAGGCTCTGCAAGCAAATTGCTTGGTGCAATCGACTGGCCAATAAAGACAAGGGTTCCTACTATACCAATCTTATAACTGCAAATAGTGAAGACCCCAAAAACTGTGGCAGTCATTGAGGAAGGTATTGCATTGCACCTCTGAGACTGTTCTGCCGGCTCATAGCTCAGAAAAAAGCCTTGCGGACACATTTGCTTCTTTCTTCACCAATAAAATAAGCAAAATCAGGGACACATTTTCTACTTCTAGCTCTTTCAATGATGCACCTGATTCGGTGCCCCCTGCTTTCAATACCTTTAAGCCTGTAACTGAAGACGAGGTCAGTAAGTGCATCAATGTGTCTCCTACTAGGTCGTGCCCATTGGACCCCATACCAACATTCCTCCTTAAGGATTGTCTTCATATACTCCTTCTATTACTAAGTTTGTAAATTATTCTTTCATTGATGTCTCTTTCCCAAGTGCTTTCAAAAGAGCGGTTGTCACCCCCCTCAGTAAAAAGGTTTCTCTGCCCAGAAACGACCTTAAGAATTATCGCCCAGTGTCTGGTCTTTGTTTCCTGTCAAAATTGGTTGAGCGAGTTGTTGCTAAGCAACTTACGTCACACATCAATAACAAAAAACTGGATAATCCACATCAGTCAGCTTATAAGCCAGGACACTCCACTGAAACAGCTTTATTGTCAATAAAAAATGAGGTCCATCTCTCTCTGGCACACGGCGAACCTACGGCTCTAGTTCTTCTGGATTTATCAGCCGTATTTGATACCATAGATCTTAATATTCTCCTTGGTTACCTTAAGTCCTGGTTTGGTCTTGGTGGAACTGTTCTAAAGTGGTTTGCTTCCTACTTGAGTGATCGATGCCAGACCGTCAAGATAGGCTCCACACTATCTGAATTAAGCAAGCTGATCTACGGCGTTCCCCAAGGTTCTGTTTTGGGTCCATTGCTGTTTTCACTTTATACTACACCACTTAGCATAGTCATCCGCCTTCATTCGCATATTAAATTCCACTTCTATGCGGACGATACACAGCTATACATCCATTTCTCCCATAAGAATGCCCCTGCTGCTCTCACCAAGCTAAATGCCTGCCTTCATGATGGATGTCTCTCAGTAAACTGAAGCTCAACCCAGAAAAAACTGAATTTATTGTCTTTGGTTCTAAGGCTCAGCGTCAAAAGATTTCCTCCCATTTTCCTGTTAGTATTCTTGGTAGCCTTCTTCATCCGGTTGATTCTGTCAGAAATCTAGGTGTGTGGTTCCATGCAGAATTTTCTTTCTCCGAACATGTCAAGAGGACTTGCAAAGCGTGCTTTCTTTAGATGCACGACCTTCGTAGAATAAGACAGTATCTTACTCCAGAAGTGGCAGTCCTTGCTGCAAATGCCTTGGTTAGTAGCCGTCTGGACTACTGTAGCTCTCTGTTTAGAGGTTTGTCATGTTTCAATCTGCACAAATTATAAAGTATTCAGAATACCCTTGCTCGTATTGTTACAAATCATAGAAAGTATGCTCATGCTACACCCATTCTGAAGCAACTCCACTGGATCCCCGTTAAGTATAGATGTATGTTCAAAACTGCAACACTAGTTTATAAATTTCTACATAGTGGTAGATTAGAACTGTTACATTTACTTTATATATTTTGTTAAATAATCATTTTAAACCAATTAACATGATTTCACAAAGACAGAATATTTTACCACTATTCTCTTATTTATTTCATTGGGATTGACCTCTAACATGCTAATGTAAAGCAAATTGTGTATTACAATGCTTACTGAATGGACTGAGAAATTCAGTGAAAGGAAAGGAATTCATAAAGTGGTATCATATAAAGACCAACCCCTATGAAAGACCGTTTTTTAGTATTTCTCTTGGGCGGCCTTTATACACAAGTTCGACTGCAGTATGAACAAGAGATGAGCACAGCTGGAAAAATGTTATTTTTTAAAGATTATTTGCTACTGAAATTCATTTACATACTTTCAGTTCAGACTGATTTAAGCTCACCTTACTAAGATATACTGAAGGTCAAGATGATATTCATTTACTTGCTTTTTAACAGAACTAAAGGTGGCCTTATGTCCAATGAAGACATTTAAGGTTACCATACAAAAGTAAATTGGCTGTTTTCAAATTACATTCATCTGCATGGATACAAGTTGTCAGATGTGTTTATCAAATTTTTCATAAATCGCCCAGTAAAGATTTTGTACCTAGCCTGTTTGTCCAGACCAGTCTTTTTTATCTTTGTGTTCTATGTTATTTATATTCACACTTTAGTGATGTTTCTATTGCAGGTGAGGCAAGAACCAAGGATACAGCAGCTCTAAGCAACTCGAAAGGCACGATTCAGCAGTTTTGTGTGAATTTTACATCGATAACCAATCAACAAGGAGAATTCTACAGCCCTTTTTACCCAAAGACTTATCCAAACAACACAGACTGCATCCATATCCTAAAGGGTAAAATATTTACTTTTTGTATATTTACTGTTTTCAAATTGAGTATGTGGAGTCAGATTCACAAAATATGTTAAATCTTGAATCTTACTGTTTTTTCTTGACTTAAGACTGTTCTTTTGGTCGGTATTCACCAAACATCTCACACTGGATTTTGGCTTAAGTTCCATCTTAAACATAAGACAGTTAGGAAGGTGGCCAAAGTTTCTCACTTTGTTGCAGAAGTAATATAAAAAACCTATAAGATTTGGCTTGACAGGTAAAATCTCAGATGTGTATTTTAAACTCGAGTAAAGATTTGCTTTGTAACTGTGATAATTTTCAGCTGAGAATAATAAAATCTCAACCTTTGAAATAAATTTAATTGAAATTTGGTTAAGTCCCTAGATCTTTCATAAATCTGGTACGATTACACAAAATTGCCAGAAATATGACCCTGAGGAGGGTAGGGGTAGGGTGGGGTGGGGTGAGGCTAAAAATGCCACTACTTGCCCATATAATTTGGCATGCAGCTTAAATTGGCAAAAAATGAAGAAAATTATAAATTTAAACTGCAGCCAATCAATAAAATTATGATTTGCAAGTTTGAAAATGATTTGGAATGATTTGTCTGATGATGTATGTTCGGCCACTTCTCTTCACTCATTCAGAAAGAAGCTCAAAAACGATCTCTTTGCAAAAGCATAACCACCCTAATTTCTGCTTTTTCCTGGTTTCCCTCTGTGGCGCCAACCCCTGCTATGTCCCAGGTTAATGATTATGGATTTCTGCTTTTTCTGTAGAATGTGCCTAGAGTCTGTCTTTAGATGAAGATTAAGCGCTATAAAATAATATTAGAATTAGAATTGTATTGAGTTGCCTTGTGTCAATTGATGGGGAAGTAACTTAAAATACAAATTGCATTATTACCCATAGAAAGGTCATATCGAAGCTTCCCTAATTGGTTATTACTTCCAATACATATCAACTGGAACTTGTGTTCATGCTTATTCAGATCCAAAGAATTCTACACTATTACTTGTCTATATACATATGTATGTGAGGTACAACATCTGACATCTGATTTGAAACTTCTGTCACACAATTTATTTTGTCAACATCTATCCAATTTTCTACAAAATACACTGCGACTTTACGTGTCATCCTATTTTTTCAATCCCAGAGCAAAGAACTCGCTGTCGCAAATCGGACGTCCGGTGTTGCAAATCGGACTTGGACACTCGGAAACAACCAACAATTATGAGAAGATTGGTAACAATTGCTGTCAGATGTCAGATGTTATAAGCTTTATGCATGTGTATGTAAACTAACACACAAAGCAACCACAGATACAGATTTTGTGTTCAAGCTGTACACACATTACTGTGGTGATGGGCATGGAGGCCCCATGAATATGGGTCCAGACTTGATAACAATTCATATTCCATATAGGTCATCATTAATCCATCTATTTCTAGCCCCCAAAGGTCACAGCATCAGGATAGACTTCAGAGACGATTTCCACATAGAAGGTTCAAGTGATTGCCAGTATGACTTCCTGGAAATTCGAGATGGTCCCTTTGGATACTCCAGCCTCTTTGGTCGATACTGTGGCAAGAATCATCCAGCCATGATCGAATCATCTGGCCAGTACATTTGGATGAGATTCCAGTCAGATGATATCATACAGTATAGTGGCTTTAAAGCTGTGTATGAGTTTTATCCAACACCGGCTTCTATCCCAGGTACAGTTCTGTCATATTTTATGTGTATTACTGCCCTGCTACCAATTATCGCCGGGTACCAATTATCGCCACCAGAAAATAAAACCTTCATATTTCAGTAATGGCCACACATTTTGAAAGCTTTTCAATTGTGTATCTGTTCTATTTACTGCTGAAATAGTTTTACCTTATTTGCTAGACTTGGGGTGTACTTTTGGTCAAGTTATGTCTATTTGTCTATTTGAATGTTGTCTATCAATAATTGGTACCCGGCGATAATTGGTAGCAAGGCAGTATCCCTACAAGGTCATTAGGTACTGTTTGTGTTGTTGGACTTTGATACCCCTTTCACACTATAGGCGGTATCATCTGCAGTAACCAGCGTTTGGTGAGATGTCCCTAGACTGTCCTTGGATCACTGCCTGACGTCCGTTTGTTAACTTGCGAGTCAGTGATCCACTCTCCCAATCTTATACATCCCACGGTAGTTTTGAAAAGTTTAAATCTCTGATTTCAGACCCATGAGCGTGCGCAGATGATTCCACGCATGTGCATGTCAATTTCTTACTATGGTAACTAAAGGTGTGGTCCATGATGTACATGAAGTTGTGGCTCAGTCATTATTCTGTGTAACAAGGTGACATAAGGTGAGTGCAGGTATTGGTCATTTCGCCATGTGTTCGTCCGACAGTTACCAAAGGTGAGTTGAGGTTAATGGAGGTTGCTTCTCGGTGACCAACATTTGTAATACTGCCATCCTACTGTTATTGATAGTTAAAAACTGTGTCCAATCAGTGCCCGTATGCCTCTAGTGTGAACAATTCGGATGAAAAGGGGCAACCTGGGAGGTGGTTCTGCCACCCGAGTAAAACTTCTAACCGCAGGACATTCTGCCTATAGTGTGAAAGGGGCATGAGAACAATACTTTAAAATGCCAGGAAACTTTCAATGAAATTCTTCACAGAAATTTAGTCCAAAAATGTAGCATACATAATTTATTGCAATCTGTAAAAGAAGTGAGTTAAGAAGGTAATTTGGTAACACTTTTCTTTTGGTCTAAGCAGTGTTAGTTTATATACAGAATGCTAAATGTTAAAAAAAACATACATATTTATTTTGATATTCAGCATCAGTATGAAAAAAGGACACGTAAAGCAGTTAAATACATAGTTTGAATAACATGAGATATCCTGCACTATTATTAACATGCTATACAGATAGTCCCTCAATCATTAATATTCTCATATGCTGTATCACCACAGATAATGGTCATGTAAACTCATAAAGCATCTTTAGCTGTAGAGCTAATGGTGTAGTTCATTTATTGTTTATGGCAATCTGAAGCAATAAAATGCAGGCACTTAGAGCACTTAGCTGAAGTTAACCTAATTCTAGCTTGTGGCCTTCCATAAGAAGTGGACAATTATTATTTAGCCACGGGAATGAAACTGGTCATAACTAAGATGAATAATTGGATGGGTAAGAAGATTATGGAAGGATGTATTGAACAATTTGGTTTTGTTTTTCGCCTGGAGAAATAGTATCGGGACATCAAATGCAGTATTTCCATAACCCTGCTTTAAACACATTTAATATTCTAGATGCTTCTTCTGCCTAATGAAAAGTAGCAACATTGCTGGGACAAAGATAGCTACACATAAGATAGGAATTTTGCCATAGAACTGTTGAAATCAATTTATTTACCCATCTAGGTACCAATAGGTTACATATTCCACAGAGGCAAATACTAAAAGTTCTCACTAAAATATTTATACTTCCTGGTGAGCAGAACATGGGTGCCACTGAATAGGTTCACCCCCTTAACATCCTGAGAATTTTCATCTTGAGTTAAAGGGGAAAAATTTTGTTCCACTACGAAAAACTTACTAAATAGCAATGTTGACTCATTTCGAACTCTATTCTAGAAATGACAACAAACAGCAAAGCTTTCTGAGGTGTAACTTCTCACCCATTCTCACAAAGTTGGTGCACTCTTCTTTTCAGGTTAAAAGTGCATAAGTCCTGAAGGCATTCTTATACAGACACGAAAGCTGTTAAACTTCTTCAATACTAAGTTTTGTGTGTATGGGAAATTGTTCTTGATGTATTTTAATTTGTCATTATTGATTTGTCATCATTTCATATCTTTGCTCTTAGTTCTACATTTTTTAGTCGTATACATACTTACTAACAGTATTCGTCGAAATGCATTTCTTGCATTTTGCCGTTTACCTCATACTGAGCAGCATCAGAGTCTGTGATTCATCTGAACCAATCATGCATTCAGACCATCCTGTGATCATTGAGTCGGGGATTCACCCATGTGTAGATAGCACCAATTTTGCCTATCTGGCTTTCCAGGGTCACTGTCGAAGGGTGACACATAGTTTCCGGAATGTAAGTCCGTGGACATCATTGCTCCTAGCTCTTTCGGGTGATATCAGTCTCAATCCAGGCCCTGGTTCTAGATCTCTTAATGGTTATCTTCTCAACGTTAGATCTATCAGAAATAAATCGGCTTCCTTTCTGAAGTTCATCAAAGACAACAATGCTGATCTTATAGCTGTCACTGAGACATGGCTCAGGCCAGAGGATACTGAAAGTTTTATCTCTAGTATCACACCTCCTGGTTATAAGTTCACTGATGTACCTCGAAATGTCAAGAAAGGGGGCGGAGTTGGCTTTTTCATCAGGGAGGACCTGAGTTTTGAGCAAGTTTCAAAAACCAGTTATCAGGCTTTTGTAAGTATCTCCATTCAGATTAGCACTGAGGGTGCTAAAGATGTTATATTTCATGTCGTCTATAGGCCCCCAAATCTCTCAAAGTCGCAGTTCCTGGACGAATTTGGCATGTTCCTCGAAGGTGCTGCTTTATCAGGCTATGAAAATATTCTCCTTGGTGATCTTAATTTTCATCTGGGTTAAACATGACACCTGGACACTGAAATTTTATGATATCCTCGAGCAATTCAGTTTTAGACAACTTGTCAATACACCCACACATATTCAGGGTCATATTTTAGATGCTCTATGTGTGAGGGATTCCTTCTCCTGGGCCATTAGTCCCAAAGTTATTGGGGGACTATCAGACCACCAGGCAATCATATTCAGCTTTATCTTCCCTGTCAGAGAATCCTGTAAGTTTTAATGTGTTCCCATCCGTAAAATTCACAAGATAAATATTTCAGATTTTAGAATGTATATCCTGAAATCCGACCTCATTAGATGCCCATACAAAACTGCCAGTCTTCTCAGTCATCAATACTTTAATACTTTGAGAAGCCTTCTTGACAAGCACACCCCAATCATGAAGAAAAATATAGCGAGACATGCCGAGACTGGTTTCATGAACTGTGACATCCTCAAAGCAAAACGACTCAAGAGGAAATATGAGCGGGCATGGCGTTGTGAAAACTCAGCCAGTAATCATAGCCGATACCGAGCTGCAATCAACCACTATAATTTCCTGCTTGAGAAGTCGAAATGCAATCATTATTCCAACATTGTGGCTGAAAACCAAGGAAATCCCAAGGCTCTGTGGAACTGTTTCAAAAAGATCTTACACAGGTCCTCTGTTGCTGTTCTACCAGACTACACAAATAAAACCGACCTTGGGAACACTTTCTGTAAGTTCTTCTATGACAAAATCCTCAAGATAAGATCCACACTGCAGTCGTCAATACCATCTTCAGTTACCAGACCCAACCCCACTAAAAATACTCTGTCCTCTTTCACACCTGTGTCCGAGGAAGAACTACTCAAAATTCTAAAGTCCTCACCATCCAAATCATTTAATCTTGACCCGATTCAGACGTCACTGGTCCAGGAGTGTGCTGATATTCTCATCACCCCCATCACTAAAATTGTAAATTATTCAATCACAGAAGGTAGTTTCCCCAACTGTTTTAAGATGGCATATGTCACCCCCCTTCAAAAGAAGCCGAGCCTTGATAGAAATATCCTCAAAAACTAAAGACCGGTGTCAAACCTCAGCTTTATATCTAAACTTATTGAGAAGGTGGTGGTAAAGCAGCTAAATTAATTTATTTCTCACGAGGGGCTCTTAAATGTCAACCAGTCTGCTTATAAGAGTTCCCACTCGACTGAAACTGCATTGTTGAAGATTCAAAATGATATAGCTCTCTCAGTGGACTCAGGAAAGGTAGTGGCCCTAACATTATATACCTATCGGCGGCATTTGATACGATTGATCATTCTCTTTTATATGACTGCTTGCATGACTGGTTTGGTCTAGATGGTACTGTTTTGTCATGGATCAAATCGTATCTTTCAAACCATAAACAAAAAATTAAAATAGGTGATAGTTTCTCTGAGGCGGTAATTCTCCCTTTCGGAGTCCCCCAAGGCTCTGTACTGGGTCCTCTCCTTTTCACCCTCTACACTAGTCCCCTCAGTCAAGTTATTTCAAAATTCAATGTAAGAAGCACATAGGCAGGCGTGGCTTTGCAGTAGCTGCACCAGCTGAATGGAACAAGCTGCCACAGACTGTCAGATCTCAGCAAACAATAGATGGTTTCAGAAGCCAGCCAGTGCTTTTTAGATGTCGACCCATGCCTGTCCCTGGACTCTCCCTTCTTGGACTCAAGCGCATTAGAGGATTTGTATCAATTTTGTGCTATATAAATCCTACTATTGTTATTATTATTAATAGAATGAACAAATAAGAAGAAGTGAAGAAAGTTTAACCATGTACTCATTTACTACTTTCTTCCATTAGTAATACTCCATTTAATAATTCCGCATTCACTATGGAATAAGTAAGTAAGGCTCAGCCACTTTCAAACCGACTGCCCTCTAGACCTCATACTTCAGGAAGATCAACCAAGTCATAAAAAGACTGGACAAAATGAGTCAGACTGCTGAACTGATAAGTTGTATCAGTAAAACATGAAACAATAACACAGTCAGTAGGGATAACAAGCCTGAAAGGGGTTTCGATCTACTAGCTAGAGCCACAAAGCCATCAAAGACACGAGTAGTGCACTGAAGCGGTCACCCATGCCAGTGCTAATGTAGCCCATTGCTGGTTAATTTTAGTGAAGAAACAGGTACTCATCATGCTATGCTACAATTCATATAGGTATGGAGACAAAAAAAAGAAAAAAAGTGATCTATAGAAGCGCTAGCCTTGCTAGAGCTGGGACTTAAAAATGAGGGGGGGGGGGTATCATATAACCTTTATGAAGTGTTTAACTTCAGGTATAAATTTCAAGGTGTGTTTTTGTCAGTGTTCCAAGACACTTTAAAAAGATGTACAATTCAAACAGGTGTAAGAGAAGCATAGCCTTGTCGCAATGCTTATTCATAAAAATCAATAGGATAGTATTTCAAACTCTTGTAACTGAATTGTAATTGAACGAACGAGCATTTTCATGTAACTCGAATAAAATTATGGATTGGCAATGTGTCCAAGTTCTTGAAGAGCCAACTCCCTACTTCAAAAACTGGCACATGGTATTTCAAATTTTTGTGACTGTATTTCATTCTTTTTGAAAAAAGTGAATTTTGAACAATATTCAAATATTTCTTTCTATGTCAGTGTGTTCACATAATGGCGAAGCAGTACATTTCTATGTTACAATCTATAAATGTGACACGAATCTCCAACTCATGGCAAATCAATACTTTATGTTCAGGAAATGAATTGTAAGTTTTCAAAATATTAACTAGAATGAAATAGACGTCTGACATAAATGAATACCCGATGCTGAAGACATTCTGTGGCAATTTACATTTTTCACATACATAAAATGTTAAGCTACTGTTGTTACAAACTTCCCCATTCCAGTTTCTAGATTTTGGATAAATGTATAGACTTTGGTGCTAACCGATGTTTGACTCTTTCACCATCCATGGAAATTGAATTTAATTATTTCTTATGATGTTAAGTCTTAGAGTCCACTTATTAAAGGGGAAATTAAGCACTATAAAAGTCCAATAAAAGTTAGAATTCAAAAGCTACGAATTTTAGATATACTGTAAGATGTATATGTTTACTTCTATTATATACATAATGGCAAATGCCTTTGTAGTATGCAGAATTGACATTGACAGCAGACAGCTTGAGATCTCAGTGACTTCAGCCATGATTCGCGAGAAGCTGGATGAACTACAGATTCATGGCCCTCCTAAAACAGAAGTGGACTGTACATTTGTACTGAATGCTAGGACTGAACAAAAGGTGTGTTTTAAGCATTTTCACTGAAATAAACCACAAGATACATGTTTTATAAACATTTAACACATAATGATGATGACATCTCATTCAGCCCTAATTCCACGTGGTAGCTTGTTATTGCTCTAAAATAGACATGGAAGATTGTATTGTCACTAAAAAAACTAGATAACTATGTACAGAAATAACAGTGTCTTATTTGTCTTATCTGGCTTCGTGTGGTGTGATGTTTATGTCAGTAACATGAGTGACATAACAGTGATAAAGTATGTACTTTAGGAATGGAAATATACACAAAATATTTCATTTCTTTTTGTAATTTTTAGATCTTCCTCCACTGGAATTTGTTTGAAATGTCAGATGACCATATGAATTGTGAGGACAGTTTTTTGAGTATGTATGAGGGTACAACACAGCAGGAGCAGAGGACAAAGACGTTCTGTGGGCGTGTCGCCAAAGACTTTAACGCTGACAGCAACCATGTCTATCTCAGATTGTATGCCAAAACTAGCTCATCTATTCCCAAATTTGATGCCATGGTCACACTATACACCAAAGGTATGGACTCTATAAGTCATTATCATAAATAACAGATAATGAAATTATTAACTATGTAGGATAACATTGAATTGTATGTTTATACTCAATATTTTCTTTTACTAAAGAACTCAATGTTCTTAGGCCATTGTGTTATAAGATATCTCTTATACTTACACGTAACTTCATAACTTAAAGATATTCCCTCATGACTTATTGGGGCCAAATCTCCTTCATTGTATGGCTTTGGTTTCAATTTTTAAAGGTTGGGTAATGAAGTTATTGTTGGTGTATAACAAACGGGTAAGATAAAGACGAAGTTATTCCCTCTCCCGGAAAAATATTAAGAAAGTAAATGGAGAAAAATATGTAAGATAACATTCTTGAACTTTTGAATTAATTGATTAAATTGTCAAATATGTCAGAACAAATGGTGCCAGTATGGCATCTGATTAGTATTACTACCAATCTCTAAAATTTGAGAAAACTACGTCATTATTTTTTTTTAATCAGTTACTCTACAGAAGATTTTACATGTTAATGTTAGGATATTTAATTTAGTATCACGTTTATTAGAATGAGCGATATTAAATGTTCTTTGACATTTCAATTTTGGCTTCAAGTGGAAGGGTTGATAACTGTCTGCAGATCACCAGTGCTCTTCAGTGTAAAATAATGATCAACTAATATGCACTTTGTTCCTTCATTGCCAGATCCTACACCCGACTAATCAAATAAATCAGACTTTAAAATCAGATATAACCAACCTTTTAGATCAGTTATCTAGACCTAGTTATCCTCCCTCATGATACTTCTAAGCTGCTGTGAAACGTTGATTGGCCCATGTGGATTCTATAGTACCATGCTGCTTATTATGGTAGTTTTTGACTACTCTTTTCTTGTGGTCCATCCATATGAGCTATTGTTCACCATAGTATGTTAAAAATCAATGCAGACCCAAGTGACCACTGGATTACGTTTTTTTTCAGCACAAACAACAAAGTAAAAATATAACAGATGTTCAGTGTGTAACAGAAGACACTGTAATCCTGCATCTTGCATACTTAAGAGTTCTGTCACATTATTGAAAGCAATGTCAAACCGATTATCATATCACATGGATTGCAATAACAATTTTTTTAAAGAACAGTACATTTTTCACTACAGATATACAGTACAATAAAACTCTAGTTAAGATTAGATCATAAAACGTGATGTTTCCTGCAGGTCCCTGCGATCCTGGTACCATGTTTACGTGTGGTGGAGATGCCTGTGTGGACAAGTCACTCACATGCAATGGCAGGGTAAACTGTGAGGACTCCAAGGATGAACTGGTGTGCCAGGACACAGACATAAGTGCAGGGGGCGGTGATACTGGTAAATGTAAGCATCTCGAGCACAGAAGATAGATAGCGGTATCTTTTAGACTCAAGTAGTATATTACAGAAGACATAGACAAGTTTTATTTAGATATTTTGTGCCTGTAAGAGATTATTAAAGAGAGCAGGTTTTAAATTAGTTTAACAAAGGTATTAAATGGTATTGAATTTATGATACGCATACTCTGGGCCCTGGGGGATAGCTACTTGCAAACAATGTATTGATATTTTAGTGCATGACAATTAATAATGCTAATCATTGATTGCAAAACAATAACCGAATTTTATAGGGTCATATACTGTGAAAATTTACTGTCATCAGTAATAATTGGCCTTACTGACTTACCCATTAGTAAGACTTGCCGAGAGCAATAATGGATGTAAAAGTGTGATAGCCATTGATGAAGATCCATTTTTACAGCATTTGGCTGGCAAAATTTCTGTTATTGCTTTTCTTATTTGCACAGATAATATTCGATTATCCCGTAAATTAACCTGGAGCCGTATTTATGACTAATACTTAGACCATTCCTAATTTACATCTTGAAAATTTCAAGTAAGAAATTATGGAGCCACCGTCATGAACATTCTAAATCTAAGATGACCTCAGAACCTGTAATAAATTTCTGAGTTGGTTAGAAATTACCTTAGCGGGACAGCAAGTTGGTATTGGATAAGATATAAACAGTAGGTGATTATGATTTTGTTTGGAGAAGTTTATTTATCCAAGTGGTTATTTTCGTGCATCCCTCAATAGGAAAGATTTTCCGATTGGTTCCTTTTTGGTCTGAAGAAAAATAGGGAAATTTCATGATTTTTTGGAATAATTTACCATTTCATTTATTGTTCCCACTTCGTACAATGTCTTTACTCGTATTAGACCTACACTGGTTGATCAGATTTTCTTTGGAAATAATAATCAACAACTAAAATATTTTAAATTTCTCCATTCCTTTCATCATAATAACTTTAATATGCAATAAATGATAACACGGATAACTTCACACTCTACAAAGAGTAAAATAAAACTGTTTATCGCTAGAACTTGATAATTTGCAAAATGTTCTGTATTCTGTGTATTTCTCAGCCAAGAAGCACAAGCCATTGATGAGCACATATCACGTCATCATTCTGTCTGTAGTGGGCTCAGTGCTCCTGAGTATCATTCTCATCTCAACTTGTGCCACCTGTAGGCAGCACAAAAAAGAACAACAGAGGCGTAAGCATGCCTTACAACAGGAAAGACAGGCCATAGAGCATGAGATGACTACACTCATCAATTCTCCAAGGCCTGGTCATCTGAGGTCACAGACCAACAATGCAACTCAGGGAAAACCCAATGGCATCATACCTGGAACATCTCGGAATGATAACAATGGCTACAGACATGAGCTGGAGCCTTTCAGAACTCAACAACCTCATGGTAGATATATAGAAAACCATATCGGGCAAAATGGAGGTGGTGCTTCAAATGGCGGCAATGGGTACACCAGATATCTAAAAGTGAAAGACAAACAGGATGAGATCTTCTTTGAATATGATGCTGCCATGGTTAACAAAGAATACTGTGATAGTCCTCACATTTCGCATGGTGATTGCATGGAGAGGTCAAGGTTGCGGAGGACTCTCAGTGATAGGACAAAACATCCTAGGTCAAGGACGCCTAGCCCTAGACCAGATGTGGTTCAAATAGAACGTGTTCCTCCTCTGCATATCAACCATCACTCAAAGCACTCACGGGCACTCTCTGCGGATCGGCTACTAGATCGAAGCAGGCATGATCTTCTAGACAATCACAAAAGTACACAGTGTGGTGAGGTCAGGCAGACTCCTCCACTATCAAACAAGTCAGATTGTTATTTGCCTTATAAATGCTCTGAAAATCTTGCATATGATCATAACCAGGGCAAGGAGTGGGGAGGAGGCAGTGCCTCTCAGCGACTGCAGAGGAAAGCATATGATGCTACCGAGTATCCGGCCTTGGATTACAGTCCTAGGCTTCCTCGCCATACATCCAGAATGGGATCTGGGCAATATGTTCATTTAGATCCAGGTTACAGGACTTCTGTGAAAGAACTACAAGAACCTAAGGAATTGTCTCCAACCTTTTCTGGCACTTTTGGCAGTGAAAATATGCAAAATCCTCAAGATATGTACCACAGATCAGGCGGTATAGCGTCTGCTTGTGGTGCTGGTAGTGGGACATATGCTCAGGATATATTAGAACCAAGATCTACAGCGCAGAATATAATGCATAGTCCAGCCCATGGTAATACCATGGCTGTGGAGCCATCCACTGGTAATGAAGACAGACAGAAACATATGTTGGGTCTAACAGACTGTACAAGTAAAGTGTCAAGGACACCTTCTATAGATTATAAACAAGCACCAATAGTGCCTGAGAGAGGAAGTAGCAATGCTAGTACTTTGGTTGACAGCCAAAACTATGCAACTGTTCAAAGTAAACAGGGTAGAACTAAGAAGACTGATTCACCAGATATCTTTTATACACGCCCTAAACCACGGAGTGAACTTAGACATGAAGATGTATAGTATTGTTCTTATATCGTTTTTTAAACTTAAAGGCACTTTTTGTTAATATAGGCAGTAAAATTTTAGTTTTATTTTAATATCATCTACGTGTATAGGTTTATAACAGATAAATTAAAAAAATTCCATGCACCTTGGTCGAGGTTTTGTTCACATTTGAATGTTATAAAAAGTACTAATGCACTTGTCCATTTGTTTTCGTATGTTTTAAAAGAAAATCAAAATCAATCCGAGGAGTAGCAAAACACAACACCTGGGCTGGTATTCAGAAAAGGTATTAGACTTAGCCAGTTCTTAGGCTTAAATCCAGTCTTAAAGTTAAGACTTTTGTCTCAGCTAAGTTTTGTCTTAAAACGGTATTCACAAAGGGTGACTTAGCTAAGTCCAAGATTATCAAATAACCACAGTGGTTTTCTGTGTCATGTGACCTTTCTTTTCTATTCAAACTATACTATTGGTGACATGTATCTTTCATTTAATGCATTTTATCTAAGGAAAAGTACTGTTTTGAAATGGAAAACCTTATTACCATATATAAACTTCCCAAAGACTGCTTTAGTGAGGTGTTCTGTATAATTATACCTTATTTACAGCCATTTCAAATTTTGAAGTGGAGAAAAGTTTATGGCAGCCATATTCAAGTCCTATTTACAAAATTTAAGCCCACTACCAACCAGTCTTAAAGTTGAGCCCTTGGCTAAGCCTAAGACCGGTGTTAAATTCTTTGTGAATACCACTAAGCCTAAGACAAAAGTCTTAGCAGTTTTTGGGCAGAAACTTTAAGCCTAAGCCCTGGCTAAGACCTTTCGTGAATATGGGGCCCAGGACAAGGCAGGAATGTATTTCCAACACAATGTGACAGATGACACACAACTGTTGAAATGTTACATGAAACTTCTTTGTTATAATTTCTACATTGTATGTGGACATTATGAATCCAGTTTGTGCCTGTAAGTAATGTGTGCATCAGACTTTTGTGAAAAAAAAACACAAAAAGTATGTCCAACGTGTACAGAATGAACTTATTGATTGGATTACTTCATCATCCTTTATTATCTCCTGGGGCCGATTTCACTAATGGACTTAAACTAAGTCCCTTTTTTGGCTAAGTCTTGGACTTAAATCTAAGACTTTGGTCTTAGCTAGAAAAATGGATTTCACAAAGGTGACTTAGCTAAGTCCAGGCTTATCATATAACCACAGTGGTTTTCTGTGTCATGTGACCTTTTGTACCTATTCAAAATATAATATTGATGCCACATATTCTTCATTTAATGTATTTTATATAAGGATAAGTGCTGTTTTGAAATTGAAAACCTTGTTAGCACATATAAACTTCCCAAACACTACTTTAGTGAGGTGTTCTGCATAATTATAATTTATTTACAGCCATTTCAAATTTTGAAGTGAAGAAAAGTTTATGGCGGCCATATTTAAGTCCTCTTTACAAACTTTAAGCCCACTACCTCCCAGACTTAAAAGTTAAGTCCACTGACTTAGCAATTTCATGGACTTAGCTGCTTTGTGAAATCCGCTAAGTCTAAGACCACAGGCTTAGCAGTTTTTTGACAAAATTTAAGACCAAAGTCTTAGATTTAAGCCTAAATCTGGACTTAAGTCCCTTTGTGAAATCGGCCCCTGAAATCTAAGTGTTACATCTGTCACAAAGCCTACCCCTTTATTAAACCCCAAGTCTCTGTAGTATTGACCTTTGTTGTCATTCAAGGCGTATTAAAATGGAAATTAGTTCTTCTTTGTAGCGACTTATTGTCTGTCTTTTGGAAAGATTAAGTGCTATAAAAGTTGGGTAGGATTAAAAGTATTGTTTGGGCATCCATATGATCATATTAGGTGTGGTAATATGTCAATAGCATTTCAATCTACTAAGCAAAGTTGTTGAAATACAAGTTCTAAGAAAGATCCAACTCTGATATAGGTCAAAAGTCTATTTGTGACATAGCAGAATGTCTTAGAGAATATTAGACCGAGTTTCTGTCCCGTCGCCAATTGTTATTGATATACTGATGGACACAATGGCGAGGGACAGAGCTCACATGCACTTGTTTTCTGTGTAAATTTTGAACGGCATATTTCTACACATATTGGCACAAACATAAAGTGTTAGTTGTATTCTTTTAGGTACATATATGTGCCGTTCACTAATATTTAATGCCTATCCAGCTGCCATGAATAAATTTCTACATATTTATGAAATGTAAACTAACTTCGCCAACCTTTTCTGCTGCCATAAATGTATGTTAGAGTAATGTCTTGAATGTTTCCTTAACATACTTATATTATAATTTCTTCACCTACAACTAATTCAAAGGAACAAGAATAATTAGGCACTAGAACAGAAATATGTACTTCAAGATTTACACAGAAAACAGGTACATGTGAGCTCTGTCCCTCGCCATTGTGTCCATCAGTATATCAATAACAATTGGCGACGGGACAGAAACTCGGTCTTGCGTCCATCAGTATATCAATAACAATTGGCGACAGGACAGAAACTCGGTCTTGTGTCCATCAGTATATCAATAACAATTGGCGACGGGACAGAAACTCGGTCTAAGAGAATATCTGACAAGCCAGGAAGTGCACATTAGCTTCACTATTTGGGAATATAATAGGAAAACTGCCCGAATGACATATGTGGAAAGAATATATCATGGATGATGATGACAGTATTGTATGAGTGCATAACATGAGTGTTATATTGTTTATCTTCGAGAGTAATATATATTTTTTCACATATGTCTAATGAGAGAGGTTTTTACTTTTATTTTCATATTTCATATGAATAATAATTAAACTAAGTTCATAATTAAACATATATTGTAGAATAACCTGCCATATACACAGAGACGCCAGCAAATACAAAAACATCAAGGTCTTTAACTAGGGATTTCTTTACCATTTCCATATTAGGGACTAACCAATATAGAGTAATGTAGCATTCTTACCGGCCGTAAACACGACTTCACAGCCTGTAAATTGGTCAAGAACGGTCTCACAGGTGGTATATACCACTCGTGAGTTGGGTACCTCGAGAGACTTTCAAAACTTTGACCTTCACCTCTAATGACAACAAAGATGCAGAATGCACGTGCTTTCATTATAAAAACATATGTTAAATAAAGTGTTTCGGTACTCTGGATTTTGATAAATAACATTGGAAAAGGTTTAACAAATGAAATATGCATCATTTGCATGGTGGATAGCGAAATATTGTGATTTATTTTATTTCTTTGTCTTTGTGATTTGTGTTTCTTTACATCCACACATAAACACACGGGCGGTGAATTGTTAAGAACGGTCAAAACTGTCCGCTGTACTCACAGGTGGTGTGCACCACTCGTGAATTTCCGTCTGAATGCAACATTATATGTAATGGTCCGTTTCTACGACATACAACCCAATAAAACTTTGTTACTATTAATATTAGCTTGGATTATATTTGTATATCACGAAAATAAACCTGGGGCCGGATTCACAAAAGGTCTCAAGTCTTAGCCAATCTCAGACTTAAGTCACCCTCTAGGCAGTCTTAGATTTGAGACCAAATCTGAGAAAAAATCTTAGCCTGAGATCTTTGGTGAATCCCAGCTGAGCAAAAGGTCTCAAAATCTGAGAAAAATCTAAGAAAAATCTTAGATTTGAGACCAAAATCTCAGAATTGAGACTTGAGACCTTTCGTGAATCCGGCCCCTGATCAAAACATATTAAAAGACTAAAATTTTTCAGTACACACTGGTTTTTGACCTTGTCTGTTGCATTTACTGATAGCTATATATGTATCATCTTAACATTTTTGTGACAGAAAGTTAAAACACTGTAAACGTTTAGTGAGCAAAATTAAATTATGAATAAAATAACAACAAAAAAGTCAACAGTTTGTGTTAATTAACGTTTCAATGTTACTGGAATTTCATATGTATATTTATAAACTTAGTCATTAATCTCATTATCAGCCTGGGTATCGGGTAGCTGTAAGATGGTATTTCTACAGGCTTGAATTTTGAAACAATATAACATACACATTCAGCTAATAATAATGGTGGATAGTTTGGATGTTTGCCTGGTGCGATGCGTACCAGTTTTTCTGCAAATCACTGAAAATCACCAGACATCTCCAAGTCTGTTGCGTAACATTGGGACATGGATTTAAACTCCTGTCCCCAGAAATGAAAGGTAGGTGAGTTTTCAGCAGCCCACAGAATTGGGAAGATGTTGTGGAATCAGATTAACGTTAACAAATACCTCAGTTTAAGATAATTTTGCTTAGTGTCCCCAAGATTAAGTAGATCTTTTCACACGAACATTATAAATGGAATCTGATGCATGGTAAATAATGTTTTCTATCTTATAGAGATGTTCCACTGACAAGACTTTTTTGTGTGACTGGCCGCACGACCACTTCATGGACAATCGCCCCCGAAATCATGTTTGCCATGATTTTTATGTTAATTTTAGGCAGAAATATCAAATGGACAGGACTGGTAGTGGGAACATGAAGATCTTACATGCAACCAGTTTTAGGCTGTGCATCTTGACTAATAACTGGAAAATAAAAATGGAGACTGTCCACATGCCAAGGGTGACTGGACGTATCTTGTTTCCTCTTTCAATCTGATCTTTCTGTTAAGTGTTGTGTTTAGTGTTGGAATTCTATTGATCTCTATACATTCTAACTTATTAGTCACGAAAACTAGATATTTTTCATAATAGCAGTTTTATGAGAATAATGATCGCTCACGGATGAAAATTCACCAAAAGTACACCCAAGATCATTCCAAATTGCATGTGATCTGCCTTGCAGACCAAAAGACTCATGGCCAAGGGATATACAACAGATCATATTGATACCCACTAAACACTAAAAACGTTTTTAAATGGTTTAAACGTTAGCAAAACGTTTTTAAAACCTATTTAAACCCTATCTTAAGGTTTTCTAATCGTTTCCAAGCAAAGGTTTACACTGTAATGTTTAAAAAACGTTTTATAAACATTCTATACACAAACTTTTCTACTGAAAACGTTTATTTAACGTTTATAAAAAAATTCCTGATTGAGAAGCTAGGTTGGACTGGTAACATTTTTAACCATATATAAAATAGCTAAAGAAGTAAAGGTTATGTTTAAAATGTTTTTTAAAGATTCATCATGAAGTGTTTTATAGACAGTACACATAAAATATTTTAAAAACGTTTTTGATCAAATGTTTTAAAAACATTCTGTGAAAAACGTTTTTTAAACCCATATTTTCGGAGTGCTTATTAAAGCTTCAAACATGTCCAAACAAAGATGGCAGTGAGCAATAATAGGGGATTTTAGAGGACTTGTCAAAAATTGCAAAAATAAACGGTTTGCATAAAACATTTTAAAAGCACTCTATTACAAATGGTTTTTAAACCATTATTGTTTAACCTTTTTCCAAATCTTTCTTTTCAAACATTTGCAAAACCCAAAAATGTTTACTGGTCACCTGTTTACCCTAGCTGTATGAAATTAGCCACAGTAAGGTCGAGTTCACCTGAGGAAGAGGAAGAAGAAGAGGAAGAAGAAAAAATCAAAACACACAAGGTAATGAAACCAAACATACAAGGCAATGAAAAATATTGTTTGATTGAATCAACAGTTTTGAATTGTGTCCACATATTTATTTTTTGTACGTTGTACACTAATTTGTTTCAGATAATATGAATTGTTTAAATAAAGGATGGGAAATTTGTAATTCCATCCATTAACTGATATTTTAAAAGTATTTTCATGACTACAGTCAGTGTTTTGGTCTTTATTATGTAGTTACATTAAGTGGCTCAGTGATACAAGTGAAATACCAACTTCAGTGGCAGTGGTTGAAAAAGTTCGACATTTGATCCCTTGGCTCATAGCTTGGTATTTTGGTTTCCAATATTGACCATAGATATTGAGGCAAGATCAAATATTTACACTAAAAATAAAATAATGGCCATTCACTGTGACCCAAACTATGACAAAGAAAATAGTCATTATTCAGTGTATTTAATGTTTGTTTCATTGCAATATGTGTGTTGTAGTGATGTCCCTGAAGTTTGCATTGGTTACTGTGGAGAGCAACTATTTGAGTTCTATGATCCCAATATGCCTTCTGTCCTTGTTGTTATGTAAAAAGTGTTGAATACTTACAGTATTCAATGGAAATGTTTAATTTTTGTATGTAAATTGTACAAATCTAATCTAATCTACTGCTTTGCAGGCGCAATATCTTCCCCACCAAGGGGAACTCGCTAAAAGACCATATCTGCTTTAAAAAAATTGTCAAAAATTACTATCAGGTACTTAGGTTGTAAAGTCAGAGATTATTTTTACACGTTATCACAGTATATGGCAGAAATGTGTGAGCATTAGAGTAGAGTATAAACCTTTCAATGAGAGCAGTATTAAAAATTAGTGTGCAGTGAACATTTTTTTTGCTGTAGCGTCTAGCATGAAGTATTATAATTCCCAAAATAGTAATGTAATTCACATATGTCAGTTACATCTACTTGACTTCAAATGTACTCCAATCTACTGCTTATAAGTTCTTTAATTAACATGAAATGTTCTATAATTGATTAGTACATCATTTTACTCCGTAGTTTAATATTTATGCCTTCACTGAATACATTCAAATGTTTGAGTATGGAATCAACTTGTTGAAGGGTGGGAGAGATGAAGGCATTTACTTCAATAATACGTCGGTCATCTGTAGGTTTACTTGAATTTTATGGATGCATTTTCCTGTACAAATAAAATGGGAGCAGAGTTCACATTCAAAGGGCTTATTAAGAGTGAAAATTAGCTCAAATAGATGCAAAGGCAAAAACCAATTCTGGAGTGTGGGGGAAAGAAGAAGAGGAGGCAAAAGAATAATGTATACCCAAAAGACCAGTAAAAGGGTGCTTCACTAAAATGGTTAACATTCACTGAAATAGATTTTCGTACTGAAACCAAAATGTGAAGAAAGTCCAGTTTTGTTGTCTGATTACCTTTTCAACCAGTAAAAGGGCAGGTGTCCCATGATGAAACTGTTTCAACATAACCGGGTTTGATGGTGTCAGAAAACACATCCATCATTTGTAGTCGGTGTTTTGATGGTGGACATTTTAAGCCAACTTGTGATACCTTAAGACAATGGATAATTTACGAGGTAATGGTAAGGACAATAAAGACTTGTGAAAATGTACTGTATCTACCATTCTCAGAAAATTAATTTTGTAGCAGCTCAGAACAATGACTTGTGGAACATTGGTCAAATTTCAAACTTTGATAAATTTGATAAATCAAAGTTAGTAGTTTGCAAATGTCAGTTCAAAGAGTAGATGATCATTCTAATGGCCAGGAAACTGGTATATGATTTGGGTAGAGGCTAAGAACGTATCATGTAAAATTAGTGAGTCCAAGATTAGTAATGAATATACATATATTGATACTAAATTTTACATGTACAGTGATTGTGTTGTACACTACCAAAGAATAGTAAGAAAGTGTTGTTTATATCTAAGAACACACGTTGACAAAGTGCTAGCATTTACCAGCATAGTAAGTGAATTATGTTACCATTTCATGGATATTTGCTTGTCGTGATAACCACTTTAAATTAAATATAATCTGAATAAAGTTAAATTATGTCATGTGTGGAATTATGTGATAAAATTAGCCCCCGGAAACAAGGTAAATTAACAAACATATTTGTAATTACTACAAAAAGTCTGATAAATAAGCATTCTTATTTGGTATTCATGTTCATTTTATCCTGTTTAACATGTCAGTTCCTAATAATACACCAAAAGATGCAATTATAGCTTTAAAGAAAGCTTACATACACTACACTGACACTATAAGAATCGATTGATACTTTCAGGATTTTATTTTTAACTCTCTTTACCTTTCACTAATTGCATCCTTACTACATGTTAATTATGTTACCAAAGATAGAAATCATAAATCATTAAAACAGTTGGTATTATCATTGTTGGTTTCTTGACCAATATGTTTTTTTTAAATATGTTAATTTCTAGATTTTATTTGCACATAATTTTTAAGACAAAAAGTGAAGCAATCACATTGTAACAGACATTGGCATGAATTTACTTTTATAAACGCCATTGTGTTTCACAGATTTTTTTCTACCATACAGCATCTATTCAAAAAACTATATATTTAAATCAGATCAGTGATATTTTATTTGCTTCACTATGTTTTATTATGAAGTTTACTACAGTTCAGAGTAAAATGCAGAATGTTATTTCATATATATAACTTTTTACTGCAACAATCACAAAGCAAGCAGGAAGTAACATAATAAACAATGCAGGTTTTAATTGTACAAAATGGCACAATTAAAATCCCGAATAGCTATGATACCTATGAACAATTTTGTGGCAATATGCTTCACATGCTCTGTTATTTTCGACTCAGACAACTCCTTTGACAATCATGTTGCCAAGGTTTGCAGAGCATGTTACTATCATCTTCATGATTTGCGACGAATTCACAAATTCCTTGGAGTTGAGACAGCAATACTTCTGGCAAACGCTATGGTCAGTAGTCGTCTAGACTACTGTAACTCTTTACTCTATGGGGTAAGCAAGTCCAACATAGCCAAACTACAGAGAGTCAAGAATGCTCTTTGCCGCATCATCTTTAGACTTGACAAAATGAGTCATGTTACACCCTTTTTGAAAAAAACTCCACTGGCTCCCAATTCAACATCACATCCTGTTTAAGTACAACCTTTTGGTATTCAAGGCTATTAATCTTTCACAGCCCCCGTATCTTTCAGCTTTAATAAGATCGAGCAGTCTCACTTGTGGCAACAGGCTATCTATTTCCTCAACCTGCCCTAATAAGCCAATAGGAAGGCGTGGCTTTGCAGTAGCTGCACCAGCCGAATGGAACAAGCTGCCACAGACTGTCAGATCTCAGCAAACAATAGATGGTTTCAGAAGCCAGCTAAAGACCTACTTGTTTAGGCTGGCATACCCCCCACCTTAGTTATACCCTGGCGGGCGCTTTTTAGATGTCGACCCATGCCTGTCCCTGGACTCTCCCTTCTTGGACTCAAGCGCATTAGAGGATTTGTAACAATTTTGCTCTATATAAATCCTACTATTATTATTATTATTACCAAATAGAAATAATAAGAAAGAATTTTATCACCATCACTGCTGTGCCACAAGTTGGTCTCTAATTGTCCCATGTGACTGAGAGTTAGTGTAAATCTAATCTAATCTAATGTGGACTTTTATAGCACTTAATCTCCATCACTGATGAACTCTAAGGCGCATCTAAACATAAAGCAAGGCAGTTAGCGTTAATCATAGGGACATTGCCAGGTCATACCAAGGAGACACAGATGTGACGGGGAGGCTATGGTGGGTAGGCTTTTGCAAACAGGTATGTTTTAAGGTTCTTTCTGAAGGAGGCAACTGATGTTGCACTGCGAGCATCTTGAGGGAGGTCGTTCCAGATCTTAGGAGCATCAAAAGCAAAACTATGGCCAAAATGTTTGGCTGACTTAAAGACTGATGAATGGAAAGGAGGAACTGTAAGGTGTTGACGATCTGGGTGACTATACCTAGTACTATAGGGACAACTACTAAAAGACAAGAATGGTTCGAAGTAAGAGGGAGAACCACTATGCAAAAACTTATACACAAGTGTTGCGGTTTTGAAAATACAATGATACTTAACAGGCAACCAGTGGAGTTTCTGTAGAATGGGTGTAACATGAGCATACTTTCTATGATTTGTAACAATACGAGCAAGGGTGTTCTGAATACTTTGCAACTTGTGCTGATTGAAACCGGACAATAGTCCAGACGACTACTAACCAAGGCATTTGCAGCCAGGACTGCCACTTCAGAAGTGAGATACTTTCTAATTCTACGGAGATCACGCATCTGAAGGAAGCACGCTTTGCAAGTCCTCTTGATATGCTCAGAGAATGAGAAATCTGCATCAAACCACACACCTAGATTTCTGACAGAATCAACCAGATGAAGAAGGCTACCAAGAATGGTAACCGGAAAGTGAGAGGAAATCTTCAGACGTTGAGCTTTGGAACCAAAGACAATAAACTCAGTTTTTTCAGGGTTGAGCTTCAATTTACTGAGAGACATCCACTCTTGAACATCACAAAGGCAGGCATTTAGCTTGGCGAGAGCCAAAGAAGCATTCTTGTGGGAGAGATGGATGTATAACTGAGTATCATCCGCATAAAAATGGAATTTAATATGCGGGTGGAGGCGAATAATTTTACTAAGTGGTGTTGTATAGAGTTGAAAACAGTAACGGACCCAGAACAGAACCTTGTGGGACTCCATAGATGAGATTGCTTAATTCAGATAGTGTGGAGCCTATCTTAATGGCCTGGCAATGATTTCTTAAGTAGGAAGCAAACCACCTTAGAGCTGTTCCACCAAGACCAAACCAGGATTTATGGTAACCAAGGAGAATATTATGGTCTATGGTGTCAAATGTGGCTGATAAGTTTAGAAGTACTAGAGCTGTGGATTCACCGCATGCCAGAGGGAAAAGGAACTCGTTTTTTATAGACTATAAAGCAGTTTCCATGGAATGTCCTGGCTTATATACTGATTGATGAGGATTGTCCAGTTTGTTGTTATTAATGTGTGACGTTAGCTGCCTGGCAACAACTCTTGTAAAGCGTAAGAAAGGTGGACAATGGACTGTATGCACATTATGGTCTCAAAAAGAGACTTTTTGATTAAAACAATATCTTGCAAGAGAATGGCCAAGTTGTTGTGAAGTGTGTTCCTTCTCCTCTTGATTATTGAGCTGATATTTTAAATTTTCACAATAACGTGTATTTTATCAGGTATAGAACTGAGTACTACCTCGGTGTACATAAATGTCCATCAACAGCAGGTCTTCACTTTGAAATGGATCTATTTTGGGGGGTTCCACTGTGGCCGAACTGTCGGAATTTTTTGAGGGTCGGGAAAAATGTTTACAGAGTCAGTTAGGGTTGGTTGTAGTTTCCCGAATTGTCACAGTGGATCCGCAAAATATCGAACATGTTTAATATTTCACTGACTCTCCACGCCTCAAGTGGGAAAGCTGGTAGTTGCTTGCCGTTGGTCAGCAGTTTACAGTACAGAACCCTAACAAACGGTATGTACTGGTTTCCTCTGCCTTTCCAACTACCCGTCGTGATTCGACCTGTACAGTGTTGAAAATGACGTAAAAACCCCAAATAAACCTAACCTAGACAGAAATCTCCTCAAAAATTACAGACCGGTTTCCAACCTTAGTTTCATATCTAAATTGATCAAAAAAGTAAATGTTTACCAATATGCTTACAGGAGATTGCATTCCATGGAAACAGCACTCTTGAAAATCCAAAATGATATTGCTGCTTTGATGGACTCTGGGAAGGCTGTTGCGCTCACTTTGTTGCACCTCTCAGAAGCCTTCGACACCATCGACCATTTCATTCTTTTTAATTGCCTCAGTGATTCGCTTGGGATTGATGGCACTATGTTGAGGTGGATCAAATCCTATCTTTTGACATGCAAGCAAATGGTTAAACTAGGTAATAGCTTTTCAGCTGCCTTTTCTCTCCACTATGGAGTACTCCAGGGTTTTGTCCTGGGTCACCTCCTTTTTATCCTTTACACCACCCCCCTCAGTAACATCATTTCCAGTTTCAATGTCTGCCACCATCTTTATGCAGATGATACCCAAATATATATACCACTTGACCATAGGAACTTTGATTCCAGTTTTGCAGAGCTCCCTGAGTATCTTACCTGTGTTCAAAAGTGGATGGATGGTGTGAAACTGAAACTCAACCCCGAGAAAACAGAATTTATTATCATTGGTGATAGGCAAGCCACAGAGTCCCTCATCCAAAAATTTCCAACCCAACTTCTCAGAAACTCTATTTCCCCTACCGATACAGTCAAGAACCTAGGTGTCACCTTTGATTCTGGAAACACCTTCACCAGCCACATAAAGGTTTGTCGTGCCTGTTATTACCACCTCAAGGATCTAAAACACATCTGCGAATTCCTCAGTGTGGAGACTGCAGCCTTGCTTGCTAACTCAATGATCAGCAGTCGACTTGACTCAGAATTCCCTACTCTATGGCGTAAGTAAATACAATGTGGCTAAACTCCAAAAGATTAAAAATGCCCTTTGCAGAATTATTTTCAGACTTGATAGAATTAGTCATGTCACTCCCTTTCATCAAAAACTACACTGGCTCCCTATTAAATATTGTATCTAGTTTAAATACCATCTAATTACTTTCAAGGACATCAAATTCTCCCAACCCACATACTTATCATCCTTAATCAAAACCAGTAGCCTAACTCATGGAAATAAGGTATCTCTTTCCTCAGTTTGTCCTAGAAAGGCCATTGGCGGGAGAGGTTTTGCAATGGCTTCCCCCACTAAAGGGAACAGACTCCCACAATCAATCTGATCACAGCACACAATAACAGGTTCCCGAAGTCAGTTAAAAACCTATTTGCTTAGACTAGTCTATCCTCCATAGTACATCACCCTGGTGGGCACTAATTTGGATCTTGACCTAATACATCCCTGGACTTTCCCTTTTTGATCTCAAGCGTATTAGAGGATGTTCTATCAATTTTGTGATATATAAATGTTTCCATTCTATTCTATTCAGCAGGACAAGCATACATACAGACAAGCCGTAAACACCAAACTGACAAGCGGTTACATAACAGACAGGCCAGGAACTGTGTAGGACAAGCCGGCTTTATTTTTACGATCCATGGCTTGTCAGTTGATGCAATCTGTGTCTATATAAGGCGAGTTGGCTTTCACAGTGCATCATTTTGACGGATTACACCTGGCAATGTTTCATGAATAGGAGTTTGTTTTCTTACAATTATTTAGGGTGTTTTGAGTTGAAGTTGGCTGACTTTATATTTGAGGATTTTGTTTTTTACGAAAACGCTGCTGCTTATTATTTGACAATGGGTCCTAAGAAAGGCAGAAGAGTGAGGAAGCTAGAAGTTCCCACAGAGAGTGTTCCTAAATTTGAGCTGGGGGACACAGCGGCAGATATCCAGTGGAGGAGGCAAGAGAGGGAGGCCACAGAAAGGGTGGCCAGAGAAAGAGAGGTGGCAGAACAACAGCAACAGCGGGAGGAGGATGCCAAGAAGGAGGAGGAAAGGGTGGAGAAAATACACTCAGAACAAAAGCCCAGGACAGAAAAAAGTGACTCTGAAACAAAGGTTGTTGGAGGAGAAGCGGGACCATCACAGTCGCGATACAAGAAGGGACACATAACCAACATCTATCTAACTGACCCCAACAAGAAGGTTAAATTGTGGACTTTGTGAAGGACCACAAGGACTTGTACAACAACACTAATGAACTTTCAAGGATAAAGCAAGGAAGGAGTGTCTCTGGGAGCAGTTCGCCAACAGCTGCAAGCTGTCTGTCAAGGTGTGCAAGACCTGGTTTGACTCTCAAAGACATATTATTGGAATCTGACACAATCAAAGTCTCAACAAGCCCTGAAGATGCCGGAAAGTCAGAATTATATACAGGACAAGTTTGGATTCCTGAGGTCGTACATCAGACATAAAGCGGCCCAGCAAGTCATCAGCCTTCAAATTTCATGCCTGAGGAGCCAGTACTTCATCTACTACAGCACACAACATCTCCAAGGCTTTGACTGACACAGACAGCATGGATATCAGCATGCAGTCAACAGATGCCACTTTACAGCCTCAACAAGCCCCAAGCTCCACTGCAGCTTTAGGGTGCTCTTTGGTCGATTAGCAGGTCAAGGACCAGTTCACACACATGAGAAGCATGCTGTCATCATTCCTCGGGCAAAAGCAGGAGATAACAACACATACAGCCTTCTGCAACTACCTGGCATTGGAGGTGGAGGGATTAGATGAGAAAGACTTTCAGACACTTAGAATCGAGGCTATAAAGCTCCTTAGCAACATTCAAAGAAAGGCAGAGGAACATGGTCATCAGCCCCAGCAGCCACAGCAACAGACACTTTCACAAAGCTCAAGTTCAACTTCAACATTTGTGCCACAGACATTATAACAGCCATAGCAGCCAGCTCTAGCTACAAGGGAATACATCTTAACCATCTCAGAGACACAGATGCCTTCGAGCAGGCTATCCAAGCTGCTCAGCAGTACCAAGTGACCAGCAAAGGACAGAAACAGCAATCCTGAGGGCAGCTGACTTCCTTCCTAGTTGTTGACAACCAACCTGCTGGACCTTCAAGACCACATACATTTACATTGATGCCGATGAGCACTTCAACCCTCCATCAGTGGTCTCTGCTACAGGCGAAGAAAGCCAACATAACATATCAGGACTTTCAAGTTTCCTCAGAAACATACCCTCAGTGCTGAGCTACCAGCAGATCGACACATCACAGCTGTGTTCACCAGCTGACATATCAGCACCAGCTGCCTCTCCTCCAACCACCACCACCTCACAGCTAGAACATCAATAACCACAAGCCCAGCCACAGCCTCCGTCTCCTCTGCAGTCAGCCAACACCAGACAGCAACCGCAGTAGAACACCTGCCAAGCCTTGAAAAAGTCCTTTTAGGACACTTTCAAGGTCCTTTTGAGGACCATCCGAATCTTCAAAAAACAATTAATAGCTGCTGTTCAAAAAAGTCTGAAACAAGAAGCATTACACCAACCCACACAAAACACTTTGGCCCCAAACACAAAAACAAAATGAATGAATCAATGAATGAATAAATGAATGAATGAATGAATGAATGAATGGATGGATATTAACAAGTTTGGAAAAAATAAATTTAAAAAGGCAAAAAAAAACTTTGGCAAAAATGAACTTTGACAAAGAAACAACATTTGGGTAAAGGCAATGATATTTTGGTCCACCTGAAAGATTAAAAAATATAACGGAAAAAAAACTTTGACTTCAAACAAGGCTTGAGATTTGGGGTATTTTGACCTTTGAATTCGACTTTTTTAGTTTTCCCTAAGACATTTGGCAGATTTTAAACTTCTAAATATTTTGCACAAAAATAATTTTTTTAAAAAGTTTAGAAATTTTTTAATTAAGGGAGGGTCATTTCGCATAAGTGGTGTTTAGTGTTTTAAACAGGGGATTTGTTATTTAGTTTAAAAAAGTTTTGAAACTTTTTAGAAAAGAATTTGATTTTGTATGGAAATTTTGTAGTAACACCAGCTCAAATAAAAGTTCTTGGAATAATGGGTTAGTCCTGAAAAGGACGATGGTAGTCCTGAAAAGGACTGATAGATTAAAGCTTCTGACCCCATAGTTGTTAGTTGCCACATCTCAGATCCTATCCTCCTGCCCAGCCAATGCCCCCACATGATTGAAGTAGTCTTTCAGTAGTTCTCGTTGCTGTTTGGCGGCCCTTGAAGAGGGGCCAGGAGAACCAAGGAAAAGAAACCCTCGTAGTTGTAATAGTCATTGCCTGATTTTCTGGGCTTCTTAATGACACCTACAGCATGGGGGGCATTCCACCTGGTTCTGAACTTCTCGTTTACCCGTTTCCATTCATCTGGGGTATCAAGGCAGTGCAAGTATTCATCCTGAAATTCTGAAAGGAGGGCTCAGCAGACCTTTGGGAAGAATTTGGTGCTGCAGCCAACCTACCAGTGACACTGCAGGGAGGTGTAGGTATCTCCAGTGGCCAGATGTCTCAGGGTTATGGCCAGTTTCAGTCCAACTTCCAGTGGCTTCCTCAAATTGGTGACAGACTTCTTGATGTATGCGTTCATTCATGGGGTTAAAAAAGGCAGGGCCACCCTGACAAAATTCTGGTAGTCTGGGATGTCGATGTGTATGAAGTCAGACAGGAAGTTGCTGTAGCATCCCTTTTCTTGTCTTTGAAGGATCCAGGGCATGACCCAGGGGTTTGGTGGCTTTCTTCTTCTGGGGACTGGCTGGGGCTAAGGCTTGGGTGGTGGCTGTAGGGCAGGTGATGGTGCTGGGTTCAAATGTGTCCTTCTCTGTCTTCCCATCAAGATGTAAATCAAAATATTAAACTCAATAAAAACCAAAAGTATCCTAAACTGATGTATGAAGTCATGAAAGGCATCTTTGCAGTGACAAATGATGTCTTTTGCAAGCCAGAGACGGTTTATATAGTTTTTGTATGATCCTGACTCTGGATCCCGACTCTAGGATTTAATCAGTGCAGTTTGTGTTTTTCTGTTTGTCACCACAGCTTGTCGGGGGCTTGCTACTGATTGTCTGCTAGGGGTATATAGCTTGTTGTAGTAGTTTTAAGTCTTGTTGTGAAGAAAATGAATCTGACCCCAGGTCAAGTCAGGATCAGGATCCAGACAAGCCGGTATGGTCTACGTCCGGTCAGGAAAATATTACCGATTTCAGCATTTTCGCGTGCTTTTTTGTGGTTTTCATCCCCGATTCCACAACTTTTACAACCGACCCTGGAGTCGTAGAGTCTGTTACTGGGTTGATTCCAGTGGAACACTCCCATTATTTTAAATTACATTACTTTGTATGGATGCTATAATACTGTCATTATTTGGTTAAATGGATAATCATTTGCTTAATTTTTCGAAAATGATGTTATATATGTAAAAATGATAATTAGTCCAAAAATGTCATATCAGTAGCTGATTAATTAAAAATTCTTATGTACAAGGAAGAGTCTGACAAAATAGCTTCCATGCCAAAATTAAGATATGTAAATTACAACCAGATATCACCACTGCTTCATATATTAAACCAAGACAGAGCTGTTTACTTGCACATTTAGAGCTGGGATTTTTACCATTGCCTATGGTCAGTTCTAGATATCAGATTGGCTGTGGTCACTGCTAGTATCAGATACCACCAGAAAATCTATTCTTCCAGGTATGCAGTAAAATAAGATCAAACTATGAGATTTATTTTTTACTACTCGTATATTTATTCATGAGGGAACATTATTTTTTAAACAACTACTTGATATGATAATTACAAAATGTATTCACCAAATAAAAAATCTGTATATATCATGTTACTTGATAATAAAACTGTAGAGCAGTATGTTGAAAATAACTGGCTTCAAAGACATACTTCATTTGAGGTTGAGTCTTAAAAAGCTAACTTCTATTTTAATGCCTCTAATTACAGTGATTTATTAGCCCATCAGAGAACTAGGTAACCCATGACTCTGCTTTATTATCACTATATAATTAAGCATCCCTTCAAAAGGAGACACTTATTGGTTTCACCCCTGTTTTCAGACAGCCTGAATTGCTACCACAACTGCAGTATTTTCCAAGTCGAATATCTCCCTTAATATAAGGCCTATCAAAATGATACTTAATCTATAGGCGTGGGAATTTTTTTGACAGGAACGAATTTGACCTTTGACCCTTATCAAGGTCACATGATCAAAAACAATATTTCTTGTACTTCCTTTTTACCAGGTTTTCTTGGAAAGTGCTACACATGGGTCCACAAAATTTGGAAAGTGTTATCCTAACAGGTGTCTTCGGTATACAGTTTTCAGACAGAAGAGATTTGTAAAATGTCTAACACCTCTTATTTATGGATTGAGATCTTTGAAATGTATTGGGAGGTAATAGGAAACCATGGCCTGGGATTCCAAAAATCACATCAAATTTACCCAGTGCCCCCTCCTCCTCAAGTTCACAATGGGGCCATAAATTTGAATTTCTCGTGTTTTGCAGTGTATCTAAAAATGTTGCTGGAAATTCTTTTAAGCTTTTTATCCCCATTTGCATTTCAAGGTCACTTTTATGAAATTAATGGGTCAGGAGTGATCACTAGTTATATGTCATCTTTGTAATATCAATAAATATTTGAACTTAAATTAATATGTAGATTCCATTATGATCTAAATTTATACAAAGGAAAGATTATTGTTCGTAGAAAAAAAATCATTTGTTTTCATTTTGAAATATTAAAAATTAAGGAAAGTAATTTCTAAGTTCACCGTATCATTGTCTTTACCAATATCAATGTCTTGTGCATATTTCTTTAAACTTATCACTTGATGAAGTGTCAGGTGATTACTGGGAGGCATCCACAATATAAACATACACCTTGTTATCGTTCGTTTGTTTTATCACAGAGTGAAATTCATCACTAATTCAATATCTTCCACAATGTGTTGTCTCAAGCTGAATAGAAACGGTCTGCTTTAGTAATTGTTATGGTCTTATATTTTGTACTGGAAATGGGTTACAGTTTAATATATGACTTGTAGGTATTTATTTCTACCGACAACCCCATCCATGTGTTTACAAGCCTTTATTTTTACCAGTTCTTTACTATTATTCACTTTTTTGCTGTGGAAAGCGCTTCTAGAGATCTCTTTTTTGTTTTGTTGTTTATTTGTCTCTGGAATTTAATGAAATGTGGCTTGTGTGATGAGTACCTGTCTCTTCACTGATGTTAAGCAGCAATGGGCTACGTTAGTACTTGGATGGGTGACTACTTCAGTGCATGACTCGTGTCCCTGATGGCTTTGCAGCTCGCGTTAGTAGACCAAAACCACTTCAGCCTTGTTTTTTTCTAGTTTGTTACTTTTGCATTTCACTAGGGATGAGTCCAGTACATTTGTAGTCAGGTATTAATATATTAAAGTACAAATTATGATGTTTTGACATGTATTAGGTACTAATGTTTTAAATGTACTTGTACGAAATACTTGTACTAACCACATAATGTCACTCTGATATATGAATAAATAAATATGATATATTAATGTAGAAACAGAAAAGCTATTCTTTGGATGATCTGTACAAACCCCTATATGATTGAGAGCCACCGACCTGCTGTGTATATTGAGTGATATCAGTGGAAGTAACATTAATTAAGGGACCTATTTCTGAGAATTCTTGTGGCGATTTTTTTTTTGTTAATAGAATCCCTAATGAATGCCAAACTACCAATTATTTACACTCTAACATATGGGACAATAAAAACTTAGTAATGAGGTCCAGAAATCAGATTCCCAGTAAGTTGGATATTTTGTTTCAGGAAATAATTTGTATTGCTCAATTCACAACAGCTTGTTAAATGGGAACCTGCAACACCTGCGATATCCTGTTACTTTCAGCTTAGAAACAGTAGATACATAAGATCAAGTCTCTCAACTGAAGCAGCAAATATAGTAGTTCAAGCTCTTGTCACGTCAAAGTTAGACAATTGCAACAGTATTCTCTTTGGTATCTCAGACAAGTTATTACATAAACTACAGAGGGTTCAAAGTGGTATGGCAAAACTTGTGTTAACCTCATATATGGAGCACCAAAGTTCTCCTGAATGCTTGAAGACACTGCATTTGTTACCTATCAAATACCGGATTCAGTACAAGATTCTTCTGTTGGTGTTTAAATCAACTAAAAGATGTGCACCTCCTTATCTCTAAGATTTACTTCGACCACACAAAAATGCAAGATTACTATGCTCATCAAGTAAACATTTGCTGACAATTCCAAAGTCCAAGTTGAAAATGTTTGGAGATCATGCTTTCTCTGTTTGTGGACCTAAGCTTTGGAATGATTTGCCTATCTATGTAAAAACATCAACATCTACCAGTGATTTTAAGACGAAGTTAAAAACTCACTTCTTCAACTGTGCCTTTAAACAATAAATAGTTATGTAGATATCCATGCTGTAAAGTGAAATTGATTACTGTTTGTAGATTTTGTGCTTTAGAAAAACATTTATTATTATTATTATTATTATGTCGACCCATGCCTGTCCCTGGACTCTCCCTTCTTGGGCTCAAGCGCATTAGATGATTTGTATCAATTTTGTGCTATATAAATCCTACTATTATTATTATATGCAGCTCATTCATTCACTGTACCTGTTAAAATGTGGTTGAATAAACTCGAAAAAAATAAAACTATAGTTATCCATGCAATCAGATAAGAAATTTTAACAAAGAATATGTTTCAATAGAACTTTATTTAAAATAATACTAAAGTACTTTATGGCAAATAAAGAAAGCCTTGTTTTTTCTCTAACCAGAGCACTGGTAACAGCCTGTGTATCATGTTACAAGTCACTGCTGCACAGCCGTACCTGTGAAGTAGATAGCATGCAACTATTACAGGAATTGTTTTTTGGCTACTCACAGTCAACCAGAAGGAATTGTTGAAGTCCTGTTGAAAATTTACACTGGATGATCTTTGGGTATAAAGTTATGTATAATATTTTCATCCAAAAGTCCCACTATCCAAAAGGAGCTTGCTGTTTTTTATAAGTCTGTCCCACTCTTTAATGGTGATTAAGGAATTTCATTTTGCTACTCACAAAAATGCACAGAAAACAGTAGCCGATGTACATGAATAACATGATAATGTTCCATTTATTAATTTTATAATATTCTGTAAATCTTATTGGATTATGTAGCCACTTGTGGATAGCGAATTGTATCTCAGAGATTAAATCTCTCACAGACTAAATCTCATATAGGTAGCTTCCATAGCATAGGAAATTTAATCCATTTGAACTGTAACTTCTTGGAATTCTGTGAAGCCAAATATCACATTACCCCAAAGAATTTTGACAATCAGATCTAAAAGATGGCCCAATAAGAGTACTATGTGTTCTCTAGGAATTTCTTTTTCAAAATTGCCCTATTTAAACGTAACCTAGCTGTTATACAGTGCTTATACAATTCCATTTACAATGACAGATACAATGTAAAAAGGAAACATATGATGGTCCTTTACTCATCTGTAATGCATGGATTCAGAAACAAAATTTGTGAAATGTCCGAAAGGAGAAAGAGAAGGTATTGAGTCTAACAACTGTGGCCTAGTGGCTAACACACTCGCCTAGGAATTCTAATTCTAATGGGACTTTTATAGCGCTTAATCTCCCCTATTCAAGGGGGACTTTAAGGCACAACAAAACAAAAACAGTCAACCAATTTCAATATCCAGGGACAGAAAAGAGTCCAAGCACAACGGAAAATGCCAGGGGTAAGTAAGACTAAGGAGGAACACAGAGGATGTGGGTTCAATCACAGGTACAGGCAGATACATAGTGGCTCAGATGACCACTTAAAATGGCGGTCCTCTGTCATTGGGTCCTATCCCCAGTGGCAGGTTAAGGAACCTCATGGACGTTAATAAATGGTCATCATTGAGCCTCTGTCTTCCAGTTAGGGGAATGTCAGCAATTTGAGAATTGGACTGCACTTGTACATTTGGATGGGTCATTTTGGGATTTGAGTCCTGTGTTATATGGAGATATTGCACTGAGTATAAATACAAATACAAAAAAAACAACGAAACAATACACTGTTGAATTGCAAAGAACATAAGACTCAGATCATCTGGCATCATCTCCTATGATCACATGGATCTGATTGACATGCAGTCTCATACAAATAGGGAGTACAATCTGTTGATTGATGTTTTTTATGGCTGTGGAGTCCACTGATCTGGGTGGCTTTGAAATTAGGTCAGTCTGTTTTTGTGGGTCTCTCTACTTTGCCGTCATTAGGCCATCTAATGGATGGTTCTGCTATACATGTATCTGGAGGTGAACTCCTTCACCTGAGAGCATTCTATCCTTCACCTGCAGGTCATAATACACCAGTAACTGAAGTTGCAATACCTGAAGTCCTATTAAGAGTATCAAGTCTTGGCGTTGTGTGATAATGGACGGCTTTGGACGTCAAATTCCTTGTTCTACTGTGAATCTATTGCTTCCACTGTAGCAATACCATTAAACTGAGTTTGAGATGCAGGAATGGGTCCCTCTGGGAAAGTAACTCTCTTCAAGTTGAATCTGCACGAAGGTTTTAAAATCAGACAGGTCAGTGTGAACTCAACATCCCCGGTCTGTGTATCTGTACACATTTGATGGGTGTGGAACTTGGCAAGTAGTTACATGCCCTTTGCATGTTCAAACAGCTATTTTCTTCTTTCCCATTGTCAGTGGTGTTGTTTTGAGGTGGCACAATCATGCTAACCCAATGTAAATAACATGTAATCTTAACAATGTCGCAGGGCAATATTTCCAGGGGACTCGAACCCACGACCTCTCACACACGAGGACCACACTCTACCATGTCAGCTATAAGGGAAATCCCTACTAGCCAAGCCAGTAGTAGTGATTTTATCACTTTTTGGCTTCTGTCAAAAAATAAAAACCCTAAGTTAAAATAAATCGCCCACCGTCATGAGCTGCCATTGGACAAAATATTTTCTCAGCTCGACAATAGGTTTCAAAGTGACTCTGCCAATAGGTGAAATTTGTCTCATTAACTACCGGGTTTCCAAATTCAAATACTGAAACTTTCAAGTTGTGACCAAAGAGCTGACAAAGGAGGAACCTTCAACTCCAACTTTTGGTGGTAAAGCTGAAGTGTGATATATAACTGAAATTATAGCAGTAAGAGCCAAAGGATGTGTATACGTAATATGTAATATTCCTCATAAACAGGCTACTTTTCACTATATTAAAATGATTTTTGCTACTTTAAAACTTTTGTGTGAGTGGCCATGGTGAGCAGATGATGCATCAGTATGTAAACTTTACTGACAGATGTCTCACAATACAGGAAGGAATGAACCGTTATCAGGGTGATCAGGGCATTAGATTGTAATTGAATAATAGTTACAAGGATTTCATTATAGGATCACCATTATAGTAATGAGTGTCATGTATAGATATAACTCGAATAACATGTTAATAAAATGAGAATAAACAACTTTTGGGATATATAAACACAGTTTCGCTTTAAATCCATCACATGGCATTGTTAAGTGCATTAATTGCACATGTATGTGTAAACTTAAAAACAGTTTGGGTTTATCTAAAGACTAAAATCTGTACACCTTGTAACTTTCGTCAGTTACACTTAAAACAGGAAATGTCGAATTTAAGGTGTAAGTTTATTACTGAAAATAAAGCCATTGGCATTTTCCATTATGCAACATACATGAAGCAATTGTTTTAATTAATTAGATTTGAATGAATATGTGATGTGGCCCTTTGTTGCTTGTAAGATTCCAACTTTGTACCCATTTAAGCTATGGCAATGTGATTTCTTCTTACTTTCAGATTTTTATATTTTTCAGAACTATTGTTCAAAAACTAATACGTAAGCATCTTTATTTTGTTTAGAAACCCCTTGTAAATGCAACAAACTTGGTGGGGCTTCCTTTAGCGGATATTGTGCAATTTACCCCAAGGTAATAAACTAGGGTCATAAGCAATTAATGGAAAGCATCAAGGAATAGACTGTTGTTTTATGTATAATTACAACTGATATATGTATTTTATCAACAAAACCCTAGCCTCGTACTGCATTATGTTAGATGTACTTCTTATCATCATAAAGGAACCCATTTGATCAATCTCTTTATTGTTGAATAAATAGACTAAATTAGGGATATTTCTTCAATAGAAACTTTAACAAGACTAAATTTTATGGTTATTTGATGCTCTATGTATGTTTTGTTGATTATTATTTTATTTTTTTCATTTCTGTTTCTGAAAGTATAAATTCATAAAACTATATTGTTCAGCTGTTACATATGGAATTCGTACACAAGTTACAAGTTGAACAAGCTCAAAATTTATGTTTGTTGCTACAAAAACCTGAAAATATACATGACATACAAATATATATTATGTGAAATCTTCAAGGTTTCGTAGAAGTTGCCACATGATCAAGACAATTCAAGATAATTCTGAACAAGACCTGTTCTTTGTCATCCTCTTCAAACAAATAAATAGAAAAGTATTCAAGATATGTATTTTACAATTGTTATATTTATATATGTCTACTGGTCATATATTTATGTAAAATTAAAGGTGTTTACTATTATATCTTGTCAAAATAAATCAAAACAACAAAAGTGTGAGATTCTCGTGTTGCAGAAAATGCTTGATCTATTAAATAAATATGCTATACCAACTAGATATAATGAACTGAGGAAGCTAAGATCAGACTTGATCAACAGAGAAAAGAAGGCCAAAAGGGGTTTATGTCTACAATTGGGACCCGCTAAGCCATCAGAGACACTAGCAGTGCAGTGAGACACCATCCAGTAAGTACTTAATAGCCCATTGCTACTTAACTTCAGTGATGAGACAGGCACTCATCATGCTATGCCATAATTCATGAAAGTCCAGAGACCAAAATAAACAAGGCCAAAAGGTGTTTTAGTCCGCTAGTGCGAGCGCAGAGCCATCAGAGACACGAGTAGTGCACTAGAATTTACGAAAGTCTAGGGACACAAAGAAATTCAAACTCAGACACATCCCACAGCTGGTGTAGAACTCAGACGGTCACCCATTCATGCTTAAAACAGGAGGGGTCTTTGTAAGAGCACAAAGGCTAAATGTTGTGATGTACAGCTGGTGTAGAACTCAGACGGTCACCCATTCAAGTACTAACATAGCCCATTGCCACTTAACTTCAGTGAGCAGACAAATACTCATCACGTTGTGACAAAATTTATGAGAGTCCGGAGACAAAAAAAGTGATCTCTAGAAACAAGAGCTCTTTCAAAGCTCGCACTTAAAAAACGGAATAAAGTGATACCTAGGAATGCAAGCCTCACTAGGCCTCACGCTTAAAAGAGGAGGGGTCTTTGTAAGAGCACAAAGGCTAAATGTTGTGATGTAACAAGCGATTTCTCAATTAAGAAACAAAAATGCAATCCTGAAATGTGTGGACCAAATTCAAGATTATGACGGCAATATTATAAGTATTGACTGTGGTATTTTAAGGAAACTATAAGGTTCCGTGATCCTTTCTTTAATAGTAGTATGGTTAAAACAAGTGAGATAGTAAATGATATTAATACAGTAAACGTATCAAAATGTCTCTCAAAAACTGATAAAATAGAAATCTCAACAACCGAATACACAAGGCCAAACTTGGATATTGCTGTTTTTAAAAAAAATTAAAAATCAAGCAAACCTCCTGCCTTAGATGGCTTAACGCAAATTCTATAAATGTTTTGGGAAAATTTTTACATGACATTTAGTAATGGAGTGGACAATACATTACTTTATAACACTTGCGAGGCTGGTCACATCCACTCGAGCATTTTGCTCTCTCTGAGTGTATCCTGGCATATTCCTACAAAACCACATACACTAAATACAATTGTGCATTTTATGCATGTGAACTCAAGACAGCTTGGTTCAATAATTTCAATACATGTTGCAATAAGATTTTATTTATTTAACAATATGTAGTAAAATAAATCACAAATAGATCACTGTTTAATGTCATACTGTGTATGATTAAGCACAGTACAGTCTTGATGGTGGGTTCGACACCCTTGCCCACCCAAGACATCTGCACTTTTGTTTAAAAAGGGTAAATGCATTTCTAAATTCTGAAAAATATATGGCTATATATATGGCTATTAGTATATATATATATTAAGCATGTTTATTGTAAAATACATTTGCATGTCACAGCAAAAAGGTAAATCTATGCGTAGGTACACAACGGTTTGTAGACATCGCAGTTTCTGAGAGAGAAGTGTTTTGGACACATCCTCCACTCACACAAACACATGGATCTACTCTATGATTTAAGTGAAAAAGTGGAAGTAGCATTAATTAAGAGGACTCTTCTTAAGATTCTTGAGATGACTTCTTGTTAACAGTGTCTTTAATTAATACCAAACAAACCATTAGCATCACTGTGACATATGGGGTATAAAAAGAGCAATGGGCCACAGGAAAAGTATTGCTGAACACGCAGCAGTTCGATTGCAAGGGAATCTGAACTTGAAAAATCAGACTCAACTCCGGACTTTTCCAGATTAAAATTTTGCTAGATATAAAGACAAAAGAAGTTAAGAAATTTGGTGTTGGTTGTGTTTTATGAGGTAAAAAGGCTCAATCAGAATCTATTTTTACTGAGAGCCAAGCCTTTGTATTCTTCAAGCAGTTTATTCAATAAAAGAGATTATTTCTACAGGCCTATTTGGATAGCTCTTATAGGTGTGTGCTCATGTTATACTATTTGCTTGAGATATATTGTGAAATGCTATATAATTGCTAATAATGTTTTATCAGTGTTACCACATTTGTATCTTTTGCATGGTCTTGTAAATCTTGTAAAATGAATGCATAAGAATAATCCAATTTCAAATTAGTGATACAAATATATTCATCTATGAAAGTATAAAATATTACTAGATCCAATGTTATTGATTCAAAATCCAAATGAATATTTAAAATTAAATTAAAATCTAGTTCTTCAATAAAGGTTAACATTTCCATATTTTAGTTGTGATTTAAGATTTAAGATGATGTTTTGTGCTAAAGGTAACATTAATTTTACCTTAAATAAGGAATAATTTTACTCTGGGATAATTCTAATGATAGTTTTTAATTTAATGATATTTAACATACTACGTCCTTCTTTAAAATGGTATTTTGTTGCAATATTTTTACATGTTTATAAAATAGAGGAATTATAAACTGGACACTAGATATATTTTCCTTCTTTTTCAAACTTGTCACAGAGATGGCTGAAAGTAACCTTCTTTGCAAGGAATGTAGTACCATCACACCTGAAGATAGAAACCAAAATGTAACCTACTTTACATCCCAAGAAGAAACAACTCCATATGACACAGAAACATTGGGCAAGGAGGAGACTGTACTTCCATTAGAAATCAGAATACTTATGACTTCAATAAACAGCGCTGGGATCCTTGCAAATGGATTTGTTCTTTTCATAATTTTAAAAAGTACAAAAATGAGGCACAGTGTCACAAATATATTCATAACAAATCAAAGTGTGACAGACTTAGCCACTGCGATATTTTCTATTTTAATCCATATCAATTACAAGACCACAGATTCAGTATTTTCATCATTTCTGTGCAGGTTCATTATGTCTGAATGGCCAATGTGGGCCCTGATGATGGTATCAACATTTAACCTCGTAGCTATCACCACAGAAAGATATTTAATGATTATACACCCAATCGTTCATAAATGTCACTTTACTAAAAAGAAAGCACTCTCTGTAGTTGTAGGTATGTTGATTTGTGGCTTTGTCTGTTCAAGTTTTTTAATAGCAACGACCAAGCTTGTAGATGGCAAATGTCATGAACTCGCTTTTTGGGTGTGGCCAGAAATTGAGCCAGTGATCTTTATGTTTAATTTGATGCTTTTGTATTTTATACCTTTGGTAATAATGGTCATTGTTTATATCCGTATTCTAAATGTAGTTCGCATAAGAAACAAAGTCTCTCAAAATTCTGCTTCATCTCAAGAGTCCACACAGCCAGGTGCTCGAGAGAAGGCAAAATTAAAACATGAATTCAATATCCTTGTGACAGCCATAACAATATGTACATGTTTCTTCATCTGCTACACACCATTAATTCTGAAGGTAATTCTGTACAATATTGGAGTTGTAGGAAGTCTTAAAACAACCAATTACATCGATGAGATTCCTGTTGTTCTTCTGTATTCTAACTGTAGCATAAATCCAATCATATACATTTTCAAATATGACTTATTTCAAAAAGAAGCAAAGAGGATATTAAATATGAATTGTTTTGTGTCAAATCAAACAAATATCAGTGCTATTGTTTGAAAGAGTGTGGTGGGAAATGCGTTTGTCGTCATTGTATGTTTGTATTATGTTGGCAATCAGAATTTAAAGGTTTTTTCTTTTTATTTTGGCTTATTTCTGTAAGAGTACTGGCTTCGTTGTGTGGATCTGGAGAATGGTGTTCAAATAAACGTACATACTAATAATACCTGGCAGATATTGTAAGTACTGTTACACGTCATATGTGTGTTACGGCTAAATTCATATAAAGGCTTCTTAAAAGCTTAAAATATCTAACTGAAATGAATGTCAGTCTTTTATTTTGTGGGTTTCAGGATTTCAAATGGTACATTAAAGTAGTTTCCTGCTATCCACACATAATAATTAATAACACATAATAAGATAGTGACATACATATAATGTGGTACGTTTTCCATAGCTATATTATGTCGATAGTGTCGTAATATGTGTGGCATTTTAAAATATTTTACTAGAATGTATTATAGTCATTGTGAAGGCATATTTTTACATCTATCTTCTAGAGTTTTGATTCTCGAATACTAAAATATGAATTGCTCATATCAAATACAAGATGTCAAATGTTAAATTTCTAATAATATGGTGTAACAACAATTTAAGCTAATTCTCTCTTCAGTATGTCATTGAAATGTTCTTGGCAGGTTTTACTTGCACATTGCAAAGAGTTATTGAGTGATTTTAGTTTAATATAGTTTTCAAAAACCTTTTTAGATTTTATTTATTTTGAGTATAAACATTTGGCCAATATAAAAATATGTTTCCAGTAAGTTTGTAAATTTTCAGTGGGTTAGAAATATGATATTGCAGCAAATATAAATTTTGAAAACACACAATGAAAATAAAATCCATGATTTTATGTGATTGGTTCTTTTCAACAAAATCACATAATGGACCATAAATTACATTAAAGGCAGCAGGTCTCTCTTGGTTCATGTACTCTCCTAGTTCTAAATCCAGTTCATATTTAAAAACTTTCAGAAAATTTCAAAAGAATGGATCTTTGTTATGTCTTTTAAATTTACAAATGAAGTATTTTTCGCAAAAATTACATAGTTCACAGAAATTTTTTGATTTGCATTTATTATATAGATAATGGCCAAGTGGCGCTCCATTATGTAAACTTAATGGCCTGAGGCCCTGAAAGGGCCAAAGGGTCATTACGTTTACATAATGGAAACACCACTAGGCAATTATCTATTATAAAACCCTGTAAATTAAAACCAATTCATTAATTCAACACGTTTTTCCAAATGTTCAACCTAGACAATCTTTGCAATGTTTCCTTTGGTGGGCATACCATATGGGGCTTTCACTAAATTAGTTCTATGGTTGTCTTTTTTATCTCAATACACAATCAACATTGTTTCACCATGTGTACCACTGGTTTCCTTTTATGGAAAAATATAATTTTGGATAAAGCTTAAAAAATTTTAACATAATCTGACTGCCACAAAATTTAACCATGGATAATGATAATCAATAAAATATGGATCTGTGACTTACAGAAAACACTTTCCAGAAAAAAATTAGACTGCTTATTTAACAATGCTGTGGAAAATTTGTTGTGGTGAGTGTTTCATGTTACTGTCTTAATCTGTGCTTATTTTAAGACAGCAAGTTATTATTTTTGTGTTTCAGGCATTGAAAGTACTAGAAACTGGAGAATTACTTACTTGTTTCATTGTGTGTTGAAGTTTTTGGGTTTCTCAAGATTTTTATTTTGTGTGCTTCTGTGTCTCTTGATTTGGAATTAAGGAAAAACGCCTCCTAGAAAGATTTTCTCCTGGAAAAAGTCTTATAGAAAGAATGCCTACTCCACATTTTGTATTTCAGTAGTACCTCCTATGAAAATTAATCCACAACATTAAGAACAAAATTTATTTCAACCACACACAGTGTATCATTTTAGAAGTATATAGCAAACTGTAATAAGAAAAATTAAAATCTTTGTTTTGAATTTAAAAACATTGAAAATTTAAATCAAATTTAAACCCAGCAGTAGTGCATTTCAGAACTGCATTTTTGCACTACGTTTTTTTCTCCTTTTACTTGAGTAAATTTTGAGCTACTAAAAACATTCCTTTGAATATAATATGCTGGGTTAGATTTTCACAGTGAGTTTGTTTGAAAGCTACCTGCTCCTTTGATTAAGTTCACAGAAGATTATTGTAAAGTCAGATTGTAAAGAAATGCAAAGAATTAAAAAATATCCAACTTTAAAAATTAAAGTGTTTGTTTTGTATTTGTCAGGAGGTATTTTTTCTAGGTAGCATTTTTTCCACGAGGTATTTTTCTATGAATGCTGACTGTCATTCAGAATTGAAAAGACTTTGTAAATGTACCCACTGAACTACTTAATATGAAAGAAGTTGTGAAAACATTTCAATATTAAATGCATTGTGCTGAGGATGACTGGCAAATACTAAGTACCCTTTTGTTCTTGGCAGACTGGCCATTGAACTAAACCACAATCCACTGTTAGAAAATAATGTAGTGTTAACTCTCCATTATGCAAAGATAATGGAGGGTTAAGACAATGGAAGGGTCGCCCGTCTGGGTTTTGTATATTCATAAAACTCAGTAATAAAAGCATTAAGTTAACACACTTCATAGGCTTTGCCATGTTGGGTTTTAAAGGCATGGGGGAAAACAGTGTATACAAGCTGGTTAAGTTTCTGAACTTTATTATACACCACACAATGTATTCGACCCTCATATCAGGAAATATATATACTTTTTAATATCTCAGCGTCCCTTTAATATGGTTAATCAGTGTAACAAATGCAAAAATAATTAATATTTTTTCATTAATATTTGGATAACTTTCTTGGCTATAAATATGTGACATAATGTTTCACTACAGGATTTTGGTGTTTGAGGGATCTTTCATTTGGGCATTATGGATAAAAAATGTGTATAATGGGTAAAATCATGCACCTCTCAGGCAGGTTACCTATACTATTTATTGTCCCTCTTCATATTCAATTGTTTTGTCAAGTTTACTATTCCCTAATGAACGCTTGATGATAGGACTGGGTTATTGTGATCAGTTTGTTTCTGTCTGTCTTTCTGTCTGTCTGGGCACCGTTTTGTCCTTATAACTCAAAAACGACAACATCAATTGAGCTCATATTTGGTGGGCAGATACTTCCTGGGGTACAGATGAATTCTTCCAAATTTGGTGTAATTTGTTTGAAAAGTAAAGTCAGGAGAGAGTTTTTCTTTTTTCAATTGCGCATATACAGAGAAATCTGATTCTCCTCATAACATATGTAAAAAATCAATATTCACTTAATGATGTCACAATGCAATTGTCATTACGAGGTCACAAACACTGCTTGTGATTCTTGTTGTCCTTTGTTAAAGATATTTCTTCTCATTTTATTGACATAAAGATAATCAAGAGAGTGGTGGTGTATTAATTTTTATTATTTTTTTTCATTTTTTTTTTGTCTTTTTCTTTCAATTTCCTGACAGTCCATTACAAAAAGTTTACCCTGAGTGATTTTCAGCAAGTGGCTTTAACCAATATTTTTACCTTCACCAGGAGTTTATGTTTTTGTGTGTTAATTTGTCCATTTGTCTATCTATCTGTTTTTTGGTGTTTTGATTACTCCAGAACTGATGAACACATCTTTATATTTTTCAGGGATATGACCTGTCCAAAGGGAAAAGTGATCTGGATCATATTATAGATACAAAAAAAATCCTGAATTTTCAGAGGTCCTATTTTTAATGTATGTTTAATGACTTTAGCTTTCTACTTGATATTTCTTCAAAAGTAATGAACAAATTTTGATGATAATTTTTCAGTGTGAAGGAGGTAACCGTGGGAAGAAGTGATTACATTTTAGGAAAGATCAAGTTAATATTCTGGGTACCAAAAAACTTTCAAAACTTTTGAAATGCCACCATGGTGGACGTGTGTGCTCTGTGGTTTCTAGTACACTTTGTAACCATTTTATCAGTTAACCTTTATAATTATGGAAGCTAGAGGGTGAGCCACCGTACTATTGTGAACTTACTAAATACCCACAAAATATTTATTCAGTGTCTAGATGTGTGTGTTCAAGTATGCATGTGTTCCTCAGTGGGGAGAAATCTACTGAAAATTAATTTACAGGTTTGGTTTCATTTTAAACTCTTCCTACATAGCTTCAAATACAAACAACAGATGGTCTGTAAAACAATACTTTATAACATTTATGAGGGTGGTCAAATAGAGTCGAGCGTTTTGCTCTCTCTGAGTGCATCTTGTTCTTTTAGAGTCACCGTTTTCGCTACAATTTGGTCTTTCAAATTTATCCTCCTGTGGTGATGGTGGCCTCACAGTATGGCGTGTGAATGTGTATAGCAAATAATATTTCAAGTAGTAAAATTAATTCAAGGTCACATCATTATAAAATGTCTGGTGATCTGTTAATGTCTTGACTTTCCTTAGTCTACTTTCTGTGAAAGGTTTGCAGATAAGGCTTATGTATATTAATTAATTAATTATCAAATATTGGCACCTTATTGTAAAGTTTCGGTGAGCAAATTGTCTTAAACTGTAGATAAGGGGGCCACGGTGGCAGAGTGGTAACACTCTCACCTCCCACCTCTGAGGCCGGGGTTCGGTTCCCGGCACGGCCTCAAGTGGGAAAGCTGGTAGTTACTTGCCATTGGTCGGCAGTTTACAGTACAGAACCTTGACCAACTGTATGTACTGGTTTCCTCTGCCCTTTCAACTACCCATTGTGATATGACCTGTACAGTGTTGAAAGCGACGTAAAACCCCAAATAAATAAATTAAACTGTAGATAGATATAATATCTGGAATTCTAAATATGCTATTTGGAATTCTAAGAATTAATTTATAAGAAGAAAGTAAGAATTTAATTCCGAAATTGTGTCTATGGTATCATAATTATTATGTGCATTTTGAAAAAAAATAGTGTAATTCAAATTGACGCTTATATTCTTAAAAAAAGTAAAAAAAATGATCATATTGTTTTAATTAATGCTCGACGATAGGAGAGGGTTATTGTGATCAGTTTGTTTCTGTCTGCCTGTCTGTGCACCGTTTTGCCCTTATAACTCAAAAACTATAACATCAATCAATCTCAAATTTGGTGGGCAGGTATTTCATGGGGTACAGACGGATTCTTCCAAATTTGGTGTAATTTGTTTGAAAATTAAAGTCAGGAGAGAGTTTTTCTTATTTTTAATACACAGTGAAACTGCTTCTCTTCATCACATACATAAAAAATCAATATTTTGCTTTCCAATGATGTCAATACTCAGTGATGTCACAATGCAATTGTCATTGTGAGGTCACAAACCTAGCTTGTGATACCTGCTGTCTTTAAGTAAAAATATTTCTTCTCATTTTATGTCTTGAAATTGACATAAAGATAATAAAGAGGGAGGGTGGGGTGGGGTGGTATATTCATGATTTTTATTTAATTATTATTTCTGTTTTTATTTTCTCTTTTTTCTTTCAATTCCTTGACAGTCCATCACAAAAAAATTACCATGCGTGATTTTCACTAAGAAGTGACCTTTAAGCAATATTTTTACCTCCACCAGCAGTTTATGTTTTTGTGTGCTAATTGTTTGTCTATTTGTGTGTTGTTGTTTTTGTTGTTTTTTTTTTGTTTTTTTTGTGTGGGTGTGTTTAGATTACTCCAGAACCAATGACCAGATCTTTATTAAAATATTTGTGGGTAGGACCTGACTGAAGGAAGAAGTTACTAAAAGAAAGATTTGAATCTTATTATGGATACAAAAAATCGTGATTTTTCAGAGGTCCCATTTCAATGTATTTATAATGACTTGAGCTTTCTACTTGATATTTCTATGAAGATTAATTTACATGTTTAGTTTTATTTTATTGCCTTCCTTACAATATTTTATATCCCTTGAGAGACTGGTCACATGGAGTCGAGCGTTTTGCTCTCTCTGAGTGCATCTTGTTTGTTACTGTTATAATAAATATTGTATTGTCACAAATAAAATAAATGCAAAATGTATTGTATTTATATTATGAAATTTGTTCACATGACGAGGGTTTTATTGTGTTTTGAACCCTCATTAATATACAGGCTGGGGCCAAATTTAGAAACAACATTTTAACAAAAGTCTAACGTAACCTTTGCAAAATTGGAATGGACTAAAGACCTATTCAGTCCAAACTGGGCCCTTTTAAAACTAAACAAAATGGTAAAAAATCAAAATGAGATCATTCAAAAAGAAGTTATGACCATTCCAGTTTAAGCAATCAACAGTACATGTTAGTAATTCAAGGCAATCCAATAAAACTTAGAGAATTCTTAAAATAAAAAAATAGATATATATATTCCATGTTGAGCTAATAAAGATTTGATATTATTATTGGTTCTGATTGGGCTCAAGTTAGATTCTGCAGTTTAGGTGAATGCTCATAACATATTACAAGCTACAGTTAAACATATTATACAATCTTACAAATATTACAATAAAATTTCCTCAATTTTATGATTCCTCATGAGACTCATTTCTCCAGGTTCAGAATATGACAATAATCGGGGATGAAATTCTCGTCAAATTTCTCAAGGCTACAACTCTACTAGATGTGACACAAATAAAAATTAGATTGCACTGGCTCGATGCCAACATATCTCCAGGCAGGTCATCTCTCACACCACAGGCATTCATTGGTATTTTTGTAGGGTCCATTTTGTGATTCACAATTATTGTGGATTATGTTTGATTTTTTGTCAGTCTTCCCACAATGATTGGATTTATCCTTTTTCAAACGATTTAAATGGTTTTCTATACTCTCTAACATAATAGCACCAAAGTTTTGTTGGAGCTGTATGCCTTTAATATGTTAGTGGAGAGATGACCCATCATGAAATACTGTACAACTCAATAATTTTGGATTTCTTTCTTGTGTATATAAAACTCACAGGCATACACCACAGGCACACAAAACAGAATTGTGTATTAAAGATATCCCCTTTTATTATGAAAAAAGGTGCCAAAGTGGTACCACACTCGCCTCCCACCTCTGAAATCAGAGTTTGAACTCCCCGCTTGACCTCATGTAGGACAACCAGTAGTTGCTAGCCATTGGTCAGTAGCTTACAATACAGAATGTTGACCAACTGTATGTACTAGTTTCTTCTGCCCTGCCAACTACGTTTACAATAAATCTAATAAGGTACTAAGTGTGTCATAAAACACTAAATAAATAAGTTTATTATGCAAACAAAAGCCTTATTCATTGAGGGATATATTCCAAAGGAATATGCATGAGGTACTGAAGGAAAATGGCTGCAAAAAAGCTGATATTTGTCACAGTACACAAGTTAAATTCTGGTTTTAATAAGCCTGATACTCAAAAAAATTACAGCCAGATAGCTTATATTTATGCATGATTTGTATAAGAAATCGATGAACAACTTATTTAGCATAAAAGCTCAGTTTCTGTTATTTTAGATAAAATTTATGGCCAAAAAAGAATAAACAAATGGAAAACTTTATACAAACAATCAATCACTTGCCAGTCATTTGTCACCTGATTGATCTGAAAATGGAATGGAATGAGGTGGAGGTACATAGTTACATAGTTTCGGAGAAAAAGTAGTCCAAATGTATAAGCTGATCCCTGTGGTCATTTTATAGACTTTATGTTAATCTTAAAATTAAAGCTACAGATTTCACATTCTGCACGGATGAAGATCATACGTAAAAGTTTTACCTACTTTGGTTTGAGGCTAGTCACATTAACCATTTTTAAATTACAGAGACAAATATATGAAAAATGCACAAAAAAAAAAAAATCTCCAGGTGGTGTCTTTTGGGGCGTCATAGACAGTCTAAATGTCATCTTAAAGCTTTGAAGGTGATATTTTAGCAGAATAATCTGCATTAATATGGCAAAAAGTGCATTGGATGGGCTAAAATTTTCAGTGCTCCACTCCACTCAACAGGCTAACAATTGATTGCATTGCTATGCCTATAATTCTAATAGCACTTTTTTCAGCGCTTATTCTCCCTCTATTTACGATTTTAAGGTGTATAATGCCAGAAAGCAAAAATTGTAGTCGAGAAAGAATGAAACAAGACCAGAAATGTTGAGACCAAAATGCTTTTTAGACATAGATATTGTTGCAAAGTGTGGGACCTCAGATTAAGCCATCGGATTGACTTCAGTGAGTTCTGTATACACTATGTCTGGGTTTAAGGAGGGGTTCAAAGTATTTTGGATAACAACTATGTAGAAGTTTGTACACCAATACAGTTATCACAGAGCGATGCTTGTTAGGCAACCAATGAAGACTCTTTCTTACAGGAGTGATATGTGAGCACTTGCAATTCTAGCAAGATTATTTTGAACAGGCTGGAGCTTGTGAAGATCAAGAGCAGAGAGATTTCAAAACAAGAAATTACAGTAGTTGAAATGACTTCGAACCAAAGTGTTTGCAGCCAAAAGAACAGCATCAAGTGTGAGACACCCTCTGATTTGCTAAAGATGTCCGATATGAACCAAAATATCCTGTAATGCCAATGTAGCACAGATTCTTTTATTAATGTTGTTCTTGTTCACACTTCATTTATTACAATATAAGCAAAATTACCACAACAGTGTGAGTTATTTGCTAAAAACATATCAATAAAATGAGAAACATTCAATTCCGAACAACATGATATTTTCATCGAGTTTAGTGAGAACCGTATGTTTTTTCACGGCTGCAAAAATATTGAAGGTTAAAACAACTTGGTTTACTACTTTATTTTGCTTTTAAAGCTAGTATGTCAACATGATGACGAAAACGATCAAATTCTATACATATATGATTCTTGTATTGACTTGTCCCATGATCTGAAGTATTTTGTTTGTTTAAAGTATGTGTAAAATATGGTCATTATCGCCCATGTTTTGTCACTTCTGCTTTTTCGGGACCTACCCAGCAGGCACACGCCTTGAAATGTCGTTGATTTAGAGTTGAAAACAGGTCCTGACGTTGAAATGCACATTACCAACTAGCACTACTAAATCTAAGTTTTCTGACATGAAAAAGTAGTGATATTTTGACCAGAAATCATGGTGATTTTTGGTTGAAAAACTGACACTGACACAATTTCAACACTATTTCAAAGCTGGATTTCTTACTGGAAAAAGTGGTCTGTTTTTTTGTGGTCAGCACTGACAACTAATTAAGGTGGGGAGTAATGGGTGGAGTTCTAATAATGTGGCTATTCTTGTGTCTTTTTCTCAGTTTATATGCCAAAGTTGTATGAGACACAAACATCTGAACTGAGCATTGTGGCTTTGCTACATGATTATAGCTTCTTTATAATTACAATATAATTATAGCCAATTTAATAACATTTAACAGAAACTGATTGGATAAAATGCTGAAGATATAAATAATGTCACAATTGTTTGTTTTTTACAAAGAAAAAAAATATTGTAAAATTTCACAAAAAGAATTTCAATTGAAGACATTGAATAATACTGGTCCTATTAAAAACATAAAAATGGATATCTAGTTGGATAATATGGATTTACATATCTTGAACAATTATAATAATATTTGATGCAAAATTATGTATCATTACAATGTCATCAGAAATAGAATATTGAATATACAATGATTCATGAATACATGTCATCTTGGAAAGAATTAATTACTTTGAGTTGTATCCAAAGTGTAAAATATGCATGTGGATAGTTATCGTATAATATTATTAAGAAGCTATAATTATGACACACAAGCTACAATGATTCAAATAAAGAAGACAATGTAAATAACCTGATTTTACCCATTGAATTCAACCCTATTTCATACATTGGATCCAACCAAAACCTGTTTGCAAAACCTACAAGTATTTCAACCAGATTTCACACATAAATACAACCAGATTTCAACAGTTGGTTTCAACATAATTTCACTAGTTGGATCCAACCAAAAACGGTTTGCGAAATCTACACGTATTTCAGCCTGATTTCACCCATTGAATTCAACCAGATTTCAACAGTTGGTTTCAACATGATTTCACTTGTTGGATCCAACCAAAAACGGTTTGCAAAATCTACACGTATTTCAACCTGATTTCACCCATTGAATTCAACCAGATTTCAACAGTTGGTTCCAACATGATTTCACTGGTTGGATCCAACCAAAAACAGTTTGCAAAATCTACACGTATTTCAACCTGATTTCACCCATTGAATTCAACCAGATTTCAACAGTTGGTTTCAACATGATTTCACTGGTTGGATCCAACTAAAAACGGTTTGCAAAATCTACATGTATTTCAACCAGATTTCACCGTTGGATTCAACCTGATTTATAAGTTACGTGCCTGCTGGGTATGTACTGGCATCCCTACGAGTGGTTAAAGCGTTTATTTTTGAATATTCTTCACAAACCAATTTGGTCAACAACCCGGAATTTTAAAACCTTTTTATTTGGTTGTAATTTTTTATATTAAAATCATCCTGGCAGTCTACCAGTAATTAAATGCCTGCGCTGCATCACTACTGCCCTGCTACCAATTATCACCGGGTACCAATTATCGCCATAACAAAACAGACATAACTTGACAAAAAAGGACACCATGAGTCAAGCAAATAAGGTAAAACTGTTTTCAAACTGAATAGAACAAATACACAGCAAAAAAAAAACTTTCAAAATATGTGGCCATTACTGAAATATTAACGTTATATTTATTGGTGTCGATAATTGGTAGCAAGGCAGTAGTGGCATTCTAGATAAGATAAGATAACATTTATTTCATCTCTGTATGTGTACCAGTATATATGTGTGCATATGCATACAAAGTAGTAAATAATAAATAAATTAACGATGTACAAAACAGAATTTCAATACCACAGAGCAATATGAAAAGGAAACAGCTGAAACAGAAGCTTATCAAGGCTGTTCCCACAACTAACCGGTACCAATGTTTCATACATAATCATAATAAACAATAATATAAGCAATAAAATGTAAATTGTTAAAGGTATTAATAAATTGCACAGATTGCTGCAGTTAACCACAAAATATATTGTTCTACCAGTGAACGCTGCCTTATAAGTGTAAATTCTTTATATTTTGGTAAACTTAAGTTCAAATAGTGAATATGTGATGAAACTGCATGGTTTTGGTCAGAAGAAAATGAAACATAACAGGATCACAGTCTTTTGGTTGGCAAATAGGTTTCCGGTTTACCGTCTTCAACACAAATTCTGCAGTATGTCATTCGATAATATGGTTATAAAAGTATATCAGCTAAACTTGCTAAAATAATATAAATTTTAAATTTATCTAAAGCATGGGCATCTACTGGTAGAAAGTAAGCCACTACTTAGTCCGCTTTGCCATATGTTTTCATTTTAGATTCAATTAGGCATAGATAAGGCTGTGATGAGTGGTTAAAATCCACCCTGGTAGCCTAGCTACCCAAATTTAACTCACAATACAATATTTGTGTGGTTTAGTGTGCACATTTTTTCCACTGCATTAACAAAATGATGATTACCAGTAGTTATGAAACATACCCAAACTTATTATATTATTAAATGAGGAATATATAAATAAAGCTCCCAATTATACAAAGAATTCTGACATTTTGCTGTGTTGTCTGGTTTTGTACTAAAAACATGATAAATTGGGGAAAATATAATAAATAGTGGTAGTTAACAACTATCGAGTGAACCAGAAATGCCGATCACCAGGTCACAGCCTTAGATGTAGGTGATATTTTTTTTATCAGCAGACTAGCAAGTGATATTCATTCATATTAATAGTTTTAAAGAGTTTGATAATATTTCTTTTAAGTTGGGGCGTCGCGACTAGCTGATTAATCGTTGACAGAATAATGCAGTGTGTAGTAGAACTCTGAATCTATCAAATATTTGCATATTGTCACAGAAAGTAAGTTAAAATCCAGCTACAGCCGTATTTTCTGTGGGTTTTTTTGATTCACCGAAAGTACCATTTACCTCTTATATCACCCACTTCCTCTCTGAAATAAACGAAGCAGAAGTCGCTGGAAAATGTCAAATTTATTAATTTTACAGATTACAGATATATAGTTTCATTTTAGCTCACATGTTTATTTTTTTCATTGCTATGAAACTAGATTTTTAGTAGTTGTTGATTGTGTGTTTTATTATTTTATATAAACAACAATCATAAACCACTGAATATTCTGTTTTATTTATTATTATCAAAAATGTGTGATTACAGTTGTATATCCAGATACAAGACAGAGAAAACAAGGTCTGATTTTTATGTGTGATGATTCATGCTGATGTGCTGCACAGCAATTTCCCAATAAAGTAATGTACACAAAATAAGTACACAGATAACTATATATAGATATATATATATCTAGTTATCTACTGTAACAGTAGTTTTATAAATTCGACGGTTATTCAGTGTCGACACAAATAATACTTGGCAATTAGCTGACATAAAATATTTGGAGTCACGACGCCTCTACTTTTAAGGCAGTATATTTTTGACAAATTATTTGCTGTTTTTACTGAACAGCATTTACTGAAAACAGAGACACTGGTGAGCAATGTTGGGATTCGCCTTCAACTTTCATGGTCAAATGTTTATCCATTTTTCTGACCGATAATTGAACCATGATCGATTATTGTACTATATTGTTGGTTTTTATTTTATGAAGCACTTTCTGGAATAGGTCAATCCAGTAAGAATAATAGTGTCCCGACATTTAGAATCTACCAAAAATAGCCACTTCTTGGAATATGCTGGTAGGCAAAATCAAACTAAAATTTCATGGCAAATCTGTCAGTTTATTAAATAAAAATGCCTAAATATTTTATAAATACATGGATATTGAGGTACGTTAGGAAAGGTAAGCTTTAAGGTGAATCATAAATTATTAAAAAAACCTCAGTGACCTTCCACAAATGTACACTATCACTGACTGAATTGAGCACACATTTAATCGTCTCACCACTACTGGTGAGCACCATTTTTTGTACATCATGGAGCATTTGTCCTTGACCTGTGTACAACTAAAAATGTAAGGTGGGCATTTACTGGTAGGCAGGGGTTCACTGGTAGAAAGCCAGTAAGCATATACTGAGTACCACACTGTAATCCTCTCCTTTGTCATCCCACCAGTAGTAAACACCAATACTAATGTTTTAAGTTTAAATTAAGAGTTTGAAGCTAAACAACATTGGTACTCTATCAAATAAATGAAATACCTTTAGTTTTTAGATATACAATAATTCCACAACTTCTATTCAATAAATGGAAAACTGTGATTGACCGAGTTCCTGTTGCTGTAATGGGTATGTTTGCACTGATATGTTGCTGTTAAGGAACAAAGTTCATTGGTACTTAGCTGGGCAATTTAAAGTTGGATTTTATCCTGTTTAAAAGCCAGGGTCAAATTGGGACAGAGAAATACAGGATTTTATTGCTTTGTCACTGATGCAGAGAAAATTTACTGCAAGCGTACATGTTAAAACTATTAAAACTATTATTGTATCCCCGGACAAAAGTTGGGGATACTTAGGATTCAGTACAGTCCTGCTGCCTCCGCAGAGATTTCCTTTCACACGCGATAACTTAAAAAATATTATAGTTAGACCTTTCAAATTTGGTATGTGGGTATATATGGGCAATGTCACAAACGCTGTGGTTTTTTTACCTTGACCTTCAATTTCAGGGTCACTGGTGGCTTCTTAAAGGTCAGATTTTGGCCATTTTTTCACATTGTGGCCCAGTTCTCATATACAGAAAGTTAGATCATCCTATGGCTGGTATATATAATATATATATATGTCCTCTGTAAGCATACAGAAATTTGACCTTGAAACTCTTCATTGAAGGTCATCCACAGACCACCAAAGCACCTCACCAAGGCCATTTTTAACCTTTTTGGAGATATTTTCGCACTTAATGCCGACTATATTACATGGAAACTATTGAAAATGGCTTTGGAGCTTGAGTACATGATGGAGTACCAGCATCCAGGTTTACCAGTTACAGAGGATTGTTGGTTACAGAGAAAATCTGCTGATTCCACACAGTTATGGACAGGAAGAAGGCAGTTGTTTCATATAAGCCTACCCCTGCTGAGACACAGTCTAATTCGCCCAGTTCTGCCAGCTCCTATGAGTTTTTGCAGAACTGTGGAGCCACCAGGAACTGGTTACAGAGCATTGCTTCACCTATAACCGGTTAGGCCCTGGTACTGGACAGGTCCACAGGACTGACTAACAGACTAGCAGAAGCCTTTTAAGGGTCCAAGTAGCTGTCTTAGATCAACCAGTTATTGCCCGAGGAAATTGGTTACAGAGAAATTCTTATACCAGTCATTGGTCCCGGTGAGATGACTGTTTCAACCTACCAGACCAGTCAGCCAGCCTACTGTCAGGACCTGCTAGCTGGTCGAAAGTAACTATAGATAAGAAGACTTTCCCAACAAGACTTGTCCAACTACTTGTCAGCCTTATCTTATCAGACCCCGCACCAGCCAGTTACTGGTCCCGGTGAGATGCCGAACTCAACCAGACTGGTCAGCCTACTGCCAGCAAGAAGTCTGCTGTATCAGTTACTGCAGGGGTTCATCAAGTTTTTCTTATGGGTTCCAATGAGATACAGTGATCCAGCCTCCTAGACTGGCCACCCAGCTTGCCTTTTACCCAGCCTGTGACCAGTGTTAGCTGACAGCAGGGGCCTGAGTTTGCAAACTTAGCCTTCCTCTCAAGATTATAACCCATTTGCCAGTTTTTACAACTCAAGCAATGGTAAATTTATCTGTTAATCAGACCAGGGGTCACAGTTCTCATAAATGGCTATTAGTGTTTTTCCACAGTGGGGTTGTGTGGAGATGACCTAAGGTCGCAGATCCCTTTTGGATGGTTTCTTACTGTGTGGATCAGTGAGCCTGCCACCAGTGTTGACACTATTTTTTTGGCCCCAACCTGCCTAGTCAAACTTGGGCTGCCCTATGGGCCAGTCCCAAGTTTATAAGAATCTCCCAGGAAGGCTATACCCTCCCCTTCCGGAAATGACCAGTTTGACCAGATTGCCAGCCAGGAAAAGTGGCTCAGTACCCTGAATAATTCAGATGGAATTCGGGAACCTGTCATTAACCTCACTTCAGCCAGAGGAGTGGATAACCTCAAAGGTGCCTACTCCCCCACCCCATTCAACCAACAAGGAAGTACTAGGGTTTTCTCATCCAGGGCCTTCCCTGCCAATTCAAGCACTCCCGTTTGGTCTGTTTTCACAGTACACAGGTGCTCCACGAAACAGGTGACTCAAGCCAGACACATTCATGCTTCAACCATGTCCCGTCTGGGGATACACTGCGTCGAGATGCAATATCTAGTGTTTTTTATTGTTTGATGAAGTTTTAGCCAGTAAAATGCCTAAAATATTGACATTTCCTTAACTGGTCATTAAATATTCTTTGCTGATTTTATCATTTCTGCCAAAACAAGATGAAAAGTGGAACACCAGATTACCATTCACATCACTATTAGTACTTGTTACTAATCCTGTAAATTAAAGTTACATGTATTTTTGAATGACCTGTTACTGTTGGTACAGTAAGCAACACAATAAAATGTTTCTTGTTTTTTTTTTCAGATAGCTTGCTGTAAGTGCACAATGTTCATGATATTGTTGTTCAAGGTGTATCAAGTACCTTATTTTTGACATTATTCTTGAATTCCTCCTTGTGGATATTCCAACAATCTTGTGTGCTGATCGTGCAGTATACAAGGATGGCTAAGGTTTTGAACTGCAGTCTCATAACCTGGGCTGGTGGCATGCCCAAGCATAAACAAAGGCTTCTTAGCAGAATATTGCAGTGTGATTCAAGAAAGTGCTATAGCAGATACCATGGGTTGCAAACCTGTACCACCTGTGGATCTATCAGTGGTACAAGAGGTAATCAAGAGATGTATGACAGTGTTAATGGCAAAATAAAGCGGCATTCTGTGAGATGTTTTTCCAGTGATTTTGTCTTTGGATACACAGACTTCCCATCACAGGCACAGGTGGTGATATGTGGGGGCGGAGTGGTTGGGTGTGCAGTGGCTCTTCACTTAGCTATGGATGGAGCTAAAGATGTGGTTCTCTTAGAGCAAGGAAGGTTAGTACCAGTCTCAAGTTAACTAGTAGTTTAAGTTATTAAGGCAAATTGCTTTATGTGAGATAAATATCTGTTAAAAAAGATAGACACACAAGAAATGTAAAATTTGCTGAGTAAACCCCATCTTAACTTGAATACTTGTGAAAAGGACACAATAATAAACGTTTATGAGTACAAAGTGCCAGAAGTAATACTATTAAAATTGACATTTAGGGAATAATTACTGTACAATTGACCTCAAATGAGTCATTTTATGGATATTTTAGGTTCAGAATCCTGACCTGCTAGTATTGTAGCACTATGTTTGTTTTCCATCTCGCCTTGGTTTGACCAGTTTGTAATCAAATTATGGTTAATAGACTAGAACTAGTTACAGTGATCCTGTTAATATATTAATGTGTAGTTGCTGTATTGCATTTGTAGCTTAACCTGTGGCACAACATGGCATTCTGTTGGGCAATTAGGGAGACTTAAAGGCTCCCAGTTGACTGCAAAAATGGCTGATTATAGCCTACAACTGTATAAGCAATTGGAGCAAGAAGGCCAAGAAATGGGTTTCAAGGAGTGTGGCTCTGTATACACAGCTAGGACCAAAGATCGTATGGTGGCTTACAAGCGATACCTACAAAGCGCATCGTAAGTTATGGTCTGTTGCAATGTTTAGTCATTAGTCATTGCAGCTCTGAAAACCTAACAGGGTGTCATTTTATTGCCCAGGGTAATCCATCGAAAGTGCTTCACTTAACTTTACAGATGATTAAAAAATGCGAATATAGGGGCCATGGTGGCAGAGTTTTAACACACTCGCCTCCCACCTCTGAGGTCTGCAGTTCAAACCCCAGACCCTATGTTGGAAAGTTTGAAGTTGCTTACTGATGGTCAACAGTTTACAGTATAGAACCTTGACCAAATGTATGTACTTGTTTCCTTTGCTCAGTAAAACTACCCCTCATGACCTATACAATGTTTTATATCTTATCAAATTAAAGTGCTGGTTTTCCACAGTTTCTCTCCTCTAAAACTGGAACAAAATTCAATTGATCTCGTAAAAGAATTCCCTCATCTCCGGTCAATGTCTGTGGTCAAAGTTGCTTAAAAATGGTCCAGTTATGGACTTTAAAATATAATTTGTGGTAGTGACTAAACATTATTCTATTGAATCTTTACAGGGAACTGATTTTCTGTTACAGGAAATATATATTTCTTCAAAATAATGTTTTATTGGATTAATAAATCTTACCAAATACACCTCATTATGTAAAATAATTTTGGGCATCCTTAAGTAAAAACAGGAGTTTTACCACCCCATTCTTTTTACTTTTTTCAATGAAACTTGGTACAAATATTAAGGTTTGCCAAAAGAGTATCTTTACTTACTGTTGGCAATAATACATTTTTCCCGGTTTAAATTTAAAAACTATTTGCTCCGTCCAATATTGTTATTTTGGGAAGGATGATGCTGTAAATCAATGTTTTAAATTGATTGAAACAACCCCAGTTTGAATATTATCAGAATATTTACTGTAGTATGAAGTTATCTGTAATGCAACAGCATTTGGAACCGGTTATGCCATAGTGAAAATAGAATTTGAAACTATCCCCTTTATTTGAGACTGCAAAATCTCAGAAATAGTACTTGGATATCTCATGTTTATGACCTCTTTAATGAACTAAACATGATAGATTACTTTGAACAAGGTCTTGAGGTGAATATAAACCAAAGATCAGAAAGAATTTTAAACTTAATGCCCCAGGATTGGCAGTTGAAACTGCCATCAAAACCCAAATTACGTACTTTTGCATTTTATAAAGAACAAATAGAATGTGAAGACTTAGAATGTGAAGAGTATGTTAAAACATACTCAAAAGGTGAAAATAGGAATTTTACCACTTGAAATTGAACTAGATAGATATGTCAGAACCAATGCATTTACCATGCTTCTACACATTACATTAATGTAAAACAGAAAGACGATATACTCAGATCTTTGCCCAGTTATCATAGGCGTAGGAACTGGGGGGGCAGCGGTAGCGGCCGCCCCCCCCCCCCCCCCATAAAGTTGGGGGGGGGGGGGATATCTTTTCGCCCCCCCAACTTTATGAAATAGAACTAAACTCCAGTTTTGAAGTTTATGTAAATTTTAACAGGTAACTCAATAATATGTGGTCAAATTACACCTTTACCCTGTTCACTGCTCACATGTCCCATTGTGTAAGCTACCATTTGAACTGTAAAATATTTATTTTTATGATTTGTAAAAAGGAACATTTTCAGTTAATCTGTCATGGGATTTGTAAAATTCTGTGAAACATTTCACTTATGCAGACCAAAATCATACATACAGTAATCTTCTACATTTAATTTACTGTGTTGCTAATTATTTAGAACTTGTAGCTTCAAATTCACACAGAATCAATGGTTTATCACAGCAATTTGTCAGCTGATAAGATTTTTCCCATAAAACTCTTACTTCTTTACTGTGTGTTTATCGGACTCAGCCAGTCCACTGATGATATATTCCCTTAATTTGGGCATTAACCTTGCTAAAAATATATCTTGTATCAGCTTGGCACTTGAAGGAAAGGTCACAGGTTCTGGAAACATGTTAAGATATTAGAAATACCTTTCAAATTCAGAGGTAACTATGTATTTCTATACCTGGACAAGGTCGGGGAATTTGAATTTGTATATTACTTACATGCAATACATTCTGTAAAATTAACCTAAATTGTTGGTGGCCAGTTGAGTCGGTGCAATCTAGTTCCTTGCCCCCCCCAACCAAAAATTGCTTCCTACGCCCCTGGTTATATATATTTTCTGTTTTTGCACTCTGTTCATTGTTACTGGATATTTTGAGTGATATATAAGCCCATGTAGGGCTGGGTATTTATTGTACTTTGTTATTTATGTAAGTGTCACATTTATTTGTAAAGATACCTCTCACTACAGTAAGTAAATTCACATAAAAATAATACAAACTAAACACTTGTGTATAACACTTTTCCTTTGTTATCCTACATAATATCAATGTATGTTTTTGACTTCTTTATGTACCAAGTTTCTGTTTTGTTTGTAGGCGTATTGGGATAGAAGGAGAGATCATTTCACCAGATGAAATCAAGCAACTGGTGCCACACCTCAATGTGGATGACTTGGAGGTTTGATAGATATAATGTAAAAGAAAATTTATATCATGGATTAATATCTGAAATTATATGTATATGATCCATAATGGATTTATTGCATTTCAAATTGATGTCGGTTCTAGTTAATGTCCAACAACAGGGATGTTCAAAAGTAACCTCTTGCCCAGACTGTTTTCTGAAAATCTAGTGTTCTCTAAAGCTGCTCTTACATCCCACCATATGTGTTCCTATGAATTGGCGACGGAAAAAACAGGGTCATTATGTAAGTGACATGCAGGTTATATGTACATATTTTCCAGCACACAGCCAGCATGCAGTGGACATTCGTATGTAAATTATTGTCTGCATTGATACAGGAAGAGCTGACACACAGTCAGGCTATAAGGGTAAAGCCATTCTGTCGCAAGATTTTTTCGTTCTGAAAAAACTATTGTGTTTACTGAAAAATGGACCCTCTTGAGTATGGTTCTAAGCAGGGGAGGAGAGCTGCAAGACATTACTTGCTCTGTGTATGTGCCAAATACTTACATGCCATAAAATGACCTATTTCCTGAACGAATTGACCACGGCCTACAAATTTCACAAAAATAGCACAACATGTGTGTGCGGAAACCTGTACACAGTGTGATGTAAGAGAGGCTTAACAGAGAGAGGAGTAAGTGTGTACCACTTAGGTAATTTTCTTATACTATAAAAAATGTAACATATGTACATTTCTCAGCACTAAGTTACTTTTGAAATATTCTTTTTTAATAAAAGGGTGCAGTGTGGATTCCTGGTGACGGGGTGTTCTCTGCACCTGATGTTGCCATGGGAATGGCTCGGAAAGCCAAACAATTAGGTGAGACTCTTGTATTAAATCAGTGGAATACCAGAAGTGTTATAAATGGAGTTGTTCAACAAATGAATTCTTGATTAGAATAGTAAAAGCCCAGCACACAATATTATGATTACAGTAAAGTTCATTTAGTTGGGGTTTTATGTCGCTTTCAACACTGTACAGGTCATACCACGATGGGTAGTTGGAAGGGGCAGAGGAAACCAGCACATACAGTTCGTCAGGGTTCTGTACTGTAAACCCCGGCCTCAGAGGTGGGAGGCGAGAGTGTTGCCACTCTGCCACCGTGGCCCCTATGATTACATTAAGAACAGTACAGTAGAATTGAAAAATTTGTGTTTAATAGTTATGTGAGCCAGAGCGAAATGGCCATAAAAGTTTGTTGTAATTTACACCATGATTCCAGTCAATCAGATTCACAGACACTGCTATGTCATATTGGAATATGAAATTAACTTAAATGTGGTGCTGTGATTCTTTTGAGATAGTTAGATTTTCTTTTGTTGACAAAGATTTCTCTGGTTTTTGTTTGGTTGTGGTAAAAGTAAGTGAAAAGGTATTTACTTATTAAGAAACAGTTCTTGAAAACATCCATAGTTTACTTCTCTATATGGCTGATATTTTATCAATACAATAAAAAAAAACTACAAATTTTAGGTTAAATTATCATATTTTGATTTAAGTGGAGTAAAATTGGTGTGTATAACCTCAATATATCTTGTGAAAACATGTCCAGTTTTAAATTTTGGTCCTTGTACATAGCCATCTATATTTAACCATTCCAGTAACAAGCAAATAAAATAACTGGTAATACCAGTATGGTATGAATATTCTCAAATGGTGACACAACTAGCTACATTACTTAGATACTTTAGAATTCAGATAACCTTCAATATAAAGACATTTTATATACATTTTATAGTTCATAGTAAATTGAATTACAGTAGAACCTGTGTTATCTGAGCAAGATATTGGTCCGATAATAGAATTATTTTGATTTAGTTGGGTTTAACACTGCTTTCAACATATTTTATAAAGTATATCACGGTTGGTATTTTTAAGGGTAGAGGGAAACACTGGTGTTGGTATCGAATAATAATATCTATATCGATATCAAACTATATTTTTGCTTTGTGTATCGATCGATATTGAAATATCGGGTCATAGATGTTTTTGGAGAGAGACCTTCCGAACTTTCTCGCAAGTTTTAGTAGTTTCCCGAAACGTAAACAAATATGGCGTTTCCACTTTAGCGGTAAGTGAAAGTTGACAAAAATGATATAATAACTAATATATTCTTTAAATTTTGTACTTTATTTGAATGGAAAACAGCTTAATTTCATCTACTAAATCCTATATTCCGATATTGATATTGTACCCTGCATTATCGATATCAGTATACTTGGCGTGAATTGATAAATATTTCAATATCGATAAACAATACCATTACTAGGAAACACTACATACTAATTGGTGAAGTTTCTGCACTGTAAGCTGCCGGGCATGGGTAAGTAACTACCAGCTGTAACACATGGGGTCGGATCCCCCCCCCCCCCCCCCAACTGATGGAATAGTTGTAAAATAGAAGAGATAGCATGATATTAAGACTTAATGAAATACATATTTGGAAAATGGGATGGAGGTAAAAAAATTGATAATTCTGATGACAATAGGGTGAATAATAGAGGTTTTACTGTATCTCATTTGAAGGAGTGAAGATTCACGAAAGAAGCAAAGTGACATTTGTGAGAACTAAAGACGGGAAAGTGAAATCAGTGGACACAGACAGAGGGAATATTGAATGTGAAGTGTTTGTCAACACAACTGGGATGGTATGTACAGTGTATGAAATTAGATGGAGGTTGTTTCAAGACCAAGAAACCAGTAGATTACAGTACGGGTGAGAATAGATAGACGAGACAGTTAATGGGTTTGTTCGAGTGCATACTTCAGCTTCGATTAGCCATATTCAACCACTTTGATGTACAAGTGGAGTCACATGACCTAGCAGGCATGAGAGCATTAATCGAATGCAGTTTTGGAATTGAAATTTTTCATTTCTATTTAGTCCTTAAAATGAACTATATCATTTTAAAAATGAAAAAATAGTGTTTAAATTATTTGTAGTTTTATTTATTTAAGACAAATATAGCATAATATGGACCATATGTAACTTTTTCACCATTTGGAAATGGCAAATTATTGTATCCCCGACACGAAGCGGGGATACTATGGATTCATCATCGTTGTCTTCCGCGTCTGCGTCCGCGCCTTCGTCCGCGTCCGCAGAGATTTCTTGTTAGCAACCTACAGTCCACATTTCTTTCTGGATTTCTTTCATATTTGGCAGGTGGCTTGATATGGTAGAGGACTCGCCACCCTATCTTTTTGGTAGGCTTTATGTCTAAATTAGGCCTGTGGTAGACAAAAATGTCTAAAATGTGGAATATTGCTTGTTAGCGACCTACAGTCCACATTTCTTTCCGGATTTCTTTCATATTTGGCAGGTGGCTTGGTATGCTAGAGGACTCGCCACTCTATCTTTTTGGTAGGCTTTATGTCTAAATTAGGCCTGTGGTAGACAAAAATGTCTAAAATGCATTAAAAGTCATGAAATCATGCACTAAACTTGAAAAGTGTTGCATTTAGAGCATTTTGTTAAAATATGTTATTCAGCTACTTTTTTCATAGCTACAACATGGTGAGTAACTTGGGTGTCTGTCTCAATAGCTAAGTGAGTAATAGCTACTTTTGGGCTTTTCAGTAACTTCCATCATGAGTAAAATCACTTGTAACTTGAAAACTATTGCATTTACACAATTTTGTATAAATATGTTATTCAGCTACTTTTGGGTCAGCTATAACATAGTAAAATTTCAGACCTGTAGCTCATGGCATAGCTGAGTAATAGCTACTTTTAGGTTATCACTATTGAGTAAATTACTTATAACTTCAAAAGTATTACATTTAGAGTATTTTGTTTCAATATATTATTCACCTATTTCGGAGTCAGCTATAACATAGTGAAGTTCCAGACCTGTGGCTCATTGCATAGCTGAGTAATAGCTACTTTGAAGTTCACACTGTTGAGTAAATCAGTTGTAATTGGAAAACTATTGCATTTACAGAAATTTGTGTAAATATGTTATTCAGCTACTTTTGGGTCAGCTATAACATAGTGAAATTACAGACCTGTAGCTCATGGCACAACTGAGCAATAGCTATTTTCAGGTACTGACTGTTGAGTAAATGACTTGTAACTTGAAAAATATTGCATTTGGAGTATTTTGTTAAAATATGTTGTTCACCTACTTTTGGGTCAGCTATAACATCGAGAAATTACAGACTTATAGCTCATGGCATAGCTGAGCAATAGCTATTTTCAGGTTCTCACTATTGAGTAAATCAGTTGTAACTTGAAAACTATTGCATTTACAGTATTTTGTTTAAATATGTTGTTCACCTAATTTTGGGTCAGCTATAACATAGAAAAAATCCAGACATTTAGCTCATTGTATAGCTGAGTAATAGCTACTTTGAGGTTATCACTGTTGAGTAAATCAGTTATAACATGAAAACTATTACATTTACAATATTTTGTTTAAATATGTTATTCACATAATTTATGGTCAGCTATAACAGAGTGAAATTGCAGACCTCTCTGTCATGGCATAGTTTACCAATATCTACTTTCAGGTTCTCACTGTTGAGTAAATCATTGTATCCACTGGATAGCTGCAGTGTGTAGAGAGATTTCACCATTACCGCTCTAACGAAAAAAAAAATTATAGCTAGCCTTCTCAAGTTTGCAAGGTATATTAGAGGGTGCACCACAGTATTCTATTGGTAGGCCTTATGTCTAAATTAGGCCTGTTGCTAAATTACTTGCCTACTAAAAATGAGTAAATGCGAATTATCTCTAAAAGTATTGCAGATAGCCAATTTTTCTCAAATAACTCCTTCACCTACTTTTGGGAGAGCTTTCACTTGGTGAAGTTTCAGACCCGTAGCTAATTATTCACCTACTCGAAATGAGTAAATGCTAATTATCTCTAAAAGTATTGCAGGTATCCAATTCTTATCAAATAACTCATTCATCTACTTTTGGGAGAGCTTTCACTTGGTGAATTTTCAGACCCGTAGGTAATTACTCACCTACTCAAAATGAGTAAATGCAAATAATCTCTAAAAGTATTGTAGATAGCCAATTTTTCTCAAATAACTCATTTGCCTTCTTTTGGGAGAGCTTTCACTTGGTGAAGTTTCAGACCCGTAGGTAATTACTCACCTACTGAAAATGAGTAAATGCAAATTATCTCTAAAAGTATTCCCGATAGCCAATTTTTGTCAAATAACTCCTTCACCTACTTTTGGGAGACCTTTCACTTGGTGAAGTTTCAGACCCATAGCTAATTATTCACCTACTCAAAATGTGTAAATGCTAATTTACTAATGCTAAAAGTATTGCAGATATCCAATTCTTATCAAATAACTCATTCATCTACTTTTGGGAGAGCTTTACCTTGGTGAATTTTCAGACCCGTAGGTAATTACTCACCTACTCAAAATGAGTAAATGCGAATTATCTCTAGAAGTATTGCAGATAGCCAGTATTTCTCAAATAACTCATTAATATGAAAACAACTTATAGGAAGTCATGGGCTGCAAATCTTTTCATGTGGTCAGATTTGACCTTGGGCCCCTCCTGCTTATCATTGGTCCTAGAGGTTTGCAATGTGAAAACGACTTATAGGAAATCATGGGCTGCGAATCTTTCGATGTGGTCAGACTTCACCTTGGGCCCCTGCTACAGGGTCAAATAAGGTTAGCCAAACTTAAAAGTGCTTTCAGCTTGCTTATTAACGAAAAATGCTGTTTATCTTCCAAACTATGTTAGTTGGCCTTTGTCGGAGGATACATCCAGCATCTGGCCACAGATGCGTCCTTGGTCTAGTTATGTCCACCCCACTGGGGGGTGGACATATTATTTTTGCTTTGTCCGGCGTCCCACTTGGTTTCCAGACATTTTAGGCAACAGTTCTTATCCTATCTTTACCAAATTTGGCATGCAGGTTTATTGGGTTAATAGCTTGCATGGGATTGCTTTTGGTGATGATAGCTGTATAGCTAACTGAGTAATAGCTACTTTGCTACTTTTGAGTAGCTCTTTGGTTTCCAGACATTTTAAGGAATGCTATTAAGCCGAGCTTTCTGAAATTTGGTATGGAGGTTCATTGGGTTAATAGCTTGTATGGGATTGCTTTTGGGGGAAATTGCTTCATAGATGAGTGAGTAATTAATTAAATAAATGAGTAATTAGCTATTTTGAATACTGAAAAAGGCAAATGTGCTCATATCTCCTAAACCGTGCGAGATAGAGCAATTTCGTCGAAATTTTCGACCCACAGGGTATCTAAGGAATGTACTCTTTGCAATTTTCAAAAAATTTTCCCCTCCCCAAAAATGGCGGCCATTTTGAATTTTTGCCAAAAATGGCAAAACACAAATTTGCTTCTATCTCCTTAACTGTGCGAGATAGAGCGATTTCGTCGAAATTTTCGACCCACAGGGTATCTAAGGAATGTACTCTTTGCAATTTTCAAAAAATTTTCCCCTCCCCAAAAATGGCGGCCATCTTGAATTTTCGAATTTTTGCCAAAAATGGCAAAACACAAATTTGCTTCTATCTACTTAACCGTGCGAGATAGAGCGATTTCGTCGAAATTTTTGACCCACAGGGTATCTAAGGAATGTACTCTGTGCAATTTTCAAAAAATTTTCCCCTCCCCAAAAATGGCAGCCATCTTGAATTTTCGAATTTTTGCCAAGAATGGCAAAACACAAATGTGCTTCTATCTCCTTAACCGTGCGAGATAGAGCGATTTCGTCGAAATTTTTGACCCACAGGGTATCTAAGGAATGTACTCTTAGCAATTTTCAAAAAATTTTCCCCTCCCCAAAAATGGCGGCCATTTTGAATTTTCGAATTTTTGCCAAAAATGGCAAAACACAAATTTGCTTCTATCTCCTTAACCGTGCGAGATAGAGCGATTTCCTCGAAATTTTCGACCCACAGGGTATCTAAGGAATGTACTCTTTGCAATTTTCAAAAAATTTTCCCCTCCCCAAAAATGGCGGCCATTTTGAATTTTCGAATTTTTGCCAAAAATGGCAAAACACAAATTTGCTTCTATCTCCTTAACTGTGCGAGATAGAGCGATTTCGTCGAAATTTTCGACCCACAGGGTATCTAAGGAATGTACTCTGTGCAATTTTCAAAAAATTTTCCCCTCCCCAAAAATTGCGGCCATTTTGAATTTTCAATTTTTTGCCAAAAATAGAAAAACAGGAATTTGCTTCTATCTTCTTAACCGTGCGAGATAGAGTGATTTCGTCAAAATTTTCGACCCAACCAATGCAAAAAGGCATGAAGCTGAAATAATTTACATGTACACTAATAAATATTTAAGCATCATTGATATATTTTACAAATGAAACAGGGTCTTGTAAGACTACTGTACAATTTTGGCAAAAGGTTCATGGGGTGGACATTACCCATGATAATGTGTGTTCTTCTATGCTATCCTGATTCTATTCGCATCTACTATCAACAGGGCGTCCTATTTCTAGTTTCAATATACTGATGATTTTCAAAGGGGTTTCCTGTCTGAAATAAAAGTCAGATTAAATAAAGTAAATGGTATTTATATGGAAAAAAAAATAATGTAATATGAATTTTTATTAAGGACTTGATTTTAAAGCATTTTCTTATAAAGAACGGGGACTCGACACAAGTCGAGTGACGACGCTTACTCGAGGTCATTTTCGTTCATCCGTCACAGCCCTAGATTATCAGTATTATTCAACTTAATTTAGTCCACTTTAAATTCTACCAGTCAATTGTAAGTATAAATTGTCCAAAATGATGTAGCTAATAGGAATAGTGATGCCAAATGTCAAGGTGAGATTTTTCAACATATCTCCTAATTACTAATTTTCCTTGTAAAGAAGAAAGTGTGACAAAAATGTGAGAAATTTATATGTAAATAATAGTGCTGGGAATCGCCTCCAATTTTCATGGTCGATTATTCGTCCATTTTCCCGAGCAATGATCGACCCATAATCGATTATTTTACTCCATTATTGTTTATTATTTAAGAAACACTTTCCGGGATAAAGTATAAATCAATCCGTTACAAATAACGGTGTTCCGACATTTAGAATCTCCTGAAAGCGCCCACTTCCTGTAAATATGGCGGTAGACATAAACAAACTTGAAATTCAAGACAAAACTGTCAGTTTATTAAGTAAAAAATTAAAAATACCTAAAATATTTTTAAAATACATGGATATTGATATAAATCAGGAAAGGTAAGATATAAGCTTAATAATTGATCATTAGAAAATGTCAGTGACCGACCGCGATTCTACACTGTCACCGACGATTAATCGACAATACGTCTAATCGCCACACCAAAAGTAAATAAAAGATTGCATTTTGGAAAACTGATCTGACAGCAAGACTTCTACATTAAAAGAGTTCTCTACACCACAAATATTGTCTTGGGATTATGGTAAAGTACAAATTTTAAACTACCATTTGAAATTATTCCCACTCTCCCATAATTAAGCGGCCCGTCAGGGACGCTTATTTGTTTTCACTGAAGTTCGACTGATCACCGCCGCCGCCGCCACCGCAGGATTATGGTCTCCCTTGAATAACTTCTTAGCCTTTCAAATTTTTCTTTCCTTCTTATCTTTCTTTAAAACTATAGGGGCGGGAAAAATTTTTGGGATACTTTGCGCAGACCTTAAGCTTTACTTAAGGTAACCTTAAGCATAAGTCCAAAACACCCCGTCATCGCGTTTCGGAAAAAACCACACACACCTGTGCTGTAAAATTCATCAGGTACATTCTAGACCAAATTTCCAAGGTCGGAAAGGATTTTCTTATCAATCGGACCATAGATGCCTGAATGGCAGGCGTTTTATTTTCGTAAATTTTTTAAAAATGGGTACTTGGTCTGTATCTCAAAAACGGTTAGGATTTCGGCGTTTTGTTGGAATAACTTATTCAGCTACTTTTTGATAATCTTTCACATGCCGAAGTTTTAGCCCTGTATCTGCGATCTTAAGGTCACCTTAATGTCCAAAAAGGGGGTTTTAGCCCTCCAGTTCACTTAGTTTTTCACTTTTTTCAACCAAACTTGGCACATATATCAAGATTCGCCAAAGGAATATTCTGGCTTTATGGTGACCTTAAACTGAAAATGTTAATGGACATATGGCCTGCTTAAAGTCATCAAATTGGAATAAAATCCTCTGGCTCCTTTCTTTTTCATTTTTTTTATATTGAAATTATCACTGGTATTAAAGTAGATAAAAATAATACTTATGGTCACCTTAAACTCTCAGTATGAATGGAGTTGTAGCCACCTTAAAGTGAAATAAGGGGGTTTTCGGCCTCCAAGTATCTTATTGTTCGGCTGACCTCAGTTAACCATTGCACATCTATAAAGGATAGCAAACCAAAGGGTTATCCTGACTTTATGGTGACCTTAAACTGTTAATATAATTTTGGCCTCCCTAAAGTCATAACATTTGAATAAAGCCGTCTGGCTCTTTTCTTTTTCCATATCTAACATATATTGATATTGAAGGGACATTCTCATATTATGGTCACCTTAAAGTCACAATATGAATGAAGTTATGGTCACCTTACAGTGAAAAATGAAGTTTCAGCCTCCAGCTATCTTATTGTTCAACTGACCTGAGGTAAACTTTATGCACTTATAAAGGATGACAAAAGGGACATTCTCATTTTATGGTCACTTTAAAGTCGCAATATGCATGAAGTTATGGTCACCTTGCAGTGAAATTATGGAGTTTTTAATCTCCAGCTATCGTATTCTTCAGCAGAGCTCAGTTAAATTTTGTACACTTTTAAAGATGACATTAGGGACATTCTTATTTTCTTTCCACCTTGAAGTTCCAATACAAGTACAGTCATGGCCATCTTGATGTGAAAATGAGGATTTTCAGCCCCTAACTGATTTACTGTTCAGTAACATCTGTTTAACTTGACATTGATTATAGTAAAGTAAGATTTTGTATAATATTTCACTTAAAATTCCTGTACTTAAGAGGCTTTGGCCATGTTAACATGATAAATATATACTTCTTGCTCCCTCCTCATTTATTTTAACACTTTTTAAAACCACACCTGGCATATGTATACTTAAAAATATTTGTGCTGTCTGGCAAACCTAATCTCTTAGTGTTTATGAAGTTATGACATTTTCGAATTTATGAAGCACTGAAGTTATGAAGTTTATGAAGTTATGACATTTTCGAATTTATGATGCACTGATGTGGTTATTAACATATTGCAACTGATCAGTGTTGACATAATATAAATTCCCAATTTTAGGAAGATTAAAAAAAAACACATTCTTCTGATTCCATTCTTTTGGAATTGTGGGGATATAACTTTTCCTTTTTGGAAAAAAAAACTTCAATTGATTCAACTTTTGTTTTGTAGAAGGAGTTGATGATCTACCTACTTGCTCACATAGACTATGTAAATTGGTCAAATGTATACACCTGACTTCTTTCACAATATAAGATGCCTGAAACAAAAAAACACTTTCTCATAAACAGTTTCTCTTGTACAGCATTTTATGTATCTCCAGCTGAGTGGAAATGAATGACTTGTCCCTTTCTTCTTCTCCCCAATTCTTTTCTGTGATATCATGGAAAGTATTTCTATGCAGAAAGAACCCCCCCCCAAACTCCCCTTTAGTGCACATAAAAAGCAAGTGGAAAAAAAAAGAATGGCCTCAGTGGGGGAGGTGGGGGGGTGGATGGAGGGAGATGATAGATAGAGATATATATGTGTGTGTGAAGCAAAAGTGGAACAAAAAAAAGTGGAATATTTATGCTGTTCTTTTGAATGTATATTGTTTTCTTTCTTCCATTTCACTTAGACTTCTACATTTAATTAATTTTAGCTCAAGTGGGAAATGAATTTTTGAAACTTTAATGCATTCAAATTCCTGCAGTCATGCACTAAATCACTTATAACTTGAAAAGTATTGCGTTCACAGTATTTTGTTAAAACATGTTATTAGGCTACTTTTTCCACAGCTACAACAAGTCCAGTAACTTGTTTGGTCTTAATTTTGTGCATTATTGAAGTGTGGAATGGATCATGATCTCCTACTCTTATTCCTAAGCCTAGATTTTTAATTTCACTTGCTAAATCATTCATAAATATTGCAATATATAAACTCATACTTTTTTTTCCCAATAAATCCAGTAACATTTTTCTAGAGCTATAGCTTGACTTGTTTGTAACTTGATTTTTCTTGTAAGCAATAACTCTGAAGCAAAATCATTAACTTTTGAACAAAAACTCTAAGGCACTTTGGTTCACTGGATTTTATTAGTGGTTTTGTTAAGTTTTTAGTTGAAGCACAAGTTCACTGCATTCAATTAGTGTTTTATACTTAAGTCTGATACTAATGACATTTTGAACAGAAATGTCTGTGGTCAATGTACCCTTTCACTCAAGACCTCTTCTCCGAGAACATTACCAAAGAATGTAGGACATACAGAATCTGGGAAAAAAATGCCTCCTGGACAAAATGCCTCACAGAAAAAATGCCTCCTGGAAAAAATGCCTCCTAGAAAGAATGCCTCCTGGATATTTTGTGACTAGGAAAAAATGCCTCCTGAGGAAAAAAAGTTATTTCAACCTGTAAACATGTTACATATGAACCTATAACGTATAATATCAAAAACATGTTAATGGAAGCCAGGGATGAGCAGCCAGCCAAAACAGTGAGAAGCACCAGCAAAACCTTACAAGAGAAACTTGCGTACCTTTGTACAGCTAAGCAAAATGGGTAAAAGACTGTGAGTTTTTGACAGGCATTGGCGACTATAAGACTCAAGTGGAAAAATGAAGATGCCTCTGAAGTTGTAATGTGAACCTGTAGTGCTATAATACTTGAAAGAACTTTTTTTCTTAGGAGGTATTTTTCCTGGTCACAAAATATTCAGGAGGCATTCTTTCTAGGAGGTACATTTCCTAGGAGGCATTTTTCCTACGCATCGGACATACGTTCTTTTGAGAAGTAAATTTAACACCTACAATTTCTCTTCCGTCAAGCTCTGGTCGTTCTTTCATTTGTTAAATATGGTAACATACACAATGCACTAAACTTTACATTTTCTGTTCCTTGTGATGCATATCTTGATATCTTTTACGGCTTACTTCACACTTTTTCATCAGGGCCGCTTCGTTTTTGTCAGCAAAAACCTTTTTCTAGTTCCACATTCTTCTCATTGACGCTGAATTACTCTCTCTGCTTTACATACCTTTAACAATCGGAACAAATTCCTTTGAATAAAAGATGAAAGCAGTTGTGGCATACAATTATTGATTTTGTGTTTTTCAGTGGGCCAGAGATCTGGGTCAGCTCTGTGATACACCAGTGAGGGTTCCTCTTCATCCTTGTGAACATTTCTATGTCGTTACCAAACCCATAGAAGGAGTAGACAGAATGATGCCAGGTAATGTTATAATAGGACTGTGTACCCCTTGTGTTCACATAAAACAATCAAGTAAATGGTAGGGCTGCAATGATTTTTCGGTTACTCGGAAACAAAATGAATCAGTTCAGTATTCGAGTCGAGAAAAGTGAACTGGGTCTTCGAAAACATCTAAAAATAGATGTAAAAACTACTACAAAATTTGATTTTTCTTTAAAATATATGAATATTTTTATATATTTTTCTAATATAAGGAACTTTTGTTTTCAGTTTTTATTTTAAGCATTTGCAAAGATTAAAAGTGTGAAAAACAGATAAAGTACATGCATTATCTTTCTCTTAGACAGTATTTTCTCCATTTAAACATTGTTTGGACCTTTATATAACTGACAGTGCTCTGAAAGTATCCTGAAGTTTGTACTGATACAGTACTTCTATATCTCATGGTGTTAAAAATATTTTCCTAGGCTGTGGGGTACGGACATCTCTGATGCTATTTTTCAAATTCCTGACATTTTCTTGCAGCTAAAATTTCTACTTATGCAGAATTAAATGATAAGTTACTTAACATTGTAAATACTCACGTACTGATAGTTCATGCAGGCTTATGAGTAATTAGGGAATCAGTGAGGAGTTTGTTTTTGATAGTTAGCTGAAACATTTATAAATCCTATGATTTCTACCTTTAGTTGTGCGCGATTATGATGGCTTTATATACATGAGAGAATGGGGTGGTGGAATTCTTTGTGGCGGGTTTGAACCTGTGGCCAAACCTGTGTTCCATGATGGGATACCGGAAGGATTTGAGTATCAGCTACTTCCAGATGACTGGGATCACTTCCGTAAGTTGAATACATTCTCTTATGTGAGAGATTGGTGGGATTCTGTGTGGTCAGTTTAAACCTGTCAGCAAACCCAACTGCCATGAAGGGATACCAAAGTGATTTAAGTATCAACTACTTCCTGATTACTGGGATCTCTTCTCAAAGTCAAATGCTGAGATTTTTCAAGATAGTATGTAAATATTTTGTATTTAGTTAGTGGGTAGATCGTTTGGATTTGTGGATATCAATATTGAATGTAAAAATATTTCAGTATTGGCCGATATCTGGGGGTAATATTGTCTACCAAATAGACTAAATCTGGAGACTAGTGGAGACTCTGATCAGAGATTCTCCTTGTGGAAAAACTGCGATTGCAGCCCTTAAATAAATAATAGATTGGTACCTCCACAAGTGGAAAATCCAATCCAGATCTCAACAGATTCCCTTGGATCGGTGTCTCCTCTGTCACAGATATACCAAGAATGTATTTGTCCTAACAATATATAAATACCAGAGAGATAGAGAGAGAGAGAGAATAATACATAAATATGTTCACATTTATTTCACTGTCAAAATGTTTGTATTATTTTTAATTCATAATGTTTATATTTATTTATTTATTTATTTTTTGTTTTTATGATTAACATGTCCAAAGGGATCTTCAAATCCAACCTTGTAACCTTGCCTATTCAAACAAATTGTTCATGGTGATGGCTAATTACTGAGAAATTGGGTTTTCCATAGAACTTTCAATACTTGGGCTATCGTATGCATTAAACCAAATCTTTGTTTCTTTTACAGAGGTTTTGCTGGAGCAAATGATTCACAGAGTGCCAATTATGCAGAATGCTCAAGTGAAGCAGCTTATAAATGGACCCGAGAGTTTCACACCTGATGGCAGATATATCTTAGGAGAGGCTCCCGAGGTGAGTCCACAGTGGTGTGTTGAAGTATTTTTACACATTGTAAAATGGATAATTTGAAAGCTGCTGATGTTGTACACAGAAATGTGTATTAATGTAGAAAAATTAAAATAATCGTAGACTTCAGACAAAATTATAATAAATAGATTAAATCTTGTAAAACATCTCAGAATATATATTTTCTTCCATGTAAACATTGATAATATATCATCTAACATGTGGATATTGAAGATCAAACTATCAAATAAAAATATTCAGAAACTACAGCTGAATGAGTTGTTGGAACTGATATAAACAAGGCTATAAGGTGTTTTGGTCTCTAGCATGAGCGCAAAGCCATCAGAGACACGAGTAGTGCACTAGAATTTACGCAAGTCTGGTGACACAAAGAAATTCCAACTCAGACACATCCCACAGCTGGTCTAGAACTCAGACGGTAACCCATCCAAGTACTAACAGAGCCCATTGCCGCTTAACTTCAATGAGCAGACTTCAATGAACTTCAACTTTCAGACCCATAGCTAATTACTCACCTACTCAAAATGAGTAAATGCGAATTATCTCTAAAAGTATTGCAGATAGCCAATTTTTCTCAAATAACTCATTCACCTACTTTTGGAAGACCTTTGACACAGTCACGAAAATGAAAAATTGTGAATATCTCGGAAAAGCTATTTCTTCTCCTTTAATGCTCAGCGGGAGATACACACCGCGGCAGTGGTCTTGTCAAAAATTTTTGTCTCCCCAAAAATGGTGGCCATTTTGAATTTTCAAAGTTTTTGCAAAACACAAAAATGCTTATATCTCGAAAACCGTGCTACATGGAGCGAACTCAACAAAATTTTTGACCTGCTGGGTATCTCTGCAGAGTAGCCATGCCAATTTTCAAAATATTTTTGTCTCGCCAAGTATAGCGGACATTTTGAATTTTCAAATTTTTTGCAAAACACAAAAATGCTTATATCTTGAAAACCGTGCTAGATAGAGCATACTGTGCTGACTTTGGTTGCCACAACAGTATAAGGCTAGAAACGAAGCATTTTCTTAATACTTTAGCACTCACCTTTATATCCTTTTCGGGACGCTTTGTTTTTGCTATGCAAAAACATTATCTTTTTTTTGCGAGCGATCCTCTAGTTATGTGTACTTTCACTTAATTGTGCTATTTCCATCTATACTTAATTGTATCCACTGGATAGCATCCAGTGGATACTATGGATTACGCATGAGTACGCCGCTACCGCCGCCGCAGTGTGTAGAGATTTTCTCGTTACCCCTCTAGAGGCCAGGGTAGACTTCTCAAATTTGCAAGATATATTCATATCCATATATTCTTGCCTGAGAATATTTTTGGCCTCATTTTGAAAAACATGATGGCCACCACAGGTGTTTTTCGACTTTCAGCAAGGAGTTTTGTTGGCACTCTAGAACAATGGGTATAAAGGTAGAGATCTCAAATTCACAGGATGTGGTCATCATTACAAAAACGTGACTGGAAATATTTTTGGTCTCATTTTGAAAAACAACATGCCAGCCATGGGCATTTCTTTTCAGTCATGAAAAGTGCTTATATCTCCCTTATTATTGGTCCTAGAGGTTTGAGATGTGAAAATAACCTATAGGAAATCATGGGCTGCGAATCTTTTGATGTGGTCAGATTTGACCTTGGGCCCCTCCTTCAAGGTCAAACAAGGATAGGCAAACTTAAACATGCGTATAATTTGCTTATTATTGGTCCTAGAGGTTTGCAATGTGTAACCAACCTGTAGGAAATCATGGGCTCTGAATCTTCTGATGTGGTCAGATTTGACCTTGGGCCCCCGCTTCAAGGTCAAACAAGGATAGGCAAACTTAAAAGTGCTTATAACTCACTTATTATTGGACCTAGAGGTTTGCAATATGAAACAAATGTATAGGAAATCATGGGCTGCAAATCTTTTGACATGGTCAGATTTGACCGTGGGCCCCTCCTTCAAGGTCAAACGAGGATGGGCAAACTTAAAAGAGGTTGGTCCTAGAGGTTTGCAATATAAAACCAACCTATAGGAAATCTGAATCTTTTGATGTGGTCAGATTTGACTAGAGTTTTGCTATGTGAAACCAATGTATAGAAAATCATGGACTGCAAATCTTTTGATGTGGTCAGATTTGACCTTGGGCCTCTCTTTCAAGGTCAAACAAGGATAGGCAAACTTAAACATGCTTATAATTTGCTTATTATTGGTCCTAGAGGTTTGCAATGTGAAACTAACCTATAGGAAATCATGGGCTGTGAATCTTCTGATGTGGTCAGATTTGACCTTGGGCCTCTCCTTCAAGGTCAAATGAGGATAGGTACACTTAAAAGTGCTTGTAACTCACTTAATATTGGTCCTAGAGGTTTGCAATGTGAAACCAACATATAGGAAATCATGGACTGCAAATCTTCTGATATGGTCAGATTTGACCTTGGGCCCCTTCTTCGAGGTCAACCGAGGATAGCCAAATTTAAAAGTGCTTATAACTCACTTATTATTGGTCCTAGAGGTTTGCAATGTGAAACTAACCTATAGGAAATCTTGAGCTGCGAATCTTTTGATGCGGTTAGATTTGACCTTGGGCCCCTCCTTCAAGGTCAAACGAGGATAGCCAAACTTAAAAGAGCTAATAACTCTCTTATTATTGGTCTTAGATGTTAGCAATGTGAACCAGCCTATAGGAAATCATGGGCTGGGAATCTTCTGATGTGGTCAGATTTGACTTTGGGCCCCTACTTCAAGGTCAAATGAGGGTAGCCAAACTTTAAACTGCTTACAACCTGCTTGTTATTGAAAAATGTTTTTCATCTTTAAAACTGTGTTAGTTGTCCTTTTCCGGTGGATACATCTTTGGATCTTTTATAACTGACAATTTTTGCTCTGATAGTCTCCTGATCTTTTTTTTGTTTAATTCTATGTCTCATGGTGTCAAAAATTAATTCCCTGGGCTGTGGAATACGGGCATAAAAATCCATACAGAAATTGCTGAGAAATCAAAAGTTAAATATTGAGGTTTTTACATTCACTGGTGCACCTGTATATATGTCAGTCTTCTTCCCATTATCTCTTCAATGTGGATTGAATTAGCTCACAAATCACACAAAATGGTGCATAATAAAAGTAAAACATCCCTCATTAGACATATACAGAAAAAACTATCTCAATCATGAAAATTAACAATATAATACTGGTGCTACACACTCGTATGATATTGTTATCTTCATTCATGATATATTTTTTCTGTACTTGTCATTCGAGTAGTTTTCCTATTTGATGTTGAAGTTAAATGAGTATATTAATCTCTTTGTCACCAAAGAGTAAAAAATGTATGTGGATAATGGATAGCTCATGTTTCATTTAAATTTAGTGGTGATTAATTCAAGAGACTAACTATAGTAAGCACTGTATAAAAAACATGTATTTGTCATGATACATAGGAATAGGTAGATCAGAATGAATGCAGAAGTATTTAAAGTTTTACCTTTTGCATGTGGTTGCAATAATGTGACTTTCAACCTTAAAACCAAAACATTACCACGTGTGTATGCATATTTTATACAGTAACTGATCTCATTGTTGCTGTCTGTGCCTGGGGCTTGTTAATGCTCGCAAAAGGAATCATAGTTAACTAGATATGTGATGGTTGCTGTTCGATCACTGATTGCATGCAAATTTCTGTGTGATGATTTGTATCTGAAAGGGTGAAGAAAACATCAGTGTTTAATGACATACATTGAAACCGAGTGTATGAAAGGGTTTTCTAGTCACCTGGAAATGGTCTGACTTTGTTAAGAAACTGAGTAGAGACTGGCATACAGGGTGCATGTAAAAACCAACAAAATATTATTTATATCCGTAAATAAATAGGTGATGCTTAATTGTTGTCACTTTTGTCACACTTATATTTATGTTCTGCCATTTTTTCCTTATTTTTACAGGTACCGTAAATTTCCAAAATAATGCCCTGGTTCAAATTAACACCTGGTACCAAGCACACTGTTTACAATTTATAACACTGTTTTTTTGTATTTCAAAAGAACGCCTGGTTCAATTTAATGCCTGGTCTGATGCCATTTGAAAATAATTAACGCCCGGGCCATATTTTGAAAAAAATACGGTATTTAACATTTTATATTCAGAACACAGTGGAACCTCTATTGTCTGACTTTATATTATCTGAATTTTCAATTATCTGACCTCAAACCCACTCCACCAACTCAATTTAAAACTGTTATTTTAGACCTTCTGTTATCCGACCCTTCTATTGTCTGTCCTTATTGTTACTCCCCCAAGAGGGTCAGATAATAGAGGTTCTACTGTATTTGTTTACACCAATCACCATTTTTATTACTTTACTGGTGGTACCAGTTGGTTACTAACTAAACGGTGTCAATACGATTCGCCCCCTGAAACAATTCGCCCCTGTTTTCTGAAGACAATTCGCCCCTTAAAAAAATTTTGCCACTGAACAATAGTAGTTAATTGGTAATAATTAAGCGTCCCTTGCGGGACGCTTGTTTGTGTATGGGAGAGCTTCTGGCTCCGCCGGCTCCGCCGGCTCCTGCGGCTCCACCGGCTCCGCCGGCCCCGCATTTTGTTTTCCTTATAACTCTGTAACCGTTAGGCGGATTCTTTTCAAATTTGGCAGGTTTAGGCAGTAGCCCTGGGGATTTTTTTTGAATATGCTGCAGTGACATTTCAACCAATCAGAGAGGTCACATGACCAAAAATGTCTTTTTTCGATGGGGAAGCTTGTCCGGATGATAACTTGAAAGGAATTTTATCAATTCACCTGAAACTTGGCAAATACATTCATTCTATTAAAATCTGGAAATCATTAGATTTTGGCATTGATTGGTCAAGAAATGGCCGAGTAATTAATGATTAATTAATCATTACGAATTTTCCAAATAAGGAAAACACAAAAATGCTTATATCTCGAAAACCGTGCTAGATAGAGCGATTTTGACGAAATTTTTGGCCCCGCAGGGTATCTCTACGGAGTAGTTTTCCCAATTTTCAAAAAATTTTTGTCTCGCCCAAAATGGCGGCCATTTTGAATTTTCGAAATTTTCGCAAAAATTGCAAAACACAAAAATGCTTATATCTCAAAAACCGTGCTAGATAGAGCAATTTCGACAAAATTTTTGACTCGCAGGATATCTCTGCGGAGTACTTTTCCCAATTTTCAAAAAATTTTTGTCTCGCCCAAAATGGCGGCCATTTTGAATTTTCGAAATTTTCGCAAAAATTGCAAAACACAAAAATGCTTATATCTCGAAAACCATGCTAGATAGAGCGATTTCGACGAAATTTTTGACCCTCAGGGTATCTCTGCAGAGTAGTTATCCCAATTTTGAAAAAATTTTTGTCTCGCCAAAAATGGCGGCCATTTTGAATTTTCGAATTTTTCGCAAAAATTGCAAAACATAAAAATGGTTATATCTCGAAAACCCTGCTAGATAGAGCGATTTCAACGAAATTTTTGACCCCCAGGGTATATCTGCAGAGTAGCCATGCCAATTTTGAAAAAAATTTTGTCTCGCCAAAAATGGCGGCCATTTTGAATTTTTGAATTTTTCGCAAAAATTGCAAAACATAAAAATGGTTATATCTCAAAAACCCTGCTAGATAGAGCGATTTCGACGAAATTTTTGACCCGCAGGGTATATCTGCAGAGTAGCCATGCCAATTTTCAAACAAAAAATTTCTCGCCAAAAATGGCGGCCATTTTGAATTTTCGAATTTTTCGCAAAATTGCAAAACACAAAAATGCTTATATCTCGAAAACCGTGCTAGATAGAGCGATTTCGACGAAATTTTTGACCCACAGGGTTTCTCTGACACCCATGCCAATTTTCAAAAAAATTTTATCTTGCCAAAAATGGCGGCCATTTTGAATTTTCGAATTTTTCGCAAAAATTGCAAAACATAAAAATGGTTATATCTCGAAAACCCTGCTAGATAGAGCGATTTCGACGAAATTTTTGACCCACAGGGTATATCTGCAGAGTAGCCATGCCAATTTTCAAAAAATTTTTGTCTTGCCAAAAATGGCGGCCATTTTGAATTTTTGCGTGCTACATAGAGCGATTTCGACGGAATTTTTTATCTTCAGGGTATCTCTGCAGAGCAGCTATCCCAAAGAGCTTTCACTTAGTGAAGTTTCAGACCCATAGCTAATTGCTCACCTACTCAAAAAGAGTAAATGCGAATTACCTCTAAAAGTATTGCAGATGGCCAATTTTTCTCAAATAACTCATTCACCTACTTTTGGCAGAGCTTTCACATGGTGAAGTTTCAGACCCATAGCCAATTATTCACCTACTCAAAATGAGTAAATGCGAATTATTTCTAAAAGTATTGCAGATAGCCAATTTTTCTCAAATAACTCATTCACCTACTTTTGGGAGAGCTTTCACATGGTGAAGTTTCAGACCCATAGCTAATTATTTACCTACTCAAAATGAGTAAATGCTAATTATCTGTAAAAGTATTGCGGATACCCAATTTTTATCAAATAACTCATTCATCTACTTGTGGGAGAGCTTTCACATGGTGAAGTTTCAGACCCATAGCTAATTACTCACCTACTCAAAATGAGTAAATGCGAATTATCTCTAAAAGTATTGCAGATAGCCAATTTTTCTCAAATAACTCATTCACCTACTTTTGGGAGAGCTTTCACTTGGAGAAGTTTCAGACCCATAGCTAATTACTCACCTACTCAAAATGAGTAAATGCGAATTATCTCATAAAGTATTGCAGATAGCCAATTTTTGTCAAATTAATCATTCACCTACTTTTGGGAGAGCTTTCACTTGGTGAAGTTTCAGACCCATAGCTAATTACTCACCTACTCAAAATGAGTAAATGCGAATTATCTCTAAAAGTATTGCAGATAGCCAATTTTTCTCAAATAACTCATTCACCTACTTTTGGGAGAGCTTTCACTCTGTGAAGTTTCAGACCCATAGCTAATTACTCACCTACTCAAAATGAGTAAATGCGAATTATCTCTAAAAGTATTGCAGATAGCCAATTTTTCTCAAATAACTCATTCACCTACTTTTGGGAGAGCTTTCACTCTGTGAAGTTTCAGACCCATAGCTAATTACTCACCTACTCAAAATGAGTAAATGCGAATTATCTCTAAAAGTATTGCAGATAGCCAATTTTTCTCAAATAACTCATTCACCTACTTTTGGGAGAGCTTTCACTTGGTGAAGTTTCAGACCCATAGCTAATTCCTCGTCTACTCAAAATGAGTAAATGGGAATTATCTCAAAGTATTGCAGATAGCCAATTTTTGTTAAATTAATCATTCACCTACTTTTGGGAGAGCTTTCACTTGGTGAAGTTTCAGACCCATAGCTAATTACTCACCTACTCAAAATGAGTAAATGCGAATTATCTCTAAAAGTATTGCAGATAGCCAATTTTTCTCAAATAACTCATTCACCTACTTTTGGGAGAGCTTTCACTCTGTGAAGTTTCAGACCCATAGCTAATTACTCACCTACTCAAAATGAGTAAATGCGAATTATCTGTAAAAGTATTGCAGATAGCCAATTTTTCTCAAATAACTCATTCACCTACTTTTGGGAGAGCTTTCACTTCGTGAAGTTTCAGACCCATAGCTAATTACTCACCTACTCAAAATGAGTAAATGCGAATTATCTCTAAAAGTATTGCAGATAGCCAATTTTTCTCAAATAACTCATTCACCTACTTTTGGGAGAGCTTTCACTTGGTGAAGTTTCAGACCCATAGCTAATTACTCACCTACTCAAAATGAGTAAATGCGAATTATCTCTAAAAGTATTGCAGATAGCCAATTTTTCTCAAATAACTCATTCACCTACTTTTGGCACAGCTTTCACTTGGTGAAGTTTCAGACCCATAGCTAATTACTCGTCTACTCAAAATGAGTAAATGGGAATTATCTCAAAGTATTGCAGATAGCCAATTTTTGTTAAATTAATCATTCACCTACTTTTGGGAGAGCTTTCACTCTGTGAAGTTTCAGACCCATAGCTATTTATTCACCTACTCAAAATGAGTAAATGCTAATTATCTGTAAAAGTATTGCGGATACCCAATTTTTATCAAATACTCATTCATCTACTTGTGGGAGAGCTTTCACATGGTGAAGTTTCAGACCCATAGCTAATTACTCACCTACTCAAAATGAGTAAATGCGAATTATCTCTAAAAGTATTGCAGATAGCCAATTTTTCTCAAATAACTCATTCACCTACTTTTGGGAGAGCTTTCACTTGGTGAAGTTTCAGACCCATAGATAATTATTCACCTACTCAAAATGAGTAAATGTGAATTATCTCTTAATAGTATTGCAGATAGCCAATTTTTCTCAAATAACTCATTCACCTACTTTTGGAAGACCTTTCACACACAAAAATGAAAAATTGTGAATATCTCGGAAAAGCTATTTCTTCTGCTTTAATGCTCGGCGGGAGATACACACCATGGCAGTGGTCTTGACAAAAATTTTTGTCTCCCCAAAAATGGTGGCCATTTTGAATTTTCAAAGTTTTTGCAAAACACAAAAATGCTTATATCTCGAAAACTGTGCTATATGGAGCGAACTCAACAAAATTTTGGACCTGCTGGGTATCTCTGCAGAGTAGCCATGCCAATTTTCAAAATATATTTGTCTCGCCAAATATAGCGGACATTTTTAATTTTTTTATTTTTTGCAAAACACAAAAATGCTTATATCGTGAAAACCGTGCTAGATAGAGCAGACTGCGCTGACTTTGGTTGCCACAACAGTATAAGGCTAGAAACGAAGCATTTTCTTAATACTTTAGCACTCACCTTTATATCCTTTTCGGGACGCTTTGTTTTTGCTATGCAAAAACATTATGTTTTTTTTTTGCGAGCGATCCTCTAGTTTCTACTGGATAATATGCAATAAACATGTGTTTTTTTGCCATATGTTGGCCAGCTTTGTGTAGTTGCAAGTGAGAATGCAACTCAGCTGTACATAGAATAAAAGATAGCTTAACTATATTACAATATGCATTGTATTAGCTAAATTTAGGATTTTTCTTTAATTTCTTTAAATGTTTTAAATAAAGGTGCATTTTAAAATGCTAGCTCATAATATTAAAATGCCTAATAAAAAGTTTAAGTAATTTCTTCCACATTAATATATTGTTTACAGAATGGAAATAGACAGTATATTCATAAAAAATCACCAAAGGTTTCCATAAAAAGGGGTGAATCATCTTTAAAAATGGGGGCTAATTATTTTAAAAACAAGGGGCGAATCATCTAGAAAAAACGGGGGTGAATTATCAGCAGGGGCGAGTTGTCTCGAAATCCCTGTAACTACATGCATCCGGGCATTTCCAGGTAACTGGAATAAGATTAGGTGTTGGAAAACTTATACTCGGCCCTGTTTTTCATGCAACTCACAGCTAAAATTCAAACAGGTATTTATGCATAACCTCTTTCTCCAGGTACAAAACTACTTTGTGGCTGCAGGGATGAACAGTTCTGGTGTACAGGCAGCTGGTGGCATAGGCCGCTACATCTCTGAATGGATCACTCGTGGAGAGCCATCCAAAGAACTCTGGATGTACGATATCCGCAGATTTGTGGATCTCCATAACAACAAGAAGTTCCTGCGGGATAGGGTTAAGGAAACTGTCGGTATGTGACATGTCTGCGGTTAATTTGTGGCATTTAAAAACATGTTTGAGTGACAAGATTTTGTTTTACTTTGAAGTTTGATACAAATCAGCTTCATAATGTAAGATTATTATAGTTTTTTTGAAGATTTTGAATTTTACTTGCAATCAATTCTAAATTCTGATCCTGTCTCATGACATATGAAGGCTGTATTTGGGCTTAATAATTTTAATATATCTCAAAAACATACAATTTGATTACATTTACAAGTACATAAAAAGTTTGTACATATTTTAACTTATTATTTATGAATAAAAACTTATGATAGTAAGGTGGCAATAAAGTAATTTTTTTAAAACACAGGAAGAGTCAAAAAAAGATTGTGTTCTCTAATAATTTTTATAATTTCATGAAATGCAGATATTGTAGCTTGACATGTATCCAATTTTGCCAAGTGCCAAAAAAAAACTTTTTTTTATAAAGATTGCTATTCTTATCAATAAACTTATGTTTGTAAAAGTTATAGAATTGTAAATGTATTATTTGACATAATATATTTAACATTTTATAAGTTATATTTTATGTCATCATAAATATCGACAAAATATATATTTGCTGACAATTCAACCTTTATTCCATAATATCTCTTTAATTCTATTTTATGTTGTTTTTCCTTTTGAAGGGCTGAAGCCCAGTTTGCCACTCTGGGACTCAGGTGATGAGTCATTAGCCATTTGCCATGAAACATTATATCTCTTTTTTTCTGTCCTATTTTTTACTTTTACAGGGACTGTGCCTCTGATTTAGATTATGAGACTTTAATGAGGGTATAAAATTGGATGGAAATGGTTTCAGGATTATTGGACTAGTTATATATAGCAAAATTTTAAAGATACTGATCTGTTATAAATTGTACCAGCACAATTAATATTGATATAATCAAACAAAATGGTATCGTCAAGTAAGAAAATTGAGGCCAATTATCTAGGCATGATCTTTTCATCGATTGCAAATTGGCAATTTCCTTAAAAGAAGTATCAAAAATTTGAAAAATGTGTATGAGAATCAAAGATTACATTTTAAAAAATATTATTTCACAGTGAGACCGATATACTGCAGGAGCTGTCTTCCTCTCCCTGAAAATGAAAGTATCAGTAATTTGAAAATTGTGTATAAATTCAAAGGTGACATTTTAAAAATTATTATCTGACAGTGGGACCAATTGACTACAGGAGCTGTCTACCTCATGGAAATTTTGTCTGTCTCAGACAGTACTTGTACATTGTGTACCCAGTATTCACTGAGATTGTTGCTATAACTACTTACACATTCATTACCCTTTATTTTTAATTTTCCCTTTAAAGGTCTTAAGTCTGGTCTTCCATTGTGGGACTCCGACATGGTGGGCTTTGAGACCTGCAGGAAGATCCGAACGACCCCCATATACACCCGTATGGAGCACGGTGCCATATTCGGGCAGTTTCTGGGCTACGAACGCCCCCTGTATTTTACTAGAGAAAACCTTGATCATGATCACTGGAGTTCCAGTGGTATGAGCCTTGGGAAGCGAGACTTTATGGGAGGCAGAGATGACTGTATGTTGACTCCCTTCAGCTGTTGTTTATTTGTGTCTATTTTGCTTGTTGAAAGTTTCCAACTGTTGATCTATGACCTATATTTCATAATGTTGGACTAAATACAATATTCAATATTGTTGGGATGGTAGTAAAAGCAAAAGGTAACAAGGCCGAAAGGGTTTTTGGTTTACTATCGCAAGCTGCAAAGCCATCAGAAATATGAGTAATGTACTGAGGTGGTCACCCTTCCAAGTACTAACGTAGCAAATTGCTGCTTAACTTCAGTGAAGAGACAGGCACTCATCATGCTATGCCACAATTAATGAAAGTCCGGAGACAGAAAAAAAAGTGATCCTAGAAGTGCGAGCCTCACTAAAGCTTGTGCTTAACAATTATTTGCAACCGAAACCATAAACTGAAAGTTTTAAATTTTATTCATGAGCAGTGTAGAATAATGGCTGAACAAAGAAGAAATGCCTTTTAAGACAAAGAGCTTTTGAATTGCTTAATCTATAAATTTGGTTAAGTAGCAATTGATTTTTATGTCGTCACACTGCGGCATGGGCGTACGCGACCGCGTCCGCGCGAACAACTTCTTCTCCAAAACTACAAGGCCTAGAGACATGCTGTTTTTTTTTAAAAGATACCTTATCTATCGAGGATGAAAATTTGTTCAAGGCATGCAAATCTGTCTGTTTGTCTGTTTGCTAGACGTTACAAGGGAGGTACCCCCACCAAAAGTGTGAAAATTTCAATACTTTATCACAATTTTCTCAGTGACTATTGCAGGGATTTCTCTCATATCTTGCATATATGTACTAGGCCAGAGGTAGATTCTCTTGTGTGAGTATGAGACCTGGATCTGTCTTACGTTTTTTTTAATAAATTTTTTTAATAATTTTTAATGCATTAAAATTCATGAAATCATGCACTAAATCACTTATAACTTGAAAAGTGTTGCATTTAGAGCATTTTGTTAAAATATGTTATTCAGCTACTTTTTTCATAGCTACAACATGGTGAGTAACTTGGGTGTCTGTTTCAATAGCTAAGTGAGTAATAGCTACTTTTGGGCTTTTCAGTAACTACCATCTTGAGTAAAATCACTTGTAACTTGAAAACTATTGCATTTAGAGAATTTCGTATAAATATGTTATTCAGCTACTTTTGGGTCAGCTATAACATAGTAAAATTTCAGACCTGTAGCTCATGGCATAGCTGAGTAATAGCTATTTTTAGGTTATCACTGTTGAGTAAATCACTTATAACTTGAAAACTATTGCATTTAGAGTATTTTGTTTCAATATGTTAGTCACCTATTTTGGGGTCAGCTATAACATAGTAAAATTTCAGACCTGTAGCTCATGGCATAGCTGAGTAATAGCTACTTTGAGGTTATCACTGTTGAGTAAATCACTTATAACTTGAAAACTATTGCATTTACAGAAATTTGTGTAAATATGTTATTCAGCTACTTTTGGGTCAACTATAACATAGTGAAATTACAGACCTGTAGCTCATGGCACAACTGAGCAATAGCTATTTTCAGGTACTGTATGTTGAGTAAATCAGTTGTAACTTGAAAAATATTGCATTTGGAGTATTTTGTTAAAATATGTTGTTCACCTACTTTTGGGTCAGGTATAACACAGTGAAATTACAGACCTATAGCTCATGGCATAGCTGATCAATAGCTATTTTGAGGTTCTCACTATTGAGTAAATCAGTTATAACTTGAAAACTATTGCATTTAAAGTATTTTGCTTAAATATGTTGTTCACCTACTTTTGGGTCAGCTATAACATAGTAAAATTTCAGACCTGTAGCTCATGGCATAGCTGAGTAATAGCTACTTTTAGGTTATCACTGTTGAGTAAATCACTTATAACTTGAAAACTATTGCATTTAGAGTGTTTTGTTTCAATGTGTTATTCACCTATTTTGGGGTCAGCTATAACATAGTAAAATTTCAGACCTGTAGCTCATGGCATAGCTGAGTAATAGCTACTTTGAGGTTATCCCTGTTCAGTAAATCACTTATAACTTGAAAACTATTGCATTTAGAGTATTTTGTTTCAATATGTTATTCACCTATTATGGGGTTAGCCATAACATAGTATAATTTCAGACCTGTAGCTCATGGCATAGCTGAGTAATAGCTACTTTGACGTTATCACTATTGAGTAAATCATTTATAACTTGAAAACTATTGCATTTACAGAAATTTGTGTAAATACATTATTCAGCTACTTTTGGGTCAGATATAACATAGTGAAATTACAGATCTGTAGCTCATGGCACAACTGAGCAATAGCTATTTTCAGGTACTGACTGTTGAGTAAATCAGTTGTTACTTGAAAACTATTGCATTTGGAGTATTTTGTTAAAATATGTTGTTCACCTACTTTTGGGTCAGCTATAACAGTGAAATTACAGACCTATAGCTCATGGCATAGCTGAGCAATAGCTATTTTCAGGTTCTCACTATTGAGTAAATCAGTTGTAACTTGAAAACTATTGCATTTACAGTATTTTGCTTAAATATGTTATTCACCTATTTTGGGGTCAGCTATAACATAGTAAAATTTCAGATCTGTAGCTCATGGCATAGCTGAGTAATAGCTACTTTGAGGTTATCACTGTTGAGTAAATCACTTATAACTTGAAAACTATTGCGTTTACAGAAATTTGTGTAAATATGTTATTCAGCTACTTTTGGGTCAGCTATAACATAGTGAAATTTCAGACCTGTAGCTCATTGTACAACTGAGCAATAGCTATTTTCAGGTACTGTATGTTGAGTAAATCAGTTGTAACTTGAAAAATATTGCATTTGGAGTATTTTGGTAAAATATGTTGTTCACCTACTTTTGGGTCAGCTATAACATACTGATATTACAGACCTATAGCTCATGGCATAGCTGAGCAATAGCTATTTTGAGGTTCTCACTATTGAGTAAATCAGTTGTAACTTGAAAACTATTGCATTTAGAGTATTTTGCTTAAATATGTTGTTCACCTACTTTTGGGTCAGCTATAACATAGTAAAATTTCAGACCTGTAGCTCATGGCATAGCTGAGTAATAGCTACTTTTAGGTTATCACTGTTGCGTAAATCACTTATAACTTGAAAACTATTACATTTAGAATATTTTGTTTCATATGTTATTCACCTATTTTGGGGTCAGCTATAACATAGTAAAATTTCAGACCTGTAGCTCATGGCATAGCTGAGTAATAGCTACTTTTAGGTTATCACTGTTGAGTGAATCACTTATAACTTGAAAACTATTGCATTTAGAGTATTTTGTTTCATATGTTATTCACCTATTTTAGGGTCAGCTATAACATGGTAAAATTTCAGACCTGTAGCTCATGGCATAGCTGAGTAATAGCTACTTTGAGGTTATCACTGTTGAGTAAATCACTTATAACTTGAAAACTATTGCATTTAGAGTATTTTGTTTCATATGTTATTCACCTATTATGGGCTTAGCCATAACATAGTAAAATTTCAGGCCTGTAGCTCATGGCATAGCTGAGTAATAGCTACTTTGAGGTTATCACTGTTGAGTAAATCACTTATAACTTGAAAACTATTGCATTTACAGAAATTTGTGTAAATACGTTATTCAGCCACTTTTGGGTCAGCTATAACATAGTAAAATTACAGATCTGTAGCTCATGGCACAACTGAGCAATAGCTATTTTCAGGTACTGACTGTTGAGTAAATCAGTTGTAACTTGAAAAATATTGCATTTGGAGTATTTTGTTAAAATATGTTGTTCACCTACTTTTGGGTCAGCTATAACATAGTGAAATTACAGACCTATAGCTCATGGCATAGCTGAGCAATAGCTATTTTCAGGTTCTCACTATTGCGTAAATCAGTTGTAACTTGAAAACTATTACATTTAGAGTATTTTGTTTAAATATGTTATTCACATAATTTTGGGTCAGTTATATCATAGTGAAATTGCAGACCTGTATGTCATGGCATAGCTGAGCAATAGCTACTTTCAGGTTCTCACTATTGAGTAAATCATTGTATCCACTGGATAGCCACAGTGTGTAGAGAGATTTCACCATTACCGCTCTAATGAAAAAAATATTATAGCTAGCCTTCTCAAGTTTGCAGAATATATTAATAACCATAAAATGTTGCCTGGGAATATTTTTGGCCTCATTTTGAAAAACAAGATGGCCGCCAGGGACGTTTATTCGACTTTAAACAAGGACTTTTGTTGGCCCTCTAGAGCAAAGGGTATTATAAGTAGAGATCTCATATTCGCAGGATATGTTCCTCATTATAAAATCTTGACTGGGAATATTTTTGGGCCCATTTTGAAAAACAAGATGGCCGCCACTGGTGTTTCTTTGTCGGTCATGAAAAAAGCTTATATCTCCCTTATTATTGGTCCTAGAGGTTTGGGATGGTAAACCAACCTGTAGGAAATCATCGGCTGGGAATCTTTTGGTGTGGTCAGATTTGACCTTTGGACCCCTCCTTCAAGGTCAAATAAGGACAGCCAAACTTAAAAGTGCTTATAACTCGCTTATTATTGGTCCTACAGGTTTGGGATGGTAAACCAACCTATAGGAAATCATGGGCTGGGAATATTTTTGTGTGGTTGGATTTGACCTTGGATTTGCAGTATTTCTTTAAATATGTTTTAACCTACTCTTTACACTTAAACAGTTACCTTGTTACTTTCCTTCATAATACCATTTGCAGGGCACAACTTTTTTGTCCTTTTCTTCTGTCAGGTTCAGAATTTCTTCTGAACATGATGTTGAATTACCATTTACTGTACTTCTGTACAGCACTTTCCCTAATAATTAAGCTTTCGTCTCATTATTACCTTCACAAATCAAAAACACTCAGTCAGCTGACACAGTGCCCGTTCACGGGCACTCTCCTCTTGTTTTTCTATAGATTGGCTCAGTCAACTTATATCAATGAGTAAAGTTTTTTTTCAAAATAGCAAAAGAAGGATTTTGGCAAAAGTGGAGAGAAATAATAACGAAATTTCCTGTCAAAATGAAGATAAATAAGTCAAACTGTAGTCATTCCCAAGCAGTTGTTTTTATATCATGACTAATTGTGGATCACCTGTGTGTTTACAGTGTCAGAGGTTCTCATTGTACACTGCCTTACTTTCCATAATCGTATGCAAATTTACAGTGTGAAGGGTTTCCCCATAAATACTGCCTCACCAGTCATTACCATATATGGTAATTAAAATGCTCACCTTCATCGGCCAGTAAGTTTAACAGTTGCAATCTATAACATTTGTAAGAAAATGGTAACTATTTACCTTATAAAAGCTAAAATTTAAAAAAATATATCAAATTGATAAGTGTTGTTTTTAGTAACCTTCATATTTTGGTACGTAAAGTATATTTCAGAAGAGTGTGTTCAACAGTTGGAAACTTTATGTGTAGTAGTGGTTTTTCTCCACCAATAGTCTGACATGTATGATCTTTGATACTAATGCATTGACACAGGTGGCATGTTAATTAGGGATGGGTTGTACCAAGAATGTGTACATTTGAGATCGCCAATGCAAAATTGTACCGATGCTGGAACTTCTAGTTTTTATTGCGTTAATACATCCTATCCAATGGACAATAGCTTATCCGGTCGGCGCGGACCGGCCCGCCAAACGTCAGAAAAAGACGTCCTGTGTCTCCACCGGCTAGGCCGGCCCAGTACTGTGCACTCGCCAGATGGCGTGTCGTACTTCCTTCCTGTCTAGACAGAGTGACGTCATAGCATCTTTTTCGTTTGGCGCATGTACATGTTGCATGGATTTTCACAGTGAAGTTTAAATTCAGGTTTTTTGTAAGAACTCTTACCTTTTTTCATTTACATTTTATATATACGGATTCTAGAAGACTTATAGCCTATTATGTCTTCTCCCAGTCAACGTAGGGGAAGTTGTGGCCACATGATGGCTGGGTTTGATTTGCATGGGGTTTGCGCGCGCTGTCGCGACAAGAAGAAAGGGAAGGATCCCTGTGTGGAAAAACCTGAAGCTGACTGCCCTATATGTAATTCTTTTACCCCAGAACAATTAACACAACTGTCAACCCCAACTTACAAGAATAAGAAGGAGAAGCGGGAGCAAAAGTCTTCAACACCAGCAAAGGATCCTTCAGATGTCGCTCTCAGTCCCACCCTTGTGGACCCGTCCTTAGTGACGGTAATGGGGGTTGTGGATGGTCAGCCGGCCTCCGGGCTGTCTGATTTGAGTGAGAAACCAGCTGAGAAGAAAAAGAAGAAAGAGGATAAGAAAGTCTCCAGCTCCAAGCCGGTCAAACCGGACAAGCCGGTCAAGTCATCTCACCGGCCCTCTGCAGAGTCTACCGACCAGAAACTGGAGGTCATGGAGCAAAAATGGTCGGACCGGTTTAACCGGTTGGAGGCACTTCTACTGGCCAAAACTCTGGACCGGGAGTCTACTTTCAGTACTGTCAAGGTTACACCGACACATGCTCCACCGGCCACTGCTATCAGCTCTGAGCCCTTCATCAAACCACCTGGCCAATCCTCTTCATCCTCACAGCCACCGGCTGCTTTTATGTCACCGGCCACCGGCCTCACTATTAGTGTGCCTGCTTCCAAGGCCGGATCTGACTCTTCTCAGCCTACCCACCGACCAGGGACTTCAAAGACAACCGACCAACCTGCTAAGAGGTCGTTCTCTGCTGCCTTTGATACTAGAAGGGATACCTCGTCCAGTGATTCGGACTCTGAAAGTACTAGTTCAGATAGACCTCCTATTGATTTGTACCCGGAAGAGGGTGAACTTTCTGACGACCCGGAAGTGTCACTGACCGACCCCGACCAATCCCTCACTGAAGAGCAATCGTATAGAGAAACAATGAGGGGTATACGGTCCTACATGGGGTGGACTCATGTGCCCGACATGGATTCAGGCACCAAGACGTCAGATGATAACCCTTTTGCCGGACCGAAACTTCAGACTCCGGGCAAAGTTTCGGTTAATCTACCCGCGGACGAATGGCTTTCCAACAAATTGTCCAAGCTCAACCTCACCCTAGTACAGGGCTACCCTTCTCGTACCACTGAAGCCGGCTCTCTTCAACGAGATCAGTTTGTCCGGCCAGCCAAGTCCCAAAGCAAATGGTACGGTGTACACTCAGAAAGCAAGAAGGACACTAGCTCCACAGCTAAAACTTGGAACACTGGCTCTTCCCGCATTAATAGCACTTACCTGAGGATAGCTCGTCAGGCTGGCATTGCATCCAATCCACCTTTGTCCAGACCCATTTCCCAGGAAAGCCTAAGAAAATGGGAGAGATCAGCTCGGGAATCATCTACAATCTGCAATCAAGCAGCCGGCTTCAACCGCTGCCTACTTAAAGTACAGCAGAATATGCACTCCCAACTCCGTACTATCCGGGCTGATTCCAAGGGCAAAGCAGCAAGCAAGGTTTCTGCAGCAACAGACGAACTTCAGTTCCTGTTGGACTTTAACTCCAGTATTTGCCAGGCCATGGCTAAGGCTATGGAGCATCTAACGGACTACGTATTTGTCAACATGGCCAACACCACCCTGTTAAGGCGTGACTCATACTTATCGTACCTCAAGTCTGGAGTAAAGGCGGACACTTTGAATGCTCTCAGATCTGCTCCACTAGAACTGGACACCTTATTCCCAGACTCAGTGATTAAGCAGGCTGAGGAGGAGATTGCTAACTTTGATAGAAACCGGTCTGGATCGGCCTACAAGAAGGGCAGATACCATCCCTTTGAGAAACAGGACAAAAAATCTGACCCCAAGAAGCAGGACCGACCGGCCTGGAAGAACATCTCACACAGCCAATACAGACGAGGGAAGGGAAAACACCAGTATTCCTCACGTCCAGCCAAGGACCAGTATAAATGACAATCACTGTGTAACAAAGTTACGGGCACGGCTGCTGGCCGGGAGCACTCCCAGAGAGACATTGACTGTTCAATCTTTAGAGAGACATGTAAATTTAAATGTTGTAAACCATGTTCATTCTGCAACCGGGCATCCGCAAAGGAAAGGAATAAGTCCTGGCTTGTCAGCTGTAATTTCAAAAGATTGTCTATTAAAACATGTCAAAGGTGCTTCTTCTGTCATTCAATTGCCTTATGTCCAACCTGTGACCAATGTCCCTCTTGTTGTACAAAATCTACCTGTAGGGGCCAGACTTCAAAACTTTTGGCAAACTTGGCTGGAAAGAGGTGCCGGACCCAAAATAGTTCAAATCTTGAGAGAGGGCTACACCCTCCCCTTTCGGATCCGGCCAAACCTCACAAGGTCTCCCACTGTCGTAAGCCGGTATGCCAATCCCCACAGGAACAGTTACCTGCTAGAGGCATTGCATCAGCTTATAGACAAAAATGCAATAGAACTGGTCCACAATCAAACATCTCTAGGGTTTTTCAACCGACTTTTTCTGGTACCCAAACCCAACAACAAGTGGAGACCCATTCTGGACCTAAGCAAATTAAACCTCTTCCTCAAGGTGGAGAAGTTCAAAATGGAGACACCGGAAACCATCAGGACATCCCTCCAGCAAGGGGAGTGGGTAACCTCAGTAGACTTCAAGGATGCCTACTTCCATATACCGATACAGGAACAGTCCAGGAAATACTTAAGGTTCCATGCCCAGGGCCGGACTTACCAGTTCAGGGCACTGCCCTTTGGTCTGTCCACAGCGCCCATGGAGTTCACTGTGTTAGCAAAGGAGGTGAAACTGATGGCCATACACAAGGGTAAAAGGATCCACCAATACCTAGACGACTGGTTGGTGAGAGCCGGATCCCACCAAGCTTGTCTCCATCGCACCCAAATTCTGGTCAAGATGTGCCAGGATCTGGGTTGGCTGGTGAACTTAGAAAAGTCAGAATTGGAGCCCAAACAAGTCTTCAACTTCGTAGGTTACCAGTTCGACCTCAGGTCCGGCCGGGTCAGACCGACACCGGACCGATGGCAAAGTCTTCAAGGAAAAATACAAACACTGCTGTCATTACCGGCCTGTCCGGTCCGACAGTTCATGTCCTTGATAGGTCTGTTGACAGCCACAGAGAAACAAGTTCACCTAGGTCGGTTACACATGAGACCCATACAGTGGCACCTCAAAAACAATTGGAGGGTACCGGAATCTCTGGAAAAGGTCATCCCTCTACCCAGATCCTTGCACCCGCACTTACAATGGTGGCTGAACGAAAGCAATGTGCTTCAAGGTCAACCATTACACCCCATAAGACATGCTCTACAAATGTTTACAGACGCATCAAAAGAAGGGTGGGGCGCTCATTTAAACGAGCTCACTGCAAGGGGTTCCTGGTCAGTGCCGGAAAGCAAACTGCACATAAATTACCTGGAACTGAAAGCAGTCCTCTTGGCTCTAAAAGAGTTCCAAGACCTATGCACCGACAAAATAGTCCTAGTGGCCACAGACAATACCACAGTGGTGGCCTACATAAACAAAGAAGGAGGTATGAAGTCGGGCCCACTGTGTGCCCTACTGCGGAGAATCTTGACCTGGTGTTCCCAGCGACAAGTGACTCTAAAAGCCTGACATATCCCTGGCCGATTAAATGTGATAGCAGACAAGCTATCCCGGCTCAATCAGACCATCCAAACAGAATGGTCACTCCTTCCGGACGTTTTTCAAAGCTTATGCAGCAAATGGCACCGGCCTCAGATAGACCTATTTGCCACGAGGTTCAACCACAAGTTACCTCTGTTTGTCTTTCCAGTACCGGATACCCTGGCTCTAGCAGTGGATGCATTCACTCTGCCATGGGAGGATCTGGACGCATACGCCTTCCCACTGACCGCCATATTGGGCAAAGTGGTGGAGAAGCTACTGGACTCCCCGTGCAAGAAACTCATTCTGATTGCCCCGGGGTGGCCCAACATGCCTTGGTTTTGGGACTTGGTGACCATGTCCAGTCAGATCCCTCTCAGCCTGCCCAACCGGCCCAATCTGCTGACACAGCCCTTCAATCAGATCCCTCACAGAAATCTGATAAGTCTAAATCTCCATGCCTGGCTCCTAGAGCCTCAAAAATCAGGGAACAGGGCTTCTCTGAAACAGTGGCAGCAAGAATTGAGGCTCCTCAAAGAAGATCTACCAGATCAGTCTATGAGGCAAAGTGGGCCATTTTTACAAAGTGGTGCGTCACTAATCAGGTGGACTTCAGGTCACCACCTGTAAAGTCGGTGGCTGACTTCCTAATGTACCTCTTTGAGGACAAGAAGTTACAGCCCAGCACCATTGATGGATACAGGTCTGCCATTGCTGATAAACTGGGTAATACAACAGTCAATATCAGCAAAGATGATAATCTCACTCGTCTCTTGGAAAGTTTTCACAGAGACAGGCCCACAGGGAGGAGGGGGATTCCCTCGTGGAACCTTTCCCTGGTGCTACACCAGCTGACAAAGGCTCCTTTTGAACCTCTTAGGGAGGCATCTCTGAAGCACCTGACCTTCAAAGCTGTCTTCCTTTTGGCCCTAGGCTCTGGCAAAAGAAGGAGTGAGATCCATGCATGGCAGCACAAGAACATCAGACATCAATCCGATTGGTCTAAGGTGTCCTTGTTTCCATCTCCCAGCTTTCTTTCCAAGAACCAGCTGGCTAGAGAGGGTCCGGAGAGTGTAGCCCCAGTGGTCATACCAGCCCTGGCTCCTACTCTAGATAAATCCCTCAAGTCTGACAGATCCCTTTGTCCGGTCAGAGCCTTGCGCTACTATTTGGACAGGACTTCAGACCTCAGGCAACATAAGGAGCTGGTCTTTGTCTCCTTCAAAAAAGGCTTCGACAAAGACATCTCCCCTGCCACTATCTCCTCATGGATCAAACAAACTGTGATCCTATGCTATGAGCTCTCTGATCATCAAGCCCACACCCTGCATCAAGTTAAAGCTCATGATGTCAGGGCTTTCGCTGCCTCTAAGGCCTTCCAGTCGGGAGTCTCCTTGGATCAGATCTTATCAGCCTGCCACTGGAAATCTCATAATACCTTCACTCAATTCTATCTGAAGGATGTGGCTTGGGCCGACTCAGAGCTCTACCATCTTGGTCCGGTTGTGGCTGCTCAGCAGATCCACCAGCAGACCGGCACCTAGAGGAGATCTGTACATATGTAAATACTTGTACATATTTGTATATATTGCACATATAGTTAAGGAACAAAAAAAAAAAAATCTCAGTACTTCCTCCGGGAGACTTATTTCTATGGGACTGAACTCATCCCTCTCTTCCCCTACCTCAGAGCAGGTCTGCAAAAAAGGGGGGGGGGGGGCAGGGTCGACTCTGACGGTTCCAACCCGGTTAACCGGATGATGATATTCGACCATAGCCTTAAGGGTGTTTGACTTCAAGGTCCACTCCAGGCTTAAAGAAGGAATTTTCATTACCTAACATGAGTTCACACAAGTCCCTAGTAACTTACCCGCCGACCAAGCGGTAGTTATTCAGCTATTGTCCATTGGATAGGATGTATTAACGCAATAAAATTGCAAATTTAATAAGTAAATTAAATTTTTATAAGTTAATACCCTATCCAATGGACACACAAGACCCTCCCACCGACCCCGCTATCAGTCTACTAGGGGTCTAATTGGTTTAGACAACAAAAAAGATGCTATGACGTCACTCTGTCTAGACAGGAAGGAAGTACGACACGCCATCTGGCGAGTGCACAGTACTGGGCCGGCCTAGCCGGTGGAGACACAGGACGTCTTTTTCTGACATTTGGCGGGCCGGTCCGCGCCGACCGGATAAGCTATTGTCCATTGGATAGGGTATTAACTTATAAAAATTTAATTTACTTATTAAATTTGCAATTTAGTACACACCAACCAAACATGGACATTTCCTGTAAACAACATTGCAATAAAAGTCCTCATTTGCACAAAATATGTTATAAACGTGTAAAACTTCTTCAGATTTCAGGTTTGTTCACAATATTTTAAGTTTTTACCCCACAGCCCTAAAGGAAAGTTAGGGTATTGTTTTCACCCATGGTGTCCAGATGGGCAGACCTTGTTTTTCCCTTTGACCTTGCCGTAGTAACCTGGACCTATAAAATCTTCTCTGGGCTATATCTCGGAAACTGTAAGGTGTAGGAAGTTGATACTTGGTTGGGACATTGGTTAGGAGGTGTAGGTGTGCAACGTCATGGTCTGACCTTGATTTGACCTTGCCGTAGTGACCTTGACCTATAAAATCTTGTCCGGGCTATATCTCGTAAACCGTAAGGTGTAGGAAGTTGATACTTGGAAGGAATATTGGTTAGGGATTGTAGGTGTGCAACATCATGGTGTGACCTTGGTTTGACCTTTGACCTTGCCATAGTGACCATGAGTTTTAAAATCTTGTCTGGGCTATTTCTTGGCTTCCATAAGGTGTAGAAGGTTGACACTTGGTAGGAACATTGGTTAGGGGGTGTAGGTGTACATCATGGTGTGATCTTTTTGTTCTGCCAAAGTGTGTTCACCTGCCATATTTGAGACATCTTTCTCTTATTACAAAGATATATGGATTGCTGCAACTGATTGTTATATGCACTTTTACATAATTGTGCTATTTCCATTGACAGCTATTCTCCAGTTAATAAATTTTACAGCTTCATATTTTTTAGTTTACTGATTAATATTGTCGTCTTGGTATTGAATTGTCTTGTTTTAGTACTTTATATTTACATACATTTTCTTTCTCTTAGACGTTATTTTCTCTACTTAAACATTATTTGGATCTTTATATAAGTGACACTGCTCTAAAACTATCCCAATCTTTGTACTGTTTCACTACTTCTATATGTCATAGTGTTGAAAACTATTTCCCCAGGCTGTGGAGTACAGGCATCTCTGATGCTATTTTCCTTCAATTATACATGTTGACAAGCAAGATTGAGGTTATAAAATGTCGTAACCAAAACATGGCATTTCTGCTCGAGGTAATCACTACCAGTATAGACGTCTGCAAATGCAGGAATTTATGGGATAAAAACTTATAATTCCTTCAGATTTTGGGTATTTTTCAAATCCTTTCAATCTTCCCTCCATTATATGGTTTGGCAAGCAAAGTGCGGTTGTAAAATTGCATCATGGTATTTCAGTAAAATGCTCTCGATACCGAGATACGAGGCCTACTGACCCATCCTTAATGTTAATACACCTTTTTGTTGTTCCTGCTGTTTGTTCACAGCATTTCAAAGAATCTTTTCAATTTTGCTTTCAGAAATGTACCAGTTACCCTTTTATACACATAGTGCTGTTATTAAGCGTCCCGCAAGGGACGCTTGTTTGTGTATGGGAGAGCTTCCGGCTCCGCCGGCTCCGCATTTTGTTTTCCTTATAACTCTGTAACCGTTAGGCGGATTCTTTTCAAATTTGGCAGGTTTAGGCAGTAGCCTTGGGGAATTTTTTTGAATATGCTGCAGTGACATTTCAACCAATCAGAGAGGTCACATGACCAAAAATGTCTTTTTTCGATGGGGAAGCTTGTCCGGATGATAACTTGAAAGGAATTTTATCAATTCACCTGAAACTTGGCAAATGCATTCATTCTATTAAAATCTGGAAATCATTAGATTTTGGCATTGATTGGTCAAGAAATGGCCGAGTAATTAATGATTAATTAATCATTATGAATTTTCCAAATAAGGAAAACACAAAAATGCTTATATCTCGAAAACCGTGCTAGATAGAGCGATTTCGACGAAATTTTTGACCCACAGGGTATCTCTGCGGAGTAGTATTCAGAATTTTCAAAACATTTTTGTCTCGCCCAAAATGGCGGCCATTTTGAATTTTCGAAATTTTTGCAAAAATTGCAAAACACAAAAATGCTTATATCTCAAAAACCGTGCTAGATAGAGCAATTTCGACAAAATTTTTGACCCGCAGGATATCTCTGCGGAGTACTTTTCCCAATTTTCAAAAAATTTTTGTCTCGCCAAAAATGGCGGCCATTTTGAATTTTCGAAATTTTCGCAAAAATTGCAAAACACAAAAATGCTTGAAAACCCTGTTAGATAGAGCGATTTTGACGAAATTTTTGATCCACAGGGTATATCTGCAGAGTAGCCATGCCAATTTTCAAAAAAATTTTGTCTCGCCAAAAATGGCGGCCATTTTGAATTTTCGAATTTTTCGCAAAAATTGCAAAACATAAAAATGCTTATATCTCAAAAACCCTGCTAGATAGAGCGGTTTCGACGAAATTTTTGACCCGCAGGGTATCTCTGCAGAGTAGCCATGCCAATTTTCAAACAAAAAATTTCTCGCAAAAAATGGCGGCCATTTTGAATTTTCGAATTTTTCGCAAAATTGCAAAACACAAAAATGCTTATATCTCGAAAACCGTGCTAGATAGAGCGATTTCGACAAAATTTTTGACCCACTGGGTATCTCTGCAGAGTAGCCATGCCAATTTTCAAAAAAATTTTGTCTTGCCAAAAATGGCGGCCATTTTGAATTTTCGAATTTTTGCGCAAAAATTGCAAAACACAAAAATGCTAATATTTCGAAAACCGCGCTACATAGAGCGATTTCGACGAAATTTTTTATCTTCAGGGTATCTCTGCAGAGCAGCTATCCCAAAGAGCTTTCACTTGGTGAAGTTTCAGACCCATAGCTAATTGCTCACCTACTCAAAAAGAGTAAATGCGAATTACCTCTAAAAGTATTGCAGATGCCCAATTTTTCTCAAATAACTCATTCACCTACTTTTGGGAGAGCTTTCACTTGGTGAAGTTTCAGACCCATAGCTTATTACTCACCTACTCAAAATGAGTAAATGCGAATTATCTCTAAAAGTATTGCAGATAGCCAATTTTTGTCAAATTAATCATTCACCTACTTTTGGGAGAGCTTTCACTTGGTGAAGTTTCAGACCCATAGCTAATTACTCGTCTACTCAAAATGAGTAAATGCGAATTATCTCTAAAAGTATTGCGGATAGCCAATTTTTCTCAAATAACTCATTCACCTACTTTTGGGAGAGCTTTCACTCTGTGAAGTTTCAGACCCATAGCTAATTACTCACCTACTGAAAATGAGTAAATGTGAATTATCTCTAAAAGTATTGCAGATAGCCAATTTTTCTCAAATAACTCATTCACCTACTTGTGGGAGAGCTTTCACATGGTGAAGTTTCAGACCCATAGCTAATTACTCACCTACTCAAAATGAGTAAATGCGAATTATCTCTAAAAGTATTGCAGATAGCCAATTTTTCTCAAATAACTCATTCACCTACTTTTGGGAGAGCTTTCACTTGGTGAAGTTTCAGACCCATAGATAATTATTCACCTACTCAAAATGAGTAAATGTGAATTATCTCTTAATAGTATTGCAGATAGCCAATTTTTATCAAATACTCATTCACCTACTTTTGGAAGACCTTTGACACACGAAAATGAAAAATTGTGAATATCTCGGAAAAGCTATTTCTTCTGCTTTAATGCTCGGCGGGAGATACACACCACGGCAGTGGTCTTGACAAAAATTTTTGTCTCCCCAAAAATGGTGGCCATTTTGAATTTTCAAAGTTTTTGCAAAACACAAAAATGCTTATATCTCGAAAACCGTGCTATATGGAGTGAACTCAACAAAATTTTGGACCTGCTGGGTATCTCTGCAGAGTAGCCATGCCAATTTTCAAAATATTTTTGTCTCGCCAAATATAGCGGACATTTTTAATTTTTTTATTTTTTGCAAAACACAAAAATGCTTATATCTTGAAAACCGTGCTAGATAGAGCAGACTGCGCTGACTTTGGTTGCCACAACAGTATAAGGCTAGAAACGAAGCATTTTCTTAATACTTTAGTACTCACCTTTATATCCTTTTCGGGACGCTTTGTTTTTGCTATGCAAAAACATTATCTTTTTTTTTTGCGAGCGATCCTCTAGTTATCCTTGCTAAAACCTTTACACAGAAGGAGTTTTGTAGTTTAGGAGCTCTATTACCCAAATAACTAGTGTACAAATATTTTAACTTTTGAACATACATTGTATTTCCACTCTTTATAAATTAACACTATTTATCAATCAAAGTTATTTAACTCTTTTGCACCAAGTTACCTCTTCTAATTTATATCATCTTCTAGTAACCTGACAAATTGCTCAATCCAAAATTATTTGGATAATGGAGTTTCTGATATAATTTGTGTTTTCCCTACAGCTTTACATATTCGTATTGTGAAGAGGGACATAGTGCCACAAATAACGCAAAAGCATTAATGCAAAAGTGAAAAAGATGCAGTGATAAAAAGGTGTAATAGTGAAAACAGTGAACCACACAGTTTGATTTGCTTATTTCCTAAAAGATACATAATACATACTTAATAATATTTAGTTCCACAGCAAGGTTCCTACAGTATGAATGAGCACTAGAATGCATAGGTGTTTACAGTTGATTCGTACATTTGCGGTGTTATTTTCAGCCATCTATGCGCAATATAAAAAAATGCTGCATTTACCCCATGTATAGTATTTTTTATGGCCAAGTATACAGATGGTTACATGAAGGTAATTTTTTTTCCCCTCAGAAAATATTTATTCAAATTTGTTCCATACCAGTTGAATACTGTCTCACCCAGTAACTGAAATCCGGACTATATATTGATGGATAATAATTTTTTTCCCCAACTTTTTAATGATTAGGGCGAATGCAGGTACACTACAAACCTGATCAGGATTATTTCTACTGCCGTAGACTACGAGCATCCTCTATTTTCACCCGCATGGAAAGCCACGGCGCCGTTTTTGCCCAGTTAATGGGCTATGAGAGACCAGTCTATTTTGTACAGAATCCTGAAGACTCTCAAGGGCCCCTAGCATGGATTGGTATTCAATAAAAATTTGACTACTTTTATCTCACAATGTTGTTATTGTTTATAGTTTGTTTTCCTCCATTTTATATTAACATAAATGTGAGTGATTTAATTCTTTTAGTTGTGTTATTTGTAATGTTTAAATTCTTACATATTTAATGCAGTGAATCAGATAAAACATCATACAATTATTAATGATTCATAGCTGGAATGTTGAATTCCATCAATTTTCAGTGGCCAGAAAACAAAAGCCAGTTAGCTCAGGGGTCAGAATTTTATGAACCGAGTGATAGAATAGTGCAGGAAGCCCAATAGGCACAAAAACAATTGCGTTTTGGATATTATGATTACAATTATACAGAAGCCAGATTGTAACTCATTGTTTTTCATAGTTTTGATATCCATTTTCAAATTTTTTCAATGACGTGCACAAATGCCATAGTTTGATTCACCAAATATAAGAATGTGTTCCCTAGCAAAGGATTTCAGATCCTATGTTCTATTAAAGCCATTTGGCCACTTTTCTCTATTTTCCTCGGGGTGTGTTCTTACATTAGTAAGTAGTACATTACATTCGTAGTTATTAATGCAATACAACACTTTTACCTCAAGGTGACATAATTCTGTACTGCTGAAAACAAAGTAACTTGTATCATATTCAGTATTGAATTTCAGAATTAATAAACTCACAATAAAGTCTGTTTTGACTCGCTCTTTTTGCTTTTGTTTGTTGATTGTGTTATATTTCATCCTGTTTCTATTTAACTTTTCATTTTGTTTTAGATGTCTTGTATAAATGTTGTAGTTGGTTACTAGACTCGTAACTGTTGAAGTGCTTTCTCACTGTTGTACCTAGGGCTGTGATTCGGTGATTCGGGCACCTAAAAACAGTCAGGCTTTGTTGACAAACCAACCAAGTTGAAGTAGGTATTTATACAACTGTTAAGATAATTGTTTATATCCATAAATAACATCAGTGAAGCTTTCTTATCAAATATTTTGATTTGTCGGTTTATTAATTTTATGTATTCTCACAGAAATTTGGTCCATCATCTGCCATATTTGTCTACTGGAATTTCCAGTTAGGTACTACTAAATCACGAGCACCCACATTCGTGTTATTTCGGCCTGGTTTTTCAACCCGAGTCACACCCTTGGTCATAGATTATGTTTCATTCACACTTTAATAAGTTAACTCTCTACTTCAAAAATTGATTGACATATGTCACAGAAATAATGTATAAATGGATCAGAAAGTGCTTTTACTCAAGAAGGAATTCTAGATGTTTGGGGATATGACAACAGAAGAAGCCCTCTAGAGCCCTGATGTGTATCTCTACATATCAGAGTTGTACTTAGAGCAGTTTGATTGTACTTAATTAAAATCAATAACACCTGTTTTTCCCCCTCTCATGGTAGGAAATTATGACAATGCTAGACCATCCCCACATTTCCAAACTGCAAGACACATCAAAATGTCCCCAATCTATCCAAGACTGGAACAAAGGGGAGGAGTGTTTGACCAGTTTGGAGTGTATGAACGGGCAATTTACTTTAATCGCTCAAAGAAGAATTACTTAGGTAATCTAATGTCATTTCATTAAGTAAATTGTTATATTTTTGAGAAAATGAACAGTAAAATTGATATACCTGAGTTTTACTTTATATATGACAATATGATACATTATATTTTATAACATGACAATTTGTAAAATAATTAAGAGAAAAGTAGTTGCATTTCTTTAAATTTAATTTAATACTGTTGTTGACAGAATGTTTAACACAGAATAATATATCAAGATATAAAGCATTGATCCCAGTTGTAATCACTTACATAGTCAAAGACGTAAGGTTATATTTATATATGGTGTTTGTATGTCTGCCAATTGGTTTAATAAAAAAAATTGGTGAACCAAAATTTGAAGATGTCTTTACGACTCTTTATTGAGGAAATAAAATGTGCAATTTTTTATTGAAAAGAAGAAAAAATCTGTAATGGTCTATAATCAATAAATAAATGTACAATCAGTAATGGACATTTTGCATTAGCTCAACAAATTTTTGCATTTGAACATAGTTAGTAGCTCTGCATTGTGTGAGTTATATCATTGTCAGAAACACTTTGAAGTAATTAACCAAGATTTCCTTTCATTTCCAATTTCTTATGATATTTAACACTTCTATTTTAGAATCTAATGGCACAAAGCTAAATTAAAGCTACTTGTGATGGCCATTTTGAATTATGTAAATGGTTTGTTCAGTTAAAATTATGTGTGCAAATGCTTTGTGTGGAAATTTTTAAACTTATATTATCAGTGATAAAAGAGTATGTTGGTAATGGTACATAATCCAGTTGACTAGTGTTTGCAGTAAAATTATCCTCTAGTTTGAGAATGATAAGTATTCAAATCTAAGGAAAGGACAGTTTCTTCAGTTTATCCTGCCCATGTCAGTTCTTACAAGATATAAATGAATTGTAATGTATTATAAATAGAGGCTTATTTTGTAAGTTATTCTATATAATTATCATACAGATTTTCCACATCAAAATTCTTTTTGACATTGCTAGCCTATACTGAGTTATAAACAAAGAACCAGTTGAAAGTCTTTCTGACAAAAAAAAATTTAATAATTTTTTTTTTCATGCTGTGTAACAGTAAGCCAGACTTTGGTCAAATACAAATCATACTCCTCTAACACGATGTATTTCTGTTTCTGGTTTGCAGTATTGACACTCATTAACACATATTCTAAAATGGTAGGCTGCGCAGTGAACGTGAACACGTCTTTTGCGCAATGCTGCAATCGCGAATATAGAACTGTAAATAAAACAACGCTGTTGAATTCTGCGTGCACCGTCCCTTGGCGTACAAATGTAAACAAGAAGTCGCAGTAAAATAAAACGTAAATTATATGCAGCAAATATAAAGTCACATAATTAATTCAGTGAGGATTTTTATCAATATTTTATTTAAAGATCGGCTATTCATTAATATTTATGAGAGCAAGGTAGGGGATTTCCTATAACAATATTTTAATCAAAAGGCTGTTTGCACATCCATCACCATGTATGTTTAGTTAATGGAACAGCCAACATGGCATTGGATTTGTTTTGATTTTAGCGTAAGATTTACTGCTTATTTCGACCAAAATATAAATGTAACCATTTGAGAATAGGAATAAAAGACAAATTCGAGTGCTTTATGATGGTTTTAAACTATCGATCTGCTGTATTAAAGTACTCAGCCCTTCGGGCTTCGTGGCTTTAATATTCAGCCGATCGATAGTTTAAACCCATCATAAAGCACTCGAATATGTCTTTTATTCCTATAGTAAACATTCTAGGCTTATGTTCTCATGACACAGAAAACCACTGTGGTTCTTTGAAAAATCAATCTTAAATTGGTCTTAAGTTTATGACTTTTGTCCAAAAGTAAGATATGTTCTTTGAATGCCTACTTGTGATAATTTTTAGCTAAGACTGAAATGTTAGATTTTGGACTGGATTAAGCTTAAGATAGACTAAGATCTTTTGTGAATTCTTGGTGGTTTTCCTGCATTTATTTGTTTACACACTATTTGCGTTTTGGTTTTTACAGACAGTTCAGTGGACTCAGTCTCCACACAGGGTTCATTTGGGAAGCCCAACTGGTTTGACAAGGTGAAGTCAGAGTACTGGGCCTGTAGAGAAGGAGTCTGCCTTATTGATATGTCCACATTCACCAAGTTTGAGCTCAAGGTATACTAACACTGCTTTAATTTACAGTACTGCAACATATTATAGGTTTCTTTCCTTTCAGTCATTTATATTTAATCTTACAATTATAGGATACAGCAATAATGACCACATTTTGCTAGAACCTGCTTTTAAACTGAAGGTCCTAAGGCTAAAAGACAAATACTTCATGTACTTCCTTCAGCATATATGTGTGTTTTAACGATGTGGATAAACCTGAGGGGACAGCTATACACACTGATATACAGAGCTTATTCACTTGCAAGATCTTATTCATGCCTGTATTTGTACAGTCCGCAGGAAAAGAGGTTGTAGACTTCCTTCAGTATGTGTGTTCTAATGACGTGGACAGACCTGTCGGTACAGTGATACACACTGGTATGCAGAACAGACATGGTGGTTATGAGAACGACTGCAGTGTCATCAGAACTGAAGACAATGGGTATGGAAATCACTAAAACCCTTTGCATGCCTTAAATGTAACTTATACAGTTGAAGCTTATCAAGTCAAATTTAAAGTGACTCCAGAATTGATCTACATCTGCCACTGTGGCCTAGTGGGTAACATACTTGTCTAGGAACTCAGAGGACGTGGGTTCAAACCCAGGTACAGGCAGATACATAGTGGCTCGGATGATCATTTAAAATGGCGGTCCTCTGCCATTGGGTCCTATCACCAGTGGCAGGCTAAAGAACCTCAAGGACGATAAATGGTCATCCTTGAGCCTCTATCTTCCAGTTAGGGGAATGTCAGTTACTTCTGAGTTGGGACTGTATCTGTGCAGTCGCATGGGTTAAATAGCGCTTTGAGTCCTGTAGTATATGGAGATATTGCACTGAGTATAAATACACAATACAATACAATCTACTTTACATAGAAGTTCCAGATACTGGGACACACACAGTAGGAGTGGGACTTGGTGGGGTGGGGGGTGGGGGGTGGGGGGGGGGGGGGGGGGTGGGAATGGGAATAATTACATCAGTTGCAGTAACTGAACTGAATGCAGGACACTCCTGTTTTGTATGAACTAACTGAAATCACCAGTAAAGAAAATATGGTCTTGACGACAAAAATTTATTGAAAATTAAAAGGTTAAAAAAATTTCTGTGCAAATAAGAAATTTTTTTTTAAAAAAAATTCAGAGTTTTAAAAATCTGACTGAATATCAGGTAGCCTTATGAATACAAAAAGTCTACTGAAATCGCCAGTAAAGAAAATATGGAGGTAGATGTTAACAGATTTAGTGAAAACTAAAATGGCAAATATTTGTGAAAATAAGGAAAATTTTACCAAAAAATTCAGCTTAAAAAATCTCACTGGATATCAGGTTAACCCAGTTTATTTATGGATATATATGTATGGTATTTTAATGGATGTAGGTTGTCAGGGCCTCTGTTTGTTGGACTGTCTAGGTTTTCAACAAAGTTGGACCATTTTCATAGTCAGCTCTAACCTTAGTGATCAGGAACCAGTATCACAGAAATCCGGTGTTTACCAATTTGAAAGTAGCATTATGAATTCAAAAAGCCTACTCTGTTTCTTCTGTCTGTTTCACTAGCTTGAAGATGGTATTCAAGTAGATATTTAGTGGAACATTCTCAGTAGGGCTCTATGTATTTTGCAGACTTCTGCATGTAGTACATACTATAATATATAGTGTATCACAAATCACGTGTTCCCTTGAGAGTGGGAACAATAATCTAAAATACTTGAATATCGATAGACACGTAGAAAAATTATTTGTGTAATTCACAGTTTACTCAGGCTGGGTTTAATGTTGTTATTTGAATTGAAATTTTAATGTATAACTTCAGTTTGTTTTTTTTGATAACGATTGATATTGAAATATTGTTTCTCATTGTAATCTGCTTCTCTTTGCAAATTAATTATTCCTTAATTTACCTAACTTGTATATTTGGTGTAACATTTTAAAAGTAATTGCTGAAGCTATATTTTGTTTACATCGGCATATAGTTTAATGTCGGTGAGTGATATTTTGTCTCATGTTTTAATAGTTTGTCAGTAGTATTGCATACAGACCAGAAAAAAAAACCTACTGACTTCTTGCCCGTGAGTTTTGACTATATTATACTGGACTTTTGCGGCAATTAATGTTTGCATTCAAGCAGACTCGAAGGTGCAACAGCTGTAAGTCGTATTCTAAATTCTTCAGTCCATGCGCAAAGCAACTGTCATTACCAGAGAGACAACGACTGAATCAGACACTATGGTGGAAAGTCCTTGGGGAAACAAACGTGATTTAAGTTTCTTCCTGAAAGAAGTGACAGAGGTGCAAAACGGACCATCGGATCATTGGGCAATGCATTCTATATTGTAAGAGGGGGCTCGGTGGTTTAGTGGTTAGAGTTCTCGCCTCCAACCTCTGAGGCCGCCGGTTCAAATCTCAGGCTGGGCGCTTCATGTTGGAAAGTTGGTAGTTACTTACTGATGCCCAGTGGTTTACAGTGCAGTATGCACTGGTTTCCTCCACCTGTAAACTACCCGTTGCAATATGACCCTGGCTGTTGAACGTGACGTAAAAAAAAACAACAAATAAATTCAAATTCAAATTTTATATTGTAAGAGCATTGAAGCAAAACTATGACCAAATTGCTTCTTAGATTTGTGCAAAACTGCCCTCAGTTTTGCATAGGAACTTCAATCCCATACTATTAGGAACTTCAATCCAGTCTTTCTTGTTTTGTGTGGTATTTGCTACTCCGGGGAACAGACAGGTGCAGCATCTTAAACATGCAGCAGTATCTAACAGGCAAACAGTGAGCTCCATTTAAGATTGGTTAAGTAGTTATGACTGCTTAACTTTGAATTGTGTAAATGTAGAATTGTCATTATGGTCTCATAACTCACAGGTACTTTATGATTGGTCCCACTGCCCAACAGACCAGAAGTCTGGCGTGGATTAGAGAACACCTTCCCAAGAATGGCTCTGTCTTAGTCAGTGATGTCACCTCAATGTACACAGGTCAGTAACTGAACAGTGGTTTGAAGATGATTGAGGTTGAAAGGACTGTTAAGCCTACATTATCTGATCTTCTGTCATCCACTGGTATGATTTTTGTAACCTCATTTCCACTCATTAGAATTTGTAATTCCATAGTATTTAAAACTAAAGTTTCTCTTTTATTAGCTGAAAAAATCTTGTTTTTCTGATGTGCTCATATAATAAAGGTTCCAGTAGGGTTGGGACCAGAGTACATTGTACTGGTGTATTTGAGTACATTTTTTGGTGTACTCATGATGTACTTCTACTCGTTCTCTCGAAATAATGTACTCATACTTGAGCAAATTAAAAAAAGACTGTACTCATGAGTACATTCTGAGTACAATCTAAGTACTTTTCATCAAATTATTGTTTATGATTAAGGAAAAATCCTTTTTTTACTCAAGTTTACAAACACCTTTCCCTTTATTTCCACTGTGTGCAGAGAAAATGTCTACATTTTAACTCCCTTTTAAGTAGAAGACAATACAGGGGAAACTTAAGGTATACTCAGTCCTAGGACTGTATTCTCCTACCTTCTTCTTCTTCTCTCTTCTTATTCTAAGCTCCCTTTTTCAGAAAACCACAATCTTCTTTGAAATATTAGAATTAGATTTTTTTTTAAATTTTCAATAAATAAATAATACCAGTGTGTTTGTCAACAGCTTAAGTATTATCATTTCTATGGGATTTTTTTTCTCTATCGCTGTCTCAAGTCTGTCTCCAATTTATCATTTTTAGTGTTAGAATTCTAAAAATTAATGGAAAGTTGAAATTTTATTGAGATTATTCATAATCTTAAAATTATTATTATTATTTTTTAAAAATCCCAGATTTGTCAGAAAATTCTGAGAAAATAAGTATTATAAGAGTGTGGATAAATATTGACCCTGGTCAGCGACGTCACCTCTATATATACATATGAGTGAGTTTAAAGTTAACTTATTTACATGAAGTAATGTAAGTCCTATTGTACAAACATGCCAAGCTTGTCATGCCGTATTTTTCAACCAAATTCATAGCATTATGTAGAACTCTTTTTCCTGAATATTATACTCTATTGATGATCAATGCCTTTATATAAACAGTTGATGTCACTGAAAATTCAACAATTATACAGTTCATAAGCTGGATATTCAAGAGATTTAGTGTGGGAGACTTAACTGCCTTCAGGACTTGCTCTCTTTTAGTTACAAACTGTTTAAAGTAAGTGTTGTTGGAATAACATTGATGCTTTACATGTATATTGTGTTTTCACAGCACTGAATGTGATTGGTCCTAAAGCCCCAGAGCTTCTTGCTGAGTTGACGGATGCTTCCTTGGACAAGAAAAATTTCCCTCACATGACATGCAAGGTGAAAAAAAATACTTTGCAACACACAATCTTTCTTTGCTCTCTCTAAACTCTGCTGCATGTGGTTTCATTTTTATTGGTTTTCTGAGGTAAATAGTTGCAAGACCTGACTGTATTATGTTTAAATATTTGCAGGTCAGTCTGAACTTCTATATCACATTGGAGTTACCTAAATGAATGGCTCACTGAAGAGAGATATAAATGCTCGGTGAATGAAATTAAAGGGAAAATATAGTGTATTTGTCCATGGTACATAACAAAACAAATATGTGTAATATGGTAAATGTAACACATTCTAGAAGGCACATCCTTTAATATGAAATTTTATATTATCTTAAGAAGATAGACCATGTTGTTTCCTTGTTAGTAGTAAACTGTATATTAAAACATGAGACATGGTACAACTACTAAAACATGAATGTCTAGTTATGGCTTACTTAAATCTGTTTTAGTTAAATTAACCCAAATAAGTCAATAATTTGACCATTGTTCTCTGGTCTTTAGGAGATAGATGTGGGGCAAGCCAGTGGTATTAAAGCCATGAGACTGACTCACTCTGGGGAAGAAGGATGGATCCTGTACATACCCTCTGAGGTGTGTGTGTTACCTAATTTACATTTTAAACAGTAATTGGATATTGATGCATGTTTACATACCCTCTCAGCTTTGTGTGTAAGCTATCTTGCATTTCAAACAGTTTCTTTTGGTGATGACACTAAATGTTTTCTGTTAATCCATGCATATACAATTGCCTGTACCCTCTTATGTTTTATTTCTCCAAAAGACAGCCCAAATTTTGACACATAGAAAATGTTAGTAAAATGCAATAATTTGTCTTTTAAAGTGATATAAATGTCCCATTTAAGGTCTATTACTTAAGTAAATATGAAAAATTAATGTAAATAAGCATATCTTCCATTTAATGTACAACCAATTAAATAGCTGCCCATGACAGTAGCAGTCACTTATTATATTCTTTCAGTTTTATGTAGTGAATAAGCAATGGCCTATAATAATGTATTTGTAATTGTGACTTTGTAGTATGCCCTGCATGTGTATGACAGTTTGATGGATGTTGGAAAAAACTATGGTGTCAGGAATGCAGGTAATCCCACACTTTTTAATTGGGACAGTAAGAGAGTAGTAAGGAGAATACTTTTGTTACCCCACAGCTCTTAACGGCGGTCGGGGTATTGTTTTCACCAATGGTGTCCAGATGGGCAGGCGGGCGGGTGGGTGGCAGGAAAAAGTTTGTCCGGGCTGTGTCTCAGAAACCGTAAGGTGTAGGAAGTTGATACTTGGTAGGAACATTGGTTAGGAGGTGTAGGTGTGCAACGTCATGGTGTGACCTTGATATATATCTTGTGCGGGCTATATATCAGAAACCATAAGGTGTAGGAAGTTAATACTTGGTAGGGACATTGTTTAGGGTTTGTAGGTATGCAGCATCGTGGTTTAACCTTGATTTGACCTTTGTCCTTGCCGTAGTGACCTTGATCTATAAAATCTTGCCCTGGCTATATCTCAGAAACCGTATGGCATAGGAAGTTGATACTTGACAGGAACATTGGTGGGGGATTTTAGGTGTGCAACGTCATGGTGTGACCTTGATTTGACCTTTGACCTCGCTGTAGTGACCTTTACCTTTAAAATCTTGCCCGGGCTATATCTTGGAAACGGTAAGGTGTAGCAAGTTTATACTTGGGTAGGGACATTGGTTAGGAGGAGTACGTGTGTATCGTCATGGTATGACCTTAATTTGACCTTTGACCTTGCCATAGTGACCTTGATATATAAAATCTTGTCTGGGCTATTTCTTGGATTCCATAAGGTGCAGAAGGTTGACACTTGGTAGGGACATTGGTTAGGGGGTGTATGTAAATGTATGTGTGCATGATGGTGCGACCTTTTTGCTCTTCCAAAGTGTGTTCACCTGCCATATTTGAGACATCTTTCTCTTATGACAATGATATATGGATTGCTGCAACTGATTATTATATGTACATTTACAAAATTGTGCTATTTCCATTGACATCTAGTCTCCAGTTTATAAATTTTACAGCATCATAATTTTTAGTTTACTGATTAATGCGTCATCTTGCTATTGAATTGTCTTGTTTTAATACTTCATCTTTAGATACATTTCCTTTCTCTTAGACATTATTTTCTCTACTTAAACATTATTTGGACCTTTATATAGCTGACACTGCACTGAAAGTATCCCGATCTTTGTACTGTTTCACTATTTCTCTATCTCATGGTGTTCAAAAATATTTTCCCCAGGCTGTGGGGTACGGGCTTCTGTGATGCTATTTTTTGTTTTGTAACATATGTAGTTTGTCTGAAATATAGTTGTTATTATGTTATTATTCATATAATTTAGTGTTTTCTGTCTTTATGCCAGGTTACTATGCACTGAGAGCTCTGAGAACTGAGAAGTTCTTTGCTTACTGGGGCACAGACCTCACCCCTCAGTGTACACCTCTGGAGTGTGGCCGTGAATACAGGGTCAAGTTTGAGGTAATGTGTTGTACTATCCCTGTGTATATCTGTGCTACTAACACATTTTCATGAATACTCAGTCTATGTCCTTCAAGTAAAAGTGTCACTTTTATTGCGTTAATACATCCTATCCAATGGACAAATGCTATTCCGGTCGACGCGACCGGCTCGCCAAACGTCAGAAAAAGACGTCCTGTGTTTCCACCGGCCAGCCGGTCCTAGTACTAGTGCACTCGCCAGATGGAGTGTCGAACCCCTTTCCTGTATAGACAGCGTGACGTCATAGCATCTTTTTCGTTTGGCGCGAACTAGTGTACAAGGATATTATTTTATCTGCAATATTGTAAGAAATTCAACAGTTACTTTGTTTACGGATACGTAAATTTACTACCATTGTGTTACGGATACATCATGTCATCTCCTGGAAAGGGTAAGGAACCTTGTGTTTCAGATCCACAGACGTCTAACTGCCAGATATGTAATAGCGTAAGCCTCACGTCTGATCTACTCCAGCAATTAGCTACACCTTCTTATAAGCTTAAAAAAGAAAAGCGTGAAGCTAAGCTTACTGAGCCAGCCCCTTCCCAGGATTCTGAACAACTTGTCGACCCGTCAAACGTGTCTGTTATTGGGGTCATTGACGCGCAGGGATCTGTGAAATCTCCTGCTGTAGGTCCCCCGCCTGATAAGAAACCTAAGAAAGACAATAAGATCAGTAAGAAAGAAAAATCTCCCTTTACAAAGGTTCCTAAACACAGCACTGATGAGAAATTTGCAGAAATGGATAGCAAATGGTCGGAGCGCTTCAGTCATGTGGAAGCTTTGATAATGGCTAAAAGTTTTGAACCGACCTTTTCTTCAAAGGTGAAAGTTACACCGACCCATTCACCTCCTCATGATATTGAGAACATGGCTGAACCATTCATCCGACCTTCTACTTCAAAGCTTACTGGAACTGGCTTCTCTGCAGAAAAGCATCAGCTGACCAGTCAAGCAGAGACCAGTCAACATACTTCTACAACTAAGCTTTCTGGTACAGGCTTCTCTGCTAACAAGCATCAGCCGACCAGTCAAGCTAGATCTCGCCGACCGACCTCCACTGCAGGGTTTACTGGAAAGGGCTCCTCTGCTATTGTGCATCAGCCTACCAGTCAAACCAAAGTCAACCGACCGACACCAGCTACCGACCCTTCAACCGACCCTCACTCTGCAAGAGAAGGTGATATTAACCGACCTTATTCTGACTGGCCTGCTGCTACCGACCAGCCACTGTCATCTGAACCGGCTGACACCGGCTCCCCTGCTCTTCACAGGTCTAGACGTGATAGCATATCCAGTCTGTCATCTGAGGCCGGTAGCATGTCGGATAACTCACCACTGGATTTATACCCTGAAGAAGGGGAGTTATCTGAGGACCCGGATCAGTCTGTACCGGACCCGGACCAACCAGTGTCAGAAGAGCAGAATTATAGGGATACTATGCAGGGTATCCGCTCTTTCATGGGCTGGTCACACATCCCAGAACTGGACAATACAGCTTCCACGTCAGATGATAACCCTTTTGCAGGGCCCAAGACTGTAACCCCTGGCAAAGTGTCAGTTAAAATGCCTACTGAAGACTGGCTATGTAGGAAACTAGCCAAATTGAATCTCACCTTGGTTGAGGGTTATCCCTCCCGTGGATCAGAAGCCAGTGGGCTAGCTAAAGATGTTTTTCTGAGACCAGCCAGAACCCAGTCCAAATGGTATGGACTTCACTCCGACCCTAAGGCTGAATCTTCACAGGTTTCATCTTGGAATGTAGATGCTTCCAAACTTAACAGCAGCTATAGTCGTATAGCCAAATACACTGGCCTCTCTTCTACCCCACCAGCATCTCGCAGAATATCACAGGAAATGCTGCATAGATGGGAGAGATCTGCTAAGGAGACTTCAGTTATATGCAACCAAGCTGCAAGCTTTAACTGTTGTCTGTTCAAGGTTCAACAGAAGATGAAGGACCAGCTGAAGATTTTGAAGGCGGAAAGCAAAGGAAAGGGCTCGTCCAAAGCATCTGCAGCAGCTGAGGAACTGACCTATTTGATGGACTTTAACTCAAGCATTACACAGGCGGCTGCAAAATCCATGGAACATTTATCAGAATTTGTTTTTGTTACTATGGGTAACCTAACCCTTGTACGCCGAGATGCATATTTGAGCCACCTTAGAACCGGTATCAAGCCAGATACTCTAACAGCATTGAGATCAGCCCCCCTTCATATCTCAACTTTGTTTCCCGACTCAGTTATTAAGCGGGCAGAGGAGGATATAGCCCAGCTAGAGTCCAAGGGACATGCTGTTGGGTCACATAACAAAGGTCGGTACCACCCTTATGAAAGGCAAGATAAGAGGTCGGTTAACCGGGACTCCAGACCTGAGAAACCCGCATGGAAAACCATTGGCAGGAAGCAATTCAAGAGAGGTAGAGGACGTACCACCACCTTCTCATCATGACCAGCCAAGGGCCAGCAGTCGTATAAATGACAATTATTGTGTAACCAAGTTACAGCCACGACTGCTGGCCGAGAGCATACCACAGACAATAAACACTGGTTTAAATTTAAATGTAAAGCTTCCTGTTGCATCACATGTTCATTCTGCACCTGGGCATTCCCAAAAGAGAGAATTAAGTCCCGGGTCAGCAGGTTGTCATTACAAAAATTGCAAATTAAAGTCTGTGAATAGTGTTTCTTGTGTCACTCAATTGTCTTGTGCTCAACCTGTAACAAATGTCAAAAATGCTGCACCAAATCTGCCTGTAGGGGCAAGACTTCAGAACTTTTGGCAAACTTGGCTGGATCTGGGAGCAGGTCCAAAGGTAGTTCAGATCTTAAAAGAGGGTTACACCCTTCCCTTCCGGATCCGGCCAAGGCTCACAAGGTCACCCAAGGTTATCAGCTGCTATGTCAATCCCCACAGGAATAGCTACCTGTTGGAGGCATTACATCAACTCATAGCCAAAAATGCTGTAGAACTAGTAAGAAACCAAACTTCTCTGGGGTTTTTCAACAGACTATTTCTAGTCCCAAAACCCAACAACAAATGGCGACCAATCCTGGATCTGAGCAACCTGAATCTTTTCCTCAAGGCGGAGAAATTCAAGATGGAAACACCAGAAACCATCAGGACGTCCCTCCAACAAGGGGAGTGGGTTACCTCGATAGATTTCAAGGACGCCTACTTCCATATACCAATACAGGAACAGTCCAGGAAATATCTGAGATTTCATGTCCAGGGTCAGACATACCAGTTCAAAGCCCTACCCTTTGGTCTGTCCACAGCACCCTTGGAGTTTACTGTGATAGCAAAGGAGGTGAAACTGATGGCCAGTCACAAGGGTATAAGGATCCACCAGTACCTAGACGACTGTTTGGTGAGAGCCACATCCCACCAGGCTTGTCTTCAACATACTCAGAGTCTGGTGAGAATATGTCAAAAATTAGGCTGGCTGGTGAATTTGGAAAAGTCAGAACTGGTTCCAAAGCAGATCTTCGATTTTGTAGGTTACCAGTTCGACCTCCGGGCAGGTCGGGTCCGACCGACCCCAGACAGGTGGCAAAACCTTCAGGGCAAAATATTAGAAATAATGTCACTGCTACACTGTCCAGTTCGACAGTTCATGTCCCTGATAGGGTTGCTAACAGCCACAGAAAAACAAGTTCATCTAGGCCGGCTGCATATGAGGCCCATACAGTGGCACCTCAAGCAGCACTGGAGAATACCAGAGTCACTAGAAAAAGTGATTCCAATTCCCAGCTCCCTGCACCCTCATCTACAATGGTGGCTAAAGGAGGACAATGTCCTCACAGGTCAACCATTACACCCAATAAAGCATGCTCTGCAAATCTTTACAGACGCATCAAAAGAAGGGTGGGGCGCTCACTTAAACGAATTCACTGCCAGAGGGACTTGGTCACTGCCATAAAGCAAGTTGCATATAAATTATTTGGAACTCAAGGCAGTTTTTCTTGCCTTAAAAGAGTTTCAAAACCTCTGTACAGGCAAGATAGTACTTGTGGCAACTGACAACACTACAGTGATGTCGTATATAAACAAGGAAGGAGGCATGAGGTCGGGCACACTCTGTGCGGCTGAATGTGGTAGCAGACAAGCTATCCAGACTGGGCCAGACCATTCAAACAGAATGGTCACTCCTTCCCGAGGTTTTCCAAGCTATATGCAGCAGGTGGCACCAACCTCAGATCTATTTGCCACGAGGTTCAACAACAAGTTACCTCAGTTTGTGTCACCAGTACCGGACTCCTTGGCAGTAGCAGTGGATGCACTCAGTCTGCCATGGGAGAATCTGGACGCATATGCCTTTCCACCAGCGGCCATCTTGGGCAAAGTGGTGGAGAGGTTGCAGGACTCCCCTTGCAAGAGAATCATTCTGATTGCTCCGGGGTGGCCCAACATGCCTTGGTTTTGGGATCTAGTGACCATGTCCAGTCAGATTCCACTGAGCCTGCCCAATCTGCCCAACCTGTTGACACAACCTTTCAATCAGATCCCTCACAGAAATCTGACAAACCTAAATCTCCATGCATGGCTCCTAGAGCCACAGCGATCAAGGAGCAGGGCTTCTCTGAAGCAGTGGCAACAAGGATTGAGGCTCCTCAAAGAGGATCAACCAGATCAGTCTATAAGGCAAAGTGGGCCATTTTTACAAAGTAAAAAACTAATCAGGTGGACTTCAAGGCACCCCCAGTATAGTCAATTGCTGACTTCCTTATGTACCTTTTTGAGGACAGGAAGCTACAGCCCAGCACCATTGATGGCTACAGGTCAGCCATTGCTGATAAACTGGGAAATTCAGCTCTCAACATCAGCAAAGATGAAAATCTCACTCGTCTCTTGGATAGTTTCCATAGAGACAGACCCAAGGGTAGAAGGGGTATCCCTTCCTGGAACCTATCTCTGGTCTTACACCAGCTGACAAAGGCTCCATTTGAACCAATCAAGGAAGCTTCCTTGAAGTATTTGACCTTCAAGACTGTCTTCCTATTAGCCCTGGGGTCAGGCAAACGCAGAAGTGAGATTCATGCTTGGCAAAACAGAAATATCAGACACCAATCTGACTGGTCAAAGGTGTCCCTGTACCCATCTCCCAGCTTTCTTTCCAAGAACCAGCTGGCCAAAGAGGGTCCAGACTGTGTGGCCCCAGTGGTGATACCAGCCCTGGCCCCAACCCTGGATAGATCCCTCAAGTCTGATAGGTCACTCTGTCCAGTCAGAGCGTTACGCTACTATTTGGACAGGACCTCAGACCTCAGGGCAGAATAAAGAGCTGGTCTTTGTCTCCTTTAAGAAAGGCTTCGACAAAGATATCTCAGCTGCCACTATCTCCTCATGGATCAAACAAACTGTGATCCTATGCTATGAGCTCTCAGACCAAGAGGCCCACACTCTGCATCAGGTCAAAGCCCATGATGTCAGGGCCTTTGCTGCTTCTAAGGCATTCCAAGCTGGAATTTCCTTGGAACAGATCTTGTCAGCATGTCATTGGAAGTCACACAATACCTTCACACAATTTTATCTGAAGGATGTGGCTTGGGCTGACTCTGAGCTCTATCACCTGGGACCTGTAGTGGCTGCTCAGCAGATCCACAAATAACCCAGGGAGGGAGGAGATGTTGTAAATATGTAAATATGTAAATAGTGTACATATATATATAAAAAAAAAACAAAAAAAAAACTGTGCTTTGCTTCCTTCGGGAAGTTTATTTCTTCTTATTATGGGACTGAACTCAGCCCTCTCTTCTCTACCTCAGAGCAGGTCTGTAAAAAAGGGGGGGGGGGGAATTGGTTGACCGGTTTCCGGTAACCTACTGTAGCCTTAAGGGTCTGACCTCAAGGTCGACCCAGGCCTGAAAGGAAAATTTGTTAGTTCTGTTATGAGTTCATCTAAGTCCCTAGTAGCTTACCCGCCGACCAGGCGGTAGTTATTCAGCATTTGTCCATTGGATAGGATGTATTAACGCAATAAAATTGCAAATTTAATAAGTAAATTAAATTTTTATAAGTTAATACCCTATCCAATAGACACACAAGACCCTCCCACTGACCCCGCTATCAGCTTACTAGAGGTCTAATAGATTTAGACAACGAAAAAGATGCTATGACGTTACGCTGTCTATACAGGAAGGGGGTTCGACACGCCATCTGGCGAGTGCACTAGTACTAGGACCGGCTGGCCGGTGGAAACACAGGACGTCTTTTTCTGACGTTTGGCGAGCTGGTCGCGCCGACCGGAATAGCATTTGTCCATTGGATAGGGTATTAACTTATAAAAATTTAATTTACTTATTAAATTTGCATTTTATTGCGTTAATACATCCTATCCAATGGACAATAGCTTATCCGGTCGGCGCGGACCGGCCCGCCAAACGTCAGAAAAAGACGTCCTGTGTCTCCACCGGCTAGGCCGGTCCAGTACTGTGCACTCGCCAGATGGCGTGTCGTACTTCCTTCCTGTCTAGACAGAGTGACGTCATAGCATCTTTTTCGTTTGGCGCGTGGCTGTGCACAAGGAAAAATTTACTCTGCCAGATATTTTGTTTTTCACATCGGACATTTTATTCTAGTGATATTTTTTCTACATATATATTCTGCATAAACAACATGGCTTCTCCTGGCCAGCATAGAGGGAAGTGTGGGCACGCTATGGCCCTTTTTGACACTCACACACACTGTGCTCGTTGCAGAGAAAAGGGTAAGGGCCAAGATTTTTGTGTCGAGAATCCTAATTCTGCTGATAAGTGCCCTATTTGTATTACCTTCACCAGTGATCAACGTCTTCAGCTTGCAACACCTGCTTATAAAATCAAAAAAGAAAAGCGTGAAGCTAAGGCAGCTGATTCTACGCCTTCTAAAGAGACTGAAGAATTTGTGGATCCGGCCAGTGTGGCCGTTATTGGGGCTATTGATAGTCAAGGCACTGTTAAGTCTGCTGCTTCCGCCCCACCACCAGAGAAAAAGCTTAAGAAGGAATGCAAGAAAGACCTTAAGAAGGTAAAATCTCCCTCTACCACTGCTTCTTCCAGCCAACCGACCCCTGATGAACGTTTCAATGAACTAGACAACAAATGGTCGGAACGTTTTAGTTGCTTAGAAGCCCTCATTTTGACCAAGAGTTTTGAACCTACCTTCACTGCAGATGTTAAAGTGGCTCCGACCCACTCACCTCCACAGACTCAGAATGTATCTGAGCCATTCATCAGACCTTCAACTTCTTTGCTTCCTGGTTCTGGCTCCTCTGCTGAAAAGCATCAGCCAGCCAGTAAAGCAATTACCAGCTCTCAGACATCTTCAATTCAGTTTACTGGTACGGGCTCCTCTGCTAATAAGCATCAGCCGGCCAGTCAAACTAAGAGCAGCCGACCGACTTCAGCGGTTAAGTTTCCTGGACAGGGCTCCTCTGCTCCCCAGCATCAGCCTGCCAGTAAAACTAAATCTCACCGACCTAGCACTATGGATAGTGGTACCGACCCTCAGGACACTCACCGACCACTGGCTACCGACCGGTCACTGTCCTCTGATCCTACTGACACCGGCTCACCGGCTTTACATCAAACCAGAAGGGATAGCATATCTAGCTTGTCATCAGGGGCTGATAGTTTGTACGACCAACCCCCTCTGGACTTATATGCAGAGGAAGAAGGTGAACTTTCTGAAGACCCGGATCAACCGGTTGCCGACCAGGATCAACCAGTGTCGGAGGAACAAAACTACAGAGACACTATGCAAGGCATACGTTCTTTTATGGGCTGGTCCAACATCCCTGAACTGGATAATACCACAAATATCTCCGACGATAACCCTTTTGCAGGGCCCAAGACTGCTCACCCAAGCAAGGTTTCGGTAAAAATGCCGACTGAAGATTGGTTGTGCCGCAAACTAGCCAAGTTAAACCTTACTCTAGTGGAGGGCTACCCTACCCGCGGATCTGAACCAGGTGGTCTGCCCAAAGATGTTTTCCTCAGACCGGCCAGATCTCAAGCTAAATGGTACGGGCTCCACACGGACACTACAGCTAACCCGTCTCAAGTCTCACATTGGTCTACCGACTCCTCAAAGTTGAACAGCAGTTATGGCCGCATAGCAAAGTACACGGGATTGTCTTCCACCCCACCAGCTTTCCGTAGGATTTCACAAGAGACCTTACGTCGGTGGGAGAGATCAGCTAGGGAGGCATCCGTCATATGCAACCAAACGGCGAGTTTTAACAGGTGCCTGTTCAAGGTACAACAACAGATGAAAGACCAACTTAAAATTGTAAAATCAGAAAATAAAGGCAAGGGCTCCACCAATTTGACTGCAGCAGCTGATGAACTGAATTACCTTATGGATTTCAATTCCAGTATATCCCAGGCAGCAGCAAAAGCCATGGAACATTTATCAGACTTCGTCTTCGTGTCCATGGGAAATCTCACTCTTGTACGCGGGGATGCCTACCTCGGCCATCTTAGGACCGGAATCAAACCGGACACCTTGACAGCCTTAAGGTCAGCACCTCTCCATATTGCCACCCTATTTCCTGAATCCGTGGTTAAGAGGGCTGAAGAAGACATAGCCCAGTTTGAGTCCAAGGGACACTCAACCTCTTCTCATAACAAGGGTCGGTACCACCCGTATGAACGGCAGGACAGGAAATCAAGTTATAAGGATTCAAGGTCGGATAAACCAGCTTGGAAGACGATCGGCAAGAGAAACTTCAAGAGAGGCAGAGGTCGTGCTTCCACCTACTCATCCCGACCAGCCAAGGGCCAGCAGTCATATAAATGACAATCACTCTGTAACACAGGCCAATGTAAGACTGCTGGCCCGGAGCTCACAGACACTAAAAACTTTAAATGCAAAGCATCCTGTTGTTTTTCATGTTTCTTCTGCGCCCGGGCACTCACAAAAGAAAGAGCTAAGTCCCGGGCAAGCAGAATGTTATCCAAAGAGCTGCTCATTAAAATCTGTGAAAAGTGTTTCTTGTGTCAATCAATTGTCTTGTGTTCATCATGCCATAAATGTACAAAATGCTGCCTCAAATCTTCCTGTAGGGGCAAGGCTTCAAAACTTTTGGACAGTTTGGTCTCAAATGGGTGCCGGGCCCAAGGTACTTCAAATCCTAAAACAGGGCTACACCCTCCCCTTCCGGAACCGACCCAAGCTCTCAAGGTTTCCCACAGTCATAAGCCGCTTTGCCAATCTTCACAGGAACAGCTACCTGTTAGAAGCATTGCAACAGCTTATAAACAAAAATGCTGTGGAACGGGTCCACAACCAAACATCTCTAGGGTTTTTCAACCGACTATTTTTAGTTCCCAAACCTAACAACAAGTGGAGGCCCATCTTAGACCTAAGCAATCTGAATCTCTTTCTCAAGACCGAGAAATTCAGGATGGAAACACCGGAAACCATCAGAACATCCCTCCGGCAAGGGGAGTGGGTAACCTCAGTAGATTTCAAGGATGCCTACTTCCACATACCTATACAGGAACAGTCCAGGAAATATCTCAGATTCCATGTTCAAGGTCAGACATATCAATTCAAGGCTCTTCCCTTTGGTCTTTCCACAGCTCCCATGGAGTTCACAGTGGTAGCCAAGGAGGTGAAGTTGATGGCCGGTCACAAGGGTATAAGAATCCACCAGTACCTAGACGACTGGTTGGTAAGGGCCAAATCCCACTCAATTTGCTTACAAAACACACAAACCCTAGTCAGAATATGTCAGAAACTAGGTTGGCTAGTGAACTCAGAAAAATCGGAACTGGAGCCAAAACAAGTCTTCAACTTTGTAGGTTACCAGTTCGACCTCAGATCCAGCCGGGTCAGACCGACCCCGGACCGGTGGCAAAGCCTGCAGGACAAAATAAAATCACTACTGCTTCTACCGGCCTGTCCGGTCCGGCAGTTCATGTCCTTAATAGGCCTACTAACGGCCAGAGAGAAACAAGTTCATCTAGGCCGACTACACATGAGACCCATACAGTGGCATCTCAAAAACAATTGGAGGGTACCGGAATCTTTAGAGAAGATCATCCCTCTACCCAGATCCCTGCACCCACACTTACAATGGTGGCTAAACGAAAGCAATGTGCTTCAAGGTCAACCATTACACCCCATAAAGCATGCTCTGCAAATGTTTACAGACGCATCAAAAGAAGGTTGGGGCGTTCATTTAAACGAGCTCACTGCAAGGGGGTCCTGGTCAGTTCCGGAAAGCAAGCTGCACATAAATTACTTGGAACTGAAAGCAGTCTTTTTGGCTTTGAAAGAGTTCCAAGACCTCTGCACCGACAAAATAGTCCTAGTGGCCACAGACAATACCACAGTGGTGGCTTACATAAACAAAGAAGGAGGCATGAAGTCGGGCCCACTGTGTGCCCTACTGTGGAGAATCTTGACATGGTGTTCCCAAAGAAAAGTGACTCTAAAAGCCCGGCATATCCCAGGCCATCTAAATGTGATAGCAGACAAACTATCCAGGCTGGGTCAGACCATCCAAACAGAGTGGTCCCTCCTTCCGGAAGTCTTTCAACAAATATGCAATCAATGGCACCGGCCTCAAATAGATCTATTTGCCACGAGATTCAACCACAAGTTACCTCAGTTTGTCTCTCCAGTACCGGACTCCCTGGCTGTAGTAGTGGATGCACTTACTCTGCCATGGGACGATCTGGATGCATACGCCTTCCCACCGACTGCCATATTGGGCAAAGTGGTGGAGAAGCTACTGGACTCCCCGTGCAAGAGACTCATCCTGATTGCCCCGGGGTGGCCCAACATGCCTTGGTTTTGGGACTTAGTGACCATGTCCAGTCAGGTCCCTCTCAGCCTGCCCAACCTGCCCAGTCTGCTAACACAGCCCTTCAATCAGATCCCTCACAGAAATCTGACAAATCTAAATCTCCATGCCTGGCTCCTAGAGCCTCAAAAATCAAAGAACAGGGCTTCTCTGAGGCAGTGGCAGCAAGAATTGAGGCTCCTCAAAGAAGATCAACCAGATCAGTCTATGAGGCAAAGTGGACCATTTTTACAAAGTGGTGCGACGCTAATCAGGTGGACTTCAGGTCACCACCTGTAAAGTCAGTGGCTGACTTCCTAATGCACCTCTTTGAGGACAAGAAGTTACAGCCCAGCACCATTGATGGATACAGGTCTGCCATTGCTGATAAACTGGGTAATACAACAGTCAATATCAGCAAAGATGATAATCTCACTCGTCTCTTGGAAAGTTTCCACAGAGATAGACCCAAAGGGCGGAGAGGGATTCCCTCCTGGAACCTTTCCCTGGTGCTACACCAGCTGACAAAGGCCCCTTTTGAACCTCTCAGGGAAGCATCTCTGAAGCACCTGACCTTCAAAACTGTCTTCCTTTTAGCCCTAGGCTCTGGCAAAAGAAGGAGTGAGATCCATGCATGGCAGCACAAGAACATCAGACATCAGTCCGATTGGTCTAAGGTGTCTTTGTTTCCATCTCCCAGCTTTCTTTCCAAGAACCAGCTGGCCAAAGAGGGTCCGGAGAGTGTAGCCCCAGTGGTCATACCAGCCCTGGCTCCTACTCTAGATAAATCCCTCAAGTCTGACAGATCCCTTTGTCCAGTCAGAGCCTTGCGCTACTATTTGGACAGGACTTCAGACCTCAGGCAGCACAAGGAGCTAGTCTTTGTCTCCTTCAAGAAAGGCTTCGACAAAGACATCTCCCCTGCCACTATCTCCTCATGGATCAAGCAAACTGTGATCCTATGCTATGAGCTCTCTGATCATCAAGCCCACACCCTACATCAAGTTAAAGCTCATGATGTTAGGGCTTTCGCTGCTTCTAAGGCCTTCCAGTCAGGAGTCTCCTTGGAGCAGATCCTTTCAGCCTGCCACTGGAAATCTCATAATACCTTCACTCAATTCTATCTGAAGGATGTGGCTTGGGCTGACTCAGAGCTCTACCATCTTGGTCCTGTTGTGGCTGCTCAGCAGATCCACCAACAGACTGGCACCTAGAGGAGATCTGTACCTATGTATATAGTTGTACATATTTGTATATATTGCACATATAGTTAAGAAGCAACAAAAAAAAAAAATCTCACGTACTTCCTCCGGGAGGCTTAATTTTATGGGACTGAACTCATCCCTCTCTTCCCCTACCTCAGAGCAGGTCTGTAAAAAAAGGGGGGGGGCAAGGTCGACTCTGACGGTTCCAGTCCGGTTAACCGGATGATGATATTCGACCAGAGCCTTAGGGGTTTTTGACTTCAAGGTCTACCCAGGCTTCAAGACGGAGTTTTCATTATCTCTATCATGAGTTCACACAAGTCCCTAGTAACTTACCCGCCGACCAAGCGGTAGTTATTCAGCTATTGTCCATTGGATAGGATGTATTAACGCAATAAAATTGCAAATTTAATAAGTAAATTAAATTTTTATAAGTTAATACCCTATCCAATGGACACACAAGACCCTCCCTCCGACCCCGCTATCAGTCTACTAGGGGTCTAATTGGTTTAGACAACGAAAAAGATGCTATGACGTCACTCTGTCTAGACAGGAAGGAAGTACGACACGCCATCTGGCGAGTGCACAGTACTGGACCGGCCTAGCCGGTGGAGACACAGGACGTCTTTTTCTGACGTTTGGCGGGCCGGTCCGCGCCGACCGGATAAGCTATTGTCCATTGGATAGGGTATTAACTTATAAAAATTTAATTTACTTATTAAATTTGCAAATTTATTTAATTTGTCAATAATTTTAAAATGTGGCTTTATGTCAGTGACCCCAAATAAGTAAAGATGTTTATGCATCTGTTTGCGCCTTAATGTGAAAGTATATATAATAAAAAAAATCAGCCTCTGCTGACATCAAACACATTTGGTTGAAAAATGTTATGTGGTATGAAAGACAAAAAAACGTAATATAATTAAATAAGCTTCACTTACACAAGGACTAATATAATTCTTATTTCTGTGTTTTAAAATAGTAAACCACACTCATTTTTGGTCTGTACCACTCTGATGTACAAAGTATGACAACCTTCAATCCAATATATAACCAATGCCAACTACTAGTCTCAGTAGAGAAACATTATCTCCTCTGGAATGTACGCATGAACACTTTGTAAGTGTTCAAAACTTCCAATCTCAAAGGTTTATCCCTGCCTTTGGACATTTTACACAAAAGTATAACTAGGTGGATAATGTGGAATTTAATGCGATACAGTCGAGGGATCAGGATCTTAAATCGAATTCATCCATCAGGCATTCTACTTCATATCGACCACATATGCCTAGTGTCCGGGAATCACCCCAAATTTTGTGGATCAATAAATGATTCATTTTGATGACCAGTGATTGAATCAAAATCAGTTATGCTCCTTATTTATGATGTTGTTGATTCATTAGCTGAAAAGAACTTTCTATGAGGGGTATACATTAGTTGCAGAGTTTGAAATATGGTTAAAAACAGTTGCATATTTGGTTACTAATAGGAGAGAAAGGTTTCTGTAAAATAATTGAAGAATTAAATCGTGAATGACTGACCACAGTGCTACATTGTCACCTTCCATTAATTGAGTGCACATCAAATCAATCCACCGCTAGCCCATCCTTTACCCAGCATGATTCAATATGTTGGTGGTAAGATACACCCCTTATACACTTGTAACCTAGGTGTCAGTTTATTTAAATTTTCTATGAAAATAACTGTCCAGCATAGTAGTGTGCATACTTATTACTTTCAAATGCTCTTTTTTACTTTTATTTAGATGGGCAACTTCATTGGCCATGAAGCTCTGAGCAAGCAAAGGGCACTAGGGATAAAGAAAAAGCTGGTGCAGTTTCTTATAGAAGGTCATGACCTTGACAATGACCTTTGGCCTTGGGGAGGTGAGCCGATCTATCGCAATGATAAATTCTGTGGCACCACAACTTCCACTGCATATGGTTTTACACTAGACCGCCACGTGTGTCTGGGCTATGTAAGAGACATTGATGAGTCGACTGGAGAGGAAAGATACGTTAATAATGAGTTTGTTTTGGCCAGAGATGCCAAGTATGAAATAGACATAGCTGGTGAGCGCTTCCCCCTGAAGGCAAACATCTACCCACCGAAACTTAAATCTGCAGCTCTTGTGATAGACAAGCCACAACAGCAGTCAACTAGTAGTATATTTTGATGTGGATCCAGTGTGATGATTATTTGAAGAGATCAGTACTAGGGCCTCTATTATACATAGTATTTGGTGCTGGTTGAGACTGGCTTCCACTTATTACCTGTGAACATACAGCATTTATTTGTGATGTTGGGAACTCGAAGCTGATGGCACTTGTATCAAGTGTTGACATATACTGGTTCAAATGTGTATTTGTACACAGTCTCCCACAGTGTAAACTGTGTTAAAACCAGAGCTGTTGCAGAGTAGTGGTTTGGTTGATTGCTTATTTTAAAACCGGTTCCTGAAAGTGGAAATTCAATGAAAAATCTGGATATGTTTGATATAGTAAACGCTGTGTCATGAGCTGTCAAAATGTGTACATAAGTTACATATAAACTGTGTTATGCTTTTTGAAGAGTTTTCACTTACGAAATCAGTAATATCTTTACAGAATACAATAAAATTATAAAATGTTGTGAAATAATTTTTGTGGTTGAGCATTTTGGTAATCTTGTGTTAAACTATTGGAAATATGAGAAACTAGATACGGTTGTATGCAATACAGTTTGCTATCAATATTGAAGGTTGATTTCAGTAACAAGGCTGGTCATTTTGTATTTTTTTTAAATCGAATATAATTAAACAAGGCTCAAATACAGTTTGCTGATACTAAGTTTTTTTTAAGTGCTGATTAATTTGATGGTTAAGGTAATATGAGGGCAACCCCCCATACCCCCATATTTTCAAAAAGCATTAAACATATTTTATGGAAATATGTTTGGTTTTTTTTTTTTTTGGGGGGGGGATTTTTTTAAAGAAAAAAATGAAAAGAAGAGAGGTTAAAAAGGTTGGTACCAGCAAACTGCATTGTAGCCTAAAACAAAAAAGGGAAGCTTTTTATACTTTAGAAGTTGTTCAATATAAAGTTATTTCACCATATACTGAAACTTGTAGCTGTAGTTATTTTAAAGTATTGAAATTATACGAGTGTTCTACTCAGTGACATGTGAGTCAACACTTTGTTCTAAAAAATTTATAGATAATACAATCTGTTTCAAGTGGATTATCTAGAATTTACAGTGTTGTAATGGCTTTCTTGATTTTTGACTTGTGTAAGTGTGATCCAATCTTTGTATATACCCATAGATTTATTTATTTATTTGTTGTAAATTACATAGTGTATTACATTTTAACGCATTTAAAGACCTGTACATTAGTAGTGAGAGATAATCTGATAATAACGTTCAAACTAATGCGATATACCATGTCTTTACACCCCTGAAACAATCCAGTCCAATACAAAAGTATAGTTATTTTGAAGAATTATTCAAGTTTTAATATTTGATTAGTTAGTATCATCAGCCTTTACCCTTATAGAGCTCCAGCTAAAATGATCAGAATTTCCTTATTCCTGGTCAGATTATGAGTTTTTTCACTGATTTGTTCACACTAAAGAGGGCAATGGTCTGAGCATGTCCGATTGTACCAGATTGGGTACTACCAATTACTGCAATACTCTATTTATTACATGTTAATGTTTTCATCCAGTACTAGTTCTAATCTAGTCTAGTTTATGTATTAAACAGCATTATAGTTGCACTTTTGAAATAAGCATTAAACATTTGTAACTTTATTATGTGGAACACAGCTGATATCAAGTTTTATTTCTTTTTTTTTTTTTGAAAAAAAGAAATGTTTGCCAATTTTGCATTAAATCTTCTTGAATTTCCTTCATCAGATGTCATTTTTACTATCAAAAGTCTGGGGATAGGACCCAATGACAGAGGACCGCCATTTTAAGTGGTCATCCGAGCCACTATGTATCTGCCTGTACCTGGGATTGAACCCACGTCTTCTGTGTTCCTAGGCGAGTGTGTTACCCACTAGGCCACAGTGGGTATATATATCGCTGCAATGTCTCCAGCTGCATGTACTTGCATTGTACATTGAAGATGAAGATTCAAGCTGTGTGCTTTTTACTCTGTGTTGTATAATTGTACAAATACTCTTTTATTGTCATTACTAAATCCTGTCCAAATTCAGTGGTGCAGTGGAACCGCACTGGCTTCCCACCTATATAGTCAAAGGTTCAAATGACTGTTTGGCAAATTTGGTAGTTGCTTACCTATGTCCAGTAGCTTATAGTATAGAATGTTGAAGAGCTAATGGCCTCAAACCCCTGAACTGACTTAATAGGATTCTCTGTTCAATGTAAGCATGATTATTTTTGCAGTCCTGCTGAAACATTTGCTGTGTTTTGCTCAAGGAGGTAAATAGGTGTAGTGATACATGATATTTTATTATTTTTATTGCACAAGATATCCTAGCCTTATTCTCACTAGTTCTATAAATGACGTTATTTCATGCAAGGATATGGTTCATTTTAAATTAATGACATGAACACTTCATAAAATGCAGACCTAAAATACAATATAGATGTATCATTGTGCCTTAAAACATAGATGTATCATCATATATCATTTTTCTACAGATTCATAAATTATTATATTTGTTATTGACAGAAGTCACTTCTTCTTCCCTGGGAAAGGCATGCAAAAACTGGCCCTAAAAAGATTACAGGGTTTCACCCTTTTAGTAATTGACTTGAATAAAGCACTTTCCAGTGACCTTTGAATTGGTTATGTTGGAACATTCTCTAACATTTCAACTGAATCATAGATGTCACAACAACAAAAATATTATACTAGTGTAATCAATGTAATAGTAACGTTACTTATTGATGTGCAAGGCTATGATATTTACCTCTGTTGAGGAGGTTACGTATTATTGGTGTACCATTGCTTGTTTGCAAAATAACTCAAAAAGTTAAGAATGGCTTTTGAGGAAATTTTAAGGAAATATAAGCAATGGTGTAAGGAACCAATGATTAGATTTTGATTTTGATCTAGATTATTGTCTGGATCCGGGAATTTTTGAAAAAAAAATTTTTAATTTTTGCACTCATAAGCAATATTGGAGGTGTTGGACCTTGCCGAGACATGCACTTTTCATGTACCCTTGTTAATTTATGCAAAGACAGTAATTTGCTACATGTTGTTTGTATGACATTTGTGATTCAGTTTTTTTTGTGTTTTGATTCTGTAAATATAAAATTTAATGGATTTTGAAGGCCAGTATGCCCCAAACTGATTCAGTACTATCCAACACTGTACAAACCATTATTATAAAGACCAGAAGTGCACAGGCAACGAAAACGATTCTCTGTGCATTCAATCAACGGGCCAAAATAGGAGAACAAATGCCTGCTAAAAACCCAAAGTGCTATTTCGAATTGCTCAGTTGTATGTTGGTAGTAAATTTGTCTGCTTTTACGAGAGTGATCATGCATTCAAAACAATATGGCCGCTTCCTTGTTTAAAGGGATATTTCTTTAAAGCAGGTAGGCCGGTCTTTACAATAGCAATAAATATCTCATGCTCGGGCATTTCTTTCGCTATTTATGCCCGGCAAAAATTCTTTCACAATGCCCTCATGCCTTACGGCACTCGTGCATTATTTGAATCTTTGCTGGGTATAAAAAGCTTAACAAATGCCCTCACAGTCTGTATTTTTTCCTACAGTGAAGTTGGAGCTGCTATAACATAACTTGTTGATACAGACCCATGAAAAATATGCTTAAGACATCATCTATACTTAAAAGAATTCTCCAACTTTTATAGTGTTATACAAGTTGAAATTTTCACTAAACATTAATTTTAGCTGTTTTATGTAATGATCTTGGATGGTAAAAATTCATTCCTAGTGAAACTTTAGAAACCATTGATTAATGAAAATTTATTTCAGTGAGTTTCTTATAACTGAAGAATTGCTAATTGGTGAATTTTTTCTAGCTAGAATTTCTCCTTTTCCAGTATCATCAGCATATACAACAGAATGTTTCATTATCCTTATTTGTGGTCAGATTTGCAAGGTTTCTTCATCATTTTTATCAATTTATAAGATGGCTCATATCTAAATATGTCACATCTAATGTATGGGATAAATTTGGTGTGTATAAAACAGTTGTATAAAAATGCAGTATTGTATGAATTGTCCTATATTTGTCCTATTTTGATGAACCTTGCATTTATGGCTTCTTGTATCTTTGAATGTTTCACCACATGAATTTCTGTTGTGGATCCCGATATATTTTCTTGGTTTTTTTTTGTGTGTGTGTGTTTTTTTTTTTTTTCGTGACTTAAAACTAATTTTTTACATTTAATTATGATGATGGTGAAATTAAATGAACTTAAATGTGATGTCGTGATCTATCATCATTTTGATACCGGTGTTTTTGGTGAAGTATTGCACTTTTTATTACAAATGTATCCCAATTTGTTTGCGTACATGTTGCAGTGTTTTAAATTAACTGTTATAATTTGTTTTCGTTAACTGAGGAGTTATCCTCAAATAAAATTACTTATGAAAAACATGTCTCTTATTATGACTGTTTATTGCATACACAGTTCGGCCTATGCTATCTATCTAAAGCCTCCCACCTCTGAGGCCGGGGTTCGATTCCCGGCACGGCCTCAAATGGGAAAGCTGGTAGTTGCTTGCCGTTGGTCGCAGTTTACAGTACAGAACCCTAACGAACTGTATGTACTGGTTTCCTCTGCCCTCCCAACTACCCGTCGTGATATGACCTGCACAGTGTTAAAAGCGACGTAAAAACCAAATAAATAAATAAATCTATTTAAAGCAACAGTCCAAATGTCATATTATTTAGGTCAAATATTAGCCTTGCTTAAGGCCCATATGTGTATAATATGTTCAGAATAGGGGCAGAAATATTTGGCAGTCATAAGGTACGCATTCAGAATTTCAAAGCAAGAAGGCAAGCTCTCCAGAAGAAGGGCCTTGTAAACGTTGCACAGACTGTCTAGTTTTCTAGCCCTTCATGCCAGGACCATAAAATGACCATTTAAAAGTCAGTACATGTATGAGTACATTATAGAAACTGAAACTCCATTATCTGAACTGAAAACTTTCCCGAACTGCAAAGGAACTTGAGCCTTCAGCAAGGCTAGTCAAATATGGCACATTGTGGATAATAAGTATAATGATTTAAAATCCCCATTTCAAAACATCAAGGCCTGTATTCAATGAGTGATCAAGGTAAAAATTAACTCAAGGTAAGCTAAACATTGATCTAGATTAAGCTTTTATTTACAAAGAGGTTGAGCTGATTTTCTGACCTAAAGTGTAGCTTATCTTTTATCCAGCCATCAAAATGGATTAAATTTTGTATCATATATGTGGTTGAAACTTTCACACTTGATCCAAAAAAAAAATTCAGCTTAACTTTGTGAATTGCAATGTAAGCCAAAGATTAGCAGAGCCATTAAATGTTAGCTTTTGTCAAATTTTTGGCTTGGATTTATCCTTTTCTTTGTCGATACGCCCCCTGAGCATTGCATTAGATCTTTGTATCAGCTGGGCAAAAATGTTTAAACATCAACATAATCTGATTCTACTCTAATGGTTTGCAGGTATTGTATCTTCCCCATTAGAAAGTAACTCAGTGTGCTAAACTAAGAAAAGAATTGACAAAGGGGATAGTGGGGGGGCGATCTAGGTCAGAGAACCAGGGTTGTGGGTATAATAAGGGAACAATGTTAAGTGGTGAGGCTTGAATAGAAGAGGTTAGTCTTAAGATGTTACCTAAAACATGTAGCGTAAGGAATTTAAAATTTGCCAGGAATCTAAAATCCACCACCTTTTAAACCCAAGTTAGTTCTATGAAGAAAATGATGTTTTGTCTTAAACTTGTTTTTTTTTCAGTTTCACAAAACCTTAATCTAATATAAATTCAATAAATCTCACCTGAATTCTTGTATTTTATTAGTGTTTTTACATGTGGCAAATTTTAGGTATCTGGGAAATTTTAGATTTCTTACTCTGAGGGACTGGTTATTATATGGAAATGATTAGGGTACCAGAAGGTTGGTGTGTAATGGCTGAAGGAGTTGAGAAAATGTTTGTGCGAGTTGTGAACTTTAAGGTTGAGAGAGGGGACCTTAAGATACTTAATTTTGAGCAGTTACATGTGGTATTTCTTGATGAAGTGTAGGGATGGAGTTTTTGGCTGAGATCATCAGGTTGGCCATGTTTTAGAATTTTCTATGTGATCAGCCCTATTTTGAACTGTACACTGTAATCTGCATTTAACTGGAAGCCAATGGAATTTTTAGACGAATTGAGTGTAACCAAGATTAGATTGATGAGTCTGACGTCCGTCTGTCAGTCCACATTTTCGTTTCCGGACTCTAACTCCAAAACGCTTTGTCCAATCGAATTCAAGTTTGACAGAGAGATAGATCACCATCATAGCTAGGTTCCTTTCGAAACTAGTATAATTCTGTCCTTTTATTGCACTACAATAGCTGAGCATGTGGAACTGAATGCTTTCTCGGGAGGCCGCAGGCATTCGGCCAACGTTCAAGAAAAATGGACGCATAATAGTGGCGAGATGCCTTGGAATCAAGGTGACCCCAGTAGTGATGTAGCCATGCACTTCCTCTTTTCGAGTTGGCCGCGAATATGGAATCTGTGCCTTTTTATTGTAAGGAGAGAGATTTAATTTTATATGGATATACGTGTTACTGGATACTGAAACTACATCAGTTTCTTTATTTTATATCATAGAATCTTAATTTTGTGACAATTCACAGATAAGTATTTTTAACATATTTTACAACTTAAAATCCATTTCCGGGTTCAAGTTGTAAAGAAACAGTGGGTGGCAATGACTCGTGTATCTGGCTTTTCCACAGGAATATATGCCTGTCGAAATAAAATAAAATATTTAACCCCTATCTGCTTCATTATTTGACCATTTTAAGGGTTTAAAATATATAAATTAAGCACAAAATGAGTCCTTGTTGAAAGAAATCATACAGAATGGTCATTGCATCCACAGGTGTTCAACAGATCTGTCTAAGTGGTTCATCCCTCATGTAGACCTATTTGCCACTCATCTGAACCACTAACTGCCACTGTATGTGTCTCCAGTCCCAGACCAAAATGCTTGGGACATAGATGCTCTAAACATAACTGGTCGGGTCTCACTGCTTATGCTTACCCTCCTACGGCTCTCCTTCACAAGGTGATCCAAAAATCAGGCAGTTTATTTGCCTGATCATTGTAATAGCCCCAGGCTGGCCAGGGATGCCCTGGTTTTGGGACCTAGTGCAGCTCTCAACAGAGATCCCACTTCAGCTTCTAGTGTCAACAACTATTCTCAAACAGTCCCACAACTATATGTTTTCACAGCAATCCACAACATCTCCACCTCCACGCCTGGTGTCTAGGAGTGGACAGCTCCAAGAACAAGGCTTCTCTGTGGAGGTGGCAGAGAGAATTGCTGCCCCTCAAAGGTCATCAACAAGGACCATCTACAAGTCAAAAGTGGGCCCTATTTGAGAAATGGTGCAGAGAAAATTCGGTGAAACAAGTCTCAGATTTTTTCGTATACCTATACCAATTTCTAAACAGGCTCCCTTCGACCATTGACGGTTAGAGAAGGGCCATTGTTGACACCTTGGGCCCAGCTGGGCACCATATTCTCCAAGCTCTGACCTTAACAGGTTACTCTCTAGTTTTCTCAGGGATCATCCCTAAGTTCCAGGAATCTTCCAAAATGTAACCTTTTCAGTCGTGCTTAATGAGCTCACAAAGGCACCCTTTGACCCTATGAAAGACACAGACCTCAAACATCTTCTCTCCCAAACTGCTTTCTTGCTAGCTTTGGCCTCCGGCAAGTGCTGCAGAGAAATCCATGCCTGGGTTGCAAACAAGTATCTAATTTAGGCCAATGGGAAAAGGTTACCTTGTTCCCCTCTTCAGATTTTGTAGCCAAAAACCAACTACCTACCAACCCTTAAGGGCTGCCGGGGTATTTTTTTCACCCGTGGTGTCTGGATGGCAGGTGGCAGGAAAAAGTTTGTCCAGGCTGTATCTCAGAAACCATAGGGTGTAGGAGGTTGATACTTGGTAGAGACACTGGTTAGGGGGTGTAGGTGTGCAACGTCATGGCGTGACCTTGATTTGACTTTTGACAGTGACCTTGAGTTTGAAAATCTTGTCTGGGCTGTATCGCGGAAACTGTAAAGTGTAGGAAGTTGATACCTGGTAGGGACATTGTTTTGGGGGTGTAGGTGTGCAACCTTGATTTGACCTTTGACCTTGCTGTAGTGACCTTGACCTTTAAAATCTTGTCTGGGCTATATCTCGTTAACCGTAAGGTGGAGGAAGTTGATGCTTGGTAGAGACATTGGTTTGGGGGCGTAGGTGTGCAACGTCATTGTGTGATCTTGATCTGACCTTTGACCTTGCCATAGTGACCTTGACCTATAAAATCTTGTCCAGGCTATATTGCGAAAACCGTAAGGTGTAAGAAGTTGTTACTTGGTAGGGACATTGGTTAGATCTTACCGTAGTGACCTTGACCTATAAAATCTTGTCTGGGCTATATTTCAGAAACCATAAGGTGTAGGAAGTTGATTCTTGGTAGGGACATTGGTTAGGGGTTGTAGATGTGCAACGTCATGGTGTGACCTTGATTGGACCTTTGCTCTTGTCATAGTGACCATGAGTTTTAAAATTTTATCTGGGCTATTTCTTGGATTCCAGAAGGTGTAGAAGGATGACACTTGGTAGGGACATTGGTTATAGGGGATGTAGGTGTGCATGATGGTGTAACCTTTAACTTTGGCTCTGCCACAGTGTGTTCACCTGCCATATTTGAGACATCTTTCTCTTATGGCAAAGATATATGGATTGCTGCAACTGATAATTATATGCACTTTGACATAATTGTACCCTTTCCATCCACAGCTATTCTCCAATTAATAAATTTTACAGCTTCATAATTTTAAATTCTGAGTAATGCTGTCATCTTGCTATAGAATTGTCTTGTTTTAATACTTTGTCTTTACATAGTTACATTTTTCTTTCTCTGAGATGTTATTTTCTCTATTTAAACATTATTTGGAGCTTTATATAACTGACACTGCTCTGAAAGTATCGCGATCTTTGTACTGTTTCACTACTGCTATTTTTAATTCATTAAAAATCATGAAATTATACACTAAATCACTTATAACTTGAAAAGTTTTGCATTTAGAGCATTTTTGTTAAGATATATTGTTCAGTTACTTTTTCCATAGCTACAACTTTCTGACTTTTTTCAGTACCTTCCATGATGATTAAAATCTCTTGTAACTTGAAAACTATTGCATTTAGAGTATTTTGTTGAAATATGCTATTCACCTACTTTTGGTTCAGCTATAACATAGCACAATTTCAGACCTATAGCTCATTGCATAGCTGAGCAATAGCTATTTTGCAGTTCTCACTTTTGAGTAAATCACTTGTAACTTGAATGTATTGCATTTACAGTAATTTGTTAAATGTTATTGACCTGCTTTTGGGTCAGTCATAACATAGTAAAATTGCAGACCTGCACACGGTTTAGCTGAGCACTGGCTACTTTGATGTTATCCCTGTTGATTAAATCACTTGTAACTTGAAAACTATTGCAGTAAGAGTATTTTGTTTAGATATGTTTTTCACCTGCTTTTGGGTAAGCTATAACATACTAAAATTGCAGACCTGTAGCTCATGGTATAGCTGAGCAATGGCTACTTGGAGGTTCTCACTGTTGAGTAAAACACTTGTAAATTGAAAACTATTGCATTTAGAGTATTTTATGTAAATATGTTGTTCACCTACTTTTTGGTCAGTTATAACATACTAAAATTGCAGACATGTAGCTCATTGCATAACTGAGTAATGGCTAAGTTGAAGTTCTCACTGTTAAGTAAGTCACTTGTAACTTGAAAAATATCACATTTAGAGTATTTTCTTTAAATAGGTTTATTCACCTACTTTTTGGTCAGCTATTGTATAGTAAAACGGCAGACCTGTAGCTCATTGCATAGCTGAGCAATATCTACTTTGAGGGTCTCAATGTTGAGTAAATCACTTGTAACTTGAAAACTATTGCGTTTAGAATATTTTGTTTGAATGTGTTATTCATGTACTTTTAGGTCAGCTATAATATAGTAAAATTGCAGACTTGTAGCTCATGGAATATATGAGCAATAGCTATTTTGAGGTTCTCACTGTTGAGTAAATCACTTGTAGCTTGAAAACTGTCACATTTACGGTATTTTGTTCAAATATGTTTTTATCTACTTTTAGGTTTAACTTAGCAATAACATAGTAAAATTGCAGACATGTAACCCATTAAATAGCCAAGCAATAGCTATTTTGAGATACGTCTTTTTCTATTTTCACATACACTATGAAGCTCATAACACAAAGTCAGCTGACAAAGAGCCTGTTCACGGGCACGGATTGCTTGTTTATTTTGGCATCTCCAAATAAGTACGTACAAGTCATGTATCAGTTTATGAGACATACATTGCGTATGTATAAATGGTTAATATACATTGATTTGAGGGAAATCTGTTGTTTATTATTGTCAAATTTGCTGTAGAACTCATTCACAAAGAAACAATAAATAATATGTTTGCACATTGGCAATCGTATATCACAAATACTAGTATGCAGAAACAACAGCGTTCCCAATTATGGAACACACATATACACCTTTAAAAGTGCACAATTGTCATATAAAATAATGAAACCATATAACTCACCATCTGACAGTTTATCCTCAGAATTTAACTATATATACCAGTAAATATTGAGAATGTGCCACATATCATGTGATATTTTTATTTTAAATAGCACAACAGTCAAACATTTCAAGTAATTAGAAACACTTGGAAAAGTAACCATGAGCAAACGAGCACTAATATGCAAAATCAGAGTAGTATAGGCATAAACTTATGCTATATAAAAAGTGAAATGAAATGTAGCACAAATTTTAAAAGTCTTGTTTACCATATAAGTACTCTTGTTTAAAGATATGAAGCCATATAAGAGCCATGAATGAATGACAATTCAGAGATCGAGGTCTTGGAAATAGTTTATAGAAACTGTAAACTCCTCATAATCATTGTGTTATCAGATTAACCTAGCTTATTTTTCATGTAATTATATGTTGTGTACTTCATGGTGAGCATATTTTTAGGCATAAACATGTGTTAGAGTAACAAACTTTCAAAAATTGAACCTTGTAGGTATTTCTAACAAACATTTATAAAATTAATTATTTCAACAATATTATGAGGCTTTACTGTAAAGTATATGTTACAGAGTATTATCAGATATGCGAAGTTGTAACCTTAATTCATCAGTGTAGTTATGGTCTGTATAAGGATACTGCAAACTCTATCAGCCAAAGTACTGTATAATGATGATAACAATACACTACAACACCAGTAGTCTATGTTAATGTGCTACACATAATTCCTGGATATTACATTAATCCTACGTTGTAATCATGCAGTATGCAGGGATTAAAAAGGTGTGGCAGTACAGTTTCCTGTCAAGCTGGACAAGTGTCAATCCCAGACATAAACAAAAGATTCCAGGCAAAATACTGCAGCTTGATTTAAGAAGATTGTATCACAGACACCGTGGACTGTGGAAGTTTACAAGCTGTGGACTTTCAAGTGGAGTAGGGAATCCTACATGGAAGAAGAAAGTATCCCAAAAATCTTCTGGTAGTGTAAAGCAGCATTCTGTGAGAGGTTTCTCCAGTGATCTGGATCCTGGATACACAAGCCTCCCATCTCATGCTCAGGTGGTGGTATGTGGAGGTGGAGTAGTGGGATGTTCAGTGGCTCTCCATCTTGCCATGGATGGGATCAAAGATGTGGTCCTTCTGGAACAAGGAAGGTGAGTTATTCAAGTGGACTGTTACTCTATGTACAGCTGGGAAATTTTCCCATTATTGAAAATAAACAATATTTTTGGCACTATAAGGGCCATTGTCATATGACTTTCTACGAGATTGGACTTTCTACCATGACATATACATACATATTTTGGTGCTTATGATGTATGTACTGGCAGATTCTACCACGAATAGAAACAGTTGGTTAATACCCAAGTGCATGTGTATCAGTTGAAAATAATGAACATTGATTTGGTCATCCAAGAGATCCCACCAGGTGTCAATTATTGTCAATTAAAATACTTTTGTGATGTCACACAGTTGTTTAAAGTGTACTTTCTTTATAGAATCTACATTTATGTGGACATTCTTTTCCCAGTAACTGTACAATCTGAACAAGTAATTGCTAGTAGACTTGGATAAGTGTTTCAACAGATTTCACCTGATCAAGTTATGGATGGTCAAAAATCATATCTAGAAGGTACTGTCTTTTCCGAGAGTCTCCTAGAAATGTGAATTTATGTGTTGTCACAGAGGTGAAAACCAAATAATTAAATATCAAAATTATCACAAAACAATGAAAACCCCACTTAGGCCTCCCAAGACAAGTGTAAGTCACATAAATGCAGTTCAGTCTTGTTCAACTACAACTCTGAAAAATACAATTTCCCTTTAAGCAGAAGTAAGAATATATTTTAGGTGCTCAAAGGATTTTTTCCACTGAAAATCATCCTGTTGTCTGGATCTTTTAATTACATACAAGTATATTTCTAATCCTTTGAAGTTCAACTTAACAGGGGTTTACTATATGTACAGTTGAATTCATTTAAGTAAACAGTGGTTAACAAGTTTGGCATCTGATCACTAGGTTTTCATCTCTGTGACCATGGTTTCAAATCCAGCTTATGGCAATATGTGGAATACATTGGGGGGGGGACTGTCCTGATGTGTTATTACCTGTTGAAAACATACAGAACAGCATAATAGATGTGTATTATAAATGTTAGCCACATACACAAATGACACATTAATAGAAAAATAAAATAACATGGTAATGGAACACACTCCCACAAATATAAAGACTAACAAAGGACAGAACAGACAGAGTTATTGGTAAAGTTTCTTTGGCCTTTGAAATTAAACTCTTAGTTGTTGAAAGGGACATAAAACTACTACTTTGACAATGACTTATCACTTGTCTGCTGTTGCTTTTGTAGCTTAACATGTGGAACAACCTGGCATTCAGTTGGCCTTTTAGGAAGACTCAAAGGATCTTCTCAGGCCATACAAATGGCTGATTATAGCCTGCAACTATACATGCAGTTGGAAAAAGAAGGTTTTGAAATGGGCTTCAAGCAGTGTGGATCTATAAACACGGCAAGGACCAAGGATCGTATGGTGGCCTACAAACGATATCTACAAACTGCAAAGTGAGTTTTATTCTTGTAGCAATCTGTATAAAATGATATAAAATTGAGTGGACATAAGTAAGAAAAAAGTAGCTTACGTGTAGTTTAAGTGTTTTCCTTATAACTCTGTAACCGTTAGGCGGATTCTTTTCAAATTTGGCAGGTTTATGCAGTAGCCTTGGGGAATTTTTTTTAATATGCTGCAGTGACATTTCAACCAATCAGAGAGGTCACATGACCAAAAATGTCTTTTTTCGATGGGGAAGCTTGTCCGGATGATAACTTGAAAGGAATTTTATCAATTCACCTGAAACTTGGCAAATACATTCATTCTATTAAATTTGGAAATCATTAGATTTTGGCATTGATTGGTTAAGAAATGGCCGAGTAATTAATGATTAATTAATCATTATGAATCTTCCAAATAAGGAAAACACAAAAATGCTTATAGATCAAAAACCGTGCTAGATAGAGCCATTTCGACGAAATTTTTGACCTGCAGGGTATCTCTGCAGAGTAGTTATCCCAATTTTCAAAAAATTTTTGTCTCGCTAAAAATTGCAAAACATGAAAATGCTTATATCTCGAAAACTGTACTAGATAGAGTAATTTCGACGAAATTTTTGACCCCCAGGGTATCTCTGCGGAGTAGCCATGCCTTTTCAAAAAAATTTTGTCTCGCAATAAATGGCGGCCATTTTGAATTTTCGAATTTTTCGCAAAAATTGCAAAACATAAAAATGATTATATCTCGAAAACCGTGCTAGATAGAGTGATTTCGACGAAATTTTTGACCCACAGGGTATCTCTGCAGAGTAGCCATTTTAATTTTTAAAAAAAATTTTGACTCGCCAAAAATGGCGGCCATTTTGAATTTTCGAATTTTTTGCAAAATTGCAAAACATAAAAATACTTATATCTCGAAAACCGTGCTAGATAGAGCGATTTTGACGAAATGTTTGACCCACAGGGTATCTCTGCAGAGTAGCCATGCCAATTTTCAAAAAAAATTTCTCGCCAAAAATGGTGGCCATTTTGAATTTTCAAATTTTTCGCAAAATTGCAAAACATAAAAATGCTTATATCTCAAAAACCGTGCTACATAGAACGATTTCGACAAAATTTTTTATCCTCAGGGTATCTCTGCAGAGCAGCTATCCCAAAGAGCTTTCCCTCGGTGAAGTTTCAGACCCATAGCTAATTATTCACCTACTCAAAATGAGTAAATGCTAATTATCTCTAAAACTATTGCGGATACCCAATTTTTATCAAATAACTCATTCATCTACTTTTGGGAGAGCTTTCACATGGTGAAGTTTCAGACCTGTAGATAATTACTCACCTACTCAAAATGAGTAAATGCGAATTATCTCTTAAAAGTATTGCAGATAGCCAATTTTTCTCAAATAACTCATTCACCTACTTTTGGAAGAGCTTTCACATGGTGAAATTTCAGACCCATAGCTAATTACTCACCTACTCAAAATGAGTAAATGCAAATTATCTCTAAAAGTATTGCAGATAGCCAATTTTTCTCAAATAACTCATTCACCTACTTTTGGGAGAGCTTTCACTTGGTGAAGTTTCAGACCCGTAGCTAATTACTCACCTACTCAAAATGAGTAAATGCTAATTATCTCAAAAACTATTGCGGATACCCAATTTTTATTAAATAACTCATTCATGTACTTTTGGGAGAGCTTTCATATGGTGAAGTTTCAGACCCGTAGATAATTACTCACCTACTCAAAATGAGTAAATGCGAATTATCTCTTAAAAGTATTGCAGATAGCCAATTTTTCTCAAATAACTCATTCACCTACTTTTGGAAGAGCTTTCACATGGTGAAGTTTCAGACCCATAGCTAATTACTCACCTACTCAAAATGAGTAAATGCAAATTATCTCTAAAAGTATTGCAGATAGCCAATTTTTCTCAAATAACTCATTCACTTACTTTTGGGAGAGCTTTCACTCAGTGAAGTTTCAGACCCATAGCTAATTATTCACCTACTCAAAAATGAGTATATGCTAATTATCTGTAAAAGTATTGCGGATACCCAATTTTTATCAAATAACTCATTCATCTACTTGTGGGAGAGCTTTCACATGGTGAAGTTTCAGACCCATAGCTAATTACTCAGCTACTCAAAATGAGTAAATGCGAATTATCTCTAAAAGGATTGCAGATAGCCAATTTTTCTCAAATAAATCATTGACCTACTTTTGGGAGAGCTTTCACTTGGTAAAGTTTCAGACCCATAGCTAATTATTCACCTACTCAAAATGAGTAAATGCGAATTATCTCTAAAGGTATTGCAGATACCCAATTTTTATCAAATAACTCATTCATCTAAAGATTAAAAAGTAATATGTGCAGTGACTAAAGTGCAGTTACCTATGACTACTGCCTTATATTGGCCAATATGCTTGGCAATATTTCGAAAATCTAATTGAATTTTCTCATCAGAGGCTGAAGATTTTAACCCATTTTGCCCACTCATTCATCTACTTTTGAGAGAACTTTCACTTGGTGAAGTGCCAGACCCGTAGGTAATTACTCACCTACTCAAAATGAGTAAATGTGAATTATCTCTTAATAGTATTGCAGATAGCCATTTTTTTTCAAATAACTCATTCACTTACTTTTGGAAGAGCTTTCACACACGAAAATGAAAAATTGTGAATATCTCGGAAAAGCTATTTCTTCTCCTTTAATGCTTGGTGGGAGATACACACCACAGCAGTGGTCTTGTCAAAAATTTTTGTCTCCCCAAAAATGGTGGCCATTTTGAATTTTCAAGGTTTTTGCAAAACACAAAAATGCTTATATCTCGAAAACCGTGCTAGATGGAGAGAACTCAACAAAATTTTTGACCTGCTGGGTATCTCTGCAGAGTAGCCATTCTAATTTTCAAAATATTTTTGTCTCGCCAAATATAGCGGACATTTTGAATTTTCGAATTTTTTTTGCAAAGCACAAAAATGCTTATATCTTGAAAACCGTGCTAGATAGAGCAGACTGCGCTGACTTTGGTTGCCACAACAGTATAAGGCTAGAAACGAAGCATTTTCTTAATACTTTAGCACTCACCTTTATATCCTTTTCGGGACGCTTTGTTTTTGCTATGCAAAAACATTATCTTTTTTTGCGAGCGATCCTCTAGTTCTTCCTTGCTTTTCTCCGAAATTCTGTCTTATATAGAACTGGTTGCCTGTATTTTGATTGAACATGTGTATCCTCCTGCATTCTGTCTAATAAGCAATATATAAACATTTACATAAATTTTACCAATTTTCTATTACTTTTGAGTTAAGAATGGTACAGTAGTTCCTTTTCTCACCAAAAGAGTATTCATTGAAGAGTAAAGTAATAGTGTAAAAGTATTTGAGTGTAAAAATTAGGCAATTCTGCTTGTGGCAGTCCTAACTCTAAGAAGTAGTTGTAGTAGTATGAAGCATTTATAAAGTGCCAAATTGATGAAGACATCCTCTAAGGCACTGATGTCCAAGAGGGTATGGTCCAATTTCAGAAAAATAGTCCATCTCCATGTAAGCGTCTGACAGGGGAGAAGGACAATAGTGGTGGGTAGGCTAACCTAAATAGGTAGGTCTTCAACTGTTGCCTAAACCCATTAATACTATCCTGAGTTCTGATGGCCTGAGAGAGTTTGACTAAAAAAGTGTAAGAGATTGGAACCAACTGCCAGAAGACACAAGGACTCTTCTAACTCTTACCTGTTTCAAAAATCACAAAAGCTTCTTATTTTAAAAGAACCTTTAAAAATGAAACTGAGAGGTGTTAGTGTCCAGACTGAGCTTTCAAAGTTAACGAAGGAATGACACTCTATAAAACAGTCTATTTTATTATTTTTCTCAGTAGTGTCAATTAATGCTAGTTTCCTTCAATTATGGAAGTGCACGTTGACACAAGCACCGGCCTATTACAATGTAATACATTTCACACAAAAAGCAACTGCATGTCTAACCTAAAATTTTGAATTCTTATAAAACGACTGACGTGTTTGCTTCTCTGTTTGTCTGCTTATCCATTTGTCTGTTTGTTTGTTGGAAGGATTACACAGATACTACTGCTTGGATCTTACTGAACAAAAAAATCACAAAATGGGTCTTAGTCCAACTTAGATCCCATTAAACTTTGAGAATGATCTGGATCACCATCGGGGCCACGGTGGCAGAGTGGTAACACTCTTGCCTCCCACCTCTGAGGCCGGGGTTTGGTTCCCGGCATGGCCTCAAGTGGGAAAGCTGGTAGTTACTTGCCATTGGTCGGCAGTTTACAGTACACAACCCTGACGAACTGTATGTACTGGTTTCCTCTGCCATTCCAACTACTCGTTGTGATATGACCTGTACAATGTTGAAAGTGACGTAAAACCCCAAATAAATAAATGGATCACCATCGGGATACAAAAGCACTGGGTTTTCCATTTACCATAAATTTCCAAAATAATGCCCAGGTTCAAATAAACGCCTGGTTCAATTTAACGCCTGGTACCAAGCACACTGTTTACAATTTATAACACTGTTTTTTGTATTTCAAAAGAACGCCTGGTTCAATTTAAAGCCTGCTCTGATGCCATTTGAAAATAATTAACGCCCAGGCCATATTTTGAAAAAATACGGTACTTATCATGATGTGCTTTGGAGGAGATATATATGCTCTCTGAGTACCTTTGTTTCTACATGAAACTTGAATCGTAAATCAATCATCTCACAACCAATCAAAATATAGTTTAAAAATGTAGACTGAATTCATTGTTTACTTTAACTTGTGTGCCAATGTGAGGCGTGTGCCAAAGTAACAAGCCAAGGAGTGAAACCAAATCCTGTAGATATAGGAGGATTTGGTTATGCAGAATCCATGATATATTGTGGAAGGTTGTCATGACTGAATCCATAAATCCTGTGGATATTGGAGGTTTTGATTACTTTGGTCATACATCTACAAATACCCCATTTAGTGTCTCACTTTTTTGTTATACACATTGTTGTCATATCAAAAGGATCTGCCTTTATTTTCCAGACTTAATGGAGTAGAAGGAGAGATGATATCACCCAATGAAATCAAGCGAATGGTGCCCCATCTGTATGTGGATGACTTAGAGGTTTGCGTTAATCTTAATTGTAGCTTAATATGATGTGCACAGCTGAAATTTTTTACCTGTAGTAAACCGTAGTCAGTATTCATAACTTAAGATTTGTTTATTTGGCTGACCTTGACTTGTTGCACAATATGTCAATGAAAATTTAAACTACTGACATAACGTTTGAATAATAAAAACTAAACTGTGCACTGGCCAGCCCCAAACCTACAATTGCATTATCCCCCAATTTTTGGCATTTATTTAAAAATGTAACATCTTTTCAATCAATTGTAATCATGAAAATAAATGTAGCTGAAATGTTAATATGACATACTTCAGTCGAATTATACAATCAACACTTTGTTTGGGTCATATCACATTATATATCTTACTGGTGGACTGAGCTTTGACATGTTTTGTGCCAAAGTTACAGTTGGGGTTTTTTAAGTCATTTCGACAGATAAGGTCTAATCTGCAAAGGCTTTCAATGCATCCTACTTGTTGCCAAGGAGTGCATTGGAACTCACAACCACAAGATTGAGGGCTATGCGATCGAATACCAAACTTGTTAACAACTGCACCACAAGGCTTTCAACAAGTTAACAGCCAACTTGCCCATGTGAAAATCTAGTTCAGGTCCATGGTCAGATCATTTTGATTTAATGTCAGTTTTAACACATTGTCTGGGTCATATCATGATTGTTTATTTGAAGAGACAAGGAAGCAGTGCATAGGCCAAGTAATGACAAATATTCTGCACTGTAAACTATAGATATCACAAATGGGAACAGACTTTATAACATATGGATGTTACTACATTTATTGGTTTCTATCATAAGACTTAGCTTATTTTAAAGTTTAAGATGTACTCAACTATATTGGGGAAAAAAGGCTAAAGAACTGAGAGTTACTTATTAAAATCTTTATAACCTAAAAAGACAGTCCTGTGGCCTAAAATATAAGTCTTATAGCTACTAACAACCACCACAATTCATGAAGATAACTCCTTAGATGAAGTCACAGTCACTCTTTTGAAGGTGAGATGGTTAATAAGAATACTCATTTAATCATTGATCATTAGTCTTCATTTTTGCAGGAGATTAGTCATGTCATGAAAAATGTGAGTAAGATAGGTTGTATGACCCAAAAGACAAGTCACAGAACAGAAAAAATAGATCATAAGTAGTCCATAGGGAAAGGTACACTTGCAGAGGTTTTTAAATATGTTTGAAAAATAGGACCAAGGCTTCTGATCAATGCAGTTGTGCTCCTAACTGTCACATTATTAATGCCACTTTGTTGGTGCAGTCGGGAGACAAAATAGCGTCTAGAGGTAAGGGACAAGTTTCAAACCCACACCCTAACAGAAGGTACACCAGCATGTTACCCACTTCACTATAAATTATGAAATTTATAAAAGGCCAAAGTTTCAATTTTTATGCAAAGTTTTGGCTCTTTCAGTTTGTGATTAATTTTTCACTATCTTTTTTTTGTACAAGGGTGCTGCCTGGATTCCTGGTGATGGGGTTTTCTCTGCACCAGATGTTGCCACAGGAATGGCTCGGAAAGCCAAGGAATTAGGTGGGATAGTTGGTAAATCTGTCAGATAACTGTATACAAGTGAATAGATAGAACATGAATGAAATGGAACTTTTCAAATAATTGCTTAAAGCACTTTCAAAATACAATGAGTGCAGACTGAAACAAAGTATGGTAATTTTACTGAAAGAGCTAATCTTAAAGTGAAATGTTTTCTCATATAAAAATTTGCAGATTACAGTCTAACCACAAGGCCACAGAAACCACCTTAAATGTTTAATTTCTAATATAGGAATATAGCATGAAAAAGCCGTCTAAACGCTGAATTTTAGACGGGTTGGCATGGTATGAGCACGAAGGCGAAGCCTGAGTGCTTAGATCATGTCAACCCGTCTAAAATTCTGCGTTTAGACGGCTTTTGAATGCTATATTCCTATTCTAACATGACTGTTGAAAATAAAATACTTGAAACACTTGTAACCTTACAAAATTATCCAATTATCGCCGCCATGTTAACAGCCGTACTGTTGATGCTGAATTTTAGACGGCTTAGAAATCGCTCTCGACCAATCAGAACGACGGACACATCCGTGTCATGTTAGAATTTGTTATTTTTCTTGATGCACTGGGGTCAGTTTAGTGAATGGCAAAATGGGAATTAACATTTGATTACTGCCCATAAGCAACAGTACATACACATTGTGATTTATGACATGATTGACATCCATACCTGGACATTTGAAAATAAGCTTAAATCAATTCCTGAAAAACTGAGTTTATAGTCTTCAGCTCCTCCAATAGGTACAAATGGCGCACAAATTCTTTCCCTGTCAATATCTTGGGCAATTGTCTGTCCCCAACTGACATTTCTTGCAATCCAGGTGTGTTGTTTGACTCAAAATTTGGCTTCACTAATCATGTCATTTCTGTGATCAAATCCTGTTTTCCTAACCTACACAATTTACATTATAACAGACGGTTCCTATCCTTTGTTGTTTCAGTCATGGTTGCAAATGCATTGGTCAGTAGTTAACTGGATTAGTCCAATTCTCTGTTTCTGAGCTTGTCATCCAAGAATATTACAAGGCTTCAGAATATCCAAGCTTGTCAGGCACACATTGTTACTGGTCTATCAAGATTTACCCAAATTACTCTTTTATCCTTAAATCTCTTCACTGGCTTCCTGTAAAACAATGAATCATCTTCAATTTGACCTTGGTACTCGTATATAAGTACCTCACCGCTAGAAGGCAAAATATTTTGCCCCATATCTGACTCTGTATACTTGTGCTATTAAAACGAGACATAGCAACCCAGAGAAGGTGTTCCTCAAGATTCCTCATTATAGATCCTCAATTCATAAATCAAAAGTTCAATTCAATACTTGCTTCTCATTTGATGCTCCAAGACTTTGGAATAATTTATCGCTGGAAATTTGAAACGCTCCTACTTTTTCATGTTTCAAAAGGCGACTTAAAACCTTTCGATTTCAGATGTCTTTTTCTCCCTAGATTTCTACACCCAAACACTGATGGTGTCCCTGGAAACAACCGAGATAATGTCTCATAACTGATGCATTATGATTTAAATGATGTTCCTTAGATACCTGATACCGGACATTGTATATTTCACTTTAAATGTTTGAGGTACTCAGTTGCTAGCTGTTTTTTTACAAAATAGACCCATAAAATGATTTATGGCTTTCAGCCATGAGAGGCAGAAAAAGCTATATTTTTACATTCCCCTGGGGGCCAACACAAGCAAAGATGTGAGATCGGATTAATATATTATTTATTCTACTAAAAATTTCTTGTAAAATTACACTGTTAACATATAATAATGCTCTGATAGTTTACAAAGTTTCTTGTAAAGTTTAACATTGTTAACATACTACAATAGTTTGACAATTTACAGAATATTTTCATTAATCTGACCTTGATGAGTTGCACAAGCCAAGGTCACTGGTAAATGACTGTAAGCTATTACAATAGAATCCTGGGAAGCTTAATATTTACAAAACCATTCTACAAAGCTCAATACCAATGCAAATGCAGGACACTAAGCAGCTGAGGGAAGGGATAACCAGTGACCCTGGATGTTAGGGCAATGACCTTAATGACCCAAGGTCAAAGGTGGACCACAAAGGTCAAAGTTAGAAGGCAAAATATGGGTGAATTAGATTGTAATGGGAGGTGAAAAATCCGTTTTTAATGGTTAGAGGTATTTTATTATTTTATGAATAAGTGTATCAAAATAAAAACCCCATGCATGGCCTTTGCCTCTACACTAAGTGTTGTGAAAGGGGCACAAACCCTAAACTTGTACTAACTTATAGTTGAAGTAATGAGTATACACATTACAAAAATTGAGTTCACACCACTGTCAAAGGGGTAGTGCTCATATTAGTTAAACGTCAGGTAAAAAAATGACTAAAAACTATCAAGCCTGTATATGACACAGGTAATCTCTTGAAGGATTTGATTTACAATATTTTTGCATCTTTCATTGTCTCAAATCATGCCCATTGGTTGAGTTACTCATACATTCTACCATACATTTTAGTACACCTACATGCCCTGAGATTTTTATGAAATATTCAGTCTGTGGCCCGTTTTGGGGGTAACTAGATCTTTGCAAATGTGTCTTACAAAGCAAGTGAATTATGTAGCCTGGCTGTGTGTCTGTTATTCTTGCAACCACCCAAAAATAATTTACATACCTACTTCCACTCATGGGCTGTCTGCGTGGTCAGAAATACCTACAGAAGACCTGCAAGTCACACACAAGTTAACCCATTTCTTCCCATGACCAGCATGTAGGAACACATATGGTGGTTTGTAAGAGAGTTTTTAGGGAGGATACTTTCATTATTTCAAGAGATATTTGAGAAAATTGGAGCATTTAAAGCATCATGTGGGTAATATTATCACACAAGGTGGGGGTCTACCTGTGGCTTGATCCTCCCCGGATGGTCTGGATCTGGATCTAGAATTGATTTTGTGATATTTATTATCATACCCATGTGTTATTCATCACTGCTTGTTGTTATTATATTTATATTGACAAAGATACAATGAGGGCCAAAACAAAGATATTTTTATATTTTGAATAAATAATTTTCCTTCAGTTATCGGATTGGTATTAGTTGTCAACTTGTCAGTATTTTGCTATAGAGCTCCAATGAAAACTGACCAGAAGTTCTTGCATAATTTTGTTCATAATGAAGGCCTTTGAGGTTACATGTGGTATGACTGAGAGTATTCTACCTCTGCCTTTATCATCTTGTGTTTTTTAGGGGTGAAGATCCATGACAAAACTAAAGTGACCCGTGTCAAAACTGAAGATGGAAAAGTGAAATCAGTAGAAACAGATAAAGGGACCATTGACTGTGAAGTGTTTGTTAACAGTACTGGAATGGTATGCAAGTTTTTAGTAAAAAATATAGTCATTTGCAAGCACAGGCACTGCAGTTCTCAATCTACCAGTAATCTAAGCATATATTTAATTGCCTTTAGTCTTCAAATTATTGCCGCGTTGTATTCAACCACTCTTACACACAACTTACTCATATATTAAATAGTATATAAATACAAGTATTACATCATTTTCAGTTCAAATGCTACATTTGTCAATTTTATAAATAGTGTTAATATGCATACTAAGAAAGTTCAAGTAATGATGTAATTATGTGGAAAAAGAAATGTTAGCTTTGTAAGCTGTGTGTTACATGTCACCATATAAGTTTACTCAGGTAAAATCATCATGAATTTCATTTGCAAACATATAATTTCTATGGAACACTGTAATACATATGAAATCTATAATACTTCGATGATATGTAACAAAATGATATGTCAATGATGTTCACTTATATGACTCAATTAGTCATATAATGTGTATGTTCTCCATTCCATTTTGTTTTTTGTTTGCCAATGCACTTGGTGTATTGAATTGTGCATGTATGATTCAAGTAATCTCATTTCAGTGGTATATTTCTTTTATCAAAGCTAGAGAATAAGTATTTAATTTGTTAAGACTTCAGTTCCAAGTATAAACCCATTGATTAAAATCCTTATTTGTAGAAACTCCAACTGGAATCTTCACAGCATTGAAATTGCCAATTTCTCTAAATTTCCCCAATGATTGACACACTCGTAAGAGTGTATGTGGTTCATATTCCTTAAAGTTCATTGAGAAGCAGCTTTTGATAAACTAAATAATAGATTTGATCATACATAGAATTACAATCTTTCTCTTTCAGGAGTTAAATAAGTACTCAGATGAATGGCAACAGTGTAGAAAATACACTTAACTATTTTGGATTTTTCTTTCCCAAAGCCATCTTATATGGGCTGTGTTAAAAAAAGTTGAACCAGGGGCTGAATTCGCAAATGGAATTGGGAAAACTTAGACAAAAACTAAGCTTAAGTTAATCCAAAAATTGGATAAGTATTCAGGTAGGTATTCAGAGAAGTTAAGCTAATTTTTGGATTAACTTTTGGATTAACTTTAATCCACCAAGTAGAATTTATTAACTTTTGGATTAAATATAGCTTAATTTGTTGCACTTAATCCAAAGATAAGCCATTTTTTAGGGGTGTCGGGGTATTGTTTTCACCCATGGTGTCCGGATGGGCGGGTGGGTGGCGGAAAAAAGGTTTTGTCCAGGCTGTATCGCAGAAACCGTAAGGTGTAGGAAATTGATACTTGGTAGGGACATTGGTTAGGATGTGTAGGTGTGCAGCATCATGGTCTGACTTTGATTTGACCTTTGACCTTGCCGTAGTGACCTTGACCTATAAAATCTTGCCCGGGCTCTATCTCGGAAAGCGTAAGGTGTAGGAAGTTGATACTTGGTAGGGACATTGGTTAGGGGGTGTAGGTGTGCAACATCATGGTCTGACCTTGATTTGACCTTTGACCTTGTTGTAGTGACCTTGACCTATAAAATCTTGTCCGGGCTATATCTCGGAAACCATAAGGTATAGGAAGTTGATACATGGTAGGGACATTGGTTAATGGGTGTAGGTGTGCAACGTCATGGTATGACCTTGATTTGATCTTTGACCTTGCTGTAGTGACCTTGACCTATAAAACCTTGTCTGGGCTATATCTCGGAAATCGTAAGGTGTAGGAAGTTGATGCTTGGTAGGGACATTGCTTAATGGGTGTAGGTGTGCAACGTCATGGTGTGACCTTGATTTGACCTTTGACCTTGCCATAGTGACCTTGACCTATAAAATCTTGTCCGGGCTATATCTCGGAAACCGTAAGGTGCAGGAAGTTGATGCTTGGTAGGGACATTGGTTAGGGGTTGTAGGTGTGCAGCATCATGGTGTGACCTTGATTTGACCTTTGACCTTTTTGTAGTGACCTTGACCTTTAAAATCTTGTTGCACCTTTGGGTCTGTCTTTTGATGCAGATTAAACACTGTTAAAGTCATATTAGAATTCATTAAGAATTTTACTTTTACAATTTCCCATTGTAACAGATGGAATTTCATCAAGTGAGCCACAGATTTTGCTCCAACACCACACATAAGCATTCATTGATTGTATTATCATTTCTGTATGCATGGTAATATTCAAAAAATCCAAACCATAATTCGGCCATGCCAGATGTAGATAAAGAGTGTCGTAATGTTTAGTTTACTGATTAATGCTGTCATCTTGTTATTGAATTGTCTTGTTTTAATACTTCATTTTTACATGCATTATCTTTCTCTTAGACATTATTTTCTCTATTTAAACATTGTTTGAACCTTTATATAACTGACAGTGCTCTGAAAGTATCCTGAAATTTGTACTGATACAGTACTTCTATATATCATGGTGTTAAAAATATTTCTCTAGACTGTGAGGTACGGGCATCTCTAATGCTATTTTCTGTAAAAGTTAAGCAAAGTTTTAACTTAACTTCTTTGTGAATATGTGCCCAGCTTCAGAGAATCCAAAATATGGCTACCAAAGCAGTTGTGAAACTGAAGTAAAGCTAGCATATAACACCAACCTTAAATTTGCTCCCTTGGCTTCCAATTAAATATAGAATTAAGCTCAAGATCATTATTTTAACTTTTCACACTATCCATCGTATGGTATCTTACAGATATTATTACTCACTACAGTCACTGAACGTCACTATGTGCATATAAAAAGTCTCTTCTAATGGTTCAAAACTTAAAGACTTATGATGAACATTCCTTTTAATCTACCACAAGATTTTCAAGTTGAAAGCAACAATGTGACTTTCAGGTCAAAACTTAAAACCACATTCTTTTAGTATGGCCAATAATTCAACCTTGCAGAGACTACAGATTAATGTAATTACAATATTCAACATTAATATAATGTTTTTGAATATGTTAAATAGATCCAGGCATGTTAAAATCTTTAATGCTATTTTTGTGCTATAAATTTAGATTATTTTGCTGCCAACACTGCTAATATTTACTGGCTTCATATATGGACCTTGCATCATTCAATCATGTAAAATCCCTACATTAAACATCTTCTTCAGTGGGCCAGAGATCTGGGTCAGCTCTGTGATATACCGGTGAGGGTTCCTCTCTATCCTTGTGAACATTTCTATGTCATTACCAAGCCCATAGAGGGAGTAGACAGGATGATGCCAGGTAATGTTACATCAGAGTCATGCACACCATTTCCACCTATCTGTTGATTGTAGGAATAAATACTGAGTGTCAGGGCATTTGTTATGCTATTTATACCCGCAAAAATTCAAATAATGCAAGAGCACCGTTAAGCATGAGGGCATTATGAAAGAATTTTTGCCAGGCATAAATAGTGTAACAAATGCCCAAACATGAGGTATTTATTACTATTATAAAGACCGGACCACCTGGTTTAAAGAAATATCCCTTTATGTTATGAGGTGACACAAACAAGGAAGCTGCCATAGTGTTTTGAATGCATGATCGCTCTTGTAAAAACAAATTTCCTATCAACATACAATTGAGAAATTCAAAACAGCACTTCGGTTTTTAGTGGGCATTTGTTCTCCTATTTAGGCCCGCTGAGTCTATGCGCACAGACACGTTTTTGTTTACTACGAACTTCCAGTCTTTATAATTTTGCAATAATATCAACATAGTAATTTAAATTAGTTTATAGATTTTTTTTAATATATAACAAATGCTTTAACATATATATAACACCCATATATTTAACACATCCAGCATTTTTACCAATGTATACCATTGAAATATAAAAATGCTGGATGTATTATTGAGGTTATTGAGTTTCAAAGTAAAAAGTCTCAACTATTTCCTATAAAAATTTAAGTTAGAAATAATCTTTTCAAGTTTATAGGCTCATGGTTAGAATGTATCCTATAACTGGTTTTGAGACTAATGCCTTAACTCTTCTCCCTTTTAGTTGTGCGTGATTATGATGGTTTTGTCTATGTGAGAGAGTGGAGTGGTGGGATCCTAGCTGGCGGGTTTGAACCTGTGGCCAAACCCGTGTTCCATGATGGCATACCAGAAGGATTTGAGTATCAGCTACTTCCAGATGACTGGGATCAGTTTCGTATGTCAAGCACATTTATTTATGAGCCTGTGTTAATGTAACAAAATAGATTATCTGTTGCAAACTCATTTCTAAACATAAATTAAAGCTTTCTGGCGTATTGTTTATTATTTATTTCTTAGATATAATCTCAGACTTGTATTTTTTCATTTTCATATTACATTCCATCTTAATATTGAATGTGTTTAGTTTTTGCAAGTAAATTTGTAATCAATCTTGACTGAATTTATTTATAACCAGAGGCAGTTCTATTTTGATGATGAAAGTAAAACTTTTATTATCCAATTTTATAACATGATTTCTGTTTTAGTTTTAGAAATAGAAAGTCCTTTTAATCCTTGATAAAATTTTGAGCTTAGATTTATTTAACTTCTCTTCTCAATGCTGTGAAAATTGTTAGTTGTCAGACTAGTGATTTCCTCAGAATAAACTTCATTAAAGTTTTTCTAACATCTTTGAATAAACTTTAATTGGATGCGGAGATGACTTGGAATCCAGCTTTTCTAGGACTGCTTTCACTTCACCAGGTCTGAATGTAACATGGTCCATAATTGTTAATGTATGCTTAAGTGTAGAGTAAGCAATCTAAAATTCGCCAGGAATCTAAAATTCGCCACCTCTAAAACCTTAGTTAATTTTATGAAGAAAATGATGTTTTTATCCAAAAATTGGTATTTTTCAGTTCAAAAAGCCTTAATTTACTATACAGTCAACAAATCTCACCACAATTCATTTATTTTATTAGTATTTTCACATGTGGCGAATTTCAGATATGTGGCGAATTTTAGATTTCTTACTCTAGCAAAAAGTGTTTTAACCTTCTTCATTTGGACATATTTTGGAAGCCGCTTCTGGTATTTTCAAATCTTCAAAACATTTGGTGTAGAAATAACATGTCAATTTTAAAGGAAATAGGAAAACTTCCCGAATGACATATACAGAAGAAATTAGTCATGAATGAAGATAACAATATTTTATGAGTGCATAGCATGAGTATTATATTGTCAATCTTCCTGAGTGATATATTTTTTCTGTATATATTTTAATGAGGGGTGTTTTTTCTTTTATTGTCCACCCTTTTGCATGATTTATTGGTTAAATAAAATGAATATTAAATGAGAGAATGTGAAAAAGGCTGTCAAAAAGTGTATGCAACAGTAAATATAAAAACTTCAATTTTTAACTTGTTACTGGAAACAAAACTGAAACTGACAGTATCCGTATGTATATTGAAATTCTCTGAGCTGTATTGATTGATACTGAAATATCAATAGGCAAGCCCATTCCTAGCAGACAGTACTTTTCCCAAATCAGTTTTGCCCCAATTTTTTTCAGGGGATCATTTTCACCCAAATCAATTTCATCCCCAAATTGTTTTTGTCTGAAAATTAAGGTTTGGATGCCTGGCTTATTGTCCATAACTGTCCAATATATTTTGCCAACAGATTTAAGTAAAGATCTAACACTTACAACTGAGGAAACTAACAATGATACCAAGGTGAGAAATTCTGTATCCCATCCACAGTACAAATTTTAAGAAAAGTTATAACAAAGTGTGTAGTTATAATATCTAAATAAGTCCCTATATTGGGACTGTCATCAAAGTTTTTAAAAGTTTTGAATTTTTCATTTTCAAACTGTGTAAACCTAAAAGGCCAGACATCAAAGGGCTTCCTGCTTTGATGTGACATGTTTATCATTTATTTCCTAGTGCTGAATAAAATATGAATTACTTTATAAATATCAATTTGCATGTATTTCACTGTGGTAAATAGGTATGAATTGTTTTGGAAATGTTGATTCATTTGCCAGAATCCTTTATTTTAAATATAAAAAAGTGGGTAAAAAGTCCACTTTGAAAAATTTGGCAAAAATGGCTACTTTTCTCAAAATATTGGCAAAAAAAGACTTGGGTGAAATTGAATTGGGTGAAAGTGATGTACACCTGTGGTCAGAGAATTGGTTTTTTAACCTTTTTTCTGTCTGTTTTGTGATTTATTTACATAAAACATTCACTGCCCACACACACAAAAATTTAAGATCAAGGGCTTAGAAGCCCATGACATAACCTGTTTGCAAATGTTATAAATGATAGATCAGATACTTATCATTTCTTAGAACTCCAGGATTTGTCTTACTACTTACAGAGGTTGTTTTGGATCAGTTCTTGCACAGGGTCCCTATGATCCAGAAAGCTGAGATGAAACAACTCATTAATGGACCTGAAAGTTTCACACCTGATGGCAAGTACATTCTGGGAGAAGCTCCAGAGGTGAGTCAACAAGTTTCTTTTCTCCACTGATGTCACTGTACTGGATAAATCTGGTGGAAAATCTTTGTCAGTTTTAACTCCATACTATATAAATGTTGTGGTCATTTTGTTGCCTTTTCCTGTCCAAATCTTATAATTGGAAGCCACATGGTAGCACTGGGCTCACACGTGCTTTGTCATTGCTACATGCAAAATGCCTTAACAGGTGTTTTACCAAATTTTCAAGAATTCTGTACCACCCTGAGTTTGAAAGCTGATTAAATATTTTGGACATCATTGGTCCCATGTTTGTAATCAAAATTTCAGGCATATTTGAATGAAAAGTGTGTACTGATGTTACAGGTTACATGCTTTGGAAAGATTTTCTCCAAAATTTCGGAAAGTGTGCCCAACCAAGAACTCAAAAGCTAATTAGGTTTCGACAATATCACACAGCCGTTTTGATGCCAAATATTGGACACTTGGTTGTGATGTTGGTGCTAGAGACCAAAATAGATATGTTAAAATTTCCTGGTTATTATTTTATATATCTGTGTTCTTACTTGGGTATGGCAGTTGTTATTTGTACTGCTTTATGACTATTCTTATATGTAATCTAAACAACAATTGGTGCATGTATATTTTGCATTTTTTTATCTCCTGCCGGCCCGCCGGGCGGGAGATTATAAAACGCATTCCATGCGTGGGGGCGTGAGTGTGTGTGTCACATTTTTAAAAAGGGCTGTACATCACACTGGTTGTTTCTCCTTGGCCTTTTCAATGTTTTATGACCTTATTGCTTATGTCTTTTCATTTGATGCTATTTTTTCAGACCTAGGTCCATAGCTAAGTGAGTAATAGCAATGGTGGCTCCTTCGAGTAAAGTGCTCATGACTCCAAAACGACTGCATTTAGAGCATTTCTGTAAAATACGTTGTTCAGCTACTTTCTCCATGCCTACAAGATGGTACCAATTTTAGGGGTCTATCTTGATAGCTAAGTGAGCAATAGCTATTTTCTGTTTTTAACAATGAGCAAAATAAGTAAGTTGCTTTTATCTTTGTAACTGTTACTTACAATAATGGTCTCAAATATGTTGTTGAACCACTCCTTCATGTACTATATCATGGTGAGGTTTCCAAGGTGTAGCTGAGTAATAGCTGAGTACTAGCTGAGTAATAGCTACACTAAGTTTAACATTTGACCATTGAGCAAGACACTTATAACTCAAAAACTATTGAATATAGAGGATTTTTGTCAAATATGTTGTTCACCTACTTTTTGATGTACTGTGTCATGGTGAATTTTCAGAGCTGTGAGTCTATAGCTAACTGAGTAATAGCTACTTTGAAATTTCTTAATTTCAACATTCAGTAAATCACTTATAACTCCAAAACTATTGAATTTAGGGAATTATTGTCAAATATCTTAATCAGTTACTTTTTAATGATCTGTGTCGTGGCTAAGTTTCAGAGCTGTATCTCCATAGCTAACTGAGTAATGGCTACTTTGAATTTCAACATTGAGTAAATCACTTATAAGTCCAAAACTATTGAATTTAGAGAATTATTGTGAAATATGTTGTTCACTTACTTTTTGATGTACTGTGTCATGGGAAATTTTCACAGCTGTATCTCCATAGCTACCTGAGTAATAGCTACTTTGAGGGTTTTCCATTGAGTAAATCACTTAGAACAGCAAAACTGTTGAATTTAAAGGATTTTTGTCAAATATGTTGTTCACCTACTTTTTGATGTACTGTGTAATGGCAAATTTTGAGAGCTGTAGGTCCATAGCTAACTGAGTAATAGCTACTTTGATGGTTCTCCATTGAGTAAATCACTTATAACAGCAAAACTGTTGAATTTAAAGGATTTTTGTCAAATATCTTGTTCACCTACTTTTTGATGTACTATGTAATGGCAAATTTTGAGAGCTGTAGGTCCATAGGTAACTGAGTAATAGCTACTTTGATGGTTCTCCATTGAGTAAATCACTTATAACAGCAAAACTGTTGAATTTAAAGGATCTTTCATACATATGTTGTTTACCTACTTTTTTATGTACTGTGTAATGGCAAAGTTTCAGAGCTGTACGTCCATAGCTAACTGAGTATTAGCTACTTTCACGGTTTTCCTTTGAGTAAACCACTTATCACAGCAAAACTGTTGAATTTAAAGGATTTTTTATCAAATAATTTATGTTGTTCACCTACTTTTTGATGTGCTGTGTAATGGCAAATTTTGAGACCTGTAGGTCCATAGCTAACTGAGTAATAGCTACTTTTATGGTTGTCCTTTGAGTAAATCATTTATAACTGCAAAACTATTAAATTTAGAGGATTTTTGTCAAATATGTTGTTCACCTACTTTTTGATGTACTGTGTAATGGCAAATTTTGAAAGCTGTAGGTCCATAGCTAACTGAGTAATAGCTACTTTGATGGTTCTCCATTGAGTAAATCACTTATAACAGCAAAACTGTTGAATTTAAAGGATTTTTGTCAAATATCTTGTTCACCTACTTTTTGATGTACTGTGTAATGGCAAAGTTTCAGAGCTGTAGGTCCATAGCTAACTGAGTAATAGCTACTTTCACGGTTTTCCATTGAGTAAACCACTTATCACAGCAAAACTGTTGAATTTAAAGGATTTTTTATCAAATATGTTGTTCACCTACTTTTTGATGTACTGTGTAATGGCAAATGTTGAGAGCTGTAGGTCCATAGCTAACTGTATAATAGCTACTTTGATGGTTGTCCTTTGAGTAAATCATTTATAACTGCAAAATTACTAAATTTAGAGGATTTTTGTCAAATATGTTGTTCACCTACTTTTTGATGTACTGTGTAATGGCAAATTTTGAGAGCTGTAGGTCCATAGCTAACTGAGTAATAGCTACGTTTATGGTTGTCCTTTGAGTAAAAGACTTATAACAGCAAAAATGTTGAATTTAAAGGATCTTTCTCAAATATGTTGTTTACCTACTTTTTTATGTACTGTGTAATGGCAAAGTTTCAGAGCTGTAGGTCCATAGCTAACTGAGTATTAGCTACTTTCATGGTTTTCCATTGAGTAAACCACTTATCACAGCAAAACTGTTGAATTTAAAGGATTTTTTTTCAAATATGTTGTTCACCTACTTTTTGATGTACTGTGTAATGGCAAATTTTGAGAGCTGTAGGTCCATAGCTAACTCAGTAATAGCTACTTTGATGGTTGTCCTTTGAGTAAATCATTTATAACTGCAAAACTATTAAATTTAGAGGATTTTTGTCAAATATGTTGTTCACCTACTTTTTAATGTTCTGTATCGTGGCAAAGTTTCAGAGCTGTAAGTCCATAGCTAACTGAGTAATAGCTACTTTGATTGTTTTACTTTGAGTAAATCACTTTAACAGCAAAACTTTTGCCCGAAAAATGCAGATATTTAACGTATATATATGCCCTCTATAAGCATGCAAACATTTGACCTTGAAGCTCTTCGTTGAAGGTCATCCACAGGCTGCCAAAGTATCCTACTTACCTGATTTTGCCCAAACTTAAAAGTGCCTATATCTCGCTTATTATTGGTCCTAGAGGTTTGGGATGTGAAACCAACCTATAGGAAATCATGTTCTGTGAATCTTTAGATGTGGTAAGATTTGACCTTGAGCCCCTTGTTCAAGGTCAAACGAGGATGGGCAAACTTAAAAGTGCCTATATCTTGCTTATTATTGGTCCTAGAGGTTTGCAATGTGTAACCCACTTCTAGGAATTCATGTGCTGGGAATCTTTTCCTGTGGTCAGATTTGACCTTGGACCCCTGGTTCAAGGTCAAACTGCTGTGGCCAAACTTAAAAGTGCCCATATCTCGCTTTTTATTGGTCCTAGAGGTTTGGGATGTGAAAACAACCCATAGGAAAACATGTGCTGGGAATCTTTTGATGTGGTCAGATTTGACCTTGGACCCCTCGTTCAAGGTCAAACGATGATGCCCAAACTTAAAAGTGCCTATATCTCACTTATTATTGGTCTTACTATTGGTCAAACAAGGATGGCCAAGCTTAAAAGTGCCTATATCTAGCTTATTATTGCTTTCAGAGGTTTGGGATGTAAAACTCACTTTAAACAGTACATTTTTTGCTCCCCAGCGGGAGATCATACCACTGCAGTGGTCTTGTTTATATGTGTAAAATATTTATTGAATATCTCTGGATAATAAATGTCCAGGAACCAAACATTGTTCATTTTCTCATTTAGTCAAGAAAAAAATTCAGATTTGATTTTTCTAGGTTCTGAGGGAGGCATGGTGTATAAGACACTTGATTCTCACCTCTCATATCATGGGTTTGAATCTCAACCTGAGCTGAAGTGAAAAAGTTGCTACAACCTGATTATCTGAATATAAGTTGTAACACAATGGGATCGAGTTGGTAACATAATGGCTCATGTTTGCAACAGAAGAGGCTAAGGTTGTACCAAGCTCAGTCAAACCTGCAGTGGGAAAGTACAGTACTCTCTCACTTATCTGATCCTTGATTATCTGAAAATCCATTGTAACACAGTGGGGCCAAGTTTGTAACCTATGGGGCTGAATTTGTTACTGCAGGGCTGAGTTTGTAAAAGCAATTGAACATTATGATGTGAGTGAGATGAAATTATTCTCAGTTGTTTATTGATGGATTGGGCATTTCTGTGTATTAGGTAAAGAACTACTTTGTGGCTGCAGGGATGAACAGTTCTGGCATTACAGTAGCTGGTGTTGTGTATTGATTGGCTGGGCATTTCTGTGTATCAGGTAAAGAACTACTTTGTGGCTGCAGGGATGAACAGTTCTGGTATTACAGTAGCTGGTGTTGTGTATTGATTGGCTGGGCATTTCTGTGTATTAGGTAAAGAACTACTTTGTGGCTGCAGGGATGAACAGTTCTGGTATTACAGTAGCTGGTGGAGTTGGCCGTTACATCTCCGAATGGATCACGCGTGGCGAGCCTTCCAAAGATATCTCAATATATGATATCCGGAGATTTGTGGATCTCCATAACAACAAGAAGTTTCTGAGAAACAGGGTGAAGGAAATTGTAGGTAAGGAACAAGTTCACATGTGATCTTAACATGTGATCAGTATACTGAGTATATATTTTATATGTCATCATTTTGGATTTGCTGAAGATTGTGGTTCTGCTTTAGCGCTTTTCCTAAAAACTTCTATCATCTGAGCATGATTTTTTAGATAACAAGACGTGAATAAAATAGATTAAGTAATTCAGAATAAATCAAGAGAAAAATATAAATTTGTGAGGTGAAAATAATTGCATAATGACCCAATTGACATATATTTTAGATTTTAATACAAGTAAAACCTGTGTCTGCTGGATAATACCTTAAAAATATACTTCAGAAGGGCTATTGTGAATTAATTATCCACCACTTTGTTTGAATAATATGTTAAATAAGCCAATGTATTTCTGAAGAATGGAAAAATTCAGCCATGAAACATACTCATGGTAAGGGGCACCAGTTAATATAAGAACCTCAATTTATAATTTAAATGATCCTCTAGTTGGTATAATTTAGGTGTACCAGGTGTTAACATATTTTAAACGGTGGGGATTAATACAGGTTTAAAAGACTAAAGAAACCCTCTTGTGACTAACATATACTAAACGGTGGAGATTTATACATGTTTCACCTGGAGGACTTAAGAAACCCTTTGTTGGTTAATTTTAAACATGATTGTAATTGACTAACAATAGGGACTTCTATAGGTTGCCACACTTTTTATAATCACTATCAATCAAAGCAATAAAGTCAGTAAAGGTTAATGTTATTGCCTTACAATAGGGGCTTCTTGAGCCTGTCAGACTTTTTATAATCAGTATCAATCAAGGCTATAGTAAGACCTTCAACAGTAATTCACATGTGGCTTCCTTTGGCTTGGGGTCCAATCTATTCATCCTTAAATGACATTTAACTTTTTTTACTCATATCAAAGAAATCAGAATTAAAAGGTTTTCCCTTTCATGTTAAATTGTTAATATTTTGCCTATGGTACACTATGTAAACAATTTAAACACATCATCAGTTAAACTTAATATTTGAAAAATTTATTCAATTGGTGACTTTGGAAAATTCTCACTTAAAAAGTTTTGTTAAGTTTTTTAGGTTAAATGGAATATCCATATTAAAGCCTACTGTAATTTGAAAAGTTCAAAGCAAACATATAATTATTACCAAACATCAATGAAGAATAGTGCTGTACAAGTTATAACTTGTATAAGCATAATTTTTGTACAAGTTATAATTTGTACAAATCCCAACTTGTACACGACATATATACCGTAAATGACCTATTTAGTGCATCCGCCCTTGTAACTGCACCCTATCTCTTTTTCCCGGCAATATCGTCGGTGAGAGTGCACAATATGCACATATTTTTTATATATTACGCGTATTTTTACTTAATAAATTGACATTTTTGCCATGCATTTCAAGTTTGTTTATATCTACTGCCATATTTATAGGAAGTAGGTATTTTTACTAGATTCTAAATGTCGGAACACCGTTATTCTTACCGGATTGACCTATACTTCATCCCGGAAAGTGTTTCATGATGGGTGCACTAAAAGGGGAACTTCCACCCCCCCCCCCCCCCCCCAAAAAAAAATATTGAATAACAATATACTTTTCTTAGTGCACTCTGCACTAAATAGGTCATTTACGGTATATATAAATACATATATATATATAAATTTATTTACTAGATCTTTCTTTTTTTAGCTCAGAAACATCACAATGTAGATAATAAAATAGGTTTTTTGGAAAGCATAGATTATTCAGAAAATAGAGGCTATGTTGTAATATAGACATATTCAAAATAAAAAATTTTTCTTTTAATTTGATGAAGCTATAAATTATCACTATAGAAAATAAAATTAACCTACATCAGTCACTCAATGTTTTGCTGATACTTCTTAGGAATGCATGCTTTGAATAGACCATCAGAAGTGTACAACTGTGCCAGGAACATTAAAACATCTCCAATCTACTGCAGACAGGCTAAATATGGGGCCATATTTGACCAGTTTGGTGTATTTGAACAAGCTGTGTTTTTCTCAGGTTTCTGTTATGCCAAGTGATACATTTAGCTTGTGCTTAATATCTGCTTATTTTCATATTCACTGCATGATTCCAATGCTGTCATCTATTGGCTGATATGACCAAATAAAGGATTTATGAATCATAAAAAACTGATTAGTTGATCCGTGTTTTCTACTGCTTTACCATGCACAGAATTTCTGGACTGAAATTTTCCCAGCCTAGAAGACAGTCATAAATTCAGATTTCTGCGACAATTATGTCCCCTAATGAAAGTTGTGGGATATACTGGACTCAGGTCTGCCACACCACCGCTGCTGAAATTTCTTTGTGCATCTGATAACTCAAAAACTCATCAAAAGTTTCTTTTCTACCTTGGTACATGTGTTAAGGATGGTCAAAGGAAGATCCTTTTTTTCAGGTGACCTTAAACTCTCTATATTACAAGGAGGTAAAGCCAACTTAAGGTCAAAATAAGCCTTTAGCCATTTAAAAGCCTTCTAGGGCACAAACTATGTTGCTCTTCTAACTAAAATTGTGTTTGAGAGCATATTAATATGTTCACACACATGCCAAACATTCTTTTCTACATTTTTCACACATATTGTGCCCTGTAATTTTGAAATGCTAAGTCTGACCAGCTTCAAACTGTACTAAATATAACTTCTATGTATGATTTTTGTTATATTTAAGATTTGTAACTTTAAGTTAAAGGTCACCTTTAGGTCTCTATAAATTCGCACAGGGACCCAATTTATGAATCTTTTGACACTTTAAGCCTGTAGCTCTCAAGCTACGTAGCTCATCAAGCTAAAATCTCATCTGGTAATAAATTGACATGTTCTTGTCACACATTCCAGAAATCAAAGCTTTAAGTTGACATTTAATCTGTATATGAGGCCCATAAACACCCCACCCTGGGGACTTTTTCTAAACTTTTCAGATATCTTGCTTGTAACTTCGAAGTGGCAAGTCTCAAACTGTATTAGATTAAATTTCTATGTGTGATCTTTGTCTGCAGAAAATTTGAGGTCTGTAGTTTTAATTTAAAGGGTACCTTAAGGTCTCAAACAGTTTCCACAGGAACCAATTCTTTCATGTTTCGTCACTTTAAGTCTGTTGCTGTCAAACTATGTGACTCATCAAGCTAATATCTTATCTGAGAATATATTAATATATTTTTTTTCTTTATATGTGCCAAATATCAAGACTTTAAATTGACAGTTAATCTGCTCCTACAGTATGAATATATGCTTTCAATTATTAATCGTGATCCTGCCTTCAGATGTATGCCTCTGTATACGTAGGGTCTTTCTGTATATTGGGGATGTGTCAATATTATATTGCAGGTAAAGGGTATGCACACATATAGTGATTTTACTTGGTTTTTAAAGTGTTGTTCTTTTAAGATGTAGGCCCGAAACTTTTGATGTTACTTTATTTTTTTCCTTCCTTAGTTCTATTGTTAGTTTGAACTGTTGAACAGGGAGTGTGGTGGTCTCATAGGTTTATTTTTGGTGTTTAAGTGAAAATGTAGTGCAACTGAGAAGTAGTAAGAGATATATTGACTTTGAAACAATTTTTGAACAATGAGGATACTGAAGTGTTCTGGTACTTAATGTACAAGTGATTCATTTTTATGACTATTACAAAAATGGAGAATAGCTGATAAAGGATCATGAAAAGGAGTAATTTTTGAGTTATTTTTTAGCACTATCCATGGCCGAGGGTTTGTGCATTCTCAGATACTGCTTCTTTCAACTGAAAATATGCTGCTGGTGACATGTAGCCTTTGTTTGACACAATTTATTTTAGTAAAAAATCCTGCTTTGCAATGGAAAAGCTTGTAACTACCTAGAGTATTCCAAAGACTACTTTTGGGAGGTGTTCTATAATATTTACATTTTATTTTGAGCTAAGTCAAATTTTGAAGTGAAAAATAATTTGTAGGTAACTTCCCAGGTAGACTTAAACTTTGAGCCCAAGACTTAGCCAAAGCTTAGACTTTGCCACTTTGTGAAACTGGCCCCTGGCACACATATTTTCATGCAAGTGAACCCATGATCAATATGCATTGTACTCATCAGTGGAATTCCGTTGACCCTCAGAGTTGTAGAGAAACTAATTGCCATTTTAGGTAAAACCTTGAGATTTTTGCATATTGATTTGTGAGAACTGTGATAAATTTTTGTTCAGTAATTGCTACCTTGTTTCATGATTATTGCAATAATAATGATATATAGCAGTTTTGCCAATATGGTTCGGTTTAATTGCAGAACAAAAAAGTGTAGTTATTCATATTAACATAATGAGATGTGTATATTTCTTCTACGAACAGGAAGTTATGACAAAGCTCAGCCAGCCCCACATTTCCAAAGTGCAAGACACATCAAAATGTCCCCAGTCTATTCAAGACTGGAGCAAAAGGGAGGTGTATTTGACCAGTTTGGAGCATGGGAAAGGGCTGTTTACTTTGACACATCAAGTACGAATTACTTAGGTAATTTATGAAAGTACATTTTTTTTATAAGTTACACAGGTATTGTAGTGAAATTATCAGGGTAATATGTACCAGTGATATCTTATTTTAATCATTTTCCGAGAACAACTTTAATAAAATTTGCAGTTTTGTTACCCCACAGCCCTTAAGGGATGTCGGGGTATTGTTTTCACCCATGGTGTCCGGATGGGTGTCCAGGCAGGCAGTCGGGAGGGTGGCGGGAAAAGTTTGTCCGGCCTGTATCTCAGAAACTATAAGGTGTAGGAAGTTGATACTTGGTAGGGACATTGGTTATTGGGTGTAGGTGTGCAATTTCATGGTGTGACCTTGATTTAACCTTTGACCTTGCCGTAGTGACCTTGACCTATAAAATCTTGTCTGGGCTATATCTCGGAAACCGTAAGATGTAGGAAGTTGATACTTGGTAGGGACATTGGTTAGGGGTGTAGGTGTGCAATGTCATGGTGTGAACTTGATTTGACCTTTGACCTTGCCATAGTGACCTTGACCTTTAAAATCTTGTCGGGGCTATATTTCGGAAACCGTAAGGTGTAGGAAGTTGATACTTGGTAGGGACATTGGCTAGGGGGTGTAGGTTTGCAACATCATAGTGTGACCTTGATTTGACCTTTGACCTTGCCGTAGTGACCTTGACCTATAAAATCTTGTCCGGGCTATATCTCGGAAACCGTAAGGGGTAGGAAGTTGATACTTGGTAGGGACATTGGTTGGGGGCTGTAGGTGTGCATCGTCATGATGTGACCTTGATTTAACCTTTGACCTTGCTGTAGTGATCTTAACCTATAAAAGCTTGTCCGGGCTATATCTCAGAAACTGTAAAGTGTAGGAAGTTGATATTTGGTAGGGACATTGGTTAGGGGGTGTAGGTGTGCAACATCATAGTGTGACCTTGATTTGACCTTTGACCTTGCCGTAGTGACCTTGACCTATAAAATCTTGTCCTGGCTATATCTCAGAAAGTGTAAGGTATAGGAACTTGATACTTAGTAGGGACATTGGTTGGGGTTTGTAGGTGTGCAATGTCATGGTGTGACCTTGATTTGACATTTGACCTTGCTGTAGTGACCTTGACCTTTAAAATTTTGTCCACACAATATCTCTGAAACTGTAAATGTAGGAAGTTGATAGGGACATTGCTTAGGGTTTGTAGGTGTGCATCATAGTTTTTAGTTTATTGATTAATGCTGTCATCTTGCTATTGAATTGTCTTGTTTTAATACTTTATCTTTGCATACATTTTGTTTCTCTTAGATGTTATTTTCTCTACTTAAAACATCATTTAGACCTTAACATAACTGACACTGCTCTGAAAGTATCCCAATCTTTGTACTGTTTCATTAATTCTATATCTCATGGTGTTGAAAACTATTTCCCCAGGCTGTGGGGTACGGGTATCTCTGATGCTATTTTGTTACCTTTGCAATGAAGTATTCATTCTCTCAGTGTTTGGGGTTGAAAGAGTCATATTTTCCAAACACATATCCAAAAAGTGCAATGAAGAACAATTAACAGCCTCTCACTTAACAACACACATTCCTTTCTTAATTAATAGCTATGAACTGAATAAACTGACCTTTTTAAAAATAATTTGACTATATTGGTTATCCTGCTTTGTTGAGATAAAATTACAGTATCATTCCACCTTTTAGCAGCGTATTCAGCATTTATGGAAGATAATTATGACAACAGTTTTATAAACTCCTGGAAAACCCATTTTCTGTGCTTGTGTAAAACCTGAGCTGTACAGTTTGTATGCTTATACAGATGAAAAAAAAATGAGCAACAACAGTTGTCTTCTACTAGTCCATCATATGAATCTCTCAGCAGCAGGACTTGAATTATTTCAATCAGTATAAACTTACCATAATTTGTAGAATTCTTTGGAATTCAATAAAATATATATTGAAGAGACGTGCTTTTAGTATATAAAAACAACCATTGAGCAGGATCCCACATGGATATTGAAATGGCAAATATATATGAGAATACCTTATAGATGACAAATCCAATGGCTATGGAATTGACAAAGATGAACGTGATATTGTACCTTGTGATCTCAGAGGTCTGAAATACTAAGTAAACTCATTTGGAACTTCTATGCTGAAGGTTTGTTATGGATACTGTACAATAAGGAAGTACACTAGTCTTATGCCTTGACCATGCTATGATATTGGCCATGCTTACAGGTGTCTTATACAGCTCCGCATTCCACCATATACTGGCATCCATCTTGCAGTAAAATTTTGCATACCATGGCATTCCCTGCTTTCTGTGGCAACCCATGTGGAAGTTTTGAAATTTCTGCCAATAGAAATTCTTCAGTGTCATTCAGTGTGTTCAGTATACCTTTGTTGTCATGTGTGTATTGTATATTAGCTTCTCATGCTTGAACTGCACTTTGTATTTTGTGTTTGGGAGTTGACATTTTTGTTGTTTGCATTTTTAAGCACTTTATCTGTTACTCTTTCATTTTATTATTTTAAGCTCCATTAATCGTAAACAAATAACTGTCAAGGTGAAATAGATTCACTCTTTAAGATACCATCTAATTTTTGTCTCAGAGTGGTGTTATTATTGATTGATCAATGCATGAGTTAGCATCTTGCAACATAGCCATTTTAAACTTGATATTGGTGTTAATGTTACAATGTCAAACTTTTACAAGGATAGTTGAGTAAAATTCTTTCTTATAAGTTCTCATGCATTATGACAGTAAGTCAGTTAAAATGTTCCAGGATCATTTGTTGACATATTTTATTTGCTGCTGTCATTATTTAAGGATGTGTCATTTACTAGTTTTTCTGATGTTCAAGAGATAACACTTATCCTTTTTATTCAAACACAAAAAAACTTTTCTCTATTATTAATTCCCACCAACCAAGGATTACTGTAAAATTAACAAACATATTAACCAACATTGTGCCAAGCTGAAGTATGAAGACTTTATTAAGTATGGCAGAACTAATAAGTTATCTTTGCAACTCAAAGATAATACAGACGACTATAAAGCACTGTAACAGTTTTTATTACCCCACAGCCCTTAAGGGCTGTCGGGGTATTGTTTTCACCCATGGAGTCCGGATGGGTGGGTGTCCGGGCGGGCGGCGGGAAAGGTTTGGCCGGGCTGTATCTCAGAAACCGTAAGGTGTAGGAAGTTGATACTTGGTAGGGACATTGGTTAGGGGGTGTAGGTGTGCAACGTCATGGTGTGACCTTGATTTGAGCTTTGACCATGCTGCAGTGACCTTGAGTTTGAAAATCTTGTCTGGGCTATATCTCAGAAAGCATAAGGTGTAGGAAGTTGAGACTTGGTAGGGCCATTGGTTGGGGGTTGTAGGTGTGCAGCGTCATGGCTTGACCTTGATTTGACCTTTGACCTTGTCGTAGTGACCTTGACCTTTAAAATTTTGTCCAGACAATATCTCTGAAGCCATAAAGTGTAGGAAGTTGATAGTGGGTAGGGACATTGGTTAAGAGTTGTAGGTGTAGGGGTTGTAGGTGTGCATCATAATTTTCAGTTTACTGATTAATGCTGTCATCTTGCTATTGAATTGTCTTGTTTTAATACTTTATCTTTACATACATTTTCCTTCTCTTGGGTGTTATTTTCTCTATTTAAACATCATTTTGACCTTAATGTAACTGACACTGCTCTGAAAGTATCCCAATCTTTGTACAGTTTCACTACTTCTATATCTCATGGTGTTGAAAACTATTTCCCCAGGCTGTGGGGTACGGGCATCTCTGATGCTTTTTTTATAAATTTGAGAAACTGTGGTTTCTTGGTTGTAGAACAAGAAATATGAAATTTGCCATATTATATGGAACTGACTGATTTCCTGTCAATTATGAGAAAATGTTTATCAAATTTGTGATTTTTGTGACTGTGTTAGACCATTCATCATATCGTTTTTGGATATTTGCATGGGATGCCCCGAATAGTACATTCACATATAATGGCCAAGTTCACATTCTCTACTCTATATAATCTCTGTGTTGCTGATGCTGTAGTTTTTCTGCGTACAAAATGTACAGTAAAATTGTGTTGTGTTAACAGACATTTCTGCAGATTTGGGCTCCTCCCCACGGGGTTCATTTGGGAAGCCAAACTGGTTTGACAAGGTGAAGTCAGAGTACTGGGCCTGTAGAGAGGGAGTCTGCCTTATTGATATGTCCACATTCACCAAGTTTGAGCTCATGGTACAATGCGTTCTGCTTTTATTTACATTATAGGCTTCTTTCCTTTCAGTCATTCACACATAAGCTCATCATATTCAAGGATGCAACAAAAAATTACCACATTTTGCTTGAACCTTCTGTAAAACTCAGCGTACAGTAAGAAGCTGTACCTGCCTAGTGTTTAACAAGTTTAGCATTTACATGGGTTGTCACAATACTGTGCATGTCATAATTCAGTGTGTCAACATTCAACAAACTAATTGTGAAACCTCTCCATTCAAATTTACAGAAAATAAAGAACTGGAGCAAAATTAATGATCAATTAAATGAAAATTTAATAAAATATGACATATTCATAGCTAATATATTGCTGAATAGGTTTCTAAACGGAAATGCACAGTATTATGACATGCACGGAATTGTGACAACCTGTGTAATCAGTTATTTCTCACCTCTATTGTCATAGATTTGAGTTCAGCTCATGACAACATGCACGAAAAACTGAGGGTTTGTCCTGATATGACCTTGGCTGTTGAAAGGGTCATAAATCCAAACTTTGACCTCATTTTGCAGCAGTCCATTTTATTTACACCTCCAACCTCACTGACATGTCCAGTTATGAACATCAAGGTACAGCAGATTAACCAGAAATGTAATGTATTAATGGTTCATTTAAATCTCAATCTTTCAGTATTTAGAGGATGCAGTCATGTGTCCAACACCAGTTGCTAAAAGCTTTCATTGGTTATCCATCAAAGAGCTGATAGTGTTTAGTCATGAGTGTCAGCTACTCCTCTCTCTGGGTTACATCACACAAACCATGATAGATGCCCCATATTTCTGCGATATTATGTAGTGACAATATCTAAGCTGACTGGCAAGATGTCCAAGTTATTTCTTTGGAGTTCTTTTGTAGAAAATGATCCAATATAACTTTGTATTTCTTTGAAAAATAATTAAAAATCAGTCTTAAAATGATTTGGATTTAGTTTCACCTCAGACAAAGAGATAATATTCTATGTCTTTGAACAATTATGATGTGTTTGTCTAATCTTGATAGAGTCTTTGGCAAACTGACTTTATTGCGACTTCATGACTTGGTAGATTTGGTAAGTTATATTGTGATACAGTAATCTATTTCTTATACATTTATTGTTTTTAAATTGTAAAAGGGCACAGAACATTGTCTTTTTATCTCTATGCTCAAGTTTCTTTGTTTTATTGTGAAGAGAAGCAGTAGATTTCCTTCAGTATCTATACTCCAAAATAATATACAGAGCTACAGGTATTATGATACACACTGGTATCGCTTGGAGTGTATTCGCTTGATGGATATTATTCTTTTTTTTTATATTTGTACAGTCTGCAGGAAAAGAGGTTGTAGACTTCCTTCAGTATGTGTGTTCTAATGACGTGGACAGACCAGTTGGTACAGTGATACACACTGGTATGCAGAACAGACATGGTGGTTATGAGAATGACTGCAGTGTCATCAGAACTGATGAGAACAGGTTGTATGAAAAAATATATTATGGAAATTATAATACAGGCATGGCAGCATTGAATATCATCAAAACAATGTACTTATTGGCACTGAGTAGAAAATCTATTTTGGTATCTAGCTCAGTAAATATTTTTGAGTTTTGCAAACGTTTGGTAAAGGTTAAAATGTGATGGGTATGAAACCCAATTATAATATAAGGTTATCAAAACATTTATCAATACCGTTTATTAAATGTTTGATGACCAATGTTAGAAAAACATTACAAATGAACATTACAGTGTCTTAAAAATGTTACTTTGGCATTGCTTAGCAGTATTAACCTTAATTGTGGTCAGAAGTTAAATTCAACATGTTTTTAGGTTGCTCACCAGTGAAAATATTTTTATGTCTAAAATTGTATGATAGTGGCTTAAAAATTGTGCCCCCATTCAATTCTTACTTTTAGGCATTGCACGTGGGGTAATTTTTCACAAAGTCCTCAAAAATTTCCTGTTATTGCTTGCCACTATCTTTGCTTGCAAATGTTTGAAGATAAATGTTTAATAAGCATTCTGAAAGTATGGGTACAAAAATATTGTGATAGAATGTTGACATTTGACATAAAACATTTCAAACATCTTTTTGAATGATGTGTATGAAAGCCAGTTGTTATTAAGTGTTTGTATAACATTTTCAGGGCAAACATTTGCAAAACATTGTCAACAAATGTTGTTTAAATGTTTTATGTATACTGCTTATTGTACATTTCATGATGAATGTTTGAAAAACATTTCCAGCATAACCTTTAATTCTTGAGCTGTTTTATAAATGTTTAAAAAACATTTCCAGCAAACATCAGTTTCTTGAGTTATTTTATAAACACTTAATAAATGTTTTCAGAGAAAATGTTTGTTTGGAGAATGTTTATTTAATATTTTTAAACATTACACTGTAAACATATTATTAGAAATGTTTAGTAACCCAAATAATAGGGTTCAACAATGTTTTGTAAATGTTTAAACTATTCTAAAACATTTTTTATGTTTACTGGGAGATTATCTGGATTTTAACTAATTTTTACAACTGCTTCCACCAAATAGATTTGCTTTAATGAATATAACAAACAGTTTTGCCAGAGCCATACAATTTGGTAAATAGAAATATTTGGACAAGGATTTGAACCCTTCTTTTAATTTTTATGCAACAGTGACATCTAATTGTCTATGAAAATATGTGAAAGCATTCTTCTGGTCATTATGTAAGTCTGTTTAATATGAAACTTGAGTATTCATTCTGAAAATAGAAGAGATCAGTGTATTCAATAATTTAGTTTCATTGCTGTTGAATTAAAGGTATATTATCCTGAATGATGCCATGATGATACCAGTGTATTGTAGCATTGCCACTATTGTCTCATAACTTGCAGGTACTTTATGATTTGTCCCACTTCCCAACAGACCAGAAGTTTAGCATGGTTAAAAAAACATCTTCCGAAAGACGGTTCTGTACTAGTCAGTGATGTCACCTCTATGTACACTGGTAAGTTTAAAAACATCTGCTAAAGCATAGTTCTCTACTGATCACTGTTATCATGATATCAGAGTTGACAGATGTATCCTTGGAGAAGGCAGATTTCTCTGGTATGACTTGCTGGGTAAAGAGCCACACTGTGTCACACAGGTTTGTTTAAAAGAACACCTATCAATGGACAATACTGTACTGGTCACCTCTTTGTGAGCTTAAAAGAACATCTAGCAAAGGAAGATTTTGTACTGCTGACTTATGTCACATCTACCTAGGAACACAGAGGATGTGGGTTCAAATCCAGGTAAAATCAGGTACATACAGACTTAGATAACCACTTAAAATGGCAGTCCTTTGTCATTGGATCCTATCCCAGTGGCTGAGGCTAAAGAACCACAGATATGTTGTTGGTCATCCTTCAGCCTCTATCTTTCAGTTAGTCGTTGTAGTTACTTGTGCAGTCAGGTTGGGTCAAATGGCATTTTGAACCATCTAGTATAATGAGATATGGCACTGAGTATAAATATACAATACAATGTAATACATCTCTGTTGGTTTGAAAAAAGCATATACAAAAGGATAGTTTCACATTGGTCAGTAGTGTCACTTCTAGCATTATTTCATTGGAAGTGATTGATTTTGTATACTAGAGAAATCCGACAGGGTATATTTGACATGAGTACTACATCAGAGGTTCTCATGATAAGAATAGCCATGGCTTAAAGATAGTACTTACCTTAATTTGTGTGTACTTCATCAAAGTCATGTAGTTCTTATGACAGACCATACCCCATTATTTACTGTGTTCTTATAGCTTTGGATGTTGTTGGTCCAAAAGCCCCAGAACTTCTTTCGGAGCTGACAGATGTATCCTTGAAGAAGGCAGATTTTCCCCACATGACTTGCAAGGTAAAGAAACTTACAGTGTCACAGCAAAGGATTGAATTTTCCTAATGGAAATCTTGCTTTTCTGTCAGATGATAAAATATTTTGATGTCCAATTAACAATGAAAATATTTGAAAACTAATTGTACTGTACTTTTTTGAGTCTGTTTAATGTCAAGCTTACATTTACTGGAAATAAAAGAGATTGGTAGATCTACTGTTTTCAGGATCTCTATATTGGTTGCTGTATCCAAGAATCAGTAGAAAAATGTTTAAGTATTTCTGTTGCTGGCCATTTCACAACTCTGGCCGTTTCAAAATGGTATATTTAGGTATATTTTCTATACAGTTTTTCAACAAAAAAATACTTACACAATATTCAACACTAAAATACTAATGCTACACAATTTTTTTACTCAGCTATTGGTTACAATTTGTGATTATCATCCTTAAAATTCTTATACTGTGAAAGAATTAGAAAAAGCTTTATCTTCAAAATCTTTTTTATTCAAAGAAATTTTGCTAAAAACTTACAAATATTTTACTTTGTTCAAGGTGCCAATTAGCTGCCACAGCAGTGCAGTGGTAACACACTCACCTCCACCTCTGAGATCGTCGGTTCAAACCCGGACCTTATGTGGGAAAGTTGGTAGTTGCTTAGTGATGGTCGGCAGTTTACAGTACACAACCTTGACCAACTGTATGTGCTGGTTTCTTCTGCCCACAAAACTACATTTCGTAATGTGACCTGTACTGTGTTGAAATTGACATAAAATCCAAATAAATAAATCAAGGTTCCAATATAAATACTGATGTTGTCTCTTGTGTAGGAGATAGATGTTGGGCAAGCCAGTGGTATTAAAGCCATGAGACTTACTCACTGTGGGGAAGAAGGATGGATTCTGTACATACCCTCTGAGGTTTGTGTCTAACCTTCTGTAGATCCTAAACAATTTTATTGACTCATGATATGCTTTCTGCGGATTTTAAACATACCCTGTGAGGTTTATATCTAATCTACTGTACATTTTTTCATCGGCTCACGATGATATTGTATGTCTTCTGTGTTTTTTCTGAGGTGTGTGTGTAATCTATGATATAGAATATATCAAGAAGTATTTGTAAAGCGCTAAATTGAATACACATCCTCAAAGGTGTCAAAGTGCAAAAATGGATAGTGCAATTACCAGAAAGGGTCCATCTCTGCGTTAACATCTGATAGAGGAAAAGGCTATGGAATAGGTAAGTCTTCAACTGTTGCATACACCCAGTGATGCTATCCGTGAGTCTGATGACTTGTTCTATTCTGTAGGAGCAGCTAAAGCTGAACTGCACCTCTCCATCCATTACTGGATCTGGTCAAGGAATCACAGATATGTCATTGATAAATTGATTAATAAAAATTACCATTTATTTGAAAGCAAGAAGTATACCTCTCTTTCCGTCTCCATTTTACGATGTGGAAACCAGAGACAATTAACAGGATTGAATAAGTCTTTCTATGATAACCAGAAATAAACCAAATGGTTTCTTAAAAAATAGAAATATATTAGAGAGATGAGGTATTGAAAATCACTGAAATGCTTTCCTGGTTTGGTTTCAAAGGCTACTTAATTCTTCATTCAGATTTGTCAATTACTTTTTCTCATGGATATCTAGACTTGCTCCAAGTCTTTGTATTTCTCATCCCACTAAATCTGACATACATGAAATCATTATGCATCAACTTGAGGCGGGGAAAATCCTTCTCTATGCTGAAATGCTTTTGTCAGCCCCACATTCTGGTAAAAAAAGTCATACAGTTCTCATATAATACCTAAGACAAAAGGACTTGAAGAAAGTCTAATGGATATCTAACTATGCCAAAATTTAAAAACTGCTTGATTGTACAATACTAGCCTGGTCTTCCAGGCTGTCTGAACCATAATGCAAACATGAAATATTTTTGCCATAATGCACGCTATATCAGAGACCTTTCTAGTTTGGGCGATAGTTCTCAGCAAGCTAGGCTAAGTAAATATGTGAGAACATTATGAAAAATACTTTTAATACAATCAAACATTTGTGTCAATATTATATATATAAATGCCTGTGGCAAGGCTAATACAATACTAGATTTCAAGCAGTCAACCTCCAGTTGAGATGAGGGTCCATTCTGGAAGATGTTCTTAAGTCAATTAATATATATAATTATCTGTGAAATTCAACATGTTAACTGATGAAATCTGCTCTAAATGTGATTAATGTGTTGGTAAGAAACAACAATACTTACTTGCTTTGTTAGTATATTTCAGTTATTTCTAATTACAAATTTAACTAACCTATTACTATATCAATAGATTTAACTCTATAACCTAATTATTATTTTAATATCCCTTTGTAGTATGCACTTCATGTGTATGACAGTTTGTTGGATGCTGGAAAGGACTATGGTGTGAGAAATGCAGGTAAAGGGAGTGAACCAATCATACTTCACACAGTGTACAAATGTTTATTGTTTTTAGAAATTTTTAAATGTGTGATTAACTGTGCTGTCATGATGATTGATATCATATATTAAACTAAACTGTAAAATACAAAATTTTGTCAAAATACTTCTGTTTGATTTACTGTGCATACTATCAAACATAAAAGTATATAGAAAAATCTTCCAATTTGATTAACTGTACATAACTCATGAATTTCAGTTATAGTTCACTTTGTACTTTATACAAAGAATGTGGGATTTTATTGTCTCACAAAACATCTCATATATATTGTTAAGATGTTCATATAATGAAGGTTTTGCTGCCTTTTTGTCCTGGTACTGTGTACTGACAGAGCTCCAGACCGAAAAGTTATTATTCATATAATATAGTGTTCTCTGTCTTAATGTCAGGTTACTATGCACTGAGAGCTCTGAGAACTGAAAAGTTCTTTGCTTACTGGGGCACAGACCTCACCCCTCAGTGTACACCTCTGGAGTGTGGCCGTGAATACAGGGTCAAGTTTGAGGTAAAATTTTATAAACCAATCACTGCTTAAATATTCATCAGACATGGTATTGATTACAAGTTCGTTTGCTGTTTTGTTTTTGTTTGACTGATACAGCATAACTGCAGTTTAGCGTTAGAATTGTTTTTTGGGGAGATGGAGTTGTGTTGAAATAAAAAAGTTCATTTCTAGACTATAGTAGTTGACTAACCAACTTGATCAAGTTTCATGATGTGCATCATCAGACAGTCATTTACAAACCAGACTCAAATACAGTTTCAACCCTGTCAAATAAATGCATGGAATTGAAAGCCTTTTTGAAGTCTATAAATATATTAATTAAGTCCATTTTTATTTTAAATAGATAAACATATCCTCAGATAATGGTCCTGTAACTGTTTATATAAAGGAACCATTTTGTTTATTTACATCTGTATGTTAAGAGAAAACATATTGAATTCTAATTAATACAATCCTGATTATAAGTTTGTGATTAACATTTAAAAGTGTGACTTGTCTTTAATTTCATGAAAACTATTTTGCTTTGTCACACTTTGTGAAGAATAAACCAGTTGTCAAATATTTGCTTGCTTAAAGCAGTCACATTCAAAATTCTGTGGATGTTCTTCCGAATTGTCTTTTCTTCAACTTCAGATGGGCAATTTCATTGGTCATGAAGCTCTGTCCAAACAAAAAGCACTTGGAATAAAGAAAAAGCTGGTGCAGTTTCTTATAGAAGGTCATGACCTTGACAATGACCTTTGGCCTTGGGGTGGTGAGGCAATCTATCGCAATGATAAATTCTGTGGAACAGTAACCTCTACGGAGTATGGTTTCACACTAGGTCATCATGTGTGTCTGGGATATGTAAGAGACATTGATGAGTCGACTGGAGAGGAAAGATATATTACCAATGAGTTTGTTTTGACCCGAGATGCCAAATATGAAATTGACATAGCTGGTGAGCGCTTCCCACTCAAAGCAAACATCTTCCCCCCCAAACTAAAGTCTGAAGGCCTGGTAATCGACAAGCCACAACAGTCAACCAGCAATATATTTCCCTGATATGTGTTTATCAAATGATAATGTCATTGGAAAGCCTGGCATTAGATGAAAGCTGATATAATGTTCAAAGATTGTATCCATTAACGTTCTTGATCCTCAGAGGATCCAATCAATTTTGTGCCTTTAACAACATTCCTATTATTGTTATTATTAGAATACTCTTATTTCAAAGAGTTCAAGAGATAAAATCCCTATTCTAAAAGTAAAAAAAAATATTTTTTTTTCAAAAGTACCATAAAATGTATTTAATGAACAGTTCAGTGAACAGTTTAACTCACAAATAATATGTTCAAGCTTGTCAACAGCTAAATAATAATGTTTTCTACAGAATTATTGTGCCCAAATTGTCATTTAAGAATCTTTCCTTAGAAAATGGCTGTTTTTCTTAGAAAGGATTAAGAATTAGAATACTTTGAAGAATAATAATGGTAATTGACACCCAAAATCTTGATTCACAGTTTGAGTCTAAGAAAACACAGCAAAGCATTTGAAAAACATGCCTCTTACCCTAGTCCAACCTATGTCCCCCCCCCCCCCCCCCCCCCCCCCCTTGAAAAATAATGTAAAGGGGTTCAACCCACAGTACAAAATTATTTCTTGAGAGTAGTGTTAAATTTACAGGAAATGCACTATATTTTTACCAGAAGTTATTTTTTTCCCGGGGGGGGGGGGGGGGGGTTGGGGGCATGCCCCCCGACCCCCCTAGTTATGGTATGTCTCATGTGAACCCCCACCTTACTTAAAAGCTGGATCCACCCATGTACTAGTGGGGGGGGGGGGGGGGGGGGGCATGCCCCCCGACCCCCCTAGTTATGGTATGTCTCATGTGAACCCCCACCTTACTTAAAAGCTGGATCCACCCATGTACTAGTATGCACTCTTGTATAGTTCTTTTCACAAAACTACGCAATAAACACATAATGTCTTTGCATTGCAATGGGAATTTGTTTTCATACATAGTTCATACAGAAATGTTTTCTTGTAGCCCAAGGATATTGGGTCGCGGGTGAGGAATTTTTTATACTCTTCGCTAAAAATATAACTCACTGTCAACTCGCTGACACAGTTCATTGACAATAATTAACAATTGATGAGCTCTGTTTGAAGCCAACTATTGATATTAGGTGTTTAGAAACAATATATATTTTTTTTGCATTAAACACTGACTGCATGGCAAGTAACTACTAAGCTTACAAATGTTTTCACTCTGTTTTGAAGCGATTTGGTTGCAGATTCTGGCCCTTTTATTTATAAAACTTTATTGTGTATTCCCTATTGGATGACTTGCAAAACCAAATTTGACTTTGAGTAATGTTGTAAACCTTATTTGTGGATGGATTTTAATGCACTAAACATGACATACAATATATATGTGTGTGTGTGTCTTAAATGATTTCTAAAATATTTGCAAAACAATACCAGCTATTGGTAAATATGATTGTCTGCGAAATTTGTCAGTGATATGCTGCATAGTAGTTGTTTTGTCAGGGAGTGCAAGTGATTCTACGTCTGGTTTTTAATGATGTCACTGGTTTTTAATGATGTCAGTTTGCATAATTGGTTTATTGGAGGTTCTGCCGCAAGCATAGACACAAGCAAAATTTTACTACAAATAACAAAGCTGAAAATATAACAGTTAGAATTTGTTATGTTGTGCCACTGTTTCTAGACTGGCTCCAAGTCTTTGTTTTTATTGCGTAAAATAGCCTTACCTTATCCTCACAAGTGCTTGTTTGGTTTTGTGGAGCAAAACGCATCGACCGACAAGAATTTTTTAAGGAATATTCTTGCCACGAGAGGTGACCCCTTGTCTGCGCATGTCCGCGCTTGCGCAGTAGTCGTTGTCGACAGACGAATGTCGAGAGTTCTTCATTATATTTTTGGTCAATGTGGGAGCAACACATATTTTTTCTTATTATCGCCCATATACAGATGAAAATCTATGAAGTTTTGAAGCGTGCAATCGTGCACCTACCTGTAGTTATCCATTATTCGACTGGTAGTACCACTATTCTGCCTCCCTTGTCCTGAAAAGGGTCAGAATAAGATGTTGTGCAAGAAGATGTTGCTGTAAAGTCTTCAGTGGAAGACGGTGTATATCTTCCGCTGTACTCGCCCATTAGTCGACTGGAACTACCTCCTTGTCGATAAAAGGGATGCAGAGAAGATTTTGCTGTAAAGTTTTTACTGGAAAACAAAGAAGAAAGAATGCAGTTGGCTTTGCAACGGAGGTCGTAGATTCTTTACTGTGGGTGGAGCGCCACTCTGGTACAGTAACAGGTCTCCCTCCAAAAGAACGACTACAGAAGCGTATCCACTGATCCTTGCAGTTATTATCTTGCTTCCCAGCAGGTACAGTGAACTTCCTGCTTCTCAGACATGAAAATAGGGACAGATTACCTTCCTTTGCTGTAAATTTGGATGAAGATCCAACAGACATCTTTGCGGCAGCATGTGCACTGCTTGTCTTTTCAGCCCTGTTGAACAGGAACTGGTTAGATGAGATATGGTGTTGAATTCCTTGCTTCCAACCTTTACCAGTGTATTTGTATATACTGGACAGGAGCTATGTCCAGTAATTATTTGTCATGTTACCCTCTGATATGTAGAAGGAAAACATTGAGACCCAGGACTAGCAGTAATTTTACAGACCTTCATGCATTCTACAAAGTATCGTCGGATCACTCTTCCTAGAATACCAGGAGAGGTGGATACAGAAGAACGTAGCTACATATATATGCAAATCACCATGGAAACTGTTTTTGCAGTGTTACTGGCAGGTATGGGAGGTTTTATTGCCATCCCAGAGTTGTGCGAATCTTCAGTTGGGATTGTCGAATTATTCCCCAATCGAATTCATCAATGCCTGTACTACCCACAATTCAAAGCGATGATGTCAGACAGGAAAACATGGCTACAGTAAATACCGCTTAAATACTTCTGGAAAATGCTTCAAAAGAAAGCAATTTATCCACTCAAGAATTGCAGAACTCAGGTTTCTATGGCAGTTTATTTCTTGTATAGAAACACGGCTAATGACGACCTATGGTACATCTCAGTGTCCTGAATTGATTTCTAACTACGACTTCAACGGTCACTGCCCACGAGTGAAGTTCGTTTACTATGTCAATAAATACCTGCTTGTCCCATCATGTAACCTGGAGACAGCAGAAATTATTAGAAATTCGGTTACAAAAGTACCGACTCACAAGATTTTCAACATCTACTTCAGTTTAATGTACACGGTCAAACCTATCAGTTAAAAGCACTGAAGTTCAGATTAGCGACCGCCCCTCTACAGTTTCACGCGAGTAGTAAAGAGGCAAAACTCATTCTTCAGTCTCGCGGAATAGGAGTTCACCATTTACCTGGACCACTGGTTGTTAAGAGTACGTAAAAGACACCAGTATTTGGTTCAAATCAAGAACTCATCCAAATTATTCAACAACTCAGCTTCGTGATATCGATTTCCTAGGTTTTCCAATTCCAATTCAACTTTTATAGCGCTTAATCTCTGTCGAAGTGACAGACTCTAAGGCGCAACATCATAAGCATAGTTTCAAAAATCATTGTCCTTGTCCATAGCTATGGTCGACATCACGGAGAACGCCATATGAGGTGGAAAATACTAAGGAGGATAAGCTTGGCAGAATAGGTATGCCTTAAGTTTTTTTCTGAAGGAAGCAATGGAAGTGGCAGATCTTACATGATCAGGGAGTTCATTCCATATTTTGGGAGCATCATATGCAAAGCTTAGACCAAACTGCTTTGTGGATTTGTAAATAGATGGTTGGTATTGAGGAACATGTAGAATTATACCATCAGATTGACTCAACCGAGTATTATAGGCACATTGTCTAACTTTGAGAAATGGGCTGAAATATTTTGGACAGTTAGTATGTAGGTATTTATATACCAACAAGGCAGTCTTGAAGATGCAACGGTGCCTTATGGGTAGCCAATGAAGGGCTTTTCTTAGTGGAGTGGTGTGAGAAAGACATGTGGTTCTGCAAACAATTCTGGCCAGACTGTTTTGAATGCATTGTAGCTTGCGTAGGTTAGCAACAGACAGACCCCTAAACAAGGAGTTACAGTAGTCAAGCCTACTGCCCACAAGTGTGTTTGCAGCCGTAAGAGCAGCATCACGAGTCAAGTACTGTTGAATTTGTCTAAGATCCCTCATCTGGATGAAACATAGTTTACATACATTTTTAACATGTTTGGTGAAGGAAAAGTCTGAGTCAAACCAGACACCCAAATTCTTAACGGCATCTGAAGGTATCAGTGATTCACCCAATATATTTACTGGAAAGAATGGGTTAAACTTTTCTTGTTGAGACTTGGCACCAAATAAAATAAAGTCAGTCTTATCAGCATTCAGCTTTAGTTTATTTGCACACAGCCATAGTTTGACATCTTCGAGGCACTTTCCTAGCCGATCGAAGGCAATTTTTGCATTTTTGTGTTTGAGGTGAATAAACAGCTGTGTGTCATCTGCATAAAAGTGAAATTTGACATCTGGATGTTTAGAGATTACTTTGCTCAAAGGTGTGGTATACAACGAAAAAAGAATAGGACCAAGAACTGAACCTTGTGGTACCCCAAACTTAAGCTTTCTAGCCTCAGACAGAACAGAACCAATCTTGATGCATTGGGTACGATCAGAAAGGTATGATTTGAACCAGTCAAGGCATCTACCCCCGACACCGAACCATTTTCTTAAGCAATCAAGGAGTTTGTCGTGATCAATGGTGTCAAACGCTGCAGATTGATCAAGCAGCACCACAGCTGTGGCCTCACCTCTGGCTAGAGATAGGTGAATCTGGTTCTTTATAGACAAAAGAGCTGCTTCAGTTGAATGGCCACATCTATAGGCAGATTGATACTCGTTTTCCAACCCATGGAGAGAGACATGTCTACTGAGTTGTGAGGCAACTACACGTTCCACGAGTTTTGAGATAAAGCTCAACCCAGACACAGGGCGATAGTTTTTTAGTTCATCCTTTGATAAAGAAGATTTCTTTATCAGTGGAGTGACAACAGCACTCTTGAAGCCATCTGGGACAGCACCTTCCAACAAAGAACAATTCACAAGTTTTGTGATAGAAGGAACCAGTATATCAAGGTAATCCTTAACTAGGAAAGTGGGCCAAGGATCCAGGAGACAGGATTTTGTAGGTGAATTTTTGATAACCTTCGCAATATCGTCAGGTGAGGCATCATCAAATTTGAAAAGTCCTGGCAGATTCACTGGAGATGGCAAGGAAAAAGATGAAAAACTGGAAAAAGACTCCCGGATTTTAGCAATCTTATTGGTGAAAAAAGTGGGAAACTGTTCAGCCAATTTTTTTTGTGAACTATTTGATGGAAAAACTTTTTCAGGGATACGGTGCAAGGCAGAACGCAGAACTTGCCATAGTTTTTTAGGGTCATCACCGTTTTCATTAAGAAGAGCTCTGTAATATGTGGCTTTGTCTTTATTGGCAAGTGAATTACACCTGGCAATTTGTTTACGCAGCTTTGCACGGTTAAGAGGAGTTTTCTTTTTACGCCAGATGCGTTCAAACTGTCGTCGAATAGATTTGGCATTTTTGTAGGTATCTGATATCCACTTTGCTGGCTCCTTGGCAAGACAGCGAGTAACCTCTGGAGCATGTTTGTCCAGAAGGTTGGAAAGATCATTAGTGTATTGATCATACAGTTTTTTCGCAGTGTCACCCGGACAAGCAACAAAGGAGCAATTGCTCAAGTCATTGCGTAGAGTGTCCATGTTTATTTTATGATATCTCCTGTAAGTCACTCTGTTAGCAGTTGTTGGAGTTTCAACTTGACATTTGATCATTGCATGGTTGGAGATGTAGTCACTGGCAACCACATTTGAAACCAGAGAACTATCAGAAGTAAGGATGAGATCTAGGGAATGGCCTTGAAGATGGGTAGCAGAGTGAACATGTTGAGTACATGTAATATTGCAGGAGTCAAGAGTATTAAGAAAATTAACACTGTCTCTTGAGGTTGTGTCAATATGAATATTAAAGTCACCACAAATAATGAAGGAGGAATTCATAGATGAGAGGAACTCAACCAATGTGTGAAACTCATCATAAAAAGGATTTGAACATGAACCTGGAGGACGATAAACACAAGCAACCAGTGTAGAATGAGCATTCGATCCAATACTGACTATCAGAAATTCAAAGTAGGTGAAAGTGGGATGATCCACAATTCTATGAGACAGGCTGCTATTTATGAGAAAGCCAACTCCGCCACCCGAGCCATGTGCACGAGGTCTTTGACACAATTTATAAGATGGTGGTGTGATGGATTGAAGCAGACAATCGGTATCAGTCGGGCGAATATGAGTTTCGACTAGTGATAATATATCCAGTGAGTGATTGAACACAATGTCAGAAATCATAGGAGCCTTGTTTCTTACAGACCGACAGTTAGCAACCCCCATCACAATAGGTCCAGGATTTAGGGATATATCCCCACATAAAAGCAAGAGAACACAGAGGGATCGTGATTTCACTGATGAGGGAAAGCATCTTGCATTTGTAACAGAACTAGCCAGTCTGAAAGATTGAGGTAGTACGGAGCCCACAAAACAACCCTTGACCTTTACTTTATGGTCGGACGTACTGATGAGGAAAAGACTGATGAATACCAGACAGCGAACAAGGTACGTTTTTCATACTCCAGAGCCTTAACACACAAAAGGACTGTGGGGAGTCTAAAATAAAAATGACCTTATAGCTAGTGTCCACTAAGCTTTACAGTCAGTTCAGTAACTTACACTCAAGTCAATCTTCGTCCTGTGGGCGTCTCACAGGCACCCTAACTACCCCACTGGAGCCACTGCAAAGAAAATAAAAAATAAAACCCTTAGAGGGGCCTGAAAAACATAGGAAAGCCTTATTGGGACCTAAAATAGATGGAAATTCTGGAGTATGGTGTTGTGCAAGTAATTTGTTGTGAAAGGAAAGTAGAAACACAATGTGACAGAACTTGGTTGTAGAACGATAATTTCCGGTAGTGGGCGATAATACCTGCAAATATCAGTACAAGGAAATATTATTGTAAATCAACATAGATAAACTCCCACCAACAACTTTATGAAATAATATCAGTAAAAAGACAGATAACCATCAATAATATATGAAATATATGTGTATAGTGACGATCAGAAACAAAAATAAAATAGCTGTTAAAATTTACGGCGTCTCCGTTTACTGCGTTTGGTACAAGGTCGCTTCTTTCTAACGGGGGCCACGGTGGAAGAGTGGTAACACTCTCGCCTCCCACCTCTGAGGCCGGGGTTCGATCCCCGTGACGGCCTTAAGTGGGAAAGCTGGTAGTTGCTTGCCGTTGGTCGGCAGTTTACAGTACACAACCCTAGCAAACTGTATGTACTGGTTTCCTCTACCCTTCCAACTACCCGTCGTGATATGACCTGTACTGTGTTGAAAGCGACGTAAAACCCGAAATAAATAAATAAATAAACTTCTTTCTAACACAAATAAATTAAAGTACCAGAGAAATCTATTCAGGACATGGAGATCTCTTTACAAACAACCAAGATTGCTTGTGTCCCTGATGGTGTACCAGCATCTTTGGAAAAGACTATACCAATGGGTCGGTTACATATGCGTCCTCCTTCAGTGGTATCTGAAACAACTGGCAATATCCCCAATCACTAGTTCTGAGGGTTCCTGTTTCAAATCCTTCTGAAAAAGCATATTCAGTGGTGGAAAATGCCAAAAAATGGAAAATAGGATGCCTTTTCTATACACAGGGGCACAATTCCCTTATTTTCGTAGATGCATTAAACCAGGGTTGATGATCCCATCTAAAAGCATCAAAGTCAGTGGCTTTTGGACAGTTAAAATGTATATATTACATTTGAATGTCATACAACTGAAGGCAGTGTGTTCAGCCCTTAAAAGCCTTCAAGACAAATTCTACACAAAAGAATTCTGATAGCATCAGACAACATTACTGTGTTCGGTTATCTGAACAAACAAAAGGGGGGGGGGCACATGTACCTCCTAGTTTGGCGCATCTTGGCCTACTGCAATCCTTGAAATATACTCAAAAGAGACAGACATATTGTGGGTTGCTTAAATATTGTAGCCAACGTCCTCTTCAGAATGGACAGAGACTTGGCGCATCCTGGCCTAATGCAATCCTTGAAATATACTCATAAGAGATAGACATTTTCTGGGTTGCTTAAATGTCATAGTCAATAACCTCTACAGAAGGGACAAAATCCGTACAGAATGGTTCTTACTCCCTTTATGGTTCAAGACAATGTACAAGTTTGGCACAAATCAACAATAGGTTTTTCATGCAGGTATGCTGCATCTTGGCCTACTGCAATCCTTGAGATATTCGTATATGAACCAGAGATATCCAGGGTTGTCTAAATGTCATGACAGTCAGCCTCTCCAGAAAGGACAAAATAATACAGACAGGGTGGTCTCTTCATCTTAAAATGTTCCATTTGATTTGCATAGTTTGGCAAATACCAATGGTAGAGATGTTTGCCACCAATATGAATCACAAACTTCCATTCTATGTTGCCAGTCCCGGATGCAAATGCTCTGAACATAGATGCATTAAACATTTTGTTGGAGGGTCTGGACTGCTAGGCCTCTTGTCCTATACCACTCATTCTAAAAAGTCATGATGTATTGGTTTTGGGACCTGGTGAATCAATCAACCACACCTCCATTACAGCTACTTCACTGGTCCCAGAAACAGCCATTCAGTCAGAAATACCATCAGAATCTGTTGCATTGGCACCTTCATGCTTGGCACCTTAACACCACTCAGAATCTCTTATATCATTCTCTGAGCAGAGGGTAGAGAGATTTAGGGCATCTCAAGGACCCTCATCTTGGAAATGTATGAGTCATGATGGGCCATTTTGAGCTCTGGTACCAACAGAATAAGGTGGCCATCTCAGAGCCTACTGTCTCAAATATACCAGATTTTTTTATCCATTTACTTGCAAAAATCTGAAACCTGCCACTATTGCTGGCTTTGCAGCAGCCATAGCTGATCATTTATATTTTTTTGTGCAGGAGTTGAGCAAAAGCTGGATTTTTATAGGCCTATTGCAAGTGTTTATAGAGAGAAGCCCACTGCTAACAGAGGTGTAGCATCAAGGGATTTGCCTTTGCTTCTGTTGGTTTTCACAAAAGGCTCCTTATTAACCTTTAAAGGAGGTCAGTCTAAAAACGTTTGAATTGCAAGACTGTTGCAATGGCATTGGCATCTGGCAAAAACAAGGTAAAGTGTATTCTGGGACTTTGGCTCCTTCAGACACAAGCCTCATTGGAAGGAGGTTACAGTTTCTCCCTCCTACCTACCTTTTCGGCAAGGACCTATTAGCCTTAATTGGTCTAGATTGGCTCCAGTGGTCACTTCAGCTCTAGATCATTCCTGAACTCAAATTGCCTCGACACATGATTCGTTGTCCTCTTACAGCACTTAGATCCTTCTTGGACAGGACTACTGTTTGGAGAAAAGGGAAAGTCTCCTTCTACTGCCTTTTAACAAGAATCAGTTGGCTTCTGATGGCCCAGATGGCTCAAACCAGTGGTCATTCCAGCTCACAAACCTTTCTTGAGCTGACGTTGGACTGATGTTGTGACACTCTGCCCTCTTACAGTACTTAGTTACTATCAAGACAGTACAAGTACTTCAAGGAGGGGAAGAATCTCTTGCTCATATCTTTTAAGGAAGGCTTGATGGAGATATCTTGAGTTCTGCTATCTCTTCCTGGATCAATCTGGCTGCATGATTAGATTACCAGCCCTTTAATTCTGATTCTCAGAATCTATACATTGAGACACATATTACATCCATGGCTGCCTCTTTAGTTTTCAAGAGTGGAGTCTTACCTGAGCAGATATCAAACTCTTATTATTGGAAGACCCACAATTCTTTACTACATTCTACTCGAAGATGTAGCTTGGCAATCCCATGACCAGTCTATGAACAAATTGGGTCTTGTGGATTCACCTCAGCATGTAGTCAATTTTTGTGTATTTATACATGTTATTCATATGACTCGCATATTTATGTTCTCTCTAGTTATACAAGTGTTGTGTCACTGACATATGTCTTTCTTAACTTACATATGGCCCCATATCTGCAGTTTATGCAGTTCAGTTTGCCTGCTTGGAGATATTCTCATTGTCAGATGATGACATCTTGTTTGGGGAGTCATGCAGACATCTCCGGCCAATACTGGGTGATGGTTAATACTGCTATATGATTTGTTGTAAAATTGTCTACAACAGCAACAGCAGCAACAATGACGACCGCATCATGGATCTCTTGTTGAGGTTAGCAAATTACTTATCTGTGATGAAGAAGTAATATATAACCTAAGATGTGGCGTATGGACGCTTATCTTATCCTCTTATCAAGTGCTTTATTTGGTGACCCCTTGTCTGACAATCATCTAACAGTGTGGCCAAAACAAATACCCTCCACCTGTTATCATTGTATTCAAGCACTTGTGAGGATAAGGTAAGGCTATTTTACGCAATAAAATGTGACAAATTTTATTGTAATTTACCTTTTTACAAGTTAAATACTTACCTTATCCTCACAAGGATAAACCCACCCTACCTCCCCGCATAATTTGTTTTCTGGGGACCAAAAATACAATGAAGAACTCTTGACATTCATCTGTCGACGACGACTACTGCGCAAGCGCAGACATGCGCAGACAAGCGCAGACAAGGGGTCACCTCTCGTGGCAAGAATATTCCTTAAAAAATTCTTGTCGGTCGATGCGTTTTGCTCCACAAAACCAAACAAGCACTTGTGAGGATAAGGTAAGTATTTAACTTGTAAAAAGTTAAATTACAATAAAATTTGTTACAATTTATATTCACGAGTAACCTGGACAGTTAAATTTAGATTAGAAATTTACAGGAGTTCATTATATAAGAAGCATTCTGAAGTAAGGTGGGTAGTCTTTTTTTGCCCAGGGCTGGCTGTTTCTCCAAAAGTCATACAGTACCCATATATTTCACAAAAGACAAAAGGACTTGGTCCACACTGTTTTGAGTTCCCTTGAAGTTATTAGTTGGCACAAATATGTCGTTCCAATATAAATATTTTACATTTTTCTGTTTAATTGCATCATTGGGATTAAATATCACTATGTTTGCAACAGGTTTGGTTTAGATTTTTAGATTTTAAAGCATGCTGCATTTTATTCTTCAAGAATGACGCTTTTTTCCACTTGGTGTATATTTATTGTTCTAATCTTTCTATTGTATGGGCCTTGTAGTAAATTCCTTTTAACTTTGTGGCATTATCTATTTGGTGAAATAAATAAATAAATTTGCATTTAAAAACAACAGATTACTGTACAATGACTGGACATAATATGATGTAATCATTTATCATAATATCGTAATGTCATCTTTAAGATACTTGAAACCATGATATGACTGCATTTTCAAAATTGTTCAAAATTTTCAAAATTATCATGGATACAGAAAATATTCCATAATTTTCCAAATATTATACTTAATAAGTGTATAGACATTAAAACTTGGATAAAATGTGCCATATTTGATTGAACTGGGTGTACATACATACCTGAGTTACCCCTGCCCCCCTCTCACCTCTATAGTCGTGAGTTCAAATCTTGGTCATTGCAACATACAAGATGTACTGACAACTTGTCCCGATATTGCCTGAAGGCCTGTTTACACTGCTCAGTGCAGTCGTAACAACCCGTATGTGAATTTTGCTTCATGTCCTTGTCCTTATTACTCAGTAAATCGACCTTGTAGGGGTTGTTTAAAAACAAGCCACCAATTACAGACATTCCGTCCCCTTCATTCCTACAGAATGCACATTTTAGCTTAGCATGTGAGAGGTCATGACAGTTTTTTCAAACATTTTGAAAAAAAACATCACATCCTAAAAATGGTGTCCATGATGTGTCAAATGTGTGTTATTCAAGTACAAATCCTGACTTATGAAAACTGATCGAAATAACCAAAGCACAAAACACGTAAAGCCACAAATGAACCCAGACAAGTTAAATAGTTTTGGCTCATACATAGCTTGTGAGACCAGCCTTGAACACTGTGAACTAGGTATTAGCTGCTGAAAGGGGTATTTCATCTGATGTAATCTGGACTAGCCTAATTCAGTCAGGTTTTTATAATGCAGAAATGCTAAATTTCAAAGTGAAAGGTTGATGTAGTCATTGTACAAAGGAAAGTCTAACAGAATTAATGGAAACATTAATTTTCAGTAGGGAAAAACTTATAAATCTGCTGCATAAATCTGCAAATTACATACAGATTTTACAAAATGATATGTTCAGCAGTATTATTTTTTTTCAAACCAATTTAAACAATCGGGCAGGATTTTTGTTGTTTTTGAGTCCAAGGTCAGGTTATTTTTCCATGATTAAAGTTTCAATGCCACAACCCAAGTGTGTAAGGTTTTGTGTTTAGGTCAGGGTACATTGCACTAGTGTATTTTTACCTTGTTTCTTTTGTAATGTACTTTTACTCGAACACATTCAAAATTGTCTGCAGTCTGGAGAACAGACTCTGAACAATACAAGTACAGTTTATTTGTGCAACACAAATCATTCTTGGAATATTTTTGTGATCAAGGTCATCACAATGCACACATACAATGGAGAGGAAATATTTTATTATACCAATTATTCTATCCATTTAAATTAAGCATATAGTATTCACAATTATCACCAATCGATAATACCCCAAGCAGCACTGAACATACAGATATATTGCATAGGGTAACGTTTCATTGCCATAACTTAAAGTGCAGAAAATTACATGACAGTAAATATGGATCTAGGAACTTTGACATAAACAGCCCCTGTAATCCCCCCCCCCCCCCCCCCCCCCCCCCATAATGAAAAGGGGGTTTATTTCCAGGACTGAAAGTCTGCATGGGTGCCAGCCGTTACCTGATCATAAGAAATGGATATTCAGATTCCTGGGTAAATTTCAGGTAGGAAAAAACCCTCAGACCTTTTGGCGCTTCAAACAAAAGTAAATCTTACTTATCGACTTCAGGTCATGTACAGAATGGATCCCCAGGACCTGGAGTATGAGTACCAGTCATTTGGTCCTGGAGCTAGGTAAGATTTATTTTTGTTCGAAGCACAAAATATTACTTCATAAAGGACTAATATGAAATGTAAAACAGCATAAATGTATGAGGATTATGAAGCAAAAGGGAATTTAAAAGAGAAGTTGTAGCTCATTTATTCAGCTCATACGAAATATAAAATGGTTCCCAAATAAGTAGTACCTACAAACCTGAAGACCTGGAACCCCAATAAGGCGGGTCAAGAGAAAATGAAGGTCATTCAACCGAAGAGCCAGGATGCAGGCTCTGAATTTTTATGTGGGTAGAAGCAGGGGTTCCAGGACCAAGGTTAGAAATTTAAAAATCCAATTACTCTTGCAGAACTCTGTTCTGTCACAATCAAGAGGTCATACTAAGAAGGTCAAGTTAAAAGACAAAAGGGGGTATACCTCATATAAAATCCACTTGTTCAGCCAAAAGCACAATAATGTGTTCTGGCGTCAAAAGATGGAGGTCATACTAACAAGTCATAATAAGATATGTGCCCATGAATTGTATTATAATAAGGAAGATAATAAAACACAACAAATAGTAAGGTTATGACTCATCTGACTCAGACAGATATCCCTGTTTGAACTGTGCATTACAGTTCCTTAAATAACATTAACCGCTCATAAGCCATAACATATACAATATATAGCATTTAGGTTGTACCAATGCATGATAACTAGTTTAAGCTATATATCATAAGAGCAATGTGACTAGTATGAAATGACTGTTAAAATAATTACAAAGTACATATAAAATACTAATAATTGTAAAAGTAACAATGTTAACATCACAGAAGCATTTAGCAATTAGTCATACATGTAATCTTCGACTCTGGCAATAAGATCATGTAAGGGCACATTTTGCACACAAAACATATATTAAACATAATCTTAGATAGCCTAACAGTAAGAGATTTACAAATAACTAGAAAATTTAGGTATAGGTAAATTAAATTTTTATTAGTTAATATTTTACCTGACAGACTACTACCTAACTGCCATTGTTCCAGTGCAAGCCAGTTCCACCAAACATCTGAAAAAGATTTCCTCTGGACATACCGACAATATCTCAAGGACGTTGATAAATGGTCATCCTTGAGCCTCTGTCTTTCAGTTAGGGGAATGTGAGTTACTTGTCAGTTGGGACTGTACCTGTGCAGTCGGATGTGTTAAATAGCGCTCTGAGTCCTGTAGTATATGGAGATATTGCGCTGAGTATAAAAATAAATACAAAAAAATACACAAATAAAAATACACATAATGGCGAGTTTTGAGACTCCTAATTATGCTGTCACGACACCAACTTCATCGGTTGCCAGTGAGCCGTATAATTCAGTTCCGTATTGTTAGTTAAGTATACAAATACCTCCACAATGAGTCACCAATCCACCTCACTGAAATCCTGCAAGAAACAAAATGAATTAACCTTAGATCCAACACAAACAATAAACTTAAAGTTGAGAAACCATATTCAAAAGCTGGAGAAAAGCTTTCAACATCTGTTTACCTATTCTGTGGAACAGTCTGCTTTGTGATACAAAATCTGCAGTCAGCATTAGAAATATTTAAGTTAAGCTGTTGACATTGTATTTCAAAGCTGCCCATAATTTATAGTATGTTATACACTTTATCTTTGAGCTGCCAAGATAAAGAACTATATAAATGGCGTTTTAATTGTAATAATAATTCCCTCATGCAACACAACGTAAGTGTTATAATGTTACAGCAATGAATACAATGATGAAAACCTTTATAATATCAGGGTTGCATTCAAATGTTTGGAAAGAGTTATTTCTTTGAGATAGTCTAGAACTAAAGTACTCAATAGTTTTGATATTTATATTTATATTTTTTTTTTCAAAAAAAAATTCAATCCAGCATTTACGTCTACCACATTGCTGGAACAATGGGGGTTATTTGATGGTGAATTTCTTGTACAGCAAAATCTTGTGCAAGTTCAAAATTGTCCAAAATCGCAACAACGGTTATAGTATATACAATATTTTGCTAATATTCAGGTGATAATTAAATGAAGGAACATTGTTGTTGCTGTACTTGGTGATATGGGGTAGTCTGTTGATAATAGTTCAAAATGATATCTCTTATTTGTTAAGCCTTAGATTGGAGCCTTTGTGATGCAAGGATAATGCAATTGTATATTGCTTTTGTTTTTTGTGAGTTCAATACTTCATCACACTACAGCCAGTAATGTACCAGTTACTCTAAGGCCAGTAATGCCCCCAATTGCGTTACATATGGTGATGTCCCAATCACATTACCGATGGTAATGCAGTAGCGTAGGGAGCGTATGAAAAGTGGGGAGCCAAAGTTAACCTCAGCCGTTGTGTTAACTTATTTATTTATTTATTTCTCGTACTCATGGTACAAAATTGCGACAGTACAAATAAACACACACAAAAATGAACATACAGTTTGTACAATGCAACATATATGTACAAAAAGAAAATTAAGCAAAGTACATACCGAGTAAATTTAAGTACTCATTGACAGCACATAAACTGAAGAATATCGTTACATTCTTGGTATGTAAAATAAGGGTGATCATAGTCTCTCAAATATAGAGTATCACGAATTAGACCTGAAATGATATTTTCACTGTGATCTACAAGAGGGCATCTTAAAATTTTCTTAAATTTACCATAGAGATCAGAGTCACACTTAACATTAAACTTCTGGCTAAGAAACTGCAGAGTCTTACTTGATGCTGAGCCACTTCCATGTAGAGCCAGATTACCACATATTCTAACTTTTATATTATCAGATGTGAAATTCATGTTCATAAATTTTAAAAACCTAAGTGCCAACTGATTGTCAATTGGATGGCAATTACAAATATGGTGTATCAAATTACTTGCTGTTGTCTTAGGAAGGGACAACAATTTTCTCAAAGCTTTGCGCCACTGTGTATAAAATTCCTCACAAATTATAACACCGGTTCAAGTCATACCATTCTCAAGGAGTCAATGGGATGTTAAAATGTAAATATTTTTGTAATTTGGGGGGTTGAGTCCTAAAGCTATTATTCCAAACTTTTACTATCATTTTTGTGGAACAAAGGTAAAGTGGGTGTAAACTGCAAAATAATTTGAAGAATTTGTCTTTAATCTTAAATGAATCTTCCATGAATATACAACAAACTTTTACACTAACAGAAGTTACTGTGTCATTGAGAATATACAAAAAAATCAATGGTTAATTTTGCTTTAACACTAGTATGATTACACACAAAATGATCAAATACCAACTTGCAAATTAACATAAGCAAAATTCGGGAAGCAGTTGGAGGGTGAGGGCATTAAGAAACTAGAAAATTGCTCAAAGAAGACCTTCATTAGGCCATAGGGTCTCTAAACTCATATCCATTCTGGATCCACGCTAATCTGCAAATAGTTAAACCTAAATTGTATAAAATTTTGTTATAGCTGTAGTCGGCATCTAATCATAGGCAGCCATCTCTGGGGTAATGAATTTTAATCCCACATGTGGGGATGCTGAGCCCTATCCCTGTATGATTCTGGCTATTGAATGGGACATAAAACCCTATACTTTAAACTTTGTTGTATTACAAACTTACTATATATTTATGGGAATAAAGTGCTTTAAAAATAATTTGTCAACCTAGTAGGTTTTAAGTCGAGCATTAATAGTGTCAATGGGTTATTGGGTTAAAATATATTAGGAGACTTGGACAACGAAATGCAATCAATGTGATTGGGTTACAGAATGACTGGATTTGGTATCCCACGAAACCAACCACTTGGGCCACACAACATACCCAAACTGACTGCATCAATGACCATTACCCCCTTGCGAAAAGGATGCATTATGGATGTAGATCTGAATAACAAGCAATATGGTTTTTGTCCAAAGCTTTAGAAAGAAACAAGACTAAAGTTGTATATAATTGCATTTATATTTTGATGACCTACATTTTGACCTTTCAATGTTTCTTGTGTTACCTACATGCCAAATTTAAAAGTTCTAAGTAAAATATTTTCAAAGTAATTACATGCCGAAACAAATTTATGTGGCGGTTATGGTGGCATGATTGGGCTTTATGGATCATATTTTTGTTTCCATCATTATAATATTCAAAGATCCAATTTCAATCATCTCCCCAAAATTGACACTACATGTAACCAAGGTACACACACCTCACTTTGGCTGTAGATAATCCCCTCATCCATCCATAACATCCCTTCAAAAACTCTTTCATGTAATTAAAATACCATTAACAAGTTTCATTAAATGTATCCCTCTTTGCAAAAGAAAATGTAGATAGGAAACTGCTCAGGATACAAACCAAAAACAAGTTGAAGTATAGTGTTGTCTGACAGGCCTTTCTGTCAAAACTCAATTTTTTTAAAAATATAATTTATACTACATTTGGGACACTAACACACTTTTAACACCACATGCTCGTATGGCTCAGTTACCTGCAATATGACATCTTAAAGTCAATAGTCAATAGTCAAAGGTTGTGACATAAATTTAGCAACATATTTAAAATACATAGTGGCTACATCAGTATCTCCTTGCACTTTAAATTACATGGACACGTTTCTTAATATTATATGTTTAAGGTTATATTTTTTATAAATTTAAGTTGCGTTGGATTCATCTGGTTAAAATAGTTTAAATAGTTAATCTCAAAATATATTTAACCTGTACAGTGTTGAAAGCGATGTAAAACCCCAAATAAATAAATAAATCTATTGTATCTCTTATGGTCAATTGACACTGTTCAGTGCAGTCGTATCTATTTATTTATTTATTTGGGGTTTTACGTCGCTTTCAACACTGTACAGGTCATATCACGACGGGTAGTTGGAAGGGCAGAGGAAACCAGTACATAGAGTTCGCTAGGGTTCTGTACTGTAAACTGCCGACCAACGGCAAGCAACTACCAGCTTTCTGCAGTCGTATCAACACATATTTTAAGTTTACTTCATGGCTTTGTCTTTATTGTTTTGTAAATGAAGCTCCTCTGTAGGTAGTGCATGCACAAAAAATGAGCCACCCTACCCTTTTACATTTTAGATTTTACATTTTATTCAGCATGTGAGAAGTAGTGAGATGTTTTTCACAATTTTTGAAAAAGTTGTTGCAAAAAGGTTTCCGTTCTATTTTATATGCGTCCTGTCCAAATTTGAATCCAGACATATTAAACCTTATGGAAGTTACTGAAATATGAGGGGGGTGGGGGGGCTCTTGGTGCAGTGGTAACACACTATAGCTTCCCACCTCTGAGATGAGAATTTGAATCCCTGTCTGACCTCACATCGGAAAGCTATTAGTTGATTGCCGTGAGTCTGCAGTTTACTGTACAGAACTTTGACCAGTTGTATCTACTGGTTTCCTCTGCTCTTCGAACTACCCGTCACAATATAACCGACAAGGTACTAGGCCTGGCGTAAAACACTAAATAAATAGTAAGTTCAACCAGTTCCCAATACCAGAAGACCAATTTTCAATCTGTTCATATGGAAAACCCCGATTCAACGCGTTTTATATGAGAGTAACTTTGTGATGCTAAATTGCTGTACCACGTCACAAAGATGAATGTACTGGGTTTGTTTGAATGTTATTTTAAAACACATTCCCTGGGGAGTTATTGCTTACAAGTTATGCTTTATTTTGTACGGATAAATGAATAATGTATTACTCACAATTGAATACAAATTAAAACTGTGAGGACAGATTATAATTGTGGAAACTGATTAAAACAGTGGATATAGATTAACACCGAGAAGTATATAAACTGTGTCTGCTTAAGGTTTAGTCAGTGAGCACAATTTTGTAATCTGCTTGTCATTATTCCAAAAAGTTACATTTGTATAGGGCCATTAGTAACTTGAATATACAATTTCGTAAGTTGTATATATAACTTAATATCTTGTGTATTCAACTTACTACTAGGTAGAATATATACAATATTCAGGTATATATATATATCAGCCAATACGTCGTATATACAACTTGCTAAGTTGTATATACAACAGAGTAACACATATATTCAAATTTGTAAATTGCATATGGCTTAAAATCTTGTGTATATCACTTAAAAATCATTTCTTTGAATTATCATTTGACAGAAAGTACGAAGTATCAACTTGTATAAATGACTTGTATAAATTTGTATATGCAATTACTAAGCTGTATATGCAACTTACTAACTTTATATACGACTTACTAAATCGTATATTCAAGTCATCATCTTGTATACAAAGGTTAATAAGTTTTAGCATGTCTTAACATGTCGAATATCCGTGTTTAGTATATGGTAAATTTTGGCAGCTCAAAGCTTCCGTAAAAAGGGACTCGTATGTTTCATTTGTGATAACCCGAAAATCAGACAAAATGGTAATATATAGTCAACTTAATTTATCGTTATGTTCCAAACGACTGTTGTGTAACCAATGCGCATGCTTTACAGAAGTGACATGCAAGTTCAATCAGCATAGGCAATTGTTTTTTTCTATTGCTGCAATACTTATCAATATTTGTATGTCACTTGATAAATAAAATATTCATAGTATTGTAATAAGTAGTCACAGGTTATTATTGGTGCTCACAGACCATTATTGATGCTCATTAAATAAATTTTCTTACATTTAATATAAGAGTTTGTTTGCTAGCATAATACTAATCTGTTAAAGCGCAAGTTAAACACAGCAGTACACACTTTGTAAATGTCCCAAAATGTAGTCTATGTACTACAGGGAACGAGGCCATAACAGATATGTGCTGTTATAATTTAGAGCATTGTCTTAGATAGTTTGTTTTCAAAACAAGTAATTTGCAGCAATTCTCAACCGGAAATGGCCTGTGTATTTTTTTGTCTTTTTATACATTTTGTGCTTCAAATATGTCTATATACTGTACGCGTGTGAAAATTATTCTATGACTACTTGTGAGTGTGTACTTTTTTGTTTCCATTTTTTCCCTCCTACATACCACTGAACTCTCTTGGACAATATAGATAGCAATAACATTCACCCACCGAGACTTACTCCATCATTCTCCCCGTGTTTGTTAGTGGGTAGCTTCTAAGATGTTTACCAATTCCCCGTGTTTTAGTAGTCAATTACACATAAGTGCCAAAGATGCTCCAGAGATGTTTCCCAGAACCTTTCCCACGCTTCTACACCACCAAATGTCAACTTGTTACGTTACCGTAAACGCGTGTCAATGAAGTATGCTCATACCTTCAATAACCTGACTGTAATTATGGTTCTCCCCCCTCCCGACTTGCTGCCTGTTTTTCCCTCGGTGTTTTCACTTATCCCTAGGTCACAATGCTGTGTATATATATGTTTTGTTTACCGGCAGTTTTATGTTTGAATGTATGGCAATGCAAAAGGACTAACTACTACTGTTACTACTACTACTAGGAGTGGGCCATAACTTCAAGTACCTTTTTACTACCTTACATTATTGAAAAATTAACGCTCACACTCACGAGAAATTATAACTTCAACCATTGTAATGTTACCTGTCCCAAGTTTAAATTAAAAACTAATATTTATTTATTTACCTATTTATTTATTTATTTGGGGCTTTATCTCACTTTCAACACTGTACAGGTCATGTCACAACAGGTAATTTTGTGGGCAGAGGAAACCAGTACATACAGTTGGTCAAGGTTTTGTACTGAAACTGTCGACCATTGGTAAGCAACAACAAACTTTCCCACATAAGGTCCGGGGTTTCAGAGGTGAGACGCGAGTGTGTTACCACTGTACCACCGTGGACCCAAGATGTATCTATAATATACTGGGAGCATATTAGTATGAATAAATCAATAATATATGACCACACCAGCGTTTAGCTATCACTTTTCACCCCACCCTTGATATCAAATGTGTACATTATAAAATTATTAATGTTTGAATTTAATGAATTTGTTTATATTTCTCATCTGATAGCAGGCGGTTCAGAATCATCCACGTGTCTGTCTAATGTGATGGTTAACTAAACATCCAAACATGAACATTCAGAGTGGCGCACAGTTAATCTACATGTGAAAGGAGTATTGCTACTGTGAATTTTAGGGTTTAAATGAAACTGGTTACTTGTCGCCTTTGGGAGGAAAAGATCTTGTATCGCCTAAAGATATCTTCACCATCTGCATCTGCATTGTAAATAATTTATACTTATTTCATATAGGATGAAGTTATAATTTATTTAAGTTATATCAATTTTTATATAGGTTAAATGCATAACACCACACTCTTTTTCTGCATACAAAAGCTGTACGGGAACCAGACGAAGCTTGCAGCAAACTAATCTTGCGTCAGATTTCACTTTCACACATATAATATGCAATATCACATCAAAACGTTTGATTTATTTATTCTGGCAGGTTACACACAAAAATTAAATTTATCAATCAATCAATTGATAAATAAGAACGTATACATGGATATAATTGTGACCAGTGCTTTAAGACAATTCTCTTTGAGTAGAGAATCTCTCTGTGGAAGTGGGGGAGTGTGTGTATGTGTGTAGATCACTCTAAAACTACAGGATGTGCTCCCTAAGAAACATGTGGTCGTCTGCATAGCCACACGTCCAAGCAGACGTCAGTTCCTCTGCAAGAAATGTTTTCATTAAAAGAACAGAGTAATAACGGAGATATTCAACACACTCTGTGATATTCGCCACTCCGAACCACGCTTCTAAATAAAGGGAATTAAAGGGAAGAAAACTTATAAACCATTTGGTTCAGGTATAACAACTGGCGTGAACTATATAGATTCAATAGAATTTTACCATAATTAAAAAATATGTGTAACAGGATTTCTTCACCGATAAATTTTATAGGTCAAAAATCACATACAAAGGGTTGATGTGTTTTTATAACCAGAAAAAAATTCCTAGCCACATAGCCACAAATCCTTGTTAGTTTTATTGTAGCCTGATATAGTTCTTGCTGCTAAAAATTGGTCTTTATTTTATTTTGAGCTTGTTGGTGGCAGAGAATTTATTTTGTTTTACTTTTTTTTGTTCTTGCTCCCTAGGTGGTGAACATAAGGTCCATTTTTGCTGTTTATTATAAATGATGTTTTGCCATATCTGAATCAGTACATACATTTATTTTGTTGTGACTTTGCCATAGCATTTGGATTTTTTTGTATTTCCTCTGAATTTATTATCAGAGTACATTTGACAAATAGGATACCACAGATATTATATATCGTTGTTTATCCTATTAGGAGCCTGATAATATAGTGGCACACTCGCCTCCAACCTCCCAGAGCACGGGTTTGAGTCCGAGTCTGACCTGAAGTAGGACAGTTTGTAGATGTTTGCCAATGTCTTATGGCTTTCAGTATAGAATATTGAACAAATAGTACACACTGATCTGGATCATCTTTAAAGATGACCCAGCCAAGGTCAGGATCCCACGTTCTGTGAAAATTAGACCAATGCAACTAAAAGTTTCTCAGTTATAGAACAAATATTGTCAAAAATCCCTAAAAATTTCTGCAGACTCAATCTAGGTCAGGCTCATTGTTATGGGGGTTTAAAACATGGGGTAGACCCCACTTCGTGTGACATAATGACCCCAATCCTATGTATAGTTTTGGAGATGCATGCAGGGACATGCAAACCAATTGATACGATTAAAATTGACTGGATTGTCGACAACCGTTGTACATTTCCATAAGTAAAAGCTGAATGCCATCACTATTTAATACCATATAATATGGTGACAATGGTTTCTACAGTGATAACTGTAAAAATTACATGTTTTTTTCCAATTAAAGATACCAGAAATTATGTTGATTTCGAGTGCTGATTTGAGGTAGAAATTGTATCATTGCCACTTTAGAAAGCACTAAAATATCAATTGATTTGATTTTTTGTTGAAGGGACACATTTATGACTTACACTTGTGTCAATGCATATTTTAATCAAAAGAAATCCATGAAGTTACACATAAAATAAGCACAAATAAGGTTTTTATCATTAGGTTATGCCAAGTTACTACAGAGAGCGGCATGTTTTACCATGTCATCTGGTGGGTTGCAGACAAAGAAGTTTAACTAAAAATGGAAAGAGCATCTAATCTAATACAAACTTTAAACTTAGTCTCCATCATCTGACAGACTCTAAGACATTATATATAAGACAAGGCACTGAATGAGAGTTAGTCCATTAAGGTGGCCAGGCCATACTAAAAATGACATAAGAAGGTGGGGTGGTGAAGGTGGAGAAGTTTTTGCAAAAGGGTAAGTTTTGAGCTTTTTCTTGAAGGAAGCCATAGAGATCGCATTGCGTATGTTATCAGGTAGGTTATGACAGATTTTAGGTGTTTCAAAGGCAAAACTATGGCCAAAAATGAAACTGTCAAGTGCTCCTAGTTACGGCAACCACAGCTGGTATTGTAGGAGTATATTTTCAGAGACAAGGAAAGTCTAAAATAGTTCAGGGAGCCCGTTTGAAGAAATTCATAGACCAATGTAAAAGTTTTAAACACACAATAGTACTCAACAGGCTCAACAGGTGTCTTTTTAGGTGGGTGTTGCATGAGCAATCTTTTTGTAATTTGTGACAATACATGTAACAGTATTCTGAATTCAATGCAGCTTATGTCGTTTGAAACTTTAGAAACTTTTGAACAGTGAGTTATAGAAGTCTAGGTGACTACCAACCAAGGCATTTACTGCAAGGACAGCCGCTTCATTAGTAATATGCTGTCAATACGACAGATCATACATTCATTACAAATCTTATAAACATGATCAGGTCAGGGGAAGTCTGCATTGAACCATACACCTAGGTTTCTAACAATATCAGCAGGATGGAGAAGATTTCCTGGCACATTAACATGGGGGGTAAGAGGACAATTTTGATGTTGCGCTTTTAAACCCAAAACAATAAATTCTGTTTTGTCAGGATTTAATTTTAATTTACTGAAAGAAAACCATCTTTGGACATATTGAGTCAAAAATTAAGCTAAGCCAGAGCAAAAGAAACATAATTGTTGGGTAAGTGGTCAACTGAGTATCATCAGCAAAAAATGCAATTTAATGTCAGGATGAGTGCCAATGATCTTGCTTAACAGAGTTGTATGAAATGAGAATAATAATGGACCTAGCACTGATCCCTGGGGAGTCCATAGATGAGCTTATATAAGTCACATTGTGTCAAACCTATCTACATGGTGTGATAACTATCGAATAGGAACCAAACCACTTAAGGGCAGTACCACTGATACCAAACCAGGATCTGAGGTATCCAGGAAGGGTTTAATACACAATGGTATGTAAAGCAGCTGACAAGTCAAGTAACACCAGAACTGTGGGGTTCTCCCATGCAAGAGAGACAGATCTCATTTTACAATGAGAGTAAAGCCATTTCTGTTTAAGGACCTGGGTTGTAAGCAGACTGCTGAAGATTGTCAAACATGTTACCTCAACCAAAGAGGTTTTATTTCCATGACTATTTGTTTCCTGTTAGCAGGATTACTCAAATACTACTGGTTGGAACTTCATGAAAAAATCAGAAGATGGGTCTTGGTCCAACCGATATCCTATTTAATTTTAAGAATAATCTGGATCACCATCTGTAATCAAAAATCCATTTATTTTATTATTACGTGCTTTGGCAGAGGTTTGAGGAAACAGAGATTGTACACTGGACAATAGTTGTTCATTTCAGTTTCAGGTGGAGATGCCTTTTTGATCAAATTAGTCACTCTTCTTGAATTCACCAAGAGCCTTCTCTGAGGGAACAATTTACTAATATGGTTATGAAAGGTAGTGAGATGTTGATACAATCTTTCAGGAGGAATGTAGGTATAGCATCTAAGAGACATGATTTAGTTGGAGGATCAGTGATGATTTTAGAATGTCATCTTCACTCACATACATAAAAGCCCTGAACACAGGTGTCAATGTGTGTGCTTCGGTTGCTGAGGCTGAAGTAGGCAACACATCGTGAATTTTCCTTATTTTCTCACAGAAAAAGGATGTAAACTCGTTTGTTAGACTGGCAGTATACTCTCAGAAGTATGATTCAATACCCACTTAAGAGATTACCAAAGCTTCTAAGTGACGTTGCAGTTTCTACTATTCAATGATATCTAAAATAGCACAAGGAAGACTAATAATACAATAGAATACAAAACAAGAGAATTGAGAAAGTACCTCGACTATTGTTTATGAGTACAATAATAAAAAATCATTTAAATTAAAAATCCTAGATCCAGAATTAGTTGCGGATCATTCCCAAACAGAATCTAATGACCTCAAGAATGGCACTTGGCCGAGGTAATAACACAAGGCCTCGGGTATGGCAGGTAAAGTTTTTTTTATAAATATAACCATTTAAACCTTGGTGCTTCAACAACCTGTGTATGCAACTTATACATATGTATGTATGACTAAGGCTATGGTTGGTCAAGGAAATATGTAGTGAGGAGTATTTAGTTAAGGAAATAAACTTAAGAGTAATTTATATGAGATGTTTGCTTCCGGATGGTTAATTCCCAAAGGTATAAGCATCAAAATAAATTAATTTTTGCAATATATTGGACAAATGGTTTAAAAGTCGTCTCCAAAAATCACAAATTTGATGAAAAGTATATCCCATAATTCATGAAAAAAATGGTATTTTTTTTCATTTTCACATTGTGCTAACTTAGGTGGTAAACTTCATGTGTGATTCTCTATCTTGCAAAAAAACATGTAACTTTTGAAGGGAGATTAGTTTTTGTAAATTCGTTAACCGGATTCCTAGCTGCATTCTTCCTTTGAACACTTTCCTTACTGCTTCCATAGAACAATTTTATTGGCTTTGTAGCTGTAACTGTTGTAGCTTCGGCCTCACTTATACAGGAAGTGGTTTCTTTAAATTTTGTCCCAGGAGACTACTGTAACAAACACTAAATCTAATTGAACTGGTGTGAATCGTGATTAACAGAATAGTTATATATACTCTTAATTGATGAATTCAGAATAAATAAAACTTTATTCACACATTTATTTTATTTGAATTAAAAGTATTCCATAATTAATATACCAAGAAAAAATAGATTTACATTAATACTTGAGGTAGTATAATCTGTTCCAAGAAGGGTTAGGTGTGGAAGTTATCCAAAAAAGGATGTATTAATTAATTTATCAATGTATTTTTATGTCGGCATGCCGTATATAGCCCATTATGCTTGCATGGGAATGTCTGAATCAGGTATTACAAAATACAGTTCTTCTGATAAAAATTTTAGGAATAAGAATTTCACAATTACCACACAAGAATATTGATTTCCTATTTTATCCTTAAATAATACATTCATGCTTGTCAAGAACTAATATAGCAATGTCCTGTTTTGCTATTGTATCCAAGTTCTTATTGTTATTTTTATAATTAAAAAAACAGAAATTGTTCTTTATTACATATTTCTAGAATATGGCTGTTTTCAAAGAAAAAAATAAGAATAAGACTAGCTCAAGGAATAAGAGTGTTAGGCAAAGTGGCCTTGTACGTGCGCTATTTTCTTTAAGATAACCATAATATTTACAATTTATTATCCACCAGCACGAGCCATACATGGCCTATATGGGGGGGGGGGGGGGGGGGGGGGGGGGCATACAGAGCAGGAAATATATTTGTATTAATCAGTGCCACTCATTATGCATAATTAGTGTCACAAATTCATCAAGTGTCGATTTTTGTTATAGGGCTGTTCCATGCTCAAGGTTTATCAGGAGCAACCCCGATTTTGGCCATTCACGGTCATCCATGTTTGTGCCTACAGGCTATCTTGTACATCCGATATCGTCCATCCTTGGCCAGCCATAGGCAAAAATTAGTGCTGCAAAAAAGTTTGATTATGTTTTTTTTTGTTTTTTTTTTAAATTTGCAGTGGAGGATAAAAATGTCCCCTGGTGGTCCTGGAGTGTCATCACGGGTGATTCAGATTCTGCATCTTGATAACCCATGATAAAAGGTGACCTCTGGGTAAATCAGAACTTTCAATCTTGCTGCCTATTGGTTTGTCAAAGAAACAGGGTGTCCTCCAGGCTATCTGGTGTAGATAAAGGATGAAACTGGGTGGTTTCAGCTTAACCTGACTTATCGCAGGATGACCGTTGTGTACTGCACATGTTACATGAAACTATAAATAGAGAGCATGTGACCTGCTTCCCTCATTTCATTTTAAATTTTTCTAGGAGACACATTGCTGGCATATTTTCATAATTTATCTCTGCCCATCCACTGTCTCGACACCATGATCTGTCCACACGTCCGCCACTTGCTCTCCTGAGGATCTTAAATGTACCAATCACTTGAAGGGGTCACCCATATATCCCAAAGACAATAAATAGCTACTTCTTTAAAATATGGAATCAAATATTCCCGCACAAAGACTTATTACTGGCCCCAATAAATAAGTAACCTCAGACAAGCACACAATGTTATAAATACTAGCATTACACAGGGAGAAAGAAATTAAAGGCAGCAATGGGTGTTATAAATTTAATTCTAGTTTTATTTGATATAACACACACATTAATACTTTAATATCCTACATTACAGATTCGGGGCCATGGTGGCAGAGTGGTAACGCTCTCGCTTCCCACCTCTGAGGCAAGGGTTCAGTTCCCGGCACGGCCTCAAATGGGAAAGCTGGTAGTTGCTTGCCATTGGTCGGCAGTTTAAGGTACAGAACCCTGATGAACTCAATGTACTGGTTTCCTCTGCCCTTACAACTACCTGTCATGATATGATCTGTACAGCGTTGAAAGCGACGTAAAACCCCAAATAAATAAATAAATACATTACAGATTCCAGCTTGTATTCGTAAAAGTTTAGACCTCCTGTTCCCACATAATGTGGGCAAGTAAATAATGAACTTTAAAGAGGTGAAAATAATATTAGCTTGATAATGAAATATAGATTCTGCTCCTACATGTGGGCGAAATATTACACTTTACATTTCCAAAGTGCAAGCCCATATAAGACCTAAGGTCAAGGTCGAATGAAAAAGGTTATGGACCTACAAAGAAATGAGAATAGCAAATGAAAATGCTACAGAGGGGAATAGGAGGTGTATTTAGATGAGAAGTGGTAACAAGAAGTAAGTGGTAACAAGCAGTTATAACTGCCCAAGCTCCAAGAAGTGGTAGTACGTGGCTAGATGATGTTGAAATGTGGCCGAAACAGGGGAAACAGAAACAGGGACAGAACAGAGATTAGTATAGTTGACATCAGAAGCCCAATGTTCCATGTACTTTAATATGTTTCATTGGAATCCCATTCTGGAATGCCAAAGGTGCCCCGGCTCACCTAAAAGTATGGAAAATAGGGGGGGGGGGTCAAAATCGAGAAATGGATCATTGGCCAACAGCCTGGAAAACACCTGACCTGATCAGTAGGCATCCCGACGGCCAAATAGAAAAGCAAGAAATATGTAAACATTCTGTCGTAGGATCTACGAGTATTGGACCAAAAGCAGACAACAACTTCATCCCTGGACAGCTGGGCTGCCAGTGGTGGTAAATCTACAAATAGAATTTCAGTGGAAGCAAATGACTATAGAATAGAATAGAATATCGTTTATTTTAGTGTCCTGTTTGTAATTAACAATAACAGTAAATTTCACACTTTTTTAAAACAAACTCAGCAGCCTCATTTGGGCTTATAAGACACTTTAATCGTACACTATTTCAAACAAAGTGACATTGAAGGTAAAAGAAAAATTACAAAAACATATAAATTATTTGAATCATATTTTATTTATACAATACAATAAGAGACCAATTGAAAATATATACATATCTGTTTTTAACAGATAGGGAATTTTAATTATTCTGTCACAACTTTTAGAGACAGAATTTGTCAATTCATTGTAAATTGTACACAAATATCCTTCTTTTATACCATGACTTACTAATATAAGATGCCAAACAGTAAATCTTATTTGTAGTCATGATTTTTACAAACAATTCACCTAGACATTCATTTGAGTCTATATTAAGTTCCCTGCAGAGTTTCTGTCTAAGATCATCATAGAATTTACAAACACATATAAAATGCTTTTCATCTCCTATTAAATTACTATTACACAGAATACATAGTCTATCTTCAAGTAGGATTTTTCTAAATCTGCCTGTATAAATGGCAAGTGGCAATGTACCAGTTCTCAACTTACCGATTAGAGACCTTTCATATCTACTTAAGTTTGCCGTGAGATATTTCTCAGTTTCAATATTTCTTTTAAATAGTTTATACAGTCGTAACTTTGGTTTATCAAGTATTTTCTGCTGAAACTCTTCATTATTGATGCATTCTAATGCTTTTCTTGCCGTATTGATTTCAATGGTTTCATGATTTTGAAGATTTTCCTCCTTATTAAGAATTTGTAAAATTCTTTCTACAAGACTACACCAGTTGTTGTTTGTAATGTGGTGTAAATCAGATTCGACTGCTTGGCGTGTCAATTGGTCACTGGACACCATCAAAAGATGGTTATAACATTTAAAAATATTAAGATAATGTTTGTATTTCATGCTTAACCAACCAGAGTCGCCATTAATAGCAAGGGTAGGAGTCTGTTTATGGACACTCAAGAAATACCTCAATGCTCTCTGCTGAATTTTTTGCCCTAATAAAACTTTGTCATAGCCCCATATTCCTGAACCATTAGTACAGACAGGTTCAACACTGTTTCAAAAAGTTTGGTGAAGCAGTTAAAACCTATATGTTTATGGTGTTTAAATTTCGCTATAATTCCTCCCAAGGTTCTACCTCCCGCATCTGTAAGTTCTTGACTTGCTTCATTAAAAGAGAGATGTTCATCAAAAGTTACACCAGGGTATCTGTATGCTTGCACATAATCAATTTTCATATTGTCTCATTTTAGCCAAAATCACAGTATCATCAGCATTAAGCAAAACATTAATTTTGTATGTCATAACTTGAATCCCATATCCGAGATAGTTAATTTCATTTACTATATCATTAATGAACAGTGCAAATAATGTAAGTGAGAGATTATCACCTTGTTTTACTCCATTGAGAAGTGAAAACCAGTCAGTAAAAATTTCATTTAATTGTAGGCAAGACTCACATATATTCACATATATAGACTTAATGACCCAATATATTTAACCAGTAATGTTGTAGCTAATAAGCTTATAGAAAAGAATATCTCTGTCAACCCAATCAACGGCCTTTTGCATGTTAATAAAGCAAGCAAATGTACATTTTGAGGAATTTAACCTATTTTTTATTATGGTACTTAATGTGAATATATGGTCTTCACAGCTTCCACCTTTACGGAAACCATTCTGCTCTCCAGCCATTATACTAATCATATATGTGTATGAATTGATTATGTTAAGTACCCCAGAATAAATTATACTAACACATGATATTAGGCTTATACCTCTATAATTTAATGGTAAATAGAGGTCTTTAGATGTGCTTTTTTGGGGATTGGTACTATTATGGCTTTCAGCCACAAAGAAGAAATTTTTCCATAGGTAAAACATTTATTAAAAAGAGATTTCAAATTGGCAAACATTTATCACAATATAATAACTCATTTTCTATACTGTCAGGGCCAGGAGCTTTTCTGGCTTTTAATATTATTCAGATAAGTTAATTGAATGTGTGTGGAGATCCAGATGAGATTCGATAACATGCTATGTACTTTACAATGATGGGTATTTTTCCACCTAGATAAGAGGTCGGCTAAGTTTGTTTTTGCCATAAACATGTGACAACCCGCAACTGAATATTAAATAGGGCATTTATCAACCAAATATTTCTGACACATGAGAGATAAGTTAGGATCAAACACCACTCCAAGGTTCTTGCCCAGGATATTGATTTGGAAGCGTGGGAGGATTTGTTCACGATTGTTTTTGGAACCTATCAAAATAGATTCAGTTTTGTCAGGGTTGAGTTTCAATTTATTTGTGAACATGAAATTTTGAATAGCATAAAGGCAATTCCTGAGTGTTTTTATAGAGTGAGAGAAATTTGTTATGCATAATTGGGTATCATTGGCATAGAAATAATACTTGATACTACTGTATGACTAGATGATTGAGCTGACTGGATTTGTGAGAGACAAAAAGTATTGGGCTGAGAATAGAATTCTAGGGCACGCCAAACAGGAGCTCAGCAGGATGTGACAGAATGCTACCTACCTTGACTGAGTTTGTCCTTTCTGACAGGTATGGTTTGAACCAGTCAAGTGCCAGTTCATTGATTCCACCGAATGTGTGCAACCTGTCAAGGCAAAAAGTGTGGTCTATGGTATCAAAAGTGGCAGAGAGATCCAGGAGGGTGAGGACTGTGATCAACCCTTTATCCATATTGAGAAGATCATTTTGAATATTCAGAAGGGCACTTTTAGTGGAATGATGTTTTCTGTAAGCCAACTGAAACCTGGTCATAAGACCAAATTTGTTAAGGTGGGTTTGAAGCTGGATGGCTACTACCCTTTTAAGGATTTTTGATATAAAATTGAGATTGGAAAAAGGCCTGCAATTTTTGAGCACTTTTTTGTCTAAGGATGATTTTGTTGAGGATTGGAGTAACGAGGGCCTGCTTGAAAAGGTTTGGACACTTACCTTGTTCAGTGACGAATTGATTATTAAAGTGGTGGGAGTAATGAGGATGTCCATATAATCCAGGACGAGAAAAGTGGGCCAAGGGAACATGATTTACTTGGAGAGTTTATAATGATTTTGGCAACTTGGTCCTCCTCTACAGTGGAGAAAGTGGAAGAAGTAGGAGAGGGGTTCTTTTTGATGTGTTGTTGAGTGAAGGGTAGAGGGAAAGTAGCTGGGAGCTATTGACCGTTAATCTATTTAACACCATATCCTAGACTTGTTATATTTTGGGGGGTTATGATGATTTTCTTGAATGTTTTTCTTGAATGTTTGTCATGTTCTCCCAAAGTATTCGGAAATCTGTTGCTTGTCTTTCTGATCTCCCCAATCATCTTTGTCACAGTAGAGCATTCATCCCTAAAGTCTAAGGCCAGACTGCTACTTGACTTGCCACTGGCAGAAACCTGAGGACCAGTATTAGAACCAGCTCCTGTTCCTCTGCACTTACTCCTTTAAGGTGTCCAGCATCTCAAAGAAACGTTCAGGTTCCATGTGGATATAGTTCTTGAAACCTTGAGGATCATCCACATTCAGCGTGGTATTAGGGCTGTTTAGTAAACATTTATCCTCCTCTCTTGCACTGACCTCCTTTCCAGCACATCTGGAACACTTATGGATAATACAAGTAAAAGTCTCTTAATAGACATATAGAAAAGCATATATCACATATAAAGAGATACAATATAATGTCCTATGAGTTGAAACTTTCACCAGAAATTAATTTTAGCTAATGAGGTTGGGTAATGAAAATTAGTTCCTAGTGAAATTTTAAATCTATATTAATATCTCAAGTAGGAACTATCCATTAATGAGAATTAATTCTAGTGAATTTCTTAAAGATGAAAAATTAGTGAAATTTTATTCTAACTAAGATTACTGCTGATGCAGTATTCATGCTACGCACTATTTATTCAAATTGTAATTTAGGGCCACTAATATTCAATTTTCCAATCCTCTATAGAATGGCTTTTGTTGAAAATTATGGGGCCGTTCCACTGGAGGCTGATCCTACGACTCTGTATATATATAAGGTCGGCTGCAAAAGTCGGAGGGTCGGTGACAAAAATATTTTTGGGTCGGCTTCAACTCCCCGACAGGACGTGATACATACAGGCTTGTCTGGATCTAGAGGCCGACCTGCCGTGGGATCGGGATGTTTTGTACAGACTGGTCTGGAAACTACCAGTACAAGCCCTAAATCCCTAACAGACAAGCCCTAAACCCCTAACAGACAAGCCATAGCAGGTCCTGACAAGCTGTACTGACAAGCAGACAGGACTGGAGAAACATACAGGACCCCACGACCAGACGTGCAGTCGGTATTATCATTAGAGTTTTTGATGATTTTGGGGGAAAAAAGAGGATCAAGTGTCGACCAATAAACAATTCTTAAACTAGGTCAAGGCTGAATATTTGGATCCCATCACGTGACCAAAATGTCCAATTTTTTTTTTTGTCATTTTAATTACAGTTTCCACGTTTTTGCTTTAATATTATATAAGAAATATATCAATGTATGTCTGCTTCACATTATGAACAAAAAAGCCACTTAAAATATGAAATTTTCGTTAACAATGTTATATCCTGTACAAACAAGCAGAGAGAGATGTGCTTCTAACAATATCTCACGTGACAATGAAACCGTCTTGCTTGTTGCTGCCTTTTATAGTCCAGTTTCGAGCTTCTGGGAAGGACCCCTTCAAAATTCCGTCCATCTGAGCACTTTTTCTATACATTCATAATAAATAATTTTGAGCTTCTGAGAAAGCAAATTTTTGGACGTGAAGGTAAACACCCTGTAGTTCTGGTCACGTGATGGGATCCAAATATTTACTAGTGACACTTGATCCTCTTTTGCCGAAAAATTTATTTCCTGAAATAAGCTTGGATTTTATTTTTATTTAACCAAATAAAAACACTTTTTCAGGTTTCTTAATTAATTATAGGATATATGTGGAACTTCACCTGAAAATTATGATCACTTGCACTGTTTCTTTGTCATTCTGGACATAATTTTTGATCATATTTTTACCTCATAGAAGAGAAATTGGTGACTGCTGAGTGCACTACAGCCAGGATAATAGCCATAAAATCTCAAACAAATTGGTTGATGCCAATGGGGGCCAGAGAGTGCAATTCGAATATCCAACACAACTCAATATGTCTTCTTATGGAAGTGCTGTCAGATTCAAATTTTGGTGTGCACCACTCTAGCACACTGAACTGCATATGTTTCTGGCTGTGTCCATCACTACTGAAGTGACGTGAGACAGGAGTTGGCTTTTTACCATCCTTAGGGACTGATGATTTATGCTCATACATTCTCGATCTAAATGCTCTGCATGTTTCCCCAACATAGTGCTTATTGCATTTAGTGCAGGAAATCAGATATATGATGTTTGATAATTCACAAGTGATGTGTTTTGGTAAGTCTATAGTTTGGTATGACTTTTTAGTGAAGTTACATTTGACTCTGTCTACTTTTTTGATGAGTGGACATAGGGTTTGAGGTGGTAGCCTCAAACTTTCAGCTAACTGCATTGAGGGTATCAAGTGTACCTGCTGAGATCTTGCTGATAGGGACGGGTGTGTCACAGCCACTAGGAGGTTTTGAATAGACATGCACTTTAGACATGGCATCACAGAATTCAGTCTGACTGGCAGTTGATGAAGGAGCACTCATAGTGAAGAAAATACTAGGAAATATACTCCCTGCCAATATGTAAGACTGGGGCACAATAAAGTTATAAATGCCTGATATCAGATATATCTGATATAACTTTATTGTGCCCCAGTCTTACATATTGGCAGGAAGTATATTTTTACCTCACATCATGCTGGAAATGGACTGAAAATGAGCAGTACTTTAAGTTACAAAAGACAAGCCGGCTTCATATAGAACAGGCCTGCAAGCGATAAGGACAAGCCTGGAAGGGTTACAGACAAGCCTGGAAGTGTAACCGACAGGCCCTTAAGTTAACTGACAGGCCTGTTGCTAGGTGGATGAATTTAGGGTCTGTTATAAGGGTCAGCAATGGTCGTAGAAATATCAAACATGTTTGATATTTCACCAACTCTCCCCGACAGGCCGGGAAAATACTACCGACCCTAACCAACCTTGTAAACATCGGTTCAGACCCTCAAAAAATACTTAATTACTGACCGGTCGTCTCCAGTGGAACAGCCCCATTAACTACAACTTTATTATCTGATACATTAAAGAGTTTGAATAGTAAAGCTGAAGTACATGGCATTTCTATGTTCAACATTTTACACCATACGGTAAAAATAGAAGATATTAGGTCATTAAACATATGTTGGTGCATAGTTTTTACTTGTTAACAAGAATTGCTTCATGCACCAATTAACAAATATGGCGGACCCATTTTTGCTCCAAAAACGTGAGGGGAACCAGACTAGAGAAGGAATGTACCAGAATCAGACCAATACTGCTTTTCTTTAACAATGCAACCTAACCACCCAAAAATGTGAAATCATAGAAATTGTATTGGTGGAACCTAAAGCTGCTACAATAAATGAACCTAATAACATATTGGAACCCAACAAGTGTACTGTGGATGGATAGAAAATGACATTGAACGGCAGGTTAAAAAGGTTTACTGGGGAAAAGTAGCATACAAACGCAGTTCTCTCTTTCTCATTTATACCACTGCAGTGTGGTGTCTTACTCATTGCGACTTGGGTGGGTTATTTATGTGGCTTATATTCTGTGACTACTAATTGGTTACATACTTCTCCCTGTTTTGTGGGAGTGTAGCCAGAGAGGTGATGAGGGCTCGGGTAATAATGTTTGTGAAATCAAGTCTGCTGAGGAAGTATAAGATTGTAGCAAGGAACTGCTTTGAAGATTCCGGATTTTGTTGCTGTATGGGAATGTATTCTAGGGGGAGGGATGTTTAAATAAGCAACAAGTAAATAGTGGAAATAAACAGGTATAAGTGTTAATTTCATTCATTTTAAGTCCATTACATTCAACATTTTCTTTGGGTCATTTTGCAATAGACATTTTGGAGGGGGTGAAATCATTGCAGCTTTGTTGGTTCAGCTTCCCCACTGTAAACCACCAGTGATCTTATTTTGACCTTTTGCCCATACAGCTAATAAAGATTTGAACAAGTGACTACTGAGATGAAAACTGGTGTCTTTCCTCCTCCTGGATTGAAGACATGTCATTCAGATTGTTTTGTAAGTAACAAATTACAGCATAATTTACCATGTAATAGTAAGTGAAAGCTTTTCACTGTTTAAGCATGATTCAAAAAAGCATGATTCTGAAACAGTAAAAAAATAATAAATTCTTGTATGACAAGAACAATAAAAATTGTCCACAAAAAATGTAAATACAAGAAAACGTGATACTATTTCCTTTAAATGGATTTTATGTAAGTTCAATTTTATTTTGTTATCCATCGTGTGCCGTATTTTGCCCATATAGGGGGATATACAGACAGTCCCCCCAAGAGACAGTGAATATGTTGGAGCCCAACTTAGGAGTCAGCCCATCTTAAGATGGGCTATAGCCCAACTTAGGATCCTAAGTTGGGTAGCCTATCTTAAGATGGGCTAGAACATATCAGCCTAAATTAAGATAATAAAATTCCAGAAACAAATTTTACTCTTGCTATAATAATGTCATCTTTTTCATAATAATGTTTTATAATTTCCTTTCATTTGCATGTGCATTGGTCTCCTTGAATGTTCCTTGAACAGGGTTTTTGCCTATACATTCTTTTTTTATTTTGAAAAAAAATATGTTAAATTTTATCAAAGCTCAATAGTCTTTAATTACAGAAACTAAAATGAATTGTGTTTCCTGAGCCCTGAGAAGCATTACAATATTCCTTTGATGTTGATTTGTTTGTCTATATTGGGATGATTTCTTTATTGGATTTGTGGCTATTGTTTCAACATTCTATTGATGTTGATTTGTTTCACTTGGGATGGGTAAAGTGCACAATAGGAAAACCTCAATCATAAAGTGAAACAAATCATCATCAAAGTAATATCAAAACACAAAGAGGCTTAATCCTATCAAAATTTTATGGGGGACAACCCATATGTGATTTTATGGGTGAGTCATATTATAAAATTTAGCAAAGTTTTATAAACAGCACTTTATTTTCACAAAAAAAATGCAAGTTACCTTTTTAAAATTACACTAATTATTACTAAAATGTAATTTAATCAAACAAGTTAATCTTATGTATTCGGTTAAACAGCAGTAATTGTCTACTTAAGAACCTAGCTTTGCTTTTAACAATTATGATTATGTTAATTGTTTTCCTTAAACATGTAAAAATACCTTAAAGAATCTTAGAACAATACCTATTTAATCCTGTCAGCTAGTCACTCAAGCACAAGTGAAACAAATCAAGTTCAAAAGTAATGCTGGGACAAAAGGTAAATCTTAACACTAATCCAGTTAACAAGTCACACACATAGCCAAACAAATCAACATAAAAATAATCTTGAAATAATAGATAAATCACAATGTAATCCAGTTGCCTAATCACTCCCCAGAAGTAAAACAATTAAGCTCAAAGGAGTGGTTGAACAATAGACATCTTGTCAGCTAATGACCCTCCCATTGTCAAACATATTAACTGCCTTGGAATGACAAATGAATTCAGACTAATCCTATCAATGCATACTGAAGTAAATAAAAGGGATAAAAATATAGGTAAAATAGTTAATAATATTATTTCATTTTGAGAATAAAAACTACCTGTGCAAAATATAAGTTGGGCTAATATCTGTAAGCAAATATTTAGGAAGGATAAGAAAAAAAAGAAACTTTAAGTAACAATAGCAATTCACAATCATATTCTGTTTAATTAAAATTTTAGTACTTAATTGAACTGGTTGATTAAACAGTCCATAAAGTACGACATAATGTTTTGCTAATATATATCTGTCAATTCATCTTAAAATAAGCTATGGACAATCTATCTAAAAGGATAATATTAAATTTTAGATTTAAAAACCTTCTTGAATTTTATTATCCTAAGTTGGGCTAATATGTTCTAGCCCATCTTAAGATGGGCTAAGCCCATCTTAAGATAGGCTACCCAGCTTAGGATCCTAAGTTGGGCTATAGCCCATCTTAAGATGGGCTGACTCCTAAGTTGGGCTCCAACAAATACACATAAGTGAGAATACTGGCTTTATTAAGATACAACAAGATATATATGGATATATAAAAAATAATAATATTAATACTATATACACTTCGTTATAAAATACATGTAAACTTCTAGTTATAAATGTATACAAGTTAATCAGTATGTAAATAAATGCTGCTAATCTTTAGAGTCCAGTCCACTAGGCAGCGTTAGACATTTTAAAATGAAAGTTACATTAAACAATGTCCGAGGTCACCTTTAGAACAGTACCCCTAGTGCTAAGTTAAAGGATCCAAAGAACGACCTTAAGTTAAGGTCAAGAATTTCTTACTCACTGTAGTGGTAAGGGTTGTCTGCCAAGAAAGGTGACCAAAGGTTAACAATTTGAATCCATACATAGATAAAAACACAATATATAGACCCTCATGACTATACAGTGACTCTCACATTAACCTTTGACCTCTAATTACACCTGTAAATGGGGAGGGAGGGAAATCGATTTTTTTATGTCTTCCTACAGTTCTGAATTTAAACTAGTTTTGTTGACCACAGGAATCCCGATTTATTAAATCCTTGTCCAATGAATTTAAGTTGTTATTAGCATAACCCTAGCAACCCTAGTTTGTATTAGAATGTGAGAGTACATACCAGGAACACCCCTAGCCCATTTACTTCTGACCAATACAAAGCCTAATAGCCCTGGTCACCAGAACAACTGGAATTCCCAAATCCTGTCATTTCATGGACAGTGGACATTGACCCAAAACCTGAACTTTTAATCCGAAGTCCACCAATCCCATGCTAGAACTTCCTAGAAACCACTGAGGGTTAGTGATGTCAACAATCAATGAAACTAGCCTGGTATCCTCACCCCACAATAAACCTCTTTGGTGGCAGGACTGACCACCGGGATGCCTGGACACCCTAATTGAATAGGATATATATATTTTTTGTATACAACGGCGCCTCTGTACCGTGGATAATAAGTGTCAATAGCTTCCAATTTTTCATTAATATCTCGGAAACTATGTAAGCTACAAATATGTATTATATATCATTAGATAGACATTTTTCACATTCTCTCATTAAATATTGAGTTATTTAACTCATAAACCATACAAAATGGTGGATAATTATAGTAAAACACCCCTCATTAAACATATACAGAAAATATATCACTCATGAAGATAAACAATACAATATTCATGCTATGCACTCGTATTCTTCTGTCCGGTTATGCGTCATAAGTGACCTACTTACATCGGTAAGGTAAAATAAAATTATATAATTTATTGCCAAATTTATTCCTCTATTTACAATAATAATTCTTACAATATATATGTTTTAATATGCTGTACTCAAATAAATTATTTTGCGTAATTTCGTGGTTTCTATGTCACAAAGTTTGTTTTCCTTACAGAGAAAAGTTCCTTGATTTGCCGGACAGAAGAATTAATATGTCCTTCGGGAAGTTTTCCTATTGTATATGTTACAGTAAATATGTGAAATCAGTAAATACGCATTTCAGTAAATACGTGTATTTACTGATTTGGTCAGTAAATAGGCGTATTCCCTAAAATTTTCAGTAAATACATGTATTTACTGATTTATGACCTGTGTCATTTCACAAGTTTACTAATTTGACTTTCAGTAAATATGTGAAATGAAACTTTGATGTTCACTGGTTGTAACTATATAATATTAAATGGTAAACCAAACTGTACATTATATTGGAACATTTTACTCTATATAATATTAAATGGTAAACCAAACTGTGAATTATATTGGAACATTTTACTCTATTATGATGACTATTAGAACATACTAAGCATGCTTCATTTTAGAATACATTACATGCAAATATGTTGAAAAGAATAGCACTGGGCTTTTAAGTATTTATTTTTAAAAATATTTGATATGTGTTTTCTGTAGAAATTTCATTTAATAAGTTTATGTTATTTTCAATCCCACAGCTACTAAGGACCTATGTCATCCCTACAAATGATAAAAGATCATTTAACATTTCACTATTTTATGTGACTGATACATAAAAAGTGTTTTTTTTTTTAAATAAATAAAATTTTAAGAAATAAATTTAAATTTCTAAATTTTAACATATTTTAACTGTACTTCCATTCAGCAGAAATTTTACCTTATCATTTAAGACAATATGATTTACACCCAAACAAGTCTGCATGTATTCTCGAAGAATCTATTGTTAAACAGAGATTATTAGTAAGTGGTTGCCTTATTTTATTTCAATCAAGGCTTAATATTTTGCCATTTTCTGGTAGATTTATGACTTAATGTAGGTACTGGCTACTTGATCAAAGAATTGTTGTTAGAATCAATTAAAAGGCCAGCTAGCCCCTAACTGGATTTCATCATAGTCTTTCAGAGGGACTTAATCTCTTTTAAGGCATCTATGGTTATGGTGTGGCTTCCATTATTGAAGGGACAACCTTAAAGGGAAGTTTTATTCAACCCTAATTATAGATCTAAATTTTATTGGTGATATTTGGAAAAGAAATACATTGTTAAAATACAGTGTTAAAACTACAGTGAAATTCAGTTCTTGAACAAGAAATATATCTTAATCTTATTACCTTGTTTGTTATTCCTTATACATAATGCATCATAATTTGATAAATATTTGGATATTTAAAAATTTATAAACTTGTCTATTTACATTACAATTTATTTTAAATGATACATAAATATTACAAGTTTTTAATCACATATCACATGCAAATGCTTTTGAAATTATACAGTGATGTTAAATAGTTATCCCAGTACTGGATTGTAGACAAGTATCAAACTTTGAATATGACAAAGCCTTTTAAAGTTTGAAATGACTGTTAATATGAAGAGATAGCAGATAACACTGAACTATTTAAGATATAAAGTCTTCATGATAATTTTAGTAAATACGTGTATTTACTGGACCAAAAAACCAGTAAATATGCGTATTTACTAAAATTTTCAGGGAATACGTATATTTACTGACCAAGTCAGTAAATGCGCATATTTACTGAAAATTTGCAGTAAATATGCTTATTTACTGATTTCACATATTTACTGTAACATATACATTTGCTTTCAAACTGACAAATACAAAAGGGGTTATTTGCATTTTGATTGACTGGTGTGAAATAAACCTATTGATAGGTAAAGAATGGCAGCTTATTGAGATACAAACATGGTGAAGGTAGCACATACTTCCCTGGATTTAGGACATGGAATATACCAAACAGAAAAAAGTCCTCCAGATGTCCAAAAGCATCAAGTAGACATCCAGCAAATATAAAGGTGTTCAGAAGAGCATGGAGTTCAAGTCACTTCCAATCAACAGTCTAAGGTGGTGCTGAAAAACTTTAGAGAACATATATAAATGTGCTCTTTGATGTGAATGTAGTTTGTGCTCATCTACTTTTAAACTAGACATATGGGAATTACCCAGGGTTATAGAACTGCCTGTTCTACTGATTCATGGCCATAATTCTCCTCAAATAATTGAAACAAGCAATATATTTATCAGGTTGATGTTGTTTTTTCCTTGTTGCTGTGGGTTGTTACTCCTGGTTCTAACAAATTACTTACTGCAGGGGATGTACCTTTAGTAAAGTAAGTTTGTGCAAATCCAACATAGTCTGCAGTTTGAAGAATATATCAGATATATATATAAGATTTAAATCAAGATATTTCATATGGTTAGTAAAAGCATAAATTAAATACTGACTTAATATGGACTGGGTTATCCTGATCTTTTAAGCTTTGCTTTGTGGTAATCCCAGTGCTGTTAGAGATTACAGTATTCTTTCCACTTACACATAAATTGTCTTTGGTAATTATAACAGTTACTAGTTAGTTTACTAGTTAGCAAAGTGCCAACATAGGAAATACTAATATCATGATATACTAATAGAAAACGAGGGTAATATACTTGTGCTGTCAGAATCTTTTCACTTTTTAGATTGAGGCCATGTTTTGGGGTCAATTTTGTCAATCTGTTGTACACATGTATGCTACATTGCTCAGTGTGTAAAAGTACATGGCGCCAGCTATGTTAATATTTCACATACTTAAGACCTATATTCACAATAAAGTTTAGTTCAAAAGTAACCATAAAGAAAACCCGGTGGCCATGTATAAATTACATTTATTGGTGTAATTTACCCAGAATTATAAAAGTGTGGTTATTGTTAAATGTTAGATTTAAATAATATTAATTTTTTGCTCATATTTTTCTAATATCTAATATTGTCTTTTTACTAATACCTACTGGGATATTTGTAGAACGACTCTGAGAAGTCATACTAAAAATTGGAATATTCTAGGATTCATAAAACAGGCCAATTAAATCCCCTCCATGAAGCATGAACATTATCTGAATATATTCTTAATGATCCACATATAGACTTGACCTAAAGAGATAACTGCAGATAAACAGTCATCTATGTGTTCCGACAAAGTTACATCTTAGAACTTAGGTTTGGTATGTACCACAAGGAAAATTTATGATTTGAATCTTGTGATTCTGTTTAATATCGCAAAAAATCTTTAGAGTCTTCAGATTGAGACAAAAACACAGATTATGCCAACAAAGAAGGAGATGCATATGAAATACATTTCAAAATTCTTTTCAAAGCAAACAAATATCATTACATGAATATTTGTAATGAAAACACAAAAGTGTTGTGTAGATTTTTCATACCACCCCCCTGATGATACTCTCAAAATACCAATCAAGCCAAAATGTCACATACTTTATCTCAGATAAATAATAAACTTTATTGCCTCTGACTGTACATTAAACATTAGGGCTTTTTGATGCGCAAAATGAATACACTCGCCAACAACAATCTCCAGGTATTTCCTGAAAATGAACAATACCATTTTTTCCAAAGGTATAACTATCTTGCTTTTATTTCAAGTACTCTATATAATCTACAATTGCAGTAATTCCACAATGTTAAAACCACCCTATTAGTATTTACAGGGACTTTAAGCCACTTAAGTATTAAGGTACAGTAAGTAAAAGAAGTGCCAAGCTAAGTCTGAGAATTGCTGCTGCCTGTGGAACATACTAAGTGTGCAAACAGGTTGTGCACTGGTGGTTTTCCCACCAACTCTTGCTCTCTTCTCCAGAGGGAATCCATCAATCCACAACTCAACTGTATGACACTATGATATACCATCCTCCCTTACCCCCCTCCCCTTTACTCCCCCCTCACTTCAGATGCGGAATCACAAGCCAGTGCTGCTTGTGTTGCCTATTGCAAGTGACTTTTACAAGTCCTGGCATGCGATTCTCCCAAAGAACAATTTTAGTTGATACCTTCAGATTAGGTTGAAATAGCACATTCCAAATTGAGCAAATTGGATTTTTTTAAATATCGAGAATACCAGGAAATGGTAGAGACAGATCCTTGATAAGGATTCACCAAACTCTTTCTGGAGAAAGTTGAATTCTCAGGTATTAGAATCTTATTTGGCTACAAAATACTTGTTGAAAGACTTCAGATCCTGTACAAATGGCTACATTTGGTTTCTAAATATGCAATCAACAATGTAGATACGATTAGATGCAATATTGGACTTACTTTAACCATAGACAAATAATCTACAATTAGCAATTTTATAACATGCAATTAAATAAGTCTGATGAGTGTTGGGTTTATGAATAAATAGTCTTCAATGCAATGTTATGTGTAATAAATGTTTAATCATGGCAGACAATTTCAGATGTACAGTAACAGTTGTACATTTTACCCCAGGAATTCACATTGGAAACCATAAGCCAATAGAAATTCATTGTCACTGTGACTGAGATTGTGATAGTGAGTATTCATTATCCCCCCAAGAGCGCCAATTGTCCAAATGGTGGGCACACATATAGTGGTTCATATTTTTCATTCCCCGCACACCCTAGTTAGTGTAATTATTGTCATAAGTGCTGATATTTCATTAATAGTTCTAAATCTGTGTAATCTACAAAATGTTACATACATCACTAGAAAGGATTATCATGGAGCTTCTGCGTTTTTTTGTTGCATTAAAGTGTATGCAGAAATGGCAGAGATATCGCAAATTAAAAATTGAAAAAAAAATTCTATTCACTAGTACCCCTATATATGACAGTCTTTTTGCATTCTTTCTGTAAGCATGCACTTAATTTCATAACTAGTAATACAAAATGGTAGATAATAAAGGTAAAACATCCCTCATCAGACATATACAAATAATATATCACTCATGAAGAAAAACAGTATTAAGCAATATGTTGTATGGGCTACCCAACTTAGGATCCTAAGTTGGGCTATAGCCCATCTTAAGATGGGCTGACTCCTAAGTTGGGCTCCAACATTATCATCTTTATTTACAATATATTTTTATGCGTCATTCAGGAAGTTTTCTGTAATATTACCAAAAAAAATAAACTCAGTAGATTATCTTTCTAAAGTTTAATTTTAAACCATAAGTTTCCTATTTTGGCTATTAATTTTGATTCTCACTTATGGGCCGATATAATGCATTTGACACTATCTGTTATGGGTTTTCGCCGTTTGATGATGACCTTTCAGTTTGGCTTTGGAAGAAATCTGGTGACTCCCTGAGCAAAGTGTATTTTTACCATGTAGTCCAGCCCTATCATCAAAGTAATCTTTCAGTTTAACCTCCATAAATCTGTACTAGCAGTGCACCGGACTAAATTTGATAACAAATCATATTATATCCTGCACCTGACTAACAGAAGATATAAGACCTCTTTGATAGATAAAATTTATAATTATCCAAACACACAGTAGTTTTGTTATGGCAAGTCACATGTATATGTTATACTAAACTTACCACCGGACCCTATGGACCATGATCACTGGATAGATCACTGGATGGATTGCTGGAAAAAGTGGACAAACTTGTTTTAACACATGGAAAATTCACAAGATAAATATTACTGATTTCATCATGAATTATGATCTAATCAAACATCCCCACGAAACAGCCAGTCTACATAGTCACCAGTATTTTAACAGCACACTCCAATTATAAAGAAAAAAACCCATTGCACCCTGATGAAGGCTTCATGAATATAGACATCCTGTCATCGAAGCGTCTCAAGCGGAAGTATGGGCGCATATGGGACAGGGACACTTCCACAATCAACCAGCGTAGATATCTAACTGTTGTTAATCATTTCAATTTTTTTACTCAAACAGTCAAGACACAGGCACCATTCTACAGTAATTGCTGATAATAATGGCAATCCCAAGGCTCTGTGGAATACTTTTAAGAGAATCCTACATAAATCCTCAATCATCATTTTACCTGATCACATCAGTACCACTGATTTAGCCAATACCTTTGGACATTTTTTCAGCGTTAAAATTATGAAAATAAGAGCTGCACTACAATTATCGAAGCCAGTCTCTGTTACCAGACTAAGAACTAACAGCAGTGCCCTATCCTTTTTCGAGCTAGTATCTGAGGATGATATTCTCAAAATCCTAAAATCTTCTCCTCCTAAATCATTAGACCTGGACCCAATTCCACCTCCACTACTTAAAGAGTACGTGGACATCCTAATCACTCCAATTACCAATATCATAAATTACTCACTCAAAGAAGGGAGTTTCCCAAACTGCTTAAAACTGCATATGTCACTCCTCTTCTCAAGAAACCTAGTCTAGATAGAAACCTTCTGAAAAATTACAGACCTGTGCCCAATCTCAGTTTCATATCCAAACTGATTGAAAAAGCAGTGGCTAAACAGTTAAATAGTTACAATAACAAGGAGGGGTTCTCTAATGTTAACCAGTCTGCTTACAGGAGATCGAATTTTACAGAAACAGCACTACTTAAAATCAGAAACGACATTCCTGCTTCAATGGACTCAGGTAAGGCTGTTGCTCTCAAATTGCTGGACCTCTCAGCAGCATTTGATACTATTGACAACAATTTGTTTGACTGCCTCAGGGATTGGATTGGTGTTGATGGCACTCTGTTGATGGGGAACAAAGCCTATCTCACAAACCACAGACAGAAGGTTAACTGTCAATAGAGTTGTTACTCTCCTATGGTGTTCCCCAAGGTTCTGTCCTGGGTCCCCTCCTTTTATACCCTTTACACTATCCCTATTCTGTCGCATTATTTCAAGTTTTAATGTCACCCGCCATCTGTATGTTGATGGCATCCAATTATTTCTAGCACTTGACCACAGGAACAGTGGATGGGCAGTGTGAAACTGAAACTCAAACCAGAGAAAACAGAATTCATCATCATTGGTGATAGACATGCCAGGGAGCCCTCATGCAAAATTTTCCATCCTTTTTCTTGAAAATTCTATCTCCCCTACCGATGAAGTTAAGAACATAGGTGCTACTTTTGCTAGTCAAATTGCCAAAGTTTGTCATGCCTGCTACTATCATCTCAGATGCATCTGAAAGTTTCTCAGTGTAGACAGCTTGTCCTGATAGTTTCCCCTCTTGTTGTTGAGAAAAGCACCCTGATCTCAAGTCAGGATCTAGATCCAGACAAGCCGTGATGCATTACGTCCTGTCAGGGAGATGAAACCAACCCAAATTTTTCCAGCCCTTTTTTCTGGATTATTGTCCATGACTCCCCACTTTTTTAACAGACCTTAGAGTCGCGGAGTCGGTTGTAGGGTACAGTGGAAAACCCTCATAGCTCAAAGAAATCAGCTATCGCACATTCTTCAATCTGTTCAAAAAAGGCCATTGGTAGACAAGGTTTTACAATGGCTTCTCCCACTGAATGGAACAGACTCCCGCAATTGGTCCGATCACAGCACACAATAACAGGGTTATGAAGAAAGTTAAAGACCAACTTCTTTAGACTACCATACCCTCAACCATAGTATATCTTACCTGGTGAGCGCTAATTTGGATTTTGATCTGACATGTCCCTTGACTTTCCCTTTTTGACTTCAAGTGCAAAAGAGGATGTTACATCAATTTTGTCCTTTTAAATGTTTCTATTATATTCTATTTTGATTGTTACTTGTGTGGATAGGACTGATTGGTTTCATTATTGTATAATTGTATGAACTATTGAGAGTATCTCAGTTGACTGTAATTATTGTTCTGATTGTTGAATAAATTAGTTAAGCAACATTTTATCTTTTCCTGCTACAACTTGAAAGCAACTAGTAATTGCTGCCGCAACCAAATTGGTGTTTCCAGTACAGTTGGTATTAGTTTATCAACTTTGTTGTTGCACTGTTTTATTGTTATGCTAAACGTACAAGTGCATTTCTGAAAAAAATGGTTTTATCCTGAAATTATCATTCAATATAGCAAATACAAATGTATAGATAATGTTAAGGCTTAATTGAGTTGGAAAACCACTAGCCCTTCTAAGCACAATTTGTAATTGTAAAAGGGGGAATAAAATCTTGTTCATTTGAGGTAAAAAAAGAGAAAAATAACATCTGCTCTTAATAATTTCATTGTAGTCTCATTTTAACAAATATGATGTTTTAGATAAACTTGTCCAGTTACATATTTCTTCCTTCAGTGGATGTGTGAAGTAGTACATATCAATACTGTCATAACTTTTGGTATACTATGAACATAGTTAAAGTATAAATACTCCATGTAACCCAAAGGAGCAAAAAAGTGTAAATCTGGGTAATATCAACCATAATTCAAATGTCCTGTTCAATCACCACACAGGCAGACTGTTCCCAAACTTTCCACGAGTGAACTGCCCCCCCCCCCTTTAACCCTAAGGCTTCACGATGTTATGTGTGAAAGTGTAATAGCCCCGAGATGATGTGCAGATGATTGGGACTTAACAGCATCACTGTGTGAAGCGAGTCATCTACGGCTTTACAGATGAACTTCCTTTCCTTCCTGGTTGAGTGTGTATGTATGTGACGCAACCCTTGACTTACTGACTACAGGTGTGGATATATTTCACGCCAGGGGGTTGGAGCCAATATTGATTCAGCAAAAGTCCAGTTTATTTTGTGAAAACTGCAAAATATTCCTTTATTGACTGAGGATCATTTGTTTTATATATGCTATATAAACACTGCCGTTTCATTTTTATTTAGCTTTTCAAGATTGAAGGTTGTGTTACAGGAACAGATGTAAGTTAACCACCTTTGTCTTTGTAATATTACTAGCAGAAAATTGTAATCATGTATATATATATATGTTATGAATTGTGGTAAATGCAACTTCTGGAATCTATCTTGGACCAGTTGCAACTTGTACAAAAGGGTTGTAGAAGCAACAAATTATACAGGCTTGTAAATATGCAACCTGTTTAAAATTTCAACCTGTACATATGTACAGAAATATACAATAGGGTAACTTCCTAAAATGACACATACGTAAAAAATATGTCACAGGATGCAAATATAATACGATTATACAAGTATTATATTGTTCATCTGCATGAGTGATATGTTTTTTGCACATGTCTGGTAAAAGATGTTTTACTTTACTTTATTATCCGCCATTTTGAATAAATAATTATCAAAATAAGTTCATATTTTAAGAAAGAGGACTGTCGTATACATAATGACACTAGTGAACAAAACATTTCAATTTGTAACTTTCTAATGATGTGTTTAATACCTTCGTACACTTTCAGAAATATTAACTAAAATTCACTTGTTGACAAATTTTTAACGCTAATCATGCGTAGTGGCATCAAAATCATTTAAAAATATGTCCTGGTCTTTATGTCTCCAGAGAAAATACGGCTTATGATAGAGTATAAATAAATATTAAATTAATATATAATTTAGTGAGCTTGCCTTCGTTCTCTGAAATGGTAGGTTTTGCTTCCAGCTCTAAGAGAAGTTTAAAAAGTTCCTTGGTGATGTCTGGTGATTCACGATACAGATTTCTGACAAGCATTCACTGATTTCTTGCACTCCTGAACCCCTCAGCAACAGTATAACCTAAACATTCTGTTTGTAACAATGTTAAAAATTAGCATTGGGGATGGCCGTACCCCACATCCGGTGAAATAAATTTCAAAACCATGAGATATAGCAGTGACACAGTATAAGGATCAGGAACCTTTCAGAGCAAACAGTGTGACACTTACATCCCCTATCCAATGTCCAAACCTAGTATCAACTGCCTACATCTTGCGGATTGTGAGATATAGCCAGACAAAAATTTAAAGGTGAAGATCATCACAGCAAGGTCAAAGGTAAAATCAAGGTCACGTCATGATGTTACATACCAACACCCCCTAACTAATGCCCCTGCCTAGTATTAATTTCCTACACATTATGGTTTCTTAGAAATAGACCAGACAAGATTTTAATGGTCAAGCTACAGCAAGGTCACAGATCAAATTAAGGTTATACCATGATGTTTTACACCTACACCTCCCAACCAAGGTATCAACATGTTGCACCTCAGGGTTTCTGAGATACAGCCCGGACAAGCCTTTTACTGCCACCCGCCTGCCCAAACATCTGAATGCCCCTCAAGGCACCCGCACAGCCCTTAAAGGTTGTTGGGTAAAAAAACAGTCTCCTTAAAAATCTAGATACACAGTGAACAACAGTATTCATACAGAGAGTGCATACCTCCGCCAAGGCCCAACACCTACAATATAGCTTATGATTGCAATGATAAAAACAAACTATGGGATATTTTTGGGTCCAGATAGTGATCTTGATTAGTATGATTACCACCAAAATGTAATCATTCATTCCCATTGTCAATCTTTCATGAAAATTAAGTTAAAATCTAATCATAAATTTTAGAGTTATTTTGTAAATAAACAGACAGACAAATCTACACTGACAATTACATAACCTCCTTGGTGGAAGTAATTGTTTTTTAATAAGAAATCTATTCGTAAAAATACTATTTTAAAAATCATCCACCAAATGGTAAAGTTAATAAGTATTGTTTCAGTACTTAGATAACGCTATTTCTGTTTTGTTCCATTAAATAGAAAAAATATATTTACTAGTTGCTGAATACAAGTTGACATAACCAGTAAGTCTGTCTATTGTTTCTTAGGGTATAGGTTAATGTCTTTTGCATATAGTTTGACCACAAATACGGATTGTACTTATTTCATTATTAAATAATCAACATATGTTCTTTATAATAAGCTTTGTATTTCATTGAAACATTATAACCTAATACAATACACTGATTTTCTTTTCATTGCGCAAATTATCACTATGCATCTTGAAGAATTAGTGGGAGTAAGAATTCCCCAGTTTCAGTTTTGTGTCTCTCAGCAGTTGTCTTTTTATCATAGAAACAAAACATCCCCACCTGGCATTCCTGAAAAAGCAGGCTCCCAGAAAACAAAGGAACCAATCCCCTGTACTGATTTGTCATAATAAACCAAGGCACCATTGTTTATAACACTTTGTAATTACACAAGAATAAACTTTGCTGAATAACCATGTAAACTTATTTTGGAGTTCTTGGTCTAAGACGCCTTGGGCTAAGCAAGGATTCACCCAAGCAATCAAACTAGACAGTGTCTTTGGGCAATGGTTTGCCATTATATATTCTGTAGCATCAGAGCTCTGGCTTATATGATTTTCTATCGACAATCGAAAGGTAAACAAAAAACACAGACATGAATTTCATTAACATATCTTACTACTTTATTGATTTCTTTGAGTATAATATCGCCTTAAACAACAATACAAAGATCACATTATGATGGGAAATTGAAGGGATCTAGAAAACTAGCCCATGCTAGTTTGTCAAGAATCAGAACAGTAGACTGGTCACCAGAAAAGCAAATACCCAGTTTTTGACCCAGGACTGTGGTATGTCTATCATCATGCCACTGTGCCTTAAGACATCCTATTTAGACTTTTGCTTCAGTATATACACAAGAATTATACCACTTTAATATAGCATATTTAAAATGCAAACCAAAACTAATACTGTCCACCATTGAAAAGATGTAGTTTCCCTATGAATGGGTCAAAGTATCTGATATAACGTTCTTTTCGTGTAATAATATTCATTTATTTCAAATGCTTCTTGCTTGGTCAAACTTTAGTTTGATCGACTTTAAAAAGTAAAGTCATGTATTAAATCGGTCTGCCCAGGCTAATTGTCCTCACTTGTTCGTTCTAGATTATGTACAAATTACATATGATGAATCTTGGTAATTCAGATTAATTTCATATAAATACCGTAATTTAAGATCTTGCTGTAGTATCCAAAAGCTTTGATTCTTCTACTAATGTACCTAATTCGTATGACTTGAAAATCTTTATTTCCTATACTATTAGTTTACGGCAGATGGCTCTTGGAACTTCAGACCTCACTGATGTATTCAATACTTTTGTACCCCCAAAGTCTGTTCTAGTGAATCTACCTTACTACAATACAGCATTTTACAGCTGACGAAACTGGTAATTTAGATATTTGATGCTGTATCCAACTTCAAATATTCTATTATTCGCAACAGACTCCCAGTTTATAGTGTCTGTACCCACAAATAAGCTGGTAGCTGGAGGTTTGAACTTGGACCAACCAAATGGAATTATATAAGCATCTAGTAATAAATTCACATACAACTATGGCTTATTTTAGAAACAAATTGACATTTATTTCTTCAGAATTGCCATCTCACCATCATAACTTTCTCTATCATGGGGGATGCTGCTTTTGGAGTTGATCTTTTGCTATTGGACTATCCTTCTTTGCAAATCACTGCCTTACAGGATGTTTAAACCACTTTTGCACCATGTGATTTAGTTAAATCAAATACATCAATGGTTACAATGGTCAAATATACTGAGTGGAGTTGGTTATAACTGCTGTATATCCTATGTGCCAGTATCTGTGGTATATATTTCATGGCCTTGTCCATATGACAGGGTCCTTGGTGGCCTAGTGATTAGCAAGTTTGGCATCCAATCACAGGCTGTCCCCTCTGTTTGGCTTCGACTCCCACAAGTGACAAAGCGAAGGACCTGTCCCAATATCACCCTGGTGGTTGAACGGGACTTAAAAACCCAACTTTGGCCTTTGAGCTTATCCATTTGACACAAGGGTTTCCTCTTACTTCTGTGCCACAAATGATCCAGCCAGTGTACCCCAGTCTCTCAAAACTATTATAACTTTGATTTGTTATAATTTATGCAACTAAAGAGTATCTTCTTGCCTATAGATCCTAGATCCTATAAAACAAAATGATTCTCAAGGGCATTTACACAAATTTTTATTGTTATTTCTTTTACACATGTTTCCATACTTGATACAAGGACTTGGTTTTTGTACCATATGTTTGCCATTTATTCTACCTCAATATCAAAATCAGCTGGCAAAATATATTTTTCTTGTACATATAAAGTTTCCTTAGGGCATCATGTATCATTGAAGCAATACAGAAGAAATGTATGACTTTATGTCCACATAAAGCCGAAGAAAGCCTAAGACATAAGTCAAGATGATGAAAAGCCAATTCCCACATTTTGCAAGGTGTTCTGGATTATGTATGTCTCTGTTAAATGAAATAATACTCAGAGTCCTGAGTTCCCACACTAGTATGGCAAAAACCTGATGCTTGAATTATGGACTCCAGCCCTGCAGGGTTTCCTTATAAAATTGATTTAAATGCTGAGAACTGTATTTTTACTCTAGTTTATCTTTCGAGCTTCTATCCATTATTTAATGAAGAATTATGGGCACGAAAACTTCTGTACGAAATGCATATTTAGGTATGCAACTAACCCATTACTAATAACAATCTGGGTCTAATTGGCAGCATAGATGTTAATGTATTTAAATAGCTGTATTTTATTTCAGTTCAAATTGAAAGCTTTGTTTGAATAGGGAAGCAGTGGTTTTAAAAAATAAAACTGCAGTTTTTTACTTATCAGGATACAGTGAGGCTCTTTGGCTAGAACTTTAGTAAAATATACACAAGCATGTATTCTATTGCCACTGTCTTACAGATAAGGTACTGCTGTTTTACTATACTGTAGGTCAACGTATATATTGTCACTGTCTTACAGATATGTTATATTATGTAATGTTACAATCATAGTAAGTTTGCTATGCTAAGCATTTTTCTTCAATTTTTACTATACTGTGGGTCAACGTATATAAAAAGCTTTAAATCTCAAACTGAACATGCTGTTATGAATTTTAACCTGGAAATATATGATATGGTGTTATAAAATCTGGTTTGAAAAAAATATATATCGCCTCTCTTATTCACTGTGTGGTCATTCTCTAAAGACCAAAGAAAATTGTGTGTAAAATACCACTTCTACATCTATTGCTACTCAGTCTACCATTTATAACATGAAAGGCTAAATTACCTTTGTTAATTGATTTAAACTTTAAAGCCAACAGCCGTATTTTGCGACCATTAAAATGTACACATTCACATTGGAAAATAAGGGAATTGCAAGGTAAGACATTCGGTCATATTTATCTTAATATTTATACATATCAAGTCTGTTTCAATACATTTAAGAGCCATTCAATCACATATGTCAAGTAGGCAGTATTAATTAAAGTGACAATACGCCAGCTAAGCAAAAACTTAAAGTGGTCTTTTATGCGAGTTGTGGCGGATAGATAATCAAACCAGCTAACCCTCTTTGAACTTTAACTCTTGGATTTCTTTACACAGAGTCTTAGATCCTTCATCGCCTCTCTTTTCTGTATAATCCCAGCTTTTGATTTGAATCCTGATCCAGATTTAAGAGAGTGGCAGAGTTTATTTACACTAGGATCCACTTGTGTAGCCAGCTAATAGCTGAATTGTTTAGTCTGGGGAAATAAACACAAGATGAAATATCAGCATTCTTGCAAAGAATAATGAAATTATTTTAATGGTCTCTCCTTTAAAGGAGATGCTTTGTATATGTGGGGGACAATATTTCCAAGTGAAACTTAGAATGTTTGATAAGTTATGATTTTTTGGATGTATTAAGACAAATGATATTACTAGTATTTCTGCAATATAGCCTTGCCCAATTGAGAAAAAGTGATGAATATTTTATAGTTTACACCATCTTTGTTTATAATTGTAAGCAGGGCTTAATGTATTCACTTTTATAGATCAGTGAGGATTAGAGAGAAAAGGTGACCAAGATCAGCTAAAATTGGTATTTAAGAATCAATTTATCAGATTTTTGGATTAAATTCTGGATTAACTCGGATCCATACACATTAATAGGCTAGCTTTTGAATCCAGAACCATCATAAAACGACTGATGGGTGTTTAATCAGATAAAGAGTAAAAAATTTGACTCAATAAAAAACCCCTGAAAGATTGATAGTAAAAATAAACAGGTACTTTGTTTACATATAGCAAATTATCGCATATTATTGTCGAGATCTCGTGTAACAATAAAGCACCCTTTGACCTTTTCAGCTAATGTGATCCCTGTTTGGTGAAAAGCTAGTTTATCTACTAGATAAATTGTCATTTATAAATTTACTAATTTAAGTGCTGAAATTTTGCTTTTAGAAACCTTATGTTAAAAACACCGAAAAGAAGAGAAAAAAATAAGTCTCCTACTTGAGTAATTCTCTTGTCATTTGCAGTCCAGTTTCTAAGAGATAGTAATCAAATGCATAAATAACTTCCCACATTGGATAAATCACTTGTAGGACAGTGTATACATGCTAATGGATTGGATCTTCCACTTAATTCAGAAAAAGAGTAAAATCAAAAGAAGAAAAAAACAACCTGTTTCATTGCAAATTGGACAGACCTATCAGAAACGTGTTTGTTTTGGCCATCGACTGTTTAGTCCAAAAAGGTGAGTCCATTTCACAGTCTGTTTCACCTTGTGGAACTACTTACAAATATTTTTAGGAAATCACCAATTACCAGAGAAAAAGTATTTCCATACAGACCAGTAGAATCACGACAGGAGGTGGTCCCTTTTTTACTGAAATATCATGATATCTAGTTCCAATTGCTTAAAAAACAGAAACATATATACATATGTACAGTTAGTAGATTATACGTGAGAGTTTCTTTTATGCCCTTGTTCCACCAAAGGATTAAGCCCCGATCCTGTCGGCGACCCTTAATCGTGGGTAGTCTTGGAAAAAATGGAAAAAAAATTGACCAATGGGGTGGAAGACAGAATCGGTATGAAGGTCTGGGATTAACTACAGATCGGCCTCAGGACGCCCCAGGAGGCCCCAGACAGTCCCTAACTGGTCTGGGACTAAGAACCGACTAAGCCATTTTTGTGGTCGGTTTGAACCACGATCCTGTCGTAGACAAACCGACTGGGTCCCAGGACGCCTCAGGCCTCCTGGGACTAAGAGCCGACTAGCCCAGGATTAAGTCCCGACCCCACAAGGTGTCCTGAGGCGTCCCCAGGCGTCCCCAGACCGAGATAGCCGATTTTTGTTTTGCAATGGGACTAAGGGTCGCAGGAGGCCTGGGACTAAGAATAGAGGGTCTGGGACTAAGGGTCGGCGACTAAGGGTCGCAGGCGGCCTGGGACCACATAGGACTGTGTAAATTTGATCTGAGGAGGCCTGAGGACGCCTGGGACTGGACATTTTGTTTATGGCGGGAAAAAACAATCGGTTGGGGTCGTGTGAAATATCAAACATGTTTGATTTCTCACACGGCCCCAACCGACCACAACCGACCCTTACAGAAGGTCTGGGACTAAGCAAATATTTCAAACCGACCCTCAAAAACCCTTAATCGGGAGCCTTAGTCGTGTGGTGGAACACCCACATTACTTTGAAATCTTTTGATTTCGGTTTGTATGTTTATTACTTCAAAATCAGAAGATTTCGAAGTATGTTGGTCAGTCTATTTGTTTGTTTGTTTGTGTGTTTGTTTGTTTGTATGTATGTATGTTTGTTAGCACAGTTTGTTTGTTTGTTTGCTACTTTGAAATCTTTCGATTTCGAAATATGTTGGTCAATCGGTTTGTTTGTTTGTATGTATGTATGTGTGTATGTTTGTTAGCACGTTCTAGGCCACAATTTTGAAGCTAGGTTTCTCATTTTTTGCCTATAATATTGTCAGGTGTCAGAATAGAGAAGGACTGAATTTCAACAAAATCGGTAGCATTTTAACATAGCTATGACCATTTTAGCTACTCTGAGTAAATGACTTATAACTCTGAGACTATTGCATTTAGAGTGTTTCTGTTAAATATGTTGTTCAGGTACTTTATCTTTAGCTATAAGATGGTGCATAGTTTGGAGCTCTGTTGTATTAGCTAAGCGAGTAATAGCTACTTCCTGATTTGTAGCACAATTTAAAAATGAGAATGTGTCCAATTTCTTTGAAAGTATCACACATAGTGACTTTCTTTGAATACATAATTTACTATGTTGTGGTAAGTTATGACATAATGAAGTTGCAGACCTGTAACTCATTCCATAGCTGAGCAAAAGCTACTTTCAGGATGTCACTGTTGAGTAAATCACTTGTAACCTTAAAACTATTGCATTTAGAGTATTTTGTTGAAATATGTTATTCAGCTACTTTTGGATCAGCTATAACATAATAAAATTGCAGCCCTGTAGTTCATTCCATAGCTGAGTAATAGCTACTTTGAGGTTCTCACTGTTGAGTAAATTGCTTGTAACTTTAAAACTATTGCACTTAGAGTATTTTGTTGAAATATGTTATTCACCTACTTTTAGGTCAGGTGCAACATAGTAAAATTCCAGAGTTGTATCTCACTCCATAGCTGAGCAATAGCTACTTTGAGCTGGCCAAATTTGGACCCAATGCAAAAGATGTGTAGTTGGAATCTTGTAATGCAGCAAGTTATCAGTGGATTGCAGCAAGATTTCGAAGTTACCACTCAGCCACGTCCTGAGTGCTTGTTTGTTTGTATGTTTGTTAGCACGTTCTAGGCCACAATTTTGTTTGGTATTTTTTTCGGTTAAAAGTGTCCGATATTTTTCACTTACTTGGTCATTAACCTATACTTATAGCTCAGGGTTAAATATGTCATGTCGAGTGGTTACAATCTTACATGGGGTCCTTCAGAGGCGCAAATATATAACAGGGCCTTAATAGGTTAGAGAGGTACACAAATTTTAATAGCCTCCCACTTGAATGGAGATCTCCCATTACTGCTCATTACTGCACCCTATTGTTTGTGTTCTTGACTTAAATTACAGGTAAAGGAAGGTTATACTTTTCTAGATGATTGGCTACGATATTAGATCATCTCATTTAATATGACTTTTATAGTGCTTAATCTCTTTAAGAGTTACATAGCGCTGGAGATGGGATGGGTGAGCAACCATCATGGAAACACCATGGTACAGGAATTAAGGTAGACAAGTTTTGTAGAACAAGTGGGATTGTAATTTTTATCTGAATTATATAAGAGAGGTGGCAGATCTAATGCCATCAGGTAATTCATTCCAATGTTAGGTGCATCATGAGTAAAGCTATGGTAGAAATATTTCTTTGATTGTTGAATACACATGGAAAAGGATGGAACCTGTAAAAACAATCTGTCATTCCTACTTTCCCTGGTTTTACAGGAAGATTTTGTAGATGTATGTATAAACCAAGATATTTAAGATATCCCATATGAAGACATCTGTACACAAAAATAGCTTTTCCAAAAGGATACAGAATTTAATAGGGCGTCATTGTAAACGTCTTAAGGGTGGGTGTGACATGCAAATACCTATTCCTGTTAGTGATAACCCTGCCAAGACATTTTTGAATACACTGCAACTTACGCAAGCTAAATAACAAAAGGCTTCTGAAGAGAACATTGCAATAATCCAGACAGTTACTAACCAAAGCACTTGGCTTCCATGATGACAGTATTATGAGGGAGGTACTGGCTTACCTTATTTAGGATCCTCAAATGTATAACACAAGACCTACAGACTGATTGAACGTGACTTGTGAGGGAAAGGTAAAAATCAAAACATCACACCCAAGTTTCTGACAACAAGAGCAGGACTGGTAAGATTAGCAAGTGACAGGGAAACATGCACCGAGTCTGTCCTGTTGAAACTTTGAGCCAAACAGAACAGATTCTGTCTTATCAGGAATCAGATTGTGATTGCTAGTGGACATTCATTTCTGAACATCTCCTTAATGTTATGAGTACAGAAATCAGTATTTTCAGCAAGGAGGACATATAATTTTGTGTCATCTACATTTCTATGCCTTCACCCTTATAAAAGGAGAAGTATATAAACATACAATGGGACCAGACCAGATTTGTGTGGACTACCATAATTAAGTTTACTAAGGTCTGCCAATGAGGAGGCAATTTGACTGACTGGTAGAAATCACACAAGTAGGAAGTGAACCATTTCAGCACTGATCAACATACATCTAGCTGATTGTAAAGTCAACCAGGATGATAAGCAGTTGAGAAGGGTTCTATGATCTATGGAGTCAAAAGCTGCTCACAGATCCAACAGTACCGAAACTGTGTGCTAAGCTTTAAACAACGAAATATGAATATCATTTCTTATTCATAAGAATGCAATTTCTGTGCATGTATGCTGATTAAATCACATGTCAAGACTGTGTCAGTGCGTTTACTCAGCTACACAGCCCCCAACACTTTCAACAAGCTTGGATTTTAAGCCAAGTTCAGACACAGGCCGATAATTCTTGAGCTGATGAAGTTTGTTGATGAGAGGTGCGGCCATAGCCTTTATGAATTCATATGGGACAAAAACGTCAGGAGGACAAGATTAACCAGCCTAGTTATTAATGGTAGCAGAATATCAATGCACTCTTTCACAAGGAATGTTGGCCAGCGACTGGGTGAGCAGGTCCTGGTGGGTGATTCAGCAGGTCCTGGTGGGTGATTCATTGATAATTTTGGAGACTTGATCTATTTATGTTAATTGACTCTTTGATGTCATTCATATAATAACTGAGGTATGAAAATATTTAAATAATTCCAGAATTTATTTTCTCAGACCTTTCGACTATAACCTTTTTGTTGATTATATTTCCATGCAATAGATATGTCCAAATGATGTGGTGGTAGGACAGTAACAGGAAAGCTGTGAAGTGATTTTTCAGAGACTGCCTTAGGTGTTTAGAATTCTGACTATTTCTCCTAAGTTCTAGGAGCAGTCACAGTTATTTTTGTTGTATAACCCGTTGCACCAAACATTTCCTTCACAGTCTTGACCTGTTTCTGCACAAGAATGTGATCATGAATGTGTGTTGGATTATGCACACATATTGACTAAGAATGCAAGAATCCGATAAAACCAAAAACCTGGAAGCGTCAGAACTCGAATGGTGAATGTGGGCATTAGAGTTACTACAGATGATAAAAGACGTATGGAGGACAGAAACCCAGTAAAATATTTAATCTAGGAATGAAGTCAAGTGGGACTTTATAGTGTAATAAATACAAGCAAACATCATCACACTGTAACCAGGAAATGAAACAGATACAACTATGTTCTCAAAGAGTAAGGTAATCAGCAAAATCAATTGTTTTGTTGAATATATACCTTTTGTGAAGCACCCAACTCCACCTCCTGTGCCAACATATCTAGTCCCTAGTGTCAACTTGTAGTTAAAAGAACTAAGTGAACATAAAAATGAATCAGTATCAGTCTAACAAATGTATGTCTCAGACCGACAAGGCTATGATACCAAGGTCACCTAACAGTGACATCACTGTTTTATGCACCATTCACACTACGGGCAGTGTAGCCCAGAGTTTGGCGTTTTGTTCAGTGGCAGAACCGCCTCCCAGGATGCCTCATATCTTATGAGATTTGGTGTACCCATAAGGTATCACACACAGCCACTGATAGGACACAGTATGTAACTGTGAATAACATTAGGAAGACAGTAGTACAAACATTGGTCAATGAGAGGCAACCTTAATGAAACTTAACTCACCTTCAGTAGCTGTCGGACTGACACGTGCTACAAAAACATGACTGAGTCACAACCATAATATAAACTGCAGACATCCACTTCTGTTACCATTTAATTCAGAGGCAGAAATTTTAAAGATTTTAAAACTTCCATAGAATGCCCAAGGAATGGGACAGCTTGCCACTGTATCACAAGTTTGGATAAGGACAGGTAGTTGAGGGACAGGGGCATTTTGTCTAACGCCTATAACTGTGGGCTATATATCAACTGTAGTGTGAAAGGGGTATTGCTGTAGGATAATAATGATCTCTGGTCTTGATTTGACCTTTGATCTTGTCATAGTGTCCCTGAACTTTACTTTGAAATTTATGTGATCTATATCTCAGAAAATACAAAATGTAGGAAATTGATACTTGACAGGGACATTGGTTCGGGATGTAGGTGTGCTTTTGATGGTTTGATTTTACCATAGTGACCTTCACCTTTAAAGTCGTGTTTGGGCTATATCTCGGAAACCATATGTGTAAGAAGTTAAGGAAAAAGAGAAAGAGATCGTTATTATCCTTGGCAAGGATATTGGTTGGAACTGTAGGTTTTGCAACACCATGTTGTAACCTTGACTGGGCTGTAACTCAGTAACGTGTAGCAAGTTGATTCTTGGTAGGGACATTGGTTGGGGGGATGTAGATGTGCAACATTATTGAGTGATTTGATCTTTCACTTGGTGTAGTGACCTAGAATTTTAAAATCTTGTTTAGGCTATTCATTAGAAACTGTATGGTGTAGAAAGTTGCTACTTAGTAGGTACATTTGTGAGAGGTATATTGGTCAGAGGGTGTCGGTGTGCTACAGCATGGTTTTGTGTGACCTTTGACCTTGGCTCAGCCAGAATGTTTTCTATTGTCATATTTGAGACATATGTCTCCTGTCAAAAAGCCATGTGGACTGCTACTGATTATTATTTTTTTTTACTTTTACCTAATTGCGTTATCTCCATTGGCAGCTCTATTTCAATAATGTGATCAATTTATAATTTTTTAGCTTCATGGGTTTTAGTTTAGACATTAATATTCATAGCTTGCTATTAGATTGTCTTGCTTTGATACTTTCACTTTGTATACATTTTCTCTTTTGAAAGTTTTATTTAACCACGGATTTACTTAACTTACACAGTCCGTTCTGAAAAAAAATCCTTAGTTTTGTACTTTTTCAATTATCTGTATGTCATGGTGTCCAATGCTATTTCCCCAGGCCGTGTGGTATGAACATATGGTATGTTATCAGGCTGGGTTTGTTATGATCAATTTTACTGAATTGTTGTCTGTTATACAGTATTGTATATCATTGTATTATATGCAAACAGGACACTGCAATAAAATATATTCTATGTTTGATTCCTATTTTTAAGAGCGTTAATCATAATTAGAACAATGTTTGCTAAAAAGTGGAGTTACCAAACATCAAACCAAAATTCTAAATTATTTCACCGCACTAGTAATAAGTGCAATTTACCATTCAATTTGTAAGTTTATGTTGAAGAGTCCAAATCTCCTAAATCATTTTTGCTTAAAACCATGTGTATTTGTAGAAGTAAAGGACCCCTAAAGTATAAAAAAGTCTACAAAAAAGATACCTTCGTGACAACAAAAACAGACACGTTTTGGATTTATTTGACTTAAGTATTAAGCTTTGGTGTATGAAAATTGTGGCTGGACGAAAATTTTAGATCATTAATTTTCAAATTCCAAGAAATCCACTATAATTAAGTTAGATCGCACATTTATATCTAAATGGAGGTTAAAAATCCATAATTAATCAAATTTCACCATAATTAATGCTATTTATATGAAGTAGCTAAAATGATACCTGGGCCCATATTCACGAAAGGTCTTAGCCAGGGCTTAGGCTTAAAGTTGAGACTTTTGTCTCAAGTTTCTGCCCAAAACCTGCTAAGACTTTTGTCTTAGGCTTAGTGGTATTCACAAAGAATTTAAGACCCATCTTAGGCTTAGCCAAGGGCTCAACTTTAAAACTGGTTGGTAGTGGGCTTAAATTTTGTAAAGAGGACTTAAATATGGCCGCCATAAACTTTTCTCCACTTCAAAATTTGAAATGGCTGTAAATATAGTATTATTATACAGAACACCTCACTAAAGCAGTCTTTAGGAAGTTTATATGTGGTAACAAGGTTTTCCATTTCAAAACAGCACTTTTCCTTAGATAAAATGCATTAAATGAAGGATATATGTCACCAATAGTATAGTTTGAATAGAAAAGAAAGGTCATATGACACAGAAAACCACTGTGGTTATTTGATAATCTTGGACTTAGCTAAGTCACCCTTTGTGAATACAGTTTTAAGACAAAACTTAGCTGAGACAAAAGTCTTAACTTTAATACTGGATTTAAGCCTAAGACCTGGCTAAGTCTAAGACCCTTCATGAATACTGGCCCTGATGAACTTTCCTTACACAGTTATTGTCGCCAATGATATAAATATTTAAATGTATAAAAAAAAAGTTTAAAACGTCGTGGATCTGGTCCAGAGTCCATAATCATTAATATTCTTAAAGTACTCTTGTTGTAAGAATTATATAAAAAAATGAGTATTATCTCTAGAATTGAAAACATTTCTAAGCATTAGGATGTTATAGGAATTGATATTAAAATGTATTTTCAATGCATTTTTTCCCACAAATAATACATCTACACTGGTTAAAAATGGGCAATATTAGCTTTAAAATTCTAAGCATTCTCAGGAATTTTGAAATTCTCATTTTCCTTATTCTAATTTTTTCTCTGTCTTGTTTGCCTTTAAAATTGTAAGAATAAGAGTGTTAGTGACATGGGTTCAGAACCAGAAGACTTTGTTCTGTGGTATTTATTGTAGCTACTGTTTAAAATATTCAACACGGGACATTTATTCCAATTTAACAGTACACATTCCCAAAGATAATACATCCCATGTGGTTCTATAGTTCTGACATCAAGCTAATCTCTCTCTATTTATCTTATTTGTATGCCAATCTGTTCTCACAGTCAGAAACAAGGTAATCCATGAACCATGTATCATAGTATGAGACCAAAAGCTCAAACTCACTAAGTCTGGAACATCTGGACATGTATCCAATCAAAACGTCACTTTACAATATAAATTTACATATTTTAAAAACATCCCGCTAAGGCTACTCAATAATTGTATATTTGATGTGTAGAACAATTGATGCATTTTGAAGCTATTTCTTAATATACACAGAAGAAATCTACATGTAGCTACTGAGGTTACATAGGTTAATTTTTTACTCAGATTTCTCCTGCAGTTCTGCTAAAAGTCAACTGGATCTCGTGTAGAGGAGTCAAAGTAATCAGGCTAGACTTTCACACAGAAAAAACAGAAACAAGAACAAACTTAATCTTATTTGCTTATATAATAAGTTATCATACATTGTAGCTAAAAGTTGTGAATTTGATCTTTACAGCGACTGAAATCAAATTGCATGACTTTCTATAAATACATGTGTAAAAAGCAGAAATATAGAATGTACAACGTAAAAGCTGTCAGTTGGCAATTTGTAGATGTTCGTAGTGAGTTAACTGAGTACAATTACAGGAAAATATTCAAAGTGATAGTAAGAAAATAGTTCCAAGTAAGTTGGAAAACATCACTGTTAGCTTTAAAACCGATCTTTACGATGAAAATATAGTCCTCCAGACTGTATTCAATTGGTGAATTAAATACAACCAACTGACATAATGGACTCACATATAACTAGACTCATCCATGATTTTACTATAGCACTGTCCTTAGCCCCTGGAGCAAATATTGATGGGAAATTGGTGTATGCATAAACATATACATGCCATCTACTCCAATGAAGATCACCCAATTGGAACATCAAATTATACCTAACTTTAAATGTGGGTTTTTGGCACCACAGTTTGGCACAGTGGTAACACACTTGTCTCCGACTTCTGAAGTCGGGGGTTCAAACCCCGAACCCTCTGTGGGAAAGATGGTAGTTTCTAGTACAGAACCTTGACTAACTGTACTTGGTTTCCTCTGCCCATAAAACTAACCATCGTGTGTGTGATATGATCTATATAGTGCTGAAAGCGGTGTTCAACTCCAAATCAATAAATTAAATGTGGGTAAGACATATGTAATGAAGACATAGTCTTAAAGTTTCAGTTAGTAAAGGTTTATGCATCAAAAACTATTACTTTTATTCACAAATAATGAGAAAATTGATGCATTATCTCCTTCGAGTAGCTTATGTTTTGGGTCGGTTTTAGGAAAGATCTGGTTCATACTCTGTATACAAAAAAATTCCCCCTGGCAGAGATTTACACTCTACGAGTGATTTCTGAAAAGAAATTTTACATCATGCTAACTGTTTAAAAAGCTAAGAGTATACATTATCACCAACCACCACTGTGCCATTCCAGAATATCAGATCAACTGAAAAGAATGAGTAAGCATACATATATTTGCTTATATCTCGCCTTTAGCTTTCTGAAGGTCTTGTCATTTCAACACACCCATCAGCTGTCCAGGCCATTATGACCATATAAACATCCCCTGTTCGGATATCTGTCAACAGAACCCACAGTTAATCTCCTTCTGTTATTCTTATATTCTGCCATGAAGAAATCATAACTACGTCAGCCAGTGGTGGGATCCATCCTCAACCACCGAACTTAAAGCCTGGGTGTAAATCCTTGTCAATTATTATGTTGAAATTCAAGAGCCTTACTCGAGACATAAGACATTATATTTGTGATCAGTGGTAATTTTTCTGGGATTAATATTTATAAGATGCAAGCAGGTCCAGGTATCAAAAAGGGCCAATCACATTCAAAGAAATTTGCTTCATTAAGTTTGATCTTAAAATACATCCTTATTTCCCTCAGTAAAACATCAATACATCTTTCCCCCTTTTGTCTCCCATTTTACCGCCACCCACTGCTGACAAACGTCTGCTCATCTTTCCCCATTTATCGCCCAACACTTGTTGTGGAGCAATCTGTTATCAGGACCATTTACAATGTATGCTGGCAGTAAGTCTTTTGCCATGAATTTTCCTGGAAGAAACCACATACCTCGGATATCGCGTTTCACACTCTATCAAACCCACGGCACATCTGGCGAAAAGTCTGTGGTATGCTATGAAACAAGGAATGGATTCTCTTCAAGATGAATTTGCATTGTGTTGTTGAAAAACTAAACTAACTTGGTTGCAATTATAAATTTCAACTAAAAGTCAGTTATTAAGCACAGTTATAATTTAGTGAGCATGAATACCGAATGAAGTTTTATTTACTACAACCGGTGTAACATGAAATTGTGTATCCCCATCAAATTCTGTATCCCCTCTCTGGTCTTTTAGGGGATACAGAATATTTTGTATCCCCAACAATAGAGGGATTAAGGGGGTGCACAATTTGATGATCAAATATTGTATCCCCATGAAAACCTGTATCCTTTGAAGTGGCCTTTGGGGAGGGAAATCAAAACAAGTTACATTAAGGCCAATTATATGAAAACAAGATATAATCATTGAGTTGTCCTAAGACACACTGTTCTTAAAACAGACTTCACTAACACACCGTATAAGCTTTATTTCTGCAACAAGACCCAAACAATTTAAAACATATTGTATAATAATACATTATAGATGTGGGAGCACAACTTAGGAGTCAAGATGGGCAAAAACATATCAGGCCAACTTTAGTTAATAAAATTCAATACTTTTGTTAATAAGTTAATAATTTTTATGTTGAATATAATAAAAACTATTAATAAGCATGTGGAAATAAAAGAAAATTACACGACATTTTCATGAAAAAGATAACATAAATATTGATCAGCTTAACTGACCTTTGTAGAGAAGTTTTACTTTGTGGATTCTTTCTGATTTTACATAAATATTTTAAGTTTATCTAGCCTCAAGAAATAGTGTTGAATTGCAGAAACTAAAATAAATTATGTATCCTGAGCCCTGAGAAGTATTAACATATTCCTTTCATGTTGATTATTTGTCATTCATTTAGGTGATTTCTTAATTGGATTAGTGTCTATTGTCTTAATATTCTATTGATGTTGATTTGTTTCACTTGGGGCGGGTGAAGTATACAATAGGGAATACCCCAAATCATAAAGTGGAACAAATCAACATCAAAGTTATTTTTAAATATAATGAGGCTTAATTGTGTCAAACCTTTATTAGGCATAACACAAATAAAGCCACACAAATATACAGTATGATTTTATGTGTGAGCCTGATTATAAAATTTAACAAAGAATTATAAAATTTCCTTTTTAAATTACACTAATTAATATGAAAATATAAATAAATCAAACATGTTAATTTGATGGATTTCTGTCATATACAGATACAAGATTGGACTTTTCTATTAGGTTATATGAGTACAAATGTACTAGACCAAACCCTGATGGGTAATTGCCTATTGTCTATTTACGAACTTAGCATTTAAACATTTGAAAATTATGATTACATTAAACTCTTTGTGTATAAACAGATAAACATGTAAAGTAGCACCTCTAAAACACATTAAAGAGTCTTACAGTAATGCTCTATTAATATTGTTATGTAGTCACTCAACCAGAGGTTAAATAAAAAAGTTTGAAAGAATGCTAGAACAATACATCATACAAATACATCATATTTGTTAATCACAAAGTAAAGAAAACTACACGCACATGTGACTCAAATACCAATAGGACTAGCCCCACTCCAGGGAATACAAAGTATGACAAGGGGATACACAATTTAACAGGGGATACAGAATCTCACAGCCCCACCTGTCATATTCTGTATCCCCACACACTTTTTGAGGGATACATTATTTGATGCTACACCGGGGTGCCCTAATTTGGCACAAACTAGTTTTTTTTCTGAAGATGTAGAATTTAATCTGCTTATGTGGTTCTGAATCATATTTTGCCCATTGACGAATCATTTACATAAGTTTTTAAGGATCCAAAGCAGTTTGCAGCATGCTTGAATAGGAAAACATGATGTGTAAATACATAAATTGTCGTTTTTATTGTTAGATTTAACTTTTTTATTAAAGTTAAAATTGCACCAAATGAATTTAAATATGTTACGTTTACTTTTTCATAAAATCCTAGTACTGCTTTCGAGGGAAAATCTCTTGCTGAATACTTTACATTGGTCACTACCCATAGTAAACTTTCCATTTGTTGTATGGGTAAAAGACTGCATAAAAACCTGAAACAAATTAAAAATTAATCCCTTTGCATTGCTATATATTTTGTCAATTTGTGAAAGGGTTTTAATTTAATTTGTGACCATTAATAACATTACAATTCTCGCATTCACTGAATGAAGCTAGAAAACATTAAATAATTATTTCTATTCTGTCACAAAAGCACCACTCGTCTTGGCTTGATAACTTGACACACACATGAACCTAGGACAAAATGACATAATTTATAAATCCAATCTCTAGCCAATCAGAAACACTGGTGCTAAGCTGTATGCTAATTGGCTTTGTGTAAAAATCCACCCAATATAGATATAAAAGCTAAAATAGGGATCATAGCTTCCCATACTTCCCTGATATAATAAATTTTTGGTGGTATATTCATTACCACGGGTCATCTACCTCTAGTATGAAACACATCATTACTACATTATAATGATGACAAAACAGCCATTCCAGACTAAGCTAGAGTGACATTCCCGACTGCCCATATCCTCAAAGAAGTGCCAATTCTTATCTGCAAGCATGCGCCTGTGTATCTGTTTTGGCATTCCTTCATTTTCCACATGCCAAAATGTAAGATCTCTGGAGTAGCAAGTTTTGCTCACAGAACGTGTCTCGCTTGGGCGGCCATAAGAAGGTGTACGTGCTATGTCTGTGAGCTCATCTTTTCTCCTATTACTGTAAAGAAGTTAACTTTTGCTGCCCTATATATTTGCCACAAGTGAAGTTTTCACACTATATGTATTTTTTCTGAAGTGATATGCATCATGCCCTTAAGCAATAGATGGTAATATGTATTTCTATGTAAATTCCTAGAACATATGATTACTGCACATATAGTTTTTGTTAAAAAGGTAAAGTCATTCTTATATACCATTCAATTTCTGTGGCATGAAACAACTAATTTCTGTATCCCCTTAACAAGATGCCGATCTGTTGTAGGTTTAACCCCTCAACTTGTACCCATTTGTTCTTCTGTGTGAAGAGAAATATATCTATATAAAGTACCTTGTCTAAACGTACCGTCTCCATGACCCACATGAGGATCGAACCCCAGACCATATGCTCCAAAATCTGACACTTTAACCACTAGGCGATGGATACTGCTACTTTATAAAACTGGGGCAAAATATTGTTACTTTACTTCAGGATGCTCCAGAAGTTCTCAGATTTTACTCAGTTGAGTGACTCCTTGCTTCTGCGTGTGTGTTGTTGTGGGTGTTGGTGGTTGGAGAGACAGAAAACTGATAGAGAGATGGGCAAATTGGAAAGATTTGGGGAGGAACATGGGGGGGGGAGGTGCCTCTTAAAAAGCTTCCAGAATTCCTTCCAACAAGTCAGTCTAGGTGTAACAGTGGTCGTGAGAAAGTTGGTGTCTTAGATCTGAAGTCAAAGATTAACAGGGGTAGAATGAATGGTTGAAATGATTGTGATAGATATTAACAAGAGGGATAAGCTTCTTTAAAAATTAGCCCATTTCTAAATTGTGATCAATGAGCTCAGTTATTCATATAATCATGGAAGAATTACATTAAAGTAGATACAGTGGGAAAAACAATGGACATTAGAAAAGAGAAAGCAAATGGAAACAGTATTTATAAATTATATCAAGGCATTGGCTCCAAAAGTGAGGTTTGGTGAACATTGAAATTGAAAAAAAAATTGAAGATTTCGCCACCAAGAAACAACAAAATTGAAATTCTAGAAAATGATAACAATTGTAATAAATTGTCCCATTTAGAGTTGGTTGTCTTATTACAGCTTATAACTAATAAAGAAGAGAAGAAACCAAAAATTAATAATTATTGCTATCACTATATTGTTATTGTAAAATGGATACTTAAAACAGAGGATACTCTGACAATATTGCCTTCACATGAAGAAAGATTAGGCTAGATACTGAACAGTAAATATATTTAAAACTGAGTATTATAATTACAAAAAGAAACAGAACCTCACAGGCGTCATCATGCCAAGATCTTTCTTGATTTCAAACAAAAGATACAGACAGAAGACAGACAGGAATCACAATGTGAGCAAGTCTTCAGAAGATGGTAAGTCTCTTTGACATTATGTATTGTTCTATTTTTATTTTATTGTTTTTTATTAACATAAAAGAAATGTGAGACATTGTCCTGGCAAAGAACACTTTATGTGACAATGGCAAGGTAAATACAGTAATGTATGTGGTATTTCACTGACAAGTCTGCAGATATAAAATACTAATAATGATTATACAAATATAAAACATGTAATAAATTACATATTCTATTTAAACTATTCAAATAAGCTATACAAATTGTACAAAGGTAGCTTTACAGAGAGCATTTATAGATGGGGTACATTTAATAATATGGTAATAATACCCGCATCTATTTAGTTTATTAATAAAACCCTGTCTGAATGTGGTAATATACAAGACCTTTTTGACATAGGTGACAAAAAATGGACAAAATCTTTAATAATGAGATGAAATAGCTATTACAGTTTTTAAATTTACTTCTGAAGTCTTTACGTGTACATAGGTTTTTCGAATTGTTTCTACATTTGAGTTATATCCTATGTCTGATTAAACAAAAGTGAAATAAAATTGTTAGTTGGTTTTCGAAGTTTAGGAAAATTTAAAATATTCAAATATTACTACATTAGTGCAATTTTATCTCAGACAAGTTTAAGAAAAATATTGTTAATTTTTGTTGCAATTTCAATATTTACAGAAGAACAGTTACTTTTTACACAATATATCTGCCAAATATATATATCTGTAATTTTTATACGTACATATTTTTGACAGTATTTTGTCTTGTATGGGCTTTTCCGGATAAATTAAGCTTCTTGAATAACAAAGATGTTGTTTAATTCTAATACAATATTTTCACCAAAGTCATAGTGTCACTAAAATATATGTACATTTACATTGACAACACACATGGACTTTCCCCGAGGATTAAACTTAGTACACATAAATTAATAGTTACTAAATTAAAGTTATGATCGTTGTCATGTTGAGAACATATTTTCACTTTTTGCATTGGAATACAAATTTAGTGCAAAATACATAGCATCATTATAAATGAATCAATCATAAAGACGTATATTAGTGTTGTTTGAGCAAACAATACTAGGTCTTTGTGATAACCGTTTAAAGTCCTTCACTTAGTGATATTCTAATTAATCAATACTTTCAATTTATCATTTAGAAAAACAGCATTTAATAATTAATGTTTACTGAAATAAATTGGCACAACTAGAAGACACTTTGTTTGTTTTTTTGCACCGGTTCTGTGAAAATTAAGGTAAATTTATTTTGTTAAAAATAAGCATTGACACAATTGTACCTTCTAAAAGAGACTTTACAGAAAATTATACCAAATAAATAACATTTTTCAGTGTTTTTGAACGGGCTATGTTGCAAATTTCTGCTTCCAACATTTTTCTAAACGTTAAGATTACAGGTCAACATAGAAATCATAACTTCTACATCGATAATCATTGATTCTGTTATATACTTAACTGCAGACTTGTTTTATTAAACTATTTCGGTTGCATTTTTTACCCTCGCCCTTAAAGTGGGGGCGAGGTTTTTTCTTTTGTCTGTTTGTCTGTCTGTCTGTCTGTGGGTCATATTTTTAAACAATGAAGGGTTCCAACCATGGCTCTGTTCTCCTCAAAGATGGTCTGGATCCGGATCTGAATCATGAATCCAGAATTGTTTTGTATTTTCTTTTCACCACTACCCATGAGCATGAGTTTGTGTCTTCTCAGGTGATGCTTCTTTCTTCTTTAAAATTTTGACAATTTTATACATTATATAAATTGAACATACACAAGATTAAATTTCATTTAAACACATTTATGTTCACCTTTACAAGAGTTATTTGGACAATATATTCAGATGGCACACCGAATAAGTGTTTAAAAATAAATACTTTTCAGAAGGCATTAATTGTAAACCGTTTGTTTTCACCTCAAAGTTAGTAGTTGAAGAGTAAAAATAAATTCCGTCTCAATCTTTATGAATCTCACGTGCTTTAGCTTAGTGATCAGCACCCACTTTGAATTGACACAAGAATATATATACAGTGGAACCTCGATTATCTGGCCCCCCGTTATCCGGCTCTCCGGATAAACCGAACCTATTTTATGTCCCCCAATTTTCGGTCACAAACTACAGTGTATATATGTATTGAATGTATATATGTATTGAATGTGGATAACCATTGAATGTATACATTCAATAGCACAAACTATTGAATATGTACATTCAATGGGCAAATCATTGAATGTATACATTCAATAGCTGAGCTGTGGAATGTGTACATTCAATGGCTAAAATAATTGAATGTGTACATTCAATGACCCAAGCCATGGAATGTATAAATAATTAAATATGAAAAGCTGATAATGATTGAAAAGACCTAGTTTATAACCTATATTGGATATTTTTAGCATACTAATAAGTGATTAAATTAATAGGAATAAAAGTGTTACATTTCAGGAAGTGACATAAGGAAGGATCAATCTACAACATTAAAATAAATAAACAAATATGTAATGACATGAATGTCATATATTTCATTTGATTATTTATGATGCATCAAGCCTTTCTGCTCAAAGTCACAAAAACTCTATTATAAGCTTTGATTTAATCCACAAATATTGAAATATTTGGCCTCCCAGTGAAAGGATGAAAGAAAAATAGTTCAAGTCTGAGTAGTTACTTTATGGTCTTTCAGTGTATTATTCTAATATGTGATAGCAAGTAATTCATCTAATTAAGTGTGAAACCTGGGTATTTAATTGTAATTAGCCCCATGGTTGCACCCCTGTATTGCTAGAAAGGTTCAGTGGGACAATATAATTAGAAAACAGATTAATAAACATTATTAGAAAACAAAACAGTTTTTGGTATAATGCATAACTATGTAATTGACCACAGATAATCAACTAATGTAAAAAATTATTTTAAGTTAATATCAACAGATGAGATTTATTTAAAAAATGACAATAATAAGTTCCATTTCACACAATATCAGTTACTTATTTCAATTTCTGAAGTTCATATACACATTCAATGACTATGGTTGTGGAATGTACACATTCCACAGTTAAACTATTGAATGTACACATTCAATGGCTGCTTGCCATTGAATGTGTAGATTCAATGGCCAAGCCGTTGAATGTACACACTCAATAACTAACCCATTGAATCTATACATTCAATGGTTATCTACATTCAATACAACATATATATGTAACGTGAAAGTTTCAGTCATTTCGCGTAATGACTGAAATGACCAGTCATTACGTGTAATGACTAAAATTTTCAGTCATTTCATGTAATGACTGAAATATATGGTTTATTTTTACACAGAGTGACTGAATTTATTTCAGTCAATATGTGTAATTGATTTAGAGTTGTTTTACTTCACACCCTTTGCATTATTCAGAACCTTTGTACATTGTTCCCCTGCATTTTGAAAATTTTTGTGCTAGAGAACATTAAACTATTTTAATCAAATAAATAACTTTGGAATTTTCACATGCTTCCTGAATTTATAGCCAGAATTTTCAAACCTAAACACAGACTTGTATAATAGACTTTATTGTCATTTTCAAAAATATTTTTAAAATATTGAATGGTTACATGTATCTAATTACATTTTAAATGTTATTTACATTGTAAATTCATATTTGCAGTTTTAAAACTAAACTCATTGTCATAGAATGAAAATATCTCTTTGTTGTCAATGAAATTTATGTCTTTTTTAAAGACTAATTCTCATTTATAAATCATAATTTATAATACATTTTGCCTTTTATGTTATTAATTAAAGACTCAGTTCTATTGTGGCAGGTTGTTAGGAAGCAGGAAACCATGAAGCTTTTGAAATGAATCTTGTCCACTCTTGTCCCAATTGTAATGCAGCTCTTTCATCCTGTTTTGTTCTTTCAGGCCTTGTTACTGTTGTTTGACCCCTCCTCAGAAAGAGTCTGTTTATCAAAGATGGAGTTGACCTTTAATGTTCTAAAATAACTGGGACAACTTAATCCATTCTTTTAATAGTTATTAAAGCCTGAGTAGGATAACTTAGAGCTCTAACTCACACCTGAGTACCATTGTAACTATAAATAACCATCAAGATACTTGATTTACTCTATGTTCTTCAGTTGGACATACATGTTACACAGAACTTTAGATTTTAGTAAGAGTCTATAGATCGGGTCCCCGTTTGTTAGGAATGCTACCTATCTATTGGGTCCCCTGTCATATTTTACAAGGGAGTACATGTATATGAAGGTCATTTTTATGTCATGAATTAAAAGAAGTGGGGCTTAGTTAAAATAACTGCGGAAGAGTTTGATAATTTGATCATTTATCCATGTTATCAGTCAGTAATCATGTCAGAATATATTCAAATCTGAAGTGATAATTTCATTACCCCTCTTTAGTAATCACATGAGAATGCAATTTAAATTACTAAGTGTGGCCAGTCAATTTCATTTTTAGTAAAGCAAGTATTTAAAACTATTTATCACAATTCAGCCATTACACGTAATGACTGGACCTTATTTTCAGTCATTACGTGAAATGACTGAAAATTTTAGTCATTACACGTAATGACTGGTTTCACAGATTGACTGTAACGTATATGTATAAACAGAAAACATCACTGATACAAATTACTTAACCACAAAACAGTACTCTACAATTATTGATTGTGACCCGATTATGAGAAAAAGTTGTGTTAAGAGCCCCTTAAATAGTTCGAAAATTTACATAAAAGGTGCAATTTCAACTGCAGACTACTCACATTAATTAAAAGTAAATAGCATAAATAGCACTATAAAACTAAAAATGATTATCTCAAACAGAATAAAGCAAGTCACAACTTTTTGTCATAAATTAACAATTTAAATAAAGCAAGCCACGACATTTTTGTCATAAATTAGCAATTTGAACAGAGCAAACCACGACATTTTTGTCATAAATTAGCAATTTGAACAGAGCAAACCACGACATTTTTGTCATAAATTAGCAATTTGAACAGAGCAAACCACGACATTTTTGTCATAATTTAGTAATTTGAACGAAGCAAGCCACGATTTCTTGTCATGAATTAGCAAATTAGAACAAAGCAAGCCACAATGTCTTGTCATAAATTAGCAATTTGAACAAACCAAGACACAATTTTTTGTCATAAATTAGCAATTTCAACAAATCAAGACACGATTTCTTGTCACAAATTAGCAATTTGAAACAAAGCAAGCCATGATTTCTTGTCACAAACTGGCAATTTGAACAAAACAAGCCACAATATCTTATCATAAACTAACAAATTTTGGTCTGTAAAGTTGATTTTAAGATTTTACGATCCCATCAAATACAGTGACATTTAAAGCTTAAAAAACACAAATATTTAAACTAAAAATAGTTAAATTTGCATCCGTAGAAATAAGCTTGTTAGCTTTCAGAAAACCGCTTTACAGTGCAAATTGTGACAGAGTCACTTACTTTATTAACTGTGTTTCCTTTCACCAAATCTTTAATTGATCTCGTTTTAATGTTGTCTTCCACACATTGTATAGGTTATATCGTGGTGGTTATTAGATGGAGGAAATGAGTGCATACTAGTTTGTCAAGATTGTTCACTGAAAACCATCTGACAGCAGTAAGTCACTACCACCTCTCCCCACTACATGTAAGACTGGGAATCCTACCCTGGACTAGAGATGTGGGAAGTGGGTAAAATACTAAACAAAAACAGACAACTATCTGTCAGTTTTTTATTTCTGGAATAAAGAATAACATTAGAATCCTTCTAAAGATTACAGGTAAAACCTTTCCAGAATCTTGCCTGTGGTTTTGGTCATTGAATTTCATCTGAATTGCTGGGGATGATGCCTGGGAGTATCTCCAAGAATAATAAAACTCTTATCAGTGATGTTTACAGTTACACCATGTTGTAGCATCTTGTGTGATTAAGCTTCCAGAAGATAAGACTTTGACATCAGAGGTTTTGTGTCTAAAATAAGACTAGACTTACCTCAGACCCTATGTTTCTCGAAAGTTTCACATTTGACATTTCAACAGTCCATTTCAATAGCTAGGGCCACATTGGCATAGGTATCAGTACTTTCCCATATGTTGTCATTGAAAAATATCAAATAAAGAGTAACTCTTTTAAACAATAAACAAATAATCTTAATATAAAAAGATTATTTATTTATAGAAAAGGAATAAACAATCTTGTGAAGATGACTGCTATTTTGTTTTGTTTCTAGTTTCTTAAGGTTTAGGATAACATCAACATGATTTTGAAACTTTCAAAAATAAAGAATGGATTATCAGTGAATAAGTGGCTATCATACTTGACAAATGAATGCTTGCCTCTCATCCTCTGTGGTCGTTTATTCGAATCCACCTTCTGACAACAAGTACAATATGTTAGATATATTGATGGTTAAACCCCATGACCAAAGTTATATAAATGGACGTAAAAAGGTACTTTAAATTTTAAGATGCTGCTACTGCTACTTAAAGGACTGTTAATTATGGCCTCACAGAAAGACTAGCAAAACTACAAAGTACACCTGTAGTGAGTAAGGATCTTCTTGAGTGATATTGGAGACAGCTATTATCAACTCCTCTGATAACTCTGTGATAGTATGAAGGAGCAAAATCCTAGGCACGTGACAGATTACTGTCTACCAAATAGTTCTTTTGAAAGGGGGAAGTGGCTAGAGTAAAAGAAACACCCTCAACAGGAGCTATCAACCAATCAGATCCGTTGAAACAGATGAGCCACCAATTGATATTGATTGGATTAAAAGAAGAGCTATTGAGCTTTAAATGCTTATACGTGTTTTGGATGTTTACATAGCGTGGGTTTTTGTAGATTGAAACATTCATTGACGCAAATGTAAGTGGTTAAGAGATTTTACCCAACTGAGAAATTATTTATATGAACTGTTGAAGGGGCGATGGCACACTTTCTTGTGCCAAATTTTATACCAAATGAAAATATGTGGGAAATTATCAAGCCAATCATATTAACCGGGATTTGAAGGACCTCCACCCCCATCCTGCCGCGTCTCATCTGCGGTCGACAATAGGTGTCAGGAAAAAGCAATTTGGTATTGGTGATCGCCTTTAAGGAAACACAGTCTAAAATGCATTATTTCACACCAGATGCCCGGCTGAAATCAAAAACAAGAAATGTAGGCGTTCATGCAAATCAATCACAGTATCATTTTATGCTGTTTTTTTCTGGCCATCTTTTCTTCTAAATATTAGCCTATTTCCGTTAGGTTTATTGCTTGGGGCACATCAATGCAGATTATCCATTATCAGGTGAGAAGAGCCTCAATCTCGTTTCATTTCCAGCGTGGGGATCTTTGCCTTTCTCAAGGCCCAGGCTTAAAAATACTTCATCAGTCATTGCAAGGCATATTTCTCAATAGGCTGATCACGAATCAAAGTTACACCACTATTCCTCTGTCACAACAATATGTAAGACTAAGCCAATTTTTAACATGGAGTGCTGCGATGACTGATCTTGTTAAACCAGTGTAGGAGAAGTAACAAAAAGCATAAAGGATTGGCCTTACTATCTGTTCTAGACTGTAATGACTTATCCTTGAACAAGGAGAGTCTGCTCCATTTTTACAAAAGAGTATATAACCTAATTCTAATTCAACTTTTTTAGCGATTAATCTTTGGGAACTGCAGAATCTAAGGCACAACCTATCCATAGGCCAGAGTCCTAGACGTGATAGCGGAAGATGGGTGTCAGCAAACACTTGGCGAGTATGGATTGCACTCCAAGGTGTCCTCGGACTGTGGCTTTTCATCCAAACGCCTAGGATAAGTGCTCCTCGGACCCCCGATTTGTCCACGCCAAGTAATCCACCCTTCTAGTGGGAGCAGGAAGATATCCAAGATGGCGACATGAAAAAAGCAATGTAAAATCTTTAAAAGTCCATAAGATATAATAAATTGTAACTATTTAAAGCATTTAATGTCAAATATCTATTTTTATGTCATAATCAAAATATTTTACATATTTATGTTACTCTTTCAACATTATAGCCGCATATTTTTAATATTTTATGACATCACAATTTATGCAAATGAATGTAAATAGCCCCGAAAGTGCTCCAAGACGTTTGGATTGTTGGTTTTTTCTGCGCATGCGTGAAATATTTGTCCTAGGACACCTCGGAGTGCGATCCAAACTCACACACAGAGACACCAGGGAGAAGGTAATATCTAGTGTGGATAAGCATTAGAGAATAGGTAGGATTTGATTTTTAGCTGGCAGATGAAATATAGGTAGCGGATTTGGTGTCACAAGGCAAATCGTTTCATAATTCATAACACCCTGGAGATTAGTTGTAACTGTCACCCTCAAAAGATTTAAAACATATTACAAAATTTGGTGAGCATCTGCAATCATTGTGATTAGGCTTCTGATTTTCACAGTTGGAAAGATGAATCACACAACCGAAAGTCTTATACTCGAGACAATATTGTTGAGGCATTCAGGAAGCACACTCATGGCAATGGAACAGATGTATCCCCTTCTGAGAGCTAGTGCTTAGTCTCTGCCAGGCAGACTCTAAGACGCAACACCAGAATCCAATTTTAAAAATCATCATTCCATAGTCACTTATATCCACTCAGCTTTGGATAACCTCAATTTTGATCAACAAGAAAATAGTATCTGTCACTGTTACTTTTTCTTATAATCTGGGAGAATTATTGACTGGCAGGATATTACTTAAAGTAACAGTGCATAGTATGAGGTCTCTTGTGGTGTATAGATGGGGAGTAAATACACTAAATACTACACACATACCATTTATAGCACATACATAGAAAAATACAAATAGCATATTCACTATAAACTTTTCTGACACAGTTATTTCTTCAAAACTTAACTATTGCTGTTAAATTTCACATCAACATTTTCCAACCTCAATATGGGCTGGGACAACCCATTTTAAGATTGGCTTTACAATCATAAGATTCGCAGCTAAACTTGGGATCCTAAGTAGGGCTAGAGCCACTCAGGTTCGAGATCTCTAGTTTGGCTCCAACATATACAGTTATATTACCTAATCTAATATACTCTAATTAACCTGTATAGTACTTAATCTCTGTACTAGCAGCTTGTAGTTAGCAAGGGATGAAAACTATTGTTCAAAAATTATATAATAGTTGGTAATGCTTGGGAGCATAACCCTCCTGTCAACTCTTGTCAGGAGAATATTAACTTATTTTTTCTTCATAATCTGCATTAGAATTTGTTGGCAACAACATTGTCATTCCTTTTTGGCTATGAGTTATCAGTCTGATTCGTGGATGAGTTTATTGTAATGGCATGGAAATCTATACCCACCACAGCAAAACCTGCGCCTCCGCTAGGCTAGTAAAACACGTTCTGGGCTGTCCTCATTCAGAAACATGCATCAATGCAGCTTTCATTGTAATAAGCCAACCACTCGCAGTGAGAGAGCAGCTGGATTAGCCTTTTGTAAGACCCATACCTGAGAAGTTCTCATGGATCATGTACATTAAAATAGACTTAATTATGTAACAAACTAATTATTATAAATATATAGTCTCTGTGATGAAATAAATACTGACAAATGTGCAACAGCCTAAGAACCGCATAACCTTTCGAATAACTTCAAGTTGTGATCCTGTAATTGGGAGAAATTGTATTCAAACTTATAACATGTAAGATAACCTGAACTGACACTTTAACATTATTCTATACAAGACATGATAGAATTTTGTTCTGTATAAAGCTTACTAAATCATAACTGACTTTTGGTCTGATATAGTTTTAACACCCTTTTACTTCCTGTCAACTGAAATCATAGACACTTATTTTTATAGAAATACTACCTAGACTTAATCCAAACACTCGCGCAGTGGACCAGAGAAAAATGAAACTGCAGCAAATTAATCCCAGTTGAAAGTATGACAAATGCTCATCCAAAAGTCTTGACGTACAAGTTTTATTCTATTATGACTCTGGTCTGGAGCATATAGTTCATACACAAAACTTTCCCCAAGTCTTTGTGTATCTGCTTGACAGTTTCTGCCCAATTTGGTTTCATTGTATTTGAATCCTGTAGTTTCCTGGGTCAGTTCTTTCGTGGATTTCATCTTCTCATGCTTTGTGGATTACATGGTTTCCATTATATTATCTTTCTTGTGGTTTTCTTAAGTTGTGTCCAATCCATGTTCATTTTTAAATTACCCTCGCCCCGAAAGGGGAAGTGCAAGGCTGTTGTAATTTTGTCTGTCTGTCTGCCTGTCCATGCACAAAATTATACATCCAAGCTGGGTCATATTTTCAAACAAGATGAGCTCTGACCATGGCGTGGTGCTCCTCAAAGATGATTCACATCAACATTCAGATAGAGCCTCCAGAATTTCTTCCCATATTTTTTTCACAAATATGTTGTACTTATTGCACACAAAAAGATCACAGCACGGAAGACTATGTACAAAAGACAAGGAAGGTGTGTATTGGGATCAAGTGCAAAGCAACAAAAGGGAAGAAATGAGAAGACAAAATAATGGTCATAGTGAAAGCCTCTTTTAAAATTTCTAACGACTCTGCCAAGGATACATCTGTGGAAGATTTATTTTCTGTTTTTCTTAGCACTACCTGCTAGGTACATTATCAGGCAATGCTTGTATGTAAAGTGCTTAGGTGTTAATTTGTCAACTCGTAAAGATGGACAAAATGTCGCCAGTGCACTGATCAAGCCAGTAATGAGGTTTAATGACCTGAAAGCCTGCATTACTTTATTTACTTGAAAGTAGCACAGTAGAGTGCAACTAGGTATCTGAAGTTACAATTTTACTGTACTATTCTTAGAGACTCGAGACTGTAAGCTGCATTGTGGCTTTTTATATTGCTATTAATGTCAGTATCTAATATGTATTATGACATTTATATTGCAACTAATAGCTTTAAGTTATTAACCTTAAACATCTTAATCTGACTAAATGCTACATCATTCACTTTAAGTCAAACAAAAGAATAGTTGAAGCAAATAAAGTACAAAATTAGCAAGTTCAGTTTATAGATTGTTTTAAAAAAAGTTCATTGGCACTTGTTTAATTATAATTTTGATAGGCCAGGACAAGCTAGGTTTTATTCTCTATAAGGTTGGGATCTATTTAAAAGTTTTCTCTAACTTGTCTAAGAAAGGCTACTATAAAAACATCTTTCATAGCTGAAGGTAAATTGTGGCAAGTTCAACTTTTTTCAGCAAACACAAATTCAAGAAAAACTCCCATAATGAACCTAAAATCATTCCACCTGTGCGAATTTAAACCAGACACTAAAAACAGGTAGCCAGGCGGCAAAGTGATTATAGCTGAGTGAGATAATGAAACTTTGGGGAGGGCAGTTTGTCAAGAGTTAATTCAAAGTTTGTACACTTGCATTTAGTGGCAAATCCAGCCCAGAGCTGTTTCACCGCTCAAGAACTGTGTAAACATTTTAAACAAGAAACTCCGTTTTAAAAAACATCAAGATGAGCCTCCCCGGAATTCAACCCCGGGGGCGACTGTTTGTTTTAAAAGGCGGTTGAACTTCCTCACTTGTTTACACAGCGTGTAGCCTTTTTACCTAATTTTTCTGAAAGTAATTTATCTGTTTTGATAGGCTAAGTACTTTAACATTACCCACTCCAAGTTTGTAAGTCATAAAGATCACATTATCTGTCTTATTAAATAAGATTTACAGCACCCAAGACCAACTTGTAAATATGTTTATCCCATATCTCCAATTCTGAACTCATTTGACTCGAACTTATAAAAGCAATTTGTTGTGTATACATTTTAATTGAATAGCCAAGCCCAATTTCACTTAGCTAAACAAACTCAATCACCTAAGTAAAATCCCACTGGCCTTGTCTGGTATTTTCCGTGGATTTTCCAGTTTATCAAAGAAGCACCAGCACGGGGCATACGCCTGCCATTCCGGGCATTTTGGGTATTTACTTGCTTTGAAATCATTCCTGAGCAGTGGTAAATAGTCACGTGACACAGCTACGTAACGTACGTCATTGACCCTAGCCAATGAAATGCTGCATAGCTCTCTCACTGAATGCACGTCAGACATATGTTAGTTATTTTAGAGCTCAGTAAACTGTATTGATTTTTTTATACTGCCCCTGAGGAAATGATGTGTTTTCACTTTATATTTTTTTACTCTCGAATAGAAAACAGATAAGATAATTCTTTGACAGAATGCTTACATTTGCATGTCAGGAAAAAAATCCATTGCCACTTTGTTCAACCCTGTGATTAAAACCTGTTTCGTTAAAACAATGGCTGACTCCATCTGAACTTCACACGTGCCACAAAAACATGTTTAATTCCTAAATTACAATCCATCTTCACGAGTTCATTGAATTGTTGAAATGCTAGTGCATCTGTGAAACTAAAGTAAGGGGTTTGACAGGAAAGAGTTTAAAAAATTTATTTTGCTGTTTCTAAAAGACTGTTGTTTACCTTACATTTGTTATGTCATTTATCCTATAAAGTCTTTAGTTATTATTATTAGTAGTACAATAATGTAATTTTATAGGGCAATATGCTGTAGAAATGGACCGACATCAATTATAATCTAATTTATAATTATATAAACACATCCATTATTGCCCGAGGTTTGCCGAGACTTGATTTTGCACTAATAATCTCCTATTAACGCACGTTCAGCTAGTAATAATATATTTTAATATGATTGCTATTATATGTCATCATGATATGGTAAAAATACTCTGTGGTCTTATACTGACATTTCTCTAGATATAAGATATCAATGCATCCATTTTACAAATACCAGGAGTGTATTGGAAGAGAGATTGTCATCAAATAGTTAAAATCAAAGATATCAATTTTATTATTTTTTCGCAGGCCATATTTGGCCCAGATAGAGGGACATATACACCACACTTTATCTATAATGATGATAATGATTATTTGGCACATTCTGTCACAAGATATTGTTTCAGTCAAGAACTACATCTCCCAGAAATCATAGTGTCCTCGGCCCGTTGTGTACCTACAAGCTACTTTATTTTATGTTTTAACTTGCATATATTTAACAATAAATACACTTAAACATATATAACAATAGATAACATTTTGGTGTTACATTCACTTACATGGATATACGACCAAACGATATTAATATAGCAATTTTAAGATGTAGTTCATGGTAATTTCCCGGAATTTCTTACTATTTCTGTGAGGGTTTGGTTTTATTAAAATACGTACAAAATATAGGTGTCAATAAGCCTAGGTGTATTATTTCTACTACTGAATTCCAAGAATGTATAACCACCCCTCTCATAAATTAACATACTGTAAAATTAATAAGATGTAAGTGATATAAATTAATTAACTGAGACAGAACATATTTACTGTAATGTTAAAGAGCTTATGCAGATTGCTTTTATGTGACTATATGCTATGCTAATTCAGTTTTTCCCTCAGAGAAACCAAGATAAATTCTGGAAATTAATCAAGAACTTTTCATAACATTTTTTATGTTAATATTTACATTTAGGTCATACATAGATGCCAGTAAAAATTATATACTTTTATAAATGTTTAAGAAAATATACGCACATCAGAGTACAGGTAAAGCTTTAGATAGGGTAAACATTGGGCAGTGGACACCATGGCTTGTGACAGGGGTAGTTTCCAATTCAATGAAATCTATTCAATAGCTAAATGTAACAAAGGCAAAGCAGTAAATGAGTCAATATACACGGACTGCCATATTGAGATTGTGCACAAGTGGGACCATGCTTGATAGAGTGTTTAGTTGGCAAGTAGATAAGTTTTATAATAACATCCACAACAATATGCTCGGATCCGACACGGATCAAAGCTCAGTTTCCGGAGGCATTGTTGATCAATTTCTAATAACAAGAATGAGAGAACAACCATAGCCATTGGTGAAGGTTCTAATATTTTAAATAATACATGACATAAACAACACAAAGTAAGTAAATGAAAGATAAACAATTAACTTGATTTCATTTGGGATGTCTGCATGTCTATCTAAAATTCATAAAAGGGACATTTCTCTAGTGATTTATTATGACTGATGGACCAGCATGATTCAACTATGTTTATAATCATGATTCCTTCCTTTTTCAGAAAGTGCAAAGACCAAAAGATTGGAAGATTGTCCCTGTGTCCAACACCTCCATCCAGACAAAGAACATACTCCAGAACACGACAGTATCAAGCAAGATGAACCTTACCAAAACCAGTTAGAACATATGAACAGATATGTTCCTCCTACCTTATCCTACAGAACACTACTGCCCATTGACCACCGTTTTTGTACAAAGGACATAGACCATGATAATGAAGCCCTCCTGGACAAGCCAATGTATTATCGCCCACTTCACCATATCTTCAGACAAATGCACACTGGAGATGTGTACTTCCAAACTTTGTCCAATTTAGGGCTGCAGAAGGCTCCTTATGAGGGTGTCAGCTTTGACCGTCTGAATGCCTTGGTGGATAAAGTGTTTGATGAAATAAACTTATGTGAAGTGTATCATTGTGAAGAATGCGGAAAGGGCTACAGCACATCCAGTAACCTTGCCCGTCACAGGCAGATACACCGTGATATCAATGACAAGAAGGCAAGAAAGTGTCCTCATTGCGAGAAGGTCTACGTCTCTATGCCCGCATTCAGCATGCATGTGCGTACACATAGCCAGGGTTGTGTCTGTCCATACTGTGGCAAACGCTTCAGCCGACCCTGGTTATTACAAGGTCATATTCGAACCCACACTGGTGAGAAGCCTTTCAAATGCCCAAAATGTGCCAAAGCATTTGCCGATAAGTCGAACCTTAGGGCACATATTCAGACACATTCGACTGAAAAGCCTTACACCTGTGGCCGATGTGGAAAGGCTTTTGCACTGAAGAGTTATTTGTCAAAGCATGAAGAATCCTCATGTATGAGAGGGCTAAAATACCACAAACTGCACTGTACTTTTGCCCAGGGATGAGACAAGAACACACTTATTCTGTTTGTGCCAGCATCTTATTTATGTAATATTATGTAACTGAGTTGCATATTGAAGCTTTTGTAAAGATGACAGTCTATGAAATAATCTGTGCTCTGTCTTTCTACTGTTAATATATTGTTGTTGCATTAGCAATATGTGCAACGACCTACATTGTCTTTATGCTTAAGACAGTATTAGTAGTTACATGTATTAACTATTAGTACTAAATCCCAGTGTATATATTGTTATTGCTTCCAATATTCAGGCATTAATATGAACCCCAATGATCCTTTTACAGGGATTTGTTGAGTCACATGGTGCTTATATATATGTAGATATAGAACTGTTACTTGTGTTAAGGTACAGGCTACTGATTGTCATTTTGTCATATATGAAATAGTTGTGTCATCACTGGTTGTGCTGTAGTAAACTTATATTGTTTTGATACTTCTAATGTTTAAATGTGTCACCTTCAACACATTTTACAGGTTATATCATGCATGATACACAGCTGAGAGGGTTTAGGAAGGCTAAGCATATTTTCTGGATTAGGCAATGGTTAGTTTTTTCGCACTGTCACATACCCCATCCCAAACATCCCACATCTATCCACTTTTATTTCTTAATATATTCCTAATATTTTACAGATATCTTTTACAAGAAAATTTTGAAATATATGCAGAAAGTAACGATGAAATTACCTAATATGGTGGGTTAAGGTGGGTTATTTGAAGTTTATCTACTGATAGTTTCATTTTAACATCATGTCATGGACATTACAGTAAAATACAGCTTTAATTACATTCACACAACATCCCCCTACCAGAGGATGAGAGGGGCGGGGGTATTGTAATCGCGTGTTATGTAACAAGGTAAGTTGTAACCATAGCTAAGTCCTACTCTAAGAAGGTCTGAAATTGGATCGTGAATCCATGAATAGTTTTTGTGTTGGAAATTTTAACACTACCTTTGGTGAGTGTTTGTACATCCTCAGATACTTTACTTTATATGATTTATCTGGTAAAATCTGGTTTATTTAACACCGGCTAAGAGATAAATAACACAGAACATCTACAATACTAGAAAGACACTTGGAGAGTGCAGTACTCCGCCATGGCACTGATTTCCATCCATATTGCTTTCCTATTCTTCACAATAGTATTTTACTAGGATCCAGATCACGTTTAGGTATATTTAAACTAGTGTGGGAGCATCCTGTATTTTTTATCACACAATCCGACAATTAATTAAAGAGGTATATTCCTAGATCCAGTTGGTGATCTGGATCACAATCAAAAACTGCAATGGTGGCAGAGTGGTAACACTCTCGCCTCCCACCTCTGAGGCCAGGGTTCGGTTCCCAGCCCTACCTCAAGTGGGAAAGCTAGTAGTTGCTTGCCGTTGGTCGGCAGTTTACAGTACAGTACCTTGACCAACTTATGTACTGGTTTCCTCTGCCCTTCCAACTACCCGTCGTGATGTGACCTGCACAGTGTTGAAAGTGACATAAAACCCAAAATAAATAAATAAATCACAACCAAGATGGAATCATCTGCTCCTTGTGCCATTATACACATTTCCTGAAAGTCAGAAATCCATCCATAAATTTACGAGTTATTGTGAGGTAATGAACATGCTCTGTGTAACTGTCATGAGCAGTGTCATATATGTGCCTTTTCCAAAAAAAAATGTAAAGAATTCTACTATTTTATATAACAACGGTGCATCAGCAAAGTGCTTCTTATCTATTTATCATATTACTGCATTATCTTATATGTAGGGGTTAATTTATATATACGAACTATTTATTGTTATATTTATTATTGATTTATTCATATGTGTCAATAGAAGCTGTTGGAAGTTTAAATAAATATTTAAACATTTTTCTCTTCTTTATCATATTCCTTGTAATAATTTTAACAAAAAACATCCTTCACTTATTTCTATGTATTTTATTTATTTGTATGTTGTAGTGACATGTATAACAAAACACTACTGTCTATTACGTGAACTGATATAATACTTTATTTTCCACCATATGCAATAATTAATTGGGGTAATGAAAACCACGTGGTTGAGGTTCTGCTCACTCATGTTGCATTAAAATCCCATACAGAAATCTAAAACTAAACATTCAACTTTTACATTCACATATGCACCTTGCTATGGAGATGTTTCATTTTTTGCATTATTGCATTATAGACTTTTTGATACTCATTATTCAATTAAATTGGTAGATAATAAATGTAAAACAACCCTTGGCAATTATATTTTAAATTTTTAAATGTTATCAGTGGAAAAGGCAAAAAAATAATAAACAAAATAAAGTCCTCGTCCTCTAGAGCTCATCTTTTAGCCTTTACTTGTAATGAAATTTAATAATATACATCGCTTAGGTAATATTTTCCTCTTGTACATGGCAATACATGACACCTTGTCCAGCAACATTCCTTCCCAACACTTACCGGTGTAACGCCATATTTTGACCCCTTCCATATTTTGCATCCTTGTTCTGGTCTTTCGGGGTGGGGTGGAGGGTGGGGGTGTATTGTATGGCAGTCAGATTTTACACTCCTAACATTGGGGAATTAAAAGTGAGTAAAATCTGACTGCCATACAATACACCTCCATCAGAAGTTATACCTCTATTTGACTATACTGAGTAAATCACGTTTTAACTTGATTGCAATTGAATATGGGAATTAGTAATCTCTTTATTCACATAATAGTTACTTTATTTATTTATATCTCCATGGATAATATCATTACATAAATATTAATGTCTCAAATATATACTGATATTACATATGTTGGTATATTTATTTACTTTTACATTCTACTGATAATATGAAAGCAGGTTTAATATTGCATCAAATATCTATTATAAAAATAATAATGCACAGATTTTACCTTATCTAAATAAATCCAGTGGTATCTTTTAGTGAACGACAGTGGATATAAAATACTTCTGAAATACTCTATAAGTGGAAATATTAGCTAGGAGAAAATTTCACTAATTCTCCATTTGTTTAAAGAAATCTAATGGGAATTAATTTTCCCTATCCAAGCTCATTAGCTAAAAATAGCTAAAATTAATGCCTGGTGAAAGTTTCAAATAATACAGTATCATCCAAGTAAATGAGTCCACATAGTTTACAACATTCCCTCTGTAATAACTTAAGTAAAAGTTTTTCACTGTGTATAAAATACAAAAGATAGACAGTTGTTCTTCCATTATAGAAAAACCTACTTTCAACTCAAAGTTCAGTACATAAATCATCTAAAGAAATGTCTCTTCAGTAAAACCATCTCCCATTGCTGGTCACTACCCCGCTCGAGTGCTACTTTAGCTATGGTTTATTTTTAAATATTGGATTCCATTCTTGGACATTAGTATGATGCTTCTCAGCAATAAGCCCCTTTATAAATGTTCCTTTACCAAGAAACACGAAAACCCATGTGCACCGGTATTCTCTGAATTCTTGGAGTGTTTTGAAGTCAGTTATTTTATGAGATTCTAAATACTGGGCATTTATTTTTTGTAAAATGCTAAAGGTATAAGAATGATAGATTGAAAGAAAGAGAAGTAAATAAACCAAATAATTACCTCCCCTAAGGAGGCGTTATCTCCATAACTGTTTATTTGTTCATTTGTCTGTTTGTTTGTTAGCAGGATTACATAGATATTACTGGTTGGATCTACATAAAATACTAAAACATGCGGCTTGGTCAGACTTAGACCCCATTAAATTTTGAGAGTGATTTGGGTAGATCTTGCTAGAATGTTTAGTTACTCACATTTTTGTTAACTAAGACATATTAAAAGAAAGTTCTAAGAAATACTGAGAATAGTCCTTAAGATAAGACTTTTTAACCTGGGCCCCCATGTAACATTTCACATATTTAAACAAATCTATATGCTAACATAAGCAGGAATATTATGGGCCATCATTCTGAGCAACGATTAAAAACAGACAAAAGATCCCCTCTGGTGTTCAGAAATCCACAGCTGATTCTTTCCATGGGTATTTTATCTCAGCAAAGGTGTGTGCACTTTAACATCTCTGCAAATCCAACACGCTTCACCAACCACAACTTTAAGCTCCGTACATATTCCAACATTACATCTGTGACAAATTGTTGATCATTAAACCACTTTCGAAAATTAATTCTACTTCGTGAGGGTTGAAATTAAGGGTTACTTTTGATATTGTATCTAAGTACAAGTATTCTATAATTCCTTAACACACATTCCACAGCTGAGAGCTAATGTCTTCAATGGAATAAGATCTGAATACCAGTCCTACACTTTCTGCTAATACCAGGCCAATTGCTTAGTTGCTTCTTTCATGGAACATTTAAGTCTTTCACCGGCTCTTGAACTAATCAATACCAATCTTTAAATAGGGAATAAGCAATATAATTCAGTCTTTAACAGATTTTATTATTTACTGGAAAAGCCCCACATGACTAATTGAATGATTGATATGGCTTTCATGTTGCTTTCAACACACTTTATAGGGTCAAGTCACATTGGAAGGTTATGGGGATGGAAGAAATCATTGTATACCAGTTGATCAAAATTTAGCAATTAACACTACAAGAAACTGATAAGCGACTACCAATTTTCCAGCCGTGAAGCATACACAGTACCTGGGAAAACATGAAAGTGATAATATATAAGACTTGGAGAAACATCAGCTAAAAAGCTAGATACTTTGAGTAATTTGAGGTAGTTCACTTACACCAAGGTATAGAATAATGTCTGACGAGTGAATTAAACTTTTTCAGAAACACTTTGTGGGAAATTTTTTTATTTATTTATTTGGGGTTTTACATCGCTTCCAACACTGTACAGGTCATATCATGACACGTAGTTGGAAGGGCAGAGGAAACCAGTACATAGAGTTCGTCAGGGATCTGTACTGTAAGCTGCCGACCAACGGCAAGCAACTACCAGCTTTCCCACTTGAGACCATGCCGGGAACCGAACCCCGGCCTCAGAGGTGGGAGGCAAGAGTGATACCACTCTGCCACCGTGGCCCCTCACTTTAAACAGAGAGTAAACAGAGCCTCCCCCATCAGATGATAGTCCATAAATGATAATATATAAAGTTTGTTTAAATTTACATGAGGGCCAAAATTTTATTTGCCAGATAAAACCAAAATTCTGAGGTATAAAAATAAATATACCTCAGTATATTTTTTGATAGTAAAAAAGAGACCTGAACTATCCCAACTCCAAGAAAGGCTACGAAAGATATGTACTGAGTGTAACAAGTTAAGGTTGTATCACTGTGGAAGATCAATTGCCCACTTGCATTACATTTTATAAACAGTAGACATACTTCTTGCCATGGGGAAAACACCATAGTATTTGGTTTATGAATATTTTTCCTTCTGATGACAGCAAGACTTATTGGTTTGTAAAAAGTTCTGATGGGAAGAGAACATCAGAATGATTTAATGATTTAATTCTCACTGGAAGACAGATAACTGTACCTTATGTTAAGATCAGCACAGAAATTATAATTTCAATGTATCTGTTAAAGTATACACAATAGTGGGTTTTCATTTAAATGCATAGATTGTTAATTTTTAATTTAGTAAAACCTGTTTTGTGAATTGTTAGTGATGATATAAATTTCCAATAAACTTCATTCTTCATGGGGTTAGTCAGCCTTAGTCAGAGGTGGTATGTGGAAGAATGGCTGTAATAAGCAAGATTCTATCACAACTCAAGAAAACAATTATCAAGAAAACTTTGATTCCATTCCATCCTCAACTCTGCACAGATAAGCGGCTCTCAGCTCTCCAATGAGATAACAAGCAACTTTAACCATGTCTGAAAGTATCATTTACTTTTAAGGCTAGCATTCAAAGATGTATTTGCATTTACTATGGATATTACGTCAGTGATTAATACAGTAAATAAGATAAACGTATGTAAATGTGACTACTTATATTTTGACCAAAAACCAGACAGAATGCCTGTGCACACTTACGATGGTACAATAACAAGGTAAGCCAACAGTAAAGTTTAAAGAAATCCAAGAAACTTTATGTACACCAGTAAGTTACAAATTACTTTGTATTTTGAAGATTTCTCCTGCTTTTATTAGATGGCCAGAAAAAAACATAAAACGCCACTAAAAAATGACTAGAAATTAGTTATTTCTGATCCGATTTGGAATTTTTGCACCATTGTGTTTGGTTTAATGATGGCATAGGTTTGAGCATACTAGATTGGTTCCTGTTTGTGTGTTCGGGCCTTAAGGGGATTTTCTTGAAATTAACAATCTAGCAGTACTTTTAAAACACGATCTTTGTCTTCTTTTAGGTAAACGAGACTGAACTGTTATTCTTTAGGTATGAATTATAACAGACACAATCCCTTGTATCATTTTATTTATAAGGGATCAATTTCCATCCTTTGGTACGTTTTTTTCTGAAATTATAATTCTAATTGTGGAATAAACGGGTGCCCTCATTCAGCATTATTTACTAGAACATCCCTTTAACGCAACTATTTGTAAGTTTAATGTTTATGCAAACTGACAAAGTATTAGGGTTCTTGACCAAATTTATAGTTTTTCCAAATCTATTTGCTAATCCTATGATTCATCTATTTAAAGCATAGTGGCGTGAAGTGACAAGGTATTGGGGTTCTCATCCCACATTTAATAATTTTCGGAACCCGTTGCTTAATGTTGTAATGTTTCTACTGATTAAGGCCATATTATGACTTGGAGTTACCAAGCATTTTTATGGTGTTTGAGCCACAGTCACTAATATTCAGAATCCGTTTGTCAATCAGTTTGTTAGCACATAGATTGACGCATCCGGCCAAGTATGGCGCTCTCCACACACATACTCTCACATTCAGAATCTATTTCTCGATTCAATGTTTCTATTGGTTTTGGGGCACCTCATGACTTGAAGTAATCAGGCATTAGGTCCCTTGACCCATACATTCACTAAAGTTCCAATAACTACTCTTTCCAAATTACATGAACATATAGAAGGAAAATGGAATGAAAAAAACAGTATGGAAAATAGTCAGCATAAGTATATCATATTTCTGGACGAACATGAAGATATTGTTTGAGGAAAATATTATTTTAAAAGTACACTATGACATTTTACAGACATTTTTAGATGTCTTTCCTAAAATGTATTTCTAAGAATAAGAATGTGTATGAATCCGTGCCCTGTAACAAAAACAACCCACTGTTTGGTGGGTCAGAGGTTGAAATTCTAATTTTATATCCCACCTAACAGCTAAAGTATATCAGGATAGGCAATTAGTGCATCTGCATCAGAGTCCACGACCTCGGACTTGAGAGCCAAGTGATTTTATGCCAGACTTTGTTAATCTATTGGACACTAAGGAGAGAAACCCGTTGTCCTTTGACGAAATGTCTGCAAAGTAGTTGTTGTAGGCTAAGCAGGCGGAATGCTACTCAGTATAGTAAGTTGTACATACCAATCATGCTTGATTTATGAAGAATCAGCACAACATGTGGTAAGCATCAATGGAGCAGTAAGGTACCACCAGTAGATTGAATCTAGCCTGGGTTTTGGGGGCATTTTGCAATAATCGTTTGATTTTTACTTCAGTAGGAGATGTGCCTGAGAACCAGTTGAAATATACAAATAAACTGCCCAGCAGATAGCTTAACATTAAACCAGTGAATAACACATGCTTGACAGATGGACCACTTGGAATATTGTGATACAAAGGCTAAAGTTGGGGTTTATTTCCCTCTGTCAACAGATAGGGTAATATCAATACATGTTCTAAGGGCATGTCATCCTGAATAACAAAAGTGATAAACGATACAGTAACAAATACTGAAAGGATTTTAAAATATCACCCATCCTTCTATTATCATTCATTTAATCAGAGTTCAGCTGCGAAGTAGTTACCGTATTGATGTTGGGCGCGAAGTACCGATCTGTGTCATCTCGAGATGCTACTTGCGCGATCTCGTCATCAAAAGATTGCACGCCCATCTCGAGATTACTCAAACAAACTTGAGATGGAGCTGCTCCAACTAAGGATGATTTTTTAAATATTGATTTCGAAAAGGTGTTTGATCTCGAGATGGCGCGGATCGGTACTTTGCGCCCAACATTTCTTCTATTAAATAACATTATTGACTTTCAGCACTGCGGTCTTGGGGTTACAGTCCAACCTCAGGACAATATGTTGGATATTGTGACCATCAGTGTCCAAATACGTGAGGTACGCACGTTATGAGCATCTCTTCACCACGAATCCCATCACATTTTCGATTGTTTGATAAAAGTCATTACTTATTTAGAATTATGCATATTATATTTGCTTTAATGTGACACACTTGTGTCCGCGATTCTGATTGGTTAAGTGGTGGAAATAGCCAGATTAAAATTCTGCATAAATGTCTGCTATTTCAACTTTTGGCTGTTAACGGGAATCCTGGAATAAATGTTTGTTTATGTAGCAGCACTTTAAATGCTTGAAATTTTAAAATAAAATGACAGCGAAACAGGAGAATCAGAAATTCAAATCCACCCGAATCTGAAATTCTGTATGCCAGAACTTCAAATTTGTACCTCAGAGCAATTTTCTGATTAAATAACAGGCTTAGATTTTGTGACATCAGAACTTCCAGATGAAGTTTGTGATGTCAGGATTTGAAATTCTGATGGATTGGACTTTCTCATACGACATTTATAGTGTTTCACTGGTCCAGTGATTACCCAAGGTTGGCAAAATATCAATTGGTTTGTTACCAGTGTCATTGTTGGTTTCAAAAAGCCGACGACAACATATGGATGGCAAAACTGATTCCCCAGTCATACTACAAGGGGCATATCCGATGGTTACAGAAATACACAGACAAAATGTTACACATTCTGTGACACCAAGATACACACCTATAGCTACAATTTTACTGTAAAAAGAATTGGAAATGTCGAAGACAATGACTAAAGTTGGAGCCAGAAAACATATAGAAAAGATATTGGGAAGATAGTGAAAATACACAGTTGTATTACGGAAAACATCTAACCACACTGGAGACACAGAAAAAGACAGAATAACACAGAATTTAGAGGTACGGCAGTAGAGCATCAACAGAAATGATAGGATACGTGTGCAGTTACCCTACAGAATTTGGTGTCATCTATGTAGGCAGATATTTTGAACAGTTTAAAACTTTGGTAAGTGTGATCACAAAGACCAGAGAATACTACAGTATGCACAGTTTACGGACAGAAATGTGGCATTGCATGGAGGAATGAGGAGTTACATAAAGCCTCTATACATGTAAGGAATACCACCTGTCGTGTGACTCATGTATAGTGGCCAGTTCTATAATTGTGTCATAGTAACTTTTGGATAAATTTAGTCATTTTACCTTTGCTAATTGAGTACACCTAGAAAGGCTAGATTTGCCAAACATTTTGGACTAAATGCTGAGCAATTATCTGTATTTAACTGTAACTATGATATGTGTTATTGCAAGTTCTCTATGGAACACTTCATTTTCCCCTTTCATATCCCCCATCCAAGCTATCTCAAAGTGGTTGCTCTGTCAAAGTCTATTATTGGTATGTAATAAAAATTCTCTCCATCAAATGGCTCAGGTTTTTACGGTGGGAGTTAGGAAAATATTGGCTTTGGAATAACTTAGTTTAGAGTGATAACAGTAAAACTGTGGAGCTAATTATGTATTGATAATAAATACCAGAGTAACAAAGTGGCAACTGGTACAGTAAGATGTTATTACAACTCTAATGTAGTGGGCTAATGATTCACCCATTATTTGTATCATATAGCAAACAACAGAGGATATACCAGAAAGTAACTCTCAGTGTCTTGATAGAAAAACAATGAAAACAGGTGTACCTTATCTTATCAGGAAGAAAAAAGATCCGAATTTCACAGAAATCTGCGAGAATTCATCTTCAAAATATGAGATGTTACACTGTTGACTGACAAGTAGAACTTGCTTAGCACAGAATATTCAATTCAAGTAGTAGACATTCTATATTGATATTGACATTAATAATGTCAATATTATAATATTGTTTATGCTGTAAACTTGTGATTATCTATATATTAGTGGTACATATGTTTCGTGCCACATTGATCAATCTTATAAATTTAGATGGCCACGCCATTTTGATCAATAGTTGGGTATATTGTGTATTACCGTTAAGAGAATGTGAATAACTATTTAGAGGATCTATATAAATGTTCCTGACCGTTTTCAAATGGCCATACTGGTCATTTCGAAATGGCAAAGTAAGTTATCTGACCTTTTCAAAACCATGCGTAGTTTTGCAACGGCTTCGCCATATCAAAACTCAACTGGTCAGAGTATAGTTAATTTGTTTTACAATGGGATATCGTTTTACTATTCTTGGTGACTGGATTAGTCCTAGCTTTACATTTTAATTTGATAACTGTTAATATGTTTCTGTTTATCTCACCTCAATATTGTTTAATTACAGAAACCAAAATAAATGAAATTATTTGTACCCTTTTCAGTAGCAAGTAGGCAAGTGAGTACTTACAATTAGGTTATTAGTGGTAATTGTTTTAAACAAAACAAATCTAATCCACTGCTTTGATGGTGCAATATCTTTCCCAAAAAGGGGAACTCAGTATGCTAGTTAACAAGTATATTTATTGTAAGGACAGTCGAGGGGCGGTCAAGGTCAGTGACCCGGAGTTATGGGTGTGGCCAAAAGGGAAGGAGACTAAGTGAGGAAACTGGAGTTGAACAGTTGAGATTTGAGGTGTTTCTTAAAGGATGCGACAGGGGCTAATTCTTATTTGACAGGAGAAATAGTTTCAAAGAACAGGGACATAGTGACTAAAAGAATTAGAAAAGTATTTGTTTGATTTGTGAACTCTACAGTCAAAAGTGGGGATATGATGGAACTTGAGTTTGGGGCTGCTACGTTTTGTATTTCTGAAAGAGGTGTAGGGGTGAACTAATCCACTTAGGTAAGCTGGTTGACAGTGTTTTAGAATTTTGTATGTAATGAGGCCTATTTTAAATTGTACCTTGTACTTGACTGGGAGCCAATGGAGTTTTTTCAATTGAGGGATAACATAGGAGAATTTAGAGGAATGGGTGACAACCCTGCAGAGTGGGGACCCGTTGCAATCTTCTTAATTCAAAATCAGTGAGTGATACAAACAAGGAATTGCAATAGTTCAATCTACTGCTCACCAAAGCATTTGCAAAAAGCACAACAAAAGCAGGTATATGAACACATCAAACGAATTGATAATTGTAACATATGCAATCAAATGCTAAGTACTTTGCAGTTTCCACAGGCACAAATAGATACTATCTTTATTAGATAGTATTTTTATTTCATTTATTATAGTGACATGTATACAATGTATATATATGCAAACAACAACAAAAAATACAATGAATGTTATACCCAGCCCAAAGTGGGCTTGTATGTCACTTCAAATCTATTTTATACACAGTGGTCAGAAAATAGCAAAAAAGAGAACTAACAATACAGCATACTTTTCCTGGTTTGCCATATCTCATTAATGTAATTTACCAACAATTTATATTTCTCTGTTTTAATTATATTATAAAACTGTTCATATACATCCATTTCATAAATGTTAAAAAGTTTGCTAAAATGAGGAAAATATCTCAATCTAATATCTGAATACGCCATACACTTGCATACAAAATGAAACTCGTCTTCAACTAAGTTATCGTTACAAATTTGACAGACACGATTTTCTAGTGGGGTACGGTAATAACGACCAGTTTCAACAGCAAGTGGGAGAATACCAATACGTAGTTGAGTTATAAGTGATTGTTGAAATTTATTTTAAAAACCTGTAACAAAAGACTCAGGTTCAAGACTATTTTTATAAGCATTTATGTTCTAAGCTTAGGCTTAAATGGTAGCTTTTCACACCAAGATTGGTGCATAATCATATTTAATTTTCTTTTTGCTTGCAAAATGTTTACTATAAATGTACGCATGCTCATTGCAATTGAACCAACCCTGACTAACATAAATAAAGCAATTCTCAAGGTCCAGTTGCATAGATTTTCAAACTTTAAAGCCATATACCAAATTGTATTTTGAAAATACAAAAAAAAACATGTATTATTAAGTATATATAACTACGAAAGCCTGGAACCGCCATCCAAATTCAAAATTCAAAATGTGAAATATGCTATTTGGAATTCCAAATACGTATTCGGAATTCCAAATACAGTATTTGGAATTCCGTATACGCTATTCGGAATTCCAAATACAGTATTTGGAATTCCATATACCCTATTCAGAATTCCAAATATGACCCAAATGCATATTTAGACTTTTTTAGTAAGTTGATTGGGTCGGTCCCAACAGTCGGTTGGGATGGCCTCACCTCACCGCTTAGTACGCAGGTCAGTTACTAGGGACTACAAGTGAACTGTAATATTAAGACAAAGGTGGCCTTAAACAGGATTCTAGTCGGTCCCATAGGTCGGTTGCCGATGTCTTGACCAAAGATGTAGGGAATGTTTATTGCTATGAAAACGTGTGCAAAATTGCTGATTGTTTGAAAAATCATAAAGATGCTCTAAATCTTGAAATATTGCACAAAAGATATATGGCTAGAAATACTAGCCTGATAGTAATTTTTTCCTAGTTTTAAAAACAAAATGGCTGCCATATCACATGTTTAATGTAAAATGGGGTTATCCTTTTACAAAAGACCTTATATCTCCCTTATCCTTGCTCCTAGGGGTTCGGACTGTGAACAGTTTTCAAAGGTGTTATGTGACTGGCAATGGCAAGCTGATAAAAGCTGCTCTAAGGAGACTCCTGAATGGAACACCTGATCAGAGAACTCATAGCACAGGATCACAGTCTGCTTGATAATGGCAGGGGAGTGCCTGACTGGTGCCTGGCTGACAATGCCGTTAGCCAAGACCTTCACTATGCTGGTTTCACCAGCAATGACCTTCACAGCCTACTACCATGTGACATGTGAGAGACCCTTCATACCACCAATTCAGCCTGCTACCGGTTGCAGTGTTGTGCAGTCTACTGGACCAGTCATTCAGGTCTCTAGCAGTCAGACTCAGCCTACTACTGGTTCCAGTGATCCAGCTTTTAGCCTTCCGGTGATTTAACTTGGTGATTTATTTTTTGTCAATTTAAATTGTGCTTTATATATAGTTTTATGTGAATTTAATTTGCATAATATGCTGGTTTATTTAAAAGAAAGATTACCAAGAATCCAAAGATTTTTTTTCATCTTAACCCTAAAGAAGCTTCTGTTTGATGAGATGGGGGTAGGATCTTCTGGTCGGGGACAGGATTAACAAGGATGTTCTCCACCTGGGGGAGGGGAGAATTTCCAGGGGGAGAATTTACCTTTACACCAGTCTACAAAGCTGCTAGTGGAAGCCAGAATGTTATTGTCCCTGTGAGATGTATTTGCCTCACTCTTACAGTCACATCACCAAGTTACAGACTGCTACCAGTTACAGAGATATGCAAGACCTTCAAGTCACCAGACTGGCTGTTCAGAAAACACCAGTCAGACTCTTACCGGCAAGAGTGTCCGGCCCATATCTTCATTGGTTGGTGTTGCTATCTCACAGGACCCAGATTCTGATCTAGAGTAGCAAAGCTATCTATCCTCCCCTGCTCAATTAATGGAGGAAGAGGGCGAGGTATCTGATCAGGATACTGCTATGCCAGAGCACAACTAGATCAACAGCTGAGTGATGAGCAGAACTACTGGGAGATCATCAGAGAGGTCAGGTTCTTCATAGGGTGGCACCAGGTTCAGCCTCATCTCAACGTGACAATCCCTTTGCCAGTCCCAGGACAAAACCAACTGGTGAAGTCCCTGTAAAGCAACCTTCAGATGACTGGCTGTGTAGCAAGATGGAGAAATTCAACATCACTCTCACTGAAGGCTACTCTATCTGTGGTTCTGAAACTTTGATGAAACTCTCTGCAATATTTCAAGACTTAGAGCATCTTTATCATCTTCAAAAAATCACCTATGGGGGTCATTTTATTTTCAAAATTATTTATTTGGGGTTTTACGTCGCTTTCAACACTGTACAGTTCATATCACGATGGGTAGTTTTTGGAAGGGCAGAGGAAACCAGTACATACAGTTTGCTAGGGTTCTGTACTGTAAAGTGCCGACCAACGGCAAGCAACTACCAGCTTTCCCATTTGAGGCCGTGACGGAGATCGAACCCCGGCCTCAGAGGTGGGAGGTGAGAGTGTTACCATTCTGCCACCGTGGCCCCTATTTTCAAAATGAGGCTACAAATTTGCACAGACATGTTTTCATAGCCATAAACATCCCCTACATATTTGGTGAAGATATCTTCATAAATTAATGAGATATTAAGGTTTATCTAAAAACATGACGAAGGGATGCACAGACAGACGCATGTATGGACGGCATATCATAACCCCATGACCACATCTTTCAGCCACTGGTGAGAGATTAAAAAGATGAACATCAAATCAGTGACATGGTTCCTTTTAGGAGGTTTATTTCCAAGGATTGAACTCCTACCTCTCTATCCCTACCTCAGAGCAGGTCTGTAAAAAAAGGGGAGGGGCAACTTTTGATATTCTGCCGACATGGGTGACCAACTTATGGGACTGGCTACAGTCCTGTTTAAAGATACCTTTGTCTTAATATTACAGTTCAGTTGTAGTCCCTAGTAACTGACCTGCCTACCAAGCCAAGTTATTCTACCAAACTGTCCATTGGGTAAGATGTATTAACGCAATAAACTTGTGCAATTAATAACTAAAGTTAAAATGTAATAAGTAAATTAAATTTTTATAAGTTAATACCCTATCCAATGGACAATTGCTAATCCGGTCGGCGCAGACCGGCCCGCCAAACGACAGAAAAAGTAATCTTATATGAGTGCTTAATGCCCCCACAAGCAGGCCGGTCCCAGTACTGTGCACTCCCCAGATGGCGCCTCGTACTTCCTTCCTGTCTAGACAAGATGACGTCATAGCATCTTTTTCATTGTCTAAACCTATTAGACCCCTAGTAAGCTGAGAGCGGGGCCGGTGGGATGGTCTTGTGTGTCTATTGGATAGGGTATTAACTTATAAAAATTTAATTTACTTATTGAATTTGCAATTTTATTGCGTTAATACATCCTATCCAATGAACAACTGCTGAATAACTACCGCTTGGTTGGCTGGTAAGTTACTAGGGACTTGTGTGAACTCACAATAGCAAATTTTAGGTCGGTAGACTCTGTAACCCGGTGGTGGGGTACACTGTATAAGGCTGTGTAGCCGGTCGGTATGCTCTTTAACCAGTTGTTGAAACAATTTAACAACTATCTTTTGTGTTGAATCCAACTTACTGTAGGATTCCTCCATTAATTAAAGTATTTCTTTTAAAAATGCACGTCTTATTTGTAAATTTGACAGTTCCTGGGAAAAGCCCTTGTGAGCTATTTTTAGAAGCAATTGTTGTTCGGCGTGTCACGTGACCAGCTTGGTCGGAAGGAAACGCCATTGGCTGATTGGAGATGACATCAGTTGTTGCGTTCTTTGTGTGATACTTGACCGGCAACTTTACAGTATTCCAACTGTCCACAAAATCCCACTATCGACAACAAGGCCGGGTCTGCAAGGCAGGGACTGGAATCACAGTAGACGTGACTTCTGAAGAATGCACTTCCGACTTTCCTGGTCGGTGAATCACATGATCAGCTTCATGATCTGGTCGGTGAATCATGTAACCAGCTTTGTGGAAATGACATCAGAGGTTGCGTTCTTTTGAGCTGGCCTGTCGGCTGGTAGCAGAGAAGCCTGGACCAGTGCGCTCTGAAGATGAATGTCCTGGTCAGTGCCGGTCTGAAGTCGGTTCTTCTTTCTTAGCTGGCTGTGCACTCAAACCAGTGTCCTGGCCATACACTGCCCTTATTACCTACACACGTGCCAGGGCCACAAGGATGGGACTGAGAGGGACTAAAGCTGAAGTTCCTTCTACGTAGTAAATACTTGTGAGGTCGGCTGAACTTGAGCTTGCCGGTCGACTAATGCTTTACAGCAAAGATGTCTGGACCAGTGCGCTCTGAAGATTAAAATTCAGAAGAATCCATCTCTTTCTTCTGTTGAAAACACTAAATACTCGAGCTGGCTGGTGTGACTGATGCTATACAGCAGAGAAGTCAGTACCAGTGCGCTCTGAAGAAATCTGAAGAATGCATCTCTTCCTTGGGGAATTCTGTCTATGTTAAATACAGCATAAACTGAGGTTTTCCGTGATAGTAGGTGGAAGGTAACAGAAGCTATAATCAAACAAAAAGACAAACAAAAGACATGGATAAAAATACCTTGTACGTAGTATATCCATTATTTTCTAAATATTGTCGATCTGCCCCTAACAACACAATTGTTGAATGGGAGGAAACTAGCAAAAAGGCTGCCTTCATATTTCTTGTCGATTACTGCCCTATCATCTGCACAAAGTGAATCTACTCGGGAGCGTTTCCAGCAGATTTCTTAATGTAAATCCATGCATGAAATGTAGATAACACTTCCACACTAAATTACAGCAAATAAGGTTGAAAATCCGTCATAATGCACAGCTTTTCCTTTAAAAACTCTGGAGATGTTGAAAACCTGTCTGCACAGTACATGCGCCAAATGAAAAAGATGCTATGACGTCATCTTGTCTAGACAGGAAGGAAATACGAGGCGCCATCTGGGGAGTGCACAGTACTGGGACCGGCCTGCTTGTGGGGGCATTATGCACTCATATAAGATTAATTTTTCTGTCGTTCGGCGGGCCGATCTGCACCAACCGGATTAGCAATTGTCCATTGGATAGGATGTATTAACGCAATAAAATTTAATTTTATAAGTTAATACCTTACCTAATGAACAGGTGAGGTCCTCCCAACCGACCATGCTATAAGTATAAATTTATATAAGTATAAATATGTACAGTAGAACCTCGATTATCCGGCCTTCTATTATCCGAATCTCCGTATTAACCAAATAGGAATCGTGTCTCCCTACACACATGTACATGTATAATGCATTGTCTACCGTGAGCGATAACACAGGATTTTACACAGTCTCGGAAACTATTAATTCTAGTGCTTTATAAAACCTACCATTCACAGAAACGCCTAAATTCTTTGATCTTTATCACCATTGTTACAATAGGGGAGGGATTAATTCAATTAATTCAAAGACCCCGCTACACAACTTCTTTCATAATGCGCTAATCAATGAAAGCATGTTTGATTGGGGTTTCGCAATTTATAATCTCCCGGAGTAGGTTCACAGACTGAAAATGTGTATCAAAAGTAGGGATGGGTCGGTAGTTCCGGTATCTCGGTATCGAGAGCATTTTACTGAAATACCGTGACAAGATTTTACAACCGCCACTTCGCTTGTTAACATATATAATGAAAGGAAGGGTTAAAATATCAGAAACATACCCAAAATCTGAAGAAATTATAAGCTTTTATCCCTATATTTTCGTCCATCTGCAGACTTTTATAGTGTTGAGAACTCCCATGTTTTGGTTACGACAGTTTATAACCTAAATCTCGCTTGATAACACATAAAATGGAAGGAAAACTTAAAATATTGGGAACAAACAAGAAGTCTGAAGAAATTATACAGGTTTCTCTCATATTTTGGGCATTTGGGGACTTTAATTGCAATGTTGTGAAGATCTCATCCATGTTTGATTGGGGTGTACTAAAATGCGGAGTCCCGGAATCGGTACGGTTTTGCATTGGCGACATCCCGATGTACACATTTTTGGTACCGACCCATCCCTAATCAAAAGAAAAGACGTCAATGCATTACCAACCAAACACGCCTATCACTGAAGGTGTGTTCGCTTTGGGTTTTACAATAAATAAATCTCCTGGAGTTTTCCAAATGACAAAATGCATAACGATGTTTATCTAAAATCAAAACGTCCACATTCATGTACCAACCGAACACAACCATTTCAAATCCGCGTAATATTTTAAATAATAATACATGTAATATCCATAGATATGGAGCAAATAAGCGACAATTGAAGGGTCACTTATATTATATGACACAAATATATTAAATTATTTTATTGATGACCACCAACGTCTATATTTATTGCATAAAAACGACAATTCTTCAATTATCACCCACTCTGTAACCCATAGACCGTGAATTTAGGCTTCCTTCATCTATCCAAACCCCTCAATTATCCGGCCAGATTGTATGTCTCCCATGGGGTTCGGATTATCGAGGTTCTACTGTATTTGCATCTGAATAGGTTTAGACGATGAAAATAGATGCCGTGATGTCACACTATCCAGACAGGAAGGAAGTACCTTGCTCCACCTAGCATAGTACTATTCCGAATAGCATATTTGGAATTCCAAATACGTATTTGGAATTCCAAATAAGGTATTTGGAATTCCGAATAGTGTATTTGGAATTCCAAATACGTATTTGGAATTCCGAATAGGGTATTTGGAATTCCGAATACGTATTTGGAATTCCAAATATGTATTTGGAATTCCGAATACGTATTTGGAATTCCAAATAGCATATTTCATATTTTGAATTTTGAATTTGGATGGCGGTTCCAGGCTTTCGTATATAACTGTAGGTACAAATTCAGAACAGTTTAAATGATATATGTTTACATCAATATTGAAAACACAGGCTGCTTACAAACAGAGATGGTTTTGAAGTGGCCAACAGGTTTATTTGACAGCTTTGAAATGGCCAAGCAAGTTCAAAAACAGGCCAAAGTTTTGAAAGGGCCATGCAAAATGGCATGTAACATAAATAATATCTGCATTATGGTTGTATTTAAAAATAATGTTGAAAAATATACTTTAAAGTGTAATATACGATAAAGCATTTTATTATTGTGTTTAGTTATTGTGTTTTGGAACCTCATTAATTCTCACTTTTTAAAGGTTTATTGCAATATTATTGAAGACAAAACAAACAGTATACAGTACGTGGCAACATCCGGACATGAATAGTATGCATCATACTTTTTTGAAATAAAACCACCTGATCTAAAAGAACATTAAGTATTTAGACTTGCTCGGATTACATCTATACATTGTTCTTAATTGTTTGATATATCTGACAGTGCTTATTTAATCTTTTATAACACTTGGATAAAAGTTTTAGCACTTCAGTGAAATACAGAAATGCATCCATCTGCAGAAATAACTTCAGAAAATACAGTTCAATGTCTTATGGGGGTGTTCCACTGGGGCCGACCCTAAAACCGACTCTACAACTCTAAGGTCAATTGCAAAAGTCGGGAGTCGGGGACGAAAATTCCAGAAAAAAAAGGCACAAAAATGTTGGTCAGTTTCATCTCCCCAACAGAACGTAGTACATCCTGCCTTGTCTGGGTCAAGATTATGACCTGGGGTCAGGATGATATTATCCATGACTAGACAGGAAACTACCAGGTCAAGCTGTAAACAGACAAGCCATACTGACAAACCAACAGGACTAGAGAATTTTCCTGAATCATTCCGACTAGACTGATTAATTCCTGGAGTCGGGATCAAGAGTCTGGATAGGCTGCTTTAAATCATCATTTGTCACTGCAAATATGCCAGCTCTGTATCAAAGAGACTTTCTACAGAAGCTTGGGATACTTTTGATTTTTATTGAGTTTAATATTTTGATTTTCATCATGATTTGCAGACAGAAAAGGACACATCTAAACCCAGGACCAGCACCTGCCCTACAGCCAGCACCACAGCCACAGCAACAGCCAGCTCCCGGGAGAAGAAGAAAGCCACCAAAGCCCTGGGTCATGCCCTGAATCATTCAAAGACAAGAAAAGGGATGCTACAGCAACCTCCAGGCTGACTTAAAACAAACTGATATCCTAGGATACCGGCATTTTGTCAGGATGCCACCTGTCATTTTTGACCTGAACACATACACCACTACATCAAAAATTCAGTCACCATTTTCAGGAAGCCCTTTGAAGTTGGAATTGAAACTAGCAATAATACTGAGACACCTGGCAACAGGAGAGACCTACACCTCCTTGCAGTATCACTGACTGGTTGGCCGAACCACCATTTGTAAATTCATCCCCAGGTTTGCCGGGCCATCCTTGCTGAATTCCAGTATGAATATTTGTACTGCCCTTCTGACCCTGAAGACTTGAAAATGGTGGATAAGTTCAAAACCAGATGGATTGTCCCCCATGCTCTTGGAGCACTAGACGGGAAGCATATTGCCATGAAGGAGTCAAAGAAATATGGCAGTGACTATTACAACTACAAGGGCTGCTTTTCCCTGGTGCTGCTAGCCCTGGTCGAAGCAGAATACAGATTCTTCTGGGTAGACGTTTGGTCTAGTGGATCTTTATCAGATGCACAGATTTTCAACACAAGCAATTTGAGGGAGAAGATCAAGGATGGTACCTTGGGGCTTCCGGCACCTGAACCTCTGGGGGAGGGAGGTCCAGATTTGCACTGTTTCTTCCTGGGTGACAACGCATTTGCCTGGATGCCATGGATGGTGAAACCCTACAGCAGAAGACAAGTCGCAAGGGAAGAAAGAATAGCCAACTACAGGACCTCCAGAGGCAGGGGGTGGTGGAGAATGCAGTTGGGATATTAGTGAGCAGATTCAAGGTACTACTGGGCATCAACTGAATATCTGCTGCCGTATCCCCCAGCTCAAATTCTGAAGAGGTGTCTGTGGGGACTATAATCTTCCTTACTCTTCTGCCCTTCTTAGGACCCATTTTTATTTGTAAAGGCAGGGTTTTGTAAAAAAAAAATCCTAATCCCAAGTCTGCCCAACTTGTATCTCAAAACTAAATCCTAATTAATTTGTAAAAATCAAAATCCTATCTTGAAACGCTACCAGATGTAATCTGTCAGATGCCAGATTCCAGTCAGTTTGTGTGTACAGCCTGTCAGAAGGTGGGGTTCAGGTATTTAACCATAACAGGATGGTAAGTTCTTCCGGACAAGACGGTAACAGTTAGGACAAGACGGGAAGTGTGACCGTCAAGCCATAAAGACCCACAACAGGACAATTTCCAGGTGGGCAGAGACAAGGTCCAGATTCAGAGTCGTGGAGGGTCAGTGAAATATTAATCATGTTTGATATTTTGCCGATCCATAGTGACAAGCTGGGAACCTACAACCAACCGATCCAAACCGACAAATCTAGTTACTGACAAGTCAGCTCCAGTGAAACACCCCCATTAGAAATTCATTCCTACCATTAAATTTCTTGTTGGTATGAGTCCTATTGGTATCCCACAAGTGGCAATGCTGCGGACATGTTGAACTGGCTGTTTAACTGGACGTTAAACCCCTAACCCTGACTTTGAGTCCTATATAGTGGCAATAACATATAATTCTGACAAGTGTGGTAAGTGACCAAAACATCTCATCAGGAAGTGACAACATACTTCATGGACTTGAAAATTGGCCAGTGTCATGGTAAATCATGGCGTGTCAATATGGAAGAAATTCCGTGAAGAGTGCATCACTTTTCCACCGTTTTACAGGACAGGTCGCACATCAACGAGTGAAACATTCTGAGCATATTTCAGCCACTTGGATACATAGGTCTACTGAAAGAGCCGCACATGTGAATTAATGTAATTATTTTAAAGTTGAAATAACAGAGCTGAATGGTCCAATTATTATTGGAAAGGTCAAACCTTGTTTTTAGCAGTTCTCTGTTAATCTCAATACAAACTATCAAACATGATATCCAGTTAAAATGAAATATCAATTAAAATTCTATTAAAGTTAATACAATGCTGAGAAACATTTTTGTTACTTTAGTATTTTAATATTTCACTTTCTTGAAAATATTTCACATACTTTTTTCACTTTTAATGTGAAGACAAACTATACCTGTGACAAACTGTGTCTGTGGTGAAAAACGTTCATGGTCCGTCTTAATTTACAAAGCTCATTATAAAGGTAATCATACTGCTCTATTCAAAACAAAAATGAACGCTAATACTAGTACAGGGACACAATCAAATAGAAAAGGGCAAATGATTCTTGAAGTTTTATGCCAAAATGTGCTGTGACTGCTGTCTTAGTTGGAGTTGTCCTTTCTCACAAACAAAAAGAATTAAGCAGAAGATTTTCCCATTGTCTACGTCTAAGGTTAATAATTACAGTTTTCTCTCTTTTTTTCTGTATGGTGCGCCTAGAGTCATTCTTTAGATGGAGATTAAGTGCTATAAAACACTCTTCAAATTAGAATCAGAGAAACCTCGTTTTTCTGGGTTCTTGTAGCGTCATGAACTTCTGTAAATTTCAGATTCAAAGCGAAATAATAGAGTATTCAGGTGAGTTAAAATGGATACAAATACAAAGACTTAGAGTAACTCTCGATTAGAAGTATATTTATGTATGTTTTAATTTTCTTTTGAACGATAATGGTGAACTGGAAAATCGTTTTGGATTCAATGTATCTAATAAAACATAAAACCAGTTGTTATTTAATATATTATAATTTAAAAAATATTCTATGTTCAATTCATCTCAATTCGAAATGAAAAAAAAGTGAAAATGAAACTCTCAAAAAGAAATTTTAGTCCATTCGATACTTATATTAGGACATTATGAATGTTACTGATCCTGGGTTATGAAATAACATCAATGTGGCAACATAATGTGCCCGTATTAGTTGCTGGCGCTTGAAGATGCTTACACTTGAAATATAGCAGTCAGGCGGTGTGTGTGTGTGTGTGTGTGTGGGGGGGGGGGGGTAGTGTTTGTTTTCTCTAATCCATTATCAATTATATTTGCATTCTGAACTTATCACATAACCGGTTTCCAATTTAGATATTTGTGACTCAGAGTAGAATACTTAAAATTAGAATAATTTGCATGAAAACCAGGGATGGAGTGGATGTGAAGTATGGAAAAGTAATAGGTTTGTTTAAATTTAAGTGTAATAGTAATAGGACGAAAATTTTTAAAGATGTAATAGTAATAGCAATAGATTGATAAATTGTTAAACATTTCATTATTTATGAAAATTTCACATTAATATACTCACATTGAAACATTATTGTCAGACTAGAAGATGCTTTAAATAATGTTTTTAACTATTTATATTGCTGTGGTTTATTTAATGCAAATTATGCAAGTTGTGTATTGTTACAAAAAGATATATATTGTTACTTGATTATATTTTAATGGAAATTAAAAACCATGTTTATAACTTGAATGTGAAAATGTTTGCATATTTAATATAAAGTATAGAATCTTACTGTGTTATTTATTAAATCAATTTAACAACAATATTCGTCCACGCATTCTTTTAACACTTGTAAGCAAATTTATACAAAGGCTTATCAAGGTGATTTCCACACTCACGGATGTAACTTGTACAACTCAGCCGTACAAGTTAAAACTTGTACAAGATTTTGTACAAGTTATAATTTTATATCAAAACCAATGAAAAACCGATGCATCTCTGTTTTGTAATAAATCATGACACTTTCTATAGGATCATATAACACCTTGTTTGATATTTCAACCGAAGCATTATTGTCAGACTAGATTACAAGACTTAGCCTTCTTGCTGCATGCTTTAATATAAAATAGCTTTGTCATGATTTATTACAAAACAGAGATGCATCGGTTTTTCATTGGTTTTGATATAAAATTAACTTGTACAAAATCTTGTACAAGTTTTAACTTGTACGGCTGAGTTGTACAAGTTATAACTTGTACAAAATCTTTTTCAAATTTTGTACAAGTTATAACTTGTACAGATTTTGTGCTTCCAAAAAGCTTAACTTGTACAAATGAGTTGTACAAGTTAGGCCAATACACTTTTAAATGGTTTTGAAGCTATACAAGTAAGTTTTAATAGTTAATAAAGCCTGCCTTAATTAACTGATTGCAGTTAATGGTATAATTTAGGTGAACAAGTTAGGCAAATGCTTTTTTGATAGTTTTCAAGCTCTAAAACTTCAAGTTCTATAAATAAGTTTGAACTTCCTTTCTCCAAATCTAAACAAGTAACAAGGATAATGTAAAATTTTAAATTTATTTACAGTACATCAATAACCATTGGATAAAGTAGTAATGCAAGGTAACACAGGTTATATGTGATAAGGAAATTAGAAACTTAGTTACATAAAGAACTGAGTTACATTACAGATACATACTTTTGCACCAAAATCTAAATCATTTATTTTAAACAATGTGGATTTATACAGTTTGCACTTGAAAGACTTAAGAAACTCTTTGTTGGTTAAGATGAGTTAAATGGTGACTGTTAGTTTTTAACATGATTGTAAGTGACTGATAAAAGGGACTTCTAGAGGTTGCCACATATTTTATAATCACTGTCAATCAATGCAGGGTTGATGTGATTGTAATTGCCTTACAATAGGGGCTTCTTAAGTCTGTCTGAATTTTTATTATTAGTTTCAATCAAAGCTATAAGACCTTCAATAACAGTAATTCACATGTGGCTTCCTTTGGCTTGGGGTCCTAGCTATGCATCCTTAATTGACATTTAACCATTTTTTGTTTAGATCAAAGAAATCAGAATTAAAAGGCTTACCATTTCATGTTAATATTCTGCTTTATGGTGCACTTTGGTAAACAACTTAAACACATCATCAGTATCACTTAATATTTCAAAAATTTATTCCATTGATGACTTAGGAAATTTATAACTGAACAAGTTTTTAAAGTTTTTGTAAGGTAAATTGAATACCAATATTAAAAGCTAATTTAATTTGAAATGTTCAAAGCAAGAGTAAAAAACAACATACGGTCAAGACAATAAAAAATTATCTATTTATTTGAATCTTTCGGCATAAACTGATTATAGAATTTGTCACATTACTACAGTTTCCTTAAATGGAATACCTATATCAAAGCCTACTGTAATTTGAAAAGTTAAAAGCAAAAACATATTACCACACATCAATGAAGAATAGTACTGCTGTACAAGTTATAACTTGTACAGGCATAATTTTTGTACAAGTTATAACTTGTACAAAACTTGAAAAAGATTCTGTGCAAGTTATAGCTTGTACAAAGTCAAAGTTGGGGTTTTACGTCCCGTTCAACAGCCAGGGTCATATTGGGACAGGTCCTCAGAATTGCCACTTGTGGGACTCGAACCCACAGAGGTGACAGCCTATGATTAGATGCCAAACTTGCTAACCACTAGGCCACTGAGGACCTCTATAGCTTGTACAACTCAGCCGTACAAGTTATAACTTGTAGAAGATTTTGTACAAGTTATAACTTGTACAAAATCCCAACTTGTACATGACATATATATTGCACTGATATTTTATAGTTTTTAACAAGAAACTGCTGAAAAGAAAAGCTAGATTGTGACTGATTTACAGTCAGTGTGTACAGACAAACTTAGGTTTAGCTTTTTTTAAAGAATCATTTTATTTGTAGATTCAGAATCTAACTTTTTTAATTATTCTTTCTTAATTTTCCTTTGTTGTTTTATTTGGTTTATATATAGCTATTTACTTTCCAGCTGAACTAACAAAAAGAAAATAAACTCCACACCTGACAACAGAGTAAACAAACTAAACTTCAATATTTTTGACCTCACAAAACATCACATATTTGAAAAGTATCACTTATTGAAAAAAAAAATTTGTGTGGTCTGTTTATACAAATTAATCAAACTCACTTGAAACATTGTACTTGATAAGGACATTTTAGAAAGAGACATGAGGCAAATTAGAGTATTTATACCTTCTCTGAGCAGGATCCAATTCTGTTTAAACTATGAACATATGCTTACCATCAATTATCTGAACAATTGTTATAAATGCTTTGATGTATTATATACATATGCTTTGATATATTATATACATGGCCATTTATTTGTGCCAAACTATACCTTGGTGTAAGACAAAATAATTGAAGTAAGAATAATGAATTGTAATAATCTAAATATATGTAAAATGAAATCAGTAAGAAATACTGTTTGTAGCAATAATTTCCAACAAGGAAAGAAAATTTGCTCAGTTTTATATTTTTCTAATTCTACAGATTTTTTGACCTGTTACTTTTTACATTATATCAACAAAATTTTTCAACATATCAATTTAAAAATAAACATGACATTACTGCAAAATGTCTCATAGCAACTTTATATACGTAACATAATTTAAGAAGTGCCACATGGTGCGAAATAAACCAGGTTTTTATAAAATATTCTGCGGTACTTTAAACTACTGTTTATCATTACGGTACGCACAAATATTGATGACGTCTTTCACAAAATAAATCTCTTTACTGGGGTTCCTCATTTTTTTTTAGATACTTTGTCATTTTATTTCCTCATTACATAGTATTTGGTTTCAACATTCAACTTATTGATTATTTTGGTTCTGGAGACCTTTGTAAAGGTACATCTATTGATGTCAGTCGTTCTCTTCTTTTGGGTGTTGAATCGCCCCTCGAGCCCCATTGGCCCTAGACCGAGTTTCTGTCTCGTCGCCTATTGCTATTGAAAAACTGATGGACACAATTAATGGCGAGGGACAGAGTTCCCATGTACCTGTTTTCTGTGTAAATTTTGAACAGCATATTTGTACACATTTTACCACAAGTATAAAGTGTTATTTGCATTCTTTAAGGTATGTAGTGGCTTTCTACCAGTGAACGCCCACCTACCAGTGAACGCCCGCCTTATATATCTTTGTTAGAGGTCAAGGACAAATGCTTGTATAAGTTTACAAAATGGGCGTTCACTGGTATTTCCGATTTGCGGTAAAAACGGCCGATAATAGAGTTAAATTATTAAAATATAAAGCTTTGAAACAAATGTAGCAACATGCACTTGAATTATTAATTGCTGTGTACATCATTTGGCAATCTGGTGGAAGAAGAATAAAATAAAAATCTGTTTATATAATTTAAATTCAATATATTTATTTCTGCATGGGCGTTTACTGGTAGAATGCCACTACTGCTTCCCTGCATAAGTTGGCCGCAGTCATAAGTTGGCCGCGGCTCATCTACAGGCTCCAGAAAGACAAATAGGTTATTGTACACCAATGAAAACTGTTGCATATAATAAGTTTAACAATAATACATGGTTTCAGAGTGTAGGAGGCCACTCATGTTAAAGCCCTGTGAAGGTGTGGTGAGGGCGGCCAACTTATGCAGGCGCGTAGCAGTACAGTGTGATTTTGTAGGTCCCTTTACTTTTCGAAGCCCTGATGTTCTAAACTAGACCTGGTTACCTCGGCTCTACTTGCGTATAGAGCCCTGGCATGACCCCACATAGAACTGGAGATTTGCATAAAACACAAATATCGTACAAATGTGCACACACAACTGTTCCTACAACTATTTTGTTCCATTTTCTTCAACAATCGGTCAACATGCAAATATAATTGACTAAAAATAAATGACATTTCCTGACTTTCAAGGTTTTTTTTCGACCATTTCTCCAAAAATTTGAAAATGTTCTTTTATTATAAAAGCTGTGTAAAATATACATTTTGTACACATATTGTATTTGTTGTGTCCTTGGCTTAGTATCAATTGTTTGTAAATACATTAAACCATTTTCAGTCATTTTCTCAAGTTTTATTCAATGGAAAAATATTTTAGGCAAATCTCCAGTTCTATGTGGGGCTGTGTCATGGCTCTACATGTAAATTAAGTGGAGCCGAGGTAACCACACCTAGTTCTAAACATAATTTGGAGCTACGTGGGCTTTTAACAACCACATTGTCAACACTGTCGCATGTATTGGCATTCTGCAAGCAAAATCCCATGCTTTAGATAATATTTACTGAGTAAAAGCATTTTACCATTATGTTTCTTCTTTAACCAAATTATCAAATGACATACAATACAATTAATGCTTTGATTATGCTCTTTAACATTTCATACAATATAATTACTGCTCAGCTACCAAAGTTTGTTGTCTACCCAAGGCCGTCACAAGCACTTTTTGACAATATTAAAGCTTTTTTACAAGTCTCTTTTGTTTTAGTAATATCATCATTATTAGCAACCTGGGTAGCTGAGCAGTAATGCTTCGATTATGCCATGCAACATTTCTTTGAAAGTTTTTAGCGCAAAGCAGAAATATCATTGAATGCTCATTTTATAGAAATATAGAGGCATTGCCCATGACCTCTAGCAAATAAATATAAGGCGAGCATTCACTGGTAGGTGGGCATTTCCTGGTAGAATGCAATAATGTAGTCTCATTGATATGAATCAGGTTCCCGATATTTAACATTTTGGATAGATTTCAGGTCCAGGATAATTTTGGCGGTAAGTGACCTTAATGTTAGAAGTCAGGTCTGTGATATTCTGTACTTTTGTAGTGCTTAATCTCTGCCAAGCCACAATATCAGAACCAGTTTAATAAACAATATTTCATAGACATAGCAAGGTCGATACCATGGAGATGCTAGATAGTGTATAGGCAGGAAAACCTTTTTGAATAGATAAGATTTTGGCTTTTTTTCTGAAATAGGCAAGAGGTTTGGCAGAATTAACATCATTTAAGTCCCAAACTGTAGGAAAATCAAAAGCAAAACTGTGACGGCAATGGTTTTTTTTTAACTGTACTGGTAGAATTGAGGAACCTCCAGAAACCTTTTATCTGGATGGATGTATCTTGTGCCATATCTTCCACACCGAATAGGCAAAACTTAACAGAAGCCAACCAAGATAGCGGGGATGACCACTGTGAAGAAGCTTATAAACCAAAGTGGCGGTTTTAAAGATGCAGTGAAATTCAACTGGCAGCCAATGTAGTTGTTTGAGAACAGGAGATGCTTGTGAATATCGTTTATACCCCTTTCACATTACAGGCGGTGGTATCACCCGTGGTAACCAGCGTTTAGTGAAACGTCCCTGTCCTTGGATCACAATCTGATGATGTCTGTATATGACCTTGCAAATCAGTGGAGAACCATCCATTAGCTTGCGAGTTCTACTGAAATTTTAAAATATTTGAAGTTTCTGCCCCTGGTTTCGGAACTATGAACATGGGCAGCCGATTTTGCGCATATGCATATGAATTTCATTCTATGGTTACCAAAGGTGTGGTCCACAGTGTACATAAGGTTGTGATTCGGTCATCTTTCGGAGTAATGGGGCAACATAGGTGAGTTAAGATATTGGTCATTTCGCCACATGGTTTCTGACGGATACCGAAGGTGAGTTGAGGTTAATGGAGGTTGTCTCTCAGTGGCCAACGTTTGTAGTACTGTCATCCGACTGTTATTGATTATTAAAAAACCGTGTCCAATCAATTTAAATCAAACCAGACACAAAGGTTTTTTACAACAGCTGCAGGACTTACCAAATATCCAGACAGGGTGATAGGAATCTAATTTCTTAAGCTGAGTTTGAGACTCAAAAGATAATGAACTCCAGGGTTTTATTGGTTAGGCGTTCACTACGCCATTGTCGCGTGTAGAGAGATTTTCGGCGTTAACACTCTGAGGAAAACTACACCAGCTAGGTTCACCAAATTTGCAGGATATCTTTATTGGGGGATAAGCTTCTCTAGGACTGAAATTAGCCTCATTCTGAAAAACAAGATGGCCGCCGCGGGCATTTCTTTGAAAATTATATACATTTTTCTACTAGCTGTTTCTCATAGGTAGAAGGTTGAATCTCTTCATAGGTGATATGTATGACAGATATATATGTCCTCTACAACCTCGCATACATTTGACCTTGAAGCTCCTAATTCAAGGTCATCCACAGAGTGCTGAAGTAACTCGCATAGCGGACTTTGAAAGTGCCTACATCTCCCTTATTATTGGTCCTAGAGGTTTGCAATGTGAAACCAACCTATAGGAAATCATGTGCTGCGAATCTTCTGATGTGGTCAGATTTGACCTTGGGCCCCTCCTTCAAGGTCAAACGAGGATAGCCAAACTTAAAATGCTTATAACTCGCTTATTATTGGTCCTAGAGGTTTGGAATGGTAAATCAAAACATAGGAAATCATGGGCTGAGAATCTTCTGGTGTGGCCAGATTTGACCTTGGGCCCCTCCTTCAAGGTCAAACGAGGATAGCCAAACTTAAAAGTGCTTATAACTCACTTATTATTGGTTCTAGAGGTTTGGGATGGTAAACCAACCTATGGGAAATCATGGACAGGGAATCTTCTGGTGTGGTCGGATTTAACCTTGGGCTGCCCTTCAAGGTCAAACGGGGCTAGGCAAACTTAAAAGTGCTTATAACTCGCTTATTATTGGTGCTAGAAGTTTGCAATGTGAAACCAACCTATAGGAAATCATGGGCTGGGAATCTTTTGGTGTGTTCAGATTTGATCTTAGGCCCCTTGTTCAAGGTCAAACGAGGATAGCCAAACTTAAAAGTGCTTATAACTCGCTTATTATTGGTCCTAGAGGTTTTGGATAGTAAACCAACCTATGGGAAATCATGGACTGGTAATCTTCTGGTGTTGTTGGATTTGACCTTGGACCCCTTCAAGGTCAAACGAGGATAGCCAAACTTAAAAGTGCTTATAACTCACTTATTATTGGTCCTAGAGGTTTGGGATGGTAAACTACATTGTAACCTATGGGAAATCATGGGTTGGGAATCTTGTGGTGTGGTCAGATTTGACCTTGGCCCCTCCTTCAAGGTCAAATGATGGTTCACTGGCTTCGGTGAGTTGTCTTTCCGGTGGATACAAATTTGCATTGGTTCTCCGATGCGTAGGTCTAGTTTAAGCAACATCCATCCTTGATCGTCATGAAGACAAGAAATCAATTTTTTGCAAAGGCCAAGGCTGTTTTTTTTGTGAGACGAATGAACAAACAAGTGGGTGTCGTTGGTATAAAAATAGAATTTGATGTCTGAGTGCCTTACCTTACTCAAAAGAGTGGTGTATAGAGAAAACAGCAGAAGGCCAAGGACTGAGTCTTGTGGAATGCCAAGCATGAGCTTGTCATATAAAAAATCCCATACATTCAGGAGATATGTATGCCGAAGTTGTACATGTACAGTGTTCGCTCTCGAGCGTGATTTCGCGACTTTGTACACACTCTGGGGCGAGTTGTCACAAAACCAACTCACCAACGCGTCTGTGCTGTCGCTACCAGGCGAAACACTCAAAACTGAAGGAAGAAATTTGTCTATTATCGGAAGCGACGACGTACATATTTCCTCATAGAAATAGGTGAGAAAGACATGAAAGTGAGTTTATTTTATTTGATACATCCAGCTAACAGTAATTCACGCGAGAATTCGGGTATTCTCACGAGATTTCCGTGCTTTATGTCTATTTTTTAACTCGTCTTCTGCATATTGTGTCACAGGCGAAACAGTCGAAACAACTACTGACCAAAGAAATTCGTCTATTATCGGAAGAGACAAAATATATATTTCTTCAAAGAAAAGAGAAGAAATGCAATTTGTTTATTTATTTGATGAATCCAGATAACAGTAATATAAAAAAAATTTTAAAAACCCCAGTAGCACCCAGCCATTAGGCCATTAAGATGTGGTTTAGAAGCGAAATTTAAAAAAAAAATAAAGACAACTAAAAACAGAATTAAATATTTTATTTATTTGAACTTTTAGTTTGGCATCTATTTCTTATTATTTAAATAAAGAAGATTTTATGCAGTCCCAAATTGGAACTAAATATTTCAAAATATCTTGACGCAAAACATGTCTCACATTTTTTCACAGTTGTCTCGCCTTTTCAAGTGAAGGGAGACAGTCGGTCTCGCATTCATTTTTGACGAGAGGGAACACTGCATGTAGATGAACAATACGGTTGTGAAATGACTATATCTACTAGTGTTTGGACTTTGGAATCTACCAAATTTCTAGATTGTTTAATAATTTAATATCCCATTTTGCCAGAATTAAATATTTACTTAATTTTGTTGGTATTATTTGGGATGGCTTGGTGGCACCATTATCTCAGTATCAAGGGTATTTTACTGAAATGCTATGGCAACATTTTAAAACTGCCATCCCATTTGTCAACACATATAATTAACAGAAAACTTAAAACAAAAGACACAAACCTTCTGCAGAATTGATAAACTTTTATTCAATATATTTGTACCTTTGGGTACTTCTGTTGCTATTTCATTGAAGAGTAAGTGCCATGTTTTGGTTTCATGGGTTTCAATGTTCCTGTCACTGGCTTGTTTGATTAGGGGTGTACTAAAACATATCTTTTTATGTCTGCTGACTTGCCAGTCAGCTAACTTTAGGTCACTCTGTGGCCTCCGCGTCCGCATGAACAACTTCTCCAAACTATAAGGCCTAGAGGCATGCTGTTTTTTAGAAGATACTTTATCTATTGAGGATGGAAAACTGTTCAAGGCATGCAAATCTGCGTGTTCATGTTTGCTAGAGCCATTACAAGGGAGGTACCCCTACCAAAAGTGTGAAAACACTTTATGAGTATTATGTCCACCCACTGGGGGGTGGACATATTATTTTTGCTTTTTCCGCCGTCCGGCGTCCCACTTGGTTTCCAAACATTTTAGGCAACAGTTCTTATCCTATCTTTACCAGATTTGGCATGCAGGTTTATTTGGTTAATAGCTTGTATGGGATTGCTTTTGGTGATGATAGCTGTATAGCTAACTGAGTAATAGCTACTTCTGAGTATCTCTTGGTTTCCAGACATTTTAAGGAATGGCAAAAGGCAAATGTGCTCTTATCTCCTAAACCTTGCAAGATAGAGCGATTTCGTCGAAATTTTCGACCCACAGGGTATCTAAGGAATGTACTCTTTGCAATTTTCAAAAATTTTCCCCTCCCCAAAAATGGCGGCCATTTTGAATTTTCGAATTTTTGCCAAAAATGGCAAAGCACAAATTTGCTTCTTTCTCCTTAACCGTGCGAGATAGAGCGATTTTGTCAAAATTTTCGACCCACAGGGTATCTAAGGAATGTACTCTTTGCAATTTTCAAAAAAATTTCCCCTCCCCAAAAATGGCGGCCATTTTGAATTTTCGAATTTTTGCCAAAAATGGCAAAACACAAATTTGCTTCTATCTCCTTAACCATGCAAGATAGAGCGATTTCGTCGAAATTTTGGACCCACAGGGTATCTGAGCAATGTACTCTTGGCAATTTCAAACAATTTTCCCCTCACCAAAAATGGCGGCCATTTTGAATTTTTGAATATTTGCCAAAAATGGCAAAACACAAAATTGCTTCTATCGCCTTAACCGTGCGAGATAGAGCAATTTCGTCGAAAGTTTCAACCCATAGGGTATCTGAGCATGGTACTCTTGGCAATTTTTAAAAAATTTTCTCCTCCCCAAAACTGGCGACCATTTTGAATTTTCGAATTTTTCCCAAAAATGGCAAAACACAAATTTGCTTCTATCTCCTTTACCGTGCGAGATAGACCGATTTCGTCGAAATTTTCGACCCACAGGGTATCTAAGGAATGGACTCTGCAATTTTCAAAAAATTTTCCCCTTCTCAAAAATGGCGGCCATTTTGAATTTCGAATTTTTGCCAAAAGTGGCAAACCACAAATTTGCTTCTATCTCCTTAACCGTGCGAGATAGAGCGATTTCGTTGAAATTTTCGATCCACAGGGTATCTAAGGAATGTAATCTTTGCAATTTTCAAAAAAAATTCCCATCCCCCAAAATGGCGGCCATTTTGAATTTTTGAATTTTTGCCAAAAATGGCAAAACACAAAATTGCTTCTATCTCCTTAACCGTGTGAGATAGAGGGATTTCGTCAAAATTTTCGACCCACAGGGTATCCTCGCAATGTACTCTTGGCAATTTTCAAAAAATTTCCTCTTCCCACATATGGCGGCCATTTTGAATTTTAGAATTTTTGCCCAAAATGGCAAAACACAAATTTGCTTCTATCTCCTTAACCATGCGAGATAGAGCGATTTCGTTGAATTATCAAGCAACAGGGTATTTGACCAATGTACTCTTGGCAATTTTCAAAAAATTTTCCCCTCCCCACATATGGCGGCCATTTTGAATTTTAGAATTTTTGCCCAAAATGGCAAAACACAAATTTGCTTCTATCTCCTTAACCATGCGAGATAGAGTGATTTCGTTGAATTATCAAGCAACAGGGTATTTGACCAATGTACTCTTGGCAATTTTCAAAAAATTTTCCCCTCCCCAAAAATGGCGGCCTTTTTGAATTTTCGAATTTTTCCCAAAAATGGCAAAACACAAAATTGCTTCTATCTCCTTAACCGTGTGAGATAGAGGGATTTCGTCAAACTTTTCGACCCACAGGGTATCTGAGCAATGTACTCTTGGCAATTTCAAAAAAATTTCCTCTTCTCACATATGGCGGCCATTTTGAATTTTAGAATTTTTGCCCAAAATGGCAAAACACAAAATTGCTTCTATCTCCTTAACCATGCGAGATAGAGCGATTTCGTCGAAATTTTCGACCCACAGGATATCTAGGAAATGTACTTTTGGCAATTTTCAAAAAATTTTCCCCTCCCCACATATGGCGGCCATTTTGAATTTTCGAATTTTTGCCCAAAATGGAAAAACACAAATTTGCCTTAACCGTGCAAAATAGAGTTATTTCGGTGAAATTTTCGACCCATAGGGTATCTAAGAAATGTACTCTTGGCAATTTTCAAAAAATTTTCCCCTTCCCAAAAATGGCGGCCATTTTGAATTTTCAAATTTTGGCCAAAAATAGAAAAACAGAAATTTGCTTCTATCTTCTTAACCGTGCAAGATAGAGTGATTTCGTCAAAATTTTCAACCCAACCAATGCAAAAAGGCATGAAGCTGAAATAATTTACATGTACACTAATAAATATTTAACCATCATTGATATATTTCACAAATGAAACAGGGTCTTGTAAGACTACTGTACAATTTTGGCAAAAGGTTCATGGGGTGGACATTATACATGATAATGTGTGTTCTTCTATGCTATCCTCTTTCTATTCATATGTGGCAGGGCGTCCTATTTCTAGTTATGACAATTTATTATGTCCACCCCACTGGGGGGTGGACATACCGGTATTATTTTTGCTTTTTCCGGCGTCCCACTTGGTTTCCAGACATTTTAGGCAACAGTTCTTATCCTATCTTTACCAAATTTGGCATGCAGGTTTATTTGGTTAATAGCTTGTATGGGATTGCTTTTGGTGATGATAGCTCTATAGCTAACTGAGTAATAGCTACTTTGCTACTTTTGAGTAGCTCTTTGGTTTCCAGACATTTTAAGGAATGCTATTAAGCCTAGCTTTCTGAAATTTGGTATGGAGGTTCATTGGGTTAATAGCTTGTATGGGATTGCTTTTGGGGGGAATTGCTTCATAGATGAGTGAGTAATTAATTAAATAAATGAGTAATTAGCTATTTTGAATACTGAAAAAGGCAAATGTGCTCATATCTCCTAAACCGTGCGAGATAGAGCGATTTCGTCGAAATTTTCGACCCACAGGGTATCTAAGGAATGTACTCTTCGCAATTTTCAAAAAATGTTCCCCTCCCCAAAAATGGCGGCCATTTTGAATTTTTGCCAAAAATGGCAAAACACAAATTTGCTTCTATCTCCTTAACCGTGCGAGATAGAGCGATTTCGTCGAAATTTTCGACCCACAGGGTATCTAAGGAATGTACTCTTCGCAATTTTCAAAAAATGTTCCCCTCCCCAAAAATGGCGGCCATTTTGAATTTTTGCCAAAAATGGCAAAACACAAATTTGCTTCTATCTCCTTAACCGTGCGAGATAGAGCGATTTCGTCGAAATTTTCGACCCACAGGGTATCTAAGGAATGTACTCTTCGCAATTTTCAAAAAATGTTCCCCTCCCCAAAAATGGCGGCCATTTTGAATTTTTGCCAAAAATGGCAAAACACAAATTTGCTTCTATCTCCTTAACCGTGCGAGATAGAGCGATTTCGTCGAAATTTTCGATCCACAGGGTATCTAAGGAATGTACTCTTCGCAATTTTCAAAAAATTTTCCCCTCCCCAAAAATGGCGGCCATTTTGAATTTTCGAATTTTGGCCAAAAATGGCAAAACACAAATTTGGTTCTATCTCCTTAACCGTGCGAGATAGAGCGATTTCGTCGAAATTTTCGACCCACAGGGTATCTAAGGAATGTACTCTTTGCAATTTTCAAAAAATTTTCCCCTCCCAAAAAATGGCGGCCATTTTGAATTTTCGAATTTTTGCCAAAAATGGCAAAACACAAATTTGCTTCTATCTCCTTAACCGTGCGAGATAGAGCGATTTCGTCAAAATTTTCGACCCACAGGGTATCTGAGCAATGTACTCTTGGCAATTTCAAACAATTTTCCCCTCACCAAAAATGGCGGCCATTTTGAATTTTTGAATATTTGCCAAAAATGGCAAAACACAAAATTGCTTCTATCGCCTTAACCGTGCGAGATAGAGCAATTTCGTCGAAAGTTTCAACCCATAGGGTATCTGAGCATGGTACTCTTGGCAATTTTTAAAAAATTTTCTCCTCCCCAAAACTGGCGACCATTTTGAATTTTCGAATTTTTCCCAAAAATGGCAAAACACAAATTTGCTTCTATCTCCTTTACCGTGCGAGATAGACCGATTTCGTCGAAATTTTCGACCCACAGGGTATCTAAGGAATGGACTCTGCAATTTTCAAAAAATTTTCCCCTTCTCAAAAATGGCGGCCATTTTGAATTTCGAATTTTTGCCAAAAGTGGCAAACCACAAATTTGCTTCTATCTCCTTAACCGTGCGAGATAGAGCGATTTCGTTGAAATTTTCGATCCACAGGGTATCTAAGGAATGTAATCTTTGCAATTTTCAAAAAAAATTCCCATCCCCCAAAATGGCGGCCATTTTGAATTTTTGAATTTTTGCCAAAAATGGCAAAACACAAAATTGCTTCTATCTCCTTAACCGTGTGAGATAGAGGGATTTCGTCAAAATTTTCGACCCACAGGGTATCCTCGCAATGTACTCTTGGCAATTTTCAAAAAATTTCCTCTTCCCACATATGGCGGCCATTTTGAATTTTAGAATTTTTGCCCAAAATGGCAAAACACAAATTTGCTTCTATCTCCTTAACCATGCGAGATAGAGCGATTTCGTTGAATTATCAAGCAACAGGGTATTTGACCAATGTACTCTTGGCAATTTTCAAAAAATTTTCCCCTCCCCACATATGGCGGCCATTTTGAATTTTAGAATTTTTGCCCAAAATGGCAAAACACAAATTTGCTTCTATCTCCTTAACCATGCGAGATAGAGTGATTTCGTTGAATTATCAAGCAACAGGGTATTTGACCAATGTACTCTTGGCAATTTTCAAAAAATTTTCCCCTCCCCAAAAATGGCGGCCTTTTTGAATTTTCGAATTTTTCCCAAAAATGGCAAAACACAAAATTGCTTCTATCTCCTTAACCGTGTGAGATAGAGGGATTTCGTCAAACTTTTCGACCCACAGGGTATCTGAGCAATGTACTCTTGGCAATTTCAAAAAAATTTCCTCTTCTCACATATGGCGGCCATTTTGAATTTTAGAATTTTTGCCCAAAATGGCAAAACACAAAATTGCTTCTATCTCCTTAACCATGCGAGATAGAGCGATTTCGTCGAAATTTTCGACCCACAGGATATCTAGGAAATGTACTTTTGGCAATTTTCAAAAAATTTTCCCCTCCCCACATATGGCGGCCATTTTGAATTTTCGAATTTTTGCCCAAAATGGAAAAACACAAATTTGCCTTAACCGTGCAAAATAGAGTTATTTCGGTGAAATTTTCGACCCATAGGGTATCTAAGAAATGTACTCTTGGCAATTTTCAAAAAATTTTCCCCTTCCCAAAAATGGCGGCCATTTTGAATTTTCAAATTTTGGCCAAAAATAGAAAAACAGAAATTTGCTTCTATCTTCTTAACCGTGCAAGATAGAGTGATTTCGTCAAAATTTTCAACCCAACCAATGCAAAAAGGCATGAAGCTGAAATAATTTACATGTACACTAATAAATATTTAACCATCATTGATATATTTCACAAATGAAACAGGGTCTTGTAAGACTACTGTACAATTTTGGCAAAAGGTTCATGGGGTGGACATTATACATGATAATGTGTGTTCTTCTATGCTATCCTCTTTCTATTCATATGTGGCAGGGCGTCCTATTTCTAGTTATGACAATTTATTATGTCCACCCCACTGGGGGGTGGACATACCGGTATTATTTTTGCTTTTTCCGGCGTCCCACTTGGTTTCCAGACATTTTAGGCAACAGTTCTTATCCTATCTTTACCAAATTTGGCATGCAGGTTTATTTGGTTAATAGCTTGTATGGGATTGCTTTTGGTGATGATAGCTCTATAGCTAACTGAGTAATAGCTACTTTGCTACTTTTGAGTAGCTCTTTGGTTTCCAGACATTTTAAGGAATGCTATTAAGCCTAGCTTTCTGAAATTTGGTATGGAGGTTCATTGGGTTAATAGCTTGTATGGGATTGCTTTTGGGGGGAATTGCTTCATAGATGAGTGAGTAATTAATTAAATAAATGAGTAATTAGCTATTTTGAATACTGAAAAAGGCAAATGTGCTCATATCTCCTAAACCGTGCGAGATAGAGCGATTTCGTCGAAATTTTCGACCCACAGGGTATCTAAGGAATGTACTCTTCGCAATTTTCAAAAAATGTTCCCCTCCCCAAAAATGGCGGCCATTTTGAATTTTTGCCAAAAATGGCAAAACACAAATTTGCTTCTATCTCCTTAACCGTGCGAGATAGAGCGATTTCGTCGAAATTTTCGACCCACAGGGTATCTAAGGAATGTACTCTTCGCAATTTTCAAAAAATGTTCCCCTCCCCAAAAATGGCGGCCATTTTGAATTTTTGCCAAAAATGGCAAAACACAAATTTGCTTCTATCTCCTTAACCGTGCGAGATAGAGCGATTTCGTCGAAATTTTCGACCCACAGGGTATCTAAGGAATGTACTCTTCGCAATTTTCAAAAAATGTTCCCCTCCCCAAAAATGGCGGCCATTTTGAATTTTTGCCAAAAATGGCAAAACACAAATTTGCTTCTATCTCCTTAACCGTGCGAGATAGAGCGATTTCGTCGAAATTTTCGATCCACAGGGTATCTAAGGAATGTACTCTTCGCAATTTTCAAAAAATTTTCCCCTCCCCAAAAATGGCGGCCATTTTGAATTTTCGAATTTTGGCCAAAAATGGCAAAACACAAATTTGGTTCTATCTCCTTAACCGTGCGAGATAGAGCGATTTCGTCGAAATTTTCGACCCACAGGGTATCTAAGGAATGTACTCTTTGCAATTTTCAAAAAATTTTCCCCTCCCAAAAAATGGCGGCCATTTTGAATTTTCGAATTTTTGCCAAAAATGGCAAAACACAAATTTGCTTCTATCTCCTTAACCGTGCGAGATAGAGCGATTTCGTCAAAATTTTCGACCCACAGGGTATCTAAAGAATGTACTCTTTGCAATTTTCAAAAAATTTTCCCCTTCCCAAAAATGGCGGCCATTTTGAATTTTCAAATTTTTGCCAAAAATGGCAAAACACAAATTTGCTTCTATCTCCTTAACCGTGCGAGATAGAGCGATTTCGTCGAAATTTTCGACCCACAGGGTATCTAAGCAATGTAATCTTTGCAATTTTCAAAAAATTTTCCCCTCCCCAAAAATGGCGGCCATTTTGAAATTTCGAATTTTTGCCCAAAATGGCAAAACACAAATTTCCTTCTATCGCCTTAACCGTGCGAGATAGAGCGATTTCGTCGAAATTTTCGACCCACAGGGTATCTAAGGAATGTACTCTTTTACAATTTTCCAAAAATTTTCCCCTCCCCAAAAATGGTGGCCATTTTGAATTTTCGCCAAAAATGGCAAAACACAAATTTGCTTCTATCTCCTTAACCGTGCGAGATAGAGCGATTTCGTCAAAATTTTCGACCCACAGGGTATCTAAAGAATGTACTCTTTGCAATTTTCAAAAAATTTTCCCCTCCCCAAAAATGGCGGCCATTTTGAATTTTCAAATTTTTGCCAAAAATGGCAAAACACAAATTTGCTTCTATCTCCTTAACCGTGCGAGATAGAGCGATTTCATCGAAATTTTCAACCCATAGGGTATCTAACAAATGTACTCTTGCCAATTATTGTACAGTCAAATTTCTGAAATTTGATGTTTTTTACAAACTGCACATGTAGTATTGTACAAGTGATTTTCAAAAACTTTTCCTTTTCCCAAAAATGGCAGCCATTTTGAATTTTCAAATTTTTTTTTTTTTTTTTTTTTTTTTTTTTTATTGATCTTTTTTACCATCTTTAAGTACGACATAAGCAGGAAAAAAAAAAAAAAAACACAAAACAAAATATACAGTACATGACACAAATCAGATTTGATACTGAGCATGATATGACAAAAATACACAATATACAATAGTACAACAAAAACAGATTTGAAAGTTTACAAAATAATCACTTAATAGTAAATATTACAGTAGAATAGTAAGACATATATAGCATTCAACAAGAAGCAATTGTGTTAAAAAAAGAGGAGAGGGCAGCGGCTATTCAACCAAAGGTTTCCATGTTTCCCATTTTTTTTGAAATTCACAAAGCTTATCTTTAAAAATTGCCAGGAGCTTCTCTTCTTTATAAAATTCTTTCAGTCTAGTGATAAGTCCATCCAAGTAAAGACTTGTATTGCTTTTTATGCAGTCAAAAATGTATTTTTTTGTTAAAAGAATTAAGAAATTTACAGGAATTGTATTTTGATGGAATAATAGTTGGCCCAACATGATATCAAAATTGCTTAAGTGCAAATTGAAATTTATATTTTCTTTGACATGATTTTGAATTTTTCCCCAAAAAACTTTAACACTTGGGCATTCAGTAAAAATGTGTGTCAATGTTTCAGTAGCATCTTTGCATTTTCGACAAATAGGAGATGGAGTAATTCCTATTTTATTTAAATTTTTGCCAAAAATAGAAAAACAGGAATTTGCTTTTATCTTCTTAACCGTGCAAGATAGAGTGATTTCATCAAAATTTTCGAGCCAACCAATGCAAAAAGGCATGAAGCTGAAATAATTTACATCTACACTAATAAATATTTAAGCATCATTGATATATTTTACAAATGAAACAGGGTCTTGTAAGACTACTGTACAATTTTGGCAAAAGGTTCATGGGGTGGACATTACACATGATGATGTGTGTTCTTCTATGCTATCCTGTTTCTATTCGCATCTACTATCAACAGGGCGTCCTATTTCTAGTTTCAACTTATTTCATTGAGAATTTTTGCTCAATAATTCTAAAAGAATATGTGTAAATATGGCTACAGTGATATTTTGAAAGTAAACAGTACCAATATCTCTATGTATATTTTATCTTCAGACAAATATCTAGAATTATGGAGTCAGATGATGATAATGGGCCCATTATACGGACACCCCGAACTCCCAAAGGTGTGGACTATTCAAATTACGAAGATGCTGTTTTAAGAATAGACTGTGCTCCATTCTGGAGGCGAATGGGTTTACAGCGTTGCTTTGCATCACCACGGGATGTGTGGTTTGTGAAGGATATCTGTGGGGTTATCTGCATGATCTTCACTTGGCTTTTACTTGTTTATGCTGAATTTGTGGTCTTCTATGTGATGTTGCTGCCCTATCCTAATCCATTATATAGTCTAGTGAATGGAGTTATCTTCCAGTGTGGTGTGACACTAGCGCTGTGCTCACATGCCAAGGCCATGTTGACAGATCCGGTAAGTTATGCTTCTGTTTTGAAGTTAACATGGTCAACACTGGTGTTGGCCAATTTATATGCCAGTGGTTGATTAGCTATCAGTTATGTGCAGTATTTTATGGTTTAATGAGTTAGTATTATTGATGGATCGGTAGCCCCATAGCTAGATCAAGAGCATTTGAGGGAAATTTTATATCCACCATCGTGCTTGTCAAGTTGTTAACACATATAATGGACAGAAATTGGAAACAAACACCAAATCCGAAGAAATAGCTAACTTTTATCCCACATTTCTGTACATTTAAGGACTTTTAGTGCAATTTCATTAAGAGGAAATGACCATGTTTTGGTTTCAAACATTCCACAGCCTGTCAGTGGCCAATTTGATTGGGGTTGTACTAAAATTCAGAATACTGGAATTCTAACAGTTTTGCATTGGTGTTCTCTCGATGTACAAATTTTTGGTGCTGGCCAATCCCTATCTAGGATACAGCCCAATAAATATCCAGGATGAACTGTTTATTGATCCTGTATACATTTGGTCAGTCGGGTTGTTTCAGAACATTTGGAGGACACTACAACCTTTCTGAAAGGCACATCTTTTCTGAAAAAAGGAGATTTTACTTATAAAACATGTTTGCTCAAATTTAGTGAAGAAACCTGATTCTTCTCTAATAACAGAAAAATATGCTACCTATGGGCCGAGAGTCCCATTAGCTACAGACGACAATATGAAGATGGTGGGCCAGTGGTTGACCACCAACTTTTTTATGTGACAATAATAATGGTTTCTCAGTGATGCATACAGAACTAATGATAAAACAATTCATGAGAGTAATATTAGTTTAAAGAAGTTTAGAGTGCAATATCAGAAATATTATGTCCAATTATTTTGTTATTGGTTGGCCACCAGTGGCTGTCTGCTTTTCATGTTGCCAGTGAACCACCGATGCATCACCAATGGCAGATCTTAAAATTTCTTGCAATAAATCCTAAAACAGCAACTTTTACAAAGAAATAATTATAACAATTGAATCCAAGCAAAGGCAACTCTTGTGCAAGGTCTGTTGTCATCTGTTGCCACCAAAGGACCATATAAAGATTAGCATCAGAGATGTCCCCCCAACTCGGGGAAACGGTTTTTGACACCATGAGATATAAAAGAAGTGAAACAGTACAAACTTCTGGAGACTTTCAGAGCAAACAGTGTCAATTTTGTAAAGGTCCAAATAATGTTTAAGTAGAGAAAATAATGTTTAAGAAAGAAAATGTGTATAAAGAAAAAATATTAAAACAAGACATTTCAACAGCAAGATGACAGCATTAATCAGAAAACGAAGAAAATATGAAGCTGTAAAATTTATTAATTGTATCCCCGGACGAAAGTCCCCCCTTGACCTTCAATTTCAAGGTCACTGCCTCACTGGTGGCCCGTAAAAGTAAGATTTTGGCCATTTTTTCACATTTGGCCCAGTTCTCAACTTCTCATATATAGAAAGTTAGATCATCATATGGGTGGTTGTATAATGCATATATATGTCCTCTGTAAGCATGCAGAAATTTTACTTTGAAGCTCTTCATTGAAGGTCATCCACAGGCCGCCAGAGTACCTGACCGAGGCCATTTTTTGGCCTTTTTGGAGATATTTTCACATGCTGACTAATGCTGACTATATTGCATGGAAACTATTGAAAATGGCTTTGGAGGTTGAGTACATGATGGAGTACCAGCATCCAGTTTGTTGACCTTGGCTATTGTTGTATCCCCGGACGAAAGTCGGGGATACTTAGGATTCAGTACGGTCACGCCGCCGCCGCAGAGATTTCCTTTTGGACGCGATAACTTAAAAAATAATTTAGTTAGAACTTTCAAATTTGGTATGTGGGTAGATATGGGCAATGCCATGAACGCTATTGTTTTGTGACCTTGACCTTCAATCTCAAGGTCACTGGTGGTCACTTAAAGGTCAGATTTTGGCCATTTTTTCACTTTTTGGCCCAGTTCTCATATACAGAAAGTGAGATCATCCTATGGCTGGTATATATAATACATATATATGTCCTCTGTAAGCATGCAGAAATTTGACCTTGAAGCTCTTCATTGAAGGTCATCCACTGACCGCCAAAGTACCTGACCTAGGCTCATTTTTGGCCTTTTTGGAGATATTTTCACACTTAACTCATATACAGAAAGTCAGATCATCCTATGGCTGGTATATATAATACATATATATGTCCTCTGTAAGCATGCAGAAATTTGACCTTGAAGCTCTTCATTAAAGGTCATCCACTGACCGCCAAAGTACCTGACCGAGGGTCATTTTTGGCATATTTGGAGATATTTTCACTTAATGCTGACTACATTGCATGGAAACTATTGAAAATGGCTTTGGAGGTTGAGTACATGATGGAGTACCCGCATGCAGGCTTACCGGTTACAGATCTTCATTTAAGGTCGTCCACTGACCGCCAAAGTACCTGACCGGGGATCATTTTTGGCCCTCTATTTGTTTGTTTGTTTGTGAACAAGATAACTCAAAAACTGACAGATGAATTTTGATGAAATTTTCAGGATGTGTCCAAAATGGTAAAAGGAAGATATTATTAAATTTTGGGAGTGATCCAGATCACTGTCTGGATCTTCTGGATCCATGAAATTTAATTTTTAAAGACCGATAACTCAAAAACTTATGGGTGCATTTTGATAAAATTTTCAGGTAATGTCTTTAATGAGACGAGGAACAAGTGGGAGTGATCTGGATCATCTGGATCCAGGCTGCCAGATGTGTTTGTGTACAGTATAGCTCAAAAAGTTATGGATGGATTTTGATGGAATTTTCAGGATATGTCTGAAAAGGTAAAAGGATGAAATGGTTGAATTTTGGAAGTGATCCGGATCACTATATGGATCTTCTGGATCCATGAAATGTAATTTTTAAAGATAGATACCTCAAAAGTTATGGATGGATTGTGATGACATTTTCAGCAAATGACCTAAATGGTACAAGGAACGAGTGATTACATTTTTGGAGTGATCTGGATCACTGTCTGGATCATCTGGATCCAGGCTGCCAGATGTGTTTGTGTACAGTATAGCTCAAAAAGTCATAGGTGGATTTTGATGAAATTTTCAGGAAATGTCCTAAATGGGACAAGGAACAAGTGATTAGATTTTGGGAGTGATCTGGATCATCTGGATCCAGGCTGCCAGATGTTTTGTGTACAAGATAAATAAAAAACTTATGGACGGATTTTGATGAAATTTACAGGATATGTCTGAAAAGGTAAAAGGATGAAATGATTTTGGAAGTGATCCGGATCACTATATGGATCTTCTGGATCCATGAAATGTAATTTTTAAAGACAGATACCTCAAAAAGTTATGGATGGATTGTGATGACATTTTCAGCAAATGACCTAAATGGTGCGAGGAACAAGTGATTAGATTTTGAGAGTGATCTGGATCACTGTCTGGATCATCTGGTCCAGGCTGCCAGATGTTTTGTGTACAAGATAAATCAAAAACTTATGGACGGATTTTGATGATATTTACAGGATATGTCTGAAAACGTAAAAGGATGAAATGATTGAATTTTGGAAGTGATCCGGATCACTATATGGATCTTCTGGATCCATGAAATGTAATTTTTAAAGACAGATACCTCAAAAAGTTATGGATGGATTGTGATGACATTTTCAGCAAATGACCTAAATGGTGCGAGGAACAAGTGATTACATTTTGAGAGTGATCTGGATCACTGTCTGGATCATCTGGATCCAGGCTGCCAGATGTGTTTGTGTACAATGTAGCTGAAAAACTTATTGACGGATTTTGATGAAATTTTCAGGATATGTCTGAAAAGGTAACAGGATGAAATGATTGAATTTTGGAAGTGATCCGGATCACTATATTGATCTTCTGGAACCATGAAATGTAATTTTTAAAGACAGATACCTCAAAAAGTTATGGATGGATTGTGATGACAATTTCAGCAAATGACCTAAATGGTACAAGGAACAAGTGATTACATTTTGGAGTGATCTGGATCATCTGGACCCAGGCTGCAACAGAATTTTAGGATGAATTTTGATGATATTTTTAGGATATGTTACAAATGGTAAAAGGAAAAAATGGTTTAATTTTGCGAGTGATCTGGACCACTGTCTGGATCTTCTGGATCCATGAAATATAATTTTTAAAGACAAATAGCTCAAAAAGTCATGGGTGGATTTTGATGAAATTTTCAGGAAATGTCCTAAATGGGACAAGGAACAAATGATTAGATTTTGGGAGTGATCTGGATCACTGTCTGGATCATGTGGATCCAGGCTGCCAGATGTGTTTGTGTACAAGATAAATCAAAAACTTATGGACGGATTTTGATGAAATTTTCAGGATATGTCTGAAAAGGTAAAAGGATGAAATGATTGAATTTTGGAAGTGATCCGGATCACTATATGAATCTTCTGGATCCATGAAATGTAATTTTTAAAGACAGATATAAGTGAAAGAACTAGTGATTAGATTTTGAGAGTAATCTGGTACTATGGAGAATCCTGACCTGGTGCTCCAGGAAACAGGCTCAAGACCGAAACTATGTCCCATCCGGGGATACACTGCGTCGAGACGCAATCTCTAGTTTTCAAGGTCACCTTAAAATGACTCAAAATGGTCCCTTTTACTGCAAAAATATATACATATAAGATTGGGACGCCATATACCTCCTTTATTATTGACTGTATAACTTACTGGTTCAAATTGGTTATCTCTAGATGGCCCGCTGGACAGGAGATTATATATGGCATAGGTCCATACCTAAATGAGTAATAGCACTGGTAGCTACTTTGAGTAAAGTGCTTATAACTCAAAAATGACTGTATTTACAACATTTTGGTAAAATATGATGTTCAGCTACTTACTCCTACAAGTACAAGGTGGTAACTTTTTCAGAGGTCTGTCTCAATAGCTATGTGAGTAATAGCTATAAAGGCTGGGGTTATAGTCGTCCGTCTGGGCGTCTAGGTTTTGGGGGGTATCCGGTAACAACTGGCAACACTTTTAAGATTTTCAAGTCTTAAAGTTTGTGGGTGTTGCACAGACAGAACCCCTGCACGGATTTTTTACCTTAAGAGGATCTAGAGCTGATTAGGTTTTGGGGGGTATCTGGTAACAACTGTTGCCATGGCAACACTTTAAAGATTTTCGGGTCTTAAAGTTTGTCGGTGTTGCACAGCCTAAACCCCTGCATGGATTTTCACCAAACTTTCAGGACATATTTACCCCAAAATGATCTAGAGCTGATTTGGTTTTGGTGGGTATCCGTTACCACTATTGCCATGGCAACACTTTTAAGATTTTCGGGTCTTTAATTTGTGGGTGTTCCACAGCCTAAACCCCTGTACAGATTTTCACCAAATTTTCAGGACATTTTTACCCAAAGAGGATCTACTGCTGATTAGGTTTTGGTGGATATCTGGCTACCACTGTTGCCATGGCAACACTTTTAAGATTTTCGGGTCTTAAACTTTGTAGGTGTTCCACAGCCTAAACCCTGTATGGATTTTCACCAAATTTTCATGATATGTTTACCCCAAGTGGATCTAGAGCTGATTAGGTTTTGAGGGGTATCCAGGTACCACTATTGCCATGGCAGCACTTTTAAAATTTTCGGATCTTAAAGTTTGTTCTAAAATCTTTAATGTTTTCTGTAACCTAAAATATTGCAGGTAGCTTCATCAGATTTGTGCAAAATGTAAATGGATAGGAAAGCTTGCCCAAGAGTAATTGTGTCCTTGTTTTGGAAACAAAATGGCCACCATATCACATTTTTAATGCCAAATAGGAGGATCATCATATCAAAAAGGCCTTATATCTCCCTTACAATTGTTTCTTTGGCTTCAAAATATGAAATCTACTTGTAAGAAATCATGGCCTGTGAATCTTATGTAGAACATCTCGTGGGTTCTCTATACTTCTTACAACAGAAGTTGTTCCTAAGATTTTCCCAAATCTCAATGTGGTTGGCCATTTAATTGTACCTGCGGGCTGGGGTTCTTGCCTGCCGAGGTTGGCTATTTTTAACCATGACCAAAATGAGTAAATGAAATTTTTCTTCATAGCTGTTACAGTTACAATAATTTTGTCAAATATGTTGTTCAGCTACTTTTTGATGCACAGTGTCATGGCAAATTTTCAGAGCTGTAGGTCCATAGCTAACTGAGTAATAGCTACTTTGACAGTTCACTATTGCGTAAATCACATATAGCTGGAAATCTGTTGCACCTATCCTTACCAAGGTTTCAAGATATCTTCCCTGCTATGAAATCTTGCCTGGCTAACGTTGGTCCAGTTTGTTAAATTTGGTTAATTGCTGTGGCCACGAATTTGAAAATCTGAGGTGACCAAACTTAAAGGAGCCTATATCTCCCTTATTATTGGTCATAGAGGTTTTGGGTGTGAAGACAATTTATAGGAAATCATGTGCCCCGAATCTGCTTGTCACATTTTTACATAAACCTCATTTATTTCTCATTCATTTTTTAAGAATTCTTCACCCAATTTGAAGAGAATGTTTATGGCTGGGAAAACATGCCTGTAGAAAATTTTGGCCTCATTTTGAATAAACAAAATGGCCACCATAGCCAATTATTCATCACTCATTAAGGTGTTCAAAAACTTAATATTGCAGTTAGCTCCATCATATTTGCGCAAAATGTATAGGGGTTCAAAATGTGAAAACAACTTATAGGAAATCATGGCCCATGAGTCTTTTGTATGACATTGATTCCTGCTTTTAGTTCATGTGGGAAAATCATACTGAAAAGGCCTTACGTTTCCCTTATTTTTGGTCCTAGTGCTTGGAAATGCAGAAACATCCTGTAGGAAGTCAATGTCAATCTTTTGTAAGTGCTAAATTTGACCTTTGACCCCTACTTCAAGGTCAGTTTTGATCATCACACTAAAAGGGTCTTGTATCTCTCTTGTTATTGGTTCTAGGCTTTGAAATGTGAAAACAACTTGTAGGAAATCATTGCCTGTGACCCCAGATTTAAGGCCAAGTAGGGTCATCATACTATAAAGGCCTTATACCTTCCTCATTATTGGTCATAAGGCTTGGAAATGTGAAAAAAAGCTTATAGAATCCATCAGCTGCAAGTCTTCTACGAGTGTCAAATTTGGCCTTTAACTCCTTCTTCAAGGTCAGGTGGGGTCATCACACTAATAAAAGGCCTAATATCTCTTATATTTCTTTTGCACAAATGTATATGGCTAAGAAAATTTGCCTATGAGTAATTTTGGCCTCATTGGCTGCCATATCACATCTCTAACGATGAATGGGTGTCATCATATTAAAAATACCTTATATCTCCCTTATCATTGATCCCAGGGATTCAGAATGTGACAACAACTTGTAGGGAATTATGGCCTGCGAATGTTTTGCAATTGTCAAGTTTGACCTTTGACCCTGCTACAAGGTCAAGGTGGGGTCTTCATATTGAAAAGGCCTTATATCTAATTGACCAATACTAGTTTTCATCAAATAAAAACCTCTCGTGTTTTAAATGTCCTTCAAAATGATGCATGGAATGAATCATGGCCTTGACCCAAATGGTAAATGACTAAATGTGATATTAACTGTTTACAGTACAGAAGCTTTAGTAACTTCTGGCAGACCTATGCTAGTGCTTAACAAGTTTGACATCTAATCAGAGGCTGTCATCTCCGTTTAACTCCCACATTGACAAGTGACAGTGCTGAGGGCCTGTTCCAATATCACCCTGGATGTTGAACGGGACATAAAACCTTGACCTTTAGCAACTACTAGGAGTACAGGTTCTCTACGTTTGTAATTAACCCTTGTGATATGGAACTGCAATGAATTAACAGTGACATTCAAGTGAATAAATCCCATCAGATAAATAAATGAGTGCATTAGAAAGTCCTAAACTGTTCAAACTACTTGTTTTGTGATATCTTCAGTTTTTAAAAGTCATTTTAAACTCGGAAGAATATTGAATATGAAAATCAGTTTAATGTGGTGACACCAAATTTCTCTAATTCTACTTAGCATACATTCAAGATACCAGGATGAATTTCAATGGAACTGGCCCTCTTGTGACCTTTACTTCTATTAAAATAACCCCAAGAATTCTGCTAATCGGGTAACCTACTTAAAGGGTTTTGTTTGGCCTGTATTAATTATTATGTATTTTGTTTTGGGATGAAAAGCAAAAGCAGCATTTAAATTGTCCAAGGTTACTAAAGATGGCATTTGTCATCTGTTTTTGTGTAACCTTTTTGAGAGTTAAGCCTGTACATAGAAGTTTAATGTAAGTATCACATGATAAGTGAAACATGAATAAAAAACAAGAAAAAGAGAAAATGACATTTGAAACCTTGAAATACTGTTTTGACAGCTCCTGATTTAAAAGATTCAACGATTTGTGACATTCTTAGCAAGTGTATTTTGGATATGCTGGAGTTTGCGCATGTTAAAACTGGACAGACTTATGAAGAGAGAATTGCAATAGTCAGATTACTCACCAAGACATTTGCCACCAGGATAGCAGCCTCATCTGTCACTGTCTAACCTACCTGAGATCATGCATTTGAAGAAAATGAGTCTTAAAAATTTAGCGGACATGATCAGCAAAGGAAAAACTTGTATCAAGGCAGACACCAGGGTTCCAACAATTGTTAGATGTGTGAAGTTAGCAAATATTCTGACAGGGTGGTGGGAATCAAATTTCTTGAGCTGAGTATCACAACCAAAGGTTATGAACACTAGTTGTGTCTAGGTTTAATTTTAGCCTACTAGGTGACATCTATTCTTGAACATTCTAAAGACAAGGTATGAGAGATATGAGCAAATAACTGGGTGTCATCGGCAAAAACGTGAAATTTGATGTCATTATGACTTCCAATAATCTTACTCAAAGGAGTGGTGTATAAGGAGAACAAGAGGGGTCCAAGATTAAGCTTTGTGAGACACAAAACATGAGCTTTTTGCAATTCAGAAAGGATTGACCCAATTTTTAGTTGTACACATGTACTGTAATTTTATTTGCTTAGAATGATAACAGATTAAGCACTTCAAGTTCAAGGCCATGCTACACACACCAAGCAATGATTTAAGGCAGTCATTGAGAAGAGTATCGGGTCAGTTGTGTCAAAAGCAGCTGAAAGATCAAGTAAGAAAAGTGGGCTCACCATGTGACAGAGATGGATCTTATTTTTTTATATGCAGTAAGGCAGTCTCAGTTGAATGTACAGTTTTATATGCAGATTGGTGAGGATTGTCAAGATTGGGGCTATTGATATGTTCCAAGAGCTGTCTGATGGTTCCTATTGATTCAGAGAATTTTTCCAAACAAACTTTTTTGTATTGACTTGTGCCATTTCATTCATATTTTTAATTACAACCTAAAAATGTCATGTGCATCATGAGAAAATAAAAATGTATTCTTATAGAGTTTCTGCTCATTCTTGTTGCATTAAATTCCATGCAGAAGTAGCAGAGGAATCACGAGATAAAAATTTAAAGTTTTGTATGTGCTCTGGTTGCCTCGAAAAAAGACGGTCATTTTGCATTCTTTCTTTAAAGATAGATTTGTTTCACTTATAAAGTCTTAGATAATGGTGAATAATAAAATTAATACATCCCTTTTTAGACATATATGAAAAAAAAATATACCACTCCTGCAAATGTAGAATATAATACTTGTGCTACCAAGCCGTACAATATTGTTATCTTCATTCGTCATATATATTTTTGTATATATCATTTAGAAAGTTTAAGTCAGTAGGATACACCCATAGATTCTACCTCACCTATTGTCCTTGATTACTTACAAGGTAATTATTAGCAAATGATGGTGGGTAATTAATCAGGTTTACAAGCCGTACAAAATATATTTACTGTTGGGCTATAATCTTGGATGTGACAGAAGTTTTGCTATATAGCCCTGTGTTATCAACTTGACTATATAAATAAAAGAAAGTGCATCAGAACATGCAAAAAAATATCTTCCAAACCATATATCTCTTGAGACATGCAAAGATTAAAATAATCAGTGATGAAGCTTGTATGTATCAGTACTTTGAGGGAACAATATTACCAGTCTCAATTGATTTGTTGTCAAATACTGAAGTACTGGACTGATAAAAGCTTCTGGTGATAAGAATAGAGTTTTATTCTTTATAACATTACAAATTCAGGATGCTGTTCGGATATTTATTGCAAGGAAAAAAACAAGTCTATTTTCATCTTTTCTGGCATTTCAGGATAAGGGGGAAAAGTAACATTGCATCTTGATATATGTTTCAGGCAAATTTAAAGATAGTGTTCTGTCTTGTTTGAGAAGTTTCTATGCATGTATGCCTTTATGGAGTAAAATTTGCAATATTAATGTCAGAAATTGATGCCGTTGAGAGCACAAGAGGCATGCGGAACTGAATCAATGTTTTCACCTGGACAGAATCACAAGGGCTGGAGTAAATATAATAGAAACAGTTGATCACTAGATACTCTTGTTAGTTACCTTGTGGATATCTTGTTATTCTATTGGGATAAACTTTAAAGGTGGGAAGGGCAGATCAAAAGTAATACAGTAAGAGTATCTTAATTAGTTTTTATTCGGCTGATATATTTATGTGGGTGTTAAGCATAAAATCTGGGCTATGAATGGCAGAACTTATTGATCTGTTTACTGGATAAATAGTATTGATAATTGGAGAAAATTACTATGTTATAATGAAAAAAACGTGTCAGTCTTTGTCAGATCAAGTTTTATATGTGTGCAGATTGAAACAACTTACAGAGGATGTTACAGAATGACGTATATTTTGGAAGTTTTCACTAAGAAATGAATGTTCTGAAAGTAATGTATTGTTACAAACCATGAACAACACATGAACAACGTAAAGTATTACAAAAATAATGTTCACTTATTGTTGAATTTGTATTGTGGATATGATACAGATATGTGGGCATGTTTACACTGGAATACTCAATCAATTACTTGTCTGAAGTGAATTATAGGATAATAAAGCCGAACTGAGGCTTGAGTCATGATATTTCTGTGCTCTAAGGTCTGCCTTTCTTTATGTGGTGTTATGAGGGATTAATGGTATTTGACAGTATTTTACAGTATGTGAATGTGGCATTTCTATATTAGTGAGTTTAAAGGAAGATTGGGGAATTTTGTGGGCACATGCAGATACTTGTACGTTAGTGACCTGTAATGTCATATTATTTACCTTGTTTTTATTTTTATGTGTACTGGTTGTACTTTATTGAACTTGTATATTTGCATTGGCTAGGCCCTAGTAGTTGTACACGGGTACTGTAAACCTGTGTTTGTTTTAGCTGAGGGGGGATTGATTTTTGTTATGTTCCAGTAAATTATTATGTTGGGCCTTTGATACCCTGGTGTAAATTATATTCTGATCAGGTAGCATAATGAAAATAAATAACTATAGTCGATTGATTTGGGTGGCTGATAAAGATACAACATATTACAAGGGGTAACTAGAAAGTACGAGAACAGACAGATATGTGAAGGGCTTTAGTGTAAAATGAATTTAATTAGGAATACTGGGGATAAAAAGACATTGTAACTTGTAACAAAAGACAGCTGAAAGCCTGGAGGTAATATGAATAAGCTCCAAATAATACAGACATAGTAGTGTGTATTTCTGGCTTCATTTACAGAGTTACAATATACCTCAGTTGTGTGTGGCATTTCTGGAAAATTTATTCTCAGAAAATTACTACAATACAGTTCTATTTGAAAGAACATGTTTAATTTGCACATGTCGATACTAACGTTAATTAGCGAGTAATTATCACCTCTAAATAATAATAATGTCTGGTATAGCAAACATGTCAGCTACAATGTATAGCTCTACCAGTGCCAACATTCGTTCTTCTGCCACTGCCAAGCATGAGCATCAATACCCAAATGTACAATTCCCCAATGGATACAACAGTAATTTACCTGCACCACACCTGTATGAAAATGAGGACTATGTCTACGAGCATGACCAGAAAAACCTTCGAGACTACAAGGACCGTATCTGGCTTTTCAACATGAACCGACTGTTGAGGAAACTCTGGATTCCATTGCCCAAGGACTACTGCAGTGCCTTATGGTGTGTGAAGGATGGCTTGGGATTTGCAGGTTCTGTGTTTACCTGGATGCTCATCCTCTTTGGGGAGATTGTCTTTGTGATCTTTGTACTCATTCCATTCCACAACACAACCTGGAGTGCCTTAAATGGAGTCTTCTCCATCCTGTGTGCCTTTTTGGGCTTTGTGGCCCACGTTAGGACCATGTTCACCGATCCTGTGAGTGGAATCCTGCCTTTTTATTACTGTATATCTGATTATTGGTCTTAATTATGTCTTAATTAGCAATTATTGGGGCTGTGAAAGAATATTTCAATGAGGGATGGGGTTAAATAAATATAATTCTCAGATTTCAATATTATACAGATAGTTTTTCCATAGTATTTGAAAGTATGTCAGATATAGTGAGGAAAAAAAAGATTTGTATTTATATTTAAAATATACCCTGATAAAGTATTTTGAAGTGTCGCATACTTTCAGTTTAAAATGCGTTCAATTTGCTATCTCTTCATGAAGTGATATTTGACATATTTAGTTTATAGTTACATATTAAAAATCATAAGAGGTCGTGGTGGTGCATTGGTAACACACTTGCCTCCCACATGTGAGATTGGAGTTCGAATCCCAGCACAACCTTAAGTGGGAAAGCTGGCAATTGCAGTTTACAGTACAGAACCTTGACCAACCATATGTACTGGTTTCCTCCACCCTTCTAAACCTGTCACAATATATATATATATATATATATATATATTTTTTTTTTTTTTTTTTTTTTATTTATTTATTACAGTCACATGCAAATAAAAATTTACTATAACAGCAATTGAAAATATCAATGTTTGCCCAGTCCCACAGGGCTTATAAGTGACTTTTAGCATATAAGTACTAGGTACAGATGTATGTGTTTTTCACTCAGATATTGGACTTTCACCAAGTCCTTTTGTCTTTTGTGTAATATATGGTTACTGTATGACTTTTGGAGAAACAACCAGCCCTGACAAAAGTTTGTTTTTTCAGAGTCTATCCCCCATACTCCAGATTGCTTGTGGTATAATGAACTCCTGTAAGTTTCCAATTTAAATTTAACTGTTCTGGTTACTGATGGATACAAATACATAGACTTGGAGCAAGTCTACTCAGATATCTATGCACAAAGAGAACCATAAAAATAACAATTAAAGCACAAGCTGATCTGGTTTTAGTGAAATAATTATGTTAAACAGATTGATAAATATCTAATTTTACTGTAAGATTATACTATTTGCAGATTTACTGTTATGCAGATAATGAATCAGTGATTTTTCAAAATGTAACACAGTGATTGTAAATTTTTCTACATCAGGGAGATTATCAAAATTTTGTATTTCCGTTTTAACATTGTTATACAACACCTCTTGGCTCATGATAAGCAATGCAGTTGTATAAAAAAATGAACCTCATCTTCAGTAGCATTACTATTAAAAATATATGTCCTTTCTTCTATATTTAGTTTTCTATACAATTTTGTGACTGGATCTTTTGTCAAATGAAATCTGCCAATTTTTATTCGCAATAGCAGAACTCCTGTTATAAATTGGGCCAAAGGTGACCTTTCGTATCATGGAAGATTATTTTGAAGATAGCTTTGAAGATAGTTATAACTAATATACAAAGGTACTAGGCATGAGGTAAAACACTAAATAAACCCAGTAACCCACTAAATATAGCTCATGAAGTTACAATAATGTACCAAGAAGTTAAATTCTGAGCAAATGTTCAATTACAGTTGAGCTTCTGCTTAAATGGGTGACCTGTTTTGTTACTATAACAAGACATATTCTGGAAAATGTATCTGTATTTAAACATTGAGAAAAGTATTTGTATTTAAATATATTTTGAATTCATGATTTAAACACCAATATATGATATATTAATAGATTAATATTTGGAATATAGAGTTTAAAAAAGGTCATCTTTTCAATTTAAATAAACTAATTTTTCAATAATCACATGAAATAATGGTGCAAAATGATCAAATTCTATAATGTTTCAAAGAAATTTTTTTAAAGAAATATTTTTTTTTAAGCTTTTGAAAGTTACTAAGCCTGCACTGCAGTTTGTGAATTCAGACTGATGGGTTGGCACAAATTTGGAAATCTGGCTGCAAATGTGGAACCCTGAGAACTCTGTTAATGATAAACAGTCTTGAAAACACACGGACAAATGTCTAATCTCAGTCCATTTGAAAGAAACTTGCAGTACATGTAATGGGCTAAATTTAAATTTTACAAAATGGACATGTACCTGGAAGCATTTGCAATTATCATGTATTTGCTGTGTAAATAATTATGATGGCAAAATGATAAAAATTATATATCAACCTTATTTCACCCTTATTTTGTGGAGACTATTTAATTAAATTGTTGCTTACATTACCCATTCAGCGAATTTGTACATTAAATTATTAAGCATAATATCATTATGCTTATTCTATTCATTGTTGATGCACTTCCTGTTGTTACATAGACACTTTAGACAGTATGTATTGCAATAGCTTGTTCCTTCATGATAGTTGTAATTTCAGCCCAAAGTATAATAGTTGTGAGGGTTCATAAGCCAAATCAATATTTTAATGAGATAAATGGGAAAAAAATGTTTCACGGTTATTAAGGAAATTATTAAATTTTGCAGAGCATTATGTACTCGTCTACAGAACTGAACATAGATCTTTTCAAATTCTATTCAGTTACTAAATATTTTGGAAAGACAGAGTTAATTTGTATCCCTAACAATCAGCAACAGTCAGGGTCATATTAGAACAGGCATTCAGTATTTACCATTATGTTTTCATGGATGGAATCATATCCCCAACTGAAGTGTCAGACTCACTGAGAGTCCCAAGTTGATATTGGTTGAATTTGGTAAGCACTTGTCCACTGAGGCTGAACAAATGTTTTTAAACTGATAAATGATTATGGTACATGCATGATGTTTGGCCTTTGGGTAAGAAATACATATAATGTTTGGTCTTTGGTTTGGAGAAATGGATATGTTTGGTCCATGAATAAGCCATGGCTATCAGTTGTGTTCAGGGTGGAGATACATACAATGTTTGGTCTTCAGGTTTAGATGCACATAATGTTTGGCCTTCAGGTTGGAGATACATACCATGTTTGGCCTTCAGATTGGAGATACATGTCATGTTTAGTGTTTGGTTTGAATATACATAGAATGCTTGCTCATGAATTGGTTGGACTATTGCTGATACAAATGTAATATATAAACTTTCAGATTAGAGTTCTTGTGACTTTGGGGTGATAATTGTGGGATATAAATCAGAGTGAATTGTGCCATATGTTGCAGTAATTCTAAACTAAGCTACCTTGTGGCATTTATGGAAATAAATTCAGTCAGCTCTATTTTATTGGCTATAAATTCTCACATGGAGAAGTGTTAAGGAGGATTTTATTCTTGCTATATATTTTTCTGACAAAGCCAATTTAAATATTTTGTTCACATATAATGTGGTAGTAGGGACACTATAAATTAATTTAGTAAGTTAATGAGATGACAAAAATTTTAAGACAACTAAGCTATGGACTTATAACATTGATTCAGGGGCAACAGTGGCAGAGTGGTAACACTCTCGACTCCCACCTCCGAGATGGGGGTTCGGTTCCCGGCCCTACCTCAAGTGGGAAAGCTGGTAGTTGCTTGCCGTTGGTTGGCAGTTTACAGTATAGAACCTTGACCAACTGTATGTACTAGTTTCCTCTGCCCATAAAACTACCCATCGTGATATGACCTGTACAGTGTTGAAAGCGACGTAAAATGCAAATAAATAAATATAACATTGATTCAAAGAAAATGGTGTTAGAGCATTACATACAATGCAGACTGGTTTTGCTGCCTAGAAAAAACAAAATGTGAAAATTGTAAGAACTGGGTAAAACTTAAGGATGTTACATCTGCCAAGGATGTTACATAATTTGTGTTCGTTTGTTTGCACAGTAATTTGAAAGGTCACAGAGGACAGATTTTGATGAAATTTTCAAGAAATGTTGTCAGTGTCACAAGGAACAGTCTAGATCCAGGAATTTTTAAGAATTTTTCATCATTGCACCCATAAGCAGTATTGGAGGCTCATGGCGGACGTATGCACTCTCTGAGTGCTCTTTTTAGGGCTGTGAGAGCACTTGAGTACACATTAAAGAGTAGAGAACTCATTTATTGAGAAAACAAAATTAGGAAAAGAAAACTGTTTTCTTATTTGATATTAAAAGTTTTGTAAATGTTCTGATAAAATTAACCTGAAATAAGTGATTTACACTTATTTGAATTTCAAAAATGAACTACTCTCTGCTTCATTTTTTTGTTATTTAAAACTTACAGTATCCTTTTACAATGCAGGTTAATGATCATTTGATAATCATATTGATCTTTTCACCCAAATAACATTTGTTATTAAAGCACAGTATAACTTCCAATGTCCAAACATATATGTTTGATGTGATGTAAGGAATAGTCACTTAAAATTATGAAAACAGATTGGCTCTCCTATATGTACTATTTCCTGCTGTATGGCAGAAAAATATTTAATTGTTTCTTCTATTTTACGAACTTACTATGATCATATCAAAATCTCACATGTCAGATAAGAAATATGTTGCTGTAAAATTTCTTTTATACTTTTTTATTGCCATGGTTAACATATATGCTACATGTTTTTAAAACTGTACTGAAAGTATTATGTGTTACTTGCAATCCTTACACATTAATTTACTAGTGCAGACTGAGGTAGTATCCAGATTACAAAAGTGTATTGGATTGTTAATTTGTTATGTGTGGTTTTTACGCCATAGGATGATAGCTTTTTATTGCACTATGTTGTAACTAAATCTGATTGTATAATACATTGTTTTCCTTGCTGCTTCTGCATGTGTATTGAGTTTATTTCTGAATGGAAGGTCTAAGAGTGTTTTAATGGCCTCTGTTTGTCTGTCTGTGGGCATCAAAAGTATACATCAGTTAGGCTCACATTTTCATACAGTGTGGGGTCTTCCCTTGGCTCATTATTCCTAAAGGATGGACTCCGGATCTGGGTGACAAATCCAGGATATTTTGTGTGTGTTTTTCAGTACTACCCCCGGTAAGGGTTTGTGTGTTCTGTGGCACTTGTTGGTTAAGTAATCATAGAAAGGATTTTTCCATGTACATGTACTTATATTTACATGCCATGGTGGAGGTATGAGCTCTCTGAGTGCTCTTGGTATACAATGTTTGTGATTGAAGTAGTACTTTTATTCTTCTACCTTGTTTTTAGGGTGCAGTACCAAGAGGCAATGCTACAAAGGAAAATATTGCAAAATTGGGTTTAAAAGAAGGACAGGTTGTGTACAAATGTCCAAAATGTGTCAGTATAAAACCTGAGAGAGCACATCACTGCAGGTTTGTATTTTATTCATGTGAAACTTGTTTAGCTGAACCTAACTTTAAGTCAAAGTTTGCCATTTTTGTCCCTTTTGAACCGCTAAGGTCATATCAGTGCATCGCATAAGTTGTCTAGATTTGAACCTACGGCCATTGACGATAATTAAAGCCAGTTAAATGAATATGTGTAACCTGTTCATGACTCAGTCACTGAGCCATTAGTCTAAACTAACCTGAAGAGGCTTGTGATACACAGAACATGCAACACCAACAGAGTGCATTGTGTTAGGAGTTTTGTTCTGAAAATACCACATTCGATCTAAAAGACATTTATGGTACATGATTAAATGGTTATACGGTTATTATGGCTCAATGGCCTAGTGATTAACCAGTTTGGCAGACGAACCCTTGACTGTCAACTCTGTCATGAGAAGTTTGAGTTAACATATAATTCCATGATTTTTTGTTTAGATGATAGCTTTTAAATGATGTTCAAAATGGTTAAAATGAGGCAAAGAGGCAACCCTATTTCTGAGTAGAAAAGTAGGTATACATTTTGACTTGATATGGAACTTCTGGCATAAGGGACTCGTCCTGCCGTGCTTGTCTAATATCCGCTGGAAGTACCATCCTTTTACAGAGGTCATAAATTACTCACCCTCAGACTTTTTACCCCACAGCCCTTAATGGCTGTTGGGGTATTGTTTTCACCCATGGTGTCCGGATGGTCGGGCGGGTGGGTGGGCGGCGGGAAATAGTTTGTCCTGGCTGTTTCTCAGAAACCGTAAGGTGTAGAAAGTTGATACGTGGTAGGGACATTGGTTAGGGGGTGTAGCTGTGCAACGTCATAGTCTGACCTTGATTTGACCTTTGACCTTGCTGTAGTGACCTTGACCTATAAAATCTTGTCCGGGCTATATCTCGGAGACCGTAAGGTGTAGGAAGTTGATACTTGGTAGGGATATTGGTTAGGGGGTGTAGGTGTGCAACATCATGGTCTGACCTTGATTTGACCTTGCCGTAGTGACCTTGACCTATAAAATGTTGTCCGGGCTATATCTCGGAAACTGTAAGGCTTGGGAAGTTGATATTTGGTAGGGACATTGGTTAGGGGGTGTAGGTGTGCAACGTCATGGTGTGACCTTGATTTGACCTTTGACCTTGCCGTAGTGACCTTGCCCTATAAAATGTTGTCCAGGCTATATCTCAGAAACCGTAAGGTGTAGGAAGTTGATACGTGGTACGGATATTGGTTAGGGGGTGTAGGTGTGCAACGTCATGGTGTGACCTTGATTTGACCTGTGACCTTGCCGTAGTGGCCTTGACCTATAAAATCTTGTCCAGGCTGTATCTCAGAAACCGTAAGGTGCAGGAAGTTGATATTTGGTAGAGACATTGGCTAGGGGGTGTACGTGTGCAGCATCATGGTGTGACCTTGATTTGACCTTTGACCTTGCCATAGTGACCTTGACCTATAAAATCGTCAGGGCTGTATCTCGGAAACCGTAAGGTGTAGGAAGTTGATACTTGGTAGGGACATTGGTTATTGGATATAGGTGTGTATTATCATGGTGTGACCTTAATTTGACCTTTTACCTTGTCGTAGTGACCTTGACCTTTAAAATCTTGTTGCACCTTTGGGTCTGTCTTTTGATGCAGATTAAGCAAAAGTCATATTAGAATTTATTAAGAATTTTACTTTCATAACTTCCCATTGTAAGAGATAGAATTTCATCAAGTGAGCCGCAGATTTTACTCCAACATCACACATAAGCATTCATTAAATGTATTACCACTTCTGTATGCATGGTAATATTCAAACCATCTAAACCATAATTCCGAAATGCAGATGTATATAAAGAGTGTTGAATTTTAGTTTACTGATTAATGCTGTCATCTTGTCATTGAATTATCTTGTTTTAATACTTCATCTTTGTATGAAATATTTCCCAAGGCTGTGGGGTACGGGCATCTCTGATGCTATTTTTTATTTTCTACATTTTGTTGAATGTTTTTAAATTTTGATTTTCTGTATTATTTTCAGTGTATGTAGAAGATGTATAAGAAAAATGGATCATCACTGTCCTTGGGTGAATAACTGTGTAGGAGAAAATAATCAAAAGTTCTTTGTTTTATTCACAGTAAGTCTCTTCACTCTATGTAATCTGATTAACTCCGCCAGGAGGTTATGTTTCCGTGTGCGTTTGTTTTGTCTGTTGGTCTGTTTGTCTGTGTTCACCATAACTTTAGAAGTACTTTACAGATCTTTCTACTTTTTATGTGGGTAGGGCTTCACCAAAGGTGGAGGTGATTAAGTTTGGGAAAGATCGTGGCCATATTCTGGATACAAAATTAAATCCCACATTTTCAAAGGTCTGATTTTCAATGTATTTTAGTTTAAATGAAGCTTAGGGCTTTCTGGTTTATGTTAAAGTTATGAGTGGACCTTAATAATCTTTTTATGGGGCCAAAGAAAGAAGTGAATGCATTTTTGGAAAGATCAGTAACATATTTTGGATACAAAAATTCCAGAATTTTTGGAAACCCCAGCAAGTGGAGGTCTGCACTCAGCAAGTGCTTTCTAGTTTGCAGTGTATTTTATTTTGATAAAATATTACTGTCACAGAGGAGACATTGTGAAACAAAAGTTACATCATGATATAACCCAACATTCATTAAACGTCCCAGATTTTCTGCTGATATTATAAACTTTTACAACCTGCTTTCAACACTCAAATCCCAGCTTTGTTAGATTAAAGTGTAACATAGTGCCATTGGTTTGAAGTGTTATTTGTAAAAATAAAAAAAGGAAAATATTAGTCTTTGTTAAATACAAATCTCTCTATTATCACTTTGTTAAAATGCATGATAAATTATAAATCACTTGTTGTAAGCTTGTTAAAATGTTTGAGTTAATTATTAATTACTGTGTTCTCAACTTGTTAAAATGTTTGAATTAATTATACATGACTGTGTTATCAACTTGTTAAACTGTTTGACTATGCTTGTACTTTCAGCTCTATATCTGCATTATATCTTTCCATGCGATGTACATGGCCATTCACCATTTTATAGTGTGTATTCATGGAGATTGGAAAGGTAAGTACAATAGAAAAGAAATGTAGCACATTTTTGAATATATCATCAGTCAAGATAAAACATTCCATTCGATTTGTAGAATACGGATGTTAAATTCCCTTCAAGTGATGAAATTTGAATATTTTCTTAATGATGGTTATTTAATATTTTTTATCCACCACTTTGTTTAAATAATAAGTAAAGTAATTCCATATCATGCCAAGAAATACAAACCCTTAGCTGAGAAACGTATCTTTATGTAGCTGTTCCACAGTCATGCTTGTACCTTTCCATGCATCCGGCATCATCCAGGGTATTTTGAGGGCCACCCATGAAAAATTCCAATATGTTTAGTAGTGCTGGGACGAGTTGACGCAAACTCGAGTTACAACTCGATGGGCGATAATTGGGGGTCACATCGATCGGCGCAAGTGAAACTCGAGTTTTTGAAAACGTATATATTTTCACCATCTAAGGCTGACACTTCACCAAAACAACCGAAATATCTGAAATTTTCAAAAATATGTTGCATTTTTACTTTATTTTGGCTTAAATCAATGAAGATTTAACTTAAATTATATCACGAAAGCCTATTTCCAGTTCAAAGTTTTGCCTCATGTACGGTTATGTAAAATATTGTCGCTAATAAACGAAATACTTTATCCCGAAAATTACTCGAGTTTGACTCGAGTTCAACTCGCTTCTAACAAGTGATGCTCGATCTGTCATTTAAGCTGGCGATCCCACCACTAATGTTTAGAATCTCTCCTGATTTTGAAAAATGCCACCTGCTGCTCTCAATGAACCAGAAACAACATAAGTCACCAGGCCTGTCACCACAGTGACCTTCTTTCAACCCAAATACTCCTGTGTACTCTGTTGTGAACAGTTTAAATTAAAGTTCAAGGGTTAGAACCCGAAATTCCAAAAAGTTTTTAAGCCAACAATTAAAGGGCCCCGAACTGAACCAAGACTTATTTTTGCTTCAGCCTAAGCCCTTCTGCCACACCACTGCCCCCTCATTGTTGAAATACTGGGTCGGCACCTTCCTCTGATCTTGGTTTCTCTGGTAGGGTTCATCCTGGCCAGGGTCTCCCCTCTAGTGACCTTCATGTCATGATGGGTGACCTTTAGCTGTTACAGGTGCATGGGGCAACAGGTATGGGTAACTTTGGTAGAATCTAGAGATGATATAGACTATCACCCACTGTAGGTCCGGAGTGCACCCAGGAGCACTGGAGCATTTGGCATTTTTCCTCCTCTATGCGGATTAGCTGATCACTGCTAGTGTGCATTCAGACACAGTGGGAGATCAACCAGGGTACCAGATCTGGGGTCACCCCCAGAGGTAATTTTAGGGGCATCAGTAAATATAAAATGTTAATTTTTAACTAGAAATTTCTCTGCAGTTGTTTTATAGATTTAGAAATATTGATGAAAACTCGACACCCATTACCCGAAATAAATAAAATATGTCCATAGAAGAAGGTCTCACAGAATTTTCGAATTTTTGCCAAAAATGGAAAAACAAAAGTTTGCTTCTATCACCTTAACCGTGCGAGATAGAGTGATTTTGTCGAAATTTTTTACCCACAGGGTATCTAATCAATGTACTCTTGGCAATTTTCAAAAAAAATTTCCTCTTCCCAAAAATGGCGGCCATTTTAAATTTTCTAATTTTTTGCCCAAAATGGAAAAACACAAATTTGCTTCTATCTTGTTAACCGTGCGAGATAGAGCGATTTCGTCAAAATTTTCAATCGACAGGGTATCTAATCAATGTACTCTTGGCAATTTTCAAAAATATTTCCTCTTCCCACATATGGCGGCCATTTTGGATTTTCGAATTTTTGCCAAAAATTTATTTCTCTCTGAATTCTTACCTTAAAAATTGTGTACAGTCAGTTTTAGTGTAACCTCAAACACTGTTTACAGTTAACATGCTAGTTTCAGAATGCCTTACTTTTTCCCCCAGGAGATAAACTTTTTGTAACAATTCTGTATTCAGTGCATTATATGTTGTGATATGTGTATTGGTTCTGTATTCCACTATTTACATTTTTTTTAGAGTGCACCACCTTCTCACCGGCAGCCACCACTATATTTCTAATCTTCTTGCTGTTTGAGTCGCTGCTGTTTGGTATCTTCACAGCCATCATGTGTGGCACCCAGATCTCAGCCATCTGCAGTGATGAAACGGTAACCTCTCATGCACAACTTTTAACCATGGATAGTAATTAAGAGTAAATGCCATTGAGCCTAGCGTTGAGTAATTCCTGAAAAGCCTTAACTTTCTTGATGAATTGTGAGAAAACTGGAACCTGTCTTGTTGCATTTACTCAGACATCCTCAGTGGCCTAGTGGTCAGCAAGTTTGACATCCAATAACAGGCTGCCAGATGTGTGCGTTCCAACCCCACAAGTGGCAATGCTGTGGACCTGTCCCAATATGACCCTGCTTGTTGAATTGGATGCAAAACCATAACTTTGACTTACTGCATTTACATGCACCAATTTGCTGGAAACTCAAGACTAATTAGTGAAAAAAAAAGAGTTTTGCAATTTTTTTTTATTATTTAAAAAATGAGAATGTGTAAAATTATGAGGCATATTGGTGCTGAAACAGTAGTCAAAATTGTTTATTTATATATTGAGTATTAAGGTCACAGAAGTGAAGGTGAGAGAAATATGTACCAGTTCTTGTAAAAATAAAGCCACAGGCTAACAGTTCAAATTTGAAACTGTTTTCATGATGTATTTTTCAGTATTAGTTTGTACCTCTTCACTTGTCCACATAATGCTGTATTTAAGCGTCCCTTACGGGACGCTTGTTTGTGTATGGGAGAGCTTCAGGCTCCGCCGGCTCCGCATTTTGTTTTCCTTATAACTCTGTAACCGTTAGGTGGATTCTTTTCAAATTTGGCAGGTTTAGGCAGTAGCCTTGGGGAATTTTTTTGAATATGCTGCAGTGACATTTCAACCAATCAGAGAGGTCACATGACCAAAAATGTCTTTTTTCGATGGGGAAGCTTGTCCGGATGATAACTTGAAAGGAATTTTATCAATTCACCTGAAACTTGGCAAATACATTCATTCTATTAAAATCTGGAAATCATTAGATTTTGGCATTGATTGGTCAAGAAATGGCCGAGTAATTAATGATTAATTAATCATTACGAATTTTCCAAATAAGGAAAACACAAAAATGCTTATATCTCGAAAACCGTGCTAGATAGAGCGATTTCGACGAAATTTTTGACCCACAGGGTATCTCTGCGGAGTAGTTTTCCCAATTTTCAAAGAAATTTTTGTCTCGCCAAAAATGGCGGCCATTTTGAATTTTCGAAATTTTCGCAAAAATTGCAAAACACAAAAATGCTTATATCTCGAAAACCGTGCTAGATAGAGCGATTTCGACGAAATTTTTGACCCACAGGGTATATCTGCAGAGTAGCCATGCCAATTTTCAAAAAAATTTTGTCTCGCCAAAAATGGCGGCCATTTTGAATTTTCGAATTTTTCGCAAAAATTGCAAAACATAAAAATGCTTATATCTCAAAAACCCTGCTAGATAGAGCGATTTCGACGAAATTTTTGACCCACAGGGTATCTCTGCAGAGTAGCCATGCCAATTTTCAAACAAAAAATTTCTCGCAAAAAATGGCGGCCATTTTGAATTTTCGAATTTTTCGCAAAATTGAAAAACACAAAAATGCTTATATCTCGAAAACCGTGCTAGATAGAGCGATTTCGACGAAATTTTTGACCCACAGGGTATCTCTGCTGAGTAGCCATGCCAATTTTCAAAAAAATTTTCTCTTGCCAAAAATGGCGGCCATTTTGAATTTTCGAATTTTTGCGCAAAAATTGAAAAACACAAAAATGCTAATATTTCGAAAACCGTGCTACATAGAGCGATTTCGACGAAATTTTTTATCTTCAGGGTATCTCTGCAGAGCAGCTATCCCAAAGAGCTTTCACTTGGTGAAGTTTCAGACCCATAGCTAATTGCTCACCTACTCAAAAAGAGTAAATGCGAATTACCTCTAAAAGTATTGCAGATAGCCAATTTTTCTCAAATAACTCATTCACCTACTTTTGGGAGAGCTTTCACATGGTGAAGTTTCAGACCCATAGCTAATTATTTACCTACTCAAAATGAGTAAATGCTAATTATCTGTAAAAGTATTGCGGATACCCAATTTTTATCAAATAACTCATTCATCTACTTGTGGGAGAGCTTTCACATGGTGAAGTTTCAGACCCATAGCTAATTACTCACCTACTCAAAATGAGTAAATGCGAATTATCTCTAAAAGTATTGCAGATAGCCAATTTTTCTCAAATAACTCATTCACCTACTTTTGGGAGAGCTTTCACTTGGTGAAGTTTCAGACCCATAGCTAATTGCTCACCTACTCAAAATGAGTAAATGCGAATTATCTCTAAAAGTATTGCAGATAGCCAATTTTTCTCAAATAACTCATTCACCTACTTTTGGGAGAGCTTTCACTTGGTGAAGTTTCAGACCCATAGCTAATTACTCACCTAATCAAAATGAGTAAATGCGAATTATCTCTAAAAGTATTGCAGATAGCCAATTTTTCTCAAATAACTCATTCACCTACTTTTGGCAGAGCTTTCACTTGGTGAAGTTTCAGACCCATAGCTAATTACTCACCTACTCAAAATGAGTAAATGCGAATTATCTCTAAAAGTATTGCAGATAGCCAATTTTTCTCAAATAACTCATTCACCTACTTTTGGGAGAGCTTTCACTTGGTGAAGTTTCAGACCCATAGCTAATTACTCACCTACTCAAAATGAGTAAATGCGAATTATCTGTAAAAGTATTGCAGATAGCCAATTTTTCTCAAATAACTCATTCACCTACTTTTGGGAGAGCTTTCACTTGGTGAAGTTTCAGACCCATAGCTAATTACTCACCTACTCAAAATGAGTAAATGCGAATTATCTCTAAAAGTATTGCAGATAGCCAATTTTTCTCAAATTAATCATTCACCTACTTTTGGGAGAGCTTTCACTTGGTGAAGTTTCAGACCCATAGCTAATTACTCGTCTACTCAAAATGAGTAAATGTGAATTATCTCTAAAAGTATTGCAGATAGCCAATTTTTCTCAAATAACTCATTCACCTACTTTTGGGAGAGCTTTCACTTGGTGAAGTTTCAGACCCATAGCTAATTACTCACCTACTCAAAATGAGTAAATGCGAATTATCTCTAAAAGTATTGCAGATAGCCAATTTTTCTCAAATAACTCATTCACCTACTTTAGTTTTGGCAGAGCTTTCACTTGGTGAAGTTTCAGACCCATAGCTAATTATTCACCTACTCAAAATGAGTAAATGTGAATTAACTCTAAAAGTATTGCAGATAGCCAATTTTTCTCAAATAACTCATTCACCTACTTTTGGGAGAGCTTTCACTCTGTGAAGTTTCAGACCCATAGCTATTTATTCACCTACTCAAAATGAGTAAATGCTAATTATCTGTAAAAGTATTGCGGATACCCAATTTTTATCAAATACTCATTCATCTACTTGTGGGAGAGCTTTCACATGGTGAAGTTTCAGACCCATAGCTAATTACTCACCTACTCAAAATGAGTAAATGCGAATTATCTCTAAAAGTATTGCAGATAGCCAATTTTTCTCAAATAACTCATTCACCTACTTTTGGGAGAGCTTTCACTTGGTGAAGTTTCAGACCCATAGAGAATTATTCACCTACTCAAAATGAGTAAATGTGAATTATCTCTTAATAGTATTGCAGATAGCCAATTTTTCTCAAATAACTCATTCACCTACTTTTGGAAGACCTTTCACACACGAAAATGAAAAATTGTGAATATCTCGGAAAAGCTATTTCTTCTGATTTAATGCTCGGCGGTTGATACACACCACGGCAGTGGTCTTGACAAAAATTTTTGTCTCCCCAAAAATGGTGGCCATTTTGAATTTTCAAAGTTTTTGCAAAACACAAAAATGCTTATATCTCGAAAACCGTGCTATATGGAGCGAACTCAACAAAATTTTGGACCTACTGGGTATCTCTGCAGAGTAGCCATGCCAATTTTCAAAATATTTTTGTCTCGCCAAATATAGCGGACATTTTTAATTTTTTTATTTTTTGCAAAACACAAAAATGCTTATATCTTGAAAACCGTGCTAGATAGAGCAGACTGCACTGACTTTGGTTGCCACAACAGTATGAGGCTAGAAACGAAGCATTTTCTTAATACTTTAGCACTCACCTTTATATCCTTTTCGGGACGCTTTGTTTTTGCTATGCAAAAACATTATCTTTTTTTTTTGTGAGCGATCCTCTAGTTCTAATTCCATTGCTAATATTTCCCAGGATACAGAAAAGAACTAAAAGATACAAAACAGATCAAGATTGAGTTTCTTATGGAGTGCATTTACTTATATCACTTGTGTTAATATGTATCGTGACTTATATTTTTCAGGGTATAGATCAATGCCGAGTCTCCTGGATTGCACTTTATTTAACTCTTATTTTCATTACCTACATTTCCCAGGGTATAGAACAGATGACTTATGAAGTTTATTTTATGTGTATCTGTATTAGCCACTTTGTAGTATCATTTATGTACTTCAGGGTATAGAACAGATCGATTCTCTGATTGAGTGCATTTTATGTGTACCTGTATTAGCCTCTAAGTATCGCCATTTATATTCTTCAGGGTATAGAACAGATCAAGTCTGAGTCTCCTATGGAGAAGAAGTCTTGGTGGCTGAGTGTGAAGTCCGTGTTCGGTCACCCTTTCTCCTACCGCTGGTTCTCCCCATTCCACAGCGCCACGGGTGGCAAGCCGGAGGTATACCTCTACACTGTGTGATGACAAAACATGTTTTATATATGTGTAAATGTGTGTGTGTGTATGACATGGAACATAAAATAATTATAGTAGGGGTAGTGGACCTATGGTTAACAACATACAGCTGAACTGAGTGAAGTCTGACAGGACCTGAAATATATTTCTATGTAACCAGTATTTCCAGATGAAGGGGGAAAATATCAAGTGTGCTTTCTACTTAAATGGAATTGCTACTTAATCAGCAATTTAGCCTTCTGGTTGTCCAAGATTCTCTATGTATTTGGAAGCAAAAGTAAAATCTCTATGACCAAATGGTTCACTCATAAAGGTTTTTAAACCTGTATAATAAATAGGACGAGCATCTATGATTATGTATTATGTTTCAGACCTGTAGGGCTAACCTCATGACAGTGGAACAGGGGTATAAATGTGATTTAGACTCTGGTCCTCCTTATATACATAGTCTGCTGTGCTATGCATATTATCACCCACTGTGGTTTGTAAACAATTGAAGTAAGCTCTGTTCGTTAAAATCCCCTTTTCAACAGATATACTCCACTGAATCTTGCAAGGTCTTGCCCACTGACATTTACCAGGTCATCTGGGAGCCCTACTTAAATAGAAACAATATTCCAGCACCTGGCAATCCCACTAAACAGGCTTCAAATGTAATTAAAAAATACAAGATGATTTGCCAGTAAATGAACAAACCCTGTTATTAGTGTGTGCAAGTGTACTTGGTTTCAACAATTATCCTTTTCATAAGCATGGGTGTCAATGTGTATAATATAGGAATAAAAGACATATTCGAGTGCTTTATGATGGTTTTAAACTATCGAGCGGCTGAATATTAAAGCCACGAAGCCCGAAGGGCTGAGTGCTTTAATACAGCCGATCGATAGTTTAAAAACATCATAAAGCACGAGAATTTGTATTTTATTCCTATTCTAAAATGGTTATATTAATAGTTTCGTCAAAATAAGCAGTATAACTTACGCAAAATTCAAAACAGACCCAACACCATGTTGGCTGTTCCATTAACCAAACATGCATAGTGATGGATGTGCAAACAGCCTTTTGGATTAAATATTGTTAGGAAATACCCACAGAATTCCGTGATCTCGTAAATATTTATGAAATTATTTATTTATATCTTTAAATGAAATATTGATAAAATCCCCTACAGAATTATTTGACTTAGTATTTGCTGCATATAATTTAAGTTTTATTTCACCACGAGTTGTTTGTTTACGTTTGTACACGAAGGGACGATGTACGAGATTTCAACAGCGTGCTTTATTTACCGTTCTATATTCGCCGTTCAAGCATTGCGCAAAAGACGTGTCCAAGGTCACTGCGCAGCGTACTATTTTAGAATTGTCATTCAGTCCAATACTACAAAATGTTTGCGTTTTGTGGGTAAATTGTTAAGAAGTATGGCATCTTGATGAGAAATTAGCAATGAGTGTCGGTGATTTTCATGGTCTAAATTGGGTGGGAAATATTACACTCAAGAATTAAAGGTTTTAGTTCAGATTATTTTTATTTTTGACTATTGATATTAGTAACTTGTTGTTCCAGTGGGTAACAAGTTCTAAACCACTTTTGTACAAAGATGTTTTGTCAAAATAGTAAATGTTTTTGTGAGTGATTTCTTCTCTCTTGAAAATAATTGCTTGACTCGTAATGGTGTTTACATAACAAAATCTGTTCAAGTGTAGGGTATCCTATTGTGCACTTGCAATTTATATTACAGCCTCTAGACTCTCATTTCAGAAGATAGGGCAGCTAACCCATTTGCTTCTTGTCATATTTGAGATTTGTGAGAGATACATTCAGTAGACCTGTAATTTACAGTGTCATCTTACTACCTTTATGTATTTAATTACTTTGACCTTGGCGGATTGTAATTTAAGCGACAATATTGAAGAAATTGTCACTGCAGTCCAATAAATTTATTTTAGATATTATATTTGTGGCTCATCTAAGATTATAAATTGCTTCTTAAAGCTGCTTTAAGCCAGATTCATTGTGGTATCTGTTGTATATTTTATAACCCAAACAACAAACATATACTATTTATTTATACTCATCAAAATTTGAAATTGACAGGGTACACAATTGTCAAAAATGTGCCTTCTTGCAACAATCTTTTTTTTTTTTTTTTTTTTTTTTTTTTTTTGCAAAATCAAAAACCAAATCATCAGCTGATTTGTAAGATTAGTTTAGTGGAGAAAGTGTGACTTGTTACCTGTTTATTTCTTCCAGATGACAAACGTTTGTGATATGTATGTACTCTTTTGCTATGTAAAGAGTTATACTTTATAGAGGCTAACAACATTTTGTATAAGTGTTAGCTGGAGTCACATCCTATGGCCAGCAAGGAAATGATTAAACAAGATATTCAGTTATCAGTAACACAGAATATTGTTTGCAATGAACCCAGCAGAAAGATGGAGTTAGAAAGTTTGTATCAGTAGCTTGCTTAACATTACATCATTCCACAGTCATCCATTCCCAAACTAAAATGGCTGCCACAATAATCCTGAGCAAGTTTTTAATGGTTTGGCCTGGTCAAATAAGAAAGCTATCTCATCTTGACCGTAAACCTACCTAAAAATGGTTATTCCTTTCCATTTCCCTCAGATTGAAATGGAAAATTTCTTTTTAAAATTTGATGTTGTCTTCTTCTTAATTTAACTTTGAATAATGATTTATGTTGTTGGAAAAATTGTAGTTTTTGGGGTTTTTTTTTCTTCAATTTTTTGCTTTGATCTTTGTTATGTAGACTATTAATCATACAATGTTGGGATGTTTATTGCCTCAGTTTCATAAAATAATTTCTTATAAGATTCCTATGTTGTTTTAAAGTGACTTGGCTCATTATGGATGAACATTGTTGTATCGCAAAAAAGTCAGGAAAAATCAAAGTGAAAAAAAAGTGGGAAATATTTTAAAATGGCAAATTTTCCCTGAAAATCTTGCAAATGTCATCGAGTACTCTGCTATTTCTGCTGTAGAAAACTTCTAGTGCATAAAATTACAAAAGTGAAAGTAAGGTCATGAAGCTTTTATTTCTTCTTTGTTGGTAATATGTCATTGTTTAAGTGCAGTGCTTTTAGCCTCAGTACATAGATTCTGGGAAGGACTATGGCCCTCTGAGGGGAAACATGGTCAGACAAAATTTGTGGAAAACTCAGAAAATATTTTATAGAAAAAACTTTGAACCCCGATTATTAATAATGCAAGAGTGCAATAATATGTAGTGTGAGGAGATATTATTTATGTGTTTTTGTGAGATTTACACTATTTCTGTTTACTTGACACAAATCTGTAGTAATTTTAATTGTTGTCAGGTGTGTAGTTTGTTCCATCTGTTTCTAAAACAGAACATATGTTCCATATTGCTAATACTAACATTTTTCTTCTGTTTCCTTTTTTCTTTTCATTTTTACCCCACAGCCCTTAAGGGCTGTCGGGATATTGTTTTCACCCATGGTGTCCGGATGGGCGGGCGGGCGGCGGGAAATAGTTTGTCCGGGCTGTATCTCGGAAACCATAAGGTGTAGGAAGTTGATACTTGGTAGGGACATTGGTTAGGGGGTGTAGGTGTGCAGCGTCGTGGTCTGACCTTGATTTGACCTTTGACCTTGCCGTAGTGACCTTGACCTATAAAATCTTGTCCGGGCTATATCTCGGAAACCGTAAGGTGTAAGAAGTTGTTACTTGGTAGGGACATTGGTTAGGGGGTGTAGGTGTGCAACGTCATGGTCTGACCTTGATTTGACCTTTGACCTTGCCATAGTGACCTTGACCTATAAAATCTTGTCCTTGCTATATCTCAGAAACCGTAAGGTGTAGGAAGTTGATACTTGGTAGGGACATTGGTTAGGGTGTGTAGGTATGCAACGTTATGATCTGACCTTGATTTGACCTTTCCGTAGTGACCTTGACCTATAAAATCTTGTCCGGGCTATATCTCGGAAACCGTAACATGTAGGAAGTTGATACTTGGTAGGGGCATTGGTTAAGAGGTGTAGGTGTGCAACATCATGGTCTGACCAGGATTTGACCTTTCCGTAGTGACCTTGACCTATAAAATCTTGTCCAGGCTATATCTCGGAAACCATGAGGTGTAGGAAGTTGATACTTCATAGGGACATTGGCTAGGGGGTGTAGGTGTGCAGCGTCATGGTGTGACCTTGATTTGACTTTTGACCTTGTCGTAGTGACCTTGACCTATAAAATCTTGTTGCACCTTTGGGTCTGTCTTTTGATGCAAATTAAGCACTGTTAAAATCATATTAGAATTTATTAAGAATTTTACTTTTACAACTTCCCATTGTAACAGATGGTATTTCATCAAGTGAACCACAAATTTTGCTCCAACACCACACATAAGCATTAACCCTTTCGCTACTGAAGGAACATTATTCTGGGGGACTGTAGCCACAGGACGTCATATCACGTCAGAAACGCCAATACAGTAAAACATTAACTCACTACCTTGTACACTTCATTTGCGGTATTTTTCGGCATATTTTATTAGGAATTGATGAAAGTCGAATGGGAAAACTCCAGGGAATTCCCCAAATAAATATAAGCACGAGTAAACAATATGCAGCTATATGCGATAAATATGGCAATATATATAAAAACCAGTTAAAATAGGTGAAAATGTTGAAATACATGAAAATAAAGCATAACTTACATATATTTTACTTAAGCAATCGTTTTAATACATATAAACCAAAGAAAACGTATTGCAGTATATTGAAGGGAAAGAAGAAATCAGTATTATTGCCGTCGACCCTGTGTCGACAAGACATGGTACCTGGTAATACACATAAGCATCGACTGCTAGTTGTCATAGATGGTAACAAAAGGGTTAATTGAATGTATTACCACTTCTGTATGCATGGTAATATTCAAAACATCTAAACCATAATTCGGCCATGCCAGATGTAGATAAAGTACATGCATTATCTTTCTCTTAGACATTATTTTCTCTATTTAAACATTGTTTGGACCTTTATATAACTGACAGTGCTCTGAAAGTATCCTGAACTTTGTACTGATACAGTACTTCTATATCTCATGGTGTTAAAAATATTTCCCCAGGCTGTGGGGTACGGGCATCTCTAATGCTATTTTTTAAGTAGAAAAAGAAACTGTCCTTGTTTTGAAATTTATAGATGATTGTGTTTCATGTTAAACTTTCCATATTTTACTAAGTTCATTCTCCTAATATGGTTTGTTAGTAATTTCATGCAATAGAATAGTTTGTGACATTTATACTGACTTCTAACTAACTGAAATGACTCAGTGTAACCTATACACTGTGTTTATCCTTGACATTCATGTATGTGTAAATGTTACAGTAAATATGTGAAATCAGTTAATATACATATTCACTGAAATTTTCAGTAAACTCGCATATTTGCTGAATAGGTTAGAAAATACATATATTGCCTGAAAGTTTCAATAAATAAGTATATTAACTGGTTTTGTTTTTTAAGCGTCCCGCAAGGGACGCTTGTTTGTGTATGGGAGAGCTTCCGGCTCCGCATTTTGTTTTCCTTATAACTCTGTAACCGTTAGGCGGATTCTTTTCAAATTTGGCAGGTTTAGGCAGTAGCCTTGGGGAATTTTTTTGAATATGCTGCAGTGACATTTCAACCAATCAGAGAGGTCACATGACCAAAAATGTCTTTTTTCGATGGGGAAGCTTGTCCGGATGATAACTTGAAAGGAATTTTATCAATTCACCTGAAACTTGGCAAATACATTCATTCTATTAAAATCTGGAAATCATTAGATTTTGGCATTGATTGGTCAAGAAATGGCCGAGTAATTAATGATTAATTAATCATTACGAATTTTCCAAATAAGGAAAACACAAAAATGCTTATATCTCGAAAACCGTGCTAGATAGAGCGATTTCGACGAAATTTTTGACCCACAGGGTATCTCTGCGGAGTAGTTATCCCAATTTTCAAAAAATTTTTGTCTCGCCCAAAATGGCGGCCATTTTGAATTTTCGAAATTTTCGCAAAAATTGCAAAACACAAAAATGCTTATATCTCAAAAACCGTGCTAGATAGAGCAATTTCGACAAAATTTTTGACCCGCAGGATATCCCTGCGGAGTACTTTTCCCAATTTTCAAAAAAATTTTGTCTCGCCAAAAATGGCGGCCATTTTGAATTTTCGAAATTTTCGCAAAAATTGCAAAACACAAAAATGCTTATATCTCGAAAACCCTGCTAGATAGAGCGATTTCGACGAATTTTTTGACCCACAGGGTATCTCTGCAGAGTAGCCATGCCAATTTTCAAACAAAAAATTTCTCGCAAAAACTGGCGGCCATTTTGAATTTTCGAATTTTTCGCAAAATTGCAAAACACAAAAATGCTTATATCTCGAAAACCGTGCTAGATAGAGCGATTTCGACGAAATTTTTGACCCACTAGGTATCTCTGCAGAGTAGCCATGCCAATTTTCAAAAAAATTTTCTCTTGCCAAAAATTGCGGCCATTTTGAATTTTCGAATTTTTGCGCAAAAATTGCAAAACACAAAAATGCTAATATTTCGAAAACCGTGCTACATAGAGCGATTTCGACGAAATTTTTTATCTTCAGGGTATCTCTGCAGAGCAGCTATCCCAAAGAGCTTTCACTTGGTGAAGTTTCAGACCCATAGCTAATTGCTCACCTACTCAAAAAGAGTAAATGCGAATTACCTCTAAAAGTATTGCAGATGGCCAATTTTTCTCAAATAACTCATTCACCTACTTTTGGGAGAGCTTTCACATGGTGAAGTTCCAGACCCATAGCCAATTACTCACCTACTCAAAATGAGTAAATGTGAATTATCTCTAAAAGTATTGCAGATAGCCAATTTTTCTCAAATAACTCATTCACCTACTTTTGGGAGAGCTTTCACATGGTGAAGTTTCAGACCCATAGCTAATTATTTACCTACTCAAAATGAGTAAATGCTAATTATCTGTAAAAGTATTGCGGATACCCAATTTTTATCAAATAACTCATTCATCTACTTGTGGGAGAGCTTTCACATGGTGAAGTTTCAGACCCATAGCTAATTACTCACCTACTCAAAATGAGTAAATGCGAATTATCTCTAAAAGTATTGCAGATAGCCAATTTTTCTCAAATAACTCATTCACCTACTTTTGGGAGAGCTTTCACTTGGTGAAGTTTCAGACCCATAGCTAATTACTCACCTACTCAAAATGAGTAAATGCGAATTATCTCTAAAAGTATTGCAGATAGCCAATTTTTCTCAAATAACTCATTCACCTACTTTTGGGAGAGCTTTCACTCTGTGAAGTTTCAGACCCATAGCTAATTACTCACCTACTCAAAATGAGTAAATGCGAATTATCTCTAAAAGTATTGCGGATAGCCAATTTTTCTCAAATAACTCATTCACCTACTTTTGGCAGAGCTTTCACTTGGTGAAGTTTCAGACCCATAGCTAATTACTCACCTACTGAAAATGAGTAAATGTGAATTATCTCTAAAAGTATTGCAGATAGCCAATTTTTCTCAAATAACTCATTCACCTACTTTTGGGAGAGCTTTCACTTGGTGAAGTTTCAGACCCATAGCTAATTACTCACCTACTCAAAATGAGTAAATGCGAATTATCTCTAAAAGTATTGCAGATAGCCAATTTTTCTCAAATAACTCATTCACCTACTTTTGGGAGAGCTTTCACTTGGTGAAGTTTCAGACCCATAGCTAATTACTCACCTACTCAAAATGAGTAAATGCGAATTATCTCTAAAAGTATTGCAGATAGCCAATTTTTCTCAAATTAATCATTCACCTACTTTTGGGAGAGCTTTCACTTGGTGAAGTTTCAGACCCATAGCTAATTACTCACCTACTCAAAATGAGTAAATGCGAATTATCTCTAAAAGTATTGCAGATAGCCAATTTTTCTCAAATTAATCATTCACCTACTTTTGGGAGAGCTTTCACTTGGTGAAGTTTCAGACCCATAGCTAATTACTCCTCTACTCAAAATGAGTAAATGCGAATTATCTGTAAAAGTATTGCAGATAGCCAATTTTTCTCAAATAACTCATTCACCTACTTTTGGGAGAGCTTTCACTTGGTGAAGTTTCAGACCCATAGCAAATTACTCACCTACTCAAAATGAGTAAATGCGAATTATCTCTAAAAGTATTGCAGATAGCCAATTTTTCTCAAATAACTCATTCACCTACTTTTGGCAGAGCTTTCACTTGGTGAAGTTTCAGACCCATAGCTAATTATTCACCTACTCAAAATGAGTAAATGTGAATTATCTCTAAAAGTATTGCAGATAGCCAATTTTTTTCAAATAACTCATTCACCTACTTTTGGGAGAGCTTTCGCTCTGTGAAGTTTCAGACCCATAGCTATTTATTCACCTACTCAAAATGAGTAAATGCTAATTATCTGTAAAAGTATTGCGGATACCCAACTTTTATGAAATACTCATTCATCTACTTGTGGGAGAGCTTTCACATGGTGAAGTTTCAGACCCATAGCTAATTACTCACCTACTCAAAATGAGTAAATGCGAATTATCTCTAAAAGTATTGCAGATAGCCAATTTTTCTCAAATAACTCATTCACCTACTTTTGGGAGGGCTTTCACTTGGTGAAGTTTCAGACCCATAGATAATTATTCACCTACTCAAAATGAGTAAATGTGAATTATCTCTTAATAGTATTGCAGATAGCCAATTTTTCTCAAATAACTCATTCACCTACTTTTGGAAGACCTTTCACACACGAAAATGAAAAATTGTGAATATCTCGGAAAAGCTATTTCTTCTGCTTTAATGCTCGGCGGGAGATACACACCACGGCAGTGGTCTTGACAAAAATTTTTGTCTCCCCACAAATGGTGGCCATTTTGAATTTTCAAAGTTTTTGCAAAACACAAAAATGCTTATATCTCGAAAACCGTGCTATATGGAGTGAACTCAACAAAATTTTGGACCTGCTGGGTATCTCTGCAGAGTAGCCATGCCAATTTTCAAAATATTTTTGTCTCGCCAAATATAGCGGACATTTTTAATTTTTTTATTTTTTGCAAAACACAAAAATGCTTATATCTTGAAAACCGTGCTAGATAGAGCAGACTGCGCTGACTTTGGTTGCCACAACAGTATAAGGCTAGAAACGAAGCATTTTCTTAATACTTTAGCACTCACCTTTATATCCTTTTCGGGACGCTTTGTTTTTGCTATGCAAAAACATTATCTTTTTTTTTGCGAGCGATCCTCTAGTTTTTTTGTTTTTTTTTTTTGGGGGGGGGGGGTTCATTAAAAACACATATTTACTCAAATTATGATAAAGACTGTAATAGTTAGGTGTTATCTGCTATGCCTTAATTACAAGTACAGTAGAACCTCAATTATCCGGCCTTCTATTATCCGAATCTCCGGATTAACCGAATTTTTTTCCGGATTTTACACAGTCTCGGAAACGGTTAATTCTAGTGCCTTATAAAACGTACCATTCACAGAAACGCCTAACTTCTTTGATCTGTATCACCATTGTTACAATAGGGGAGGGATTAATTCAATTACACGACAACACTACACAATGAAAGCGTGTTCGATTGGGTTTCGCAATTTATAATCTCCCGGAGTATGTCTTCACAAACTGACAACGTGTATAAAAGAAAAGACATTAACAACGCATTTCCAACCAAACATATCACAGAAGGCGTATTCGCTTGGGGTTTTGCAATAAATAATCTCCCGGAGTTTTTCAATTAACAAATGCGGGACAATAGAAATCTCAAATTAAAATGTCAACAATGCATGAACCTACCGAACACAGCCAGTTAAAATCTGCGTAATATTTTAAATAGAAATAATAATATTCACAGATGTGGAGCAAATAAGCGACAATTAGAGGGTCAGTTACAATATATTACACAAATATATTAAATATATCATCAATGAATACCGACGTTTACATTAACTGCATTAAACGAAATTTCTTCAATTATCGCCCACTCGGTAACCCATAGACGGTGAATTTCGGTTGCCTTCATCTATCTGAACCCCTCGGTTATCCGACCGGATTGTATGTCTCCCATGGGGTTCGGATAATTGAGGTTCTACTGTAATTATAACTTGAAACTTTATATGGCTTCCATCATATTCAGAGTTTAACACATGTTAATAATCCAGCACTGGGTCACTGATATCTATTAAATACTATTTCATATTTTCCAAAGCAGGTTCATGCGATACATGATATAAAGTTTTAATATCACATGCATTTATAATAAATTTTAATGTAAACAGACAAGTTTACAGACTTAAATGTAATAATTAAGACATTTACTGTAACGTATACACTACTGTACAACTTGTCCTACCGTCTCTGATGTGTAAAACTGTTTGATAATCTCATTTATGCACTCACAAATGTACATTTCCCCTTTGTTTTATACTGAGATACCTCTTCCATTGTACAACTTAATTATTGTCTGATTTCAATGTTAACCTCCTAGTTTGTTTGGAAAATAGAGCTTGTAAGATATTTAGGCTTTGACACCATGCAACAAATGTGTAAGGCTTATTTATAAACTCATTGTTCCAAAGTTACTACAAAGCAAAGTCTAGTTGGTGTACACTTTTGGTATTAACATTTAATCTTTTTCAATTCAAAGCTGAAGAAAGTTTGACAGAAAACTTTTAATATCATGAAGATTTATATATATATTTTTTTTTGATACCAGCACAGAATATGAAATAAATACGAGACTCAAAAATGGGGCAATCCTTAAAATGGAACCAATTAGAAGTAATATTCTCAATAATTTTAGAATAGAATAGGAATATTTCCCAAATTACATATACAAAAAAAACAATATGTCACAGTTTAAGATAACACTAACATACAAGTGCGTAGCATGAATATTATATTGTTAATCTTCATGATTGCTATATTTTTTCTGTATATGTCTTATGAGGGATGATTTATTTTTATTATGCACTATTATGTATGAATAATAAATCAAATAATCCATATTTAAAGAAAGAATGGACAAAATACTGCCATATATATATATGCACCAGTGCATACAAATACTACAATTTCTAACTGAACTATTTCTCCTTCATTTCTTCATGAATTTTAATGCAATAAAATGAACAGCAACACTATAATAAGACCCTCCTACTGATATATGTAACATTGTTATAGCTCATACAGTTTCCAAAATGTTGACAAAAAATCAGCTCTATTTGACAGATTTGTAACACTACTTAGTGCATCGCCAAAAAATATATCCCACTCTATATATCAGGTCACATACGGTGCATAGTGGATAATAAATAAGACAACTGACCCAAATCATCATAAATCTCTCACAATGCAAAGTATGACACGTGGGTTTCCTTGCTAGCAGCATTTTCGTACTAGCTTATTAGGGTACATGAATTTCTGTAATAGGGTAGTAACCACTAAATCGATATTGAAATATGTGGATTGAAACTCTGGGTTAGGTCTCAATATATTGATCGTCAGCACATTGTATTTAATTGTATACTGAAAGAAATTTCCTGATGAATTTTGGTTATTTCCAAACTTTTGCCATTTAGTACTTACCACATGTAGCTGCTTCCTTCAGTATGGCAGCAACCGTGATTTACAGTCCATGAAGAAAGTAAAATTAGAAAGTTCTGACAAATTCATTAGGTTACAAAGAAAAACTGTGCATTCATTTATAAAAGACTTCCATATTTATTGAAGGGTTCGATTTTTAATAGTAAATTAGTACAGGAAATCATATATGAAATCAGTCATTCTTTTGCCTTAAATTTACACTTTGAGGATTGTGTTTAATTTCTACTCAGTCTGCCAAGTATAACTTAAATTTGGTATCCATAGCAGATGAGTAACTCACTATGTTTTCATTTGTTGCATTAGACTGATGTACATTTTTTTGGCAACTGTGGAAGCTGTCTAAAGCATACATTTAACAGTCTGAAGCAACACTTTTATGTCAGTCGATATACTCAGTACAGTTAGAGATTTATATTGATATTGACATTACTTTTCAACCGTTATTCCGGTGGTCTTTGATAGAAGTAGAAAAAAGGTAGTTTTGTATTTTGATGGAATTAAAATGATACATTAGTGTTGTCATGATACCGTGTGTATCATATTTGATACCATGCATCAATATGCATCAGCTAATTCTAAAAAATACCCACTCAAGTTACAGAAATTATAGAATTAAAGCATTAAGATTAATTACACCCAAATTCAATAAAATGTTACATATTGATGGCTAATTTATTGCTGGATAGGTTTCTAAACAGAAATGCACAGTATTATGACACACACTGTATTGTCACCACCCATTTAATGACTTGTAAATGTTCCCTTTCAGTTTTTGGGGTTGATCCATTATTAAGGTCTGTGTATATTTAATTCTTTTTTTTTCGGACAGATAACACAATTTTGTTACTGTTTCAATGTGTATTAGAGTGAAAAGTATGTGACATTTCCCACAGTATGTGACATTTCCCACAGTATGTGACATTTCCCACAGTATGTGACATTTCCCACAGTATGTGACATTTCCCACAGTATGTGACATTTCCCACAGTATGTGACATTTCCAGTCTGTTTGTATGGGGAGGGGAGCGGTTTTTTTTTGTTTTTTTAACTCAAAAGTGACACGAAATAATTTTATATCAGGGGAAAAAAGAGACCAGTAAATTCACAAACATGTGAACAATGCCCCACACATCTCGGACACAGAAGGGAGTTTTCTCACTGGTGAATGTCACAAAATGTTACACATTTCACACACTGCGATGAATTTTTTCGCATGCTCTGACAAATTTAACATTTTTTTTTTTTTACTCATCACTGTATTCTTAACTGTATTTGTTTTTGTAAAGGCCAAACTTCATTGTGATTGTATGTGCTATAATTTTATATTTATGATTTAATAAAACTACAGCTGTTTGTAGTCTCTTAGTTTTCTTTAGACTTGTATTGCACCTACTTTTTCTTGTGGCTTTTTTTCACAATCATTTAAACAAGTTAATGTACAGTCCAGTCCATTCCATTCATATTGAACTTACGGAAATTTCAATTTAAGTATAAATGGACATGGTGGTGTTACAGCTAACACTCCCCTTTCAGATTCTGGGTTCAAATACCGATCCTAACATGAAATGAGAAAGTTACTAGGTTCTTGGTGCTGCTTGCCTGTGTCTGATGGCTTTCAGTATAGAATCTTGACCAACAAGTATGCACGACTGTAGTCCACCCCTCTTTACCTACCAGTCTTGACTTGACCTAGATATTGTGTTAAAAATAATGAGACTGAATGAATCAAGGTCTTTCTGAATATAAGTGAATGTTGAGGCCATAAACCTGTACATCGTTACCTGGAAATCTCAATGAAATCAAAGTGTTTTTTGTGGTCCCTTTAGAATTAACTGAACCATGTCAAAATGTAGTTTTTGGCACATTCTGATGACTTTTCAACAATGTTTATAGGTCAAGGATGTTTCAAAATCAAAGTTTGGGTTTTTACATGCATTTCACCAACTGAGGTCATATGAAGAGAAGTTCTTAGGGAATCCCAAGTGTTGTCATGAGTTTGATTCAAACCCATAGTCACAGAGGAGAAAACCGAATGAATAAATGCCAGACTAGTAAATCACTCTATCACTGATACATACAGGATGAGATTAGCTAAGTTTAGTCTTTCATTGGCTTACACATAATGCCCTCGTGTAATACATCTTTATGTTTGTTGTCATTTTTGCCTCTATAAATCTTAACCCTCGCATCGGTAGAAGTTGAACCAAATGTACCTGGGGAAATTGTGTTAGACACCATGAGATACAGTAGAGATGAAAATGATAAAATAAAAAAGATGATGAGTCTTTTAGAACAGTTATGTTAAGGGGCAAGAGGAATGACACTGAAGAAAAAGTATGTAAAGACAAAATATCAAAACTACTCCATTTACTGGCAAGATAGCAACATTAATTTGTGAACTAAAAGTTCAAAGCTGCAAATTTTATTAACTGATATTTTATTAACTGAAGTTTAGCAGTCAATGGCAATTTGGCAGAAGTATATAATAGCTATACCAATCTATATAGCTTTGCAATAGAAGAAATATGTTTCAAATGTGACAGCAGACAACATTTTGGCAAGAGCCAAGGTCAAAGCACACACCAAAGCAACACCATGATGTTGTACATCTACACCTTCCAACCTATATACTTACCAAGTAACAACTTCATGCAACTTACAGTTTTCAAAATATAGTCCAGACAAGCTTCTAAAAGTCGGGGTCACGGTAACGAGGCCAAAGGTCAGATCAGGTCACGCCAAGAAGTTGCACACCTACAACCCCCAACCAGTGTCCCTACCGGACCGCCCAAGTATCAACTTCATACACCTTACGGTTTCCAAGATATAGCCCGGACAAGATTTTATAGGTCAAGGTCAGTACGGCAAGGTCAAATCAAGGTCACACCATGACATTGCACAATACCTCCTATCCAATGTCTCCATTTGTTTTTGTGTATAAATGTCCAAGAGAAAATGTAACTGCATAAACTAAATGGGAAATGTAGGAAACTAAAGAAAAAAAATCACGTATTTTGGCAAATCTTCCAATTTCTCTCCAAATATGCCCAAAGTTGTCAGTTTTAATTCTACTTTTATAAGCATGAGGACATGATGATTTTATCTGTGCACCAACGGACATTCTGTTTTCCTGTCAAAAATGGAAACCCAGCTTGTCTGCCATATCTCTCTTCACATTCGTGATGTTCTGAGATTTCCCTGGTCTTACTTGCGTCTCAAATTTGTACCAGACGCCTTCTCAAACATGTGAAAAAAGCTTGGATTCATAAAGCAGTCATACGTGTTTGTTATGCTAACTCAAAATAGTATTTGTACGAGTACGTTATGCAGACTGAAACCCCAACTGGTTGGTAGTTTGCATTCACTTGAGCGGGCCCAGTGATTTGGTATGCAATCTGAGTGAGCAATTTATCAGAAAGGCGTATGCACATACGTTTGTGACACATTGAACCAGACACCTGGGGCCGATTTCACTAAAGGACTTAAAATAAGTCCCTTTATTGGCTAAGTCAGTGACTTAAATCTAGGACTTTGGTCTTAGCTAGGTCTGGGACTTAAAATGGATTTCACAAAGGTGACTTAGCTAAGTCCAAGCTTATCAAATAACCACAGTGGTTTTCTGTGTCATGTGACGTTTTATATCTATTCAAAATATAATATTGGTGCCATATATCCTTCATTTGATCTATTTTATCTGAGGATAAGGGCTGTTTTGAAATGGAAAACCTTGTTGCCACATATAAACTTCCCAAAGACTACTTTAGTAAGATGTTTTGTGTAATTATACTTTATATACAGCCATTTCAAATTTTGAAGGGGAGAAAAGTTTATGGCGGCCATATTTAAGTCCTCTTTATAAAAGTTAAGCCCACTACCTCTCAGATTTAAAGTTAAGTCCACTGACTTAACAATTTCATGGACTTAGCTGCTTTGTGAAATCCACTAAGTCTAAGACCACAGACTTAACATTCTTTTGACAAAACTTAAGACCAAAGTCTTAAATTTAAGTCTAAATCTGAACTTAAGTCCCTTTGTGAAATCGGCCCCTGCCCAGTTAGTTCCCTCTTCATTGGTTTGGTGTTAGGAGATGATAATAGACGCAAATTTGTCTCAAATAGAAAATGTTGGTTTAACTATTGAAAATCTTCCATTATCGTTCAGAAAATAATTGTTCCTTTTTTACATAAATTGTGAAACCATATTTATTATATATATATTATATGTTACAAGTTCGGTTATACAAAATAAAACTAACCTAACAGGGTGTCTTTCAGGGTAACATAGTGAATAGATTGTTTATTTTATTACAGCAATTTCTGTAAATCTAAATTCACTCTAAGCTAAGGATGTTCATAACCTTCTTAGAGGCCTATTCTTTCCCTAGATTTATGTAACTCAAATAAAAAAGCATACATGGTTGTATGGACATGCTCCAAGTCTTTGTATTTCTCATTCCACCAAATCTGACATACATGGAATCATTATGAATCCACCTGATGAGTAGGGAATCTACTGTCTGATGAAATAAAAAAGTACTACACATTCAGTCATTATACAATACCTTGGGCAAAAGGACTTGAAAAAGTCTATTGGTTGTACAATAGTAACCTTAGCGAAATACACCTGAAATTGGAAATAAATTGTCTAGGTTGCTTGAACTGGATAGTGAGATAAGCTTCCATATAACAGGCATATATTATTTTATGGAGAGTATGCACTTCCAGGAAATCAATGTTGGCATTTGGAGCGAATCCATCAATTCTAATGTTTGAAGTTTAGTGACTATATGGAATTCTATTGTGCGGGCATTCAGCAACATCAAGTGACTGTAATAAAAACATATGATAGGGTTATCCCAACTAAACTGACAGCCTTTCTGATTTTCATAACAGTTTATTATTCTTGTGGTTCTATCTGAAATACAATTGTCATACATTGGTGATCATTTTCAAAGTTTGGCCAGTTGTTTTAAATTGTATTGCCAGATTCTGTGTCTTCATCTATACATGATAGTGTTATGATTATTACTATTCAGTTTCCTCTTTTTCTTGTGTATTTTTACAGTATGCTGCCAAGATCAGATGGGTGGAAGAGTGTTAATATTGACAGATATCTTTGGTAAAAAGGATCAAATGATTCAAGGAGAAAACACAAAAACACTTTTTCCACCGCCAACAACATTTGATTAGAATAAATGGACAGTGACTCAAGAAGTGTTTTATATTCATATTTTTCTAACATTTTACTAAGTAGTTTTAACAGAACATGCAATCTTGTGATATAACTTGGTTTACAGAAGATTACTGATTCTGCAAAGAATGTGTTCTTAACTTTTGTGTATTTTGCTTTTCTATTTTTATAAAACATTAGACCGGTAAGATACTTAATTACATGTTGTATTTAATAATTCATATGTTTATCAGTCATTAGGAAGTTGATATTTTCAGCGTTGGTTACTTTTAATAGATCCATAGCATGTACATAAGTGACAAAATACTTCGATGGTGTAAATATAACCATATTAAATTATTACCTAACAAAAGTTTAGATAAATATTCAAATAATTAATACCTCCGAGACAATTGTTCCCTCAATAAAGTATGTTGTTTTCTTGAACTATTTTTTATCATCAAAGAGATTTACATTCTTTGATTTTTTATTCTTCTACGAAAATAAGCATTGTAATAGATTGTGTGGCTTCTTAGCTACTCTCTGTGGTAACCTAAAATGCTGACAGTTTTAACTTTACCATTCTTAAGAAAAAGGCTTGAAATGTGAATTTTGAGTAATTTTCTGAAAAGGAAAGATAAATGAAAATTTCCCTGGTGGCATTTAAAAGGAGATGAAGATATAATCCTCACGGAGTATCTTCCATTTGTCAATTTAAAATGAAGAACGATAATAGAGAACATCAGTCCCAGTTCACACTTGACAGTTTCAGCTGTACGATATAACCTCATTTTAAAATATTTGTTATGTCAGCATTAAATGGTCTACCCGCAGCAGACAGTGCACACCCACTGCATGTGGGCGTGTTTTGGAAACAACAACACTTGCATTCCCAAGGCCCCACCAAAAGAGTAAAATTGGGATAATACAACCTAACTAATTATAAAATATAATGAATATAATCTAGTACAGTTATATTCCAACTAAAAAGCTCAATGACCCGATGATTCACAAGGTCAAGCCAAATCCCAAATTTTTCACCACAAACGGCCCAAGGCCAGTCATGTTGAAACCGAGTAAACTAAGCTAAGATATAAGATAGAAAGGTTAAATACTAGAAGGTCATATTTCATATAGTTAAGAATAAAATAAATAAGAGAAATACTGACAAATAACAAGTATTATATGTGAAAACCAAAAAAAGACCACAAGAAGCCTGTGTTCTGGGGTCAAATACTAGCAATGTAAGGTCAATAAGTAAGTAAGCACGCATACCAAGGAAACTGGAAACAAGAACTGGAAATATGGGTCACTGCGCCCAAAGAATAACTTTTTTGAACATTTTTTAAATTATTGTGAGCTATTTTATCTAATAACCTTGGATAATAAAAATTAATTCCAATTGAAAATAGTGGAAATAAATTCCAGTAATTTTCACTTCTTTTAATTTGAGAATCAGTAAAAAAAAAATTCCAGCTAATATTTCCACAGGTACAGTTTTCAACAGAGATAAGATTTCAACATTTCTAAGCAATTTGATAACTTAGGTTAGCGATGTATTTTAACATGTTAGAAATATGACAGCATGTGTTTACACGGACAAAATCAGAGAAATATGGATGTTTAACTAGGACACTGATTTATTTTTTTTACATATGCACCCACTGATAAACCATATCATAAAATTACATTGGATGCATCAAAGCGGAAAAGTGTGACCTCATCCTTAAATCAATCCATTTTCATGAATGTGAAACTCAGTTGATAGTAAAAGTCTACTTGAAGACACCCTCATCTCCGTAGACGGATAAAATATGGGTAAAAACATACTAGTTTAAAAGAGGTTGGCTAGTGAGTGGATTATAACACTATTCACACACTTTCTGTTGTAATCCTACCGCAAGAGTTAGTGCAGTCCATTAAACGTACTTAAAAGAACCCCTTTTTCTGGTCTCAAAGAATTATTACATTAAGAAACCTATTTGGAAAGCATCCAAAATGGTATTAGCATCCTTCGGGTAAATTGCATTAAGCTGTTGTGAAGTTGCACATTCCCATCTCATGTTATCCAATATTTTTGTTGGCTTTTAACTACTCATTTTTATCCAAAAATTTAAAGAATATGAAACCAAACTGACTTTAGTCTATTTTATATCTACAGACCACTTTGCTTAATATACTTTACACTTTGCTTAAAACTACATATACAGCAGAATACACAAAGATAGTTACAAAACAAATTAGTTGTTTCTAGAGATCACTTTTTTTAATCTTTTTTTGTCACCAGACTTTCATGAATTGTGGTGTAGTGTGATGAGTTTGCATCTCATCACTGCAGTTAAGCAGCAATGGGCTATGTTAGCACTTATATGGGTGATTGTCTGAGTTCTAGACCAGACTCGTTAATTCTAGTGCACTTTTCGTCCTTGTTTTCTAAAGATTCGACTTTTCTGCTGATTTGCACTAAATTCTTTAAGCATGTTTTGTTATTCTATTTGTGCTTGAATATTTGAATATAATACCAATATGTTATGTTATGGCCTTGTTATAAAATTTGATAAATGGCCATTGGCCTCATACTTCTGTAGTGGTGGGTTCCAATCTACCCAATGACAACATGTTATCTGTACTATAGGTCTTCCATTATGACCCTGCATACAGAAATGCCAATGAAAACCAGACTTTTGCAGATAGTGTAGTTTTGTAGTTTCATGTGCAATTGACATCACAAACGAAACGCTGTCAACTAGTTTTCCACCACACAACCAAACAACTCTTTTCTTCCCAAATTATATTTCTCCTACAGAATAACTTCTTTTATTGACTTCAACCTTTTCAAACACCTTTTACAATTTGATTTCTTGCCTGTACCAATAAGACTTTATTCTTCAAATTAGATAGAGTTGACCTTCAGAGAATCTATTATGTCAACTTGAAGGGTGACTGGCATTCAGAACATCTAAATGGATTTCTGTTACCTTCAAAGTTGTATAATCTTCTGGGAAATTGCTCTCATTTAAATATCATTTTGTTGTGAGTCTACTGTGCTGACGGTAACATAGATGCATATTGGTGGCCTTTCTTAATACCTATTCTATTTCTAGTAACTGCACTTTTTTCACAAAGAAAAATTGTCATTTCCACTAGGCAAGTGTCACAGTCATGTTTATACATCCCTTTTCTTGTTTAGGGTTATATTGGGACAGTCGATTAGTATTCCCTACAAGTTGTAATGAAATGGATTCAAACCTGAGACCATAGGTATGCGATAGCATATGTTTAACCTGCTAATTAAATATTAAATAATAATTCGTACTATTGCAAAAAATGCAAATAGATAATTTGCCGGAAACATGTATTTCAGTTTAATGTGTGCATACAATAAATCAAAAGTTTTTTTAAAGACGTTTTTTTTTCATCTTTTAAGCCTCTGCATCTCCTTTATTATCTGTCCAAGAGGTTTGGGATGTAAAGACAAGTAACAGGAAACAATGTGACCTGAATTTCCCACGGGGTCATATTTGACCACTCTTCCACAGTCAGATGTTATGTGGGATGTGAAGAGAACTTTTGGTAGATCATTTGAGGTGAATCACTTGCTGAGGTCAGATGTGATCCTGAATTGCTCTTCAAATGTCAAAAGTGATCCTTCATACATATGATGTCATGTGTCTCCTTTAGTATTTGTCCTAGAGGTTTGGGATGTGAAAGATAACTTATATGACCTAAAGCTTTTAGTGGCCCGTTTGACTTAGACCCTTCCTTCAAGGTTAAATTAGGGCTGTAAGTACTCATCGCCCCCCTTAGCAGCACATTTCTAGAATAATTTAGTATTTTCTCCCCGATGGGAGATGATATCACTACAGTGGTCTTCTTTCATGTGCACATGTGACTTTTATAAATGAATTAAAGCCATTTTGACTCGATTTTACTAATCATTTGAATCCAACACTATGTGGACCCAATGCTAGCCATTCATAGGATAGTTAATGGGTCTCTCTCATTTTTAGCCTTTTGTATTGCACTTGTCAAATTGCAAATGTGTTTAGTTATCTAACCTAGATAACTGGAGCTTGATTGCTTTAACTTGGAGTCAGGTTACGTCCCTATATTTACCGCTTTGCGGATATATTGTGACTCAATAGTCTATGGCATTGTGGATATGCTTAATGGCTTGGTCTAAGTTAGATGAATGATTGTCGCCACTGATAGTTCCAAAATGAAAGTCTGCCAGTCATCTGTGGAACATCTAGATGTGGGTAAGTTGTAAAACAAAAACAAACCTGTACAAATTCTAGGAACTATTTCCTATTTTATTGCAAATATCACAATACTATTCATATCGTGATATGTCAAAATGTAAATGTATTATTAATTTCAATATTTTTTTTGTTTTATACATCCAAGGGTGTGTATTGTTTCAATTGTTCAAGTAAGAATGTTAAGTAATTTGTAGGTACACAATTGGTCATGGGCACTATGGTTTCTGAGAAAGATTGTTTTCTTCTTCGATGATATCTCACAATAGAATATGATTAACCAAAATAACAGCATTACATCTCAATATTTGGCTTAGTGTGGCAACACACTCGCCTATGAACACAGAGGAAGCGGGTTCAAACCCAGGTACCGGTAGATACATAGTGCCTCGGATGACCACTTAAAATGGTGGTCCTCTGTCATTGGGTCCTATCCCCAGTGGCAGGCTAAAGAACCTCAAGGACGTTGATAAATGGTCATCCTTGAGCCTCTGTCTTTCAGTTAGAGGAATGTCAGAAATTTGAGAGTTGGACTGCACTTGTACAGTCAAATGGGTCATACAGCACTTTGAGTCCTGCATTACATGGAGATATTGCGCTGAGTATAAATACAAATACAAAAAAAAATAGTTATTGTGTCAAAATGGCACACTGGTTATTTGTGTTTATTGGAGCCAGAATAGTCTATTGCAGGTCATGAAAGTTTGTGACATGAGTTTTCCACATAGATGCAAGGCTCAAAGCTTTTTCATAATAATAAGTGCCACCCACCTAATGTGGCCCAAATCACAGCATTACATCTCAAAATTTGGCTTAGTTATGGTGTCAAAATGAAGCCCGGGAATGTGATGACAGATGTAAGGCTCAAATCTATTCCATGATCATATTACATCTCAATATTTGGCTTAGTTATGATGTCAAAATGGCGCACCAGATATTTGGTTTTTGCAGCCCGGAAATGTGATTACAGATAATTACAGATTGTGACATGACTTTCCCACATAGATGTAAGTCTCAAAGCTATTCCATAATCATTAGTGCCACCCATCTCGTTTTAGAGAACTGGCTTTATTATTTTCTTATCTCCTTTATTCAAGTTAGATCATGTCAGATTTATGAAAAAACATAAATTCTCACAGAATGTCAACTTGTGGCAGCTCTAAATGGGCATACCATTTTAGAAATGTACACAAATACCATCAAGGTTACATTTTATTTCAGCCTATCCTGGTCAGACGTTAGTTGGATTTTTCGGTTCGTGGGTATGGTTTGGAGATACTTCCTTTCATCAGATTTTGTCTCGGTGAATGGGTACATTATAAGACAGTCTCAGAGGTACATAGTACATAGTTTGAAAATGGTAGATTTTACTCTTGTTTGCCATGGTATGACATGGCAAAGTTAGAGGGAATATGCGGAAAAGATACCATACAGAAACAGTAACATTGCAACAAATATTTACCTTCACCGGAGACACAGAAAAAAGACAGAATAAAACAGAATTGGGAGAAAAGATAGTGAATGAGCTGCAGATATAATGGAACACACTGCAGTCACAATACAGAACCTAATACCTTCTATGGTAGGCAGAAATTTTCAACGGCTAAAAATTTTAATTGTTTGCCGCCAGTGAAAAGTAATAAAACATGACACTCGTTTGATAAATAAATTGACCTTTCATCCTCACGTCAGACTAGTTTGCTCAGTGTGAAATGTACTTAGTCACATCCCAAACAGAATCCATCACATTGGTAAACTTTATGTTATGTTTCTGCATGGGTCTGTTGTAGTTCTGAAATGTTCCTGCATGTGCTAGGTGTGCAGGGACTTTCCTTTGGGGCCACCTCAAAAAAATGGTATTATGTGCATGCTATTTTATTTATGAACTTTTACCTGGGCTGGACAACTTAGCCCTGTCCTTGTTGTTTTCAGACTACCATGATCAGGGGGTAGATACAACATATGTACAACATTTCTCATGCATGTTTTATTAGAATATTTATTGCAGTGTCTTAGAAAACAATTTAAGTAACTTAGCATGTAGGTGAACAATGGGCTGTGGCTGCAACAGTTTTTGTAGTCTGAGTTTACTTGCACATGTATGCAACAGCACTTTTCCTTCTTTCTGATGTATGTTTGGTTGCTTACATTTGTTCGACTCCAATTGTGATACCTGACTCTGATTTGCGACTTTTTGCCCTGGGAGAGAAAAATCGGAAGACAAGTAAAAATATATGGAAGCCCATTAGTAACATGAATTGTGAGAAAAAAAATTATTTCATTATTTTGAGATAGCATATTTGTTTCCCATTTCTAAATTTTTGCTATCTCGTTATTTTGGGATAGCATATTTGTTTCCCATTTCTAAATTTTTGCTATCTCATTATTTTGAGATAGCAATTTCATTGAGGGACATCCTCAGCCCCCAGTGGGGCATGGGGGAGGAGTGGAGGATCTCTGGCATGTATGCAATGGGGGACACTCAGTAACACATGTCCCCAGTGGGGGATTGGAGAGGAGAGGGGGACCAAACTTGTTACTATCTTTCCTGAATGATTAGTTTGTGTTCCATAATCTAATACTCGTATTGTGTGATAAATAAAAGCTAACATTTCAGTGATCTATTTTATCTCTTCAAATAATGATTTCTCTTTGAGGCATCTCCCATTATGGACATAACGTGGTGGGGGACATCCCCCACTACGTACATACCATCCCCCATCGCGCGCACTCACTTCAGTGCTGAGGATGCCCCGCAATAAAATTGCTATCTCAAAATAATGAGATAGTGAAAATTTAGAAACGGGAAACAAAATTGTTATCTCATAATTACGAGATAGCAGAAAATTAGAAATGGGAAACGAAATTGCCAACTCAAAATAACGAGATAGCGAAAATTTAGAAATGGGAAACAAACCTGTGATCTCATAATAACGAGATAGCAAAAAATAGAAACGAGAAACAAATATACTATCTCAAAATAATGAGATAACAAAAATTTAGAAATGGGAAACAAATATGCTATCTCAAAATAACGAGATAGCAAAAAAATAGAAATGGAAAACAAATATGCTATCTCAAAATAACGAGATAGCAAAAAAATAGAAACGGAAAACAAATATACTATCTCAAAATAACGAGATAGCAAAAATTTAGAAATGGGAAACAAATATACTGTCTCAAAATAATGAGATAGCAAAAAAATAGAAACGGGAAACAAACTTGTGATCTCATAATAACGAGAGAACAAACTTCTAAGTTTTTTCTCAGAATTTATGTTACTAATGGGCTTCCATAAAAATAAGATGTATGTTGACAAAAAAAGAAGGTAGGAAAGGGGATGCTGCAAACTGGGTATCGGATGTAGTAAGTCGCATTCATGTGTAAGTACAGTAAGATCGTTTACCCCGAGAAACAGTATCTCACTAGAGAATGGTAATTATATAAAGATAAATGTTAGCAGAATCTAATACAGAGCATCTGTACAGTATGTATATCTGGTTATGAAATGAAATAAGACAAAGAAACCTATTGTGTCTTTCTTACAGAAACAATGATTCTTGGGACCGTCTACTGATCTGAGTAGCAATCCTGTCATTGTTGTGCACAGAATATTGGCTTGTGATTAATCTATTCATTCTATCTCAAAAGATGTCTCGTGATAATTAACACTGGAATATAGTATGCAAAAAGTTTTATACCATAATAGGTTTGTATATATATAGACACATATAGTTTTTGTGAAGGTTTGCTTTCAGTGAGAGGAGTGGGGAGAGAGGGTGGATTTTTGGAAGAAATCAGTTCATACCAGTTGGTCAAGATTCTGCACTGAAAATCATAGTGTATCACAAGCAACTACCAAGTTTAAGGATTCAGATGAGGAAACCTATCCCAACCATCCCCGACCTATAGTGGTGGTTCCATGTTTCCGACTTTGGCCCCGACTCTTGCAGCCTTTAAGGTCACTTTTGTGCCTCCTTGCACATATTTAACAAAATCATTCTAGTGGTAAACAGGAGAAGAAAATCCCTCAAGCAAATTCCACAGATACACTACAGTTTATTCTATGTGCAGTATATTTACTAAATACCTTTCTCTGATACAGGTACGGCATATTTTTATATTCTTATTGTAATAATTTAAAAAAAACTAAAATAGTACCAGACGTTAAATGGTTACTCAGAACCAGAGAATGATAAACCATTAGTAAACCAGTAAATCTAATGTTAATGTGTGATATGAGTAATCCCTAATACTATAAATGTTGATCACTAATGATCCAGTAATGAAGAACTTGATAACACATTTGATAAGGGAGTCTCTCCATATTAATGTAACCCAGATGATAAGTGGGAGGACAGTTAATGGCTCTGTTAGTGTGACTTATTACTGCTCTATTCTATACTGCATGACACTCAAAATGATGGCTGTGGGCTGGTTTGATTGGGGTCTCCTTCTGGCATTTTATAGCTTCAAATCCATCATTGTTGGATGTATGAGTCAAACCTGTATATTGGTTTACTGACCAGGCTGCAAAACTACATCAAAATAAGTTAAGACGTTATTACTGTGTTATGACAATTTTCGTTTGTGCTTTAGATACTGCTTAGCTAAATACATTTTCAGTACCTTGCACACAGTTTGGACATTTGCTCTTGTTACATATAAATTTGGGTAGATTTCTTATTCCAGAAACATGTACGGAGCACAGAAAATGTAGTCTACACAAAAATGCTTTGCTAATTAACCTTTTGGAATGCTTATATTCAGAGGCGAAAAATTGTCTACCTAAAATGAGCATCACAAATTGGAACATAACTAACCAACATATAGATTACAAAATTATATTTTTGTATCATTGATCCTAATTGGCTGGATGTTGAATTAATTGTTTACATTATTTTGATGTCAAGTTGGGGTGTGTACAGTATTAGTCGCCATGGTAATAATCAGGCATTTTGAAGGTATTGCATATGCCAGAATAGAATATCCATTCAGTTCAGGGTGAGTTCCACACTACTATCCTAACCTACTTCTACTGGGGTTTGGGTTTATGTACTTCCAAAATCAACAAATTTGCATCCAGTGCACAGTTTAAACCTAATAAATTTAAATTGTGAAGATCAATGTGTAAAAACTTTCATATACTTACTTGTAACCCAGTGGAAATCAGATAGCCGTAACTTAATAAATTTGGTTAAACCGATACTGATCTAAATTAGCAACTTATATTCAGGGTACCTTAGTATTCTCCTAGCTGTATTAAGTTCCAACAAAATTCGTTTGTAATACTTAACTTATTAGTTTTTAGGTTGGTAGTTTTTGACTTCATCAGGTTCGTAGCATGGCCTTTTTAGTCAATGGAGAAACAATAGCTTTTTTGAAACCAGCAAGGGAAACACCTTCAGATAGTTACAACTACAGTCCATGTATTTCACTGTTAATGTGACAGACAGCCTTGAGGTTATAAGAATCTGTTGTGTTTACCAAATCTTTTTACAGTAAAATAATTTAAAGAGCAATTTGTATCATTTTGTGATGCTGGGGCCGGATTCCCAAAATATTTCAATTGTGGCTTTCTTGTCTTGTGGGCCGTTCCCACAGTTACATTAGCTTGTAACAACTTGTACTTAAATTTTGGTCCAGGATCTTGTCCTTATTGTTTCGTAAATGGACCTTGTATGTGGATAATGCACACTCGAATGACCTCATAAAGTGATGCCAACCCCTACTTCACGCCTCCTGTGTATACAGTTTAATACAGCTCATAAGTGGATATGGCGGGTTATGCAAACATTTTGTACAACTTGAAACATGCTGGAAACGTATACTGTGGCAAGCAGGTCCTACTTAAACAAAATGGAAGATATACTAAACAAATCTTCCAATATGGTTTTCTTCTTTAAAATTTAATTCAAATGTGCTTGTAAAATGTAAAATCTTAAGATTGGCCAGCCAAGCTAAGAATCCTAAAATGGGCTAGCGACAATCTTAAGATTGATTTGAATCATTGTGTTTTTACACAGTAATGTCTGCACCAAAAACCACAAAGCAACAACAATAACATAACTGCTTCTATGAGAGACTGTATTGCCGTAAAACACATATTAGAATAAACATTCACACACAAATAAACATTAACAAAATCTTTATTAGCTCCATAGGAGGTTATGATTTGGGGTATGTTCCTTAGTCTGCATGTTTTTTTAAAAAAATTCTGTTTTTTTTTAACTTCAAAAGTAATGGATGAACATATTTTCAGTAACTGTTTATATGGGTAGGACCTGGCCGAAGAAAGAAGTGATAATATTTTGTGTAAGACCAGGATCATATTCTTTGTACCAAAAACACCCAATTTTAGGAAATGCCGGGATACAATCTATGCAATTTGTTGAAAGAAAGGTTCAACCCAAACAAATCAAATACTCTACCCTCCGTTCCTTTATTTTGAGGTTTGAACTTGGGACTAAAAATATGCTGTGTTTACAGCTTTCCACATTGTAGCTTAAACTGGCTTTACCAATGTATTAATGCCACTATATAGTCACAAGACACCAAAGGTCATTAAGAGATCAAAATGTTACGGTCACGGGGCAAGTACGGTAGCAATAACTGGTTACTATTAAGTTGCAACAGGAAAAAACAAAAAGTTTAACTTAACAAATTTATTTAACAATTAAAATAATGACTACACCCAACTTGTATGCTCTCAATAGTACATACAATGATACAGTAATGAAACCTATCTGACCTGACCAGTTAACTGACAGTTAAGTTTGTCCACTGTATCCAGCAATCTGTCCTGCCTGTGATCTGTCCTGTGGTCTGTCCTGTGATCTCTCCAATGTTCACTAACACACAGATATCTGTATCCTATGATCTGTTCAATGTTCGATAACACAAAATGTCTTTATCCTGTGATCCTTTTGATATCCAGTTTTACAAAATGTCTGCATAGAGGTATTCAGCGAGTTTGCACAACTATACTGTCTGCTCCAAGATATGGACAATGTTCAAAATGCAGTAAATCCACTCTCTGGTAGAATCATACACTGTATATATTAAGTATTATCCAAAGTACAGCAAACTTATCCAGACACTGTAGAAAGTTTACTCCAGCAAATGTTCATAACAGCACAAGCAGTTTATATCCACTTGAATATTAATTCTAAGACACAATAGCCTTCCTTATAGCCAGCGAAGAAATACTAAGTTCACTTGTGGTCAGATGAACAGTCCTTATATATACTCATAGAAATTCTAGAATCTTATAGAACATAAAAGCTGTCACCGGAGGCAGTGAGGAAGTTCTAGAACCTACAGGTAGCTTATAGGGTTTCCCCAGATCTATTAATAGCATCACTGGGGTTAGCCTAGAGGGAATCCCCCAGTCTATAAATAGATCAATAAATATCAGTAACACATAACACAAAAATCAATAACTCCCTTACTTTAAATGTCAATACATACATGTAAAGCTTAGATTAAATAATGCACAGACACAGTGCCCATATATGTAACAAAAAGAACTAGCTTGCCAAGGGACTGTTCCATTTCTGCGATATATCATAAACCTTGCTCCCGACCCCCAATATACTGGCATCGGGAAATAAATCTTTTCAATTGGAACAATCTTAAAGCAAAGATCCTATCATGGAAAATATGGAACTTCCTAATAGGTTTACAAGTAGATCGCTCGGGAGTCCATCTGGAACAGTTTTTAAACCATTTGAAATTAATGAAAAACCTTTCCCAATTCTCAAGAGATTTATGACATCATTAACCCTTCGTATTGCTATCTTTTTTAATCTTACAGTGATCTTAAACCTATCTCACACAGCAATCTTTTCCATCTTATAGCAATTACAAATTTATCTGTTTCATCTTACGGGACTAGTAAACCAATTCGATAGATTCAGAGACAATGGAAAACCTAGCAGAAGATTTTCTGAGGCAATGGCAACACCAATTAGGAAGTTGTTGGGAAAATGTCTTGTGGATCAGGAACACATCGTAAACCTATTGTAAACTATGTCATGAATCCTGGATTGTCACAATTGGGAGCATGGTCTACGATATATCGCAAAAATGGAACAGCCCCCTAAAGTATTGAATATTTTACATGAGCAAGATACTGCTCAGCATTTTATCTTGGAACAGGTCCTCAACCTGGGAAAAACTAGAACATAAAACTTTTATCGAGAGTTGTTTGTCGTCGGCAACACTTGTTTAGTTCTACATACCATGTAAGGTAGCAAAAGCTATGGTCGACATCAATCGATTTTATAAATTTTCGATTGCAAATTCGGAGATCAGTGGCCAGCTGGGGCATTAGGAATAGTAATAGGAATTATATCATCGTTTCTTAAAAATCACTGTGAATTGTTTATTGATTTAATTCCATGTTGGTAAATTACACTTATAACTTGTGCTTGTGTCAGTGGATATTTTAAAGTTATATAAAGTTAAAGTTATATAAAGGAATTGTATCTTTGTTCTTACAATCCTGAAACAGGTATCTGTGTCAAATACAAACAGGTATATTTCAATCAGACATTACTGTCTTTGAAATTTAATGATTAAAAGATCTTTATGCATAGTTCTAATCCTGGCTAGTCGTCAAAGAGAACCAAATCTTTGGTGTTTTAGTCCTGAGTAGTTATCCTATATTAAAATAACTATATTAAAGAACCATTCATATAATCCTAATGAAGGAATTATATCTTTGTTCTTGCAATCCTAAGCAGGTATTTAAATGTGTCCTGAGTATATTTCAATTAGACAATGCTGTCTTTGAAATTTAATTATGAAAAGTATGACGAGCACTAAAATAAGGAGGCCATTTGTCCGTCCCCTCAAATTTCAAGGAGGCCAATTTTCTAGGATTCCATTTTTCCAGGAGGCCAATTTTCCGTTTCCCATATAAACTCTATTACCCCTACCCCCACATAGAATGTTATGTCATCATTGGATTCTGTTTGTTTATTTCTTTGTTGGTTTGTTAGATTACAAAAAACACTACTGCATGGGTGTACATCAAATTTTCATAGTAGGTTGTTTTTTTCTCTAACGTATAAATGATTTCATTTTGGGAATAATCCGCAACCAATTTGTGATTATAAGCAACAGGGCAACTGTTCGGCATTGGTCGAGGTATGTGATCTCCGAGTGTTTTATTATAATATATAGTAATTTGACAGAACAAGCAATGATGCTGAAATTGTGTTGTTAATTACTTAAAATAATGACGACATAAAGTTGGGTAATATACACAAAATGCAATGACAATTTATAGCTATCATTAAGTTATGTACGTCATTGTTCAACATGCAATATCTTGCACACAAAAAATGACTGATTGTAGTAGAGTCTGACATTTATATACATCCACTGCCAGTGATCTGTCTTTGGACTGATCTTAGGAACAAATACGTAGTACACATAGACACAAAAAAAGCTTTTATAAATAGAATGTCAATGATAAACACACTGAACTGTTACAAGTAACTTTTGTTTTCAAGCTGTGGAATATGACCAATGAGTGGCCACATTTATCTGTACACCCCCACCCACCCTCTTTCTCCCTCAGTAGATAAGAAAGGAAATCTTTAATCAGGACCCACGATAACTACTCAACCTATTTACAAAGTGAGGTTAATTCCCTTGTAGTCAGTCCAAATAATACGAGCAAGATAACCTTCTTGTTAATGCCTAGGTCTCACCTTTCCAAGTAGTTGTATCTGTGCATGTTTACTTTCCTCTTTATGACCTTATCCTTACTCTTGCCAACAGACGACTTATATCTGGATATTGCACAGATATATTGTGACTCTGATAATCACTCAAATGACAGTGCCATCAGAATACAACCAAAACAATTACTAGGTGCAACATTAAATTAATCAATCGTTACGAATTCTCTTGCAAAAGAAGCAATTGTTGATCCTACCTTTGTCCTACCTGATGTCATTTAAGTGCCATGCTAATAATATGTATGAATATATTACATACTGGTATCCTTTTTGATGACTATGTATCTGATCAAACATATGTTTTGATGTAAATGTTGAATCATGTAGCATGTGTTACCATGTGGATCGACACACTTGAAAGATGAGAATTAGAAGTTGAACATGAGCCTTAGTATCTTCCTTTTTATTCTGTTCAAGAAATGTTATGTTGTTATGCTTAGTTATACTTAATATATAAGATCCATTCTCACTTCTTCCATACAAAAGAATTGTATTTATTTCGATAAAGTCAACTGGAAAAGATAGGATTTTATGCATCCAGATTGTTCATAGGCGAACAAAAAACTTATTCCAATCCACTTTGTGAACTGAGTACAAGGGCCTTTAGTAGTGGCCACGGTGGCAGAGTGGTAACACTCTCGCCTCCCACCTCTGAGTCCGGGGTTCGGTTCCTGGCAAGGCCTCCAGTGGGAAAGCTGGTAGTTGCTTGCCATTGGTCAGCAGTTTACAGTACAGAACCCTGACGAACTGTATGTACTGGTTTCCTCTGCCCTTCCAACTACCCATCATGATATGACCTGTACAGTGTTGAAAGCGATGTAAAACCCCAAATAAATAAATAAATAAAAACAAGGGCCTTTGCTATTTTTCCATGAAATTTATTTCTGCAAATCAACGTTTTGGATCTGTTTTAGATTTTCTTACATACATTTCAAAACTGGAAGGTCAAGGTCATGTTTAAACTGTGGCAGCAAGACCTCAAAAACAGAGTTGGACATAAGATATTTTTATTTAAATCCAGATTTATATTATCTAAATAATTCTGCTTTTGTCTGAATAGTCCTTCTTGGGCTGTATTGAAGACCTTAGTCAAATCTTAGATTTAAGTTGGCTATGTTTGTATACAAAAGTTAAACCTAAGATTTGGCTGAGACCTTTCATGAATACAGCCCAAGAAATGACTTGCAAAGAACCAATGACTCAAGGATACAGATGGGTGAGATCAGGTATCGGGTACATCGGCGTGGCCAAACAAGGACGTGGGAACTCTGCTTATCTTATTGATTCATGCCTCTGCTTGGTTTACAGTGATGTTATCGTGAAATAACACTTTTTAAACCTTTTTTGTTTTGTTTTATTAAAAAGCTATATCAGGAAGAAATTAGCATTGTGTTTCCATTAGCATTTCCAAATAGTTTTTTATTCTTATTTTTTTGTTTTTGTTTTGTTTTCCCAGATGACTCATTTTTCATTTCTGTAGTTTTTCTGGTCTTTATTAATAGACACATGTTTGCAACGGCCTTGTTGTTGTATTTAGCATACTATTACAACATTAAAATAGTAATAATGGGTCAATGATATAGAAATAATTCAAGTGAACAGGAACTGAAACAATAATTCCTAATTCTTATGGAGTGTCATATTATTTCATTTAGTTTGAAAATTTAATAGTCTGAAAACTTGTGTTCTCATAGAAAACAAGGCCACTGTCGCAGCAGTTATTTCCCACCTTAGAATCAGTAATAATGGAGAACTAAAAGAGACATTAAGGCCTTTGAAGTAAGATAGCCCCACTTGACATTAAAGAAGGGGTCAAAGGTAAAAGTCAGCAATTGGGAAATAGTCTCAGGCCTTGACTTCGTATAAGTCGTTTTCACTTTTGGAACCCCTAGTAGCAATGATATGGGATATAGGGCCTTTTTAATAGGATAATCCCATTTAACATGTGACATGACGGCCGTTTTGTTTTTGAAACTAGGCTAAATTACTATCAGGCTAACTTTCCTAGCCACATATATTTTGCACATATTTGATGAACCTAGCTGCAATATTTCAAGTTTTAGAGCATCTTAATAATTTTTAAATAATTGGCTATGGCAGCCATTTTGTTTTTCAAAATAAGGCCAAACTTTTTCTCAGGCAAAACATTTGAAGGCCAGAACTTTTGATGGTCTGTCTTTATATTCTGAAGCCATAGCACCAATAATAAGGGAGAAATAAGGATGTTTTAGTGTGATGACCTCATTTAACCTTGAAGCAGGGGTCAAAGGTCAAATTCAACGCCTGGAAAAGATTCCCAGGCCATGACTTCCTACAAGTTGGTTTCACATTCCGAACCTCTAGGAGCAATATTTGGGGAGATATAAGGCCTTTTTAATAGGATAACCCTGTTTGACATTAAACATGTGATATGGCGGCCATTTTGTTTCTTGAACTAGGCCAAAATTACTATCAAGCTAGCTTTTCTAGCCATATAGCTTTTGTGCAAATTTGATGAAGCTAGCTGGAATATTTCAAGATTTAGAGCACCTTTACGATTTTTAAACAATTAGCTATGTCGGCCATTTTGTTTTTCCAAATGAGGCTAAAATTTTGCAGAGACAGGTTTTTATAGCCATAAACATTCCCTGCAAATTTGGTGAAAATATCTTTATAAATGAATGAGATATTAAGGTTTATGCAAAAATGTGACGAACGGACAGACACACGTATGGAAGGTATTTTATAATCTCCCGACAACGGCCTTTGGCTGCAGGCGATACTAAAGGCTGAAAGATAAGTATCATGATATGTGTATTAATTGTGATGAGTTTGATGTTTCAGTGTAACTTAGCATTCAGTAAAGCAGTAAAAGGCACTGTGCTTGTTTAAAGATTCCTTATACCAGTTCCAAGTATTGTCAATTACGGCAATATCAAGTAGAAATGTCTAAATAGTGATTCCAAGGTCAAATGTAAGGAGCCATATTTAATGAGGAGTGGTTCACAAACACAGTCAAAGATTTAAAAAATAATTTTATAAAATCCACAAAGGAATATGATTTAAAATGTTTGATCTCATATAATTGGCCACAATGCATATGAAATAGATCCAAAGTTTGGTGTCATTAGCATCATATTGTGAATTAAAGTGTGTGGTTTTTTTCAATCAAGAAAGCCAACTTGTACATACATTTTAATGTGAACCACAAATTGACGATTTCTGGTTGGATTGCTTTATTTCATCCTTTGATTAAAGAAGGCTTAAACAAGTAAAGCATTAACCACGTTACATTTTTTTTCCAAAAAAAGAAGATACCGCATATAACTGAAAATTTTAGCTGGAAGAGACTGTCACTAACTTTCAAATTTTAAGAAATTTATAAGAATTAATTTTTAGTAATGGCCAGTTTCTTCTAAAGAGATTAAGGCAAATTAAAAATTCGTCTAAGAATTAATTTTCACCCATTTTCTAATCTCATTAGTTAAAATGGGTAAATTAATGCCAGGTTAAACTTCAGCTAATACAGTATTCCCGCAAAGGAAATTAATGTCTGATCCTACCCATTAGTCTTGAAACAAGATCAATGTGGTTTTTAGTTCATTTCATAAATTTTACTCCTGGATGACGGGGAATTTAGTGAGCAATGATGCGTAAGAAAATTCCAGAATTTTTAGTGCAAAGTTATGAGGTTTCACGTTGCAGTTAAAGTTTTTTCCTCAGTCCAAAGCAATGTCAGATTTATGTCCCTTTACCACTCTTTTTATCAAAGGAATAAAGAGCTGTTTGTTTGCCCATGTGTTTGTTTGTCTGTTGCGAAGAAATTTCCAATAATGTAATATACTGTAATATAGTTTTGTATATACATTTCATTTACAGGGGATGACTGTTTAAGCTACGTTCTACACTGGATTTCTATAGCACTTAAGATATGCATTTAAGCAGGCTCTAAAGTATAACAACCATAAGTTCTATTGAAAAATTCATCAGTCTATGGGCATAGCAATGTTTGTGACCACAGAGACACCAGCTGAATGAAAAAAAACTATGGTAGAAAGGCACTGGAAAGCCAATATGATTTGAGTTTCTATCAGGAGGAGGTGACAGAGGAAGTAGAATGGACATTATCAGGCAGTTCATTCCAGATTGTAGGAGCATCAAAAGCAAAAACCATGACCAAATTGCTTCTTAGATTTTTGCAATGATCGACACTCCTCTAATCTTTTGTGTCCCATGCAATCCTTACGGTGTTGGGGATCGAGAGATTGAATCGATAAAATAAATTACCACAATGGATGAACATACTTATAGTTTCAATCATTTCACCTAAATCTAAATCACTTAAAGCAGCTCTGAAAATACGGGTCAAACCAATTAATAAAGTGAGATTGATAGTCTGAATACAGTACAAATAAAAACTGGATTCCATAAGATTATTGTTGACCCCTTTTTACCCCACTTGTAAACTGTTACTATCCAACCACATGATTGATTGCTGTGGTTATCTGTTCTGAACACAGCTACTTGTTTTAGGATTGTGTCTTTATGTGGTGGTGCAAAGTTCCTTGATTTTGCTATTATTTCCAGATGCAACCTTGACTTGATGAACATTTTTCTTCCTACAGCCACAAGTGTTCTCTTTTTTGAAGGAATGTCATTTTTAAAGGCATTCTAATCCTTGTTGGTGCCACTGATTATCAACTCAACTCATTAGTCTGATTTCCTTAGTACCCCTGCCTATAGAAAAGGGTCTGGTATCAGTCGCCATTTTAAGTCAAGACCTTTTCTAATATTGCGTATAAGAAACAGTACAGAAATCTTAAATATAATGTGTCTCACTCGACTATTCACAAGCACATTTTAATATTAAGTCCCCTTTTCACTGAATAATGTTATTGGATGGTTATATAACTACATTTGCTTTAAATATGAAGAAAATGCATCAGTTAAAGGTTTTAAATCATTCATTATCACTCATGAAATATATGCCAATTGAAATGCTACTTTATATCATTATCGATATTGTGTGTTACATAATTTTGATTATAATAACAATAGTAATTTAAATGTCACTAAAAATCCTTGAAGTTGCTTATTCGCGACAACAATGCATCAGATGTACTAGGTAGACTGGTGCCTGGTCTACTTAGATTCTTGCACTCATTTTCTATACATGACCTGTTTACCTGGGAATTTCTAATTGCCACCACAAAGAAGGTTATGTTTTGGGGTACGTTCATTTGTTTGTGTGTTTGTGAAAACTGCTGAATGCATCTTTAGGACTTTTTTATGTTTGGACCTGTTTTGTGTTGATACATGCAATCATCCTTACACCAGACAAGGGCATCAATGTTGTAGCCAAGCTTGAGATTTCAGCAATCTTTAAGAATGGTGCCAGGTCAAATCAGGAACCTAAATTTGACTACCAATCTTAAGATGGACCAACCAATCCTAAGATGGAGTGAGCCAGGTCTTCTCATCTTAAGATTGGCAAGCTCACCTTTAAAGTTTTCAATTCTTAAGTTTTGAAGATAAATTCATTAGAGAAGCTGATAATAAACAAGTTTAAGATAATTTTGTTTTATGGTCAACATCGGTATTTAAAAAGGTCCCCAAACCATATTCTTCACTGACACAGATGACTGATTTGTTGTACAACAAAATATCTAGAGCTTTTATAGTACAGATAATAGTACAAACAGACACAGAACACACCACGCATGCCATTTTAGCTTTGTACCATTAATATTAGCAAAAAAAGTAATTAAACAAGCTTTTCTTAAGCTAGAAAACAATGTCAGACATTCTTTGAGGCTTACTGTACAATTGTAGGGAATCTGCAATGTTAAGATTGTTTTATTTAAATGGAAACAAAACAAAAGCAGAAATAAGCTAAATCAAAAGATATTATTGATTTTATGGTTATTGCTACAATTGCTGTCAAAAACTGACATTTTACGTATCCTGTATTTTAAATTCATTATTTATTCAAAGTGATACCTATTTTAGATACATTAGGACAAATCTATCTTTTCCTCACGACCATTGTATATCTTGAAGGAATTTTCGTTTTGTTGGGGTTTTATAGCTTTTTAGGATATAGGTCAAACCAATTAATAAAGTGAGATTGATCAGCTATATAACCTATCCATCAAAATGATACATGTCTGATGAGGTCATTCCTTAATCCCCTGTTCCCAACAGTCATAAAATCCCCAGTGGTCCCATATGATGATATATTACTGTAGTTATCTCCACTGACAAAAGTTGGCTGCTTATTTGGGGGGATTTTGTCCTTATTATATGAAGCAACCACGGCCTTGGACTGATCTAGAGCAGTGTGTTCCAACAACTGATAATGTAATTGCAAAATTAAATTTGGGAAGATCCAACATTTGCAAGACTGATTTCGTCATTTTGTGTGATTTCTGCCATTGTGTGTGTGACGAATCTATTGAATTTGTAGAAATTACAGATTCTGGTCTTTGTAAAATCCAAAATGTGACACACAAGATAAATCTATCATTTTTACTAGAGATAGTTTGTGTCTGCATAAGATCAGCCTTGTCACAGCAAACAGTTTGCCTTCAATGTATTTTCCATGATAAAATAAAGTATTGAATCTTATGAATCAAAAAGAAATATTGCTTGCTTACTTGCTTGATTAAATGATTGACTGACTCATCGATTGATTGATTAAATCGAATTAAAAAGAAACACTGCTTGCTTAAATGATTGATTGATTGGATAACTCACCGATTGATTGATTGATTGATTAACTGAAACGAATAAAAATAATCACTGCTTACTTGCTTGCTTCAATGATTGACTGACTGCTTGCCTGTTTGTTTGGTTGGTTCATATGATTGATTGGTTTAATAGGGTTGTAATATCACTTTGAGCAAACAGTTGAGACTGGTAAGTCAAGAAACTGTAATGAAAAGCATTGGGCTCTGGCAAGTAACTACCAATGTTCACACTTTAAGTCGGGGGTTGGAGGTGAGTGTGTTAACCACTCTCCTAGCAATAACCCCAAGAAATCAAAGAGTAAAACAATCAAGCCTTTTAGTTTCTTTATTTGGTTCTTTTGTTTGTACATAGTTATTTGTAACGTTGTTCAAAAAAGTTGTTCTCACCTTTTAGAAGTATCTATTAAACTAAATAATGTTAGTGGAAAACAATGTTCAAAGACTATATTCAGTATAAACGAAATCTGTATATATAGGCGGCTCAATTGTTCTAAAGGTTTATCGAGTTTATATATAACTTTTCGTTGTGCTCATGAAGAAAATTATTTCTGTTTTTCAAAAAATATAAAAATGCTTGGTAAAAAAATCTTATCAAATATTTCAAGTGATACAGGTAAAACTGTCATAAACTACGAAGTGCTCATCATGTTTTGTGTGTCTCTCTGGGCCATGAATAAAAAATATGCATAACACAATAAGAGTGTCATCGGCAAATGTACAGGGTATTAGGGAAAAGAAAAAACGGTATGATGTGTCTAATTTTTTATTGAATGAAAATAATAAGATAAATATACTCTGCTTGCAAGATACACACCTGATTAAATCCGACGAACATGATATACTTACAACTTTCCCAACCTGCAAATGCATTATTCGCGGGTGCAAAACAAACTCCCGAGGAGTTGCAATAATCATCAAGAATAACTTTGAATATTCAATAAAAAATATAACAACAGACAGTGTAGGTAACCTTCTTCTGGTTGATTTACAGCTGCCAGGTTTCTTTCTCAGGATCATAAATATATATGCCCCAAATAACGATAACCCACAGTTTTTTGACAAGTTAAGCAAATACATAGAGGACTCCAACGAAACCTATTCAATAATATGTGGGGACTTTAATCTCACTCTCGATCCAAATATCGACAGTAATAACTATGTGAATATTAATAATCCCCGGGCTCGATCAAAAGTTCTGGATATTGTCAAGAATTTAAAACTATCGGATGCTTTTAGATTAATACATCCAACAACTAAAAGATATACATGGAGGAGGCGCAATCCTGTAAAACAGGCAAGATTAGACTATTTTTTGATTTCTGAAACTTTTACGGACCTTGTTCAAAACTGCCAAATAAAGCCTGGTTATAGAAGTGACCATTCTAGAGTAGACATGGATATAATATTAGATACTTTTAAACAGGGCCGAGGTATTTGGAAATTCAATTGTAGTCTCCTGAGAAATCCAGACTATCTAAAACTAATCAATGATTCAATTATGACAATAAAAAAAGAAAATGCAGTACCAGTGTATGATTTGGAATATCTTGACTCAATACAAGATTTAAATATAAATTTTACTATAACAGATGATATCTTTTTAGAAACACTGCTGCTAAAAATTCGAGGAGATACTATAAAATTTGCTAGTAAACTTAAAAAGGAGCACCAAACTAAGGAGCTACACCTGGTTGCAGAAATAGAACAACTAGAAAAGGTCGAAACAATATGTGCTACAGAATCTTTAAGACTGAAGCAAGAGGAATTGAAACAATTACGTGAATGTCATATGCGTGGTCAAATGATAAGGTCAAGGGTCCAGAATCTATCCCTTTTTGAAAAACCAACAAGGGAATTTTGTAATTTGGAAAACATAATTACACTGAAAAGACTATTAAAAAGATTACACTTAATGATGGTACAGTAATTACTAACCAAAAAGTAATTCTAGATCAGATTAGAACTTTCTATGCACGCTTGTTTGAAAACAAAAAAAATTGCCATAATGATTTTGACTGGAATTCTATAAATAACCAACAAAATAAATTAACCCCAGAAGAAGCATTAAATATAGAAGGTCCCCTGACTGTTACAGAAATAGGTGATGCACTAAAAGGAATGAAACATAACAAAACGCCGGGCATTGATGGTTTTCCGGCCGAATTTTATAAGATGTTCTGGAGTAAACTAAAATACTTTGTTTTGCGAGCGTTTAATTATTCTTATTCAAAAGGAACCCTACCACTAAGTCTAAGACAGACAATTATTAGTTGTCTCCCAAAAGGTAATAAGCAACGTGACTTATTAAAGAACTGGAGACCAATATCACTATTAAGCGTTTTGTATAAAATAGCATCCTCAAGTATTGCATCAAGACTAAAACCTTTGCTTGCAAAATTAATCGATAATACACAAACAGGCTTTATTAAGGGACGTTACATAGGGGAGGGGACACGGTTAATTTATGATTTAATGAACTACACAGAACGAAAAAAACATTGACGGACTTTTAATGCTTATAGATTTCGAGAAGGCTTTTGATTCCATCTCCTGGAAGTTTTTGTATCAGGTTTTAAAAAACTTTGGCTTTGGCCCTGACTTTATAAGGTGGATTGAATTATTCAATAGCAACATAAAGGCAACAGTACTGCAAGCAGGGTTCCTGTCAGAATTTATAAACATTGAGAGAGGATGTAAACAAGGAGATCCGATAGCACCATATTTGTTTATAATTTGTGCACAGATCCTATGTACCTTAATAAATAAAAATAAAGCCATCAAGGGCGTCCAAGTAGGCTCGGAAGAATATAAAATTACACAATTTGCTGATGACACTACTATAATTTTAGATGGCTCAGAGAGATCTTTATTATCAGCGCTTAACACTAAATGTATTAATGTAACACAAACGTATTAATGTAACACAAAGCTACCAAAATGGAGGATTAAAAATGATAAATTTAGAATATTTTGTGAGAGCAATGAAATGTACATGGATTAGGAGACTTTTACAGTCACAGAATACTCAATGGGCTACACTTTTTGAAAAGATATGTTGTCCAATTAGTACGCTCATTGATTATGGCCCTCATGGGGTGCGTACAATAGTATCTCAGTCCAGAAATCAGTTCTGGAAAGAAGTTTTCGAAATCTGGGACCATATTTATAATGCTCTGTCAATAAAAACTCAGGATAATATACTATCTCTGTTATGGTGCAACTCGAAAGTGAAAAGAGGGCTACTTAAAGACCAGTGGTACAAGAATGGCATTACTATGGTTGGTGACTTGGTTAACTGCAACACTTTAAAAATGAAATCTAAGACTGAAATTGAAGACGTTTATAATTTCAAAATAAAAAACTTCCTTGACTATTACGAGGTAAGAGGTGCCATTAAAAAATTAATGGGTGACACTGAGCACCAAAGAGAATCCCCAGAAAGACCATGGATCCCCAATCACTTATCTTTCTTGATTAAGCAAAAGAAAGGCTGCAAAAATATATACAATATTTTAAATAGTAAGAGCGGGGATAATAAGTACAGGGACCAATGGAACCATGAATTGAATACAATTATAGATAACATAAATTGGAAGAGAATATTCTTTATATGTTTTAATACTCTACTAGATAACAAACTCATTTGGTTCCAGTACAAACTAATCTACCGGATACTAGGAACAAACAAACTGCTTCACCGGATTGGCAAGTCTCAAGAAAATGCATGCCGGATATGTAAATCAGCAACTGAATCTATTGTCCATTTATTTGTGTCATGTAAAGTTGTGATGCAACTGTGGAAAGATTTAAACCATTGGTTGGATCTTGTATTAAATAAACATTTAGTTTTAGCACCTCTTGAAATCCTACTGGGCCATTTGAATAATGACAATAACTTCCTTCCTGTCAATTCCCTAATATTGGTTACCAAATATTACATTTTTATATGTGCAGTGAATGCAAAAATACCAAACTTTAAGGAGCTTTGTACAAAATTAAAAATATGCTATGATGAGCAACTTCTACTTAGCACTAATATAAGCAAAGAAGAAGAATTTAAGAAAAATTGGTTAGGTTTCAAGAAACTTTTTGAATCTGTTTCACTTTAGAAGATCTATTATTAACCTAACCCAATACGATTAAAATGGTTTTGGCTATTTTATTTCTTAGTTCTATGTGATAAAAAAAAAATACTTGTAAAGAAAAGCAGATAAATTTAGATTCCACTTGTGTACTTTTTGTTACTGTAAAAATAATGTTTTGTATATTTTTTCCTTATTGTATCGTCCTATTTGAAAATGGATGTATTCTCTTTTTGTCCTTCTTTCATTGTCAGTGTATTATTGAAGTTTGTATATGATACTTTTTGAAAAATAAAAAAAAAATAAAAAAAAATCAGGAAAAAAAAAACAAAAAAAAAACAATCAAGCCTGTTTCATTATATTTTTATTTTGTGCGAGAATAGAGGTTAATAACATCCATATGATTCATAAATATACTTGTGAGTATATATAACACATGGGGTTAGATATTTATCACAAGAACTATCACATAAACATCATAAATTTATTGGCGATATCAGAATTCAGTTAAACACCCAATAAGATACACATGATAATATATTCCAATTTTTACAAATAATTTATTGAAGGCCTATATATACTCATTATTTCGCCATTTACCACCTTTAGGTAGAAAGTTAAATGAATGAGTGTGGTGTTCTCATTGTAAAAATATTTACAAAACACAATTATTATTCTAAGTATTAACCTTAAGGTTGGAATGTAATAAAATATAATGCCAATTACAATATCATTAAAAAGAGCAGAAAACTGTCAAAGACCTACCAACAACACATCTTATCATGTGGAGGATTACATTATTTAAGATTCCATTTCTGGATCTAGATATTACTGAAAAGTGCATGTTATCAGAGGGCGTTAAGTAGTGTTAAATGACAGAATACTTAGTAAAATCAAAAATAAATGGCCAAACAAAGATTAATTATGCTCACATATGTTTAATAGTATATACTACAAAATGCATTTCCAAATGTTTGTGCAGGATTTTAAGCTTTGACACTACCTGTTAACCTTCCCATCCAAAGACAAGTCTTGGCCAATTTATGCATAACTTGATATTGTACTGACATCTGATTCACAATTTACAGTACAAAAAGCTTTACCAAAGTTGTGTTCAAGATTCTGTACAGCCCCAGAGAGCACAGAGAGCACAAACCTCTGCCAAGGCCTAACATCCCAATCATGTCTTATGAATGTAATGATAAAATATCGTTTAAAAGAATCCTGGAGCCAGAATTGGTTATGGATCATTTCCAAAATGAAGTCACTTCTATGTTAGACTGAGACCCACCTACTGTGAATATTTGATGTGAATCTGTACAGTAGTTCTTTTTTTAAATCTTGCTAAATGGATCTAATGCTCACATAACCGCAGAAGTAACTATATATACCATTTCATTACTGTACATTTCTTCATAAGCGAAGAAAGATTCCAGCCTACATGAGTTGACTGCTTTACATGTTTTAAGTAACACGCCTCCAACAAAAGTAATGGGTAACATTACAATAACCACCAGCACAATATATCTTGCTATTCAGCTCATTTTATCCTTGTATATATATTTTAAGCCAATGACTTCAAGACAACCATAATTGTTTTTCAGGCAAGTAACCAACAGCTACAGTTCTATTCAAGTATCAACTTCATTTCCATTGAATGCAACAATCAATGTGAATTGACATCTGTGGCAGTGGTTCACGCACATATCTACATGTATATATGAAGCTCTTTCAGTCACTCCAGTTTATGGTCATCTCTTTTATCAAAGTTCACACTTTACCCTGAGGAAGAGTAACAGAGATATTTATTGCCTCACACTGAAATAAATCAGGATCAGGGACAAAAGCCAGAGTACTGTCAAGTGCAGCCCATAAACTGGAAACTGACACGAAGGTTTTTTAATAGTTCCCTGTAAATCATCCACACATTACTCCATTTGAATAACAATAATAACAGCACTAGATATGGAGTGATTTCTGAGATTCCGTGACCCCTTTTATCAGCCAACAGACACAAGAGGAAAGACAGCAGGTGCTTCAGAAATGTTGACGTTACAGGCAAAACATATCATTGCAGTAAACTACGTGAACCTTCCTGTACTTCAATCTCAGAACATATCCTTACAGTAAACTACGTAAACCTCCCTGTACTTCAATATCAGAACATATCGTTACAGTAAACTACGTAAACCTTGCTGTGCTTCTCCAACATCAGAGTATACTGGTGTACCCACCTGTATATATATTTAATTAACAGGTTTGCATTTCAATTATTTCCAGGTGAAGTACAACTGCATAGAACTCTACTTATATTTGATGGAAATGGGGAAATCTACAAGAAAATGTAACCATGTAAATTTTTTCACATTCATACATTCAAAACCCCTTACCAATATATGGTCAGTGACACAAGTATTTTCTAATTAAAAATTTCTCAATAGCCACAAATGGTGTCACGTTTAGCCTTTTAACCTAGTTTATGACTTTGAAACGGTGTTTATTTATTTATGACCAAGGGAAAATGGCTGTTCTGTACGTCAATTTTTCTCAAATATTCTGCTTCCTAGGTCTTATGCAATATCTAGATTAAAACAATTTTTAAATTTCTTCTTTGCCATGACAACAAAATCATGATAATTAATTCCATAGATGCCGCCCTTTTACTTTCACCCGCAATTAGCCAACTTAGATATAGAACACAAAATTGGTTTTCTTCGTATAACAACCACCATTTTGATCGTGTGATGCTGCTCTCTTTGCCAAGGTCAAGGACTTCGGCCTCTGGGCTCCATTGGTGATGTTGTTTCTGAGTACATTGTTTACTGGCCACTTGTGTTTCACACCACAGCACAAAGAACTGGACTTGTCACCACTTGGAGGGTTGTTTAAGTTGTTTGTAGCATTTCCCTGTGTAGTAGTCTGATTGATGCTCAAGTTAGCTGTTAAACAAGGGTTACTGACAATGGGTGCAGTGTTGCTGTTTGTACTTGATGCTGAGGCACTGGTAATGTGAGTCCTTGGTACAGAATCTTCCTTCTCAGCTACACACAGAGCTGAACTTGATGGGACACAGCTTATACTGCGGCCAATGTTTATAGCTCTACCTTCACTTTGTGAGAGCCATTCACAGATTCCTTTATTATCATAGCCTTGTGCTATAGAAGAATCAGGAGAATTTCTGCTATTAGCCCCATTGCAGCAATTGTCCACTGTTAAGCTTTGCTGGTCTTCATGTGATACTGACCTAGTTTTAAAATCTTCTTTAATGTCTTCAGTTTTGTACCCAGTAGATGGATTTAAGGTTTCCAGCAAACCTAAATTGGTCTCCTCGACATTGAGTAGATTTGCTGTTGGAGAAGACAGGGAGATGGATGTCATCATGGTACAGATACTATCTCTGGTCTTAGATGGTTTCATCAGGTGTTTGTCTGCCCTGGAGGTCGTGGGTTTCAAAGCCCCACCAACCTTGCTGGTATCTAGGCCACCCTGGGGTCCTAGTACATTTGCAACCCAGAAAGATCTAGGGTAGTAAGAGCCATTAGGAACTAATGGAGGTTTAACCCCAAGTGATGTGGATGTGGATAAAGATGCCGCCACATCATTGATGGCAAGAACTGGGCACTTGAGACTTAACCCCTGCTGTTTTTTACTATCTGCCAATGGACCATTGTCATTCACTGTAGCATGAGGCAAAGTACTTTGGTCTTGTGTTTGACTTTGACTGAGGCCTCCAGTTACATGTGGAGTGTGATTCCCTGGTGGTAAGTGGAGAGCAGGTGTGTCTGGGAGTAATGGAGTTTTAGGCCAAGGGAGATTTTGCAGGCCATAGCTCTCTTTCATCTGAGTTAGATCTGTGATGAGTGTCTTCAACTGGGATTTGTAATACTGTCTCTCATTCTTGAGCTTTGAGACCAACTCTATTAAGGCATTGACTTCTTCCTGGAGAGACATAAAATATAAAAAAAAAACAAATGAGTACCTTACATCGGATTATTTTATTTATAAGATATATACAATTTAGCGTTGACAAAAATACACTGTCCAAATTGTTAAGTAAATATTCCAAAGTTCAATTTAAAATATAGCTCCATCAGTTTGTCAGGTTTATTAAGCAGTGTGTCCATTGTGTTCTATGTACAATTGTCTTTTATTGAATACACTTTTCTTCTGTTGCTTACTAAATCAAATTGATGTTGTGAAAGCAAATGCTCACTCTCATTTCATTAGATATATGCTGCTGCCTCTTTAATCATGCTGCAATAAGGTTTCTAATGATTCACAGAGCAAGTCGCCCACACTGGATAGTTGTTTCATATATACCACAGGGGACTCACTTCAAAGAGAAGAGTTTCCCTTTATGTATACATAACATGTGACAAAAAGATGTTACAAATCATAGAATATTGAAAAGGAGATCTCCCCAAACAAGACGACAGGGGTCAAAATAAGCCCAAGCATTTACATAGCCTGATCACAGAGAAAGATTCATACAGAGATAACACCCCACTTGTTTTGGATCATGCTTTATTAATATTCTGTGCAAACACTATGAATACTTGTTTCATTGGGCCCATTAACTATATACAGTATTGAGAAAACAGAAAATGTTTTCAGCTATTGAATTATACATTAAAATAGAATGGCATTTATAACCATCTTCTGTTCATGATATCTGAAGCAAGTTAACAGAAGCATATATAAATTATGGATGTACTCTTAAATCAAATACAAGTCTGAATATCCAAAACTCATTGTCCCAGATTTCTGGATGCTGATTAAAGTGATAACATGTCAAGTCAGAATCTAGTTCTGTGTAAAGTTCTCAAAGAACCAGATCTCTAATGGAGAGGTTTGTGGAGGTCTTGTATCTCCCCTTATACCCATTCTAATTCTACTTGGACTTTTATAGCGCTTAATCTCTCCTATTCAAAGGGGACTCTAAGGCACAACAGAAACAAAACAGTCAACCAATTTCATTATTCAGGGATAGAAAAGAGATCCAGCACCACAGAGAACGCCAGGGGATGATTAAGATTAAGGTGGGTATGCCGTGGTGTTCAGGTAGGTTTTAATCTGCTTTCTGATAGAGGCTAGGAAGGGGGACGCACAAATCTCATCAGAAAGAGCACTCCAAACAATACGGTCATCAAAAGCAAAAGTATAACCAAACTGTTTGACAGATTTATGAATAGAGGGTTGCAACTTTGGAATGACAAGGAAATTATCACCACTCTGACTGCACCTGTTACTATAAGAACTGTTGTAGGAATAGATATAAGAAGCAAAATACTTGGGAAAAATCAGTGTAAAGAAACTTGTAAACAAGTCTGACTGTTTTAAAAACTGAGCAATGTTCAACAGCAAGCCAATGCAATTTTTTAAACACAGGAGTTATAATAATGTATCTACTGGTATTTGACACAATTCTATCTGCACTATTTTGGATGCATTGTAATTTATATAGATTGACCTTTGAGAGATTCCTGAAAATTGAGTTACAGTAATCCAACCAACTACTAACAAGAGCATTGGCCAAAATAACAGAAGTTCCATTTGTAGGCTTTAGTGGCGACTGGCTGCACAACCTGTCCTTTACAGTTACTTGGCGAAAGTTTTGTTGGCTCGAAGGGGTATACAGACAATTGCTATCTCAACATTTCTGATATTTCTGTGACTTGGTCAGTGACCAATTTGATCACCTATACAGTCCCTGACCTAAAATATTTCGGGGTCAGGGTGAAACAGTCTGTTATTTGCTAAGGCAGCCAGTCATATAGCCATTGTGGTCATTCTTTTGGCCTGCAAGGTGGATTGACAGTACTTTAGAAGAATCTTGGGTGTAGTTTTGGTGAATTGACATCTTTTTTATCTTGTGAGAGATCATTGCTATACGTCATTCCAATATGTCTAATCACCTTTAGCAGGCGACAAGTCATTTTTTATGGGCGTCATATCATGAGTTACCAACACAACCAAAAAGATCATAATGCCAGTTTCATAGAAAGAATCCCTTCAAAGTCTGTTGTGAAGATTTTCTTGCCACATATTAACGTAAAAATCATGCCAGACCTGAAATTCTGGCACAGAACGAATAATGCAGGCAGTTGCCACTGAAGTCTGCAAATGGAACATAGGTATTAGTAAGTATGAAGTTGTTATATTTTGCCTATTCTCCAATAAATGTCTCTCTCTCAAATTACTCTCCCACTTTTAGGTATAGCTCATAATGTATAAATCTCTGTCATATAATCCTTTACTTCTTGGGGTGACTTTCACTTCATTCTTTGCCTTCCAAGCCCATTAACTTATACAAGATAGTTCAGAATGTTTGGGAGAAGCAATTGGCAAAAATTAAAGTAACACTTGCTGCTGGAAAGGATAGTCAAGGGGGTCATCCGCTTGTGGCCTGATTGAACAAAGTCGTTTGCTTTGTTAAGTGGCAGACTATTAAGGCAAGGTGAAACCCCCCTTCATCTATGAAAGGCAAGAATACCAAGTAAATTACTGTAATTATCAAGCCATTTCTAAATTAGCAGCAGTACCCACAGCGGACACTCAAAGAGTTCTGTACTTAAGCTGGAAGTCGATAAAAGTATCAGAACACTAAACAATATGAATACAGACACCACAAAAGAATGCAAGCTGTTTTATAAAAATAGCAATGAAGATGTTTTTGTAGTTTTTAATGATTCCCAGAACCATTGAAGTGATAAATAATCCAATGTGATTTTCTGGATCAACTGTGAGTAAAGCTTGGGTTTTTAAAGGACCAATATTCAATCCTCAAATTCAATTAGTGGGTCAGGGATCAGGAGAGTAAGACATGTGCTACATTACACACAGATACTGCCAAATACACCAAAGTGATCCCCGTGAGAGACACCCACTTGTTATTATCAAAGTGTATAGAATTCAGGCACATTGCATGTTTGTCATTTCTTTATTAAAACACCCTGTATTGTTTGTACATGAGACCATAGTTGAATGGTTTTTTTTTCACTTTTAACAACCAAGGATTATATCAGGGGAGTTATAAATGCCAAACTTGTTTACCACTTGGTTATGTAGAGTAGTTATAGACGTTAAAAATTCATGGAAAATATTTAATTGTCTTCATACCTATGAACATTAAACAAAGTGGAGAGGGCCTTGTAATAATATCATATAAAATCTGATTTAATCTAATCGACTGCCTTGCAGGTACAATATCTTCCCCACAAGGGGGCACTGTCTGCATTGAACTAACAAAAGAAAAGACAAAAAATGTATTTGCCAAGGGAAACTCTAGATAGGTAATCCTGCTCGTGGGCTTGAAGGAGGGAAGATACTTCCTGGGACAACCAAGAGGGTAAGAGGTGGGATTTAAGATGCTTCTTGAAGTTTGAAGTATAATACTGATTGGTTTTTATATATTCATAAGAAGGATGTTCAAACAGTTGGTACATAATAAATAAAATCGAATATAATAAAGTATGGTTGATGAATCAAGGTTCCAGTTAAAGTGACATTAGGATAGAGACCACTCACTCGAGCCCTTAACTACAAACTTTATTTTGATAGAGAACACAGCATTCATTTTTATTGCATGTTCTTCCTGGTTTCCAAGTCTCAAAAAAGTTACCTCTCACATCTTCCTATGGAATTGTTTGTCACCATCTCTGAGTACATGCATAGGGTGTTGGATGTTGGACATCAGCTAATTGAAGTCATGTACTTAACCCCAATTATCAAAGGCCAATAACCAAGCACAAATTGTCAACACGCAATAAAATGGATTAATCCTGTGAGTATATTCCAGGACTGGTTTTGGCAACCCATTTGTAAACTGTCGTGTAATTAAGATATTGATGTTTTCATCAGTAGTTTCTAATTGACCTTCCTTGTCTTTCAACAATCTCCTAATCTTAAATCATTTTTGGATTTTTTTCTTGTGACTAAGGCCTTACAAAAGCCTTATGTAAGCTCATGTATATCCATGGTCATGGACCACATTAGAGAAATTAAGTGAACGGTCAAAATATCCAAAAGATTATGCCCAATTGTATTTTTTCTCATACACCATGCATCAAAATCTATCCTCTGATTAGTTTTATCTTTTTTAACATTTTGCTGTCAGGTGAAAACAAATTGCATGGATATTGCATTTCGAAAATAGTGCACTTTGTTGTCATTGAACTTCAAGAGAAGAAATAAATTTGGCTTCATGTATCAAAGGAAGTGCAATGTCTCATTATTTGACCGTAAAATACAAATACATAGATTTTGTACATTGACATGAAATACACTGTCTTATTACTGGACTGCAAAGAAGAAATATGCAGAACTTTTACATTAAAATTAAATACATTGTCTTATTATTGCATTGCAAAATGAAAGAACTAAGATATTAAACATGAAAATGAAATGCATTCTTTAAGCATTGGTTTTTTTCACCCGACGGAGGTCATACCTTCAGGTCAGTATGTGAAAATTGGATACTTAACTAAGGAAAAAAGTGTTACTTTACTTGAAACTCTAGGAAATAACTGTTAAATTTATTATTTTTATAACTATCAAAGACAAGGTGTTGCCCCGTGTCATAAATGAGCACATCTAGAAAAGTAAGTGCTTACTTGTTTATTGTAAGTTGGCAAGAAGAGCGATAATATAATTAATTTCCCCATGAAATCAACACCTTGAATTCGCTCACAACCAATAAAACTCACAACCAATAAAACTCACAACCAATAAAGCTTACAATAAATAAAATAAAACTCACAACCAATAAAACTTACAATGCTTTATTTTTGCATCAGTGAACCAGATTGGCCGCCGATTGAATTTGTTGTTTACCTTATTTTTAGGTAAATTTGAGGCACATACAAAATGGCCAAGCGAAGCAATGTAGAACTATCTTTGTTGATGCAGTATTTTAGCGAAGGTTGCATGTTGTACCTATTAATTTTAAATGACGTCACGCTGGAGAATATTCAATTATAATCTTCAATGTGAAAAGTAAATCTATTGCCTCTGCTGGAAATCACAATGCCTGTAATTGTAATATTTCTCATTTTACCAACAAATGACTTAGTTCTCAAGCTCTTCGCAAAGCCATTTGTGTATTTTAAAATTTAACTTTTTATAGCTAACATTTTAACAGGTCCAATGTACACTGCATAAGTATTTACACTGCAGCTAATACTTTGGGAATTACTGTTTAAAAGGGGGCTTAATTAAAATAAAATGACAAAAAACCCACAATATTGCGTGAACAGCTGGTTGCACCCACTATTTATGTTTCATAAGCAGTTTTCTATTGATCATTCGTTGGTGTTTTGTATTTTTTTTTCAATTTAATTCTTCTTGTCATTTTTTGTGACTGCAAGACATAACCAAAGCTTTACTTAACCTTCTTGAACTTGGTTCTACTCACTAAAAATAAGGCTATTTGGACACCAGTAAATGTTTCATGCTCATCTAGAGGTTTTAAAGGTGAAGCTGAGCTAATTTCCAACAGCCCATAACCCTCCAGCAGACCTCAAAGTTCCCAGGGGCTATCTGGGTGAATCTATCTACAATCCCTTGCAGTTTTTGGACAGATAAATCTATTGGGGATATCCTCACTAAAACCTCATGCTTGAAATCAATCCCATAGTTTACAACTGTTGGTCTGTACCAAAACGAATATAGATTCTACATTAGAATTTATTGTTGATTATAACTACAAGAATTACCCAAGATAAACACACCCCACCCCCACCCCCTTTACAAATAGTAAAAAGTCACCAACGATCCTTCATGTGGAAAGAAACTTTGTGACTTTGGTTCTTGTAAGTACAGTTGTTCTTCCATACTTCCCCTGTTCATGTTTATGACTTGCTAAATACATCATAAAGCCATAAACTCCTTTGATATGAGAGGAAATATGAGTTCGATGACAGTGGGGAGGTAACAACTGTCAATGTTGTCAATCGACTTAAAGCAATCTTCACCTTATTTATGACAACCTGGACTTAATGTGAGGTTGTCATCATATTTTATTGTTAGTCTATAGTCTAAGGAAGAATTGTAGACTGCACACACGATAAAAAGTCCCATCAGCTAGATACAGTAGGATGCAAGATAACATTTTTGTCACTTTGCTTTTTAGTCCAATTATCTAAAGGGATTATTTCTGTCCACATTGGAGTGAATTTGACAGGTAATATAAAGTGCTAAAGCAGATCGCTGAAAGATTTTGACACAAAATTGAACGCATTGAAATATTGTAATCAATATTATTCCAAAAAGTTTTTGATGCTGTATCCTTTCAAACAGATTTTCCTCTTTAGCTAAACATATCCCGTAATTTTGGTGCAAATCCATGCATGGGTTTAGGCTGTGGAACACTTTCAAAGGTTTAGACCGAAAAATCTTAGAATCGTTGTCATGGCAATATTTGCTGCCAGATACCACCCCCCCCCCCCCCCACCCACCCCCCACCCCCAAAAAAAAAAATATATAAAAAAAAATAATAATAATAATCACTTTAAGTTCCTGTTGAGGTAAACATATCCCGAAAAGTTTGACAAAAGTCCATGGACTATGGTTAAGATATCATTAAAATTTATATGTAGTTGAATGAATGTATTGCAATCTTGCAATATTGCAATACTCAACTCAATATTACTCAAAACATTTACCTTACTATACTCTGTTTCCCTAGTTTCCCTGATGTCTGAAGTCTCTGTGTGGTCCGTGTCATCCTTCACATCCTGTAGAGGACCACAGGGTGAACAGTTGATGGTCCGGACACTGCCCGTCTTGTTGATGACCAGTGTGAGTTTATGGACCCTGGTGGGACCATACACATCAGTCAGGGTGCCCTCCAAGATACGTGTTTTGCTGAGTATTGCTGAAAACTGAAGACACATAATTTCATTCAATTAGAGTTTGGTACATTTAAGTTGATCTTTTAAAACAATATAACATATTTATATACTGAAAAAGTACAAACTCCTATATCTATTGTAGCCTTAAAATGCAGGTCAGATACAAAATAATGACCATAGTTTTATGAATGAATACAAAGTCACTCCTAACCTGGTTCCTGTTTCTACCTTACCTTGGGCATGAATACCAGGCATAAGGTGGTGGTTGTAGTGCACTGAGTGAAAATGAACAGGAGCAACAATTTCAGGAAGTTGTTGTGATAGGTCTCTAAATAATACCTGCAAATACAGTGTTTAAATTAACATAATGCCTTCAAATACAACGGGACATATCATCAAAACTGACATGATACCTGCAAATACAAGGGGAAATACCATCAAATCTGGCATGATACCTGCAAATACAAGGGGAAGCAGAATCAAAACTGGCATGATACCTGCAAATACAAGGGGATAAACCATCAAAACTGGCCTGATACCTGCAAATACAAGGGGAAATGCCATCAAAACTGGCCTGGTAGCTGCAAATACAAGGGGATATACCCTTCAAACTGTCACAATGCCGGCAAACAGAAGGGAACACACTGTCATAACTAAAACAGTACATGTAAGTACAAGGGAATGAACTGACTTTTACATTTCATATTTTACATTTTAAGACACTGTACCATTTTTATGCAGCATATTGCTCTTATATTATACATTGCAACATACATACAATTAGGCTGATACACTTGGACTCATTATCTACAATCGATATCTTAATATTCATATATATACAAGACACATGCAATTTTTTAAAACCTATTTAAAACTCATGCAGTCAATGAACAAACATCGGTTGTTTACCACATGGATGTCAAGCTGTGACATCCCAACATTTGTGATATGAAAATCTTCTGTTGAACTGATCAGTTTTAAGCTCTGACTTTGAAAAACACTTGCATAACATAATAAATGTGCCAGAAATAAGCTTGACCTCAATGGTAAAAGTGAATGCCAATGGCATATATCCACTTAGAATGGCATCAGAGATGTCCATACCCCACATCTCAGGGAAATAGTTTTCAACACAAAGAGATATAGAAGACGTAAATTAAGATCAGGAGGACTTTCAGTGTAAACAGTGTCAGTTATTTGAAGGTCCAAAAATTGTTTAAGCAGAGAAAATAACAATTAAGAGAGAGAAAATGTGTGTAAAGATAAAGTATTAAAACAAGACAATTCAATAGTAAGATGACAGCATTAATCAGAAAACTAAAAATTATGAAGCTATAAGATTTATTAATTAAAATGTAGCTGTTAATGGAACCAATCGATATATCTTTGTGATTAGAGAAATATGTGTCAAATATGGCAGGTGAATACGCTTTGCCAGCGCCAAGGTTAAAGGTCACATCATGATTTAGTATACTTACACTCCCAAACCAATGACCAATAAAGGAATCAACTTCATATATAAGGCTTTCAGTTTCTAAGAGGTGGCCCAGACAAGATTGTACAGGCCAAGGTAATTCAGCAAGGTCAAAGGTCAAATCAAGGCAACAACATGATCTTGTACATCTACACCACAGCTCATGTCCCTACCAAGTATCATCGTCCTACACCTTACAGTTTCTGAGGTACATCCCACACAAATTTTTAAAGCACAAAATCACCACAGAAAGGTCAAGTTAAAGCTGCATCATAATGTAGTACACATACACCTCCAAATTTACCAATTATCAACTTCTTGCACCACACGGTTTCTGATACAGTCCAGACAAGCTTTTTCCCACAAACCACCCATCTGGAAACCATGGGCAAAAATAATACTGGCACAGCCATTAAAGGCTGTGCAGTAAAAAGCATATGCAATTGGTTCAACTTATTGCGACAATGTAACAGATTGAGTAATTTTATATCACCACAATAGATTATAGTCATTTATTGATTTAACAGAAGCTATCGATTTTGTGAGACATGCTGATTTACAGTTGTATTTTTGATGCCTCAACTTGTTGGTCCAGTTGGTATGTTATTTAATCATAAATAAAGCTTGATTTTGCCCTTTAATACCTTGTCTATTACACTAAATGAGTATTTTTCTTTAAATGATTCTCCTCTGATTTCTCTGAAGTATGCTTGCTGGTATGTAAAAATTTGTTGTGTTTTTTTTCTCCAGATATTCTGGTTGCTATATTTGCATCATTCAATATTCCTGCAGCATGCACAAAAATACACATATATAAAAATACTACTGTATGCAGATCAAAACATTTGTTAAGTGGATGCTAGTTACTTTTATGTTTAATCGAATGAACACAGGACATGGAAAACCTTTCATGTCATGAACTACCTTTGAGAAAAAAACTACAAAAATATTGACATATAAATGTGTGTGGGCTACTATATGCCTGCAGCACGTCCAATGTAGGTGTGTAAAAACACCAATTACATCATAACATAATGCTTTTGTTGCTTGATAGTTTTTAATATCCATTCAGTTCATACAAAGGTGTCCAGCATTCAGCCTGATATCAGATTGAAAAAAAATCATTAAATGATTAGGGTAACTTAAAGTTCCAAATAGGTTTTGTGGCTGTTTCTTCTTAAGATCTAGCTGGTTTTACACTCAGGAGGCTGCCATGACTGTTCCAGTCAAAAAGAGCGGAAAACTTGAAAAATAGCATTAGAGATGCCCGTACCCCACAGCCTGGGGAAATATTTTTCAACACCATGAGATATAGAAGTAGTGAAACAGTACAAAGATCGGGAAACTTTCAGAGCAGTATCAGTTATATAAAGGTCCAAATGATGTTTAAGTAGAGAAAAATGATCTGCTAATCTGTCTAAGAGAAGCAAATGTATGTAAAGATGAAGCATTAAAACAAGATAATTTAATAGCAAGATGACAGCATAAATTAGTAAACTAAAATTATGACGCTGTAAAATTTATTAACTGGAGAATAGATGTCAATGGAAATAGCACAATTATGTAAAAGTACATATAATATTCAGTTGCAGTAATCCATTTATCTTTGTCATAAGAGAAACATGTCTCAAGTATGGCAGGTGCACAGACTTTGACAGAGCCAAAGTTAAAGGTCACACCATGATGCACACCTACACCCCCTAACCAATGTCCCTACCAAGTGTCCACCTTCTACACCTTACAGAACAAGACAAGATTTTCAAACTCATGGTCAATACTAGTACTGCAACGATAGTTCGGTGGTTCGGTATATTCGGTCATTTTCGGTGAAACAGAGATCCGCCAACCACTTGGTGGCAAACGAAAGTTCGCGAATCTCATCCCGAGTCGTGGTAACGCATAGATATTGCATTATCGCCTGCGTTTTCGCTGTAAATATTGGGAAAATTAGACGAATTTTGTTTAAAAATCAAATAAAAGGACACATATATTGTCTTTTTAACCCAATTCCTCCATGTTTCCTTGCTTCTAAATGCCTTAATTTGATTGGTCGAGCAGAAACGGCACTGTCCAATCATACTTTGTTTAACAAAAATTCGGTATTTATCAATAGAAAACACTTTTATAGTAAGTGATGTAAACTCACCAGTGGATGTAAACTTGCCACTTTTTTCATAGTTTTGTTAAATATATATAGAAATAAATATCTATTGCACAACAAAATTTTATTATCCAGTTTCTAATATTTTCACTTTTTAAGGTATAGTTTTGCATAATGCACTCTTACAAGTGACTTCAAAGACAATTGTTAACAAGTAATAGCAAACATGAACACTGCTCATTTGCGCTTATGTTTGCAAATGACCACTGCACAGGCAAGTTAAATTATGTCAAATTGATTCGTGAATCGATTTGGTTTGCAATGATTGATTCGCGGATTGATTCGGTTCGTAATATTTTGATTCGTTGCACCCCTAGTCAATACCACAAGGTCAAAGATCAAACCAAGATCATACCATGACATTGTACATCTACACCCTCCTAGCCAATGTTCCTAGCAAGTATCAACTTCCTACACCTTACGATTTCCGAGATATAGTCCGGACAAGATGTTATAAGTCAATGTCACCATGGAAAGGTGGAAAGTTAAATCAAGGTCACACCATGACATTGCAAACCTACAATCTTAATCTAATACTGCTTTGCAGGCACAATATCTCAGTGTGCTGGTTAACAAAAATCATTTATCACAAGGAAAGCCGAGGGTCGTTCAAGGTCAGTGGTCTGGAGTTGTGGGTGTGACCAAGAGGAAAGGAGACTAAGTTGGGAAACTGGATTTGGGTTTGGGTTTGTAGGTGAGATATAGTCCGGACAAGATGTTATAAGTGCATGTCAACACGGAAAGGTGGAAAGTTAAATCAAGGTCACACCATGACATTGCAAACCTACAATCTTAATCTCATCTAATACTGCTTTGCAGGCACAATATCTCAGTGTGCTGGTTAACAAAAATCAATTTTCACAAGGAAAGCCGAGGGTCGTTCAAGGTCAGTGGTCTGGAGTTGTGGGTGTGACCAAGAGGAAAGGAGACTAAGTTGGGAAACTGGATTTGGGTTTGGGTTTGTAGGTGTTTCCTGATTGATGTGACAGGGCTTCGCCTTGTATTTCTTAGGTAAGCTGGTTGGGCTTGGTTGAGAATTTTATATGTAATAAGGCCTTTTTTAAATTGTACCCTGTACCAGACTGGAAGCCGATGTAGTTTTTTTTCGGTTGAGGGGTAATGTGAGAGAAATTAGAGGAATGGGTGGCAACCCTGCTAAGTGAGTTTTGTACCAGCTGCAATCTCCTTAACTCAAAATCAGTGAGTGATATGAACAGGGAATTGCAATAGTCCAATATGTTGCTCACCAAAGCATTTGCTAAAAGAACTGATGTTTTAAGGTCTAGAAGGGGGCGAATTCTGTAGAGGTCTCTAGCATGAACTCTGGTAGACTTTATGACCTGTGACACACAGTCTGAGAGAGTGAAGTTGGAATCGAATACCACTCAGAGGTGCTTGATATTTTGTGCTGGTAAGACGTGATTACTAAGATTATTGATTTGAAAGTGAGGAAGGAGTTGTTTACGGTTCTTTTTGGAGCCTATCAAAATAAACTTGGTTTTGTCAGGGTTCAGTTTTAACTTATTTGTGAACATGAAATTTTGAATGTCGTTTAGGCAGTTCTTTAGTTTTTGTTTAGAGTGAGAGACATTTTCTGGTGAGAGTGTTATGTATAACTGGGTATCATCGGCATAGAAGTGGTAGTTTATATTACTGTGAGAGTGAATGATTGAGCTGATTGGGTTGGTATAGAGAGAAAAAAATTGGACCAAGGACGGAGCCCTGGGGCACCCCATACTGGAGCCAGGATGTGAGAGTTGACTGAGTGTGTCCATCCCAACAGGTATGTTTTGAACCAGCCGGCTGCTAGTTCACTGATTCTATAGTAAACATTAAGTCTGTCAAGGAGAATGGTGTGGTCAATGGTATCGAAGGCAGCACAGAGAGATCTAAAAGGGTGGGGGCTGTCACAGACCCTTTGGCCATATTGAGAAGAAGATCATTCTGAACATTATTAAGGTGGGCACTTTCAGTAGAATGATGTTTTTATAAGCAGATTGGAAAGCAGTCATAAGGCCGGCATCATCAAGGTGATTTTGTAGCTGGACTGCTACTACCCTTTCAAGTACCTTTGAAATAAAGTTAAGATTAGAGACAGGCCTATAATTTTTGAAAACTTCTTTGTCTTAGGATGATTTTTTGGAGGATTGGGGTAACATGGGCATGTTTAAAGAAATTAGGGCACTTACCTTGTTCAAGAGAGGCATTAATTATTGAAGTGATTGGGTGATGAGGATGTCCAGATAATCAAGGACAAGAAAAGTGGGCCAAGGGTCAAGGGAACATGATTTATTTGGAGAGTTCATAATGATTTTCGTAAGTTGATCCTCAGTTACAATAGAGAAAGTTGAAAACATGGAAGGAGGAGAATCTGGGGTGATGTGTTGCAAATTCAGGGGAGCAGGGAAAGTTGAGCAGATTTTTTCAATTTTTTTTCTGAGAAGAACTCCACAAATTTGTCAGCCAAAAGTTGAGGGGGATTTATTGATGGGAGCGTCTTGGCTGGTAGTCTGTGTAAACACATCGCCTAGGACTTGCCATAATTTTTGTGGGTTGTGGTGATTGTCCTGAATTTTTGCTTTAAGGAATTAAGGTTTGGCCTTCATGCAGCCTCTATTGTACTGGTGGACTTTCTGCATGTATTGGGATCTATTAAAGGTAGATTTATTTCTGCGCCAGATGCGTTCAAACAAATGGTTGGTATATTTTGCCTATATTATGGTTTTGTTAACCCATCCTGGGATGTACTTTGCTTTAGTGTGTTTGGTATGAGGTGGTGCATGTTTTTTAATAAGGGTCGACAAAGTAGAGTGATATTGGTTGTACAGAGTATCAGCTTCCTTGGAGGGATTATTAAGTAGTTCAGAAGCAAGGAGATCTGTATTCATTTTCTCAATTTTATGGTATTTACGAAAGGTAACAGCAGCATTTGTTTGGGATCTAGGGGTTGGGTGATTTAGGATGAAACTAATTGAAAAATGGTTGGAAAAAGCATCAGCGGTATGGACATTAGAAATATTCTCATTGTTGCATTTTTTTTAAAACCAGGTCAAGTGTATGTCCATGAATATGAGTTGGGAAGTTAACTTTCTGATTTAGATGAAATGACTCAACCAGAGAGTGAAGGGTTTTTGAATTTGAACATGTTGTTTCAAGGTGAAAATTGAAGTCGCCGATGATCACCAGATTTTCAGTGGTGTGATGAATATCTTCCAAAAGTGACTGAAACTGTTGGGAAAAGGTTGGAATACTGAAGGATGGTGGTCTGTATATATTCAGAAAATGAAAAGATTCTTTATATAGGGATGTTTTAATAAGAAAATTTTCAAAGGTGGTGCAGGTCTTTGTATTTTTTATTTATTTGGGGTTTCACGTCACTTTCAACACTGTACAGGTCATATCACGACGGGTAGTTGGAAGGGCAGAGGAAACCAGTACATACAGTTCGTTAGGGTTCTGTACTGTAAACTGCCAACCAACGGCAAGCAACTACCAGCTTTCCCACTTGAGGCTGTGCTGGGGATCGAACCCCGGCCTCAGAGGTGGGAGGCGAGAGTGTTACCACTCTGCCACCATGGCCCCTGCAGGTCTTTGTAGGAACAATGGAAGGACCCAATCCATTTTTGACAAAAAAAAAACCAGGACTCCACCACGTCGGACCTCTCACTACTGTTGATGAAGATTGTAACCTGGTGGGGTAATTTCGCACAAATTTGCACTTGTGGTGTCAGATCTAATCTAAGTCTCTGACATGGCGAAGAGATCAGTGCCGTTGTCAGAAATAAATTTTGCAATGGTAGGGTAATTATTGTGTATTGATCTAATATTTGTGTAGGTGACCTTTAGAACTTGGGTGGTCCTGGGTTTGGGTTGATGTCACCAGCAGGCAGGAGCAGGATGAACAGGCAAAAAGGTGGTATAGCTAGTGGAATTGATATTGAGGAGTTGATGATGAAATGTAAACAGAAGGTGGTGGTGGGGGATTGGAAAGGGCAGAAACTAACAACATCAGGACAGTGAATGCTAGAGTTAATTTGGTGTTGGTATGCAGCAATGATTACCAGTAAGATATGGAGGAAACTAATTTTTTGAGGACTAGGGGGGGTTAAAAATATATAACTGAACAGAAAATTTGGGGAATTGTGTGGTTAGTGGGTGTGTATTGTGAAAGTGGAGATCCCTGATAACGGGGAATGTGAGCGATAAAAGGGGATCAAGTGATACAATGGGCAGTTTTGATGTGTACTTATCAAATAATTTCGTGAAAAAGGTAATATAAAAGAGGAAATGTTATTTGTGGCTTCAACAATAGTAAAGTAGTCAGTAACCAATGTCCCTAACAAGTATCAACTTCCCACACCTTACGGTTTCTGAGATATAGGCCAGACAAGATTTTAAAGGTCAAGGTCACTGCGGCAAGGTTAAAGGTCAAATCAAGATCACACCATGACGATGCACACCTACAGCCTCAAACCAATGTCCCTAACAAGTATCAACTTCCTACACCTTACAGTTTCTGAGATATAGCCCGGACAAGATTTTATTGATCAAGATTACCACTGCAAGGTCAAAGGTCAAATCAAGGTTACACCATGACATTGCACACATACAACCCCTAACCAATGTCCCTACCAAGTATCAACTTCCTATACCTTACGGTTTCCAAGATATAGCCTGGACAAGATTTTCAAACTCAAGGCCACTACGGCAAGGTCAAAGGTCAAATCAATGACTATGATGTTGCACAGCTACTGCTCTGTCTATGTACATTTGTAACCCCAAATATGCCGATGGATCCTTTAAATTGAGCTATCTACTGAGCCACAATGTCAAATTTTAGTTAAATGTAATATACTCAAGCATACGGGTGTTCCCCATTTCAGGTCACCACTTTATTTAAATTCTGAGTGTCCAGCAACATGTTTGTTGATTGGCCACCGTAGCGCATTTTAACTTTGCCCATCAACATGAGTGTTGTTACCTTGGCAACAGTAGTAGAATTTACCAGTATGTGTTCCAAATATACCATAACATCTGTGAAAGGACAAAAAACTCCCCTTGGAAGTCCATTTAAACCATCAATTGTTTTACATGTCCAAAACTCACTAACTTTCCACAGCTCTGCCAACGTAAATGTGATTAACCAGCCTCTCCAAGCACAAGACCAATTCATCAATTGCTGTCTCAGATGTTAATGATTTATGAACTGAGGTGGCTTGGGACTAAGTTTCGTCTTACACAGAGTAAGATATTTAATATGGTGCCTGAAATGTCCACTTTACTCATATAAGAGCTCATGGATCATAGAATGATATCATGGATAACATCTAACATATAAAGATTGTGAATAAAAGCTGGAAAAGTATTCAAATGCTACAAAGCAGAGGAGTGTAGATATATGTAACTAGGCTGTGTTAAAAAGTAATATCCCAATGCCTACTGGAAAATTAAGCTGAGATAGCAAGATAATTTTTGCCATTGGATTTAGAACTATAAACCCAGAAGACTATCTGAGCACTAAACTTCTGCTTCTTTTAGTTGGTAATTACTCCAGTGTACAAAAAACACTAGCATTTTCAGACAGGGATGCATTCAGGGAGATTACTTTAAAAAATTAGGAGAAAACCAACTGTGCAGTTTTCAGGATATTATTTTAGCAAAGACAAAAGATATATTGCGTAAAATTTTCATGAAGATAGTTTATTTACTGGTATGATTGACTGCAGTATTTTTTGTTGACTATTACACTAAAATGCCAATCAAATATGACCCAGACTACTATAACTTTCACAGATTTGTGGTGATGGTTTTCAGGTTAGTTTGTGGGGATATGCTTGAGGAACTTGTCTGAGCATCATAAAATCTTCACTCATCTTAATTTCAGCATTTATGATAGCATACTTTAATATCCATCACACCACGTGTTTGACCTAAATACCAGGACTTTTTTTTTAGTTTTATTCATTGGTGCCCCTTATCATGGATAATTGGCGTTACAAATGCATAAACAAGTGATAAATATTTAATTAATTAGCCAAGCTACAAAGATGTTATATACATTTTTTAAAGGCATTTTTACTAAACTTCTGCCGTTTTTGTTGCATGTAAATATACACAGGAATCACATTGGGACAGTCCAATAGGATGTGCAACTCGTTAGGGTCAAACACATGCAAATTGACAGCCTCTAATTAGTTGCCAAACGTGCTGATCACTAGGTCATTGAAGATCAATGTGTATATCAGTTCTACTTATAGATTTGAGAAAGGAAAACCTTTTTGATCAAGGAAACATAATTTCTCAAGTTATAAGTGCTGCTTATATCCATTTAATCTGTTTAAACTCAGGATTTTAAATATCATATTTTGATTAAAAAATACATGTACCAAATGTAACATCCAATATATATCTGGATTTGGAGCCATCCCACAGAAGCCTATCAAATATCTACAAAGTCATTGGAATAAACATGAGATAATTACAAACCTTGATAAGATAATATAGACATACGTGTGTTGTAAACATCTACAGCCATGTCCATTAGCTATTTTAAATTCCAACGGAATAAACTTAATGGTCCTTTTTGACATGGCACTTTTGCTACACAAGAATATTGAAGATCTTTCAGGGTCAGTAAAATTACATTAATTAATGGCATGAAATGTGGTTAAAGATCAAATGAAATAAAAAAGGTTGTAACAAACTTTGATATGGTAGTGCTGACGTATAAATGCCTATAAATAATCTATAGGGACACAAAAATAAACTACATTGTGTCCCAACACTGGCATGATTCTGTAGCCACACATGCCTGTTTGAGGTATTTAGAGAAGATATGATAAAAGACAATCACAAACATTCATATAGTACTCTTGTCATATTTGCCTGTTTAAGGTATATTGGTAACATATAATACAAGACATTGTCACTTATCTTGATATAGTGTAGTTGCCATGCAGGTCAATTTAAGATATACATAATCAATATTATAACAGATACTGACTCTAATCATGTCATGGTACTGTTTCCACATTTTCCTATTTAAGGCGTACACAGTAGATATAATAAAATACACCGCCACAAACCTTGATATGGTGCTATTAACAATCCAGATGAGATGATTCCACACAGCCATGCCTATATACGTGGAGTCATTGTAGAGAGCAGGGGCCAGTCTGGCTTGATAACACATGACTGAAGCCCAGAGTAGTAGGCCCACCTCACCTACAACATGAAGAAAGTTGTGTCCAAAATGTGGGGTTTAAATGCCATTCAACAGCAGGGATTAAATTGAAATAGGCCATGAGTAGTTCCCACATGTTTTCAAACCAACTATTACTTAGGAAGTCATGCGATCTGATCCACTGAGGCAGAAAAACAGAGGGTAAGTGATTAAGAAACAACCTGATCTTGTTCTTAGAGAAATGGACTGGTTGTCACAAGGTCCCAGATTGAACTCCCAATGCATGGCATAATAGGTCACATGGGCTGGCCCACTATTGAGCTGAAGATTAAAATGTCTCCTGTTATATTACCTTTATTTTGGCTATTCCTCTAAAATATTGTTTCCTTTCTTGGAAGAGAGAATTTAATGTATACTAGATTCACATTCATTAAATATTTAGTGAAAGGAAAACAAAGGGAACTTGCAGATAGCCGTCGCACCTGCCAAGCTGGATCTTACAAACATAGGAGACTAGCTGGCACTATCAGGTTTATATATCAACCTTATTATTGTGATAGTCAAAACAATATACAACCGCTGATTCTTCTTCATGAAAGAGTAATGGCTACTTATTGTATGGTTTTTCCTTTTTATTCTATCTTAGTATTTTAGTATTTTATGTAACTATTATTGTTTTACATGTTTTTACTTGTGGCTTTGTGTGTTCTGCATTATGTGATACATTTGTAAACGTTGCCAGTCTGAATTATGTACAATTTGCGTTCAGCGAAAAATAATACTGTTGAATTGCCGGTTGAAATTCAATTGACAGGAGATACAACTTTTCTTGAAACTGTGTTGAAAAATAATACTACTGTGTCGGACATTGAAAACAGTATGTCGGATTCTGATATATCCGGTAGTGATTTGGATTGTAGTGGCTTGATGGACGGATCGGATCAGGTTCTTTCCACTCCAGTAACTGATAAAAATTCTGCTGGAACTTCAAAAACTGTGACTCATGTTAACTCTGACAAAAATTCGGAATCGGATATGCAACAATTAATCAATGCCAGGATTCTGGATCAGTTGGAAAAAATCGGACATAGACTGGATAAAATTGAGAATAAGGAATGTAAAAAATCGACAGACAAAGCAAAAATTAAAAATTCTGACAACAAAGGGGCGAGAGCAAAAAAAGGATCGATTAAAGTACAGCATGTTTCTCAAAAATTGCATACTTCCAAACCGGATCAGCAATCTTCAGTGGCGGAGGAAACGTTGTTGCAACTTAAAGTTGACCAAAGATTGCAAGAACTGTCAGATATGGCAAAGTCAGGTACTTTTTCAAAAATTAAATCTCAACGTGGTGGGCCAGTTGAGGTTATGATCAAAAATCGAGTTACGTGGCCCCATGAATACGTCTTATCCGGCCTCAACAAAGAAAGGGTGTCATACGACCAGCTCAACGTAACCCAATGGGTAGCCGGTTTTGCTCGGACCATGAGGGATGAATCGGATCCGGATTTGAAACAACACATGTTAGACTATCTCATAGCCCTCATGGATGATGCAAATGACTTTTCCTGGACTTCGGCTAAGGCAAGTCATGCTGTTCTGTTATGTCGAATGGAACAGGGCGAGGTTAAGAATTTTTCGGATACCTTTGCCATAGATCGAATTCGAAGAGCAAATGCTCAGAAACACGTTTCCAACCCACAAACCCTGGCTCCAGGAATAAACAATTCCTTTAAAAAATCTTCAAAAATCACTAGGTCCATGCCCTGTACCTATTTCAATCAGGGCTCGTGTTTTCAGGGCAAATCCCATGAGACAAAGGGTGTATTATACAAGCACATTTGTGCTTCCTGTTTTGCCAATAGTGGCAAAACGTTTCCCCATTCGGAAATAGATTGTAAAAATAAGATTAAACAAAATTCAAAAAACGAATAATGACGGATAGGTGTAGTCCTATCCACAAAGCACGAGTTGTATATACTAACAATGTAAATAGAAAAGTAATCGCACAACAAATTCCCTGTTCTCGTCCTACTTGGACAAGTTGGTGGGCTCAAGCCAATGTCTGGCATAAGAAACGTGATCATCGCTCTTATGCAACAGTTCTAACACAGGGGAAAGTAGTAGTCCAACCTACTCATGTTCATGAACGGGTCAAGTGTGGTGACACAAAACTCAAGACGCGTACCTTTAACAGGAAACAAAATAACTTTGCTTCTACTATTTCACATGGAAGGCACAAAGTTCAAAACCTGGAAAGGAAAACTCTCAGTACGCTTCCAAAAAAGGCTCTTTTCCTTGAGGAGAATGTCATTCCCACATTTAACCGTTTTCAACCACTGCAAGACAAATTGACCATTCCTGATGTTGAACATGATGTCAACATTGTTCACAATGTAACTCAAGCTGCTAATTTTTCCTCATGTATGGGCAATAAAAACAAAACTGGGCAAACATTGGGCACAGCGGCTTCCAACAATGGGCATTGTATGAACATGGACTCATTGGCAAACAATTTCAAGGGCAATAAAAACAAAACTGGGATATCATTGGGTCAGTCCATTTCGGAAGGTCAATATTTTAATCCGAGTCCAAGGGCTTCGTTTACAAATCAATCTGACTGTTCTATGCATGTGCAATTACATTCCAAGGGCAATAAAAACAAAACTGGGTCAAAATTGGGTCACATGCATACCAAACATGAAGACATGGAAAATAATGGCCCTCATGTTAATACTGCAAATGCTGGTGAAGTTACATCTGATACTGCCTTATTCACTTTCTCGGGCAATAAAAACGGAAATGGGACCAAATTGGGTTTAGGAGCAGTACTACCACAACTTTCTGCAACTCAGTACTTATACACACAGTCTGGACATTTGTCGGATCAGACCGTTTCTGATGTACAATATGGTAAACGGACAAAACAAATACCTGATAGGGTATATGCAGCTAGATTTCAATCCATAGATCACAAGAACTGTCTGTATCAAAATGAAAAAAAATTTGGCTTTATTCCAATAAATGATCTTATGGTTTATACGGGACCAGAAATGATATGGGGCCAAGTCCCAAACATAGTGGAGGCACATGCAAAAATCAAACAATCAGGCCTCCCAAATTTTATGAGCTTACGTATTCCAGTACAAACACAACTTAAAGTTCGGTCTTGGGAAAAATACTTGTATTCATATTGGGACCAGCAGTTACTGGACTTAATACGTTTCGGATTTCCCCTAGATTTTGACAGACAAGTAGTCCTTCATTCCACAGAAACTAATCATAATTCTGCAATTCAATATGCAGAACATGTTTCCACATATATCATGGAGGAAATTAAATATGGGGCTATACTGGGCCCTTTTAAGCAGCTTCCCTTTCATTGTCATATATCCCCATTTCTTACTAGGGATAAGCCTAATTCCAATAACAGAAGAGTGATCTTGGATCTTAGCTTTCCCCCAGGCAATTCTGTAAATGCAGGGGTCCCTAAAGATAGGTACTTGGGTTCTTACTTTGAACTTAAATATCCCTCAGTAGATGATATAGTGCATAGCTTAAAACAACTAGGTCCCACTGCTTTACTTTACAAAATAGATATAAGCCGTGCATTTAGACATATCAGGATTGATCCTGGGGACTTAGACTTGCTAGGGATTAAGCATGGCGACTATTTCATTGACGGAACTTTGCCGTTCGGATTTCGGCACGGCTCGGTATTCTTTCAGCGCTGTACGGATGCAATACGGTATATTATGAAAGATACTTTCCAATTTTATAATTTGTACAACTATATAGACGATCTGATCTATATCGGCCTCCCTGATGATATATATCACTCTTTCCATACTCTTATGGATCTACTTCAGGATTTGGGCCTAGAAATCAGTACCTCCAAGCTGGTCGAACCTACTACGGTGGCAGTTTGCTTAGGCATTGAAATCAATACCATAAACAGGACATTGAGGATTCCCCAACCAAAATTGCAAGAAATACAACACATTTGTCATTCTTATGTAACTAAAAATAAAGTTACTAAACCTCAGTTTCAGTCACTGCTTGGTTCCTTGCTTTACATAACTAAATGTGTGAAACCAGCTCGCTTTTTCTTGAACAGGATGTTATTCTTGTTAAGACAGCATGCATCCAAAAATTATGTCATACTGAATGAAGATTTTAAAAAGGATCTCAACTGGTTCAACACATTTTTATTCCAATATAATGGAATTACCTTCTACGACAACCCTCCTATACAAGATAAAGTCTTTCTTGATGCTTCCCTTCAAGGAATGGGGGGGGCCTTTCGTAATATGGTATATAGCTTGCCTTTTCCAAAAGGATTTAAAAATTATACTATAGTTCATCTAGAGATCCTTAATATTGTGGTGGCTTTGAAAGTATGGGGCTCTGTCTGGAAGGACCATATCATCGAGGTCAAATGTGACAATATGGCAGTGGTAGAAGTTTTAAACACTGGTCGGGCCAGAGATCTTATGTTAGCAACCAGTGCACGAAATATCTGGTTGTTGACCTCCATGTACAACATTGAACTGGTAGTCACTCATATTCCAGGGGTCACTAATCTTGTGGCTGACCTTTTATCCAGATGGCAAGGTAGCCATCATGATATCAACAAACTGAATGATCTGGTACCAGACCATCAGTGGCTTCCTGTACATATCGACCATACATTGTTAAATACAAGTATCTAATTTTTTCTTATGTTTTTGTAGAAACACACGGACTCCTACATCCTCTGGTGTCATCTGCCTTGGAAAGGTTGCATTCTGGATTCAGGCCTGCCACAGCCCTTCAGTACAACAGCATGTTTCGACATTTCTTGGAATTTCTAGAGATGGCGCAACTTCCGACACTTCAGGTGAATACAGTAACTCTGTTGTCTTACATGGAACATCTGCATCAAAAAGGCCTATCTCATCCAAATATTTCAAATCACCTTTCTGCCATCAGGGCCTCCTTCATCATGTATGGCCTTGACACTCAGGCCTTTAGAGATGAACGAATTCCATTGTTTGTCAAAGCTTTGCGCATCAACGCCCCCTTATCCCTCAAATCACAAAAAATTATTACTATCCAAATGTTACAACAGATCCTTTCCATTTGTGATTCTTTGAGCGAACCACTACTATTCAAAGCCTTGTATCTTTTCACATTTTTCTCCTTTTTGAGGATGTCAAATATACTTCCACACTCTGTGGCAAGATTCGATGCTACCAGACATCTTTTGAGGGGTGACCTCATTTTTTCACAAAACTACTGCACAATTATCATCAAGTGGACAAAAACCTTACAAGATAGACAGCAAAGTCGTACCATTTCTATCCCACAGTTAGGAGATTCCTTGCTTTGCCCCATCAAGGCCTTGCAACTCATGTTTCAAAAATATCCGGCTGAAAAAAATTCACCTTTATTCCTGCAATGCAGGCAAGGCTCTCTCGTCCCTCTAACAGATTCAGTAGCCAGAAAACATTTAAAACGAGTCTCATTGCTGCTGCAAATACAACCTCCTTTGACTTTCCATTTATTTCGTAAATCTGCAACTACCTGGGCCTTTCACAATGGGGTACCAATGAACCAAATTATGCAACATGGTACCTGGACCAGTGATGCAGTATGGAGATACATACACTCCCTTCCCACACCTGACTCCCACGTTTCACGTACTTTCAGACACCTGCTTTACTTGTAGTTTGGTGTTTGGCAGATATTTTTTGTCAAATTTTCCTTCAACATTGACTGGTTATAGCAATAACTGGGTAATATATTTTTATATTAAGCCATCCATCTTCTCATTTACACTAAATTTGGTATGAGGTCATTATGAATTATAATCCAAACTTCTCTGGATGGCCTACCATGTCACCCTGTAATGTTTACTACATAATACTTTCATGACTTTTACATTTACAATTGCCTTCGGGGCATTAAACTTATATACTGCCCTGAACTTCATTTTACATTTATAAGTATTTCTTCAGGGCACTAAATTACTTACTGCCCTGAAGTGGGCGGTAGGGTTGCTAGAACTTTTGCAAATTAATAGTACTTTGTTGGTTCATGTGTCAAGGTGATATGGTGTTGCATTACCTTCATTTAAATTGTTACATGTTGCAAAAATGAATGTGTATTAATAAAAATAATTTTAACCCATATCATTCTTTATTGTCTTGGGGGGTCGTGGGAAATGTGCGGGATGGCATTTGGGTGCCATCTAGTTCATTTCTGGCGACCCTAAATTTTTGCAGCCAGTACTAGATATTTTTGCACACAACTTCATTGGTCAAGCGGTCAAGCGTGGGACCTCTTTGTAATACAACTTGTAACCTTCCATTTATGTATTGAACACACGAGGGAAAACAGCTGAACTTTTACCCACCCTTTGTCTCATGGGATCCCTACCCTTACATTTTGTGTACAGATTACTGCTCTTAGTTTATATTTTTAGATGTTGTGATGACAATGTTCAATGGTTGGAGGCATCCACTTGACATTGCGTCTTATTATATGCCACATGGTTGGACACCTATGTAAATGGCTTCCTGCATGGTTGAAACAGGCTTGAGGATTTAACGAGTGGGGAAGCCTGGCTTCTGTGTGTGGCTTACATCATTTGGAAGTGCTGCCTTTGGGTTCAGCGACATGAACAGTTAAATTCCTCTACAGCTGTGTTTGCCAACTGTGTGCTCACTGTATTCCTCAGTAATTATTACCATGTAATATTGACTTTAAACTGTTATAAAGCAGAGGCATCGCGTTCTTTTCTCACTGGCAGCTTATTATGACATTATGCAAATGATGTGTAAAGTTTATCTTATACTACAATTTCTTTTATATAGATTTTATAGCATTAATTTTCCTGTACGTTATTTGCAACATTCACTGACCATCTGCCTATTCATTTTATAAGATCAATTGGGGTTATGTCGGGCCCTTGCTGATAACAAGGTCCCGACAATTGCAATTTCTAGAGGTCTCACATTTATGGCAGGTGGCAGATATTTTTTGTCAAATTTTCCTTCAACATTGACTGGTTATAGCAATAACTGGGTAATATATTTTTATATTAAGCCATCCATCTTCTCATTTACACTAAATTTGGTATGAGGTCATTATGAATTATAATCCAAACTTCTCTGGATGGCCTACCATGTCACCCTGTAATGTTTACTACATAATACTTTCATGACTTTTACATTTACAATTGCCTTCGGGGCATTAAACTTATATACTGCCCTGAACTTCATTTTACATTTATAAGTATTTCTTCAGGGCACTAAATTACTTACTGCCCTGAAGTGGGCGGTAGGGTTGCTAGAACTTTTGCAAATTAATAGTACTTTGTTGGTTCATGTGTCAAGGTGATATGGTGTTGCATTACCTTCATTTAAATTGTTACATGTTGCAAAAATGAATGTGTATTAATAAAAATAATTTTAACCCATATCATTCTTTATTGTCTTGGGGGGTCGTGGGAAATGTTGTGGTAATAGTGGCAATACATTTAGTGCAAGACAAAATGATAAAATTTTAAACACCTGTAAAGAAATAATAATCCAGAAATGCTGATTCAGTTTCGCCAGAAAGCAGTTATTGTTAAAGTGATTGTTTGGTATTTATATGTCTGTCTAAGTGCATATAATTGCTTAAGATTTCTATCCAATATTTAAACTACAAATCGTGTCATATTTCATTCTTTCGGGTTCAATATAATAAGAACTAATAGAAAAAAATAAACTACAATATAAATTACTTAGTTATTAAACAATTATATACTACGGCTACCGTTTGGTATAACTTGGGAAAGTTTCTCTTCCTGTGAATAACTTATCTTCACACTAATTACAACAATTTTAACAACGTTCCAGTATCAGTTGTATTTTATGCGGCATTATATACTACTAGTATCAAATGTATAGAATTCACTTAGCATTCACTTGTGTTACAAAGACAAGTAATAACTCAAATAACCCCCTCATTAAACATACACATGACTTGTGTATTACATGGCTTGTGAAAAAAGTCGTCTGCAAAGCAAATCTTGACAGATGGCTTTCTGATCTGTGGCTGACTGAAGCTTTACAATGCCCGGATGTTATGTTCTGGAACTAATCTCATAATATTTGCTGCCTTGTGGCTGGCTTCAGTAAATTACCATTAACAGGAGGGATATTGATGGGGCACAGGAGAGGAAAGTTCAGACTCGCAGACCAACAAGGAAAGGCGTAACTTTTGACCAGCAAGGGAGACCCAAAAGTATACTGCACTGGGACCGTATTCACAAAAGGTCTTAGCCAAGTCTTAGGCTTAACTTTTGTATAAAATATAGCCAACTTAAGCCTAAGATTTGGCTAAGACCTTTCGTGAATACGGCCCCTGGTTCCCGGAGGACCTATTTATAACAGATGATTTCAGACTGGGTTAGATATTCATGCCCTGGAAAATCTGGCTAATGAGATTTAGTGAGGATCACTGGGTGGTGTTCAAAAGAGGTTTAGTGCAAAAGAAAAAGACAATGACCTTTTATATTGTTAAATTGTTGAGAGACTAAAGCTTCCGGAGATAGTTTGTGCCAGAATTGTCCCCGCAACAAAATGAAAACTCTTTATATTATACTGATGTCGATTGCTTTGAAGAGATATAAAAGAGGTGGGCTGACCATGATATCACATAATAATAGAGACACAAGTAAGTAGAAGGTAAATATTCAGTGATACAAGAAATATTTGTGTCTTGACAAATACAATTGTTTGTTGTTTCAAAAATTGCTTTATTATCCATTCAATTATCAAAACAAATGGGGGTTCATGTCACATCTGCCTCTTGGATAAAATTATATTAGTAGATGACATGACATTGTCAGAATATTACACCTACCGTAAAAATAATGGAATATTATATGTGGAGGTGTTTTATGTAGACTTAACGTAATACACCACACGTTACATTAACTTGTATTACAAATTACAATATATATATCTGTAAAGAATTTTAGGCGAAGCTAACTTTAAGTTTTTTGAAGATTTTATGTATTATTTTGCCAGAGATATAAATGTGATGTCCAATGGAGCGTATATTGTGAGGTGTTGAAGGATATGTAAAGCATATACAAACTTGTTACAAAGATAATTACTTGACTTTGTTTCAAATGAACGAGGAAAACAAATCATGAACAAAAAATTTCATTACTTTCAGTAAAGGTAGATTCTTGGAAATAAACATATAATATGAAAGCAAATTTCTGGGAATTTTATCATTGTTAATGGCCTGTTAGCATATCATATGCAAGAATAATATACAATATCTACATAAACCTGAATGTTTTACTTTTCAAAGAATAGCTTATCAGTTCAAGTTTTAACTCAAAGTCTATACATTTGTAAGCCCAGTGGCATGAAGTTTAAGTGGTCACAACTATTTGAGAAACCTGATGCTACACTATTCTTTTAGTTACTCATTCAATCCACCACTGCTTCACATATAGCAATTTTTCTATTTGATGGATTAACTTAATAATACTCTGCCAAATGTGGTGTGTGATTTCTATATGATGGATAAACTCAACATTGCTCATTTATAATCTCCTCCAAGACATTATGGCCATCAACATTAGAAGAAACCTGATGCTGCTCCATTCTTTTACTTTATCATCCCGAGCCACTAAAGCATCACCTTTACTGTGGCTAGTTTATACACAACAGATAAATCTAATAATGCTCACCCAGTGTGGCAATGATTTGGCCCCAGGTCCTGTAGGAGCAGGCATCCACCTCATGTCTGACTATCTGCCCATCGTGGAGAATGAGGAATGTCCAGATGACTAAGTACATGGTTACAGCTGCTACCAAACCCAAGAGTCTTAGCAGCAGTGACTTGTCCTTAGTGTGCATCTGTCTGGACTTGTAAAACAGCAGGATGACAGACACTCTGTGGGAAGAAAAAAGGGAGACTGTGTAAAGGAACATCAGAGATATACTTTATTGTTATTGTCACAGACAATATGCAAAAGTGATTGAAAATTAGCAGTGAGAATTCAAAACCCTTCAAGAAATGAAAATGATATATACATGAAGATCAGACCACTCTAGATGACCATTACAGATCAGATTGTTGTATATTTATACTGAATGAAATGTTTCCTTTACTACGGGACCCAAAGTGCCATTCAAACCCTTCCCGACTGCATAATGCTGTGACTCACTTTCTCCCTTTGGGGTGTATGATTATAAATTACTTTGCAGCTATATATACAAAACACCATTTGCAATGCTGGTAATCTGGTAGGTTTTGAACTATGCACAGGTTTTATGTACATATGTAATGCATAATTATTCATTTGTGTGATTTGTTGCTCATTATGTTTCGTGTTAAACTTGACTTGACTTGCAAGCAAGTATTAATTTCATAGAACTGTAGCTATTATGAACACTTTTATCAACAATAACAGCACGAACTTGCTTTGAAAAACATATTTTTTCGCACGTGCACACTTTTATTACATGTAGCTTATTTAGACGACAAACACATCATGCACTGATTTTTTTGCCATATACCTCCATGTCTTCAGGCCAAGGGAACCAAACATCATGGTCACGCCAGTCATATATAGCCACTGAGCGATAATACAGGAACCAAGTGGGTGTGTACGGGAGGCAGACATTAAAACCAGGCACTGAATGTATAGAAGGCTGCCTCCAAGGAGAGTGACACTGAGCAACAATGGACTGCTAGCACGTAACACCTGTAATGGGTAATCACATGAATGAGGTTGATACAGCAGGAACTTTTAGATCATATACACGTGAATGGGACATTTTTTAATACTAACAGGAACAGTGCCGCTGAATGGCACTTGTAAAACCAGGGGCTATATTCACAAAAGGGATCAAGCTCAGGCTGAGCCAAAAATCAGCTTCAGTTTGGTATAAACAGCTGTAAACTTAAGCTAATTTTTTTTGCCAAACTGAAGCTTGATCCCTTTTGTGAATACCAGCCCTGGCTGGCCAATGCTTTAGTTTCATCAGTTTTAGGATAAATGAAAACAATGATTTGTTTTCTATGTTAGCCTTGCTTACTCCAATGCCTTGACGAAGAATTATACTCTCCTGCTTTCCAATTTTTATACACTTTTTGCAGTAAATACATTAACATAGACAAAATCTTGTGACTATGTCTTTCTTCAAATGACCAAAACTTCCTCACATGTTGTCCAATTTAAAAATTCTTTAACTTTTGTATTTGGTTGAATGAGACGAAAAAAATCTGAGAAGGACTATAAAGTACAAGAATATATACCACCTCTTGATTGGTGGTGGTGGTGGTGGTGGTGGTGGAGAGGGTTTTGGTTAATTGGTTGATAAAATTGACCAGTGTTCAAAAATTCATGTAAACAGCACCCTCATGCTACATCATCAAGCGACAAACAAGGAAACATGCTTTTTATAAGTATACTGTCTAAATTGTTCTACTGCAGGCCACATATACCACATCTGCACAGATGACAAATATCCTTATTTATATAATTCCTCCATACTAGGCTTTCTGCCATGACACATATATATATATGTTTCCTAACATGTGCTGTTTGAACAACATGGCAAAAACTATGGACACTCCCAGTTACCTGTCACAAATCCTTTAAGTTTAGAAAGACAGCTACTCTTTGACAGAAGTAGAATAGTTTTTCATACTTTAAAAAGTAGAGCTTTGCATGTAGAAATTAAAAAAAAACATGTGGGCTGACATAGTTGGTGTAATGGCAATATAGAGGAAGCGAGCAATGCTTTTAAAGCCAGTATCTGTTTTCTGCTATGCTACACAAGATTTTTGTATGCAATGTCATTTTTGATAACGTCATAACTATCAGCTGTAAGGATTTCTTTACAAGATGACTTCGCCACACAAATGTCCTCCATGGTGTTCTTTTAATTGATCTTGTTTTTTTGCGAAATCATTTGAATGAGAAGGTGTTTGCAACCTCTGTAATATTTGCTTTGCAAGTAGAATAGCTTTAATAAAGTTATTATAGCAAATATCACAGCATAATGCATTCTACATTACTGTCATGTAGACAGGTTAGAAGTGGTAATACATCTCAATAAATGCTTGCACCAAGACCAGATATGGACAAAGGGGCAATATCCCATTTGGCTCTCTACATCAGACCCATATCAATTTAGGGGCAGTTGCATCTATTATTACGCTGATGCTGAAATGTGACCATATAAAGCTACTAGTATTTATGAGATTGGATATAATCCATCCTCCTGTATTCTTAACCTATTTAGACATTTCAGTCACGACATTTTACCAGCACTGAGTCACAGATACTTTTTTCTCTCCGTAACACAGAGGACACAACATTCCTTTCTATGCTGATGACAGAGCCCTTTAAGCTGGGTATTCTCTGAAGGCTAAGGGGCGTGTCTCTGCTCTTTTAATCGAGCTATCATAGAGAGATATGCTATAATTAAGTACAGTTACTAGACACAGTCCCTAATATATCTCCCTACCCTCCCTGTTCAGTCATTATGGCACAGAGGAATGGTGATGAAGTGTATTAGGATCTCAATTATTATCTCAATCTTCATTTAAAGATATTTACAAAATTAAAATAACTATTTGTATCATCACACATATGCCGATTTGAGAAAAATGATTGAACATTTCAAACTTTAAACATTATATACACATTTGCGCCATGATATTTCATTTCATCTATAAGCTATGGGTCAAACTGTGGAATCTCTACATATTATTATTGTCTGGATCTGACTGTTCCCCTGAGCGACAAGAAAAATTGATCTTTTGCCACCATCTCTCGCCATGGTACTTTTCTCATGTTTTAGAAACTGTTGTGTCTAAGACCCATTGTACACTTTCACTTACACATATTATACAACAAATACTTGAATATATGTAGATGTTGGAATTTTGTACAACCATACGACCACTTTGTACAAGTTGCAACATGTACAAAACTGGCTGTACATGTTTTAATAGGCATAGAATACCACTGGGAAATAATTTCAACTTTTACAAGAGGGTTGTACAAGTTGCAATAAGTAAATAAATTTATTTAAAAATTAGACTTGACAAAAAAGCATAGATGAAGATACCATTGTTTGAAATTATTTATTTGCTAACTGCATACTTGTATAAACAATTTGAACCCACTTTTCAACTAGTCTAATTTCTCTGGGTGTTCTATCTTTGACTGACTTAGACTTTGCAGTTAAGACCTGCCCAGTTTATGTTTATATCTAATCCATTGTAAACATGAGGTTGTTATGAGATCTGTTTCTATCTATCATGTTTCTGAGAATATCTAGAAATTTATTTGCAAAATCCATCGTGCATTTTACGTGAATGTCGGTGTTCTATTTGAATTCAAATTGAGAATCATGTACGCTATTTAGGTCGGATATTTCAATTCTCTGAAGCAACTATAAAGGAAGACTTCAAAAAAAGACTGTCAATAGGATAATAACAATAAATCAAAACAATGTGCTCTGTGGCTTTAATAGTTGGAATTCAATAAAGTTTGAAATGATTTAGAGATTAAAAAAGTTTCATAATGCAATTATTCTTCACAACTATGGGTATACCGTGTACTATCAACAGGTGACCTGGAACAGCTCCCGTAGTCATAATCATTACCAGGTAACAGGAAAAATGAATCTAGTTGTTACACAGGGTCAAAACAACCAAGTAAAATACCTAGGTTCCACCATTCTGTGCTGAGATCACAAGCTACAACTGAACTGACTCAGCTATCTTCAGTTGTGGTTTAAATTAGTCCGCCTTGTATTTAGGTAGAACACATTCAGTCAGTTTGGTGGGATTTGCTTTTAATACAAGTTCCGGGGAAATTCAACACAACTTAGAAAACAATCTTCATTCAGGACCACTTTTTGAAAATGTTTAAAACCTCATCTGAAGAGCTGTGTTGCAGGGGTGAAGGGGGCGGGATGGGGTATAGGGGTAGCTCATTCTTCAACATCCTCTAGCTAGATACAAGGTCTCTTTTAATAGGAATAAGGATGAGGTCTTCAACCACAAAGCAAGTATGTAGAGAAATGAGCATAAAGAAATGTATGACCTGAGTATAAGCTACAATGTAATTAGTCTTTTCAACTATGACATGCTGTTGTGTAGTAGCGTCATAATCAGAGAAGGAAGAATGTATTAACTGACTATTTTAGTTGATTCTAACTGCTTGCCTTAATCATAATCACAAAATAATTTTGGTTTAAAAATGTTTTAGAATTTTTTATAATGTAACCCTGATTTGTTGTATTTTTTGTTGTAACTCTTTTTGAAAATTTTTAGACTTTTAAGATTAATATATCATATTAGGAAGGTCATTCCACAGAAAATACCTTGTAAATATTTGTACATTTAGCCATTTACATATGGAGTTTAAATGCATTCACAATATTTAAAAACATTAAAATGATATTGATATAATATTTAAATAGTACTTAAATTAATGTGGAATAAATTGTGAAACTAAAAGTATTGCATAAACATTACCTACTAAACAACTATAAGTGATTCATAGTGTAGTGATAATTAATAGCCTATAAATAACACACTAGGACCTTTTTGGAATAATGGCAAAATATATATTTTCGGGTGTAAAAAGCTGCAACTTTTAGAAAACCAACTTGTACATAACACATATATAACACAAAATATATGCAGTATATGTAATATATCTTTATATAATTTATATATAATATAAATTATATATACATATGTATATTGTAATGATATAAATAATAATTTAACAACTGACTCAAATGGTTTTTGGTTTAATCTAAGAACCACTGACAATTTCTGTGAGGAAATATTTTCGTCAATATGTTACCCACATGTGGATATATTTGCCAAACTGGATAACCACATGGTTACTAAAGCTATAAGGTTAAAGTGCTGAACATCTAGGAAAGGTTTTTTTGTAAAAGATAGAGAATATATTTTAGAAACCTGGCAGTTTAAAGCTCTAATTTTACCACGTGTGTTTTTGTATTATAGTTTCTATTTTCTGTCTTACCTTTCTAGTTTTGTATTTGTAGAGCAAGCTCGCCAGGAGCACTACGAAAACGAGGCTGGCTGACAGCATCACAGAACTGACTATAACCAAAGTCTGAGTTTTCCCGCCTTTAGTATCAGTGTCAATCCTTCCAAGAACTCCGCCCACACTTGAACCTAACCCCCCGAAAACTTCTGTGCCACTTGAAACATGGCCATCTTTTGCAGTCACAATTTCCACGGAATTTATTCCTGGAACCTTTTCGGGATATGCACTGACATTCTCCAATGTGTCATTTCCGGCATCATTGATTTCAAATTGAGAAACGGTTGTCTTTAAGGCACTTCCGTCGTCCATCTTTCTTTGTTGGCAGCTACAATGTCAGAATAGTCAAACTTTCAGGGTGTACAGTGATAAATTTCCTTCCCTAGCCAAACTAATGGCTCTGGGTGCTGAATCTAATGATACTGTGCTCTTTTTTATTTCTCTCTACCCACACTGTTTCCCTCTTCTTCCCATGTCACTTGGCAGGAAACAATTATTTTTAAGATGTCACATTTATGTCTTCTGCTATTCTCTTCCCCGGCAGTTTATGGAAAGACTCAGTTGAGGGAAGAAAATCACTGTATTTATCTCCCCATAAAGGTTGCATTTTAATGGTGCTTGGACTTGGAATAGACAGCCAAAGAAAGCAAGTGAAGGTGGATCATCTGTAAATGAGACAAAGGGGACAACGTTTAACTGGTGTTATTTTTCTGAAACCTACAAAAATCAAAACTTCTAAAATATAATAGCTATGACTTCCCAAATGACCAATACAATCAAATTATATCACAAACATGAGTAGTCTGAGAACATCTACCTCTGCCAAGGAACTTAATAATAAGTAATTTTTATATCCAGATCATGATCCAGATCAGTCTCAGCTTTTCATGAAGATCGAACCAGTAGGATTTGCATAATCCTGCTAACAACAAACAAACAGACAAACAAACGGTCATGAATTTTATACATTCATGGTGGAGGTAAAAAGAGGACAACATAACATGGTTGAGCAACATGAGTATTATATTGGTTATCTTCATTAGTAATATAAATATATTTTTCATGTATGTGTAATGAAGGAAGTTTCACTTTTTTATTATCCATCAGTTTGCTTCAGTACTGGGTCTACGTTTATCAAAATAATTAGCTGTGAAACAAGTAGTATCAGTAAATAAAATACTTAGTTTTTTTAACTTGACATTGTTTTGCCAGATGTTAATGAAACAAAAAGGAGCAGAAACTCTGCGGAAAAAAACAACTTTCTAATGTATCTTATATATTTGTAGCTAACATAAGTAATGAAATATTAACGAAAAATCTGCAATTAGTAACGTTTTTGTAACGTTAATAACCCGTGGTAAGGGCGCCAGAAAATACAGGCGTACAAAAAATATTACCCAGGGGTGAATAAATAATGTAAATTATATGTGATTCTGACAAAAAACTGGTAATTTCATTGTATAAACACACATGCAGTTTTATTAAAGGATGTGATAACAGGATTGCTTAACACATACTTTTGTAAACTGGAGTTGTTTAATTAACAGCATGACACTATTGCTGTGAGCTGTCAATTGATGCAAGTGCTCAGAATAAATAACAAGCAGCAGAAATGAGAGATGCACTGGGGAACACCTACCTCCATGTATCAAAGGTTTTATTTAATTTTTTTCTCGTATCCAAGGTATATCGGGTTGTCAGTATCCGAAGAAAATGTAAACAGCATGAACGGGAAATTATGTAGTGATTAATTATCCTGGGGTAATATAATAATAGGATAGACTTATGCTGGTGCTAAAATATTCCTATAGCTGAATAGCACCTTAAGTTGTTTTGTTTTTTCCCCCAGCGAATCTTCTCGCTAATACACAGTAAACCATCAAAATATTTCCTCTGAATAAATTCTTCTGATTATTTTATAATATTACAAATACAAATGAAATTACCGTAGTGGTATTTATACACTTGTTACCATTTTGAGGTCACTCAAATATACCTTTACTTCATATTACTAATCATTCGAATTACTTGTATTTTCATTTGTTTGCTATATATTGACCCTGATAGCTATGTTTGATACTTTACAGAACTCCCTCAAAGATGGTGGCACACATGTTGTGAGAAGGCTCTTCTTTAAATTGATTTATCTGCCTTGATTGTATTTCGTATCACTTTGCTGTAATTATTCATGATCTAAAAAAATATTCTGGTTCTCACAATGTGGTAAATTCTTTCTTTCCATTGAAATCGTTCAGGTGCGTTGTGTAATGTCTAAATACTGCTATTTTGCGTCCCCAACAAACACCTTCAGAATAACAAGTGTTTGTTGTCCCAGCCTTTGATAGCACAAAGCCTGAAACAGTGCCACAAATACATGTCTCTTGAGGTCTGTTAGTTATAATCTATTGTAACTGGCTTAAAAATCATCACTTCCACTGAAAAGGTTATTGTGTACATTTAGAATCTTTCAGCTTATCCAATACGTTTAGGTTTGAATAATATATCAAATACTTCCAATGTGGTGATGTATTTTGCTGCTACAACATCTCTTAGTCAAATAGATTTCAAGACAAACAATTATTAAGCTACTACTTAATCCAAATCCAGTCATGACACTAGTAATATGATCTTCCTTTGTGGCCACATACAAACACCTATGATCAAATGACTAACTTATTACATTGTTCAAAAACCAATTGTGTTCCATCTACAAAATGGCCTGATAAAATATTGACAGCTATTGACTCTCACTGCAGACAACTCAGTTTGTCCAATGCGTTGAAAAGACTCAGAAAAAACAAGGATGCTCTCAATAATAAATTAGACTGGGAAAGGTGACTAACTCTGACAGCAGTCTGAATATCTTAAAACAGTTTCTAAATAAATTCTGTCACTCAACTGTCAATATATTAAATGTATTATATCACTACTTACACCCCGCCCCCTTGCTTAAGTGGCTGAAATTCACCACAAACACATACTATTAAAGTAAATAACAGAAAAGAAATTTATATGTGCTCAATAAGTAACTGATGTATATAGCTAAAACCTTAAGGTTGATATCTAAAATTGTGCATGTTGACTGGTACTAGGTGGCTAATAGTTGTAACAATAATATTGAAATATTCATAGTCTAAATGACAAAGGAACAGTTTGAGTAAATAACAGTCAAAGTGCAGGTTGATTAAATATTAAATTATTATAACAATGTGTTAAGACATCAAAGGTAACATATTCAACCAGTTCCCTTAATTTTATGAAGCCAATATTGAGGTCAATGTTTGAGGCATAAAGCTTTTTTCAATGACGCTTTTTTCAATGACCTTTCATAGCCTCTCTAGTTAAAGGTGTCGTAATGTGTCTCGAAGTAAGAGTAGAAAGGCCAGTGAACAGACAATTGTAGTAGTCTCACCTACTGCTTATCAGTGCATTTTCTCACTGCCACGCAAATGTTGATGGTTTTTTGGAACAGATGTTCTCATTTGTAAGTACAGGAGAAAATCCTGTTTTGCCTAGTCTGGAGACAAGAAAGTATTGCAAGAGGGAGTTACATTTTCCACTTGTTTAACTGGTGTAGATCATTATGTAGTAGCTGAATGGGTTTGTGCATTTCGCTTGATATTAATATCATCAAAAAGTGAAATTCCAACTGACCCGAATTCTAAACACTGCGATTGTGCATTTGTGCCATTGTGTAAAAAATGCATTTTAAATTATTTATAATGATTGTGTCTTGCATTACAGTGGTTAACACTGTCCAAGACAAAAATTCACCAAAAAGGGCGAGAAAATACTGGGTCGGTTGCACCTCCCCGACAGGACGGTGCACTTACAGACAGGATGTGGTGACTACCCTGACAAGATGCAGGGCCAGTTGTAGAAGTACTATGACAAGCCCTAAACTCCTAACAGACAAGCCATAGCAGGTCCCGACAAGCCATACTGACAAACAGACAGGACTGGAGAAATAGACAGAATCGTTCAGACGTGCAGTTGGTATTGCAAGTACAGTTTTTGATGAATTTTTGGGAATAAAGAGGATCAAGTGTCGACCAATAAACAATTCTTAAACTAGGTCACTAGTAAATATTTGGATCCCATCACGTGACCTAAACGTCTAACTTTACTTTTTTCTTATTTTAATTATAGTTTTCAGGTTTTTGCTTTAATATTTAATGAGAAATAAATCAATGTATGTCTGCTGCAGATTATGAATGAAATGCCACTTAAAATTTGAAATTTTCATTTAAAATGTTATATCCTGTGCAAACAAGCAGAGTGAGATGTGCTTCTAACAATATCTCACGTGACAAGGGAACCCTTTTGCTTGTTGCTGCCTTTTATACTACAATTTTGAGCTTCTGGGAAAGACCCTATTCTCGTGAAGGAAATAAACTTGCTGTAGTTCTCGTCACGTGATGGGATCCAAATATTTACTGGTGACCTACTTTTAGATTTGTTGATTGGTCGACACTTGATCCTCTTTTTTCCCAAAAATTGCTGATGGGTTTTTACAGTGAGAAGAAACATCTTGTGATTGGATCTAAATAGTTTGTTAACTTTTTAAAAAAAATTGCTCTGGTGAAATATGCTGAGAATTTGTTTATTACATGACAAAATAAACCCCTTTTTAGGTTTCTCAATTACTTAAAGCATACATGTGGACCTTCACTATCTGTTAACTTGAAAACTATGATCACTTGCATTGTTTCTGTCATTCTTGACATAATTTTTATCATATTTTTACCTCACATCATGCTGTTAGTGGACTGCAAATGAGCAGTACTTAAGTTACAAAAGACAAGCCAGCTTCATGTTACAACAGGTCTGCAAGTGATAACGACAAGCCTGGAAGGGTTACAGACAAGCCTTGCAGTCATAGGACAAGACGTGAAGTGACTGGGACAAGCCGGTTACCAGGGGGGGTGGAGCCTAGGTCGGGAACAAGAGTCAGGGAGGGTCGGGGAAATATCAAACATGTTTGAAATTTTACCGACTCTCCCTGACAGGCTGGGAACTTACAACCAACCCTAGCTGACCATGTAAACATTGGTCCTGACCCTCCAATAGTTACCGACCGGTCGGCTCCAGTGGAACACCTGCATAAACTACTTGTATGTGATTCCAAAATTCTCACTACAATATGCCACATTACACGATAGCTCTTTGGCTGAGATGGGTACAAGCAGCCAAACAATATATTCAACTTCAACTTAAATAAAAAACATTCTAGTGCTGAAATAACCAAGGCACTGTTATATTCAAAACAAAACTACCTTTACAAAAAAACATTCTGTCTGATATATTTTAACAATTTTTCATTGTTTTTTATGGTGTTTTTCACTAGTTATTGCTTTATTTCTCTCATCAGAATTTTGATTCCAGAAGTAATGTATTAAAATGACTGCTAAATGCTGATCGCCTGAAACAAAGTCCAATGGGTACTTTGTCATTCTGTAATTCCTACAGCGTATGTTTGGTACAGTTCTATCTTAGTACGAGCTCTTTCACAATGAACTCAAGAATGAGCAGTTGACATGCAGATAATAGGCCATCCAGAGCTTTTTTATATAGCATTGACATGTGAGCCTTCACTTAAAAAGCACTGGACAAAAGGTTATTTAAGCAAGACATGTGACAAGGGCATACATCGTGTGCAAATCTTTGGTCACTACATTTAACAGTATCTGTATTGCTGATGTAGACCCAGACAAGGAATGGGTTTGTAGCCAAAGCAATGGCATGAAATAAACTTCTTTAAGTGGAGTAGCCTCACATTAACACACATGTAGTCTTTATCATGACACCCTGATAGTCAGGTAATGTAGTAAACACAGTGGAATGTGTTTATTTTTTTATATATGTCAGGTAACGAGTTTACAAATAAGAGACTTGATTGATTTTGAATTAATACCACTCTGAACAGACTGCATAGGTCATATCACAACGGGGAACTGAGTGGATTGAGTAAGGTTGTATATACTAGATGGTCAAGATCCTGAATTGAAAACCATCATACCCTGGCAAGTAACTACCATCTCACTGCAGATTCAAACAGGGTTCAAACCTAAGACCTGCAGTGTGGGAAGCGGTCCCCTTTCCCCAACAAGAAGTTTATGTTTATTTATTTGGGGTTTAAATGTGGGTATGGACAGAGTAAATCAGTACATACAGTCAGTCAAGGTTGTGTACTGTAAACTGCCGGCTATCGGTAAGCAACTACCAGCTGGCCCACATAGGGTCCGGAGTTTGAACAGCCGACCTCAGAAGTGAGAGGCTAGTATGTTACCACTGTGGCCCCAGAAGAAGTCTATAAAGAAAGGATATATATTATGCCCCACAAGATTGTGCATATTCAGCCTGCCCTTAATGGTGCACACGATGAAAATGAACCATCTGTTAGCGATAATATCTGGCAGACTAGAATCTATTTAATCTTAATGCACTGCAACTGCAATTTGCTGGTACTGTAGTCTCTCCTGCGATGAATGCTAACGTGCTATGACAAGTATTATACATACTTGCATAATCATAGTAAAATGAAAACAAAATGGTGAATAGCCTATCTAACTACAAATGCATAATCATCCTAAACACCAAGCTAATAGGATGCACCTTCAATAAACTGATTAAAATACTGAAAATTTCTAAAGAATAAATTATAATAACTTCAACTGGAGATCTACGTAATATGCTGAAGGCATTTCATGATCCAATTAAAACTGGAGATTTTTTAAAAATAAAAACTCTGGCTACTCTTGCATAGTTTTTGGTGTGAATGGACAAGTTATATGATATCAGTCCGACCTCCATTATTGTTAGTCTCATCTTGTATTCTCTTTGAGTGTATGACCCTGAAGTTTCAGAAAAATGCCACTACTCACATGATAAAGATTAAAGGTACACTTGCATGTATGTGACCCACTATCCATATACTCTGTGTAAACATGTAACATGATTGCCAGCATGATTTTAAAAGTAAAATTGAACTGCATAATTCCAATAAAAAGTCCAAAAAACGCATCTCAGAATAAACCAACCGTCGCTCACAGATATTGCCGAAAAAAATCACAAAACTGATTCTGGATTCTTGATCCAGATCTGGACCCAGACCATTTTTGATCAGAACTGAGCCAGAGTAAACCCCCAACCTTATGTAGATATACAACCCAGGATCAATGTATAGTTTTTGAGTTATGCCTACAGACAAACAAACAGAAACCATTTATAATACAATAACTAACATTAATAAAGTATAAGAAAAAGCTATTCTCAATTATTTCAGACTTGTATTTAGGCAGCCATATGTGTCAATGGTAAATTATATTTATTTATTTATTTTGGGGTTTTACATCGCTTTCAACACTGTACAGGTCATATCACGATGGGTAGTTGGAAGGGCAGAGGAAACCAGTACATAGAGTTCGTTAGGGTTCTGTACTGTAAACTGCCCACCAACGGCAAGCAACTACCAGCTTTCCCACTTGAGGCCGTGCCGGGAATCGAACCCCGGCCTCAGAGGTGGGAGGCGAGAGTGTTACCAATGATAAATTATAAGTAGAAATACTACTGTAAATTGATAAGACACTATACCTATGCTCCTGATCCGTCAATGAAGAAAGAGGTCATGGCTGGCCTAGTGGGTTAGCAAATTTGAGGCTCTGTGGGTTCGAGTCTCACAAGTGGCAATGCTAAGGTCCTGTATAAATATGACCCTGGCTGTTGAATGGGACGTAAAACCCCAACTTTGACTCAATGAAGAAAGACATTTTAACATCAATGAAAAAAAAATTTCTGTTCTATTTTGCCATGTTTAGAGTGTCCATTCATGATCATTCTAAGATGTGTAACAAATCACACATATTATTAGATTACAGCTGTTAAATGTAACAGATTAAGACAGCGGGTGAGATAAAATTGTGCTGGTGAAAGCTCAGTTAGAAAGTTTTACATTTACATGTTTTACAAGCCTAATTTCAAGGGATGGAGAGCGAATAAATAACTCGATTCTTTCTAAAAAGAGAAAGTTGAACCAATACAAGGAAAATGTTGCACATGCGCAGAGATATGCTGCAATGAAAATAACATTATTTTGGCTAAACGTTATTAGAATGTAACTAATAAACATGTGGAAGAAAAGTTAACAGTTGGGGTTACACCTGGTAAAAACTTGGTTGCTTTATATTCAAGGCAGAAAAAAAAGAAAATCATTATGGCAGAATTATTTAACTATAGCAGGAGATTAATCACCGAAAGATAAAGTCCTGGACATATCCCTGTATGTTTTATGTTCCTAGAGATACAATGTACAGTACAAGACCTTTGCGTCCAATGGTACTTGTTTATTAGTCAATGGCTCTTTCCACTCATTTCTTCTTACTAACTTTGCTTACAGAGATAATCAATTGTTTTCTGATATACAGGGACAACCTTAAAACCCTTCAGGAATTTGAAGCTTTGTATCTCCAAAAAGTGGATTTATAAAATAAGTCACACAAACAAATTTTTATAAGATATCATAAATCTGGGATTACTGTCTTTGAGCAAGACTTGTGCTAAGCAAAAGTGGGAAACACAAAAAGCTGAAACTAGATTAATCTTGAATGGTAACTCTAAGACCTCTAGGTAAATGCCCCAAGTTATATTGAATCAAGTTTTAATACTTAAAGGAAGAAAATTTCCAAAATTGTTTTCATTATATAATAAGTAGTACCCTGTCACTATATAATCACACAAACTTATACTGGTATGCTTTTTAATGGACAAAATGCCAGTACGTCTTTTATGTAGGATGTTATCTCATTTTGTAACCTTTTAATTGAATAATTTCAAATTATGCAAATTGTAAAAATCACAAGATACTCAGTTTTTAAGCTGAATGCTTGCCAAAGCTGACTTTGTACCATGTATAAGAATTTCTATGTATTTTTTTTTCCTTGAAATATTTGTCGCTTTAGAAAACTATGAAACCCAATAACTCTTCAGAATATAAAGTTCCTTTACTTAGTTATGGTAAGTTCAATGAAATTCCACATTTGATAGCTCCTCTTGCTTATTATAATTAACATGGAATTTCTCTGGAAGTCAGGAAGTATGAGGATTTCATTTTGATTTTGAATTGTAATTTGATAAGAATCGTGTCTCCAATGCAGACTATATTGACTGAATCAAAGCTGGAGGATAATAATTACACAGGAAAATATGGGGCTCGTTTTGTTTTCCCCATAAACAATATTTTTTTTATCTCCTGGTAGAATAATGTTAAAACTGTGTAAAAATCTCAAATGGTGAATTTTTTCCTCGATGTCTGCTACTAATTTATTTTACAACTCACTAATTAAATAAAAGTCTTGACCCCCTTAGATGGATCTGATTATTATTGTTGGGATTGTTATTTTTTCTCATTCCTTTTCAGGCGCACCAGGACCTCGTTCTCAAGATCCATTGTGGGAAAAGGCTAGCTTTTCCTAATCTTGAGTTATTTATAGATTTCTCTTTCAAAAAGTTCAAACAGACAGTGAGATTTTATACTGAAAAAATCCTTCAAAATGTAATTATCTGTGAAAAGAAATGGCTTCCTGTGGTATGAAAGAAATTAAATCTTTAGTAATTAACCTGAATTCAATAAAACTTGGACTCACGAGTGTTTAAGGGAAAGTTATGTTCCTACTAATTGTAATATCCAATAGAGACACATGAGCATGTTGCATGTTGCTTATAGATAGTGATGATATCATTGAATGATTTAGTCATGGAAAATATTTGACATTTCCACATCATTCACAAACTGAAGTTTTTTTACCGAAAACATGTAAACATCATGATCGTCATTAATTTTGCGGGTTTTTACATTTAATAATCCTGTGAAAATATTTTAAACTTATTATAGAGCAATTGTGTAAAATCATCATCCTCAAAACCTGTGGTATTGTCCCATTTGGTCAGTAACTAACATTGGAGATTTAATCTCTACAATGAATTAGTGGTTTTTGAAAACAGCCCTTGACAAAACAACACAGCCATTGTTACAGCTATTGAGTATAGGTCACACTAATTCATAATTACTCATATGTGTAGTATTTTCAACAATGATGCAATTCAAAGGTACAAACATCATCATGAAACCAGAAAAGTATGGGTATTAGTTTTAAATATGTAAATCCTGAGACAAGTTAGTTTTTGAATGCATCAATTGCAAGAATTGGTAAATATATCATTGCATATTATAAAATTTGGTTACTATACTTACTAATTATGTAAATCTTGTTTTTTTATTATTGTCACCAATTCCTTTAGCCTTTTATAGCTTTGTATCCCACAGATAGTGTATCCTTTAACCAATGATACTAATGTAACATTCCACATTGCAGTGACATCTTATTAAGTATGTTCATTATTATAAAACCATATATTTCTTTAAAGAATTCTAGATTTACAAACCTTTTTGTCGCATATTATATCCATGGTTTATTGCAATCTGTTGTTGCAGAAATGATTGTCACCAAGTAATTATTTCTGTTCCTTATCCCCAAGTGAGCCTATCCTTTAATAGAGCTACAAGCATAGCATTCCACATTCTAGTTGAGTCGTAACAACCCCTACTTATTTGTAATTAAATCACTTTTCATACTATGACAATTGTATTAAGTGAAGGTCCTTGTATTTATTGTCACCAGTATAGTGTGGTATTGTTTCTATCTCACAATGAGTCTCTCCTTCAAGTAGTGCAACAGGTAAAGCATTCTCATATGATAGTTGAGTCTTAATAGTGCTTATTACTTGCAGTTAAATAGCTTCCACAGCCTATACAAACTCTCTTTTATACGTCCCGGTGATGTTAGAGTTGCTATTGCTTTTCATTCATAGTTAATTTACTCCTTTGTAGCCTTACTCCGACTCCATTTAAGGCATTCCCATATATCGCTGCTTTAATTTCACATTCAGATAACTGTTTACTCTCCTGATGGATAAAACCATATTGATTACTAAATTTAACCAAGTTAAATCTTCCTGCTTGTTTTATACTTTTGATTTATATATGTATTATCAGTCAGTCCCTTAACTCTTGCAGATACTCCAAATGAAATATTTTATTGTCATATCGACAATTTAATTTTACCAAATTGCATGTCTTTGTTCTCTATCACTACTTCATTCACATGTTCCATCTGACCATTCATTTTTCAAGATATCAATAAGCCCAAAAGCTATAAGGTAAGCATTTCTTTTGCCATTAGATAGGTGATCCCAACAATGTTATTATGCGCATTCCCCACATATGTAAGCTCCTGGAGCCTTAAGTAGAGTCAATATGAAGAGTATCGTTTTAGGAAACCATCTGACTGTGTTTCTGTCCTGTTGTCAAATGGCATGCTGGTGGTGTGCTCACTGCTCACACAATTTAATGCTGAAGCACCCCCAAGGCACATGAGGACAAAAGAACAGTAATTGTGATTATAAATATAATTTATTAAAACTTTTAGTTGATACTATTAACAAGTAAACGATTTTGTATGTAAAACATCATATATGAGTACTGTATGATTTCAAAAGAATAATTTTCTATAGAGAGTAGAATAACTTATTGGCCCAAGAGCCCAAACAAAAGGTTTATCCCCCCATGTGGGTTAGCCCAACACAAGAAAGTGTGAGGGAAAGGTGACAATCTGATAAGATGGACAAACTGACTGGATATTTTTGAAATTTTGCTAGAGGTCAGGCCCGGAGGTCAAATTAAAAAAAAAACAGAAATAAAAAAGGAACTTATCTGGTTGTTTGAAAATAGCACTTTACTGTCATAGTGTCTTGTAAGAAATATGTATGTACAGGTGTTAGTGTGTTGGTTGTTTATATAGTCAGCCCAGTGTCACTTGGGTGTTATAAAGTTCATTGAAATATGTTCTATACACAAAAAATTCTATACTAACCTGTAGCTGCTGACAAGGAGGTTTAACTTAGTTTTAAATATTAATGTGACAGAACCCACAAGTGATAAATTCCCAGCTGTTGGCTTGGCAAGTAGGGACTTTCCTTACAGCTCATCTGGTAGAATGTAGGCCTTTGGAATGATAGGTTGTGGGTTCAAGTTCCCTGCAAAACTTATCTTGTGACATTTGACACTCAATGTGGGGCTGCCTAGTGTGGTTGGAATAATCCTTACACTGGCGAACCAGTGGTGCTTGTTACTGTGAACTAGTTGGAACTTGACACAGGTTTCATGTGTGAAGAATGTGATAGAACCCTAGAAGTGACAAAATCACTACTAATGGCTTGGTTTGTAAGGACCTCCCTTATAGCTCATATGGTAAAATGTGGGCCTCTAATGTGAGAATTGCGGGTTCTAGTCTGCTGGAAACCTTTGACATTATGAATGATTCTCCATTAAAACTAGCAACAATATTTGGCTGAAATTCTCTTCACATTGTTGTTGTAAGGTGGTAAATTGATGGTTCGTGTTTAAGCATGAATTTTTTGTTCAATTAATCATCAGCATTTCCAATAGTTTCCCCTTGTCATTATTGCATCCCTACACGAATATGTTATGTGGTCTTATTTTAATAATTGATGAAGTAGTTAAAGGACATTACTTCTGGGCCAGAGGTTAGTAGAATAAAGTAGACTTGATGTTCTTTGTAAAACCTTTTCCATACATATTACCTTGAATGCTTTTTCAGATACATCACCAGCTGACTTCAGCATTAAATTGTGTGAGCAGTGAGAACACCACCGACATAACATGACTTCATGGTTTGGCAGAAAGTAGAATTACAGGAAAATTACCAATAAATACAATATCCCCAAAACTGGACCTTGAGGTTCAAATTTTTAATTAGTCAAACTGTGTAAACTTTTACAATATTTTGGAAAGAGTTTCCCACTGACATTTATATATCTTTACACAAAGTTCATGTCATATTGATATAGACAAATGGAATCAATCTGTTTTCTTTGGAGATTAAACCTGACACTTAGAATTATGTAATCGCTAAATGAGTAGTGATACAATAAGATACAGTTGCCTTGTTTCTCAAAAGTCTGGACGATTGCAGTTATGTCTGGAGCTAATACATAAAGTTATTGTCAATTAAGGACTATTCCATTGCCGGTCAAACCCTTTCCTTAACTACTAGGGTTACAGTGCTATGACAGATGGCCTTCCTGATGTCAAAATATATGTAGCTGTAGCATGGTTTGCACAGATAATCACATGTACATTGTTTTAAAATACTGCGGGGTTAAACTCTAATTATGTTCACCCTTTACTTAACTTTATGAGACTATTCTTTCACCAGTAAAATTGATTACTGGATCTCCTGCATGAGATACTGGAATACCAATACTGGAAAAGTATGAACAACCGGACTTTTGCACATAAATGGATTACTTATTAATTTACAATAGTTATAAAGCGTTTACTTTTAATTCTGTTGGATTCAGCTTCGAATTTTCATAATTTTGAATTTTACCAAGGATTCATAAAAGTCTTTATTTCTAATAGCAGTGTCTCTGGATAGGTGAACACGTATTTTAAGAAACAGTCGTTACTGTTATGAAAGATAAATATTTCAATTTTTGTTTTAATCTTTATATCATGGAGAAATTAGCATCTTCATTTTGATAAATCCGATCCTAAAATTAGTCTGAGACACATTCCTCGCCAGCTTTAAAATATTTGATGCCAAAATTCAACTTAAGACTCAAATTGTGATGGAAGCTCTTACTGAAAATACAATAAAATATCCTGCCTTTTTAAGTTGATTGTAAGCCTGATAACTATGGTCATAATAGATGCATAAACAATTTTTTATAGTTTTTGTCCAAGAAAAATATTCTATGCATCAAGGCATCTTCCTTTTCCGGTTGATCTCAATTACAAGAGTCACAAGAACAGTCAAATCCCCCCAGCCTAGCTTTAAGTGCTAAGAACTCAAATGACTCTTCAGTTAGTTCAGTGTTGGACTTTTTAGTGTAATTTCCTGGCTTTTTGAATGCAAGTATTGAATACTGTTGGCCTCTTTTTTACTTTCTTATTATACAAGTTGATGAACCTTCTGTTTTGTATGGAGTGTTTCTTGAGCTAATGCATCTATGGCTGCATCACGGTGCTGACACATACAAAATATAATTAAGGGTTGATATGTTAATGACCAGCTTGTACATTTGGCCATCCTCCACCATCTTAACCACAGCATATTTGAATCTGCATAAGGTAACATTTATCACATATAATGGATGATGGTTATATGTCTATTTAGTCAGTTGTTATCAGTCCCCTCCACCCAAAATAGGATGAAATACGAGTAAATTGTATTTGAGTCTGTTTGTCTGTCTTTCCATGTTCATAACACAAACACTTTATATTAGACCTGGGTCGTATTTGGACAATCAGTGGAGCCTACCGATGGCTCAGTCTTTCTCAAGTATGGTTTGGATCTGGATCTGAATCAACAAGGAGATTTGTTTGTGTTTTTATAGCACTTACCCATGGGTGAGGGTTTTATGCATTTTCAGACTCTATTTGTTTGATAAAGGTTTGATGTTGAAGGTTGGCTGTATATTCTTAAACAATTAGTTTTTAACTTTGATTTCTAGCGAGACTCGAGCTTCTAGAGATCACTTTTTTCAAATTTTTTTTTGTCTCTGAACTTTCATGAATTGTGGCGCAGCATGATGAGTATCTGTCTGTTCACTCAAGTTAGCAGCGATGGGCTCTGTTTGTACTGGGATGGGTGACCGCTTTGGTGCACTAATTGTGTCTCTGATGGCTTTGCAGCTCACTCTAGTAGACCGACACCCCTTAGGCCTTGTTTTTTTTCAAAAGTCTCCAGTAAATTATCTGACATGCAAAAATGAACAAAATGAGATGTAGGAATTCATTGCATAAACTTACCGCTATTGTACACTGAGTAAGATAAAACTCAGAGACATAGCATACAGCAGAGAGTGCATAATTTCTCTTTTTATCTCCCGCCTGTGGGCGAAGGCCATGGGCAGGAGATAATAAAATGCCTTGTGTACGTGTGTGCGTTCGTCCATCCGTTCGTCACGTTTTTGCATAAACCGTAATATCTCATTCATTTATAAAGATATCTTCACTAAATTTGCAGAGAATGTTTATGGCTATGAAAACCTGTCTCTGCAAAATTTTAGCCTCATTTTAAAAAAACAAAATGGCGGCCATAGCTAATTGTTTGGAAATCATAAAGGTGCTCTAAATCTTGAAATATTCCAGCTAGCTTCATCAAATTTGCACAAAAGCTATATGGTTAGAAAAGCTAGCCTGATAATAATTTTGGCCTAGTTCAAAAATCAAAATGGCCACCATATCACATGTTTAATGTCAAACGGGGTTATCCTATTAAAAAGCCTTATATCTCCCCAAATGTTGCTCATAGATGTTCGGAATGTGAAAACAACTTGTAGGAAGTCATGGCCTTGGAATCTTTTCCAGGGGCCGGTTTCACGAAGCCTCCTTTGTTTTTTCCTTCCTTAAAGTAAAGGAAAGGAGATTTCTAACCTTTGGAAAGGCTTCCCTTAAATCCTGTTTCACAAAGCCTCCTTTATTCCACCTTACCAAAGATTTTCCTTAAAACAAAAGAAGGGCGATTCCCTGTATAACCACACTGCTTGGAATTTCCCCTCCATTACTTATACAACCTTCACACAATTTATTTTAAATATTAAGAGAGTAAATTGCATTTTAGCAGTTTAACTATTTTAAACTTGGTACATTAGGTACATTTTAATTTTCAGATACATTATTTGCATTTTTATTTCTTTTGGGAGTTGTTTCCAAAACCTATAACCACACCAATGTTTTTCTTTCACTGTAAGTACATGTGTACTTGTGCACTTATTTTGTACCTAAATGGAGGCAATGTCCTTATTGTAACACTGTTAAAGATCCGTAAAGCAGTAAATCTATATTTTACTATATTTTAATGAATATTGTAAAACACAGATTGGTTGTGATTATATTTTGCAAATTAATACAGTAGGTCACATGACAATTTTTCACCCAAAGTAAGGGAGGGGCCCTTTATGTTTAAGGAAACTCCATGAATATGTTTCTCACTTCAAAAGTTTGAACATCAATTTTTCAAGAATTAAACAACCAAATTGTATGAAATAAATAGCAAAACATTGTTTGTGGATGTAGGTTTGACAATCATGTTTCAAGTTCTATATATTTAGGTGGGTTCACCTTAAAATGTTCATTAAAGTTAATAAACATTCCTTGAAGGACACTTCCTTAAATCTAAGGTAGGTCCGTAGCTTCCTTGAAATTCAAGGGAGTTTTCAAGGTCTTCTTTAAGGAAGGAGGCTTTGTGAAACTGAAATTTTTTAAAGGAGGGAGAAAATCAAGGAAATCCTAGAATTTAAGGTGACCTTTATCTCCTTAAGTAGGCTTCGTGAAACCGGCCCCTGGTGTTGAATTTGACCTTTGACCCCTGCTTCAAGGTGAAATGGGGTCATCACACTAAAATATCCTTATTTCTCCCTTATTATTGGTGCTATGGCTTCAGAATATAAAGACAGACCATCAAAAGCCCTGGCCTTCAAATGTTTGCCTGAAAAATTTTTTTGCCTTATTTTGAAAAACAAAATGGCCGCCATAGCCAATTATTTAAAGATTAAGATGCTCTAAAACTTGAAATATTGCACCTAGGTTCATCAAATTTGTGCAAAAGATATATGGCTAGGAAAGTTAGCCTGATAGTAATTTGGCCTGGTTTTGAAAAAAAATGGTCGTCATATCACATGTTAAATGGGATTATCCTATTAAAAAGACCTTATATCTCCCTTATCATAATTGCTACTAGGGGTTCCAAATGTCAAAAACAACTTAAAGGAAGTCAAGGCCTGAGACTCTTTTCCAATTGCGGACTTTTACCTTTGACCCCCTTCTTCAGTGTCAAGTGGGGTTATCTTACTACAAAGGCCTTATTTTTCCTTTAGTTCTCCATTATTACTGATTCTAAGGCATGAGATAACTGCCGCGGCAGTTGTTTTTCTCTGGAAGCACTTACAATATATCGGTATTGATGATCACTTTTTAGGGCTGTTAGCCATCTGCTGTTACACAACTGCGCCAAATTCTTGGTTCACTTAACAATTTATATATGCAAAGCTTATTTCTTCCATCTCATCAGGTAGATTCTGTACATTTATACTTGGATGAAGGAAAATCCTCTGGCTGGGGTTAAGAGCTCCGATTCCGTTCACCACAGAACTCGTTGCACTTAACTTTATGTATCTGTACCAAATGGATCTCAACCTCAGTATCTAGGTAACACAAGCTTTGTGTACCTGTATCTTAATATGTCTATCACAGTATCTTCAAACACACTACAACTGTATTCACCAAAGTCAAATTTCAAAGTTGGGGGTTTACGTCCAGTTCAACAGCAAGGGTCATATTGGGACAGGTCCTTTGTTTTGTCACTTGTGGGAGTTGAGCCCCACACAGAGGTGACAGTCTATGAATAGATACCAAACCCGCTAACCCACTAGGCCACTGAGGTAAGCACTGGTAAGTTGATTTGTAAGGATTGAATGCATGCCACCCTTATGTCCACTCCAGGCAGTATTCAATCTTCTATTTAATTTACTAAATGTAAGTAAACTAGCATGGATGAATATCAAGCTTGGTTACCAGAATAATGTTTAACAGTGTAAAGGGTGCCCTCCTGTATAAATAGATCGTTGGAGTATAAAAAAAGAATCTCTGATATTTTTATATACTTATTTTGTTTTTCGTCTGAACCAGCCCTGCTTAAGGCTCAAATGTGTATCATAGGTTTTCATAGATATTGGTATTCATAAAGCACCCATACATGTTAGGAGATTTAAGCTTAGCAGATAGAGATACTGTTTTAGCTGAAAAAGCAACAACCAGATGTAAGAGTACATTGTACAGATTGGGATTGTTTTCTGCATGCTCATTTCTTAATTACTGGAGCCTTTAGTAGCTAGGTCCCGACCAAACTGCTTCATTGTCTATGATAGGCCTGCATGGATGGGTGATCGACATTAATCAGTTAATTAGAGTAGATCACTCTGCGTAAAGGAAATGACCTGATCTAATAAATTAGGGAAATGGCCATTATATAGAAAAGATCCTTGTGTTCAAAAACATTATCATGCACAGCTTCTTTTAACGAAATAATGTATCAAAACTAGAATATTTTTTAAGTTTAAACCCGAAAGATGTTACTTTTGGTGAATCTGGATAGAGTAACAATTTATTTTCTCAAGGGACTGAAATAATGTTTATGTGGAAAACCCTTTTAACATTTTAGTAAAGATGCTGTTACTATTGTGAGTTATGTGTGCAAAAGCTGATTAAATGTGAAAAACTACTTATCGTCACGTCATCAGAATGTTAACAATGTACACGTATAAGCAACTATCTTGCTTCATCTGTAATGGTTGACTTGTCTTTTAATAACTCTAGTGCCTGTAAATTTTTTACGATGTTTAAATAGAAGAAATGTTTATATATATTTAGCATTGAACAACAGAAACTTAAACATACTGAGAAATAACTAATTATCAGTTGGATTTATTTGATTTTCGCTGGGTTTAATTTTTCAAAAGCTCATAGTTTTACAATTATACACATCTGCATGATTTGTTTACTTATTTAGTGTTTTACATCATGCTCAGCTCATTTGTACTCCTACCCTTGTATAGACTTTTCTCAAGTCCTTTTGTCTTAGGTATTATATGAGGACTGAATGACTTTTTGGTCAGAATGTGGGGGCTGACAAAAGTATTTGTATTTCATCCCTCAGTAATTTCCCCACCCATCATGATGGGTTCATAATGATTCCATGTATGTCAGATTTGGTGGAATAAGAAATACAAGACTTAATTGGAGCAAGTCTAACCTTTGTAGAGGGTAGAGGAAACCAGTACATAGTTATATGTGTACTGTAAATCGCCGACCAATGGCAAGCTTTCCCACCTAAGGTTCAAACTCTGATCTCAGAGATGAGAGGCATGTTACCACTGCTCCCACAACTGCTTGAGTACATAAATATACTTGGTGGCATTTATTGGAAATTTAATTGAAATAGACATATATCAGTTTCCATATTATTGTACCAGAGTAGACGTACGTGACGTGAAAGAAAAATGAATACTTTATAATTTAGTGTTGAAATATGGGTTGTTTTTTTCAGTTCAATAGTCAAGAACGTATCATTAGTAACTATATAACTTGTTGACTAAACGATCATATAATTTACAAGTAAAACAAATTGTCAGCAAATAGTACCTATTGCAGTAGAAATATATATTATACAATCCAGTTAAATCCAGAAAGAATGAAGGACGCAGCGATAAAAAGGAGATAATGGTGTAAATTACATGAATCATTATTGTCACCAACATTGACAAACCAAATGAAAACTAAGTACAGGTCAACAATGAAATGTTTTTATAATTACCACCTTCTCTGGGTTAGTACATACACTAATTTATGTAAATGTATGTGATTCAGACTTATTCTTGAGTGAGAAGTGCACATGTAGTAATAAGAAAATCTCTTACACTGGACCTTGCTATAGAAATAATAGCCTGTTTATTTATACACGTCCTTGTAATGTTTTGTTATTGATCAACAGATAAATTAGTTGTGTCAATGACGTTAGCACAAGTTGCATACATTAAAAACTTGAAATGTCATCTCAAGTTTTTTTTTATCTCTGACAAAAAAATAGTCCCATTTCTATTGGTATAGTAGAAAAAAAGAAAGATTGTGTCCTAAGCATTGACCAGACTACAGAAAAATGAATACCTTTCTACACGTATAGTAAATTCTTTGAATATCATATGTGTAAAAACCGGCTTTACCAAGTAATGGCGACCAGTCTGGATGACCTGAAGAGTTTACTATTTTGGAGAGCTGTCTTGGCAGAGTGCTTGGGTACTGCCTTTCTGGTATTTGTTGGGTGTGGTTCCTGCATTGGCTGGGAGGAAGATTATTCGCCATCAGTGACTCAGATAGCACTATGTTTTGGCCTTATTGTTGGAACCATGGTATGGTCAATAGCTCATGTGAGCGGTGGCCACATCAACCCAGCTGTAAGCTTGGCTATGCTGGTCACTCGAAAAATCAGCATTGCTCGCGGGCTGCTGTTTATTGTTGTGCAGTGTGTAGGGGCTATGCTGGGAGCTGGAATTCTGAAAGGTGTCACGCCAAAGAAATTCCAAGGAACCCTGGGACAAACTATGGTGAATCCTGAAGCATCTCCTGAACAAGGCTTTGGAGTGGAATTCATGATCACCTTTGTGTTGGTGTTCACTGTGTTTGCAACTTGTGATAGCAAAAGAACTGACCTCCAAGGATCAGGTCCACTAACTATAGGATTGTCTGTTACAGTGTGCCACTTAGCTGCAGTAAGTTGCTCAAGAGTTTACTTTTGTGCACATTTACAGTCATCAGTTATTTTGTATTTATGGCCTCACGTGTTGAGGTTACAGTAACAGTGCTCGAGACTGGTTAAGAAAAAGCCATGATTAAACATCTCAGTTTATATAGAAAACATCTGAAATGTATTTCATACTTTTCTTTTCTATAAGACAAATACTTTTCCCCATTTCCACCAAAGTGGCCAAGTACTTTGTGTTGAAATACCTCTTGATTTTTTTTGTCTTTTTGGATGTAGGTTTGGACCTTAAATTTGATCACATACCAGACAAACTCAATTTTAACCAATCTTAAAATATAGGTAACATTTTAACTGGTATGAAAATGTTCTGAGATTTAAAGTCACTATACATATGATGTTTTAGTATTTAGTATGATTTTAGTATTGTTTAGTATGATGTTTTCATGATTTTAAGATGGTTGCTCTCACGTATACACATTTTTGTGTAGGGAGCACATTGAGAGAATCATTTTAATTAAGCCTGCTCAAATTGATGCTTTAAATCAACTTTGAAATGTTTAAACATTAATTGTTGCAATTCAAACAAATGACTTGGTGATTTTATTTAGTAAATATCATTTTATCAGGTAAAGTATACAGGATCAAGCATGAACCCTGCAAGAACATTTGGTCCAGCTGTTGTTCAGAACATCTGGGAACATCATTGGGTAAGATACACAATTATCAACATTATTCAGTTGGTCAAATAATTTATCAGCATGTAGTTTTGATATTCTAATTCTGCTAAATCAAAATTCAGCCTCTTCAAATACAATATATTTATAGTAGTACAGAATCTACTCAGATTTTGCAGTTCTTAATCACAGTACTAGAACTTCGCAATGTGCATGAAACAATTAAGGTCACTGTTCCAAAACCGAAAAAAGTCAGTTATACTGATATGCATTGTACATACCTTGGAATGGTCTGCATTCTCACACACATGAAGCTTACAAATACACACATGTATGCATTGTATATATACATAAACACGATTTATTTTTCACCTTTTAAGTTTGCTGGAAGGCCCGTGTTGGTCTGCCTTCTTACAACTGGGATTTCATGGTACCTATTACAGTATATAATTACATGTGTGGACCCGATTGATCTTTCTCTAGATGGGAATCTAGTGACTCATTTGTCATTTGGTTGCATGTCTGCTTCTGTTCCTCTGGATTTTATGACTTGTGTAAAAAATTATCACATTTTAGAGTTTATTTCTATCTTTCAGGTTCACCAATTTTTTAAACTGAACATAGTGACAGTTACCTCATTGTTTTCACTTTGCATGTGTAGTCATGACCCTGCCTTGGTCTACATTATTTGAATATGGATCTGGTGACACACAATTTGATTTTGCTTTTAGGTGTACTGGTGTGGGCCTCAACTGGCCTACATTTTGAGACCTTAAACCTTTTCACAAAGGCATCAATGTTAATCATGCAGGAATTATCCTGCAGTGATCTGTATCTTTTCACATGAAATTGAGTGATATGTATGTCTTATGTTTCTACCTTTCAGGTATAAAGATGTGGCTGTACTGGTCTGTATTTTTTCACCTTTAATATTTTCATTAATTTATCTTAGATTTCTACTGAAGGTGTATTGATGTGGGCCTGTATTGACTTGAAACCTAGTGACCAATATGTACAATGCTTCTACCTTTCAGGTGTGCTGATGTGGCACTGTATTGGTCTGCCTTCCTTGACTTTGAACCTATTGACACACAGGTTTGATCTTTTGTTATCCAAGCTTGTATTTTTTGTATATTTAATTAAAGGACCTTATTTCACTCCAAAATTTGTACTTCTCTCTTTTATTTCTATGAACATTCTATTACCGGACAGCAACCTTCCTCTCCAAGCATGTCTGGAAGAAAACAGGTTCCGCTGTATATCATTTGTTTCTAGCCTTTAGGTGTACTGGTGTGACCCTCTATTGGTCTGCACCCTTATACTTAGAAAAGAGTGACATCTATATTTCAGGTTTCACCTTTCAAGTGTACTGGTGTTTCCCTGTATTTCAATGCTTTCTTAAGACTTTGAACTGGGTGACACTGTCACTGACACATACATTTTAGCTTTTCTACTTTTACATATTTCAGGTTTGCTGGTGTTGCCTTGAATTTATCTGCATTTTTACTTAGAACTGATTGGCCCATACATTGTATTGTTCTCTTTTTAGGTGTGTTGGTGTGGACATGTCTTAGTCTGAAGTCTTAAGACTTTGAACACTGAAACATTTATGTTTTCTTATCGTTTTGGTGTACTGGCTGGGGCATGTAATGACTGCATTGTTAGACATTGGACCTAATGAGACATGTATAATTTGTTTTTATATTTCAGGTGTACTGGTGTGGGCCTCTTTTGGGTGGGTTAGCTGCTGGACTTTTGTATGACAATGTATTTGCTTCTAATGCATCGTTCACAAAGGCGAAAGACTACCTACTGGCTAGTAAGTTCAAGAATGAGGAATATGCAGAAAACAAAGAACCACGACTGGTAGTGACAAATGAAGAGGAGGAAGAAGGTGTTTGAAAGAACCCTCAAAAGTGTTTGTGTGCAATGATAGGGGAAATGACAAATATATTTCATCTAGGAAATTTACTCTATGTTCATGCCTTATTATTTTTAATGAATTACTCACTGATTTTAACTAAATAAACATCGTTATCTACACACTTAAATGTTATTTTACCACATGTGTTGTGCATGAATTTTTACATGTTGATTATTTTCAATAAAGCATAAAACAGTCAATGTCTCCCAGTCTCAAAAATATAGCCCGACTGAAGTTACAGGGATAGCAATGATTATCAACACATTTTCATTACTGTATTTAAGTTCATATGCACAGTTGACCTTAAAGTAAATTATGAAGGACATGAAATCTTTAGTAAAGGGATTCAGTGAAACAAAACATAAAAGAAAATTCAAAGAAAAAAATATAACTTACGTTGACTTTATTCTGACATACATGTACATATAATATTTCCACAAAGTTACCTACCACTTTAGATTTATCTTTGTTTCTTAATGTCAAGGAACAGTATTTACTGATACCTATACCTATGTAGATCTTGTAAGCATCATTTGAAAGACAAGAAATCTTTAGTCAAGGTGATAAAATTCCAGAAAAAAGTATAATCAATCTTAATAGAAACTTTACTCCTCAAATAAAATGTTTCATAAAAAGATCATTTTAAATATTATCTGAGGCATAGTGTTTAGAGAGAACAATGTCTGTATATAACTTATTAAGCATCATTTCTACTTCTGTCTGTATGTGAACTACTTGATATTTTGGACAATAGTCATCTTCACTTGACCTACAAATAGCGAAAAACATGGAATTTATTTAACACTGACAGGATCAAGTATGCAGACACTGATAACTATAAATAGATATATAAATGTCTTGTAAGTGCCTCCCCACTAAGCTGACTTCTGATTACAAAATGTCCCACTGAATTTGCATGACTGTAACATTTCATGGATTTCTGATTACTTGTAGGACTTGCTACTGATTTAAGATCACTTTATATTGTCACAGCTATTCAGAATACTAAAACGTATTACTCAAAAAATATAACAATGTGCATCTACAAAACAAATACACTTTTCAAACTTTATACAAAGATCCAAAGCAAATAAACAGGCCAGTGAAATCGCTACTTGTAGTTGAAATATAACACAGGATAATAAGTTAAAAGAATATAAAAGTTTGGTAATAGTCAAAAAACAGAGAGACACATTAAATTGTTTAGCCTTGTATCAGCTAAATCGCAAAGTGGGACATTAAATCTTATTGTTCATCCCAAAACTTTGAACAGAACATAACCCCTTGACATTTTTCCACCAAATTTGGTAAAAAGATGTATGCCACACAGATCTCCATGGGATTAGTTTTTAGGCAGGAACCCATGAAAACAGTTGCCATGGCAACCTTTTCCATTGAAATTTTTGGTTTGGGGATTTTGTGCTGCACACTAAACTCTTTGCCAGATTTTCACCAAATATCCCCTACAGACGTCTACACCTCATTAAATTTTAGCGTCTGATCCAACAGGGTTGTTGGATTTAAATCATTCAATTTAAATCATCCATTTAAATCATAATTTTCATCATTCAAAAAAAATATATTCAAAAAGTCAAGCAACTTTGATTTTTAAATGTTTTTCTGGAAACTTTCCTGTTAATGAATTAACCATTTTTGTAATTATTTTATTTCTGATGTTGAATTATTGTCTAGTTCTCAATTGTTATCAACTGAAAATTAGTTCACCGACTGGATTTTTGTCATGATTAATTTTCTTATCATAAATACCTAAATAAGTATCATCAGTTACCTATATATAGAAGAAATAATTATATTCTTATACATGTATTAGTATATGCTTGACTATCGTTTAAATAATGTATGTCTGCTAAAATCACTTTTTAATAGTTTTTCAGCTTTTTACACAAATGCCTTTGTAGAGTGTTAATGTGCTGCTCAGAGTATCAGTCAATGTATCATATAAACAAATCATCTGAAAAAGTCTGAGAGGTCTACAGAATTCTGTGATACCTATGTCCCATTGGCAATTTTTATGTGCAACTAGCCACACCATCTGCTCTGTGACAAATCACTGTATTGCATGATTTTTCTGTTAATTTTTGGTAGTAAATCAAATTTTCACAACTGACTAGGAAGGGATGAGGGCAAACATTCAACCAGTATTTAGTGTTACATAATGTAACTCCATTCCACAAGGCCGAGATATCACATGCTGAGGTTAATTAGATGTGGAAGACAAACAGACTGGGCTCATGAAATATTCTGCAGAGGACAAGCAGTCAAACTTTTTGTACCTCTCTTCAAAAGCAGTTGCTCACCTTACAGGTCCAGTCACCTTTAGTGGAAACTGCCTGGTCTTCAAAATTAGAGTAAACTTAAAGATTAAATGGGTGTGGGAGAGGCCACATCGGGAGTCACCAGGACTTGTACAGCCAGTCCAGTGTAAAAACTGCCCATGAAATATTGGTATTCGGAAGTTCACATGTGTTTGTACACTGGGTATCTTTTGATGTGCTGTTATTTACAATAAGGCCTTATTAACATGCCAATTTGAACTAAATAAACATACAGTACAAGGTATTATATTTGTTGTGTCAATTTATTGATAGGTTGGAACATTGGTACCAGTTTGCATATACAGAGCTGTTAAAGCCACAATAGTTTGTGTATTTGCCTAATTCACACAAACAACCAACTTTATTCTTGGCAGTTACAAGCAACACTCCAAACCTCTACCTATAGTTGTGCTGCAGAAGTCTGAAGAGAATTGGAATCTGGGAAGTCAATACACCATAAAGCCACGCTTACCCATGGTTTTACAGAAAAAAGATACAGTAAAGACCTAATAAAATACAGTAACATTAGGGCACACATACAACTGGAGTAGAACACACAGAAGAGTAACAGAATTACACAGAATGGTAGAGAAAGAGCTACAAAAAAATAACACGATAACCTACAGAACTTCATACAGCTTATGTTTGATGGATAATTTTAACTGGCTGAAATTTCTGTCTTTTGCCCAAAGATCAAGAAGACTAGACTGAAGAAGCAGGTAACTCTAATACATGTCACAGTAACTCTTATTGGCTGTTGTATGAAAGGGGCAATAGACTGCAGTTGCAGTAACTGCACTAGGTTGTGTATACGCAGCTAATGTAGAAAGTTCTCCACCAATCCCCATATTTCCTGTTCTGTTAAACTGGGCCAGTGACCAAACTACAGAAAATGATTCATTGACTAACAGAGGTCACAGGTGGAATGTCCCTTTCAACAGTTAATGTCAAGACAAGCAAATAATGCATCCAACACATTGCCATGAGTTGGATGCAATGCCATGCCAAACATACCGATTTCTTTACCACAGAGGTCTGAAACATAGATGGAATTAAGCCGTACCTGGAAACTGTTACTAATTTGGGTGAAGGCAGCTGCTGCAGCAACTTGGTGACCTGGTTCTTTAATCTCTGTATTTCCAGCACTGTGCTGATATGATGAGGCAGTTCTGTGTCATCACAACCACACCCAATGTTGTGGACCCACTCCAGATCCACCGACTCACCGTCACACTGAGATGCCTCTAAACTATTGACTAATTCTGACACTAACTCTCCACTGTTAGAAAGAAGACAAAAAAATACATTATCTATGTTTGACATTTTTTGTTTTATAATGTGAAAGATTCTGATTACAATAATTCTATGTACCTGCTAATAATAGTGACAAAATGGGAAGTACCCACACGCTGCTTTTAACAGAAAACTAGAAATAGGACGCCCTGTTGATAGTAGCTGCAACATATGAATAGAAACAGGATAGCATAGAAGAACACACATTATCATGTGTATTGTCCACCCCATGAACCTTTTGCCAAAATTGTACAGTAGTCTTACAAGACCCTGTTTCATTTGTGAAATATATCAATGATGGTTAAATATTTCTTAGTGTACATGTAAATTATTTCAGCTTCATGCCTTTTTGCATTGGTTGGGTCGAAAATTTTGACGAAATCACTCTATCTTGCACGGTTAAGAAGATAGAAGCAAATTCTGTTTTTCTATTTTTGGCAAAAATTTGAAAATTCAAAATGGCCGCCATTTTTGGGAAGAGGAATTTTTTTGAAAATTGCCAAGAGTACATTTCTTAGATACCCTGTGGGTCGATAATTTCACCGAAATAACTCTATTTTGCACGGTTAAGGCAAATTTGGGTTTTTCCATTTTGGGCCAAAATGCGAAAAAATCTCACACGGTTAAGGAGATAGAAGCAAATTTGTGTTTTGCCATTTTTGGCAAAAATTCGAAAATTCAAAATGGCCGCCATTTTTGAGAAGGGGAAATTTTTTGAAAATTGCAAAGAGTACATTCCTTAGATACCCTATGGGTCGAAAATTTCGACGAAATCGCTATATCTCGCACGGTTAAGGAGATAGAAGCAAATTTGTGTTTTGCCATTTTTGTCAAAAATTCGAAAATTCAAAATGGCCGCCATTTTTGGGGAGGGGAAATTTTTTTGAAAATTGCAAAGATTATATTCCTTAGATACCCCGTGGGTCAAAAATTTCGACGAAATCGCTATATTTCGCAGGGTTAAGGAGATAGAAGCAAATTTGTGTTTTGCCATTTTTGGCAAAAATTCGAAAATTCAAAATGGCCGCCATTTTTGGGGAGGGGAAAATTTTTTGAAAATTGCAAAGAGTACATTCCTTAGCTACCCTGTGGGTCGAAACTTTCGACGAAATCGCTCTATCTCGCACGGTTAAGGAGATAGAAGCAAATTCGTGTTTTGCCATTTTCGGCGAAAATTCAAAATGGCCGCCAGTTTTGGGAGGGGAAATTTTTTGGAAAATTGCTAAGAGTACATTCCTTAGATACCCTGTGGGTCAAAAATTTCGACGAAATCGCTCTATCTCGCACGGTTAAGGAGATAGAAGCAAATTTGTGTTTTGCCATTTTCGGCAAAAATTCGAAAATTCAAAATGGCCGCCATTTTTGGGGAGGAGAAAATTTTTTGAAAATTGCAAAGAGTACATTCCTTAGATACCCTGTGGGTTGAAAATTTCGACGAAATCGCTCTATCTCGCATGGTCAAGGAGATAGAAGCAAATTTGTGTTTTGCCAGTTTTGTCAAAAATTCGAAAATTCAAAATGGCCGCCATTTTTGGGGAGGGGAAAATTTTTTAAAAATTGCCAAGAATACAATGCTCAGATACCCTGTGGGTTGAAAATTTTGACGAAATCGCTCTATCTCGCACGGTTAAGGAGATAGAAGCAAATTTGTGTTTTGCCATTTTTTGGTAAAAAATTCGAAAATTCAAAATGGCCGCCATTTTTGGGGAGGGGAAAATTTTTTGAAAATTGCAAAGAGTACATTCCTTAGATACCCTGTGGGTCGAAAATTTTGACGAAATCGCTCTATCTCACACGGTTTAGGAGATATGAGCACATTTGCCTTTTTCAGTATTCAAAATAGCCAATTACTCATTTATTTAATTAATTACTCACTCATCTATGAAGCAATTACCCCCAAAAGCAGTCCCATACAAGCTATTAACCCAATGAACCTCCATACCAAATTTCAGAAAGATAGGCTTAATAGAATTCCTTAAAATGTCTGGAAACCAAAGAGATACTCAAAAGTAGCAAAGTAGCTATTACTCAGTTAGCTATAGAGCTATCATCACCAAAAGCAATCCCATACAAGCTATTAACCCAATAAACCTGCATGCCGAATTTGGTAAAGATAGGATAAGAACTGTTGCCTAAAATGTCTGGAAACCAAGTGGGACGCCGGACGGCGAAAAAAGCAAAAATAATATGTCCACCCCCCCAGTGGGTGGACATAATTCAAAAATAATTGTCACTTGAAACTTAATCTTACACAATATTCATCACTTCACCAAGACTGTTCAATTTTAGTGAGACATATTGACCCGAGTCAAAAACTCACTTGGCTAGTGACTGAGTGGACTGTGAAATAGTCCAACTCAAGATCACTTTGAAATAAAAGAAATATCACATGTATACAACAAAAATTATAACACTTATGGTTCCCTAAGTATGAATATTATCTGCACTTAAAATGCTACAGCACAAGAAATTTACTGACTGATTTGGGTATGTCACTTATGATAGTTTCATGGGTTTTGAATGGTACTTGAAGAGATGTAAGATATCAGTGCAAACTAGGCGGTCACGTTTCTGCACTGAAAACCATTTGGCACCAGAAAGCAACCATCAACTTTGATGTAATGTTAAAAAAAATTCTACAGTTGTGCCAAAAATTTGTGGATAATTCACTATTTTATAATCCAATGAATGTAATAACAGACTTATGTCAACTACACCTGATATATCAAATTTTGTAAACACTTCACTGTATTTATGGCCATATTTAAGTTTTTATTAGAAGAAACCACATTGCAATTGCAAACTGTTCTTGTGTACCTAGGGTCCTTGAGATTGATATAAAATTTATACGAGTACATATGTGCAATTGAAAGTGGTATCTTAAAAGCAACATGAAAATAGTTACTTCTCAAAATAAATTGTGAACACATATAACAGGGTCTCTCAAATCTATAACTATAATTAAGGCCATATCGACGCCAACTGATAAATTTTAATCATCTTTTCTAGAATATTGAGTATCACATTAAAAAAGTTCAACAAATGAGTAACAAATAAAACAAGCACACAAATTCAGCAATTCTAACCACTGACAAATGGCAAGTACTTCACAATACAATTACACAGCAGAGATTTTAATCCATGGACTGATGAAGCTGAGAAGTTGAGAACTGAGTGTAAACCACTTTGCCATCAATGGACCTCTTTCTGGCATCCTTTCATGCTACTGTCCTTTCTTTCTAGCAACCATTCATTAGGACATTACGATTTTAACAGTGGTATGAAATGAAGTGATCGAGACTTGTGAAAAATCAAGAGTAAAGTTGATGTTGGAAACTGAGACACTGATACTTTTGGCAAGTCTGGAGTAAAACTGATATGTTTAAAGCATAATCATTCAGACTCATGGCAAGTCTGATAAAGCCTATATATTATAAACAAAGATATTGTGACCTTTGACAGGGTAAAACAGATGTGTCCAAAAGACAGCCATTGAGATTTGTTTGTAAGTTTGGAGAAAAACTGATGTGTCAAACACACAGAAATTCAGACTTGTGGTAAGTCTGGGGTACAACTGATGTTTCAATGCAGATATTCAAATTTGTTGTAAGTCTGGGGGAAATTGGTCTGTTTGAATACAGACACTGCTATTTATAGCAAGCCTGGGGTAAAACTCATGTTTGAAGTGCACTGATACACTTGTGGAAAGTCTGGGGCAAAACGGACTTGATTAAAAGATACAGTATTATTACATAAACTTGTGGCAAGTCTGATAAACAATATAAAATTACCTTTGCAAATTGTTGAAATCGACATGTTCTTTGTTCTTCAATCTGTGGAATACTGACTTCAGAGCAGAAAGCTGTTTCTGTCGCTTTGTAACTGCTGCTTTCACTTCCTATAGAGTTTTAATACAGGGTGATATTCAGTGAATACTGTTCACTAACATGGACCAGTGAAGATCAGATTAAATTTTAGCAAAAATGACTATTTTTATAGGTTTTTGAAATAGTTTAGATTGGTGTTCATGAAATATATGGTTTTAAATCAAATTTTGGATTAACTTTTACCCAAGCACTATGATGGATGAACTAATGAATCAAGACAGATCAAGTAAGGCTGGCAGAAGATGTTTCAGTGAAAAAAGAGGAATATTTTAACTAGTCACTACAGAGACAGAGGGTATTCTCTGACCAGATGAACAATTAAGACTTCCTTAGTGATGAAGAATTCTATTCAAAGTCCAGGTTCATGAGAAATGAGATTTTATTGTTGATGGACATTCCTGTTTACACCTCACAAATTACCATTAATTTTTGTCAAGATTTTGTGTGACAGATAAAGGATCCAATTTTTCATCTTTTCAACTCAAGTGTTGCCTGCTTTGTGAATAGCTATTTGGTTTGCTGGCTGACATTTAAAACCTTCTTCTCCAATTTGATTTGATCTAAATCCATGTTAATGAATACCACCCCAGAACAACAAACACAAACAACATTGATATACTTATTATGAATTAAGTTGTGTTAAAACAATAAACAAAAGGTATCCATTGAGATAACAGAAAATAGGGACTAGTAGCTATCAATCTAAAGCTTACATTTTCCCACTGCCTACAGCCCTAAATGAGTGTTAGGTTAAAAAGGAATAGTACTTAATCAGAATTATACTGTTACAACCTGAAAAAAATCCTGACAGTATACATTAAGAACGGACATTACTCTTGTTTACAAAACATCAAAACATGAAATTTATATTATATAATTTAGAAATATTAATGATTTTTTGAAGTATAGAAAAGAATTTTCCTTCTGAGTTATTTTGAGTGTCAATTTAAACAGAAGAAAAAGCTTTTAACATGTCCAAAAATTCTTTCACATAAAGCTTACAGTTATCTTTTATATATCATGACGGATGTTGTTAAAAGTCTTGCAGTAAAAATATAGGTTACATATAATCTAAATGCTCTAATTACCATAGAAATCTTGACAGTAAAACAAAGTGCAGCAAACAACTGCTTTTGTATGATTTGAGACAAGGTAATGTAGGTGTTTCATAAACAAATACAGCTAGACCAGGCCCCTATTTATACTGTATTATTTATTTTGTACACTTGCCTCAATGGAGCAGTCTTTTGGCCCATCAAACCTGTATATAGACTTCAGGAGCTCATACTGCCTCTCACTGAACATGGCTCTGAAAGGATCTGCAGTGGAGAAAAAGTCTAAATCTATGTCCAGTACAAATGGTTTTGTCTGCAAAAGACTTTTAATCTCCTCCCACAAAGAAGCCATATTCTCTTCATCTGGTGCTGCATGGTCACATTTAGCAGTTACTTCTTCCTTGTCACTCAATAAATGGGTAGCTTCACTTTTATCATTACCCCATGAATCTAGTCTTGGTTTTTTTGCACTTCTTTCTTTTGAGTCTTGCTCAGAATCCTCTCTGTCTTCTGCATCATACTCTGTTTTACATTTTTCACCTGAATCTTTGTCTGTTTCTTTTTGCTGTACTGATGTGTCCTGGTCTTGTGAAGTGTGATCTCCTCTAACATCCTTTAATAGTTGAGCCACATTTGTCAATTCAATGACATAAAGCTTTACTAATTTCTTCTCTGTCAGTTCATTTTCATCTGCATAAAGGGCCTCACCAACAAAGTAGTTCAATGTACTACTCACCCTGTATAAAACACAAAACACAGATTTTGTGCAAAACTTCTTCCTGCAAGCCCTTTATTTTTTACTTAGTTTTTGATTTTCTACAAATATGACTAAAAGAGGCATAGCTTGTGAACATCACCTCACTTTTACCACAGTTCAACAGTTCAACTAAAGCAAGTGATCATATGTCCTAGCCAATTTTTTAAGTAAAGGGCCTACCCTAGGCAATCTTGGATAATGTCAGAAAGACTGTAGCCTCCAAGCGAACATTTAATCTATCCCAACCAGGAATTTAAGTTGTGCGATCTGCCCACAGTATACACAGTATTCAGTCAGATTAATTTTAGTGCTTCATAATTTTACGCCAAACCACCATGATTCCAAAAGATGACTTACAACAGCCATCATGGTCTGAAGCTGACGGTCATTTTTGATGCATCTGGCCACTGATGTACCAAATCCTCCCTGCAGTACATTTTATGAGTAGGCAAGTCATCCAAAAAGATATTTATCCCAGAAGTCTGTGAAGCCATCATAAAAACCACAAAAAGACTGTAATTTCCCAACACCACACAGCCGTGGACAACCAAAGAAGCACTATCCAAGAATAGGTAGAATTTCTCCGATGCCTCTCCAGTTGTAGCCATAGTTAGGAAATAAATTTTCCACTTCAAGTATTTCCATTCCATGGTCATGCTGTCAGTGGTCAATGATGAACACAAATTCATATGTATTAACAATGTCTCCAGTTGTTCCCAAGTATTCAACAATTTAGAGCTAAAGGACAAGAAAGAAGAATGATCTAGTGGCTTCCCAGCCACTAAATCCCTGACCCTAATACCAGTCAGTTTTGTACTTCCTCCATGAAGATTATACTCTTACACTTCAGAAATGGTTGATAAAAAAGTGGACAATGAGAAAAATCCAGAGGAAGAAGGTCGGTGGAGAATGCTTTTGGCATACTACTGTATCATACGGTTCAGAGTTCTGCTGTCCACCATGTATCAGGAGCTACCAATGGTAGCAAGCATAGTCATGACCTGTATAATTCTGTAGAACATAATAAGGGAAAGATATGGCAATTTGGCTGCAGAGAATCCAAACCCACCTATATCACAAGAAGCACTCCTTGGAGACAAAAGACAACTTCAAGATACAAACACAGCAAAAGCACTCACACCATCAAAGCTGGGAGTCAACCCAGAACAACAAGTACTGCCAGCAGGGACCCTTTTGTCTATATACAAACCCAAAACAAACTCATAAACAATATAAACTCAATTCCCACGTAGAAATAAAATTGTAAGAACCACTTCATATAACTTTACAAGAGTTCCATATTCATTTGTTCACTGTCAAGGAGCTTGAGGCTAGCTACTTGTCCATCTACTAATGACAGGAATGTCTTTGGACTATGTTGTCAGTTCCACTGGTGGTGTGAATGATTGAAGCAGGTCAGTCTCAGGCTCCCAGTCATCCTAGTCCTCAGCCTCCTGGATCTCCAGGATAACAACAGGAGCTCCAAGTTCTCACACTGATGTTGTCTCTTCAATTGCTAATTTTCTCTTTGCTTTCGGCTCTGTGGTATTTTTTGTAATATTTCCATGGGAAAAACATTTCCTCACTTTAATGCACTTTGCAAATATATTTTATTTTATAAATGCTGCTGGTGCTCATCAGCTGGTGAAAAAAAATCTAAAGAAATTTTGAGCCCAAAGAGTACTTACACAAGTTGTGCAATAGTAATAGGCATTACCATCACTGAGGGAAGTAACCAGCAAAACATTTTACAGAAAAAAAATCATTCTGTCCCTGCTCCAGAGCTTGACATGATGCAATCAACGTAGAGGACAAAAGCCCAGATTCCTTCAGTTCTACATTGTCAAAAAGACAGGAAGTTATTTTAGTTATACTTTACTTGGGCCCTTCCCAGCCTACACTTTGATAAGACAAACATGTGTGTGGGGAAAGTCTTTCCTATTACATCCATAAACCCAGGTGTATTTTATTTTTGATAGTCTTACCAATTTTTATGGTTACCATACACAATTTTATCAACTAGGATACACCATTTACTGCCACTCATAGCACTAGGTCCAAAATTATGTTAAAACCCCGAACAATTAAGTTAAATTCATATAACAAGTTGCGACTTGCACAAAATGCCACTGAACTACTAACTGTGATATGACTAGTTAGATATGAGCTATGCAATGTGTTCAACCTTATGACAAAACACCCAAAAAATAAATTTTTATAACAAGTTCCAACTTGCAACTGGAACAAAATTTCAACTTTTGTAAGTGTTGGTTCAATGATTGTACTCGATCGAATTTCACTAGCTTGTAAAAATACCAAATATTGAACTGGAAATTCTACACAATTTCACAGCAGTACTTTTCACACTTGACTGAAAAAAAATACCCACCTTATTTTCCCAGTACTGTTATGCTTGCCAATGTAGAACTCACTCAAACCCTCTGGAATCTGTTTGGCCCAGGGCGGTTTGACCCAAATGATATGCAAGAAATGACCTGCGTAGACTGCAGGCAAAATCCAGCTCTCAATACTGATGGCCCTAAGAAATATAAATCACATGAAATGTTCAATAAAGTGTTTCAATTGTGGAAGGAATCATCCATTGATATTTCAAATATCAATCCATACAGCTCCTGCACTTCAACATTGGTACGAAAATTGCCAGCGTTAAAAATATATTGAATAGCTTAGCTTTCAAAATACTGTGGTTGATAAAAAGTTTATATCTAAGTCATCATCATTTATTTATTGAAAACTTAATGACGAGTTAGTTATTAAATGCATAGTTTTCAAAGCAGTCTTGTCATAAATGTGTTTCTTTTCATCATGTGAAACAATATTCCAATACTGCTTGATATACATAACCAATTTGTGTTTGACATCAATAGTGAAATTGCATTTTAACCACTATAAGGTATTCAGCTACTCTGTTGACTTTTCTATGTCAAATGCCTTCAAACTATATTCAATTATTTATGTACTTAAAGTAGGCTCACAGGAACTACATATGACTGCAGCATCAGCATGTTGCAAACTGAATGATCTGACAGCCACATTTTCATTCCTGAAGGTTTCTATGTGCCATACATAAGAAAAATACAGAATACTGATTTTCAAGAGTGTCAATGAGTGATTTAATTTTGGTTTCCAAGGTTAAGTATGACAAGATATCTTAGATTTACTAATATTAACATTGTTCCTGTACACAACCAAAACAATATGGTCAATATATGTATGTTATACCTAAACTTCTTGTGACAGAATATAATATTATTGTATACTCCTCAACGATTCCTCTTAATACATCAGATATCAACAGTATAACCACCATCCCCCACTGCCCCTCACCCTTCCCTAGTAGGCATTCAAATAATTCAAGAACGAAAACTGACAATAGGTCAAACCAAAGTCGATAAAAATAGCAGATAAGGATGAAATTCACATAAGAACGTTTACTGTACATTCTACTGAGTTTTTACTTTGTTGATAACACTGAGAACTGAATACCAAAAAATAGTTATATTTGATGCTAGCCTTGGAATGGGAATAACTTTAGACTTCAAACCAGATAAACAAATGATAGGGGGTTATTAACCAGTTATTCCTTACCACAAACAAATCTTATCAACCTAAACTTAAAAAGTTTAAATATAAAATAAAAAAATAGCCATTAACATCAAATCAACACTTACTCGTAGAGTTCCTGTTTTAAGAATACACCGTCAGCTGGAAAATCTGGCAGAAGCAAATCTGGATGAGAATCAAAATGTAGCATCACATTGTCATTGAAAGGCAAGACTTTTCTCCCAATAGCCTGATAGATAATTGGTAATGCCTGAAAACATATATAATTCTGTCTTCAGACAGATTTTGCTGGATAGACTTTTCACCAAGTACATCAGACTTACCCTTGGAATTAAAAATACATATTGCAGATGTTTATAAGGGTGTCACTGATGACCTTTGCAAAAATTTATTGCAAGTTGTTATACATCTTTATTTGTGCTTTCGTCATGTCAGACTAAATACAAAAGACTTAAAATGGTTAAGTGGAAAAAAAGAAAAAAAATTGTACAGCTCTATACCCATGGTGTATCTAACATAAATCAAGTATGTATTTATATATATGTTATGTACAAGTTAAAATTTTGTACAAATTGCAACTTGTACAAGAAATCTGTACAAGTTGCAACTTGTACAAACACTTTGTACAAGGTGTTTAGCTGTTAAATAACCACATAATTTTCTAATTATCCGAAATTTTTTAATTAAATTTATTTTTTCATAATGATGAAACAATATCTAAATTTAAAGACCCAACAATAAATGTGATCAGACAGGGTTTTAGTAACTAAAGGGGTATATCAATTGTAATTACACATATAGTCATCTATACTTTGATAGTTTTTTTTAAACAAACCCAGCCTCATTTGGGCTTATAAGATACTTTAATCATACACTATTTTAAACAAAGTGACATTGATGATAAAAGAGAAATTTCAAAAATATACAAACTATTTCAATCATATTACATTTCAGACTTAGGGTCAAATACTTTTAAAAGTATTTAAATGCATATGCAAATACTTCTCAATTTTTCAAATGCAAATACTTTTATTTTCTTCAAATGCAAATACCTTTCAAAAGTATTTCAAATACTTTCAAATACTTAAAATTTTATATGTTAGCATACATTAATATATTAAATGTGCAAATTGTAACACAAATTAATACAGTGGATTGTATATGATTTCAAATACTTTTATTTTCTTCAAATGCAAATACTTTTCAAAAGTATTTCAAATACTTTCAAATACTTAAAATTTTATATGTTAGCATACATTAATAAATTAAATGTGAAAATTGTAACATAAATTATTACAGTGGGAATGAGCGAGATCAACGTACACCGAATGAGCTACAACAGGTAAGTACAGTAGGTATCATAATATTAAAAAATATCTGTAGAAAAAAACAAATTAATTTACAATGTTCAAAAAGGCTGTATTTAAACTTTATTTCATGAACTTCTGAGATATTTATTTTCTAATTACATACCTTCTTCATGAAGGACTGAACTTTTACCTTAAAATAACATTAATTGGAAATGCTTAAAATTGTAACCTTCAAGTGAGGGGATTAGTGGCTGCTTTTGTTGAGCCACTGAGTTCACTAGAACAATACTAAATGCACTTCACACAATACTTTCTTTTTTATCAGGGACATTCATAACGGAAATGTGTTGTCTAACATTAGGCTGAAACTTTTCTGACATCTTGACTCTTCCCAATAATCTATTACTGAATGTTTGCTTTTGAGCTTATGTATTTAAACACAGATTCACAAGTATGGGACTGCCACTTGTAAGCTGCTTTTATATTATCAGGACAATAGATTGTTTTGGACTTGTTGATGTTACTTGCAATATCACTATGAGAAATCAATCAGTCTTTGGCAGAATGTTTCTTCATCAGCTAAATATCTTCAAATAAGCTGATTAATATTAGTAATATCTAGTAAATCAACAAGCTCAAATATTTTCAACCTATTACATTTTTAAAAGTACTTATTAAAAGCCTAAATTGAGCTCACCAATACACAAAAGTAATAGCAAAAAATAGCATCAGAGATGCCCGTACCCCACAGCCTAGGGAAATATTTTCAACACCATGAGATACAGAAGTACTGTATCAGTACAAACTTCAGGATACTTTCAGAGCACTGTCAGTTATATAAAGGTCCAAACAATGTTTAAATGGAGAAATAATGTTTAAAAGAAAGATCATGCATATAAAGATGAAGTATTAAAACAAGATAATTCAATAACAAGATGACAGGATTAATCAGCAAACTAAAATTCAACCCTCTTTATCTACATCTGCAAGGCCCGAATTATGGTTTAGATGGTTTGAATATTACCATGCATACAGAAGTGGTAATACATTTAATGAATGCTTATGTGTGGTGTTGGAGCAAAATCTGTGGCTCACTTGATGAAATTCTATCTCTTACAATGGGAAGTTATGAAAGTAAAATTCTTAATAAATTCTAATATGACTTTAATAGTGCTTAATCTGCATCAAAAGAGAGACCCAAAGGTGCAACAAGATTTTATAGGTCAAGGTCACTACGACAAGGTCAAAGGTCAAATTAAGGTGACACCATGATAATACACACCTATAGCCCCTAACCAATGTCCCTAGCAAGTATCAACTTCCTCAACCTTACGGTTTCCAAGATATAGCCCGGACAAGATTTTATAGGTCAAGGTCACTACGCCAAGGTCAAAGGTCAAATCAAGGTCAGATCATGACGTTGCACAACTACATCCCCTAACCAATGTCCCTACCAAGTATCAACTTCCTACACCTTACGGTTTCCGAGATATAGCCCGGACAAGATTTTTGAACTCAAGGTCACTACGGCAAGGTCAAAGGTCAAATCCTGGTCAGACCATGACATTGCACACCTACACATCCTAACCAATGTCCCTACCAAGTACCAACTTCTTACACCTTACGGTTTCCGAGATATAGCCCGGACAACATTTTATAGGTCAAGGTCACTACGGCAAGGTCAAAGGTCAAATCAAGGTCAGACCATGACATTGCACACCTACACCCCCTAACCAATATCCCTACCAAGTATCAACTTTCTACACCTTACGGTTTCCGAGATATAGCCCGGACAAGATTTTATAGGTTAAGGCCACTACGACAAGGTCAAAGGTCAAATCAAGGTCAGACCATAACACTGCACACCTACACCCCCTAGCAAATGTCCCTACCAAATATCAACTTCCTACACCATACGGTTTCCGAGATATAGCCCGGACAAGATTTTATAGGTCAAGGCCACTACGGCAAGGTCAAAGGTCAAATCAAGGTCAGACCATGACGTTGCAGACCTACACCCCCTAACCAATATCCCTACCAAGTATCAACTTCCTACACCTTACGGTTTCCGAGATATAGCCCGGACAAGATTTTATAGGTCAAGGTCACTACAGCAAGGTCAAAGGTCAAATCAAGGTCACACCATGACGTTGCACACCTACACCCCCTAACCAATGTCCCTGCCAAATATCAACTTCCTACACATTACAGTTTCCGATATATAGCCTGGACAAGATTTTATAGGTCAAGGTCACTACGGCAAGGTCAAAGGTCAAATCAAGGTCAGACCATGACGTTGCACACCTACACCCCCTAACCAATATCCCTACCAAGTATCAACTTCCTACACCTTACGGTTTCCGAGATATAGCCCGGACAAGATTTTATAGGTCAAGGTCACTACAGCAAGGTCAAAGGTCAAATCAAGGTCAGACCATGACGTTGCACAACTACACCCCCTAACCAATGTCCCTACCAAGTATCAACTTCCTACACCTTACGGTTTCTGAGATATAGCCCGGACAAGATTTTCAAACTCAAGGTCACTACGGCAAGGTCAAAGGTCAAATCAAGGTCAGACCATGACGTTGCACACCTACACCCCCTAACCAATGTCCCTACCAAGTATCAACTTCCTACACCTTACGGTTTCTGAGATACAGCCCAGACAAACTATTTCCCGCCGCCCACCCACCCGCCCGCCCGCCCGCCCATCTGGACACCATGGGTGAAAACAATACCCCGACAGCCCTTAAGGGCTGTGGGGTAAAAAGAATAACTTAAATTATATGCTTTGCAAAAAGAAAGAAAAACAGCAAATTCATTCACTTTCAGAATATATTGTATTTGCAAAATGTATTTGAATTTTTTTTTTCAAATGCAAATACTTTCATTTGAAAATCTCAAATGCAAATACTTTTGAAAAGTATTTAAAATGCATTTAAATGCAAATGCATTTGCATTTGACCCCATGCCTGTTACATTTATCTAAGACAATAGTAGACCAATTGGAAATATATACATATCTGTTTTCAACAGGTAGAGGATTTTAATTATTCTTTCACAATTTTTAGAGACATAATTTGTCACATTATTATAAATTGTACACAAATATACTTCTTTTATACCATGCTTTGCTAATATAAGATGCCAAACAGTAAATCTTATTTGTAGTCATGATTTTCACAAATAATTCATCAAGACATTCATTTGAGTCAGTATTTAGTTCCCTGTAGAGTTGCTGTCTTAGATCATCATAGAATATACATACAGTCATACACATATAAAATGGTTTTCATCTTCTATTAAATTACTGTTACACAGAATACATAGTCTATCAAAGTATGACTATGGTTTTATTAATGAAAGGCCTGTGCCAATTGCAATTATGCATATACTGTCATCTGTGCTTTGATACATTCAACCACCCACTTGTGACTTTTTAATCTATTTGCTGTGAGGCAAATGTACAAAATATGCTGGATGCTATAGGAAGCCACACCAAAACCACTGATTGCATTTAGTTGATTTCTATTCCTTACTTTTTCCTTGATAGCCTTCATCTTTGAAGTCAGGTTGCTATTATTAAACTATTCTGCCAAACGATTTCTTGAAAAGGAAAGAACCCCAGCCCACAGTATCATAACTTAAATGAGTACATAGCCACAGCTCACATTCATGCTTGAACTTAGTAACTAACATAAAAGCTTCATTTTACCGCATAATAAACAATGTAACTACTTTACTTTTGAATGAAAAACTACTAATTAATATCTTAATATATATTACTGAAATAAGTTTTTGTGTGTTTTAAGTGTTACTAGCAAAAATTTTTAAGATTTTCTTGTGAATTCAGTGTTAAATTTTGATGGAAAAAAATAAATATACGTGACTTATTGGGGAGTGATAGGCTGAACAGCTATAGTGATTACCTGTACAGGTCATGTGACTGAATTTTTCACCTCCCAATTGGTCATTTCAAAATTTGAAAATTTTGAAGAGTCAGGGGTACAATCGCAACCAAATCAAATCATTTAAAAGGGTAAAACTACAATTAACTAGAGGATAGCTTGCAAAAAAAAATGTTTTTGCACAACAAAAACAAAGCGTCCCAAAAAGGATATAAAGGTGAGTGCTTAAGTATTAAGAAAATGCTCTGCTTATAGCCTTATACTGTTGTGATGGCTAGATCCAGATGGCTATTTTGCAAGGATGCCCTATGGGTCAAAAATTTTGTCGAAATCGCTCTATCTAGCATGGTTTCAAGATATAAGCATTTTTGTGTTTTGCGATTTTTGCGAAAAATTGGAAAATTCAAAATGGCCCCCATATTTGGCGAGACAAAAACTTTTTGAAAATTGGGATTACTACTCCGGAGAAATACCCTGTGGCTCATAAAAGTCATCGAAATCGCCCTATCTAGCACGGTTTTCGAGATATAAGCATTTTCATGTTTTGCAACTTTTGCAAAAAATTCGAAAATTCAAAATGGCCGCCATTATTGGCGAGACAAAATTTTTTTGAAAAAAGTGTAGGTTAATCTGCAGAGAAACACTGTGGCTCATACACTTCGTTGAAATCGCTCTATCTAGCACAGTTTTCGAGATATGAGCATTTTTGTGTTTTGCAATTTTTGCGAAAAATTCAAAAATTCAAAATGGCCGCCATTTTTGGCGAGACAAAACTTTTTGGAAAATTGGAATGGCTACCCTGAAGAGATACTCTGTGGGTCAAAAATTTCGTCGAAATTGCTCTATCTAGCACGGTTTTCGAGATATAATCATTTTTAACTTTTACAATTTTTGCGAAAAATTTCGAAAATTCAAAATGGCCACCATTTTTGGCGAGATAAATTTTTTTGGAATAATGTGTTAATTAAAAGATACCCTGTGGTCCAAAATATCGTCAAAATCGCTTTATCTCACACGGTTTACGAGATATAAGCATTTTTGAGTTTTGCAATTTTTTGCGAAAAATTTTAAAATTCAAAATGGCCGCCATTTTTGATGAGGCAAAATTTTTTGAAAATTGGGATGGCTACTCCGCAAAGATTCCCTGTGGATAAAAAATTTCGTCAAAATTGCTCTATCTAGCACGGTTTTTGAGATGAAGTGTAGGTTAATCTGCAGAGAAACACTGTGGCTCATACACTTCGTTGAAATCGCTCTATCTAGCACAGTTTTCGAGATATGAGCATTTTTGTGTTTTGCAATTTTTGCGAAAAATTCGAAAATTCAAAATGACTATGACATTTGGCTAGACAAAATTTTTTTGAAAATTGGGATGGATACTCTGCAGAGATACCCTGTGGGTCAAAAATTTCGTCGAAATCGCCCTATCTCACACGGTTTTTGAGATATAAGCATTCTTGTGTTTTGTAATTTTTGCAAAAAATTCAAAATGGCCGCCATATTTGGCGAGATAAAATTTTTTTGAAAACTGCAATGGCTACTCTGCAGAGATACCCTGTGGGTCAAAAATTTTGTCGAAATTGCTCTATCTAGCACAGTTTTTGAGATATAAGCATTTTTGTGTTTTGCAATTTTTGCGAAAAATTCGAAAATTTAAAATGGCCGCCTTTTTTGGCGAGACAAATTTTTTTTGAAAATTGGAATGGCTACTGTGAAGAGATACCCTGTGGGTCAAAAATGTCGCCGAGAATGCTCTATCTAGCACGGTTTTCAAGATATAAGCATTTTTGTGTTTTGCAAATTTTGCGAAAAATTCGAAAATTCAAAATGGCCGCCATTTTTGACGAGATACACATTCTGGAAAAATGTGTTAGCTCATCTGCAGAGAGACCCTGTGAGTCCAAAATTTCGTCAAAATCGCTCTATTGCACACGGTTTTCGAGATACAGGCATTTTGGTGTTTTCCTTATTTGGAAAATTCGTAATGATTAATTAATCATTTATTATTCGGCCATTTCTTAACCAACCAATGAAATCTAATGATTTCCAGATTTTAATAGAATGAATATATTTGCCAAGTTTCAGGTGAATAGATAAAATCCCTTTCAAGTTATCATTCAGACAAGCTTACCCTTCGAAAAAAACACATTTTTGGTCATGTGACCTCTCTGATTGGTCGAAATGTCACTGCAGCATATTCCAAAAAATTCCCCAGGGCTACTGCATACACCTGCCAAATTTGAAAAGAATCCGCAAAACAGTCACAGAGTTATAAGCGAAACAAAACGCGGCACCGGTGGAGCCTGATTTCCTCCTATACTCAAACAAGCGTCCCTTGCTTAAATAACAGTTAACTGCTACTAATAAAAGCATTAAAGAACATCAAAGATACATGTCTCAAAGCACTAGCACTTCTAAGTTTGGCTACCCTCATTTGACCTTGAAGGAGGAGCCCAAGGTCAAATCTGACCACATCAGACGATTCCTAGCCCATGATTTCCTATAGGTTGATTTTACATTGCAAACCTCTAGGACCAATAATTAGTGAGCTATAAGCATTTTTAAGTTTGGCTATCCTCATGTGACCTTGAAGGAGGGGCCCAAGGTAAAATCTGACCACATCAGGAGATTCCCAGCCCATGATTTTGCATAGGTTGGCTTCACATGCCAAACCTCTAGGACCAATAATAAGGGAGATATAAACACTTTTCATGACTGAAAAGAAACACCTGTGGCTGCCATCTTGTTTTTCAAAATGAGGCAAAAAATATTTCATGTCAAGATTTTGTAATGATGAACATATCCTGCGAATTTGAGATCTCTACCTGTAATAATCTTTGCTCTAGCGGGTCAACAAAACTCCTTGGTGAAAGTTGAAAAAAAATGCCCGTGGTGGCCATCTTGCTTGGTGAAAGTTGATGGGTAATGAGAAAATTTCTACACACTGCGGCAGGATATGCATGGGTAATCCATAGTATCCGGTTGATACAATTATATATTGTCACCACATAAAAAACACTGTAAAAGACTAAAAGGTGAATTGCTTTGAAATTTTGTCTAAAGTATCTTTATAGCTTATGCTTGTGTAAATTTATATTTAATCAATAGAGCAAATGGTATTAAAGATAAGGGCGTGGCTGTGGTATGGTAAAACCGTTCCGTAGAAAATATGCTGCAGTACAGATTGCCGCACTCAAGAATTTTGTCTCGAGTGCGGTTTCAGTAACAATGGTTTTCACTGGTTAATTAAATTAATCACGTTTGCAGACAAAAACAGACTCGTTGATCTTTGTTAAATACGGCTAGAAACCCAATCGTGGCCTCATATTTTCTTAAGTCTGTACATGCAAGTACCGAATCGAATGAGGTTTCAGTAACAATTGTTTTCATTGGTTACTTAAATTAATCACGTTTGCAGACGAAAAATAGGCTGGTTGGCTGGATTTTTGTTTGTAAAATATTGTTAGAAAATCCATCGTGGCTTCATATTTTCTTAAGTCTTTGTATTTCTAAAAGATAGAATTCCCCATCGTGGCCTCATATTTCCTTCACTCCATGAGATGTTTAGGATACCAGTTTGAACCGTACTCTAGTTAATTTACTGGAATACGGCAAATGAATGTTACCATACTGTAGAATTTCTTCTCGTGTGTGGTGATTTACCGTACTCCAGCCACTTCGTAAAGATAAAATAACCACAAATAAGCTTTTTGGGTCCAAGTTGTGCCAAATCACGTCGGGGAGCAGTACAGACTCAAACCGCAAATGAATAAATCTTAGTCAGGGCTTTTTATGAGGGCATAATGCGGTGTTCTTACCAGCCGTAAACACGACCTCACAGCCTGTAAATTGGTACTTTCCAAACTTTGACCTTCACCTCTAATGACAACAAAGATGCAGAATACACGTGCTTTTGTTATAAAAACATCTTAAATGTTTCGGTACTCTGGATTTTGATAAATAGTGATGCTGGACCAGTTCACGCCGGGGTACCAATTCACGCCCAGCCTCAATTTTCTTGAAGATTTATAATTTTTCATAGAGAAGATGTTAACCACATTATAGATAATCATCAAATTGGTCATATACATTTGTAATTTATTGGTTAACTCTGATTGTTTTGGATAAATTTAGGGGTGGGCGTGAATTGGTACCCGGGCGTGAACTGGTGCACCACCACTAACATTGGAAAAGGTTTACCAAATGAAATCTGCATCATTTGCATGACGTTTTGCGAAATATTGTGATTTCTTTCTCTTTGTGATTTGTGTTTGTTTACATACACACATAAACACACAGGCGGTGAATTGTTAAGAACGGTCAAAACTGTCCACTGTACAGTACTGCCTTGCTACCAATTATCGCCGAGTACCAATTATCGCCAGACAGAATTCAAACAGATATAATTTCACTAAAGTGGCATCCTAAGCAAATAAGGTAAAAATATTTCCAAAGTGAATAGAACAAATACACAACAAAAAACTTTCAAAACATATGACCATTACTGAAATATGAAGGTTTCTTTTTCTGGTGGCGATAATTGGTACCCGGCGATAATTGGTAGCAAGGCAGTACTCACAGATGGTGCGCACCACTCGTGAATTTCCGTCTGAATGCAGCATAATACAATCTCCACGTCAAACCAGGGGCCGGTTTCATGAAAGGACTTAAGTCTGGTCTCAGGCTCAAATCTGAGACTTTGGGCTCAAATGTTGTAAATATTTTGCTGAGTCTGTGGACTCAGACTCAAAGCATTTCACAAACATGCTCAACTTGAGATTTGGCTCAGTCATGGGCTCAATTTTGAGCCCACCAAGGAGGTGTCTCAAATTTTGAGTCCAAAGTTTGTCATCCAAACACTTGTGTATAAAGCAATATAATTTGCATGAAAATGAATTTGTTGAATCTTGAAATATTATATTTTTATTTTGCTTACTAATTACATCTACATATTCAATATTCATAATAAGAAAAGTCAATTGAATTGACATGCTTTTTTGATCGTTGTCAAGTGAATAGTTACAAGAGGGGACTCAAAGCTTGACTCGGTCTCAGTTGAGTCTCAAACAATTGGCTTGTTACCAATAATATTATATCAATTTTTTTTCATGTGTTATCAGTGTTAATACAATTTAAATCGATACTGACCATGAAATAAATGCACTTGCATAAAAAACAAACCAAGGAAGTGTCTTAAATGAAATTTAAAAGTTGAGACTATGACTTGAGACCAGTCTCAGCTGATCCACCTTTTGTGAAATCCATTTGAGCCAAAAACTCAGCCGAGACAAAAGTCTCAGATTTGAGACCCAGACTCAGCCCAAAACTGGTCTCAAACTGAGACTTTTTATGAAACCGGCCCCAGGGTCCCAAACCAGTGTTCGTCGATAATCCATCGAGAATTCGCCTGCCTTATATTATGCTGCGTTCAGAGAGCCCGTGCACACGACCTGTGAGGTGGTACCCACCAGTGGAAAGTTTTGACCGTTCTTCACAATTTACCGCTGGTGTGTTTATGTGTGGATGTAAACAAACACAAATGACAAAGAGAAAGAAATAAAAGAAATCACAATACTTCGCTATCCACCATACAGATATATATTTCATTCGTTATTCGTTTTCTGAGGTTATTTATCAAAATCCCGAGTACCGAAACAGTTCATTTAGCAGGTTTTTTATAACAAAAGCACATGTATTCTGCATCTTTGTTGTCACTAGAGGTGAAGGTCAAAGTTTGGAAAGTTTCTGGTGACACCCAACTCACCAGTGGTACATACCACCTGTGAGACCGTTCTTGGCAAATTTACAGGCTGTGAAGTCGTGTTTACGGCCGGTAAGAACGCAGCATTATTCTATGCGGAAATACACAAGTTTTACCCATGACAGTTCACATGCCTTAATCCACTATGAGCGATATTATAATATTTAACTAAAATAATTGTAATCTGGTTCAAAATATGCAAAATGAGATAGATATTTTTATTTTAAAATGTATGGCACATAACCTCGTCATGGTTCTCAATTATATACCCCTTCATTGTGCTGAAAGAAGGTGCTTTAAAACGGTGTTGTGTACATGGCACATACCAAACATGACAAGAAATAGACCTGCATTAATCAGTAGTTTATAAAACTCGGAACCGGATTCGGAACCGGATTTTTTCCCAGATCGCACCTCTCATCGCACCTCTTTATCGCACCACTAGACGTCTAGACGAAGATCCAATACTTTAAACGAGTACACAGATTTCCTGACACACGGCCATAGAACCCAAGTCATTAATATTCATGAGAAGATATGAGGATATACAGTTCTCCTGTAGTTTCTTTGCAATAATTTATAAAAAAATATTTAATATGTATGTCATAATAAATAACATTCACCTAGACTTCTGTAACACCAGTGGTTCTGTAGCACCACAAGTGATCCGGGACTTGGATGAGTGCATAATGACTCTATAAATGACTAGGGTGCTATGACCTTAGAGCTCAACAGTCAATTCATTAAAAGAAAATTAACTCAACTAACAGCTTAACTGTATCTATATAGGTTTACTGTAGTGTAAATATAGAAAGGTAGAACATATTTAATATACATGTAATAATGTATATTCTCAGTTAGTGAGTTCTCAATTTCAAAATATTTGATTTTCGTCTATGCTTCTATTATTTTTATGATGTTGTAATGTTTTGATGTATCGCTATACTATGTTTTGTGTCAATAAAATTGAAAAAAAAGTTTTTTTTTGTTTTGGGGGGGGGGGGGGGGGGGAATGGATGTCATGTTTAAACGCACACACTGGTAAACAAAAAAAAAAGGTTTATAAACAAAGTTATCCATAAAACCATAAAAGATGTAATCCCCAGTTTGTTTGAAGATGAGACCTAACACAAACAAAAGAACCTAATCCCCTTTGATATTGGGGCAGGTATATTACCCTAGCAGAGGCAGATCAAAGATTTCAAACTCATATTTTCACATGAATATTAATGACTTGGGTGCTATGGCCATGAGTTCTGTAGTTTAAAGCATTTGATCTTTGTCGAGCTGACCATTTTATAAAATATTGTTAGGAAACTACAGAGGAGATCTGTGTCCTCGTATCACCTCATGAATATTAATGACTTGGATGCTATGGCCATGAGTTCTGTAGTTTAAAGTATTTTATCTTCGTCGAGATGTCCATTTTATAAAATATTGTTAGGAAACTACAGGGGGAATCTGTGTCCTCATATCTTCTCATGAATATTAATGACTTGGGTGCTATGATCATGAGTTCAGTAGTTTAAAGTATTTTATCTTCGTGGAGACATCTATTTTATAAAATATTGCTAGGAAACTACAGGGGAAATCTGTGTCCTCATATCTTCTCATGAATATTAATGACTTGGGTGCTATGGCCGTGAGTTTTGTAGTTTTAAAGTATTGTATCTTCGTGGAGACATCCATTTTATAACATATTGTTAGGAAACTACAGGAGAGATTTGTGTCCTCATATCTGCTCATGAATATTAATGACTTGGGTGCTATGGCCGTTCATCGCACCCCATCGCACCTCGTCGCACCCATCGCACCCCTCCGATAGCACCTCCGGTAGTCCGGGTTTTATAAGGCACGGCATTAATCCGATTTTTTCGGGGGGTGGGGAGTTTAAGTGTGATTTTCATAGATGCAAAGTGTTGAAAATATTTTAATATAAGAACATTTGTGTAAATATAAACCATTGATGACTTAATTGGTGATTTTGCTACCTTTTATTTTAACAAAACACTTGTGCAACTATATACCATTAAATGTTTACTGATTTTGCTACCTTTTATTCTATATTTTACATAGAGGATAGAACTGTTGAAAAGTAAATAATAATTTTTAGGGTGCACAATATAGTTTAGATTAGGAAAGTTATCATAGACATTATTTTATTTTGGCATCCACCCAGACAGCATTCCACTGTCGGACCGACGTTGGCTATTGGTCGCATGGTCGGTAGATTTTGCCGACGTTGGGCCGACGTTGGCTTGCCAACCAACACTCTGGTTAGATGTCTCTATATTTTGCTGACGTTGGGCCAACGTTGGGCCGACGTTGGCTTGCCAACCAACACTCAGGTTAGATGTCTATATTTTGCCAACGTTGGGCCAACGGCGGATTTTTATTCAAGATGGCGGCAAGCAATAATAGGGGATTTGGGGTAACTTAGAAAAAAATATTTATTATGGTATGTCTAAAAATCATATTTCAGTGAGCCCACAAATTTTAACTAACCATTTAACAATTTTACACATAAAAATAATATTCTCATTAAAAATTCACACTACAAAAGTCATCAATGAACATCATCTGATTGGCTGATGCTATACATAGAATATAATTTTCACTGGTGGCTTGCCGACGTTGGGCCAACGTTGGCCCGACGGTCAAAAAGCCATTGGCCCAACATCGGACCGACGGATGTGCCGACGTTGGACCAACGTCGGTCTGATAGTGGAATGCTATCTGGGCATAACTTTGCTTGAATAATATTTAAAGTAAATCTGTTAACATACATTTCTACTGAAGAGTAGAAATGACAAATCAATGTTTATTAATGATATGACTCAGAATGAACTGTGTAAAGTTGTAAATAATTTTCATAGTAAGGCCTCTGCAGATGTAAACGGCATTAGTATGTGTATGGTTAAAAAGTGTTTCATTGCATCATTCACCCATTTCAGCATATTTGTAATTTATCATTAAGAATAGGTATATTTCCTGATAATATGAAAATAGCTAAAATTATACCACTATTTAAAACTGGGGATGACAGTGAATTTACCAATTATAGACCAGTGTCACTTTTACCACAGTTTTCAAAAATTCTAGAAAAAAATTTCAATAACAGATTAGATAATTTTATAGAAAGTTGTAATATTTTAAGTGACAGTCAATATGGTTTTAGATCAAACAGGTCCACTGCATTAGCATTGATTGATTTGGTAGAAAATTTAACAAAGGAATTAGACAATAAGAAAATTACAGTGGGTGTGTTCATAGATTTAAAGAAGGCATTTGATACTATTGATCATTCCTTGTTAATAAAGAAACTGGAATATTATGGGATTAGAGGAGTACCCTTGAATTGGCTAAAATCTTATCTAGATCACAGAAAACAATATGTACACTTTAATGGCACAGATTCATATTTACAGGAAGTTGTATGTGGGGTTCCCCAGGGTTCAATTTTAGGACCAAAGTTATTTATACTATATATAAATGATATATGCAATATTTCAAATATACTTAAAGTCATACTTTTTGCAGATGACACTAATAGCTTTTGTACTGGGTCTAATTTGAAGGAAATATGTCAAGTAATTACAAGTGAATTAGAGAAGTAAAATATGTGGTTTTCATTAAATAAATTATCGTTAAATGTCACAAAAAACTAATTATATGGTTTTTGGAAAGAAAATTAACAATTCCAGTGAAATTATCAAATTTAATAATCACACCATTGAAAGAGTGTCCACAGCAAAGTTTTTGGGAGTCATAGTCAATGAAAATTTGAACTGGAGTTTTCATGTGTCTCATGTCTGTAAGAAATTAAGTAAAAGTATATCAATTACAAAAAAGTAAAGAATATTCTCACTAGTGATACCTTAAAAACATTATATAATTCTTTAATATTACCTTACATAAATTATTGTTGTCAAGTTTGGGGAAATACCAGTAAATATCTGATCAAAAAAGTTGTAATATTGCAAAAGAGGGTAGTCAGAATTATATGTAAATGTAACTACAAAGCACATACAGCCCCTATTTTTAAAAAATGTAAGTTATTAAAACTTAAAGATATTGTGGATTTCAATATTCTTGTTGTAATGTTCAAGGCAAAACATAACTTGCTACCAAAAAATATACAGGATCTGTTTCAGATTAATGAGAATTGTTATTGTACAAGACAGTATGGAAAATTTAATTGTAAATATGTGAGAACAAGCTTAAATAAATGTGTTTCAGTTTATGGGGTCAAATTATGGAATGAGTTAAGTGATGAGTTGTCAAGTATTTCAAGCATATGTAAATTTAAAGTGATGTTAAAAACAGTGTTATTAAATATGTCTTAAAATTTTGATACAAACAATGTCATGAATTGATTAGACTATTGAACTGTAAAGAACAGTAATATTAAATTTAATTGTAATTGGTGAAAAGTACCTAACTGGAAGTGGGGATTGGCGTTTGTATAAGCAATATTTGCTTCAGCCACCTCCCTTTCAAAAATAAGCTAAACCAAGATGTAGATACTCATAACTGTTATAAATATATGACATATATAGAAATCTTTTTTTTTTTTTACATACTATGCCAATTGTATTAGTATTATGTGTTACTGGCTTAGAAATAAACTATTATTTATTTATTTATTTATAAACTTCTAAACTTCATATACACTTTTAACACATGATTTCTGTATATTGTAGCTGTGTGCATCACCTTGTTAATTCTAAGGTATCACTCATTTTCACACGTGTACAAAAACACAATTCATTCCAAACTTAAAACACAATCTAAGTGAATTTTCCAATTTAATTGTTATTTCCAAATAATGTAGCGCCTGTTTGGCTGTATGTAATACCATGATTTCAGTTCAACAGAAAAAAGGTGTTATCTGTGATTTAAATACCAATTTATATTATGTGATCACATGACACTTCATAAAGTAAAAGTATATCAGGGCTGCAACAGGTTTGCACAATGGTGAGACAGGTCTGCAATATCATGTCCTCGAATGAAGGGCTGTAATATCATTAAACATGATAGCAAACTATCTGTAGGCATTACATAGAGCTCATTTCTAGCCATTGCATGAAATACCTATGGCATTTCACAAAATGCCTGAACTGTTAAGGCATTTTGCGAAATAACTGAAACATTCAGTCGTTAATCATAATGCCTTGTTACACAGATTGCCAGTAACATATATATGGCATGTAGATAGATGTAGATGTAGCAGCCCTGGTATACTTGTACTTTATGAAGTGTCATGAAGATAGACGAATATTTATATACTAACTTCAATAACTGACTGATGTTGGTTTAACATCGCTTTCAATGTATTCAAAAATTCTGAAATAAAAGCCATTGAGGACAGGGGCACTCCAGGTCAATCCAGGAATAGAACTCAGGATCAAGCCAGTCTGTTACCAACAATGCTATTGTGTCCTCTATATGGATTTCGTGACATGCTCCAGCTCCAGCAATTTAAATATTTACATTAGGGTCATAAATCAGTATACATTAATCTCAAATATCTTATATTCTATTAATATATTCAGATATTCAGAGACAAAAAAACACATTAATTTACTGTATATACATGTAGTTACTTTGAATGTCTAAAACTGGTATGATAATAACCATAAATATAATGATGAAAATATAAGTGCAAGTAGTTTTTCAAAGCTGACATGCTCCTACCCAATTTTCTTAACCAGACCAGATCTTTCCATTAATACCAATAAAATGATTCCCATATGTTATATATTATAGAATGGTGATCTTAATGCTTAAGAAAGTACAATAATGGTGAATATTTATAATAATGAAGGGCCATTAACCCTTACAGCCATACAGCCCTATGTCATGTGTAATAACTATTTTTACAAAAGGGCTACATGTGATCTGATTTGATAAAAACTGGAGCATTTTTAGGATGGTTTATGTTTATAGTTCTGATGTATATATTATATTTTGCGAACTACAAGTAGAGATAGTTATATAAAAGTTACATGTGTTAGTTATTGCTTCAAAGTTTTATTCATTGCCTCAAAGTTGCAAGACTTGAAAATTGTCTCAGTCTTTTAACCCACTGATCCACATTTTCATTGGGTCCTTGATCACTGGAGTAGAACATGTACCTTTTGTAAAGAACATTTTGGGTTGGTTTGAAATAATCTTCTAGTGCCTTTATTCACTTTGCTGGATCTTTGCAGTCTTCATCTGTTATCGCAAAATTTGTTTAAGATTCTGAGACAATCTCTACTCATAACAGATGTCAAAGTTGCAACCCTTACATTCTTTGATTTCTCCTTATAGTCTATAGTGGCAACTTTATAATCTTCCCATTGATTTTTTAAAAAGTTCAGTTTCTAAGTAAATTACATTTCACCTCCATTGGAGTTGGAACAGGGATATTAGCAGAAGCCATTCTGAATATATTAATTGTGCTGTGCAATATATCCTGTTGACATTATTTGTATCCTATTATGAGATTTATTCCTCTATAATAGTCATACACCTGACACCATGTTTACAGTTCTGGGGCCGTATTTACAAAAGGTCTTAATCTTAGTCTTATCTTAAGTCTAAAACAGTCATAAATCTAAAATTTTTGTCCTAGCTAAGAATTGTCATAAATAGGTATTCACAAAACAAGTCTTAGCTGGGACAAATGTAATAAAGTTAAGACCCATTTAAGACTGATTTTTCATATAACCACTGTGGTTTTCTGTATCATGTGACCTCATTTTGTACACTTTATGTAGCTACACATTAAATACACTGTTGGTGGCAAATGAGACATCAAGTTTTGGGACAGCAAAAATAACAATATAGTGGAACATGGATTTTACACAGCTGTGTCCTTATCAATAAGGTAAATTTCTTAAGATTTAAAATCAATACTCACAAATTATCTTGTCTCCTGACAGCAACAAAATATGGATCTATCCATATTCATCACCTATGCATTTTTTTTCAATCAAATAAAGGAATTTTTAGCAAACATTTAAAATCACATACACATTAAAAGGAAAAACAAATTACAGTGCTACAATAATATTAAAAGCACTGAAATGTGGTTTCCCAATTTTGTGTAACAAATTTTTCTACAAGAAAAAAGACAAACATAACCAACTAAAAATGAGGTATCCACATTGGCCATATTAAATTCTAATTTGTTATTTCCAAAAACATTGCACAAATATCCACATTGTTTTTACAACTGTGACAAGAGTCATAATTCCTTTATATATAAACATTGAAAGGCATATCCACATTGCTTTCAGAACTGTTTTAAAGATATGTATTACATGATATTTCACAAAACATTGAAAATAAATCCATATTGTTTTGACAATTTATGTACCATTAATATCTCCTTTGTGTATTTTGCAATATTACATAAACACTGACATGCTGTCCTTTATTGAGTTCTGTTAATATGATTGGTTTATGCCAGGAATATAAACACAAGTGAGCTGTTGGTTTCACCCTACATGTGCCACTTTGACAAAAAAAATCAATACACTCCAAATCATGTGATAATAATCTCTAGCTATGTCAAGGTCAGTAAACAATACTTTTCTGGGAAAAAAAGACATGTTTAAGTAATTACATATTTTATATAAGTTATATGACTTTTAGCATGGTGCAGTTTAGTACCTTTTATGAAGTGACACATAAAACTTTAACAGTGGGATATAAGCATTATTTAATGTGTTCATTGTGAATATTTTTTTCTGTGGATATGTGTTAAATATTTGTTATGTACAGCAGCTTGTGGACATGTATTTCTCTGAATTTTGTGTTGATGTACACTGTAAAACTTGCCCACTTACTGTTAATAAATGGATCAGAAAGGAACAAGTTATGCAGTTGAAAACCTTCAAACCACTTTAAAACATAAGATAAAATGCTTTACAGAGATGTGGTAAGTCTTTTAACTCAATTTTAGTCATATGAAGTTTTGAAGTGGGGAAAACATGACATGGCGGCCATATTTAAGCCTGGTCTTAAATATTTAAGACCACCCCCATCGAGTCTTAGAGTTATGATAAAAGATAAGACTAAGATAAGACTAAAACCTTTTGTGAATTGCTCTAAGACTAAGACAAATGTCGTAACAAGTTTTTGTCCAAAGTTATGAAAAAAGTCTTAGATTTAAGACTAATTAAGATTAAGATAAGACCTTTCGTGAATATGTCCCCTGATGTATATTATTAAATTTCAAGAACTGCAAGTAGAAACAGTTATATAAAAGTTATATCTTTGTATTTTATTATATATTCACAGACACATGCACATATATATAAAGGCACATGAAAATAGTTTTGTTCCTGAGAACAATTACTATTGTGTACCTTTCTAAAAGGATCTTAGAGTTCAAGAGGAGGTCATTCCCATCAACTGATACATTTAACTTCTGTATTTATATTCCACTTTACAATTGTCTTAGATATTCCCAAAGTCTCTATTTATAACTGTGTAATACTAAACAATTTAAATACTTACACAACGTTTTAAACCCTATTTAAACCCGATTTTGGGGGAATATTAAATACTTCCGGGTAAATGTTTACGTTGTAATGTTTAAAAACATTTCATAAAGAATTTCAGTGCAAATATTTTGCAAAAACATTTTTAAATGTTTATAACATAGCTCAAAAAACTGAGATTTAGGGGTTTTATGTCGCTTTCTACACTGTATAGGTCATGTCATGTCAGTTGGAAGGACAGAGGAAACCATTACACATGGTCAAGGTTCTGTACTGTAAAGTGCTGACTAATGGCAAGCCACTACCAGCTTTCCCTCTTGAGGTTAGGCCAGTATTTGAACTCTGTTCTCAGAGGTGGGAGGCGAATGTGTTACCACTGCGCCATCATGGCCCCCCCATTAGATGTCTAAAAATAGTTTTAATGAAGGGCCATTTCACCCATAAGCAATCTGAAGCAAATGTTTCCTCCAAACATTTGCAAAACTTTAACATATTTAAATATATTTGACTGGGATATATTTTGATTCTAAGTCCCAGGGCATATCAGTATATATAGTTTGAGGGTTATAGATTATAAATCTTGTTATAACACTCCCTAACTTCATATATTATTTTTTCAGTTTATAATACTGATATATTTGAATTAAATCTAGTTATAAACCTTGTGATGTCAGGTCAATAAAAGAAATTATTATACCTCAAGTGCATATCAGCCAGAATACTGTATTTGCAGAGTCATATCATCAGATAATTCTCTTTTTGGATGAAAAATATCACTCTGATGCCCTTTTTATCTGGAGATTGACAATGTCCATGCATTGTGAATGGAAACAACGCACAGATATCATTTACAGGTCACATGTCACACTTTCAGTATGTAACAAAAATATTTTATATTATGTAATAGTTTAAGATTAAATCATTTGGTGTATTTATTGTGGGAGATTCATTTTATAACTCCCAGAAAAAAGTGTTTCAAAGGAATACTTCCTTGTTAATTTTCTATCGGCTCCATTTCCTGCTCTTGTGATGAGAAATAGATGTGACATCATGCGGGACTAAACAACACTTGATGGTGTGTATTACATTTACAAAACACTGGTATTTCTCCGTATTTCTGTTTGCAAAAAGCCTCTCTGTGAAGCTTCATATGTCGCTTTGCCAAAGACATAAGTTCCTTTGTAATTGATTAAAACTTTCAGTTGATAAAATGAAGTTTTCACTTTACATAATGTACTCTTACAGATGGTGGCTTTTACTACTAAGACAGATATTGTTTGATTGTTTGATGAGCTTACATCTACTTAATGAAAACCATTTTTTGGGGTGCATGTTTGAAAAAAATATGCAAATTTAAGCCTTAAGGTAGGCCACTTTTAATTGCAACAAAAAAAATTTTAAATTCTTTGCACCCCACCTCTTTCTGTCTGACATAAACCTTAGAAAGCAGTGGGAGGTAAGACTGAACATGTTGTATGAATGTATGTTCTGTGCATGAACATGAAGCAGTGAATAAATGAGTAGACTCAGTACACAGAAGATGTAAAAAGACACAAAGATTAGAAGCTGTTCTATCTGAAATGGATTATTAAAGAGGGAGCCTTGTTGATTCCACAATGTTAAGAACACTTAAATATAAAGGGGTTATTTTAAATTTTCCAAACAAATACCATTTCTCCCAATAAAAATAAAAAATAAATAAAATCTTTCCATAATATAAAGATGTGGTTTGAGATTTGCGGTGTTTATTAAATTGCTTCAATATCACATTTAAACACCTAAATTAAATACACAGACTGTATTAAAGTATACATAAGAACATCATGGAGAACATTTCTAAGATTTTTTTAAAAGTGTAATATGTGACCTTTAAAATTACCGTGATTTTTAGATGCTGTAAAAGTAGAAAATGCAACCAAATTGTTGCATTATTAATTTATTAGAAAACAAAATAGTTGTTTTATATATTTAGAAATAACTTTGACATAAAATCCTTCAAATTGATACCTTTGTAGGTTAAAAATGCAATATTAAGAAATCCAATGATCACGTATATAACCAAATAGCACAACAAGCAGTGGATATTGATTTTCTTTAGTCTCTGTCTAGAAGAACTGTGTAGTGGTGATGTGACATTTCATTTTCTAATTAGACCTTAGTAATTAGACCTTGGAGGGACTATTACAAGGAAAAAAGTTAAATAGTTTTGATATAGTAAAAAGAATAAAACACATCTTTCTGGGCAAGATTGTATTTATGAAACCCTTAGATAATTGATATGTTGCCCTTGGGCCTATAAATATCACTTGCTCTCTGTCTTGATAAAAAATATCACTGTGATGCCCGTTTTTATCTTGAAATTGTAAATGCACATGAGCTGGGAATGTAAACAAACTACATGTATATGGCGTTTGCAAGATATGCCATTGTCACATCACATAATGACATACATGATAAAGGTCAACACAGTACAGTTTAATGCAAGGATATAAACATACTGGTACATACATTATCAGAATTAATTAGTGTGTTGATATTGATTCCATGCCCATCTTTGTCTTCAGTGTATTCGCTGTGTTGTACCCATGGTGAAATACTTCAAAATAATTTTTTAATGTCACATTTAGTGGTGACATTTAAGAAGAAACAATTGAAAACCTAATTTTCCCGTGCATTTAACTGGTTTGTGACGTCACATACTCCATGTAATTGGAGGGATTTACAAGGATTTCCCATATAATTACTACTATAGGAAAAAAGGAAACTATAAATATTTTCGGTGCAAATAATCAGAAATGGAGGTTTAGACATAACCAAGATCTTCGTGGGCGATATTATCATATATTGTGTTTGAAAACATTTTATGCGCTTATTTTGAAGATTCGCAGGTATTGTTCCAAATAATATACTTAGAGGAACTGTATACAGACTGTAGACAGTGCATCTCTATCAATCACCACTGTTTCCATACACTGCTTATAGTATGATCAAAATACTTGAAAAGGGGTCACCCTACTGCTTCTAGGCATAAGTTGGCCGCGGTCATAAGTTGGCCACCACTCATTTAAATTTGTCAAACAGACAAATGTGTGGTTGCACAGGGTTTAAAAGTGGTCTTTATCATAAATCTTATTATAATAGACCATTCAATAATGATACACGGGTGGGGACATGGATAGACGGTTTTTCAACAGTTTGTGAAATAAACCATTCAATAAGCACAGAAAGAATTTTTCTTTTAGTGTCTAAGTATAGGTAATGTTTATATCTTTTATATACATGCAATAGATTGTTCAAAGTTCTTGTGTTGTTATAGCAACACACCAAAATGTATCACGTCAGCCATTTTCTTACTGGGGACATGGATAGACAGTTTAGATCTCTGCCCTGTTATAAATGTTGTAAGCCATGTGCTAAATATAGCTGCTAGAAGGGGCTTCCCCAATATTGATTTACTTTCCCTGGTGATTAAATATGGAACTAACATTGATGTTTTGCATGTGTGCATTATGTATCCACACATTGAATTTAACTCACTTCAACATATTCATAATGCCCTCCTCCAGTAATTGAAAGAATAAAGTTATTACTTAAAGCCTTGTTGGAGTTCTGTTCGTGGAAATGTATGTGGATAAACAAATCTACACAGATTTAAACCAGGAAGTGATTTAAACATGATAAAAATGCACAAATGTATGGTGATCCATGGGGTTTTTGTGGTAGTAAACATTTTACCTACTTATAATTTTTGACTATTTTTTGAATCAATTTTACTTTAATTTACACTGAAATATGAATTAATATTACATTTAAAACATATTATTTTATAAAAATGTAACATTCCGTCTGTGTTAAATCCTTGGTTAAATATAGGAGTAATTACTGTACCACGAAAACTCCAATGACATGAAAATACCAGAGCTACATATACATATAACCACAAAAAGTTAATACAGTTCTGCATGTTCTTGGTCAGACTTAAACCCAAGTGAGAGACAAACTTAAACTCAATGCAGAGAGGCAGGTAATTTCATGTTTGACTAGAACCCAAGCCCAGTGGCCCCAAACTTCACACCTAGACCAAGTGTCCCAAGATCAACATAAGGTCAAGTAATGCACCTATACACATACATGCACATATACTTCAGTGAAGAATATTAATTGAAAGAAAAATCGCCTCTTACAAGGACCACCCCATGAAAGGTCAAATACAGGTCAAAGTGAAATTATTAGCTGAGATATATACATGAAGATGGCACAGTAACAAACTCATGACAATAAGTATCAGTCAATCCATAATTCAAGTAAAATCCACCAATGCTGAAAAAAAAAAAAATTTTATAAAATGTGACAATTTTATCATTTTAATGGTCAATTATTGCTTTTAATAGTTCTTAATTGAAGCAGTTTTATTGTACATTTTCCAATTTTTGGATTAAATGGTGAAGAAAACTTTTGCACAAAGTTAAGGATGTTAAATGTTGTTCACTGCAGTGTCTAGTAGTGCTGGGACGAGTTGACGGAAACTCGAGTTGTAACTCGATGGGCGATAATTGGGGTGACATCGATCTGCGCAAGTGAAACTCGAGTTTTCGAAAAACGTCAATATTTTAACCAGCTATGGCTGACACTTCACCAAAACAATAGAAATATCCGAAATTTTCAAAAATATATTGCATTTTTGCTTTATTCTGGTTTAAATCAATGAACATTTAACTTAAATTATATCACGAAAGCCATTTCCAGGTAAAAGTTTTGTCTCATGTACGGTTATGTAAAATATTTTCTATATTAAAAGCTAACAAACGAAATACTTTATCCTGAAAATTACTCGAGTTTAACTCGAGTTCAACTCGCTTCTATCAAGTGATACTCGATCTGGCATTTAAGCTGGCGATCCCACCACTAGTGTCTAGCTGTTTAGAGGACAGTTACTACTGGGGACTATCCGCCCCCACACTTTTCCAGCCATGTTTGATTTTGGAAGTGATCGCTAAAAATGAATAACCTTTTAAGAAGGTGTGGGGGAGGATAGCCCCCAGGTACAACAATAACTGTGATCCATTGGGTGTTTGTAAGTAGAAGTCACAATGCAATATCTGCTTAATAAAAAATGTTTATAATTCTCTTGTTAAATAGATCATCTTACTCGAGCATGCGCACTCGGAACTCCAATAAGGCTTATTGAATGCATATTTTCAGATATGATGCCCGCTGTGGATTCAATGGTTTTAGGTAATAAATTTAGTTAACAGGAAATTTTATCAACATAATTATTAGTCAAGATGTTTTCTGTCTACATTAAACCATTGGCTTCAGAGGTGATTAGGCCTAGCCCTCTCCTCAGTGCTGTACACTGGGGTTGTGGGTTCGATTCCCACCTAGGTCTGTGATACATGTATTAAGTGTGTTGCATATTAAAATAGTTAAGTAAATGCTTTATTACCTGATTATTTTTTTTCCTTTGGAATATATAAGTTCATATGACTGATTATGTGTTATTAAATATTTTGAAAATTTACCTTTGACTGATTTCTCAGTCTTCCATTGTAAAAGGGTTGAAAATTTTTGTGTGTTGCACAAATGACGAAAAATGTAAATTTAACAATTTGGTAATGTTGAATGTAATACCCTTAGGAAATACTAGCGTTACATTTTACTACCCAAATAATCCAAGAACTTTTATTTGACCAAAGTGTTGCCTCCCAAAAGTAACCCAAAGTTTCCAACAATTTAATTCAAATTCAATATCACCACAAACACTCCCAATCACCACCACAAATCTATCCCACATTCAGTTTAAAACAAGCAAAAGTATATCCCAGATTCAAACCCAAGTCCTCAATTAACAAAGTAGACATCCCACCCCAACATGACCTCCCAGCAGGCAATAGGATATCAAAAAGAAATCAAAAAGACACTGGGCAAGACATCAGAAACTGATGCTTATTTGAAATTCGAAATGACATCATATGTTAAATGTCAAACAGATCTTTAGTAGCCTAGTCTATTTGACATCTCCAAAAGCCATAAAAATGACATCTAGTAGCCGATATAAATTTGATATCAGCATAAGACATCAATATGATCGCCCAATTTGGACTGACTTCATGTCTATATGACATCAGAAACTGACATCAATTTGATGTACTGATATAAAAATCTGATTGACATCATTTCACAAGTGCTGAAACTAATTTTCAGTAATAAAAATATTGGCTAATAACATTTTGTTTTCACAGTTAATATCACATTACATTGCTTTAACTACCATTTGTGTACACTTACCTCACACAGCCTTAAGTGATTTCCATGTACTATAAAGATTATTCCATGGGAGAAAATAATTAATGTTCAGTGGGAACCAGTTCAAAAATTTATACCATTTGTAAAGATACAAATTATGGGTACAAAAGTTTGAATATTAGAAGTCCTTTTTCTGAACTTTTATCTTTATTTATTCAATCTTTGGCTTGGTTGCAAACACTAAAGTATACATTTGTTTACAAAACAACATATTTCTTGTAAATTTTTGCTGTCACACAGCATTTTAGTTACAGTTTTAAACATAATTGTTTTGTCTGTACCAAAACTTAATTATTTTTGTCAAAGCAACATCACAGAGACTAGAGGCCAAGTTAGTAGGTTCAGCATCTAATCAAAGGTTGTCACCTCTGCCTAAGTTTGACCCTACTCATGTGAAAAAGCTGAGGGCCTGTCCTAATATGACCCTGGCTGGTGTACAGGATGATATTACATTTGTAATATTCCTAAAAATGATATAATTTTATAGAATACTGATGTTAATCCGATCTCAAATGATATGATGATACTCCACTTGAAATGTTTTAACAAAGTGGCATCATATTAATATCATTAAGATGTCAGAAACAATGCCCGAGTAGAATATCAGGTCACATCATATTATTCGAACATCATACTTTCATCATTTGACATGACTACAAAAAGTCATGTTGGGATGGTGTCAATTTTATGTCATTGAATAGGATAATACAATCACATTAGGTCTGGTTATCATTTTGTCATCTAGTTGATATTATAGGTATGTTATTGACATAAAGTCATGTCATGTCACATAAACTGGATGTCAGATTTGTGTCAGATGACGTGACCACCTTAAATCATGTCCGAGTGATAGTTACTTGATGTCATATACTAACATGATCAAAACATGATGTCAAGAATTGGACCTGTGCCTGCTGGGCTGGCTCTATTCTCCTGAAAAATATTTTACAAAGTGGTATGTCACAAAAAGTTTCAAACTAAATACCGGGGGCTTGGCAGTGTAGCGCCTCCAACCTCTGATGCCGCTGGTTCGAATCTTATCCCTCACAATATGACCCTGGCTGTTGAACGCGACGTAAAATAACAAATAAATAAATAAAACTAAATACCTGTAACTATTTCCTGACAAGAATTTACAAGAATTAAAAAAAAAATGACTAGGAAATTGGCCAGAAAAAGAAATTTCAAGCTTTACAGTCCCAGATAAATATTTTTTTTTTTTTTACTTCTTTTCAGTTTAGCAATCCATTGCCACTCACATCTTTGAATACTTTGTTATGGCTCATGTTTTTGGGTCTCTCCGTGTGGACATGGGTTTTCATTTCATGGTGGGTTTCGGGAGTAAGGGTCATGGGTTTCAGTCCACATTTTTTGGTTTTTGGGGACATGGGTTTGAGTCCATAACTTGTTTTTTGGTGGACGTGGGTTTGAGTCGACAACTTTATTTTTGGGGCCTTGTGATTTCACTCCCAACCAGTCCAGCGTAGCTCAAGTACTTAAGTTAATTTCCAATAAATAAAAAACCTAAATGAAAGTTGCACACCAAGTTGTCTCTCGACAAGTCGAAGTCCAAATATACACAGATTGTCTACCGACTCGCCTTTTCATACCCACAGACTTTGAAACCGACAGGCCATAAGAGGCAAAAATATTGCCGGCCTGTCGGTTACAGTTCCTGGCTTGTCTGTTAGTGCTACAGGCCTGTCTGTTGTTGTTTATGGCTTGTCGTTTACAAATTTTCCCGACTCTATGACCCAGTCTGTAAAAGTTACCGACTGGCCTGTAAACTTTACCAGCCTGTCGGGAACAGTTACAGACAGGCCGGCTAAAGTTACCGACTGTACTGTAACACTTCCCAATAAAAAAAGAGAGAGATATTGCGCGGAGTATAAATACACAATACAATACAATACATATACACATTCAATGACGTTGACTGTTGAATGTACACATTCCAATGGCTTCTGGTTATTGAATGTGTACATTCAATGGACAAGCCATTTATTCTTTAAAAAAAATTAAAATAAAAGAGCATGTAAATAAATCAGCAGTAGAATCATGAATACTGGATTGTTTTTCAAAATAGTGGTATTTAAGTAAACAGGGTGACCAGTGCAGTGTTTTAAGCCTAAAATATAAAAATATTAGTATGTTAGATTTGACGCTACTAGGCCTTTAAGAAAATAATAAGTTACATTTTATGCAGTGTCAGTTACTTATTTCCATTTGTTAAGTTCATATGCACATTCAATGGCCTTGACTGTTGAATGTACACATTCCACAGTTAAACCATTGAATGTACACATTCAATGGCTGCTTGTTATTGAATGTGTACATTCAATGACCATTGAATCTACATTCAATGACTAAGCCATTGAATGTATCTACATTCAATACAACACATACACATTTCTGGAAGATTAAGCGTTTTTAAAGCCTAGATCAGCTAGCCACTAGCAAACACTCTTAGCTAAAGAAATGCATATAAAAAAAGAAAAGGAAAAAGAAAAGAAAAAAATTGTGCCCTTGCCAGGATTCGAACCCATGCCCTTCCACCTTTAAGTCCAGCACTCTACCTCTGAGCTATCAAGTGAGATGACTATTTTGAGGCACTGTTTGTTGATATATGTATAGACAGGTTTGGCACAGTGGTAAAATTTTTCAATCTTGTAAGGGGGCATTGTGAAATTATACTTGGCAAATAGTCGGCCTATTTTTTTCAAAATAACTTTTATTTACACTTTACATAAAAGAAGATGTGTTGAAATTTACTAAGTAATACTAAAAATTGTATTCTTTAAGATGTCTTGATATTGAGAAATCTTCTGGTTGCCATAGTTATTTTAAGACAAAGCAGAATTGAAAAGGCTGTTTATTATAACAAGGGATTGTGTAGAAATAAAAATAATACATTGTTTCATTCATTGGATTATATTAAAAACATCTGTATATAACGTTTTTAAAAAATGTTGATGCTGCTGATTTTATATGAACATTAAAAAAAATCGTCTATCCATGTCCCCGTCTATCCATGTCCCCACCCGTGTACAGGCCTTTAGATTTATAGAAATTTCAAAATATGATGATGGTGGCCAACTTATGACCGCGGCCAACTTATGCCTAGAAGCAGTAAATGATGAAAACGGACGAAAACTATACCCATTTCTGACGAAAACGACTTAGTTTTTGATAAATAATTCTGTCATTACTGCAGATAGATATACAAAACTATATATTGCTGGAAAGCAAATTTTAAAACTAACATTTTGGCTTTTGTTTCATGAAAATCCAGCACGGCATAAGGGAGATATGTCCAACTGAAGTAGTAGAGTGCGGTTCATGCTGGTATCCTAATAATCTCACTGAGTGAAGGAAATATGAGACCACGACAGGTTTTAGATACAGAAAGTTAAAGAAACCAGTCTATTTATCGTCAGCAAACGTGATTAATTTAATTAACCAATGAAAACAATGGTTTTATGAAGATTTAATAAATGTTTATTTGTACAATAACAATTATTACTTTGAAAATTGTCAGTTATGATGCCAATTAAAAAGTGTATGTAAATGTTTGTAAGTAAATTGGGCATTTCAAAATGCCATTTTCGTCAGAAATGGGTACTGCTTCCCTGCATAAGTTGGCCGCGGGTCGTAAGTTGGCCGCCACTCATTTAAATGTATCAAACAGACGAATGTGTGTCTGCATAGGTTTTAAAAGTGGTAGTTATAATAAATATTATTATAATAGACCATTCAAGAATGATACAGGCCTTTAGATTTATAGAAATTTCAAAATATGATGATGGCGGCCAACTTATGACCCGCGGCCAACTTATGCAGGGAAGCAGTAGTTTTCGTCCGTTTTCGTCATTTAGGGACACCGCTCGAAAAGGGATTGCAAGCTCAAGTTGAGCCAAAATCAGCTGTAAACTTGAGCTGATTTTTGGCGCAACTTGAGTTTGATCACTTTTGTGAATACCAACCTCACGCTTTGCCTGCAGACAGTAGCTGCCCAGCAGGTATACTGTACAACTTTGAAATCAGGTTGAATCTTAGATTGAGTTTCTGTCCCGTCGCGTATTGCTGTTGATATTTTTTATGGTATGCAATGGCGAGGGACAGCGCTCACATGTACTTGTTTTCTGTGTAAATTTTGAACGGCATATTTGTACACATATTACAACAAGTATAAAGTGTTATTTGGTTTCTTTAAGGTCTGTATATGTGCCGTTCACTTATATTTTATGCCAATCAAACTGGCATGTATATATTTCAACCAATTTTCAAAATGTAAACAAACCTTCAACATTACATAGTTATCTACAAAATAAATTCCTGGCTTCCAAAAGCAGTTTAATTTAATGGCATATGTATTGTAAACTGGATACAGCTATAATAGACATAACAAGGAGTTTTGAAAGTGAATACAATAATTCCCCATAGTTCGAGATTTACACAGAAAACAGATACATGGGAACTCTGTCCCTCGCCATTGTGTCAATCAGTATATCAATAGCAATTGGCGACGGGACAGAAACTCGGTCTAGTTGAATCTAGTGGTGAATCTGGTTGAAATACATTTAGATTTTGCAACCCATTTTTAGTTGGAACCAATGGGTGAAATCAGGTTGAAACCAACGGTAGAAATCTGGTTGAAATATGTGTAGGTTTTGCAAACTTTTTTTAGTTGGATCCAGCAGTTGAAATCATGTTAAAATCAACCAACGGGTGAAATCAGGTTGAATACAAGGTTGAAAAACATTTTGCCAACAATTCATAGTTGGATCCACCAGATGAAATCATGTTGAAATCAGTGGGTGAATGCTGGTTGAAATACATGTAGATTTTGCAAACCATTTTTAGTAGGATCCAACCAGTTAAATCAGGTTGATGAAACCAACTTAAATATGGGGTTTGGGGGTTTGCAATGGAAAATATGAGGATATGATTAAAAAGATAGGTTTGTGATGGATTAGGGATGGGATTAAAAAGATAACTTCAAAGCTACACGATAGTGTATATAAACCCCACAGTTCAGTCCTCAGCATTCATTTCATGGCAAAATTTAAAGAGTGAAGACATTTGTATAATCAAATTGGACATATTTTTATGAGACTTAATACTCTGTGTACTTGGGAGTTATGTGTTTGGTGTGGGGCGGTGTATTTTTGTTTGGGGAATTTTTTTAACATTCACCTGATAATTGTTTTGGGAAGATTCAGGTGGTCCTGAGAAGGACCTATGAATCAGCAGTTGTCCTGAAAAGGACAGATTGTAGGCAAATGCAGTAGATCTACTGTGGCTCGGATGACTGCCGGGGGCTGGGCTGTCTGCTGCAGCGGCTCGTGCTGCTGGGTGGTTGGAGGAGACTAACTGTAGATTCCTAAAAATGCTAGGGTCCTGTGATGTTGTGTGCACTTTCTTTGCCTGTGATAGAGGCTACTGATGGTGGGTTGAAGTGCTTGCTCAGGCTGATGGTGAAATGTAGCTGTAATGTGAAATCAAGGGTTGTTGGTCATAAACAACTACGTAGGAAGTCTGCTGCCCTCTGGGCTGCTGTTGTCCCCTGCGTGCCACTTGTCTCTGCTGAGCTGGTTAGATGGCCTGGCTTGCTGGCATCTGTTTTTCTGGAATAATCAAGATCTATTCCCTGGCAGTTGGTGTTGGTTGCTGTGGCTGCTGAAAATTTTGTGGCACATATGTGGAAGTGGCACTGGAGCTCCTAGAAAGTGTAGGTTTCTGGGGCTGATGGCTCCTTTCCTCTGCTCCACTCTGGACGGGAAGTGACCAAGTCAGGTTGGGTTGCTTACGACAGGCTAGTTCCTTTCAAGTATGGTTGGTTTACTTCTACGACCTGTCTTGGATTACTTGACTACCCCCCCCCTTTCATTTTATACTAAGCTAAATTCTCGGGGACATCCAGATCTACCCGGCCCGGGGTAGATTCAGGTGGCCTCCCAAATTATACCCCAGGGTAGATTTTGGGAGGCCTCCCAGAATCTACTCCCTCTTCTTAGTCAATGCAGGCAATGGATGATTTGTGCTGCTAAGAATTTAAGTTTTGTAAAATTGATCACTGAGAAATGAATAGGAAGGAATTATGAAGGAATAATAGGACTTTCTTTTGATGTGTCTAGGTGTCCAGCTTCCACTAATCCCAATTAATCAGATCAAACGAACAACTGGACTTTGATGTACACTGAGGCCTTCTTTCAACTAATCCCAATTTATGAAATCAAAAGAATAATCTAATCTAATGTGGACTTTTATAGCGCTTAATCTCCATCACTGATGGACTCTAAGGCGCAACTGAACATAAAGCAAGGCGTTTGACATTAATCCGAGGACATAGCCATGTCATACCAAGGAGGCACCGGGTGACAGGAGAGGCTATGGGGGATATGCTTTTTGCAAACAGGTATGTTTTAAACTTCTTTCTGAAGGAGGCAACTGATGCTGCACTGCGCACATCCTGAGGGAGTTCATTCCAGATCTTAGGAGCATCAAAGGCAAAGCTGTGATCAAAATGTTTGACTGACTTGAAGACTGATGAGCAGAAAGGAGGAACAGTAAGGTATTGATGATCTGGGTGACTACGCCTGGTACTATAGGAACAACTGCTGAGTGACAAGAATGGTTGAAAATAGGAAGGAGAACCACCTATGTAAAAATTTATAAACTAGTGTTGCAGTTTTGAACATACATCTATACTTAACGGGGAGCCAGTGGAGTTGCTTCAGAATGGGTGTAACATGAGCATACTTTCAATGATTTGTAACAATCCGAGCGAGGGTATTCTGAATACTTTGCAATTTGTGCTGATTGAAACATGACAAACCCCTAAACAGAGAGTTGCAGTAGTCTAGACGACTACTATCCAAGGCATTTGCAGCAAGGACTGCCACTTCTGGAGTAAGATGCTGTCTTATTCTATGAAGGTCGCGCATCTGAAGAAAGCACGCTTTGCAAGTCCTCTTGACATGTTCAGAGAAGGAGAATTCCGCATTAAACCACACACCTAGATTTCGGACCGAGCCAAGGACAATAAATTCAGTTTTTTCTGAGTTGAGCTTCAGTTTACTAAGAGACATCCATCGTTGCACATCATGAAGGCAGGCATTTAGCTTGGCAAAAGCAGCAGAGGCATTCTTATGGGAGAGATGGATGTATAGCTGTGTGTCGTCCGCATAGAAGTGGAATTTAATATGCGGATGAAGGCGGATGATTTTGCTAAGTGGTGTAGTATAAAGTGAAAACAGCAATGGACCCAGAACAGAACCTTGGGGAACGCCATAGATGATGGCTTTTTATGTGCCAGGCTTTTGATGTGCCTTGAGGCCCAGCTTCAACTAATTCCAATATATGACATCAGAATAATAACTAGACTAATAATAATAATAACTAGACTTTTAATAATAATAACTAGACTTTTGATGAACATTGGGACCAAGTTTCAACTAATGACAATCAATCAAATCAAAATAATAACTGGACTTGTGTGTAAAATGAGGCAGTTTATCCACAAGTCCTAATTAGTGAATTCAAAGGAATAACTACAAAAGCTGATTGTTGTCACAAAAACATCAGTGATGTGAATCAGTGGCATAAAAACTATTTAACAGTAATAAAGTAAACTGTAATTAATTTGAGGGGTCTGCTTAGAAGTGTGTATAAGCACATCATGTAAATCCAGTATTATCACTTGTCAAAATTCAGTAATGCATGACCTTTGTATGCAAATCTTCAACTCAATAAATAATGTAATAAAATGGATATGATAGACAAATTTTTATTATACTGACAGTATCATTAAAAACATTACACATATATATTGCACAAAATGTAATTTGAAAATTTTAATTACTTAAATGTAGCTTTTATAAGCTACAAGCTTACCATGTGGGACTGAATGCTGTTCTCGGATGGCCGCCAGGCCCGGCCAACGTCCATGTGGGACTGAATGCTGTTCTCGGATGGCCGCCAGGCCCGGCCAACGTCTAAGAAAAAAAGACATTTATTGTTGGCCGTAGCCTCAGGTTGTCGTCACGTGACGTACCCCATTTGTCTTCACCTTTCTCCTTGAAATTTTAACCCATACACCCTCAGCTGTAATACAGCGGGGAGGACGGGTGGGACTCTTCTCAGTCCCACATGGTAAGCTTGTAGCTTATAAAAGCTACATTTAAGTAATTAAAATTTTCAATTTTATTACACTACAATAGCTTACCATGTGGGACTGAATGCTGAATCCAACTGCCTGGAGGCGGGATTACAGCTGAGACTGGAAGATATGTTTGTTTTTTCTTAGATTTTAGATAGAATAAGGAGAATGAAAGTTATAAAATACTAGTCTGAGTCCCGTTTACAGTGCCCCAAACCCGAGGGCTGGGCCTGTAAGAAGCCAAAAAACCTAAAAAATGATTGACAGTGCTAATAAACTGTCTGGGTGTTTTGACAGGAGAAAGAGGTGTAGCCGAAGTACACTTAGGTGGGATAAAGCCCCAAGGGCTATCACAGAAGGAATCTGAGCCTAAGACTCAGAGATACCAAACTTCTTGCCACCCAAAAGAGATTAATGACAACCTTAAGGTCCTTAATACATTATATAATTAATACTAAAGCTAAAAGAGTATAAAGAACATAAAGACCTTACCTGAAACACCCTGATGAGGTACACCTACACCTAGACCCTGGGATTAGACTCGTGAAGACTTGGCTGTAGTGGATGTGCCCCCCCGCCCCCCCGTCTTTTCTTTCCGAGGATGACTGTTCTGAAGGGAAGGGTCTAGGACCTGCTGTGCCGCTACTACTGGCCCCAGATACATATTGTTGTCGTCTGACCAAGTAAGGTCTTTTAGGTAAAAATTTGTAAATGTGTTGTGAGCTTTCCAGTGACAGGCTTGCATGATATGGTCCACCGATACCCCCACCATAAAAGACCAGGTCCAAGGCTTGTTGGTCTGCTTGTTTGTAACAAAGTAGAATGGTTTGTTTCAACCAAGAAGAGAGAGTAGCGGGTCTGATGTCTGAGATATGTCTTTTCTTGAAGGAGATGAAAAGGAGGGACCGAGACCCTCTCAGGTCCAAATAGTACCTCGGGGCCCGCACCGGACACAGGGTCCTGTCTCCTTTGAATTGTCTATCTGCAATGGTAGTCAAAGCAGGAATAGTCACCGGAGACTCACTTTGAGAGCCTTCTCTTGTTAGTTGGTTTTTGGCTATAAAGTCAGAAGAAGGGAACAAGACAACCTTTTCCCATTGGCCTAGATTAGATACTTTGTTTGCAACCCAGGCATGGATTTCGCTGTGGCGCTTGCCAGAGGCCAAAGCTAGCAAGAAAGCAGTTTTGAGAGTAACATGTTTGAGGTCTGTGTCTTTCATAGGCTCAAAGGGCGCTTTTGTGAGCTCATTAAGAACAACAGAAAGGTTCCACTTAGGAAGATTTCTGGAACTTTTGGGACAATCCCTGTGGAAACTGGAGAGTAACCTATGAAGGTCTGCATTATGTGCAATATGGTGGGCTGTTGGGCCCAAAGTGTCAACAATGGCAGTCCTGTAACTATCAATGTTCGAGGGGCGCCTTTTAGGTCTTGGTACAGGTACATGAAAAAATTTGAGATTTGTTTCACGGATGGAGAGGAGAAATCCACCGAATTTTCTCTGCACCATTTTTCAAATAGGGTCCACTTTGACTTGTAGATGGTCCTTGTTGATGACCGCTGAGGGGCAGCAATTCTCTCTGCCACCTCCACAGAGAAGCCTTGTTGTTTGAGTTGTCCGCTCCTAGACACCAGGTGTGGAGGCTGAGATGATGCGGATTGTTGTGGAACACATACTTGTGGGACTGTTTGAGTAGGGTCGTTGACATCAGGAGTTGGAGTGGGATCTCTGTTGAGAGATGCACTAGGTCCCAAAACCAGGGCATCCCTGGCCAGCCTGGGGCTATGACGATGATCAGGCAGTGGCATTGCCTGATTTTTTGGATCACCCTATGAAGGAGAGCCGTCAGAGGGTAAGCATAAGCAGTGAGACCCATCCAGTTTATGTTCATAGCATCTATGTCCCAGGCCTTTGGGTCTGGAATCGGAGACACATACAGAGGGAGTTTGTGGTTCAGATGAATGACAAACAGGTCTACATGAGGGGTGAACCACTTCTGGCAGATCTGTTTGAACACCTGTGGATGCAGTGACCATTCTGTTGACTGCACTTGGTTGGACCTGGACAGGAGGTCGGCCATCACATTCAAACACCCTGGAATGTGTCTGGCTTTTAATGTTATGTGATAGCGGTGACACCATGTCATGATCTTCCACAGGAGACCGCACATCTCACAGACCTGGGGGGCTGTGGCTAGTCCGAAAGGAAGGGAGGTGAACTGGAACACCTGTGACCTGTGGCAAAACCTTAGGTATTTCCTTGAGTTTGGGTGGATGGGGATGTGAAGGTAAGCGTCCGATAGGTCTATCGACGATACCCATTCCCCTGGAACCAGGGAGGTCCTGATGGACTGTGGAGTTTCCATTTTGAACTTTTCTACATGTAGAAAAGTGTTGACCCTGCTTAAGTCTATTACTGGCCTCCACCTTTGGTGAAGCTTGGGGACTAGAAACAGGCGACTGTAAAACCCGAGAGATTTTACATTTTCCACCCTTTCGATAGCGTTCTTTGACAGAAGAGACTGGATGCAATCTGCTAGAGCTTGGTCTTTTTGAAGGGTCTTGTATTCTGACAGAATCAGAGGGAATCTAACCAAGTTTGGCTTTGAGAGGAATGGCAGTACGTAGCCATTGGTGATAATGTTTGACACGTTTGATGAACATTTGTTTGTTTGCCAGTCTCTCCTGAAAGAACGGAGGTGACCTCCTACTGGTGGACTGAGGGAGGCTTTGGAGGAGTCATTGGGAAGAGGGGTTTCCACGCCCGCTTCCCCTATTGTGGGGTCGAAAACGACCCCTGGAGCCTCTGAAGTTTGGTTTTCCCCTGTTGGAGGAAAACAATTGGTTACTGCTTTGAGAGGAGTTGCCCCCATAGGGACGTTTCTTTTCTTGTGGGGACCACGAGAGGGCTGGTTCTGGTAGGGTCCGAAACCCTGAGAGTCTTTTGAGGTGCCTTTTTTTTAGAAGGAAGTCTTCACCTTCCTTGACTAATTGAGAATTGAACAAGGAAGGCGGCCAAAAGGACGCATTCTTGAGTTCCTGACGTCTCGTCTCCCGTAAGTGTGGTTGTAACAGGGTCATTCCGGCTTCGCGCCTAAGCAAGCCAGTGTTGCCCATGGAATATAACTCCCTCTGGAGTATATGAGCAAGGGATTTGCTGAGGCAAGTCAAGGCCCTGTGCTGGATAATAAGTGTCTTGTTCCAAATGTCCAGGTATTCACAGGCTTCCTCATATCCACGCTTTGCTACCTTTTCAGGGTCGGCACCTTTTCTAATTTGAGATTTGACCTTCTTGAAGGTCGTCGACTTGAAACTATGCTGGCACTTTTCCAGAGTGGAATTGCAGGAAGAAGAAGTCTTGGCAATGGTGGTAGTAAAGTTAAGCCCATAGGGGCCCCAGAGGGCTTAGGAGAAATACAGATCTTGGCAAAGTCTGTATTTAGTTCTTGAATCTTGTCTTTGTAACAAGGTTGTCCCACCTTGTACCACTTGGCAGTGGAAGGAGGAGCTTTAATGTATTTACCCTCAGGTAAATTTGCTGCTTGAAAATCTTGGTCAAATTTATCAAAGGCGTCTTTGATAATAGAGTTCAGAGGCAGCATAGAGGAAGGGCCTCTTGGCCTGCGCTCCTGCCTGCCTTTCTCATCGTCAAGGCCCATGACCGCAGTAGAAGACCTGGGTAAGGAGTCCCTAGGGTCCGGAAGTTTGAGGATATGCCTAAAGGTATCCACCTCCTCTGAATACTGAGAGGGGATGTCAGACAGAGCTACTTCCCTGTAGTAAGGAGGGTCTGGGTCATGTTGAGGATGGTCTTGATCAGTGTAGGTCTTCCCAGAAGGTTTTGGAGACCTATGTCTAAGCTCAGAGGACTGATCCTCTTCTGAGGAAGAAGGTAAATATCTGGACCTAGATTTGTGTTTTGATTTGTTAGTATGTTTCTTGGCTCTGCTAGGGGCAGGCAGAGGATTGTCAGATTGATCAGAGTAGTGGTACGAGGCAGAGCTCGGGACCAAATCGTACTGTTTGAAAGAGTGAGAAGACTTTTTTGGTTTAGCCGAGGGCAACCTCAAGGGTTCCTCGACAGAACTAACATTGTGACCCGAGGCGTCATTGACGTGACTAGAATGAGAGTCGAGGCGTGGAGGTAAGGCTGGGCCATAATCAACGTCCATCTACATCGGGGGGTGGGGGTGGGGTGGGGGGTGTTCAGACGAGTATTAGATGGGTCAGGTTTTGAGGCCGAAGCGGAGGTCTGATCTACCTCCACTTGAGAAGAAGTGTTATGGAGAGATTTCTGAAAATCTTCTCGAAGGGACTTCATTGCCTCTAAAATATTTTCCTGGAAAGCACCCATCTTTTGGTCTAGTTGAATGTCTAGCCGAGATCCCAAGGACTTCTCGAGCTTTGTTTCTAATTTTTGCTGTAAAGCAGTACCTGGAGTTGGTGGGACAGTTTTAGCTGGAGTTTTTAATGATAAAGCCTCGAAGGCAAGAGGTTGAGGGCAAGGCGGGGAAGTAAACAGATGGTCAGCAGCACTCTCGAGGTCTGCTTGTGAGCCCGCGAAGGATTCTACAGAATTATCGCCCAATAAATCTAATTCTTGATCATTTTTGTCAGATTTTTTGTCAGGTTTTTTAACATATCTCTTTCTATGAGTGATCTTGGTTAGTTGTTCTTCCGAAAAGGAAGCACAAATATCACAAGGTGAGATAAATGTGACACAGGGATCATCTCCCTTACCTGCCTCTCTGCAGGTAGGACAGTAATTATGAGTGTCGAAAGCATGACTAAAATGATGGCATTTAGATGCACAGGGTTTATCTTTATTGGATTGATGTGAAGATATGTTCAAACACAATAAAAGAGGTGAAACCCGATCACATAAAGTCTAGCCGAGGCGAAAACTCACAACAGGTATAAAAGAAAAAATACTTATCCGACTGGACGGAAAGTTATGTAATATGTGCTTTAAAGATTAATAAACAAAATGGCTGAAAAAAGACATCCAACAATCAAAATGAACTGAGATATAAGTAGAAAATGGCAGAAAAACTTCACAAGATATTCCAATATGGCGGCAGCCAACGAGAAAGGAGAAGACAAATGGGGTAGGTCACGTGACGACAACCTGAGGCTATGGCCAACAATAAATGTCTTTTTTCTTAGACGTTGGACAGGCCTGGCGGCCATCCGAGAACAGCATTCAGTCCCACATGGTAAGCTATTGTAGCGTAATAAAAACACAGCCTTAAAAGGCCTCGTAACTTCTGAATACTATTTGGAGGCCACAATTTTTGTGTCCTTTTCTGCTTTCACTTCCACTCTGAAGCTCAAAATGCAGTCAGCTGACACAGAGCCTATTCACGGGCACTGATTGCATGTTTTGTTGTAGTATCAGGGGTCACAAAATTATTCCTTTGGCGAACAACTATTAAAATCTGCTGACCGAAATGGACCTTAACTATTACTGCAAATTTTATACACTGATCACTGATCTTGTCCAAAAGAAGACTTAAAGAAAAACGTAGTGAACACAGATGAAACCACAGAGTACACAACCTCAAGATGGGAAAACTTGAACTGTCCCGATGGCATTCGACTGTCGGACTGTCCCTGACTAGCAGTCACACAACAGATTTTTGCTGCCAGTGGGCTAATAGGGGCTTCTTCCCCACTGTTTAGGCTGAATGCAGAATATCTCTAGATTTGACTTCTGTTGGGCCAAGATCAGACTGAAGAAGCATCCACTGGCCAAAAATCTGTTGAGCCAATTGTAGATGCCTATATCGGAGTGACAGATGTATTGATATGCTTTTTTTTCAAATAAAAAACTGCAAAAATTTAGTCTTACAGGCTTACACCCCCCCCCCCCCCCCCCCACCAATTTCCATTGTTATGAGTCCCCAGACAACCACAAATGTGCTGCAGGGAACCCAGTTGTGGAATTCCCATGATAAATCTTTACAAGTTTTGAAGCTACAGAGCCAATATTTGAATTAGAAGAGTGTGCCCTAGACATTTTGTCAGCTGTCATTTTGCCAATGCACACCATTTTAGCAAATAATTCATAATGGATATATGTTGTTTTAAAAAAATGTGTTTTTAAATGCTGCCAAAGCACAAATGTCTTGTATGTGTTCCTTGTGGTATACACATTCATGCTTAATGTGTAGGTGTCCTTTTTTACCCCACAGCACTTAAGGGCTGTCGCAGTATTGTTTTCACCCATGGATAGGCAGACAGGCAGGTGGGAAAAGTTTGTCCAGCCTGTATCTCAGAAACTGTAAGGTGTAGGAACTTGATACTTGGTAGGGACATTGGTTAGGGGATGTAGGTGTGCAATGTCATGGTGTGACCTTGATTTGACCTTTGACCTTGCCATAGTGACCTTTACCTATGAAATCTTGTCTGGGCTATATCTCGGAAACTGTAAGGTGAAGCAAGTTGATACTTGGTAGGGACATTGGTTGGAGGTGGTAGGTGTGCAACATTATGGTGTGACCTTGATTTGACCATTGAACTTGCTGTAGTGACCTTGACCTATAAAATGTTGTCATGACTATATCTCTGCAACCATAAGGTGTAGGAAGTTGATACTTGGCATTGACAATGATTGGGGATGTAGTTGTGCAATATTATGGTGTGACCTTGAATTGACCTTTGAACTTGCCCTAGTGACCTTGACCTATAAAATCTTGTCCTGGCTAATGGCTATATCTCAGCAACCATAAGGTGCAGGAAGTCGATACTTGGTAGTGACATTTGTTGGGTGTTATAGGGGTTAAATGTCATGGTGTGACCTTGATTTGACACTTGACCTTGCCGTAGTGACCTTAGCCTATAAAATCTTTTCACTGTTCTATCTTGGAAACCGTAAGGTGTAAGAAGTTGATACTTTTTATAGGGACATTGGTTAGGGGTTGTAGGTGTACAACGTCATGGTGTGACCTTGATTTGACCTTTGACCTTGCCACAGTGACCTTGACCTATAAAATCTTATTCAGAGTATATCTCAGAAACCGTAAGGTGTAGGAAGTTGTTACTTGGTAGGGACATTGGTTGGGGGTTGTATGTGTGCAACGTCATGGTATGACCCCGATTTGAGCTTTGACCTTCCCATAGAGACCTTGACCTAGAATATCTTGTCCAGGCTATATCTCGGCAACTGTAATGTGTAGGAAGGTGATACTTGGTAGGGACATTGCTAGGGGTTGTGGGTGTGTAACATCTTAGTGTGATCTTTGACCTTGTCGTAGTGACTATTAGTTTTAAAATCTTGTTCGGGCTATTTCTTGGATTCCATAAGATGTAGAAGGTTGAAACTTGGTAGGGGACATTGGTTAGGAGGTGTAGGAGTGCATCATAGTGTAACCTTTACCTTTGGCTCTGCCAAAGTGTGTTCACGTGCCATATTTGAGACATGTTTCTCTTATGACAAGATGTATGGATTGCTGCAACTGATTATTATATGTACTTTTACATAATTGTGCTATTTCCATTGACAGCTATTCTCCAGTTAATAAATTTTACAACTTCATAATTTTTAGTTTACTGGTTAATGGTGTCGTCTTGCTGTTGAATTGTCTTGTTTTAATACTTCATCTTCAAATACATTTTCTTTCTCTTAGATGTTATATTTTGTGCTTAAACATTATTTGAACCTTTATATAACTGACACTACTCTGAAAGTATCCTGATCTTTGTATTGTTTCACTACTTCTATATCTCATGGTGATGAAAACTATTTCCCCAAGCTTTGGGGTGCTATTTTTGTATTACAGTTTTAATCTGATGTTGTTTGCAACCTTGAAATTACATTGGTTATAGGTTGATTTGGATATGATTGTTACAGATGTTTTTTGTTTTCATTTTCAGATTTCATTACAGTATTTGATTTGCATGTCCATGTAGTAGAGGACTATGTAACCTGTAAGACAGAGAAACCATGAAGTTTGAGAACACAATGGCTTTACCCATTTTTGAGGAGACTTTCAACCTGTTTATGAAGAATGGGAACACTGTTGTTGTTCCGATGTTTCTTGGGGGAGTTATTGTGGTGGTATTGCCAATACTCCACTTCGGAGTTCTTTATAAACATATACTTCTGCCCGACACATTCACAAGCAAACTTGATGTGTACTTTTGTTCTAATACTTGCTGGGATACTGTGTTCAAAGTAGGTTATGAAAAAACACCAGCAGGGTATAAACATGTGTACTTTAATGTGACAGCAAATACTATGATGATTTGGATAATTACTGTATGTGCTGTAATTACTCTTTATGAGTCTACCAAACACTTATTTAAATTATATTGGAAAAACAGTTTAAGACTTTCCATGGTACTGCTGTTTGTATGCAGTATCTATTCAAATTATTACACTTGGTGGTCCTATTTTAACTATATCAATGATGACTTTTATACTCAGTGGATGCACCAGCTAATGTTCAGTGTGTCAGAACTGTTATCATCTGTGATCATTTTATATCATTGTGACAGTCGAACAGAGCTTAAGCCACGTCTTGTACTCATGGTTGTCAACATTGCTGCATTTCATATACTGGCAAGCTGCTGGGACCAGTTTGTGAGTAATGTCGTCTTACAGGGAGGAGATATACACCAGTGGACCAGAGACATTGGATTCATGATACCAGATATCTTAAACATTGGCATACCACTTTTATTACTATATAGATTACACAATGGACATTTCTGTGGTCTGTCGTATCAGGAAAAAAATAGAAGTACTATTTTGTCACCACATGATTTGCTAAAACTCGACGATTATGTTGCGTCTATTATACTGGTTTTAGGTTTGTTAATTTTCAGCATTATATGTTGACTAGGAAAAACCAAATAAAATGGATATTGGCATATTTTTGCTAAGTAAATGTATTTTTGGATGATAGCGGTTTAAAGCTTGTCATACCATTGCTGCATGGAATTACTTTCAGATGCAATAACTCAAAAGTATTTGAACTACAGCTTTATTATATGGGTATATGTGCATGACCTTGACCTTCTATTTCAAGGTCAATGCTGCATTGACAATGCATCCTTAAGAAGGTAAAGTTTTGGCCGTTTATTCACAATTTTTACAGATTCTCATATATGTTAGCTGGGATTATGTTTCGTAAATGTGTAGAATTGATATACATGTATATCTGATTTAAGATCACAAGAGTCAGTTCACAGACGATAAAAGTGTCCACTAAGACCCTCTTTAGCACTGTTTTGGCAAATTTAATGTGTAAAAGTTTATAGAAACATGAATATCCAGTGCTTTGAAATTGAGTGCATTGTTCATCTGTTGGTCCCAGCTTTAAACAGGGTCATCATACCAAAAGCCTCATGTGTCTCCCTTATTTTTTATCCTATGGGCTGGGAATGTGAAAACAACGAATTGGAGATCAGGAACCCCAATTCACTTGATGGCTCAGACTTAACATTTGGCCCCACATTCAAGTTCCAATGGAATGAACTTGCCATGACGTCCTTGTATCTCTGTTAATGTTATTGTGAGATTTCAATGGACATATTCAGGGTCAAATGAGCTTACCGTGCTTGGGAGGCCTTAAACATCACTTTGCGAAATTCTCTGTATTGCACGTATTTCGATCAGTCTGGGATACTCTGCATAGAGAATCAATGTCTAGTTTTACTCCACAGCCTTTAAAGGTTGTGCAGGTATTGTTTTCACAGTGGCATCTGACTGGGTGGGCAGATGGAAAATTTGTCTGGGCTGCATCTCAGGAACTATGTGGTACAGTAAGTTCATACTTGGTGGGGACACTTGTTGGGGGTGTACATGTGTAATTTACTTACCCCAATGAAGAAAATCTTATTTGATAAAGGAGGTTGATATAAGTTAGGGACATTGGTATGGGCGTGTAGGTGTGCAACATAATGATGTGACCTTGATATGACCTTTCTGTAGTGACCTTGTCCTTTAAAATCTTGTCGGAATAAGTTGCAGGAAGCTGTTACTTGGTATATTGCATGTAGGTGTTACATGATGGTGTGATGTTGGTGTAAAAAATGTTTTCTACTGCCAGATTTGAGACATGGATTGCCTATCACAAAGCTATGCCAGTCACTGATTCTGATTATTTTATGTACTTCTACCAAACTGTGCTATGACAGTTATACTTCAGTTAATAAATAGACCATACTACTACCTGGTCTTTATATAACATTTTCTCGGTTGTGTTATTTCTCCTGCACCTTTACATAACTTACAATCTCTGTTTGGAAAGACTCCTTATCTCTGCACCTTTTCATCTCTTCTATATGATGTTCAAAGCTATTTCCCCGGGCTGTGGGGTACATGCATCTGTGATATTTTATATTTGAACTTAATTTCTACTTTGTAAAATCTTACTACCACCCAATCAAAAATGTACACAATACGAAACGACAATACATGCATTTCAGATACTTAGATTTGTGACATTTGCCAATGATCTATGTTTTAAAATTAGATGTATAATGAAAATTTAGAAATTTCAACTATTTACATTTATAACACAAAATATCATGCAAATTATTGGCCACACAGTGTTGATATGGCAAACCCTTAATAAGTTAAAAGTTGGTGATAAAACCAGCTTAGAGGATGTTGGGAATGTATCCAAAATAATTATTTGTCTTTAAATATAAAATACTTCAACATTTCATACCATTTCTTCAGGAGGCCAATATGGCTTATTATAAGATTAACTACTTCTAGAATATACTATAAAGGCTATGGTATGGAATTCTGATGGATCTAGTTGGATTTTCCTCCAGGTTAATCATGATGAAAGTTTTGATCTTAACACCCAGATGTAAAAACTGAAATTTAAACAACCAGCTGTGTAAATTAATTTTATTATAACCAAATCACAAGAAGCTGTTATTTTTTCATATGTGTACTTTGCTTATATGTCAAAATTTGTAAAATAGAGTTTATAAATAATATTTATTCGGTAATAAACAAATACACAAAATAAGTGTCGATTTATTTTAGGCTAGTCAACATAAACACTTCAGATCAACAATTTAATTTAGTTGAGATGTACAATACAATAAAAAGGCATCTTCCTTAAAAGACCCCTCATAATTCTTATTTTGATTTAGATAAAAGTAAATGAGACATAACAAAATTTCATATATTTAATTTTGCCATTTTAAAAGAAACTTGAGTACACAGATCTTTAAATAAATATATGCTGGTACTTTTGTTGTTGATATTTAACATATATAAACGCGGTGTTCCTTCTTGACCATTACATTTATCAGTCATGGTTTGGCTTTTGTCATAAAAAAAATCGTAAGCATGATTTCTGAATGATAATGCTAGCTTGCTACCAACAGAGCAATACATATTGTATCTATATTCACACCATTTTATTGCACATCATAAACTGATTCAAGTTTAAAATATCTCTTAAAAAAATTTGCTCACATAACAGAACCTAGTAGAGTTTCTGCCACGTAAATAACCTTGAAAAGGTCTTCGCTGAAGATAATTTTTTTTAATCGAGTTCAAATTTAGCAAAGAGGACCCTACCCAGAATTGGTATTTAAACTTAAATGAAATGTTCAAATTGGTTTGAATACCTTGTCAAACAAACCACTTCAATTATTTCTGCGATTAATATTAAAATCTGATTGCACAGCGTACCATTCATACAGCTCAAAAAACAGTGTTGAGTCAAATTTGGAGATACCAGAAAAAATATTTCATTTTAACCAGGATTCCTAACAAGTCCTCCAAGGTCCTAATATTTAGAGTTAGGAATCGCCACCTCGAAAACCTTGGTTTATTCTCTGAAGAAAATGATATTTTATCTTGAACTAGGTATTTTTCAGTTCAAACAGTCTTAATTTGCTATACATTGAACAAATCTCACCTGAATTGATTTATTTTTTTTGTTAGTATTTCCACGTGTGGCAAATTTCAGACAAGTGGCAAATTTTTAATTTCTTGCTGCATTTCTCCATAAAAGGAAAATTCGAATTTAAATTTCTTGCCGCACTGCTCCATAAAAGGAAAATTCTATAAATGGACTGGGTCAACTGAAAAGTAAAATGAAAAGTAAAAAGTCATATTGCCAATATAGCATTAACAATGTCAACAGACGACCAAAAACAAGTGGATCAGATTGGTTTTAGGGTCCTCCATGAGCTTAAAAAATTCATTCATTCATACACAGCAGGTTTTGAACAAGTATCTTCCAAAAAGATACACTGAATTTTATAAAGATTTGAACAAATTTTCACGTAAAAGCTTGATTCTACTTAAATTTGAGTTTCAGAGACAATGTACAAAAACATTAAGAAATTGATGAGAGATTCATATGAGAGGTACAACTGTCTGTAGAGGACAAAACCAACATTTCATCAGATTTTTTAACAATGTTAGATTCACTATATGTTATAAAATAATTTAACCTAAATTAACTTGTACAATAGTACAATTCCTATTAATCTACCCGTACAGACCAGTGGAATATCACACTGCAAGTTTGTATTTAGTTACTTTCATATGGTTAAATTAACCATTCAATATATATGACAATAATAAAAACTGCACATGACAATATATGCTATGTGACAAAGGGTTTCTGAATAAAAGCTTTTCAGCAAAGTTCAACATCTACACATTTTTATAACAATACTATGCATATGTGACAATTATTCACTGTTAAGCACATTAATTTTTGCCTTTTAAATGCAGTAAAATTTTACCATAACACAAAGACATGTTATCACGAGTCCACATGTTTTAAGTTATACTCCTAATTAATTGCAGATTATAATACATTGTGCCTTAATATCTCCTCAGAATAAGATCTGTGAAAGAACTTAGTGCATGTGTTCTTCATCATGTGTGCTGGAAATAATTAAAACTAGAGGATCGCTCGCAAAAAAAAAAGATAATGTTTTTGCATAGCAAAAACAAAGCGTCCCGAAAAGGATATAAAGGTGAGTGCTAAAGTATTAAGAAAATGCTTCGTTTCTAGCCTTATACTGTTGTGGCAACCAAAGTCAGCGCAGTCTGCTCTATCTAGCACGGTTTTCAAGATATAAGCATTTTTGTGTTTTGCAAAAAATAAAAAAATTTAAAATGTCCGCTATATTTGGCGAGACAAAAATATTTTGAAAATTGGCATGGCTACTCTGCAGAGATACCCAGCAGGTCCAAAATTTTGTTGAGTTCACTCCATATAGCACGGTTTTCGAGATATAAGCATTTTTGTGTTTTGCAAAAACTTTGAAAATTCAAAATGGCCACCATTTTTGGGGAGACAAAAATTTTTGTCAAGACCACTGCCGTGGTATGTATCTCCCGCCGAGCATTAAAGCAGAAGAAATAGCTTTTCCGAGATATTCACAATTTTTCATTTTCGTGTGTGAAAGGTCTTCCAAAAGTAGGTGAATGAGTTATTTGAGAAAAATTGGCTATCTGCAATACTATTAAGAGATAATTCACATTTACTCATTTTGAGTAGGTGAATAATTATCTATGGGTCTGAAACTTCACCAAGTGAAAGCTCTCCCAAAAGTAGGTGAAGTTATTTGAGAAAAATTGGCTATCTGCAATACTTTTAGAGATAATTCGCATTTACTCATTTTGAGTAGGTGAGTAATTAGCTATGGGTCTGAAACTTCACCATGTGAAAGCTCTCCCACAAGTAGATGAATGAGTATTTGAGAAAAATTGGGTATCCGCAATACTTTTACAGATAATTAGCATTTACTCATTTTGAGTAGGTGAATAAATAGCTATGGGTCTGAAACTTCACAGAGTGAAAGCTCTCCCAAAAGTAGGTGAATGAGTTATTTGAGAAAAATTGGCTATCTACAATACTTTTAGAGATAATTCACATTTACTCATTTTGAGTAGGTGAATAATTAGCTATGGGTCTGAAACTTCACCAAGTGAAAGCTCTGCCAAAAGTAGGTGAATGAGTTATTTGAGAAAAATTGGCTATCTGCAATACTTTTAGAGATAATTCGCATTTACTCATTTTGAGTAGGTGAGTAATTTGCTATGGGTCTGAAACTTCACCAAGTGAAAGCTCTCCCAAAAGTAGGTGAATGAGTTATTTGAGAAAAATTGGCTATCTGCAATACTTTTAGAGATAATTCGCATTTACTCATTTTGAGTAAGTGAGTAATTAGCTATGGGTCTGAAACTTCACCAAGTGAAAGCTCTCCCAAAAGTAGGTGAATGAGTTATTTGAGAAAAATTGGCTATCTGCAATACTTTTAGAGATAATTCGCATTTACTCATTTTGAGTAGGTGAGTAATTAGCTATGGGTCTGAAACTTCACCAAGTGAAAGCTCTCCCAAAAGTAGGTGAATGAGTTATTTGAGAAAAATTGGCTATCTGCAATACTTTTAGAGATAATTCACATTTACTCATTTTCAGTAGGTGAGTAATTAGCTACGGGTCTGAAACTTCACCAAGTGAAAGCTCTGCCAAAAGTAGGTGAATGAGTTATTTGAGAAAAATTGGCTATCTGCAATACTTTTAGAGATAATTCGCATTTACTCATTTTGAGTAGGTGAGTAATTAGCTATGGGTCTGAAACTTCACAGAGTGAAAGCTCTCCCAAAAGTAGGTGAATGAGTTATTTGAGAAAAATTGGCTATCTGCAATACTTTTAGAGATAATTCGCATTTACTCATTTTGAGTAGGTGAGTAATTAGCTATGGGTCTGAAACTTCACCATGTGAAAGCTCTCCCAAAAGTAGGTGAATGAGTTATTTGAGAAAAATTGGCTATCTGCAATACTTTTAGAGATAATTCGCATTTACTCATTTTGAGTAAGTGAGTAATTAGCTATGGGTCTGAAACTTCACCAAGTGAAAGCTCTCCCAAAAGTAGGTGAATGAGTTATTTGAGAAAAATTGGCTATCTGCAATACTTTTAGAGATAATTCACATTTACTCATTTTCAGTAGGTGAGTAATTAGCTATGGGTCTGAAACTTCACCAAGTGAAAGCTCTGCCAAAAGTAGGTGAATGAGTTATTTGAGAAAAATTGGCTATCTGCAATACTTTTAGAGATAATTCACATTTACTCATTTTGAGTAGGTGAGTAATTAGCTATGGGTCTGAAACTTCACAGAGTGAAAGCTCTCCCAAAAGTAGGTGAATGAGTTATTTGAGAAAAATTGGCTATCTGCAATACTTTTAGAGATAATTCGCATTTACTCATTTTGAGTAAGTGAGTAATTAGCTATGGGTCTGAAACTTCACCAAGTGAAAGCTCTCCCAAAAGTAGGTGAATGAGTTATTTGAGAAAAATTGGCTATCTGCAATACTTTTAGAGATAATTCGCATTTACTCATTTTGAGTAGGTGAGTAATTAGCTATGGGTCTGAAACTTCACCATGTGAAAGCTCTCCCAAAAGTAGGTGAATAAGTTATTTGAGAAAAATTGGCTATCTGCAATACTTTTAGAGATAATTCGCATTTACTCATTTTGAGTAAGTGAGTAATTAGCTATGGGTCTGAAACTTCACCAAGTGAAAGCTCTCCCAAAAGTAGGTGAATGAGTTATTTGAGAAAAATTGGCTATCTGCAATACTTTTAGAGATAATTCGCATTTACTCATTTTGAGTAGGTGAGTAATTAGCTATGGGTCTGAAACTTCACCATGTGAAAGCTCTCCCAAAAGTAGGTGAATGAGTTATTTGAGAAAAATTGGCTATCTGCAATACTTTTAGAGATAATTCGCATTTACTCATTTTGAGTAGGTGAGTAATTGGCTATGGGTCTGAAACTTCACCATGTGAAAGCTCTTCCAAAAGTAGGTGAATGAGTTATTTGAGAAAAATTGGCCATCTGCAATACTTTTAGAGGTAATTCGCATTTACTCTTTTTGAGTAGGTGAGCAATTAGCTATGGGTCTGAAACTTCACCAAGTGAAAGCTCTTTGGGATAGCTGCTCTGCAGAGATGCCCTGAAGATAAAAAATTTCGTCGAAATCGCTCTATGTAGCACGGTTTTCGAAATATTAGCATTTTTGTGTTTTGCAATTTTTGCGCAAAAATTCGAAAATTCAAAATGGCCGCCATTTTTGGCAAGACAAAATTTTTTTGAAAATTGGCATGGCTACTCTCCAGAGATACCCAGTGGGTCAAAAATTTCGTCGAAATCGCTCTATCTAGCACGGTTTTCGAGATATAAGCATTTTGGTGTTTTGCAATTTTGCGAAAAATTCGAAAATTCAAAATGGCCGCCATTTTTTGCGAGAAATTTTTTGTTTGAAAATTGGCATGGCTACTCTGCAGAGATACCCTATGGGTCAAAAATTTCGTCGAAATCGCTCTATCTAGCAGGGTTTTCGAGATATAAGCATTTTTATGTTTTGCAATTTTTGCGAAAAATTCGAAAATTCAAAATGGCCGCCATTTTTGGCGAGACAAATTTTTTTGAAAATTGGCATGGCTACTCTGCAAATATACCCTGCGGGTCAAAAATTTCGTCGAAATCGCTCTATCTAGCAGGGTTTTCGAGATATAAGCATTTTTATGTTTTGCAATTTTTGCGAAAAATTCGAAAATTCAAAATGGCCGCCATTTTTGGCGAGACAAAATTTTTTTCAAAATTGGGATAACTACTCTGCAGAGATACCCTGCGGGTCAAAAATTTCGTCGAAATTGCTCTATCTAGCACGGTTTTCGAGATATAAGCATTTTTGTGTTTTGCAATTTTTGCGAAAATTTCGAAAATTCAAAATGGCCGCCATTTTTGGCGAGACAAAAATTTTTTGAAAATTGGGAAAAGTACTCCGCAGAGATATCCTGCGGGTCAAAAATTTTGTCGAAATTGCTCTATCTAGCACGGTTTTTGAGATATAAGCATTTTTGTGTTTTGCAATTTTTGCGAAAATTTCGAAAATTCAAAATGGCCGCCATTTTGGGCGAGACAAAAATTTTTTGAAAATTGGGAAAACTACTCCGCAGAGATACCCTGCGGGTCAAAAATTTCGTCGAAATCGCTCTATCTAGCACGGTTTTCGAGATATAAGCATTTTTGTGTTTTCCTTATTTGGAAAATTCGTAATGATTAATTAATCATTAATTACTCGGCCATTTCTTGACCAATCAATGCCAAAATCTAATGATTTCCAGATTTTAATAGAATGAATGTATTTGCCAAGTTTCAGGTGAATTGATAAAATTCCTTTCAAGTTATCATCCGGACAAGCTTCCCCATCGAAAAAAGACATTTTTGGTCATGTGACCTCTCTGATTGGTTGAAATGTCACTGCAGCATATTCAAAAAAATTCCCCAAGGCTACTGCCTAAACCTGCCAAATTTGAAAAGAATCCGCCTAACGGTTACAGAGTTATAAGGAAAACAAAATGCGGAGCCGGCGGAGCCGCCGGAGCCGGCGGAGCCGGCGGAGCTGGAAGCTCTCCCATACACAAACAAGCGTCCCTTGCGGGACGCTTAAAAAACTAAAAAAACCTTTAAGTGATACAAACTCTACATATTATTATTATCTGATATATAAGTACATGTGTAGAAATAAGATTTCAAGTGTAACCAATCACAAGTGATTTTGATGTTATCTCTTATGAATAAACACAAAAATGTACAACAGTGACAATAAAACTAGTACGGGGCGGGACACACTCAGACACACATCTAGTTCTACAGGAACAGTTAATCTTGTATTCACCAACATTCTGAATTCCCTAGTTATATAAATAGTTGACTCGAGTTAATAGAAGTCTGTCAATCCTGTATCTTTCCAAACTGCGACATAAACTTTAATTACTTTCCAAAGCATGAGGACGACATTAACTAGTTTCAAAGTCTGGTAAATCAGGCATTTAAATTAGCATCTTATATGAAATACAATGTAGTTTCCTAAAATGTGGCCAGTGCGTTAATTAATTCATAATGACAATGACCCGGTATTAATTTAAACCAGGCATCATGGTTTAATACACCGAAGACCAATACAATTATAATCCAGGTGTTCCACGTCAGGTGTATATATTTGAATCAAACCTTGATCTGAACAAAAGCATTATTTTGGAACTTTACAGTAACAAGAAACGTTTCCAAAAATTGTAATCACAGTGGTTTATAAATTGCATTAGTATGATTCCAGTCTTCATATTTGAAATTTATTCTATTTATTTTATATGTACATATCATACTTTAGTAAGTAAGAAATGACAACAAGCAAAATTTATCATGATCAATATTCATTTAAATGTTACTTTTTTTAAGGGCAATGTCTGGTACAAGGGAGATTTTCAATTAATATATGTCTTAGCTTTAGACCATACTAAAAGAACCCTCATATTATATCCTTTAAACTTGTTCAAACTAGTTATGACATTGATACTCTGTCCAACTCTGGAAAGATATTACTATTCATGCAAGTTTTATTTGCAACTTATTTGAGAATGTATGAACACTTAAATAAAACTCAAAATCTGCAAGATAAAGTACATCATAGGATTCCACTGCAAAATTAATTTCATTAATCATCAAATTGATAACACAATAATTTACTGAAGACTCTTAGTACAACTATACAAGCAGTTTCTATTTCAATCAAATTAGTGAGAAGTCACTGTTATTCCATTACTAACATATGACATTTGAATGAACATTATAAATTTTTTCTTTTACAAACACAAAGCTCTATTTTCACCTAGTTTACATGCTAACCCCAACTACCAGTTCATGTACATTCCTTCTGTGCATTTTTCAGAGCTATTAAACATACAAACTTAACAGGTGGGTGTAAACTGATTTCTCATCACTATTAAATCTTGAAATTTAAAAATATAGGTTACTGATTACTAAAAGAGAAAATTTTCACCCTGTACTTGTTTAGTATACTATAGGAATAAACCTCTCCAAACCATTGTAAAATTCTGCATATAGCATGGTTTGGGGGAGGTGTCTCTTATTCTAACATAAGTTTTAATAAATATATAAATAATATTATTATTCACGTTTTAATGGTGCCCATCATGAGTGATAATAGAAAGACGCAGGTTATGCTGATTTTACCAATGAAATATTTCCTCGATTAGCCAATCAGATTTACAGACATATCTGTGTCATGTTAGAATGTGTATTATACAGACAATGTCAATTCTTCCATGTTCTTTGGGAACTGAGGCCCAAGAAAAGTTACACATCTACTGCAAGCTACCTGTTCAACCCTTTTGTACTTGGACCAATAAATACTACAGGGTAGGGAAGTTTCTGGAATGAGAAGGTTTAAAAATGCAAGGAATGTCATGCAGCTCTATTTACAAGGATGTATAAACTTTTTTTTAAAAATATTCACTAAATAACTCACAGTTCAAAGGATAAATCCTTTGGGATTAATTTATGTTCTGTCAAAGTATTTTCCATTACTTTGGGTGAAAATAATTTTTAGTAAAATATGCATATTTATTTTTGAAAACATGTCTCAAAAAGGTCAGCATAACTTGCAATATTCAACTGCATCTGACTAACTGGTATATGAGCTGTATGGAAAAAGTGCTCCTTGAAGTTGGATCTAAAGCTAAGCACAGAAATGGAGAATTTATTGCCCACAATACTAAACATAATACATGTAAAATAAGAATGTGAAATATAATATGTATGAGCAAGCCAGATTGAACCTTAACAGAATTTATTATAATTTTGAAAATTTAAAAAAGGAAAATGTAAACTTTGTACATTAATAAAACAATGTGCTTTCATTTAACTCTTAATTTGTGATACTCGTTCAGAAAACATAATGCACCTTTAATATTTTTACAATCCTTCCAGATTTTAAAAATATGGTGTTCAGCTTATATACATACAATAACATACATGTATATTCAATGAAGATTAATCAAAGGTAGTGCATATTATATGCATTAAAAACAAGCTTTTATCATACACAATAAATGCCATAGTTCTCAGAGAAAACAAGAGTACAATCTACAAAGAATACACAGTACAATCTTGACAATCTAAAAATAACTACAATACAAACTGTTTCTTATCGTCAATCTAAAACAATTTGTTACATAAAGATATTACGGAACATCTGTACAGTGCATCATTGCTAACATATTTACGGGGAAGTAATTACATATTTCACTTGAAAGGACCACGTAAACTATAAGTGACCTCTGGCAAGATAACATCCCATTTCAAAAACATTACAATAACATTTTTAACCAATATTTCTTGGAGTTATAACAGTCTATGAAAATTCCCTCAATATAATAAAAGTAGATCCGGAACTATTTGTTACGCAAGGGTTTCATAAAACACAAATGTGATATTGCATACATTCACAAAGCTTGACCTTTATTGCCTAGGATAATAATAAAACATATTCAACCATATCAACTAAACATATAACATCTCAAATGTATTAGTCGACCAATTCAACATCAAAGTCTATAGAAGTTTGTGTTTTTAATTTGCTAAAATTAACCACAAAATGGCTTTTTCTTATGAAAGTAGCATTAAAACAGAACAATGAAAATTAGCAGCAACATACGAAAGACCAAAGTCCTTGGTTAAAAATTATATTATTATTGCTACTGAATAGTCTGTAAAGGCAGATTTTAAGAATAAACAACAAGCTAATGTTTAACAAAATTGATGCTTAACAATATATATAAAGTCTTCGATGCCATCCTGAAACGAGAATAGTTCATAAAAAACTTTTTCCACTTATTACTCAAATTATATCATTTTTTTTTATTTAAAACAAAAAAAAAAAAACAACTGAACACAATGGACAATATCTTGCACAACAAAGTTAAAAATAGCTGCAGAGATCCTGAATCATCACAGAAGTTGATAAAAACATCTGAGAGTCAGAAATACTAGGTGAAGGTGAAACTTCTACTGGGCTCAAACACAACACATGTGCATCACTACTTCTAAAATATTGTGCAAGTAGGCTGAAGAGTAAGGTTTTATTATACCACGAATAAGCCTTTACCTTAAACATTTACAAAGAAACTTATGATTTTACTACAGGCTTTAAGGTCACACAGCTGTAACACAGTGTATGTACAAAGGTAGCCCTTTTACCTAAATAACTACTGTATATTGCACACTCCACATCTGAATAAAATAAATCAGCGAACTTGAAATCTAAAACTTATAAATTTGAATCTTTTAAAATACTTAGGGTTTAGCCTTATACACTGGCTTTAGGTCCAGGTGAAACTCTCGTTTTGGCCTTGCTATGTCTTCATTCTGCTGCTTAGTTGCTGTGTCTCCCCTACTCTGCCGGCTTGTGGTAGATGATGATTTTGGCAAGGAGCCAAACTTTCTTCTGGCCGTCATTCCGGTGGTAGAGACCCTGTTAACACTGGGGGTTAGGTTAAATGACATTCTGCTCCCTTTGATGATGTTTAACACCATTGCTCTGCAGTCTTTACAAATGCTCATAATGGGGCCTTGCAATGCCGGCTTTTCTGTTGCTGGTTGCCGTACAGTAGCCGAGCGTCCCACTCGTTTTCTGGCCTTCTGAGCGACATCACTGGATGAAGTGTCTGAGGTGTAACTGGACCTAGAGGGTGATGGGGAGGGGGAGAATCTGGCTTGTTTCAAGCCATTGTTATTGTTGTTGGTGACTGGAGTGGAGTCTTTAGAACTGGAGGAAGTGGAGGTGGTGGAGGAGTTTGGGGGGAAATTAAAATGCCTACGCTGAACTTCAGGTGAATTTGGAGCTGAACCAGTTCTGTGAATTATAGGACAAAACTTATGTCAGAATGATAAAACATACACATTTCTATTTATATGTGGCTTGCAGTTGTAGGGGATCAGTGAGGTAACTATAGGAGTAAGACTGGGTAAGAATCTCGCCTCAGGTTATTCAGTAATGCAATTCAGCCTGAATTAAGTCTCCTGATACAAATGTCCCTACTCCACACATATTATTCTGTAACAGCTATTTACCACTTGAAAAATACTGTAAGTTTTCCATTTTTTTCCTGTGAATCTTGATATGTAAATTGTCAGTTTATAACTCCAACTGGAAAAGGAGTGAATAGTGCCAAAAAAATTGTAAAGATAAAGGCCCGTAAAGTACATGAATGGGATTTTCAGCAGTAATACATATCTACAAGTCACATTAATAGGTACATAAAAATATACTGCCACTGTGTATATTATCATTAGAAAATCAATATCTTGTTCACGTAAAAATAATAACAGTTACACATATTTATATATCCCATTTATCACGTGCAACCCATTTTCAATACAAAACTAGATATTGTGTCTCGACGCAGTGTATCCCCGGACGGGACACGGTTGAAGCGTGACATACAGAATATTATGGTTGACACAAATATAACCCTGTGGGGAGGGGCCTTGTAAAAAAAGTGTTTATGGGAGCAACTTGTACTGACACTAAGTAAACAAAATGTTTGCTTAATGAAAGATACAAATGTAACTAGAGGATCGCTCGCAAAAAAAAAAGATAATGTTTTTGCATAGCAAAAACAAAGCGTCCCGAAAAGGATATAAAGGTGAGTGCTAAAGTATTAAGAAAATGCTTCGTTTCTAGCCTTATACTGTTGTGGCAACCAAAGTCAGCGCAGTCTGCTCTATCTAGCACGGTTTTCAAGATATAAGCACTTTTGTGTTTTGCAAAAAATTAAAAAATTCAAAATGTCCGCTTTATTTGGCGAGACAAAAATATTTTGAAAATTGGCATGGCTACTCTGCAGAGATACCCAGCAGGTCAAAAATTTTGTTGAGTTCGCTCCATATAGCACGGTTTTCGAGATATAAGCATTTTTGTGTTTTGCAAAAACTTTGAAAATTCAAAATGGCCACCATTTTTGGGGAGACAAAAATTTTTGTCAAGACCACTGCCGCGGTGTGTATCTCCCGCCGAGCATTAAAGCAGAAGAAATAGCTTTTCCGAGATATTCACAATTTTTCATTTTCGTGTGTGAAAGCTCTTCCAAAAGTAGGTGAATGAGTTATTTGAGAAAAATTGGCTATCTGCAATACTATTAAGAGATAATTCACATTTACTCATTTTGAGTAGGTGAATAATTATCTATGGGTCTGAAACTTCACCAAGTGAAAGCTCTCCCAAAAGTAGGTGAATGAGTTATTTGAGAAAAATTGGCTATCTGCAATACTTTTAGAGATAATTCTCATTTACTCATTTTGAGTAGGTGAGTAATTAGCTATGGGTCTGAAACTTCACCATGTGAAAGCTCTCCCACAAGTAGATGAATGAGTATTTGATAAAAATTGGGTATCCGCAATACTTTTACAGATAATTAGCATTTACTCATTTTGAGTAGGTGAATAAATAGCTATGGGTCTGAAACTTCACAGAGTGAAAGCTCTCCCAAAAGTAGGTGAATGAGTTATTTGAGAAAAATTGGCTATCTGCAATACTTTTAGAGATAATTCGCATTTACTCATTTTGAGTAGGTGAGTAATTAGCTATGGGTCTGAAACTTCACCATGTGAAAGCTCTTCCAAAAGTAGGTGAATGAGTTATTTGAGAAAAATTGGCTATCTGCAATACTTTTAAGAGATAATTCGCATTTACTCATTTTGAGTAGGTGAGTAATCATCTACGGGTCTGAAACTTCACCATGTGAAAGCTCTCCCAAAAGTACATGAATGAGTTATTTGATAAAAATTGGGTATCCCCAATAGTTTTTGAGATAATTAGCATTTACTCATTTTGAGTAGGTGAGTAATTAGCTACGGGTCTGAAACTTCACTAAGTGAAAGCTCTTCCAAAAGTAGGTGAATGAGTTATTTGAGAAAAATTGGCTATCTGCAATACTTTTAGAGGTAATTCGCATTTACTCATTTTGAGTAGGTGAGCAATTAGCTATGGGTCTGAAACTTCACCAAGTGAAAGCTCTTTGGGATAGCTGCTCTGCAGAGATACCCTGAAGATCAAAAATTTCGTCGAAATCGCCCTATGTAGCACGGTTTTCGAAATATTAGCATTTTTGTGTTTTGCAATTTTTGCGCAAAAATTCGAAAATTCAAAATGGCCGCCATTTTTGGCAAGACAAATTTTTTTTGAAAATTGGCATGGCTACTCTGCGGAGATACCCTGTGGGTCAAAAATTTCGTCGAAATCGCTCTATCTAGCACGGTTTTCGAGATATAAGCATTTTTATGTTTTGCAATTTTGTGAAAAATTCGAAAATTCAAAATGGCCGCCATTTTTTGCGAGAACTTTTTTTTTTGAAAATTGGCATGGCTACTCTGCGGAGATACCCTGTGGGTCAAAAATTTCGTCGAAATCGCTCTATCTAGCAGGGCTTTCGAGATATAAGCATTTTTATGTTTTGCAATTTTTGCGAAAAATTCGAAAATTCAAAATGGCCACCATTTTTGGCGAGACAAAAGTTTTTTGAAAATTGGCATGGCTACTCTGCAGAAATACCCTGTGGGTCAAAAATTTCGTCGAAATCACTCTATCTAGCAGGGTTTTCGAGATATAAGCATTTTTATGTTTTGCAATTTTTGCGAAAAATTCGAAAATTCAAAATGGCCGGCATTTTTGACGAGACAAAATTTTTTTCAAAACTGGGATAACTACACTGCAGGGATATCCTGCGGATCAAAAATTTCGTCGAAATCGCTCCATCTAGCACGGTTTTTGAGATATAAGCATTTTTGTGTTTTACAATTTTTGCGAAAATTTCGAAAATTCAAAATGGCCGCCATTTTGGGCGAGACAAAAATTTTTTGAAAATTGGCATGGCTACTCTGCAGAGATACCCTGTGGGTCAAAAATTTCGTCGAAATCGCTCTATCTAGTACGGTTTTCGAGATATAAGCATTTTTATGTTTTGCAATTTTTGCGAAAAATTCGAAAATTCAAAATGGCCGGCAGTTTTGACGAGATAAAATTTTTTTCAAAATTGGGATAACTACACTGCAGAGATATCCTGCGGGTCAAAAATTTCGTCGAAATCGCTTCATCTAGCACGGTTTTTGAGATATAAGCATTTTTGTGTTTTACAATTTTTGCGAAAAGTTCGAAAATTCAAAATGGCCGCCATTTTTGGCGAGACAAAAGTTTTTTGAAAATTGGCATGGCTACTCTGCAGAAATACCCTGTGGGTCAAAAATTTCGTCGAAATCACTCTATCTAGCAGGGTTTTCGAGATATAAGCATTTTTATGTTTTGCAATTTTTGCGAAAAATTCGAAAATTCAAAATGGCCGCCATTTTTGGCGAGACAAATTTTTATTTTACAATAGACATGGCTACTCTGCAGAGATACCCTGTGGGTCAAAAATTTCGTCGAAATCACTCTATCTAGTACGGTTTTCGAGATATAAGCATTTTTATGTTTTGCAATTTTTGCGAAAAATTCGAAAATTCAAAATGGCCGGCATTTTTGACGAGACAAAATTTTTTTCAAAATTGGGATAACTACACTGCAGGGATATCCTGCGGGTCAAAAATTTCGTCGAAATCGCTCCATCTAGCACGGTTTTTGAGATATAAGCATTTTTGTGTTTTACAATTTTTGCGAAAATTTCGAAAATTCAAAATGGCCGCCATTTTGGGCGAGACAAAAACTTTTTGAAAATTGGCATGGCTACTCTGCAGAGATACCCTGTGGGTCAAAAATTTCGTCGAAATCGCTCTATCTAGTACGGTTTTCGAGATATAAGCATTTTTGTGTTTTGCAATTTTTGCGAAAAATTCGAAAATTCAAAATGGCCGGCATTTTTGACGAGACAAAATTTTTTTCAAAATTGGGATAACTACACTGCAGAGATATCCTGCGGGTCAAAAATTTCGTCGAAATCGCTCCATCTAGCACGGTTTTTGAGATATAAGCATTTTTGTGTTTTACAATTTTTGCGAAAAGTTCGAAAATTCAAAATGGCCGCCATTTTTGGCGAGACAAAAGTTTTTTGAAAATTGGCATGGCTACTCTGCAGAAATACCATGTGGGTCAAAAATTTCGTCGAAATCACTCTATCTAGCAGGGTTTTCGAGATATAAGCATTTTTATGTTTTACAATTTTTGCGAAAAATTCGAAAATTCAAAATGGCCGCCATTTTTGGCGAGACAAATTTTTATTTTAAAATAGACATGGCTACTCTGCAGAGATACCCTGTGGGTCAAAAATTTCGTCGAAATCGCTCTATCTAGTACGGTTTTCGAGATATAAGCATTTTTATGTTTTGCAATTTTTGCGAAAAATTCGAAAATTCAAAATGGCCGGCATTTTTGACGAGACAAAATTTTTTTCAAAATTGGGATAACTACACTGCAGAGATATCCTGCGGGTCAAAAATTTCGTCGAAATCGCTCCATCTAGCACGGTTTTTGAGATATAAGCATTTTTGTGTTTTACAATTTTTGCGAAAATTTCGAAAATTCAAAATGGCCGCCATTTTGGGCGAGACAAAAATTTTTTGAAAATTGGGAAAAGTACTCCGAAGAGATACCCTGTGGGTCAAAAATTTCGGCGAAATCGCTCTATCTAGCACGGTTTTCGAGATATAAGCATTTTTGTGTTTTCCTTATTTGGAAAATTCGTAATGATTAATTAATCATTAATTACTCGGCCATTTCTTAACCAATCAATGCCAAAATCTAATGATTTCCAGATTTTAATAGAATGAATGTATTTGCCAAGTTTCAGGTGAATTGATAAAATTCCTTTCAAGTTATCATCCGGACAAGCTTCCCCATTGAAAAAAGACATTTTTGGTCATGTGACCTCTCTGATTGGTTGAAATGTCACTGCAGCATATTCAAAAAAATTCCCCAAGGCTACTGCCTAAACCTGCCAAATTTGAAAAGAATCCGCCTAACGGTTAGAGAGTTATAAGGAAAACAAAATGCGGAGCCGGCGGAGCCTGAAGGTCTCCCATACACAAACAAGCGTCCCGCAAGGGACGCTTAATAACTAGACCTAGCACATTGGAGAACCGATGCAAATTGTATCCACCAGAAAGAAAACTCACCAAAGCCAATCAAGCATCACTTAACCTTGAAGGAGGAGCCCACAGTGAAATCTGACCACATCAAAAGATTCTTAGCCCCCCATGATTTCCAATGGGTTGGTGCAGTGTTGCTTCTAGGGCGAGTTTTCCGCGGGATCGCGCATAAATTCGCCTCCAAACGTGGATTTTCTTGGAGTCTGCGATGACCAAATTATATGAGAACGCACTGTACACAAGGCGATGCAGGAAATATATGAAGTGAAAAGACGAGAGATCTAGAAAATCGAAACACTGCACGGATCGAGAGTTTGTTGAGGTTTTGAATTTTCCGTTGAAACGTTCTTCAAATAATGCATGTTGACGATGTGGTTTCGTGATCGTTTATATATGTAAAAGAACTTAAATATATTATGTGCTACAGACAGTATTTAGACAAATTATACCCAACAAGCAATCAGTGCCCGTGAACGGGCTCTGTGTCAGCTGACTGTGTGTTTTGAGTTTCAGAGTAGAAGTGACAGAAGAAAAGGACACAAAAGTTGTGCCCTGGAAATGGTGTTCAGAAGGAAAGTAAGAAAGTAACTGTTAAGATGTAAAAAGTAAGTTAAAAATATATTTAAAGAAAATATTGCAAATGCAATATTTTTAATTTTACTATGTTATAGCTGACCCCCAAAATAGGTGAATAACATACTGAAACTAAATAATCTAAATGCAATAGTTTTCCAGTTATAAGTAATTTACTCAACAGTGATAACCTAAAAGTAGCTATTACTCAGCTATGCCATGAGCTACAGGTCTGACATTTTACTATGTTATAGCTGACCCAAAAGTAGCTGAATAACATATTTACACAAAATTCTCTAAATGCAATAGTTTTCAAGTTACAAGTGATTTTACTCATGATGGAAGTTACTGAAAAGTCCAAAAGTAGCTATTACTCACTTAGCTATTGAGATACACACCCAAATTACTCGCCATGTTGTAGCTATGAAAAAAGTAGCTGAATAACATATTTTAACAAAATGCTCTAAATGCAATACTTTTCAAGTTATAATTGATTTAGTGCATGATTTCATTAATTTTAATGCATTAAAAATTATTTTAAAAATTCATAAAAAAAACTAGAAAAATGTTTTCGCTAACAAAAACTAAGCATCCCAAAAGAGTTCACTGCAATATAATATACAGTAGAATAAGGATTTTGAAAATAAAAACATGCAGTCCTGAGAGAAGAAGTGAAAGTTAAGCAGACAGTGTGGAAGTTCATGCATGAACATGAAAGAAAAATTTAAGCTTTATTTTGTTTTCTATGGTCATAAATTGCGAAAACTTAATTGAATAAATGCTCTGGCTAAGAATGCATAAAGCATCAATACTTATAATAGGTCGAAAGTTACACCATCCGGGGATAGGGTCCGGGGATAAATCTGACCAGCTATCTAGACTCTTCACATAAGGTTTCCCAATACCTCTTAAAACATTTTAAAACTCTAAAAGCAAGAATAAAGGAGATAGGAGGCAAAAACACAAAATTGGAAATTTTAATTACTTAAATGTAGCTTTTATAAGCTACAAGCTTACCATGTGGGACTTAATGCTGATCTCGGGTTGCCACACCCGGGGCCAACGTCTTAGAAAAAAAGATCGTTCTTGTTAGCCACCGGATATACTGGTAGTTGTCGTCACGTGATAACTTCTGACCAATCGTCCTACTTTCTCGTTGAAATTTTTTAAACCTACCCCTCAGCTGTAAACAGCGGGGAGGCAGGGTGGGACTCTTCTAAGTCCCACATGGTAAGCTTGTAGCTTATAAAAGCTACATTTAAGTAATTAAAATTTCCAATTTTATTACGCTACAGTAGCTTACCATGTGGGACTTAATGCTGAATTCAACCGCCCGGTGGCGGGATTACAGCTGAGACTGGAAGGTATGCCATTTTTTTTTTTTTTTCCTAAGATTTTGAATTAAACGTATAGAATAGTGCCAGAAATACCAGTCTGAGTCCCATTTACAGTGCCCCGATCCCGAAGGCCGGGCCTGTAACGAGCCAAAAACCTAAGAAATTGAGAGACAGTGCTAAAACTGTCTAGATGTTTTATTGTAGGACGGAAGTGCAGCAGTGCTCACTCCGAGGTCTGAGGGTCCAAAAGGGCCCTTCACGTGTGACTGACCAACCCAGTGGTTGGGCATCTCATAAAATTTTTCACAACCTGAAAATGAGATTAATGACAACTAAATAAGTCCTTAATAGAAATTACTTGATAATTAAAGGATAAAATGACCTTACCCGTAACATCTTGAAGGTAAAGGAATACCTAGATCCTGGGAAAGACTCCTGAAGACTTGGTTGTAGCGGATGTGCCCCCCCCCCCCCCCCCCCCCCCCCCCCTTTTTTCTTTCCGAGGACAACTGGTCTGAGGGGAAGGATCTAGGACTTGTTGAGCAGCCACTACGGGTCCCAGGTACAAATTGTTGTCGGTGTCCGACCAAGTAAGGTCTTTTAGGTAAAAATTTGTAAATGTGTTGTGAGCTTTCCAGTGACAGGCTTGCATGATTTGGTCCACCGATACCCCACCGTAAAAGGCCTTAGAGGCCGCGAAGGCCCGGATGTCATGCGCTTTGACTTGGACCAAGTCCAAGGCTTGTTGATCTGCTTGTTTGTAACAAAGTAAAATGGTTTGTTTCAACCATGAAGAGAGTGTAGCGGGTCTGATGTCTGAGGTATGTCCTTTCTTAAGGGAGACGAAAAGGAGAGAACGAGACCCTCTGAGGTCTTTTGTTCGGTCCAAATAAAACCTCAGGGCCCGCACGGGACACAGGGTCCTGTCTTCTTTAAACTGTCTATCTACAATGGTAGTCAGAGCAGGGATAGTCACCGGAGAGACACTTTGAGAACCTTCTCTTGCTAGTTGGTTTTTGGCTATGAAGTCAGAAGAAGGGAACAAGGCAACCTTTTCCCATTGGCCTAGATTAGATACTTTGTTCGCGACCCAGGCATGGATTTCGCTGCGGCGCTTGCCGGAGGCCAAGGCTAGCAAGAAAGCAGTTTTTAAAGTGAGATGTTTGAGGTCTGTGTCTTTCATGGGCTCAAAAGGTGCTTTGGTGAGCTCGTTAAGGACAACAGAAAGGTTCCACTTGGGTAAGTTTCTGGAACTTTTAGGACGATCCCTGTGAAAACTGGAGAGTAACCTATGAAGGTCTGCATTGTGTGCAATATGTTGGGCCGTTGGGCCCAAAGTGTCAACGATTGCAGTCCTGTAACCATCAATGGTCGAGGGGCGCCTGTTAAGGTCTTGGTACAGGTACATGAAGAAATCTGAGATTTGTTTCACAGATGGAGTGGAGAAATCCACCGAATTTTCTCTGCACCATTTTTCAAATAGGGCCCACTTTGACTTGTAGATGGTCCTTGTTGATGACCGCTGAGGGGCAGCAATTCTCTCTGCCACCTCCACAGAGAAGCCTTGTTCTTGGAGTTGTCCGCTCCTAGACACCAGGCGTGGAGGTTCAGGTGCTGGGGGTTGTTGTGGAACACCAGCTTGTGGGACTGTTTGAGTAGGGTTGTTGACACTGGGAGTTGCAGTGGGATCTCTGTTGAGAGCTGCACTAGGTCCCAAAACCAGGGCATCCCTGGCCAGCCTGGGGCTATTATGATGATCAGGCACTGGCATTGCCTGATCTTTTGGATCACCTTGTGAAGGAGAGCCGTAGGAGGGTACGCATATGCTGTGAGGTTGGTCCAGTTTATGTTCAGAGCATCTATGTCCCAGGCCCTTGGGTCTGGGATAGGAGACACGTATAGAGGGAGTTTGTGGTTCAGGTGAGTGGCAAATAAGTCTACATGAGGTGTGAACCACTTCTGGCAGATCTGTTTGAAGACCTGTGGGTGCAGAGACCATTCGGTTGACTGCACTTGGTTGGACCTGGATAGCAGGTCGGCCATCACATTCAGGCACCCTGGAATGTGCCTGGCTTTCAATGTTATGTGATAGTGATGGCACCAGGTCATGATCTTCCACAGGAGAGCACACATCTCTGCCGAGTGTGTTCCTCCTTGTTTGTTGATGTAGGCTACCACTGTTGAGTTGTCCGTCGCAACCAACACTGTTTGATTCTGGCACTGGTCCTTGAAGTCTCGAAGGGCCAGGGAGACCGCCTTCAATTCTAGGACATTTATGTGAAGCCTTTTTTCCCGATCTGACCACAGACCCTTGGTAAAATTTTGGTCTAAGTGAGCGCCCCAACCTTCGTTTGAGGCGTCGGTAAAGAGTTGGATACTGTGGTCTTTGGGATGAAGGTCTGCACCTTTCATCACATTGGAGGGATTTTGCCACCAATCTAGGTGGGCTGCAATGGCTTCTGTCCAGGGAAGGAGGTTGTCCAGCGACTGAGGATATCTCCAGTGCTCCTTGAGGTGAAACTGAAAGGGCCTCATGTGAAGGCGTCCCTCCGGGACCATTTTCTCCGTTGAGGCTAGCAACCCAATTAGAGACATCAAACATCTTGCAGTCAAAACACGTTTTGACTTGAGTTGTAGGATCAAATCCTGAAGTTTGAGCCATCTCTCTTGAGTGGGTTTTACAAGGGCTGAATCTAGGTGGTATTCGTAGCCCACGAACGAGAACACCTGTGTAGGTTTCAGTTCTGATTTTTCCTGATTTATTATCCACCCCAAGGACTGAGTCAGTTCTACTACTGCCTGAGTGTTCACTTGGGCTTCCTCCTGAGACTGGGACCTGATCAGCCAGTCGTCCAGGTATTGGTGAATTCTGAGTCCTCTTGAGAGGACCATTAGTTTCACCTCCTTTACGATCATGGTAAAGACCTGGGGGGCTGTGGCTAGTCCGAATGGGAGGGAGGTGAACTGGAACACCTGAGCCTTGTAGCAAAACCTTAGGTATTTCCTTGAGCTTGGGTGGATGGGGATATGCAGGTAGGCGTCCGACAGGTCTATCGACGCTACCCACTCCCCTGGAATCAGGGAGGTCCTGATGGACTCTGGAGTTTCCATTTTGAACTTTTCTACGTGTAGAAAAGTGTTGAGCCTGCTTAAGTCTATGACTGGCCTCCACCTTTGGTGAGGCTTGGGTACTAGGAACAGGCGACTGTAAAACCCGAGAGATTTTACATTGTCTACCCTTTCGATAGCGTTCTTTGACAGGAGGGACTGGATACAAGTAGCCAAGGCTTGGTCTTTTTGTTGGGCCTTGTACTCTGACAGAATCAGAGGAAATCTGATCAAGTTTGGCTTTGAACGGAATGGCAGAACGTAGCCATTGGTGATAATGTTTAACACGTTTTGAGAACATTTGTTTGTGAGCCAGTCTCTCCTGAAAGAACGGAGGCGACCTCCTACTGGTGGACTGAGTGAGGCTTTGGAGGAGTCATTGGGGAGGGGGGTTTCCACGCCCCCTTCCTCTATTGTGGGGTCGAAAACGACCCCTGAAGCCTCTGAAGTTGGATTTTCCTCTTCCCGAGGGAAAGGACTGGTTACTGCTTTGAGAGGTATTGCCCCCATAGGGGCGTTTCCTGTAGGAGCCTCTTTTCTTGTGGGGACCACGAAAGGGCTTATTCTGGTAGGGTGCAAAACCCTGAGAATCTTTTGAGGTGCCTTTTTTGAGAAGGAAGTCCTCACCTTCCTTCACTAATTGAGACTCGAACAAGGAAGGGCCCCAAAAGGACGAGTTCCTGAGTTCTTGACGTCTCGTTTCTCCTAATTGTGGATGTAATAGAGTCATTTTGGCTTCGCGCCTGAGCAAGCCGGTATTAGCCATAGAGTATAATTCCCTCTGCAAAATATGGGCTAGAGATTTGCTGAGACAAGTGAGGGCCCTGTGTTGAACAAGTACTGTCTTGTTCCAAAAATCTAAGTAGTCAGCTACTTCCTCATATCCGCGCTTTGCCGCTTTCTCAGGATTGGCACCTTTCTGAATCTGAGACTTTATCTTCTTGACCGTAGACTTGATGCTATGTTGGCATTTTTCCAATGAAGCATTGCAAGAAGAGGAGGTTTTGGCAAATGCAGCGGTGAAGTTGAGGGTAGAAATGTTTTGTCTAGCCTGAAGTTCTAGCTCCTTGAGAACTGGCAGGGGAACTCTGGCTACTGGGGGCCCAGAAGGTCTAGGAGTAATACAGATCTTAGCAAAGTCCGTATTCAACTCCTGAATTTTGTCCTGAAAAGTTGGTTGTCCCACCTTGTACCACTTTGAAGTTGAGGGAGGAGGCCTGACATATTTTCCCTCAGATAAGTTGGCAGCCTTAAAGTCATGTTGGAATTTATCAAAGGCGTCCTTGATAACTGAGCTAAGTGGAAGAATAGAGGAGGGACCTCTAGGTCTGAGCTCTTGACGGCCTTTTTCATCATCCAGACCCAACACTGAGGTGGACGACCTGGGCATAGATTCCCTGGGGTCAGGGAGAGACAAAATACGCCTGAAGGTGTCCACTTCTTCAGAGTATTGTGAGGGCATGTCAGACAAAGCTACTTCCCTATAATAAGGGGGGTCTGGATCATGTTGTGGTAGGTCTTGATCAGAAGCTACTCCTGAGGGCTGAGCCCTAGAGGGCTTAGAAGACCTGTGTCTGGTTTCAGGGGAGTGCTCCTCCTCTGAGGTAAATGACACGTATCTAGATCTTGATTTATGTTTGCTCTTGTCAGAGTGTTTTTTGGATCTAGAAGAAGGGATCCGAGGTTCATCGGAATCCTCATTTAGTTGGTCCGAGGCAGAGCTCGGGTCAACTGGCTGCCTATGGCTTTGCTTTTTGTGAGAGTACGAGACCTCTTCGGGGTGACCTTCAGAGGGGGCAACGTACTGATCCGAGGAAGGTTGAGCAGATACTAAACGCGGAGGAAGTGCTGGACCGAAGTCCACATCCATATCCTCGCTTGGGATGTTAGTACCAGATCTCGGAGGGGGCAAATCCAGAGGGGCAGCAGTACTACTGGACAAGCCAGGTTTTGAAGCAGGAAGAGAAGACTCTACCTCGACTTTCTGTTTTGCAGCCAACTCCTCTCGGAGTGACTGAAAAGCTTCCAACATGGATGCCTGGAAGGTACCCATTTGCTGCTGTAAATGTATATTTAAGGAATCACCGAGTGATTTCTCTAGGTTTTTCTGGATTTTATTTTGCAAAGCCGTACCAGGGGTGGGTGGAATAGTCTTAGCTGGCGTTTTCAAGGACAGGGAACTGAAGGCAAGAGGTTGTGGACGGGGGGGGGGTGAAGTAAAAAGGCTATCAGCAGCACACTCGAGGTCTGCATTGGACCCAGTGAAGGAGTCCCCGTCGCCTTCACCCAAAAGATCTAGTTCATCTTTGGAACTAGTTGTCGCTTTCTGCTTTTTCAAATACCGTTTCCGGTTTTGGATTTTCTGTAGTTGCTTATCTGTGAAAGACGTGCAAATTTCACAAGGGGTTTCAAAGGTGACACAGGGGTCATCTCCCTTGCCAGCCTCACTACAGGTAGGGCAGAAATTATGTGTATCAAAGCTAAAGCAGAAATGGCGGCATTTCTGCGCTCTCGGTTTGTCTTTATTTGCTTGATGAGACGACATTTTATACGCAATAAAAGACGTACAATGTACTTGCCTGAACCGAGGAAAACTCAAAACACGCGACTGAAAACAAAATACTTATCCTGTGAAAATTAAAATTTTACAGAATGATCTATGATATATATTACAAGAAATATGCAAATATTAGCCTCCAACAATAAGTAAAGTCTGAGAAATAAATGAAAATGTCTGTATATTTACAAACTGCTACCAGTCAATCGTGGCCAACGAGAAAGTAGGACGATTGGTCAGAAGTTATCACGTGACGACAACTACCAGTATATCCGGTGGCTAACAAGAACGATCTTTTTTTCTAAGACGTTGGCCCCGGGTGTGGCAACCCGAGATCAGCATTAAGTCCCACATGGTAAGCTATTGTAGCGTAATAAAATCGGCTATTTTATGACCTCAGTTTGACCCATAAGGGGGGAGGGGGGGTCCGGGGGTAAATCTGACCAGCTATCTAGACTCTTCACATATGGTTCCCAATACCTCTTAATACATTCTAAAGCTCTAAATGCAAGAATAAAGGAGATAAAAGGCAAAAACACATAATCGGCTATTTTATAACCCCAGTTTGACCCATAAGGGGGGATCCGGGGTAAATCTGACCAGCTACCTAGACTCTTCACACAAGGTTTCCCAATACCTCTTAATACATTCTAAACTCTAAAAGCAAGAATAAAGGAGATATAAGGCAAAAACACAAAATCCGCTATTTTATGACCCCCAGTTTGACCCATAAGGGGGGTCCGTGGGTAAATCTGACCAGCTATCTAGACTCTTCACATATGGTTTCCCAATACCTCTTAATACATTCTAAAGCTGTAAAAGCAAGAATAAAGGGGATAAAAGGCCAAAACACAAAATCGACTATTTTATGACCCCAGTTTGACCCATAAGGGGGGATGCGGGGGTAAATCTGACCGGCTATCTAGACTCATCACATAAGGTTTCCCAATACCTCTTAATACATTCTAAAACTGTAAAAGCAAGAATAAAGGAGATATAAGGCAAAAACACAAAATTGGCTATTTTATGACACCAGTTTGACCCATAAGGGGGGGGGGGGGTCCGGGGGTAAATCTGACCAGCTATCTAGACTCTTCACATATGGTTTCCCAATACCTCTTAATACATTCTAAAGCTCTAAAAGCAAGAATAAAGGAGATAAAAGGCAAAAACACAAAATCGGCTATTTTATGACTCCAGTTTGACCCATAAGGGAGGGTCTGGGGGTAAATATGACCAGCTATCTAGACTCTTCACATATGATTTCCCAATACCTCTTAATACATTGTCAAGCTCTAGAAGCAAGAATAAAGGAGATATAAGGGGAAAAGATGAAATTGGCTATTTTATGACCCCAGTTTGACCCCTACAGGGAGGTCGGGGGGGAAATTTGACTTGCTTTCTAGACTCTCCACATATGGTTTCCTACTACCTCCCAATACATTTTATGGCTCTAAATGCAATACTTAAGAAGATAATAGGGGGTTCACGTGAATTTTAAGCTTTCTGATTGGAAAATCACTCATAAATCGGTCAATTTTCATCGGATTGCTCCCAAAATCTAATCAGCTCACGTTTTTGATAGTATAAACATGTGTATGAAGTTACAAGCCTCTGCGGTCAGTAGATTTTCCTGAACTGCGATGATGGGAGGGTGTACCCGAAAAAACTATTTTTTAATCATGTGACCTTGATAAAGATGAAAGGTCAAATTTAAGCATGTGGAAAAATTTTCCCACGCCTAAGGTATATAACTGCCAAATATGGTTTAAAAGCTTTCAATAATAAGGGAGATATTCAAGGGAGACCATAATGCGGCGGCGAGGAATCTGACGCGAAACCAAATAAGCGCCCTTTCAGGTACGCTTAATAATTAAGAAAGATCCAGGTCTGATACTCACACAAGGGAATCTACTTGTGGTCTAGTACATATATGCAAGATATGAGAGAAATCCCTGCAATAGTCACTGAGAAAATTGTGATAAAGTGTTGAAATTTTCACACTTTTGGTGGGGGTACCTCCCTTGTAATGGCTCTAGCAAACAGACAAATAGACAGATTTGCATCCCTTGAACAAATTTTCATCCTCGATAGATAAGGTATCTTTTAAAAAAAAACAGCATGTCTCTAGGCCTTGTAGTTTTGGAGGAGAAGTTGTTCACGCAGACGCCAACGCCGCAGAGTGACGACATAAAAACATGAAATTAAGCTTAAAGTGGATGGTTATATGAAACATGGCAACAAGAAAAATGAAACTGACAGGAAACTGGATTTTTCCACAACAGTAGAGTCAAGCCGGTGATGACCCTACGTATCTGTGGGGGTTTCCCAACAATGTATGTGTAGAAAATATTTTACTTGAAGATCAAAATTCACGGAAAACTGATTAATATTAATGAGGTCACAGATTTTCATAATGATTTCTTAACAATATTTTCTGCTTAAGATCAAATACTAGAAGGACCACAGAGCTCATGAATATTCATATACGTGTAGAAAATATTGACCATTTCATGGGATTTTTTAACAATATTTTACTTGAAGAATTTGTGGCCTACTCATTAATATTCATGAGGTCACGGTATTTTGTGGGGTTTTCCAACGTATTCGTACGAATTGATGGTATAATGACTGAATTTGTGATGCCGTGACTTTAGACAAAAACTTAAAACCACAATGCCATGACAGGAGTCACTTTGATGAAAATAACCATTTTCAATATTTTTTTTTAAATTCTATCACTTGGCTTGAAGTTTATTTTTATTTGGCAAGACAGTCACCTGACATTTACTTTTGTACCTAACTGTATATAATGGCATTCTACCAGTGAACGCCAGCCTACCAGTGAACGCTCACCTTATATTTCTTCAATACAATAGAGGTCAAGGACAAATGCTTCTGTATGTAAACTAAATGACTCTTCACTGGCATAAAATGACCAATAATCGATGTAATTTGTCAAAATACATAGCTTTAAAGCAAATACTAGAAGAATGTTTTTGCTGACAAAAACGAAGCAGCCCTGATGAAAAAGAAGTCACCCATAAAAGATGTCAACATATGCATCATAAGCAATAGAAACTGTGAACTTTATTGCATTGTGTATGTTACTTGTCCCTATTTTCATCTTTAATGAGTGCGCACAATTAAAGTGAGGTCAGCTGAACAATACAATAGCTGGAGATTAAAAATTCCATAATTTCGCTGCAAGATGGCCATAACTTTAAGGTTACCATAAAATAAGAATGTCCCCTTTCTTATCCTTTATAAGTGCATAAAGTTTAGCTCAGGTCAGTTGAACAATAAGATAACTGGAAGCTGAAACTCCTTTTTCACTGTAAGGTGACCATAACTTCATTCATACTGCGACTTTAAGGTGACCATAATATGAGAATGTCCCTTCAATATCAATATATGTTAGATATGGAAAAAGAAAGGAGCCAGATGGCTTTATTCAAATGTTATGACTTTAGGGGGGCCAAAATTATATTAACAGTTTAAGGTCACCTTAAAGTCAGGATAACCCTTTGGTTTGCGATCCTTTATAAGTGTGCAAAGTTTAACTGAGGTCAGTCGAACAATAAGATACTTGGAGGCTGAAAACCCCCTTATTTCACTTTAAGGTGGCTACAACTCCATTCATACTGAGAGTTTAAGGTGACCATAAGTATTATTTTTATCTAGTTTAATACCAGTAATAATTTCAATATAAAAAAATGGAAAAAGAAAGGAGCCAGAGCATTTTATTCCAATTTGATGACTTTAAGCAGGCCATATGTCCATTAACATTTTGAGTTTAAGGTCACCATAAAGTCAGGATATTCCTTTGGCAAATCTTAATATATGTGCCAAGTTTGATTGAAAAAAGTGAAAAACTAAGTGAACTGGAGGGCTAAAACCCCTTTTTTTGACATTAAGGTGACCTTAAAATTGCAGATACAGGGCTAAAACTTCGGCATGTGAAAGATTATCAAAAAGTAGCTGAATAAGTTATTCCAACAAAACGCCGAAATCCTGACCATTTTTGAGATACAGACCAAGTACCCATTTTTTAAAAATTTACGAAAATAAAACGCCTCCCATTCAGGCATCTATGGTCCGATTGATGAGAAAATCCTTTCCGACCTTGGAAATTTGGTCTAGAATGTACCTGATAAATTTTATAGCACAGGTGTGTGTGGTTTTTTCCGAAACGCGATGACGAGGTGTTTTGGAGTTATGCTTAAGGTTACCTTAAGTAAAGATTAAGGTCTGCGCAAAGTATCTCAAAACTTTTTCCCGCCCCTATAGTTTTAAAGAAAGATAAGAAGGAAAGAAAAATTTGAAAGGCTAAGAAGTTATTCAAGGGAGACCATAATCCGGCGGCGGCGGTGATCAGTCGAACTTCGGTGAAAACAAATAAGCGTCCCTCACGGGCCGCTTAATTATCAGACGTACAACTGCCAATTATACCATATCTATCAATTAGTATTCTGGTACAGTTACATTATAATCAAAGCCTGTTAACAGAATTTAAAATATTATTTATTTACACTGTAATTAATTTGAAAGTATTAGCTAAAAGGTGGGTGTTCAATGGTAGATAACCACTACTTATTGGGTAGCCAAGTGGCCTTGATCACTAATTAATATAAGTCCACTGTTAAAACTGTCTAAATAAACTGAAAAAATATTTTTCATTAGTTTTAACTTTATCATAAAGTCATCCCCCAGAATTTTTAGCCCCTCCCCCACATTTTGTGTAGTGGTGGGGGATCGCCCCCACTTTTTGAAATTCCTAGAATCAACACTGTGGTGTGACATTACAAACCTCTTGGAACACGAATAAGCGAGTTATAAGCACTTTTTAGTTTTGGCTATCCTCATTTGACCTTGAAAGAGGGGCCAAAGGTCAAATCTGATCATATCAAAAGATTCCTAGCGCATTCACCAAGAAAAAGCGATTTATAAGCACTTTTAGATTTTGCTATCCTCGCTTGACCTCGAAGGAAGGGCCTAATGTCAAATCTGACGACATCAAAAGATTCCGAGCCCATGATTTCCTATAGGTTGGTTTCACATTGCAAACCTCTAGGACCAATAATAAGAAAGCTATAAGCACTTTTAAGTTTGGGTATCCTTGTTTGATCTTGAAGGAGGGGTCCAAAGTCAAATCTGACCACATAAAAAGATTCCCAGCCCATGATTTCCTAAAAGTTGGTTTCACATTGCAAAACCTCTAGGACCAATAATAAGTGAGTTATAAGCACTTTTAGGTTTGGCTATCCTCATTTAACCTTGAAGGAGGGATCCAAGGTCAAATCTGACCACACCAGAAGATTCCCAGCCCATGATTTCCCATATATTGGTTTACCATCCCAAACCTGTATGACCAATAATAAGCGAGTTATAAGCAATTTTAAGTTTGGCTATCCAAGTTTGACCTTGAAGGAGGGGTCCAAGGTGAAATCTGACCATCCCAAAAGATTCCCAGCCCATGATTTCCTATAGGTTGGTTTACCATCCCAAACCTCTAGGACCAATAATAAGTGAGTTATAAGCACTTTTAAGTTTGGCTATCCTCGTTTGACCTTGAAGGAGGGGTCCAAGGTCAAATCTGACCATACCAAAAGATTCTCAGTCCATGATGTCCTATAAGTGGGTTTACCATCCCAAATCTGTATGACCAATAATAAGCGAGTTATAAGCACTTCTAAGTTTGGCTATCCTCGTTTGACCTTGAAGGAGGGGTCCAAGGTCAAATCTGACCATCCCAAAAGATTCCCAGCCCATGATTTCCTATAGGTTGGTTTACCATCCCAAACCTCTAGGACCAATAATAAGTGAGTTATAAGCACTTTTAAGTTTGGCTATCCTTGTTTGACCTTGAAGGAGGGGTCCAAGGTCAAATCTGACCATACCAAAAGATTCTCAGCTCATGATGTCCTATAAGTGGGTTTACCATCCCAAATCTGTACGACCAATAATAAGCGAGTTATAAGCACTTTTAAGTTTGGCTATCCTCGTTTGACCTTGAAGGAGGGGTCCAAGGTCAAATCTGACCATCCCAAAAGATTCCCAGCCCATGATTTCCTATAGGTTGGTTTACCATCCCAAACCTCTAGGACCAATAATAAGGGAGATATAAGCACTTTTCATGACTGACAAAAAAATGTCCGTGGTGGCCATCTTGTTTTTTAAAATACGGCCAAAAATATGTCCAGTCAAGATTTTGTAATGCAGAACATATTCTGCGAATTTGAGATCTCTACCTATAATACCCTTTGCTCCAGAGGGCCCTATAATACCCTTTGCTTTAAGTCGAATAATCATCCCTGGCGGCCATGTTGTTTTTCAAAATGAGGCCAAAATATTCCCAGGCAAGATTTTATGGTTATGAATATATCCTGGAAATTTGAGAAGGCTAGCTATAATATTTTTTTTGTTACAGTGGTAACAGCCATTAATAAACGAGGTATATGGCCTCACAGTCCTATATAGGCATATATATGCAGTAAAAGCTACCATTTCGAGTCATTTTAGCAGGCCTAAGGTGATCTTGGAAACAATAGCCAAGGTCAACAAACTGGATGCTGGTACTCCATCATTTACTCAACCTCCAAAGCCATTTTCAATAGTTTCAATGCAATATAATCAGCATTAAGCATGAAAATATCTCCAAAAAGGCCAAAAAATGGTCACGGTGAGGTACTTTGGCAGTCTGTGGATGACCTTCAATGAAGGGCTTCAATGTCAAATTTCTGCATGCTAACAGAGGACATATATATGTATTACCGTAGCCGTGCTCTGTAACGCTCATGCTTTTGAAAGCGCCCATCCACAATCCTACGTTATCGCTCATAAATTGCTAATATGTCGTTTCGAGGTAAACTGTCTCCATATAAACCCAATAGTTGGTGAAATGTGATTAGTTTATGTCAATTTTGAACAAAATTTTACTTATTTTAGCAGTTATGACTTTTATTGCATTGAGATTTGTTTACCAACCGCATATTTTACTTCCAGTCGGTGTGTGCTAAAACACGGTTTCCCTAAATTCGGGTTATTTTTTTCAAAACACCCGACTAGTTTTCATTGTCGTAAACGCCCATCCCCAACTTTTGCAAATATTTGGTCACACTGCCCATAGGCGTTATAGAGCGCAGCACTGGTATGTATATCACCCGTAGGATGATCTAACATTCTCTATATGAGAACTGGACCAAAATGTGAAAAATGGCAAAATCTGAACTTTAAGAGGCCACCAGTGACCTTGAAATTGAAGGTCAAGGTCACAAAACAATAGCATTCGTGGCACTGCCCATATATACCCACACACCAAATTTGAAAGGTCTAACTAAAATATTTTTCAAGTTATCATGTCCGAAAGGAAATCTGCGGCGGTGTGACTGTACTGAATCCTAAGTATCCATGACTTGCATGCGGGGATACAAATACAGAGACCATAATATTTACTCAAGCAGACTGGTGCCTAGATTTTGATATGAGGAAAGTGCTTGCTATTTTTTTATCTATATACTGTAATTTCTGGGAAAATCTGATGAAAAAAAGTAAAAGAAGAAAAATTGCTTTTGATAATATGATAAAGGTCAAATTCATACCAGTCTTTTAGATTATAACTGCCAAAAATCATTTAAACAGGCCTTATATTAAGGGAGATATTTAACTTTGAAAATACTGCAGAGCCGGGGGTGTAAGCTATCTCAAAACATTAGGCAAAACCAATAAGCATCCCCTTTTCAAGGGACGCTTAATTATTTATAGTTTAGACATGTTTGTTGTGAATAAAAATAGTAGTATTAATCCAACTTTTCAATATTTTAATTTTGATGGACCAAATATTGAACCCTATATTGAGCTTTAACTCTATTGATTCATATGCTGCGAATAAACATTGAAAAGAAGCTGGATATGCACAAGTGATGTTTTTTGCATTTAACATTTCTCTTTCTAAAACTATTTACAGTCCACAAATTTATTTACAGACTGCTGGGTTGTGCAACAATATGACTGAAACAATGAAGAAAAGCATACTTCTCATAAATATGGAGATCTGTTGCATTTTCTTGGGTCACTGGTGAGGGGCTTAGGGTGTACACTGGGATATTTTCAAAATGCTCGGTGGGTATGTGCATCTGCAAATAGGCAAAGAACTGTCCTGTAATACAACTCATACAGTCTAAAAAAACTGTTGCAGCAGTGTTAAATATTTTAAAGATTAAAAAATTCCCTCAATTAGGCATTAAAATTATCAATTCATTTCATGTTGTACTTTACCTTTTTAAAACTTAATTTAGAATGGTGAGACTTTTTTGTCTTTGACTATGTTTGGCTTAGACCAAACAAAAGCTTTTTGTTTCAAGGACAAAAATAGTAGAAATTGATATGAAATAAAATATTTATAAAGCAGTCTTTGACAAGCTGCAGTAAATCTGTTTTAAAGTACAATCAATTGTATTCATGTTATTGGAAATATGTATAAACAGGGAAATTGGATACTCCATGTTAATTTTGATGAATACACCTACTTCCCTATTACGGTAAGAAAAATACACTTATTCTCTAAAATGTTCAGGGAATTCATGATTTCACTAAAGAATTCAAATGGCACTATCAAAAATTTTCTGAACCAAAGTTAATAAAATTAAAAAGCTGTAAATTATGCATGTTACAGCATGAAGTTGTATATATTTTAATATTTAATTATATATAAAACCACATCATAGTTCTATAACTTCTATAGTCATACTGAAATTGCATTACAATTTTTGCCCTTTTGATTACAACAGCATCCCCTCTCTTACCTTGCTCACGCATCTTGAACACACATTTCTCTGACAAAATTTACACTTGGTTGACCAAGGTCCAAACAAGGAGAATTTGGTCTTCAAACACGTGAAGCAAACCTAGAAAAATACAAACAAGAACTCTAACTGCAGCTGCAAGGATTGCAACAATATTACACTACAATCAATTATAACAGACATTTCACTTTTGTTAATAACACCAAAAATAACTTTGGCATTGTAAAGTTTGTCTTGGTGGAATCCAAGTACATCTAATTAATCTCTGATAAAGAAACTTATAATTTCCAAACATAGCAGTGTCATGATCAAGACATGAAGACAGTTGGCAATAGTTTACATGACTTGTACATAAGACACTGGTAATATAAATTTGAATAGACACATAGCTTTCATATTTCATAATTTTATATTAGCTGAAAAAAAAGTCAGTTCAAAACAAATTAGAGGTAATGTTCCTGTATTTTACTTAGTAATACTAATTTTGAACTATGCCTACTGGTGTATATTTTTAGTGCATAAATTTCTGGCCGTGGGTTAAATCAGAACACACACCTTTCCCTTGGCAACTTGTTCATGTAGCTCTTTGTGTACAAGCAGAGACTCAAGCTCTGATTTGGTGAGAACGTTTCTGATGTGCATCACTTCCTCCACTGTGAGGGACAGGCATTCTAGTGAGGCCTGTAGGGAGCGCTGTGGACATAGTGAGGTGAATACATAGAGTCTTACATTAACAGCATGATGTCAACATTATCTAAACCAATCTATTTATTGAAGAATATTTCCTAAATAATAGTAGACCTATGGCCTCTTTTATTGAACATGTCGTGAGATGAATATTGTGTTCTGATACCAGAAATACAAGTTTGGAAGATATGAAACAATTTCATATAATTGGATAATTTGCAAAATAGAATGTTAGATCACAGAATTTCTACTGTAATAGTTTTTGCTATTGTTTTACACTGAAAATGAAGCCTCTGCAAAGAATGCATGGATTGTCTATGGATTGGAATACCCATGCCAAATATCAGGGACAGTGACCATGGAATCCAAGATTCTTGTAAATACTCATTGTTTTACATTTGAAAACAGCAAGGCCATTGCTTACATGGGGAGTAAGTTTATGCCAAACATTCAAAAGAGTTAAAAATGGTAGGGACTCAAAACGTGGTTTTTTGTGCTCAACTGTTTTATACTGATGGGGATCTATCTAGTGACTTCATTTTGACTCGATTACTGAATATGTACAATATTACCTCTAAAATCTAAACTTACTTAATTTTATATCCACATATTTGATTAAATGAATGCAAGTCTACCTTCACAAAAAATATTTGGCATTTCCTTTTTAACTCTAAAACAAACTTGTGTTAAATGAAACTTTTTAAAATCCCACATACAAACCACAGCATGTTCAGAAGTCCCTATTCCAAAGCACTTTGAAATTCTAATATATTTATAACTTCTTTTCAACATTATTTTAAAAAGGTTTATGATAATATTTGAATTAAAATTCTTTATGTTAAAATTTTCTACATTTTTTTTGTTGATAATAATGGAATATTATCGAACTGCATTAACCTTTGGATGACTGTGACCCATATTTCATACTAATAGTTAACTAGAAATCTGTTGCGGTTTAAGTTACATAGAGCATAAAAGGGTATAAATTTTACTCAATTGAGAAAACCTTAATCATCAGGAAAAAAAATATATTCATTTTTAAGTGCGACATTTTTTGAAGAAACAACTAAATATTTCATGCAAAATTTATGTTGATAAATCAAAAGACAATGAAAACAATATAGAAGAGCCACATGCTAAATTACATATCATATATACATTGAACATTTGGTGAAACAAAATATTACAAGACTATTGACAAAAAAGCTGTGCATGATAGGAACAGTTATGCTAATGACACATTCATAAATTCAATGGGCACAAATTTTGTATTACATGTACACATATAAAGACAATAATCAAGGGAAAATAATTTTTCAACTGACTAAATAGTAAATAGTATTCCTGTGTGTCTTTTGGGGAAAAACTGTGTCTCTAAGTCATCACTTTAACACCAAACTTGTGTTACTGAATAAGATGTTAATTACAAAAGCCAAACAGTGCCAAAATTATTGTTATTTTTACACAAAGATAAACACAATATATTAATGTGTAAAACTGCTCTCACACAGCAAATTACAAAAGCAAATTCCAATTAAACAAAACAATCCATAAAACATGAACACAATACTTTCACATTTTACAGACTTTTACACTCAACAAATGAACCAATAAATGATAAAACTAAATGGTGCAATGCAAATGGTGGACCTTCTTCACCATTTACTGCAGTATTAACTTTAAAATATGCCAACATCAACAAACTATAACCTACTGGTGATTATTTGCTCTTTGGATCTATCAATGAATACCCAACAAACATTTTATCGTAAATTTTCCACACAATTACTATAGTTGGTCACTACGTTGAGGCTTGATAATTCAAATAAAACAAGTTTGAAATGAAATGCCCCAGCGAAAATGTCTCGACAGTTTTAATAGCATATGTAAAACATGGTTCTGGACTTTGGGAGCTACCTTTTCAGGTAGTTCAATAGTCAGGGAAGTCTCTTTTTTACCTAGATTGCTGGCTAACTATCTGGTAAATTCTTGGCAAAATTTTTATACAGAATAATTTTGATTATTATAACATGACAGAAAATAGGAAATTCATTTCCTTTTTTTTCCATTTTTGGAAAAAATGTACATAAGGTATAAACTAAAACAATGAAAAAGTACAAAACCTGATAAATAATTTAGGAGACATTTAAATTGCCAGTTTTGTGAACGTCTTGTTTTCATGAACTTACACATTTGGGTTTAAAGTCACTTGCACAACATTATATACAGGCCATGTCACAAGAGGCAGTTTTACAAGGAAAGTAATTTGCATACTGACCAAACTGCTTTTGGTAAAACAATGGGCATCAGCAGTAACAGCCAATTTACTCAAGTCTAGAGCTTATATTTCAACCTATAACCTATGAGATTAGCCACTACACCACTGGGTGACCAAGTCGAATCTATCGTCCACCAGCCTTGAGTAAACAGGCATTCATTGGTACATCCAAGTTCTCACTGGCACATGTCTATGACTACTACCAATGATAAAAAAACAATGTGCAAACTTAAAAACAATGACAGTCCTACTTTCTTCATATGTATATGTGGTTGACAGAAACTCCAATCTGAATAAATTTAAAATTCTATTGACAGAAGCTCCAATTGGAGTCAACAGACTTAAAAGAAATACCAACTGGTTTGCTGCTGACCAAAATTCAAGTTTCCACAAAACCCTAAAGTTTTTTACTAATGAATGAAAAATATTAATGCTCAAAAACAATTGCTTTGAGTAAAGTTTCTGTCACCATAATTTCTAATCTAGTCTTACTGGAGTAAACTGTCATGACATACATAGTTATACTCACTGGGGTAGAAATACTAGTGCCTGAGGAGGACAATGAATCGGGCGACTCATTACTGGCCTTAGGCTCCTCAGTAAGAGTCAGGGGCCTTAGACGTCTCTCGATGGAAGGAGGGAGTTTACGAAGCAGGGACTCTCCTCTCTGTAAGAGTGAGCTGCGAGGCCCAGAGGCCCCTCTGCCATTGACACTACTACCCACTGCTGGCACCAGGCTGGGCTTAATGGGCGGGGCTTTGCTATAGGTGGGGGACTCGCAAACAGCGATGCTATTCCTGTGGTGTTGATGATGCTGTGGTGATGTGTTAGCGGTGGAACCGATACTGCTGCTACTAGTGGAGCTATTAGACCTATTGGTCCTGCCTTGATGTGGTTGATGTTGTAGTACTAGAAAATGAAAGCCAAAAGAAGAACTCTAATGTTATAATTAAGTAAATAACAACTGCACATTACTACAACAACTCAAAAGCTTGTGTTACTCGAGGTGATACTGGTATATTTAATTAATATGATTAAACCTCTGTGATCCAAAACATTTCCATGTGATATACATTATACAAGTATTATAACAACTCATTCACCTATCTTCTTACCTTTAATTATTTTCTTTTAAGTCAGGAAGAGTTCAGAGTTTGACAATGTCATATTTTGTAGGACATTATGTATATTAGCCATAACCATAGCCAAATCTTGTGGATAATTTGTAGATTCTGTTGTTCTGTAATTGATAAATTTATGACAGCTTTTTCCTTCCTCGCCAAACATAATCTTACATGTCCATGTGTGTGTGTTTGGATAATAGAGGTTCTCCTATTTCTACCACAACATTAAATTGCTGTTCTAATACATTTTCTGTCATCCTGCTAAACATGACAACTGTACAAGGGTTCATTTAGCGGCATCCTTTCAGAACAAATCACTATATACACATTGGTTGACACACAGAGAGAACATGATGCACTCACAAGCTATATCAATGAATACTGCAGCAAAACCAATGAAAAATTTGGAACACACCTTTGGAAGTGGGAAATATATAACAATTATATGGAAATTTGTCATATTTTGTCATCCACAGCAGCCTACCCAAGAACAACATGACAGGTGATAAACAAAGACTAGCAAAAAAAACACCAAATATTCGTTTATTGCCAAATTTGGGATGGAATGGAGTCACATGGTCTACCCTGGCTATATATCTGTTTGCCTTCTTGGTGGTTCAGTCACATTAATGTTGGAATTTCAGCCGAACTTCATACTATAACAATAATTTTTCAACACGGAAGCAGGCAGATTCATGAAGGTAATTGTACAAAGATCTACTGTCAACGACTGATATGGACTGTAATAAGACAACTGATGACCTATGAAGATCAATCAATGGTTATTCTGCTTCTCATGAAGATAGTACCGTGGCTTGTATACTTGTTGTCACCCACAGTGATACACGTCAGATTTTTTTAGATTATCATACAGATTATGACAACCGATGGGAAGACAGATGATAATATTACTACAGATGTGCTACAGGCTTGATGGGTTCACTATGGAATGCGAAGTCAAAACAATGATAAACAAAGACAGAAATCAGAGTGACGACTGACCAGAAACACTTTATTAATTTGCTGTGCTACAAAGATAGGTGGCAAACAATGGAGATGAAAGAAACACTTGCCAAGGTGGGTATAGGGCTTTAGCAGAAGATGTTCCTTTCTTTTTCCCAGTTTCACTCTAGGGCTTTTCAGAAGTAAGCATGGTAACACTGGTATACATCTTTCTGGTCCAAACAATTGGTCAAACAGATATCAAGTACAAATGTCCAACCAATACCTAAAGTAATTTCAACACAATTTTTTTTTTCTTGTGGGAAAAATCATTTATATCCAGAAAAAAATTCTTATGGAATATAAACTTAAATACTCGTTTGTTTCTCTTTCCAAACTGAACCCCTGGCATTCTTATTTACATTAGAATATTGGAAGATTGGGTTAGTTAGAAAGTGTAATTTTTTCAAACTTAGTCAATTTTAAGCTCATGAAGATTTTTGTTATAACAGGGTGTGACCATCAACACAACTTAAAAATAAATAAAGAAAATGGGGGGACAGAAATAACTGAACTATTTGCATTACAAATTCAGAACGAAATAAACATGAGAAAATATTGTAAAGAACAGAGTAACTGTACAAAACAAAATAACTGAAAAAAATAACCAAAAAAATTAAAACAAACACAAAATCCCACATATACCAGTGGAAAATATCTTAATAATATAATGGTACCCAAAATTGGTATTAAAATGTCATTTTTCATACTTTGTGTATAACTCTATATTTTTGGACATTTTGTTTTCAATGGACAGTTACTCTGTAGCCTGAAATTTGGACAAAACATGTGGAGTTTTTGGGCATCCAGTTATTGTACTGCAAAAAACTGCTCAGATTATTGGTATGCCTGTATAGTTGGTTATAATTTATAAATACTATTATTATAATGCATATAACAAAACAAGTGTCAACCTTGAAAACACATTAGTGGTAATATTGTATGACAAATGCATTTATGTAACTGGATATCAAAGAAGCAGCAACAATATGTGATATTAAATAATTAAATAAACAAATCAGATGCATGTATAGAATATGATATCTTGAACTAATATCAAAATTGTACAAGAAACGCAAGATACAGTTAAATGATAAGAAACATTTCTTATGGTTAATGTACAAACTAACGATCAATTTTAAGGATATTTTTGTAAAGAATTAGTCAAATATTAGTGTTGTCAATCCATTGATACTATCTAAGTATTATATACTAGAGTATCAATGGGGATGTATTAGACAAGACACACATGTATGAAATATGCCACTTCAAGAAGCATTGGTCACTCTAACATGTACACAATGGCAGCAAAGCAAATAAATAAACTAAAACAGTCATCAAATAAAATCCATAATTGTTTCACAGGACTAGTATTGTATCAGTGAAAATGAATATTGTATCAGTGAAAAAAGAAAATATCATTAATTTTAAAAATTTAAGAGATTCAGTGGAATTAATTTAAGAAATGGTCAGTTACTACTAATAAGATAAACATATAATTTAATCACACTAGGTGTTAATTTTTACTATACTACATGATTGGATAAAATTGCTCACAATAATGCCCAGTGAAAATTTTCACTTATACTGAATGGCGTATAACAAAATTCAATTGTGTTAGGCATTAGTTATCTATTAGTTGACAAATACAATAATATAAATTCCCAAATATTTTAACAAAGAAAATGCACTGCAACAATTTTGGTTTCATTTGATGATGCTCTTGTGAGGGTTAGGCACACTATGGCTCTCTCAGTACCAAAAACAGGAAAATCAAGATTCACATGGCAGAACCATCACAACACAAAACCGCACCTTGGTATTTTTGGGTTTTCTCGTGGTTTGACAGACACTAATACTGTGCCTCCTTACAGGAGGTTTCCTGGGTGCCTTCAGCAGGTCCTCAACAACTAAATACCACATACATACAGGTCAGTGTAAATCTTTCATTATGTCTGACAGTCTGAGTCATTTTTACAGAAAAAAGTTAACCTCCCAACAAATGATGGCTAGCATTTGTACTCTTGAGTAAAAAGGGACAGAGGTATACATGGTACCATCCCACACTGTACAACTACTATGACCAAGAGGAGGACAGAACCCTAGAGTCTAAGCTCTGAATTCTAATACCTTCACTACTGAGCCAAAGAGACCAGTTTTACAGAAGTGAGTGGATATACACGGTCTCAGTTAATCTCAAGAGTAAGGTGAGCCCCTACACCTACATGGTATCACTTTCTGTCTCCATAGTAAACTAAAGCTTAGGTGTACCAAAGGATTATGTTATACTAAATGAATTCTTTGACACACCTATTTTCAACTCAGGACTAAAAAATTAAGCTGTTTGTAAGATGATTCAGTTTTCTGGCCACAAAGATTTGACATTGGATATCACATTGGACACCAAATACATTAATATGATGTGTAAGGAGTTGGTAGGTAAAAGTTCAATACAGTGGTAGTTCTAGACGAGTTATTCTGGTAATCACTAATTATATACGAGGTTCAACAGGCTCGGTTAATCAGGTACTACTGTTAGTGAGGGTAAATGCTTTACTCCTTGTGATTTTAAACTGATTTTAAAGTCACAACTGCTACACAGCTGATATGAAAGGTATTTCACTACAGTATCTCTACTATATAAACTTATTACAATTTAGTTATATGATTGCAAAACATTACTGAATATTATGAAGATGAAGTTGAAATGTGCCTCTGTTCTACTGGTGTGAAAAATACATTTCATAGGAACTTGGATATTAAAGGTTCTGATATAATATGCTTTGTGATAGACAGTTGACCAATACGATATGGACATATTCACATCCAGTTAGAGTAACACCAAGGATGGGCAACAACATGGAGATGACGATAATACATACAGGGATGCAAGTGTTAATTTTTCTACAAAGACTGTTACCATAGAAAAAATTCAAGAGAAATTTTATCATAACAAGACATTTCACAATATACACATATATATTAACTGGATACATTAGGTACAAAATGTCTACATCATCTATTAAAATAAATAGAGAGTTAGTTATTTCAAAAGTAAAACTTCACAGAATTTGACTTTGTAAAGAAATTTCCAAACATTACATTTTACATTTTCTTCTTAAAAAGAAAAAAAATCTGTAACAAAATATGCAAACACATAAGCTATTTCAAAAACAAGTTTATCAAATTTCTGTAGGTAAAGTTAGTCTCAGAAATGTATTTGCAAGATTTTACCTCTCAATTAAGTTTAGTACTATATTACTGGTATAGGAATTGCAAAAAAAATTATGTCCTAATTAGTGCTGTAACGAGTTGACCGAAACTCGAGTCGTAACTCGGTGGGCGATATTTGGGACCACATCGATTTACGTAATTTAAACTCGAGTTTTTAAGAAATAAATTATGATATACTAGTCTTGTTATAAAACCAGCACTTTTACAATTTATCTAACCATAAAGACAAAAAATTCAATGAGCAATGGCCGTTTTTTTATTTCCTTATTTACGTGGATGTTCCATAATGTGCTCATACATACCTGTACAATTAAACCGGCAACAGAATATATTTCCTTGCAATAAAATGGTACTAAATACGTCAATGGCGGATCCCTTGATGGCAAGATTTGGACATTGTTATTTTATTTATATTTGTGTCATTTACTCGAGTTCAACTCGAGTTCAACTCGCATCTAACAAGCGAGCGTCGATCTACAGAAATCACTGTTGATTACAGCTCTAGTCCTAATAATGCAATAAAACCTATGTTTACTTGTATAAATTTTACTTTCATATGATTTGTATACAATATAACAAGTATCAACAAACAAAGTCTAGGTTTATTGAAATGGTAATACGAATATGGTAAAAGTTCAATTTCTGTTATGAAGGTAAATAGATAGAACAGAATTATGGAGAAATTATTCTAAATGATGAAAGAAACGAAGCAGAGACTTTGTTGTATAAAATGTATTAAATGTATAAAAAATCTCTTGGGCTTTATAATCGAATAAGGGTTTATTTCAAAACACTGGGAAAACAAAAACAAAATACCAGTAAAACACAACTATATTTTCATTCTTTTAATTTTAAAAAGAATGTGATCATATCTGATTTTAAGGATGATGTTACATTTCTTCCATACAATGATTTCTCACATTTGAATAAAGAAAAATTCAAAACTTGTAGAAAACAAACATGATAAAATTATTTATAAAATTAAATGGCTAAATTCTTGAGCTTAATGACGTTGTCTAAGATATTGAGATATTTAGGCAAAATTTTACATTTAGTTAATCTATTATTTTGATTTTACCCATTGTTTTCCAATAAAGGGTGGGAGGGTTGTGTGGTGGGATATTCTTTAGGAAAAACTAAAAATATGTAATATTTTTATTCTCTTGGTTTTCATACTTTACAAAAGACTTCAATTTTGCAAACCTGATAATCTAAAATGGAGGTACAGTTGGAAAAAATAATTTTAAAAATGATTATATATCTATAACATACATCAGAAAGTTTAAACTTTCAACACTACACGTTTTATTATATCATGACAAAATGTGCTAAATGTTAAACCTGTGGCCATACACCATATATTACTTGTATAAACTTATCTGTGGTCTATCTGATAGAGAGTTTTCTAACCCTGCCTTACTGAATGTTAATGAGGGATTAATAAACATATCAGGATAATGACAAAAAATTCTGCAATCCTTGAAAGTCGTGGAAACAAAATTCTTTATCTGTATGAATATAACCATGAAGCATCAATATTCAATTTTCTACATATTGTGGATTGTCAGTACACTTGATGTTAGATTAAATCTGGGAAAATGATGAAAAAGTGCAAGACACACTTACGTCCCACCTATCTGATTATGTTGTTAAATCCTGACCCCTACCTGTTGTGAAAAAGATCTTAGATTCTTATCAGAAACCAACAGCTTCCAGTGCAGAACTGGTATGCACTGCTTCCCTTCACCCCATTAAAAATTTGAAAAATTCTCTTATTTTTTCAAGCATGGATTGTACATTTGTTGCTTTTATTGATAAAAAGAGTAGGTACTGACAAGCAGAACAATAGTTAATGAGTCATCAAGTACCTTAATTGACACTCATGGTACCCATACCTACAAAAAAGATCTTTAAAAACCATCAAAGTACCAGAAATTAACAAATCTTTCACCTAATAAGAATGCCATATACCAAGGGAGAGTTAGTAGTTATCTACAGTTTTTGTTACACTTTGACCTCTTAATTCAGGCAAAATCTTTGATGAAAATACTGTTATTAAAAGACATTATCAAAAACTACAATTGAATTTCAAGAAATTACAATTTACTACAAAATCTGAAATGTGAAATATCTGGATTTATAAAAATTGTGCGTGTATTTCGAAAGTAAAAATTTGTTGAAGGTTAAAACTAATTAAACTGAGTCATAAAAAGACAACATAATTTGGCTTTTGATTATTACTTCATGCCTCACCTGAAAAATAATGGTAGTACTCAGGAGACAGAAAAAGACCAGATCAAATTTTCCAATTAAAAATGACTCCCACCAATCAGAGAGACATTTATATTGTGTTAACACAAATCACCAAACCTACTGATTGCTCATTACTTTCACAAGGCATACTATCACATGCAAATTGTGCAGTTAGTTCTGGGTTTACTTTGCACTAAATTCTTTTTTTTTTACCAATTTAGTTTGCAAAGCTGGCAAGGTTTATTAGTTTACTACATTTGAATTATACAATGCAATGGTTGGTTTGCACCCTATACTAAAAATACATACCTTAATATCTTTTATAAGCTAATAATAATATGCATATATTCATCAATTGTAAGTACAAGTATGTCAACTTCTACTGTAAAACAGTTCTATTTCTGACAAAGTTTAGCACAATACACAAGCATCCGTCTTCAAAAACATTATAATATGAAGCAATTTGATAATTTTTTTTTTTTTTTAAATTATTACTTTTTATTTACCCCTTTTTAACAAATAAGTGCAAGAGTTCGGGAAGGCGGGGGTAGCAAACCTTCCATCGAACTCAAAATACATTGCCCCTCCATACATAGTATGGAAAACGTATATTACAAATTAGTCATTTACAATCGAGGTTAATTGAGACTTAATATTATACAATGAAGTAATTTTTGTAAATGACTCCTCTGTTTAAAACTAAATACGTGTAGATGGATGTATACTTTACTGTAGAAACTGATTTGCTGCTTTACAAATCTTTTCAAGTCAATAGTTTTGTAGCTAACATTTTCAAAAGAGCATTTTATCCATAGTCAGTAGATAGAATAGCTAACCATTGTAATACACAGATGCTTATTTATCTCCACATAGTAGTCACCATTAAGACCTAAAACAATATCTTTTAAACCTATATTTACTTTAAGACATGCGCTTACACAAGCCCAGATATTTTGCACGCGTTTACAACTGAATAACATATGTACAATACTTTCTTGCAAATTGCAAAAAGCACAAAGCTCCGATACATTTCTATTCCATTTACTTATTTTTTGGCCACATGGTAATATATTCATCAAGATTTTATATTTAAACTCACAGAATTTTTTATTTGTAATAAGTTTCATATTCACCGCATATATTGTTTTCCATTGATCTTTAATTATGTTACAATTTAACATCCTATGCCACATGTTTTGAGCGTAAGGCTTTTTAAATTTTTTCTGAATAAAAATTTGATAACTATCTTTTGCTGTGATCATATTGTAATCATAGAACTTATCATTTGCGAAAAATCTAGTTTGCTTGAATATAGAATTTTGTATATGTTGTATTGAATGTAGATAACTGTTGAATGTATAGATTCAATGGCTCAAGTGTTGAATGTATACATTCAATGGCCTAGGTGTTGAATGTACACATTCAACAGCAAATAGCCATTGAATGTGTACATTCCACAGTTTGGCTATGGAATGTGTACATTCAACAGTTATGATCATTGAATGTGTATAAGTTCTTTAAATATTATGATTTTTATAAGTAGTCCCTAAACAGTTTAATATTTATGTAAAACTTATTTAGTTTAATATTTATATTGTATAAATTAATGATGCAATGTTAATACTATTATAAAACCTATTTAATTTAATATTATATTGTATGAATTAATGATGCATTTTTACTAATATAAAAGTTAAATGTAGTTATGAGTTTATTAGTATAGTGTATTATAGCCTTAAATATTTTTTCAATATTTATAAAACATGGCTTAATTATTGTTTACTTAAAATGGCGATATTGAAATACATGTTTAGATCTCGATATCGGGAGTCCAGTTCCAAAACAATAAATATCGGCAATATCGATAAACAATTTACCCACTAGTGTAGATTAAAGGGAACTCTTTATGTTTATAAAGTCTTTAATCCTACAAGATTCTTCTTCTTTGAGCCCCTGCTAACACTTCAATAGAAGACTTTTTCTTTTGATCATCCCTACAACTACTATAAATAGTGATTTGATTTTAGAAAATACTCAGTGTATGTTAAAGTGTACATAAGTCTTCATACTTCCAATCAACTTATCAACTATAAATTATTTCCACATTCCATGCCCTGAGCCATTGAATTTACACATTCAACAGTTTCACCCATTGAATCTATACATTCCACAGCTGAGCCATTGAATGTATACATTCAACAGTTTGCCCATTGAATCTATAAATTCAACGGTTTGACCCGTTGAATGTATACATTCAACAGTTATCTACATTCAATACAACATATATATGGACAAATTGTGCTGTCAAACTTTTTTGTTTGTTTGCCAACAACTTTTTTAATCAATGTCCATTCAGCAATCCAGTTGGTTTTATTTTTTAGTTTACAAAGAATAGCAGACTCTGTCAGCCAAGAACCTTTATTATCAAAAAGGTCTTTGACATATATAAAGCCACTTTCTAGCCAATTCTTATAGAACAGATATTGATCATTCATTTTAAAGTATTCATTTCCCCATATAATTTGTGAGAACAGTTCAATGTTGTTTAATTTTATTGCTGGTTTTATTGTTTTGCACATATTGAAATATATAAAGATATCCTGATAAAACTTTGGTATTCTAGAGAGTATGGCTAATCCAGTTTTGGTTCGAAAATTCATTTTTAACAGCTGATTTATGTCAATACCGAGAGGGTGTAGTATCATCTGCAGGACATCAAATAGTTTATTTTCCTTATTTAGGATTTTAGGAATCCAAGATACTTTTAGAGCCTTGATCTTTTGACTCAATATCTGGAATTTCTAGACCACCATTTAATTGATTTCCAATTACTGTAGTTTTGGGAACTTTATGTGTTTTACCCCATAAGAAGTTAAAAAACATACTATCAAGTTTTTTAACAATAGTATTAGGTACATTCAGAAAGCAATTTGATAATGAACTGTTATGAATCTCAGAAAATGGTTATAAATCACCAATTCTAAACACTTTTCAATTACTGAAACATTTTAAAGTCAAAATTATGTTCACACACGATGATCTCATTTCAACTAAGAAGGGTATATTTAATCCAGTAAAGAAAACAAATACACTCGTATGATCAGCAATAATTTCAGAATTTTCATCAACTCGTTAAAAATTCTGTTTTGCATAATTATTATTACAGTCAACAATTTAGGTAATTTACTAGATATGGAGGTGGATGAAAAGACTACTGAAGTACAGTAAACTACTTGTTTAATTGTCATGGATTACGTAGAACATGTATATCAGATTAATGATAATGCAAAATACATTTTCTTTGTGTAAAAACGAATTAAGTCTAGTGAGCCCATTAGTAGTGATTAATTAACTGTTTCTGATATTATCTTCTTAGTAAGAATATATTTGTGTGTATTGTAAAGTTGATGTAAATACAGAAGGAAAAATTTCCAGTGGCATATTTTTTTGTCAAGCTATAACATCCAAAAATATACTGCACAAGGGTTAGTTTACATTTATTATCCACGACTTAAATTACAGAAGAATGCAAAAATTTCTGTGAAACAAAGGCACCAGCATATTTAAAAACTTAAATTTTAATTTGAAATTTCCATGTCATTTCTGCATTGATTTGAATGTAACAACAAGAGGAGAGTGCCCGTGAACAGGCACTGTGTCAGCTGACTGAATGTTTTTGATTTGTGATGGTGATAATGAGAGGAAAGCATAATTATCAGGGAAAGGGCTGTACAGAAATACAGTAAATGGTAACTGAACAGCATGTTCGAAAGATATTCCGAAGCTGACAGAAAAAAAGGACAAAAAAGTTGTGCCCTGCAAATGGTATTATGAAATAAAGTAACAAGGTAATTGTTTAAGTGTAAAAAGTAGGTTAAAAATATTTAAAGAAATACTATAAATGCAATATCCTCGTTCGACCATGAAGAAGGGGTCCAAAGGTCAAATCTGACCATACCAAAAGATTTCCAGCCAAAGAATTTAGGATGGTTTACCATCCCAAACCTCTCGGACCAATAATAAGTGAGTCATAGGCACTGTTTAAGTTTGGCTATCCTTGTTTGACCTTGACGGAGGGGTCCAAGGTCAAATCCGACCACACAAAAAAATTCCCAGCCCATGATTTCCTGTAGCTTGTTTACCATCCCAAACCTGTAGGACAAATAATAAGCGAGTTCTAAGCAATTGTAAGTTTGGCTATCCTCAATTGACCTTGAAGGAGGGGTCCCAGGTCAAATCTGACCACACCAAAAGAATCCCAGCCCATGATTTCCTATATGTTGGTTTACCATCCCAAACCTCCAAGACCAATAATACGCGAGTTATAAGCACTTTAAGTTTGGCTATCTTCGTTTGACCTGGAAGGAGGGGTCTAAGGTGAAATCTGACCACACCAAAAGATTCCCAGCCCATGATTTTCTATAGGTTGGTTTTCCATTCCAAACCTCTAGGACCAATAATAAGCGAGTTATAAGCACTTTTAAGTTTGGCTATCCTCATTTGACCTTGAAGGAGGGGTCCAAGGTGAAATCCGACCACACCAAAAAATTCCCAGCTCATGATTTTCTATAGGTTGGTTTTCATTCCAAACCTCTAGGACCAATAATAAGCGAGTTATAAGCACTTTTATGTATGGCTATCCTCATTTGACCTTGAAGGAGGGTTCCAAGGTCCAATCGGACCATATTAACAGATTCCCAGCCCATGATTTCCTACAGGTTGGATACAATGATTTACTCAACAGTGAGAACCTGAAAGAAGCTATTGCTCAGCTATGCCATGACATAGAGGTCTGCAATTTCACTATGTTATAGCTGACCAAAACGTCTGTGAATAACATATTTAACAAAATACTCTAAATGTAATAGTTTTCAAGTTACTACTGATTTACTCAAGAGTGAGAACCTCAAAGTAACTATTACTCAGCTATGCAATGAGCTACATGTCTGAATTTTTGCTCTGTTATAGCTGACCTAAAAGTAGGTGAACAACATATTAAAGCAAAATACTGTAAATGCAATAGTTTTCAAGTTACAACTGATTTACTCAATAGTGAGAACCTGAAAATAGCTATTGCTCCGCTATGCCATGAGCTATAGGTCTGTAATTTCACTATGTTATAGCTAACCCAAAAGTAGGCGAACAATATATTTTAACAAAATACTCCAAATGCAATATTTTTCAAGTTATAGCCGATTTACTCAACAGTCAGTGCCTGAGAATAGCTATTGCTCAGTTGTGCCATGAGCTACAGGTCTGTAATTTCACTATGTTATAGCTGACCCAAAAGTAGCTGAACAACATATTTGCACAAATTTCTGTAAAGGCAATAGTTTTCCAATTACAACTGATTTACTCAACAGTGAGAACTTCAAAGTAGCTATTACTCAGCTATGCAATGAGCCACAGGTCTGGAACTTCACTATGTTATAGCTGACCCCAAAATAGGTGAATAACATATTGCAACAAAATACTCTAAATGCAATAGTTTCCAAGTTATAAGTGATTTACTCAACACTGATAACCTAAAAGTAGCTATTACTCAGCTATGCCATGAGCTACAGGTCTGAAATTTTACTATGTTATAGCTGACCCAAAAGTAGGTGAATAACATATTTATACTAAATTCTCTAAATGCAATAGTTTTCAAATTATAAGTGATTTGCTCAACATTGAGAACTTCAAAGTAGCTATTACTCAGCTATGCAATGAGTCACAGGTCTGGAACTTCACTATGTTATAGCTGACCCCAAAATACGTGAATAACATATTGAAACAAAATACTCTAAATGCAATAATTTCCAAGTTATAAGCGATTTACTCAACAGTGATAACCTCAAAGTAGCTATTACTCAGCTATGCCATGAGCTACAGGTCTGAAATTTTACTATGTTATAGCTGACCCAAAAGTAGGTGAACAACATATTTAAGCAAAATACTGTACATGCAATAGTTTTCAAGTTACAACTGATTTACTCAATAGTGATGACCTAAAAGTAGCTATTACTCAGCTATGCAATGAGCTACAGGTCTGAAATTTTACTATGTTATAGCTGACCCAAAAGTAGGTGAACAACATATTTAAGCAAAATACTGTAAATGCAATAGTTTTGAAGTTACAACTGATTTACTCAATAGTGATGACCTAAAAGTAGCTATTACTCAGCTATGCCATGAGCTACAGGTCTGAAATTTTACTATGTTATAGCTGACCCAAAAGTAGCTGAATAACATATTTATACGAAATTCTGTAAATGCAATAGTTTTCCAAATCCAACTGATTTACTCAATACTGAGAACTTCAAAGTAGCTATTACTCAGCTGTGCCATGACCTACAGATCTGAAATTTCACTATGTTATAGCTGGCCCAAAAGTAGCTGAATAACATATTTATACGAAATTCTCTAAATGCAATAGTTTTGCAATTACAACTGATTTACTCAATAGTGAGAACCTCAAAGTAGTTATTACTCAGCTATGCAATGAGCTACAGGTCTGAAATTTTACTATGTTATAGCTGACCCAAAAGTAGGTGAACAACATATTTAAGCAAAATACTGTAAATGCAATAGTTTTGAAGTTACAACTGATTTACTCAATAGTGATGACCTAAAAGTAGCTATTACTCAGCTATGCCATGAGCTACAGGTCTGAAATTTTACTATGTTATAGCTGACCCAAAAGTAGCTGAATAACATATTTATACGAAATACTCTAAATGCAATAGTTTTCCAATTACAACTGATTTACTCAATAGTGAGAACTTTAAAGTAGCTATTACTCAGCTATGCCATGACCTACAGATCTGAAATTTCACTATGTTATAGCTGGCCCAAAAGTAGCTGAATAACATATTTATACGAAATTCTCTAAATGCAATAGGTTTTAAGTTACAAGTGATTTACTCAATAGTGAGAACTTCAAAGTAGCTATTACTCAGCTATGCAATGAGCCACAGATCCGAAACTTCACTATGTTATAGCTGATCCCAAAATAGGTGAATAACATATTGAAACAAAATACTGTAAATGCAATAGTTTCCAAGTTATAAGCGATTTACTCAACAGTGATAACCTAAAAGTAGCTATTACTCGGCTATGCCATGAGCTACAGGTCTGAAATTTTACTATGTTATAGCTGACCCAAAAGTAGCTGAATAACATATTTATACGAAATTCTCTAAATGCAATAGTTTTGAAGTTATAAGCGATTTACTCAACAGTGATAACCTAAAAGTAGCTATTACTCAGCTATGCCATGAGCTACAGGTCTAAAATTTTACTATGTTATAGCTGGCCCAAAAGTAGCTGAATAACATATTTATACGAAATTCTCTAAATGCAATAGTTTTTAAGTTACAAGTGATTTTACTCATGATGGAAGTTACTGAAAAGCCCAAAAGTAGCTATTACTCACTTAGCTATTGAGACAGGCACCCAACTTACTCACCACATTGTAGCTATGAAAAAAGTAGCTGAATAACATATTTTAACAAAATGCTCTAAATGCAACACTTTTCAAGTTATAAATGATTTTGTGCATGATTTCATGAATTTTAATGCATTAAAAATTATTAAAAAAAATTATTAAAAAAAAAGTAAGACAGATCCAGGTCTCATACTCACACAAGAGAATCTACCTGTGGCCTAGTACATATATGCAAGATATGAGAGAAATCCCTGCAATAGTCACTGAGAAAATTGTGATTAAGTGTTGAAATTTTCACACTTTTGGTGGGGGTACCCCCCTTGTAATGTCTCTAGCAAACAGACGAACAGACAGATTTGCATGCCTTGAACAATTTTTCATCCTCGATAGATAAGGTATCTTTTAAAAAAAACAGCACGTCTCTAGGCCTTGTAGTTTTGGAGGAGAAGTTGTTCACGCGGACGCGTATGCGGACGCGTATGCGGACGCGTACGCCCACGCCGCAGAGTGACGACATAAAAATCAGTATAAGGTCTGTCAAATTACCTTTCTAATGAGATTGATGACAGGTTTATTGGTAAAATAGTTTTAGAAATATTAATGAAACATCAGCACCTGATTATGTTAAATTGATGAAATATATCCACATTAATTGGAGCGAGGGCAAAAATATTATTAACTAATTTTATTTCCCTGTATTTAGGTCAAATTCTTTGCGAAGTGGATAATTACATGTGTATACACAATATTATTATAATGCGACATTGATTTTCTGAAAATGCTAATTATTTTTCGCAGTTTCTTCTGTTGGATTATAGCTTATGCTGCTGTTTTCATAACAGAACAATTATGTTACCAACAGCTCCTATTGTCCTTTTTTTATTATAATATACATCACGTCAATAATTAATACCACAATTTCTGAAAGAAAGGGCTTAAAGGTCACTGTTCACAGATTACACATAAAATCTATTGGATGTTCCCAAGAAGACCATATACTGATGAATAATTCAAGCTGATTGATGGCAGCATTTAGGATATACCTGTGTCTATGCCATGACTGTAACTCACCCTCTTAATATAAGGTATACTTGTTCAAAGGACCTACTGATATGATTGGCCACTCAACAGACAAGTTTTGCACAGTATTTTCATGAAAGGGCCACAGAAAGCCATTGGAGACTATACATTGGAGACAACACCTACTTACACACCAGGGTTTTTGGTTCAGATACAATTCTAAAAGGTTGTATTTACTAACTGATCCAAAACAATAAAGTCTTACTTGCTGTTAATTTTAAATGAAGTCCTCTGTTGTACTCTGATAACTACAGATCCAAGTTTTCAAAAAATAAAAATTGTTTTGTCCAGGCTCATATTGTATTAGTGTCAATTTGTCAGTATGGACAGCCACGGTATATTGAGACCCAAACTTATTATTGTATTGTGATGTTGTTGTATATAACCTAAGACAGACTTGCCTTATGCTTGCATTATCCCACCCTGGTAGAGTCTGCATCTCACTGGTCGTGTGAATGGCCGAGTATATATGTCCAAATATTTCAGCACATGGCTACTATTAGGATTTATGCCATATTTGCTATTCTCTACTTTACACCTCCAAATGCTTTTGTGAGGATATATCTTGTTAACACACTGATGAGGTCAGCTGTACACTTATTCTTACTTTAACGCTTAATACCCCAAAACTAAAGCTTAATACCCCACATAAAAAAATCATCACATTATTGAATTTTGAACTATGATGTGTTTCCACAGAAGAATCTGTTGCAGAGATTAAATGCTATAAAAGTATGATTAGATTAGATTTCTCATGTTAAATTGTTATAGAATAACTGATATATAATAGGCTGCACACTAATGTGTCCAACCATAGTAATGTTTGTAGAACAAACTCCTTGTATAAATATGACTGGGCAACAAAACTGTAACTGTCATGTTTTAAACACATCTGGTGCACTTATATTTTGTCACGCGTTAATTTTGAATTTTTTTGTCACCAAGTTGTGATAGAGATGTTCACTATGTTTATTGTCACAAGACTCATGACCTTTACTAACTGTTTCTACAATAAAATAATTAAAATGACATTGGGATGTAAATCTATTTAACTTGTGGAATGCCAACATAAAGGAAACTGCTACTGTTATGAGAAACTTAGACTAATGCTAAACTCCCACTGAAAAAAAAAACTTTGGTTCATATTTGTACCTTTAAACACTTTTCTAGGCATAACCTTCATTTTTATTTAAAACTAAGTTTTTGAGAGTCCTAGGATGATCCAAGATTTAAATTTAACCTTCTTGGTTTGTATAGAATTTAAGACTGGAATAAGCAGTAAATTTTGCACGTGTATTCGTTTACAATTACCCCAAGCCAAAAACAGCCAAAACGTGAATTATTTTCATGTGAAAGCTATGATTCATTTAAAGCCAAACTTATTGGACTTTTTGAAAGTCAGTTCATTATATGAAATACGGAAAAAATAGTTTACCTAATTTTATACTCCAATTTATTTATTAATCAATGCTTTCATGAGTTCTTGAGTAACCTTTCCAGCACTAATTTTAATATTTTAATGGAAGTGTTGTTATGGCTGTTTACTATGCAAGGGAAGACCTTTATTACAGAAGAATAATAGCTGCTGTACCCCATTAACAGCAGAGGTAATCATCATTCTAGATAACTTAGCCAGTGCGTTACTAGTACAAGTTCCAAAGTTTAACACTAACTCAAACTCAAAATAAATATGGGCTGTGTTGAACACAAAAGTCGATTTTGGCAAAATTAAGATGCATACTTATTCAGATACACTTGGCAAAGATTTTACGTAGACTTTTGCTGTGTTCTATTCTTAAAAAACTGGCTACAAAGTGACATAAAAAGAGTTATCAAGTTAACAATTTAAGTTAACTTGAACCCAGAGATTCAGGACATAATACCAAACGTTGCAGATGACAAAACATTTGTCATTCTGATGTTAGTTCAATCTAGTAATGATCATTGTGATATAAAGGTGGTAGACTTAAAGTAAGGATGTGTTTAACATGTTTTCTTATCATTTGCTATGAGACCCACTGACCCAGTAATTTCCTGCTTTCTATCATGTTCGTTCACCCGTATTTTGGTGAACTAATACATATTAATCTTAATATGAAACACTGGAAATAGGGAACATCATGTGTGAGGCTGTGTGCAGAATTTTAACTCAGGGTTGCTCTTCAGTAACAAATCTGTTCCCAACTCAAGGAGAATCTAATCTTGGTCCAAAATAATAACACTACTGCAGGTAACTCTGCATTTAACACATGGCTGTTTTTACAGGTTACATCCCTCCATTGTAAATGAGACACCTTGCTACCAAAATAAGTTGCAAATTTTGTTCTACATGTATGGTATCCTTTCCTCTATCAAAACAAGGACTGGATTTCAGTTCAAGATTAAGTAATGAGAATGACTGATCTTTGATTTTAGGTGATAAGAAGTGCAACATGAAGTTGATAAAGTAACATGAAAATAAATGATTTTATTTTGAAGACTTTCTGACATGTATAACAAATCTTTGGCTGGAATTATAAGATTTAAGTACAAGATACAGCACATGTTGCTGTGAAACCCATGCATGTATTTTTGTGATTTAAGGGTGATACAACTTTTGCTGACTGGAGCTGTGACACTGATGATTCTGATGAATTCCAATTAGTATCTGAGTTGTACTTTGAAGACATTCCTTGACTTGAGCTGACAGTCCCTTTAGGATTAAGTTCACCGAGTACAATCATAGCTGTGCACATGTGTGATACTTGCGTATTTAGCCACATGATTTAAGAATTGGGTTTAAGATATTATTTCTGACAGAGCTGACACTTGTGTATTTACCTGTCCGATTACACTAAGCTATGACAACTGAACTGTATTTATAACGGTGACATTTATGTTAAAGAACTTATAAATATTGACACTATGATAAGACCCTGTGTATTTAAGGTCAGCTGTATATTCACCTGTCTAATTACCTCCACCAAGGAGGATGTGTTTTTACCGGAGTGTATTTGTCTGTTTGTTTGTTTGCAAACTAAATTGAAAAGTTTTGGACATATTTTACTGGAAAAAAATTTAAAATGTTAACAACAACAAAGGGAACAGATGATTAAATTTTGGTGGTGGTCCGGATCACCCTCTGGATCCGAGAATTTTTTAACTCATTTTTTTATCATTCCACTCATAAGCAATATTGGAGATGATGGGCCTTGATGGTTCTTTTTATACTGCTACGATAAAAGTACCTGTTTGCCTTAAGACCACAGTACACAGAGTTAAGACTGGTGTATTAAGTACACTATAACCTGAGTGTTATTTACCTGTCTGACTTAAGCTATTACAGTTGGGTATTTACCTGTCTGACTTATGCTTAAGCTATTACAGTTGGGTATTTACCTGTCTGACTTATGCTTAAGCTATTACAGTTGGGTATTTACCTGTCTGACTTATGCTTAAGCTATTACAGTTGGGTATTTACCTGTCTGACTTATGCTTAAGCTATTACAGTTGGGTATTTACCTGTCTGCTGCCAGCTTCCACCATTAGTCTGTGCAGCAGTGTGTGGAGATAGAGGTGTGATAGGAGAGAAGGGGCTAGGTGACACCTTGTTTCTGTCCTCAAGTTCCTCTTCGGACGAACTCTCAAAGTCACTGTTGTCATCCTTTGTGAAAACAGACAAGCATTATAATAGTTGTGTGCATATTATGGCTCTGCTAAATGACTTGGTTTTCTTGGGAGTTCCCTTTAACTTAATATTATTATTATACCAGGCCAGGGATGGTGTTCATAAAAGAATCAAACTCAAATATAAATCCTTAAAATTTAATGTTTAATCTCTATATTTGTGTTTAAAATCAGACTATTCATCTGCATCAAAGGAACTTTCCATTTGCCACAAAATTGGGACTTGAGTTAGCATTTAACTAGTTGCAGTACTACTGAAGGTGAGTGTCCCAAGAAATTATCACATTTACTGTTAAAGAGATCGATAAATGACTGCATGATCCTACTGAAATCAGTGTCAATACAGAATGTGCTGAACAGTACAGTATACTTTTTCACCCTGTAGGAATCTTTATACCACTGAACTCGGACTTACGTCAAAGTCCAGTAGGTTAAGATCTGCTTTGATCACTTTTTTCGGAGGCAGTGGGGCTGAATCCCTGTCATCTAATTTAGTTCTGGATGTCTCAATCTCACGCATACTATTTGTATTCTTCAATTTAGGTGCTTTCCGAATATCTAGCAGTAGTTTCTCTCTGGCATCCAATGCTCGTGCTGGGCTTTCTCGTAGTCTGCGGTCCTTTGCCTGACAAACAAAATTCAATTAAACTACAATCTAATACTCAAACTGACATATGTTGTCATAGAACTCAAGTTTATAGTGGGCCAGTAATTGAGAAACATAGTATGTGGGGAAACTGGAATTTCTGTCATGTAATCAATGCTGTGACAAACCCCAGGGCATAGCCATGACATGATGCACCCATTATCTTATATAAGATAAAGTCAACCAAATTGTATTATTGACCCAATTAAATAAAACCTCTGTTGACTTAAGAGTTAGGACCCTAATGTCAAACAGATGAATGTTTTTTTTTGTGTTTTTTTTTTCAATTTAGCCAGCACTAGACCTGTCCTTTCTGTTGTTATAATTTTCCTGGCAAGAAAGTAAATAGATATCAAAAATACAAAAATAGCATCAGAGATGCCCGTACCCCACAGCCTAGGGAAATATTTTCAACACCATGAGATATAGAAGTACTGTACCAGTACAAAGTTCAGGATACTTTCAGAGCACTGTCAGTTATACAAAGTTCCAAACAGTGTTTAAATGGAGAAAATAATGTTTAAAAGAAAGATAATGCATGTAAAGATGAAGTATTAAAACAAGATAATTCAATAACAAGATGACAGCATTAATCAGTAAACTAAAATTCAACACTCTTTATCTACATCTGCATCGCCGAATTATGGTTTAGATGTTTTGAATATTACCATGCATACAGAAGTGGTAATACATTTAATGAATGCTTATGTGCGATGTTGGAGCAAAATCTGTGGCTCACTTGATGAAATTCTATCTCTTACAATGGGATTAGTTATGAAAGTAAAATTCTTAATAAATTCTAATATGAATTAACCGTGCTTAATCTGCATCAAAAGACAGACCCAAAGGTGCAACAAGATTTTAAAGGTCAAGGTCACTACGACAAGGTCAAAGGTCAAATTAAGGTCACACCATGATAATACACACCTATAGCCGATAACCAATGTCCCTACCAAGTATCAACTTCCTACACCTTACGGTTTCCGAGATATAGACCAGCAAGATTTTATAGGTCAAGGTCACTATGGCAAGGTCAAAGGTCAAATCAAGGTCAGACCATGATGCTGCACACCTACACCCCCTAACCAATGTCCCTACCAAGTATCAACTTCCTACACCTTACGGTTTCTGAGATATAGCCCGGACAAGATTTTATAGGTCAAGGTCACTACGGCAAGGTCAAAGGTCAAATCAAGGTCACACCATGACGTTGCACACCTACACCCCCTAACCAATATCCCTACCAAGTATCAACTTCCTACACCTTACGGTTTCTGAGATATAGCCCGGACAAGATTTTATAGGTCAAGGTCACTACGGCAAGGTCAAAGGTCAAATCAAGGTCAGACCATGACGTTGCATACCTACACCCCCTAACAAATGTCCCTACCACATATCAACTTCCTACACCTTACAGTTTTCGAGATATAGCCCGGACAAGATTTTATAGGTCAAGGTCACTACGGCAAGGTCAAAGGTCAAATCAAGGTCACACCATGACGTTGCACAACTACACCCCCTAACCAATATCCCTATCAAGTATCAACTTCCTACACCTTACGGTGTCCCGTGAAATTTTTCTTCTTCCTGTCTTTTTACCTGTTTCCACACTATCGCGCATGCGCAGAAATGGTTATATTATAAACCGAAAACACTTTATTTAATATAATATCCAATATATTGTTGAAAGTTATCGATACATGTACATTATATTTCTTAAACTATCATTTAACAGCAATAAAATACAGTAATAAATGAGATCCGTGGTTTAGAAGGGACCTAGAAGAAAAATTTTACTTCCGGGAAAAATTTCACGTTACAACGGTTTCCGAGATATAGCCCGGACAAGATTTTATAGGTCAAGGTCACTACGGCAAGGTCAAAGGTCAAATCAAGGTCAGACCATGACGTTGCACAACTACACCCCCTAACCAATGTCCCTACCAAGTATCAACTTTCTACACCTTACAGTTTCCGAGATATAGCCCGGACAAGATTTTATAGGTCAAGGTCACTACGGCAAGGTCAAAGGTCAAATCAAGGTCAGACCATGACGTTGCACAACTACACCCCCTAACCAATGTCCCTACCAAGTATCAACTTCCTACACCTTACGGTTTCTGAGATATAGCCCGGACAAGATTTTCAAACTCAAGGTCACTACGGCAAGGTCAAAGGTCAAATCAAGGTCACACCATGACATTGCACACCTACACCCCCTAACCAATGTCCCTACCAAGTATCAACTTCCTACACCTTACAGTTTCTGAGATACAGCCCGGACAAACTTTTTCCCGCCACCCGCCCACCCGCCCGCCCGCCAGGACGCCCGCCCACCCGCCCATCCAGACACCATGGGTGAAAACAATACCCCGACAGCCCTTAAGGGCTGTGGGGTAAAAATAGTATCAAACATGCCCATACCCTGCAGGCTGTGGGGAAATAGTTTTCAGCACCATGACATGTATAAATATGGAAACAGTACAAAGATAGGGATACTTTCAAAGCCATGTCAATTATATAAAGGTCCAAACAATGTTAAAATAGAGAAAAAACATCTAAGAGAAAGGAAATGTACATAAAGATAAAGTATTAAAACAAGACAATTCAATAGCAAGATGACAGCATTAATCAGTAAACTAAAAATAGCATCAGAGATGCCCGTACCCCACAGCCTGGGGAAATAGTTTTCAACACCATGAAATATAGAAGTAGTGAAACAGTATCAAGACCTGGATACTTTCAGAGCAGTGTCAGTTATATAAAGCTCCAAATAATGTTTAAGTAGAGAAAATAACATCTAAAAGAAAGATAAAGTATTAATTTAAATCAAGACATTTCAATAGCATGATGACAGCATTTATCAGTAAACTAACAAGAGGGTCAGAGGTGCCCTAAAAGGTGGGTTGCGCAGGCAGCAAACAAGGTTAGCGACTGCTGTAATTAAATTTAGGAACAAGGAAAGAAATGTTAGGTCACCGAGTTAAGGTAAATGTGTTATGATGGTGATCTATGTGCCTGTCAAGTTTGAATTCGATTGAACAAAGCGTGAGTTAGAGTCCAGAAACGAAAACGTGGACAGACAGACAGATGGACGTCGGACACATCAATCTAATACACGCAACCTGCCTAAAAATTACAAAAATGTATATTTTATTAACTGGAGTATATAGCTGGAAATAGCACAACTATACAAAAATACATAAATTAATCAGTGGCAGCAATCTATATATATTTGTCATAAGAGAAACTCTCTCTCTCAAAAACTCTCCAATCTTGCATGTGAACACACTTTGGCAGAGCCAAAGTTAAAGGTCATACCATAATGCACACCTACACCCCCTAACCAATGTCCCTACCAAGTGTCAACCTTGTACACCTTACCAAATCCAATAAATAGCCCAGACAAGATTTTTAAACTCATGGTCACTACGACTAAGTCATAGGTCAAATCAAGACAACACCATGATGATGCAAACCTACAACCCCCAACCAATGTCCAGTGTTCACTCTCGAGTGTGATTTCGCAAGTTTGTACACACTCTGGGGCGAGTTGTCGCAAAACCAACTCACCAACGTGTCTGTGCTGTCGCTACCAGGCTAAACACTCAAAACTAACTGAAGAAATTTGTCTATTATCGGAAGCAACAATGTACATATTTCCTCATAGAAATGGGTGAGAAAAGCAAGAAAGGCATTTTATTTTATTTTATATATCCAGCTAACAGTAATTCATGCGAGAATTCGGGTATTCTCGCGATATTCCCGTGCTTTTTGTCGATTTTTAAACTCGTCTTCTGCTGATAGTATCAGAGGGGAAACAATTGAAACAACTACTGACCAAAGAAATTCGTCTATTATCTGAAGCAACGATGTACATATTTCCTCATAGAAATAGGTGCGAAAGACATGAAAGTGAGTTTATTTTATTTGATACATCCAGCTAACAGTAATTCACGTGAGAATTTGGGTATTCTCACAAGATTTCCGTGCTTTATGTCTAATTTTTAACTTGACTTCTGCATATTGTATCACAGGCGAAACAGTCAAAACAACTACTGACCAAAGAAATTTGTCTATTATCAGAAGAGACAAATATATATTTCTTCAAAGAAAAGAGAAGAAATGCAATTTATTTATTTATTTGATGAATCTAGATAACAGTAAAATAAAAAAAAAGTAGCACCCAGCCATTAAGCCATTTAGATGTGGTTTAGAAGTGAAATTTTAAAAAAAATGACAAAAACAGCATTTAATAGTTTATTTATTTGAACTTTTAGTTTAGCATCTATTTCTTATTATTTAAATAAAGAAAATTTTATGCATTCCCAAATTGGAACTAAATATTTCAAAATATCTTGACGCAAAACATGTCAACTTCCTACACCTTACCATTTCCCAGATATAGTCCAGGCAAGATGTTATAGGCCAAGGTCACTATGGCAAGGTCAAAGGTCACACCATGACATTGCACACCCACAACCCCCAACCACTGGTCCTACCAAGTATCAACTTTCTACTCCTTTACGGTTTCCCAAGATATAGCCTGGCCAAGATTTTGTTGGTCAAGGTCACTACGGTAAGGTCAAATCAAGGTTACACCATGATATTGCACACCTACACCACCTAACCAATGTCCCTACTAGTACTAAGTATCAACTTCTTACACCTTACGGTTTCTGAGATACAGAATGGACAAACTTTTTCTTGCTGCCCGCCCAAATCCAGACACCATGGGTGAAAACAATACCCTGACAGCCCTTCAGGGCTGTGGGGTAAAAATTAAGAAGCATAATAATTCATCTTTAGCTGTTGTCAGGATAATTCTGCAGATTACAAAAAAGCTGAATATATTACTCTGAAAGATATAACATCTAGTAAATTCATCAAAACCATGAATTTTGCACATAAATGATACAGCAAAATGGTCAAACTGGATATCTACAAGCTTAAAAGATACCAATGTATATACCCCCATTTTAGAGCATAAATGCTACATTATTAATACACAGTAGCTGACAGTATTCAATTATTCATCAGTACTCATTCACTCAGTACTGCTCTAAAGCCTGCACGTCTTATGAAACTTCTGTCCTTACTTCAGTTTATCTTTAAAATAACATGATCCGTCTCATATATACAACCAAAAAGAATCCTCAAAACATCTTAAATACTGACACCGTTCTTTTGTAAACACCAAATCTGAGAAATTATTTATGCAGAAGATGTCAAAACTTTTTTTATGTTATTAAACATATGATTTAAATCACAAGATAGGCTACATGTCAAGGAGTCTCAAATTTTCAGTCGTGCACTCAGTTTGGTATGGTCTCTCTCTCTACATAAGTTGCCAGTCACAAGTGTGCTACTTTTCCCATATAGGTAAACAGAACGGTTAAATAGGTATCCTGTGTAACTTTAGTTCAGACTGCTGCATCACAAGTTAAATTTTTATATTTGTCTCAAATAATCTGGGAACATTGGAAAAATGTCTGAGCCTGATGACTTTTATCACCACTATATATGTATGATAAATTTTAATGATTGAAAGGATTTAAAATTCATGTGATAAAGAAACACTGATTGTCAGCAAGATAACTATTTACCAAAATTAAGCAAAAGAATGTATCTATATTATACCACTTCTATTCTTAAGAAAAAATATCTGATTTTTTTTTTTTTTTTTTTTTTTGAAATCCAATTAATTATTAATATGATACATTGAACTTATACGGGTATTAATACTGCCAAAAAATATACTGACGTTTAGCAGCTGAACTGGAAGACATTTAAGTCTCTTTTTTTCAGCTTAAATTTTTTCCCCAAAGGATCTACAACCAGAATAAACTCCAATGCAAAAATGATGTCAGTATATCGGATTAGTAATAATAAAGAGGGCTTTGATAGTTATTTACTCAACAAAAGGATATTCACATCAAACAATTTGCAAGTCAAACAGCTCTATTTATAAAAGATAAGTTCTCACAATTATTGTGACTGCAGATCAATTTTCCCCCAGTGTTTTTAAAAGCTTGACTGAGATATGTGGTCTATTTATCTAACAAATATATTTATAATTACATCCATATAGACTTCAACAACATCATACGATGTGCGAGTTTTTCACATGATTAGAGGCAAACAAGATATGTTATGAGATCTTTCAAAAGAAGAGCAGCGAAAAGAGTGCAAACTTCTGCCCTAAAGGAGATCATAAAATGGATCTTATTAATATAATATATAGTTGAACCTTATATTAAGTTGAATATAATAAAATGAGGTAAATTCTGCTGAAGCAGAAATTCCAGATAACAGTAGTTTTTTTGCAAATGAAAAAGGCTCTAAAAACAAAAGAAGGACTTGGTCCTGTATCCCAAAAAGGGATGAGAGACAGGTCCATCAAAAATTAGCTTCAGTTAATCCAAAGATTAGATGACGATTAAGGTTAGTATTCATAAAGACGTTAAGGTGATTTTTGGATTAACTATTAGATTATCTTTAAACCACTCATCAAACTGGATTAAAGTAAAATCTTAACACTTAATACCAATAAATTAGTTTAACTATGAGGACACCGATATACCCTGGATTCTTCTATAAACTTAAGCTAATTTTTAGTTTAACTTAATCCATTGGTGAATATGGCCCCTGAGACTTACTTCCACTTCTACTGTGTTTCTTTTAGTAAATATACAAGGTAAATACGTCAACAGATGAAAACATGTGTGCTTCTTTGCTTTGTGACAATTAAATGCTATTAATTACTTGCTTCTTGATTACTTTACATTAAAATTTTACAATATATATTTCACGTTTATATATTCTTTAATGATTCTTCAGACAATATGAAGACAGATATTTTGTTTGTTTTTTTGTTACGATATGACTCATCCTGAAGTATCAGTCCTATTTATGTATCTTGATTGTCAGACACAGGCTGTACACAGGCTGATACAAGGCTGTAAGAGGTTCTCTTAGCTAAGTTTAAGCATGAGTAACAAACTTTTACAACAAATATTTGGAATATCAGTGAAGAACAATCTGGGAACAATATCAGCTTAGTATAACATGTTTTTTGTATTTCATATGTGTTGTTTAAACAGACTTCTCAGCCAATGAAATTTGAAAATCACCAACATATGGTTCACATTTCACAGATATATGGTAATCTTAAGTCTCAACTCATTTAACTCTACCACTATGACACACAACATGTAATCACTGAAGATTAACAGCACTTGTACTTCTCCTAACAGACATTAATCTATGTTTATCCCCCAGGCAAACAATTGCTTTGTCACAAACGGATGACATGAACTTCCTGGAATGCTCATGGTATGTATGTAGGTTTGATCCCATTAATTCTTGATTGTAACCAATACAAGGAATTCACACAAAAGTGACAAAACCCCTCTTCTGTTGTACTAATAATTACAAGACTCATCTCCCAGAAAACATACAATAAATTTGTTCAATTAAATTGTATTGGTTTAAGTCTTGTCTTCTTTCAACAAATATCTGAACCAGAATCCCTTGGTCATAATTGTTTTTTAAGCGTGAGCTCTAGTGAGGCTCATGCTTCTAGACCAATCTTTCTTTTGTCTTTCATGAATTGTGGCATAGCATGATGAGTAGGGCTGTGAACGAGTACTCGAGCCTCGATAGATGAGTACTCGAGTCCACTTTAAATCCTCGGTTACTCGCGAGGTATTGTATTATCGTTGTTATTTAATTTAAATTAAAGTTGTTATTTTCGCTTGAAAACGTATAATTTACTCCATATTCTATAATATCTGGTCAAATAGAAGATGTTTTTCTTCAAAAGCTTCGTTTCCGGAACCGACTATCAGTTTACAGAAGACTTCTAATGGTAGATACTAAATCTCGCGGTAACTCGAAATCGGGCCGGTTGTGAGAGGGCGGGTACTTGATGCTGTTTTTAGCAACCGTCCCAGCCCTAGTGATGAGTACCTGTCTCCTGACTGAAGTTAAGCAGCAATGGGCTATGTTAGCACTTTGATGGGTGACTGCCTCAGTGCAATACTCTCTGATGGCTTTGCAGCCCATGCTAGTAGACAGAAACCCCTTTTAGCCATGTTCTTTCATAAAGTTTAACCTTTTTAAATGTAAATGATCAGAAAAAATAATCAACCAGAACAGTGAACAAAGTTTACCGGAAAACTTTCCAGCTCCATCGGACCTGTAACTAAAAAATGTTACAGGTTCATACTAAAAGTTGCCAGTCTATAAAGTATGACAGAGTACTCATATCTCAATTTTCCACTCATCATTCCATTTTTTTAATGAGGATTGCAGTAATCTTATTAATGGTCCCGATAAACTTCAATAGTCAAGACGTCTTGCTGAGGAGATCATGTTTACTTCTATTTACATTTATATTTTTTTATTTATATGTATATTTAACAAATCTATCTTTGCTGATTAACCACTGAAATACCAAAACTGGCAGCATATTTTTACTCAGATATTGCATCTAGGTTGTTATTTTTAACTTTTGAAATCTAAAACTTCTCAGGAATTTAGAAATACTCATCCTAAGACAATTTGATTTTAATAAAAATTGAACTCTGATTCAGAATAAGATCTGATTAGCTGGAGTTTAAAAGTCTGAATACTTTGAAATGTAAAGCAGTTATGAAAAGATCATTTTACATTAAAGTGATTCAGCTGAGCATTGATCTGCTCTTCAAAAAGACTTTTAATTTACTCCCAGATATTTCATTAATGTTTTAGAAGTTATAGACAAATTCAGTAAAGAAACAGTAAATTTTTAACACTTTTTTGGGCCTCTAACAATAATAACATGATTGATATATAACAAAATGTATGTGATTATGTGAAAAACTTTCCAAATATGATTTCATTTTGTGTTACATATTATTCCCTTGAGTTATTAAAAAAGCTTTTGTACTTTATGAACTGGAGATTTAATGGAATACTATATATTATAAACTTCCACCACTGAACAATTAATTTTATCAACACTCCATAAAAAGATCAAACTTGAAACTAGACATCTTCTTGTTGTAGAATCAAAGGGTCAGTTTTGACTTTTGGAGGATCTGATTTTATTTACAAGTGGCAATCTTGTGTTAATCAAACTAGAGATCATAATAAGCGTCTCATTTCTCTTATTTAAGCAAAATCAGAATGTCAATATTGTAGTGCTTCTAATACACATGAGTCTGTTTTGACTTCTATACACCAACTGCGAAAGGCTTTTTTTTTAGGCAACATACGGAAGAAAACATGGAATTTATTTATATTTTAATAAGACACAACTAGTTCCAACCATACAAAAAAATCACTTTTGCAGTGATTAAAATTAAAAGTGGAACTACATGAAAATATTTTTTCATTTATATCCTGCAAATGATACATATTATTTTGTAATTTGACTTCTTGTTTAAGGACACCAGCATTTTAGGTTAAGGACAGGAAATGTTTGTGAAATGTTTGATAGTTTAGGAAAGCGTGAAAGCTTTTAGAATATGAGTAAATAATATCCCTCTAGCGAAGTACAAAGCAAACAGTAATTTTATTCAGCCAAATAGTGTAACAGTTTCTTAAATCAAAATATAAATACCAAATACAATCTGTCCATTAAATTGCATAATCAATAGAAATCACATTCTTCCTAAATTCCAGCTTGGCTTTATGGGAAGAGTAGAAATATTATAACAAACTGGCTAAAATATCAAGTAAAATGTCACTTTTAACACTTTTATTATTAGAGATAGAAAATTTTCATTGCTGTAGACTTGGTAAAGTAGAGCTTTTAAAGTGCTACTGGATTTTGATTGTCTATGGCCATTATACCAGGGAAGTTTGGAACAGACTTTGCTCTTTCAACAGGACATTTTGGCGCCATGCTAGCAGTCTATTTAATGCTTCATCCGGCAATTACAATGCTGTACAAGTATTGGTTTACCACTGTAAGATGTTTCTGTGTATTGTTTTCACAATCAGTTACAAAAAAAAAACAACCCTGAATCCTGTATATCTGTACCTTATGATTCCCTCTCCGTTCCAAAATGAAAATATACATTACACAATGCACTTATATTATTCATAACCAAATGCTTGAAAACATAATCTGTTGGGTTTTTTCATTGGTATATAAATATAGCATCTCATTTGGACAAAAATGATGTGTTATTGCAAACAGAATGTTACTGTTGCTCAGGCACCGTATGAGCATAGATATGGTAGAAATAAACTGCGTATGTCCAGACTTAATTTGTGATTCCATCACAATAGCCTCAAATAAAGGACGAAGGCCATACAGAAAACAAGCAATTAGTGCCTGTGAATGGGCTCTGTGTCAGCTGACTGTGTGTTATGAGTTTTCAGAGTGGAAGTGAAAGAAGAAAAGGATACAAAAGGTTGTGTGCAAATGGTATTCAGAAGTAAAGTACAAGGTTAACTGTTAAGATGTAGGGATGGGTCGGTAATGAAAATATGTACATCGGGAGGTCGCCAAAGCAAAACTGTACCGATTTCGAGACTCCGCATTTTAGTACATCCCAAACAAACATGGACGTTTCCTCTTCATGACATCACAATAAAAGTGACCACATGCACGAAATATGAGATGCAAGCTTATAATTTCTCTAGATTTCTTGTTTGTTCCCAATATTTTAAGTTTTTCCTTCAGTTATATGAGCTGACAAGCGAGAATGAGGTTACAAATAGTCATAACCACAACATGGCAGTTCTGCTCAACATAATCGCTCTGAAGACTGACAGTGAATAAAAATTGGGGATAAAAGCTTATAGTTTCCTCAGCTTTTGGGTATGTTTCTAATATTTTAACTCTTCCTTCCATTATATGTGCTGACAAGTGAAGTGGCGGTTGTAAAATCTCATCACGGTATTTCAGTAAATTAATGCTCTCGATACCGAGATTCCGGACCTATAATAAGCGAGTTATAAGCACTTTTATGTTTGGCTATCCTTGTTTGACCTTGAAGATGGGGCCCCAAGGTCAAATCTGACCACATCAGAAGATTCGCAGCATATAATTTCCTACAGGTTGGTTTCATATTGCAAACCTCTAGGACCAATAATAAGGGAAATATCAGCACTTTTAAAGTCCACTATGTGGGTTAATTCAGCACTCCCTGGATCACCTTCAATTAGGAGCTTCAAGGTTAAATGTCTGCAAGGTTGTAGAGGACATATATATCTGTCATACATATCACCTATGAAGAAATTCAACCTTCTACCTATGAGAAACAGCCAGTAGGAAAATGGACATAATTTTCAAAGAAATGCCAGCAGCAGCCAACTTGTTTTTCAAAATGAGGCTAATTTCAGTCCCAGAGAAGCTTACCCACCAATGAAGATATCCTGCAAATTTGGTGAACCTAGCTGGTGTAGTTTTCCTCTGACAGCGTTAATGCCGAAAATCTCTCTATGCGCGGCGGCAGCATAGTGAATGCTAAACCAAAGTATCAACCGATACCTCCGGTGGATACAATAAAATATTCCTCATCCCTTGAGTCCTCTGGGAATATTTCTGTTATATTGTTACAACCCAAAATGAGTTAATGCTTACAAGGTCAGAAACCGATGTTTATAACTTGTATACAGTCATACAGAGAGGATCCAATTGATATAATAGTGAATATATAGTCTGCTCAATTATCAAATACATACTTCCCTCTCTTTTTTTTTTGTCTTAATCAAGACTTACTTGTAAACTAGTGTATTAACCTTTTTTGCTATGTTGATATTAATATTAAATGTAAAAATATTTTAATATTTAATACCGAAAACATTTTTCTTCTAGCATATCACCCACTAAGAGAAAGTGAAATTCATCAAGACAAAACATAGCACTTTTCATCAAAAACGCAGTGAAAACTACAAAATGTGAGATAAAAGACTTAGTGTACAATTTCTTCAGATTTGGGCTTTATTTGAAATATCTGCAGTGTAAGTACATGTATACAATTTTACTTAAAATGGCGATATTAATACATGTCTTTAGACATTGAAATCGGCAACCCTGTCCCAAAACAATAAATATTGCCAATATCTATAAACAATGTACCCACTATTGTAAACTAAAAAGTATGTGTCTATAAATGCTATCTTAATTCGTGTGGCTTACAGCTCTCTTCTGCAACACTGTACATGAACATATTACAAGGTTAATGTCACTTAATTGTTTTCTCTGAAACATCAAGTTTTTACCACACGCACAGACAACACATAATTTATGTACACAAATGTATAGATGTTTTGTCTGTGGCTTATTATCACAAATAAGAACATTCCTTATGTGCAGGGCAAACTTATCAGTTTTCAATAGCAATTGTGCTTCAAATTACACACATATACACACGTATAAAATAATATACTATAAATACAATTAATACATGCACAAATATATCAAAAATAGCTGGTTTGTATATGACCACCTAGGAAAACACATTCTGTGTTACTTATTTATGTATAATTAATACACATACTCCTGAATTACTTATTTAAATTTACTCATCAATCATAACCTTCCCAAAGCTCATGTTTCTGGTTTTGACTAATATACTGACAGTGAGTAGGGGATAAACTAGTCATTTCTTTGTATAATAAATTATGTAATCAGTTATCTGTTACACACTATCCATTTGAAGTTATGTTGTACAGATATTTCATGACTAAAAGTTAAAACAAGCAATCTGTGCCAGTGAACGGGCTGTGTCAGCTGACTTTGTGTTTTGAGTTTCAGAGTGGAAGTGATTGAAGAAAAGGACACAAAAGTTGTGCCCTGCAAATGGTATTCAGAAGTAAAGTACAAAGTTAACTCTTAAGATGTAAAAAGTAGGTGAAAAACATATTTAAAATTTTAAAGAAAATACTGTAAATGCAATAGATTTCAAGTTACAACTACTTTCCTCAACAGTAAGAATCTTAAAGTACTTTTGCTCAGCTATAAAATGAACTACAGGTCCGCGAATTACTATGTTATAGCTGACCTATTACTCATTTAGCTATTGGGATAGACTCCCAAGTTACCATGTTATAGCTACGAAAAAAGTACTGAATAACATATTTTAACAAAATGCTATAAATGCAATACTTTTCAAGTTATAACTGATTTAGTGCATCAAATTCAGGAATTTTAATGTATTAAAAATTATTTTAAAAATTCATAAAAAAATTTAATACAGATCCAGACCTGATACTCACACAAGGGAATAGACTTAAGGCCTAGTACATATGTGCAAGATATGGGAGAAATCCCTGCAATAGTCAATGAGAAATTTATGATAAAGTGTTGAAATTTTCACACTTATGGTGGGGGTATCTGTAATGGCTCTAGCAAACAGAGGAACAAACAGATCTGCATGCCTTGAACACTTTTTCATCCTCAACAGATAAGGTATCTTTTACAAATAATAACATGTCTCTAGGCCTTATAGTTTTGGAGGAGAAGCCGCTCACGCGTACGCATACATACACGCCGCAGAGTGACGACATAATGTCAGCCGACATGAAAATGCAGAATTCACAATCAGAGGTATTCAGAATATAGGATATATTATAACAGACATAATGAAATCACCACAGATTTTCGATATTGATACTGAATGTAAAAATATTCCAATATCGGCCAATATCTGGGGATAATATTGTCGACTAAATAGGCCAAATCTGGGATTCCAAAAATGTTTTTGTTCTGGCATACCCCCAACTGACAAATTCACCAAAACAAAACATAAGAGTTTTCATCAAAACCACTGTTAAAACTACAAAAAACGTGAGATAAGGGTGTACAATTTCTTCAGATTTAGGCTTTATTTCAAATACTTGCAGTGTAAGTTTAGAGTTTTACTTAAAATGGCAACACTGATGTATGTCTTCAGACATCGATATTGGTAACTCTGCCCCAAAACAATAAATATCACCAATATCGCAACGCTAAACAATGTACCCAGTATTTGACACTGTGATTTGGATATCCAGAGTTTCAGATTCGTGTCGGCAATCGGTCATTGACCGAATTTTGCAACAAAACCCGAATTTTAAATAGAATAGTAGGACATATTGTCCGAGTCGTATCCGTGGGTGATAATAGAAGATCTAGACGTCTTTTTATTTGCAAAATATTAAGTCACATTACAACCCTAAAATCTCGCGAGATCTGTGTGATTTTTATCGTACCAAGGTCTAGACGTCTTTTATGAAGTCTCATGACAAGCCACGTGACCAGCAAGGAAATCCCTAGGGAAATCTGTGTCCTCATATCTTCTCATGAATATTAATGACTTGGGTGCTGTGGCCATGAGTTCTCGAGTTTAAAGTATTTGATCTTCGTCTATGCTTCCATTTTATATAACAACAACAAATCTCACGAGATCTATTGTGATTTTTATCGTAGCAAGGTCTAGACGTCTTTTATGAAGTCTCGTGACAAGCCACGTGACCTGCAAGGAAATCCCAGGGGAAATCTGTGTCCTCATATCTTCTTATGACTATTAATGACTTGGGTGCTATGGCCGTGAGTTCTCGAGTTTAAAGTATTTGATTTTTGTCTATGCTTCCATTTTTAATTTATAAAATATAACAAGGAAATCCCAGGGAAAATCTGTGTCTTCATATCTTCTCATGAATATTAATGACTTGGGTGCTTTAATGGCTGTGATTTCTCGAGTTCAAAGTATTTGATCTTCCTCTATGCTTCCATTTTATAAAATATTGCAAGGAAATCCCAGGGAAAAATCTGTGTCCTCATATCTTCATATATAATTATGGTCGTCTGGCAATTGGAGTTTTTGTGATAGTGTTTTCTGTAGGTTTCCACGTAAATTTACTGTAATATTCTGAATTTTTGCTTTGATTAATATTTCTTTTTATTAATAATAGCATGATGTCTTAATGAAAATAATACTGAAAATCAAGTTTACAGGTGATTGGTGCTTGGAACATTGATTTTCATATTGTAAAATAAATAAAATGTATGCTTAAACTTAACAAACGAAAATTGTGTTTTCATTGTTATCCCATGACACCATGGCAATTGTGATATATATTAATGTATTTGAAGTTATATTTTGATGAAAAATATTTTAAAAACTTTAAATTCAGAGCACCTGTAAACAGCTTCATGACATGAAAACTCCAAAGTAAATGTTTTTGATCGCCCTTTGCTTTCAAAATCTTTTTGGCTTCAAAATGTGAATTAAAATTTAAGAAAAACAAATTCTGTCATTTTGGATACAATTATATACAAATTTTGATTCACTGAAAAAAAATCAGACTGAAAGTTTATTTGCTGTAATGTTTACTGCCAGTGGACATTTTAATAGCATGAAAACCTGATGAATCACCATACTTAGGTTCTATGGCCATGAGTTCTCATTTCAGTAATACATGATCATTGAACATCAAAATGACTTTTTGACATTTTAACTAAAATGAGATTTTTATTATGATTCAGTAAATTTTACTTTATTCCCCATTTATTTATAGGGCCATTGACTTTAATAGCTTAATTTTAGCAACCTGTAGAATGAAAATTTGAGTGACAAGAATTACTGGTGGGACCGTTTATAGAAATCAAAACTGGTTACCGGGGCTTTGAAACGAACGAAATCCGGTATTTCGTGTGCTTGTCAGTGTGCAGTAAAATTATTTACCCGGTGTACATGAGTCAAAACTTATAACTGGAAATGGCTTTCGCGAGAAATTATTAAGTACCTAAACACAACTTTTGCTCAATATAAAGTAAAAATGTGACACATTTCACAAAATTTGTATATTTTTGGTCGTTTTGATGAAGTATCAGCCATTAGGTGGTCTAAAATGATGACACTTTCAATAACCGGTTCCCAAGTATTCTTTGCGAATTTCGTTATTTTTGCCAGAAACAAACGAAAATCCACATACTGGTTTATCGTTCACAACACTAACAAGAATTCTGTCCTACATTCTTCGAAAATGTCCTAAATGTTTTCCTAGTCTTAGGACAGAATGTCCGTCCGGACTTTTGATGTAGCAGAATCACTTGTATCCATGGGTCTCTCCATAATTCTAAAACTATTTTAAAAGCAGTATAATAGTTATTCTTTGCCATCCTCCAACTAATTGGACATTAGTACATCGCAGAATACAAGATATTCATCATAATTTAATGCACTCAGGCATGGAAAAATAAAATAGCAAGAAAAGCTATTTTTATACTGGGGATGTTTAGTAATACAGATTGATTTAAGTCAGTCATAAAGATATTCCATGGTATTAAAACATAATTATGGGCTCGACCTATTTTCATAAAAAATTGTATATTTATACTCTCTAGGAATATGTAATATTATGTACATATATTTATAAGCATACGTCTTCATAAAGGCTCATTTCTTGGCCTGGATTGAGCTAATTTCTTTAAGGGGAGGTAAAGCAAATTGACTAATCAGACCAATCTGCTCTCCATTTAGAGAATCCTTTCAAGTTCTAATTCACTAACTATACTGTTATGATTTCTCACTTTTACTCAGACTTAACTAATCTTTGTACTGTTATTTCTGTCAATAATTATCCAAATATTACAACAGGCATGCTTTACATACTCAGTCGTATATTTACAGTACAAATGTCATTGCTGTCCAAATACACACATTTCACCCATATCAAATGTGTGGAAATCATAAAATAGAATTAACTTGCAGAAAAACAAAAGGAAAGAAAGATTTCAATTTTTCTTAACATACAAATTATGTAACAGTTTAGTACATGTTGTAAGTTTCCACAAAATACATATACAGGTATATGGATAATTTTGTGATGGAAATGAATAGTATATAATTATTATTCATCAGTTTCATGAAGATCTGCTGATTATTTTTGGAGTAATGTCAATGATAAAGCCATAGTCAATAAAAATACATTAAAAATGGGACCTTTGAAATTTCGAGACTTTCCTGTCTCCAGAATATGATACCGATCTGTAGCTGGTATTTAACTACATTTTACTTTGATCAAGCCTACCAACATAAAAATTTTTCAGAGAGATCTGTTCAGAAATTTTGGAGTTATAATGACCACAGACAGGTGAACAAACTGACACACAAACGAACACATAAAAAAACATAACCTCCTGGTGGAGGTAATAATTCATTACTCTATCATTTTTTCTATTTTTTATTATTTCTATGGACTGTTATCTGACTTCCACAAAACAGAGAGCGTCGCTACAAATCTAAGAGGGGACATTTGCTTTAGAATCAAAATTTCAAACCTTTTAAGCCAGCCAGCAAGCAACAAAATAACAACTCAACTTGGCTAGATGCCAGCTATAAAGCTTAATATCATATTTGAAAACCATATCTAATCCCCACAAATAATAAAAATAATAAACACCAATTAAAAGCCCAGTTTCCCTTTGAAGCAAATCAAAAAGTATTTATACACAAATCCTTTTGTGCCTTACACAAATCTAGCAATACTTTGTCCAATGTCCATTTAATGGTGTTAATTCATGGGTCATGTCTGCCCATTAAACCTACTTATAAGCACTTGGCAAGCTTGCTTTAATTGCCGCATCATGTGGCGTCTCAAAATCTCATTACTGAAATCCAATACCTCAGTTCTCAGGCCAAACAATGCAAGATTCTGATCATTTGCTTCAATATCCTTTAGGAACAGAGAGTTTACCATTTGCAGTGAAATCATTTAAACCCACCAAAACTGATGCAGTCACAGAATTCACTTGGGAATATGGAAAGCTGCTCTATCTGGGATGTAGCCAGTGTATTGATGAGGCAATCAATGGTATCTTTATGCCTTAGCTGCCTTGCAATGATTCCAAAGTAAAGCATTATTCTCAGTTATTTTTTGCTTCCACAAAAATTTAGTGAAACATATGATTATTTGCAAGTAGTATCATCTCTTGATATCACAATTTTTTTTTTTTTTTGAAAAAGGCGTAATTTACTAATTACAATTTTATATGTCTTAAAGAATATATAAATCCATAAAGAGACTGGTCAAAGAACAGTTAAAATCACTCCATTTCTCTGTTAAATGTGATACCAAAGTAAATATAGTGACTTATACATGGCAAGAGCTAAATAAAAGTACATGTTAAAGCAATAAAATTGTTGTGAATATCAGTAATAAAATAGATGGAATGCATATCTGATCAGCCCCCAAGAAAAACTCTCATTTTAAGCTCGTTGCAGTAAACTAGAGTTTATGAACATATTTTAAAGTAGGCTGGTAATAATATATGGGGAAGGTTTAAGTGATTACAATACTTGGTTTTCATATCTAAACTGAATACCAAGAAAAATGGTACATCTGAGACAATATCAATGCAGTTGATATGAGACACACCCAATGTTTGAATACATCCACATTACAAGTGTAACAAACAAAATCACTGACATCATTAAGGCAAGGAGACTAACTTGATCCTATAAAAATATCAAGCTGAAAAAAAAGTTACCAAGGTTATGATTTTGACTTTTTTTTTCTTATGATACCTATAGGGTATCTGGAAACCCATAAGCTACTCAGAAACGAAACGATTCAGTTTAATACTCGAGGCAAGAAAAGTGAACCGGGTCTTCGAAAACAACTAAACATAGATGTAAATTCAACAACAAAATTAATTTTTTTCTTAAAATATATGAATATATTTATATATTTTACTATTATAAGGTGTTTCCGTTTTAATTTTTTATATTTTTAGCATTTGCAAACTTGAATTGTTTGTGTAACAATATTTTTATAAGACGGCATTTTAATACAACGTATTTCGAAGACGCCGCAAATCTTGCAAAATAAAAATGGTAAAAGTTTCCTGTATTTTGCATTATAAATGCATCTATTTTCCAAAATTCAATGAATTATCAAGATTCTTTCCTGTTGTATACATTTTAATAATTTTATAAGGTATAGTATGTCAAAATATGATGCAGTTTATTTTGTGGGCAATAATCAAGCGATTAAACAAGTCCAAGTCGATTCTTCCAAAACGAGAAATCGAGGCGCATTTTCGGACTCGCTTGCAGGCCTAATGACAACAGGAATCAATAGATGCACTGAAATAAATCAGAGAAATATGGCAGAATCCTGTTAAAAGAGAAACAATCTCAAGTGACCAGATAACTACTTTTAAATAACCTTGAATTCCAGAAAACAGGGTATATTTCAAAGGAAAATATCCACAGTGAACTTGATATATACACTGGCTTAAAAGGAAATTGTACTTATCACAGTTACACTAAAGGTAAACCACACGACACATGATAGTCCTGCTGGTGAAAATTGAAAAGTTGAAGCACTTCCAAACATAGCTTAGGTCAGTGTATGTACACGGCTTATAACATTGGACAGCCAATTTGCAACAGCGATATTTTCCCACCTTCTCATTTATCTTGTTTGTTTATATGTGCCCAATTTTGATTTGCAACACCCGATGTCCAATTTGCACAAGCGATGTTTCTTTCTGAGAGGGAAAAGTCAGATGACAAGTAAAATTGCACTGTCATTTGTAGAGAATTTATATGTTGACAAAAGAGTCATTGGATAAAAACCTTGAATGGGGTATTGGATGTAATAGGCCACAAACAGGTGTATGTAGACTTAGTAGGGTTTCCATTTAACTAAAGTCAAATACCAAGGACCAAGGACTGTACTTTTTCATTGAAATTTAAGCTGTTTTAGGATTTCTCTGTTAAGCAGAAGTCTTTTTTCTGTCTCTTGAGAATTGATGTTTAAGGGTTTAACTGTTTAAATGGTTACCAGAAAGTTCTGGTCAAGCCCAATCAGATGCACTTACCGGATGTAGAGGAGGTCGAGATCGGATGAATTCGAGGATAATATCATGGGCGTCTCTCTTGGTTCTCTGAGGTATGCCCCCATTCACCTGTGAATAATACAAACTCTGGAATTCAAATGACATAAATAACCATTTTTATAAGCCATAATGCGATAGGCTAATGTTTAGATAATCCTCTGATCAGAGACAAGTACTCAAGTGGCCTACCAAAACAGAAAACACTTGAGGCAGAAAATACTGTATTGCAATGAATGTATTGTAATGAATGTAATCAAACAAATTATATCAAGACTAGGGTAACCACAACCGTCATTCTTGCTATCATAGAGAATAACATCAAGCCATTTATTCTTTATCACTTGCCACTTGGGTCTATTTTTAAACTGAATATTGATTTAACCTACACTGAAACACAGACTAGAAACTTGGGCCCGTAACATTTTTTAGTTGTAGATCCAGTAGACCTGGAAGTTTTCTTTTGGAAAAATTTGCAGACAATTTTTCTCAAATTTCCATTAAAGTCAATTTTCAATATTATTTTTGTTTTTTTTTTCAAAAGTAATTCCCTCATGCAGATCAACTGAGTACAACACTAATGCATCCTGGTTTATGTCCAGCTATTATATCTCTCTTGTCCTCATCACCCTAACAATTCTAAACAAATAGCATCAGAGATGCCCGTACCCCACAGCTTGGGGAAATATTTTTCAACACCATGAGATACAGAAGTAGTGTAACAGTACAAAGTTCAAGATACTTTCAGAGCAGTGTCAGTTATATTAAGGTCCAAATAATGCTTAAGTAGAGAAAATAATATATAAGGAAAAGAAATGTATGTAAAGATGAATTATTAAAACAAGACAATTCAACAACAAAATGACAGCGTTTATCAGTAAACCAACAAGAGGAGAGTGCCCGTGAACGGGCACTGTGTCAGCTGACTGAGTGTTTTTGATTTGTGAAGGTGATTAGAGGACAGAATAATTATCAGGAAAAGGGCTGTACAGAAATACAGTAAATGGTAACTGAACAGCAAGTTCGAAAGAAATTCCGAAGCTGACAGAAGAAAAGGATAAAAAAGTTGTGCCCTGTAAATGGTATTATGAAGGAAAATAACAAGGTAATTGTTTAAATGTAAAAAATAGGTTAAAACATATTTAAAGAAATACTACAAATGCAATATCCTCGTTCGACCTTGAAGAAGGGGTCCAAGGTCAAATCTAACCACACAAATACATTTCCAGCCCATGATTTCCTATGGTTTACCATTCCAAACCTCTAGGACCAATTATAAATGAGTTATAAGCACTTTTAAGCTTGGCTGTCCTCATTTGACCTTGAAGGAGGGGTCCAAAGGTCAAATCTGACCATACCAAAAGATTCCGAGCCAATGATTTCCTATGGGATGGTTTACCATCCCAAATCTCTGTCACCAATAATAAGCAAGTTGTAGGCACTTTCAATTTTTGCTATCCTCATTTGACCTTGAAGGAGGGTTCCAAGGTCAAATCGGACCATATCAACAGATTTACAGCCCATGATTTCCTGTCTGTTTACCATCCCAAACCTCTGGGACCAATAATAAGCGAGCTATAAGCACTTTTAAGTTTGGCTACCCTCTTTTGACCTTGAAAGAGGGGTCCACGGTCAAATCCGACTACACCAAAAGAATCCAGGCCCATGATTTCCTAGAGGTTGGTTTACCATCCCAAATCTCTAGGACCAATAATAAGCAAGTTATAACCACTTTTAAGTTTGGCTATTTTTGTTTGACCTTGAAAGAGGGGTCCAAGGTCAAATCCAACCACACCAAAAGAATCCAGGCCCATGATTTCCTATAGGTTGGTTTACCATCCCAAACTTCTAGAACCAATAATAAGCGACTTAAAAGCACTTTTCATGACTGATAAAGAAACGCCTGTGGCGGCCATGTTTTTTTTTTTTTTCAAAATGAGGACCCAAATATTTCCAGTCAAGATTTTATAATGAGGAACATATCCTGCTGTCCGGTGGATACAACTAAATACTCTAAATGCAATACTTTTGAAGTTATAAGTGATTTACTCAACAGCGATAATCTAAAAGTAGCTATTACTCAGCTAGGCCATGAGCTACAGGTCTAAAATTTTACTATGTTATAGCTGACCCAAAAGTAGCTGAATAACATATACAAACAAATTATTGTAAATGCAATAGTTTTCAAGTTATATGTGATTTACTCAACAGTGATAACCTGAAAGTAGCTATTACTCAGCTATGCCATGAGCTACAGGTCTGAAATTTTACTATGTTATAGCTGACCCAAAAGTAGCTGAATAATATATACAAACAAATTACTGTAAATGCAATAGTTTTCAAGTTATAAGTGATTTACTCAACAGTGATAACCTGAAAGTAGCTATTACTCAGCTATGCCATGAGCTACAAGTCTGAAATTTTACTATGTTATAGCTTACCCAAAAGTAGCTGAATAACATATACAAACAAATTACTGTAAATACAATAGTTTTCAAGTTATAAGTGATTTACTCAACAGTGATAACCTCAAAGTAGCTATTACTCAGCTATGCCATGAGCTACAGTTCTGAAATTTTACTATGTTATAGCTGACCCAAAAGTGGCTGAATAACATATTTACACAAAATGCTCTAAATACAATACTTTTCAAGTTATAGATGATTTAGTGTTGAGTAAAAACCTCAAAGTAGCTATTACTCAGCTATGCAATAAGCCACTGGTCTGGAATTTTACTATGTTATAGCTGACCCAAAAGTAGGTGAATAACATATGAAAGTAAATACTCTAAATACAATACTTTTCAAGTTATAAGTGATTTACGCAACAGTGATAACCTAAAAGTAGCTATTACTCAGCTATGCCATGAGCTACAGGCCTGAAATTTTACTATGTTATAGCTGACCCAAAAGTAGCTGAATAACATATTTACACAAAATTTTCTAAATGTAATAGTTTTCAAGTTACAAGTGATTTTCCTCATGATGGAAGTTACTGAAAAGTCCAAAAGTAGCTATTACTCACTTAGCTATTGAGATAGACACCCAAGTTACTCACCATGTTGTAGCTATGGAAAAAGTAGCTGAATAACATATTTTAATAAAATGCTCTAAATGCAATACTTTTCAAGTTATAATTGATTTAGTGCATGATTTCATGAATTTTATTACATTAAAAATTATTTTAAAAATTAATAAAAAAAAATTATGACAGATCCAGGTCTTATATTCATATAAGGTACTCTACTAGTGGCCTACTACATCTATGCAAGATATGAGAAAAATCCCCGCAATAGTGAATGAGAAAATTGTGATCAAGTGTTGAAATTTTCACACTTTGGGTGGGGGTACCTCACTTGTAATGGCTCTGGCAAACAGACGAACAGACAGATCTGCATGAATTTTACGATTTATCATCCTCGATAGTTAAGGTATCTTTTAAAAAAAACAGCATGTCTCTGGGTCTTGTAGTTTTGGAGAAGAAGTTTGTCACGCGGACGCGTACACAGACGCGGACGCCGCAGAGTGATGCCATAATGTCAGCTGACTGACAAAAAGTAGCTGAATAACATATTTTAACAAAATGCTCTAAATGCAACACTTTTCAAGTTATAAGTGATTAACTCAACAGTGATAGCCTAAAAGTAGCTATTACTCAGCTATGCCATGAGTTACAGGTCTGAAATTTTACTATGTTATAGCTGACCCAAAAGTAGCTGAATAACATATTTATACGAAATTCTCTAAATGCAATAGTTTTCAAGTTATAAGCGATTTACTCAACAGTGATAACCTAAAAGTAGCTATTACTCAGCTATGCCATGAGCTACAGGTCTGAAATTTCACTATGTTATAGCTGGCCCAAAAGTAGCTGAATAACATATTTATACGAAATTCTCTAAATGCAATAGTTTTTAAGTTACAAGTGATTTTACTCATAATGGAAGTTACTGAAAAGCCCAAAAGTAGCTATTACTCACTTGAGACAGACACCCAACTTACTCACCATATTGTAGCTATGAAAAAAGTAGCTCAACAACATATTTTCACAAAATGCTGTAAATGCAACACTTTTGAAGTTATAAGTGATTTAGTGCATGATTTCATGAATTTTAATGCATTAAAAATTATTAAAAAAATTTATTAAACAAAAAGTAAGACAGATCCAGGTCTCATACTCACACAAGAGAATCTACCTCTGGCCTAGTACATATATGCAAGATATGAGAGAAATCCCTGCAATAGTCACTGAGAAAATTGTGATAAAAAGTTGAAATTTTCACACTTTTGGTGGGGGTACCCCCCCTTGTAATGCCTCTAGCAAACAGACGAACAGACAGATTTGCATGCCTTGAACAATTTTTCATCCTCGATAGATAAGGTATCTTTTAAAAAAAACAGCATGTCTCTAGGCCTTGTAGTTTTGGAGAAGAAGTTGTTCACGTGGACGCGTCCGCGTACGCCCCACGCCGCAGAGTGATGACATTATGTCAGCTGACTGACAAGTCAGCTGACATAAAAATGGCTGAATTATGGTTTGGATGTTTTGAATATTACCCATGCATACAGAAGTGGCAATACATTCAATGAATGCTTATGCGTGGTGTTGGAGAAAAGCTTGTGGCTCACTTGATGAAATTTCATCTGTTACAATGGGAACTTGCAAAAGGAAATTCTTAATGAATTTTAATATGACTTTAACAGTGCTTAATCTGCATCAACAAACAGACTTAAAGATGCAACAAGGTTTTAAAGGTCAATACAGCAAGGTCAAAGGTCAATCAGTGGCACACCATGACGTGGCACACCTAAAACCCTCAACCAATGTCCCTACCAAGTATAAACTTCCTACACCTTACAGTCTCTGAGATATAGCCTGGACAAGATTTTATAGGTCAAGGTCACTACAGCAAGGTCAAAGGTCAAATCAAAGTCACACTATGACGTAGCACACCTACACCCCCCTAACCAATGTCCCTACCAAGTATCAACTTCCTACACCTCTTACAGTTTCTAAGATATAGCCCGGACCAGGTTTTATAGGTCAAGTTCACTGCGGCAAGGTCAAAGGTAAAATCAAGGTCACACTATGATGTAGCACACCTACACCCCCTAACCAATGTCCCTACTAAGTATCAACTTCCTACACCTTACAGTTGCTGAGATATAGCCCGGACAAGGTTTTATAGGTCAAGGTCACTACCGCAAGGTCAAAGGTCAAATCAAGGTCACACGATGATGTTGCACACCTACACCCCCAACCAATGTCCCTACAAAGTATCAACTTCCTACACCTTACGGTTTCCGAGATATAGCTCGGACAAGATTTTACACGTCAAGGTCACTACGGCAAGGTCAAAGGTAAAATCAAGGTCAGACCATGATGTTGCACACCTACTACCCCTAACGTCCCTACCAAGTATCAACTTCCTACACCTTATGGTTGCCGAGATATAGCCCGGACAAGATAGCTACGGCAAGGTCAAAGGTCAAATCAAGGTCAGGCCATGACGTTACACACCTACACCTCCCAACCAATGTCCCTGCCAAGTATGAACTTCCTACACCTTACGGTTTCTGAGATACAGCCCTGACAAACTATTTCCCGCCGCCCGCCCGCCCATCCGGACACCATGGGTGAAAACAATACCCCGACAGCCCTTAAGGGCTGTGGGGTAAAAATTCATTAAGTAAAGTTGTTAATTCCAAAAGATTTGTTCTTACCCAAAGAATTTTCTTTGAAAATTCTGGGAAATAAGAGTAATTCAATGAGTAAGAATGACAACATGCATAGTGAGCCATATATTATAAGGTTCTAACTGCACATAATTTGGTGTGCTATTATCCCGATTTCCACTTCTCACAATCACTCTATGACACTTACCGCTATGTGTTTGAGGTTGTGCTTTTTGTCACGAATGTCCTTCATGAGGATCTCGTATGGTGTGAGTTCATACTCTCCCGGGTCCAGTCTCACACAGTCCTTTTTCTTCAGCATCACTCCAGTACGCAGCTCTCGCATCACCTGCATCCAGATCCGTGCCTGGATACAAAAAAAATACAAAACAAATTATTTATAGTTTTACAGGAACTTGACATAAACCTACAAGTAAAGTAGTTTTTATTTACCAGTATTTCATTTAGTTCGTGTTCTAGGTCACGCCTAGTACCTGATTGGATATATTGTGACAGATACTTGGAAAGGTAGAGGAAACCAGTACTGTGGTACATACAGTTGGTCAAGGTTCTGTAATATAAATTGCCGACCAGGCGACTAACAGCAAGCAACTACCAGCTTTCCCACATGAGGTCAGGCCAGGATTCAAACTCTGATCTCAGAGGTAGGAGGCCAGTGTGTTACCACTGCGCCACTGTGCCCCCCTCTACAAGCAAAATCGTGAAAGCCAATATAATCATTTGCCAAACTAGATAACCACTTGGCTGAGTAGCATCGGTAGTTGTGAATTATTTGTAGTTAGCAAAGACTTGGACCAAATTCTTTGGATATTGAATATGATACTTATGGGATATCATGTTGAAAATATACTGTTTTTGATTCTTCAAGTACAGTACTTTGTGAAGTGATTTTTCAAGGATATTTGTAATTTTTGATATCATGCTAAAACTATGCATTTAATAAAACATCAACAGATTATAGCTGGAAAGTAAAATTTGTACAACCTCAACACTTTATCATTAATTTATTCTTTATTGAGGACTCTTTTCACATAAAAATTGATATAATTTTCTGAGAAAAATTGTACAATAAATGAATCATTTTTGTGCTGTATATCTATACTCAATATCTCCTTGTACTGCAGGACTCAAAGTGCTATTTGACCCATCTTGACTGAACAATACAGTCCAAGCTCTGAAGTGACTGACATTCCCCTAACTGAAAGACAGGGGCTCAAGGATGGACATTTATAATTTATAAATATCCGAGGTTCTTTAGCCTGCCACTGGTGACAGAATCCAGTGACAGAGGACTGCAATTTTAATAGGTTCATCCGAGCCACTATGAATCTGTTTGTACCTGGGTTTGAACCCAAGTCCTATATTTTCTTAGACAACTGCATTAAATACTAGGCCAATGAGGCAGATGTTGTAACCACTAAAGTACAATTGTACCCCAAAATTAATCATTAAGTTGGGATTATAAACATGTACCAAGCTTATATGCACAATATTTACAATATTTCAGGTGATACATTTATGACAAGTTTTATGTTAGAAGAATTGATCTTTATTTTATGAATGCTATTTACATCTGTTAAAAAATATGCCATAATTACATGCACACAGTAAGAAATGTGAAATTTACTACAGGATATGAAAACTGCCATTGGGAAAAAACCTCTTATTCTCCTTCAAAGTTAAGAAAATTTTTTACCATATTTGTAGTATTGGGGAATATTTCAAGCCATTTACCGGATGAAATTTCAAAATTTATTGTTGTTTGTTTGTTTTTTAATTCACAGTAAATTTTAGAGATATCCTCAGTTAGGGCAAAGCATTGTTACATTTTATTGCAACTTACCCAATCTGCCTTTTGCAGTTCTTCCAATGTGGTTGCCCCATCTGATTCATCTTCACTGCTCTTCAGCTTCTAAAGGAGCACAATTAATTGTAAAAATGTTTCCTAATTACAGAAACGTACTTTCGCCTGTACTGGTGGTAATGTTTATCACACCTGAACAATCTGCCATTAAAATCAACTTTAGCATACTTATTCTTCAAATGTAACTTTGCTATTTTCTTGTCTTGGGTGATGGCCTGATGGGTACATGTTAGAAGCGTGTACTTCTTTTTACTTTCCTCTTATTTGGGGGTCTTTTTAAGTAAATAAAATATTTACTAAATGAACTAAATATTTATATACGAAAAAATAAAATATCCCTGTATCCTAAAAGTTTTGTCTTTGATTTTCAGGTGTAAATAGCTTGTCTCAATTACCTTCTTATCCAGAAAGGTGAAACACACTCTTAAAATACTTATATCAGCGAGAAAAAAATGAAACTTACAATAATAAATTGATAGCCTTTGATGTTTGTCACATATACAATCAGTTATGTCTTATGGTGTCAATTACCAAAGTCAACTATGAGAAGGCTTAATTCAATCTTTGTTGATTTTACTTGACTATTTCAACAAAATATTGAAACAGGCCCCTAGTAAATCTTTGGCAATAAGCAAAAAAATTATTTGTCAATGTTATATTTTCAATAATTACAATGAAACCAAAAAAATATCCCTTTAATTGTAAGTAAGTCCAAGCCTATCAAATAGGTAAATCTGATGTTATTAATGGTTGTTATTAGTAACAAACTACTAAACAATATCACAAATGGAACACTACCCTAATTAAAATCTATTCATATCTTTCTGACTCACTGTCAAATATTTAGGTTAAACATATTTGAAGATACTGACTGTTGTTTATTTGTTACCTCCAATTTCCAAATGACCATAACAAGAGGATATTAAGTTATTAACCCAAAGGGTATACAACTGTCAACTGGAACACATGAAAATCTACTATTAATGCAATACCAAGATAATGAATGACCCATTATTTTCCTGCAGTATTTCAAACTAATTCCATTGCCCATTATTTGTCTTCTGCCTCTGAGAGACTGTGGCATCATTGTGGGGTAAAAAATACAAAACACCAGTGGGATGGCTGTAAATGGCATCGCTAAAATATTGAAAACTCCCAAGACAGATCAGCACAAAAACAGTATCCAACGATGACGTCATTCAGCTGCAATGTGGGAGTTATTCACACATACAGTGAGAGCAGCACTGCACACTGGTGAAGAACTATTTTTCAATCCACAGACAAATATCACGGAAAATGACGTTAACCTTTTTGTGTCTATCTCTACATCTGAGACTGGCAAATATGTGATACAAGACGATAGAAAAAAGTTAAATATAGATTAGTATCTCGGGTTATATTAAATTACCATTAGCTACACCCTGTGTTATATATACTGAAACACTGATGTTTGAACAGTAAAAACATCACTAAACTAGGATTAATGGCAACTTTAAGCCATAATTAGACAAATAGAAATAATACTGAATCTTCCAAAAAAAAAAACTTTCCTTGTAATAAAGGGAAATTTGTTTAAGGTCTTAGCATCATGAACATAGATGTAAAGCTACATACAAGAAGTATTGAAACAGGAAAGATGAAAATTTAGACATCATGTAAAACCCTGTTTCTTACTTTGAATTATAGACCTGGAACATTATATCCAGAACATGACATGTGTGACAATTTTTGGCCAATTCTATAACCAGTTGTAGCATTTCTTTCCAGTGAATTTTGCATCTTTTTGCTCGGTGTTGGCAATGAGCCCAAAATAGGCAGAGTCCCCAGAACTCCATCTGTGGAAATCAGCAGATTACAACAGGCAAAGTTCCGAGTCCTCACCACTTAAAGCTTGTTTAGAATATGTGAATAAACTTGCTTCCACTTTTACTGATGAATGTTTCATCTATGCTTCCCAAATAAAAACCATGGAGTAAATGAGACAGCGAGTGACCATGTTAAAAATGTCATTGCAATTTTAGATCTTAGATTGTGGGGAAATTCAAGCAGCAAACTTTTTCAGGCCAAATCAAGATTTCTTGCATATACAATACAGGGTAAACTAGGGATAAGCCAGCAGCCCCATATTTTTTATCTTTTATTATATTTACCCTTAGTGGCACAAAGGCTATTTAAATTTGGTAACCGTAAAGCTGTACTGCCTGTACTTACTCTTGAATGAGCAACATATTTATTAGAGTATGTATGGTCTTTAAAGAGGTTCACGAAAAAGTTTATCAGGGCAGTCATAAAAAACTTCAAAACAACCACAACAAGCTAACCATGTCTTCAACTTTCTCATTACCATTTGTTTTCCCCTTAAATGAAGTTCCCTTGGTAAAGGGGCTGGGGAATGCATTGATAAGTATATAAAATATATACAGTAGAACCTCTATTATCCGACCCTCTTGGAGAGTAAAAATTAGGTTGGATAATAGAAAGGTCGGATAATAGGAAGCCTAAAATAACAGGTTTAAATGGAGTTGGGAGAGTGGGTTTGAGGTTGGATAACTGAAAATTCGGATAACAGAGGGTCGGATAATAGAGGTTCTACTGTATAATGAAAACACACATAGATGTCTTATTTATGTCAGTCAAAGCCAAAGCAATGGTAGTTTTGGTCAAAAGACATGCAACGTTACTGCCACAAATTTTGCAAAGCAGTATACAAGTTGTAAAATACATTGCAATGGAATATGAAGAGCTACATCATTTCCTCAAAACAACCCGACATCTTCATGCACATTCTCCAGCCAAGAAATACAAGAAACTATTGATATTACAGATAAAAGCTGCTATATTTTTCACAGTGGGGCCAAGTTTTTACAAAGATAATATATTTCTCTTCACAAATTCTTTCTTAAAGTACCATTGCACATACAACAGTTCCTTATCTTTTATCAATCATTTTCAGCAAGATTTATTCACCTTAATTTAAGCTAGACAATTACATGTCAAATAAAGAACAGCCTTTGAATTTTAAGTGTTTACGGTCACTCAATAAAGCAGGTCACTGTTCTCCAGAATTCTGAGATTTCTGGTGACTTTCTGGGAGAAAATTCTATTGATTCTTTATACTGTGAACTGGTAATCATGTCAGTTCAGTCCCACCCTCTGACTGAATTGTGTTTTTTTATGAGGCTTTTGTCTGCGATTGCATCAGAACCAATATAACGGAGTTCAATCAACATCTACACACAATGAACAAAATATTGCAAAACAAAACAAACTAGGAATCCTGTTGGTCAAAGTCAATATAACCATTATATTTATCTGATCAATACAAATACATTTGGCTTCTTGATTAAGCAAAGACAAGACGATAACTGTATATATTTGATGGCCATCACAATTTAGAAATATGTGAATATTACAGTGATTTGAAAGGTTTAGACTTGTATATTCATTAACCACTTTTCTATATAGTAAAAAACTTAACATTGTCTTTTAAAAAATTTTGTTATTTTTTCTGTCCTTGACAAAAGGCATTATTTACACTTGGCTAAAAGGAGCGTGTGTTTTCGTGTTTTCTACATCCATACGACTGATGTGACCAGTAGGGCTTGAAGAAATACTCACTTCTAACCTCGAGTAGTAGCTCTTTAACCATTTTTATACTTTTGAAAGTGTACTCTTTTAGAGCAACAAAAGCTAGAATTACACACAACTGTACATTTTAATTTACACATTTTGATGAGATATAGATAAAATTGTGTCTTCATTATATATGCCCTTCATTTAAATTTTAAGGAAAACAGATAAAATATTTATCCCTTCAATTTCAACATCTCATCATCTCCCACACACCCAAAACCAAAAACCCCACCTTCATTCATCTCTCATTCATCTTACATCTGCAGCACTTAGAGGCCAAGAAATTCATGATTCACTGAAAATATTTTATTATGTTAGAAATATATGGAAGTACCTCTTTATCTGTTGATATTTTTTCCAGAAATGTAATGAGTTCGATGGCCTCCATCACCAGGGCCCTGCATACCGCTTTGTAATGACTAGATGGTTCCACTTGAGACTGCAAGTGATCACAGCATGCCTGCAAACAATAAAATATAAAAGTTGGGATTTTTCCTCTGGTTTGACAGCTAGATTTATATTGGTCGGGCACTCAGCATTGTCACTAGTTGAACCCACACAGAGGTGACAAATCTTCTTGGTCAAAGTCAAAGTAAAGGTTTCACATCCCATTCAACAGTTGGGGTCATATTGTGACAGGCCCCACAGGCATTGCCACTTCTAGGCGATGAACCAAAACAGAGGGGAGAGCCTGTAATCAGGTGCCAAACTAGATAACCACTAGGACCTCAGGTCCTTGCAGGGCAATTTTTATTGCCATTTACCATTAATCCTGTTATCTGAATAAGCATAGCACACAAGTAGAAGTTTCTATTTTTTTCCCATTTCACTCAACTTAAAGTTTGATTGATTTTGTTTATGGAGAGGGGTAATAGAGTATGTTAAAGTATGGTCATATTTTACTAATATATTTAAGGTTTTAAATTATGAATACAAAAAGTTACTAACAGCCTATAAATATTGTCCTGGAGCATTATGTATCACAACATTTTAACTTTTGCTCTTGTTAGTTATTGCAAAACACAACTACATTTTAATTAATAGCAAGCACCATCAGAGAAAAGTTTACCAAAGACGTGCCAACATAACACTTTCTGTTACCAAGTGATACCATCCAATCTAACATCATTATTTTACTGCCATAAAAATCAGGTTTTTAATGTCAGTTCAATTATCTACACCCAGCACTACAAAGCATGCCTCAGACCGATGTATAGCATAGTCTTTATAACAACCAGGATAACCTGATACATACAATATAAAAAGACAAATCATGTAGAGGGATGATTTGACTGGAGTGCAAAGTAGTAATTTAGTTATGTAATTTTGCTGAATTAATTGCCTTTATTATTTGTTTATTTCTAAGAAGCCAAGCTTGATATTCCTAAAGCTGTATGCAAATGAGGTTAAGTTGAGCCAGACATGATCACAGATAAATTTAAGATTTCAAAGTGCCTGATGTATTTTGGATAAGTGTATCCTGTAACTGGTATACATCAGCCTACTATAGTGTAACAAATAAATATACATCCAATTTGAAAATTGCGGGTCAGGCCACGAAATGTAACTTTTACACTCCTAAATGATATAAAAGTTAAACTTTTGAGTGATTTCAATGGATTCTTAAAATATACCAGTGCTGCGCTCTATAACGCCTATGGGCACTGTGACCAAATATTTGCAAAAGTTGGGGATGGGCGTTTACGACAATGAAAACCAGCCAGGCGTTTCGAAAAAAATAACCTGAAGTTAGGGAAACCGCGTTTTAGCACACACCAACTGGAAGTAAAATATGCGGTTGGTAAACAATGGATATAAATCAATCATATTTCACCGATTATTGGGTTTATATGGAGACAGTTTACCTTGAAACGAGACATTAGCAATATATGGGCGACAACGTAAGATTGTGGATGGGCGCTTACAAACGCATGAGCGATAAAGAGCGCGGCACCGGTATAATTACAGTTGGCATTTTTTTTTTAATTTATAACTAAATGAATCCCGAGGTCCTTTACTTATCTCCATGATATAACCCAGCAGGATCCTCAGGCCTTTATCTATCTTCATGATATGTGCCACTATGATCCTTTACTTACTTTACATACCTTCATAACATGAGCCAGTGACACACAATGGCCTTGAGCTTCCTCGTCATCCTCTGTGGCATCCTCTATGCCCTCATCTGCATCCTCCCCTCCAGTCTGACTGGCATGACCTCCACTGCTGGTCATGCTTTCTATTAATCTCTCCAGGTGGGGAGAGATGGTCTGCTCCTCTGTCTCACTTAACCCATAGTCCAGAGCTTGGAAAATCAATACCCCTAGACACTGGATAAGCTGAAATTAGTAAAAAAGTTTACACTGGCTATGTAAGCACAAAGACTCAAAAATTCAATGTTTTATGATCAGGATTTAATTACAAAATTATAGATTCAGACTTGCCACAGTACTTTCATGAATATATAAGCCATTACAGTTCTTCAGTTGATACCAGATATGCTGTGGCTACTAAGAAATAGTCATATATTCCCACCTTAAATCCCTGGATCCGTAAGTTTAAAACTCATTTCGACTGATGTTTTGCTAATATTGACCCTTCTACTCGACATAAGATCTACTCTGACAATATTATCATTCAGGAGCAGGCTCAAGGCTGAACCTCTTTCATAAAACCTATCAACAGTGTCTTTCATTCTGGGTGTGCACAAATGCTTTTGGTGGCAACCCATTTCCATCAAAAGACTTACGGTTATTGCTTCAGTCTGTTGTTCTAATATGCCATAGAATTTGATGTATTTCAAAATTAAACACTTTCAAAGTTTACAAATAATAATAATATTAAACATAATAATAATGCTACTAATAATAATGAAAACCAATAAAGTTTAATTTCAGAATGGTTTATGAATTATCACTGTCTACACAGGCTGTAAGAAAGAAAACTACAAGCATTTGGTAAACAGGATCATAAAGCTCAAATTTTTCAAGGTTACAACAAAAATCTCAATTGTTAAATGGAACACGAATACCGATACAAACTACACCTACGCATCGTAGAACCAATGCAAATTTGTATCCACCGAAAAGACAACTCACCAAAGCCAGTGAACCATCGTTTGACCTTGAAGGAGGGGCCCAAGGTCAAATCTGAAAACATCAGAAGATTCCCAGCCCATGACCTCCTACAAGTTGGTTTCATATTGCAAACCTCTAGGACCAATAATAAGCCAGTTATAAGCACTTTTAAGTTTAGCTATTGTCGTTTGACCTTGAAGGAGGGGCCCAAGGTCAAATCTGACCACATCAAAAGATTCCCAGCCCATGATTTCCTATAAGTTGGTTTACCATCCCAAACCCATACAACCAATAATAAGCGAGTTATAAGCACTTCTAAGTTTGGCTATCCTTGTTTGACCTGGAAGGAGAGGTCCAAGGTCAAATCTGACCACATCAGAAGATTGCCAGCCCATGATTTCCTATATGTTGGTTTACCATGCCAAACCTGTACGACCAATAATAAGCAAGTTATAAGCACTTTTAAGTATGGCTATCCTCATTTGACCTTGAAGGAGGGGTCCAAGGACAAATATGGCCATTGGCCACACCAAAAGATTCCCAGCCCATGATTTGATACAGGTTGGTTTACCATCCCAAACCTCTAGGACCAATAATAAGCTAGTTATAAACACTTTTAAGTTTGGCTATCCTCGTTTGACCTTGAAGGAGGGGTCCAAGGTCAAATCTGACCACATCAAAAGATTCCCAGCCCATGATTTCCTATAAGTTGGTTTCACATTGCAAACCTCTAGGACTAATAATAAGCAAGTTATAAGCAGTTTTAACTTTGGGTATCCTCATTTGACATTGAAAGAGGGGTCCAAGGTCAAATCTGACCACATCAGAAGATTCCCAGCCCATGAATTCCCTTAGGTTGGTTTAACATAGTAAACCTCTAGGACCAATTATAAGGGACGTTGCACACCTACAACCACCAAGCAATGTCCCTACTAAGTAGTGCTGTCGCGACACTCGCTACTTCCGATACTATCGTTTGCTAGGTCTATTATGAGAGACAATCGGATGCGTTTTTTCAAATCCGATTGCAAAGATATTGGCATATTTATATAATAACAATAGAATATCTTTTAAAAGTGAAGGCTTATTCAGCATTTTAAAATATATTTTTGGCCTTTTGACAACACAGTCCGTACAAATCTAGTCACATGACCTATCAGGAAAGCATTAAACCATTGCTCGAATGTAGTTTCGGAATTGCATCTTTATTTTTTTTCACACTTGGTTAGTCAATATTATTGACGTAAAGCTTTCAAATAATCTTTAAAAACACTGTAGTTCTTTTTATTTGAGGCATACATGATATTATATAGCCATTATACAGCACTTTATATAAAGTCGGAATTAGATAATTATTTTAATATACTGACAGTTTTCAAAGTGTTCCTATGTTTGACAATGCATAAACAACCGAAATAAAAAAACAAATATGACCTTAAAATGATGTATTCGGGTGAGAAACAATATATTATTTTACATTTTAATTAAATAGTTTCGTTTTGAGATGAGTTTATGAAGTCGACATATGTCGGTACTCGGTCGGCCAACATGGGCGATATTCGATGTTCATTTGCACTAGCGAGTGACAGCACTACTACTAAGTATCAACTTCCTACACTTTATGGTTTCAGAGATATTGCCTGGACAAAATTTTAAAGTCGGGGTCACGATGGCAAGGACAAAGGTCAAATCAAGGTCACATTATTATGCTGCACATCTACAACCCAGAGCCAATGTCCCAACCAAGTAACAACTTTCTACACCTTTCGGTTTCTGAGATATAGCCCGGACAAGATTTTATAGGTCAAGGTCACTACGGCAAGGCCAAAGGTCAATTCAAGTTCACACCATGATGCTGTACACCTACACCCTAATCAATGTCCCTACCTTTTATCAACTTCCTACACCTCACGGTTTCCAAGATATAGCGCGGACAAGATTTTCGAAGTCAAGGGGCAAAGGTCAAATCAAGGTCACACCATGACATTGCACATCTACACATCCTAACCAATGTCCCTACTAAGTATTAATTTCCTACACCTTACAGTTTCTGAGATACAGCCCGGACCAACTTTTTCCCTTGACTGCCCACCCATCTGGACACCATGGGTGAAAACAATACCCCAACAGTCCTTAAGGGCTGTGGGATAAAAACTGATATATAATAAAAATATTACAAACCTCATACTCTGTTCTTGCCAATTTCGAATCTGTTAATAAAATCCACACAACACAATCAATAAATACATACATTAAATATTTGCAGAATGCAATAACCCTAAAACGCAATCGTTTATTTCATAGTTATGATAAACAATTGCAACTTTCCAACATTTTTTTTCTTTAATCAGTACTAGCTCAAGAATATTAAGTGTTGCAACTGAATAATTTATTATTTTTTATGTGAGTAGGGTCCGACCAAAGGAAGAAGTGGTTAACACACTGGAACAGATCCAGATCATATTGCAGATACAAAAAAAAATATTGAAGTTCCAGAAATGAACTCTGGTGGAGTTCTGTGCATTATGAGTGCTCCCTTGTTAATTATAAAACTATTTCCTTCATGTCTTCTCCAATAAAGCAAGTACAAAGTATCAATATTTGGTTACAGTCACTTGCTTGTAATATTTCCAATGTTAATTCCTTAAGATGAATTTTCCCACAGTGGATATCTTCCAGGTTTGGATGTGGTTTATCTCATGCAATTTATTATTACTTTTACATTATTACTCTATTACTTTTAAAATTTTAAATCTGTTACTTTTGAATCTCTTTCTATTATATTCAGTTCTAGATACTCTGAAAATGTGATTAAATGTTTAAAATAATGATTAATCTTTCATTTAAACAAAGTTAAATAAGGCTATATGATAAGACTGTGAATAAGTACTTGATACGCCATTTAGCAATTAAGGAGAGTTTATTAGGCACTCAAAGCTAAATTTTGCACTCCAATGCATGCTCAGCTTTTTGTCAGCCAGACATCAGCATACAATTGTGATATATATTTGGCAAAAGACCTCCCAAAGGTTTGATATTACTTTGTTTCAATCAAGTTGTCAGTCGTGAAGATATCTATTGCTTTAAATAGAAATTGACAGATTTCTTTAATTTTATTTCTTTTTTTGTTAAAACTTTGACTGAACAAGTTGTGTAAAATACAGCCATTGTAAATGTGGAAGATAAAAAAAAGAGTAAGTACACGAATGCAACCCAAGTAATAATGAACAAGTACTTGACCTGAACTTTTTGTACCTGTCACACCTCTACTATATGATGAGAAGCTTAGTTAGGTAACGTGCTGTTCCATGAATTTGTAAACATAGGGGTACATACAGAGTGACACAAATGAGTTGCAGTCACTTGTTTGTAATATTTTCAATTTATACATTCATACAACTATCTTTTGCAATAGTATGCTGTCAGATATAATGTTTGGCAACAAAAACATTGAACTATAGTCATGTGTTTTTCTGCCCATACTACTTTTTCGTTCTTTCATTTATTTATTTTTTCATATCTTTTGCACTGAATTATTTAAATTTAGTTTTTGTTTACTAAATGTAAAAACATATATATATATAATCAGTGCATTTTAATCAATATCAGAATAAACTTTGTCCCCAACCGTGTCAAAATATGTACGCATGATGTCCACTTTACATTGGTATATGTGCATCTTGCGACCAACAACTTGCATAAATAACATTTCTTTTAAAAATATAAAATATTACCGAGTTTTACCACGGAATTCTGTGACCACATATGTGCACCTATGAATATTAGTTGTGCAAGTATTTGATCTTCAACTCAATAGACGTTTCTAAATAAAATACTTGATCTTCCAGCAGTATTTCTGTTCATAAAATAAACCCCATGGAATTGGGTGATCTCACATTTCTTCAATAATATTTGAAAAGTATTAACCGTTCAAACAAAACCAATTTTTAGTATAAAATATTCTTACTAGATAGTAATATTTTGTATGAGTTGTTGGTCATGACCTGCCATGGTCACGAGTTACATGTAAATCCTTAAAATTTTAGTACAAGGGAGGACATGAAGACAAACAGCTAGTCTTTAAAACCTTTCAAATCTAAGTGGTTTAATCATCAAAATAACACACAAAGTAAATAACAAAGTAGGATTAAACATAGCCCTAATGTAGGCTGTTAATAAATTTGCGTTACTGCATACTAACGTCCTATCGGCTTCCATTTGAAAATCTCAGGCATTTCAAACTTTGGCTTTATACTCTTTAAATAGAAAGAATATTCTTGGATACTCACTGGTTTTACGTTCAATGTCAATAGTATTAACAGTCTAAAACCAAACATCCACTATTTATAAGATACCACTGCAATATTCTGCTATTATATTCAGCACCTTTTCTAACCCTAATGTAGGCCTAATGTGTTAACTTCATTGAATGAAACATTAACAAAACACCTTCATATTGGTATTATTATGTGGATTATAACTGCTTTATTGTTTTAGACTGACAATACTACATACAAGACATATTAAAGCTGTAAGTAACCAATATTTATCTGATACATGTTAGAGTATAAAGACAAAGTTTGAAATGCCTGAGATTTTCAAATGGAAGCCAATAGGACGTTATGTCAGCGGTTCACCGCTTAGACCGAGTTTCTGTCCCGTCGCCAATTGCTATTGATATACTGATGGCATGCAATGGCGAGGGACAGAGCTCACATGTATTTGTTTTTTGTGTAAATTTTGAACGGCGTATTTCCACACATATAATCAGAATTGTTGAGCGTTACATTCAATCTTTGAGATATATACATGTACTGTTCACTAATATTTAATACCTATCCATTTGGCATATACATATTTCAACCCATTTTTAAAAATGTAAGGCAAACTTCACCTTTGCAATATTCTTTACTAAAGTAATTTCTGTCTTACAAAAGCCGTTTAGTGTAGCAACATATGTATTATAAACTGGATACATCAATATAGTAACTGTAAGGACATTTTATATACATGCAATACTTTCTTGCCAGTAAAAATTTACACAGAAAACAAGTACATGTGAACTCTGTCCCTTGCCATTGCGTACCATCAGAAATATCAACAGCAATGCGCGACGGGACAGAAACTTGGTCTATTCACCACTATTAGATATAACAGCCTATTTTAGATCTAACTTAAAACAAAGCTTACCATGACATTGATTATTTAGTTTGTGTGATTTATTGTTTACAACATTTAGATTTAAAAAGTCCTGAAGACTCTTCATCTTCCTGTCTTTGTGTCCACCCTTGTTTAAGGGTATAGTTGTTCATATTCACAAAGAAAATGTGTCAAGAACCTCATCCAGCCATATCCTGTTTTTCATCAAAAACACTGAGCTGGTCTTACCTAGCTACCAATATGCATGGTATATTATTTTGTATTTTTAATTTTCTAAATTTTAACTTAATTTTTACCCCTAATTTTTAAGCAGTAGTAAAAAGCTTGCCAACACAAACAATTAAATGGCATTTCTATGGATGTATAGTAAGAAAATATAAGAACCTGATGATGGATTCACTTTTGCTACAATCCCATCTTTGGACAATTGCACCGACTGTAATCCAGAAAATGTGAAACAGTGACTCCTTTCCCATTCATTTTGAAAATACAAAGCACATTGATAACATACAGCCCATGACTGTTCTTCATTAATTGGTGCATTGAAAGCTTCTAATATTCCCTGCAAACTGATGATATCCATCGTTGAAATATATCCACAGAGCACAAAGTATTACATTTTAAACCTTAATACTCTCCTCACAACAGACACCCTGTTTTGACAGGAATTTTCATTTAAGATAGAAACAGTCACAGCCGCTGATTGAATGAAAAAGATAAAAGATCATTCAGCAGTGCCTAAGGTAGCACGCAAAGAATTCTTACCTCATAGCGAGACTTTCAGTTACTGCTTAATTGGCTTGTAACAACAAAATTGTTTATGTGCGATTATTATTATTTTGTTCAATTTGGAATGAATTTCATCAGACAGAAATATTAATTGTTACAAGTGTGACATATACTATATACATTGCACCAAAAAGGCAGTTTTTTTTAAATTATTTATGATGATTTATAGGGAGCAATGATTTTCCTTGAAATTGGTGCCAATTTTGTGTTGTATTGTAGAATCTATTTCCATATATATTATATTGCAAAACTGCTTGTCAGTGATGAATATTTATCAATGGTTCAGAGATGACAATTTATCAATGTCCTTTGGGGTTCCTTCATCAGTATATAACTATATATTTATATTTTTTGCTAATAAAAAACCCCCAAACTCTAGTGGACCTCTGCAAGAAGGGTCCAACTACAATATCCAGAAAAAATATAATCATGAGGAAATTTTCCAGAAAGATGGTGAGCTCTGAGAAACAAGGATATTCTAGATTCGAAGAAAACTGTTTTAATGTGGTTTAATTTCTGAGTATATTTTTTAGATTATGTCCTAAAATTTCCACAAACACTGTACACAGTCGAAGTCAAGGTTACGGTTTTACATCCCTGTCAACAGCGAGGACAAACACTGTACAAGAAGGTAAATAAAATAAAATATAAACCAAAACAATTAGTGTATCTCTTACATTTTATCTCTACAAATACCTAACAGATTTTCTTCAAAATAAAAGTGTCATAAACTGTAATGATTTACCATCAGATTTGAAAATAAAATATATCATACTTATAACTTCAATAACTGCTTAAACATGGTGTGTTATTTATGTTTTGTTACACAAATTCAATTTGGATCACATCTTCTCTATCATGGGTATACACAATACATTTTGTAAACTAGAATAATTTAAAGTTAAGAATATGTATTTTTAGATAAAAAGAAACACATACAACTATTTGCCCTCAAATCCAAGCAAAATCGAAAATCATTTAAGTGTCCATAGTTTTCATATATTACAAAAAAATATTTGCAAGTGAGGACCTCAGTCTTGAATTGCCATGGCTTATCTTTTTCAGTCATAATGACCTCGTGACTTATTTTATATACGTTGTGCTTATGTCAGCCAGCATATTTGTGAGGTCCTTAAAGGTCTAGCTAGTTGGTAGCAAGTTTGGCATCGAATCAGACAGACACCTCTGTGTGAGTTCAATCCCCAATAAGTGACAATGCTGAAGACCTGGACAATATGACCCTGGCTGTTGAATAAGATGTAAAACCTCAACTTTGACTTTGACTTTGGCTAGCATATTTGTTGGTCCGATGTTGGGATCCACCACTAGCCTTGCAGAATTTTTTCTGGTGAATGCTATGTTTCATGGTCTGATGTTGGCAAGCCATCAGTAAGAATAGTGCTCCTAATATTAAATAGTATGCAGCCTAACCAGTTGTTCTAAGGCAACTAATGCCCCAACAATGTCAACATCTGCCAATCATGTGACCACCATCCAAAGTCGGTCTGACGGTTGAATGTTATCTGGGATACAGAATATCAATATGGTTGGAGAAAAAAGTAGTTGCCCCCAAGTTTTATAGGTATATAGTGGTTCTGTATAAAGGCAATTGTGTGTTGTCTTGCTTTGCATCACATATTTTATTATGAAATACATTAAATGAATTTAAACTTTGATATAATTTTTCTTTGAAAACAAAAAATAATTTTACAATAAATTAGTGTGTTGTTGACTATTGATTTTGGCTAAGACTTTCCATATTTAGTATGAATTTAAAAAAAGTTGTTTGCCCAAAATAAACTCCTGGGGACGGATTCGTGTACAATACTTAGGCCAGTTCTGACTTAGATTTTAAGTATTACTTAGATTTCAAGTAAGAAATTATGAAATCTTATTCAAGAACATACCCAACTCTAAGGTGACCTTAAACCAGTACTTGAATTTTAAGTTAAGTTGAAAATAACCTTGGGAGGACAGGATATTGATATTACATGATTTAGTTTGTAAATATTTGGCAATAATAGTGTTGTTTTTGGATGGGGAAGTTTATTTATCCATGTGGTTAGTGTTAAGTCAAAATTTTAGAAAGAAGAAATTTTAACTAAATCTTCAGAAATAATTTTCACTAATTGCTAGATTCTACTTGAAAGGAAAAGATTTAAATTTTCACCAGGAATTAATTTTCACTCTCCAAGCTCATCAGCTCAAATAGTTAAATTAATGCCTAGTGAAAATTTAAACTTATTTAGTTATTTTGTGCATGCCCTAACAGGAGAAATTAGCCAACTGATTTTTTGTGTGTATAAAGGAAAAGAGGTGATTTTTAAAGAATTTTTTCTAATAAATTGCTATGCATTTTTCAAAAATATACTAATTTAGCATGAATTCTGGTTAAAAATCTCCCAGCAATATAAAAACTGTGATTAACATTCTCAGCAGAGGGTCGTCATCATAAACAGCCAAATGTGTACAGCAAATTTTCAATAGCTCTTGGCCAATCATATTAACTTATACATCCGTACCCAAAAAAATCAGGAGAGGTTTTTTCCCTAACTTAAAATCTAAGTTGACCTTATCTAAGCATTGGTTCGCAATTCTAAGAAAAACTTAGTCACGTGAACCCCCCCCCCCCCACACACACACACACACTTAATTAGATATAAGGTCAACTTATCTAAGTATTGTTCGTGAATGCGGCCTCCGTAGTGCACTGACTCGTCGGGTATTTTTGGTGGCTGTCAGAAACTACATCTTCTTCACGTGACACGGAAGTCAGATCAAAACGAGATTAAGTACGGGTCAGAATAACGGACCTGAAATATTGACACTGACAAGTATTTTTCAACCATATATATACATATAATTCAACAAGTTAAGCACTATGTCTAAAGACCCACAAATTCTCCGATTGGAGCCAAGTACAGAACTCAAATTTAAAGGTCAGTTTAAACACCACTTAAGGGGGACGTGTCCTGCAGTGATGTGCAGCTGAAACCCTCTGTACTGTACTGTAACAACCGTACGGATATTTTTCTTTTGGAACATGATATAAAGTAATCAACTGACACCACTTTTAGGCGTTTTTATATCCGACTTTTTTGGTTTATCATTTTCCTCTTAAAACCGAACATGATAATTGTGTGGTGCGTGGAAAAATGCCTCCTAGAACTAGATGTGGTTACTTCGGCTCTACTTGCTTGTAGAGCCATGGCACGACCCAACATTTACATAGAACACTATATTTGCATAAAAGATAATACCATACTGCTCGGCTACTCGAAGTTCATTGCCTACCTTAGTTCATCACATTTTATGACAATATTGAAGCTGCTTACAATCGACCTGTCTTTGAAGAGTTATAGTGGTGGTGGACCAGTTCACGCCCGGGTACCAATTCACGCCCACCCTCAATTTTCTTGAAGATTTATGATTCTTCATAGAGAAGATGTTTACCACATTATAGATAATCATCAAATTGACTGTATACATTTGTAATTTATTGTTTAACTGTGATTGTTTTGGATAAATTTAGGGGTGGGCGTGAATTGGTACCCGGGCGTGAACTGGTCCACCACCACTACATTAACTAAAATAGTGTTTGTTCAGTTTAACATTAATAATTTGCTTGTCCTTAGGGGCCAGTTACACATAGCCGGATGAGCCACGGATATAGCCCATGGTTCCATATATGGTAACTGATGGGGATGCACAAGGGATGGGGGTGGTCATGTAAAAGATTTACGGAACTGCCATGGATCTGCTAAGGACTGCTACGGACAGGTTTGCAGATGAAAAGATTGCACCAAGGATTGGTCTTATGACTGTTTTTTAATCCGCAAACCCTGTCCGTTGCAGATCCGGTTAGATCCAGCAATGTTTTTATGGATATTTTTACTGCGAAAGCGTCAAGGATGTAAGGGATGCCACAAGGACATCCAGGATGGGTATATGGACAATAAGGACACTAACGGATGAGATACGGAAGAGCTATGGATATCAATTACAGATAAGATCCGCAAAGCATTTATGGAAAAATCAAGCAGTTTGATTTTTCCGTGGCGTCCCCATGGACACTGGCATCCGTGGCGGAAGCCACAAGGACATTACGGACGTTATGGATATCCGTACGGACAGAAAAAATGATCCGTTAATCACACAACATTTTCCATATAAGGAATCCTGCCGGGATCTGGCATTTTTTTACATCCGGCTATGTGTAACTGGGGTCTAAACAGTTTTAAAGCAGGTGACAAACTTGGGTATCTGAGCAGCACAAATTTGTACACACAACTGTTCCCAAAACTGTTTTGTTGCGTTTCCCTCTACAATCCAGCTACATGCAAACATAATTGACTAAAATAAATGACACATTTCCTCATTTTTCAATGTTTTTTGACCATTTTTTCCGAAAATTTGAAAATGTTCTTTTTATTATAAAGGCTGTGTAAAATAGCATATGTATTGTACACACAGTGTTTATCAGTCATACAAAATTGTTGCTGGCCAACAGGGCCAGTAACATGAAAACGTTAATGGCCCAACTGAAAAGTTGCTGGCTAAATTTTAAAACTTAAAAATGAAGAAATCTAGAAATGAAAATCAATTTTTTTTTTTTTTGATTCAACATATGTTACAGCTTACAGTATACTAGGGAAGGGTCGGTATCAAAAATGTGTAGATTGGGACGTCACCAATACAAAACCTTACCAATCTCGGGATTCCGCATTTTAGTACACCCCATCCAAACATGGACATACCGATTAACTGTTTCCAAGGTTTAGCATGCTTTTGAAATACCGAAAACCTCACATGTATATGTGTTCCGGATGTAAACGAACAAAATGGTGTATCACAAGATGCTGGAAAAGCAATAAATTCACCAGATTGTTGGGTAAATTGGCCAATAGCATAATATTTTGATATTTTAAAAATAAAATACAGATAAAATGTATTAATTTATACCGCGAAATATTTATAGTTTTAACAATCACAAAATCCAGAGGGATGACAAACACAAAGAAACAGTTAATCGGTTCAGCAATATTGGCATCGACTAGTGCTTTCTAGTGCTGTGATATCGCTTTGAATATCGGGTTCGATGTTTGGTATCTGTACAAGCCAGAGAACTTCGGTCTAGTTCGATCTTCGAAACAATGTTTTCAAACCAGTTAAAACGCAGAAATCTCACGTAAAATCTTGTCACTTTATTGAAAATATAGCAAAAATATAAAATCCATATATTTTAAAAATAAATTCCGCCATATTTTCAACAAAAGAAACAAGTTTTATAGATGGGTGAAAATAGGATCCGTTGGGATGTGGTGTGATATTGGGGATTTCTAAACTTTTTGCAAAGTCCGAATTTCAGACATTTTGAACCGAACTCCAAAATCAGGGCAGTAAACGAGCGAACTATCGAACTTCTTCAAACATTGTCGCAGCACTAGTACTTTCATAACCTACTAATCAGTTAGTAGGAAAAATATTTTCAGCTCTACAAAATATGGGTTAAAAGTGTGTTGTTTGAACTTGTTTCTTCAAATTTCTGGTTTGTTTCCAATATTTTAAGTTTTCTTTCCATTATATGTGCTGACAAGTTAGAAAAGGTTTAAACTTTCCTCAAGTCCTTTTGTATTAAGTATTATATGAGGAGTGAATGACTTTTTGATGCTGTATTTCACCAGAGACAGTAATATCCCCACCCATATGATGGATCCATAATGATTCCATGGCATGTATCACAGATTTGGTGGAATAAGAAATACAAACATTGGAGCAAGTCTAAATAAGGGTACAAAGTGTCGTAACCAAAACATGTCGTTTCTGCTCAACGTGTGCATATATCCCTATATAGTCTGCAAATGCAGGAAAATATGGGACTAAAGCTTATTTCTTAAGATTTTGGGTATGTTTCTAATAGTTTAACCCTTCCTTCCATTATATGTGTTGAGAACTTGAGAAGCAAAGTGCCAGTTTTAAAATCTCATAACAGTATTTCAGCAAAATGCTCTTGACACCGAGATACTGGGCCTACCGACCCATCCCTACAATGTCGTGTAAAATTATTGAAAAATCTTCAATGTATATCTCGTAGTCAGAACTCATAAGAGCCTACAAAGAGGTGTAAAATTATTGAAAAATATATCTCTTAGGTAGAAGAGCCATAATTAGACCCACATCTAAGTCATAATCAGAGTAACAAGGGTCATTGCTAACTGCCAAATTTTTAACATCTTCATCAATAGAAGAATAAGAACAAAAAGAACAAGAAAAAAATTTTCATCAGTGGTCAAGTCATTGGTCAATCATATTTTCCCTTCATTTTTATACATCAACAAACCAAATTCCTCTGCTTCATCCAATAGTTTACCCAACAACTTCCATCAAAACATATCAGACAGGGTGTTAAATTGTTCTAATGGCATAGAAAATTGAGCCAAACAGCCAAAAACATTAGTACACCTGTCGTAAAGTTAGACAACATTAAATTGTCATTAATGTTAGATAGGGGTGGGACGAGTACAAATTATTCGGGTCGATTACTCGTAGATAAAAACTCGACTCGACATCGAGCCCTCACGACATTTAGTATCCACCATAACAGGAAACGACATCCAATGTGGCGGCTCCCGTAAACAAAAAAATATAAAGATAAAAGCTTTGAATTGCTTGAATTAGCTATTGTCAGTACATAATATCAATAATATTATGTTACAAATGGTGGATTATGCGATTTAATGAAAGTAAGGTATGTTATTTATGTTTTATTAACTAAAAAACGTGACCGGTTCTATAGGTTGTTATATATACACGAGTAATCGACCCCAAGAATTGGGGTCGAATTTTCGTAAAATTCGCCTCGCTCGGCGAGTGTCGACTGCTCGGTCGCACCCCTAATGTTAGACAAGTTGTTATTATCTGGTCCCATTTTCCATGATTTCCTTAAAATGTTAAGAAATGCAATAAGTAAATCCTAATTTCTGTATACCAATGTATATTTATCATGTAAAAATGGCTGCCTATTTTGTGCCATTGTCTATCATTACTGCAGTCTAACATTTTCTGGCACATTGTCGATCAATGATCAGTAAAATTTAAGTATAACTGATGGTTGCTAGACTTATTTCTTTGTAGGCATTTTGTAGTGCTGGTATTGTTTATCGATATTGAAAATATTTATCGATCCATGCTAAATATACTGATATCGATAATGTAGGGTACAATATCAATATCGGAACATACTACTAAATGGATGCAATTAAGCTGTTTTCCATGTAAATAAAATGTAAAAGTTAAGAATATATTGGTTTTCCTATCATTTTTTTGTCAAATTTCACTTACCGCTAAACCGGAAGCGCCATATTTGTTTTCGTTTCGGGAAACTTCTAAAACTCGTGAAAGAGTTTGGAAGCTCTTTCTCGGAAAACACCCATGACCCGATATTTCAATATCGATCGATACAGTTCTAAGCAAAAATATGGTTTGATATCGATATACATATTATTATTCGATACCAACACTAGCATTTTGACATAATAAAATCATATTTTGCCATAATATTGTACATTCACCAGTTAGACGTAAATGCAAATTATATGAAGGAAACATAAACACTTTTGGGGATTTCCCACTGTTGTCAAGGTGATCATAAAATTAGCCAATTGCAAGTGAGGATACATAAAGCATGATATGGAGTGAGGGAGAAGTTTGTGAAAAACTTTTAGGTTATATTGTGGTTGTGGCCATATTTGTGGTGACTTATGTCCATTTCCTTATTTTATTAAGCGTCCCTTGCGGGACGCTTGTTTGTGTATGGGAGAGCTTCTGGCTCCGCCGGCTCCGCATTTTGTTTTCCTTATAACTCTGTAACCGTTAGACGGATTCTTTTCAAATTTGGCAGGTTTAGGCAGTAGCCTTGGGGAATTTTTTTGAATATGCTGCAGTGACATTTCAACCAATCAGAGAGGTCACATGACCAAAAATGTCTTTTTTCGATGGGGAAGCTTGTCCGGATGATAACTTGAAAGGAATTTTATCAATTCACCTGAAACTTGGCAAATACATGCATTCTATTAAAATCTGGAAATCATTAGATTTTGGCATTGATTGGTCAAGAAATGGCCGAGTAATTAATGATTCATTAATCATTACGAATTTTCCAAATAAGGAAAACACAAAAATGCTTATATCTCGAAAACCGTGCTAGATAGAGCGATTTCGACGAAATTTTTGACCCACAGGGTATCTCTGCGGAGTGGTTTTCCCAATTTTCAAAAAGTTTTTGTCTCGCCCAAAATGGCGGCCATTTTGAATTTTCGAAATTTTCGCAAAAATTGCAAAACACAAAAATGCTTACCGTATTTTTTGTAATAAACGCCCCCACCCTATTAATCGCCCCCCCCCCCCTCTTCTCTACCTTTGCAAAGTTTATATTTCGGGGTTTCGGGCCTCTCAACAGCCAACACTTTTGCGATTCCGGGATTCCGAAAAATGGTGCATTTTAGTACTTCCCAAGCGAATATCGCTTACGAGAAATAAAGAAAATAAAAACAAAACATGGCAGTTTTGGTCACAGACGCATTGAAATCTGCAATAATAGGAGATAAAACTACATAATTTCTTCAGATTTAAGGTTTGTTTTAAATATTTTAAGCTGTCTCGCCATTATACATGCCAGCAAGCGAGATCAAGGCAGCAAGTGTTCATTATCGCCCATTGTCACTGGACTCGAGATATGATTTTATTTATCTGTAATAGTCGCCCCCCCTTTGGAAAAATGCATCGCCCCGGGGCGTTTATTACAATAAATACGGTATATCTCAAAAACCGTGCTAGATAGAGCAATTTCGACAAAATTTTTGACCCGCAGGATATCTCTGCGGAGTACTTTTCCCAATTTTCAAAAAATTTTTGTCTCGCCAAAAATGGCGGCCATTTTGAATTTTCGAAATTTTCGCAAAAATTGCAAAAAACAAAAATGCTTATATCTAGAAAACCGTGATAGATAGAGCGATTTCGACGAAATTTTTGACCCGCAGGGTATCTCTGCAGAGTAGTTATCCCAATTTTGAAAAAAATTTTGTCTCACCAAAAGTGGCGGCCATTTTGAATTTTCGAATTTTTTTACGCAAAATTGCAAAACACAAAAATGCTTATATCTCGAAAACCGTGCTAGATAGAGCGATTTCGACGAAATTTTTGACCCGCAGGGTATCTATGCAGAGTAGCCATGCCAATTTTCAAAAAAATTTTGTCTTGCCAAAAATGGCGGCCATTTTGAATTTTCGAATTTTTGCGCAAAAATTGCAAAACACAAAAATGCTAATATTTCGAAAACCGTGCTACATAGAGCGATTTCAACGAAATTTTTTATCTTCAGGGTATCTCTGCAGAGCAGCTATCCCAAAGAGCTTTCACTTGGTGAAGTTTCAGACCCATAGCTAATTGCTCACCTACTCAAAAAGAGTAAATGCGAATTACCTCTAAAAGTATTGCAGATGGCCAATTTTTCTCAAATAACTCATTCACCTACTTTTGGAAGAGCTTTCACATGGTGAAGTTTCAGACCCATAGCCAATTACTCACCTACTCAAAATGAGTAAATGCGAATTATCTCTAAAAGTATTGCAGATAGCCAATTTTTCTCAAATAACTCATTTACCTACTTTTGGGAGAGCTTTCACATGGTGAAGTTTCAGACCCATAGCTAATTATTTACCTACTCAAAATGAGTAAATGCTAATTATCTGTAAAAGTATTGCGGATACCCAATTTTTCTCAAATAACTCATTCACCTACTTGTGGGAGAGCTTTCACATGGTGAAGTTTCAGACCCATAGCTAATTACTCACCTACTCAAAATGAGTAAATGCGAATTATCTCTAAAAGTATTGCAGATAGCCAATTTTTCTCAAATAACTCATTCACCTACTTTTGGGAGAGCTTTCACTCTGTGAAGTTTCAGACCCATAGCTAATTACTCACCTACTCAAAATGAGTAAATGCGAATTATCTCTAAAAGTATTGCAGATAGCCAATTTTTCTCAAATAACTCATTCACCTACATTTGGGAAAGCTTTCACTTGGTGAAGTTTCACACCCATAGCTAATTACTCACCTACTCAAAATGAGTAAATGCAAATTATCTGTAAAAGTATTGCAGATAGCCAATTTTTCTCGAATTAATCATTCACCTACTTTTGGGAGAGCTTTCACTTGGTGAAGTTTCAGACCCATAGCTAATTACTCACCTACTCAAAATGAGTAAATGCGAATTATCTGTAAAAGTATTGCAGATAGCCAATTTTTCTCAAATAACTCATTCATCTACTTTTGGGAGAGCTTTCACTTGGTGAAGTTTCAGACCCATAGCTAATTACTCGTCTACTCAAAATGAGTAAATGCTAATTATCTGTAAAAGTATTGTGGATACCCAATTTTTATCAAATACTCATTCATCTACTTGTGGGAGAGCTTTCACATGGTGAAGTTTCAGACCCATAGCTAATTACTCACCTACTCAAAATGAGTAAATGTGAATTATCTCTAAAAGTATTGCAGATAGCCAATTTTTCTCAAATAACTCATTCACCTACTTTTGGGAGAGCTTTCACTTGAAGTTTCAGACCCATAGCTAATTACTCACCTACTCAAAATGAGTAAATGCGAATTATCTCTAAAAGTATTGCAGATAGCCAATTTTTGTCAAATAACTCATTCACCTACTTTTGGGAGAGCTTTCACTTGGTGAAGTTTCAGACCCATAGCTAATTACTCACCTACTCAAAATGAGTAAATGCGAATTATCTCTAAAAGTATTGCAGATAGCCAATTTTTCTCAAATAACTCATTCACCTACTTTTGGGAGAGCTTTCACTCTGTGAAGTTTCAGACCCATAGCTAATTACTCACCTACTCAAAATGAGTAAATGCGAATTATCTCTAAAAGTATTGCAGATAGCCAATTTTTCTCAAATAACTCATTCACCTACTTTTGGCAGAGCTTTCACTCTGTGAAGTTTCAGACCCATAGCTAATTACTCACCTACTGAAAATGAGTAAATGTGAATTATCTCTAAAAGTATTGCAGATAGCCAATTTTTCTCAAATAACTCATTCACCTACTTTTGGGAGAGCTTTCACTTGGTGAAGTTTCAGACCCATAGCTAATTACTCACCTACTCAAAATGAGTAAATGCGAATTATCTCTAAAAGTATTGCAGATAGCCAATTTTTCTCAAATAACTCATTCACCTACTTTTGGGAGAGCTTTCACTCTGTGAAGTTTCAGACCCATAGCTAATTACTCACCTACTCAAAATGAGTAAATGCAAATTATCTCTAAAAGTATTGCAGATAGCCAATTTTTCTCGAATTAATCATTCACCTACTTTTGGGAGAGCTTTCACTTGGTGAAGTTTCAGACCCATAGCTAATTACTCACCTACTCAAAATGAGTAAATGCGAATTATCTGTAAAAGTATTGCAGATAGCCAATTTTTCTCAAATAACTCATTCACCTACTTTTGGGAGAGCTTTCACTTGGTGAAGTTTCAGACCCATAGCTAATTACTCACCTACTCAAAATGAGTAAATGCGAATTATCTCTAAAAGTATTGCAGATAGCCAATTTTTGTCAAATAACTCATTCACCTACTTTTGGCAGAGCTTTCACTTGGTGAAGTTTCAGACCCATAGCTAATTATTCACCTACTCAAAATGAGTAAATGTGAATTATCTCTAAAAGTATTGCAGATAGCCAATTTTTCTCAAATAACTCATTCACCTACTTTTGGGAGAGCTTTCACTCTGTGAAGTTTCAGACCCATAGCTATTTATTCACCTACTCAAAATGAGTAAATGCTAATTATCTGTAAAAGTATTGAGGATACCCAATTTTTATCAAATACTCATTCATCTACTTGTGGGAGAGCTTTCACATGGTGAAGTTTCAGACCCATAGCTAATTACTCACCTACTCAAAATGAGTAAATGCGAATTATCTCTAAAAGTATTGCAGATAGCCAATTTTTTCAACTAACTCATTCACCTACTTATGGGAGAGCTTTCACTTGGTGAAGTTTCAGACCCATAGATAATTATTCACCTACTCAAAATGAGTAAATGTGAATTATCTCTTAATAGTATTGCAGATAGCCAATTTTTCTCAAATAACTCATTCACCTACTTTTGGAAGACCTTTCACACACGAAAATGAAAAATTGTGAATATCTCGGAAAAGCTATTTCTTCTGCTTTAATGCTCGGCGGGAGATACACACCACGGCAGTGGTCTTGACAAAAATTTTTGTCTCCCCAAAAATGGTGGCCATTTTGAATTTTCAAAGTTTTTGCAAAATACAAAAATGCTTATATCTCGAAAACCGTGCTATATGGAGCAAACTCAACAAAATTTTGGACCTGCTGGGTATCTCTGCAGAGTAGCCATGCCAATTTTCAAAATATTTTTGTCTCGCCCAAATATAGCGGATATTTTTAATTTTTTTATTTTTTGCAAAATACAAAAATGCTTATATCTTGAAAACCGTGCTAGATAGAGCAGACTGTGCTGACTTTGGTTGCCACAACAGTATAAGGCTAGAAACGAAGCATTTTCTTAATACTTTAGCACTCACCTCTATATCCTTTTCGGGACGCTTTGTTTTTGCTATGCAAAAACATTATCTTTTTTTTTGCGAGCGATCCTCTAGTTTGATATTTGATTTGTTTGGGTCTGGATTGCACTTTTGATTCCATCAATCTTTGTTCACATTTTTCCAATACGAACATCGACAGGTAAAATAGGATGTGATCTCCCAGCACTACTAAGTACATTAAAAAGGGTTGATACTCTTAGTAGAACCTTGATTATCTTGCCCTCTATAATCCTAATCTCCGGATTAACCAATCTGAAGCCTTGTCTCCCTACTTACATGAACAATGCACAGTCTGCTACGAGCGATAATACAGGATTTTACACATTTTTGGAAACAATTAGTTCTAGTGCTTTATAAAACATACCGTCCACAAGAAAGTAGTGTTGTTAACGGTTTTCCGGTATGCGGAATATCGTTTAGTTTTTGTAGAAAAAATCAAAATCCACAAAGAATATTTGGGAACCGGTTATTAAAGACATTATTATTTTAGACTTATTAAAGGCTGATACTTCATTAAAATGACAAAAATATACATAGTTTGTAAAATATGGTACGTTTTTATTTTATATTGAGCAAAAATCATTTTTACATACATAATAATATCTCCCGAAAGCCACTTCCATTTACGAGTTATCGCTCATGTACATCTGCGAATAATTTTCAATGCACTGAACAAGCGTACAAAATACCACATTTCATTTCGTTTCAAAGCCCCAGTAACTGGTTTTGATTTCTGGAAATGATGCCACCACTAAAAAAAAGCCTAACTTCTTTGGTCGAGTCATTGTTTAAGGCATTTAAATATGAAACATGTCAATCTGTTTGATCAGAAAGTCTCCTGATCTTTGAAATGTGTCATTTGTTCTATATTTCATGGTATTTTAACTATTTCCCAGGGCTGTGGGGTATGGACATCTACGATGCTATTTTTAATAGTTCTACTTGCTAGTGCCTAATTTAAATATCCAGTTTTCAAGTACAAATGAACCCTGTCATTATCAGTGTAAAAGGGTTACAAAGAGTGAATAACACAATTTAACACTTGATATATGGTTGTGTAATGTTATATTCATGTATATGTAAATTCAGTGCAAATTCCCATGGGTAGTGGTGTCATCACGAGCGGCGATATCGCAGATTCACCGGTGATGAAAAAAATGGACGATAATCGAGGATTAATGATCATCCGCGATGCATCTCATAAACATATTCAACCATTAACTTTAGCTTATTTTCGAAGGGATTTAATAAAAATATGGTGAAATATTCATCTTATTTCTACTTTTTATTTTCCACTTATTTTCTGTCATATGTGGGTTTTTTGTCTTCCTTATCCCCCTCCTTTGTCATTTGTGGTGATTTTAATCTTCATGTCGACATTATGTCTCCAACAGTCTCTGAATTTAAATCAGTCATGGATTCTTGCTGTCTGTCCCAACACATCGATTTTCCAACTCACCTTCATGGTCATACCTTAGATTTGTTGATGGCTCCATCTGAGTTCTCTGCAATTTCTGATGTGAAAGGTTCAGGCTTCATTAGTGATCACAAAATTATCTCTTGTGTGGTTGACTTTCCATCTTTGGATACACCAATTCAGAAAGTTGTTACCTTCCGTCAGTACCATAAATTGATCATGACACACTCCTATCCTGTCTGTCGTCAAGATTTGGTTTTGCTGGATCGGCATTAAAATGGTTTAGATCCTATCTCCAGGATCATTTTCAGTCAGTCAAGATTGGTTCTAGTCTTTCAAATTTGTTCAAATTGAAGTTTGGAGTCCCCCAAGGTTCTGTCTTAGGTCCCCTTCTGTTTTCCCTCTACACAACACCTCTTGGTCAAGTCATCAGAAAATATACCGGAGTCTGTTACCACTTCTATGCGGACGACACTTAGTTGTTCATTCACTTATCCCCTGATGATAGTCTCAAGTCTTTTGACCGTCTTAAATCATGTTTGAATGATATTCAGGTCTGGATGTCTGAAAACAAACTCAAGCTAAATCCTGATAAAACAGAATTCATAGTCTTCGGTGCCAAAGACAGACACAAATGGCTCAGTGACTCACTACCTGTCAATATCCTGGGTAATTGCCTCTCTCCCGCAGATGTTGTACGCAATCTGGGTGTTCTGTTTGATGCAAAGTTTTGTTTCACCAATCACGTAAATTCTGTTATCAAATCCTGCTTTATCAGCCTCAGGGACCTTCATCGTATCAGGAGGTTTCTTTCTGTGGATACATCAGTGGTGATTGCAAATGCTCTGGTCAGTAGTCGTTTGGATTATTGCAACTCTCTTTTTCGCAGTTTGTCATCCCGAAATGCTACAAGGCTCCAATATGTTCAAAATGCGCTTGCACGGTTTGTCACTGGTGCTTTAAAGTACACTCACATTACATCCACCCTTAGGACACTCCATTGGCTACCCGTTAGACAACGTATTATCTTCAAAACCCTAGTTTTGGTCTATAAGTACCTCACCACTGACCAGCCTAAGTATTTTGCACCATATCTCCCCTTGTACAAATCTGCCGTGAATACAAGACGTTCCAATCCCAAAAATTTGTTCCTTCTGGTTCCCTCTTACTGTCCTTCCATCCATAAATCAAAGGTCCATTTTAACAATAGTTTCTCATATGATGCCCCTAAGTTATGGAATGATCTTCCATATGATATACGCAGTGCTCCAAATCTCTCCAGTTTCAAAAGTCGACTCAAAACCTACCTATTTCAGAAATCATTCCCACCATAGCTTCTTACTACCGAACACCGGACCGCCTCCCTGGCAACGACTCGGAACATGTCTAATGTCTCATGATTTATGCCTTACGGATTGGATGGTGTGCCTTAGAATCCGTTGATACGGAGATTAAGCACCTGGACAACTGATTGATTGATTGATTTTTATGTCGTCTCTCTGCGGCGTGGGCGTCCGCGCACGCGTCCGCGTGAACAACTTCTCCTCCAAAACTACAAGGCCTAGAGACGTGCTGTTTTTTTTAAAAGATACCTTATCTATCGAGGATGAAAAATTGTTCAAGGCATGCAAATCTGTCTGTTTGCTAGAGACATTACAAGGGGGGTACCCCCACCAAAAGTGTGAAAATTTCAACACTTAATCACAATTTTCTCAGTGACTATTGCAGGGATTTCTCTCATATCTTGCATATATGTACTAGGCCAGAGGTAGATTCTCTTGTGTGAGTATGAGACCTGGATCTGTCTTACTTTTTTTTTAATAAATTTTTTTAATAATTTTTAATGCATTAAAATTCATGAAATCATGCACAAAATCATTTATAACTTGAAAACTGTTGCATCTAGAGCATTTTGTTAAAATATGTTATTCAGCTACTTTTTTCATAGCTACAATATGGTGACTAAGTTGGGTGCCTGTCTCAATAGCTAAGTGAGTAATAGCTACTTTGGGGCATTTCAGTAACTTCCATCATGAGTAGAATCACTTGTAACTTAAAAACTATTGCATTTAGAGAATTTCGTATAAATATGTTATTCAGCTACTTTTGGGTCAGCTATAACATAGTAAAATTTCAGACCTGTAGCTCATGGCATAGCTGAGTAATAGCTACTTTTAGGTTATCACTATTGAGTAAATCAGTTGTAACTTGAAAACTATTGCATTTACAGTATTTTGCTTAAATATGTTGTTCACCTACTTTTGGGTCAGCTATAACATAGTAAAATTTCAGACCTGTAGCTCATTGCATAGCTGAGTAATAGCTACTTTGAGGTTCTCACTATTGAGTAAATCAGTTGTAATTGCAAAACTATTGCATTTAGAGAATTTAGTATAAATATGTTATTCAGCTACTTTTGGGTCAGCTATAACATAGTAAAATTTCAGACCTGTAGCTCATGGCATAGCTGAGTAATAGCTACTTTTAGGTCATCACTATTGAGTAAATCAGTTGTAACTTGAAAACTATTGCATTTGCAGTATTTTGCTTAAATATGTTGTTCACCTACTTTTGGGTCAGCTATAACATAGTGAAGTTCCAGACCTGTGGCTCATTGCAGAGCTGAGTAATAGCTACTTTGAAGTTCTCACTGTTGAGTAAATCAGTTGTAATTGGAAAACTATAGCCTTTACAGAAATTTGTGCAAATATGTTATTCAGCTACTTTTGGGTCAGCTATAACATAGTGAAATTACAGACCTGTAGCTCATGGCACAACTGAGCAATAGCTATTCTCAGGCACTGACTGTTGAGTAAATCAGCTATAACTTGAAAAATATTGCATTTGGAGTATTTTGTTAAAATACATTGTTCACCTACTTTGGGGTTAGCTATAACATAGTGAAATTACAGACCTATAGCTCATGGCATAGTGGAGCAATAGCTATTTTCAGGTTCTCACTATTGAGTAAATCAGTTGTAACTTGAAAACTATTGCATTTACAGTATTTTGCTTAAATATGTTGTTCACCTACTTTTAGGTCAGCTATAACAGTGCAAAAATTCAGACATGTAGCTCATTGCATAGCTGAGTAATAGTTACTTTGAGGTTCTCACTCTTGAGTAAATCAGTTGTAACTTGAAAATTATTACATTTAGAGTATTTTGTTTAAATATGTTATTCACATAATTTTTGGTCAGCTATAACATAGTGAAATTGCAGACCTCTATGTCATGGCATAGCTGAGCAATAGCTTCTTTCAGGTTCTCACTGTTGAGTAAATCATTGTATCCATCCTGTAGGAAATCATGGGCTGGGAATCTATTAATATGGTCGGATTTGACCTTGGAACCCTCCTTCAAGGTCAAATGAGGATAGCCAAACATAAAAGTGCTTATAACTCGCTTATTATTGGTCCTAGAGGTTGGAATGAAAACCAACCTATAGAAAATCATGAGCTGGGAATTTTTTGGTGTGGTCGGATTTCACCTTGGACCCCTCCTTCAAGGTCAAAAGAGGATAGCCAAACTTAAAAGTGCTTATAACTCACTTATTATTGGTCCTAGATGTTTCGAATGGAAAACCAACCTATAGAAAATCATGGGCTGGGAATCTTTTGGTGTGGTCGGATTTGACCTTAGACCCCTCCTTCCAGGTCAAACGAAGATAGCCAAAGTTAAAGTGCTTATAACTTGCGTATTATTTGTCTTGGAGGTTTGGGATGGTAAACCAACATATAGGAAATCATGGGCTGGGATTCTTTTGGTGTGGTCAGATTTGACCTGGGACCCCTCCTTCAAGGTCAATTGAGGATAGCCAAACTTACAATTGCTTAGAACTCGCTTATTATTGGTCCTACAAGTTTGGGATGGTAAACAAGCTACAGGAAATCATGGGCTGGGAATTTTTTTGTGTGGTCGGATTTGACCTTGGACCCCCTCCTTCAAGGTCAAACAAGGATAGCCAAACTTAAAAAGTGCCTATGACTCACTTATTATTGGTCCGAGAGGTTTGGGATGGTAAACCATCCTAAATTCTTTGGCTGGGAATCTTTTGGTATGGTCAGATTTCACCTTTGGACCCCTTCTTCATGGTCGAACGAGGATATTGCATTTATAGTATTTCTTTAAATATTTTTAACCTACTTTTTACACTTAAACAATTGTTACTTTATTTCATAATACCATTTGCAGGGCACAACTTTTTTGTCGTTTTCTTCTGTCAGCTTCGGAATATCTTTCGAACATGCTGTTCAGTTACCATTTACTGTATTTCTGTACAGCCCTTTCCCTGATAATTATGCTTTCCTCTCATTATCACCATTACAAATCAAAAACATTCAGTCAGCTGACACAGTGCCCGTTCACGGGCACTCTCCTCTTGTATGCGATTTTGTTTTGATTTGTGATGTAACTATGGTGATGACCCTTTCCACTTTACAGGAGGTGAAAAAAACGTAAGTTTTGTTTACTTTTCATTGTTTCAAATGTCCACTATTTTAAAAACTGACAGCACAAATGAAGCATAAAATCTATTTTATTTCAGTATTAGTTGTCAATGCACATTATTTAAAGAGCAAATTTAGGTTTAATTTGTGAAACAATAACACTGCGATATCGCTCACTGTTTTGTTCACGGTATCGAGACCTCATATACCCAGACGATGACACCACTACCCATGGGCAATATATGTAACTTTAACTTATAATTTTCAATACTCATGTTGCCCCCCCCCCCCCCCCCCCCCCCCCCCCCCCCCCCCCCCAAAAAAAAAAAAAAAAAAAAAACAAAAAACACCCAAATTAGCTGCTTTAATTTGTTTGGAATAAAATATCAGTACTTTTGTACATATTTATTAAAGGGCCATTTAGAGATGTGGTGACTGCAGAATTGAAGCTTGCCAATCCTTCAGAAAAGAAAGTATGTTTCAAGGTGAAAACCACAGCACCAAAAAGGTACTGTGTCCGCCCAAACAGCGGAATAATTGAGCCTGGTGGAAAAGTCAGTGTTGCAGGTATGTTATGATGTAATTTAAGAATTCAATAAACCATCACATTATTTTTCTTGATCCAAAATATAGCTATTTCTTGAAATATTGTTTCAGAGCAATGTTATTGATGGCTTATGCATTTTACCTTTAATTCTACACTTTTAAAAGCCTTTCTAATGTCTTTCTTATCTTCATGCACATAGGAACATCTAGATCTTAAGCAAGGATTTTTTAACTATTTTGCCTTCCAAAGTAAACCGAAAACGCCTTGGGGTTTTCCCACTGTTGTCAAGGTGATCATAATTGAGGATAGATAAAGCATGATATGGGGTGAGGGAGAGGTTGTGAAAAGCTTTTAGGTTATATTTTGGTTATATTTGTGGCAATTTCTGTGTACATTCCTTGTGCCTGGTCAAAAAAAAAGCACATATTGTGCAAAAATCTAAATTCAGTCAATGACATATGTTAAAAGTCTATTAGTACAACAGGGTCCGTATCTGTGCTTTAATGCTTTAATAGGTCAAGCACATCTGCAAAATTATTACATTCATCCAGTCCTCTTCAGATTCTAGGTGACAGATATGCTGAAATTTATGCCGACAAATTCATTTGTTTGTTCTTCACAGTCCCTCATTTTCCAAAACACATGGGTCATAATCTTTCTCATTTAAATTCTCTAAACGAATCATGCTTCCTTGACTCATGGCTAACTTTTCTTTTCACAAACCCATTTTACTTCAATTAAATGCATCATTTGAAGTATCAAAAATATTTCAGACAGTCCCTTGTTACTCCACACCTTCAAAAACCAGCATTCATTGTATCCATCGGATAGCATCCGGTGGATACTATGGATTTCGCTTTGTTATGCTGCCACCACAGTCTATAGAGAGATTTCACTGTTACCACTCAAACAAAAAAACATAGCTAGCCTTCTCAAATTTTCAGAATATATATTCATAACCATAAAATCTTGACTGGGAATATTTTTGGCGTCATTTTGAAAAACAAGATGGCCGCCACGGGTGGTTTTTCGACTTTTGGCAAGGAATTTTGTTGGCCCTCTAGAACGAAGGGTATTATAGGTACAGGTCTCAAATTTGCAGGATATGTTCCTCATTACAAAATCTTGACTGGGAATATTTTTGGCCTTATTTTGAAAAACAAGATGGCCGCCACGGGTGTTTCTTTGTCAGTCATGGTATGTGAGTCCTCTTCTGGTGTGGTCAGATTTGACCTTGGGCCCCTCCTTCAAGGTCAAATGAGGATAGCCAAACTTAAAAGTGCTTGTATCTCCCTTATTATTGGTCCTAGAGGTTTGGGATGGCAAACCAACCTATAGGAAATCATGGGTTTGGAATCGTTTGGTGTGGTCAGATTTGACCTTGGGCCCCTCCTTCAAGGTCTACTCACTGAAAAAAACTTCAATTTCAATTCGAGGCATATATTTGTAGTCAGCATGTACATATATATTTGCAATAAATAAGTGGCCTGTCGGGGGCACTTATTTGTTTTCATGTAAGTTCGACTGATCGCCACTGCTGCCGCCTCACGATTATGGTCTCCCTTGAATAACTTCTTGGGCTTTCAAATTTTTCTTTCCGTTTTATCTTTCTTTAAAACTAGAGGGGCGAGAAAAATTTTTGGGATGCTTTGCGGAGACCTTAAGCATTTTTCAAAAACACCCCGTCATCGCGTTTCAGAAACAACCACACACACCAGTGCTATAAAATTTACCAGGTACATTCTAGACCAAATTTCGCGGGTCGCAAAGGATTTTCTGATCAATCGGACCATAGATGCCTAGATGGGAGGAGTTTCATTTTCGTAAATTTTTTTTCAATGGATACTTGGTCTGTATCTCAAAAAGCGGTCAGGATTTAGGCATTTTGTTGGAATAACTTATTAAGCTAATTTTTTATAATCTTTCACATGCCGAAGTTTTTGGCCCAGTCTCTGCAATCTTAAGGTCACCTTAATGTCAAAAAAGGGGGTTTTAGCCCTCCAGTTCACTTAGTTTTTCACTTTTTTCAACCAAACTTGGCATATATATTAAGATTTACCAAAGGATTATCCTGACTTTATGGTGACCTTATACTATGGTGATCTATGCATTACCACGACTCGGTACCATAACGTGTATGTGGCTTTTCTCCCCAGTATAGCGACAAAAGATGCGGAAACGCGTGGTAAAATGAACTCCAACCATTAGCCTTGACAAATACAGGTTCTCACAAATTTCAAGCTTGTTTAAAATCTGAAGTTCATTTAAGGGGTCTTGAAAAAATAGTGACATCTTAAACTCAAACTGATCTGTCTTTGGTATTCAATCAGCCAATAAAAAGTATGAAAGTGCTCTCTTTAACATACAAAATGGTCTCCATAATATGGATAAATGAGTGTAACTGTTCTCACTGTCTAAAGCTTACTGCTGCCTTTAACACCATTGACCACTCCAGTCTGTTGGACAGGTTGAATCAATTCTATGACATCATTGTTCAAGCGCTTGGCTAGTTCAGTTCAGACTTGCGAGATACTCATTTGTTGGTTTAGCACACTGAGTTCCCAGTGTGGGGAATTTATTGCACCTACAAAGTAGAAGATTAGATTAAATTAGGCATCAGATCCTTTCACTACTAATGCCTATCCATTTTATTTTAGAAACACACTCCAGATGTATCTATTTCTTGCTTTTATGTTATTATTCCCATTGGATCATAACAATATAACATGCTCGATAACCTGGGATGTTTTCTATGTTTTTTTGTTTTTTTAATAACCAAGTCTCTATGCAGCAACTACCTTTGGGAAAGGGTGGTACATATGTTTAGAGATGTAATTAATGCTCAGTGATGTGGCTACTGATTTACTTGTCCATTGCCATCCATAAAGTATTTTCAGGATTTGTTTAGTTGCAAATTTCAATGTATCAAATTTTGCACAGGTTGCTTTAAAATGTAAAGTGGTGACTGACAGGTAGATGATTTTTACAAGTGATCACACTCAGTAAACTACCGTTATGAATGTTTAAGATCCAGTGTAAAATTTGTGAAACTTAAGAAAAATTGTTTTTCAGTAATGCTTCAACCTTTTGACTATGACCCGAATGAGAAAAACAAGCACAAATTCATGGTTCAAACAATGTTTGCTCCAGACACACCGGTGGAAAGTACAGAAACATTGGTGAGTATATTTGCCAGACTGTTGTCACTTACAGTAAAGGTATCCAAGTTCGGTAAGTCGACTGTATTTGCTTCGATATTAGGTTAAAAAAGAAGTGAGGACAGTGTGTCAAAGAGACCATGTTTAAGAAGCTGGAGTTTAATCCCAGACTGTCTTTATTCTAACAAGTATAATATTAACTATTTCACAAAGAGTGCATACCATGATGCAGAGATAAAAATATACAGTGAACATTAACTTTTCATAAGTGCATAAACATTGTGCAACAGGGCTTTTTTACCATTTTGTCACAGCAGATAAGGCAAGTTTTATTTTTAAGCGTGAGCGTATTTTTTTTTTGTCCATGGACTTTCATGGATTGTGGCGTAGTGTGATGAGTATCTGTCTCTCCACTAGTGGGTGGACGATTAGACCAATGTTCGATCAATTGTCGGTGTCATGGTACAATCGTGTTTGGTCACTGACAACTAGAAATCGATTAAATCTTACTCTACTTTATATGTCTCAATATCCACATATTTTTTATATTTTAAGCAGTTTCCTAAACTTTCCTTTAATAAATCAATAGATTTCTCACAAATTTTGGGTTTGTATATAACTACCGCTAGTGGTGTGAATGGTAACCGGTATACCGCATTTCGTTTCGTTTAGGTAGAAATTACGAAATCCGCAAAGAATATTTAAGTACCGGTTATTGAAAACGTCATTATATTAGGCTTTCTACTGGTTAATATTTCGTCAAGACAATAAAGAAGATATATATTTGAAGAAATAAATTACATTTACGTTTTATATTAATGGCAAATGAAGTTTACAAACTTCAAAATATCTCGTGAATGCATATTTCCTATTGAGAATATTGCTCATGTACGCTCGCGTAGAACTTTTTATCATATCTCTGTAAACTTTAGAAATCCCGGATTTTGTTCGGTTTCAAAGCCCAGAAAACCGGTTTTTATGTCAGCTGACATTATGTCGTCACTCTGCGGCGTGGGCGTACGCGTACGCGTTCGCGTGAACAACTTCTCCTCCAAAACTACAAGGCCTAGAGACGTGCAGTTTTTTTTAAAAGATACCTTATCTATCGAGGATGAAAAATTGTTCAAGGCATGCAAATCTGTCTGTTCGTCTGTTTGCTAGAGACATTACAAGGGGGGTACCCCCACCAAAAGTGTGAAAATTTCAACTTTTTATCACTATTTTCTCAGTGACTATTGCAGGGATTTCTCTCATATCTTGCATATATGTACTAGGCCAGAGGTAGATTCTCTTGTGTGAGTATGAGACCTGGATCTCTCTTACTTTTTTTTTAATAAATTTTTTTAATAATTTTTAATGCATTAACATTCATGAAATCATGCACAAAATCATTTATAACTTGAAAACTGTTGCATCTAGAGCATTTTGTTAAAATATGTTATTCAGCTACTTTTTTCATAGCTACAATATGGTGAGTAAGTTGGGTGCCTGTCTCAATAGCTAAGTGAGTAATAGCTACTTTTGGGCTTTTCAGTAACTTCCATCATGAGTAGAATCACTTGTAACTTAAAAACTATTGCATTTAGAGAATTTCGTATAAATATGTTATTAAGCTACTTTTGGGTCAGCTATAACATAGTAAAATTTTAGACCTGTAGCTCATGGCATAGCTGAGTAATAGCTACTTTTACGTTATCACTGTTGAGTAAATTGCTTATAACTTCAAAACTATTGCATTTAGAGAATTTCGTATAAATATGTTATTCAGCTACTTTTGGGTCAGCTATAACATAGTAAAATTTCAGACCTGTAGCTCATGGCATAGCTGAGTAATAGCTACTTTTAGGTTATCACTGTTGAGTAAATCGCTTATAACTTGGAAACTATTGCATTTACAGTATTTTGTTTCAATATGTTATTCACCTATTTTGGGATCAGCTATAACATAGTGAAGTTTCAGATCTGTGGCTCATTGCATAGCTGAGTAATAGCTACTTTGAAGTTCTCACTATTGAGTAAATCAGTTGTAATTGGAAAACTATTGCATTTAGAGAATTTCGTATAAATATGTTTTTCAGCTACTTTTGGGTCAGCTATAACATAGTAAAATTTCAGACCTGTAGCTCATGGCATAGCTGAGTAATAGCTACTTTTAGGTCATCACTATTGAGTAAATCAGTTGTAACTTGAAAACTATTGCATTTACAGTATTTTGCTTTAATATGTTGTTCACCTACTTTTGGGTCAGCTATAACATAGTAAAATTTCAGACCTGTAGCTCATGGCATAGCTGAGTAATAGCTACTTTTAGGTCATCACTATTGAGTAAATCAGTTGTAACTTGAAAACTATTGCATTTACAGTATTTTGCTTTAATATGTTGTTCACCTACTTTTGGGTCAGCTATAACATAGTGAAATTTCAGACCTGTAGCTCATTGCATAGCTGAGTAATAACTACTTTGAGGTTCTCACTATTGAGTAAATCAGTTGTAATTGGAAAACTATTGCATTTAAAGAATTTAGTATAAATATGTTATTCAGCTACTTTTGGGTCAACTATAACATAGTAAAATTTCAGACCTGTAGCTCATGGCATAGCTGAGTAATAGCTACTTTTAGGTCATCACTATTGAGTAAATCAGTTGTAACTTGAAAACTATTGCATTTACAGTATTTTGCTTAAATATGTTGTTCACCTACTTTTGGGTCAGCTATAACATAGTAAAATTTCAGACCTGTAGCTCATGGCATAGCTGAGTAATAGCTACTTTTAGGTTATCACTGTTGAGTAAATCGCTTATAACTTGGAAATTATTGCATTTAGAGTATTTTGTTTCAATATGTTATTCACCTATTTTGGGGTCAGCTATAACATAGTGAAGTTCCAGACCCGTGACTCATTGCATAGCTGAGTAATAGCTACTTTTAGGTTATCACTGTTGAGTAAATCGCTTATAACTTGGAAACTATTGCATTTAGAGTATTTTGTTTCAATATGTTATTCACCTATTTTGGGATCAGCTATAACATAGTGAAGTTTCAGATCTGTGGCTCATTGCATAGCTGAGTAATAGCTACTTTGAAGTTCTCACTATTGAGTAAATCAGTTGTAATTGGAAAACTATTGCATTTAAAGAATTTCGTATAAATATGTTATTCAGCTACTTTTGGGTCAGCTATAACATAGTAAAATTTCAGACCTGTAGCTCATGGCATAGCTGAGTAATAGCTACTTTTAGGTCATCACTATTGAGTAAATCAGTTGTAACTTGAAAACTATTGCATTTACAGTATTTTGCTTAAATATGTTGTTCACCTACTTTTGGGTCAGCTATAACATAGTAAAATTTCAGACCTGTAGCTCATGGCATAGCTGAGTAATAGCTACTTTTAGGTCATCACTATTGAGTAAATCAGTTGTAACTTGAAAACTATTGCATTTACAGTATTTTGCTTTAATATGTTGTTCACCTACTTTTGGGTCAGCTATAACATAGTGAAATTTCAGACCTGTAGCTCATTGCATAGCTGAGTAATAACTACTTTGAGGTTCTCACTATTGAGTAAATCAGTTGTAATTGGAAAACTATTGCATTTAAAGAATTTAGTATAAATATGTTATTCAGCTACTTTTGGGTCAACTATAACATAGTAAAATTTCAGACCTGTAGCTCATGGCATAGCGGAGTAATAGCTACTTTTAGGTCATCACTATTGAGTAAATCAGTTGTAACTTGAAAACTATTGCATTTACAGTATTTTGCTTAAATATGTTGTTCACCTACTTTTGGGTCAGCTATAACATAGTAAAATTTCAGACCTGTAGCTCATGGCATAGCTGAGTAATAGCTACTTTTAGGTTATCACTGTTGAGTAAATCGCTTATAACTTGGAAATTATTGCATTTAGAGTATTTTGTTTCAATATGTTATTCACCTATTTTGGGGTCAGCTATAACATAGTGAAGTTCCAGACCCGTGACTCATTGCATAGCTGAGTAATAGCTACTTTTAGGTTATCACTGTTGAGTAAATCGCTTATAACTTGGAAACTATTGCATTTAGAGTATTTTGTTTCAATATGTTATTCACCTATTTTGGGATCAGCTATAACATAGTGAAGTTTCAGATCTGTGGCTCATTGCATAGCTGAGTAATAGCTACTTTGAAGTTCTCACTATTGAGTAAATCAGTTGTAATTGGAAAACTATTGCATTTAAAGAATTTCGTATAAATATGTTATTCAGCTACTTTTGGGTCAGCTATAACATAGTAAAATTTCAGACCTGTAGCTCATGGCATAGCTGAGTAATAGCTACTTTTAGGTCATCACTATTGAGTAAATCAGTTGTAACTTGAAAACTATTGCATTTACAGTATTTTGCTTAAATATGTTGTTCACCTACTTTTGGGTCAGCTATAACATAGTAAAATTTCAGACCTGTAGCTCATGGCATAGCTGAGTAATAGCTACTTTTAGGTCATCACTATTGAGTAAATCAGTTGTAACTTGAAAACTATTGCATTTACAGTATTTTGCTTTAATATGTTGTTCACCTACTTTTGGGTCAGCTATAACATAGTGAAATTTCAGACCTGTAGCTCATTGCATAGCTGAGTAATAACTACTTTGAGGTTCTCACTATTGAGTAAATCAGTTGTAATTGGAAAACTATTGCATTTAGAGAATTTAGTATAAATATGTTATTCACCTACTTTTGGGTCAGCTATAACATAGTAAAATTTCAGACCTGTAGCTCATGGCATAGCTGAGTAATAGCTACTTTTAGGTCATCACTATTGAGTAAATCAGTTGTAACTTGAAAACTATTGCATTTACAGTATTTTGCTTAAATATGTTGTTCACCTACTTTTGGGTCAGCTATAACATAGTAAAATTTCAGACCTGTAGCTCATGGCATAGCTGAGTAATAGCTACTTTTAGGTTATCACTGTTGAGTAAATCGCTTATAACTTGGAAATTATTGCATTTAGAGTATTTTGTTTCAATATGTTATTCACCTATTTTGGGGTCAGCTATAACATAGTGAAGTTCCAGACCCGTGACTCATTGCATAGCTGAGTAATAGCTACTTTTAGGTTATCACTGTTGAGTAAATCACTTATAACTTGGAAACTATTGCATTTAGAATATTTTGTTTCATATGTTATTCACCTATTTTGGGATCAGCTATAACATAGTGAAGTTTCAGATCTGTGGCTCATTGCATAGCTGAGTAATAGCTACTTTGAAGTTCTCACTATTGAGTAAATCAGTTGTAATTGGAAAACTATTGCATTTAGAGAATTTCATATAAATATGTTATTCAGCTACTTTTGGGTCAGGTATAACATAGTAAAATTTCAGACCTGTAGCTCATGGCATAGCTGAGTAATAGCTACTTTTACGTCATCACTATTGAGTAAATCAGTTGTAACTTGAAAACTATTGCATTTACAGTATTTTGCTTAAATATGTTATTCAGCTACTTTTGGGTCAGCTATAACATAGTAAAATTTCAGACCTGTAGCTCATGGCATAGCTGAGTAATAGCTACTTTTAGGTCATCACTATTGAGTAAATCAGTTGTAACTTGAAAACTATTGCATTTACAGTATTTTGCTTTAATATGTTGTTCACCTACTTTTGGGTCAGCTATAACATAGTGAAATTTCAGACCTGTAGCTCATTGCATAGCTTAGTAATAACTACTTTGAGGTTCTCACTATTGAGTAAATCAGTTGTAATTGGAAAACTATTGCATTTAGAGAATTTAGTATAAATATGTTATTCAGCTACTTTTGGGTCAACTATAACATAGTAAAATTTCAGACCTGTAGCTCATGGCATAGCTGAGTAATAGCTACTTTTAGGTCATCACTATTGAGTAAATCAGTTGTAACTTGAAAACTATTGCATTTACAGTATTTTGCTTAAATATGTTGTTCACCTACTTTTGGGTCAGCTATAACATAGTAAAATTTCAGACCTGTAGCTCATGGCATAGCTGAGTAATAGCTACTTTTAGGTTATCACTGTTGAGTAAATCGCTTATAACTTGGAAATTATTGCATTTAGAGTATTTTGTTTCAATATGTTATTCACCTATTTTGGGGTCAGCTATAACATAGTGAAGTTCCAGACCCGTGACTCATTGCATAGCTGAGTAATAGCTACTTTTAGGTTATCACTGTTGAGTAAATCGCTTATAACTTGGAAACTATTGCATTTAGAGTATTTTGTTTCAATATGTTATTCACCTATTTTGGGATCAGCTATAACATAGTGAAGTTTCAGATCTGTGGCTCATTGCATAGCTGAGTAATAGCTACTTTGAAGTTCTCACTATTGAGTAAATCAGTTGTAATTGGAAAACTATTGCATTTAGAGAATTTCATATAAATATGTTATTCAGCTACTTTTGGGTCAGGTATAACATAGTAAAATTTCAGACCTGTAGCTCATGGCATAGCTGAGTAATAGCTACTTTTAGGTCATCACTATTGAGTAAATCAGTTGTAACTTGAAAACTATTGCATTTACAGTATTTTGCTTTAATATGTTGTTCACCTACTTTTGGGTCAGCTATAACATAGTGAAATTTCAGACCTGTAGCTCATTGCATAGCTGAGTAATAACTACTTTGAGGTTCTCACTATTGAGTAAATCAGTTGTAATTGGAAAACTATTGCATTTAGAGAATTTAGTATAAATATGTTATTCAGCTACTTTTGGGTCAACTATAACATAGTAAAATTTCAGACCTGTAGCTCATGGCATAGCTGAGTAATAGCTACTTTTAGGTCATCACTATTGAGTAAATCAGTTGTAACTTGAAAACTATTGCATTTACAGTATTTTGCTTAAATATGTTGTTCACCTACTTTTGGGTCAGCTATAACATAGTAAAATTTCAGACCTGTAGCTCATGGCATAGCTGAGTAATAGCTACTTTTAGGTTATCACTGTTGAGTAAATCGCTTATAACTTGGAAATTATTGCATTTAGAGTATTTTGTTTCAATATGTTATTCACCTATTTTGGGGTCAGCTATAACATAGTGAAGTTCCAGACCCGTGACTCATTGCATAGCTGAGTAATAGCTACTTTGAAGTTCTCAATGTTGAGTAAATCACTTGTAATTTGAAAACTATTGCATTTAGAGAATTTAGTATAAATATGTTATTCAGCTACTTTTGGGTCAGCTATAACATAGTAAAATTTCAGACCTGTAGCTCATGGCATAGCTGAGTAATAGCTACTTTTAGGTTATCACTGTTGAGTAAATCACTTATAACTTGAAAACTATTGCATTTAGAGTATTTTGTTGCAATATGTTATTCACCTATTTTGGGGTCAGCTATAACATAGTGAAGTTCCAGACCTGTGGCTCATTGCATAGCTGAGTAATAGCTACTTTGAAGTTCTCACTGTTGAGTAAATCAGTTGTAATTGGAAAACTATTGCCTTTACAGAAATTTGTGCAAATATGTTATTCAGCTACTTTTGGGTCAGCTATAACATAGTGAAATTACAGACCTGTAGCTCATGGCACAACTGAGCAATAGCTATTCTCAGGCACTGACTGTTGAGTAAATCAGCTATAACTTGAAAAATATTGCATTTGGAGTATTTTGTTAAAATATATTGTTCACCTACTTTTGGGTTAGCTATAACATAGTGAAATTACAGACCTATAGCTCATGGCATAGCGGAGCAATAGCTATTTTCTGGTTCTCACTATTGAGTAAATCAGTTGTAACTTGAAAACTATTGCATTTACAGTATTTTGCTTAAATATGTTGTTCAGCTACTTTTAGGTCAGCTATAACAGAGCAAAAATTCAGACATGTAGCTCATTGCATAGCTGAGTAATAGTTACTTTGAGGTTCTCACTCTTGAGTAAATCAGTTGTAACTTGAAAATTATTACATTTAGAGTATTTTGTTAAATATGTTATTCAGAGACGTTTTGGTCAGCTATAACATAGTGAAATTGCAGACCTCTATGTCATGGGATAGCTGAGCAATAGCTTCTTTCAGGTTCTCACTGTTGAGTAAATCATTGTATCCAACCTGTAGGAAATCATGGGCTGGGAATCTGTTAATATGGTCCGATTTGACCTTGGAACCCTCCTTCAAGGTCAAATGAGGATAGCCAAACATAAAAGTGCTTATAACTCGCTTATTATTGGTCCCAGAGGTTGGAATGAAAACCAACCTATAGAAAATCATGAGCTGGGAATTTTTTGGTGTGGTCGGATTTCACCTTGGACCCCTCCTTCAAGGTCAAATGAGGATAGCCAAACTTAAAAGTGCTTATAACTCATTTATTATTGGTCCTAGAGGTTTGGAATGGAAAACCAACCTATAGAAAATCATGGGCTGGGAATCTTTTGGTGTGGTCGGATTTGACCTGGGACCCCTCCTTCAAGGGCAGTTGAGGATAGCCAAACTTACAATTGCTTAGAACTCGCTTATTATTGGTCCTACAAGTTTGGGATGGTAAACAAGCTACAGGAAATCATGGGCTGGGAATTTTTTTGTGTGGTCGGATTTGACCTTGGACCCCCTCCTTCCAGGTCAAACGAAGATAGCCAAACTTAAAGTGCTTATGACTCGCGTATTATTGGTCTTGGAGGTTTGGGATGGTAAACCAACATATAGGAAATCATGGGCTGGGATTCTTTTGGTGTGGTCAGATTTGACCTGGGACCCCTCCTTCAAGGGCAGTTGAGGATAGCCAAACTTACAATTGCTTAGAACTCGCTTATTATTGGTCCTACAAGTTTGGGATGGTAAACAAGCTACAGGAAATCATGGGCTGGGAATTTTTTTGTGTGGTCGGATTTGACCTTGGACCCCCTCCTTCAAGGTCAAACAAGGATAGCCAAACTTAAAAAGTGCCTATAACTCACTTATTATTGGTCCGAGAGGTTTGGGATGGTAAACCATCCTAAATTCTTTGGCTGGGAATCTTTTGGTATGGTCAGATTTGACCTTTGGACCCCTTCTTCATGGTGGAACGAGGATATTGCATTTATAGTATTTCTTTAAATATTTTAACCTACTTTTTACCCTTAAACAATTACCTTGTTACTTTATTTCATAATACCATTTGCAGGGCACAACTTTTTTGTCGTTTTCTTCTGTCAGCTTCGGAATATCTTTCGAACATGCTGTTCAGTTACCATTTACTGTATTTCTGTACAGCCCTTTCCCTGATAATTATGCTTTCCTCTCATTATCACCATCACAAATCAAAAACATTCAGTCAGCTGACACAGTGCCCGTTCACGGGCACTCTCCTCTTGTTATTTTTAGAACCGGTCCGACCACTAACTACCGCCATATTTACCGGAAGTGGGTGCTTTTGGTAGATTCTAAATGTCACAAACACCGTTATTCTTACTGGAATGAAATAGAATTCATCCCGGAAAGTGTTTCATGATATATTGGCCAAAAGTGGAGTAAAAAAGTCGATTATGGGTCGATCATCGGTTTGAAAAATGGGCGAATAATCGACCATGAAAATTGAGGCGTTTCCACTCACTACTCTCCACTGAAGTTAACCGACAATGGGCTACATTAGTATTGGCATGGGTGACTGCTTCAGTGCACTACTGCTGTCTCTGATGGCTTTGCGGCTTACGCTGGTAGACCGAAACCCCTTTTGGCCTTGCTTAATACAAGTTTCCCACAAAACTAGGAGTTGTGGCGAAAGATTTATGTTATCAAGATATTTTTAACTTCTGAAGTATTTACTATGGTAAATAGTAGTGTTCTGTGAATATGATATATTGGTTTTGATTTTGCAAATCTAGGAGAGATAAATAATTCTGTTCACAAAATACTTTTCCAAGTTTTGAGGAATTGACTGTAGTAACCAGTGATGTTATTATGTCCACCCCCCTGGGGGGTGGATATATTATTTTTGCTTTTTTCGCCGTCCGATGTCCGGCATCCGATGTCCGGCGTCACGCATGGTTTCCGCTCATTTAAAGGAAAAGTATTAGAGCTATTGTCACCAAATTTGGTATGCAGGCTTATTGGGTCAGTAGCTTGCTTGGGATTGCTTTTGGCTGTTGTACCTCTTTTGCTTACTGAGTAATACTTAAGTACAGCTATTTTCAGTACCCATTGGTTTCCGTGCATTTAAGCCAAAATAATTAAAGATATTTTACTCCAATTTTGAATACAAGATTGTTATGTCCATAGCTCGCTTGGTATTGCATTTGGGACTGATAGCTTTGTCAGTACATGAGTAATAGCCATTTAGGTACTTCATTGTGTATTTTCAGTACTACTTTTGAGTAATTTGCTTCTATCTCCTTAACCGTGCCAGATAGAGCGATTTCGTCGAAATTTTCGACCCACAGGGTATCTGAGAAGTGTACTCTTTGCAATTTTCAAAAAATTTTCCCCTCCCCAAAAATGGCGGCCATTTTGAATTTTCGAATTTTTGCCAAAAATGGCAAAACACTAATTTGCTTCTATCTCCTTAACCGTGCGAGATAGAGCGATTTAGGCAAAATTTTCGACCCACAGGGTATCTAAGGAGTGTACTCTTTGCAATTTTCAAAAAATTTTCCCCTCCCCAAAAATGGCGGCCATTTTGAATTTTCGAATTTTTGCCAAAAATGGCAAAACACAAATTTCCTTCTATCTCCTTAACCGTGCGAGATAGAGCGATTTCGTGGAAATTTTCGATCCACAGGGTATCTAAGGAATGTAATATTTGCAATTTTCAAAAAATTTTCCCCTCCCCAAAAATGGCGGCCATTTTGAATTTTCGAATTTTTGCCAAAAATGGCAAAACACAAATTTCCTTCTATCTCCTTAACCGTGCGAGATAGAGCGATTTCGTCGAAATTTTCGACCCACAGGGTATCTAAGGAATGTAATATTTGCAATTTTCAAAAAATTTTCCCCTCCCCAAAAATGGCGGCCATTTTAAATTTTCGAATTTTTGCCAAAAATGGCAAAACACAAATTTCCTTCTATCTCCTTAACCGTGCGAGATAGAGCGATTTCGTCGAAATTTTCAACCCACAGGGTATCTGAGGAGTGTACTCTTTGCAATTTTCAAAAAATTTTCCCCTCCCCAAAAATGGCGGCCATTTTGAATTTTAGAATTTTTGCCAAAAATGGCAAAACACAAATTTGCTTCTATCTCCTTAACCGTGCGAGATAGAGCGATTTCGTCGAAATTTTCGACCCACAGGGTATCTAAGGAATGTAATATTTGCAATTTTCCAAAAATTTTCCCCTCCCCAAAAATGGCGGCCATTTTGAATTTTCGAATTTTTGCCAAAAATGGCAAAACACAAATTTGCTTCTATCTCCTTAACCGTGCGAGATAGAGCGATTTCGTCGAAATTTTCGACCCACAGGGTATCTAAGGAATGTAATATTTGCAATTTCCAAAAATTTTTCCCTCCCCAAAAATGGCGGCCATTTTGAATTTTAGAATTTTTGCCAAAAATGGCAAAACACAAATTTGCTTCTATCTCCTTAACCGTGCGAGATAGAGCGATTTCGTGGAAATTTTCTACCCACAGGGTATCTAAGGAATGTAATATTTGCAATTTTCAAAAAATTTTCCCCTCCCCAAAAATGGCGGCCATTTTGAATTTTCGAATTTTTGCCAAAAATGGCAAAACACTAATTTGCTTCTATCTCCTTAACCGTGCGAGATAGAGTGATTTCGTCGAAATTTTCGACCCACAGGGTATCTAAGGAATGCAATCTTTGCAATTTTCAAAAAATTTTCCCCTCCCCAAAATTGGCGGCCATTTTGAATTTTCGAATTTTTGCCAAAAATGGCAAAACACAAATTTCCTTCTATCTCCTTAACCGTGCCAGATAGAGCGATTTCGTCAAAATTTTCGACCCACAGGGTATCTGAGCATTATACTCTTGGTAATTTTTAAAAAATTTTCCCCTCCCCAAAAATGGCGGCCATTTTGAATTTTCGAATTTTTGCCAAAAATGGCAAAACACAAATTTCCTTCTATCTCCTTAACCGTGCGAGATAGAGCGATTTCGTCGAAATTTTCGACCCACAGGGTATCTAAGGAATGTAATATTTGCAATTTTCAAAAAATTTTCCCCTCCCCAAAAATGGCGGCCATTTTGAATTTTCGAATTTTTGCCAAAAATGGCAAACAAATTTGCTTGTATCTCCTTAACTGTGCGAGATAGAGCGATTTCGTCGAAATTTTCGACCCACAGGGTATCTAAGGAATGCAATCTTTGCAATTTTCCAAAAATTTTCCCCTCCCCAAAAATGGCGGCCATTTTGAATTTTCGAATTTTTGCCAAAAATGGGAAAACACAAATTTGCTTCTATCTCCTTAACTGTGCGAGATAGAGCGATTTCGTCAAAATTTTCGACCCACAGGGTATCTGATCATTGTACTCTTGGTAATTTAAAAAAAATTTTCCCCTCCCCAAAAATGGCGGCCATTTTGAATTTTCGAATTTTTGCCAAAAATGGCAAAACACTAATTTGCTTCTATCTCCTTAACCGTGCGAGATAGAGCGATTTCGTCAAAATTTTCGACGCACAGGGTATCTAAGCAATGCAATCTTTGCAATTTTTAAAAAATTTTCCCCTCCCCAAAAATGGCGGCCATTTTGAATTTTCGAAGTTTTGCCAAAAATGGGAAAACACAAATTTCCTTCTATCTCCTTAACCGTGCGAGATAGAGCGATTTCGTCAAAATTTTCGACCCACAGGTATTTGAGCATTGTATTCTTGGCAATTTAAAAAAAAATTTCCCCTCCCCTAAAATGGCGGCCATTTTGAATTTTCAAATTTTTGCCAAAAATGGCAAAACACAAATTTGCTTCTATCTCCTTAACCATGCGAGATAGAGCGATTTCATCGAAATTTTTCAACCCACAGGGTATCTAAGGAATGTAATCTTTGCAATTTTCAAAAAATTTTCCCCTCCCCAAAAATGGCAGCCATTTTGAATTTTCGAATTTTTGCCCAAAATGGAAAAACACAAACTGGCCTTAACCGTGCAAAATAGAGTTATTTTGTTGAAATTTTCGACCCATAGGGTATCTAAGAAATGTACTCTTGGCAATTTTCAAAAAAATTTCCTTTTCCCAAAAATGGCGGCCATTTTGAATTTTCAAATTTTTGCCAAAAATAGAAAAACAGGAATTTGCTTCTATCTTCTTAACCGTGCAAGATAGAGTGATTTCGTCAAAATTTTCAACCCAACCAATGCAAAAAGGCATGAAGCTGAAATAATTTACATCTACACTAACAAATATTTAAGCATCATTGATATATTTTACAAATGAAACAGGGTCTTGTAAGACTACTGTACAATTTGGGCAAAAGGTTCATGGGTGGACATTACACATGATAATGTGTGTTCTTCTATACTATCCTGTTTCTATTCGCATCTACTATCAACAGGGCGGCCTATTTCTAGTTAAGTGTACATTGTAAACAGTGTTCAGCTTTTGGTTATTTGTGGCAGGAAATAAGAAAAACTGCAACAGTGTGCTCAGACTGGGTTATTTAATAAAATGTTACACCATAACCTATTAAATGTTATCTCATAACTGACATATCTTCACCGGGTATGTTTTTAGTGGAAAGATGCCAAGCCAGAAGACCTAATGGACTCCAAGCTGAAGTGTGTTTTTGAAATGCCAATTGAAACTCAGGTAAATTTCAGTGGCAGCAAGCTTTGTAAATTGATGTTATTCATTACTTTTCAAAATTTTTGCAAAGTATATTTGGTCAGTCTGCTTGTTTGCTACTTTGCAAAATTTTTGCAAAGTATGTTTTTCTGTATGTTTTAAGAGTACCAAATTTGCTGAATAGTACAGTAGAACCTCTATTGTCTAACCCTCTTTTGGGAGTAACAATTAGGGTGGATAATAGAAGGGTCGGTTATCAGAAGTTCTAATATAACAGGTTTAAATTGAGTTTGGAGAGTGGGTTTGAGGTCGGATAATTGAAAATTTGGAAAATAGAGGATCAGATAACAAAGGTTCTTGTGTATTGTTTTCTTTTTCCAAACACAATTTGCCCTTTTTTTTGAGGGATTAGGCACCTTGTTCTATCACTGATTGTCCTCCCGTTACATTTTTATCGGCAGTGCATTATGTGGTATCAGTGTTTTGTTATATTTTTGCGATTCAACCTTATAAAGTCTCTAAAGTAAACCGTAAAACCCTGTTAAGTGGAATGTCAGAGAATCAGAAAGCCTTCTACTTAACCAGAATTCTAGGTAATAGGCTTTCCTTGGACTTTGTATTGACTTCCTACTTCACAGTGAATTTAAGTTACCAGAATTCTGCTGAAAAGGGTTCGACTGTGTGTATCGGTGAGGCCAGTGTTTCAGTATTGACAGCATTTCACTGACAACATTTTACAGCTTCTGTCACACTAGCCAACACATATAATTGAAGGAAAACTTGTGGGAGACAAACTAAACTAAATCTCGGAAACTCTTGACATTTAACCCTGGAAAGTCCATCGGAAAATAAAAGCTGTAACATATATTCAATAAGGAAAGCAACAAAAGAACTATATCTCTCTACCCAATGAATTTTTATCAAACAAAAAGCAACAGAAACTAAAAATATTTTTCTTTCAAACAGTATAAATATCATATTTGTAGCTTAAATAAAATAATCATGCAAAAAAAAAAATCATTCTAATTGCACTAAAATGAAGTTTGTTGACTGAAGTTCAGCTTTTTAAAATATTTTTAAAATTGATGTATGAACAGATACATATTATTTATCAGTAGAATGGAAATTGTACAGTGTTTCCACATATTTAAATGTATCCAGAACTAAGGGAGAAAAATATTATTTGCACCCCATTTTCACACAATAGTACCCCATTTTTGATGTGCCATAAGGTACAAGGTACTAAGGCTGTGACTTCGTTAGAAAAACGACACCGGGTATTCATCTCGCAAGAACCGATGCGAATTCGTAACCTTGTTTTAGTTGTCACTCAGTGGAAGTAGCAGAGAAGCAAACATGGCGGATGATGTAAACAAAACGTTACGAAAAATAATGTTAAATATCTGTATAAATAAGGAAAATTACGTGAAAAACTATCAGTAGTTAGAGAAATCTGATAGGATATTGAGGTTTACCCAAGGTTTTCGTTGTTTTACAGTATCTTTAATATTTTTTCGGTTACCCGCTTCGCCACTTCGCTACTCAGTTTCTTACAGACTTCAAACCGTTTTCGGGTAACCTATCGCACCCTTACAAGGTACCCAACATTTCATAACCCTAACGCATACACTGGACTCTGAAAAAAAGTATTGGAACTCCATTTTTATTGTTTTCACCCATGGTGTCCGGATGGGCAGGCGGGCGGGCGGCGGGAAATAGTTTGTCCGGGCTATATCTCAGAAACCGTAAGGTGGAGGAAGTTCATACTTGGCAGGGACATTGGTTGGGGGGTGTAGGTGTGCAACGTCATGGTCTGACCTTGATTTGACCTTGCCGTAGTGACCTTGAGTTTGAAAATCTTGTCCGGGCTATATCTCGGCAACCATAAGGAGTATGAAGTTGATAATTGGCAGGGACATTAGTTAGGGGTTGTAGGTGTGCAGCGTCATGGTCTGACCTTGATTTGACCTTTGACCTTGCCGTAGTGACCTTGACCTATAAAATCTTGTCCGGGCTATATCTTGGAAACTGTAAGGTGTAGGAAGTTGATACTTGGTAGGGACATTGTTTAGGGGGTGTAGGTGTGCAACGTCATGGTCTGACTTTGATTTGACCTTTGACCTTGCCGTAGTGACCTTGACCTATAAAATCTTGTCCAGGCTATATCTCGGAAACTGTGAGGTGTAGGAAGTTGATACTTGGTAGGAACATTGGTTCGGAGTTGTAGGTGTGCAACATCATGTCTGACTTTGATTTGACCTTTGACCTTGCCGTAGTGACCTTGACCTATAAAACCTTGTCCGGGCTATATCTCGGCAACTGTAAGGTGTAGGAAGTTGATACTTGGTAGGGACATTGGTTAGGGGGTGTAGATGTGCAACGTCATAGTGTGACCATGATTTGATCTTTGCCGTAGTGACCTTGACCTATAAAATCTTGTCCGGGCTATATTTCGGAAACTGTAAGGTGTAGGAAGTTGATACTTGGTAAGGACATTGGTTAGGGTGTGTAGGTGTGCAGCGTCATGGTGTGACCTTGATTTGACCTTGCTGTAGTTACCTTGACCTCTAAAATCTTGTCCGGGCTATATCTTGGATGCTGTAAGGTGTAGGAAGTTGATACAGAGTAGGGACATTGGCCAGGGTGTGTAGATGTAAAATGTCATGGTGTGACCTTGATTTGACCTTTGACCTTGTCGTAGTGACCTTGACCTATAATGCCTTGTCTGGGCTATATTTTGGAAACCATAAGGTGTAGGAAGTTGATATTTGGTAGGGACATTGGTCAAGGGTTATAAGTGTGCAACGCCATGGTGTGACCTGGATTTGACCTTTGATCTTGCATATCTGATCCTATTTTATGTCTCTACTAGGATATCTGATACTATTTGTCTATCTTATATCACTTATATCTTTTTACTTGAATCTTGGTTGTTGCACCTTTGGGTGTCTTTTGGTGTAGATTAAGCACTGTTAAAGTCATATTAGAAGTCATTTACTGTTTTACTTTTGCAACTTCCCATTGTAACAGATGGTATTGCATCAAGTGAGCCGCAGGTTTCGGCCCAATTCCACATAAAAGCATGTATTGCTACATCTGTATGTATGGATATTATTCAAAACATCCAAACCATAATTTGACCATACAAATGAAAATCAAAATGGGAGAAGTCTTAAAGCTTCATATTTTTTAGTTTACTGAATTGTCTTGTTTTAATACTTATTCTTTACATACAATTTCTTTCTCTTAGATGTTATTTTCTGTACTTAAACATTATTTGGACACTGACACTGCTCTGAAAGTATCCCAATCTGTGTACTGTTTCACTACTTCTATATCTTATGGTGTTGAAAACTATTTTCCCAGGCTGTGGGGTATTGGCATCTCTGATGCTATTTTCATTGCGTTAGTACATCTCACCTAGTGGACTGATGCATTTATCCGGCATGCAGCCAGTCCTACCAAACGTTAGAAAAAAACGTCCTGAGCTGGGCTCTGACCAGAACCGGTAGTGTAGTATCCATTTGCCAGGTGGCCTCACAGCACCGAGCCTCCCTACTGTGCGTGTGCGCGCATGCGTACTTCCTCTTTTTGTTTGGCGCAAAAGTGTTAGCTGTAGATTTTTACAAGAGAAACTTTTTTGGGTATACTTATTGTTATGTCTGTGTATTTGCATATTTGTGGATATATTTCTCAAGTTTTATTGTCATGGCATCACCAGACCAGCGATGTGAAAGTTGTGGCCATGTTATGGCCGGATTCGACAGTCCTGAAAAATGCGCCTGTTGCAGGGACAAAAAGTTAGGAAAAACACCTGTGTTACGGGAAAAGATTGTTTTATTTGTGACAATTTTATGGATTTGCAAAGAAATATGTTAGCTAGTGCTGGGACGATGTTCGCAAACTTCGGTATTATCGCTCGCTGGCTCATTGCCAATCAGTGATTGGTAAAATTTAAGTAAAACCGATATTTGCTAAATCCATTTCTTTGCAGCCTTTTGGTCACAATAAGATACTAACCTTAATAATATTTTGTAAAAATCTGAAATATTCATCAGTTAAATCACAAAACTAGCCGTGAATGCAATAAAAATAACATAAATAGAAACACCTTGGGGTTTTCCAACTGTTGTCAAGGTAATCATAAAATCAGCCAATTACAAGTGAGGATACATCAAGGATGGTCTGTTAGTGAGGGAGACATGTGTGAATGGCTTTTAGATTATATTTTTGTCATATTTGTGGTAATTTGTGTGTATTTTACTTGATATCATTTAATATTTGATTTTATCTGTCTTTTTTACACTTTCGACTCCATAATCGGAAATGTTCGAAGTTTGGTCACAAATGTCCTATTCGAACATCGACAGGGAAAATCCAAGCGATCTCCCAGCACTAATGTTAGCTACTCCTCAATACCAGATCCGTAAAGATAAAAAAATCTTGTGTACTGGTGTCGCCAAGCAAGGTTACTGTAATAGGTACAGTGGACACTTTGGATGAAGAATCAATGCTTCAGGACAGTGGGCAGGCACAGGCCGGTTCAAGCTTATCCCCGGTACCTCTTTCTGAACAACCAAATAGAGATTTTGTTTCTTGCCAGGACTGCAGTTTCCAATCCACTGGTCTTAGACACCCCCTTTATCAATCCTTCTCCTGACCCTAGAGTCACCGGTCCGGTGCGGCCTCCGGGTCAAGATATAGAAACTTGCAAAGACAAGAAGGATAAGGCAGTTGGCAAAACTAAAAACAAAAAGAAGTCTTCTAAATCTACTGCTGCCGGTTCGACTTCCACCTCACCCTCTGACTTTAATTCGGCTTTCAAGATGGATATGCCCGGTCCTGGTCTCAAATCTCTTGATAGGTCGGATACTGTCACTAGTGCTATGTTAGATACTTCCACTGGTGTTTTCACTACCGGTACATCTGATCTACCTGCTCCTACTGGTCCAAGTATGTCGAGTGTTCCCGGGTCCGGTGCTATCAGTTCAGACACTACTGCTGCTAGTTTCTCTCAACATGAGCCTGTCCTGTTAGACGTGGAAGTGTTCCCAGATCAATCTGATAAGGACTGGTGAACTGTCAGATTCTGAGATCACAGAGAAAAATGAAGAAATGAACTACCAGGAAGCGGTCCGGGCTGTTAGAGCTTTCCTTGGATGGACTCAAATTCCCGATTTTGAGACTTCGACGGGGACACGGATCTGACAACTACAAAATGGAAAAGCTCAACACTAGAGCAGCTGAGGGATATCGATCATGCTCCCAAGAAGCCGCAGATCTTAAGGTGGATCAATTCATCAGAACCTCCAAAAGTCAGTCGAAATGGTATGGTCAGTCTAGGATCAGACAGGAGAATGCAAAAAGACCGGGGAAAACTATATTTGGCTGGTTGGGTTCAGAGGTTAGACTGAACGCCCAATTTTCTAGGATAGCAAAAGTGTCAGTGTACCCTACTTCTGGACCGGCTTCCAGACCTGTGCCACAGGAAATCCTGAGGGCTCGTTCATTACTAACCACGCCGCGGGTTTCAACCGGTACGCAAGTAAAATTCAGGAAAAAATTTGCCAACATACCCTCTCCTTCCTTCAAGAAACTGTAGTTAAAGGGAAGGCACCCAAGGAAGTAGTGGATGCCATAAAAGAACTGAAGGATTTGTCTGCTTTTCACACAAGTGTGTCAGTGGCTCTAGGTATGGCTTTCCAACACCTGGCTGATGCCCAATTTGTTCAATTGGCCAAATTTGTGTTATTACGTAGAGACTCGTATCTGGAACATGTTAGACCTGGTTTGAAACCAGATACATGGAACAGACTGAGAAATGCACCACTCTTCACCTATGGCTTAATGCCGGATGATGTGTTGGCATTAGACGAACAGGACATCTTGAAACATGAGACAGCTGGGGGTGTATCTGGTCACGGTTCGGGCACATTCCAGGACCCCAGCAAGAAATCACAATATAGATATCAACCTTATGACAAAAAGGATAGCAAACAGTCAAGCTAAAGTAAGTCACAACAAGCATGGCGCCAGTTCTCTGGAACAGGTAGAGGCAGAGGCCATGGTCGTGGTGGCTCCAGTTCCCCATATTTTTCCAAGCCTGCACGCAGTGAAAAACTATATAAATGAGAATCAAAGTTTACCAGATCCCCAAGTTCAGTCTTCTTTTCAGTCAAGAGATCCTGGTCAGTTAAGAGAACAGGAAACTGTAAACTTGAATGTTGTGGTTCATGCACCTTCTGTAACCGGGCTGTCACAAAGGAAAGACGTAGGTCCCTCTAGTTCAAAAGTAAAAATAAAGTGTGTGAAAGGTGTTCATTTTGTAAATCACTGTCTTTCTGCCCCAGTTGTCACCAATGTCCAGCATGTCAGAAATCCACCTGTGGGAGATCGTCTGCAAAATTTTGGCAGGTCTGGCTCTCCCTGGGTTCAAATCCGAGGGTTGTGTCAATACTGAAGGACAGGTATGTTCTACCCTTCAAAGTGAGACCCCCCCTCTACCCAAATCGCCCTTGATAGTCAGTGGCTACGCAAACCCAGTCAAAAACAACCACCTAAGAGAAGCTCTAAAGGCACTAATCCAAATACATGTGGTAGAAAGGGTGGTAGTTCCATTGCCCCTGGCCTTCTACAACAGGTTGTTTCTGGTCCCAAAACCCAACAACAAGTGGAGGCCCATCATAGATCTCAGTCAGTTGAACCTATACCTAGCACCCTCCACCTTCAAGATGGAAACTCCAGAGACCATCAGGTTCTCCCTTCAACAAGGGGAGTGGGTCACCTCGCTGGACTTGGGCAACGGTTACTTTCATATTCCAATAAGTCAAATGTCGCGGAAATACCAAAGGTTCCATCTCAACAGTCACACATGTCAGTTACTCAGAGCCCCCGCCAGGAAACTTGCCAACAACATGCCTAGACCCTCTTAGACATTTGTCGCGACCTGGGTTGGGTTGTCAATCTGTCAAAGTCGGAGCTGACCCCTCAGCAGGTATCCAACTTTGTCGGTTACCACTTCAACCTCTCTCAAGGTCTGGTCAAACCCATTCAGGAGAGGTGGTTAGTACTGTCACAACAGATAAAGACTCTCTTGGTTCAAGAGACTGTCTCTGTCGGGCAGTTCATATCCCTAATATGTCTTTTGACAGCCACAGAGAAACATGTGGTGTCGCGACGGCTGCACATGAGACCATTCCAATGGCACCTAAAGAAGCATTGGCATGTCCTGGATGTCCTGGAGAAATTCATTCCCCTGCCCAAGTCGCTCCAGGTTCACCTAAAGTGGTGGTTGGATGAGCACAATGTTCCGAGAGGTCAACCATTACACCCACTTCATCACACCCTTCAACTGTTTACATACACCCCAAACGAAGGCTGGGCACACACACTTAGGAGATTACACAGCAAAAGGCTTCTGGTCAAAACCAGAGGGCATCTTGCACATAAATTTTCTAGAGCTCAAAGTGGTCTTGTTGGCCCTGAAACAATTCGATCTTTTGTGTTGGGGTCAAACCATTCCGGTTTGCACAGACAACACAACAGTGGTTTCTTAATCAACAAGGAGGGAGGTATGTGATCAGGTTCTCTTTGTGCCCTCCTGTGGAGACTCCTGTCTTGATGCAATCAAAGGGAAATAGTACTGAGAACCGAACACATTCCGGGCCACTTAAACATCATTGCCGACAAACTGTTCAGGTACAAGAAGGTGATTCAAACAGAGTGGTCTCTCCTTCAGGTAGTGTTCAACCATCTCTGCTCAACATGGCACACCCTGGAAGTGGATTTATTTGCAACCCGGTTAAATCACAATTTCATTGCGTTAATACATCTTACCTACCAGACGATAGCTATAGCCCGGCGCCAGCCGGTCCCGCCAAACGAAAGAAAAAGACGTCCCGGGTTTCACCCCCGGCAGGACCGGCACACTACAATCCACTCGCCAGGTGGCCTAGTTCCTGCCTCACTCGCCAGAGGGACGTGACGTCATAGCATCTTTTTCGTTTGGCGCAATATTTAAAGTTGTGGATTTTTATCTGTGAACTCTTTAGTTTTTATATTTGTGTTATATCTGTTTAATTTGTGTCGGAAGTGTTGCCATTAGTTAACTGTTCTATCATGGCATCTCCAGGACAGAAAAAGGGTGCGTGTGGCCATATTATGGCTTCATTTGACAAACATAGTAGGTGTGCGCGTTGTCGCGAGAAAGGACAGGGTGATGACCCTTGTGTTCAAAATCTGCAGTGTGACTTTTGCAGTGTCCTTACCCGGAGCAAGTGCTCAAGTTAAGTACTCCTACCTATAAACTCAGAAAGGAAAAGGCTAAAGCAAAGGAAGTGTTAGTCGATCCGTCTTCTGTGGTAGTACTTGATGCCCAGCCAGAACAAGAACCTGCTGTATCTTTTTCTTCTGCTCCGGATTTGTCCCTTCCTGTGCCTCAGTTTAAGAAAGATCTTCAGGAACTGGACGAAAAGTGGGCCACTCGTATGGCCAGGCTTGAGGCGCTTATCACTTTAGGACATCGCTCCTCACCTTCTGTACAAAATCCAACATTTTCTCCGGTCAAAGTACCGGTCTCTCATGCTGCTCCAGCAGGTGCTCTTTCCCAGACACCCTTTTTTGTCTCTACTTCGGCTTCTTCCGGCCCAGCCGGTCCGGCTGTTGGCCCGGATGAGCCTAGAGATCAGGATTTTTCAATTGCTGACAGACAATCTCCACTTCAAAACCTCTACCCGGAAGCAGAACCTATGTTTAAACACCCTGCTCCGGTGGCTACTGTGTCGTCAGCTGCTATGTCTGCTTCCTCTCAAGCTGCATTTCAACAACCTTCTTCCGGCTCCGGGCCGGTCACCTTCCGCGATGTCAATCCTCAGGAAACATTTGAAGAGGGTGAGTTATCTGACGCAGAGGAATCCCCAGACTTAGAAACCTCAGACCCGGACCGGGTCCTCAGTGAAGATCAAAATTACCGCGAGACTGTGAGAGGCGTCCGCGCGTTCATGGGATGGACACACATTCCTGACCTGGAGTTTTCTCAATCCCGCACTGATAATCCTTGGGCAGGTCACCGTTCTCAACCTGTGGGCAAGATTTCTGTGGATCTTCCTCTGGAAGATTGGTTGTGCCGAAAACTAGAAACTCTAAACCTTGTACTGATAGAAGGATATCCTTCAAAATCTAGTGATTCAGGTGGCCTGCATGTGGACCAATTCCTCAGACCCCCCAAATCCCAGAGCAGATGGTATGGGATACACCCGGCGGAGCCTACAGATCCAACTAGGCCGGGTAAATCAGTGAATTCTTGGCCAAATGATGCGGCGAAGATAAATAGTTCATTCCCCAGGATTTCAACCATATCTTCTGCATCTCCTCAGCCTCCATCCCGCCCACTATCACAAGACACTATGCGTAAGTGGGAGAAAGCAGCAAAAGAGTCTTCATATATTTGCAACCAGTCAGCGGGGTTTAATCGCTGTATTACCAAAATACAGGATGCCTTCCAAGAACAATTGCATATTTTACAAAGTGAACTTAAGAAAGGCAAGTCTTCTGTCAAAGCTCAAGGTGCATTGGATGAACTTTTGTATTTATCTTCATTTAACCAGAATGTCAGTTTCGCCATGGGTAAATCTCTCCAACATTTGGCAGACTTTACATTTGTGCAGATGGCAAATTTGACCCTACTCCGTAGGGATTCATACTTGGAAGCTGTGAAACCGGGGATTAAACCAGATACTTTCAATTCCTTGAGAAATTGCCCCCTGAATGGATATGGGTTATTTCCAGATGCTGCTATTAGAAAAGCTGAGGATGAAATAAACCAATTAGAAGCTTCCCGACGTACTTCCCAGCCCGGCCCGGGCCGCGGGGGGTTCGCCGGTAGAGGCAGAAAACAGAGATACCAACCCTACAGTACTGGTTGGAAACCTCAAGACACTGCTAAAACAACTTCTCAAGCCGGAAAGGAACTACCAGCTTGGAAAGCGTTTGGTTCCCGCAATAGAGGCCGGGGCAGAGGCCGGGGTGGTCAACCCGGACGTGGTACCAAGATGGCTCATGAGAAGACACAGTATAAATGACAATTACTGCAAGTCAAGTCCGGTGCCGGTGGCCCGGCCAGTCAGTTCTGTACAAAGTGTCATAACAAGAAACTCTTTTGTATCTGTTCCAACAAATGTTTCTTATCATGTTGTATGTCGTGTACCTACTGTAACAAGGTGGCAGTCGCAAAAGAAAGACGTAAGGCCAAAATCAAAGATCAAAAGTCAAATAAAGTGTGTGAAAAGTGCTTCTTTTGTCGGTCACTTTGTTTCTGCTCCAAATGTTCCAAATGTCCCCAATGTTGCAAGTGTCCAACCAGTGGGGGGACGTCTTCAGAGTTTTTGGGAAATATGGGCTCACAAGGGTGCAAACCCAAAAGTAGTGTCCATATTAAAGGAGGGTTATGTTCTTCCCTTCAAAGTAAGACCTCCCTTAGTAAGGGATCCCCTGATAGTAAGTGGCTATGCAAACCCCATCAGAGACTCCCACTTGCAAGCAGCTGTACAAGCTCTGATCGAGAAAAAGGCAGTAGAGAGGGTCAGGGTTCAAACCTCACTAGCCTTTTTCAACAGACTGTTCATTGTCCCAAAGCCGAACCACAAGTGGCGGCCAATCTTGGATCTCAGTACTCTAAATCAGTTTTTATGCGTAAAAACATTCAAAATGGAGACTCCAGAGACAAACCGGACCTCTCTACAACAAGAGGAGTGGGTGACATCGCTAGACTTCAGCGACGCCTACTTCCACATCCCAATTCACTACACATCCCGAAAATTCCTCAGGTTCCACTTTCAGAACCAGTCGTACCAGTTTCGGGCACTTCCCTTTGGCCTGTCAACAGCTCCCATGGAGTTCACTGGTGTGGTCAAAGAGGTCAAGTTAATGGCTCAGTCACAGGGTATAAGAATCCACCAGTACCTAGACGACTGGTTGATTCGAGCCCCTACCAAAGAATCTTGCCACCAGGGAACCCAGTCCCTCCTAGCCCTCTGCCAGGAGTTGGGCTGGATGGTAAACATGCAAAAATCAGAACTGGAACCCCAACAAGTCTTCGACTTCGTAGGCTACCAGTACGACCTACTCAACGGAGTAGTCAGGCCTACTCAAAATCGTTGGGAAGCCCTTCAACAGAAAATAACAGTGTTTTTACAGAACAGATCTTGCCGAGTGAGAACTTTCATGTCTCTTATAGGTCTTCTCACTGCGACAGAAAAACAGGTGACCCTAGGCAGACTGCACATGAGACCTATTCAGTGGCACCTCAAGAAACACTGGAGAGTCCCAGAATCTCTGGAAAAGGAGATCCCAATTCCGAGGTCTCTCCATCAGTACCTGCAGTGGTGGACCCAAGAGGAAAATGTCCTAAAGGGTCAGCCCTTACACCCCCTGCGACACGCAGTTCAAATCTTTACAGACGCCTCAAAAGAAGGCTGGGGTGCTCACTTAGGCGACTTCACAGCAAGCGGTACTTGGTCAGTGCCCGAAAGCAAGTTGCACATAAACTTCTTAGAACTAAAAGCCGTGTTGTTAGCACTAAAAAGATTCCAACATTTAGTGCAAGGAAAGGTCGTCCTGATTGCCACAGACAACACCACGGTTGTGGCATACATCAACAAGGAAGGAGGTATGAGGTCAGGCTCACTCTGTGCCCTTCTTTGGCGGCTCCTATGTTGGTGCAGCCTCAATCAAATAGTACTGAAGGCCAGACACATTCCAGGCCGTCTGAATGTAATTGCAGACAAATTGTCTCGCCAAAGGCAGGTCATTCAGACGGAGTGGTCCCTCCATCAAGAGACCTTCGACCTCCTTTGTCAAACCTGGCATTATCCCCGAGTGGACATGTTTGCAACAAGGTACAACTGCAAGCTAGTTCAATTTGTGTCCCCAATTCCAGACCCAAAGGCCTGGTCAGTGGATGCTCTGACATTATCCTGGGAGGACCTGGACATGTACCTCTTCCCCCCAGTGTCTCTGATGGGGAAGGTGGTCAGCAAGCTGTCAGATCACTGGTATCGCAGAGCAATCCTGATTGCCCCGGGATGGCCCAACATGCCTTGGTTTTGGGACCTAGTGGAACTATCTGCGAGGGTTCCTCTTTGTCTTCCACACCACCCAGATCTAGTGACCCAACCTTTCAACAAGGCACGTCACAGGGATCTGACAAACCTAAATCTCCATGCCTGGCTCCTAGAGCCCAGACAATCAAGGAGCAGGGGTTCTCTAGCCCAGTGGCGTCAAGAATTGAGGCGCCTCAAAGACGTTCAACCAGAACAGTCTATGAAGCGAAGTGGGCCGTTTTTGTCAGATGGTGTGAAACAAGTCAGGTGGACTTCAGGAACCCATCTATAAAACAAATAGCAGATTTCCTCCTGCACCTTTTCCAGGAGAAGAATCTCCAGCCCAGCACTATTGATGGTTACAGGTCAGCCATTGCAGACAAACTGGGAAATACCTCGGTTAATGTCGGCAAGGATGAAAATTTGACTAGACTGTTAGACAGTTTTCACAGAGATAGACCCAAAGGGCGCCGGGGGGTTCCTGCTTGGAACCTCTCCCTGGTTTTACACCAGCTTACAAAAGCGCCTTTTGAACCACTCAGAAAGGCTTCTCTGAAGCACCTTACTTTCAAAACTGTTTTTCTCCTAGCCCTGGCTTCAGGAAAACGCAGGAGTGAGATTCACGCTTGGTTAAACAAAAATATCAGACACCAAGCTGACTGGTCCAAAGTTTCCCTCTACCCTTCACCAAGCTTCTTGGCGAAAAATCACTTAGCAAAAGAGGGACCAGAGGGCGTGGCCCCTGTGGTCATTCCAGCCTTAGCCCCCCCTCTGGATAAGTCTTTAAAGGAAGACAGATCCCTTTGCCCCGTTCGGGCTCTTCGCTACTACCTGGACAAAACGCAGGACCTAAGAACGGGAAAGGAGTTAGTTTTTGTTTCATTCAAACAAGGTTTTAACAAGGACATCTCTCCTGCCACTATCTCGTCCTGGATCAAACAAACAGTAGTGTTGTGTTATGATCTCTCTGACCAAGATTCCTTGACCTTACATCAGGTTAAGGCCCATGATGTTAGGGCCTTTGCGGCCTCCAAAGCCTTTCAAGGTGGCATATCTCTGGACCAGATCCTAGCAGCATGCCACTGGAAGTCCCACAACACCTTTACACAGTTTTACCTTAAGGATGTTGCCTGGGCAGATAAGGAGCTTTTTCACTTGGGTCCTGTGGTGGCTGCCCAACAAATCCACCACTAGTCCCCTAAGCTTCTTTGTATATAATTATATATAGTGTACATACTAGTTAGTTTTAGGTGTAGGCTCACTTTTAGCCTAGGCCTTGGCTTCTCAAAGTCTTTTACTTCAGAGTAAACCCTCTGGGTATAGGACTTTCCCTACTCTTCCAGGTTAACCGTGGGAATCATTGACTTGAACTCTTACTCTCTTCCTCCCCTCAGAGCAGTCAAAAAGGGGGGGGGGGGGGGGGGGGGGGGGGGGGGGGGGGGGCAGGTGGGTCTAGTTACCCTTGAGACTAACATGTCTCCTCAAAGGACTAGAACCTCACACCTAGGTATAATATAAGAGTTTCTCCAATCCTCAGAAGGCTGCCCTCCTTCCACTGGGTAGTTATTCTAGCTATCGTCTGGTAGGTAAGATGTATTAACGCAATGAAATTGCAAATTTTAATTAGTAAATTAAATTTTTATTAGTTAATACCTTACCTACCAGACGGGAAATTCCCACCCGGCCTTCCCCGCTTCCAGCCTTCATCATTCAATCTTAGGGACGAAAAAGATGCTATGACGTCATGTCCCTCTGGCGAGTGAGGCAGGAACTAGGCCACCTGGCGAGTGGATTGTAGTGTGCCGGTCCTGCCGGGGGTGAAACCCGGGACGTCTTTTTCTTTCGTTTGGCGGGACCGGCTGGCGCCGGGCTATAGCTATCGTCTGGTAGGTAAGGTATTAACTAATAAAAATTTAATTTACTAATTAAAATTTGCAAATTTCCCAGGTTTGTGTCTCCGGTTCCGGACCGGTTGGCTTGACAGATAGACGCATTGAGTCTCCCGTGGCAGGAGCTAGATGCTTATGCCTTTTCCTCACTGGCAATCCTGGGACAAGTGGTCTCCAAGTTGTTGGACCAAGGTTGTCACAGAATGATTCTTGTTGCACCTGGGTGGCCAAACATGCCCTGGTTTTGGGATCTGGTCAACATGTCAGTGCAAATTTCCCTCTCTCTGCCTTCTGGAAACCTTCTGACCCAGCCATTCAACGAGTGTCCACTCAGGGATCTCCTAACACTAAATCTGCATGGTTGGCTCCTAGAGCCACAGCCATACAACAGTAAGGTTACTCTGTCGAAGTGGCAACAAGAATTGAGGTTCCTCAGAGGCGTTCAACCAGAAACGTCTATGAGTCAGAGTGGACCGTTTTTGTCAGATGGTGCGAGACAAGTCAGGTGATATTCAGGTCACCCAGATTGTGGATTTTCTGCTTTATTTATTTGAGGAGAAACTCCTTCAACCTAGCACCATTGATGGATACAGGACTGCCACAGCCGATAAGGTGGGCAACGCCAGAATCAAAATCAGCAAGAATGAGAACTTGAACAGGATGTTGGATAGTTTTCCTCATGATAAACCTAAGGGTCGAAGGGGTGTCCCCTCTTGGAATCTCTCCTTCCTCTTACATCAGCTCACCAAAGCTCCTTTTGAACCACGTCATAAAGCTTTTCTGAAACATCTCACTTTTAAGACTGTCTTCCTTTTAGCTTTGGGTTAGGGGAAAAGGAGGAGCGAGATCCATGCTTGGCTCCATAGAAACATAAGACAGGAGGAAGATTGGTCATATGTTGCCTTATTTCCTTCTCTCAGTTTCATTTCCAAGAATCAGCTGGCCAAGGATGGTCCTAACTGTATAGCCCCAGTGATTATTCCAGCTCTGGCTCCTACTCTAGATAAGTCTCTTAAGGAGGATAGAATGCTCTGCCCGGTGAGGGCATTGCGTTATTATTTGGACAGAACCAAAGACCTTCAATCTGGTAAGGAATTGATTTTTCTCTCCTTCAGGAAGAGCTTTCATAAGGACATTGTTCCTACTACTGTCTCCTGGATCAAGCAAACAATAGTACTGTCTTACCAATTGTCAGATGAACAAGCTCAAACCTTGCACCAAGTCCGAGCTCATGATGTACGAGCCTTTGCGGCTTCCAAGGCCTTTCAAGGACGCGTACCTTTAGATCAAATACTCTCAGCTTGTCATTGGAAGTCACACAATACCTTCACACAGTTCTATTTGAAGGATGTGGCTTGGTCAGATTCTGAGTTATATCACTTGGGTCCAGTGGTAGCTGCCCAACAGGTTAGAGATTAATTGATTCAAAAAAATTTTTACCATCCTTTGTACATGGTGTATATTCTGAGTGTACATAGTAAAACCTGCAGTCTGTCATGATCCAAAATGATGGATGAGGGTCCAGCGTTTTCATGCTCTCTACAGGTCTTCCTCAAGAATCCCTAGGGACTAAACTCCTTACTCCCCTCTCCAGAGTTCTCCTTTAGAGAGATGGAGAAAGAAGGGGTGGGGGGGAGACACTTGGACGTTTGGGTACATCAGGTTAGATTGTCTTACCTCTACACCTTATATGGCCACTTTGGGGAGTTGTCAGGATCAAGTCCCTCTTTAGAGCTGCCCGCCATCCAATGGGTAGTTATTCTGCATCTGTCCACTAGGTAAGATGTATTAATGCAATGAAATGGGAAATTTGGTAAGGAAATTAAATTTTTATAAGTTAATACCTTACCTAGTGGACAGGGGGATTCCCACCCTACCTTCCCCGCTTTCTAAGCTCAAAGGGGACATTCTAAGGGTAGGCAACAAAAAGAGGAAGTACACATGCGTGCACACGCACAGTAGGGAGGCTGGGTGCTGTGAGGCCACCTGGTGAATGGAGACTACACAACCTGTCCCAGTCAGAGCCCAGCTCAGGACATTTTTTTCTAACGTTTGGTGGAACCGGCTTGGTGCCGGATAAATGCATCTGTCCACTAGGTAAGGTATTAACTTATAAAAATTTAATTTACTTATTAAATTTCCCAATTCATGAAAAGGCTGATTTTTTGGACTATCTTTAATCCAACCATAAAAAATGGATTTAATTTTAGAATAAAAATGGTTGGATCTCTTGCACTTAATCCAAAAATTGGCTTATCTTTGTGAATATTTAATCCAAAGATTAGCTAAGTCAGTCTTTGTAATCTTTAATCCAGTTGCTGGCCAGCCTAATCGTTTGTTGTGAGTTATTTGACACACTGTGTAGTTAAATGATTTGACTTTACAGCAGAACAATCTTGACATGAACACCACATCAGATGACAACATCAAGCAGACTTTAACTACGTCAAATGTCCATGCAGAAGATAAAACCCCGTTGAAGGTAATTTACGTGTATGTTATCGGATTCTTTATTTTACTGCAGAGTAAGGCTGAAACAGTTACTAACCGAAAATTGTTGAACTGGTTAACTGTTTTCTTGTGTATTTCACTTCATAAGGGATATTACGCAATTGTTAGATTTCTTAATATTTAGATCTGTAACCCGAAAACACAAATTCACAGCATTTTATCTGTTTATTATGGTAAAAATATAGAAGTGTGTTGTTTGCTAATTAACCAACAATTTTAATTTTAGTAAGTTTTTATATTTTCTAGCCCATATGATGCGTTCAGTTCCTTCCCAAAACTATACAACTACTCGGCTGCCAAATTATACTAATTGTTTCAGCCTTACTGCAGATATATTGTTTTTTTTGTGTGTGTCTGTTAAAAGTTTTGAAGTTCAAAGTGTGTATGTTGCATTGAAAAATGTTAAATAACTGCATACAGCTAAATATACTGTTCTTGCAAACTTTCAGATTTAAAACTGATTTTGCACAGGCATGCATTGCTTTGTGTGTGTTATGTTCCTTATTTTCTCTCTTTATATTAAATGATCGTGTGTTTTCTGTTCCAGTCGACAGTTATCTTCCTTATACTGTTGCTGACTGTTGTCTTACCTATTTCATGACATAGTTGGCATTTCTTAGAATAAAAATAACCCTAATACTGGTTATGATGACTTTTCCAAAAAATATCAAGCATGACATTCTCCCACATCCCAATTTATTTCCCAACTTGTATGATTGCTTCATGTTAACTGTATACACAGTAAATTGCTGACATGACAGCTTATTTTGAAAAGTACATTCTGTGTGAGTTTTGTGCTTGGTATTGTTTATTTGTTGGGACATTATTACAGGTAGGGCTGCCATGAGTAGCAAATTTTGTACTCGAGTACTCTCTCACCATTACTCTACTCTAAAACGAGTAGTCTTTTTAGTGATAAATAGAACCAGATGTGCCATTTTCCCCTGGAAATTAACAGAATTTTACCCAGTTTATGTCACTTTTATCAAGAATGGTTTATAAAAGGCCACTATTTGAGTGTAAAAGAGTACTCTTTTGTTCATTTTGTACTCCGAATAATTTAGTAATCTAATCTTTAACGAGTACTCGAGTACTCTTTAACAGCCCTAATTACAGGATTGTAAATTTGTTCCTAATGCTTGTGGTTTCCTTGTTTTTTGTTGTTCAGAACTTTTTCCTCTGTCCCATTGCAACAATTTGTATTGAATGCTACTGAATGTTTTTGGAATAACTTTCTCCAGAAGCTCATACTCATTTAAGATAAAAGCAACAAGCCTCTGTATATAAAATTAACCTTTTTTATTATATATATGAATATTACATAATATTCTCCCTTCTATTTCTCTAAAAATTTTCCTTTAAATAACAGATTTTATGAATAGGTTTTCTGAACTTTTTGGAGAGATTAAGGTGATAAGAATTCACTAATTGAGTGTGAGATAAAGTAGTTATTTCAAGAATAATCTTATTGCGTGGTTCTAGTGTTTTCTTTCTTTACTCCCGTTTTTACTAGGCTAATAATTTGGAATTAGAAATTCAACGAATCACAGACGACAGAAATCGACTACAGGAAGAAACACGAAAACTGCGAGAAGAAAACAGGAAGTTATCGGTAAGAACAAAGCTACAATTTGCAAGAACATTAAGGATTCAGTAAACATTATTCTAAAGTTGGAATAAGGTCTTGTTTGTTTGATATTCCATAGGTTATGGATCTATTTCTTACTTACGCTTATAAACTCTGTTTGGTGAAATTTTGCAGTACAGTCTAAATTATTAATAATTATTAAATTCTACATACACGAATTAATCAAACAGCATTGCAATCATAGCCCATTATTTGCTCATTGAAACAACATAGTTCACTAAATGTTCAGTAATGTTGCATTTTTATATTCAGTTGAATGGTTAACACTGCATCATAATGTAAGACTTCTAAATGACTGAAAATATAATCTTGTATCAAGTGTTTGACTATTTTGTGTTAATAAAGTAAAAATAATTATCTGGATTGTTTTCTGTAGCATAGGGGAAAGTTTAAAATGTAATTGTATCCACCGGAGGCATCTGATGGATACTTTGGTTTAACGTTAGCTACGTCACCACCGCAGTTCTCATAGGTAGAAGGTTGAATCTCTTCATAGGTGATATGTATAACAGATATATATGTCCTCTACAACCTTGCAGACATTTGACCTTAAAGCTCTTATACAATGTCATCCCCAGAGTGCCAAAGTACCCCACATAGCGGACTTAAAAAGTGCTCATATCTCCCTTATTATTGGTCCTAGAGGTTTGCAACGTGAAACCAACCTATAGGAAATCATGTGCTGTGAATCTTCTAATGTCAGATTTGACCTTGGACCCTTCCTTCAAGGTCAAACAAGGATAGAAAAAGTTAAAAGTACTTATAACTCATTTATTATTGGTCCTAGAGGTTTGGGATGGTAAACCAATATATAGGAAATCATGGGCTGGGAAGCTTCTGGTGTGGTCGGATTTGACCTTGGGCCCCTCCTTCAAGGACAAATGAGGATAGTCAAACTTAAAAGTGCTTATAGCTCGCTTATTATTGGTCCAGAGGTTTGCAATGTGAAACAAAATTATAGGAAATCATGGCCTGGGAATCTTTTGATGTTTTCAGATTTGACCTTTGACCCCTCCTTCAAGGTCAAACGAGGATAGCCAAACTTAAAAGTGCTTATAACTCGCTTATTATTGGTCCTATAGGTTTGCAATGTGAAACCAACCTGTGGGAAATCATGGGCTGGGAATGCTCTGATGTGCTTAGGTTTGACTTTGGTCCCCTCCTTCAAGGTCAAACGAGGACACCCAAACTTAAAAGTGCTTATAACTTTTAAGGTCAGTGTGAAACCAACTTATAGAAAATCATGGGCTATGAATCTTTTGATGTGGTCCGATTTGACCTTGGACCCCTCCTTCAAGGTCAAACGAGGACAGCCAAACTTACAAGTGCTTATAACTCGCTTATTATTGATCCCAGAGGTTTGCAATGTGAAACCAACTTGTAGGATATCATGGGCTGGGAATCTTCTGATGTTGTCAGATTTGACCTTTGGCCCCTCCTTCAAGGTCAAACGATGGTTCACTGGCTTTGGTGAGTTGTCTGTCCGGTGGATACAGATTTGCATCGGTTCTCCGATGCGTAGGTCTAGTTTTAACTTTGGATGTAACTGCATATACATCTGCCTTGAGGGTGAAGGTTTCAGACACCTTTTAAAGTGTACTTGGGCAATATAAGGCTGAATCATTATGCTAAAAATATAAAATATAATGTTTATTGCAAATTACCAAACAACTTGGGTGAATTTTCATAATTTTCTCCAGTCTAGCATCTCACGATTTGCCATTGTTTGTTTATGCTTCTTTTAGTCATTTCCTGTACCATTCAGGCATCGCTGGCAGCAGGCATAAATTATCCTCACCTAATAGATGTATTTTCAACAAATTTTTAGGAGGTGTGTAGCCCAAGAGGATCTAGAGCCGATTAGATTTTGGGGAGTATCTGACAACAGCTGTTAACCATGGCAACACTTAAAAAATTTGTGATTCTTATACTTTGTGGCCTGCGGTGAACATTTTCAAAAGTATTCAAATACAAATACCTTCCATTTCTTTGATTATGAATATAGCTTTTTCAAAACTATTCAAATGCAAAATGCCTCCTTTTGAAAAGTATTGGAATACATTTATGAATACTTTTTAACTAAGCCAAATAAATACATTATGATATGAATATCTTTATAAATTTTACCCAACAGCCTTTAAGGGCTGTGTTGGTATTGTTTTCACCCATGACATCCAGACAGGCCGGCAGACGAGTGGGTGGCAGTAAGAACAGGATCGGTAGCAGATTTTCCATTTCGGTATCTGGCCAGTGTAAAGCCATACTGAAATTGCATTCTAGCATATACCCAATTGAATAGGCTCACCAACTGGAAGTAAGATTCGCAAAAAGAAAACCGCTATTAAAGAAATCACTATAAAAGTGATAAAATACAAAAAAAACATGGGATAAAAGTTTGTAATTTCTTCAGATTTGAGGTTTGTTTCTAATACTTAACGTTTTCTCACAATATTATAGACTGACATTCGAAATACCAGCTGTAAAGTGTCGCCACGGTGTTGAAGTGAATTGGTCTCGATATCGAGATACCAGTGTTACCAACCCTGCCCTAGTGGCAATAGAAAGCAGTTGCGTATGGGTGGTGATAAAAAGTTTTCCTGGCAGTATCTCAGAAACCATAAGGTGTAGGTAGTTGATACTTGGTAAGGACATTGCTTGAGAGTTTAGGTGTAAAATGTCATGGTGTGACCTTGATTTAACCTTGTCATAGTTACTTGGATTTTGAAAATCTTATCTGGCTTATATCTCAGAGACTGTAAGGTGTGGGAAGGTGATACTTGGTAGGGACATTGGTAAGGGGGTGTAATGTCATGGTGTCACCTTGATTTGACCTTGCCATTATTTCTAGGCCCAAATGCAGGAAAATTTCATGTTCAAATTCAAAACTTGTCAATATATGGTGATAAAGAAAAAAAATTAACCAAAAGTGCAAAATTTTAAATGTATTCATTAGGGGTGGGACGGGTGCTAAAAGCAGCGCTGAGTACCTACACTCTGACAACCAAACCAAATTCGAATAATCGTGAGATTTAGTATCTACCATAAGAAGTCTTCTATAAACAAATGGTAACAAAACTTTTGAAGAAAAACGTGTTCTATTTTACCAGATATTATAGATTATAGGAATAAAAGACATATTCGAGTGCTTTATGATGGTTTTAAACTATTGATCGGCTGAATATTAAACCCACAAAGCACCAAGGGCTGAGTGCTTTACTTACAGCAGATCAATAGTTTGAAACCATCCTAAAGCACAAGAATTTGTCTTTTATTCCTATTCTAAAATGGTTTCATTGATATTTTTTTTCAAAATAAGGGGTAAATCTTATGCAAAATTCAAAACAAATCCAACACCATGTTGGCTGTTCCATCAACGAAACATACATAGTGATGTCTAAGGTAAAAAAAATAAGTATTTTTCCCACTCTTTTTTCATAGAATTTGTTATGAAATCTTAAGAGACTGTCACTGTATATGGTTTCAATTTGTTGTAAGCTTTAAACAATATGCTATTTGTTAAAATCAAGCAAGAAGTGACAGTTTTATGAATATTTTAACCGTGAGTCATTTGTTTACATTTGTACGCGAAGGGACGATGCACGCAGAATTCAAGAGTGTCATTTTATTTACCGTTCTATATTCGCGATTCCAGCATTGCGCAAAAGACGTATCTAAAGTCACTGTGCAGCATACCATTTTAGAATATGGAGTAAAATATATGTTTTTAAACCAAAACCACAAATGAAATGTAGCATATTTTACACAAAGGTTTCATTTCACGGGCGAAAATATAATGCGCTGTGAATAATCAAGTAGTTAGAATGTACTCGAGTCATATCAAACACCTACTTGTCTATCAAGGCTCGAGTAACCGTTTGCAGCCCTAGTATTCATAAAAGTATTCATGAATAGCAATACTTTGGAAATGCATTTGTATATGAATACTTTGGATTTTTCACGGAAGTCTTTGAATATGAATACACAGAAAAGTGTACTATAATACTTCTGAATAAGAATATGACTATCCCGGCCTGATTTTCAGGATGTGCTTAACTGAGGAGGATGTGGAGCTGATTAGGATTTGGGGAATATCTGGTATGGCTGTTGCCAACATTTGTTTGGTCTTAATATTTATGGGAGTTCCACAGCTTAAACCTCATGCATGGATTTTCACAAAATTTACAGGATCTGCTTAACCTAATTGGATCTATTCTATAGCTGCTTGCCTTGGGAGGTATCTGGCAATGCTTCAAGAATTGTGTAAGACTGGTACATCCAGTTGTTGAGTACTAGAACTCAGGAACCCTTATTATGTCCACCCCACTGGGGGGTGGGGGGGGGGGTGGGGGGGGGGTGGACATATAATTTTTGCTTTTTCCGCCATTCGGCGTCCCACTTGGTTTCCAGACATTTTAGGCAACAGTTGTTATCCTATCTTTACCAAATTTGGCATGCAGGTTTATTGGGTTAATAGCTTGTATGGGATTGCTTTTGGTGATGATAGCTCTATAGCTAACTGAGTAATAGCTATTTTATTGCGTTAATACATCCTATCCAATGGACAATTGCTTATCCGGTCGGCGCAGACCGGCCCGCCAAACGTCACAAAAAGACGTCCTGTGTTTCCACCGGCCAGGCCGGTCCAGTACTGTGCACTCGCTAGATGGCGGGTCGTACTTCCTTCCTGTCTAGACAGCGTGACGTCATAGCATCTTTTTCGTTTGGCGCATGACTGTGCACTTGGAATATTTTCAAAGAGTTTTTACCCCACAGCCCTTAATGGCTGTTGGGGTATTGTTTTCACCCATGGTGTCCGGATGGTCGGGCGTCCGGGTGGGCGGGCGGCGGGAAATAGTTTGTCCAGGCTGTATCTCAGAAGCCGTAAGGTGTAGGAAGTTGATACTTGGTAGGGACATTGGTTAGGGGGTGTAGCTGTGCAACGTCATGGTCTGACCTTGATTTGACCTTTGACCTTGCCGTAGTGACCTTGAGTTTGAAAATCTTGTCCGGGCTATATCTCGGAAACTGTAAGGTGTAGGAAGTTGATACTTGGTAGGGACATTGGTTAGGGGGTGTAGTTGTGCATCGTCATAGTCTGACCTTGATTTGACCTTGCCGTAGTGACCTTGACCTATAAAATCTTGTCCGGGCTATATCTCGGAAACCGTAAGGTGTAGGAAGTTGATACTTGGTAGGGATATTCTTTAGGGGGTGTAGGTGTGCAACGTCATGTTCTGACCTTGATTTGACCTTTGACCTTGCCGTAGTGACCTTGACCTATAAAATGTTGTCCGGGCTATATCTCGTGTAAGGCTTGGGAAGTTGATATTTGGTAGGGACATTGGTTAGGGGGTGTAGGTGTGCAACGTCATGGTGTGACCTTGATTTGACCTTTGACCTTGCCGTAGTGACCTTGACCTATAAAATGTTGTCCGGGCTATATCTCCGAAACCATAATATGTAGGAAGTTGATACATGGTACGGATATTGGTTAGGGGGTGTAGGTGTGCAACGTCATGGTGTGACCTTGATTTGACCTGTGACCTTGCTGTAGTGGCCTTGACCTATAAAATCTTGTCCAGGCTATATCTCAGAAACCGTAAGGTGTAGGAAGTTGATACTTGGTAGGGATATTGCTTAGGGGGTGTAGGTGTGCAGCGTCATGGTCTGACCTTGATTTGACCTTTGACCTTGCCGTAATAACCTTGACCTATAAAATGTTGTCTGGGCTATATCTCAGAAACCGTAAGGTGTAGGAAGTTGATACTTGGTAGGGATATTGATTAGGGGGTGTAGGTGTGCAACGTCATGGTCTGACCTTGATTTGTCCTTTAACCTTACTGTAGTGACCTTGACCTATAAAATATTGTCCGGGCTTTATCTCGGAAACTGTTAGGTGCAGGAAGTTGATATTTGGTAGAGACATTGGCTAGGGGGTGTAGGTGTGCAGCATCATGGTGTGACCTTGATTTGACCTTTGACCTTGCCATAGTGACCTTGACCTATAAAATCGTCAGGGCTGTATCTCAGAAACCGTAAGGTGTAGGAAGTTTATACTTGGTAGGGACATTGGTTATTGGCTGTAGGTGTGTATTATCATGGTGTGACCTTAATTTGACCTTTTACGTTGCCGTAGTGACATTGACCTTTAAAATCTTGTTGCACCTTTGGGTCTGTCTTTTGATGCAGATTAAGCAAAAGTCATATTAGAATTTATTAAGAATTTTACTTTCATAGCTTCCCATTGTAAGAGATAGAATTTCATCAAGTGAGCCGCAGATTTTACTCCAACCCCACACATAAGCATTCATTAAATGTATTACCACTTCTGTATGCATGGTAATATTCAAATCATCTAAACCATAATTTGGAAATGCAGATGTATATAAAGAGTGTTGAATTTTAGTTTACTGATTAATGCTGTCATCTCGTCATTGAATTATCTTGTTTTAATACTTCATCTTTATACGCATTATCTTTCTTTTAAACATTATTTCTCCATTTAAACATTGTTTGGACCTTTATATAACTGACAGTGCTCTGAAAGTATCCTGAAGTTTGTACTGGTACAGTACTTCTATATCTCATGGTGTTGAAAATATTTCCCAAGGCTGTGGGGTACGGGCATCTCTGATGCTATTTTTTATCAGTGTTTTATGCAAGAATTGTGTATCATCTTCAGTTATTATTGTATTCATCACATCTTAGAACTACCATGTCGTCTCCTGGTCAACATAGAGGGAGCTGTGGCCATGCAATGGCGAATTTTGACTCTCATGCATTTTGTGCAAGATGTCGCGAGAAGGGTATGGGGTCTGATGACTGTGTTAAAAATTCCCAATCTTCAGATTGTAAAATTTGCAGTGCCTTCTCTGAAGAACAACGCCTTCAACTTGCCACCCCCTCATACAGGATTAAAAAAGAAAAGAGGGAAGCTAAGAAGTTAGAGTCCACTCCAGCAAAGGAAAGTGAGGAACTCATTGATCCGGCTAATGTGTCCGTTATTGGGCCTGTTGAGAAACAATCTTCTCCTTCTAAATCACCTACTGAGGCCCCACCAGATAAGAAAACCAAGAAGGACATTAAGAAAGTCGGTAAAAAAGACAGATCACCCTCTTCTTCTGCTTCAAAACCCCCTCAAAGTTCAGCTGACGACAAGATAGCAGACTTAGACAGCAAGTGGTCGGAACGTTTCAACCGACTAGAAGCCCTCATTATGGCTAAGAATTTTGAACCCAAGTTTTCTACTGATGTTAAAGTGACTCCGACTCACTCACCTCCATCGTCTGTTGAGCATACTACGGAACCTTTTATCCGACCTTCCACTTCAGCAACGCTTCCTGGAACTGGCTCCTCTGCCGAAAGGCATCAGCCGACCAGTAAAGCTTTATCCAGCCAACAGTCTTCAGCAACTAAGTTTCCTGGTACGGGCTCCTCTGCTACTAAGCATCAGCCGGCCAGTCAAACTAAAACCAGCCGACCTACTTCAGCTACAAGGTTTACTGGACAAGGTTTCTCTGCACTTACGCATCAACCTGCCAGTCAAACCAAAACCGACCGACCTAGCCTGCAGCTGGATAATTCCTCTGATCCGCCTCAGACACAGCAAGGTGCTCACCGACCCCCTTCTACCGACCGGCCTATGTGTTCTGATACAGCAGACTCTGCCTCACCTGTACTTCACCGAACTAGACAGGATAGTGTTTCCAGCCTGTCATCAGAGGCCGGTAGTGACTTGTCGGATAGGCCTCCCCTAGATTTGTATGCTGAGGAAGGCGAATTGTCTGAGGACCCTGAACATTCTATTATTGATCAGGACCAGCCAGTGTCGGAGGAACAGAACTACCGGGACACTATGCAAGGTATCCGCTCTTATATGGGCTGGACCCATATCCCAGAGGTTGACAACTCTACCGCCACAGCAGAAGATAACCCCTTTGCCGGCCCCAAGGCTATGACTCCGGGCAAAGTGTCCATTAAGATGCCTACAGAAGAATGGCTATGCAAGAAACTTTCCAATCTCAACTTAACCCTATCTGAAGGGTACCCTTCCAGAGGGTCGGAGGCCGGAGGGTTAGCTAAGGACACTTTCCTCAGACCACCACGTTCTCAATCTAAGTGGTACGGGCTACATACCGACCAGAAACCTGATTCCTCCAAAGTTTCCTCATGGCACACAGATGCAGTTAAATTGAACAGTAGTTATAGTCGGATAGCAAAGTATACCGGCCTGGGTTCTACCCCACCTGCTTCCCGCAGAATCTCACAGGAAACCTTAAGACGGTGGGAAAGGTCGGCCAGAGAGGCCTCCATTATCTGCAACCAGACTGCCAGCTTCAATCGCTGCATTGTTAGAGTCCAGCAGAACATGAAGGAACAACTTAAAACCTTAAAGTCAGATCAGAAAGGCAAAGGGTCGGCTAAAACCTCTCCAGCTGTGGAAGAATTACAATACCTCATGGATTTCAACGCAAGTATTTCACAGGCGGCTGCCAAATCGATGGAACACTTGTCTGAATTTGTGTTTATCACCATGGGTAATTTGACCTTAGTCCGTCGGGACGCGTATCTCAGCCATCTCAGAACTGGCATCAAACAGGACACGCTTACTGCACTGAGGACGGCCCCTCTACACATCTCAACCCTCTTTCCGGATGCTACTGTTAAACGAGCGGAAGAGGACATTGCTCAATTTGAGTTAAAAGAGTCATTCGGCTTCCAGCCACAATAAAGGTCGGTACCATCCCTATGAACGGGTAGAGAAGAAGCAAAGCAGTAAAGAGTTCACAGCACAGGAAAGGCAAAGACCGGGCTACCCCCTACTCTTCACGACCTGCCAAGGGCCAGGAGTCGTATAAATGACAATTACTGTTTAAACAAGCTCCCAATACGACTGCTGGCCGGGAGCCCACTCCAATCACAGACGAGACTTTTTAAATGTAAAAGTTCCTGTTGTTCATTCTGTCACTACTGCGCCCGGGCAATCACAAAAGAAAGATTTAAGTCCCGGGCCAGTAGGTTATCTTGTCAGAGAATGCAAATTAAAATCTGTGAAAAGTGCTTTGTGTGTCACTCAATTGTCTCATGCCAATACTGTTTCAAATGTACCAAATGTTGCCCACACTCTGCCTGTAGGGGCCAGACTTCGGAATTTTTGGAAAACCTGGCTAGATCTAGGAGCCGGTCCAAAAACAGTTCAAACTTTAAGAGGCGGTTATGTCCTCCCCTTCCGGACCCGGCCAAAACTTACAAGATCTCCCACGGTCATAAGTTGTTATGCCAATCCTCACAGGAACAGCTACCAGTTGGAGGCATTGCATCAGCTTATAGACAAGAATGCAGTAGAGTTGGTCCAAAATCAAACATCACTAGGGTTTTTCAACCGACTTTTCCTAGTCCCAAAACCCAACAACAAATGGAGACCAATACTGGATCTGAGCAATCTAAACTTCTTCCTCAATGTGGAGAAATTCAAGATGGAGACACCGGAAACCATCAGGACATCCCTCCAACAAGGGGAGTGGATCACCTCAGTGGACTTCAAAGACGCCTACTTCCACATACCAATACAGGAACAATCCAGGAAATATCTGAGATTTCATGTCCAGGGCCGAACCTACCAGTTCAAAGCTCTGCCTTTTGGCCTGTCCACGGCCCCCATGGAGTTCACTGTATTAGTGAAAGAGGTAAAACTGATGGCCGCACACAAGGGTATAAGGATCCACCAGTACCTAGACGACTGGTTGGTGAGAGCCGGATCCAGACAACTTTGTCTCATACATACACAGATCCTGATCAACATGTGTCAAGATCTGGGTTGGCTAGTAAACATGGAGAAATCAGAACTGGAACCAAAGCAAGTTTTCAACTTTGTAGGTTATCAATTCGACCTCAGGTCTGGTCGAGTTAGACCGACACCGGACCAGTGGCAAAGCCTTCAGGACAAAGTGCAAACACTCTTATCAATGCCGGCCTGTCTGGTCCGGCAATTCATGTCCCTGATAGGTTTATTAACAGTGACAGAGAAGCAAGTTCACCTTGGCCGACTACACATGAGACCCATTCAGTGGCATCTCAAAAACAATTGGAGGGTACCGGAATCTCTGGAGAAGATTATCCCTCTACCCAGATCCTTGCACCCACACTTACAATGGTGGCTAGAAGAAAGCAACGTGTTGCAAGGTCAACCATTACACCCCATAAAACATGCTCTGCAAATATTTACAGACGCATCAAAAGAAGGGTGGGGCGCTCATTTAGACGAGCGCACTGCAAGAGGGTCCTGGTCGGTGCCGGAAAGCAAGTTGCACATCAATTATCTGGAACTAAAAGCAGTGTTCCTAGCTTTGAAAGAGTTTCAAGAAGTCTGCGTAGGCAAGACGGTGTTAGTGGCAACCGACAACACTACAGTGGTAGCCTACATAAACAAGGAAGGAGGCATGAGGTCGGGCTCTCTATGTGCTCTCCTGTGGAGAATCTTGACCTGGTGTTCCCAGAAACAAGTAACTCTAAAAGCCCGACACATCCCGGGCCGTCTGAATGTAATAGCAGACAAACTGTCCCGGCTGGGTCAGACCATCCAGACAGAATGGTCCCTCCTTCCAGAAAATTTTCACAAATTGTGCAACAGATGGCACCAACCTCAGATAGATCTGTTTGCCACGAGGTACAACCACAAGTTACCCCGTTTTGTGTCTCCAGTTCTAGATTCCCTGGCTGTAGCAGTGGACGCACTCACTCTGCCATGGGAGAATCTGGATGCGTATGCCTTCCCACCGACCGCCATATTGGGCAAAGTGGTGGAGAAACTTCTGGACTCCCCATGCAAGAGACTCATTCTGATTGCCCCGGGTTGGCCCAACATGCCATGGTTTTGGGACTTGGTGACCATGTCCAGTCAAGTCCCTCTCAGCCTTCCAATTCTGCCCAATCTGTTGACACAGCCCTTCAACCAGATCCCTCACAGAAGCCTGACAAGCCTAAATCTCCATGCATGGCTCCTAGAGCCACAGCAATCAAAGAACAGGGCTTCTCTGAGGCAGTGGCAGCAAGAATTGAGGCTCCTCAAAGAAGATCAACCAGATCAGTCTATGAGGCAAAGTGGGCCATTTTTACAAAGTGGTGCATCTCTAATCAGGTGGAATTCAACTCACCACCTGTGAAATCGGTAGCTGACTTCTTACTCTACCTCTTTGAGGTCAAAAAATTGCAGCCCAGCACCATTGATGGATACAGGTCTGCCATTGCTGATAAACTGGGTAATAGTACCCTCAATATCAGCAAGGATGATAATCTCACCCGTCTCCTGGACAGTTTCCACAGGGACAGACCCAAAGGGCGGAGAGGCATACCCTCCTGGAACCTTTCCCTGGTATTGCACCAGCTGACAAAGGCTCCTTTTGAACCTCTCAGGGAGGCATCACTGAAGCATCTGACCTTCAAAACCGTCTTCCTTTTGGCCCTGGGCTCTGGTAAAAGAAGGAGTGAGATCCATGCGTGGCAGCATAGGAACATCAGGCACCAGTCGGACTGGTCTAAGGTGTCTCTGTTTCCATCTCCCAGTTTTCTCTCCAAGAACCAGCTGGCCAAGGAGGGTCCACAGAGTGTAGCCCCAGTGGTCATACCAGCCCTGGCTCCTACTCTAGATAGATCCCTCAAGTCTGATAGATCTCTCTGTCCAATCAGAGCCTTGCGCTACTATTTGGACAGGACTTCAGACATTAGGCAGGGCAAAGAATTAGTTTTTGTCTCCATCAAGAAAGGCTTCGACAAAGACATCTCTCCTGCCACTATCTCCTCATGGATCAAGCAAACAGTGATCCTATGTTATGAGCTCTCTGATCACCACGCCCACACCCTACATCAAGTCAAAGCCCATGATGTTAGGGCCTTTGCTGCTTCTAAGGCCTTCCAGTCCGGAGTTTCCTTAGAGCAGATTTTATCAGCCTGCCACTGGAAATCCCATAATACCTTCACTCAATTTTATCTGAAGGATGTGGCGTGGGCCGACTCAGAGCTCTACCATCTTGGTCCGGTTGTGGCTGCTCAGCAGATCCACCAACAGACTGGTACCTAGAGGAGATCTGTACATAGGTATATAGTTGTACATATTTGTATATATTGCACATATAGTTAAGGAGCAAAAAAAAAAAAAAAAAAAAAAAAAAATCTCATGTACTTCCTCCGGGAGACTTAATGCTATCTCATCCCTCTCTTCCCCCACCTCAGAGCAGGTCTGCTTTTAAACAAAAGGGGGGGGGGGGGGACAAGGTCGACTCTGACGGCTCCATCCCGGATAACCGGATGATGATATTCGACCATAGCCCTAAGGGTTATTGACTTTAAGGTCTAACCGGGGTTAAAAAAGGAATGGTCATTATTTCCAATATGAGTTCACACTTCTAGTCCCTAGTAACTTACCCGCCATCCAAGCGGTAATTATTCAGCAATTGTCCATTGGATAGGATGTATTAACGCAATAAAATTGCAAATTTAATAAGTAAATTAAATTTAATACCCTATTAAAGTTCATACCCTATCCAATGGACACACAAGACCCTCCCACCGACCCTGCTATCAGCTTACTAGGGGTCTAATAGGTTTAGACAACGAAAAAGATGCTATGACGTCACGCTGTCTAGACAGGAAGGAAGTACGACACGCCATCTAGCGAGTGCACAGTACTGGACCGGCCTGGCCGGTGGAAACACAGGACGTCTTTTTCTGACGTTTGGCGGGCCGGTCTGCGCTGACCAGATAAGCAATTGTCTATTGGATAGGGTATTAACTTATAAAAATTTAATTTACTTATTAAATTTGCAATTTTGCTACTTTTGAGTATCTCTTTGGTTTCCAGACATTTTAAAGGAATGCTATTAAGCCTAGCTTTCTGAAATTTGGTATGGAGGTTCATTGGGTTAATAGCTTGTATGGGATTGCTTTAGGGGGGAATTGCTTCATAGATGAGTGAGTAATTAATTAAATAAATGAGTAATTTGCTATTTTGAATACTGAAAAAGGCAAATGTGCTCATATCTCCTAAACCGTGCGAGATAGAGCGATTTCGTCGAAATTTTCGACCCACAGGGTATCTAAGGAATGTACTCTTCAAATAATTTTCCACTCCCCAAAAATGGCGGCCATTTTGAATTTTCGAATTTTTGCCAAAAATGGCAAAACACAAAATTGCTTCTATCTCCTTAACCGTGCGAGATAGAGCGATTTCGTCGAACCCACAGGGTATCTAAAGGGATTTTGTCGAAATTTTCGACCCACAGGGTATCTAAGGAGTGTAATCTTTGCAATTTTCAAAAAAAATTTCCCCTCCCCAAAAATGGCGGCCATTTTGAATCTTCGAATTTTTACCAAAAATGGCAAAACACAAATTTGCTTCTATCTCCTTAACCGTGCAAGATAGAGCGATTTCGTCGAAATTTACGACCCACAGGGTATCTAAGGAATGTAATCTTTGCAGTTTTCAAAAAAAATTTCCCCTCCCCAAAAATGGCGGCCATTTTGAATTTTCGAATATTTGCCAAAAATGGCAAAACACAAATTTGCTTCTATCTCCTTAACCAGGCGAGATAGTGCGATTTCGTCGAAAGTTTCAACCCATAGGGTATCTGAGCATCATACTCTTGGCAATTTTAAAAAAAATTTCCCCTCCCCAAAAATGGCGGCCATTTTGAATTTTCGAATTTTCCCCAAAAATGGCAGAACACAAATTTGCTTCTATCGATGAAATTTTCAACCCACAAGGTATCTAAGGAATGTACTCTTTGCAATTTTCAAAAAAAATTTCCCCTCCCCAAAAATGGCGGCCATTTTGAATTTTCGAATATTTGCCAAAAATGGCAAAACACAAATTTGCTTCTATCTCCTTAACTGTGCGAGATAGAGCGATTTCGTCGAAATTTTCGACCCACAGGGTATCTAAGGGAATGTAATCTTTGCAATTTTCAAAAAATTTTCCCCTCCCCAAAAATGGCGGCCATTTTGAATTTTCAAATTTTTGCCAAAAATGGCAAAACACAAATTTGATTCTATCTCCTTAACCGTGCGAGATAGAGCGATTTGGTCGAAATTATCAAGCAACAGGGTATCTGACCAATGTACTCTTGGCAATTTTCAAAAAATTTTCCCCTCCCCAAAAATGGCGGCCATTTTGAATTTTCGCCCAAAATGGCAAAACACAAAATTGCTTCTATCTCCTTTACCGTGTCAGATAGAGCGATTTCGTCGAAATTTTCGACCCATGGGGTATCTAAGAAATGTACTCTTGGCAATTTTCATAAAATTTTCCCTTCCCCACATATGGCGGCCATTTTGAATTTTCGAATTTTTGCCCAAAATGAAAAAACAAAAATTTGCCATAGAGTTACTTCGTTGAAATTTTTGACCCATAGGGTATCTAAGAAATGTACTCTTGGCAATTTTCAAAAAATTTTCCTATTCCCAAAAATGGCGGTCATTTTGAATTTTCAATTTTTGCCAAAAATAGAAAAACAGAAATTTGCTTCTATCTTCTTAACCGTGCAAGATAGAGTGATTTCGTCAAAATTTTCGACCCAACCAATGCAAAAAGGCATGAGGCTGAAATAATTTACATATACACTAATAAATATTTAAGCATCATTGATATATTTTACAAATGAAACAGGGTCTTCCAAGACTACTGTACAATTTTGGCAAAAGGTTCATGGGGTGGACATTACACATGATAATGTGTGTTCTTCTATGCTATCCTCTTTCTATTCATATGTCGCAGCAACTATCAACAGGGCGCCCTATTTCTAGTTCTGGTCAGTTATTGCCAAACAGATACCAAGCTCCCTTTTACGCCCAAAATCAGACCCTGAGAGTAAGAAATGTAAAATTCGCCACATCTAAAACCTTAGTTAATTCTTTGAAGAAAATGATGCTTTCTCTTAAACTTGGTATATTTCAGTTCAAAAAGCCTTGATTTACTATACATTCAACAAATGTCACTGTTTTAGTTTGTTTGCTGAATCAAACTAAAGTAAAAGTATTTAACAAGTGTTACAGAAGAAGCTGTTTATTAACCAGTGACAAAGCAACAACTGAAGTATTTTATAAAACATGCATAGAACTTTGTGTGTGCAGTTTCCTGGTGACTCACCCTTAGCACATGCACACAGGAAACCATTAATCTAAATTACTGTTGAACTTAAACTGTGACAATTAGCCTGTCCCACACCAACATAAATTACTGTTGAAATAAAGTGTGACACACCAACACTCACCTCAATTCATTATTTTTATTAGTATTTCCACATGTGGCGAATTTCAGATATGTGGCAAATTTTAGATCTCTTACTCTACCAACTTGACCTTAGCTGTTGACGGGGACACTAAAAAAGTGCGACACAATTTTGTATTTTGCAGGAAGAAGGGCTGAGACTTCGCAAGGTGGCAATGGCAGATACCACTTCATCTACTCCGAGTTCATTGAGTTCACCCACAGCCTCTGTACAGGAGCAGGGCGGACTCAATCAGCTGCCCTCCATTGTGTACCTAGTGGCTGCCATCATACTGGGTCTCATTGTGGGCAAGTTCATCCTCTAGTAACCACGCAGCCCAAAAACCGCAAAAGCGGCGAGACTGGCTTCAGTAGTATGGATAGGGAGTGGAATGAGGTGAAAAGGAAATATCCACACATATGTAAAAACGTCTTTAAGATTATTTATACATATGTGTCAGAACCTTAAGTGTATTGTTGTATGATTGATTATAATAATAGTAAAGAGAGCGGAGGGTGCATGAAAAGACCAGTGCAGCTATGGAACATCTAGAACAGTTCTACTAAGTGGATTTCAGATTGGTAATAGTGCTTGGCAAAACAGAAAACTGTGTGACACCAATTCATTTCTTGGTAATTAATAACACTAAATGTCTGAAACATATTTCAAATTTCAATAATTTCTTGTGTAGAATATCTGGTATATAGTCAATTACAAAAAAAAATTACATTATTTTTATGGTATTTTTTTTTTTTTTTTTTTTTAATTTTAAAGCTTGATGAGTTGTTCAGTTTGTACTTGTTATTCATCAGTGAATGTTTAATGCATATAAAAGCAATTAGTTTATAAATGAGTAAAGAGTGTTTATCCCTGTTAATGCAGTTCTCATTATTAATAATATTTTGTTATGTGGACAGTGTCTTGTTTGCTGAAGGTAATTGGGAAGTTTCTTCAACTAAATTAATATGTGTGAGCTGTGCGAGTATTCTGTCTTTGAGTAGATAGCCGTTTTTAAAATAATCTGTGTTGTTACATCCTGAAAAGCTCTGGTCAAAAAACAAGGAAGGTTAATAATGCTGTCAAAATTTGCTCAAGCACCAAACTACACTAAACTGTGTATCATTACAAAACCTGTAATTGTGTGTTTTCATTAAGCGATATTTCTCTGATACAAAGTCAGGGCCATAAAGTGGATGATCATGACTCTATTTGTGTGGCAGTTGCAATTACTCGTGGTTTTTACTTTTTTGTAGATATGATTCATATCATATCTCCCTTTTCTAATCGACTGGCTTAAAGATTCAGTTTCATTTATTCGTGCAAGACTAAAGCTTATTTTTTTCTCTCTCTGTCATTGTTTTAGGATATAAAGTTAATGACATGTAAATAAGTTTTAGGTGTTTAGATCAGTTAATTATTATCTGAATTGGGGTTTATTTATTGTTTATTTCGTCCATTCAAGTGAATTGTTTGCCCTTTATCCATTGCTATAAATGTCGAATCCTTCAGTTTTGGGGGAGTTTTTATGCTGTGTCCTCTGTTTTGTTTGAAGTGTGTGAATGTTTCTGAAGTTAAGATGATGTATTTGTTTCACACACACATATTTCTGTCAGCTCGGGAGTATAGCCTTATATAGAAGAGACAAAATGAATAGGGGAAGTTTTTCATCTGCAACTAGTCAAAAATATTTCGAGAATTGCAAGTTTCATGAGGGTGATACACGTAGTGTAGTTGCTTTCTTTCTCAGCTTCAAGTGTCTATGCAGGATTGCATTGATAATCTATGAGCAGTTTAAGTCGGCCATCTTGGTAGTTTTTCACCAACAGGTATTATGTTGATGGCAGGATGGAGTCGACATTTACATAAAAATGAAAAATTATTAAAAAAGCATAAAAAAGCACATAAAATCTTTCATCACCTTGTTCCACCTCTGTGGAGTGAAGGAATGTTTAAACCTTCAAGTTTGGTAATGCTAGTCCTGGCAAAGAAGAAGGGAGTATGGACTCAATCCAAGCCTGGTTTTTTACTTGTGTAAACCATTTGTAACATTGTACTCTGTCATTGTTAATTTCCATTATTAGTATGTGAAGGGGAATTGTGTGCAAAGTGAAGTCTAGTTTTGCATTTTGCAGGGCTGTACATACTTAGTTATTTATACAAGCACTTGCAGTTTCTTTGTGTCAGATAATCTGTTAACTGTATAGCTTACCTTTTATGGGCATATTACTTTTATAGTAAACTAAATTTATGTTTTCTGGTGCCATTACACAATCATTAACTTCATTTAAATGAAAACAATAATCATTGCAAAAAGTAATTTTGGGGAAAAAAACACATGTATATATATGTATTTGAATGTGGCCTAAATTGCATTTCCAGTAATAAATGTGGTCATCTATATTTATTTGACCCTGTGGGAGATACTATCACCCTCGAGGGTCATTTTTCAGGGGCTTATTTTTTTCCTGGAAATATGACAAACCAACAAAGTAACATTTAAGTTCTAATCTTTGTTGTACATATGTATTATAGAAGTTATGATTCAGGCAACAGCAACTATGATTCATAAGTTTACTGCATCACCAGTTACTTCGTTAATTCTCTGTAACATTTGTCAATTTTTTAATGGGGGATTTGGTGGAGTGAAAGTATGTTAAAAGTGTTGTTACACCTGTAAGTTGCTGTAGTGATTGATTGCAACTGTAATTCCATTATAAAAACAAGTATTCTAGGGGTTTTTACATTACAGAATGATAAGATTATTAAAATTCTGTTACATTGCCCCACTTCCTGTGTGTTTATTAATAGTTTCTAACATTAATTCATTAACTTTGTTAACCTGTGGAAAGCGGTACATTTGTGACTTCAGAGTCTTTGTATAGTGTTCTGTACTAAATTATCATCAACTCTTCCTATTGACCAAAAAATTATTAAACACAAAGTTTTCAAAGAATTTTTGATCTGTTAACGTGCCATAGACTCTTGTCAGTACAATTTTATTTTTGTCTTTAATGATCAGTGTTAATTTGCAAATAGATTGTCTCCTTGTAAATAATCTCACAGAGAACAATAACTTTCTAAAATTTCATCAAGTTTGGATCAGAATTATAGGAGAAGGCACCATTTTATTTTTAAAATGAAGGCATATTGTGGTATTTTGAACATAATTACTTGGGCTATGTTTGCGAAAACTACAGCACTGAAGCTGTGTGTACATTATGTATAGTATTCCTTATTTAAGATGACACAACCTGTATATTTACACAGAATCCGAAGTTATAAGGTCTGGAGAAGATGAAAAAAGAAACACAGCCTTTAGTTCTGGTAGTCAGAATTAGTCTCTAGTTTATATTTGGTGGTTCAGCCGCATTACACGCTTGTGTGAAAAATGTTTTGCTGGTATGAAAGCCACATAGCTGAAGCCCTCATTGTATTTGTCACTGATCCTTAGAAATAAATCATAAATTTACCATGATTATGTTTTGTTTACCAATAATTATGTTTTATTATGTTCCACCCTCCCCAAAGTTTTCTCATCCACAGTGGTGATTACATTGGCCTCTCATCTGTAAGGTCTTGGGTTAAATTTCCAGCCTCATCTGAAGCAAGGAAGTTGGTACTCGCTATTGCTCAGAGTTACTGGTGCAGAATGTTGACAAACTAGTATATAGTGGTTCTCTCCGTCCACTCAGCCACCTATTGCGATGTGACCTATACAATGTGTTGGAAAAAAGTTCAAACATTAAACCCAAATCCATCTGTCCAAATCGTCTATAGGGATACCTGGTTTCAGTAATGCATGCATTTGAACAGTTTTAATTCATCATGCACTTATGAAGTAGGCGGCAGGAAAAAGCTTGTCTGGAAAAAGCTTCATACTTGGTGGACAGATTGGTTGGAAGGGGGTGTAGATGTGTAGTGTTATGGCAAGACCTTGACTTTAAAATTTACTTGGGCTATATTTTGGAAACCGTAAGGTTTGCAAAGTTGATGCTTGCAAGGGACATTGACTGAGGGGTATAGGTATGCAATATCATTGTGTGAGCTTTAAAATCTTGTCCCAGGTATAACTTTGAAGCTGCAAAGTGTAGAATTTGATTTTTGGTAGAGGCATTGGAGGATATAGGTATGCAAAGTCATGGTATGATCCTGATTTGACCTTTAAATTTGTTGTAGTGACTTTGATCGTAAAAATCTTGGTTGGGAAACCATTTTGAATTCATTTTTTCGAGTTTATCTCCGTGCCATGTACAAAACTGCTCGACATAGATGGATCAAACTTGAACCAAAGAGATCTACAGATGATTACATGTTGTGCATGATCCAATGAAAACTGTAGGCATGGTAATCGTTCTTATATCCCCAGACAAAAGTCGGGGATACACTGGTTTCATAGCTGTTGCGCCGCTGCCGTATGTTTTGACTTGTGTGTGCAATCACTCAAACAAGCTTTCATCAATTTCATTAAAACTTGGCAAACACATGTATTTGGTTCGAGAGGGGACACAAGCTTAAGGTGACCTTAGACTCCCAGGAATAAGGAAATAATGGCCACCTCACAAATGGACTTTCAACTTAATGCCTGTTAGGTCACAAGGTGTACAGCTTATCTGGCTAAAATTAACTGAGAACACAGTATATTCTTGCATATGCCAAAAATCAAGACTTCATGTTGAGGATAAAGTGGTGTTTGAGGCCCGTAAAGACCCTTCTTAGGCATTCGTTTCTACATTTTTTTACAAAATATTTGCCCTGTTATTTGGAAATAGTAATTCTTATGAGTCAAAACTGTAGAAGATATAACTTTTCTATGTAATCTTTGTGGGAAATTTCAGAGCTGTAGCTTTAATTTTAAGGTCATCATTAGGTCTCTAAACAGCACACAGAGACCTTATTTATAGAGCCCTATATCTAAAAACTATTCGATTCATTCACCTAAAATCTCTTCTGGGAGTTTATTAATATGTTCTTTTTACATGTGCCAAAAATATAGCTTGTTATATTTCGTATATATAACAGTGCAATGTCATCCGCAAAGTGTAGGTCAGTTAATGTAACTGCGGACTGTCTCCTTGATCTTTTGGGTGATATGGTGAACCCCAATTATGTCCATGAAAGACCATTGTGGTGGTTTGTCACCTTGCATAAGTACCTTGATACAAAAGTTAAGACAGATGTCATCAAAGTCACAGCACTTAAAGACTTCCGGTGGGATTCCATCTGGTCCTGCACTTTTACCTAGTTTGAGTGATGCTTTTACCTTCTTGAATTCATCAAGAGTAAATGGACCGTCATCTATATCTAAACCCTCATGCACTGCTGGTATTGTCTTGTCTGAGTTCTAATTCTGGTGTTGGCAAGTAACTTGCTAAAGTGTGTGAACCAGGTGTTAACCCTCTCCTCTGGACTTTCACCTGCTACTTGACCATCATTTGCATTCTTTCTTCCAGAGAGCTTGTTCACTGCCTTCCACGAACCTTTGTCCATCCATTGTGTTTTCAATCGGTTCAATTTTCTGCATTTATTCCTCTTCCCTTATTCTTTCCTAGGCATCATTGAGTTCGTGCAGAGCTGTTTTCCACTTTACCTTATCATTGTTGTGGTTACAGTGTACTCCTCGTGACCTTTGTCCATCATTTCCCTGGTGGGTATTATTTCTGGGTGTTTCAAAATACTACTTTTTATCTTCACACTTTTAGGCACTAGTTCCTCCATGGCTTGATTGTTTGCCACCACAAAGCTGGCATGGTTTTCATCATTACTTTTTATGTCAGCTGACTTGTCAGTCAGCTGACATTATGTCATCACTCTGCGGCGTGAGCGTCCGCGTGAACAACTTCTTCTCCAAAACTACAAGGCCTAGAGACATGCTGTTTTTTTAAAAAGATACCTTATCTGTCGATGAAAAATTGTTCAAGGCATGCAAATCTGTCTGTTCGTCTGTTTGCTAGAGACATTACAAGGGGGGTACCCCCACCAAAAGTGTGAAAATTTCAACTTTTTATCACAATTTTCTCAGTGACTATTGCAGGGATTTCTCTCATATCTTGCATATATGTACTAGGCCAGAGGTAGATTCTCTTGTGTGAGTATGAGACCTGGATCTGTCTTACTTTTTTTTTAATAAATTTTTTTAATAATTTTTAATGCATTAAAATTCATGAAATCATGCACTAAATCACTTATAACTTCAAAAGTGTTGCATTTACAGCATTTTGTGAAAATATGTTGTTCAGCTACTTTTTTGCAAACTTAAGAAAGCTAGCTATAATATTTTTTTTTCATCAGAGCAGTAATGGTGAAATCTCTCTACACACTGCGGCTATCCAGTGGATACAATGATTTACTCAACAGTGAGAACCTGAAAGTAGCTATTGCTCAGCTATGCCATGACATAGAGGTCTGCAATTTCACTATGTTATAGCTGACCAAAAATTCTGTGAATAACATATTTAACAAATTATTCTAAATGTAATAGTTTTCAAGTTACAACTGATTTACTCAACAGTGAGAACCTTAAAGGAACTATTACTCAGCTATGCAATGAGCTACATGTCTGAAATTTTACTATGTTATAGCTAACCCAAAAGTAGGTGAACAACATATTTAAGCAAACTACTGTAAATGCAATAGTTTTCAAGCTACAACTGATTTACTCAATAGTGAGAACCTGAAAATGGCTATTGCTCCGCTATGCCATGAGCTATAGGTCCTTGCGGGATGCTTGTTTGTGTATGGGAGAGCTTCCGGCTCCGCCGGCTCTGCATTTTGTTTTCCTTATAACTCTGTAACCGTTAGGCGGATTCTTTTCAAATTTGGCAGGTTTAGGCAGTAGCCTTGGGGAATTTTTTTGAATATGTTGCAGTGACATTTCAACCAATCAGAGAGGTCACATGACCAAAAATGTCTTTTTTCGATGGGGAAGCTTGTCCGGATGATAACTTGAAAGGAATTTTATCAATTCACCTGAAACTTGGCAAATACATTCATTCTATTAAAATCTGGAAATCATTAGATTTTGGCATTGATTGGTCAAGAAATGGCTGAGTAATTAATGATTAATTAATCATTATGAATTTTCCAAATAAGGAAAACACAAAAATGCTTATATCTCGAAAACCGTGCTAGATAGAGCGATTTCGACGAAATTTTTGACTCGCAGGGTATTTCTGCGGAGTAGTTTTCCCAATTTTCAAAAAATTTTTGTCTCGCCCAAAATGGCGGCCATTTTGAATTTTCGAAATTTTCGCAAAAATTGCAAAACACAAAAATGCTTATATCTCAAAAACCGTGCTAGATAGAGCAATTTCGACAAAATTTTTGACCCGCAGGATATCTCTGCGGAGTACTTTTCCCAATTTTCAAAAAATTTTTGTCTCACCAAAAATGGCGGCCATTTTGAATTTTCGAAATGTTCGCAAAAATTGCAAAACACAAAAATGCTTATATCTCGAAAACCGTGCTCATAGAGCGATTTCGACGAAATTTTTGACCCACAGGGTATCTCTGCAGAGTAGTTATCCCAATTTTGAAAAAATTTTTCTCTTGCCAAAAATGGCGGCCATTTTGAATTTTCGAATTTTTCGCAAAAATTGAAAAACATAAAAATGCTTATATCTCGAAAACCCTGCTAGATAGAGCGATTTCGACGAAATTTTTGACCCACAGGGTATATCTGCAGAGTAGCCATGCCAATTTTCAAAAAAATTTTATCTCGCCAAAAATGGCGGCCATTTTGAATTTTCGAATTTTTCGCAAAAATTGCAAAACATAAAAATACTTATATCTCAAAAACCCTGCTAGATAGAGCGATTTCGACGAAATTTTTGACCCACAGGGTATCTCTGCAGAGTAGCCATGCCAATTTTCAAACAAAAAATTTCTCGCAAAAAATGGCGGCCATTTTGAATTTTCGAATTTTTCGCAAAATTGCGAAACACAAAAATGCTTATATCTTGAAAACTGTGCTAGATAGAGCGATTTCGACGAAATTTTTGACCCACTGGGTATCTCTGCAGAGTAGCCATGCCAATTTTCAAAAAAATTTTATCTTGCCAAAAATGGCGGCCATTTTGAATTTTCGAATTTTTGCGCAAAAATTGCAAAACACAAAAATGCTAATATTTCGAAAACCATGCTACATAGAGCGATTTCGACGAAATTTTTTATCTTCAGGGTATCTCTGCAGAGCAGCTATCCCAAAGAGCTTTCACTTGGTGAAGTTTCAGACCCATAGCTAATTGCTCACCTACTCAAAAAGAGTAAATGCGAAATACCTCTAAAAGTATTGCAGATGGCCAATTTTTCTCAAATAACTCATTCACCTACTTTTGGAAGAGCTTTCACATGGTGAAGTTTCAGACCCATAGCCAATTACTCACCTACTCAAAATGAGTAAATGCGAATTATCTCTAAAAGTATTGCAGATAGCCAATTTTTCTCAAATAACTCATTCACCTACTTTTGGGAGAGCTTTCACATGGTGAAGTTTCAGACCCATAGCTAATTATTTACCTACTCAAAATGAGTAAATGCTAATTATCTCTAAAAGTATTGCGGATACCCAATTTTTCTCAAATAACTCATTCACCTACTTTTGGGAGAGCTTTCACTTGGTGAAGTTTCAGACCCATAGCTAATTACTCACCTACTCAAAATGAGTAAATGCGAATTATCTCTAAAAGTATTGCAGATAGCCAATTTTTGTCAAATAACTCATTCACCTACTTTTGGGAGAGCTTTCACTCTGTGAAGTTTCAGACCATAGCTAATTACTCACCTACTCAAAATGAGTAAATGCGAATTATCTCTAAAAGTATTTGCAGATAGCCAATTTTTCTCAAATAACTCATTCACCTACTTTTGGGAGAGCTTTCACTCTGTGAAGTTTCAGACCCATAGCTAATTACTCACCTCAAAATGAGTAAATGCGAATTATCTCTAAAAGTATTGCAGATAGCCAATTTTTCTCAAATAACTTATTCACCTACTTTTGGGAGAGCTTTCACTTGGTGAAGTTTCAGACCCATAGCTAATTACTCGTCTACTCAAAATGAGTAAATGCGAATTATCTCTTAAAGTATTGCAGATAGCCAATTTTTCTCAAATAACTCATTCACCTACTTTTGGGAGAGCTTTCACTTGGTGAAGTTTCAGACCCATAGCTAATTACTCACCTACTCAAAATGAGTAAATGCGAATTATCTCTAAAAGTATTGCAGATAGCCGATTTTTCTCAAATAACTCATTCACCTACTTTTGGGAGAGCTTTCACTCTGTGAAGTTTCAGACCCATAGCTAATTACTCACCTACTCAAAATGAGTAAATGCGAATTATCTCTAAAAGTATTGCAGATAGCCAATTTTTCTCAAATAACTCATTCACCTACTTTTGGGAGAGCTTTCACTTGGTGAAGTTTCAGACCCATAGCCAATTACTCACCTACTCAAAATGAGTAAATGCGAATTATCTCTAAAAGTATTGCAGATAGCCAATTTTTCTCAACTCATTCACCTACTTTTGGAAGAGCTTTCACATGGTGAAGTTTCAGACCCATAGCCAATTACTCACCTACTCGAAATGAGTAAATGCGAATTATCTCTAAAAGTATTGCAGATAGCCAATTTTTCTCAAATAACTCATTCACCTACTTTTGGGAGAGCTTTCACATGGTGAAGTTTCAGACCCATAGCTAATTATTTACCTACTCAAAATGAGTAAATGCTAATTATCTCTAAAAGTATTGCGGATACCCAATTTTTATCAAATAACTCATTCATCTACTTGTGGGAGAGCTTTCACATGGTGAAGTTTCAGACCCATAGCTAATTACTCACCTACTCAAAATGAGTAAATGCGAATTATCTCTAAAAGTATTGCAGATAGCCAATTTTTCTCAAATTAATCATTCACCTACTTTTGGGAGAGCTTTCACTTGGTGAAGTTTCAGACCCATAGCTAATTACTCGTCTACTCAAAATGAGTAAATGCGAATTATCTCTAAAAGTATTGCAGATAGCCAATTTTTCTCAAATAACTCATTCATCTACTTTTGGGAGAGCTTTCACTTGGTGAAGTTTCAGACCCATAGCAAATTACTCACCTACTCCAAATGAGTAAATGCGAATTATCTCTAAAAGTATTGCAGATAGCCAATTTTTCTCAAATAACTCATTCACCTACTTTTGGCAGAGCTTTCACTTGGTGAAGTTTCAGACCCATAGCTAATTATTCACCTACTCAAAATGAGTAAATGTGAATTATCTCTAAAAGTATTGCAGATAGCCAATTTTTCTCAAATAACTCATTCACCTACTTTTGGGAGAGCTTTCACTCTGAAGTTTCAGACCCATAGCTATTTATTCACCTACTCAAAATGAGTAAATGCTAATTATCTGTAAAAGTATTGCGGATACCCAATTTTTATCAAATATTCATCTACTTGTGGGAGAGCTTTCACATGGTGAAGTTTCAGACCCATAGCTAATTACTCACCTACTCAAAATGAGTAAATGCGAATTATCTCTAAAAGTATTGCAGATAGCCAATTTTTCTCAAATAACTCATTCACCTACTTTTGGGAGAGCTTTCACTTGGTGAAGTTTCAGACCCATAGATAATTATTCACCTACTCAAAATGAGTAAATGTGAATTATCTCTTAATAGTATTGCAGATAGCCAATTTTTCTCAAATAACTCATTCACCTACTTTTGGAAGACCTTTCACACACGAAAATGAAAAATTGTGAATATCTCGGAAAAGCTATTTCTTCTGCTTTAATGCTCGGCGGGAGATACACACCACGGCAGTGGTCTTGACAAAAATTTTTGTCTCCCCAAAAATGGTGGCCATTTTGAATTTTCAAAGTTTTTGCAAAACACAAAAATGCTTATATCTCGAAAACCGTGCTATATGGAGTGAACTCAACAAAATTTTGGACCTGCTGGGTATCTCTGCAGAGTAGCCATGCCAATTTTCAAAATATTTTTGTCTCGCCAAATATAGCGGACATTTTTAATTTTTTTATTTTTTGCAAAACACAAAAATGCTTATATCTTGAAAACCGTGCTAGATAGAGCAGACTGCGCTGACTTTGGTTGCCACAACAGTATAAGGCTAGAAACGAAGTATTTTCTTAATACTTTAGCACTCACCTTTATATCCTTTTCGGGACGCTTTGTTTTTGCTATGCAAAAACATTATCTTTTTTTTTTGCGAGCGATTCTCTAGTTTCACTATGTTATAGCTGACCCAAAAGTAGGTGAACAATATATTTTAACAAAATACTCCAAATGCAATATTTTTCGAGTTATAGCTGATTTACTCAACAGTCAGTACCTGAGAATAGCTATTGCTCAGTTGTGCCATGAGCTATAGGTCTATAATTTCACTATGTTATAGCTGACCCAAAAGTAGCTGAATAACATATTTGCACAAATTTCTGTAAATGCAATAGTTTTCCAATTATAACTGATTTACTCAACAGTGAGAACTTCAAAGTAGCTATTACTCAGCTATGAAATGAGCCACAGGTCTGAAACTTCACTATGTTATAGCTGACCCCAAAATAGGTGAATAACATATTGAAACAAAATACTCTAAATGCAATAGTTTTCAAGTTATAAGTGATTTACTCAACAGTGATAACCTCAAAGTAGCTATTACTCAGCTATGCCATGAGCTACAGGTCTGAAATTTCACTATGTTATAGCTGGCCCAAAAGTAGCTGAATAACATATTTATACGAAATTCTCTAAATGCAATAGTTTTTAAGTTACAAGTGATTTTACTCATGATGGAAGTTACTGAAAAGGCCAAAAGTAGCTATTACTCACTTAGCTATTGAGACAGACACCCAACTTACTCACCATATTGTAGCTATGAAAAAAGTAGCTGAATAACATATTTTAACAAAATGCTCTAAATGCAACACTTTTCAAGTTATAAGTGATTTACTCAACAGTGATAACCTAAAAGTAGCTATTACTCAGCTATGCCATGAGCTACAGGTCTGAAATTTTACTATGTTATAGCTGACCCAAAAGTAGCTGAATAACATATTTATACGAAATTCTCTAAATGCAATAGTTTTCAAGTTATAAGCGATTTACTCAACAGTGATAACCTAAAAGTAGCTATTACTCAGCTATGCCATGAGCTACAGGTCTGAAATTTTACTATGTTATAGCTGGCCCAAAAGTAGCTGAATAACATATTTATACGAAATTCTCTGAATGCAATAGTTTTTAAGTTACAAGTGATTTTACTCATAATGGAAGTTACTGAAAAGCCCAAAAGTAGCTATTACTCACTTAGCTATTGAGACAGACACCCAACTTACTCACCATATTGTAGCTATGAAAAAAGTAGCTGAACAACATATTTTCACAAAATGCTGTAAATGCAACATTTTTGAAGTTATAAGTGATTTAGTACATGATTTCATGAATTTTAATGCATTAAAAATTATTAAAAAAATTTATTAAAAAAAAAGTAAGACAGATCCAGGTCTCATACTCACACAAGAGAATCTACCTCTGGCCTAGTACATATATGCAAGATATGAGAGAAATCCCTGCAATAGTCACTGAGAAAATTGTGATAAAAAGTTGAAATTTTCACACTTTTGGTGGGGGTACCCCCCTTGTAATGTCTCTAGCAAACAGACGAACAGACAGATTTGCATGCCTTGAACAATTTTTCATCCTCGATAGATAAGGTATCTTTTAAAAAAAACAGCATGTCTCTAGGCCTTGTAGTTTTGGAGAAGAAGTTGTTCACGCGGACGCGTACGCCCATGCCGCAGAGTGATGACATAATGTCAGCTGACTGAGAAGTCAGCTGACATAATAACCATAAAATGTTGTCTGGGAATATTTTTGGCCTCATTTTGAGAAACAAGATGGCCGCCACAGGTGTTTTTTGTCAGTCATGAAAAGTGCTTGTATCTCCCTTATTATTGATCCTAGAGGTTTGGGATGATAAACCAACCTGTAGGAAATCATGGGGTGGGAATCTTTTGGTGTGGTCAGATTTGACCTTCAATGACCCCTCCTTCAAGGTCAAACAAGGATAGCCAAACTTAAAAGTGCTTATAACTCGCTTATTATTGGTCCCAGAGGTTTGGGATGGTAAACAGACAGGAAATCATGGGCTGTGAATCTGTTGATATGGTCCGATTTGACCTTGGAACCCTCCTTCAAGGTCAAATGAGGATAGCGAAAATTGAAAGTGCCTACAACTCGCTTATTATTGGTGACAGAGATTTGGGATGGTAAACCATCCCATAGGAAATCATTGGCTCGGAATCTTTTGGTATGGTCAGATTTGACCAAGGTCAAATGAGGACAGCCAAGCTTAAAAGTGCTTATAACTCATTTATAATTGGTCCTAGAGGTTTGGAATGGTAAACCATAGGAAATCATGGGCTGGGAATGTATTTGTGTGGTTACATTTGACCTTGGACCCCTTCTTCAAGGTCGAACGAGGATATTGCATTTGTAGTATTTCTTTAAATATGTTTTAACCTATTTTTTACACTTAAACAATTACCTTGTTATTTTCCTTCATAATACCATTTACAGGGCACAACTTTTTTATTCTTTTCTTCTGTCAGCTTCGGAATTTCTTTCGAACTTGCTGTTCAGTTACCATTTACTGTATTTCTGTACAGCCCTTTTCCTGATAATTATTCTGTCCTCTAATCACCTTCACAAATCAAAAACACTCAGTCAGCTGACACAGTGCCCGTTCACGGGCACTCTCCTCTTGTTTCTTCTAGTATCTGGAATCTATTTTTGACAGCTATGCTATATTGTGGGTGTGTTTTCCCTAAACTGATGCCAGTCAAATACATTTTTTTTTGTGTTGAGGAGCTCTCAAGCTCAGTTTGATGGAACTTGTTACTACTCTGTGGTCCAATCTCAGCGTGTGGAAATAATTGAAAGCATCCACATTTCTTACACTGTTTCTCCCCTTTCTGCGAGTGAGTATATAGTCTAGTTGTTTCAAGCTGTCTGATGCTCTGTCTTTAAATGTCCACAGTTTACCCTTTCTTTTCTGGTATTGAGTGTTGCCAAAGGAAAATCTACCAGGTCAGAACTAATTCTGTTTGTTGAGCTGTGGTAAGTGTGAAGGGCATCTTCTGGTCTAAGTCTGGCATTGAAGTCAGCTAATACTATTAGGAAGTTATGTGCTGGTTTTCTTTGAATTACATCTCCTAGTATGTTGTAGAATTCTTCCACCTCATTTTCCCATGCACAATTTGTCGGTGAATATACTGCTAGAACTGTGCTTTTGGGATTTCCTGGAAACTCAGCCACTAGTATCCTTGGATGTACTTTATTTACTTTCAATAATGCCGTCCTTGCCTTCGCGCCTAACAATAATCCTACTCCACCTTGTTATACAGATGTCTGGAAATAATTTACTTTTGGTTGACTTATTAACGATTAACTCAATGCTTCAACAAGGCCTATTTAGGGGTTCAAAGGGAGACTTCATGACCTGGTGCAGCACCAGGGAAAGGTTCCAGGATGGGATGCCCCTCCGATCATTTGGTCTGTCCCTGTGGAAGCTATCCAACAATCGAGGGAGATTCTCATCTTTGGTAAAATTACTGGGCGAATTCCCCAGTGTGACTGCAATAGCTGACCTATAGCCATAATGGTACTTTGCTGCAGCTTTCTGTCTTCGAATAGACTGCTATGGACTTTATAGGGATGCCCAAAGTCCACCCGATCACTGTGGTACAACTTTGTAAAAATGGCCCACTTTGACTCATTGACTGATCTGGTTGAGACTCTGGGGAGCCTCAATTTGTGCTGCCACTGCATCAAAGAAGCCCTGCTCCTTGCTGACTGAGGCTCTAGGAGCCAGGCATGAAGATTAAGGTTTGACAAATTCGTCTAATTGATCTGATTGAATGGTGGAGTCAAAATATGGACAGGCACAACTAGATTTGACTCGACATGGCCACCAGGTCCCAAAACCAAGGCATGTTGGGCCACCCTGGCACAATCACAATGAATCTCCTGCACAGGTAGTCCTGTAAGTTCTCTACCACTTGACAAGATAGCTACCGGTGGCAAAGCATAAGAGTCCACATTCACCCAGGGATGGCTGAGTGTATCCACTGCCATTTGTTGTTGATTCTGGTGGAAAACGGGTCTACTTGAGGCTGGTGCCAGCATGACCAGAACAACTGGAAAACCACTGGAATGAGGGACCATTCTGTCTGGATGGTCTGGCCTAGAGTCACAAATTTCCTGGAGCACAAAATACAAATTTCAACAAAATCTCATGCGAGATTATGTGTCTGAGTTAAAGTAAGAGTTTCAGAATCTTTGTAAATCCGGGCCCAGGTCAGGATTCTCCACAGCAAGGCACAAAGAGGGCCCGACTTAATGCCTCCTTCCTTGTTTATATAGGCAACCACTTTGGTATTGTCTGTAGCATTTTTTTGAGTACAATCTGCAATTTCACTGTCTTATAGTTGACCCAAAAGTAGATGAATAAACATATTTAAAGAAAACACTCTAAATGCAATAGTTTTCAAGTTACAAGTGATTTACTCAACAGTGAGAACTTGAAAGTAGCTATTGCTGAAATTTTACCATGTTATAGCTGATCCAAAAGTCCCTGAATAACATATTTATACAAAATTGCAAATTTAATAAGTAAATTAAATTTTTATAAGTTAATACCCTATCCAATGGACAATTGCTTTACCGGTCGGCGCGACCGGTCCCGCCAAACGCCAGAAAAAGACGTCCTGTATATACTACCGGAAGGACCGGTCACGGAGTGTGCATTCGCCAGGTGGCGCATCGTACTACATTTCCTGTTTACCTCTTGATGTCATAGCATCTTTTTTGTGTCTAATCCTAGTAAGACCCCTAGTAAGCTGATAGCGGGGCCGGTTGGGTGGGCCTTGCCTGTCCATTGGATAGGGTATTAACTTATAAAAATTTAATTTACTTATTAAATTTGCAATTTTATTGCGTTAATACATCCTATCCAATGGACAATAGTTGAATAACTACCGCTTGGCAGGCCGGTAAGGAGCTAGGGGCTTCTGTGAACTCATAACAAAACAAAATAGTACAGGCCCATTTGACCTAGGGTCAGAGAACCCCGACAGGTCAAGGTCGGCCACCAACTCACCGGTTAACCGGGAGTCTACCGACGTTGCCCCCCCACCCTTTTCCTCCCTTCCAGAGTCGGTTTGAGAAGGGAAAGATAGAGAGAGAGAGGGGCTGAGTTCAGTCCCAGAAGAAATAAACTTCCCAAGGGAAGCAAGTCACAGTTTTTTTTTTTTTATTATTTTTATTTTTTTTAAATATATGTACATTCAACATATTTAAACTGTGTACATATTTACATATATACAACATCCCCTCAATTCTGGGCCTGGTGGTGCACCTGCTGGGCAGCCACTACAGGTCCCAGGTGGAAAAGCTCTGAGTCAGCCCAGGCAACATCCTTCAAATAGAATTGGGTGAAGGTGTTGTGAGATTTCTAGTGGCAGGCTGACAAGATCTGATCTAAGGAAATCCCTGATTAGAAAGCCTTAGAGGCAGCAAAGGCCCTAACATCATGGGCTTTAACCTGATGTAAGGTGAGGGCCTCCTGGTCAGAGAGCTCATAGCACAGAACCACCGTCTGTTTGATCCATGAGGAGATGGTGGCAGGTGAGATGTCTTTGTCAAACCCCTTCTTGAAGGAGACAAAGACTAACTCCTTATTCTGCCTGAGATCTGCAGTCCTGTCCAAGTAGTAGCACAGGGCTCTAACTGGACATAGGGACCTGTCACCCGAGTGACCTATCCAGAGATGGTGCCAGGGCTGGGATGACCACTGGCGCCACACTATCTGGACCTTCCTTAGCCAGCTGGTTCTTGGATAAGAAGCTGGGTGAGGGGTATAAGGACACCTTAGACCAGTCTGACTGGTGTCTGATGTTCTTATGTAACCAAGCATGGATCTCACTCCTGCGTTTACCTGAACCCAAAGCCAGCAAGAAAACAGTCTTGAAAGTTAAATGTTTCAAGGAGGCTTCTTTCAGGGGTTCAAAAGGAGCCTTTGTGAGCTGATGTAAGACCAGTGAAACGTTCCAGGAGGGGATGCCCCTACTGCCCTTAGGTCTGTCTCTATGGAAACTATCCAGGAGACGAGTGAGATTCTCATCTTTGCTGACATTAATGGTGGAATTGCCCAGTTTGTCAGCAATGGCGGATCTGTAGCCATCAATAGTGCCTGGTTGTAACTTCTCCTGAAACAAGTACAGGAGGAAGTCAGCAATGGCTTTCAGAGGTGGTGCCCTGAAGTCCACCTGATTACTGGGGCACCACTTTGTAAAAATGGTCCACTTTGCCTCATAGACAGATCTGGTTGATCTTCTTTGAGGAGCCTCAATTCATGCTGCCACTGCCTCAGAGAAGCCTTGCTCCTTGATTGCTGAGGCTCTAGGAGCCAGGCATGTAGGTTCAGATTCGACAGGTTCCTGTGAAGGACCTGGTTGAATGGCTGAGACACTAGGTTGGGTACGGTGGGCAGACACAGTGGGATCTGGCTTGACATTGCTACCAGGTCCCAAAACCAGGGCATGTTGGGCCACCCTGGAGCAATCAGAATTATTCTGTTGCAGGGGTAGTCCTGGTGCTTCTCCACCACTTTGCCCAAGATGGCTGCCGGTGGGAAGGCGTATGGGTCCAGGTCCTCCCAGGAGAGGCTGAGTGCATCCACTGCCCAAGCCTGGGGGTCTGGAACTGGTGACACAAACTGTGGCAGTTTGTTGTTGAACCTGGTGGCAAACAGGTCCACTTGTGGCTGGTGCCACCTTGAGCATACAGCTTGGAACACTGCTGGATGAAGTGACCACTCTGAATGGTCTGGCCAAGTCTGGATAGCTTGTCTGCTATCACGTTCAGCCGGCCAGGGATGTGACGTGCCCTGAGGGTTACCTGCTGTCTGGTGCACCAGGACAGGATTCTCCACAGTAGGGCACACAGTGACCCCGACTTCATCCCCCCCTCTTTGTTGATATTGGCAACCACTGTTGTGTTGTCTGTAGCTATCAACACTGTCTTGTTGCAGACCAGGGTTCGAAACTCTTTTAGAGCTCGAAATACTGCTTTTAGCTCTAAGTGGTTTATGTGTAACTTGCTCTCTGGAAGGGACCAATTTCCTCTTGCAGTGTGGTCGTCCAAGTGAGCGCCCCACCCTTCGTTTGATGCATCTGTAAAGATCTGCAGAGCATGTTTTAGAGGGTGTAATGGTTGACCTAGTAGCAATTTGCTTTCCTCCAGCCACCACCTTAGATGGGGGTGGAGGGACTTGGGAACCGGTATCACCTTTTCCAGTGATTCTGGGACCCTCCAGTTGTTTTTCAAGTGCCACTGAATGGGTCTCATGTGTAGTCGCCCCAAGTGGACTTGTTTTTCTGTTGCTGTGAGTAGCCCTATGAGGGACATAAATTTCCGGACCGGGCATACCGGATCCGACAGTATTGATCTGATCTTGTCTGTCAAGGTCTGCCAACGTTCCTCTGTTGGTCTGACCCTGCCCTCCTTCAGGTCGAACTGGTAACCTACGAAGTTGAAGACCTGCTGTGGGACCAGTTCTGATTTTTCCCTGTTCACCAGCCACCCTAGCTCCTGGCACAGTGTGACTAGGGTTTGAGTATGCTGGAGACAGGTGTCGTGGGTAGAGGCTCTCACCAGCCAGTCGTCTAGGTACTGGTGGATCCTTATACCCTTTTGAAGTGCCATGAGTTTGACTTCTTTGGCCACCACTGTGAACTCCATGGGGGCTGTGGACAGGCCAAAGGGAAGGGCTTTGAACTGGTAGGACCGACCCTGGAGGTGAAAACGCATGTACTTCCTGGACTGACTGTGAATGGGTATATGGAAGTATGCATCTTTGAAATCTATGGATGTGACCCACTCCCCTACTTGGTTTATTTGTTTATTTGGGGTTTTACGTCGCTTTCAACACTGTACAGTCATATCACGACGGGTAGTTGGAAGGGCAGAGGAAACCAGTACATAGAGTTCGCTAGGGTTGTGTACTGTAAACTGCCGACCAACGGCAAGCAACTACCAGCTTTCCCACTTAAGGCCGTCACGGGGATCGAACCCCCGACCTCAGAGGTGGGAGGCGAGAGTGTTACCACTCTCCCACCATGGCCCCCCACCCCCTACTTGGAGGGAGGTTCTTATGGTCTCTGGGGTCTCCATCTTGAACGACCCTGTGTTTAAAAAGGTGTTCAAGGTGCTCAGGTCTAGGATGGGTCTCCACCGGTTGTTGGGTTTGGGTACCAAAAATAGCCGGTTGTAAAACCCCAGTGAATTTGGATTGTCCACCGGTTCGACTGCATTTTTGTTTATCAGCTGATACAGTGCCTCTACAAGGAAGGACTGTTTGGTTGGATTGTGGTAGTTGCTTATTACAGTCGACCTTGTCAAGTGGGGTCTGAACCGGAAGGGGAGCGTGTAGCCCTCCCTCAGTATGTATACCACTTTTGGACTTGAACCCAGGGTTTCCCATTTCTCCCAACACTGGTTTAACCTCGCCCCTACAGGAGGATCTAAAACAGCATGTTGAGCATTGGTGACAAGATTTACAGAAGGTAAGTGACCTACACAAGAAACATTTTTCACATATTTTATTTCTGTGTACAATTGACAAGTATTGGGATTTACACCTTTCCTTTGTGGCAACCCGGTGACAATATGAGCATTTGCAACATGAGAGTCTACATTTAAAGTCACTTTGCTGTTCTTCTGATCTGTCACTGGTGGTGGGTTCAAAACCTCCATCTTGTCGGATACAATTACAGAGTCCTTCAATCCGACCACATTTGAAACACAATAATTGTCATTTATGCTTCTTAAACCCTTTGGCCGGCTTCTGGTTGAAGTTTGAGGCTTTACCTCCACCCTTCTGGCCAGTTTGCCGGTCTCTGATCTGTTTCCAAGCCGGTGTAGTGGGTTTCCGGTCCAGCTGGTGTGAAGGTCTAGTACTGGAGGGAACGTACGGATGAAAACGTCCGGGTTTCCTCTGTGTGTTACCCATAGAACGCCTCTCCTTACTACGGGAAATCTCATCTTCTGCCTTGACCAGTAAGCTGTCTGGGAACAGTGAGAGTAAGTGGACTGGAGATGTACGTAAGGCAGTTAAGGTGTCAGGTTTAACTCCACCACGTATAAACTCCAGATAGCTATCCCGACGTGCCAGAGTGAGGTTGGCCATGCTGATGAAAACTCCCTCTGAGAGATCCTGCATGGTGCGCTGCATAGCTTGGGAAATTGACCTGTTAAAGGTCACCAGATATTCAAGCTCTTCAACAGCCTGCTGCGTTCTTTCAGCACTCTTGCCCTTTGATGAATCTGACCGGAGAGACTTCAGCTGGGTAACCATTGAATCCTGCACTTTAGTAAGGCATCTAGATAAACCAGCAGCGTGATTACACATCACAGATTGTTAGCTGAACGCCTTCTCCCACCTTCTAAGGGTATCCTGGCTGAACGTACAGGAAGCTGGAGCAGAAGGTAAACTTCGTCTTGCGACCCTAGAGAACATACTGTTCAGCTTTGCCGGTTCCGGAGACCAGTGTGATACAGCCTGGGTAGACGCGTCTCCCTTCTTAATGGCTTGCATATCATACCACCTTGAAAAACGCGGAGTCTTTACAAACTGGTCCCGTAGCAGTCCACTGGTTTCAGAATTTCTAGAAGGATAACCTTCAGCAATAGTTACATTCAGTTTCTCCAGTTTTTTGCAGAGCCATTCATCAACCGGCAATTTAACTGACACTTTACCGGTAGTCTTCACTCTGGAACCGGCAAAGGGGTTATCATCCATAGAGGCAGCTGAGTTGTCATAATCCGGGATGTGGTGCCAGTTCATGAAACTTCTCACCCCTCTAATAGTTTCCCTGTAATTGGCATCTTCAGAGAGGTCCTGATCTGTAGCAGTGTCCGGTAAATCACCCTGGCAGTGAACACTAGCCGGGGATGCCGGTTCCCCATCCAACTCAGCCTCACTATCAGATTCCCTAGCAACCTCAGAGTTGTGGCCAATGGGTGGCGACTGGTTATGCAGCGTAGTTTCAACACCGGCAGGTAGAACCTCAGGACCCGCACCAGGAGCCTGTGTAGGCTGGGTGGCCGTCCCTGCAAAGGGAACCAGTAAAGGTTGGGTGGCTAACACTGCAGAGGTACCGGGGCCCTGAACAGGGTGGGTAGCACTCTCAACTCCATCTCTCCCAGCCTCAGTACGGGGAACCCCCAGCGGAGGTTGGGTAGCCGTCAACTGCGTAGCAACGTCACCAGTGCCCTCAGAAGACATAACACTAGTAGAAGCACCCGGATCAAAAAAAGGGTGTTCTCTGGGCACCACAGAGGCAGAGGTCACCGGTCTCACCGGCACAGCAAAGGATTGGTTAATCAGCATAGCTTCGAGACATGAAAATCTCTCACTCCACTTGTCATCAAGGGACTTGAGGTCGTCTGAAGTAGGTTTGCTGCTATGCTTCCGTTTACTCGACCTTGGTGAGCCATCAGAACGCTTCTTCTTTGGAGTAGAATCAACAGAGGGGGACTTGTCACAGCTAACCCGTCCCAACAGAGTAACGTCTGAAGGGTCCACTAGAGTGGGGGTCGTGCTTGCATTACCTTCAGTCTTCTTCTGCTCAGAGCCTTCCTTCCTTTCCTTGTAGGTCGGAGTTGCTAACTGGTGGATCTGCGCAGGTGTAAATGACTTACAGATCTGGCAATCCAACTTCTTCACACAGGGGTCGTCTCCAACCCCCTTGTCACGACAACGCGCGCATTTCTTGTGGCTGTCGAAAAGGGCCTTAACGTGCCCGCAACAACCTGGTTTCTGTCCAGGAGACGACATAATGATCAGTAAGGTAGTAGAATTACTCCGTACTAATAAAAAACACAAAACTTGGAAAAGTTTGTTGTAAAACTTCAAAAACGTATCTCTGAAGAAATTCTTCTGCACACTCTTTCGCGCCAAACGAAAAAGATGCTATGACGTCAAGAGGTAAACAGGAAATGAAGTACGATGCGCCACCTGGCGAATGCACACTCTGTGACCGGTCCTGCCGGTAGTATATACAGGATGTCTTTTTCTGGCGTTTGGTGGAACCGGTTGCACCGACCGGTAAAGCAATTGTCCATTGGATAGGATGTATTAACGCAATAAAATTATCTAAATGCAATAGTTTTCAAGTTACAAGTGATTTTACTCGTTACGGAAGGTACGGAAAAGTAAAAGTAGACATTACTCTCTTAGCTATTGTGATAGACTCTCAAATTACTCACCAAGTTATAGTATGGAAAAAGTAGCTGAATAACATATTTTAACAAAATGCTCTAAATGCAATACTTTTGAACTTATAATAGATTCAGTGCATGATTTCATGAATTTTAATGCATTAAAAATTATCTAAAAAGTTCATAAAAAAAATTAAGACAGATTCAGGCTTAATGCTCACAAAAGGGAATCTACTAGTGGCCTAGTACATATATGCAAGAGAAGAGAGAAATCCCTGTAGTTTTGGAGGAGAAGTTGTTCACACATACATGTATGCGTACACCCATGCTGCAGAGCGATGACATAATGTCAACTGACTTGTCAGTTAAGCAGATATAAAAAAATAAACGTCATCTCTTGGATATAAAATTCTGTCTTTTCAGTTTATTTAAGCATACTTTGCGAGTAGACATCCACTTCTGAACATCAGCAAGACACTCCCTTTTAATTTTGTAAGTGTTGGGGAAGCATTAGTTTGGGTAAGATGGACTTACAGTTGCAATAAGGATCCCCAGCCCAAGTCACACACAAACATCAACAATATATTCACATCCTATTTTATTTTCTTGTCAACACAGTTTTAAAACAACAGATCTCCAAATATTCACATATTGCTGATAGTCACCAACAACAAACTTTAACATATTCTGTTATAACTTCAGTATTTGGATGGTCTTAAGTCCTTGCGACTGCACATATTTTACTACAACCATCTACAAAAGCTTCAAGCACTGTTAAGACCATAAAACACAATTGCATCAAAATGCAATTCCATAATTAAAACCTGGAACTAAAAGACAAACACAAACTTTGAAACTGCTGCAATGTTCAGTTATAATTTCACAGAAATATCCATTTTAATCTGTGAAATTTAAATTCATTCTACAATGTTCTCCTCCTGGTCCTCGTCATCTTCACTCTCAATTAGAGGGGCAGCATCACATCTCTCGTATTGGTATTCCAAAGTAAAAATGTTCCAAATTGTATATAAGTACAGCCCCAAATAAATAGGCCAAACTAACTGGAAGTAAAGTGGTGAAAGCAATAACAACAGGCCTGACAAAATAGTTATGAAACCTAAAACACTTGCAAAAATATGTGACATTTTCTTCAAATTGTCTGTTTCTAGTGTTCTACGATTATGTGGTACACCAATGCAACCAGCCCCATCTGTACTCTCAATACATGCCTGGTATTTCGCAACATTTGTAGCCAGTATGTTCTATTTTAATATTTAGGTTACAATCATGTGAGTATATTAAGTTATGTATACATAATTTATTTTGAAAATACCAGCACAAAATGCCTTTTCAGTTTTAATTGTAACATATAAATGCTTAGTGCAGCAATGCTATCATTCACCGATGACAAGTCAAAAGCAAAAACACTGCAAGTGGTTAAATAACTGAAACATACCACTGACAACACAATAACTAATGTATATGAACACATGTGATAACCACTTTCCCTTGAAAATCTTCTGCTAATTTACTCTATTCACCATGATTACAGCAATTAGTAGTTCAGAGACCAGTTAACTTTTACATTCTGGTAAATATTCAACAATAAACTTATTTATAGCAATATTAAATAACTGAACTGGCAAATAATAAATGCCTGTTGTAACACCAGAATTGTGCACAAACAAAATAAAATTAGATGGCATGTATTTTATGGTTAATCAGCTCTTGGGTTTTTGTTCAAATTAAATGCAAACCAGAAGTATCAGTTCCTGACTTTCTATACAAGGATTGGCAACTTTTAATGCAAAGGAGGCAGGAGTGTACTGATCCGTGAACAAAACCAGATCCACAACCACTAGCCTTGAAATGAAAACTTTCCAGGAGAAAACAACTGCGATTTAAGTACAAAACCCCAAATCTCCTTCAAGATGATGTCAAAAACAAGTGTGTTAAGATATTCCTTCGGGAATTTTCTCAAAGTATCCTTTCAATTTCTCATTTTTAACCCAATCCACCAGTTTGAAATTTATATTCACAAACGCAACTGTAAGATTTCTACTGCATCAAATGATTTAAAAGGAAATCATTTCAGTTAAGAAATATTGAACCAGTTTCCTCCAAAAAGACACCCATGTTCAGCAAATCTTTGTTCTTGAATCATCTACTGAAAACATGTTCACACCAGATTTTATTCTGCTATCCTTTCTTTAGTCGTAACTCTTTTTGGTTCAACTAGGGAAGCGGTCATATACCTAGACTTCAACATCAACCAAAAAAGCTCTTAAGATTTCAATACTGTTTTCAATAACTCACTTGGCTATGTTGTAAGCTCTGCTTTATACATTTTATGTTTTGTATGCAAATTTAAAATTTAAGAGGTATGGTCTTCAATCTATGGCAATTCTAAGTATTTTCTACTGTCGGAATATGTTTTTGCCAATTAAGAAATAGTAGCATGCATTTTATGACATGAACTGATATCTCAATATCGATCGATATGTAAATACAAAGTATAGAGACTGATATCAAAATTTTATTGTATTTAAGTTCCTACTCCAAGCTCTTCCTTTCAACTCATCTTAGAGCGTTTCCTGCATATTGCATTTTCTACAGCTTTCAACTGTTTCAACAGTTCCTCCCTACGAGTGGACATGCTCTTTTTCTTGGGTTGGTCACTGGGGGATGAGTTTTTCACTTTATTCTCTGCCTTGTCAGGGGATTCGACGTTAGCAGCTGGTTTTCTCACAGATCTGTCCTGATGGTCTATAGTCACAAAAACAAAAACTATTTATATGCTAGCCCGCACAAAACAGATAACCCTGCAGTGACAAAGAGAAATAAGTATCAACAGAATTTATACATTACCTGTGTCAAAATATGCAGAGATTTTGTTATTACACTGACAGTACAATACATGATTTATTCAATGACATAAATACACTTTGTACTCTATAAAGTGGAATTCTTGCCTCTGAAGAAAATTTCTCCAAGTCTAAATTAAAAGGAAATTGACAACAACTTATCTTCACAGAAGTTCAGTTTCTATCTTATGCACATTTACAGTTTTAACAGGATTTTATTTTTTTTCCATTCTGAGCCAACACACCACAGATTAATACCTAGTGAATAATTAAACTGTACATCAGCAGTGACATGAATATGAGCAGCATTAAAGTTAGCCCAGACAGATAAGCCAAGTCATGCAGTAACATGAATATCACCAGAACGAACGTATTTGCTCAGACAAAATATGTATTGTGTGAATTACATAAAAAGTGGAGAACAAAAAAGCTGCTTTTAAAATTAATTCAATGAGAAGTATAAAAGTAAAATTTAATCAATTCATGTCTTTGACAATAAAAAATAGGCAAGTATGCAGTGAGAAGAATAATAGTAACTGTATTTTTTTGTTCTGTTTGTAGCTTGTTTCCGAACAATATTTTTGACACAAAACTTTTTATTTACCACTGCTTCAAATACTGTTAAAAAAATTGTACAACTCATATAACGTTAGAATATTGTCTTTTGTTTTGGACAAAATCACTCGCCTGCAATATATTATATCTGCGTAAATATCTGGAATATTAAACAAATCTATAAATACTGGAACAGTGTTGAAATAACTTTAACACTGGAGTTTTACCTTCTTGTTTTCCTTTCTTTGGTGGCTGGTCAGAACCTCCATTGGAAATGCTTCTCTTCACCGGTCTTGTGACTTTGTCATTAGACTGAAACACAGACCTCAGGTTCACAATGATATGGAAAGATGTCAAATTGAAAACACTTGAAATTTGTGTTTGTTTCATTTTTCTCTCTTTTGAAGATGGAATCCTTCATGGTCATGTGCTTAATAAGTTGGTATTTTTAATTGCATCACTGTCTGCTCTTTGATCGTAAGTTTTGGGGGCCACGATGGTGCAGTGGTAACACACTCCGATTCACCTCCCACCTCTGAGGACGGCATTTAAATCCCAGGACCTTATGTGGGAAATTGGTAGTTGCTTACCAATGGTCCGCTGTTTACAGCACAGAACCTTGAGCAACTATATGTACTGGTTTCCTCTGCCCACAAAACTACCCGTCATGATATGGCCTGTACAGTGTTGAAAGCAACATAAAAAACTCCCAAAAATAAATAAATTGTAAGTTCAAATGCAACTCTTGACTAAGGCTGTCACAAGTGGTAAAAATTCACCCCGGAGACCAAATATCTAAACTGGTCTTGCAATTCGGTATTCAGATGATTTAGTATGCACATTTGTTTCTCTGAATAAACTAAATGGTGGTTTCTGGAAAAGATGTCTCTGCATTATCATAGTTGTGAAAGTTATCCACAACTTATTATATTTTTATGAAATGAGAAACTTCCAGTATACCATGAACTCTGACATTTTGCTGTGTAATCAGGTCAAAAATGTGATCAAGTGGACAACAATATAATATATTGTAGAAGTTAAGAACTATGAGAGTGTTGCAGTAGTACCGGTATCGTCGGTACATTAAATAAATTAGTGTAAACCACTATAAGTTCAGCTACCAGTTTTCCGCTTTCACCTCAATATAAAGTAACTTGACTTACCTTACATACAAAATGTAACAAATTTTATTGTAATTTAACTTTTTGTAAGTTAAATACTTACCTTATCCTCACAAATGCTTACTTGGTTTTGTGGAGGCAAAACGCGGCGACCAACAAGAATATTAAAAAATTATTCTTGTTCGAGAGGTGAACCCCGTAGTTAGTGATAGGTGCGCATGCGCACAACACATTGTCGGTTGGACTTTGTCGAGAGATCCTCATTTAATTTTTGGTCCCCTATGAAAACAAACTTCTGAGGGGAGGAAGGGTGGGTCTGTCCTTGTGAGGATAAGGTAAGTATTTAACTTACAAAAAGTTAAATTACAATAAAATTTGTTACATTTTATTGCGTAAAATAGCCTTACCTTATCCTCACAAATGCTTGATTCCAACCATAACAGGAGGAGGGGTTTGTTTTGCAACCTCCCTGTTAATAGATTATGGGGTTCACCATGGAAGCATTTGATAGAGAGGATAAGATAAGCTTAAGTATGCTACAACAGAATTTTCCATTACTGTAAAATATATGTAAAGATAAGTAATGATAGGTAATCTCATGAATATTCATGATGTACTGTTGTAGTTGACACTTGTCCAATGTAACATAAAGTTGTCCTATATGTAAACCATCACCCATAACTGTGTGGTGGGGAATGGCTTCCTGGGTCCCTCGAGCTGGGAGCTGTCATCCAGCAAGAAGGCACCCCAAGCTGGCTTCTGTGATTTACAAAATACAGTCATGAGGCCATCTGCCACAGAAGAAGACATATGTCCATGATGATACTGGTATGGAAGGAAGAGTAAAGTATGTAAGCCATATGAAATACGCAAGAACATACTCAAGGCCAATCACATGCTGAGCAGAAACCACTGGGCCTAATTGTAATCTGTTTGATCTGTGGACTGCCAAGACACATAGCTTAAAAGGTAGAAAATGTGTTGTGGCTCTTCCAATGGCAGGAGCCTAAAATCTGCCCATCCTTGAATATTAAAGAAGCAGACATGGACCTAACCTCATGGACCTTAACCTGTAGGTCCTGTGTATCAAAATAGGATGACTGATAAGCCAATAAGACAGTCTGTCTGATCCAAGAAGAGATAGTAGATCCCATGAGACCTCTGTCAAAGCCTTCCTTAAAGGACATAAACAAGAGATACTTTCCCTTCTTTAAAGCACTAGTTCTGTCTAGATAGTATCTAAGTGCTCTGACAGGGTATAAAGTCATATCCCCAGTCAAGTCTGAGCTCAAAAAAGGTTTAAAAGCTGGAAGGACCACTGGTTTTAGCGAATCTGGGCAATCAGAAGCCAACTGATTCTTTGCTAAGAAGGCAGAAGGAGAAATAGTGACCTCCTTCCAGTGAGGTTTATGCCTGAGGGAAGAGAATGTCCAAGCGTGCACCTCCCCCCTTCTTTTGCCAGATGCCAAAGCCATCAGGAAAACAGTCTTGAAAGTCAAAATCTTAAGACTTGCATCCTTCAAAGGTTCAAAAGGAGCCTCAGACAAAGACATAAGAACCAAAGATAGGTCCCAAGAGGGAAAACCCCTATTTAGAATGGGTTTGTCCCTGTAAAAGCTTGCAAGGAGTCTATTTAGGTGCAAACTCTTGCCTACTTCCTGGCCAAAAGGTCCCAAATGGTCAGCTTTTGCAGTTCTGTAGTCAGCAATTGTGGCAGGTTTCAAAATTTTTGACCGTAAATAAGTGGTTCAAAAATTCTTCTATGTCTGAGGTAGAAGGCTCTGCGCTGACCACCTTGTACTGTTGGCACCAGAGTTCCAAAATGGACCACCTTGACTCATAGAATCTTCTAGATGAGGGCCTTTGAGGTGCCTTAATTCTATCTGCCACCTGCTCAGAAAATGATTCAAGTGATTGTGAGTGGTGTCTAGGTGCCAAACATGCAGATTCAGATACATGAGATTCTGATGGAACTACTGACTGAACGGTTGTTTTAACAGATGAGGCCATTAAGGTAGTTGTAATGGGGCTTGGTTGACAGATTCACTAGATCCCAAAACCAAAGCATTCTGGGCCACCCTGGTGCTACTACTATCATCTTGCACCTGTAGGTGTTCATTTTCTGTATGACTTTTGGTATGAGTGCTACAGAACAAAAGGCATAGCCGTCCAGACCCTCCCAGGAGATGTTCAATGCATCTATGTTCATAGCATTTGCATCTGGGACTGGTGAGACATGGATTGGTAGTTTGTGATTCAATTTGGTGGCAAATATATCCACCATTGGTTTGTGCCAAACTTTGCCAAATTAGGCTGAATATTTGAGGATGAAGTGACCATTCTGTTTGAATTATTTGTCCTTCCTGGAGAGACTGTCGGCTATGACATTGAGGCAACCCTGAATGTGACTGGCTCTTATGAGTATGTTTCGAGGATTGCAGTAGGCCAAGATGCGCCAAACCAGGAAACACATGTCCCATGAGTGTGTTCCCCCTTGTTTGTTCAGATAACTGACCACAGTGGCGCTGTCTGTTACTCTCAGAACTCTTTTGTCTAGAATTTTGTTTAAAACCTTTTTAAGGCCAGAAACACTGCCTTTAACTCTAGGACATAGATATGAAGTAATTTCTCTTGATCTATCCAATAGCCACTGACTGTCATGTTATGTAAATGAGCTCCCCAACCCTGATTTGACGCATCTGTGAAAATAAGGGTATTGTGTTCCTGTGGAAGAAAAGGACAACCCATTTTAGAATTTTTTGGATCTTCCACCACTGAAGATGCTTTTTCAGAAGGTTTGAAACAGGAATCTTCAGGTCTAGAGACTGGGGATCCTGCCAGTTTGTTTTTAGGTACTATTGGAAAGGGCGCATATATAACCGACCCATTGGTATTGTCTTTTCTAGGGATGCTAGTACACCTATCAGGGACATAAGCAACCTTGGGGTTGTTTGTGATGCGATCTTCATGTCCTGAACAGACTTTTCTAGAATTTTCAACTTCTTTTCGATTGGAAAGACTTTTCCTGTATCAAATCGAAATGGTAACCCAGAAAGTCGATTTTTTGTGTAGGTTCGAGCTCTGATTTTTCTAAATTTATCACAAAGCCGAGTTCTTGAATCTCATGGATGAGTTCTTTTGTGTAGAACTGACACTGGTGTGTGGTATTTGCTCTTATCAACCAGTTGTCCAGGTATTGGTGAACTCGAATTCCGCGAGACTGAAGAACGAGCCTCTTTACAGTCCGCATGAACTATAGCGGTGCAGTCAACAACCGCAATGGCAGTGCTTTGAACTGATACGTTTGCTTGTCTACATGGAAACATAGCCAATGTTGAGAATCTGGGTGTATGGGCACGTGAAAGAACGCATCTTTCAGGTCTATCGAAACTAGCCATTCTCCTTTTATGACCGAGTTTCCGAATATCACTGCTGTCCCCATTTTAAAATTTGGAACTAGCAGGCATTTGTCCAGGACACTGAGATCTATCACAGGGCGCCATTTATTGCCGGGTTCTGGTACAAGAAATAATCTGCTGTAAACCTGGAGTTGTGCAATCCTTGAGGTAGTAACTTGTGCCTTTTTGAAGCATTTGCGACACTCTTAGGTAGCCATGTTTTTCCTGTCTGTAACCGCTTTAAATTATGGGATGTACAGACATGGGTGGATTCGACTGGAATATTATTCGATAAACCTTCTCAAGATTTGCACAACCCTTGTATTTGGTACGGAGATCTGTTGAAACTGGTCATTAACCTTTTGTGACCGAGTTTCTTTATAAAATTCATTGTCAACTCCATTTCACAGCTTGGAAGGACAAAAGCATGTTGAAGACACAAAGATCCCTACTGGCCAAAGATATTGTGGGATTAATGCAAAGAAAATGCCAGGAATGGTCATCCATCCACGGACTAACCTTGCCCAATGCTGTTTAACTTCCTTGAATAGAGAAGAGCCTATCCGTACTGTACACTTATAAAGCACATAGCACATCAACGATCTATGTCTTGATAAACAAAACAATATTTTCATCCATAAGAAGCACCATTGTGTCAGATATGATAGAAGTAACAATTTTACTGAGAAAATCCAGCGACTTGTAGTCATTTACAGAATAAATTGTGTGTAAATGAACATAGTAAATGTAACACAATATTATCAGCAACATGGCGGATTGTTTTCCTGTCTGTAGCACCTGCAGTAGAGCTACATGAAAGGGGAGTTTCGATTGGAGGGCTACATAGTACCCATTCAAAAACTGCACAACTCTGAGATGGCAATAATATTTCCACTTAAACCAGCAATTTATAGTTATTTCTTCTACTACACCAGAATCCCCTATTTCATTGAGAATAATGGTGGGAAAGCATATGTATTATCTTCTCTATAATGAAGTAATAAATGGTCCACCAGCCAGTTGTAGAATAAAGACAAGGCAATGGAGGAAATTAACCATCTTGATGCCTGGTTTGTAGGTTGAAAGCAACGTTGATAAACTTCTGAAGCAGATCTTGTAGGACTGACTGTTTTTCAGGCTACAGGAAATCAGCTAACTGCTGGTATGGTAGAGTACTACTGAATGGTTACTGCTGCATTCATTCATAAAAATCCACCAGGACTTCATGAGAGGAATTTGCTATTGGATGATCTGAAGTATATTTTTGGATTTGAGATAAAGGGTCATCTTCTGTGTGTCTACCAAGTAGACAGGCTACTAGCTTTCTGGAGGATTAATTAATAACCCCAGAAAACGAGTTTTAATCTGCCCAGCTATCAAATCTCAACATCATCTGGTGTTGCAAAAGCAAACTCTAGTAGATCTTCTACTGCTAGCTGTTTTTCAGTCGCAGGAGACCTCTTAACGCCATCTTCAGGAAAATGTGGCTAGTTGAAAGACTTCTGATGAACATCCCTCATAAATGAAGAGGTAGGCAGCTTGAACCAAAAAACTGAAGAATCTCCTGTAACAGATCCTCTACCAAAAGCTGTTTTACAGCCAAGGGGGATCTAAGAATGCTGTCATGGATTACTCAACCTTCAGCATGAAATATTGTACTTCAGATCTGTAGAATAGGAAGTTTTAAACTTCTTACTTCTTAGCACGAACTATGAATTCTAAAAGAACGCATCTGCCGTCTTGGAAACGGGCAGAGTTGAAAAAGCTTCACGTGTTGCCTCCTCGACGACCAAAAATTGAATGAGGATCTCTCGACAAAGTCCAACTGACAATGTGTTGTGCGCATGCGCACCTATCACTAACTACGGGGTTCACCTATCGAACAAGAATAATTTTTTAATATTCTTGTTGGTCGCCGCGTTTTGCCTCCACAAAACCAAGTAAGCATTTGTGAGGATAAGGTAAGGCTATTTTACGCAATAAAATAAATGTCATAATCCACTTTTATTTGCTTTTTACTGTTATAAGACAGTCATAAGGAGCAATAATTTGGAAGAAACCATGTATTTCGTTGTTTAGCCAATGAAAATCGAGGACACATCCGTGTCATGTTAGAATTCCTGTTTTACAGTATGGGAGACTATTCGGTTCTCATGTTTTGTTGAATAAGAGACGGTTAACCGGTAAGAGACCGGGAAGTACTAGACGTGAAACCAGAAGGAAAAAATCGCTACCGCAACACCCCTAATGGAGTGGGTCAGAAAACACTAGACATCTTCTCAAGCTGACCCCCATCACAAATACTGACCACCTGGTCATAATCTTACTTATCCCAACACTTGATACGACTTAGCTGTTAAAAGGGATGTAAAAGTCCCTCTTTGAACTCACCTTTTTAGATACTGCTCACAGAAATGCTAATTTCATGTCTACAATAGCTTGTACATGGAGTGGCTAATATCAATAAAAATTTCACCATTGCTACTTCAGTTCATAACCAGTATTTGCAATCTAATCTACTGCTGTCAAAACAGGCACAATATCTTCCATTATGCTAAACAACAGATAGCGCAAAAGAATGATCATAAACGATTGATATTCTAGGCCAGTAATCCAGGGTTTTGGGTCAAGCAAAAGGATGCTAACGCCACAAACTGTAACAAATTTTATTGTAATTTAACTTTTTACAAGTTAAATACTTACCTTATCCTCACAAGTGCTTGTTTGGTTTTGTGGAGCAAAACGTATCGACCGACAAGAATTTTTTAAGGAATATTCTTGTCACAAGAGGTGACCCCTTTGTCTGCGCATGTCCGCGCTTGCGCAGTAGTCGTTGTCGACAGGCGATTGTCGAGAGCTCTTCATTGTATTTTTGGTCCCCAGAAAACAAATTATGCGGGGAGGTAGGGTGGGTTTATCCTTGTGAGGATAAGGTAAGTATTTAACTTGTAAAAAGTTAAATTACAATAAAATTTGTTACATTTTATTGCGTAAAATAGCCTTACCTTATCCTCACAAGTGCTTGAATACAACCATAACAGGTGGAGGGTATTTGTTTTGGCCACACTGTTAGATGATTGTCAGACAAGGGGTCACCAAATAAAGCACTGATAAGAGGATAAGATAAGCTTCCCTAAGCCACATCTTAGGTTATATGTGACTTCTTCAACACAGATAAGTAATTTGCTAACCTCAACAAGAGATCCATGATGTGGTCGTCATTGTTGCTGCTGTTGCTGTTGTAGAAAATTTTACAACAAATCACATAGCAGTATTAACCATCACCCAGTATTGGCTGGAGATGTCTGCATGACTCCCCAAGCAAGATGTCATCATCTGACAATGGGAATATCTCCAAGCAGGCAAACTGAACTGCATAAACTGCAGATATGGGGCCATATGTAAGCCAAGAAAGACATATGTCAGTGACACAAGACTTGTATAACTGGAGAGAACATAAAAATGTGAGTCATATCAATGACATGTATAAATACACAAAAATTGACTACATGCTGAGGTGAATCCACAAGGCCCAATTTGTTCATGGACTGGTCATGGGATTGCCAAGCTACATCTTCGAGTAGAATGTAGAATTGTGGGTCTTCCAATAACAAGAGTTTGATATCTGCTCAGGTAAGACCCCACTCTTGGAAACTAAAAAGGCAGCCATGGATCTAATATGTGTCTCAAAGTATAGATTCTGAGACTCAAGATTAAAGGACTGGCAATCTAATCATGCAGCCAGATTGATCCAGGAAGAGATAGCAGAACTCAAGATATCTCCATCAAGCCTTCCTTAAAAGATATGAGCAAGATTCTTCCCCTCCTTGAAGTATTTGTACTGTCCTGATAGTAACTAAGCACTGTAAGAGAGCAGAGTGTCACAACATCAGTCCAACATAAGCTCAAGAAAGGTTTGTGAGCTGGAATGACCACTGGTTTGAGCCATCTGGGGCATCAGAAGCCAACTGATTCTTGCTAAAAGGAAGGAGAAGGAGACTTTCCCTTTTCTCCAAGCAGTAGTCCTGTCCAAGAAGGATCTAAGTGCTGTAAGAGGACAACGAATCAAGTGTCCAGGCAATTTGAGTTCAGGAATGATCTAGAGCTGAAGTGACCACTGGAGGTAATCTAGACCAACTGAGGCTAATAGGTCCTTGCTGAAAAGGTAGGTAGGAGGGAGAACTGTAAACTCCTTCCTATGAGGCTTGTGTCTGAAGGAGCCAAAGTCCCAGAATACACTTCCAATGGCATTGCAACAGTCTTGCAAGTCAAACTTTTTTAGACTGACCTCCTTTTAAAGGTTAATAAGGAGCCTTTTGTGAAAACCAACAGAAGCAAAGGCAAATCCCTTGATGCTGCACCTCTGTTAGCAGTGGGCTTCTCTCTGTAACACTTGCAATAGGCCTATAAAGATGCAGGCTTTGGATCAATTCCTGCACAAAAAAATGTAAATGATCAGCTATGGCTGCTGCAAAGCCAACAATAGTGACAGGTTTCAGATTTTTGCAAGTAAATGGCTCAAAAAATCTGGTATATTTGAGACCGTAGGCTCTGAGATGGCCACCTTATTCTGTGGGTACCAGAGCTCAAAATGGCCCATCATGACTCATACATTCCAAGATGAGGGTCCTTGAGATGCCCTAAATCTATCCCTTGCCCAGAGAATGATATAAGAGATTCTGAGTGGTGTTGAGGTGCCAAGCATGAAGGTGCCAATGCAACAGATTTAGATGGTATTTCTGACTGAATGGCTGTTTTTGAGACCAGTGAAGTCGCTGTAATGGAGGTTTGGTTGAATGACTCACCAGACCCCAAAGCCAATGCATCATGGGCCACCAAGGGGCCACTACAATCATTTTGCACCTGGTGTTCACTTGTTCAATGACTTTTTGGAATAAGTGGTATAGGACAAAAGGCCTAGCAGTCCAGAACCTCCAACAAGATGTTTAATTCATCTATGTTCAGAGCATTTGCATCCGGGACTGGCACCATAGAATGGAAGTTTGTGACTCATATTGGTGGCAAACATCTCTACCATTGGTATTTGACAAACTATGTAAATCAAATAGAATATTAAAGATGAAGACTCTCCTGTCTGTATTATTTCATTCTTTGTGGAGAGGCTGTCATGACATCTAGGCAACCCTGAATATATCTGGCTCATATGAGAATATTTCAAGGATTGCAGTAGGCCAAGATGCAGCATACCTGCATAAAACACCTATTGTTGATTTGTGCCAAACTTGCACGTTGTCTAGAACCATAAAGGGAGTAAGAACCATTCTGTACATATTACTTTTGTCCCTTCTGTAGGGATCATTGAGAATGACATTTAAGTAACCCCAAAATATTTCTGTCTCTTAAGAGTATATTTCAAGGATTGCAGTAGGCCAGGATACGCCAAACCTTTATCCCTTCTGGAGATGATGTTGGGTATGACCTTTAAGCAACCAAGAATAGGTCTGTTATGAGTATATTTCAAGGATTGCAGTAGGCCAAGCTGCGCCAAACTAGGAGGTATACGCTCCCCCCCCCCCCTGTTTGTTCAGATAACCGAACACAGTTGTGTTGTCTGATGCTATCAGAATTCTTTTTGTGTGGAATTTGTCTTGAAGGCTTTTAAGGGCTAAACACACTGCCTTCAGTTGTAGGGCATTGAAATGTAATATATACATTTTTAACTGTCCAAAGCCACTGACTGAGATGCTTTAAGATGGGATCATCAACCCTTGTTTAATGCATCTACGAAAATAAGGGAATAGTGCACCTGTGTATGGAAAAGGCATCCTATTTCCCATTTTTTGGCATTTTCCACCACTGTATATGCTTTTTCAGAAGGATTTGAAACAGGAATTCTCACAACTAGTGACTGGAGATATTGCCAGTTTTTTCTTGATACCACTGAAAGGTACACATACATAACTGACCCATTGGTATAGTCTTTTCCAAAGATGCTAGTACCCCTAACTGGGAAATAAGCAACCTTGGGGTTAATTGTGATAAGATCGCCATGTCTTGAATAGATTCGCAGGTATTTAAAGTATTCGAGGTAGAAAGAAAATTCCTGGTACCAAATGCAGCGGTAACCTAGGAAATCGATATCACGAAGTCCAATTGATGAATAATTGGATGAATTCTTTGGTTTGAACCCAATACTGGTGTCTTTTACGTACACTAAACAACCAGTAGTCTAGGTATATGGTGAAAGAAATTTCCTGATACCAAAATGCAGTGGTAACCTAGGAAATCGATATCACGAAGCCCAGTTAATGAATAATTGGATGAGTTCTTTGGTTTGAACCCAATACTGGTGTCTTTTACGTACACTAAACAACCAGTAGTCTAGGTATATGGTGAAAGAAATTTCCTGGTACCAAAATACAGTGGTAACCTAGGAAATCGATATTACGAAGCCAGTTGTTGAATAATTGGATGAGTTCTTTGATTTGAAACCAATACTGGTGTCTTCTACGTACACTTAACAACCAGTGGTCCAGGTATATGGTGAACTCCTATTCTGTGAGACTGAAGAATGAGATTTGCCTCTTTACTACTCGCATGATACTGTAGAGGGGTCGCTAACCCGAATTTCCTAATGCTTTGAAGTGATAGGTTTGCCAGTGTACATTAAACTGAAGTAGATGTTGAGAAACGTGTGAATCGGTACATAGAAGAACGCATCTTTTGTAACCGAATTTCTAATAATTTCTGATGTCTCCAGTTTAAATGATGGGACAAGCAGGTATTTATTGACGTAGTAAACGAACTTCACTCGTGGGCAGTGATCGTTGAATTCGTAGTTAGAAATCAATTCAGGACACTGAGATCTATCAGAGGTGGTCATTAGCCGAGTTTGTATACAAGAATAAACTGCCATAGAAACCTGGTGTTCTGCAATTGTAGAGTGGATGAATTGCTTTCTTTTGAAGGATTTCCAGCAATATTTCAGCGGTATATTTACTGTAGCCATGTTTTCCTGTCTGACGTCATCGCTTTGCATTGTGGGTAGTACAGGCATTGGTGAATTCGATTGGGGAGTAATTCGACAACTCCGTCTCAAGATTCGCACAAGTCTGGGATGGCAATAAAAATCTCCCATCAGTGCCAGTAACTCTGCAAGAAGAGCCTCCATGGTGACTTGCATTAATGTAGCCTCGTTCTTCTGTATCCCTCTGTCCTGGTAAACTAGGCAGAGTGGTACGACGATCTTTTGTGGTTAGTAGGGGAAAATTACTGGACATAGCTCCTGTCCTGAATATACTGTGCAAAATACACTGTAAAAGTTGGAAGCAAGGACTTCAACATACAACACAAAATCTCATCTAGCCAGTTTGATCTTCGTTGAGTTTGCAGAAGAATTAACTCAAAAGTCACAGTATTTTTTCCAATGGAGACATGGCCATAGGAAGGTTTTATTATCTAGTCAATAGTTATTGCAATTCTTCAACAGGGCTGAACAGACAAGCAGTGCACATACTGCCCCAAAGATGTCTGTTGGATCTTCATCCAAATTTACAGCAAAGGAAGGAAATCTGTCCATATCTTTAAGTGGATACGCTTCTGTAATCGTTCTTTTGGAGGGAGACCTGTTACTGTACCAGGGTGGCGCTCCACCCACAGTAAAGAATCTACGACCTCCGTTGCAAAGCCAACTGCATTCTTTCTTCTTTGTTTTCCACTGAAAACTATACAACAAAATCTTCTTTGCATCCCCTTCATCGACAAGGAGGTAATTCCAGTCGAATAATGGGCGAGTACAGCGGAAGATATACACGTCTTCCACTGAAGACTTTACAGCAACATCTTCTTGCACATCTTATTCTGACCCTTTTCAGGACAAGGGAGGCAGAATTAGTGGTAGTACCAGTCGAATAATAGATAAGTACAGGTAGGTGCACGCTTGCACGCTTCAAAACTTCATAGATCTTCGTCTGTAAATGGACGATAATAAAAGAAAATACGTGTTGCTCCCATATCGACCAAAAATATAATGAAGAGCTCTCGACAATCGCCTGTCGACAACGACTACTGCGCAAGCGCGGACATGCGCAGACAAAGGGGTCACCTCTTGTGACAAGAATATTCCTTAAAAAATTCTTGTCGGTCGACACGTTTTGCTCCACAAAACCAAACAAGCACTTGTGAGGATAAGGTAAGGCTATTTTACGCAATAAAAAAAACACTACATGGATGTTACTGAGGGACTGGTTCTTATTATATAAAGGAAAAAGAGTCACAGAAAGTTTATGCACAATGGCTGAAAGACTTAGAAAAATGGTTGACGGATTTGTGAACTGTGTAGTCAAAAGAGGGGACTTCAAGAAGACAAAATATCGGCAACTGCACCTAGTATTTCTAGACAAGGTATATCAACAGAGTTATCATTGGTTGGCCAGAAACCAGCCCAAGTTTTAAGTGTATCCTGTGTTTTAATGTCAGCCAGTGGACTTTTTCAAACTGTGAGGTAATGTGGGGGAAAAACTGGCGGATTGAGTCATAACCCTGCCGAGTGAGTTGTAAACACACTGGAGTTTCCTAAATGTAAAGTCTGTCAGTAAAGCAGAATTTCAAAAACTGCCATAACATAGGTTTGGCTGCAGATAGGTGCATGGGGGTTGGAGGGATACCAATGGCTGACTGAATAATAGAACAGATTGGATTTGTGTAAGAAGACAGAAATATTAACTAAATTTACCCTCTGTAATTACCCCAAGTATGAGTTTGACAAATAGAGAAAAGAAAGTCCGACTACAAGAGGCTCTACTGTAAAAACGTTTTATTTTCTATTGTTGGCTAAGCAAAACCTACATGCTTACCTTGAGTGTGAGTTTGATGGCAGACTTCTGGCTGTCTGCTCTTGCATCACTTTCTCTCTGGTCAGTGGGTCGTGCTGACCGGTATGACCTGTCTGCTTGACCTCCCCTGTCCCCACCACCACCCCGCCTCTCCCGACTGTCTCTCTGGGAGTGGCTGTATGGATCAGCAGACCGCCCCTATGTAAAAGAGTTACGTTCAACCAACTTAAAAAGTGCTATAAACATGTTAACAATCTTCAGCAATTCATCAACACATTCACTAAGGACTTGGGATTCTTTTATGCCTCTATTGACCTTTCTTGTGTTGTGACCAATTTTGTTCAGGGCTAGAATAAAAATACAGTGCAATTAACACCTGCTTCAAATAAACACATTGTTGATTGACAAACATGATTGCAAAAGTTTTACTGAATACTACCTGTGACCCACCAGTACATTATAAACAAGATTTACACAAAGCTGCTTAACCAGACTTTACTTCCTTATCTGGGGAATGGTGGTGTAATGGAAAAGACACTCTTCCAGCTTCACAGCTTGTTTGCTGGCATTAGAAGTGGGAAGCTGGAACTTGCCTGATGTTACCCAGTACTTTTAATTGTAGAATCTTGACAAAATAGTATGCTATGCTTGTCTCCATCTCCCAAATAAATGTCATGTATAATTTGTTGAACATTTTTATTTATTATTCTCTGAACACATTGCTTAAGAACATGTATTGATATATATTTATACATTACTGTGCACCATCTTAATGTTTTAAGGGAGACAAATATTACATTAGATACTAAGCATCACTAACTAATGCAACAAAAGAAAACTTAGCTTGTGCAAGGGAATTGCAGGTACTTTGCTGAAAATGTTAAACCTGAATCATCATCCAACTACTTCTTTACCAAGTTTGTAATCTCTCACCTGTGGGTGTGGGTCCTGTGGCTGTGGTTTCCTGTCACGGTTATAGCTTCTCCGGTCACTCGGTTGGGGGTCTCTGCGTGCTGATGGCTGATAGTGCGAGGTATCTCTGTCTTTATTTGAATCAGTCCCCATATTCCTAACTTTGTCGCCACGTTCAGCTTCTATTTTACGATGGCTAGAATCTGGTGTACACAGTGAAATGATGTAACACAAGGGTGACAAAAGAAGCACACTGTATGCATAAAGGAAATAGAATCTAGTATTAATTAAATACCCGAATGCTACCCGCCAATAGTTTAATTTTTCCGTTTTGTTGATATTACTCTTCATTCTGAATCATACAAACCTGTATTTTGAAACAACAGTTATGCAAAAAAAATGTCAATGTTTTGTTCTCTTTCCATAGAACTTCTGAAATGTTTACTCTGTGATAAAACCTAATATGTCTACACGAATGCTTTGATTTCCTTGTCTCATTATGACTGGTCAGACTGGACCATTTTTCAATGACTGGTATCAGGTGCAATGTTGATTCATTGCAACCAATAAAATCTTGGATAGAAGAATATTGTGCTTACCGTTTCTCCTGTCATGACGACCAGACCTGATGCCCCTGTACATATGCTCGGAGTCTGCACTCCTGCCAGAGGAGTACGAGGCAGAGGAGGAAGAAGACGAGGAGCTGCTCACACTACTCCCCCTGGAGGAGCGGGAGATGCTACGGCTGTAGCTACGACTGCGACTCCGACTGCTACTGGATGAACTAAAGGATCTACTGCGTGGACGCATTCTGGAAAGTGACAAAGAAAACTTGACAAAGTGGAAACAGTGAGGTAAAATACGAATTGGCAACACAAGGGCCGTACCGGAGCCCGGTTAAAGATTCAAAATCATAAAGTATACAAGGAGAAATTGTGTAGAAAAAGCAACTTCACAACAATGCTGTAAACTCGAATGATCTTGGATTCAGATACTGATAATCGGACACAAAATTCCAAACTAATCAAAAATAATTTACAGATGTCATCAGAATCTGAAGGGATAATATTGAATATAATGGAAGTAATCTTTGTTGTGTGTTTTTTCAGGCTGCAAAAACTCTAACACCAGCTTGCACATATTTTACTCTTGAGAGTCGAAAAGCAATAGATGTCATTTTACATTCCACCAACCTGCCAGGAAGCTGCCTTGAATCCCTGTCCTTCCTGTCCCTGTCTGCACTCCCTCTTTTTGGTGAAGCATTTTTTGGTAACTGTTCTCTCCTCCCTCTTACTGAGGCCATACACTCTTCCCTCTTTTGTCCAGACTGGTTCCTTGCACCCTCCACTGCACCTACTCTCCTACCCTGACTCCCCGACAACCCTCCTCTGTCCTGTGTTGCACTGGAAGTCCTCTCTACCCTCTGATGTGGTGGCCCTTTATTCGGTGCTGACAGACTTTCCCTGGAACTCTCTCCCCTGCCTTGCTGCAAACCAGGCTTGCCAGGTGCAGACCTTCCAGGTGGGCCACCGGGTCTGGTTGAAGGAGGATGTCTGTCTCGACTGGTTTGTGATCCACCTGGTCTTCCTCCAGGACCACCTGCTCCAGGCCGGTTAGAATTATTCTGAGGGCCTCCCATTCTACCAGTTGGTGGCCCACTGCCTCTACTGGAGGATGGAGGTCCAGGCACCTTGGATGAAGCTCCTCTGTCTCTATCTCTGGGACCTTTGGGTGTGGTATAGTAAGCAGTGTAAAATTGGACAAAGTATTGAAAAAGTTTGCAACTAAGGAACTCCCCCCACCCCCCCCACCCCACCCCCCCACCCCCCTTTTGTGGTCATAGGGTATACATTATATCTAATGATATAAAGGACAGTACAATAAAGTTAAAACGAATACCCATTTTCCCAGTAATAATTATACTAAGTATAAATTTACTCGATATACATACAAATTAGTAATACCTTTAACTTAATTACTAGATTTCCCTTAAATTGTTTACTATTTTGGGCCCTTTAAATGATGCACAATTTTTGATGAGATTACTTCTCTATCTTGAATTTTGATGGGATATACTATCTAGTTCAAAATTTTGCATTTTGCCAATGTACACAGAATTTAGCACTTTACATAATAGTTATATTTCATACTAATTTTTAACACATATCATTAGTAACATTGCAATACATGTCTTGAGATGCAGAAAAATAAACTAAACAGGGAATCTAATATTGTTGATATTCCTTTACCAAAGAAATGATTTCAAATTACATAATTTCAGTATAAATGAGATTAGAATCACCTGGGTATGAGCCTTTGGATGGAGGACCTCTTGATGGTGGCTGCCTGCCACTCCGATCACTATCCCTCCCAGATCTGTTAGGGCCAACATTTCCTGAACGCTTGCTTTCTGCCACTAGAGGTACCTTTGTGACTGTGCTTTTGGGTGGTCCTTCCCTGAGAAGTTAATTAATTGAACAGTAAGGATAAAACAAAGCCATAATAGATTAGAATACAGTTGGGTAGTAAGGTCCACAGAATATTTGGGCAGCTGTCCCGAATTTTTTAACATGTTGACATTAAATCAGTATAACCCAAACACAGTAGAACTTTTATTATCCAAACATTCAAGAGGAGTAAGAATTTGTTTGGACAATAAAAGTTTCAGAAAATAGAAGAGGTATTTTGGTACAGAACCCTTTTGATAACAAATCTGGAATAGAGTGGAAATGAGTTAATAAAACAGAATATTCCAGTTCCAGAAATAAAGGTTCTACTCTACAGCCACAGTAACAAGTGCTTATTTGGAAATATTTGCCAAAGCTGGCGAAGCACTGTAGTTTTTACTTTGGACTATTGTTTTATTTTAAAGCCTTACATATAAAGCACATGTAACATCCTAGTAAATTGGCAACAGGGAACTTGAGCCATTACAACACTGGAAAGCTGAACCAAGCAGCAAATACACACTAAGGGGTACATCTCAGTGTACACACATTTATTATTGACCAACTGGAAGTTTCAATTAAAGTACTACTCAAATGTGTAAAATCAACACTGATAATAGCAATAACTGCTTTTAAAGTTTATAATCACTTGCTGAATTTTCAATTTCCAATCTTACTTTCCTACTTACAAAGGTTTCATAATGGCGTCACTTTTAGGAGGTTGGGCATGCAGCTTCACAGGTTTATTCTTTTCCTTGGATCTTTTACCTCTTGACCGTGACCGTGACCTACTTCTAAAAAATAAAAAACACATAACCAGTTACCTTTTGTGAAAAAAAACATGCATAAATGCATGATGCATTTACTTTAAATTACTAAGTAAAATGTAGATCAACTTAGAATTAAGAAAAGAATGATGTAATTATAAAATATGCTAACCCTGCACATTATTTGTGCTATATCATGGACAGTTATTGTATTCTATACCTCAAACATTAAGAGACCTCAAAAACTATTTTTATCCAACTCAGAATTCTTGATAATAGAATACAAGCCCTCTTAGGACTTAATATCTTTTTTGAACTTTCTACTTGCGGGTCAATTCTACTGTACGTAAATATTTAACACCCAGTATACGCAGTGAGATTTTTACTGCAGGCTACAGCCTCACCTTGAAGAGCTTGAGCTGTAAGAAGACCTGCTGGACGAGGATGAAGATGACGAGGAACGTGACCTGGAGCGTGAGCTGAAAAGAGATGCAAAACTGAATAAGACTAACAAGAATAGAGAAGTACCAGCATTAGTGGTCAGGGTATTTTTTCCAAATTTTAAACTGGTTTCCTGCACTTTAAAGGGAACAAAAATAGTGTCATAGAAATAGGAGCAGCAGAAATAACACTGAAGAAAGAGAAAATGTATGTAAAGTCAAAGTGTCAATACAAAACAATTTTATAGCAAGATACTAGTGAGTGGAATCACCTCAATTTTCATGGTCGATTATTCGTCCATTTTTCTGACCGATGATCGACCCATAATCGATTTTTTTACTCCACTGTTGGCCAATATAGCAGGAATACTTTCCGGGATAAATGATATTTCATTCCGGTAAGAATAACGGTGTTTCCGACATTTAGAGTCTACCAAAAGCACCCACTTCCGGTAAATATGGCGGTAGTTATAAACAAACACAAAATTCGTAAGAAATCTATTGATTTATTAAAGGAAAGTGTGGAAAACAGCTTAAAATATTAAAAAATACGTGGATATTGAGACACATAAAGAAGGGTAAGATTTAATCGATTTTTAGAAGTTGTCAGTGACCGAACGTGATTATACCATGACACCGACAATTAATCGAACGTTTGTCTAATCGTCCACCCACTACAAGATACAGTATTAATTTGTAATTGATCTATTTATTAAACTAGAGGATCGCTCGCAAAAAAAAAAGATAATGTTTTTGCATAGCAAAAACAAAGCGTCCCGAAAAGGATATAAAGGTGAGTGCTAAAGTATTAAGAAAATACTTCGTTTCTAGCCTTATACTGTTGTGGCAACCAAAGTCAGCGCAGTCTGCTCTATCTAGCATGGTTTTCAAGATATAAGCATTTTTGTGTTTTGCAAAAAATAAAAAAATTAAAAATGTCCGCTATATTTGGCGAGACAAAAATATTTTGAAAATTGGCATGGCTACTCTGCAGAGATACCCAGCAGGTCCAAAATTTTGTTGAGTTCACTCCATATAGCACGGTTTTCGAGATATAAGCATTTTTGTGTTTTGCAAAAACTTTGAAAATTCAAAATGGCCACCATTTTTGGGGAGACAAAATTTTTTGTCAAGACTACTGCCGTGGTGTGTATCTCCCGCCGAGCATTAAAGCAGAAGAAATAGCTTTTCCGAGATATTCACAATTTTTCATTTTCGTGTGTGAAAGGTCTTCCAAAAGTAGGTGAATGAGTTATTTGAGAAAAATTGGCTATCTGCAATACTATTAAGAGATAATTCACATTTACTCATTTTGAGTAGGTGAATAATTATCTATGGGTCTGAAACTTCACCAAGTGAAAGCTCTCCCAAAAGTAGGTGAATGAGTTATTTGAGAAAAATTGGCTATCTGCAATACTTTTAGAGATAATTCGCATTTACTCATTTTGAGTAGGTGAGTAATTGGCTATGGGTCTGAAACTTCACCATGTGAAAGCTCTCCCACAAGTAGATGAATGAGTATTTGATAAAAATTGGGTATCCGCAATACTTTTACAGATAATTAGCATTTACTCATTTTGAGTAGGTGAATAAATAGCTATGGGTCTGAAACTTCACCAAGTGAAAGCTCTGCCAAAAGTAGGTGAATGAGTTATTTGAGAAAAATTGGCTATCTGCAATACTTTTAGAGATAATTCACATTTACTCATTTTGAGTAGGTGAATAATTAGCTATGGGTCTGAAACTTCACCAAGTGAAAGCTCTGCCAAAAGTAGGTGAATGAGTTATTTGAGAAAAATTGGCTATCTGCAATACTTTTAGAGATAATTCGCATTTACTCATTTTGAGTAGGTGAGTAATTTGCTATGGGTCTGAAACTTCACCAAGTGAAAGCTCTCCCAAAAGTAGGTGAATGAGTTATTTGAGAAAAATTGGCTATCTGCAATACTTTTAGAGATAATTCGCATTTACTCATTTTGAGTAGGTGAGTAATTTGCTATGGGTCTGAAACTTCACCAAGTGAAAGCTCTCCCAAAAGTAGGTGAATGAGTTATTTGAGAAAAATTGGCTATCTGCAATACTTTTAGAGATAATTCGCATTTACTCATTTTGAGTAGGTGAGTAATTAGCTATGGGTCTGAAACTTCACCAAGTGAAAGTTCTCCCAAAAGTAGGTGAATGAGTTATTTGAGAAAAATTGGCTATCTGCAATACTTTTAGAGATAATTCGCATTTACTCATTTTGAGTAGGTGAGTAATTAGCTATGGGTCTGAAACTTCACCAAGTGAAAGCTCTCCCAAAAGTAGGTGAATGAGTTATTTGAGAAAAATTGGCTATCTGCAATACTTTTAGAGATAATTCACATTTACTCATTTTGAGTAGGTGAGTAATTAGCTATGGGTCTGAAACTTCACCAAGTGAAAGCTCTCCCAAAAGTAGGTGAATGAGTTATTTGAGAAAAATTGGCTATCTGCAATACTTTTAGAGATAATTCACATTTACTCATTTTGAGTAGGTGAGTAATTAGCTATGGGTCTGAAACTTCACCAAGTGAAAGCTCTCCCAAAAGTAGGTGAATGAGTTATTTGAGAAAAATTGGCTATCTGCAATACTTTTAGAGATAATTCGCATTTACTCATTTTGAGTAGGTGAGTAATTAGCTATGGGTCTGAAACTTCACCAAGTGAAAGCTCTCCCAAAAGTAGGTGAATGAGTTATTTGAGAAAAATTGGCTATCTGCAATACTTTTAGAGATAATTCGCATTTACTCATTTTGAGTAGGTGAGTAATTAGCTATGGGTCTGAAACTTCACCAAGTGAAAGCTCTCCCAAAAGTAGGTGAATGATTAATTTGACAAAAATTGGCTATCTGCAATACTTTTAGAGATAATTCGCATTTACTCATTTTGAGTAGGTGAGTAATTAGCTATGGGTCTGAAACTTCACCAAGTGAAAGCTCTCCCAAAAGTAGGTGAATGAGTTATTTGAGAAAAATTGGCTATCTGCAATACTTTTAGAGATAATTCGCATTTACTCATTTTGAGTAGGTGAGTAATTAGCTATGGGTCTGAAACTTCACCAAGTGAAAGCTCTCCCAAAAGTAGGTGAATGAGTTATTTGAGAAAAATTGGCTATCTGCAATACTTTTAGAGATAATTCGCATTTACTCATTTTGAGTAGGTGAGTAATTAGCTATGGGTCTGAAACTTCACCATGTGAAAGCTCTCCCACAAGTAGATGAATGAGTTATTTGATAAAAATTGGGTATCCGCAATACTTTTACAGATAATTAGCATTTACACATTTTGAGTAGGTAAATAATTAGCTATGGGTCTGAAACTTCACCATGTGAAAGCTCTCCCAAAAGTAGGTGAATGAGTTATTTGAGAAAAATTGGCTATCTGCAATACTTTTAGAGATAATTCGCATTTACTCATTTTGAGTAGGTGAGTAATTGGCTATGGGTCTGAAACTTCACCATGTGAAAGCTCTTCCAAAAGTAGGTGAATGAGTTATTTGAGAAAAATTGGCCATCTGCAATACTTTTAGAGGTAATTCGCATTTACTCATTTTGAGTAGGTGAGCAATTAGCTATGGGTCTGAAACTTCACCAAGTGAAAGCTCTTTGGGATAGGTGCTCTGCAGAGATACCCTGAAGATAAAAAATTTCGTCGAAATCGCTCTATGTAGCACGGTTTTCGAAATATTAGCATTTTTGTGTTTTGCAATTTTTGTGCAAAAATTCGAAAATTCAAAATGGCCGCCATTTTTGGCGAGACAAAAATTTTTTCAAAATTGGGATAACTACTCTGCAGAGATACCCTGCGGGTCAAAAATTTCGTCGAAATCGCTCTATCTAGCACGGTTTTCGAGATATAAGCATTTTTGTGTTTTCCTTATTTGGAAAATTCGTAATGATTAATTAATCATTAATTACTCGGCCATTTCTTGACCAATCAATGCCAAAATCTAATGATTTCCAGATTTTAATAGAATGAATGCATTTGCCAAGTTTCAGGTGAATTGATAAAATTCCTTTCAAGTTATCATCCGGACAAGCTTCCCCATCGAAAAAAGACATTTTTGGTCATGTGACCTCTCTGATTGGTTGAAATGTCACTGCAGCATATTCAAAAAAATTCCCCAAGGCTACTGCCTAAACCTGCCAAATTTGAAAAGAATCCGCCTAACGGTTACAGAGTTATAAGGAAAACAAAATGCGGAGCCGGCGGAGCCAGAAGCTCTCCCATACACAAACAAGCGTCCCTTGCGGGACGCTTAATGAAGCTTGGCATAAGCTTAGTAGTAAGTTGCAGCAATCCATATATCTTTGTGATAGATGTCTCAAATAAGTCGGTACAACACATTTTGGCAGAGCCAACTTTAAAGGTCACACCAAGGCCACACTATAATGTTACACAGATACAACCTCCAACCTATGTACCTATTAAGTAACGATGTCCTTAACCTTATGGTTTCCTAAATATAGCCCAGACAAGATTTTACATGTCACGGTCACAATGGAAATGTCAAAATCAAATCAAGGTTATACCATGATATTATATACTAGGGCTGTGAACGAGTACTCGAGCCTAGATAGACGAGTCGATCATTGCTAGTACTCGAGTCCATTTTAAATCCTCGGTTACTCGCGAGGTATTGTATTATCGCCCACGTAATGAAACGCTTGTATAAAATATGCCACATTTCAGCATTTCCGTCACACAATATCAATTAAAGTTATTTTCGCTTGAAAACGTATAATTTACTCCATATTCTATCATATCTGGTCAAATAGAAAACGTTTTTCTTCAAAAGTTTCGTTTCCGGAACCGACTATTTGTTTACAGAAGACTCCTAATGGTAGATACTAAATCTCGCGGTTACTCGAATTCGGGCCGGTTGTGAGAGGGTGAGTACTCGATGCCGTTTTTCAGCACCTGTCCCAGCCCTATTATATACCAATATCCTTAGCACGTATCAACTTCCTACACCTTATGGTTTCACGTAAATGTGAGTGACAGATGAGTGACAAGTGTTTTTGTGAGAGATCAGTCCATATGAATAACTATATCTGAATAGTGGTGCAATAGTTGCAAAAATGAACAGGTTTCCTTGGCTTTGACACAAATGAAATCCAGTGATGTTTGCTTGTCAATGCTATGGTTAAACTAGGGATGGGTTGGTATAAAAATGTGTAGATCAGTTGACTGCAAATGCAAAAGCGTCCCACTTCCAGTACTCCACGCTTTTAGTACACCCAATGAAACATGGACATTTCCTTTTTAACGAAATCACAATAAAAGTCCCCAAACGCACAAAATATGAGTGGATAATTTCTTCAAATTTATGGTTTGTCCCCAATATTTTAAATTTTCCTTAAATTATATGTACTGACAAGCGATGTTTCGGTTGCAAAACCACCTCACGGTATTTCAGTAAAGTGCTCTCGATACCGAGACACAAGGCCTACTAACCCATCCCTAGTGTAAACAAAGACATCTTAAAAAATATGAGCCATATTTTAAAGAACATAATACAATGCCAGATATTTTGTAAGTTTGTAAACCCCCTTTTTAATACAAAAATTTGTTAACTTTTCTGACAGACTTTACATGAACCGCTTCCTCACAAAACAGTTCTTTCCAATAACTTTAGTTTCCAACAATTTAGAACAGTTTTCACCATTCTGTACCATAAGAAACACAAGCATATTCCACAAACACAGTACAACTGAAAGGATCAAGTTACCTAGATGAGAAGGATGAAGAGCTGGAGTTTGAGTAAGACCGGCGACTTTTCCTTCCACGTGAATGACTTCGTGACCTTGATCCCTTACGTCTGGGAGGTTCTTTGACCCTAGCCCATGGATCACTCCACTGCTCTCCACGTATTCTGGCAAAAACATAAAAATTTGTCTGTAATTATGATTTTCAGATAGAGCTGCTGTAAAAAGGAGCCAGGAGTAGTCCCTTATAAATAGAGTAACAAGTATCTGGAGAGTACATGCATGAAGAAAAGAGTATGCCTTAATATAGGCAGTTCTTAAAATAAACAGGCATATATGTTACAGTAAATATGTGAAATCAGTAATTTCTAAGAGTAATAGTAAAGATTGGTCGAATTAGTTAAAATAATTTGTCTATTGAGAGACCCATAAAAAACATTCACCTGTTGACAGGCTCCTCTTCCCTAACATTTTCCCGTAAAGCATTAGACTTGTTGAACGCCCTGTAGTCCTCTTCTCGCCTTCGGTCCCAGTATTCTCGTTCCTTCTCGGGGCTGAAGTCCTGAGGTGGTGGCCCATGGGGTTCTCGACGAGGGAATGGTGGCTCACGGTAATTGTAACCTGCTCCGCCCTCGCGGTTGTATTTACCTCTGTTAGGTGGCTGTGAAGATACAAAATACTGCTGAAAAACCTGAATCCTAAAAAGTATAATGTCATCATGCCTTGTGGGTAGCATTCACTCTGAAGCTTGCCCATCCAGTGCATGGGATGCAAACTCCACCAAGGTGGTTTAATGCAGGCCACTCTTACTGATACTTTTATTCGAAATTAATTCTATCAAACTAGGACCTTCAGATAAACAGGGAAAATTTCAAAGGAGAAAGTTCTTGTTCTTATATCTGTTTTAGCAGAATTTTTTAACCATAAACATCGCTGGAATCTTTTTAACGTTGCACAATCTACACCATATATTGTTGCAAAGCAAACTAAATGTCAATCCTTGTCACATCATGACTTCCCATTGTTCCAGTACTATATCTCTGTCATTAGCACTCTTGTTCCATCTTTGTATACAGTCCTTGTTTTATTGTTTTATCTATGAACTTACTCCTTGTATCTCAGTACTTACTCCTTGCTGTATCTCTGTAATTACTGTGTTGAATCTGTGTACTTACATACTAGGCTCTCAATCTCGGCACTTACTCCTTGTTCTATCTCTGTATCAACCTGTTGTTGCAGTTCTGTAATTATTTTTTCTGCAATTATTTTTTGTTTCATCTCTGCACTTATTCCTTGTTGTATCTCTGTGCTTATAATATCTCTGTACTCCCTCCTTGGTGAATCTCAGTACTTACATATTCCTTATTGTATCTCTGCTCTCTGTAGTTCCCCTGTGGAGGGTATTCATTCTCTCTATTGTCCCAGTCTCCGCGGCTGTAATAGTTGTCATACTGCTGCTTTCTGCCCCAGTTCTCCTCACGGGCTGGGGGTTCTGGACCTTCTGGTCCATGCCGGTCATCATAATAGTCATCTTGGTAACTGAGTCAAAATTACATATAAACAAGTCAACACAGAGAAAAATGAAATACTCTAGACTAGTGGGTGGGATGATTAGACATGTGCTCGATTAATCATCAGTGATAGTGTACAATCTCAGTCGGTTACTGACATTTTCTAATAATCGATTATTCCGCTTAAATCTTACCTTTCCTAATGTTCCTCAATATCCACATATTTTTTTTTTAAAAATATTTTAGGAATTTCTATTAAATAAATTGACAGATTTGTCATGAAATTCAAGTTTGCTCTTATGTGTACAGCCATATTCACAGGAAGTGGGTATTTTTGGTAGATTCTAAATGTCAGAACAGTTATTCTTACTGGATTGACATACTTTATCATGGAAATATAATGACCAACAATGGAATAAATATAGTGCTTATTAACCCAAAGAACACCATGACTGTAAAAACACATACTTCTTGTCATAGTAAGCATCCTGTTTTGGGTAAGGTTCCTCCCTGTATTGTTCTGGTTCTCTGTCATTTAACCTCATATTTGGGTCAACTTCTTCTCTGTCTTGGCTTACCTAAAGAAAGACAGTATTACACATATCCAAGGACTCAGCTTAAGCAGATAAATTATTTGTTCCTGAAAAAGTTAGCCAAACAAAATTTTTAGTCAGTTATAGTGACCACTTTTATCTCTCTCAATATTTGAATGACCCTTCTTTCAACGGGTCGGGAATCCATATTGTGTTAAGAAGCCTGAATCAAAGTACTCCATTTCAGTTCAGACCCAACTAGAAGCACCAGTAAAGCATATACAGTGGTTGCTCTAAAAAAATATCAAAGAAATAAAATTCTAAATAAGGAAAATTTACCTCCTTACCTCTTTGGTTACTTCAAAACACCCCCCCCCCCCCCCCCCCCCCCCCCACCACCACCACCACTCCAGTAATTTAGGGTGACACCCCTTACCTCTGTGGATTTTTTTCAAGTAATCTCATTTACCACTGCTATAATTTAAAGTGACACCCCTTACCTCTTTGGTTATGGTCAATAGCTTCTCTCAGCTCTCCAGTAGTTTTCAGTGACAACTCTATCATCTGTGTTATTTTGCAGTGACATCCAAGACCACTAGAGTAGTTAAGTGACACCCCTTATCTCACTTGTTTTTCCCAGTGACCTCCCTAACCACTCCTTAATTTTGAGTGACACCCCTTACCTCTCTGGTTATTTTTAGAGGGTCTGCAAGCTCTCTGGTACTGACTGTCTCCACTGACTTGGGAACAGACTTTTCCCTGACCTCCTTCTCCTCCTCCACCACCTCTAGGCTCATGTTCATGCGTTTCTCCTCGAAGTCTGTCTCTTTCTCCTTTCTTTTCTTGGCAAGTTCTCGCATCTAAAAAAACAAGAACAAAGTGCAACAGTCTTACTTAACATCCTGTGCTGGTGATTCCTATTTTGCTTACCTTCTGGCATCACATCATGTTAAACAAGAGTCCAGTGGTTGGCCTTCACCCAACCACAGAGTCGAATCTTAGGACAGGACTGGGTGTTGAAATCTGTAAACTCTGTATTATCGCCCGCATTTGGAAATCGCTTTCACGGAAGTTTTCAGATTTGTGTCACGAGATGGGTATTTGTTTACAAATATAAAGGGTCTGTAGATGCGCAGTTTTACAAAGCTGGTTTAAGATGAAAACCACCAGCATATTTCCTGTCCACGGACTTGCCTCACTAATATTAATGAGCAAATATGCGCAGTCACGGCAGTTCTTTGTGGGGGTTTCGTAACAATATTTTACAAGGCTGGTTTAAGATGAAAACTACCAGCATATTTCCTGTTCACGGACTTGCAGTTTGAAATTTGATTTTGAAATGAGAAGACATATTTCAATTTTGAAGCGTGGATATATAGTACTGTATATGGATATTTTACAGAAGCAAATTGTAAGTATTTAAATAAAATATTCGTGTGTCCTTTCTACAATGAGCGAAAATAGGGAGCCACAGATTATGCTGTATTTTTACAAGGCTGGTTTAAGATGAAAACTACCAGCATATTTCCTGTTCACGGACTTGCCTCATTAATATTAATGAGCAAATATGCGCACGGCCGTTCTATGTCTTCCAAATTGTTTTATATTTACAAAATAAACCAGTTCGTCAGTAAAAGATCTACGTACTATATAAAATATTGTCAGGAAATACCAGGGGAAATCCGTGACCTCATATCTTCTCACGAATATTGCTATCGCCAGAATTTCTGTAGCTTAAAGTATTTGATCTTTGTTGAAACGTCCATTTTATAAAATATTGTCAGGAAATAAGATTAGCGAACTGGTTTATTTTGTAAATATACTGTAAATCAATTTGGAAGACAACTTCTTCTAAAATAACAAACGGATTGACAGAAAAAAAAACTAGAAATAGGCCGCCCTGTTGATAGTAGATGCGAATAGAAACAGGATAGCATAGAAGAACACACATTATCATGTGTAATGTCCACCCATGAACCTTTTGCCCAAATTGTACAGTAGTCTTACAAGACCCTGTTTCATTTGTAAAATATATCAATGATGCTTAAATATTTGTTAGTGTAGATGTAAATTATTTCAGCTTCATGCCTTTTTGCATTGGTTGGGTTGAAAATTTCGACGAAATCACTCTATCTTGCACGGTTAAGAAGATAGAAGCAAATTCCTGTTTTTCTATTTTTGGCAAAAATTTGAAAATTCAAAATGGCCGCCATTATTGGGAAAAGGAAATTTTTTTGAAAATTGCCAAGAGTACATTTCTTAGATACCCTATTGGTCGAAAATTTCAACAAAATAACTCTATTTTGCACGGTTAAGGCCAGTTTGTGTTTTTCCATTTTGGGCAAAAATTCGAAAATTCAAAATGGCTGCCATTTTTGGGGAGGGGAAAATTTTTTGAAAATTGCAAAGATTACATTCCTTAGATACCCTGTGGGTTGAAAATTTCGACGAAATCGCTCTATCTCGCATAGTTAAGGACATAGAAGCAAATTTGTGTTTTGCCATTTTTGGCAACAATTCGACAATTCAAAATGGCCGCCATTTTTGGGGAGGGGAAAATTTTTTGAAAATTGCAAAGATTGCATTGCTTAGATACCCTGTGCGTCGAAAATTTTGCCGAAATCGCTCTATCCCGCACGGTTAAGGAGATGGAAGCAAATTTGTGTTTTGCCATTTTTGGCAAAAATTCGAAATGGCCGCCATTTTTGGGGAGGGGAAAATTTTTTAGAAATTACCAAGAGTACAATGCTCAGATACCCTGTGGGTCGAAAATTTCGACGAAATCGCTCTATCTCGCACGGTTAAGGAGATAGAAGCAAATTTGTGTTTTGCCATTTTTGGCAAAAATTCGAAAATTCAAAATGGCCGCCATTTTTGGGGAGGGGAAAATTTTTGAAAAATTGCAAAAATTGCATTCCTTAGATACCCTGTGGGTCGAAAATTTCGACGAAATCACTCTATCTCGCACGGTTAAGGAGATAGAAGCAAATTAGTGTTTTGCCATTTTTGGCAAAAATTCGAAAATTCAAAATGGCCGCCATTTTTGGGGAGGGGAAATTTTTTTGAAAATTGCAAATATTACATTCCTTAGATACCCTGTGGATCGAAAATTTCGACGAAATCGCTCTATCTCGCACGGTTAAGGAGATAGAAGCAAATTAGTGTTTTGCCATTTTTGGCAAAAATTCGAAAATTCAAAATGGCCGCCATTTTTGGGGAGGGGAAAATATTTTGAAAATTGCAAAGATTGCATTGCTTAGATACCCTGTGCGTCGAAAATTTTGCCGAAATCGCTCTATCTCGCACGGTTAAGGAGATAGAAGCAAATTAGTGTTTTGCCATTTTTGGCAAAAATTCGAAAATTCAAAATGGCCGCCATTTTTGGGGAGGGGAAAATATTTTGAAAATTGCAAAGATTGCATTGCTTAGATACCCTGTGCGTCGAAAATTTTGCCGAAATCGCTCTATCTCGCACGGTTAAGGAGATAGAAGCAAATTAGTGTTTTGCCATTTTTGGCAAAAATTCGAAAATTCAAAATGGCCGCCATTTTTGGGGAGGGGAAAATTTTTTGAAAATTGCAAAGATTGCATTCCTTAGATGCCCTGTGGGTCGAAAATTTCGACGAAATCGCTCTATCTCGCACGGTTAAGGAGATAGAAGCAAATTTGTGTTTTGCCATTTTTGGCAAAAATTCGAAAATTCAAAATGGCTGCCATTTTTGGGGAGGGGAAAATTTTTTGAAAATTGCAAAGATTGCATTGCTTAGATACCCTGTGCGTCGAAAATTTTGCCGAAATCGCTCTATCTCGCACGGTTAAGGAGATAGAAGCAAATTTGTGTTTTGCCATTTTTGGCAAAAATTCAAAATGGCCGCCATTTTTGGGGAGGGGAAATTTTTTTAGAAATTACCAAGAGTACAATGCTCAGATACCCTGTGGGTCGAAAATTTCGACGAAATCGCTCTATCTGGCACGGTTAAGGAGATAGAAGGAAATTAGTGTTTTGCCATTTTTGGCAAAAATTCGAAAATTCAAAATGGCCGCCATTTTTGGGGAGGGGAAAATTTTTTGAAAATTGCAAATATTACATTCCTTAGATACCCTGTGGGTCGAAAATTTCGACGAAATCGCTCTATCTCGCACGGTTAAGGAGATAGAAGCAAATTTGTGTTTTGCCATTTTTGGCAAAAATTCGAAAATTCAAAATGGCCGCCATTTTTGGGGAGGGGAAAATATTTTGAAAATTGCAAAGATTGCATTGCTTAGATACCCTGTGCGTCGAAAATTTCGCCGAAATCGCTCTATCTCGCACGGTTAAGGAGATAGAAGCAAATTAGTGTTTTGCCATTTTTGGCAAAAATTCGAAAATTCAAAATGGCCGCCATTTTTGGGGAGGGGAAAATTTTTTGAAAATTGCAAAGATTGCATTCCTTAGATCCCCTGTGGATCGAAAATTTCGCCGAAATCGCTCTATCTCGCACGGTTAAGGAGATAGAAGCAAATTAGTGTTTTGCCATTTTTGGCAAAAATTCGAAAATTCAAAATGGCCGCCATTTTTGGGGAGGGGAAAATATTTTGAAAATTGCAAAGATTGCATTGCTTAGATACCCTGTGCGTCGAAAATTTTGCCGAAATCGCTCTATCTCGCACGGTTAAGGAGATAGAAGCAAATTAGTGTTTTGCCATTTTTGGCAAAAATTCGAAAATTCAAAATGGCCGCCATTTTTGGGGAGGGGAAAATTTTTTGAAAATTGCAAAGATTGCATTCCTTAGATGCCCTGTGGGTCGAAAATTTCGACGAAATCGCTCTATCTCGCACGGTTAAGGAGATAGAAGCAAATTTGTGTTTTGCCATTTTTGGCAAAAATTCGAAAATTCAAAATGGCTGCCATTTTTGGGGAGGGGAAAATTTTTTGAAAATTGCAAAGATTGCATTGCTTAGATACCCTGTGCGTCGAAAATTTTGCCGAAATCGCTCTATCTCGCACGGTTAAGGAGATAGAAGCAAATTTGTGTTTTGCCATTTTTGGCAAAAATTCAAAATGGCCGCCATTTTTGGGGAGGGGAAATTTTTTTAGAAATTACCAAGAGTACAATGCTCAGATACCCTGTGGGTCGAAAATTTCGACGAAATCGCTCTATCTCGCATGGTTAAGGAGATAGAAGGAAATTAGTGTTTTGCCATTTTTGGCAAAAATTCGAAAATTCAAAATGGCCGCCATTTTTGGGGAGGGGAAAATTTTTTGAAAATTGCAAATATTACATTCCTTAGATACCCTGTGGGTCGAAAATTTCGACGAAATCGCTCTATCTCGCACGGTTAAGGAGATAGAAGCAAATTTGTGTTTTGCCATTTTTGGCAAAAATTCGAAAATTCAAAATGGCCGCCATTTTTGGGGAGGGGAAAATATTTTGAAAATTGCAAAGATTGCATTGCTTAGATACCCTGTGCGTCGAAAATTTCGCCGAAATCGCTCTATCTCGCACGGTTAAGGAGATAGAAGCAAATTAGTGTTTTGCCATTTTTGGCAAAAATTCGAAAATTCAAAATGGCCGCCATTTTTGGGGAGGGGAAATTTTTTTGAAAATTGCAAATATTACATTCCTTAGATACCCTGTGGGTCGAAAATTTCGACGAAATCGCTCTATCTCGCACGGTTAAGGAGATAGAAGCAAATTAGTGTTTTGCCATTTTTGGCAAAAATTCGAAAATTCAAAATGGCCGCCATTTTTGGGGAGGGGAAAATTTTTTGAAAATTGCAAATATTACATTCCTTAGATACCCTGTGGGTCGAAAATTTCGACGAAATCGCTCTATCTCGCACGGTTAAGGAGATAGAAGGAAATTTGTGTTTTGCCATTTTTGGCAAAAATTCGAAAATTCAAAATGGCCGCCATTTTTGGGGAGGGGAAAATTTTTTGAAAATTGCAAAGAGGACACTCCTCAGATACCCTGCGGGTTGAAAATTTCGACGAAATCGCTCTATCTCGCACGGTTAAGGAGATAGAAGCAAATTTGTGTTTTGCCATTTTTGGCAAAAATTCGAAAATTCAAAATGGCCGCCATTTTTGGGGAGGGGAAAATTTTTTGAAAATTGCAAAGAGTACACTCCTGAGATACCCTGCGGGTCGAAAATTTTGCCGAAATCGCTCTATCTCGCACGGTTAAGGAGATAGAAGCAAATTACTCAAAAGTAGTACTGAAAATACACAATGAAGTACCTAAATGGCTATTACTCATGTACTGACAAAGCTATCAGTCCCAAATGCAATACCAAGCGAGCTATGGACATAACAATATTGTATTCAAAATTGTAGTAAAATATCTTTAATTATTTTGGCTTAAATGCACGGAAACCAATGGGTACTGAAAATAGCTGTACTTAAGTATTACTCAGTAAGCAAAAGAGGTACAACAGCCAAAAGCAATCCCAAGCAAGCTACTGACCCAATAAGCCTGCATACCAAATTTGGTGACAATAGCTCTAATACTTTTCCTTTAAATGAGCGGAAACCATGCGTGACGCCGGACATCGGACGCCGGACGCCGGACACCGGACGCCGGACATCGGACGGCGAAAAAAGCAAAAATAATATATCCACCCCCCAGGGGGGTGGACATAATAATGAAATCACGTGATAACTTCTAGGAAATAGAAACCCCAAGCGCCTTCGAGTGGTTGAATGTAGAACTACGGGGTTGTGTTTTCATTGTCTCTGCCAGGTGTCCTCGATTTTGATTGACTAAACGAAAAATGTATAGTACTACCGTGACGTCACTTCATTCATCAATTTCTTTACGGTTTATTTGTTTGACAAATGGGTAGATGCGCAGACAACAATTTTACATTAACAGTGAGTGCGTGATACACCAGCAGACAAATAAATTAATTGGGGTTTCTCGTCTAGAAACCAGCAGACGAAACGGTTAAAAAAGACTCGTTCGAGTAGAAAATCACAATGGAAATACAATAGGTTCTAGGACATACGGGACCTTATAGAAAGCCAGACGTAGTGCCAGACATGCTTTTTACTTCATAAAATATAACTTAATAAAAGCATTAAAAATCTTCAAAATGGCAGAGTGTATAATATACACCTTAATGTACCGATATGTGAACAAATATTATTCAGAATTTGATATTTAAGGGCTTAAACAGACGATTTAAAATCGCGGCCACAACCCAGTACATAACTCGAATCAAAGATTCGACTAAAAACCAGGAATTCAAATTTTAATTATCTCTTTAAACAAAGGTATTATTAAGCTATTTTCAAATTGCCTTTTTAATATTGTGTAGCAGAATTTTGATATACTGCTCACCATTTTACCATCATGAACTCTTTAAATTCTGTTGTTGTTTTTCCTCTGATTTTTGAGTGTGCTGATTGACAGGTGTCATATCCAAACTTCAACTCAGCTGAGAAAACGACAGTTTAAGATCAGTTCATATGGGAAGTTTGCTGAATTTAGTTTTTCACTTACCTTTTTAGCATGCCTAAGCCCTCTTTCCCAGGCACTCTCAGTAGGTGGGGAAGCTGGAGCTGGTTCAGGAGTTGGGCTACGTTTCTTCTCCAATGGCTGCCATGAATACAATAATCAACTAGAAATTAACCACATATTATAGGAATACACAGGTGTTTCAAAGTTTAGCAATATCAATTCACCACTTTCTAGATTCATTATGTTTAATTACAAAAATTTTTATTTTGGCTGAAAAGATACAATAAGATTGACCTAGCCCACTGGTGGACAAATGAGATTTGTCTTCAATGGCAAAGTCAAATGTTCATACATGTTTGGAGGGTATATAGATCCAGTTAATATGTCCGTCATGAAGAGACTCAATCTTATACAGCTGAGAACCAGTCACAGTTTGTTCATATAAAAAGGTTGATCATTTTCAGAGAAATTTTCTTGGCAGCCTTCTTGTCTTTCTAAATGCGGCCCAAAATATTCCTACACAAGCTTCTGTAAAAAAGAACATGGGGCCGTATTCACTAAACCTCCTATATTTTAAGGCCCCTTTATTAAAGGAAGGTAAAAAACTCCTTTGGTAAGGTGATCTTTAAAATGCCATTCACTAAACCTCCTTTATGGTTTCCTTACCAAAGGATACCTTAAATAAAGGATCCTTTATTGAAGGAGTGCATTCAGTCACCTAATTGGTTGAAAAAGTTTCTTCATAAAAGCTCCTTAATCTTTCCCTTACTTTTGTATTTTCTTCTTTCCATGTTTAACATTTGTTTAAGATTATTGTTGTGATATGTTTTCTATTGCAGTTTAAGATGATATTTCATGTTTTAAGAAATAAATACCTAACTTTTAAAGATTTTTGTATTTCAGGTTAAAGATTGCAGTTTTTATATTCCTTGGTGGCCACGCTTTTTGACATGCTTTTTCACATCCTCTCATGAAATATTCATACAATTTAACCCATAAATCATACAAAATGGTTTATAATAAAAGTAAAACATACCTTATCAGACATACCCAGAAAAAAATATATAGAACTCATGAAGATAAACAATATAATAGTCATTCGGGAAGTTTTCCTATTGTGGTAATAGCCATTTTTCACACAGATATTGTGACACACGTCAAATACATTTTCATTGGGTTTGACGACATATTAACTGAATATCCCAAATATTTCAAAGAAAGACGTATGCCGTATGGTGATACAAATGTTGAAGTATGGACAAAAAAGGTGCAAATGTCATAACATTTCACAAATTACCTCAAGTTTTACTTAAAAAGTCAAACCACCAAAACTCCCCTTTATCATAAAGGTGGTCACACACTTACCTTGAAATTAAGGGAAAAAACCAAGGATTCCTCAGAAAGAAAGGTTAGTGAATATCAAAATTCAAGATTCCCTTGAAAGTTAAGGATTTTCTAGATTTTTGAGGTTTCTTGAAAGTCAAGGAAAGAAAGTTAGGCTCCTCTGTTTGAGGGAGGTTTAATGAATACAAAAACAAAGGAAAGGGCAAGAAATAAAGGAAATCCTTACTTTGTAAGGGTTCCTTGGAATAAAGGAGGTTTAGTGAATACGGGCCCATATCCTGTACATTTCAGGAGCCTAGGTGTAAATTTTTTGCAAGAGAGTGGTCAATAATAAAGCAGGGTATGGAGAGAGGGAGATGTTTATGAAAAGCCTTGAAGTAATATTTTGATTATATTTTTTACAGATTTGTGTCAATTTTCCTCGATTTTATTTAATATTTGATTTGAATCTCTTGAAAATCAGTTGTGCCTGATTCAATGATCAGCAATGATCAATAATTGCTTACATTTAGCTAATACAAATATCGACAAGTAGTACTATGGTGATCTCCCAGCACAAGTATTCACTGATGGGAATTCAGAAACTAGATTGGGCCAACTCGGCACCAACATATCCCCAGACAGGTCATCACTCACGCCACAGGTTTTGATCGGGAATTTTTTAAAACATAATTACCCATTATTATATGAACTTCAGCACATCAATCTACTCTGTTTATATCTCCCCAAGGAAGATGGTGTATCCCCAGACGCCGAATACATAACTCAAATTATATTTTCAATCTTCCTGCAATGATAACTCTAAACCTATTTTCAAAGTATTTAAATGATTGATGATTGAATGTCCATTCTAAAATAATAATCCCAAAAGAGCATATCTGTTTCTATATTTGTTGACAAATAAAATATTATTTTTAACTCAACTCATCATATTTTTCAATCTTCCTTCAAAGTATTTAAATGATTGATGATTCAATGTCCATTCTAAAATTCATAATCCCAAAAGCGCATATCTGTTTCTATATTTGTTCACAAATAAAATATTACTTAAAAAAAAAATATTTATATTATTATTTTATTATATTATTTTTAGAATTTGCAAATTGTTTTCAGTTATTCATTTCCTCTATACCTATATATGTGGTCCATATATATGCAACCTAAATATGTGACACAATCTCAGTTCTGACTCCCCTTTGTGTTATATGTAATGAAGCCCACCACCTCCCACCCCCACCCCTCTCCCCTTCTCCACACCTCTCTCACTATTACACAAGATCTGCAACCCCATTGAGTTCTTTGTTTCTCATCTGATATCATTAAATACCTTTGTTTATTTAGTGTCACTCAATATAGCTGGAGGTCCCAGAGGTGGGTGGGGGGAATCCGGGTGGGGGATGTGGGTTGAGCATAGATGGTAAACAAACAATCTATATAAAAGGGGTACTCAAATACAAAAAGAATTGAGAATTTTAAGTATGTGATTATCAACTGAAATGAGTTCATAACTGTAGGAGCTGTGCCAAAATTAACTGAGGCAAGTTGAATAAAACTGGGCTAGTTGAGGGTTAAAAATCCCCTAGTTTTACTACATAAGGATATAATTTCATTAATATTGGGACTTAAAGCTCACTTAAAGTGTCCATTTTGTCTACTTGAATATGTTTAACCAGTTTCATTTTAAAAAGTGAAAAACTCAGCAAGCAGAGGTATAACACACAAAAATAAGTTCTTAAAAGACTAAGATAGCCATAACATTATTAATATTCAAAATTTAAATAGACAGGCATTTCCTTTTAAAAATTCAAAGATTTCAGCTCTATAACCCACATAGTTTGACAGTTACTGGGCTTTAAAGTGGCATAATATCCATAAATTGGGTTTCTGTGGGCATTTTACAATTGTTAAAGAGACCTTAGCAATTAAACTACAGATCTGAAACTTTTTGGGGGACATACATAACAAACAAAAATTATATATAATACAGTTTAAGACTTGTCACACTAAGCATTTCCAAATAACAGGGCAAAATACGGAAAAAATGTCAAAAAAGGCACTTGGGCGAGTGTCTATGGCCCTCATACACAGGTTAAATGTCTACTAAAAACCTTGATTTTCGGCATATGTAAAAAGGACATAATAATGCATTCCCAGATGGGATTTCAGCTCCATCAATCACATAGTTTAACAGTTACAGGGCTTAAAGGTGGTAAAAAGTCCAAATATTGGGTCATTGTGGGCCTTTTAGAGATCTCGATGTGGCTTTCAAATTAAAGCTTCAGACTTAAAATTTGTTACATACTAAGATTACACATAGAATATGTATCTAATAAAGTTTGAAACTTCTCAGACTTACCATTTCCAAGTTACAGAGCAAAATATGTGAAAAATGTCTTAAAAGGGTCACTCAGGTGGGTGTTTAAGGTTCTCATACACAGGTTAAATGTCTACTTGAAGCCTTGATTTTTGGCACATGTAAAAAGAACATAATAATGTATTCCCAGATGAGATTTCAGCTCTATCAGTCACATAGTTTAACAGTCACAGGCCTTAAAATTGGCAAAAAGTCCAAATACTGGGTCTTTATGGGGCCTTCTAGAGACCTAAATGTGGCCTTCAAATTAAAGCTTCAGACTTAAAATTTGTCACATACTAAGATTACACATAGAATATGCATCTAATACAGTTTGAAACTTCTTAGACTTACCATTTCCAAGTTACAGGGAAAAATATGTGAAAAATGTCTAAAAATGGTCACTCGGGTGGGGATTTATGGTCCTCATACACAGGTTAAATGTCTTCTTAAAGCCTTAATTTTTGGCACATATAAAAATAACATACTAATATCTTCTCAGATAGGATTTGAGCTCTATCAGTCACATAGTTTGACAGTCACAGGGCTTAAAAGTAGCAAAAAGTCCAAATATTGGGTCTTTGGGAGCCTTTTAGAGACCTCAATTTGACCTTCAAAATTAAAGCTTCAGACTTAAAATCTGTTACATACTAAGATTACACACAGAATATATATCTAATACAGTTTGAAACTTCTCAGACTTACCATTTCCAAGTTACAGGGAAAAAGATGTGAAAAATGTCTTATAAGGGTCACTCGGGTGGGTGTTTATGGTCCTGATACACAGGTTAACTGTCTATTAAAGGCCTAAATGTTGGGGCACATATAAGAAAACACATATATATATTCCCAGATGATATTTAACTTAGATGAGAGACATAGTTTGAAAGCTACAGTGCTTGAAAGTGGCAAAAAGTGCATAAATTGGGTCGCTGTGGGCACTTTTGAGACCTTAAGTCGACCCCTTTGGGTAAACCTACAGCCCTAAAATTTTCTACAGACAAGGATTACATATCAAAGTTATACCTAGCGCAGTTTGAGACTCATCAGAATTATCACTTCCAAATTATAGGGCAAAATATGTGAAAAGTATAGCAAAAAATCCCTAAGTGGGGGTATTTATGGGCCTCAAACACAATTTTCTCCTCAACTTAAAGTCATGATTTTCGGCACATGTACTAAGAACATATTAATGTGTTGTCAGGTAAAATTTCAGCCAGCTGAGCATCATAGTTTGTGACCTACAGGGCTCTAAGTGGCCAAAAGTGCAATTTCTGACCTTAAGGTGGCCATAAGTTCTTTTTTACTGGGAGTTTAAGGTCACCTTAAAATAGGGATCTTCCTTTGGGCACCCTTAACATGTGTACCAAGTTTGAAAAAAAAATATTAATTTGTTTTTGAGTTATCGCGTCCACAAGGAAATTTCTACGGCGGCGGCGGCGGCGGCGGCGGCGGCGGCGGCGGCGGCGCGACGGACCTGAATCCAATATATCCCCGACTTTCGTCTGGGGATATAACTACCACCTGCACCAGACCTAATTTTACCATGGTGTTCTGTAAACTTCCATACCTTCTCCGTGGTTGGCCACCTGGCTGGTGCCGGTGCTGCTGCAGTTGACGGGGCCCTGGCACTGGGGGCAACGGGTGGCTGATAATGAGGTGAATGGTGCTGGGGAGGGGGAGGGGGTCCATAGCCATAGTCATTCACTCCAGGGTGAAGAAAGCGACAGCTCATGCCAAAATGGCAGTTCCCCCACTGGAAGTAGCGGCACATGATCCGGTCCTCATAATACTGGGGGTTTTCTATCTCATCCAGAGCCTCTTCATCTGGACTGCTCGTGTCCTCGTCAGATGATTTGATCTCACCCTCTTCACAGTCTTCCTAAGAGTACAGGGAAAAAACTGCGGATGTATAAATTGTAAACACTCTACACAGTAGAAAACAGCAGCAGACAGCTTGAGGTTCAACAATACTTCTAACAATTTACAAATAAGCATTGAGTTGGTGACAATATCAAACCAGACAGCTGACAGGATGGACGAAACCAGTGTATACTGGTTGGTCAACATTTTGCAATGTAAACCACTGGACACTAGGCAAGTATTAAGCCCAGGTGGTTAAGCCAAATAATAATATATTGCAGTTAATGTTAGTATTGTTACTATTGATTTGAAATAACATTAAACTTTACAGATCACTGATTACAGAATACCACAAAAGATATTAACAGACACAAGTTTCGAAATGTTGTGTTTTCATATATCAAGAACTTTTAATGTTAAGTCTTGTAACACAGGAGTATCACAAGTATGGTTGGTATTTTAAGGTACTGTTGCAAAGTAGTATATCCAACAGCAGAAAACATTAATGTAACCATGGAAAAAAATAGAAAAAGAGGAGAGTATTAGCGTAACTGTATATGCACTGACTTTACCAGAAGTTGTGTTAAATTTCATGCAACTAAACTATGGCAATTCAACAGGAATAAGATTTTCCTTCCTGCTAACTAGGTACCATACCTTATTTACAAATTTCACATCACTCAAACTACAAACAAGATGACTGTGTTACTATAAAATGAACACAATTTCCATGACTGAAGGAAAACTGGTTATAAGTACTTTTAACTACATTATTGAAAATCTGTCCATCTTGAAATTACAGTGAATTAACAAATTTTACATATCAACTAACAGTAGAGATGAATATTTCAAGTATTTTAAATGAACTGAAATATTTTGTATCATAAGATAATAAGATTGTTTAAAAAGTTTTACAAACTGAACAAACTTGAAGTTGAACTTTTACATGTTGGTCAAACTGAAGCCATGAAAAGGAGAAACTGATCCAATGATCCACCAGAACAAAGTAGGATGGAATCTTAAGAATTCCCGAGGACTTATTAGATGAAAAACAGATGCAGGAGTCAAAATGCTGTTACTCAAAAAGGTTTCAATATTGGCTTTTGCACTATTAATTATCAGTCAAAGCACTTCACATGTCTGTAACAATATATTTCTGTACTTTCTACTTTTTCTTAATAATGACACGGTTAAGAAATTAAGTGAAAACTTGACTATGATGACAAAAATTTGTAAAGAGCACTGAAGGTGTCTTGTATGAAAACAGGTGCACAAAAAGGCATCACTACAAGTCTACTCCTTGATGACGAGTGGGGATTTTAGTCATTTTACTCATGGTTAAGGTTTTCTATTGTTGCTTAACATTTTATCTAATGAGCTTGTACAATGAAAATTAATTTCCGGTGAAATTTTAAATCTTTATAATTTCTCAAATAGTGACAGAGCATTACTTCAAATAAACTGAAATGAGATTCTTAAAATTAGAAAATTATTAACTTTTTGATAATTTTTTTCTTTTACCTAGGATTCAGCAGAGAGCTGTGGAAAGAGTTTACCTCTTTCGGGGTTTGGGGTGGGGGAGGGGGTGGGGGGGGGAGAAGGAGGGATGACACTGAGGTGGAAATACAACACAAGCTCTGTAATTACAGCAAACAAAAGCCAAATCCTTTTATCTATTTTGATGTGATTCACATCCTTACCTGTATTTACTAAGTAAACAACATCAAAACTGTTTTAAGTTACGACCCATGACCAATGAGTTTTCTTACTAAATACACAAAAGGACAAAAACATGTCCTTGATGATGCATTTTTCCTTATGTCTGGCATCAGTTATTATTTTTAACTTAGTCTTTTTAATGTCATTTTTTTTATCCTCTACTTTGCTTGCACTCGAAAGAGTCTGTTTTTATTTCAACAAATGTCGATGCAAGCATTCCAACCATCCACAGATGCCTTTGATGATCTCCACTGCTTTTGGTTCTTTATTTCTGTATTTTATTTCCTGTAACTTATGACCATTTAATCATGACAAATGTTTATATTTAGAAAATTACTGTTATTCAAACAAAAACAGTCCTTTTAATTCTCTTTATCATCCAAGCAGTCTTTCATTTTCACACATCGATTTTGCCATTTCTTCTTTCACACTTTTTTCCAGCACACATTTTCTGCACATTTTATCCAATATGGGAACATATGTAAACTCTATCCAGATCATCATGTGACTGTTGAATTCTGTAAATGCCACTTTATAAACGTCAACTGCATATAGAAATCTTGCTCCTGTATATAATTTACCATTGGTCCATTTGGCAACAGTGGACATCATTATCACCACTGTTTGAGTGGAATTGAATATATCCTCCAGTGAAAGCAACTGTTGACTATTCCTTATAACTACAGCCATTTAAGGCAATAGTCATCTATGGCATAGACACATTACTAGATCTTTTTTAAATATCATTTAATGTATTTTTAATTTCATGTTTTATAAAAGAATTAAATGTAATAAGTACATCTGTTGAAGTCTTTTTAGAAAAAGTTTGGAGGAAAAATATCATTTGTGATTTTGCCTCTTTGTCATCACAAAATATCTAGCAATAAATATAAATAAGCAAAAAAAGAGAAATGCATTACAAATATTTTATCCTAAAAAAAGTAAATGTTCCTGTAAAAGAATATTGATCATAATACATATTTATTTATATACCTAAAAATTTCAGTCAAACTTAAATTCTACACATCACAAATTTTCCTGTAACCGACAAATATTAAAATATGAAATTATTTTTGTTGTATTAAATTGGATTCAAATAGATTTTTTTTAAATAAATTTTAAGCTTTTAAGGTGAAGATTTTTCAAAATAAAATGACAATTCTCAAGAATTTTTTTTATTATTTTTAAAATAAATAAAGCACAATACTTTAATACTAACGTCCTGTACTTCCTGTCCAATCTGCCGGGTGATTTTTATTTGTGTTTTAGTGTCCTGATCATCATCTGAATCAACTGCTCCTTCCTCTTCACTCTCCACCTTCTGAACAATACAGTTTAGTTTAATTGAAGACCAAATACTTTTACTCAACATGGCTTTTCAGAAAACAGAATAAATTTCAATGGAAAAGGGTCTCTTTTTTTTCCAAATTTTGCCTCTTCATTACTTTAACAAATGTCAAACCACTTTGTGGAAAGTTAAATAGTTTAACAATGCCAATAAGCTGAGGACAATAGGAAAACTTCCCAAATGACATATACAAAAAAATATATCACAAATGAAGATAACAATATTATACGAGTGCGCAGCACGAGTATTATATTGTTAATCTTCATGAGTGATATAATTTTTCTGTATATGTCTGATGAGGGGTGTTTTACTTTCATTATCCACGATTTTGTGCGATTTATGGGTCAAATAATACGAATATTTAATGAGAGAACGTAAAAAAGGCTGTCAAAAAGCATGAGCAATACTGAATATAAAAACTTCAATCTTTAACTTGCAATATCTCAGTCATTTCTGCATGGATCTTTATGCAACATACATCAGCAGAAGCGCTACAATAACACCTTTCTAATGACATATTATACATATTTGTAAGTTGCATACTTTCCGTGATATTGTTGAAAAACCGGAAGTTATTCACACTCATTATCCATAGTACCGGGGCGCCGGTGTATACAAAAAAAATACATCCCGGTCTGTATTTCCCCGTATTTAGGGCAAATACGTCACGTGGTGGATAATAAATTGAAAATATAGGGAATAAAATGGCATACTTATAGTAAAATTGTCAATGCTTAAATCATAAATTGGGCATTGTTGGAGCATATACACATGTCTTTTAGAGTCTTACACTGCCCAAACACAGTACTGCAAATGATTTAAAGTCAGTATAGGGACAACTACTGGACAAATACAAAAACTGAGAAGTTAGAAATAATTTTTAAAAAGAAAGACAGAGAAATTAACCTTCTCCTGTGTGACCCTTTTCTCATGTCTCCAGTCTCTTTTCAGATCTTCATCTTCTGACTCATCAAAGTCCAACTCAACATGATCATCAATACTTACTCTACTAAACGACTTTTCTACAAAACAATTGCAACATTGCCACAAAGGCTATACATTTAGAATTTTGTATCTATGACCAAAATGGTTATCTAAATAATTACCTATGTTCATAAGCCCTGAGTCACATGAGTAATACATGTGTAAAAACATTAGCTGTTGGGCGACTAGACATGTGCTCGATTAATCATCAGTGATAAATTGCTGTCATTCATAATGTTTTCTAATAATTGATTATTCAGCTTAAACCTTTCCTAATGTACCTCAATATCCACATATTTTTTTAACAATATTTTAGGCATTTTTATTTTAAAAAATGACAGACTTGTCATTAAATTTGAGTTTGTTTATGCCTACCGCCATATTTACAGGAAGTGGGTATTTTTGGTAGATTCTAAATGTCGGAACACTGTTATCACAACGGAAAAAACACAAAATAAAAACATATTAAACCCTTTCAAATTAAATACATTTACAATTGTCCCGTTAAAATCTTAGAAGTACTAACCATTTTTTATGTTTATTTCTATTCGTGGGGAATTTGACTCCTGACGTTTCGTAAGATTCTTGGCTGAAGTAGTCTTTGTGTTTTCATCACCAGTGGTTAACCGAGATGTGGGATTATCAATTGGACCCTGTCCTGACTTTTCAATGGATTTCCCCTCCGATTCATCAACTATGTGAACAGTCCTTTGTCGTCCTGCAAAAGAACCAATGCCACTTTTTTCCTCGTCCATGACCGGTGTTCCGTACCCAACATCCATAGGAGAATCTGAGTCGCTTTCATCACTGCTGAAATCTGATGATGAGGAAGAATGTATTGAATCATCATCATCTTCCTCTGGTGAATCTGGAGATATATTTTCTGTTCCAGCTCCTTCCATCCCATCATCAAAATCCATTGTCTAAAAAGAAAAAAAATCAGAGATCATGCTTTAGATGTGACTATAATATAAACATAATGTATATCAACATGCAAAGCAACTACTGATTTGGTTATCATCAAATTTTCTTTGGTTTTTTATAATCACTGTAATACACTTGGATCACAAGCACAACTATGAAACAATTTAAAATAATCCAACTAGGGAAGATTTTGAACAGTGTTCCCCTCTCAGATGCAGTGTTTCATTTACGTCGAAATCAAGCGATTTACGCACATAACATTTACCTGGGGGTCAGACTGACGCAGAAGTATTTGTAAAAAGAAATATTGATATTTCGTCTATATATGCAGCAATTCTTTATTTATTCCAATTTCAAAACAAAAATGGTCAATTTCCTGTTGTTTACCTGTTGAGGCGCATGCATGGGATCAAAAGGTCGAGAGGTGAAGAGTTCACGAGGTCACGCATGCGCATTTGCATTATTCAATAACAAAGGACTCGAAATTTTTTTTACTGAAAGCATAGATGCACATGCAATAAATACAGCACTGAAGATAAGCTGTATATTTTAAAATTTCACGTGAGACGAGAGCTACGGAGATGAGATCCATCTTAAACGGCCAGTGTTACAAAGTACCCTAGCAAATCTTATTTGAAACGTTACATATCGAAAGAACAGGTGATCTTTGCAAGGAAACAACGTCTCCAAACGATGAGAAATAACTTTTGCAGTGGGAGACACGTTCTACTAAATCTCGGAATTTTTAACCCCGGAAACCTTCCCAGAAAATATTACCTTTGAAATTCGAAAATATTAACGGGGGTTGTAGCAAAAACACTTAACTTTGGAACCACTCAATGGATTTTTGTCAAATATAAAGAAACATAAACTACAATAATTTGTCTTTCAGACAGTATAGATATCATATTTGTAGTGTAAATAAAATAATTTTTAAGAAACTATCAACATATACTATATGTCATTGAAAATTGAATAGTGCTTGTGTTCATTTTTGCTACCTTAAAAATCACCCAAAAATAAGAGGAAAAAGGGTCACTGGCAGGTATATTTTGTGACTGTTTTCTTTACTCTGATGTACACAGGTGTACTTCAGATATTTTTATGAATGTACAACCATGTACAATGTACTATAATTTACTGTCCAAGTGATAAATTTAAATCTAATTTATTGCTTTTTAGTAACTGGGTGTATCTAAACACTGTTTATTGAGGAAAATGTGGCAGAATATAACTTGTACCCCATTTTTGATGCCCCATGGGTACATGGTACCCCACATTTCATAACTCTAACACGCACACGGTCTTCGTTAGGTATTTTAGGTATTGTTTGTCCATTATTTTTCTAACCTGCAGTTTAACCAGAAGGTGTCAAGTCTAACTGACCCTCAAAAATTTTGATTGACCCCCGGTTTTCAAAGGAGGGGGTCAACTGACCTCCAGAAAAAAGAGGCTCAGGAAACACTGCTCAGATGTGAATAAGTTACATAGTGAATACAGGAATATACAAGTTCAAGTGTATTCACGGTTGGCATGTTTGCATATTAGTCTTAAATTATATGCGGCAATGTAAGAATATACATGGTCAATCTATCTACATGGACCTATCTCATTAAGGCCCATTAATATTGATGAGGAAATATTATTATATTATTATGGGGTTTTCTAGCAATATTTTATAAAAAGAAAGGCTGGTTTAAGATCAAATTCCAATGTACTTCATATTTGTTGACCTACCTCATCAATATTAATGAGTAAATATGAGGTCAAGGAATCTCATCAGGGGTTTGCTCTAACAATATTTTATAAAAAGACGGGCTGGTTTAAGATCAAATAGTTCATGTTCGTTTTATGAGGGGTCATGCCACGGCTCTACACACAAGCAAAGTAAAGCCGAGGTAACCACGTCTACCAAGATGGTAGTGCCCATCCTGTACAGTTAAGAAGCAAACTTTTACGTCAAAATGCATCAAACTGGTCTTCAACCACCTGACCCCCTCCACACCCCACAGAATTCTGTGACCTCATATATCTTCTACACAACTGTCAAGCAAACATACCGCTTATAAATTCACTGCATTGTTGTGGCTCTGATTTTAGTGTGATGCTGTGTCTTTACAGAATAACTAAAACCATGATGCCGTGACAAGAGTCACTTCGTTTAAACAAATGTAACATGCACCTCAGTTATTATTAATTGTATTTTCGATGGATGGGTTTTCGATATGACAACGTAAACAGACAATGATGTGTTTCAAAACTAACTCAAGGAAAATTATCATAAATATAACAACTATATTAAATCCACGAAGTCTCTGGTTCAGTGTCATTGAATATTCATTTCAAAATATTATAAAAGCACTCGCTAAAAATGAGGCTGTGCGCTTATAGCTTAAATGATCAAAAACATGACAATATTGAAAACCTGTACTGCTCAGCCAGTGAATTTTGTTACCCAGTGAATTTTGTCACCTGCCATTTAAACCCTCAAAAACCAGCAATACTTGTGTTTAAATACATGTAACTGCAACTTGCAATAGTAATATGTAATTTAGCGATGGAAATTAAGTGTAAACATGATTTAATTATGTCATGAAAGGCAGTTGACGAAATTCACTGGCTGAGCAGTGGCTATACTATCCTTGATTAACGGGTTTTCGATATGATAACGTATAAATGGACGATGATGATTATCAACATGAACGTAACCAAAATGATCAGAAATAACAACAAAATTAAATCCAAAGTCTCTGGTTCAGTGTAATTGCACATTTATTCTAAAATATTATAAAACATCATCCAAAAAACAAAACTGTGCGCTTATTATTTAAATAATCGAAAACATGAATATATCGAAAACCCGTACATCGGCTATATACTGTACAGTGTATGATCTATTTGACAATCTGTTGATAGAAAAATAAAATATAAACCTGTCAATATTATTTAAATTTAATATATTAACTTCAGCATGGGCGTTTAGTGGTAGAATGCCATTACTCAGTACTATACTGCTACCCTGCAGAAGTTGGCCACGGCTCAGAAAGACAAATAGATTATTGTACACCAATGCAAACTGTTGCATATAATGGTTTCAGAGTGTAGTAGGCCACTCATGTTAAAGCCCTGTGAAGCTGTGGTGAGGGCGGCCAACTTATGACTGCGGCCAACTTATGCAGGGAAGCAGTACTGTGCAGAGAATTAACACGGTCTGCTCGTGTTGCACGATGGTCCCCCCGGCACGATGCAAGAGCCGAACGACCTACTACCGGATAAACTGTTGAACTTACTGTATTAATATGTAATGCTCAAGAAAAAGATATCAGGGTGTTAAATATGTAAGATGGTCTTTATAAATTTTGATTTGTTAAAAGTCTAGCGGAAAAAAACTTAATTTTTTCTCAAACAAAACAAGTCGCCATATTTATTTCGCTTAAAAGAACCAACGGTAAGGTTGTACCAAACTATTTGGTGAAGAAAAAGCACAGACCGAAAACGTACTCCAAAGAGAGTTTATCCTTTGAAATATTTAAAGTTTAAATCAAATCCAAATCCTTTCTCTTTTAAAAAGATTTAAATCCAAATTCTTTTTGAAAAGGGAATTAAAATCCTTTAGAAAACATGCTTGAATAAACTATGCACATTTATTGGAAATTGAACTTTATTCAAACATAAATAGGGATAATCTCCTGTCACAATAAACACTATTATTAATTTATAAAGTACTAACTGCAAAGATTATACACAATTAATGAAAGAAATTTTGAATAATGTGTTTTAGGAATGAATGGAATTTTAAAAATCCTATTTAATCACAATTGTGAGGCTTTTTTCAACTGTACTTCCTGTCTTACTAACTGTAAACTACTAAGATTAAATTAGATCTAAAGGAACAATTGTATTTTGTTTGGATACTTACACCCTGCACAAGATTACCAGAACTTGTTAACATATTATATGAATAGGGGAAAGAAACATTAACACATCATGTATTAAAATAGACACACATTACACTATTAAAATTTAAAGGTTTTTAAAAAGCAGAAACATTTTGCCCAAAAACAAAAGGAATTAAATCAATCCAAAATATTTTTTGGCAAAAGGATTTCCTATCCTTTGAAAAAAAAAATAAATCCTTCAAATCTAAATCCTCAAAGAATTTGATCCCAGCCCTGGTTATATGCTATGTAAAATGTGATATCAATTGTCTTTTTATTCTTCTGTATGTGTCTGTATCTGATACTTTCTGTACCTCTGATACCATAGATATTTTGGTACACTTCTTTAAAATAAAGTTCATACAGTTATGCTAATGTTTAAAGCTAACTCATCACATTATCCAGAATATATCCATGCAAATTCTGAGAATATCATACTTTTAACATGTTAGATTGAGGAGCCATGGTGGTAGAGTAGTAACACTCTCGCCTCCCACCTCTGAGGCCAGGGTTCGGTTCCTGGCACGGCCTCAAGTGGGAAAGCTGGTAGTTGCTTGCCGTTGGTCGGCAGTTTACAGTACAGAACCCTGACGAACTGTATGTACTGGTTTCTTCTGCCCTTCCAACTACCCATCGTGATATGATCTGTACAGTGTTGAAAGCAATGTAAAACCCCAGATAAATAAATGTTAGATTGAACCCTATAAACCCCTCTTGGTATAAATGACTTCATCATGTCTGATGCTCACAATAGTAGAATAAATTATTATTAATTAAATTTCATTTTGGATATCACCTAGCTCTGCAGTCATTGGCTTATTTAAACAGGAGTGTGAAAAAAGTAGAAAAAAAAACAAGGTTCCATCTGAATAATAAAAAGTCAAAGGTGAAATTTTGTGTTTTACATCGATCATGTTCAACAACTAGGGTCATATTGGGACAGGATTTTAGCATTGTCACCTATGGGAGTCAAACCCACATAGAGGTGACAGCTTGTGATTAGATGCCAAACTTGCTAACCATCTGAATAATCAGTCTGCTCCCACCTCTAACAGTTTATGAATCATTGCATGTAAGAAATTAAAACAATATATATATGGGGTAACTTCTGTGACATTTTATCACAGGATTGACACATTACAACTGCTTTGTCTTATTAAAATTGTGGTTTATATTGCACTAAATCAAGTACTGATCTGAATGGACCAGATTTACTTTCAGCTGGTGTGCAACAATACCTGTGACATACTCTCTATCACTGAAACACATGTAAGGCCATATGGCAGTATACAGTCATGCATTCATTCATTTATAGAGAATATAGCTGAACTATGCATATCAATTCTCCTATGTTCTCTCGTATCGCAAGAATACAATAAACAATTTTCTATTAGCATGCAAGAACTTTCAGCAAATCACCATGCAGCTGCCATACATCTCATTTGAACACATACTTACCTCTGTGTCTTGGTTAAATCACCATGATAATATTATTGTCATCTATATGCAGAACCCCAGGTTCTTCCTCAACAAGATGGAAATTAAATCATAACCTTGACTGGCTTTCCTTTGAAATAACTCCCAACTACATATTTTGTGCTGATTTTAACTATGATTTTCATTCCAGGTATACACCAAATTCAAATCTATTCTGCGGTCATGCAACCTCATACATATCATGTGTCTTTTACACAAAACAAAGTCAAAAAGTGTTATGGTCTATCTGCACGAAGTGCATAGTCATCAGAGACACAAGTAGTGCACTAGAATTTATGAAACTCTGGTGACAAAAACAAATTCCAAGTCAGATACATCCCATACCTAGCCTAGAACTCAGTCACCCAGCAAAATACTAACATAGTCCATTGCTGCTTGACTTCAGTGATGAGAGACGGGTACTAACTATATATGCTGTTCCACAAATCATGCAAGTCTGGTGACAAAAATAAAAAAAGAAAGAAATCTCTATAGAGGCGCGAGCCTTGCTAAAGCTTACACTTTTAAATTAACATTAGACAAACACATTGAAAGGTTGATATTAGGTTTAAAAATGAAAACAGGCGTAAACATTTAGATTTAAAATGTTGATTTTGTAAATGTACATCAATGTTAGTATTTGCAATGTATATAAACGTTGAAGAATTAAAAAAAATTCAATGTTTATTAATGTTTCTTTGTACAAATATCATCAATGCAGCATAAGTTTAAAAATGTTTATTAATGTTTTCTTAAAGTACCCAATACTTAAACTTGAGTAAGTATGTTAAATAAGATACTTGTAAACATCTCATTCTGACAGATTAAGATTTGGTTTAAGAGTGACAACCATGCAGATCAGCAAATAGAATTAAGATGTTTATCAACGTTTTTAAACCTTAAGATTGGATTATTAATGTTAAACTTATAAATGTTAAAAACCAACAATTCTCATTTATAAATACAAATAACAACATAAAGAAGGGCTCTCAAAGCATGAGAATATTATTTTTTTGTCTAAACTTGAGAGAGAGTGGCTTAAAAATTGAGCGCTCATTCAATTCCTATTATTGGGTGTTATATGTTGAATAATTATTTTATAAGTTCCTTAAAATCCCCTATTATTGCTCACCGCCATCTTTGATGACACTTAAACATTTATAAACATTTATAAACATGAATTTAAATGAATATTGAAAATTTTTCTAATGTTCCTAAACATCAGTTCGATGTATGCAAGAAGCTACTAATGCTAATACTTCAACCATTGAAATGTGGGATAAGTTTAAGTTTACATTAAAATCAATATTTATTAAATTTCGTGGCTAATAATTTAAATCAATGATAATTAATGTAAATAAACATTTCAATGTTGATGTACATACATATTTGTATATTTATTTGGAAGGTATCAAATTAACCACTCTGGTTAGAAAACCTAATGATTTTGGTCTTGTGTTTTACATTTAATAGGAGTGTATCTTAAAATATGTAAATCAACACATCAACACCAGACATTTTGATTGACATTAGTTAATATATGCTATATAGTTAATATATAGGTTCATCAATGTCAGTAAATGTACATCAACATTAATAATGTAACGACTCTGAGCCAGATAACTAAATTTCAGTTCAAAAGTAGTTAGTTTGCGTTGTGTTCAAGTTGACAGGTCGCCAGATATCAGATTCGGATTGGCAAGATCACCAACCAAGTCGTTATTATTGACGCCTGTGCCAATAAACCCAGCCAATGATATTTCATAAGTTAAAAGTTGGAAAGAACAACTAATAATATAATCTTAAATGTGCATTTATTTTAAATAAACATGTATTTATATATACTGTGTAACAGAAATGTGATAACAATGGTATAATGCTGTTCAGTAAAATATCAGAACCACATGACAAACAAGTTACTGCAGCAGTTGAATGTCTATACAAGACTAATAAGAAACAAGAATAGCAATAATACTGCAGTCAGTAACTAATAGTGATGATAAAAACACTGCAGTCAATGATTTATAATGATAGCAATACTGCAGTCAAAATAATAATACTGCAATATTTACCTAACTATCACAAAATTACTGCAGTAACCAGTCAAAATGAAAATATCAGAAGCATAAAATAAAATAAATAAACTGCAGTTGAAATAATATTTACACCCGCAATATTACATGACCACAGCTTGAAATAATCCTATTATAAGTCAAGAATTACTCTCAGTTGTAAGAATTGTCAAAAACATGAGTATTTGTTTGTAAACAAATGGGAGGGAAACATCCCCATCTGTCAAAATTACAGAATATTAATAAACTACCAAACCAAATTTATTGAGAGTTTCCACAAACGTGTAATAAGATAAATGCAATCATTTAATGCAACCGGATCCGAAAATAAATCAATCAAACCTATGAAATGCCAGAAATTTATAAGACAATATGGCGGATTCATCTTCTAACAACCTTATTGTAGAATATAAGGACAAAATACTTTAAATATTAAAGCATTTGAAGCATTTGCCAGACAAATAATATATAAAATAAAGAAAACATGGATTCGCGATCTCTCGCGGTCATGGCAGTGCAATAAAATACTGTGGTCACCACACTACCCCCTTCTTACAATATGTTATGTCCTCATAACATCTACTTAAGTTATACTATGGTGACCATATGATACCATAATACCAAGAAGGTACCACAACTAAAATGAATATACAATCCAGTCACTGACATCAGCAACTTCAACAAAAGATAAAATTTACATGTGAACTACATAATATCACATTACTCACTTCAGTAAATGCAATCGCAGTAAAATTACATATCAAGTTACTTCACAACAAGTGCAAGTAGAAGTAAAATTACATATCAAGTTACTTACACAGCAACTCCAGATAAAAGTAAAATTACATATCAAGTTACTTACACAGCAACTCCAGATAAAAGTAAAATTACATATCAAGTTACTTACACAGCAACTCCAGATAAAAGTAAAATTACATATCAAGTCACTTCAATGACTCAAGTTACGTCCAGTACCCAAAATACTAATACTGGTAAAAATACAACAAAGTGGATATCAATGAAATTAAAATGTAAAATGTCCACTATATAACGCATTCCATTGTAAAATGTCCAATAAAACTGCATTTCAATGTAACATGTCCAGTATAGAGCATATACACATTTTAAAGTTCAAAACAGCAACAAAATACATCATAGAATACAGTTAAACACCATGGCAAATTCAAATTCGCTACCTATTAAATATGAAGCTCATATTACAACTAAAATGTAATATGAAACAACAAATGTATAAGTTGAATGAAATTCACTAAAAATGCAAATTGAAACCAATTCAAAAAACAATGCCAAATTAGTGTAAAATACACATAATTTCCCAATTTTGAATCTACTTCCCAAAATTTATTCTTCTAAATGAAATCCCTCACCCAAAACTAACTCTTCATATTTAAAAACATCTGTATCGTCACACACACTCTTCTTTTTGTCCACCTGTCCCTTTAACTTCCTCATCTCCACCTCCATCTTTCTCCTCTCTGATCTCTCGCCTCTCAATTCCTCTTGCAATGCCTTCTCCCTAAGTCTCTGCTCTTTAATCACCAGTCTCTTCAATTCATTCTTTGCCTCCTTCTCTCTCCTAGTCCACTCTCTAATATGCTCTCATGCTGTAAAGATATCTCTGATTAATTTATTCTTTCTATCCTGTTCCTTTAGTGATAAATTTGCCCCAGAGACCTTCTTAACGTCTGGTTCCGGGACTGCTGGAAGTATCATATCTACTTCTGGATCCGGCATATTCTCTATTTCCACTTTTACTGCAGCTGGGGCTACCTCCATCTTAGGCCCCACAAGTGTACCTGGTGCAATATAGTTTCTGTTCTCAACCACCTTCCTTTTCAGATTTTCACCCTGAGATAACTCTTTCGCCTGGAGGGAATTCAGATCATGCTTCCATCTATAGTGCCTTTCCAGATCATAGGACCTCTTGAAACTTTGGCACGATCATCACTTAAACAGTTCAATGGTACTAACATGGATCTCCTCCCAGTGTCGGACCAAGGCAAACTTCTGGGCAAAATCTAATTTCAGCTCTCTACAGTTCGGCACCAGAAAAATATATCTTCCCTTTTCTCTCCTCCATCCTGATCTCATTACTCTCTCTTGACTAGCCTGTTCTTCCACTACCTCCTCCTCAAACTCTCCCAAATCAAAAATGAATTCATCTACAGACATTTTCTCTCTGCAATAAAATGATAAAACAAACAACTTTATTGTTTTACCTCCTAATGAATTATGTTAACCCTGTGCCTACTTGTACGGACTTGTCCCGATAATCACCTTGTGATAACCAACTAGCTGGTGCATCACTGTGTGTATAGGTCTTGATATGGTCTATGTGGACAGTAATAGGCTGAGTAGTTTCTTCTTTTTGGATCTGATAATTAACATCTCCCAGCCTAGAAACAACCAAATAAGGCCCCTTCCACCCACGACCAAATTTGTCTTTATCATCCAGCGGATAAAATACCCAGACGCAATCACCATGCTTGAAGCTTTGTGTCTGAGTATTTAGGTCATATCCCCGTTTTTGTCTAACAGCACTCTTTTGTAAGTTTTCTCTAACCAACCTATAAGCATTTTGCATAGTGTTACGCACCCAATAGGACATGTAGGAGCCCCAACACTAGACTGTCTGTCCCCATACATGATATCAACAGGTAACCTTACTTCCCTACCAAACATCAAGAAATTTGGTGTGAAGTTAACACTCTCATGTAAAGTAGATCTGTAAGCTAAAAGTATGTATGGCAAATGATCATCCCAATCACTTCCAAAATCACTAACTACAGCTCTCAACATTTGTCTCAAAGTTCTGTTCATTCTTTCTACCAGCCCATCGGATTGTGGTCTATACCTAGAAGTTCTAGTCTTTTCTATGTCTAATAACCTACACATTTCCTTGAAAAGTATAGACTCATAGTTTCGACCTTGATCAGTGTGAATAACTAAGGGAACACCATACCTACACACCCATTGTGTTACTAGTGTATCTGCAACAGTCTGCGCTGTCTGATCTATCAGTGGATAAGCTTCAACAAACTTAGTAAAATAGTCTGCCACTACAAGAATATAGTTATTCCCATTCCTACTAGTGCTATAGGACCTACTATATCACAAGCAATTCTCTCAAGAGGAGCACCCACCAACTGTTGCTTAAGAGGAGCCCTCCTAGGATTATGACCTGCCTTATAACTTTCCCAGACCTTACAAGTTTGACACCATTGAGCTATATTCCGTTTGTAACCTGGCCAATAGAACCTTCTACATATACTACCCAAAGTTCTATGCAACCCAAAATGACCACTAGTTCTACTACTATACAAGAGCTCAAACATCTGCCTCATTAAGCTTTCAGGTACTATGTATTGTAAAACTGGATCCTCTTTAGAACTTTCTGGAACCCATTTCCTATGCAGAATTCCATCATGAACTTCTAATATTGACCATTGAACACAGTCTCTTATATTGACTACTACAAGCACTCATTTCTACCTTAAGTGGTTTCTCACTTCCCTCAGATTTCAGTTTTAGAAGCTTACTGATATCATTATCTTGGTGTTGTAATTGCCTCAACTCATCAGGTGACCATCTATCAGTCCAGTTACTCCTAAGGAAATCCTTATTCTTTGATTTTTTTTATTTGGGGTTTTACGTCGTTTTCAACACTGTACAGGTCATATCACGATGGGTAGTTGGAAGGGCAGAGGAAACCAGTACATATAGTTCGCTAGGGTTCTGTACTGTAAACTGCCGACCAACGGCAAGCAACTACCAGCTTTCCCACTTACGGCCATGACCGGGATGGAACCCCGGCCGCAGAGGTGGGAGGCGAGAGTGTTACCACTCTGCCACCGTGGCCCCCCTTATTCTTTGAAGTTGAACTCCTACAGAGAACACCATTTGCAGATTGGTAACTACAGCCTGCCTTACTTTGAGTAGAGTCATTATGCATTAGACCGGAGTCTAAGGAGCCACCCAACCCAGTCCCGGTCACCATGCTGGAATCCCCACTAAACTCATTAGTGCTAACAAGGGCCTATTCCCTTGGGTTTCCTGGTTTCCCTTACCCTGACTACGTGTAACCACACAAACACATTCAGACACTTTCAGAGCACATTCTTCACAGTCTTCCCGTTTACACTTTTTAGGAGGCATCCTAGACAAGCCATTGGCATTACTGTGTAATGTCCCTTTTCTGTGCTGAACCTCATAATCATATGTACTAAGAACTGAAAGCCACCTAGTCAACATGCCCTCAGGTTCCTTAAAGTTCACCTAAGTGATGCATGATCAGTTCTCAATATAAAATGTCTACCCCAAAGATAATGGTGAAACTGTCTCATAAAAACTACAGCTGCTAACAATTCCCTCATTGTAGTACAATAGTTTCTTTGTGTTTTACTCAATGTTTTACTTCCATAAGCAATAACATGCTTGGTACTTGCTTCATCCACCTGACTTAAAATGGCACCAACCCCAAAAAGACATCAGTTGCATCAGTGAGACTGGACTTGAAACTAACCTTTCCTTAAGCTTATCAAAAGCATCTTGGCATTGACTACTCCACTGAAATTTCACACCTTTCTTCGTCAACTCATGCAGAGGAGCGGCAATGTGAGAGAATCCTAAGCCAAATGACCTGTAATAACTTGCGAAACCTAAAAATGAACGTACTTCCTTAACACATGTAGGTGCTGGCCACTCTGTAACTGCCTCAAGTTTTTTAGGATCACAACTTATTCCTTCCTCTGAAACTACATGCCCTAGAAACTCCACCGATTCTTGAAAGAACTTACACTTGAAAACCCTCAACGTAAGATTGGCCTGTCAAAATCTTCCAAAGATTTCCTGTAAGTTTTGGTATGTTTTTGGGAAATCACTTCCAAAACAGATCACATCGTCAAGATAATGAACCCATGTTTCCCGCTGCAGACCTCTTATAACTTTCTCAATCAAGTTTTCAAAAGTCCTAGGAGCCCCTGTTAAACCAAATGGCATAACGGTATACTGCATTACACCGGAGTCTAAGTCTAAGTCTTCTATAGTGTAGAATGCTGTTTTACACTTATCTTCCTTTTTCATTGGTATTTGATAATAACCACTAGTCAAATCCATGGTACAAAAGTACTTGGCTCCGTCTAAAGAAGCAAGATAATCTTTAGTGTTAGGTAAAACTACAGCTGATTTTCTAGAAATGTTATTAATAGCCCTAAAATCTGTGCAGATTCTCAGACTACCATCTTTCTTGGTAACAATTACCAAAGGTGCAGCCCATGGACTATCACTTGGTTCAATCAACCCTTGTTTTTCTAACTTATCCAGTTCTTTTTCAACAGCTTCCCTTTGTGCAATAAGCAAACTCCTCTTTGCTTTATAGGTAAATGATTACCTGTGTCAATGCTGTGTTCAGTCAAATTTGTTAGTCCAAGTTTGCCATCAGGACTAGTGCTGTAACGAGTTGACCGAAACTCAAGTCGTAACTCGGCATGCGATATTTGGGGATCACATCAATTTACGCAATTTTAACTCAAGTTTTTAAGAAGTAAATAATGATATACTAATCTTGTCACAAACTAGCACTTTTGCAATTTATCTAACCATAGAGACATAAAAATCAATGAGCAATGGTCATTTTTTTTATTTCCCTTATTTACGTGGCTGTTCCATAAAGTGCTTGTACATATCTTCACAATTTAACCGGCAACAAAATATATTTCCTTGCAATAAAATGGTACTAACAGTGGATCCCTTGATGACAATATTTGGACGTTGTTATTTTATTTATAATTGTGTCATTTACTCGAGTTCAACTCGCATCAAACAGGCGATCCTCGATCCACAGAAATCGCTACTGATAACAGCCCTAATCAGGACCCACAAAAATATCCTGATATTCATTAAGCAAACTCTCAAATCTCAAGACTTCACTTTCCTTTAGTTTTTCAGAAACTGATTCAATCAAAGGTTTCAAATGTTCAGGCAGTTCACCCTTGTTTTCAAAATAATCTAAGTCAACATTTGCCAAAACACCACTCTGAAGATTATCAGTTTTAAACTTCTTAAGTGATGTCATAGGTTGTAAAGGTACTAGTTTTGACCCTTTGTTCATAAACAACTGATCATCTGTGAAATTAGCCACCCTAACTGGAATGTCAGACACCCGAGTGTTGACAACACCCTTTGCAATTAACAGACCAGTCTGTGTAGTCACAGATTTAATTGGTTCCACAAATCCAATCTCACAGTTAGTATTCCAATAACCTTGGTCAAAAGTTCCTTGCACAATCATCTCATGATTTGGTGGCACACAGAATTCTTTAGCCACATTAATGTAGGTACATTTGGCACCATTTTTCTGTTCTAGCCTTACTTTATGACCTTCTATTCTCATGAAGCCCTGCCCCATGTTCAAAATACAGTTGTACATTGTCATAAAATCAAGACCAAGAATTGTAGTTTTGTCACCCAGGTCAACAACCTTCACCAAAGTTTCAAACGACCTATTTTCAATGGTTATGTTTACCACAGTTTGTCCATAAACCTTAAGTAAGTTACCACTGGCACTTCTCAAGCTTAAGTTTACATCCTCAAGTGGCTTACTATTCTGTGACTCAATGTCCTTATAGAAGCCTATATCAAGAATAGTATAAGTAGAATCTGTGTCTACTAGAAACTCAATATCAATTCCCTCAACTTGACCATGAATATGCCAACAAGAATTCTACAACACCCTCACTTGGCCTTATATTCTGACTAGCTGAGAATTTGGCCCCATCCCCAGCCAATTCTAGTTTAACTTTGTTTTTGATTCTCCCATTCTAGAAGAACCTGGACCTGACTTTACTAGTGGACAATATTTCTGATAATGACCATATCCCTTACACTTGAAATACTGGACATTACTCAAGTTCGGTTTGTCACTAGTTTTCTGATTTGATTTCCCTGACCTTTGACCTTGGCCTTTACCTGAATCTGGAGAAGACCTTTGCACCACTTTCTTGATTGATTGTAGTTCTTTTGTGAGGTTTCGCACCATCGAACAAATGTCTTTCAATACTTGGTTTTCAGCCTTCCCTTGGTCATCAGCAACTTCCACTCTGTGACATTTCCCTGGTTTTGACCTATACTTGCTATCCCCACTTTCAAAACTTTCATACTCAAGAGCCAAAGCAATAGCTTCATTCAAATTCTTTGGATGCCCAAACTGAACATGTCTTTTAAGCTCATGATTATTCAATCCAATCACAAACTGATCCAAAACCCATTGCTCCTGACAATCATTAGGTATACTGGGAAACGCCTTACTAGCTAAACGTCTAAGAGCATAACCAAACTGCATCACTGACTCTTGTGATTGACGGACATGGTTACGGAACTCTAATCTACAGCTAGTCTCCCTTTCTACTGGACTAAATCTCCTTGTTAATTCTTTAACGAGAGAGTCAAAATCCTCAACAGCTCCATAGAAAGATAGATCACCCAGCACCCTCTGAGCCTGACCCCTCAAACTCATAGCTAACTGCATGTCTTTTTCTCTGTAACTCCAGTTATTCCAGTAAGAAACAGTTTCAAAATGTTTCAGATAACCAGTCCAATCGATTTTCTCTCCATCAAACTTATCAGGATCATACTGTTTTCTCCTATTTGGTCTCTCAGTCATCTTATTCCTATAGCCAACCCTCTCAGGAAGATAATCATTACCCCTGGGCATTTGGTAATAATCATTTCCATAGTTAGGCGATTCACCCAACTCAACCCTGTCAACTTTGGTTTCAACAGTACCACCCGATTTTGCCTTTTTAGCCACTCTTGGTCTATCAGGAACCCATTCTTTAGCCTCAGGTCGCAACCTCCTATCAACGTTGCCAGCCCCATTGGTAATAATTTTCCTATCCCTGTTACCTTGGTAAGGAGTGGAGTGTTTGGGTGTGATAACAGGACTAAATTCATCGGAAGTATCATAATACTTATCATTAGAATCATCCCCTTTACCCATTGTAAACTTCTCAGCCATATTACTACCAGGGTAACCTTTCTGGTGCTCACTAAGTACAGCTGGTGCTGATTTATTCAAACCACCTTTGGCATATCTATCTGGAACTTTACTGAACTGTAATTCATCATCAAGACCAGATACAATCAATTGAGTAACAGTTTTTCTCTTTGGCCACTTTGGCATCCAGTCAGACATGACCTGGACCCATCTTTTGGATTTTCTACTTGTCATACTTAAAACTACCTCAAGCAACAAAATAGTTCAAGCTATATTCAAAAGACCAGCTCAATTTCGAAGAATGACCAACGAAATATTACGACGCCAGATTCACACAAGTGTTCACCTCAGTTATTTAGAAATAACTTTTGTGTTGTCACTTTTGTGCAAATATGTGAGTAGTTTCAGTTGTGTGTGTGTGTGTGTGTGTACCACAATCAACTACTGTTTTATACCACCAAGTATCAACCTTGCGTAAGTTAAATACTCATGTTAACAGCAGCCATTCATACAATTACTGTCTCATATCACCCTGATATTCACCTCAGGCAATAAAACCCTTTTTGGCTATTTGAATATCACGTGTTAACAGTAATACATTCACCTAACAAACATACAATTTAATTTGTTGTGCAGAGTTTTGTATTGTGTCACTCATTCATACACATTTATAACATCATTGATTTTTATCACCAGGTAAAAATCACCAAAAGTGTCAATGCCCATGTTAGCAATGATGCGAAAGCACATGCACACTATTCACTGCAGTCACCTGATCACCAAAGTGTAAATATGTCACAGTGAATATACAAACATTCAATCACTGTTTATCATCAAGGCAGTACACCAGCGTGTTGTTGCCATATGTTAACAGCAATTCACATGCATAAAACAAAACAATCACACCAATTTATTACTTGTTCAACAAAATTTTCAAAATAAAAATGCCAATCCTGGTCACGGCACCAAAAATTCTGTAACGACCCTGAGCCAGATAACTAAATTTCAGTTCAAAATTAGTTAGTTCACGTTGTGTTCAAGTTGGCAGGTCGCCAGATATCAGATTCGGATTGGCAAGATCACCAACCAAGTTGTTATTATTGACGCCTGGGCCAATAAACCCAACCAATGATATTTCGTAAGTTAAAAGTTGGAAAGAACAAGTAATAATATAATCTTAAATGTGCATTCATTTTAAATAAACATGAATTTGTATATACTGTGTAACAGAAATGTGATAACAATGGTATAATGCTGTTCAGTAAAATATCAGAACCACATGACAGCAGTTACAGTTAACAAGTTACTGCAGCAGTTGAATGTCTATACAAGACTAATAAGAAACAAGAATAGCAATAATACTGCAGTCAGTAGCTAATAGTGATGATAAAAACACTGTAGTCAATGAATAATAATGATAACAATACTGCAGTCAAAGTAATCCGTCAAAATAATAACACTGCAATATTTAGTCAAACTATCACAAAAATACTGCAGTAACCAGTGAAAATGAAAATATCAGAAGCATGAAATAAAATAAATAAACTGCAGTTGAAATAATATTTACACCCGCAATATCACATGACCACAGCTTGAAATAATCCTATTATAAGTCAAGAATTACTCTCAGTTGTAAGAACTGTCAAAAACATGAGTATTTGTTTGTAAACAAATGGGAGGGAAACACCCCCATCTGTCAAAATGACAGAATATTAATAAACTACCAAACCAAATTTATTGAGAGTTTCCACAAACTTGTAATAAGATAAAAGCAATCATTTAATGCAACCGGATCTGAAAATAAATAAATAAAACCAAATAAAATCGAATAAGTATCAGTAAAAGTTAGAACCAATGAGTGTACCTTTCTGTTAGAGTGGCTCAGTGCACTGAAGAACGATTCAATTTCCGTCCCTTATATAGAGAGAATTCGTTGCAGATTCGGAACGCCCACCGCATAAAATATCTCCCACAATGCATCACTTGGCCTCCGAAACTTCCCGACACCGCTTCCGAATCACTTCCAACCAATATAAACTCCGGCCGGTGTACACACACGAAGTGATGACGTCACAAGCAATGGCAGATCACTCTCGATATGAAATGCAAGAAATTAAGAAGACAATATGGCGGATTCGTCTTCTAACAACCTTATTGTAGAATATAAGGACAAAATACTTTAAATATTAAAGCATTTGAAGCATTTGCGATCTGTCGCGGTCATGGCAGTGCAATAAAATACCGAGGTCACCACAATAAATGTATTTAAACAGTCAAATACATTAATAAATGTATTTGTAATGTTGCTTTACATTTCAATTTTATATTACTATCTTTAAGGCAATTAATGGCAGTATCTGAAAAATTAATTTTATTTAAACAAATATTTTGACAGTATTAATCACAAAGTGAAAGTAGTGGGCCCAACCTTCAAATCATACATTAATAAAAAGTTATTCAAAAACTTGTAAGTTAATCCTTTTCTAAGTCAACGTTTCATATGTTTATAAATGTTTATGAACATACCTATTCTATGGTTGATATTTGGTTTAAAAATGAAAACAGGCATAAACATTTAGATTCAATACGTTTATCAACATTTCTTTTGCAAACATATATCAATATTTATAAATGTTACTGGTTAAGATACAATGTTTATTGGGGTTTATAATATAAACCTTTTTGTATGTTGATAAATTAAAATTTGTATGAATGCACCCAGTTAAAATTTTACACATTTTGAATAATTAATATATTTGTTTATTTGGGGTTTAACGACGCTTTCAACACTGTACAGGTCATATCACGACGGGTAGTTGGAAGGGCAGAGGAAACCAGTACATAGAGTTCGCTAGGGTTGTGTACTGTAAACTGCCGACCAACGGCAAGCAACTACCAGCTTTCCCACTTGAGCCTGTGCGGGGATCGAACCCCGGCCTCAGAGGTGGGAGGCGAGGAATAATTAATATAGTTATGCATCTTGAATTGCCACAATCAATCACATTTTTTAAAATTCCTAGCTGTATACTTGTTGTGAAAACAGTTGTGATCATAAGGTTGATTAATGCTTGTTGCTGTAAATCTATATCATTTTATGTACATGAACATTTAAATTGCTCAATGAATGTTTATTATTGCTTGCATAATTTTATATGATTTTGACAGTCCATAAGACATTACAATCTTCTTCTTCCAATTAAGTAAAGCAAGCAAAACAAAAGCAATTACATGACAGTATCTATGGGCTAATAATATTAAAGGTAGATGCTTATTCTTTTAAGCTCAGAGATGCTGAGGTGTTTAATATAACTATTTCTGAATTATAATGTTTTTTAAGAAATCTGTATATTTTCACTATTTTTTTAGCTAAACTATGTGTAAAGAATATATATATTTTAAATAGTGAAATCAATGTTTTTTTTTCTTATCACAAGATTTCAAAAACATTTCTTTATGTTTTTAAAGATTTGATAATAGTCCAGTAAACATTTTTAAACATTGATAGATGAAAGGTAAATGTTTACAGATTCTTCAACCTTTCACAGTTTGCCCAAATTCAGCCAGTTTGGTTGTTTTACAGCTGTAAAATGTTGATATTTCATCAATAAACAATGTCAATGTTTATAAAAGTTTATAAACATATGCAGTGCTCACTGGGTTGTCCCCACCAATTATTGCAGTTTAAATTCTTGTCTTACTTGTTAATCCATGTGTTGATATTCTCACTCCATCCGTTTCTGAATTTACTAGCTGTTTTTAATACAATAGATAATTGGTAGACTTTCAAGTATTTCTTTAGAATAAGTTACTTACAAATTATTTAGCTCTCATTTCAAACAGTGATATTATACAATCTCGTCTTTGGTTTAATGCACCTTCACACAAACATTATCTGTTACCCCATTTGGCCTGAAAAAGGATTTTTATTTGTTGGTGGTCTACCACTTTGAAATGGATAAATACTGAAACTAGCAGATATTGAAAGACTTTTTAAAATTACTATCAACACATTTTACTATCATAGAATTAAATTAGTTCTTAAAAACTTGACAAAATCAATAAAAAGATTGTTCCTTTACCAGCACTCAACATTTTTAGCCATTTTGCTTGAAGTGTATCAGCAGAAAAAGTGGACATATTCCAACATTATTCCTCTGGGTAGAATTAAATGGGGAACTTGTTACGCAAATAAGAAAATAAACACATGTGGAAAGTTATATTTAAAGCATATCAACTTCGGATAATTCTATAAAATGATTATTAGATTTTATTGGATATATTTTACCAACAAGGGATTATCTGTATAAGATAGAGCTAACCGCTAATAATTTGTGCGTAATCTGAAATCCAGAAAAATTATATATTGGTTTTGCAAGTGTGAGAAAGTAATAGAGCTGTGCTGTAACATTAAACAGTGGATAATTATGAAAACTGGAATAAATTTTAACTTTTCAAAATAAATTAAATTACTAGGATTTTATGAAATCTGCCATTAATACTGGCCCTTAAATCTTGTTATATTGTCAACAAAATCTATATTTTAAGTTGTGCATGTAAAGAACTCAGACTAAATATATTGAATTTTCAAAATGAGGTATCAAGAATATTTTCAGTGCGAAAAATGCTTTTTGATATTAAATCAAATAAAATTATGTTCAATAAAAATAGGAGTTATAGAAAAACCTATTTGTGAAAGAGGATACTGTTATATAAATTGAAATTTTCAATGTACTTATCGTAATCAATGTTTATGTTAACTTTATAATTTGAACATTAAAAAAATGTTGATCACCTATATTTTAGTGTTCTGTGAGTTGTGAAATTTCCAGAGTCCTATAAGTAATATTAACTTGGTTCTTGCCAAGCTTGTAATTTTTCGTTTTGGCCAGGTCACAAGATTAAGCCAGGCAGAAAAGTCTTTCGGTGTACAGGCGTGAGCCACAAAGCCATCAGTCGGGCACTGACATCAGAGCTTGAAAGTAATCAGGAACACAAGTAGTGCACTCTGGAAGGCAGATTCCTTGCCACAAGTGCTGATTCCATGAAAGTCTGGTGACAAAAAATGATAAAAGTGAAAAAGTGATATTCGAGAAGCACAAGCCTCCCTAGAGCTCATGCTTAAAAAGCCCTTTGTCATAAATATGTGCTTCTGCTCGTTTTTTTCCCAAAGACATGTAAGATATCTCCATAAAATTTGAAATGTATATAAACCACATTAATACCTAGACACGAGTGAGTATTCAAATCAGTGTATTGGGCCATAATTTGGTGGGATGTATGTAATCCCTTTTCAATTATAGAAACTTTCTGTATTTCAATTTTCTTTTACCCCATAAGTGAGAAAACCCATACACATTTCTCCTGTGCTTATTTGCATTATGTCAAACAACTGCTTTGTGCACAAATTAAACTAATAAGAATGTACCTTGTAACATTACTGTTCTTACAAATCTGAAGGACACAAGTGTGTATTCATTTATCACTAAAAATTTTTAAAAAATCCAAAATTATACATACATGTTCATTTGTTTATTTCTAATCGCAATATTTTATAATATATATCATCTCTGTATACAAACAAATTAAATGTACAGAGAAAAAAATAAACATGTTTTATACTTACTATTTTAGAATACACAGTAAACCATTTGAATAATTTGACAAAGAATAAAATTTATCATTGTGAAAAGGTTGAAAATATAAAAATGCAAACCCTTTCATAATTTTAGTTCAAATTATTCATAACATTGTTCTTCCACTCTGTCAAACCTGATATATTTTTACCAATTTTATAAACCTTCAGACAGCTGGTGTGTGTTTCTTTTTTCCTGAGTAAGCATATCTTGTTCTGATGTATAAATCAAAACAATATTTTGTCTTAATGTTGTAATTTTGTTTTGGATCAATGCCTATTTTACCAAATTTTTGAAGAATCATTCCTGTATGACCATAATCTTTTCCTGATTCTGATGAAAGTCAAAATTGTTTCTTTTTATTCTTGTTTCTTCTCATAAGTAGCAAGTCTGTAATATTAAATTTACCATTGATAAATATTACCAGGTTATTGTTTATGCTCACTACTTTTGTTTTGCTTCATTAAATATTCAAGTACTTGTACAGTGTTGCGAGTGATGTAAAACCTCAAATAAATAAAATAAAAAAATTTTTTTTTTACTTATTTGTAATACTGACATGGATAGATGCTGCACAATATCTCACGTTCTTAGTCTCTAGTGGACGGTCTTTCCAAACCCCAAAATTCTTCATTTTCCACCTGTGCAGGAATTTGTCAGACTCACAACTGAGTCTCAAGAAATGCTAACTCAAAGCCTTCAGAGTCATCAAGGGCTGGTTTCACAAAGCCTCCTTTGGAAAGGACCTCCTTTAGTAAAGGAAGGTCATTTTTTTCCTTTGGGAAAGTCACTAAAAATCTGTTTCACAAAGTCTTCTTTAACTCTCCTTACCCACGGTGTTCCTTAAAACTTAAGGACGGAGGTTGTTCCCTCCTGTTGTTGAAAATATGGGTAAAACTAATGATTTCAGCCGATATTGTTATCAAAAGTTCTGGTAGCTAGCATACAGCTAAAACAAATGTTTATGCTTATAAAAATAATCTTTGACCACTTGAACTTACTTAGAAACTACAGCTGCAACAAACTAAATCCCTGAAAATTTTAAGATGTCAATAAAAAATTAATATAACCTATAAATATCACACTCAGCATACTGACACATTACACAAAATACTTAAAATTAAAGTTGTAGCTGGTAATCCCCATGAAATACTTACATTAAAATGTGCTTAATTTAAGTTTATACTTATTGTTAATGACACTTTGCCATCACTGTTTTAAAAAGTAGGTTGTAGTTGTGACAGTTGCCACATTCTTGCCTGTATCTGAAGATGTTCTTTGAATGACAATTGTTACCTTTTCATATTTTGTGTCATTGACACATTTATAATTGCGAACAGCCAAAGATCTATAGATACAGCTCTGTAGATACAGCTGCAAGATGAGCACCAATGATTTTAAGGTAGCTGGTGGGTATTTTGCTTTATCTACATGTCGAACCTCTTATAAAATGACAAATAATGTAGTTCAATTCATCTACAGTCATATCCTCAAGTTTTACCAGAATGGGACTTATACTCAAGCCAGGGTTGTCGAGAGCTTTGCTGTTGCAATTGGCCAACCAGTCATTGGAGATTTAACCCATTTTCTTTTCTTTTCTGTGTAGTCAGCATATATCTAAAAATATTTTACAATATGCATTCATATTTAAATGCTTCACTGTAAATTTACTATATTTCTATAATTTAATGACATAGTATTAAAACTCCATTTAAGATGTTTGTAAACTATTCCATGCTCTATAGTCAACATGTAATGTCTTTTGAACCTAAATATCATATTTTACATAAAATTGTTTCTGTCATGTTCAAAATTTTAAATAATCTTGGGTGATACAAAGATTAATGTGATACAATGCGTCATCAGTATTCATCCACAGAATAATTAGCAGACTTGGTAGCCATAGTGCCACAAGGATCAATATTTTATACAAAATATCATAGCCCGCAATGTGTTTGTTAAAAGTTCTATGACATAAAAATCTTTACAGTACGAAATTTAATTCCCTTTTGACAGCTTTTCTGCTTGTTCTTCATTAACTTGGCTTTTGAACCGGTATTCTGGCATTTCCAGTTTTTTTATGAAAGTATTACTTTCAAAATATTTTCATTCTATTTTAGTTGCTTGCAGAAGCCCATAATTACTAATACCTGAAAACTTGTATTATCCACTTGCAGTTCTTGGTTTGTTATAGATGTGTGATCAGTTTCAGCAATTAAATTGGACTTTTTCAGGTTTTCTAAGAAAAGAACTGCATCAATAGATGAGTCGGTGTCACATGACAAAAACATATCTGAAGAAAATTTGTCTTATGTGATAAACAGACTACCATGACTATGGTCATTATCCATGGCTGATATACTTTTTTGTCTGTATGCATTCTGCAAATGCTTCTAAAGAACTGTCCAATATCTGATGACCACTAACTTTCCAGTACTCAAAAAACCTCTCCAATACTCAATGAACAGTACTCAGTATAATGGCTTCTATGGACGACAAAAATAATTTTAGGGACAGACATTTCCTTTGTTAAGAGGGTGTTATTTTAATGTTACATGGGATTTACAACAGACAAACTCCTCGGAACTCTGAAATACCAGAAAATATTGAAGAACTCCGCCCCAGCAGGCCTTGTTCTCCAATATTTTTTGATAATGTGGAGTTCCTTGGAGTTTACCTATATTAGTAAATCCTCCCCATTGACAAAATTATTTTAACTAACAATCCGTAGGATTACAGATTTTGGGCCTGATTACAGCAATGTTTTAAAAATGAAAAGATACAACATATTTTGGTTAGATGTCTTTGCTGTAAGATGAATTAAATGTTACAATCAGTAATCAAATGTGGAAGCGTATATTCAAAATTTGTCACTGGTAAATTAGGGACAATACATATAAATGGTTTCAGTTAAGAATTTTGTGAAGAATATTGGGAACAATGTCATATTTATCAAAAGTAAACCTCAGTGTAGATACTACATGCATTAGTTGCAGAAATGAAATGGGAAATATTATTCACATGCTTGTTATTTGTTCAAGGATAAAAGAGTTTTTGAACCTAGTTCTAGAATATATAAAAAGTATAATTATTCCCCATAATTCATTATCAGTTACACCTTTTAATATCATATTTGGTTAAAATTTAGCAGAAATCAACAAGCAGCCCATCAATACAATCCTTGCTAAATATATATATATATATATATATATATATATATGTTTCAGTCTTCAAATAGACATCAAAACCTTACTCTAAATCAATTATCAATTATATCAAATAGACTTAGAACAAAAATTATTAAGCCAGTTATGTCATAAAGAAATTTATTTTAATCATATTTGACAACAGTGGAGACCGCTTATTGGTCATTTGATTTAGTTTGATATTATGTATAGTTACTATGTTTTTGCTTTTGTTTCTGTCACACAGAAGACCATGTGAAATTATGCAAAACAAAGCAAAACAGTTGATTTCTTTTTAAAAGTATATTAAATAACAAAAATGTTGATCTTACTGTGTTTGCATTACAAATGCACTTATAAAGTAAATCTAAACGAGAGTTCTCTACCCTAACTCCTCACAAATTTTCTTGGCACTGATGTGAAAAAAGGGGTGAATAATGTATATTGAAGGGGATAAAATAAAAAGAAGCAAACAGACAAATAAAGGACAAACTAGACTTTATACCAGTCACCTTCGGGTTTTGCCTACTCTGACCTTCAATTGTGATGCATGCTGTATTATTTGGGCCATGTACCAGTCGTGAATAGTTAAAGAAATGCAGCATAAATTTGTCCTGCATTGCAAAACATGGATCATGATTTATTTTGAATAATTTACACAATTATTTATATCAATTTTGCATGCATTCAAAATATTTTTACAATATATTATAGCAAATATATATTGCCAATTAAACATAATAATATTTGGTATGATAATATTCTTTAAAAGCAAAAATATATTTCCAGGTGATAAAAAGAAATTTACAGCCGTTAAACTGATGCACATTTTTATTCAATACAAGTTATTTAATTTATGTGATATCATTATATATTGGGGGCCATGGTGGCAGAGTGGTAACACTCTCGCCTCCCACCTCTGAGGTTGGGGTTCTATTCCCGGCATAGCCTCAAGTGGGAAAGCTGGTAGCTGCTTGCAGTTTACAGTACAGAACCCTAACAAACTGTATGTACTGGTTTCCTCTGCCCTTCCAACTACCCATCGTGATATGACCTGTACAGTGTTGAAAGCGATGTAAAACCCAAAATGAATAAAATCATTATATATTGAAAAGGGATATAAGGTCAAAGGGTGCACCAAATCAGTTGACCAGAAATACATTATACTTAATTTTATTCTCTACTATTGCTCAGTGTAACTACCAACACTAATTGTCCAAAATGGTGTCCGATACCTGACCCTTTATTGTAGAGAAAAGTAGTCAGGTAGCCAGACAAATTTAATACCTCCTTGTATGAGGTAACAAATTCTGGTTTGCAACTCGTCTCCAGTTTATTTATCCTTCAGTATACAGATAATGTCATTGTCAGAGGAATTATTCAGTTCCTCCTTTCCACTCTTAACTCTATAAGCCAGCTAGTCAACCACATTTGGCAATAGCTTTGTCTTCGATGCTTGTTGGATTTGGAATAAACTTCCTGACAAAGTAACGAGTGCAACATCTATTGCCTCCCACAGGAAAAAAACTCAAAATTTACCTTTTTGCAAACGCCTTTCCGCCATTAGCTATCTCATTACCCTTGTGTCCTTTCTGGTATGACCCGGCTCTGTCAATGGACACTAATGAAGTTATGGTTTGTTTATGGTTAGCTGTGCCTCGAAATCCATGTTAGATTAGATTAGCAGACTGAAAGTTCTGTTCCATATTTATACATTTGCCCCGTGTGTCCCAATATTGCGATCCAATGATGAGGGTTGTGCAACCTATCTACTCGTCTATTAAGGTTGGAAGCAACATTACAGTGATCATAGGTTTCCGTTACAGTTCCGTTTGCTTTTATCAAACGTGTTTGAAACCCTGTGTTAGTGAACTTTTCTCTCCTGAGTACTACTGTCATCATAATACTTATAACTGATTTACAACCTCTCTTTTAGTGATCTTTTCAGTCATTTAACCTATCTTGTTAACTCTTTTTATGACACAGCAACAATTTTTTTAAATGGTGCTAAGTGATAATGTCCCACAAGAAGATAATACGAGACTGGTGATTAAACTTCTTTTCTTTCCAAGAAATGATCATGACTTGGTATTCAGACTGATTGTCTTGAATCCTGGGTTTGTGCAGAAGGTTGTAAGACTTTGTCATCAGACTTATCAGTGTCATGTGATGGACAAAGTTATTATTAAACTACACAGTGGGATTCAAAGTTAATTTATCCTGCGTTAGTTTACTAGATATTGTTAGCATAACCTATAGGGGTTATGCAGCTCAAGTCTGAAAGTTGTTTGGCTCTACCTTAATGTCAACTTTGTATCAGTAAATAGAGCCAGGTTGGGTCCCATGTGATGGCATTTGGCGGGAATATTGTTTACACTTGGGAGTTTGAAGTGAATGGACGTGTATTGGCAAATATTAATGAAGTCAACCTTTTTTTTAGTTTTTTAGCAGTTTTAGTAACAAATACATCCACAGTATAAACGTACACACATACGGTACAACTATCTATGGAACAATTTTGTAATAAATGTGACTTGTTACATGAAAGACCAGTGGGGAGACGGTGTGTGAAAGTGAGTATGGCCACTAACATAACATCCAGTCAAGCTAATGCCGCGGCATCCGCAGTTCTCTTCAGTAGTACTACAGAAGGGCCTCTCAGTCCTATCTCTTCTGGCCAACCAGGGACTTCTCACATTGTAAATGGGCTGGAAGTTCAACCTTCAACTAGTACACAAGAGTCACAGGTGAGACCATCTAGAACTGAAGAACTTATTTTGACCGAACTTCAGAAATTGTCCACCCGTATGTCCAACATGGAACAAGAGTTACATGCAGACACCATAACCTCCACCCCCAGGAAAAGGCGAAAATCCAAGGCTAGGAACAGAAGGGGGGAGGATTCAGTGGTAAGGACAACCATGAACCTAACAGATACCCAAACCACGTTCAATGACACTGCTACCTCTGCCTTACATCACAGCCGGGTCTCAATACCGGTACATACCCAACATAGCACTAGTACCACCTCCGTAACCACAACCAGTCTATTCAGTCAAAGAAATCCCATAGCAATTCAGCAGAGCAGGGTTCCACTCACAAGTGCCCAGACCCAAGTGGTGTTTTCAACATGTCAATCCCTACATCCGGGGCAGCACCTACCAATGGTCACGACTAATATTATGGCAATGGGGTCAGGATCTTCCACTGGTGTTCAGACTAGCATATGTAGCCAGCAAAGTAGTGCTATGCTTAACAGTAACTGTCAATCAGCACCTATGGTAACTCAGAGTACACAAGGGCACAGGGTACCTACTGAAGGTACTTCTATGGGAACTGAGTGCACGTTAGGGTCACAGACTGTAAACAACATCCCATTACAGAACACAATACCACAATGCAATGTCAATTATATTGCTTCAGGTGTCAATGCAGGCTTGTCAACACTGAGGGGGCCGTCCCATGGTCAGGAACAGATACACCAGCACCAATGGGGCATCCCTGGGGGCTTACCCACGAGTCAGCAGACGCAAGAACTCAACATCATTCCCAGTATTCAGGCTCTTAAGAGTACAGCAGTGACTCAGGAACTAGTACAGAAGAGACTACAAGAGCTACAACAGCAAGTTATACCTCGGGACACAGGTAAAATGACAAACTTTTCTGCAAATAATCAAGTGAGTTTTGTTAACAACAACTCAAAGAAAGCCAAGAAAGAGAAAGTTGAAGTAGTATGGCCTCAAGATTGTGCCTTTGTGGGCCACTTGAGAGCACATGTCATGTACGAGCAACTTACCCAGTCACAGTTTGTGTTAGGTTTCCTGAGGTCAGTGCAGGAGGAAGTGAACCCCTACATTAGATGTAATATGATAGAGTATTTAACTGAGTTATTTCAAAATGTGTGTGACTTCGGGTGGCCAGCCGCCAAGAGTGCACATCTAGTTGTCATGACAAAGATGGAGGATGGGCTGGTCACCTGGGCAGATCTTAAAAAGGTGAACAAGATCAGGAAGACCTACGTTCGAGCCTCAGGTAGTAGCAATAATTTCACTGGTGAGGCATACAATCAAGTGTCAAAGAAGGGAGGTAGGAAGACAAGCACCATGCCTCATAAAGAGTTTCAAGAAGGAAAATGTACCAAACAGCAAGATCACGAGGTTGGTTTGATAACACACAAACATATATGTGCATATTGCCTGTATACACTCAACAGAATGTACAACCATGCTGAAAACGTATGTAACAATAAAAGACGGTCAAAAAATGGGCAGCAAACACACCAACAACAGTAGGAATTCATCAGGTGGTTAAAGTGTCAGTGGGTGTGCCTGGTGTTGACAGTTTAGACAGGACAGATTCCACCAGCAAAATTCATCTGGAGAATGCTATGGTCAGTCACAGTTCAGCTTTGCAGTTTCCTGAGCATGTAACAGCTTACCTTCAAGATGAATTGGATCATCATGCCATGTATGGTCCTTTTGACAGTAAACCTTTTGGTGAATTTACTCACGTATTGCCTTTTATAACTCGACATAAACCTGATAGTAATAAAAGAAGGGTCATTATAGATCTGTCTTGGCCGGACAAGGCAAGTGTCAATCACTTCACCAGTAGCAATTGCTACCTGGGTACAGCATTCAAACTTCATTACCCTTCCATCGATACCTACACTGATAGACTCAGGAAGTTAGGTAGGGGTGCTTTGATGCACAAAATCGACTTATCTCGAGCTTTTCGCCAACTCAGAGTTGATCCCTGCGACTTCCCCCTTCTATGCCTTGAATGGCAAGATCACTATTCTGTAGACGCAAGTTACGCGTTCGGTCATCGTACGGGATCCATGGTGTGTAGCAGACTGAGCGATTTCTTACATTACGTTCATGCCAAAAATGGTTTCTACACCATGTCGTAGGTAGACAACCTCCTAGGGGCTGAAGTCCATAGCAAAGCTGAGAGTAGTTTTCAAAGTATGGTTCAGTTGTTACGGGATCTCAATATCCCTATAAGCCAGTCAAAACTTACTCCACCAACCACCAAGATCAATTGCTTGGGTATAGAGGTAGATTCTGTACAAGCTACCTTGTCTGTCCCTCGGGACAAGTTACAGGAAATTCTCCAAGAATGTCAAAATTTCAAAAATAAAAAATACTTCAGTAAAAGACAGTTACAAAGCATCATTGGTAAACTTATGTTCATTCATAAGGTTGCGAAGCCTGCTAGGCTGTTTGTTAACAGGTTACTAGACACCCTTTGTACAATGGGTGAATCATGTAAAATGTCAAGACAAGTGGAACAGGACATTAATTGGTTCTGTGTGTTTGTAGAACAATTCAATGGCACGTGTCAATATATTCACCCCCCCCCCCCCCCCGTATTATGCATGGAAACAATAGAATTGGATGCATGTTTAACAGGTTTAGGGTCATGCTATAATTCTTTTGTGTACCATTATCAATTTAACAAAGGTGAAGTGTCAGCAATGTTCAGTATCACACACATTGAAATGTGGAATGTGTTAGTGGCCCTCAAGGTGTGGGGTCACCTGTGGGCTAGAAAAAGTGTAACAATAAAGTGTGATAATCAAGCTGTGGTCAGTGTTATAAACACTGGGGTCACAAAGGACAATGTGTTGGCAACAATGGCACGAAACATATGGCTGGAAACAGCCAGTAGTGATATAAAGTTAACATTAGTTCACATACCAGGAAAGAACAATGAGTGTGCAGATTTATTATCCAGATGGCACATGGTTAGTAATAACATTGAGAAATTGAGTAAATATGTCTACAATCCTCTGTGGTGTGAAGTCAAAGCAGAGCACTTTTGTTTAAACCTAGAAATTTGAATATCAGTCTCCTTATATATTTGTAGACTCCTTGCCTGTTCTCCAAGCCCTCATGGGTCGGGCCAGACTTAGGATTCACACTGCATTTCGCCCTAAAACAGCCAGGACCCACTCCTCCCATCTCACCCTCCTTCTCCAGTTTCTTCAATTCATCAACACTGATATTACGGCCATGTCTCATCTCACCACTCTGGCTTTCATTGAGTTTCTTCAGTTCAATTGTCTCTCCTCTTCCAACATTCAGGCCCACATTTCCTCCCTCAGGTCCCAGTTCAAATCCTTTGGCCTGTCCCCTCTTCCCCTGTCCCATCACTTAGTCACCCTTGCTCTTAAGAGCCTAGCTATCAATGTTCCTGCCACACGAAGAGTTAAAGGCATCTTTGACCTTGAAGTACTTCATAATTTAGTGGCCCTGTGTGATGGATTCCCCCTGGGGTTTGTGTATAAATCAGTCTTCCTCCTTGCCTTCTTCGCCTTTTTCAGACTCTCAAATCTAGTCCCTCCCTCTGTCTCCTCCTTTTCTCCTTTAGTTCATCTCTGTAGAGGAGATTTCATTCCTCACTCCTCCTTTGCCACTATAGTAGTAAAATGGTCAAAAACTCTTCAAAATCAATCACAGTTTGCAACAGTTCAAGTTCCTTGCTTGGGGTCTTCTCCTCTCTGCCCTCTGGCTGCAGTGGCTGCCATGGCTTCCACCCTTCCCCTCCCTGCCAACCCCCCATGTTTTCTATCCCTCAGGGCCCTGGTTACGTTTCCCTCACAGAAAGCAAGGTCAGGAAAACCTTGTCCTCCCTCCTTTCCTCCCTTAATATAGACCCCTCCTCTCACCCCTTCCACACTTTCAGAAGATCAGGTGCCTCCCTGGCCTTTAACTGTAACGTTAGCCTCCAGTCTATCAAACAGCATGGCACCTGGTCTTCTGATGCAGTCTGGTCATACATCATCTCAAACCCTCATAATCCAGCCTCTGTTGCTTCTACTTTCCAACATCTACTCCAACAATAACCCTATTTGACCTTTGGCCCTATTACAATAGTCCCCCCTTCCTCTTTACCTTCCAGCCCCCCTTTGTGTCAATGGGAAAAAGGGTAACCCCTGTGTGTGTACAGGTTTAGCCCAAGTATTGGGCTCCTCTCAAGTGTAAGTGTAATTGTAATTAAAGTATATTTTTAGTCATGAAGTAACTTAGCAATCTTATGTTAGTAATTTTTAGTGTAACAGTAACAATGCAATTGTAATTTTAAATACTTTAACCTGTTCACAAAGTAAAGTTAGTAACTCTAGTCAGTAACAATCACAACCTCAGTGTTACTACATAGTAATTACTGGTTTGGTTAATGCATATTAACATGTACTGGTCTTAGTAATTTTACAATGGTTTTAGTCTTTAATGTCTGGCAATTGCAATAATATGTTCGTGGCAATTGCATAGTAATCAGCAATGTTAACAATTGCCATATAAACTGTTGAAGTAAAATAAGTAATCATATAGTAGTGGTTAGTAAGTAGTTTGATGTTAGCATAGTTGTATTTTGTAAATAGTAAATGTGGTTTTACTAATAAATAGTATTTTCCAACTTGGCCTTTACTTTCTGGCTTGTATATACATAACACTTTTTTTAAACGGACTCTCGGACTTTATCCTAAGGTGGCCCTATTATAACTGAGTTTAAGATACAAATTACAGTGATATCAGTAAAGAGGTATTAATATACACTAAGTTATATACATTTCAAGCTGTTACACTAAGGAGGACCTTAACTTGAAACATAAGATTCAGTTTATGGTATGATTAAGAGTATTAACATTTATGTTCGAATAAAGTTATCAGACAGAGGTACATGCATTAGATTTGGTTAACAGTGATCATATAAAGGTGTCCTTAAATTCAATAGCACTTTTAAACTTTAAGTTAAAATTATATATCATTGACATTTGACCTCTTTATTCAAGGTCATGGATGGTCTTCAGATATCTGTAAGTTGGCCTTTTTCTCCTATATTCTTGGATATTTTAATTTATAACTCCTTTATTATTGGTTGTAGTTAAATCACCGTATAGAAAATCATGTTTCATCTTGTGGAAGGGTCAGGTTTTGAACTTTGACCCCTTCTTCAAGACCAATCAGTGTCTGTATCCTAAAACATTTTGTCTTCATCATTATTGGTCCTAGGGATGTGGGATATGAAAACAATCTATATAGGAAAACATGGGCCATGAATCCCAGAATGGTTGGATTTGTCCTTTAATTGACCCCTATTTCATGGTCCTCCATAATTTTGCTGCTTTTACAAATCCAGGTTCATAGCTGATTGAGTAATATAGTAGTAGCACATAATTTGATTAAATTGCTTATAATTTCAAAACGATTGCATTTAGAACATTTAACTGAAATATGTTGTTGAGTTACTTAATCTGTACCTACAATGTGATTCCTGTTTTAGAGTTCTATATCAGTAGCTAAGTGAGTCATAGATATTTTCTTCTTCCAACAGTGAAAAAATGAGTAAGGGAAGAGCAAAGAACAAACCAGTCCTGACCAATTGTTTCATAGGGTTGAATAATGTTGTGTGTGGCACCAGGTTCAAAATTGAAAATTTAATTTTTATATCTGTGGTTGGCTATTGATGAGGTAGAAGTGATACTTTAAGCAATAAAGTCTAAAAAGGCAAGTAGGCTTGCCACGTGTGTGAAATCAGTAAATACGCGTATTCCCTAAAAGTTTCAGTAAATATGCATATTTACTGGGGTTTTTTTGGTCCAGTAAATATGCGTAATTACTAAAATTATAATGAACACTTTATATCTTTAATAGTTGCGTGTTATCTGCTATGTCTTCATATTAACAGTTATTTAAAAGTTTAAATGGCTTTGTCATATTCAAAGTTTGGTACTTGTTTACAATCCAGCACTGGGATCACTATTTTATATCACTTTATAATTTCAAAAGCAGTTGCGTGTAATATTTGATACAAACTTGTAATTTTTTCACGTAAAATAAATTGTAATGTAAAGCAACAAGTTTATAAATTTAAATATCCAAATATTTGTCAAATTATTATACATGATGTATAAGGAGCAACAAGCAAGGTAATAAATAAGATTAAGATATATTTGTTGTTCAAGAATTGAATTTCATTGTAGTTTGAACAACGTATTTTAACAATATATTTCTTTTTTAAAGGTCAGTAATAAAATTTGGATCTATGATCACAGTTGAATAAAATCTCCCTTTAATCCAGGAACCCACAGCATAACCATAGATGCCTAAAAAGGGATTAAGTCCCTCTGAAAGACTATGGTTAAATCCAGTTAGGGGCAAGCTGGCCTTTTCATTGTTTGTAATAACAAATCTTTGATCAATTGGCCAGCACCTATGTTGGGCGCCAATTCGCGGCAGGGAACAACTCGAGTTGTTTCTTGCGCCAACTCGCGGGGGCGAGTTGTGGCAAACATCTCTAGATGTGCATGTCATCTTAAGTTGTGGCTGCTCCAAGTTAATCCACTAATATGTCCATTACTGGTCAGTGACCAACGTGGCTTCTGATTGGTCTGTTATTGATCCCAAATGTGGCTTCTACCTTAAGATGATGGCTGGGCCAACTTAATTCTCTATTGTAATTAGCTAATTAGTTACTCTCACTTTTGGCTAGAAGTACTTAAGTATAAGTCAGACTTTTAATTGCAATTAAGGCACTAGATATATGTCCAACTTTATTTGCTAACCAACTATATTTTAAAAACTGCAACTTGTAAACATGATTTTTGCTATCTTTCTAAACAGGATGAGTTTATATATAGCAAATTAATGATAAAGCTTTATCCATTTATATAGAAAAATCTGTAACAAAAGAAATCATTCAATGTCTTTTCAATCAGTCAGTACCTGTAAACTGATGTTAATTTTCAGTGTGGTGTTTCTTATTAATCTATACAATTCCTGTAATTATTCAAGGTAACATATATGCCCCAAAAGAGGGCTGGATATCTTTAATATAGTTATTTGTAAACTTTACTTCATATAAAATATACTACAGTCCTCCAATAATAAATAAATATAATAATATAATCATAATAAAGCAAAGAAGCATAAAACAACATCAAAGCACATTATATATCATGTATGTGTGATTTAATTCACTAATATATTTAAAAATGTTTCAATAGCTTATATCCAAATTGACAATCATTTGACAAAACAATCTGTGACCTAACAGCAATCAAGAGACAAGCCAATCATGGTAGTAGCCCCTTAAGCTTCTTTTTTGAGGAAAAAACTCAACATCAAATAAGCCTGAGAAATCCTTAAATGCAATTAAGAAATATCAGTAAGAATAGTATAATAAAATAGACATTGCACTTCACCACATTTCATTGTCTACATAACATTCTTCTCCACAGAGATTAAGTTCTATGAAAGTATGATTAGATTGAATTATTGGGTAAAGTTGGTGCAGCACCAACTCAAGATGTGGCAGTACATCTCAAGATGTTCGCCACAACTCACCCCCGCGAGTTGGCGCAAGGAACAACTCGAGCTGTTCCCTGCCGCGAGTTGGCGCCCAACACCTACATTAAAATCATATATCTACCAGAAAGTAGCAAAATATTAAGTATTCATTGAAATAAAATAAACCACTAATAATGTAATAATCTCTGGTTAATAATATATTCTTAAAGAATGCATGTGGATTTGTTTGGGTATAAATCATTTTTTTATTAAATGATAAGGTAAAATTTATGTTGAATGAAAGTAGTTAAAATATGTTAAAATTTCGGAACTTAAATTTAAATTAATTTCTAAAACTCTGAGATCCTCTTAATCTACCTGGTAGCCAAACTACTTCTCCATTTAACGAAAGAACTTATATATATATATTTATGAATTAAATATGGTAGTAAATGTTTGATAATTATACTATTTTTAAATACAGGAGTTTTAACATCACATGACCATATCCCAATCCTCTTGAATCCACCCTTTGTATTTGTGCCATAATTGAAGTATTTAATTCTGTGGGTTTTTTTCTATTTTTAGATTAAATGTCCATTTTGAGCATTATTCATTTGTAGTATTTAACTCTATATGGAGATAGTTTCATTAACAGTACAATATAAGCTGCATATAACAGTACAAATGTTTAATACCAATGTTTTCTTTTATTTTTAATGTCTGTTAGATTATTGTTATAGATGAAAACCAGTATTGGTATAATATTATCTCCTTGTGTTACTCCTGAAGTTACTGGTGAAAATCAGTTCTGTCTCAATGCTGACACACAACGTTTTAATACAACGGGGTTGTGTGACTTATAGATGTATCCAATCCCCCAAGGAAGCTAAACATTGTGATAAGTAATAATGATGAGTAGTGTCTCACCAATGTTTTGTTGTAATTTCACTGGTAATTGTGTGGTTTGAGTCAAACTATTGATGTTGTCATGGGACACTTTATTGTTACATAGAAAGTCACAAGAACTTCAAACAACAATACAAGTTATAAAGAAATAAAAGATTGGCATTACACGTTATAGGATTAAAAAAACACAACTTTATTCCTGCCTTTGAAACAAGCAATAAAAAGACTAATCAGTATACAAAAACAAAATGGAGTTCAATTAAAACTTATAAAATCTTTTATCATGAAACCTAACAATAACTATGGCAAAATTAACACCTTTTCAGTATCAAGAAGTTACATAGAATAATATATTGTTTTACTTCTAGGATGAGAAATAACGGAGAATTTGAATGTGGCCGTTTTGTTCGGGGTAATATACAAAGTCGTAAATATATAAGTCATGTATATAAAACTATTTTCATCTCTTGTATATCAGAGACACATCTTTGACCATTATTTGCTGGCCAAAGTGAAGATCAAGGCACAAGAAAGGAGTGACAAAGTGGTGGTTTCCATTTCTCCAGTACTGGCCACGGTCGTGGTATCTTCTATAGAAAAAAAGAGCCCACAATCAACAGACATGTCCAAATCTACTGTACAAGTAAAAACTTTAAGCTTTTCTTACATCCGATTGTATGTGTATACACACGTAAAACCTCTCTTACATCCCATCGTACGTGGACGTACGTCCTGGTTACAGAGAAAAAACGATTTGCAAGGCACAGTAAAGGTACACATGCACTTTTATAACAGAATTTTAAGGTCGCACAGGCCCTGCAATGAAAATTGACATGCACATTTTCTCTGCGTGCACGCAGTATGGCCATAAACACATCCATTTCTCAAGGGTAACTTACGAGAGACTTGTGCACATGCATTTCCCTTGCAAGTGTTGCAAGATCTCCCCATTCACTTGCAGGGTGTCGTATAATGCACTCATTGACAGAAGCGCAAGTGATAAATACACTTTAAGCAAATAATCTTATCAATTTACCATTTACAGTGGTTTTAAAGGGGGTGATAATAAAAATTTCTACTTGAAATCATCGCTTTTAACTTTACACAATTTGCGTGCAGAAATTATTGGAATCAATTTTTTTTCATGCTTGTTACATGTTCTGTTACATTATATGGTATGCGGAAATGCACGAGTGTTGTCAGTGGCAACCAATAGCCACACAGTATTTTGGCTTCAGTTCTGTGCCAATTTGGGACGTGTGCTGAGTTACGACACCAAGTAGTCTAAGCATAAAACCAGTTCATAGTCATCTGTGTGTATTTTAAGTAAAAGGTCATACAGCAAATAATCGGATGATTCAAATAAGACAGGTACCTCCACATGCAGCATTTTCATCCAATGTATAGCCATCAACACAGGATTTACAGTCATCCTTCCCCGGGTAACACTGTGCACAGTTTGCATCTGAACATTCTATCCAATAAAAATACATGTATACTTAATAATAAGAAAAAAAAGAAACGCAAGTTTTATGAAGCATAGATTAGAATATATATTGCATTTTTTTTTCTCTTTTTTCTGGATATATACATTAATCATAAAGGCATTAATACTTCTGGTTGTATGATGAATATGTAACGCTATTACAAATACTTTGACTGAAGCCGGGGGCCACGCTGGCAGAGTAGTAACACTCTCGCCTCCCACCTCTGACATCGAAGTTCGAATCCAAACCTGACCTCAAGTGGGAAAACTGGTAGTTGCTTGCTGTTGGTCGGCAGTTTACAGTACAGAACCTTGACCAACTGTATGCACTGGTTTCTTCTACCCATAAAACTACCTGTCGTGATATGACTAATACAATGTGTTGAAAGGGACATCAGACTCAAATAAATGAATAGAAATAAATTGACTGAAGCGAAAATTGAGTCTGTGTTTTGTCTACTTGGTTGAATATCTAACAACCAAGGACATCCTTCTTTTAATGCTACTGTAATTAATAAATTCCTAGCCTTGCTGAATGCTCAAATGTCTTTGCAGTTAGGGAAATTTTCAGTCCAGATAATGAAGTTTCAGTTTATGTATTGTACTCATAAATGTACTGGCTTTTACATTAGCATACCGCAAAGAGAGAGACTTTCTAAAAAGCTTATACCTCCTTACATATATGAGGGTTTTATGAATACCAACTAACATCATGCAAATTTGAGCCCTAAACAAGGCTATCATATTCCTTTTGTCATGAAGATCTTAGGTGTATAATGGTGTGCCTTGGAATCCGCTAGTTCAGAGATTAAGCACCTGGATACCTGATCCAGGTATATTCAAAATATAATGGGTTCGTGTAAATAGGTTTTATTACATTAACTAGTATTTACCTTTACAATTAATGCCACTGTTTTGTCCCAGACTGGTTGTTAAATTAAAACAAAGAATGGGATTAAAGTGGAAGTACAACTCTTGTTGAACCAGAAATTCAAGTTCACAGTAAAAATAATCAGGGGTAAACTCACCAATGACAAAGTAAAACCTGTCGCCTGTGTCACAGAGATCATACATGCTGTTTGCTTTCAGACATTTCTGCCCATATTCATGTCTCCAGGTTATGTTAAAAGGGTTTCCTGGGTCAGTCAAAAATGTGGAATCCTCTATGTTTCCTGATTCATTTATAAATCTTATCGCATGCTCTGGAGCCAGTGTTTGGTTGGTGAAAGAATATGGTCCCATCCCCAACTCTAAGTAGCTTCCTGATGTATCACTCTTCTCGATCACAAAAGTGTCTTGAAAATAAAACCAAAAGTGTTTTAATCACAGGCTTTTATATCTAATGTAAAAGTTGAGATTTTGTTCAAGGTATAACTTGAAGAAGCAGCTTGTAAAGATTGCAACTGTGACAAGGTATGCTGTATTAGAGTTCACCATAAAAATCAATAAACCCTATTTGTACAACACTGAGATTAGAGTTGGATAGAAAAGCACTTTAGTTAAATAAAATATTGCATAAAAATATACCTTTTATGAATATGAATATTGACGTTAATGTGAGGGTGTTAGATGAATAATTTGTAAACCAAAAAAATAATATTAATACTGAATACTAAATTGAATACTAAGTTCACAATAAACATGGGAAAAATTTGCCAGTCACACTTAACACACAAAACACACAAAAGGATATTTTCAGATATTAAGTTATGACTTCATATTTTAATACTCAGAATTAAAGTTATTTGCATTGTTTATGCAGAAAACAAATGAACCATTTGTTTGAGCTACTTAGATCAGTTGATATTGACTTCGAGACAATTGACTAGAGTCATATACTGTTACGGAAAGCGTCAAGGGGCAGTTGAGTGTATCAGCATTTTTGTAATTGATATATACCATTGTTTAGAAAAATCATAGCCAATAAAGTGTATTCAATTGCCCTAAAATTCAATTACTGATTTTATCATGAAAAAGTAACATGCTTATTAATCCCTTGATTGTGATGTAAATGAAAAAATTAAGGATAATTTTTGGCAGAAAAGGAGTTAGAAATTATAATAACATGAATCAAGTGTTAGGGTTAATTCATTCCCAAATATACATGTCAGGATTCAAATAGGCTTCTAGTCAGCCAAGTGTTACTTCAACACTTCAAAAAATAACAGAAATATACAGGTAAAAATGCAAGGAATATATAAACCAAATTATTAAATTATACAGGTCAAGAACTTAGCTTTTTCATGTAAGAAGTATATTTGACACTGATTTACCTTTTATGCATATCAGTTGAGTTGATTTTATGTATTTGAGAGTATAAATTTATTAACATACATTGTCAAGCTGAATAGTAGAGCTTATAACACGTACAACCTCAAAATTTGTTAAAAATTGTAACCTGCATAAGTTGACTTGTAGAAGTTGAAACCTGTATAAACTCTCAACCTGTACATGATAGCAATTTTTGGTCCTCATTAATTTTTCTATTCAACTATAACCATCCATGGATATCGGATAATACAGTTGTATTCATATAAAGTATTAAGCTAAAACAGGAACAGCTGATTATTATTATTATTATTGCATGAATAAATTTCACTCCTGGCATTGTGAAGATCATTGTGTACTAGTTTAAGCTGATTTAATACCTATTAAAAAATTTGTTCCTTCAGGTTCCCTCTTACTGTGCTTCCATTCATAAATCAAAGGTCCATTTTAACAATAATTTCTCATATGATGCCCCTAAGTTATGGAATGATCTTCCATATGATATACGCAGTGCTCCAAATCTCTCCAGTTTCAAAAGTCGACTCAAAACCTACCTATTTCAGAAATCATTCCCACCATAGCTTCTTACTACCGAACACCGGACCACCTCTCCGGGAACGACTCGGAACATGTCTAATGTCTTATGAATTGGATGGTGTGCCTTAGAATCCGTTGAAATGGAGATTAAGCACGTGGACAACTGATTGATTGATTGATTGTTTGATTTAATTATATCCCCAGACAGATGCCTGGGATCTACTGGTTTCACCCTTGTCGGATTGTAAGCCATAATCATAAGCTTTCACTCTTCATTTAGATTTGTCATGTACATTTGTTTGGGCCAGGGGAGGAACCTTAGTTTAAAGTCACCTTAAAATCTCAATATTAAAGAACATATGGCCACCTTAAGGTCAGAAATAGACCTTTGGCCACTTGAAGTCCTGAAGCTCTCAAACATCTGACGTTTTTCAGAAAGATCGAACCAGTAGTATTTGCATAATCCTGCCAACAAAACAAACAATCAAGAAAACAGACAGACAAACCATCATAAAATAATACCACCTTGGAGGAGGTGATAAATGAATTATGACATGCATATTCAATGGGTATGGCCCAAATATGACCATTCTCAAAGGTATATGACATCAAAACTATTTGTTCTTATCTCATATGTTTGTAATATTTTTGTTTTGCGCAGTATTTAACAGATCTTTACCCATTTTGAGATGTATATTAACCAATCTAATATGCAGACACTGTTAATTTATAGATCAAATGGTCCAAAATTAAGTGACTTTTAAGTATTTCATTGTCCCTGTGTATCAAATTTATGTAATTGGCTATGATAACTATGACAGAAAAGAAACCCTCAGTTCACAAATGACTAGTAAAATGCTTTGTTTTCATTTTCCGTCTCCCTGCAGCACCCCCCTCCTCTCCAATTTGTTGGGACACTACTTTTTATTAGTGAAACATGTCATATGTGTATTTAGTTATAAGTCCATGTATGTGATATATATTGTTTTTTTTCTCGTCAGAAATTAAACCAGTTATAAGGTTCTTTCACAATTACTCTTTTTTCCCATAATTTCTTTGCCATTTTCCATATTGTCAGAATAACACGACCATTTGTGTTAGGGATGTAAATCATCAACTTTGACATTGCCTGAACCTCTTTAGTGGTTCAAATCCACATCATAATCACATGTAGGTAAGAATGATGGCCATTCCTAATAAGAACTTACAGAAAATGGGGATTTAAAAACTATTATTTTTACTCACCCAATTCGGTAGTTCCTAGCACACTGACATTTAAACACGGTTCTGTGTTGCTAGCTACAATTGATGTTGAACCAACACACTCAGTGCCACCTGTGACGTAAATACTTCCCACCAATACTGAGAAATTAAAGTAAAACACACAGTAGGCGTATTTCACAACCGTAATCCGTCGAATCTAGATTCAGATTTGGATTCTTTGGATTAGCTAGATTTGTGAAATACAATTTTCTGTAGATCTGAATCCAAATTTAAAACATAACATAAACAAACATAAATATCATATATTATTATAAATTATGATGTAGTAATATAATATTATAATATCACAGTATAATAAAAATTTGCCAAATGTTAAAATTTCCTGCCACATGTTGCCACCATTATTTTTCAAAGAATTATGTGTAATCCAAGCAATCTGAATCCATTGATCTACCTCGAGAGGATTCATAATCTGGATTCAGATTCAAGTCGCAACACAAGCGAATCTGTTGATCTGACGAATCTAGATTCGACAGATTATGGTTGTGAAATACGCCTAATTATTTGTTCAGTGCTAATGTGTATTCTAAATCTTGTTATTACTGTAAAAGTGGATATTGTAAAACTTATCTTCAGAATTCAAGAATTTCACTGTTACATGGTAATTATAATATAAATAATGGCTAAGTGGTGCTCCACTATGTAAACTTAATGGCCTGAGGCTGAAGGGTCATTAAGTTTACATAATGGAATCCCTGTTTATAAAACCATGTAAATTAAAACCAATTTATTAATTCAATAATTTAACACCTTGTACCAAGTGATCAACCTAGACAATCTTTGCATTGTTTTCTTTGGTGTGCAAACCATATGGGGCTTCCACTTAATTAGTTATATGTTTTTTTAATTTCAACACACAATAAACATTGTTTCACCATGTGTACCACTGGATTTCATATATAGGAAAATATAATTTTGGATAAAGCTTGAAAAGTGTAAATATAATCTGACTGCCACAAAGTTTAACCATTTATAAGGATAATCGATAAAATATGGATCTGTGACTTACAGAAAGCACTTTCCAGAAAACAAAAATAGATTGGTCATTTAACAATGGTGTGGATAATTTGTTGTGGTGAGTGTTTCATGTTGATTTATTGATCTGTGCTTATTTTAAAACAGTAAGCTGTTATTTTTGTGTTTCAGGCATTTAAAGTACTAGAAACTGGAGAATTACTTACTTGTTTTATTTTGTATTGAAGTTTTTGGGGTTTTCAAGATTTTTATTTTGCGTGCTTCTTTGTCTCTTAATTTTGAATCAAGGAAAAATGACTCCTGGAAAGATTGTCTCCTGAAAAAAAGCCTAATAGAAATAATGCCTACTCCAAATTGTATATTTCAGAAATACCTCCTATGAAAATTAATCCACAACATTAAGAATAAAATTCATTTCAACCTCAAACAATGTATCATTTTAGAAGTATATAAAACTATAATGAGATAAATTAAAATTCTTGTTTTGAACTTAAAAACATGGACAATTTCAATCCAATTTAAACCCAGCAGTAATGCATTTCAGTACTGCATTATTACACTACATTTTTTTTTCATTTTACTTGTGTAAATTTTGAACATCTAAAAACACTCCTTTTAATATAGTATGCTGGGTTAGATTTTAACAGTGACTTTGAAAGGTAGTTGATCCTTTGATTAAGTTCACAGAAGATTATTGTAAAGTCAGATTGTAAAGAAAATGCAAAGAATTAAAAAATATTCAACTTTATAAATTAAATGGCTTGTTTTGTATTTGTCAGGAGGTATTTTTTAGAGGTAGCATTTTTCCATGAGGTATTTTTCTATGAACTCTGAATGTCATTCAGAATTAAAAAGACTTTGTAAATGCACCCATTGAACTGATTAATATGAAAGAAGTTGTGAAAACATTTTGATATTGAATGCATTTTGCTGGGGATGACTGGCGAATACCCTTTTGTTCTTGCATACTGGCTATTGAACTAAACCACAATCCACTGTTAGAAAATAATGTAGTGTTAACTCTCCATTATGCAAAAATAATGGAGAGTTGAGACAATGGAAGGGTCACCCGTCTGGGTTTTATACATTATTAAATGTCACTGTGTACTCAGAGATTAATGGAAAGATTGGCACAGTTTCAAAATCTATGGGGCGGATTGGTCATAATCCTCCAAAAGATTACTTGCAACATACCATAAATTGGTTGTAAGTGTTTGATGGCATGAGATGCCACCTAGCTCAGCCTGGGGGCCCTAGTATCATATTTTGGTTACATAAACTGCAGGAAAAATTTAAAAAAAACCAACATACTCTGTAACATAATTGTGATTGGGACATGTTTTGTGACACTGAAAAAGCATTTGACGCTCTTCCTTGTTAGCACCCTTCTCCTTTGTGGCATTTGGTAAGAAATCATTTTGTCTGGTTGTTTAAATATGAAATGGGATATTTATATACCACTTTCAAACCTAATTACTGTAAGTTGTTGTGCTTTTTTTATTTCAGAAGTTTGGTGTTACATATGTAGGCACTGTGTCTGTGCATTGTTTAATCTAAGCTTTGTATGTATGTATTGGCATTTAAAGTAAGGGAGTTTGCAGTTGTGCAAGCTCTCTAAATATCTTTATACAGACATTTTGTGTGATTGGATATCACAGGGTAAGGACATTCCATGTTACCGAACATTGAACAGGTCACAGGACACAGATATTAGTGTGATAGTGGACATTGGACAGATCACATGACAGATTGGTGGATACAGTGGACAAATTTAACTGTCAGTTACACTGGTCAGGTCAGATTGGTGTCATTATTGTATCGTGTGTACTGTTGAGAGCATACTAGTTGACCATAATCATTATTTTAATTGTTAAATAAATTTGTTAAGTTAAACTTTTTGTCTTTTTCTGTTGCAACTTAAAAGAGGCTTTTAGCTGCTACCGTGCTCACCCCGTGATCGTAACATTTGGCTTAATATTTGTAAACACATATAAAAAAGTGTTATGTACGACAGAGGAGAGGAAATAGTCGAAAAAAGTTCTCCTTCAGGTTGGATGGATTTTAATGCAAAAAAGTGAACACAATGATTGTTCAAATACTTTTATGTTGATATGCATTGTATGTGTATGGATAAAGTAGTTTTCATAATATTTGCAAATTTTGTATGCCTTCACACTTCATCCCTCACACTTCATCCTGCTGGTATGTTTGTAAAATTAGTTTATGTGATTGTTGTATTTCAGCTAGAAAATATGATATTTATACCACTTTAGAGGGAATATATTAATGTTCAGAAGATAATCTTTGAAAACGGCATTTAATCTAAGTCGGTAAATGTATCTATTTAAAGCAAGTATTAGATAGTTTGAAGCCGAGTGTAACTTTACAATTTACAGCATGGATTTTATGGCAAGACTTTATGGCAAGAATTAACATGTTTTCACCCATGGTGTCCGGATGGGCGGGCGGGCAGTCGGGCCGGCGGGTGGACGGGCTGCGGGAAAAAGTTTGTCCGGGCTGTATCTCAGAAACTGTAGGGTGTAGGAAGTTGATACTTGGTAGGGACATTGATTAGGAGGTGTAGGTGTGAAACAACATGGTCTGACCTTGATTTGACCTTTGACCTTGCCATAGTGACCTTGAGTTTGCAAATCTTGTCCGGGCTATATCTCAGAAGCCGTAAGGTGTAGGAAGTTGATACTTGGTAGGGATATTGGTAAAGGGAGTGTAGGTGTGCAACGTCATGGTCTGACCTTGATTTGGCCTTTGACCTTGCTGTAGTGACCTTGACCTATAAAATCTTGTCCGGGCCATATCTCGGAAACTGTATTTATTTATTTATTTGGGGCTTTACGTCACTTTCAACACTATACAGGTCATATCACGATGGGTAGTTGGTAAGGAAGAGGAAACCAGTACCTTCAGTTCGTCAGGGTTTCTGTACTGTAAACTGCCAACCAACGGCAAGCAACTACCAGCTTTCCCACTTGAGCCCATGCCGGGAATCGAACCCCGGCCTCAGAGGTGGGAGGCGAGAGTGTTACCACTCTGCCACCGTGGCCCCGTCTCGGAAACTGTAAGGCATAGGAAGTTGATACTTGGTAGGGACATTGGTTAGGGTGTGTAGATGTAAAATGTCATGGTGTGACCTTAATTTGACCTTTGATGTTGCCGTTGTGACCTTGACCTATAATGCCTTGACTGGGCTATATTTTGGAAACCATAAGGTGTAGGAAGTTGATATTTGGTAGGAACATTGGTCAAGGGTTATATGTGTGCAACGTCATGGTGTGACCTAGATTTGACCTTTGATCTTGCATATCTGATGCTATTTTATGTCTCTACGAGGATATCTGATATTATTTATCTCTCTTGTATCTCTCTTATATCTTTTTACTTGAATCTTGGTTGTTGCACCTTGGGGTGTCTTTTGGTGTAGATTAAGCACTGTTAAAGTCATATTAGAAGTCATTAACCGTTTTATTTTTGCAACTTCCCATTGTAACAGATGGTATTGCATCAAGTGAGCCACAGGTTTTGCCCCAATTCTACATAAAAGCATGTATTGCTACATCTGTATGCATGGGTAATATTCAAAACATCCAAACCATAATTCGACCATACAAATGAAAATCAAAATGGGAGAAGTCTTAAAGCTTCATAAATTTTAGTTTGCTGAATTGTCTTGTTTTAATACTTATTCTTTACATGCAATTTCTTTCTCTTAGATGTTATTAATTTCTCTACCTAAACATTATTTTGACACTGCTCTGAAAGTATCCCAATCTGTGTACTGTTTCACTACTTCTATATCGCATGGTGTTGAAAACTATTTTCCCAGGCTGTGGGGTACGGGCATCTCTGATGCTAGTTTTTCATTTTGGATAAATATGCTTCACATAAAAACAAATGTCTTTTTTTATTGAAATTCTTATAGCTGAAACAATATGGACTTCATAGATTATTTACCACATTATTATGTTATTATAGAAGGATAACAATTACTGCTGCAACTGAACAATAAAGGATTAAGTTAATTGATACTGACAGATACAAGTCACTGGTGTAATAAATAATGAGTCAGTTACAATGGAAATGTTCATTTTTATTTGTGCCAATTTTAAATACTGTCAAACTTACTATATCTCCCTCTCTGTCTCTTCCCAGTCGTGATGTGCACTCAACAATGCTACAACCTTTTGCATTAAAGAATCAAAGAAGAACCAAACTTACCAGTAGATCCTGATAATACAGGAGGGCTGTTACCACCTAACACTGACATTACAGACAAACTCTGTAAAAAGGAGGAAGAAGAAAGAACATGAAAATTGCATGTTAATGAAAGCTATAAGGCCATTGTATTTGTTTCAATGGCTTAGGTGTTAATCATCAAGTGGTTAAGACCTAGTCAGACCTTTCCTTACTGTAATTACTTGTCACTTGATGACTTCATTCATTTTGGCTCTTAAAAGAGACCCTCATATCTCAGTAGCATTTGTTGAAGGATAAGCCGCCCCATATGTATCCATCTTACCCCACTCACCCCTCTGGAGTTTATATTTTAATATCACTTGTGAAGGGTTGTTACAGCTATTTGAAACATTTTTATAAAGCCGCCATGGATGTTAATTGATTTATGAGCTGTGTTAGATCACCCCAACTGTCTAGCTCCTACCCAAATACCAATCCCACCTAAACATATTCAGTTGCAGCTCATGACTCAATACGGAAAAGTGTGAACTAGGTATTAATGTGTTTGATATTTAATAACTTAGCTCTCTTCTGTGGCCGTGTATTCATATTCAGCTCAAAGCAACATGCACGGTGTATTGAAGACCCGTACTGATATAGTAGACGATCATAACATCAACATAGTTATAAGTCAATTGGTTGACCTTGACAACCCTGACGCACATGATCTGGAACAAATCTGCCTGCTTATAAAACTTTGTTTTCCAACGATTTTTGTCCCAATCTGTCTGGATTCATCCCGATCCCCAAAATAATGTAATGTCACATTGATTCAATTGAACTTAAACATTGGTTATAAGCTGTTAAAGGCTATTGTATCTGACTGGTACAGATTCCTAAACTACTTACGAATTGACAATAAAAATAGAGGTCGGGACCGCTATGGGAACCATTTATTACTTCCCCAAGCAATTATAAATCCCATATCTTTAACCATATCCAGATTATTTTGATTCAGAATGACGACAAACATGGGCCGTCAATATTCGAGAATAATCAGGATGCTATCTTTTTCTTTTTGACTTGGAGAGGAGTCTCCTAACACTGATACATCAGGAGCAAAGACAAGAAGTCAACCATCGTGTTCAGGAACAGGAAGAAACCAAAGAGAACAGACCCCATCCTAACCCCACCTCCAGAGGCTGAGAGAGTATTAGCAAAGAGGATATCATCATCCTCTGGGTGCACCATTGGATTAAAAGGAGAGAAAGTCATGGATCCTTCACATCATTTTTACCAGTGTTGAAAACTTGGGATGCACAAATATACAGAAATTTCCTCAGGATGACCCCTGAAATTTATAACGAATTTAAGAACAGAATTGAACCCCATATCAAGGGAGATATTGCATGGTTTAGAAGGCCCTGTGAATGTTGGAATCAAGCTTTGAGGTACCTAGTCACTGGCGAATGTTGCAGTTCTCTCTTCTGCTTATTGAGAGCTGACAAGTTCAGCATCACCATCTGGGTGTCAGGCAGTACTAACGGAATTTCAAGAATAATTTCTCTACTGCCCCACCACCCAGAGGACTAGAAGAAACTGGAGCAGATCTTGAATACCAAATAGATCATATCACACACTGTAGGGTTCATAGCCCGTGGGACATTTTTTTCTTTTTGTGTGAGTGAATTTTTGAGGGCACAGTATTCTGATGGGCTACTTCAGCCTGCTAATGGAGATTGGTGGATCTATTGCTGCTGTAGCTAATGCTGTGGAGAAAGTGTGGATGTTGATGCTGTTGTTTCTGTGCTTGTCAATGTATTGGTGACAATCAGCAGTATTAGGGATGCAGGTGTGTCCATATGTTGGTAGTCACATGCTCATATAGCTCGCAGAGGGACCTGGGATTGAATGGTGGTCAGTAGGGGTGTGTGTTTAATTTTAAGGGAAAACAATCAGCTTCTGAAAGTTTCATTGCTTCATGTGCTAGAAAGTAAAGTGCGCCTTGACTTGGGCTTCTTCTGTCTGTCAATCTCTGTCAAAGTATCAATAGCCTAATGTCACCAAGATGTTCAAGTAGCGTACGTGTCTTTGAGATCTGTGGTTATTTGATAATCTTGGACTTAGCTAAGTCACCCTTTGTGAATACGGTTTTAAGACAAAACTTAGTTGAGACAAAAGTCTTAACATTAAGATTGGATTTAAGCCTAAGACCTGGCTCAGTCTAAGACCTTTCGTGAATACAGGCCCTGATGTACAAGTTCCATAAAACTAGTTTGCATAAATTATAACTTGTATTACTAGGTTCTGTGGTGCAAGTTATAGCTTGCACGGTTAAATTACATTTAATTTAGGGACCAATAGTAATTTTAAGATCGCAATTGACGTTTTAGATACCAGAAAAACATACATGCTTTTGAACTTTTAAAAGGTATAATATTTTTATTTAGGCATACAGGTAATAACAAGAAATAAAAAATTGTCATATTTATTTTATGAACAACTTCATACAAAATATTCAAAGAATAAGCATATCTAAATTAAAAACATTCCGTTGATTCTAAAAATTTTATGGTCAAACATGTGCATACAATTTTTAGAAACAAGATAAAATTATAATTGAAACTGTTAAGACCTTCGGTGGTGATTCAGAGTAATGCATATGTGATTTGTTTAGTCTACACATATAAAAGATACTATTTTATTAAATATCCCAGGTTCATTTGATAAATACTTACCAGAAACATAGTTGCAGTCAAAAGATGTGGCATTCTGCTGTGTTAAGTCCTTGTTGAAACTTGATCACTGATAGTAAATAATTAAATTAAATTGGTAAATAAATTAGCCTTTTTTCCAAAATTTATCATATAGAGGTTAATATGTCTTAAAACTCACAACCCAAAGTTGATCACAAATTATGTAAATGAAATGCTACACGTGTAATTATCATAACACTATTATATTGATTATTAAATTTATAACAATAGGTATTGATTATGTAAGATAACACAAATTTATTCATAAATGCGACAATATAATCCAAAATAAACAAAGTAAAAAGTTCTTGCTGTGCTTCATTAAAGTTGCATGGAAAAATTCAATGCTTTGCATTGGAAAATTTCAATCAGATAGGAAAATAATGGATAATCAACTTTTTGTTATTTTATTATCGTGACAGGTATCTTTATAAATAAATAATACACATAAGAAATAATCAAAGTACAATAGAAATCCAGCCCTTTATGGACCTACAATAATACTCAAAATATACAATAACAAGGAATAGATTGGAAAAAGGAGGGAAAAAACATATAAATCATGAATAGAAATGTATCCTCTGTCTGTGTTACATTACTATGAGGTGTAAAAACATGTTAAAATGCATTAAGCACAGTTTGTGACTCCTGGCTTCATATACCAATTTCTGTTAACATTAGACATTATTTCCATAAACCTTTAGATAATTGATGGGGATTCTACACTGTGTTGGAAATTTGAATATTTCAGTTCATATTAGAAACAAGAGCACTCAGAAAGCGCAGACCTCCGTCAACGGAGCACATATCCTGAAAATTTCATCAAAATCCGTCCATAACTTTTTGAGTTATCTTTCTTTAAAATTACATTTCATGTATCCAGAAGATCCAGATAGCGATCTGAATCAATTCCAAAATTGAATCATTTCTTCCTTTTACCTTTTCAGATATATCATGAAAATTTCATCAAAATCCGTCCATAAGTTTTTGAGTTATCTTGTTCACAAACAAACTCACAAACCCACAAACAAACCCAGGCGAAAACATAACCTCCTTGGCGGAGGTAACAACTTGAGGACTAAGGATCTAGTTCATAAGTTCATAAGCTGAATACACTCAGGTCATAAGATTAATACATCATGAAAGACACAACACAGGGAAAAACAACTTGACAATAGTTACACGTAGTTTGTCACAACTGTTATCATAATTGCTAACAAATGAAGGATTTTGTTCACCTTAGTACATTAACTGACTCATAACTAATGGACTTCTAAATATATTAGAATTCTACAATTCCACACACGTCTATGAGGGAAAAGACAAGAGAAAAGGCCAAATCAAAGGCAAACACAATAATGCTTCCACAAAGGTAAAAGGTGAATTACCCATACAGTTAGCTTCTAACACACCATAGGTGAGGAGGAGGGGTGTCAGTAAAACACAGTTCTTAGCAGTCCACATAGACAGAAGTCGGGGATATACTGGTTTCACCTCTGGCGCGCTGCAGCCGCCGTACATTTGGATTTGTGTGCTCAAGAACTCAACAACACTTTCACGGATTTCATTAAAACTTGGTACTGGCATGTGTTTGGATCAGGAGAGGAATCCTATTTTAAGGTAAAATTAAACTCCCAATAATAAAGATGTTAATTATGGCCATCTGAAAGTCAGAAATTTGACTTTTGGCCACTTAATACCCTCTAGGTCAAAAATTATGTGGCTCAAATTTTACCTGAGAATACATTTTTTAGTCTTTTTACAGATGCCAAAAAAAAGTCATTTAACCTGTGTTTGAGGGCCATATACATCCACCTTAGTGACCCTTTTTCGATATTTTTAACATATTTTGCCCTGTAACTTGGAAATGGTAAGTCTGAAAACTCTCACAAACTGTACTAGATATAACTTTTATATGCAATCTTTGTTTCTGTGAAAATTGAAGTCCGTAGCTTTAAATTTTAGGCCAGCTTAAGGTCTTTAATGAGGGTATTTCACTGGAATCAACCCTAAAACCAACTGTACGATTCTATAGTCAGTTTCAAAAGTTGGGAGTCGGGGAAACAATTAAATCCCCCAAAAAAGAAACTTTGAGTCGGTTTCATCTCCGTAGTACATCTCGGTTCGTCTCGATCCACCTGCCAACCTGACTTGGGGTTGGGATGATTTTCTCTACTACATGATGGAAAACTACCACCACAAGCCGTATCAAGCCCCAACAAGCCCTGATAAACCGACATGACTGGAGCAATTTCCCAACTCACCCCGACTGGACTGATTAATTCCTATAGTCGGGATCCAGAGTCAGGATCATACCCACACAATATAAACCCCCTTTGGCTGTCATAAATCATCATTTGTCACTGCAAAGATACTGACTCAACATCAGAGAGACTTTCTACATAGGATCAGGGTACTTTTGTTTTTTATTGAGTTTAACATTTCGATATTCATCATGATTTGCCAACAGAGAAGGACACATCTGAAACCAGGACCAGTACCTGCCTTACAGCCAGAATCACAGCCACAGCCAGTCACCAGGAGAAGAAGAAAGCCACCAAACCCTTAGGTCATGCCATGGATACTTCAAAGACAAGAAAAAGGATGCTACAGCAACCTCCTGGCCAACTCAATACACAAAGATATGCCAGGATACCAGAATTTTGTCAGGATGCCAACTGCCTTTTTTGACCTGATCAAAGAATGTATACACCACCACATCAAGAAGTCAGTCACCAATTTCAGGAAGCCGTTTGAAGTTGGGTTGAAACTGGCAATAAAGCTGATACACTTTGGCAAAGGAGAGACTTACACCTCCTTGCAGTATCACTGGCTGGTTGGCTAAACCACCATCAGGTCTGCCGGGCCATCCTTGAGGAATTTCAGGACGAATATTTACATTGCCCTACTGACCTTGAAGACTGGGAAATGGTGGAGAAGTTCATATCCAGATCGAATGTCTCCCATACTCTTGGGGCACTAGGTGGCAAGCATATCGTCATGAAGAAGCTAAAGAAATCAGGCAGTGACCATTACAATTAGAAGGCTTCTTTTCCCTGGTGCTGCTAGCCCTGGTCAACACAGAATACAGATTCCTCTGGGTCAATGTTGGGTCTAGTGGATCTTCATCAGATGCACGTTTTTTCAACAGAAGTGATTTGAGGGAGAAGATCAACAATGGCACCTTGGGGCTTCTCCCACCTGAACTACTTGGGAGGGAGGGCCAAATTTGAACTATTTCTTCCTGGGCGATGACACATTTGCCTTGATGCCATGGGTGGTGAAAGTCTACAGCAGAAGACAATTCACAAGGGAAGAAAAAATAGCTAACTACATGATCTGCAGAGGCAGGATGGTGGTTGAGAACGCGTTTGGGATAATAGTGAGCAGATTTGGGGTACTGCTGGGCACCATGGAGAAAATGCCGAAGGTAGTCAGAGACATTGTTTTTACATGAGTGGTGTTGCACAATATGCTGAGGACACACCATTAAAAGTCAAAATTTCTAAACCTTTAAAGAATAATTTTTTTTTCAAAATTTTCTTTTTGCAAGATATTTTCCAGTTAAAAATCATCTAAATCTTTGAGGAACCTCAAAATTTCTCAAAGGTCAAAAGTCAAAGGGATGGGTTCAAAGGTCAAGATACTTCCCATAAACGTCAAAGAGTCTTAAAGTCAAAGTGTTTTCATTTATTTTTGCCAGTTTTTAATTTTGGGGCAGGCCAAGCTTTCATTGGCTTTGCCCCATTTTTTTTGGCAAAAGTTTTTTTTCCTAAGATCTTAATCAAAATTTTTATTTTTTTCCCCAAGTTTTTAATACAAACTTTAATTTTTGTTCTAAGTTCTTAATCCCCAAATTTGTTTTTCTAAGTTCAAAATCTAGGCCCAGTTGTAAAACTTTGGATGCTGGTTAGAAGTTTCACAACCTCGATTCTGAAAGTCTTTATCTTCTAAGGCTTCCAACTCCGAGACAAGGTAGTTACAGAAGGCTTTTCTTGTTGTCTCCTGCTTTGGCTCAGAGATGATGACAACATGGTTCTCATCTGTGGTTCTTGACCTGCTGGTCCACCGAAGAATGCACGGAAACTGTGCTGGGGCTAATAAATAGGCTGTATTGTGGTGTCTGATCACATGCTGATCTCCACACCATCCGTGCCAGTTGAAGCTCTGGATATGTTGTGTGCTGAGGCCATGGATGCACTGCCTCCTCGGGCCATGAATTAAACCCCTGATGATTTGCTGAGTCTCTTGCATCTAATGTGCATCTTCAAGAAGTTAAATATCTCCTGAATCCAGTTCTGCCTGTTCATCTCTTTTGGGGCCTGACCAGAGTTGGATTCCATGAGCTTAAGTTATAACTACCAATGAGAGACAAGGGGTTAATGGGCTGCTTGAAATGCTTTGGAGGAAGCTGGGAAAAAGAAGGGTGCTTTTTACAGATGGCTATGGACCCCTTTTTGGGCAAACCACTGTTAGCCAAGGCAGTCAAAATCATTGCCGTCTTAAGGGGTATAAGGATTCACCAGCATTGAGACGACTGGCTGATAAGGACACAATATAATTAAGAGGTGATATAAACATATCCTCCCTCAGCCCAAGGGTCTTGTTTGGTTGGCTACCAATATAAATCAAATATAGGTCTTGTGAAACCAACCTGAAATAGATAATGGAAAAGTCACACTACTTGATGACCTTGTTCTTATGGCTCCAAAAAGAGACCTCATATCAGGGTAGAACTCGAAAACAAGCTGCCCTGTGTATTAATCTCTTGTTTACCCCTCTATATTGTTTATATTTTAATACTGCTCATTAGACTTATAAAAAGCCATATTTTAAAAAGCCATACCAAAACGCCTTTGTGGATTATGTGCAGGAGCACCAAAGGTGTCCTACCAAATGCAAATCCACATGAAGGCATCCTACCAAAAGAAATCCAATATGTAGCTCATGACTCCAACACAGAAAGGTGACACCTATGTTTAAAATGATGAACTAAATACATGTGTAAAGGGCAACATCATCAATGTCATTTTTTGTTTTATGGCAGCCACAAAAATATGTGGCTCTTCTCCCCAATGTCATTCAAAAGATACGATACCACAATCACCTTGATTGTCCCTAGGTGGCAAGGTATGCTCTGTAGTTTGGGACTTGATCCAACTTTCTATTCCTGTCCAGGTACTGGTATTCCTAAATCTGTTCAAACAACCCAACAGTCAATTATAAAAGGAACAAGGGTTCTCTCCTCAAATGGCTGATAGAATTGCTTCATCTCAGAAACACTCCACCTGGGCCATCCACCAATCAAAGTGGTTCACTTTTGAAAAATGGTGCAAAAGAGGTGAACATCACCTCTTCGATCGTTAAATATGTCACTGGTCTTTCATACACCTTTATCAGGATCTGAATAGAAGGCTGCTTCACTCCTCCAGTGGCTTTCATTTAGCTCTCAAAGTTAAGCAGTAGCTCAAAGCCAATACATAAACAGACTGTCCGCTAGTTTACAAAGAGAAAGAGCTAAATGTATTTGTAATACCCTAATGTAGAATATTTCTCTTGTCTTAAATGAGCTTACCCAAGAACCTTTCGAGTCCCTGAAGGACTCTGTATCCAAATCTTGCACTTGCCTTTGGGAAAACGGTGGAATCCATGCCTTGCATGGTGTCTAATAAGGTCTGTCTCTGAGTGTGGTCAGGGGAAAAAATTGCATTTTTAATTTCTTCTGACTTTATAGCGAAGAATGGGTTAGCAAAGGAAGGAAGAGAAAATGTGAACCCAGTGATCACCCTTACTTTGACTACCATACTACTTAGATCACTAATGAGGGCCAAACTTTAAGTCCTTTTCGGCCCCTCAGATACCATCTGGATACAACTAAAAACTTAAGGAGTGACCAGTCCCTCTATATTCTTATAAAAAAGAATCATTCAGCTGATACCATACCATTTGCTTAAACAAAACAATAAGTACTTGAGTTAGTAAAGAGTAGGTCAAGACTTTAAATCCCTGCCTTATATTCACAGTTTAATGTGTATGAATATTTCGATCTGGATTATGCCAGTTCTCATCAGAGGCTGTGAGTGGGATAGGGGGATCACCTGAAGTGTGAATATAGCATCCTCTCAGATCCTGAGGATCAGATCCGGGATCCGGTGGATCGGATCAGATTTTTTTGTATCTGACTTAAAATAGTGAATTTATCACTTTAAATTGAACAATAATTTTTTATCTGTAATTTTTAGTTTGCTTAAACAGTCTTAACTTGTTGCCCATAGGTAAACCAAACGTTCTAGATCTGGTCCAAGCCTCAAACAATTAGTGAAAGTCAACTTACGCAGCTTTAGTGTACACAACAGGTCAGATATCAATTTTCTTGAAATAAAAGTCAAAAACTTTACTAAAATGCCTACAAAGTGATAATAATATCATATATTAAAAGCTTCAAACTTTCTTAGAAATGAATGCATAATCTATGTAATTATAAAACTACTGATACAGATCCAGACAGGATCCTTGATTTGGATCAGGACCAACATGAAGAGACATAAACCACATGTAGACTCCACTTTATCTGAAAATATATATCCTGGTCCAGTGAAAGGTTTTGCAAGTTTGCATGCAGATATTGCTAAAAATAACAAAAACAATTCTGGATCCATGATTCAGATCCATACCCAGAAGATCTCTGTGATAAAAGTTTCCCCACCATAGTGTATCAGTAAGGAACACTTTTAAAATACATTCGCCAACTACACCACTATTGCTGGCTACTGCGAGTACACTACACACATCTTAATTCACACTGAGAAAAAATGGTGAATGCAAATGAAACCACAGAATTTGCAAATCTTCTAGTTGTGATTTCTGGTCCTGGGGCTAATCCTTAAAACTTTCAAAAAAAACTTTTATCTCTCAGTATACTGTTCTGACAACAAATTCTGAAATAATGTAAAAATCTTATATCTGGTTAAGAATAGTATCTAAAAGCAAAAATAGTAAAGTATGTTCGGGTTTATTTGTCCCTGTTGTCCTTATGATAAAAGGATTTCAGGAAATGTCACATAGTAAATAAAATTGTAAAACCCTTTAGTTGTCTTTGTGGGTTTGTCATCCTCCAAGAGGAATGTGTACACAATTTATTTTTTTTCTTACATTGCAGGGATTTGACAACTATTTGCCTTTATCGATTGTGGTGCATTTCAACCACAACTTCATTTTTCAATAAATGTTTACTTACAAATATTGTACTGCATTAGTTTATTATTATTACGACTATTTCACACTACAAATCATCGCATGATCGGGCCTCGCTTATTAAAAAGTGACATATAGAACTGTTTTTACTTGAATTGTCCATTTTATTCCATTCAAGATAGAAAGGGGGGGAAGGAAGGAAGGAAATAATACATCATCAATTATCCTCAATGAACATGTCAATAACAAATAAATATATAGATAACCAATTATTTGAGCCACTGAATAAGAAATAAGATTATTTATGCCATAACTTCATAAACAAATAGACATTGTAAATTAGATTTCAATGTTTTTAAGTCTGAGCTCTAGTGAGGCTCGCGCTTCTAGAGATTACTTTTTCCCTTTTTTATGATCTCTGGACTTTCATGAATTATGGCACAGCGTGATGAGCATGTGTCTGTTCACTGAAGTTAAGCAGGAATGAGCTACATTAATACTGGGATGGGTGACTGCTTTAGTGCACTACTCATGTCTCTGATGGGTTTGTGGCTCACACTAGTAGACTGAAAACCCCTTTCCGCCTTGTTATCCACATGAAACAATTATGGTCATTCTGTTGTTTGTATTCTATTTTATACTGGCTGAGTGGTGGATCAGGCTGACTGAGTGATGGCTAGGTGTAACTGATCATTGGGGCAAGATGGTTGATGGATCATAGTTTACTTAATGGGTTAATATGACTGGCGGTTATGTTAAAATTGATGGGTCAGAGAATTTGATTGGTGGTGCAATATGACTGGTTTGATGGTCAAGGTGATAAGTGAATCAGGATAACTGACCCAGCAGGCAATAGGATGTCAAAAAGAAATCAAAAAGACACTGGGTATGACATCCAAAACTCATGCTTGTTTGAAATTCGAAATGACATCATATGTTAAATGTCAAATAGATCTTTAGTAGCCTAGTCTATTTGACATCTCCAAAAGCCATAAAAATGACATCTAGTAGCCGATTATAAATTTGATATCAGCATAAGACATCAATATGATGACCCAATTTGGACTGACTTCATGTCTATGTGACATCAGAAACTGACATCAATTTGATGTACTGATTTAAAAATCTGGTTGACATCATTTTGCAAGTGCTTAAACCAATTTTCAGTAATACAAATTCGGTTAAAAATATTTTTGTTTTCAAAGTTAATACGGTGTTACATTGTTTAAACTCCCAATATACAACTGCCATTTATGCAAACTTACCTGACACAGCTTTAAGTCATTTCCATGTACTATACAGATAATTCCATTGGAGAAAATAATGAATGTCATCTGGGAACAAGTTGAAAAATTTATACCACTTGTAAAGATACAAATTATGGGTACAAACGTTTGAATATTAGAAGCACTTTTTTCTAAACTCTTTTTCTTTATTTGTTCAATCTTTGGCTTGGTTGCAAACACTAAAGAATACATTTGTTTACAAATCAACATATTTCTTGAAGGTTTTTGCTGTCATACAGCATTTTAGTTACAGTTTTAAACATAATTGTTTTGTCTATACCAAAAATTAATTATTTCTGTCAAAGCAACTTCACACAGACTAGAGGCCAAGTTGGTTAGTAGGTTCAGCATCTAATCACAGGTTGTCACCTCTGTCTGGGTTTGCCCCTACTCATGGTAAAAAGCTAAGGGCCTGTCCTAATATGACCCTGGCTGTTTTCAGGATGTAAAACCCAACTTTGACTTAACACAGACTAGATAAATTATTCTGACTTAGGCATGATTTAGACATCCATATGATGTATTGGTAATATTCATAAAAAATGAAATCATAATTTTATAGAATATCAATGTCAATTTGATCTCAAATGATATGATGATACTCCACTTTAAATGTCTTAACAAAGTGACATCATATTACTATCACTAAGATGTCAGAAACAATGCCCGAGTATAATATCATGTCACATCATATTATTCGAGCATCATATTTTCATCATTTAACATGACTACACAGAGTCATGTTGGGATGGTGTCAATTTTATGTCATTGAATAGGATAATACGATCATGTTAGGTCTGGTAATCATTTTGACATCTAGTTGATATTGTATGTATGTTATTAACATAAAGTCATGTCATGTCACATAAACTGGATGTCAGATTTGTGTCAGATGACGTGACCTTAAATCATGTCCGAGTGATAGTAACTTGATGTCATATACTAACATGACCAAAACATGATGTCAAGAATTGGACCTGTGCCTGCTGGGGAGTGACTGATCAAGACAATTAAGTGATGGATCACATTGTAAATCCTCAACATTTCTTCTGAAATGAACGTTTAACCCAGTCCTAACGCTTTCATGTGATATATTTTGAGATTAATTAATTAGTTTCTAAAAGATTTCCTTTAAAAATAGTGCATTATAATATGTATGATTACAAAGATATTTTCTGCTCAGCAGTGGAACTGTAATCAGTTCAAATTATTTCACTTGCACATTGTGATCTTACTAACAGCTGGTTATTTATTTTACATAGGCCTATTGATACTGTACACGAGCAAGTGTGTTAAATAAATAGTCAAAGATATTTCATACGAAGTATTTCACATAACATGGAGGTGTTAAGCATCTCCTTTAAAGCATTCACAATTGCATACATGCTCAATATTGGTGACAATTTAAACTATAACACCTGCCAAGAGAATGAAACTAGCCCAACGTGTTTGTGGAATGCAGTAGGATCAGAGGATTTGGGAAGGAAATTAGAAAGTTAAAATTTCCAACATTTGGGCTGAACATCAGATTTTTCTTCAAATTTTATTTGTGTGTCATGTGAACCCCCTTTTTTTTGTTGTTGTTAAAATATTCTACTTGTTTTAAGTCGATTAAAGATAATTCAATAATATGGTTTCAGTACAGAATAATTTTTGGCATTTTACCAACTAGGTATTTTCTTAGAAAAATTAAATCGATAGAGAGTGATGTGTGTGTGTTTTGTAAGGACCAAAAAGAAACAATTTTACATCTTTTTTGTCATTGTTCTAAAGTTATACCTATTTGGCAGAGTATAGAATCGTGGATCTCCAATAAAGTTGGGATAAAATTAAGGATAACGGATTCCATGAAAATACTTGGATATATTGAGAGAAACAAAGATTATTGGCCTATAAATTTTGTTATACTAGTAACCAAAAAATATATTTATTGGTGTTCAAAAAAGGGCTTCATGTTAAACATTTACTTTTTACAAAAAGAAATAAGAAAGATTTTTGATGAACAGAGGGCATTAGCCAAGGTGAATTTGAACGAAACAAGCTTTATGAATATGTGGGACCATTGGATCAACATTTTCAATATAGTGTGAAAACTTTCATTTACACTGTCAGTTTAAATTTCCTGTGTGTACAGGCCTGATGTCACTTTTTTCTATTTTTTTTTTTGTTTCTAATAATACAGTTGATGGCTAATTTATCTTCTTTTGTGAAATGTATGTATGAGCTTATGTCAAATGTTCTCATGAAAAACATCTGTTATTTTCTTGTTTTCTTCATAATTTGTCAGTATAAGAACCTTATGTAGTGTCACTGTATACTATCAAATATGTTAAAAATAAATAAATTTAAAAAAAAAAAAAAAATATTCTACTGATAACATATATGTTCCTTGTTTGACACATATTATGTCTGGTCAAATGTTTTTTTTTTTTTTTTTTTTGCAAACGGAAAACCATGTAAACATGTAAAAACACCCAAAGACTACTTCAGGTAGTTGTTTTATACACCTGCACATTATTTTCAGCCATATTAAATTTTAAAATGAATTATCACTGCCGTATTTGAACCTCTGTTTACAAAACTTAAACCCACTACCTACCAGTCTCAGTATTTAAGCCAGTGACTCAGCCAAAGCTGAGCCTGAGGCCATGGGCTCAAGAAAAAATGCTACAATCATTTGAGACAAAAGTCTCAAGTTTGAGCCTGAAACCGGGCTAAGACCTTTCGTGAAATCCGCCCCTGGTCTGTTTAGAGTTCGAGTTTTAGAATATACCATTCCAATGTCAGGAAAAGAAGAGAGCTTTAAATTTAGCTTTTTTGAACGTACCGAAAATGGTTTGTATCTGGGCAATATCTGTTAATCAGTATATTTTCACTGTTGTTTCTGAGGCTATTAATTTTTTTTTTCAATTAAGGCAAAAATAATAAAATCTTATATTATCGTCCAAACATGCATCAATTCTAGTCCTTACCTTAAGTACCCAACTACGCTACGTAGCGGAGCGTAGTTGGGTACTTAAGGTAAGGACTACAATTCTTCCATTTTCCTATTTTAAATAGACAATATAAATGAGTTTTAATTTGATATGTGACTTCGGTAAAGTATAAGGTTTATAACTTCAAACATTGGTAAAATTCTGCGTATACCGTGGTTTGATCGAGGGGGTAACGTTATTCCTAGCACTATTCATGGGTTAGCATGAAGTGGGTCGATTCATGAAGTGGGTCATTTTTTCAAGAAATTCTACCAAAAAAAACTTTGCTGTATTCCTATATCATAAACTTTTGGGGAAAGTTTTACAGTACTTAGTTTACATCACAAAAGGTCAGATTTGGATGTTTTGATGTCTGTTCAATTTAATAATTTAAATTATTAAAAATGAATTATATTGCCCTTCTCATGGGATGAAAAATCCTGATTGCAATTACATCATGGCACATTCACAAACCAAATCTATTGATCATGGATTTATTGCTATTGTCTTTCTTGTGAACATTTTTGTGAACTTTTAAATATAATAAATCCAAGAAACACATTGATATTGTCAAAATATGAATATGGGAGAGGTACTTTTGACTGAAAAATCGACCCACTTCATGCATGTTTGGTGCAGATATTTTTCAAAGATTTTGTACAATTTTACATTATAGAAGAAAGTTATAAACAATTTTTGCATTATGTTGCTGCTATCACTTTCTTCTGTTTGTCTGCCAAACATAATGTTTCTAGCCAGTCTACTTTTTACATAGCACTAAAACACTTGAAAAAATCAACCCACTTCATGCTACTGGCTTCTTGAAACGGAGGCAGCTGAAATAGCTAATGGTATTGCTGCAATTTACATGCAATCTCGTGACCCACAACTAGTACACAAACATTTTATAAGAATAAACATTATTTCTACTTGAATATCATATACTTGTATATGCAGCTCATAATATTTATGAAGAAATATGAGATCACTCAATTAATGGGATTTTCTAACAATATTTTATATTTAATCAGTAGAAATGCTGCTTGAAGAGCTAGTATGTAAGAACGTCTGTTCAGTTAGACATCAAATACTTCAAATTCTCGTACTTCTGTGGGGGGTTTCCTAGCCATATTATGAAATAAAATATGCAAATTAGAAAATGTGAGGTTATGGAATTCCGTGGGGTTTTCCTAGAACTGTTATAAAATTAATTATGCAAATTAGAAAAAACGTGAGGACAGAAGTCCGTGGGGTTTCCTGCAATATTTTAAAATAAAATATGCAAATTAGAAAAAAAAGTGAGGAGACAGAAGTCAGTGGGGTTTTCTGCAAGATTTAAAAAAATCTTTGGAACGAGATGGGGGTACGAGTTGTTGGTCACGAGCTGCCATAGTCTCGAGATGCTTGTATACCATTGCTGCTCTCTGACCAAAAAATATGAATGTAGTTTAATTACTTCTGTAACACTGAAAATAATGCCTACTAGATTTACCTAACGATAGCACATACAATGAAAATGTTGATGCATTTGTTTATAATTGATTTTTAAAATAGGTTATCTCTTCCCAAATATTCCATTTACCTGACACAGATATGGTCTAAGCATGCTATTTTACTGTCCAAATCAAATCATATAGTATTGTGATACAAGGTCCGAAGGGTCAATGTACAAGCATCCTACCAGTGAATACTGGTATAACAAAGTAATGCTGACATCTTGCTCTCAAATTGTCTTCTTTGACTCTATGTTTTTCTTGAGAGTTAATCCTCCTGCACCTTTACATAACTTACACTGTTCTGAAAGACCCCTTATGTTTGCACTTTTTCACTTCTTTTATATCTCTGGTAGATAAATGCTACCCTACCAGAATATTTATTCTTGTAGTGTGGTAAATCACCATACTGTGTTTCCTTTAAGTCAAAGAGCAAATAGTTGGTGCTGAACTGTAATATACTGGTGTCCTCCAAGAAAACACTCATATGTTGTGGTGAATATTTTGATTTAAAATTATGATTGCAAACTAAAGCCGCATTGTAATTAAGCGTCCCTGAAAGGGTGCTTATTTGTTTTCGCCTCAGTTTCCTCGCCACCGCCGCATTATGGTCTCCCTTGAATATCTCCCTTATTATTAGAAGGTTTCAAACCATATTTAGCAGTTATATACCTTAGGCGGGGGAAAATTTTTCTGCATGCTTAAATTTGACCTTTGACCTTTATGAAGGTCACATGATCAAAAACTATTTTTTGAAGTACATCCCCCCCCCCGTCATCACAGTTCAGGAAAACTACTTGCTACAGAGCCTTATAATTTGACACACCTGTTCATACTATCGAAAACGCGAGCTGATTAGATTTTGGGAGCAATCCCTTGAAAAATGTCTCATTTATGAGTGATTTTCTGACACCTTCCAATCTGAAAGCCTTAAATTTAGGCCAACCCCTCTATTATCTTCTTAAGTATTGCATTTAGAGCTATAAAATGTACTGGGAGGTAATAGGAAACCATATGTGGAGAGTCTAAATAGCCAGTCAGTTTTACCCCACGGCCCCCGCTTATGGGTCAAACTGGGGTCATAAAATAGCTGATTTTGAGTTTTTGCCTTATATCTCCTTTATTGTTGCTTTTATAGCTTCAGAATGTATTAAGAGGTATTGGGAAAGCACAAATGGAGAGTTTAAATAGCCGGTCAGTTTTACCCCCCACCCCCCCTTATGGGTCAAACTGGGGTCATAAAATAGCCGATTTTGAGTTTTTGCCTTTATCTCCTTTATTGTTGCTTTTATAGCTTCAGAATGTATTAAGAGGTATTGGGAAAGCATATGTGGAGAGTCTAAATAGCCGGTCAGTTTTACCCCCTGGCCTCCCCTTATGGGTCAAACTGGGGTCATAAAATAGCTGTTTTTGAGTTTTTGCCTTATATCTCCTTTATTGTTGCTTTTATAGCTTCAGAATGTATTAAGAGGTATTGGGAAAGCATATATGGAGGGTCTAAATAGCTGGTCAGTTTTACCCCCCGACCCCCCCTTATGGGTCAAAGTGGGGTCATAAAATAGCCGATTTTGAGTTTTTCCCTTTATCTCCTTTATTGTTGCTTTTATAGCTTCAGAATATATTAAGAGGTATTCGGAAAGCATATGTGGAGAGTCTAAATAGCCGGTCAGTTTTACCCCCCGACCCCCCCCTTATGGGCCAAACTGGGGTCATAAAATAGTTGCTTTGGAGTTTTTGCCTTTTATCTCCTTTATTGTTGCTTTTAGACCTTCAGAATGTATTAAGAGGTATTGGGAAAGCATATGTGGAGAGTCTAAATAGCTGGTCAGTTTTACCCCCCGAGCCCTCCCTTATGGGCCAAACTGGGGTCATAAATAGCTGCTTTGGAGGTTTTGCCTTATATCTCCTTTATTGTTGCTTTTATAGCTTCAGAATGTATTAAGAGGTATTGGGAAAGCATACGGTGCAGCTTTGTGCATTCTTAGCTTTACAGCATGCTTATTAAAACCACAAAGCATTTTAAACTTTAAGGGACGCTTCGCTTTTGTTAGCAAAAGCATTCCTCTAGTTAGATAAGTAAATTGGATATATCATTAGATATGTTTTCATTGCATATAATATAATATTATGAGCAGAAAATACCGCAAACCTAAAATACCAATGAGTACCCATTCGTTACAAATATTGGTATATGTTCTTGACTTTCAACAATCAAACATATATGCAGGCATTCACTAGTAGGCAATCACATAGTCATGTTTTAAATGATGGTGTTTTAAATATTTTATCCTCCCAACAGCATATATGCTTGTCAATTAGCTTGTAAATATTTCATTTAAATCTATTGACCTTTATCTTTTTTGGGTGTCTTAATTTGATGTCCATAGGCCACCATGGCATACTTTTATAGCAGTTATATGCAAAACCTTAAATTTCAGTTGTTTGTACCTGGTTTGCTGCCCCATTCCTGTCACTTATTTTCAGATTATTTCAGTCTGTTATGCAGACTGCACATTCATGTACATCCATATTAGGCATTATTTTATACACTCAATCTTTTTCAAGAGGCTCTCTTACTTTTATGCACTCCCCATGTTTTTTCTCAGTGAAATCTGAAATTTATTTCTTGAGTGCGTCTTATTCAAGTTAGTGCTTCTAAATTCCACTTCTTTTCATTCATTTATTTGGATTGGGCTACTCGCACAAGCCAGATACTCACAAAAAATTTCAATTGGTAACTCTGCTGTGCCTTACAATCTACTAGTAAATTATTGGCTCAATGTACAGAATAAATATCATATAATGTTCGGATAAAAAGATTTTATCATCAATAAATAGTATATTTAACTCAGTTTAGTCTTTCATTGGGTTATGGTCCCTGAGGAATATGTATATTATATACATATATACATCCTGCTCATTATGACTCTTTTGCAGATGTATCTAATCCTCATGAAGAGACATCTTCCCGAAAACATGCATCAGAAGTGTTCATTAGTCAGACACATCAATTGGTTAAGTCAAAGAATTTTGTTTTTCTTTTTTTGTTTATATATGTAATTAAAACTGTTAAAGTGTAAACTCAATCGTTCTTTCTTCAAAAAAGAAAGGGTTTCCATGTTAAAAAGATAACAAGATAACCCTCTATCTGTGCAAGTATAGTATTGGATACTGGTGTGTTTTGCTCAAGCAATGGAAAAAATCTCTGCATAAATTTATAATGAAATAATAGCAAGTTAAGATATTTGTATATGATAGTTTTGATAATGCATGGTATATGCTACGATGCAGCATTTTAGCCAGGTTGGAAAATATAACATTGCCCAAAAGTTCTGATTACTGTGGTGAAATGGAGATATTAAGAGCCAATTTAGCAGTTTACTTTTACACTAGGGAGAACATTACATATTACCTTAACCTCATGGAAGATAAGATGTATTGTATGTAGTGGTCCTACGATTCGACGGAAAATCGATTCGACGTCTATTTAAAACTTTCGATGTAGAAAATCAATTCTCATCTTAAGAATCGATTATGAATCGAAAATAACATTTAAAAGCCACCTAACTTTCCCTTATTGTACAGATATTCAACATTTTATTTTCGTAACATTTGTTTACATTATCTGCCATGTTTCTTTCAGTGATACTTCCTGTTGGTTACAACTAAAATGCGAAATATATGTACGTTTTTAGAAGATCTTTTAATATAAATAAACTAAGTTTAACCTAAGTTAAATTCAACTTCCAGTCTTCCACTGCTTCATACACAACATGCATCTCATTGTAAATGGAGAACAACGACTTTGGTCATAAATCAAGTGCAGAGATCAGTCCTCATTACTGTAACACTTCAGCAATCTGCTATGAATATTTTTGACAAATTTTGTTGAATAATAAAAATTAAATGCTCAGTACATTATCATACTTAGAATTGTACGGTATTTAACAAACTATTATTATATGAAATTAATTGATCATATAGATCTGCTTAAAAAGGGAAATTCATGGAATATTTTTTTCAGGATGAGAGGAATTTAACAGAATAATTAGAAAACACGTTACAGTAACATATACACAAAAAAGAGTTCAGGGGACTCACTCTGTTTGAAGCTAGTTGGAGATATTTGCACTCTGAAGTAAAATTTAAGACAGAAAGAAGAAGGCTATGTGTTATAAAAACAGTAACATGGAGTGACATTGAACAAAAGTGATATAAATAATGTTTATTTTTAGCATATCTATTTTAGCATGGCTATGTGTTATAAAAACAGTAACATGGAGTGACGTTGAACAAAAGTGATATAAATAATGTTTATTTTTAGCATATCTATTTTGGTTGCTTAATCTGCTGAGGTTACACGCAAACACCACAAAAGATTTATGTGTTGAAAAGGGTTGATGAAAATAAATATAAATTTGTAACTGTTAAGGTTATATTTTTAAGTATTTCAACCTACTGGTTTCCTAACGTACCTTACCTTACAGCAAACTCTAACCAAATAACATAGAATTTATGACTGACCTATAGAAAGTACTGTATTATGATTTTTGAAAATAAAAAGAATTTTTTGTCTTTCTTGAAAAACAAGCAGAAAAACGATTATAATCGATAATCGATCATTAAGAATTACCGATTAATCGATTCTGATTTTTCAGACCGATTCCTAACATTAATTGTATGCAAATGAGCATAGACTCTTTGTGACCTTTCCTGAAGGTACAAAAAGGATTTTTTTTTTTACGCATATATTTTTATTTACCCTTTTGTAACATAGTGCAACAGGGACTGGGCAGGTGAGGGTAGCAAACCTGCCATCAGTTCCCCTTAACAGTGCCATTCACACACAGTATGAAAACTTTAATTGTAATGCTCTTTTTCATCATCCACACAGATTATGACAAAAAATGAGAAAAGAAAATAATTCTTAAAATTGGCTGGGCAACCGTAAAACTCCCACAAAAAGGTACAAAAAGGATGACTATAATTTGTGCAAATCTTCTTTAATTTGGACAATTCTAATTGCCACCAACAATCAGACAAGCTAAAATGAAAGCTTAAGTTTAGCCTCTTATTTTACAGTCTTCTGAGTGATATTTTTTCAATGTGGTGCTCTAATTTGTATCTGCAGTTAAAAAATTATCCGAGTGCTGACAGAATAACTATTACAGATGGCTCTGAGTTATGTCATGTATGCTGCAATGAGGTCCAGAGAAAGATTGCATCCAATAAGGACAGTAAATTGTGTGAAGCTTTTGAACAGAAATCAGATCTTGTCCCAAATATTTATGAGGGTGAGTCCTGCTCTGTTCTGTTTTCTTTTGAGGAGAAAAAGAAACATGTTGGCTAAAGTTTAATTAAATTCAATTGCATGTCAACTTGGCCTTTCAGCAAAATGTGCAAGTTTTTAACCCCACAGCCCTTAAGGGCTGTCTGGGTATTGTTTTCACCCATGCTGTCCGGACGGGCGTCGGGAAAAAGTTTGTCTGGGCTGTATCTCAGAAACTGTAAGGTGTAGGAAGTTGATACATGGTAGGGACATTGGTTAGGGGGTGTAGGTGTGCAACGTCATGGTGTGACCTTGATTTGACCTTTGACCTTGCCGTAGTGACCTTGAGTTTGAAAATCTTGTCCGGGCTATATCTCGGAAACCATAAGGTGTAGAAAGTTGATACGTGGTAGGGACATTGGTTAGGAGGTGTAGGTGTGCAACGTCATGGTCTGACCTTGATTTGACCTTTGACCTTGCCGTAGTGACCTTGACCTATAAAATCTTGTCTGGGCTATATCTCGGAAACCGTAAGGTGTAAGAAGTTGACATATGGTAGGGACATTGGTTAGGGGGTGTAGGTTTGCAACGTCATGGTCTGACCTTGATTTGACCTTTGACCTTGCCATAGTGACCTTGACCTATAAAATCTTGTCTGTGCTATATCTTGGAAACCGTAAGGTGTAGGAAGTTGATACTTGGTAGGGACATTGGTTAGGGGGTGTAGGTGTGCAGCGTCATGGTCTGACCTTGATTTGACCTTGCCATAGTGACCTTGACCTATAAAATCTTGTCTGGGGTATATCTCGGCAACCATAAGGTGTAGGAAGTTGATACTTACTAGGGACATTGGTTAGGGGGTGTAGGTGTGCAGCGTCATGGTGTGACCTTGATTTGACCTTTGACCTTGTCGTAGTGACCTTGACATATAAAATCTTATCTGGGCTATTGACCTTTTGCATCAACGTCACTATATGACGTCAGGATGACATTTTTATTGAACAACGTCCATTTTGGACGGCAAAACACGGATTATTAGTGCTGTACTTTGACAAAAAAAATTAGACTTGCGCTTTTTAAAATCATATATTTGAGTTCAGTAAAAAGGGAAATAATTCTAAATATATTTCCTTAATGAAGGCACAGCTTTTAAAAATATATTATTTTGTCTTTAATTATTATTTTGATATTTATAGGAACTTTTGTCAGTTTTTACATGAGAACGAGAAACACTTACACTAAACAATTTTATCAAAAATACACAACTTTTAAATTATTATTTCTCTTGGAATAATTTGTCATTTTTACCCCACAGCCCTTAAGGGCTGTCGGGGTATTGTTTTCACCCATGGTGTCCGGATGGGCGGGCGGGCGGGTGCGCGGGTGGGCGGGCGGCGGGAAATAGTTTGTCCGGGCTGTATCTCAGAAACCGTAAGGTGTAGGAAGTTGATACTTGGTAGGGACATTGTTTAGGGGGTGTAGGTGTGCAACGTCATGGTCTGACCTTGATTTGACCTTTGACCTTGCTGTAGTGACCTTGAGTTTGAAAATCTTGTCCGGGCTGTATCTCGGAAACCGTAAGGTGTAGGAAGTTGATACTTGGTAGGGATATTGGTTAGGGGGTGTAGGTGTGCAACGTCATGGTCTGACCTTGATTTGACCTTTGACCTTGCCGTACTGACCTTGACCTATAAAATCTTGTCCAGGCTATATCTCGGAAACTGTAAGGTGTAGGAAGTTGATATTTGGTAGGGACATTTGCTAGGGGGTGTAGGTATGCAGTGTCATGGTCTGACCTTGATTTGACCTTTGACCTTGTCGTAGTGGCCTTAACCTATAAAATCTTGTCCGGGCTATATCTCAGAAACCGTAAGGTGAAGAAAGTTGATACTTGGTAGGGATATTGGTTAGGGGGTGTAGGTGTGCAATGTCATGGTCTGACCTTGATTTGACCTTTGACCTTGCCGTAGTGACCTTGACCTATAAAATGTTGTCTGGGCTATATCTCAGAAACCATAAGGTGTAGGAAGTTGGTAAGTGGTAGGGAAATTGGTTAGGATTTGTAGGTGTGCAACGTCATGGTCTGGCCAGGATTTGACCTTTGACCTTGCCGTAGTGACCTTGAGTTAAAAAATCTTGTCCGGGCTATATCTCGGAAACCGTAAGGTGTAGGAAGTTGATACTTGGTAGGGACATTGGTTAGGGGATGTAGTTGTGCAACGTCATGATCTGACCTTGATTTGACCTTGGCGTAGTGACCTTGACCTATAAAATCTTGTCTGGGCTATATCTTGGAAACCGTAAGGTTGAGGAAGTTGATACTTGCTAGGGACATTGGTTAGGGGCTATAGGTGTGTATTATCATGGTGTCACCTTAATTTGACCTTTGACCTTGTCGTAGTGACCTTGACCTATAAAATCTTGTTGCACCTTTGGGTCTCTCTTTTGATGCAGATTAAGCACTGTTAAAGTCATATTAGAATTTATTAAGAATTTTACTTTCATAACTTCCCATTGTAAGAGATAGAATTTCATCAAGTGAGCCACAGAATTTGCTCCAACACCACACATAAGCATTCATTAAATGTATAACCACTTCTGTATGCATGGTAATATTCAAACCATCTAAACCATAATTTGGGCCTTGCAGATGTAGATAAAGAGGGTTGAATTTTAGTTTGCTGATTAATGCTGTCATCTTGTTATTGAATTATCTTGTTTTAATACTTCATCTTTATATGCATGATCTTTCTTTTAAACATTATTTCTCCATTTAAACATTGTTTGGACCTTTATATAACTGACAGTGCTCTGAAAGTATCCTGAAGTTTGTACTGATACAGTACTTCTGTATCTCATGGTGTTGAAAATATTTCCCTAGGCTGTGGGGTACGGGCATCTCTGATGCTATTTTTTGTTCTGTAAAAACTATATTGATGTGAAGGAAATCAATATTTTGGTAAAATGAAAATAAGGAATTCTTCTATATTCTAACATTTTTATATTTGCCTGTACTTAGGACACACATTACAGAAAAATGGATATTTTGCATTTTACTACAAGTTTAATACTCTATATCTCGACAATTCTGCATCCTAATGTTATTTTTGAAACAGTACCAGATAGACTAGTGCTTGTACATTTATGTGTGCCATTTTTAAGTCAATAAGATACATATTTATTTTATAATTCATTTTTAAATAAGGTATCTCTTCCCATATATCCCATCTGTTTTACACAGACATGTGCGTTCAAGCGTGATGTTTTGCCGTCCAAATGATGATACGTAACATTGTGACGTAGGATGCAAAGGGTCAATATCTCGGAAACCGTAAGGTGTAGGAAGTTATTGCTTGGTAGGGACATTGGTTAGGGGGTGTAGGTGTACAGCATCATGGTGTGACCTTGATTTGACCTTGTCATAGTGACCTTGACCTTTAAAATCTTGTTGCACCTTTGGGTCTGTCTTTTGATGCAGATTAAGCACTGTTAAAGTCATATTAGAATTCATTAAGAATTGTACTTTTACAACTTCCCATTGTAACAGATGGAATTTCATCAAGTGAGCCACAGATTTTGCTTCAACACCACACATAAGCATTCATTGAATGTATTACCACTTCTGTATGCATGGTAATATTCAAAACATCCAGACCATAATTCGGCCATGCCAAATGTAGATAAAGAGTGTTGTAATGTTTAGTTTACTGATTAATGCTGTCATCTTGTTATTGAATTGTCATGTTTTAATACTTCATCTTTACATGCATTATCTTTCTCTTAGAAATTACTTTCTCTATTTAAACATCATTTGGACCTTTATATAACTGACAGTGCTCCAAAAGTATCCTGAACTTTGTACTGATACACTACTTCTATATCTCATGGTATTAAAAATATTTCCCTAGGCTGTGGGGTATAAGCATCTCTGATGCTATCTTTCTTTTTTTAGGCGGGTTGAGTGTAACCAACCCGCCTATTAGATTGATGTGTCCGCAAAAACGGTTTGTCCGATCGAATTCAAACTTGACAGGGACATAGATCAACATCATAGCTAGGTTCCTTTCGATATTGGTGAAATTCTGTCTGTTCGTTTGTCCGTTTTTCGTCGGTTTGTCTGTCCATCCGTCTGTTTGTCCACATTTTCGTTTCCGGACTCTAACTCCAAAACGGTTTGACCAATCGAATTCAAACTTGACAGGGAGATAGATCACCATCATAGCTAGGTTCCTTTCAAAATTGGTGAAATACCGTCTGTTTGTTTGTCCTTTTGTTGTCCGTTTGTCTGTCCATCCGTCTGTTTATCCACATTTTCGTTTCCGGACTCTAACTCGAAAACGGTTTGTCCAATCGAATTCATACTTGACAGGGACATAGATCACCATCATAGCTAGGTTCCTTTCGAAATTGGTGTAACTCTGTCTGTTCGTTTGTCCGTTTTTCTGTCTGTTTGTTCGTTTTTGCTCCGTTTTTCTGTCCATCCATCTGTCCGTCCACATTTTTTTTCCGGACTCTAACTCGAAAACGGTTAGTCCAATCAAATTCAAACTTCACAGGGACATACATCACCATCATAGCTAGGTTCCTGTCGAAATTGGTGAAATTCCGTTTGTTCGTTTGTCCATTTTTGTCCGTTTGTCTGTCCATCCAACTGTTTGTCCACATTTTCGTTTCCGGACTCCAACTCGAAAACACTTTGTCCAATCGAATTCATACTTGACAGGGATACAGATCACCATCATAGCTAGGTTCCTTTCGAAATTGGTGTAATTCCATATGTTTGTTTGTCCGTTTTCCTGTCCGTTTGTCTGTTTTTTGTCCATTTTTCTGTCCATCCGTCTGTCTGTCCACATTTTCGTTTCTGGACTCTAACTCGAAAACGCTTTGTCCAGTCGAATTCAAACTTGATAAGGAGATGCATCACCATCATAGCTAAGTTGCTAAGTTGGTGTAATTCCGCCCTTTCGTTTGTCCGTTTATAGCATAGATACAATTATGTAACCTAGATTACAAGTTTTACATTTCTTAGCACATCTTACACATTCACCTTAACTGGGTAACCTAACATTTCTTTCCTTTTTTTCTAAATGTAATTACAGCAGTTGCTAATCTTATTTCTGCCTGCGCAACCCGCCTTTTGGGGCATCTGTGACCCTCTTGTTTTTTGTTTAATTTGATTTTAGGGGTTGGGGGACAGGATTGTAAGAGACCTGTAGGTCTTATGAGCCCCTTCATTAACTGAGTAACCACTGCTTTTAACATACTGCTTGAATTAACAGTAGAGCTACTCCTCTGATCTGAGGCCTTTTGTTTGAAGTATTGAAAGCCAGGACTAAATTTGGTAACAGATCATTTTATTTTGTGACTACAAGGCTGAAATTCTCGATCTAAACACCTTTGCTATTCCTGTCTGCACAGCTCTGTGAAAAAATATGGAAAAAGCCCCCAACAAATTCTAAGTACTTTACATATAGCTTCTAGTTAACACCATTTCTTGACTTTTCTGTTTTATGTTGTCAACTGTATCTTGTTCTCATTTCAGGTGGCATGAAGATCTGGGAAGGAAGTCTAGATTTGGTGGAGTACTTATGTGAAAACAAAGTTGATTTATGTGATAAAAAAGTACTAGAGGTAATCATGTTTTCAGAATGTAGAAATAGGTAAAGAAATTGTTTGGAAGTAGAAGTATATTTTTGTTACAAATAGGAGTAGTTGGGTCATTAATCTGTAAGAGTTTGTCATTTTAAAATGCGTATATGTCATTGTAATGTTTTTTACCCCATCCCATAAAGGGTGGGGTAAAAGTTGTCCCCTGTACTGCTTGAGTGGAGATGGGCATAAAGTTTGCAGGTGCTCTAAAGGGCAAACACTTTCACGGATCTTCCCAAATTTTCAGGCTATGTTTATCACAAAAGGAACTGGGCTGATTGGGTTTTGGGCAACATCTAACACTGTTGTTATGGCAACCTTCTTTTCATCTTGGAAATGATGATTCCTCAACTATGAGATGTTATTTTTTCTCAAACCTTTGTTCAAAATCACCTGTCATTTCACCATAAATGCTCCATTTGTTTTCAAACTTTCAGTGTATTATATCAAATTAAGTTATTTATGAAGTAAAAAAAAAATAACAACTCAATCTTCACTTTTTGGTGTTTTCAAATATTTGGTTTATGGAAGTTAATTTTAAAGAAATCATAATTAACTGTTTCATATCAGCTATGGCTGTGCATTGTGCTGATTCCTCTATATTATTTTATTAATTCATTCATTGATTTTTTTCAGCTTTCCATTGCAGTGCCATTTGTACAATGCATTATTAAGAAATGCACTTTTTTTAATGGATAACAGTAAAACTATTGAAGCATTTCAATCAAATATGACCAAATTGACTCTTTTTAAGAACGTGTGTGCCACCACTTTAAAAAACAAACTGTTCTAGCTGCAGCAGTGAAGTTTGGCAGCCAAATTCTTGACATAAAAATCTCCCAGTCAATTTTATTGTAGTGTTCCATTTCAAAATGTCCAATTTTTAGCCGCTGTTATTTAATGACCATCATGGATTTTTGTGGAATATATCAATATGCGTTTATCGTGTAAACGTTGTAATCTAGTGTGTTTTTGTGTAAATTTTGCTCCCATAGGGTATAAGAGAATGCAAATATGGAAATTATAGAGACAATTTCATTTCCTCCCATTTTGACAGATTTTAGCAGAATGTATGAAATCACCTTTATCTCGTAAATGGAGTGTCCTCGAATGATACAGTGAATCTGAGTGAAATTTAAACCCATTGAATATAAGAAAGTGTATATGTGAAAATTGAGAAAAAAATTATTTTCTCGCGTTTTTACCACCATATTGGATTGTTCAGGAAACTATAAAAATGTTTTTATCTGAGTGAGGTGGAATGATTTCAAGGGAATTTTTGACCCATAGGGTATTAGAAAATGCATACATGCAAATTAAGGAAACAATTGATTTCCTTTCATTTTTGCAGCGATCTTTGATTGTTTTGAAAAATAGAAAAATATCTTTATATCATAAACAGAGTGAGATAGAATGATTTCAAGTCAATTCTGGACCCATCATGTAAATTTAAGAAAAAAAATCATTTGTCCCATTTTGCAGCCTTCTTGGATTTTTGAAAATTTGCTAAGCTTGAAAACATGCTGAGATAGAGAAATTTTGAGTGAATTTTGGGCCCATAGTTTGTAAGAAAATGCATACATGTAGAAAAGAAAATTTTAAGTTCTTCTTGTTTTGGTGGCCATCTTGGATTTTTGAGGAAAATATGAAAATAGATATCTCATAAATGCAGTCAGTGAATTATCTATTCCACTGGATACTGAAGGTAAATGCAACATAGTATTATTTTGGAAAATTGATTACAACACACTGTACTGTATACAACCCTATTCACCTGATGTAACTGAAGTATGTGGTTGATTCAATGGGCCAAACTGAATGCTTGTTTGCACGTGTAATTTTCTTGTAATTTTTCCCATGAGGAACCGATTAGGCTGGAAAAACTTTTTTTGTTTTGGGACTTGTAATTTTGTGGTTGCTCTACAATCCAAACCTGTGCTTCGATGTTTACCAAATTTTCATGATATGTTTATCCCAGGATAAACTGAAGCTGATGAGGTTTTGAGCAACATTTGGAAACAACTGTTGCTATTGCAACACTTTCTGTTTTTTTTTACTTTTTATTTAGTGGTACTTTTATGTTTAACATATACATGGATTTTCACCCAATTTTTCCTTTTGCATCTAAAATGGTGGGCAAATTCCCAAATGTCTCTGGTGCTCTGCGATTATACTGAGGGATGAGGATCCCACCTGATGAGGCTGGCTGTTCTTATTACTGATTATTCATCAGAGAGTCTTGATAAGACTTTTATTTACTATTTGCCATGTTAATTGTCTTACATTCTGGTAAGTTCTGAGAGTATCTTTTGACATCTTGCAATTGAATACAGGATTGTCAGTAATTTACTTCAAGTACCTCAGTAAACTTTTTTAGCTAAATTGTTGATATGTAGAAATTTATTCTACTTCATCCTTTTATTGTGGGATACTTCTTTTCTTTGTACAGCTTGGTTGTGGTGCTGGTCTGCCTGGGTTGTTTGCATTGAAGAATGGGGCCACAGTGCACTTTCAGGACTATGTATGTTGTTTTTTTATGTCAAATTGTTTTCTATATGAACCTTTGTAGAATCACCAAGGAATTTATGAAAAAAATAATTTTGCTAAAGGGTAACTATTAATGACCATGACACTAAACGTTTAGTAGTAGGTTAACTCAAAAACTAGTACAGGGTCTTATTGGGACTTGTAGTATTATTTTTTGAAAATTTCTAAATCTGGGTCATATCATCACAAGAATATTTTAAGTTTTTATGTGTAATTAAGACAATTATAACGATAATATCCAATTTTCTATAATTTAGTACAGTATATATATACTCAGGATTTGCATACAAATGCAGATTTCTGGGCTCTTTTATATTTTAGTTATGTGTTATCTAAACCTTCTCCCAAACAAAATGATACCATCCACATAAATTTGGATAAGAGTGACTTGCTTATCCATGCTTAAATGTTTTTGACATCCTAATTCAGAACACCGAGGTCCCCTTCTTATGGTATAGTTTTATCAAGGGCTGGTGTATGCGCCCCACACCAAAATGCGGTTTATGCAGCTCAATATAAATGACAATTATTGTTTAAATGCGAGCCTTGTCATGAACAGTGTCAGTCAGAGAAATATAAACACTGTGGTTTTAAGTCAAAGGTCTATGTGTTACAAATGCTCAGCATGTCTTAAAAACACTGTTTGCTTCAAACATGTTACAATTCATGCTGACAATGATGACATTCCCTGAACTGAAAACTTAAGTTCTTGACATCAAGCCCCCTTTTGCGCTGTATATCATCTCATGTCCCTCATAGGACTACTTACAGCCAGAGATAAGCTAGTGCTAAGCTGTTTCCACATGTAGCCCATCAAGTAGCACTTCAAGAGCTCCTGGCCCCAGGTCCCTTTATATTCATCTGTGTTGGTGGCTAGAGAAAGCCAGTGTCCTTCCTGGTCAACTACTTCAAGCCCTTCAGTGTGCTCTGCAAACCTTTACAGATACATCAAACAAAGTTTGGGGCGCTCACCTAGGATACTGCACCACAAGAGGCTCATGGACAGGTCCAGATGGTAAATTTCACAAAATTTCCTACAACTAAAAGCAGGCTAAAGAATTTGAGCATGTTTAGTGGGGCCAGACCATTTTGATTTTGCCATGACCAACATTACAGTGGTGTCATGTTTGACTGCATTATAAGTATTTTTCATAATGTTCTCGTACACTTACTTAGCCTAGCTTGCTGTCTCCCAGACTAGAAAGGCCGCTGATACAGTGTGCGTTGTAGCGAAAATATTTCATGTTTACATTTTGCTTCAGACAGCCTGGAAGGCCAGGCTAGGAACCAGGTATCTCTGAACAAGTGGCAGTAAGAATTGAGGCTACTCGGAGAATCTCAACCAGACTTATGTATGATGCAAAGTTGGCCATATTTGTGAAATCAGCTGGTCATCAAAACACCATCTGTAAAGACAAATTGTAACCCGGTCATGGTCAAACTGTCAAAAGTGTTAAACATTTTTAAAGCCTCTGTGAGTGAGCATTTTGCTCCCAACTAATCATGTATGATCCTTTTGATTGGTACTACCTATATCAACCAGTCTTAGGACAGGGTGTTAGGACAGGTCTTTTTGGGGTTATAATTGATCTTATCCAAAGGTTGGTATAATATATGATAGAACATTTTAACAAAGAAGTTGCAAACACAAGTGTAACCACAGAGAGAGGGGGTGATACACAACCCAAGGATGCTATAAACCTCAACTGTTGATTTTCTTCTACAGATTCATCCAATCTGTAGGATGGTATGACCAATCTTGTCCCAATGTTTATAAAATATATGATCAAAGCCTTTACCAAAGAGACAGTAAACCTCAAGATGTTAAAAAGTAATTAAAAAACTAACAGTTGACTTTTTTTCAAATGATAAAGTGACCAAAGCATCAACAGTTTTTCATGATGCCCTGTTCCATTGTTATTAGTGAGCTGCCTGGCCACATCAGTTGTGTTGGTGGGAATCTAATTGTAGAGCTTGTACAACCACTTGTGAAGGTATAAAGCCCACTATTTGATCCACAGTAAAGTGTGTTCATGGCACAGTGTCAGTTGACATATTGCAGGAAACAGGTAGTGAACACCATTTTGTAAACATACACACACAAAAAACCCCATAAATTCATTTGGAACTATTTTTCAAAAGTTGTAATTAGGCGGGTTGCGTGTAACCAACCCACCTATTAGATTGATGTGTCCGACATCCGTCTTGTCTGTCCGTCCACATTTTCGTTTCCGGACTCTAACTCAAAAATGCTTTGTCCAATCGAATTCAAACTTGACACCTTGATCACCTTCATAACTAGGTACCTTTTTAAATTGGTGTAATTCCATCCGTTCGTTTGTCCATCAACATTTCCGGTTCCAGACTCTAACTCGAAAACGGTTTGTCCAATCGAATTGGTGTAATTCCGTCCTTTCATTTGGCCGTTTATAGCATAGATACAATTATGTAACCTAGATTACAAGTTTTACATTTCTTAGCATGTCTAACACATTCACCTTAACTGGGTGACCTAACATTTCTTTCCTTGTTTCTAAATGTAATTACAGCAGTCGCTAACCTTATTGCTGCCTGCGCAACCCGCCTTTTAGGGCATCTTTGACACTCTTGTTTTTCAAAATGCTGTAAAGACACAAAGCTATTTGGATCACAGATTTTACCCTTTAAATCATTTCTAGTAGCCATCTTGCATTCTTATGACTTGAGTATTTTTAACATTGCAAATATATCACACTTGTTAAAGGATGCAGCAATTTCAAGCTCACTTGAAGCTAAGCCCAACTTAAGTTCAACTTATAAATGGAAAAATCTAAAAAAAAAAAAAAATCTATTCACATCACTACCAATCACTACAATAGGAAAACGTCCCGAATGACATACACAGAAAAAATATGTCACGAATGAAGATAACAATATTATACGAGTGCGCAGCACGAGTATTATATTGTTAATCTTCATGAGTGATATATTTTTTCTGTATACGTCTGATGAGGGATGTTTTACTTTTATTATCCACCATTTTATACGATTTATGGGTAAAATAATATGAATATTTAATGAGAGAACGTGAAAAAGTCTGTCAAAAAGCATGAGCAATACTGAATATAAAAACTTCATTCTTTACCTGGCAATATCTCAGTCATTTCTGCATGGATATTTATGCAACATACATGAGCAGAAGCGCTAGAATAACACCTTTCTAATGATATATTATACATATTTTTAAGTTACATACTTTCCGAGATATTGTTGAAAAAATAAAAGTTATCCACACTCAATATTCATAGTACCGGGGCGCCGGTGTATACAAAAAAAATACATCCCGGTCTGTATTTCCCCGTATTTAGGTCAAATACATTGCGTGGTGGATAATAAAAAATAACATATACCAAGGTCTGTCCAAAACCCTAGATATGTGGCTAATTCATTCATGCACTGCTTGTCAAACACATATTTTCCTGTTTATTCTTTTTGTTGGCATTGTTAAAACACTCGCCTCCCAACTCTACAGTTAATTCAGATCTTTGCTTGGAGTTAATGTTTCACAGGAAAGTTGGCAGTGGACTTGCACATTATCAGATGGCCTCTGGTGTAGGAATCATGACCAGATTTTCTGCACAAGTTTCCTTCCTCACTAAACTGCCATTTGTAACAATAATGTATTTAAGTTTCTTTTTTTTGTTAAAACTTAGAAGTAAACTTGCATAGAAATAACATCTTAATTAATTTTTTAGAATCAATGTTTGACAAATTTTGTCTTTGTTGACAGAATGAAGAGGTTATTGAACACATGACTATCCCCAATGCCTTTCTAAATGGTGGAGAAGAGGCAGTAAAGAGGTGCAAGTTTTACTCAGGTGACTGGGCATCTCTGGAACAGCTTATGACTAGTGCTAGTCACATGACAAAGTAAGTCCTGTGCAAACCGGTCCATTTTATATGGGTACATCATTACCAATGTCATTAATATTTCCTGTTTGATTTTACAGATCAATGCTGTTTTCATCAAATCATTATCGAGAAAACCATGATTAAACATAAATTAAAAATAAAAGGGATAGATTAGTACTAACACTGGTATCAGGGTGTCTTTATTTGTTAAAGGGCCAGTGCAACCATTTTTACATTCAGATTAAAGACTTGGTTTGTTTCAGTAAGTGTACATATAACCTCAAAAAATATGAAAATAACATCCCACTTCTGCACAGTTAGTTTCATACACAAGTGTTTTGTTGGGGCTTGGGGCTCGAGGCTCGACCCCTATATTATCTACATAGTTGTATGTACTATTGTTGTAACTAATATTTACTAAAACTACTAATGTTGATTGGTAGAGTACTAAATGACCCAATAATAATATCTTGTATTTTGTACAACCATGATGTCATCCTCTTTGCAGTGAAAATATTTCATTATACTTTGGGCATATTGTAACGTCTTGGGTTTGAATCCAAGAGTTCATATTATTATAATACAGATTTGATTTTGAATTTGTTCTTGAATGAATACAATACTGAGGGTCATTATGCCAAGATCATTTTCTCCATATCATTATTAATTTTGTATGACTGTATCACTTCAATTAATCCATATTCCTTTACATTTAGTTCCAATTTTTGGACAGAGAGGGTTTGGGTTTGAGTCTTACCATCATTTAGGACTAACACTCATACACAAGTTTGTCCAGCTATTTCTGCCTTTTCAACAAGTAGGCTGTAAAAGTATGTCAATTGACAGCAGAGATATACCGTATCACAACATAATCACATCTTCTCTGGTGTGTAACCCACAAAAATTGAATTACTATTGCAACAATATCTAATTATTTCCCATTTCACTGAAGGGTTCATCATGAAAAGGGGCTTTATATATTTATATTATCAGTAATTTAAACCATTTATAAACATCAGCACAAAATCATTCATCATGTTAAGTGTACAACCTTTTATATTAAACTTAAGCAAATTTTTGGCTGATGTTTTTACAAATCCCTTTTGTGAATATGGCCCCTGTTGGTATGGTTATCTTTCAGACTTCAAAATAACCTTTGCAATGGGAGAGTACCATGTACTTGCTGGCATTTTAATTTGTTTACTCCCTCAAAGGTAAAAACCTCCTTCTCATGTAAGAAGTGGTACCTGGAGTAGCTGAGTAAATTTTCCTACTGTTCTGGTAAGAGTATAAATACATAAATGTTTAGGAAATGTTTAGATTGAGAAAATATGAGGATATTGAAGCCAATCAGAGGTATGCTGCTCATAGAGTATTGTATTTTGTATTTTATTTACAGATATGATGTAATTTTAACAGCTGAAACCATTTACTCTCCTGATTCATACAAAGACTTGCACAGTATACTATGTACAATGCTTGAGGCGACAGGCGTTATGTATCCTTTGGACTGGCCGAGTGAAATAAAATGTGCAAATATTTCATTCCTTAATATCTTTTTATCTAGGGTTGGCCATCTCGGGCCAACCCTAGATATTGTTATGGATTTTTGCGAGTCTTTCTTCATGAATTTCGGGCGTTTCGAGTGGAAACTAATTGCCGTTTTCGGATCGTTTTGAATAATTTGAACTAGTAAACGTTCTATAAATATCACAGTTTTTGATCTTTTGTTTTTAAGATTTGTGGAGGGATTTTTATTATTGACCTCAGCAACCTAATTAAAAACAGGAAATGAACTGTGCTGATAAGATCTATCTGGACCGCGTTTCTCTTGAAAACATCTTTTCTTTAGTAAAATCTACTAAACCTCGGGGAAAAAAAACGTCTTTTGATTAGTCTGGTACCCTGTCTATTTTTCTTCTGTGACCCCCGGGAAATTGTAAGTTGTGTGAACCGAAAATATTTACTAAACCTTTATGAAAAACGTCTTTTGATTAGTCTGGTACCCTGACCATTTTTCTTCTGAGACCCCCGGGAAATTGTAAGTTGTGTGAACCGAAAATATTTTCAGGAGACAATGATAACCTGATGACTGGGTTCTGGGGCTATATTCACAAAAGGAATCAAGCTCAGGTTGAGCCAAAAATCAGCTCAAGCTTATTATATATAAAACTAATATCTTGGATAATATTACACCAATCTTCCTCAAATCAAAAGGAACATAACCTATTGATGTTGCTGTTAAATTGGTATAGATATTATATTGCTAGCTTCAATAAAACAATAAAAAAAATATTTTGAACAGAGTTCGTGCAAGATTGTGGATCTGAACAGGTGTTCATGTTCTTCAGATATTTAAAAAAGTCAAACATGTTATTGTAATAAATATGATAGAAATAATATACTGTAACAATAAAATGATATAGAGTTAGAGATATTTAAATATGGACTTCTTTATTATGTGAATTTAATTTTGTCAAAGGTCAAAATTGTGATTTTTATGTCTCATGCAACAGCAACAGCCAGGGTCATATGAAAGGTACTCTGCATTGTCATTTTGGGGAGTCATATCTACACAGAGGTGACAGCCTATCATTAGATGTCAAACTTGCTAACCCACAAGGACATTCTATTTTGTCAAGCATAAGAAATCATATCTGAAGCACTAAACTATTCCCACTAAAGGTAGCACAAGTGATAAAGCCTGCCTTTCCTCTCAGTGAATCATATATATTTAGTGTTTGATGTCATTTTTATTGCATTAAATTTCATCCACAAGTCACAGAGAAGAATATTATTTATTATTATTTGCTGTGCATAGTAATTTTTAAAACAATTATCTTAATATTGGACCAATTTTCCTCAAATCAAAAGGAACATAACCTCTAGAAATTTGCCTTTAAATTGGTATAGATATTATATTTCTAGCTTCAATAAAACAATCACAAAAATTATTTTAAACAGAGTTCCAGCAAGATTGTGGATCACACCAGGTGTTCGTGTTCTTCAAATATTTTAAAAAAAGTCACACCAGTTATTGCAATAAATATGATATAATTAATATACTATAACACAATAAAATGATATAGAGTTAGGGATATTTAAATATGGACTTCTTTATTATGTGGATTTAATTTTGTCAAAGGTCAAAATTGTGATTTTTATGTCTCATGCAACAGCAACAGCCAGGGTCATATGAAAGGTACTCTGCATTGTCATATGGGGGAGTCATACCTACACAGAGGTGACAGCCTATCATCAGATGTCAAACTTGCTAACCCACAAGGACATTCTATTTTGTCAAGCATAAGAAATCATATCTGAAGCACTAAAGTATTCCCACTAAAGGTAGCACAAGTGATAAAGCCTGCCTTTCCTCTCAGTTAATCACACATATTTAGTGTTTGATGTCATTTTTATTGCATTAAATTTCATCCACAAGTCACAGAGAAGAATATTCTTTATTATTATTTGCTGTGCATAGTAATTTTTAAAACAATTATCTTAATATTGGACCAATTTTCCTCAAATCAAAAGGAACATAACCTCTAGAAATTTGCCTTTAAATTGGTATAGATTGCTAGCTTCAATAAAACAATCACAAAAATTATTTTAAACAGAGTTCCAGCAAGATTGTGGATCACACCAGGTGTTCGTGTTCTTCAAATATTTTTTAAAAAGTCACACCAGTTATTGCAATAAATATGATATAATTAATATACTATAACACAATAAAATGATATAGAGTTAGGGATATTTAAATATGGACTTCTTTATTATATGGATTTAATTTTGTCAAAGTTGTGATTTTTATGTCTCATGCAACAGCAACAACCAGGGTCATATTATGACAGGTACTCTGCATTGTTATTTTGGGGAGTCATACCTACACAGAGGTGACAGCCTATATCATTAGATGTCACACTTGCTAACCCACAAGGACATTCTTCTATTTTGTCAAGCATAAGAAATCATATCTCAAGCAGTAAACTATTCCCACTAAAGGTAGCACAAGTGATAAAGCCTGCCTTTCCTCTCAGTTAATCACACATATTTAGTGTTTAATGTCATTTTTATTGCATTAAATTTCATACACAAGTCACAGAGAAGAATATTATTTATTATTATTTGCTGTGCATAGTAATTTTTAAAACAATTATCTTAATATTGGACCAATTTTCCTCAAATCAAAAGGAACATAACCTCTAGAAATTTGCCATTAAATTGGTATAGATATTATATGGCTAGCTTCAATAAAACAATCACCAAAACTATTTTAAACAGAGTTCCAGCAAGATTGTGGATCACAACAGGTGTTCGTGTTCTTCAAATATTAAAAAAAAAATCACACCAGTTATTGCAATAAATATGATACAATTAATATACTATAACACAGTAAAATGATATAGAGTTAGGGACATTTAAATATGGACTTCTTTATTGTGTGGATTTAATTTTGTCAAAGGTCAAAGTTGTGATTGTTATGTCTCATGCCACAGCAACAGCCAGGGTCATATTATGAAAGGTACTCTCCATTGTCATTTTGGGGAGTCATACCTACACAGAGGTGACAGCCTATCATTAGATGTCAAACTTGCTAACCCACAAGGACATTCTATTTTGTCAAGCATAAGAAATCATATCTGAAGCACTAAACTATTCCCACTAAAGGTAGCACAAGTGATAAAGCCTGTCTTTCCTCTCAGTTAATCACACATATTTAGTGTTTGATGTCATTTTTATTGCATTAAATTTCATCCACAAGTCACAGAGAAGAATATTATTTATTATTATTTGCTGTGCATAGTAATTTTTAAAACAATTATCTTAATATTGGACCAAATTTTCCTCAAATCAAAAGGAACATAACCTCTAGAAATTTGCCTTTAAATTGGTATAGATATTATATTGCTAGCTTCAATAAAACAATCACAAAAATTATTTTAAACAGAGTTCCAGCAAGATTGTGGATCACAACAGGTGTTCATGTTCTTCAAATATTTTTTAAAAAGTCACACCAGTTATTGTAATAAATATGATATAATTAATATACTATAACACAATAAAATGATATAGAGTTAGGGATATTTAAATATGGACTTCTTTATTATGTGGATTTAATTTTGTCAAATGTCAAAGTTGTGATTTTTATGTCGCATGCAACAGCAACAGCCAGGGTCATATTATGACAGGTACTCTGCATTGTTATTTTGGGGAGTCATACCTACACAGAGGTGACAGCCTATCATTAGATGTCAAACCTGCTAACCCACAAGGACATTCCATTTTGTCAAGCATAAATCATATCTGAAGCACTGTGGTGTAAGTTCTCTATGTGTGATATGAAAACTGATTCCATCACAGAATTGTGACAAAGCTGAATAACTGTTCAGGTCAATCCAAAAGTGCCTACTGATATTGCCCAATAAAGGTAGCACGAGTGATAAATTTATCTTTCATCTCAGTTTATCACACCTATTTAGTGTCATCTTTTTATTTCATAAAAATCCATACACAATTCACAGAGGAAAATTTTTTTAATTGAACATTATATTTTCCATTTCCTGTTCATTGCTGTGCATACTAACTTTTAAAAGTAGTATTTTGGCCAATATATTGCCAAACTTTTTTCAAATCAAGGGAATATAACTTAGGGTACAAGTCTAAAATGCTTGTTAAAATTTCAATTTTATTTTGATTTTTATGACCAGGTTGCACACCCACTTCTCGGGGAGTCGTTTTCGTTGAAAAATATTATTCAGGGTACCAGTCTGAAAAGCTTGTTCCAGCCAACCTACCATCCATGCATGCGCATTCCTCTATTTTCCCGATCTGTCACTTCAAAACTTCAAATATTGCCAGAAGACGTAAGAAAAGGGTTAAATATGAAAAAAAATAATAAAATAAATATAAAATATGTCGCTTATTGATATCTAGGAACAAATCTACACGAAAAATGTCGAAATCTACATATTTAGTTAAAATCTTGTATTATCGCCCACGGCTGAAGCGATGAACAAGAAATATGCTGGTAGTTTTCATCTTAAACCAGCCTTTCTATTTGTAAAATATTGTAATAAATAAAATATAAAATGCTGGTACTTGTACACACACAGAGTGCTGAAAACGTGAGGGTACGATGGTGTTTCGAATAGGGCTGCAAGCGAGCCCGAAAATGCGCCTCGATTCCTCGTTTTAGAAGAATCGATTCGGACTCGGTTAATCGCTTGATTATCGCCCACGAAATAAACTGCTTCATATTTTGACATATCACGCCTTATAAAATGGTTACAAACCACACAACAGGAAGGAATTGTGATAATTTATTGATTTTATTGCGCTACAATAGCTTACCATGTGGGACTGAATGCTTTACTGGTTGCCGCGAGGCACAGACGACCAACGCTCGAGAAAAACAAGCATGCAGTTGGTTCGGCCTCATAGGTTGTCGTGACGTCATCACTTCCTGTGTATCAGCCTCCTTTTCGTTGGTCGCCGCCATATTGGATGCTCTGCTAAGTTTTCAAAGCTGTTTTCTATTATATCTCTGGATATATTGTTTGTCATTCGTCCATAATTCGGCTTTTCCTTTATTTAGCAGTATAGAATCTTATACCCAATTTTCAGCACTTCCGGTGCTGTATTTTGTCAGTTTTTTAACGTCTTCTTATTTCACGTGTTGTGTGCTCGCCACTACACTAGTACTGCTCGAATCTACGGTTCGGAGTATTTTCATATTTTATTGCATTAAAACATGGCCACCGCCCACCAGTCTTCTAAAGATAAACCCAGATCCAGCAAATGCAATCATTTCTGTCAGCCATTCGACAGTCATGGCTATTGCCCTTCCTGCAGAGATGCAGGGAAGGGCGATGATCTGTGTGTTACAAAAGCTGGTACTTGTCAAATCTGTGCGTCTTTCACAGACGAACAGTCCACTAAAATTGCTAATAGAAGACGATACAAGAAAAAACATCCCACTTCACAGGCATCGGACAAAGATCGGGACGAGGTACTTGGCGATTCTTTTGAATCGTTTTCTGGATCGCAAGCCGAACTTGAGGCTGCGGCCGATCATTTGTTTACTTCACCTCCACGTCCCAGACCCTTATCTTTCGATCCTTTGCCTCTTACTACACCAGGGCGTACTGTTCCTCCCACTCCCAGTACAGCCTTACATCATAAAGTCCATTCTTCTGTAGAAAAGTCTTTGGACCACAAATTTGATCAGAAATTTGGTGTTTTTCAAGCCAACATCTATGATGCCCTTAAATCTATGCGTGAAGATTTCCTAAAATCTCAACAAGGGCTGGCTGATAAGATCGCCTCTTCGGCTGTTCGCACCGAACCTCAGACCTCTGTCAGTGCTTCAGAACCCATGGATATTGAATATGGCCCTTCTCTTCCTCCTCGCCTTCAGGCCGAGCAAGGTTCGGACGTTCGTCTTAGCTCTTCCGAACAGACACAGTCTGTTCGCCCCAAGACGTCCACTCACAAGGTTAGCCATGCTCCAATCTCAGGTTCGGGATCTGATTCCGATCATGATCGCCCTTCATATTCTAGACCTAAAAAGCACTCTGACAAGTCTAAACATAAGTCAAGGTCCGCATATTTGCCCTCATCGTCAGGGGAGGATCAGTCCCCTAGACGTAGACACAGGTCTCCCAAGCCCCAGAGAATGGCCTCTGATGATCAGGAACATCCTCAAATTGACCTTGATCCGCCCTACTATAGGGATGTGGCTCTGGCTGACATCCCAAATCAATATGCGGAGGAGGTAGATACTTTTCGACGTATCCTCAAATTACCTGATCCGAGGGATTCAGTCCCCAGACCTGCTACTGCTATCATAGGTATCGATGACGAGGTGGCCGTCCAAGAGCTGAGACCTACGGGTCCATCAGCTATGTTGCCCCTCAACTCTGGTATAAGAGATGCCTTTGACAAATTCAACAATGACCTTATGGCTGCAAACCTGGCAGAGGGCAAATACCCAAAGCCCCCCCCTTCCACTTCTAAGTGGTACAAGGTTGGACAACCTTGTTTTTCGGAGAAACTCCAAGATTTAAATGCAGACTTTGCCAAGATCTGTATATCTCCTAAACCTTCGGGGGCCCCTTTAGGCAAGGTCCCACTCTCTGTCCTCAAGGACTTAGAACAACAGGCAAGGTACAATCTAACCACATTGAATTTCACGACCACTTTTGCCAAGACATCCTCCTCCTGCAACTCTACCATGAGGAGGTGTCGTTATGGACTAAAAGAAACCTTCAAGAAGGTCAAGTCCCAGGTCAGGAAAGGTGCCGACCCTGAAAAAGCAGTAAAACGTGGTTATGATGAGGCCTATGACTACTTTGATCTCTGGGAGAAGACCCTCACTATTCAACATAAGGCCATAACCTGCCTGAGCAAATCCCTTGCCCATATTTTACAAAGGGAACTTACACAATGGCAATGGCATCCTCCTCCTGCAACTCTACCATGAGGAGGTGTCGTTATGGACTAAAAGAAACCTTCAAGAAGGTCAAGTCCCAGGTCAGGAAAGGTGCCGACCCTGAAAAAGCAGTAAAACGTGGTTATGATGAGGCCTATGACTACTTTGATCTCTGGGAGAAGACCCTCACTATTCAACATAAGGCCATAACCTGCCTGAGCAAATCCCTTGCCCATATTTTACAAAGGGAACTTACACAATGGCGAAGCCGAAATGTCCCATCTGCAGCCACAATTAGGGGAAACCAGATGTCAAGAGCTCAGGAATTCCTCTCTCTGGACTCGTTCCCTGTTCAACTCCCAGTCAGTGAAGGAAGGCGAGGACTTCCTTCTCAAAAAAGGCACCTCAAAAGATGCTCAGGGTTTCGGACCCTACCAAAATAAGCCCTTTCGTGGTTCCCACCACAATAAGAGAAGAGGCTCCTACAGGAAACGCCCCTTTGGGGGCAATTCCTCCCAAAGCAGCAACTATTCGTTTCCCTCTTCTAGAGGAAAACCAAACTTCAGAGGCTCCAGGGGTCGTTTTCGACCCCACAACAAAGGAAAAGGGCGTGGAAACCCCTCTTCCCAATGACTCCTATCAAGCCTCAATCAATCCACCAGTAGGAGGTCGCCTCCGTTCTTTCAGGAGAGACTGGCACGCAAACAATTGCTCAGCCAACGTGTTAAATATCATCACCAATGGCTACGTTCTGCCATTCCTCTCAAGGCCAAACTTGATAAGATTTCCTCTGATTGTGTCAGAGTACAAGGCCCCTCAAAAAGACCAAGCCTTGGCCGATTGCATCCAGTCTCTCCTGTTAAAGAACGCTATCGAAAGGGTGGAAAATGTAAAATCTCTCTGGTTTTACAGTCGCCTCTTTCTTGTACCCAAGCCTCACCAAAGGTGGAGGCCAGTAATAGACCTAAGCAGGCTCAACACTTTTCTACACGTAGAAAAGTTCAAAATGGAAACGCCAGAGTCCATCAGGACTTCTCTGATTCCGGGGGAATGGGTAGCGTCAATAGACCTGTCGGACGCTTACCTCCACATCCCCATCCATCCAAACTCAAGGAAGTATCTAAGATTTTGCCACAGGTCACAGGTGTTCCAGTTCACCTCGCTCCCATTCGGACTAGCCACAGCCCCCCAGGTATTCACCATGGTCGTCAAAGAAGTGAAGCTCATGGCCCTCAGCAGAGGACTCAGACTTCATCAATACCTGGACGACTGGCTGATCAGGTCTCAGTCCCAGGAGGAAGCATTAGTGAACACTCGGACAGTGGTAGATCTCACCCAGTCCTTGGGATGGATCTTAAACCAAGAGAAATCAGAACTGAAACCAACTCAGGTGTTCTCGTTCGTGGGCTACGAATACCACCTAGATTCAGCCCTTGTAAAACCCACTCAAGAGAGATGGCTCAAACTTCAGGATTTGATCCTACGACTCAAGTCGAAACATGTTTTGACTGCAAGATGTTTGATGTCTCTAATTGGGTTGCTAGCCTCAACGGAGAAGATGGTCCCGGAGGGACGCCTTCACATGAGACCGTTTCAGTTTCACCTGAAAGAGCACTGGAAATTTCCTCAGTCGCTGGACAGCCTCCTTCCCTGGACAGAAGTCATTTCTGCTCATCTGGACTGGTGGCAGAATCCTGCAAAGGTGATGATAGGCGCCGACCTTCATCCCAAAGACCACAGTATCCAACTCTTTACAGACGCCTCAAACGAAGGCTGGGGCGCTCACTTAGAACAAAGTTCTACAAAAGGTCTGTGGTCACCTCAGGAAAAAGGACTTCACATAAACATCCTAGAATTGAAAGCTGTCTTTCTGGCTTTGAGACACTTCAAAGACCAGTGTCAGGACCAAACAGTGCTAGTTGCCACGGACAACTCAACTGTGGTAGCTTACATAAACAAACAAGGGGGAACACACTCGGCGGAGATGTGCGCACTCCTGTGGAGACTCATGACCTGGTGCCACCACTATCACATAATCTTGAAAGCCAGACACATTCCAGGGTGCCTGAATGTGATGGCCGACCTACTTTCCAGGTCGAACCAGGTTCAGTCGACCGAATGGTCACTCCATCCACAGGTGTTCAAACAGATCTGCCGAAAGTGGTTCACTCCCCACGTGGACCTTTTTGCCACTCATCTGAACCACAAGCTCCCTCTGTACGTGTCTCCTATCCCAGACCCCCAGGCCTGGGACATAGATGCTCTAAACATAGACTGGACGGGTCTCACTGCTTATGCTTACCCTCCAACGGCTCTCCTTTACAGGGTGATCCAAAAAATCAGGCAATGCACCAGCCTGATCATACTAATAGCCCCAGGCTGGCCAGGGATGCCCTGGTTCTGGGACCTAGTGCAGCTCTCAACAGAGATCCCTCTACAATTCCCGGTGTCGACAACACTCCTCAAGCAGTCCCACAACTTCGTGTTCCACAGCTCCCCGCAGCACCTCAACCTCCACGCCTGGTCTCTAGGAGTGGACAACTCCAAGAACAAGGCTTCTCTGTGGAAGTGGCAGACAGAATTGCTGCACCTCAGCGGTCTTCAACAAGGAACATCTACAAATCAAAGTGGGCCCTATTTGAAAAATGGTGCAGAGATAATTCGGTGGATTTCTCCTCACCATCTGTGAAGCAAATCTCAGATTTCTTTATGTATCTGTACCAAGACCTAAACAGGCGCCCCTCTACCATTGATGGTTACAGGACAGCTATTGTTGACACTCTGGGCCCTACGGCCCAGCATATTGCCCATAATGAGGACCTTCACAGGTTGCTCTCCAGTTTTCACAGGGATCGCCCCAAGAGTTCCAGAAACCTTCCTCAGTGGAACCTATCTGTTGTCCTCAATGAGCTCACAAAAGCGCCCTTTGAGCCTATGAAAGACACAGACCTCAAACATCTCACTCTCAAGACTGCTTTCTTGCTAGCTCTGGCCTCCGGCAAGCGCCGCAGTGAAATCCACGCCTGGGTCGCAAACAAAGTATCTAATCTAGGCCAATGGGAAAAGGTAGCCTTGTTCCCTTCATCAGGTTTTATAGCCAAAAACCAGCTAGCAAGAGAAGGTTCTCAAAGTGTGTCTCCGGTGACTATTCCTGCCTTGACTACCATTGTAGATAGACAATTCAAAGAAGACAGGACCTTGTGTCCTGTACGGGCTTTGAGGTACTATCTGGACCGAACCAAGGACCTGAGAGGGTCCCGGTCTCTTCTTTTCATCTCCTTCAAGAAAGGACATACCTCAGATATCAGACCCGCTACTCTCTCTTCATGGTTGAAACAAACCATTCTACTTTGTTATAAGCAAGCAGACCAGCAAGCCTTGGACTTAGTCCAAGTTAAAGCGCATGACATTAGGGCCTTCGCAGCCTCTAAGGCTTTTTACGGTGGGGTATCGGTGGACCAGATCATGCAAGCGTGTCACTGGAAAGCTCACAACACGTTTACCAATTTTTATCTAAAAGACCTTACTTGGTCGGACAACGACAACAACATGTATCTGGGACCAGTAGTAGCGGCTCAACAGGTCCTAGACCCTTCTCCTCAGTGATGTCTTCTTCGGAAACAAAAGGGGGGGGGCACGTCCGCTACAGCTAAGCCTTCAGGAGTCTCCCCAGGTCTAGGTATAAGCTACCTCATCAGGGTGTTACAGGTAAGGTCTCACATATTAAATTTACATTAACTTTAAATTCTTGGGACCATAAGGTTGTCTTATAAATAAGGTTGCAAATAGCAATTCTCGAACCTTGACCTCATTTCTGACGTCATAGCCCTTAGGGGTTCTTCCTATCTGTGTACTCCGGGTACACAATCCTCCTTCCAAACACCCTACAGTGTACGACACTGTGTATTCTCATCAGGTTTTTGGCTCTTTACAAGTCCGACCTTCAGGATTGGGACTCTGTAAATGGGACTCAGACTGGAAATTTTTTGGAACTATTTTTTATTACTCTCAATTCGAGAAAAACAACATTCAGACCTTCCAGTCTCAGCTGTAATCCTGCCACCGGGCGGTTGAATTCAGCATTCAGTCCCACATGGTAAGCTATTGTAGCGCAATAAAATTGAAAATTTTAATTACTTAAATGTAGCTTTTATAAGCTACAAGCTTACCATGTGGGACTGAGAAGAGTCCCACCCTACCTCCCCGCTGTATTACAGCTGAGGGGACATGGGTTTAATCTCAACGAAAAGGAGGCTGATACACAGGAAGTGATGACGTCACGACAACCTATGAGGCCGAACCAACTGCATGCTTGTTTTTCTCGAGCGTTGGTCGTCTGTGCCTCGCGGCAACCAGTAAAGCATTCAGTCCCACATGGTAAGCTTGTAGCTTATAAAAGCTACATTTAAGTAATTAAAATTTTCAAATTTGGGGGAAAAGACGCATTTATATTGCAAAATATAAGAAACTTTAACCATCTTTATATTGCGAGATTTGAGGCATCTTCGAAATACGTTATAATAAAATGCCATCTTATAAAACGTTGTTACACAAAGAATTAAAGCTTGCAAATACTTAAAATATATAAATATTGAAATGGAAATGCCTTATATTAGTAAAATATATAAACATATTCATATATTTGAAGAAAAAATAGAATTTTGTGGTAGATTTTACATCTATGTTTAGTTGTTTTCGAAGATCTGGTTCACTTTTCTTGCCTCGAGTATTTAACTGAATCGTTTCGCTTCCGAGTAACCGAAGAATCGTTGCAGCCTTAGTTTCGAACAATATTTTACAAATATATAATCCAGCAATATTTTACTGTCGCCGCACCTAATACTGCCTTCACGAAATATTTAAAACAAATAAAATATAAAATGCTGGTACTTGTACACACACAGAGTGCTGAAAACGTGAGGCTACGATGGTGTTTCTAACAATATTTTACAAATATATAATCCAGCAATATTTTACTGTCACCGCACCTAATACTGCCTTCACGAAATATTTAAAACAAATAAAATATAAAATGCTGGTACTTGTACACACACAGAGTGCTGAAAACGTGAGGCTACGATGGTGTTTCTAACAATATTTACAAATATATAATCCAGCAATATTTTACTGTCGCCGCACCTAATACTGCCTTCACGAAATATTTAAAACAAATAAAATATAAAATGCTGGTACTTGTACACACACAGAGTGCTGAAAACGTGAGGCTACGATGGTGTTTCTAACAATATTTTAGAAATATATAATCCAGCAATATTTTACTGTCACCGCACCTAATACTGCCTTCACGAAATATTTAAAACAAATAAAATATAAAATGCTGGTACTTGTACACACACAGAGTGCTGAAAACGTGAGGCTACGATTGGGTTTCTAACAATATTTTACAAATATATAATCCAGCAATTTTACTATCGCCACACCTAATACTGCCTTCACGAAATATTTAAAACAAAATATAAAATGCTGGTACTTGTACACACACAGAGTGCTGAAAACGTGAGGCTACGATTGGGTTTCTAACAATATTTTACAAATATATAATCCAGCAATTTTACTATCGCCGCACCAAATACTCCCCTCCCCCTCCCCATCGCCGCTGTCGCCACTTTACTTGGACTGTCGCCGCTATCGCCGCTGGCCATCTACCTCTCCTCACTTCTTCCCAATTACAATTAACATCGCCGATATTAGTCCAAGTGGCGACGGAATCGCCGCTTTTGTCCGACTTTTAGGAAGCACCCCTTTTTATTTGTAAAATATTGTCAGGAAGACGAAGTCTGAGGTCCAGGGGCCGGTTTCACAAAGGGTCTCAGACTTAGGCTAAGTCAGGGACTTAAATCTGAGTCTTTTGTCTTTGCCAAGTCCTGGACTTAAATAGATTTCACAAAGGGTGACTTAGCGAAGTCCAAGCTTGTCATATAACCACAGTGGTTTTCTATGTCATGTGACCCTTTATTTCTACTGAAAATATTTTAGTGGTAACATATATCCCTTGTTTAGCTCATTTTATCTTTGCAAAAATGTTGTATTTTTAAATGGGAGACCTTATAATCATACAGACATGTCCAAAGAATAATTTAGGGAGGTGTTCTATACAATTATTCCTTATTTTCAAGCATTTCAAATTTTGAAGTGAGAAAAATATATGGCGGCCATATTTAAGCCTTTGTTTACAAAAGTTAAGCCCACTCTTGGGTAGACTTAGCTAAAGCCTAGACTTAGCAGCTCTGTGAAATCCTCCAAGTCTAAGACCATAGACTTAGCCTCATTTTAAGACAAAAGTCTTCAATTTAAGTCTAAGTTTGGGCTAAGTCCTTTTGTGAAATCGACCCCTGAATTTCTCGAATAGATAGAAAAACGGCTGGTTTATGATTAAATACCAGTGAACTTCCAGTGCACGGACCTGCCTGATTAATATTAATGAGGAAATATGGCCTAATGGAATTTCTTCGATGGGGGTTTACTACTGTACTGTAAGTTGACACCAAGAGTTTTGTTTATCATAATCCAGCAGTATTTCATAAATTTTAAAGAAAAGCTTTCTGTTATAAAATATTGTCAGGAAACCCGCTCAAAGAACTGCCGTGACCTAAAATTTGCTCATTAATATTAATTAGGCAGGTGAGTCTTTCAAATATTTACTGCGAATCTTCCAATATTGACCGCATATCTTCCTGACCATGTATATTCCAGATACCCATTACTAGCATATAAATTTCAAAGAAAAACTGGTTTAAGATTAAATACCAGTGAACTTCCTGTCCACGGACCTGTCTCATTAATATTAATGACGAAATATGACCTGATCAAATTTCTTGGATGAAGGTTTACTACTGTACTGTAAGTTCACGCCAAGACTTTTGTTTATCGATATCCAGAAGTATTTTATAAATTTCAAAGAAAGCTGGTTTAAGATTAAATACCAGTGCACTTCCTGTCCATGGACCTGCCTCATTAACATTAATGAGGAAATATGAGATCACAGACTTTCTCGAATAAATAGAAAAAAAGCCTGGTTTATGATCAAATACCAGTGAACTTCCAGTGCACGGACCTGCCTCATTAATATTAATGAGGAAATATGACCAAACAAATTTCTTAGATGGGGACTTACTACTGTACTGTAAGTTCACGCCAAGAGTTTTGTTAGTCGAATCTTTGATTCGAGTTATGTACTGAGTTGCGGCCACGATTTTAAATTGGCCGTTTAAGCCCTTAAATATCAATTCTGAATAATATTTTCTTCACATATCTGTACATTAAGGTGTATAGTATACACTCTGCCATTTTGAAGATTTTAAATGCTTTTATTCAGTTATATTTTATAAAGTAAAAAGCTTGTCTAGCACTCCATCTGGCTTTCTCTAAGGACCCGTATGTCCTAGAACCTATTGTATTTCCATTGTGATTTTCTACTCGAAGGAGTCTTTTTTAACCGTTTCGTCTGCTGGTTTCTAGACGTGAAACCCCAATTAATTTATTTGTCTGCTAGTTTATCACGCAGTCACTGTTAATGTAACATTGTTGTCTGCGCATCTACCCATTTGTCAAACAAATAAACCGCAAAGAAATTAATGAATGAAGTGACGTCATGGTAGTACTACACATTTGTCGTTCAGCCAATCAGAATCGAGAACACCTCTGGCAAAGACAATGAAAATTCAAACTCCGTAGTTTTACATTCAACCACTCGAAGGCGCTTTTGCATGTCCTAGAAGTAAAATTATCACGTGATTTCATTTTTCTGTCAATCCTTTTCTTATTTTGGAAGAAGTTGTCTTCCAAATTGTTTTAAAGTATATTTACAAAATAAACCAGTTCGCTAATCTTATTTCCTGACAATATTCTATAAAATGGACGTTTCGACAAAGATCAAATACTTTAAACTACCGTGACCGCGCATATTTGCTCAGTAATATTAATGAGGAAAGTCTGTGAACAGGAAATATGCTGGTACTTTTCATCTTAAACCAGCCTTGTAAAATATTCCGTGTCCTCGATTCTGATTGGCTAAACGACGAAATACTTCATCGGTAAAATACAGCATAACCTCTGACTCTGTATTATCGCTCATTATGCCTATCGTAATAATGTAGAAATAACACGAATATTTTCTTAAAATACTTACAATTTGCTTTTGTAAAATATCCATATACTAACACTTTAATTATGTCTTCCAAATTGTTTTATATTTACAAAATAAACCACTTCGCTAATCTTATTTTATTACACGTTTATCCACGGTAAAAAAAGAAATATGTCTTCTCACTTCAAAATCAAATTTCAAACTGCGCATCTACGGTACTGTACAGACACTTTATATATTTAAACCTTTCACATCACGTCACTACAAATACCCATCTCGAATGCGATTTCCAAATGTGGGCGATAATATATGGCCGAGTTTACAGATTTCAACACCAAGTGCTGTCCTAAGATTCGACTCTGTGGTTGGGTGAAAGCCAGCCACTTCCTCTTGTTTATCATAATCCAGCAGTATTTCATAGATTTTAAAGAAAAGCTGGTTTAAGATTAAATACCAGTGCACTTCCTGTCCATGGACCTGCCTCATTAATATTAATGACGAAATATGAGGTCCAGAATTTCTTGGATAAATAGAAGAAAAGGCTGGTTTATGATTACATACCAGTGAACTTCCTGTCCACGGACCTGCCTCATTAATATTAATGAGGGAATATGACCTGATCAAATTTCTTTGATTATATTTCTCTAAATATGTTATTCATCTACTTTTGTGTGAGCTATATCGTATTAAAATAGCATCCCTATAACTGATTGCTTAGTTGAGCAAAAGCTACTTTGACCTGTGCCTCATTGCATCATTGAATAATAGCTACTTTGATGTTATTCCTGTTGAGTAAACCAGTTATAACTTGAAAACTATTGCATTTAGAATATTTTGTTTAAGTAAGTTATTCACCTACTTTTGAGTAAGCTACAACATAGAAAAATACCAAATCTGTAGCTTATTTCATAGCTGAGCAATAGCTAATTTGAGGTTCTCATTGTTGAGTAAATCAGTTGTAACTTGAAATTTATTGGTTTATAGTATTTTGTTTGAATATGTTGTACACCTACTTTTAGGTCAACTATAACATAGCGAAGTTACAGCCGATAGCTCATGGCATAGCTGAGCAATTGCTACTTTCAGGGCTGTTGGGGTATTGTTTTCACCCATGGTGTCCGGATGGGCGGGCGGGTGGCGGGAAAAAGTTTGTCCGGGCTGTATCTGAGAAACTGCAAGGTGTAGGAAGTTGATACTTGGTAGGGACATTGGATGTGTAGGTGTGCAACATCATGGCCTGACCTTGATTTGACCTTTGACCTTACCGTAGTGACCTTGAGTTTGGAAATCTTGTCTGGGCTATATGTTGGAAAGCGTAAGGTGTAGGAAGTTGATACTTGGTAGGGACATTGGTTAGGGAGTGTAGGTGTGCAACGTCATGATGTGATCTTAATTTGACCTTGCTGTAGTGACCTTGACCTATAAAATCTTGTCCGGACTATATCTCAGAAACTGTAAGGTGTAGGAAGTTCATACTTAGTAGGGACATTGGTTCGGGGGTGTAGGTATGCAACGTCATGGTCTGACCTTGATTTGACCTTTGACCTTACTGAAGTGACCTTTACCTATAAAATCTTGTCCAGGCTATATCTCAGAAACTGTAAGGTGTAGGAAGTTGATACGTGGTAGGGACATTGGTTCAGGGGTGTAGGTGTACAACGTCATGGTCTGACCTTGATTTGACCTTCGACCTTGCTGTAGTGATGCTGACCTATAAAATCTTGTCCGGGCTATATCTCGGAAACCGTAGCATGTAGGACGTTGCTACTTGGTAGGGATATTGGTTTTATACACAACCACACTCTGTAAACCTTTCACACATGAAACACACATTAAGCCATTCCACTCTGCCAAACCCTAGATATGTGACCGATTCATTCGGTCACTGATTGCTTGTTTAAGAATGTTCAAAGTAGTTAAACATGAATATTACCATCTCTATTTTGAGATAGTGCGAAAGTATTACTTCTACCCCACAGCCTTTAAAGGTTGGTTGTGTATTGTATTCACCCATGGCATCAGGCTGGATGGAAACAATAATCTTCATCAGTCTGTATCTCAGAAACCGTAAGCTATAGCAAGTTGCTACCTGGTAGGAACATTGGGTCGGGTATGTAGGTGTGCAGTGTCATGGTGTAACCTTGATATGACCTTTGACCTTGGTGTAGTAACCTTTACCTTTATTAAAGTCTTGTTCAAGTTGTATCTTGGAAATTTGATACTTGGTATGATATTGGTTGGGGGTGCAGGTGTGCATCATCATGGTACAACTTTGATTTGACCGTTAAGCGTGCTGTGGTAACCTTGACCTTCAAAATCTTGTCCAGGCTGTATCTTGGAAAACATAAGATGAAAAAAAAAAGATTCTTGGTAGAGACATTACTTGGGGGTTGTTGGTGTGCAGTGTCATCGTGTGACCTTGATTTGACCTCTGACCTTGTTGTAGTGACCGTGAATTTTAAAATCTTGCCCAGAAACTTTAAGGTGTAAATAGTTGATACTTTGCAGGGTCATTGATTCAGGTATGTAGGTGTGCAGTGTTATGGTGTGACTTTGGTCTAATGTTTGACTTTGCCAAAATGTTTTCTGCTGCCATGTCTGAGACATATTTTTTTCACAAAGATATATGGATTGCTGCAACTGATTACTATGTGTACTTTTACCTATTTGTACTTTCTCCTTTGGTAGTTATACTTCAGTTAAGAAATTTTACAGCTTCATAACTTTTAGCTCACAAATTGATGCGGTCATCTTGCTATTGAATTGCCTTGCCTTTATACTTTTACCTTACACACATATAAACTCTCTTACATGTTATTTTCTTCTGCACTTTTACATAACTTACTCTGTCTATTTTGAATGTCTTTCGATATTTATACTTTTTTTATCTCTTATATGTCTCATGGTGTTCAATGCTGTTTTCCTAGGGGTACAGGCATCTCTGAAATATAGTGTGTACTGTTCATGAGGCATTTAACTCCTGTTTTGAAGTCAAACGGGATCCTCACTACTGCCTTATTATTGGTGAAACGGTCTTGGAATGTGAAAATGTTTGGGAGAATTTGCTAGGATTATTTTCTTTGTGTCAGATTTGACCTTAAACTGCTTCAAGGTCAAAAAGGGTTAATGAAGCAAAAGGTCCTTTTATCTCCCTTATTGTTGCTCCCTGGAGTTTGAAATGTGACAGTAACTTCTAGGAAATCATGGCCTCTTAAATGTTTTGGTGGGTCAGACCCGTTCAAGGTCAAGCAGAGTGGACTTACAATAAATTCCTCATTTCTTACTTCTTATTCATCCATATGGTTCAGATTTTGAAACAACTTCAACAGGAAATCATTTGACTATATCACACATCACCTGTCAAGGTCAATTGATATCAGTACACATTATGAGATTATAGTACATATAAGAAACTTATTTGTTGCAAAATTATTTGAGCCACGGGAAAGTATTTGTTATTCACTGGAGATATTTGGTTGTCTAGGAGATGAAGATGGGAAAGGTCAGTTGAACATATAGGTCTACAGTCTGCCTGAAACAGGTGAAAAATGTTGAACATTGAATGTTGAGACACAATTTATTCCAAAGTAGACTCATAATATCTATATAATCCTTTACTGTATTAGATATCTTGCTGCCAAAGTATATTACTTTGGTGTTGGCGGCGGTGTTCGAGAATTTGAAGACATCATCAGTAAGGGAGGAATATTGAAAAGTAGGACAGTTAAAACTGTTAATGAAGGTAAGGTTTATATTACAGAAAGGATTGTTGCATGAAAATTGTAAATAGTCAAATGCCATTGCTAAAGAGCTCTAAGGAAATATTTGTGATGTGCCAAATTGATGTAGATAAACCTTTATGATAAAATGGGCAGTTCAATTACCAGAAAGAGTGTTTCTCCATTTTAGTGTCCAGTAGGGGAGAAGACTATTGAAGGGGATAAGCTAGTCTAAACAGGGAAGTATTGGGTTCTAATGGCTTGTGGGAGGTTGTTTCTTCTATAAATATATGAATGTAAAGTTGCGGAAGAAGTAGAAAGTGCAAAAATTGAATTTGGATAATTTGTAGAGACACTAGAAAAACAATGGAAGTTATTTAAATACTGTACATTTTAAATTGGTAAACCCAAACCTGTATTAATCTTCTATACATTGAATATACATGTATATGTGGAGAGATGAAATATAAAAAACAGTGTGATCAGATCTAAAAATGACTTATATTGTTACAATTTTGGATTATTTTTTTATTTTAAAATAAATGTACATTTGTGTCCTTTCAATTTGGAAGAACAATAACTCTACAATGTACATTACAAATGGTTTAATTCTTAATGAGAAGAAATCATCAGATCTATTTATATCATATATATATGTGTATTTAACACTGTACACAAAGCAGATCTTTCCGTGATCAATATGACTCAATGCAAAGCAACAAATTGGAGTTGGGGTTTTGTGTTGAAAAGAAAAAGAAAATAGTTTCTTTAATTGCAAGAGGGATTGTATTTATAATACAGAGGGATAATGAAATACTCACCTATCAGTTAATTATGGCCCTTTTCACATGAAGTGGACTTGTGTATAGATGTTTTTGACAATTTAAAAACTCTGTTTTGAAATGGCCAAATATTTAATCTGCCCATTTCAAAACCTAACTGCCCAAAGTAATTAAATCTGGTTTAGGCTTCAAAAGATTTAAGTAGTAAGCAATTAGTGAAGTGAGATGGTTGTGAAATAGCCAAGCCATTCCCAACTTTCTGCTTAGAAAGGAATCCTACTCGACAGAATTATATTTTTGATTAAGAGCAGTTACTAGATATTTGTTTTCAATTTTCACAGGTGTTAAAAGAGAAGTACTTGAGATAAAATTTAAGGATGCAAATTAGATTCCAAAGCAGAAACAGAAGGTATTGTGACAATGTCTAACACTGTTGAACAAAGACATGTGAAATAACGCTGCAACAAAAATAATGATGCCACAATCATCTAGGAAATCACACAAAAATCCAAGAAGAAACATGGTTCTCTGAAACAAATTTAATGACTATAACTTTATACAGGTACAGCTAACCATAAAATTGTGTTTTAAGAGTGATATATCTAATGAACCATTGGATTTGCTCTGGATGTGTATGAAGTAATGTACAGAAGTCCAGTTTTGATCCTGGACATTTCCCTGACTTGCACGTAAAGAAATAAGAGCCAAATGCTAATATCCATTTGGGGTAAATGATCATTCTCGGCGAGCAAGCCTGCAACATATTGGTGTAGAGATTCACAAGGACAACCACTGTTTTTAACCTCAGCCCATAAAGGCTGGGGTTATAGTCGTCCTCTGCGCCGTCTGGGTGACGGCGGCGGTCATAAAGCTTGTGGGTGTTCCACAGCCTAAACACCTGCACAGATTTTCCCCAAATTTTCAGGGGATGTTTACCCCAAGAGGATCTAGAGCTGATTAAGTTTTGGAGGGTATCTGGTTACAACTGTTGCCGTGGCAACACTTCTAAAATTTTCGGGTCTTAAACTTTGTGGGTGTTCCACAGACTAAACCCCTGCATGGATTTTCACTAAATTTTTAAGCTATGTTTACCCCAAGAGGATCTATAGCTGATTAGGTTTTTGGGGGTATCCGGTAACAACTGTTGCCATGGCAACACTTTTAAGATTTTCAACTCTTAAAGTTTGTGGGTGTTCCACAGACTAAACCCATGCACGGATTTTCACCAAATTTTCAGGATATGTTTACCCCAAGAGGATCTAGAGCTGATTAGGTTTTTGGGGGTATCCGGTAACAACTGTTGCCATGGCAACACTTTTAAGATTTTCAACTCTTAAAGTTTGTGGGTGTTCCACAGACTAAACCCATGCACGGATTTTCACCAAATTTTCAGGATATGTTTACCCCAAGAGGATCTAGAGCTGATTAGGTTTTTGGGGGTATCCGGTAACAACTGTTGCCATGGCAACACTTTTAAGATTTTCAACTCTTAAAGTTTGTGGGTGTTCCACAGACTAAACCCATGCACGGATTTTCACCAAATTTTCAGGATATGTTTACCCCAAGAGGATCTAGAGCTGATTAGGTTTTGGGGGGTATCTGGTAACAACTGTTGCCATGGCAACACTTTACAATTTTTAAGTCTTTAACTTTGTAGGTGTTCCACAGCCTAAACCCATGCATGGATTTTCACCAAATTCTCACAATATGTTTACCCCAAGAGGATCTACAGCTGATTAGATTTTGGGGGGTATCCAGCCACAACTGTTGCCTTGGCAACAGTTTTAAAATTTTCAGGTCTTAAAGTTTGTTCTAAAATCTTTAATGTTTCATGTAACCTAAAATATGGCAGCTAGCTTCATCAGATTTGCACAAAATGCAAATGGATAGGAAAGCTTGCCTGAGAGTAATTGTGTCCTTGTTTTGGAAACAAAATGGCCACCATATCACATCTTTAAGAGCAAATAGGTGGGTCATCATATCAAAAAGGCCTTATATCTCCCTTATAATGGTTTCTTTGGCTTCAAAATATGAAAACTATTTGTAAGAAATGGCCAGTGAATCTTTTGTAGAAGATCTTGTGGGTTCTCTATATATCTTACAACAGAAGTTGTTCCTAAGAATTTCCCAAATCTCAATGTTGTTGGCCATTTAGCTGTACCTGCGGGCTGGGGTTCTTGCCTGTCGAGACTGGCTATTTTCTGGTATAAGTGGGGGTTAAACCCAACTAGAACCTAATCTTGTGGATATTTAAAAGTTCTTACAGAGTCTACTGTGCTTCAGCCTGCAGAAATCGGAAAGTAACTAAAATGTTTTTGTGTCAGTCACAACTTTTATTTTAGAATTATATGTGTATTAATAAAGTATTGCATAAACGTAATGTACAGAGGAAGATTTAAAACTTTTTGTGGTATAGATTCAGAGTTTTATAGCGAAATACCCTTACCATTTCCCAACAGTAGCTATTTGTTGGAGCCATTGTTCCACCAAAGGATTAAGCCTCGATTGGTCCCGCGACCCTTAATCCTCGAGAGTCTGTGCAAAAAGATGAATAATGAGTGGGGCAATGGAATCGTGATCCATTTCTGCGATTGTTCTCAGGAAGCCTCAGACCTCCTCAGACAACTCACGAACTAAGAGGCGATTAAGCCACAACTGTGATACAATTCAACACCGATCCTGTCAGGGATATACTGACTGGGTCTCAGACTGGTCTGAGACCTCCTCAGGCCTCCTGGGACTAAGAACAGATTTTGTCTGACATCTATGGCCGATTTTTGTTTTTTCTTTTGCATGGTGGGTCAGGGATAGATTTGGGATTAAACCCAGACCTCCTGGGACTAAAACCAAGCCGACCTGGCATTAACAGTCCCAGGAAGTCTGAGACAACATAAAATTGTGTAAATTAGGGTCTGAGGAGGTTTGAGGAAGTCTGAAAATGGAATATGTGTGGGTAGAGGTGACAGTGGTTCAGTTACAGTCGTGAAAAATATCAAACATGTTTGATTTTTATACCTACCTCAACAGATCCAAACAGACTCAGACTGTCTAGGACTCTACATTTTTAAGAAATCAATTCCCAAAATACTTTAATTGGGAGCCTTAGTCATTTGGTGGAACAGGGGCACTAGTTTTGGTGTTGTGTACTAATACTTCAAACTTGATTAACTATTGTTCTGAACAGTTTGATTCCAAGAAATAAGTAAAGAAGTTGTCAACATAGTTATGTAGTCTTGTAACCTCTAAACAGTTGACATTAATATCCCAAATTTATTATTTGAAATAGAATTCGATGTTTCTGAGCTTGACTACAATATTTTATACGAGGTCTGATGATTTTTATGTCATCACTCGCGTGGGCGTCCGCGTCCGCGTGAACAACTTCTTCTCCAAAACTACAAGGCCTAGAGACATGCTGTTTTTTTTTAAAAGATACCTTATCTATCGAGGATGAAAAATTGTTCAAGGCATGCAAATCTGTCTGTTTGCTAGAGACATTACAAGGGGGGTACCCCCACCAAAAGTGTGAAAATTTCAACTTTTTATCACAATTTTCTCAGTGACTATTGCAGGGATTTCTCTCATATCTTGCATATATGTACTAGGCCAGAGGTAGATTCTCTTGTGTGAGTATGAGACCTGGATCTGTCTTACTTTTTTTTAAATAAATTTTTTTAATAATTTTTAATGCATTAAAATTCATGAAATCATGCACTAAATCACTTATAACTTCAAAAGTGTTGCATTTACAGCATTTTGTGAAAATATGTTGTTCAGCTACTTTTTTCATAGCTACAATATGGTGAGTAAGTTGGGTGTCTGTCTCAATAGCTAAGTGAGTAATAGCTACTTTTGGGCTTTTCAGTAACTTCCATTATGAGTAAAATCACTTGTAACTTAAAAACTATTGCATTTAGAGAATTTCGTATAAATATGTTATTCAGCTACTTTTGGGCCAGCTATAACATAGTGAAATTTCAGACTTGTAGCTCATGTCATAGCTGAGTAATAGCTACTTTTAGGTTATCACTGTTGAGTAAATCGCTTATAACTTGAAAACTATTGCATTTAGAGAATTTCGTATAAATAAGTTATTCAGCTACTTTTGGGTCAGCTATAACATAGTAAAATTTCAGACCTGTAGCTCATGGCATAGCTGAGTAATAGCTACTTTTAGGTTATCACTGTTGAGTAAATCACTTATAACTTGAAAAGTGTTGCATTTAGAGCATTTTGTTAAAATATGTTATTCAGCTACTTTTTTCATAGCTACAACATGGTGAGTAAGTTGGGTGTCTGTCTCAATAGCTAAGTGAGTAATAGCTACTTTTGGGCTTTTCAGTAACTTCCATCATGAGTAAAATCACTTGTAACTTAAAAACTATTGCATTTAGAGAATTTCGTATAAATATGTTATTCAGCTACTTTTGGGCCAGCTATAACATAGTAAAATTTCAGACCTGTAGCTCATGGCATAGCTGAGTAATAGCTACTTTTAGGTTATCACTGTTGAGTAAATCACTTCTAACTTGAAAACTATTGCATTTAGAGTATTTTGTTTCAATATGTTATTCACCTATTTTGGGGTCAGCTATAACATAGTGAAGTTTCAGACCTGTGGCTCATTTCATAGCTGAGTAATAGCTACTTTGAAGTTCTCACTGTTGAGTAAATCAGTTATAATTGGAAAACTATTGCATTTACAGAAATTTGTGGAAATATGTTATTCAGCTACTTTTGGGTCAGCTATAACATAGTGAAATTATAGACCTATAGCTCATGGCACAACTGAGCAATAGCTATTCTCAGGTACTGACTGTTGAGTAAATCAGCTATAACTTGAAAAATATTACATTTGGAGTATTTTGTTAAAATATATTGTTCACCTACTTTTGGGTCAGCTATAACATAGTGAAATTACAGACCTATAGCTCATGGCATAGCGGAGCAATAGCTATTTTCAGGTTCTCACTATTGAGTAAATCAGTTGTAGCTTGAAAACTATTGCATTTACAGTAGTTTGCTTAAATATGTTGTTCACCTACTTTTGGGTTAGCTATAACATAGTAAAATTTCAGACATGTAGCTCATTGCATAGCTGAGTAATAGTTCCTTTGAGGTTCTCACTGTTGAGTAAATCAGTTGTAACTTGAAAACTATTACATTTAGAGTAATTTGTTAAATATGTTATTCACAGAATTTTTGGTCAGCTATAACATAGTGAAATTGCAGACCTCTATGTCATGGCATAGCTGAGCAATAGCTACTTTCAGGTTCTCACTGTTGAGTAAATCATTGTATCCACTGGATAGCCGCAGTGTGTAGAGAGAGATTTCACCATTACTGCTCTGATGAAAAAAAATATTATAGCTAGCTTTCTTAAGTTTGCAGTATATATTAATAACCATAAAATGTTGTCTGGGAATATTTTTGGCCTCATTTTGAGAAACAAGATGGCCGCCACAGGTGTTTTTTGTCAGTCATGAAAAGTGCTTATATCTCCCTTATTATTGATCCTAGAGGTTTGGGATGATAAACCAACCTGTAGGAAATCATGGGGTGGGAATCTTTTGGTGTGGTCAGATTTGACCTTCAATGACCCCTCCTTCAAGGTCAAACAAGGATAGCCAAACTTAAAAGTGCTTATAACTCCCTTATTATTGGTCCCAGAGGTTTGGGATGGTAAACAGACAGGAAATCATGGGCTGTGAATCTGTTGATATGGTCCGATTTGACCTTGGAACCCTCCTTCAAGGTCAAATGAGGATAGCGAAAATTGAAAGTGCCTACAACTCGCTTATTATTGGTGACAGAGATTTGGGATGGTAAACCATCCCATAGGAAATCATTGGCTCGGAATATTTTGGTATGGTCAGATTTGACCTTTGGACCCCTCCTTCAAGGTCAAATGAGGACAGCCAAGCTTAAAAGTGCTTATAACTCATTTATAATTGGTCCTAGAGGTTTGGAATGGTAAACCATAGGAAATCATGGGCTGGGAATGTATTTGTGTGGTTAGATTTGACCTTGGACCCCTTCTTCAAGGTCGAACGAGGATATTGCATTTGTAGTATTTCTTTAAATATGTTTTAGCGTATTTTTTACACTTAAACAATTACCTTGTTATTTTCCTTCATAACACCATTTACAGGGCACAACTTTTTTATCCTTTTCTTCTGTCAGCTTCGGAATTTCTTTCGAACTTGCTGTTCAGTTACCATTTACTGTATTTCTGTACAGCCCTTTTCCTGATAATTATTCTGTCCTCTAATCACCTTCACAAATCAAAAACACTCAGTCAGCTGACACAGTGCCCGTTCACGGGCACTCTCCTCTTGTTTAAACATGCCACACAGCCTGAAAACATACTGGTAGAGTGCACAAATTTTGTTTCAGTGTGATGCTCTTTATTGTGAGAAACAATTTTTCAATGTGAAAAGACAGACTGAAGTGGAATATCAGTTTTGAAATATTAATTAAATACCAACACCTGTAAGATTTATTCATGTACTCTATATTGTACTGCATAATTAAACAGAGTAGATATCTCCCAGTATTTCATCAAATATGTGATCTATTTCAATGTTGCCTTGTCCTTTTTTTCTACATTTACAGTGAAAATTGTCACTTATTAATTGTGTTCACATTATTATCTCCCGCCCGGCTCGCCGGCGGGAGATTATAATTTGCACCATGTGTGTGCGTGCGTGCGTGGGTCACGCAGTTTTCTCTTAAACTACTACAGTTACACTTTTTTGGTAAATTACAAGTCCTAATGAATTTTTACGCTCTTCAAAATTTCTTTGGTTTGGTGAACTTTGGCCTACTTTTGAGTGAGTAATAGCACTTTTAGCTAATATAATTATATGGCTTATAACTCTCAAACTATTGCATTTACAGTATTTTGTTGCAATTTGTTGTTCAGCTACTTTCTCCACAGCTACAACATGGTCAGTAGTTTGGAAGTGTATCTCCATAGCTAAGTGAGTAATAGCTACTTTGTCAATTTTTAATGATAACCATAATGAGTAAATGGCTTATATCTTCAAAAGTATTGCAGCTACACAATTTCTCTCAAATATGTTGTTCATCTACTTTTTTGTGAACTGTAACATATTGAAGTTTCACAACTGTTGCTCAATGTACAAGTGAGTAATGGCTACTTTATTGCTACTTTTAGTGAAAATGTGAAAAATCACAAATATCTCACAAACCATAAGAGCAAAATGAGTAAATGCTAATTATCTGTAAAAGTATTGCGTATTTTTATCAAATAACTCATTCATCTACTTTTTGGAGAGCTTTCACATGGTGAAGTTTCAGACCCGTAGATAATTACTCGCCTACTGAAAATGAGTAAATGCGAATTGTCTCTTAAAAGTATTGCAGATAGCCAATTTTTCTCAAATAACTCATTCATCTACTTTTGGAAGAGCTTTCACATGGTGAAGTTTCAGACCCATAGCTAATTACTCACCTACTCAAAATGAGTACATGCGAATTATCTGTAAAAGTATTGCAGATAGCCAATTCTTATCAAATAACTCATTCATCTACTTTTGGAAGGGCTTTCACTTGAAGTTTCAGACCCATAGCTAATTATTCACCTACTCAAAATGAGTAAATGCTAATTATCTGTAAAAGTATTGTGGATACCCAACTTTTATCAAATAACTCATTCATCTACTTTTGGCAGAGCTTTCACATGATGCAGTTCCACACCCGTAGGTAATTACTCACCTACTCAAAATGAGTAAATGCGAATTATCTCTAAAAGTATTGCAGATAGCCAATTTTTCTCAAATAATTCATTCATCTACTTTTGGGAGAGCTTTCACATGGTGAAGTTTCAGACCCGTAGATAATTACTCACCTACTCAAAATGAGTAAATGCGAATTATCTCTTAAAAGTATTGCGGATAGCCAATTTTTCTCAAATAGCTCATTCACCTACTTTTGGAAGAGCTTTCACATGGTGAAGTTTCAGACCTATAGGTAATTACTCACCTGCTCAAAATGAGTACATGCGAATTATCTCTAAAAGTATTGCAGATGGCCAATTTTTGTCAAATAACTCATTCACCTACTTTTGGGAGAGCTTTCACTTGGTGAACTTTCAGACCTGTACCTAATTATTCACCTACTCAAAATGAGTAAATGCTAATTATCTCTAAAAGTATTGCGGATACCCAATTTTTAGGCGGGTTGCGTGTAACCAACCCACCTATTAGATTGATGTGTCCGACGTCCGTCTGTCTGTCTGTCCGTCTGTCCGTCCACATTTTTCGTTTCTGGACTCTAACTTTAAAACGGTTTGACCAATCAAATTCAAACTTCACAGGGAGATAGATCACCATCATAGCTAGGTTCCTTTCGAAATTGGTGAAATTCCGTGTGTTTGTTTGTCCGTTTTTCGTCCGTTTGTCTGTCCATCCATCTGTTTGTCCACATTTTCGTTTCCGGACTCTAACTTTAAAACGGTTTGACCAATCAAATTCAAACTTCACAGGGAGATAGATCACCATCATAGCTAGGTTCCTTTCGAAATTGGTGAAATTCTGTGTGTTTGTTTGTCCGTTTTTCGTCCATTTGTCTGTCCATCCATCTGTTTGTCCACATTTTCGTTTCCGGACTCTAACTTTAAAATGGTTTGACCAATCAAATTCAAACTTCACAGGGAGATAGATCACCATCATAGCTAGGTTCCTTTCGAAATTGGTGAAATTCCGTCTGTTTGTTTGTCCGTTTTTCCGTCCGTTTCTTCGTTTTTGTCCGTTTTTCTGTCCATCCATCTGTCCGTCCACATTTTTGTTTCCGGACTCTAACTCGAAAACGGTTACTCCAATCTAATTCAAACTTCACAGGGACATACATCACCATCATAGCTAGGTTCCTTTCGAAATTGGTGTAAATCCGTCCGTTCATTTGTCTTGTTTTTCTGTCCATTTGTTCGTTTTTAGGCGGGTTGCGTGTAACCAACCCGCCTATTAGATTGATGTGTCCGACGTCCGTCTGTCCGTCCACATTTTCCATTTCCGGACTCTAACTTGAAAACGGTTTGACCAATCAAATTCAAACTTGACAGGGACATAGATCAACATGATAGCTAGGTTCCTTTCGATATTGGTGAAATTCTGTCCGTTCGTTTGTCCGTTTTTCGTCCGTATGTCTGTCCATCCGTCTGTTTGTCCACATTTTCGTTTCCGGACTCTAACTTGAAAACGGTTTGACCAATCGAATTCAAACTTGATAGGGAGATAGATCTCCATCATAGGTAGGTTCCTTTCGATATTGGTGAAATTCCGTCCGTTCATTTGTCTGTTTTTCGTCCGTTTGTCCATCCATCTGTTTGTCTACATTTTCATTTCCGGACTCTAACTCGAAAATGGTTTGACCAATCGGATTCAAACTTGATAGGGAGATAGATCTCCATCATAGCTAGGTTCCTTTCGAAATTGGTGAAATTGCGTCTGTTCGTTTGTCTGTTTTTCGTCCATTTGTCTGTCCATCTGTCTGTCCGTCCACATTTATCCTGTACATATGGTAAATAATACTATGAATTACATTTATTTTAATAAATTATCTTTTGTGATTAGGTGCCATGCAATATTATGGTACATTTTGTAAGTATATGCTATAGCCAAATTTCCCAAGTTCTCACTAAAATAATTTCACCAAATTTTTTGTTATTACCGTTTCATAGTTTTTACTCTTTACTTTATTATTTTATAGCATATACTTACATTGTTTTGCAGACCCTTATTTTAGTTCTATATTTATTATAGTATAGATACAATAATGTAACTTAGATTAGAAGTATTACATTTCTTAGCACGTCGAACACATTTACCTTAAGTGGGTAACCTAACATTTCTTTCCTTGTTCCTAAATTTAATGAGAGCAGTTGCTAACCTTGTTTCCTGCGTGCGCAACCCGCCTTTTGGGGCACCTCTGACCCTCTTGTTATCTAATAACTCATTCATCTACTTTTGGGAGAGCTTTCACATGGTGAAGTTCCAGACCCGTAGGTAATTACTCACCTACTCAAAATGAGTAAATGCAAATTATCTGTAAAAGTATTGCAGATAGCCAATTTTTCTCAAATAACTCATTCACCTACTTTTGGAAGAGCTTTCACATGGTGAAGTTTCACACCCATAGCTAATTACTCACCTACTCAAAATGAGTAAATGCGAATTATCTCTAAAAGTATTGCAGATAGCCAATTTTTCTCGAATAACTCATTCACCTACTTTGGGGAGAGCTTTCACTTGGTGAAGTTTCAGACCCGTAGCTAATTATTCACCTACTCAAAATGGGTAAATGCTAATTATCTCTAAAACTATTGCGGAGACCCAATTTTTATCAAATAACTCATTCGTCTATTTTTGAGAGAGCTTTCGCATGGTGAAGTTTCACACCCGTAGATAATTACTCACCTACTCAAAATGAGTAAATGCGAATTATCTCTATAAGTATTGCGGATAGCCAATTTTTATCAAATAACTCATTCACCTACTTTTGGAAGAGCTTTCACATGGTGAAGTTTCACACCCATAGCTAATTACTCACCTACTCAAAATGAGTAAATGCGAATTTCTCTAAAAGTATTGCAGGTAGCCAATTTTTCTCGAAGAACTCATTCACCTACTTTGGGGAGAGCTTTCACTTGGTGAAGTTTCAGACCCGTAGCTAATTATTCACCTACTCAAAATGAGTAAATGCGAATTATCTCTATAAGTATTGCGGATAGCCAATTTTTCTCAAATAACTCATTCACCTACTTTGGGAAGTTTCAGACCCATAGCTAATTATTCACCTACTCAAAATGAGTAAATGCGAATTATCTCTGAAAGTATTGCAGATAGCCAATTTTTCTGAAATAACTCATTCATCTACTTTTGGGAGAGCTTTCACTTGGTGAAGTTTCAGGCCCGTAGTTAATTATTCACCTACTCAAAACGAGTAAATGCTAATTATCTCAAAGTATTGCGGATACCCAATCTTTATCAAATAACTCATTCATCTACTTTTGGGAGAGGTTTCACATGGTGAAGTTTCAGACCCGTAGCTAATTATATATGCTACGTTTAGTGAAAATGTGAAAAATCACAAATATCTCACAAACCATAAGAGATAGAGCAATTTAGAGCGAATTTTTGAGCCACAGGGTAGTACAACGGCATCCTATGCTGTTGGGTTTGGTGAACTTTGGACTACTTTTGACTGAGTAATAGCACTTTTACCTAATATAACTATATGGCTTATAACTCTGAAACTATTGCATTTTGTTCCAATATGTTGTTCAACTACTTTCTCCACAGCTACAACATGGTCAGTAGTTTGGAAGTGTATCTCCATAGCTAAGGGAGTAATAGCTACTTTGTCAATTTTTAATGATAACCGTAATGAGTAAATGGCTTATATCTTCAAAAGTATTGCGGCTACACAATTTCTCTCAAATATGTTGTTCATCTACTTTTTTGTGAACTGTAACATGTTGAAGTTTCACAACTGTTGCTCAATGTACAAGTGAGTAATAGCTACTTTATTGCTACTTTTAGTGAAAATGTGAAAAATCACAAATATCTCTCAAACTGTAAGAGATAGAGCAATTTCGAGCGAATTTTTGACCCACAGGGCAGTACAAGAGTATCCTATTGTACTGGGTTTGGTGACCTTTGGCCTACATTTGAGTAATAGCACTTTACCTAATATAATTATATGGCTTATAACTTCCAGACTATTACATTTAGAGTATTTTGTTGCAATATGTTGTTCAGCTACTTTCTCCACAGCTACAACATGGTCATTAGTTTGTAAGTGTATCTCCATAGCTAAGTGAGTAAGAGCTACTTTATCAATTTTTAATGATAACCGTAATGAGTAAATGGCTTATATCTTCAAAAGTATTGCAGCTACACAATTTCTCTCAAATATGTTGTTCATCTATTTTTTACCCAACAGGCCATGGTGTCCGGATGGGCGGGTGGGCAGGTGGCGGGAAAAAGTTTGTCCAGACTGTATCTCACAAACCGTAAGGTGTAGGGAGTTGGTACTTAATAGGGACATTCGTTAGGATGTGTAGGTGTGCAACGTCATGGTCTGACCCTGATTTGACCTTTGACCTTGCCGCAGAGACCTTGAGTTTGAAGATCTTGTCCAAGCTATATCTCGGAAACCGTAAGGTCTGACCTTGATTTCACCCTTAACCTGGCCGTAGTGACCTTGACCTATAAAATCTTGTCTGGGCTATATCTCGGAAACCGTAAGGTGTAGGAAGTTGATACTTGGTAGGGACATTGGTTAGTGGGTGTAGGTGTGCAACGTTATGGTCTGACCTTCATTTGATCTTTGACCTTGCTGTAGCAACCTTGACCTATAAAATCTTGTCTGGGCTATATCTCGGAAACTGTAAGGTGTAGGAAGTTAATACTTGGCCGGGACATTGGTTATGGGGTGAAGGTGTGCGATGTCATGGTCTGACCTTGATTTGACCTTTGACCTTGCTGTAGTGGCCTCGGCCTATAAAATTTTGTCCGGGCTATATCTCGGAAAGTGTAAGGTGTAGGAAGTTGATACCTGGTAGGGACATTGGTTAGGGGGTGTAGGTGTGCGACGTCATGGTCTGACCTTGATTTGACCATTGCCCTTGCTGTAGTGACCTTGACCTATAAAATCATTGTGAATATCTCGGAAAAGGTATTTCTTCCCCTTTAATGCTCGGCGGGAGATACACACCGCGGCAGTGGTCTTGTTTTAGTAAAAGAATTAAGCGCTCACTCTTACATTATCACCTTACATATGAAAACAGTGCACAGTTCACTACTAGCTCATCTCAGAAATCACACAGCTCTGGCTAGATCTGAATGAAGCTAGTTAGAGGAAAACCACGCAATATACAAAGTCAAAGGTCAGTCAAGACAGCTAGTAGGGGCATTAATGTTAACCGTCTGGTTACAGGACAACAGCACTGCAGACTGGAGCTTGGCATCAATTCTTCCACTTCTCTGAGACTTAACAGTAGAGGTCATGTGAGCCATAAAATCATAAACATGAAAAGTCTTGTTTGGTACAAAGACCAAAGTAGGCCTCGCATGTTCCCGACTTCCACCAGGTATTTGAGCAACTTCAAAGTGAAGAAGACTTGCTGCCTTTTCATCAGATGGTGAGAGTGTGTCCACAGATGTAGAGGAACATGGAAAAGATGATGCGATGATCACCGCACTTCTAGAGTTTATTGAGAAAGTATCTTCCTATCCACCAGTGTTCACATTGGTTCAACCCGGACAACATGAAACTCTTGTGGAGGTACCAGAACTCAACGAATTGCAGTCAAAGCTGGGGTCACAAAAGACAACTATTCTCAAAACCAATGTGATATTTGCCCCGCTAGACTCTAGACAAAAGATGATATTAAGCAAGAACAAGACTGTTTTCTAAGAGAGGCAGTTGCTCGGCAGTCAACATATGGGAGACAAGGATTCAAGAAGTGTACCTGTGCTTTCAATGCAATGTAAAAGTAACAGATATGCATGTTACAAGGCAAAGATTTTATGCAACAGTAGATGTCATGCCGCCTGAATTGCGCAAAATTCAATAAACTTGTATACTATGAACTGTTCAAGATGCAGAGAGTTTTACAATGTTCAATGTTTTAATGTGTGGCTCAAATACAAAAATCAAAATCATTTATATATATATATATATGTTATGTACAAGTTGAGATTTTGTACAACTTGCAACTTGTACAAAAAGCCTGTACAAGTTGCAACTTGTACAAGCAGTTTGTACAAGTTGCAACTCGTACAAGATTGGCTGTACAAGTTGTAACTTGTACAGAATTTCACCATCAAATAATCTCAACTTGTACAACAGTATTGTACAAGTTGGATTTTAAAAGAAGTTTGATTAAATTAACAATTTTATTGAAAATATTTCTTATTTTATATGTGTAAATATCCAAATTAATTTGAGAGTGTCATATATATATCATTTTTTCATAAAAAATTAACCCTAATTTACAGAAAAACCGTAAAAAAATTTGCTAGTAACACTTAAAATACAAAAAAAGTTATTAATATAATTAATATATGTATATTAATATATCAAGTTGATACTTTAGATGATCACTCAAGGGTCAAGTTCTTTACATTGTTTATCATACAGGAAAAAAATAAGTTTTAGTGGTAAATACTAAGTTCAGCTGTGTGAGCTGTTCCTTATTGGTTCTTGTAAGACTCCATCTTTGTTCTCAATGGAGTTGAAGAACTGTGAACTGGGGTCTTTTTCCTTTTTAAAAAAATACTTAGGCAAACAATCAGACTTCAACGATGGAAGTTAAAAAAGTTATAAGAAGTAGAAATATTCTAAATGCAATCAACTGTCTTGGTATGGCTTCCTATAGCATCAGGCTATTTTGTGATTTACCTCTAGATAATAAACTAGGATCACAAGTGTGTAAGGGAAAGCATCAAAGGACAGGTGATAGTACATGCTTAATTGTAATTTACACATGCTTTCCATTAATAAATCCTTGTAAAGTCTTAAATTCAGATGTAGTTTTATCACCAGAAAACAATTAATTTTATTTATCCCCTTGTTTTGGAATAAATAAATTTTGTAGAATTGTTAACAAAAAACATTATTAGGTTACCAACCCCAACCCAAAGGTCAGATGTAGGCTTCAGGTGGGCCAGTGTGACTCAAACTTTTAAAATAAGAAAAAGATATATATTTAAAAAAGTGTCATAATTGCCAACAAAATTATACAGATCCACAGGATGCTTTCTCATTAAAAAAGTATAATTTACAGTGAATTTGTTATTTGTGAAGATCTTATATGTTGATTTTATGAATTTTAAAGTATAAATTCATTAAAATACATTTCTCAACTGATAAATATGGAGCTTGTACAAGTTGCAACTTGTACAAAATCCCATATATATATATATATGAGGAATTCGGTGAAACTCATGCTCAGATACTTCAAGAATGCCCTGTAATTACTGGAAATTTCGCAAAACCCTGAAACCTGCAGGTTACACAATTTTACTTAACATGTACATCCATACTCCGTCAAGTCCCTTCAGGGAAAGTTTGGTCAGTCGAATTTCCCTGTAAGTAGAAATATTAGTAAAAGGACCTGTAGTGTAGAATTTGTCCCATTATCTGGAAAATCGTGGTTAAGCAGAAATATCCTTCTGGTCAATTCGTCATTTGAAAGGTACACACCAAGCAACACATAACAGATTGACTGTTTATTATTGTTTATAATAGTTTTGACATTTTATAAACTTTTAAGTCCAAGTTTTAAAAAGTAAATAACATGGAATTCAATAAATAAATGCTCCAATGACACTGATGTTACTTTGCTGAATGCATTCAAAAATACTAAGAGACTATAAGAAGGCCAGGGCATGATGGGGGGGATAAACCATATGAAATAGCACAACATACAGCGAACAATTCTCTGGAATAATTTTAATATCGTGAAATACAAGGAGCATTTTGACAGCTGTCAAAAATATACAAAGAATACTTGGGAATATAATATAGATAATAAATTGTGGACATCCTATAAACTGTCGCTTAAATTGTAAACTTTATTTCACCAAGACATTCAAAAACAAAATCTTTCCATTGACACAGTTCAAGTTTGGTACTGTCTTCAAGATTATTTTCCAAATTTGTTTTGGCCATACTTCCCAAAAATATGTCTCATCACAAGCAGACATTGAAATTTTAAAAAAATCTCATTAATTAAGCTAACTCTGTTTTAATGTGAAGTTCATCCTGATATATAGTTGTGAGAGTTTGAAAAGTTTCCATAAATGTACAAAAGACATAGCATATAAATAACACACACTCCAGCTAGTTGAATATGAAATTATTTTCTTTGAATTGATGCAGCCATTTTAATTTGTATAGTGACCTTTTCTATATTGTGCAATGAAAAGCAGATGAAATGGCGTTTCAAAACACTCTTTTGCAGAACTTCTGGTTGAAACAAGAGACACATTCTACACATACAACAACAGTATAACATATGACAAAGTTATGAAAGTATGCAACATAATTCAGTCTCTGCAGTTTGTCTTATTGTACATAACATATATGTTCTTTGATTTAAAAACACATGCCAGTTCTATCCATCTTGTCCAAAATCTTCTGTAAACTTGGTTAGTTTTTGTAAATCTTCCTCATTCACTGTAGGTTTCTGTCTCAAAATTGCATTTAAAATGTCCGTCTGAAAATATAAAAGTGATGGAAATGATCATTTCACTTTAAGGCTGCTGGTTATAACATGCAGATATTTCAAGTATTAGAAGTATTGCAACATTTTGACAACAATGTCCATATCTAATTTTCTACTTAACCATAGAGGTTAATAAAGCTGAACCGATTAACTGTACTAGTCGATTATTAGGTTATCAAAGCACTAGTCGATGCCAATATTACAAAACCGGTTAACGGTTTTCTTATGGATATCACCACATAGGGGATTTTACGCGATCATTAAAACTATGAATATTTCAAGTCAAGACCTTAAAAGGTTTCAAATTAAAGCATTTTATCAGTATTTTATTTTTAAAATATCAAAATATTATATTATTAGCTAATTACCCAACAATCTGGTTAAATTTTGGCTTTTCTAGTATCTCTCGATCCACCATTTTGTTTATTTACATCTGGAACATGTGTCCATGTGATGTTTTCGGTATTTTTTCTAACATGCTAAACCTTGAAAACAATCGGTTAGTCGACAGATAATGCAAGCGACTACCCGGCTAGTAAATTTTGCTAATTGTTTCAGCCTTAGAGGTTAAATAAAGGTTAAATTCATACTGGATTCAGGCCAGCTATATGGAATAAATTTTCTTTATATATTTCACATCTATGCTTCATGTTTCAGTGCCCTTTAAAAATAAAGTTTTACCTGATAACTGAACAAATGTCCAATAAATCAGCATAAACTTTAGTAAGTCAATGTTTAAAGTGTAACTGATTGTACGTTCATTACACTCAATAAGGTTATTGAATAAATCAAGGGACATAATGAATGAAAATCCAGTTAAAATACATTTTGACTAGAATTTTCAGTTTCTATTCTATGGCTCCCGGTGCCTAGTCCTTTCACCTGACACCTCAGCAATTCAGAGTAACCCATCTACCTTTGTGATGGTGGGTTCCAGCAACTTGTCCCCTTCAATGTCCATCCAGCTCTTTTCTACAGCTTGTGGTGCTCCAGGAGAACAAGGAGTCCACAGTCCATCCACTGTTTTTGACCTATCTAGAGGAGACGGGCCTCTGACCTAGTGAAAGGCAGCGAAACCATGGGACATGTATAGAACAACTTCATTAAGTTTTGATATCATATATCAATATTTCATTACTGATCAATACTTGTTCTGAATTTTGATCTCGATACTTCCAACATAGTTTCCAAGAAATTATTGATTAACATTCTTAACAAATTTGCCAATTTATAACTATAAAACATTAAAATCTGTTTATAAGTTACATAATTAACTGTGAGATATTATTGTAATGCTGCTTGACAATTACTATAATTCTGAGTTTGGTTGTAAAGTAGTGCATTTTATGGTGAAAATCAACATTCGATATCCAACAATATGTAAAACCTAATTGAAGATTATCAGTGTTGAAACTTCAACTTGATACCAACAATATTGATGCCTGCCTGATGCCGAGAACTAATTTTTTCTTATTTTTACATCTCAGTAAAGTCAATTTAAGCTAACATGAAACAAAGAATCTTTACAAATACAGCCCATGATATAGAATACAACAAATTTGAAAAATTTAATAGTAATTTAAATTTTTATTAGAAATACTTACCATTTCCTAACAGTAGCTATTTGTTGGAGCCATCCAACCCAATGGCCAACGCAGAGATGTGATTTTTAAGGTTATATAACAACCTTAACCAAGCCATTTGGTTACAGTAGTCCGTCCTCCCGCCAATTAGGTCACATGACCACATTGTTTACTTCATTATTTTTGTTGCAAGTAAAAGAATGACTTGCGGGGAGGCGGGAGGGAAATTTAAGTGTTAGGAAATGGTAAGTATTTCTAATAAAAATTTAAATTACTATTAAATTTTTCAATTTTATAGCGAAATACCCTTACCATTTCCTAACAGTAGCTGAATTCAGCCTTGTAGGATGGAGGGAATTCTTTTTAAAGAAAACCACTACCTAACCTACAACTAGACATCATGAGAACTTCATAATGGAATTACATGCATTAATGAACATATAACTTCCAAACATTCACAACATACAACTCCAAAAAATGGCAGTATGTAGCTGTAGTTCTCACAACTGCTGACAATGTTGGTGTTGCAAAAGGATGTCATAAATAGATATCCCATCTACATTGTAACATCCGACCCCAAAAGAAGGTCAAACCAACCTGTAAGTGTCATCAGCATAATGCCAAATCCTTCCCAAGTCAGATTTAGGCAACATTGATGTCTAACTACAAATACATCCAGCATTGCAGACATACCAGCCACAAACTGCAAATGTACCAATATAAGTATGAAACCAATTAAGTAGGAACCAATTTCAAAAACTGACCCTATGACAACAGAGGTTTTTCAGGCAGAAATTGGTATACATACGATGCAATTCCCAATAACATGTATCAAGAACTCATGTAAGGAAAGCATCTATAAAGACTAAAGATGCAATCAAAAACATACATCAATAGTTCCCGTGACTCAATCTTGACTCAATCAAGATGAAATAGATGCCAAAAAATAAGTCTTATTAAGAAACCTTCTTAATGGCAGTAAAAAACAAAAGATTTTGTTCTATCTCAAACCTTTTGATTACCAACCCCTAACAGGATAGACAGACCCATATTGAGTCAAACTGTTGTCCAAAGAGGCTAAGAGCTGGCATGACCACAGGCTTAATTGCAGTAGGCCCATCCAAAGCAAACTGGATCTGGCAATTGTGACCAATTCTCCTTATAACTAAAGGAAGAATATGTCCAAGCATTAATGTCACTCCTTTACCATGACTCTGCAATCCACAGAGACACAGATCACTGGCTCAGTTGCAGTAATTGCAGTAGGCCCATCTGAAGCCAACTGGTTCATGGCCAAAAAGGCAGTCAATGGGCCAAAGTACTTGTGACCCATTCTCCCTATAACTAAGGGAAGGGTCCAAACATGACTGTCACTACTTTACCTGAAGCCAAGACCAAAGACTGTCTTGAAAGGAAAACTTTAAGAACGCCTTCCTTACAAGATCAAAGGTTGTCTGATAAGAGCATGTAGGACCAATGACAAATTCCAAACATTGGTTTGTCTCTTACTAAAAGTTGTTAATGTCTTTTTTATTGCGTAAAATAGCCTTACCTTATCCTCACAAGTGCTTGGTTTGGTTTTGTGGAGCAAAAGCATCGACCGACGAGTCTTTTAATAAAGACTTTTCTTGTCGAGAAGTGACCCCTTTGTCTGCGAATATCCGCGCATGCGCCGACACCGTAGACGAGAGTGACTGTGTAGAAACTCTTCATTACATTTTTGGTCGTACTGGGAGCAGCATCGTTTCTTCTTCTATCATCATGGCCGATTCGCAGGTCAAAAACTCGAAGGAACTTAAACGTGCACCAGGATGCGGACATCCTTTATTTGACTGGGATTGTCATCAATTCTGCTTTCCATGCAGGGAAAAAGGTCGTGGCAATGACGTTTGTGTGAAGAATAAAGAAGAAGATTGCTTTATTTGTCTACAATTCTCTGAGGATCAGAAGCGTAAACTGGTCCATAAGAGTAAAAGAAAGGAAAAATCTACACCTAGCGTGGTGTCTCAAGAGATTGAAGATGCTTTACTGGGGGTGGAGTGCCACCAGAACCCAGTTTCTTCCAATCCACGACCTACAACGGAGGGAACTACGACAGACCCCCTTCAAACCATTTTACAAAGATTAGATGATATGCAGGGCCAGTTAACTGCTCTTAAAGACAGAAACAGCGAGGTTTCTGTGTCTCTTCATTCTGAGGAAGGCGAAGCCTCAGACGAAGACTCCACCCTTCAAGAGTTAAACAACTCAAAGAAACGTGACAGATCGCCCTCACCTGATGACATTGAAGACGACCCTTCCTACAGACAAACCCTTGCTGCGGTGCGTTCTTTGTTACAACTCACTATTCCTGAGCAATTCTCCGAACAACCTTCCCGCATTTTTGGTTCTAGACAAAAAGACAAGCGAAAATCGTCTTTATTACCAATGGTCATGCCTCCTGTAGATGGAGTATTGGAGAGATGGGATTTTTATGAAAAGAAGTCCTCTGGAAACCCACAACAAGATCAACCTTACCTTCTAAAGACTAACCCTTTGAACTATGACAATTTCTTATATTTCACAAGGGCACCAATGAAGTTTTATAAGTCCACGTCTGCGGACTTTTCATTCCAAGCTCCAAGATGCCAGGATTCTTTTCGCTCATCATTTCCTGGGCCTATTCCGTCTTCAGTCCGTATTCCCATGAAGCAACATGTCCTGTTAGAAACAGTAAACAGGGAGCATGTACAGATCCTTTCGTATGTGCATTTCTTTCTCAATGCCATAGAAAAGACGGCCAATAACCTGGAGTCCACCATGTTGACTGTAAAATCCTCCACAAAGGATCAAGCCATCATCAAAGAGTTAGAGACTATGCTGTCTGGTCTTCAGATTCAATTTAGTTGTATTGCTTCTATTGAAAAGGCTTTAGAAAACGTGACTGATAATTCGATTGCTGCATCTTGTAACTTGGAACTGGCACGAAGAGATACGGTACTCAAGAATCTTGCTCCCAACCTCAACGAGCACGATTTCAACAGACTAAGAAGGACGGGCTTCAAGTCTCATGATCTTTTTTGTCCAACTGTGTTAAATGAGGTTGAAAAGAAGATTCAAAAGTCTCCAAAAAGGCCTAGAACAGATCAAAAGTCTTCCTTTAGTTTCAAAAGACACTCTGATGACAGGAATACCAATAAACAGCATTCCAACTACAACCAGAAGAGTTTTCGTGAGCAGAACTCATCTTCCTTCAAGAAACCAAACTTCCACTCTTCCCAGCCTTCCAGAAGAGGTGGAAGCAAGCGTAGGTGACTACAGCGTAGTTACTCACCATGGGGGCCGTTTGCAGCATTTTTGGCAGGTATGGGAGAATCTTTATTGTCATCCCAGAGTTGTGCAGGTCTTGAGGTGGGGTTACCGAATTCCTCTCCAATCGAATCCGCCCCTGTCTGTTTATCCCATAATGCAAAGCGGGTACGGAAGACAGGAAAAACATGGCTTCCTTCAAGATTGCGTAGTTCAAATGCTTCAAAAAGACGCAATTTACCATCTCAAGGACTGCACAACTCTAGGTTTCTCAAGCAGATTATTTCTTGTACCGAAACCCGGCAAAAAATGGCGGCCAGTAATAGATCTCAGTGTTCTGAACAGCTACATGCATGTACCGACCTTCAAAATGGAAACTGCAGAAATTATAAGAAATTCTCTGACAAAGAGCGAGTGGGTAGTGTCCATAGATTTAAAAGACGCGTACTTTCACGTGCCCATACATCCGGACTCTCAACACTTGCTACGCTTCCATGTAGACAACAGAACGTATCAGTTCAAAGCTCTCCCTTTCGGTTTAGCAACAGCACCACTAGAGTTCACGCGGATTGTAAAAGAAGCAAAACTCGTTCTTCAGTCTCGAGGAATTCGAGTTCACCAATACCTGGACGACTGGTTGTTAAGGGCAAGCTCCCAACACCAGTGCATGAGCCAGACAAAAGAACTTCTTCACACAATCCAGGAATTAGGTTTCGTGATAAACTTCGAAAAATCAGAGCTCGTACCTACACAAAAAATCGACTTTCTGGGCTACCATTTCGATTTGGTACAAGGGAAGGTTTTTCCGACCCAAAAGAAGTTGAAAATTCTAGCAAAAGCTGTTCAGGACATGGAGGTCGTATCACTAACAACCCCAAGGTCGCTTATGTCCCTGATAGGTGTACTAGCATCCCTAGAAAAGACAATACCAATGGGCAGGCTCCACATGCGTCCATTTCAGTGGTACCTGAAGACACATTGGCAATATCCCCAGTCTCTAGACCTGAAGATTCCGGTTTCAAATCTTCTGAAAAGTTATCTTCAGTGGTGGAAAGACCCCAAAAATCTAGAAAAGGGTTGTCCTTTACATCCTCAGGAACACAATACCCTTATTTTCACAGATGCGTCAAACCAGGGTTGGGGAGCTCATTTAGAAAATCTGACAGTCAGTGGCAATTGGACAGATCAGGAAAAATTGCTTCATATCAATGTCCTAGAGTTAAAGGCGGTATTTCTGGCCTTAAAAAACTTTCAAAACAGAATTCTAGACAAGAGGGTTCTCATAGCAACAGACAATGCCACTGTAGTCAGTTATCTGAACAAACAAGGGGGAACACACTCATGGGACATGTGTCTCCTGGTTTGGCGCATCATGGCCTACTGCAATCCTCGAAACATACTCATAAGAGCCAGACACATTCAGGGTTGCCTCAATGTCATAGCCGACAGTCTCTCCAGGAAGGACAAAATAATTCAGACAGAGTGGTCACTTCATCCTCAAATATTCTCCTTAATTTGCCAAATTTGGCACAAACCAATGGTAGACATGTTTGCCACCAAGATGAACCACAAACTTCCACTCTATGTTTCTCCAGTCCCAGATGCAGATGCACTGAACATAGATGCATTGAACATCTCTTGGGAGGGTCTGGACGGCTATGCCTATTGTCCTGTAGCTCTCATACCAAAGGTCATACAGAAAATGAACACCTACAGGTGCAGAATGATAGTAGTAGCACCAGGGTGGCCCCTGATGCATTGGTTTTGGGATCTGGTGAATCTGTCAACCAAACCTCCATTGCAGCTACCTCACTGGCCTCATCTGTTAAAACAGCCATTCAGTCACAAATACCATCAGAATCTGTTGTATCTGAATCTTCATGTTTGGCACCTAGACACCACTCAGAATCACTTGAATCATTCTCTGAGCAGGTGGCAGATCGAATTAAGGCACCTCAAAGACCCTCATCTAGAAGAGTGTACGAATCAAGGTGGTCCATTTTTGAACTCTGGTGCCAACAGAGTCAGGTGGTCAGCTCAGAGCCTACTATCTCAACAATTGCAGATTTCTTGAACTATCTTTTCACTGTAAAAAATCTCAAACCTGCTACTATTGCGGGCTACAGAACTGCTATTGCTGATCATTTAGGTCATTCTGGCCAAGAGGTGAGCAAGAGTCTTGACTTGAACAGGCTTATTGCCAGCTTCTATAGAGATAAGCCTACTGCTAATAGGGGAATACCCTCATGGGATTTATCTTTGGTACTTTCAGCATTGACAAAGGCTCCTTTTGAACCATTAAAAGATACAAGTCTAAAGATTCTGACTTTTAAAACTGTCTTCTTGATGGCATTGGCATCTGGCAAAAGAAGGGGGGAGGTGCATTCTTGGACATACTCCTCTCTTAGACACAAACCTCACTGGAAGGAGGTCACCATCTCTCCTTCTCCTGCTTTCCTTGCAAAGAATCAATTGGCATCAGATGGTCCAGACTTATTAAGACCAGTAGTCATTCCAGCCTTAAAACCTTTCCTTAGCTCGGATTTGACTGAGGACATGACCTTATGTCCTGTCAGGGCACTTAGATACTATCTAGACAGAACCAATGAGTTGAGGAGGGGAAAGAACCTCCTATTCATATCATTTAAGGAAGGCTTTGACAGAGATATCATGAGATCTACCATATCTTCCTGGATTAAACAAACTGTTTTACTAGCATATCAATCCTCTAAGGCTGATTCTCAGGATCTTCATATTAAGGCGCATGACATCCGATCCATGTCTGCATCTTTAGCTTTCAAGGGTGGGGCTTCGCTTGAGCAGATTTTAGGCTCCTGCTATTGGAAGAGTCACAACACCTTTACCACATTTTATTTGAAGGATGTAGCTTGGCAATCTCATGACCAGTCTGACTATAAATTAGGCCCAGTGGTCTCAGCTCAACATATTGTCAATGTTTAAGTACGTCTTCATTTTACTTTGTCATATACATATTCATCGTTCTCCATACATACCAGTATTTTTACTGACATTTGTATTTTATTTTCTTTCCTTCAGATGGCTCCATAATCATCTGTAGTTAGGATTACAGCTCCAGCTCGGAGGCTTCTTCTTATAGAATGACGGCAGCCAGCCTGAGGGTATAGGAAGACTCCTCTGACCTTCACTGTTGACTAGTTAAGAAGACTTCATGATGTTTATTTTGCAACAATTGATGACATTTACAACTACATCAGCCACTGAAATTCAAGGTTAGCAAAGTTACTTATCATTATTGCTAAAGAAGTACTGTTTAATCTGAGATGTGGCGCACTTAAGCTTATCTTATCCTCTTATCAAAGTGCTTTACATAGTGACCCCTTGTCTGACAATCATTTTACAGTGTGGTTACAACAAATTCCCTCCACCTGTTATGGTTGCATTCAAGCACTTGTGAGGATAAGGTAAGGCTATTTTACGCAATAAAATGTAACAAATTTTATTGTAATTTAACTTTTTACAAGTTAAATACTTACCTTATCCTCACAAGGATAAACCCACCCTACCTCCCCTCTAATTTGTTATCTTGGGGACCAAAAATATAATGAAGAGTTTCTACACAGTCACTCTCGTCTACGGTGTCGGCGCATGCGCGGATATTCGCAGACAAAGGGGTCACTTCTCGACAAGAAAAGTCTTTATTAAAAGACTCGTCGGTCGATGCTTTTGCTCCACAAAACCAAACCAAGCACTTGTGAGGATAAGGTAAGTATTTAACTTGTAAAAAGTTAAATTACAATAAAATTTGTTACAATTTATCTCAACTTTTAGATACTCCTTGACCCTTTTGGCCTCAAACCATCCGCAATTGCTGTTCTATAGCCCACAATAATGGATGGTATTAGGATGTTTCCATAAACTAGCTCCATGTGGAATGGTAACTAGCTCTCTTCACACCACTTCCCAAAATAGAACAATTGATTCTCAGAATTCTCCTTGAGGAGTGTTCCTTCATTGTTTCACCACTTCCTCAGGGAATTTTCCATAATATTCATGCCTGACTTCCAGATGCCAAACATGAAGATTCAAGTAAACTAGACTGTTGTGAAGTCTGTTGCTGAATGGTTGAGTCAAACAGATTTACCCCCAAGGGAAGTCTTAGAAGAAGTTTTGTGGACAGATTCACCAGATCCCAAAACTAAAGAATCCCTGGCCACCCAAACATGATGATTCTGCACCTGTAGGTGGTCATCTGTTGAATCACCTGAGGGTTGAAGGCCACTGGACATAACTGACCAGACCCTCCCCAGAGAAGTTTAATGCATCTGTTTTCCAAGACTAACTGTCTGGGACATGAGACATATACATGTTACAACACATGCAGGACCAAGACCCTGGGCAAAACACATGTCTGTCCAGACCTCCACAACAGATGTTCAAGCACCTGTTTTCAGAGCCTGACAGCAGAGCTACATAGGAAGTTTGTGATTCATCTTGTTGCAAACACATCAACCACTGATTGATGGCAGCAATATCTAATTTGATTGAAAACCTGACGATTCATAGCCCCTTTGGTCTGAAATAAGTTATCCTCCTAGTCAAGGAATGTGCCAGAATATGTAGATTCCCTGAGATGTACTTCACTGAATCTGAATCATTTTGGCCTTGAACTGAACCATGATTCTACAGATGAAGGTACCTATTCCCTGAGTGGAAACCTCCCTGGCTGTTCACATAGGCAAACACTACAGAATTATCTGTGAAAATCAACTGATTTCAACTCAGCTGATTTCTGAATCATTTTAAGGTAACAACATAGCATCCAGCTGTATAATGTTATGTTATGAGAAGTTTTGACTCTTCCTGATTCCACAGACCAATGGCTGTGGATGAATCAAGAAAGCACCCCAACCCATTAGGGAAGCTTCTGTGAATGAAGAGAAAACTGTGCTCCTGAAGGAGTGGTGAGTCCTCCTTCAAAATTGAACTATTAGTCCACCAGTGAAGATATCAGCAGTGTTTCCAGATACCATTGGAATGACTTCATGTGCAGATCACCCAATGGTATAGTCTTCTCCATTGAAACCATGCTTTCATAGTGACATGAGCTTCCCTGGAGCTAAGTGAAAAGCTTTCAACATGGTAACTGTCTTTCCAAGTTGGGAGTTGGGAAGACTAGACCTACCCCGAGGTCGAATTGTAACCATAACTTCGATTAATGGAGTTGGAAATAAATCTGATTTTTAGAAATTTGTGATCCAACCCAGGCTCTCGACAAGATGCACCCCCAGTGGGTGCATCCCTGGCATTGGTGTTTTGAATTTGTTGTCATAAGCCAACCATCTATATACTGGAGAATCCTGATGCCTTCTGTGAGAGCCATCAGCTTCAACTCTTTTGCTACCTTGGTGAACTCGAGACAAACTGTAGCAATACTGAAGGGTAAGGCAGTGAACTGGTAGAATCCGTAGCCTCCAGTGAGGCGAAGAAACCTCTGTTAGCTGAGTGTACCGGTGACAAGTGTGTACCCATAAAGGTCGAGTGACGTCATCCAATCTCGTTATATAGACGAATTCCAAATATCAAACAATTTCATATTGAGTAAGGTACATGCAAAGCTTGTTTACCTGACTTTAAATATACTGATAGTCATTTCTTCTTTAGTAATCCCAAGAAAGAGACTGTAACTGTAAACTCCAGCGCTGTGACTGGTGATATCGCCCTTTTGTCGATCATTTCATAAACAGCTTTTATCAAATTGCTGCCAACCTCACTTCTAAAGAGTCTGGCTGAATATTCTTCTTTCCCAGGACTTGTATAGTACCACAACTGGGGAAAGGTTCCTTGAAACCACAGGAAGCCAGCTATCATCCCTGCTTCCATAGGGCCTGTACAAGAAGATCCACTCCCCTTTTAACTAGCTGAGGAGTAGGAAGCACTTGTAACTCTATTCCATGGTAACTGTCATGATAGGGACAAAAAACCTGCTCTGAGGCCTGGTGTCCTCTTATTAGACCAGAACTAGAAGCATGCTCACTTCTAGAGTTATTAATCATTGTTCTTTCCATGAAAACACTAGATGAAAATCTTCTGAACATGTAATATGTCCAGCAAGAGAACATCATTAGGAGTGAAAAAAGCATTGTAGGTTGCTAAAGGCATTCTAATTATATCCCTCCTGTTGAGTCACATGTTCTTAGACATGGGCAAACTGCAACAAGAAGATTTGAACACCAACTGGTTGACTGGACTGGAAATGCACACATCATTGCACCCAGTCTAAAGCATATTGAAGTCTATAACATATCATAGTGATCCCTAGGATCCTCTAAATTTGACCTGACTGAAGAAAGTGAGACAATACACGCTTCCTCTCTCTTACAGTCCCCTACCAGGGACCTTGTTTGCAAAGTGTCTGAAAGATCATGTTCCTCCTGCAGACCTGCTGCAACTAAGGAGCTGTCCAGGAAAGTGATGTATGTAAGGAAGTCCAAGCAAAACTTCTTCCTGTATAGCTGCTCTTTAAAACATCAGAGGCTTCAAACTCCTTGAAACCCAACATAAAAGCCACATTCAATGCAGGCTGTTCACCCAAGGAATGTAAATGTGACCAAACAAGGGAGCATTCACAGAAACTGTGCCTGTTAAATCAATCCCTAGCCACTCAATAACAGTCAACCAAAAGTAAAATAAGGATTCCTTGTATTCTTGAGATGAATCATAATCACCATCACCTGACAACCTGAATCTAACCTTTTGAGAGGTATAGAAACCCGATTGTACTCAATTCTTGTGTAAAACTATTGAAAATCAAAGCCTTTCCTTGTAGATATGAATGACACTCCCGGGCATCTGACAACCCGAATCTAAACCTTTTGGGAGGAATAGATACTCGATTGTACTTGAATGCCGTCATGCAGGTATTTTCCTTCAATGAATGTTTTGACTGGACCTCGACAGAAGAGTTTTCCGACGAGGTAGTCTTTCCTGCATTCAAAACTTCTCCACGATGCAGTGTCCACGGCAACGTAAATGGCTGCCCCCAAGGGAGATTCCTTCTACTGAAACGTCGACAATCTATTCGACTGGGATGTATATTGTGATAAAAAATTGCTTTCAACGCCTGGCTGTTACAACCCGACGTGAACAGCAATAACGGCCACTCGAATTGTCATTCTCATCCAAGATGGCGTCGTCCAGATCGCTTCTGTTATTGAAGAGTACATTCTTGTATATATGTATGCTGCAAAATTATAGCTTCCATCGTCCAGCAAACTGAACCAAATGACTGGCAAGCTGTATAATAATATTATTGTTGCATTAAAAACATCTTTATGAAAAGTTATTTCCTCGAGGTTGAAGACGATCAAACTTTCGATGTCGCCATCCAAAAAGTTCTTTATTGCATAATATAATGCATACCTCGAAGATTCAATAAATGAATTTTATTGTATAAGTACTGTATATGACATGAGATTAGCAGTAAAATCTCAAAAAATAAATAAAACCTTGACAAAAATCTACTAATTCCCAAAGACGTCCATACTGATGATGGCCAACAAAAATAATGAAGTAAACAATGTGGTCATGTGACCTAATTGGCGGGAGGATGGACTACTGTAACCCAATGGCTTGGTTAAGGTTGTTATATAACCTTAAAAATCGCATCTCTGCGTTGGCCATTGGGTTGGATGGCTCCAACAAATAGCTACTGTTAGGAAATGGTAAGGGTATTTCGCTATAAAAACAATTTGTGTACTTCATATTGAGGTCTGGTCTACTGATGATCTTTATTAGGGGTGTGACGAGTACAAATAATTCGGGTCGATTGCTCGCAGATAAAAACTTGACATCAAGCCCTCGCGACATCTAGTATCCACCATAACAGGAAACGACATCCAATATGGCGGTTCCCGTAAACGAAAAAAATATAAAGATAAAAGCTTTGAATCACTTGAATTGGCTATTGTCAGCACATAATATCAATAATATTATATTACAAATGGTGGATTATGTGATTTAATGAAAGTAAGGTATGTTATTTATGTTTTATTAACTAAAAAATGTACCCGGTTCTATAGGTTGTTATATATACACAAGCACTCGACCCTAAGAATTGGGGTCGAATTTTCGTGAAATTTTCCTTGCTCGGCGAGTGTCGACTGCTCAGTCACACCCCTAATCTTTATATTTGTGAAATTTAGGTCTGCATTTCAGAACAAGCAATCAGTGCCCGTGAACGGGCTCTGTGTCAGCTGACTGTTTTGAGTTTCAGACTAGAAGAGAAAGAAGAAAAGGACACAAAAGTTGTGCCCTGCAAATGGTATTCAGATGTAAAATAGTTAGACTGGGTGCAATGATGTGTGCATTTCCAGTCCAGTCAAGTTAACTTTTAAGCAGTAAAGTGCAGGTGGAAAACATCTTTAACCAAATGCTGTAAATGCAATAGTTTTCAAGTTACAACTAATTTACTTAACAGTGAGAATCTCAAAGTAGCTTTTGCTCAGCTATGAAATGAGTTAAAGGGCTGCAAGTTTGCTATGGTACAGATGACCCTAAAGTAGGTGAATAACACACTTAAGTAAAATACTATAAATGCAATATTTATCAAGTTACAACTGATTAACTAAACAGTGAGAACCTGAAAGCAGCTATTACTTTGCTATGCAATGAGCTACAGGTCTGCAATTTCACTATGTTGTAGGTGACCCATAAGTATGTGACTAATATATCTAAACAAAATTCTCTAAATGCAATAGTTTTCAAGTTACAACTGATTTACTCCACAGCGAGAACCTGAAAGTAGCTATTGCTCTGCTATGCAATGAGCTACAGCTGTGTAGTTTCACTATGTTAAAGGTAACTGAAAAGTATTTGCTTAACACATTTAAAGAAAATACTTTAAATGCAATAGCTTTAAAGTTACAACTCATTTACTTAACAGTGAGAACCTCAAAGTAACTATTGCTCAGCTATACAATGAGCTACAGGTCTGCAACTTAACTATGTTATAGGCGACCCATTATTAGGTGAATAATATATTTAAACAAAATTCTCTAAATGCAATATTTAGTTTTGATGTGACAACTAATTTACTCAACAGTGGGAACTTGAAAGTAGCTATTGCTCAACTAAGCTATGTGCTACAGGTCTGCAATTTACTATGTTATGGCTGACCAAAAGTTAGGTGAATAACATATTTAAACAAAATACTGTAAATGCAATAGTTTTCAAGTTACAACTGATTTACTCAACAGCTACACTCTGAATGTAGCTATAGCTCAGCTATGAAATGAGCTACAGGTCTGCAATCTCGCTATGTTATAGCTGACAAAAAAGTAGGTAACGTATTTAAAGAAACTAGATTGGGCCAACTCGGCGCCAACATATCCCCAGACAGGTCATCACTCACGCCACAGGTTTTGATCGGGAATTTTTTAAAACATAATTACCCATTATTATATGAACTTCAGCACATCAATCTACTCTGTTTATATCTCCCCAAGGAAGATGGTGTATCCCCAGACACCGAATACATAACTCAAATTATATTTTCAATCTTCCTGCAATGATAACTCTAAACCTATTTTCAAAGTATTTAAATGATTGATGATTGAATGTCCATTCTAAAATAATAATCCCAAAAGAGCATATCTGTTTCTATATTTGTTGACAAATAAAATATTATTTTTAACTCAACTCATCATATTTTTCAATCTTCCTTCAAAGTATTAAATGATTGATGATTCAATGTCCATTCTAAAATTCATAATCCCAAAAGCGCATATCTGTTTCTATATTTGTTCACAAATAAAATATTACTTAAAAAAAAATTATTTATATTATTATTTTATTACATTATTTTTAGAATTTGCAAATTGTTTTCAGTTATTCATTTCCTCTATACCTATATATGTGGTCCATATATATGCAACCTAAATATGTGACACAATCTCAGTTCTGACTCCCCTTTGTGTTATATGTAATGAAGCCCACCACCTCCCACCCCCACCCCTCTTCCCTTCTCCACACCTCTCTCACTATTACACAAGATCTGCAACCCCATTGAGTTCTTTGTTTCTCATCTGATATCATTAAATACCTTTGTTTATTTAGTGTCACTCAATATAGCTGGAGGTCCCAGAGGTGGGTGGGGGGAATCCGGGTGGGGGATGTGGGTTGAGCATAAATGGTAAACAAACAATCTATATAAAAGGGGTACTCAAATACAAAAAGAATTGAGAATTTTAAGTATGTGATTATCAACTGAAATGAGTTCATAACTGTAGGAGCTGTGCCAAAATTAACTGAGGCAAGTTGAATAAAACTGGGCTAGTTGAGGGTTAAAAATCCCCTAGTTTTACTACATAAGGATATAATTTCATTAATATTGGGACTTAAAGCTCACTTAAAGTGTCCATTTTGTCTACTTGAATATGTTTAACCAGTTTCATTTTAAAAAGTGAAAAACTCAGCAAGCAGAGGTATAACACACAAAAATAAGTTCCTAAAAGACTAAGATAGCCATAACATTATTAATATTCAAAATTTAAATAGACAGGCATTTCCTTTTAAAAATTCAAAGATTTCAGCTCTATAACCCACATAGTTTGACAGTTACTGGGCTTTAAAGTGGCATAATATCCATAAATTGGGTTTCTGTGGGCATTTTACAATTGTTAAAGAGACCTTAGCAATTAAACTACAGATCTGAAACTTTTTGGGGGACATACATAACAAACAAAAATTATATATAATACAGTTTAAGACTTGTCACACTAAGCATTTCCAAATAACAGGGCAAAATACGGAAAAAATGTCAAAAAAGGCACTTGGGCGAGTGTCTATGGCCCTCATACACAGGTTAAATGTCTACTAAAAACCTTGATTTTCGGCATATGTAAAAAGGACATAATAATGCATTCCCAGATGGGATTTCAGCTCCATCAATCACATAGTTTAACAGTTACAGGGCTTAAAGGTGGTAAAAAGTCCAAATATTGGGTCATTGTGGGCCTTTTAGAGATCTCGATGTGGCTTTCAAATTAAAGCTTCAGACTTAAAATTTGTTACATACTAAGATTACACATAGAATATGTATCTAATAAAGTTTGAAACTTCTCAGACTTACCATTTCCAAGTTACAGAGCAAAATATGTGAAAAATGTCTTAAAAGGGTCACTCAGGTGGGTGTTTAAGGTCCTCATACACAGGTTAAATGTCTACTTGAAGCCTTGATTTTTGGCACATGTAAAAAGAACATAATAATGTATTCCCAGATGAGATTTCAGCTCTATCAGTCACATAGTTTAACAGTCACAGGCCTTAAAATTGGCAAAAAGTCTAAATACTGGGTCTTTATGGGGCCTTCTAGAGACCTAAATGTGGCCTTCAAATTAAAGCTTCAGACTTAAAATTTGTCACATACTAAGATTACACATAGAATATGCATCTAATACAGTTTGAAACTTCTTAGACTTACCATTTCCAAGTTACAGGGAAAAATATGTGAAAAATGTCTAAAAATGGTCACTCGGGTGGGGATTTATGGTCCTCATACACAGGTTAAATGTCTTCTTAAAGCCTTAATTTTTGGCACATATAAAAATAACATACTAATATCTTCTCAGATAGGATTTGAGCTCTATCAGTCACATAGTTTGACAGTCACAGGGCTTAAAAGTAGCAAAAAGTCCAAATATTGGGTCTTTGGGAGCCTTTTAGAGACCTCAATTTGACCTTCAAAATTAAAGCTTCAGACTTAAAATCTGTTACATACTAAGATTACACACAGAATATATATCTAATACAGTTTGAAACTTCTCAGACTTACCATTTCCAAGTTACAGGGAAAAAGATGTGAAAAATGTCTTATAAGGGTCACTCGGGTGGGTGTTTATGGTCCTGATACACACGTTAACTGTCTATTAAAGGCCTAAATGTTGGGGCACATATAAGAAAACACATAGATATATTCCCAGATGATATTTAACTTAGATGAGAGACATAGTTTGAAAGCTACAGTGCTTGAAAGTGGCAAAAAGTGCATAAATTGGGTCTCTGTGGGCACTTTTGAGACCTTAAGTCGACCCCTTTGGGTAAACCTACAGCCCTAAAATTTTCTACAGACAAGGATTACATATCAAAGTTATACCTAGCGCAGTTTGAGACTCATCAGAATTATCACTTCCAAATTATAGGGCAAAATATGTGAAAAGTATAGCAAAAAATCCCTAAGTGGGGGTATTTATGGGCCTCAAACACAATTTTCTCCTCAACTTAAAGTCATGATTTTTGGCACATGTACTAAGAACATATTAATGTGTTGTCAGGTAAAATTTCACCCAGCTGAGCATCATAGTTTGTGACCTACAGGGCTCTAAGTGGCCAAAAGTGCAATTTCTGACCTTAAGGTGGCCATAAGTTCTTTTTTACTGGGAGTTTAAGGTCACCTTAAAATAGGGATCTTCCTTTGGGCACCCTTAACATGTGTACCAAGTTTGAAAAAAAAATATTAATTTGTTTTTGAGTTATCGCGTCCACAAGGAAATTTCTACGGCGGCGGCGGCGGCGGCGCGACGGACCTGAATCCAATATATCCCCGACTTTCGTCTGGGGATATAATTACTGTAAATGCAATAGTTTTAAAGTTACAACTGATTTACTCAACAGTGAGAACCTGAAAATGGCTATTGCTCAGTTATGCCATGAACTACAGGTCTGCAATTTCACTGTTATTGCTGATTCTTAAGTACATGAATAACATATTTAAACAAAAATCTCTAACTGCAATATTTTTCAAGTGACAAGCAATTTACTCAACAGTAAAAACCTCAAAGTAGCTATTACTCAGCTATGCAATGAGCTACAGGTCTGCAATTTTAATATACTCTAGCTGACCCAAAGGTAGCTGAATAACACATTTATACAAAATTCTCTATATGCAATAGTTTTCATGTTACAAGTGATTTTACTCATTATGGAAGGTTATGAAAATTCAGAAAGTAGCCATTACTCACTTAGCTTTTGGGATAGACACCCAAGTTACACACCATGTTGTAGCTATGGAAAAAGTAGCTGAATATAACATATTTTAACAAAATGCTCTAACTGCAATACTCTTCAAGTTATAAAGATTTTCAAGATCCAGGCCTGATACTCACACACAGGAATCTACTAGTGGCCTAGAACATATATGTAAGATAAGAGAAAAATCCCTGCAATAGTGAATGAGACAATTGTGATAAAGTGTTGAAATTTTCACATGTTGGGAGGGGGTACCTCACTTGTAATGGCTCTGGGGAACAGACAAATCAAACAGATCTGCATACCTTGAACAATTTTTTATCCTTGATAGTTGAGGTATCTTTTAAAAAAAACAGCATGTCTCTAGGTCTTGTGGTTTTGGAGAAGTTGTTCACACATACACAGACGCTGCAGAGTGATGTCATAATGTCAGCTGACTGACAAGTCAGCTGACATAAAAATATAGTAGTATCCAAAGGAAAAGTGTTGGTGTACCTTTCTAAAGTGTGTGGCACTCTGCACCTTTCTAACCGGCATCATAAGTGCGTCTCTGACCACTATACTGATATCTGCACCAGAATATCTGAAACATGAAATATCACCACTGTACCAAACAACAAATACAGCTGAAACATTATGATGCAGATGTCTGTAATGCCAATACTGTTCTATGCACAAGAATATCCCAACTATTGAATATTTACTTCATGTTACTTGAAATAGAACTGAAATATCATGAGAAGGATATGAGAGACACCAATAATGATAATGTGTCACATGAAACACTCTCACCTCTGGAAACAAGTGATGTCTCCTTTACATTGGGAAATTATGCATATTAGTGTTGAAAGTTGGATAGATGTAGTTTTTCTCTGTCTTTTTATATAGGGTTAATGGGCTCCAATAAGAGGGAAGCCATTTAACTTTTAGAAAAGGGATTTCCTATTTGTATTCACACACTGCTTGTAACTTCTCACAGATTCACAATATATGGGTTTTAATCTGCCACATATAAAAAGTAGATTGCACAATATGGATATTTTTTTACAACCTTCCTAATATTTTGTCGATGTACATTAAAATTTACTTGTCGTCCGATTTGTTCCCTCCCAGAGTGAAAAAAATCGCTGTCGGAGTCGGGTCTTGCAAATCAGTCGGATACATGTAAACAACCAAACATAAATGACAAGGAGGGAGCTTTTAAGCGACTTTGTGACCATGACATTTATCATTGACATTTAAAATCTTACTTGACACTTTATACAGGCAGATAAAATGTTAACAACTGTAAAAGAGAAGGTTGACTTTTGTTTTTAATACCACTGGAGACTATTATCATGGTCTGGATATCTCACATGACTAAGTACAAGATCAAGAAAAAAATAAGGATCTTTACCCATCAGTCTTTTGTCCGAGTTCCTTATAATCATTATCACTGACTTCTGCTGGAGTGGACCCCATGTGGATCTTGAAGATATTGGTTCTGGCAGGAGCTTCTGGTAAAGGAATATAAATTCTCTTCTCAAATCTGCAACAGAATTACTTATAATTGTATCACAAGTTTCACTGTATACATACAAGTCACTTTGTTGTTGCCTTGGAGGTCAACAACGAACATCAACAAAAAGTGAAAAACAATTTGGACAATAGAATAGATGAAGCTGATGTGAAACGTTCAAAGGAGCACAATGTAAAACCTGAATCTTATAAGGCTGCAGCTTGGGTCCAGATTTACTTTTAAACAAATGCTTGTTTAAATAAGCAAGTAAATTTAACATAAAACGGTTTCTCAGACTGATCATTCTGCTTTAAATATCACACCTTTTATGAACTTCAAGGTAATTTAATTGTGTTGCACAGTAAATTGCATATAGATTTTCAAGGAAACTCACACTGTGGAACATAAAAATTTAATCTACATACCGCCTTCTTATAGCTGCATCCAATACCCATGGTATATTTGTTGCCCCCAGAACTAAAATGCCATCATTGTCATTTCCAACACCTGAAAAAACACATGCAAAGAGGGAAAATTTGACAGGTCTGTGCCTTAAATATTGAACACCACAGCATTTTCAGTGAGCCTAAACTGCAACCAAGACACCAGAAAATATACCAAACTAAAAATATACCTAACTAAAAAGCACTCGCAGAGCACAGACCTCCAAAACGGGAGTATGTTTCTGCAAGTTCAGAACTTTTTGTATTCAGAATATGATCTGGATATTTTCCAAAATGAAATCCCTACTTCTTCAAGCCAGGCTCTACTCACAAAAATCACAAAGATCCACTCATTACTTTGCCAGTCACTAAAAATACATTGATAATGGGACCTTCGAAAATTTGTGATTTTTCTGCTTGTGGAATATGATTTGGATCTTTCCCTTAATTTAACCGCTTATTCCTCTGGTCAGATTCTCCCAACATGAACAATGCTGTAAAGATCTGTTCATTTTATTTTGGAGTAATTGCAAACACAGACAAACCAACAAACTAATGCACCCAAAAACATAGCCTCCAGGGGGAGATTACCAGGAAATTCAGATAACTGGGTAAATTTCAAACTGGAAAAAAAAATGACACCACAGAACCTGATATTATTTTCAAAGAGTATTGTAATACATAGATTTCTACATAGATAGCTTTGATTGTATTTAACTAAAATCTTTTGGAGGTCTATCCTAGTAAGTTTTCAACTGCATTTAACTTTGGTTTGATGTTACACTCAACATTATTTATTATCCACCACGTGACATATTTGCTCTCAAAATACAGACTGGGATGTATTTGTTTTTTGTATAAACCGGCGCCCCGGTACTATGGATAATGAGGGTGAATAATTTTTTTTCAACAATTTCTCGGAAAGTATGTAACTTACAAATATGTGTAATATATATATCATTAGAAAGGTATTCTTACAGCACTTCTGCTATGTTTGTTGTATAAAAATCCATGCAGAAATGACTGAGATATTGCAAGTTAAAGATTGAAGTTTTTATATTCATTGTTGCCTTTGCTTTTTGACAGCATTTTTTCATGTTCTCTCATTTAATATTCGCATTATTTAAACCATAAATCGTACAAAATGGTGGACAATAAAAGTAAAACATCCCTCATCAGATATATACAGAAAAAATATATCACTCATGAAGATTAACAATATAATACTCGTGCTTTGAACTCGTATAATATTGTTATCTTCATTCGTGACATATTTTTTCTGTGTATGTCATTAGTGAAGTTTTCCTATTGTATAGGATCTTGTCACAATGGATAGTTGAGGAAAGTAGTGTGTATATCATTTGTCAAAGCACAAGCATGAGCTACCACCAACTTTCTTACATAAGGTCAAGGTCAGGAGTGGAGAAGCTAGCTAGTGTGAGTAAAGCAATGAGGCAGAATTAAAGAGAAAATTTAACAAGCACTTTGCTCTCACCCTGCATCTGTACGAGAAACTCTGTTTTTATTCTGCGAGCCGACTCCGACTCATTGTCACTCCTTGATGAACAGAGGGAGTCCACTTCATCTATAAAGATGATGCTTGGTTTGTGTTCCCTGGCTAACTCAAACAGATTCTTCACCAATCTGTAAAACACAGTTGACAAATAAAACAAGAACGGGGTGCCCTGTAGGAACTGTGTAAGCTGATACTTCAAGGAGACTACTTGAAGCACTATGAAGAAAAGAAACTCTCTTCAAACATGAATGGACATTTATGAAGTATCAACAAATTTTACACACAAAATACCAATAGTTTACAAACACGAAGCCATAAAAAGTTATTTTTTTCAGTATAACAGTGGATACGTTCATATTTACATTAACGTTATTAAACTATAACACAAAAACCATTCATAATTTTTTTCAACAGTTTTCAAAACTGCATGTTTCAAGATTAAGCTAATATGTAGAAAAATAAAATAATGATTTGTTTTGTTACATTTTGTCACAAAATATTGAATATCTATCCCAATAACTTTAATTTTTTTTCCTTTAACAACTGCAATTCTAGTTACTTTTCTATATGGGCATATCTTTATTATACAACTGGAGTTATACTGAAACAACCTTGCAAGTCATTAAGCCTGAAAAGAATGGGTAAGTTCACACTTATTCAAACATATCTGAATTTCACTGAATTTTTCGTTTTGGAAATTGGATAAGAAAAATGAAAGCAATTGCCACACTACTTACTTTTCACTCTCCCCCAACCACTTGGAGACTAGATCTGATGAGGACACGGAGAAAAAAGTTGAGTTCTGTGCTTCTGTTGCCACCGCCTTGGCTAGGTATGATTTCCCTGTTCCTGGTGGCTGGACATGCAAAACAACATGTGCAGTGAAACGTACTGTAAACATTGACCATTTCTGTCAGATTTACAGTAAGACTCTTTTCAAGTTTAGTCTCCAGAGACAAGAAAAACACTTCTACTTAACCAGGGTTTCCAGTTAAGTGTACGTACACACGTATGCGGCTAACAACATCCGACGGTCGATTTGCAGCTGATTTTTTCCCTCCTCATTTATGTTTGGTTGTTTACATATATATCCAACTCTGACTTGCAAGACCTGACGTCTGATTTGTGAGGGAAAAAATTGAATGACAAGCAATTTGGATGTATGTTTACAAAATTTTGAGAAGGTTGGAAAAAAGTTTGCTGTTGCAAAACGGCCGTTGGATGTTGTTAGCCGTATACATGTGTATGTAGAGTAACATGTTACATTTCAATTGCAAAAAGGCCCTCCGGTTACCTGGTATTTACTTATAATATGGGAATTCCCCTTCTCACTAGAAATATCCAATTTATAACAAATACTGTATGACGTCACACAAAAGGGGTACAATTTTATTGGATTTTGCAGAAATTGACATTTTACCCTTTTCCACACTAAATCATTTTCAAGTTATGTTTTAATTTACTGGTACTTTCAGTATGATAAGGATATTTCTCAAAGAAAATGGCTTTAACAGTAATATACTTTGAAATTACTACTCACCCCAAACAGCAATATTCCTCGCCATGGTTTTCTGTTTCCTGTTATGATAATACACATACTCATTAAAACAACTGTGTAGCAGAATCAGTTGAAAATTTCTGTTGTGAGAAACGTCAAATGTTTTCTCACCAACTGTATTTTAGTGCTTCAAGTCACTGATGACTATGGAGTTACTAATTGGTACCCATGTCGCTGGCTAGGTCTAAATGCAGTTCACATAGAAAAAATCTGAGATCTGCTTTACATCTCAAACAACCATCATATGATGACGTAGCAGAAAAGGGTTTTACACCAATTCTGCATTTTTAAAAATTTCTGCTCTCTACAAGTCATGCACATAGTTTGTGACATAAAAAGCAATATCTTGGATAAAAATACATTGAAGTGGCTGGTTATGAAACAGTAAGCAGTAAAATGGGTCATACAATCTGTGTGACATAACTGCATTCAAAGATCAGATTTTGGCAATTTGATGGTTTTTGTGGCAATATCCAAGGTGAGACTAGCCGACTTTGTCCTAACAATGGCCTCAATCTTCCAAATGTTTTAAAATAAAAAAATTTGAAAAGAAAAAATTCCTACTATCTCCAAATATGTACACCCATGACATCTCCAACACTTGTAGTCTTGTATATTATTACATTTTCTCTATCTGTAAATCTTTAAACTATCACTTAAAATGTAAGGAACAACCGACTCTTTGATGTGAGTATTTATTAGATTCAAATTTAATACCATTCCAAAACATCTTTTGTAGCATTTTTCCCATTTCTAGAATGATGACAAAAATGAATATATATTACTCTTGTTCTTGTTGATATTTATCTGAAAGTATTTAAAATGTTTACAACCATTTCATCACTATAAATGTTTACAACCATTTCATCACTATTATCATAGGATTATTTCTATCATATATTAGAGTATTTCAAAAATTTTACAGACAACAAATTGTATGACACACCTGTGAAAAGATGTGGGAACTTGATGGGTAAAATAACAGCTTCCTTTAATGCTTCTTTTGCACCCTCTAATCCAGCCACATCATCCCATTTCACATTTGGCTTCTCCATGACAATGGCCCCTGTGTAATAGAAGGGATCAATTAATAAATAAGCATTATGCAGATGCTTATAGAGTAAGGAATCTAAAATTCGCCACATATCTGAAATTCGCCACATGTGGAATCACTAATAAATTAAATGAATTGAGCTGAGATTTGTTGAATGTATAGTAAATTAAGGCTTTTTGAACCAAAAAATACCAAGTTTAAGACAAATCATCATTTTCTTCATAGAATTAATAAAGGTTTTTAGAGGTAGCGAATTTTACATTCCTGGCGAATTTTAGATTCCTTACTCTAATTCAATTACACCAACTGCAAAAACATACATACATTCTTTTCAAAGGGAAATATTTTGTACTGGCATCAAAACCCTATTAAACTTTACTTGGTGGTATTTTTGAGGTGCTTAATAAACAAACCCAACTGCTAGCTACTCTACTGCATATCGTTTCTGTGATTGTGAAATTTTGTATAAACTGTTCCATCAGGGGCAGTAATACTTTTTTATACAAATATTAAATATACGGCACTTGCCATTCCCATTAGGATGTTTACTTTACCAAAACATCTGACAAGAGGAATGAGTGATTTTGAATATTTTTTAGCAGTTTAAATTTGAACTTCAAAAAAAAAAAAAATAAAATAAAAAATAAAAAACAATTTTGAAAGCTGCAGTCATGCATTTGTTTATAACTGTACAAACGAAGCTAAAATGATCCTTTCTTTGACAAAATGCGTACAGTTTTTCTTTGAATATTGTAATTAAATAACAAGTATGCAGGAGAAGAAACATTTTTGACAAATCTATGATAACTGTTACACAGTCAACCTTTTCACAGACAATAGATTTGTTTTTCAACCACAAAAATTATGATCCATAAGTAATTAATAAAATTAACACTTTAACATACCAGAAAGTTTGTCCTGCATCTTCTTTTTCTCTGGGTCTTCATCTGAGTCACTGTCATCACTTTTGCCTTCTCCCCTGAAAAAAACAAATGTTATAAGTTTAATACTCATATAAATATATTATTGGTTATCACATTAATAAGTAAATGCACTGATAATTAAAACATGATAATTTAAGACAATGTCATAGCATGTATGATAGTTGAAAACATGCAAAATATTTTGGCTTCAAAGAGTCCAAGCTATCAGAGCAATATCTTCCATTTTTTTGACATTTATATCTCAGCATGGTCTAATTTATATTAAATAAATAGTACTCTTTCAAGAATTATAACAATAATATTTAAAATTCTTGACTTTACAGCACATCTCTGTGGATAGCAGAAGTGTATTTTAAAATGAGGTCATTAAAGTGAGTAAATTCTATTATAATAAGTTATTAACCAATGTATATTTTTGTCATCTGTGATATGGCAAACTTTAAGGTAAATGTTTGGTTATTCTACCTGTAATCTGGCAGGTTAGAACAAAGGATTTGTAGTGAGTAAGAAATCCCCATGCTTCATGAATATTTTGAAGGATTATTCATAATCAGCATTTTAAAACAATTGATCTTCACAATTTTGCATAAAAGCACATTAATTTTATTCCTAAAAATAATAACTCTAACACTATATCAATGTCTTTCGCTAAAATGATTAGCCTAATTTGGTCAGTGAGTAGTTGCTTGCATAAGCCATTGACAAACCAGGTAACTGTGATATGTCATATGTTTGAGAAAATACATGCAGTGAATGTACACATTAGAAACAATATGGCAGATCTCAAGATGCTAGGTGAAAATTTATGCAAATTGATGGGTAATTTGCAAATAAAAGTCACATATTATACTTTAACATGATATTCAGAAAAAATTACTTTAATATGGTAACTTTTTAGATTTTAACTTGAAATATTAGGAATTCTAATGATCAAGTAAAGTTCAGTAAAATTCCACACAAAGTGATATCCATCCAGTCTAAAATTATTGAATCTAACATAGTGCTTTGATAAGCTTATATTCAGTTACCATGGTTTGTTGTTTCAGCCTTACATGTGTCTGTGTTCTTAATATACTAGTGCCAAATAAAACCTGTATTCTGATATAAAGTCTTAATGCAAGTACAGGAAAGGTCAGTAAAATGACTATGGAAAAACTCCCCAAGTTTGTACTAACTTCTTCTCTCCAGTATCTCCAGTCTTAACAGGTTTCTTTCCTTGGCCACTTTTCTTCTTCACATACTCCTTCAGTTTTTCTGCTCTTTCCAGATAGGATGCACATTTGTCCCTTATACTCTTTTTTGCTATTTCACTGTGAGCTTCATCTGAAAAATAAAAGTACGCCTAAGTAGAATTTGGAAAGCCTTCCTGAATGTACACAGATGATTCTCGTAAACATAGTCTAGAACTCTTCACAAAAGTATGCAAACCTCTTTTTTTTCTTGTTGCTAAGTTATTCACAGTGCCCTTGAATGAAGTTGAACAGTATCTAAACAATCTGTCATTCCAGTGTACACTTAGAAGTATTTGAAGACTGGTAACATTTTGCTACTTTTCATAACGCCAGAAAAGAACTGCCAAAATACCCTTTCAAAAAATTTTTCATGTGATTAAGTGCTTTGAAAACTTTAAATATAGTTGGAAACTATTGTACTTCTCTGAAGTTAACATTAGTGTTGCGAACGATAAACTGGTATGCGGTTTTTCGTTTATTTCTGGCAAAAATAACGAAATTTGCAAAGAATATTTTAGGCCACCTAATGGCTCATACTTTATCACATCGACAAAAAATGTACATATTTTGTGAAATATGTCACATTTTTACTTAATATGGAGCAAGAATCAGGTTTACGTACTTAATAATTTCTTGCGAAAGTCGTTTCCAGTTACAAGTTCTGCCTCATGTACGCCATGCGAATAATTTTACTGCACACTAACAACCATACGAAATACTGGATTTCGTTCATTTCAAAGCCCCCGGTAACCGGTTTTGATTTCTATAAACGGTCCCACCACTAGTTAAAATGTTGAGAACTTTGTTAAAAGCTATCTGTACAAAAGACATTATGACTAAGAAATAGAGTTCACAACTTTACTCTGAATAAACACCATACATGTATAAATTGTCTTTACCAATTAAATTTGGGAAATATAACTCTAACAAATGCTCAATTGTATCACCAATAAATTTGAAAAGTTGAATCTGCCGATTTTTGAAACATAATTTATAAAAAAAAATCATAATAATTATTATCTCTTTTTTGGCAATATTGATGCAAATCACAAATGTAGCACATAGCCAGGATTAGATTCTACTTACAGCTAACATTCATGTATTCACAGGTATGATTATAATCCCTTTAAAAGTAACACTTTTCTCAACAAACATCCAGTGTTAAAATTAAGTCTAAATCTTACATTTAATTGAATGCAGGAAATAACTAACACCATGTTCATATAACTTTAATGCTTCTTCATAGTTTTTCTTTTGATCTTCTTCTGTTGCTCTCTTTACAATGTCAATGGCTTTCTGGAATAAGAAAATTAAAAATAAAAATTATTAAACTTTTCACAGAAAAAAAAACTGTACAGACGTAAACATCTTATGAAAAAAGTTTCATATTAAGTTTCAAATATGTTTCAAATAAAAGACAATCAATTTCGGTAAAAATTTTTATTAGTTACAAGAAAATCAAAATTTGGATTAAACTTGGAAACAACTGAAATAACACAAACAAATTTTTCTTACAACTACAAGACAAAAAAATTTCATGAAACCTGTTGTATCAGTAAAAATGCTGGAAGTACAATGCAATTAAATTTTCATGTAAATATGAAAGACCATATGAAGTAAAGTTTACCAAAAAATTGTCACTGTACTGCACACCATAAGTGTGAAGTCCCATGCTTCAAGAACTAAATGAATGTGTGCTGTGTATCAAGTGCTCAATTTATGCATCCATATTGCTGACCCAAGTCCCTTGTGATTTTGGTCGGGATCTATTTTTAGCTGTGGTTCATGCTCACATTGGGGAATGTCACATGATTGCGGAGTAACTTAATAAACAGAAACTTGGCTAGACAATTTAACAAGGTCAATAGGGTCAATATAATAAGGACATATGATGGGTAATTAATGATTTTTTATTGAAGAAAACATAATTCTTGGTAGATTAGAAATGAAATAAACTGATAAAATGGAGTTTCACATTTCCTGAATTTATTTTTGAAAATGGAAGAGATTTAAAGCTCTGTAGGAGTCTGTGGGGACTTTTCACATAATGGATTATCGCCAACCACTTCCTGCTATTTACCTGGAGTGTATCTCCTGCCATTTTAAATATTAAAATAAAAATCAGTGGTTCTGTCAACTTTACGGAACCATAACAGGAAGTTTACTTCCGTGACGTCACTCAGGCGGATGGTCATTACTAGAATTTAAATATGGTCATTACTCTATATCGGCCCCCGTAAAACAGACGTGCACTGAAAATCCCATACAAAATATGACGCGGACACTATTCAACTACCGAATAATATATATTATTTGAAATATAACTTTTGCAGACCAATGTGGTGCTTCATACAACTAATTTTCTCGCAAGGAAGCAGTTCTTTGCAATGTGTAATATTATAGTATTTATTTATTTGGGCTTTAACGGTGCTTTCAACACTGTATGGGTCATATCATGACAGGTAGTTTTATGGACGGAGGACACCAGTACATATTATTGTTGGTAGAGGGTCTGTACTGCACACTTCCGACCATTGGTAAGAAACTACCATGTTTCCCACATACAGTCCGGGGTTTGAACCGCCGACCTCAAAGGTGTAAGGTGAGTGTGTTACCACTGGGCCACCATGGTCCCTGTAATATTATGATAATGCAGTAAATCATAGTATTATAAAATCATTTAAAAAAAGTTCTTTTGAACAATTTATTTAAAATTTTACTTTGAAACAAACAACAGTTGTGACATACATATAATGTTTTACAAAATATTAAGCCCAATTACTTGTTTCAGCAGAAAAAAAAACAATATTGTGCCCATCTTAAAAGATATACAAAATAATACTGCTTGACATCATAATATACCAAACCACCTCACCCCACCCCTACCCCCCATCCCACCACCCCGAAAGAAAACTTATTGCATTAGAACATGTTTTAGAGTATTTTTGCTTATTTTAGTTGTATTAAAATTGATCCAATAATGAATTAACTCTCAGAAAAATTGTCAAGTAGCAAAATATTTTTACATCGTAATATATAATAAGGAAATATCCACTACTTTGCTATAAAAAGGAAATATCAACTACTTTGCTTGAAACGATAACCCTCATGCACAAAGAAAGCATTATCTCACACAATTTTATGTACAGATGCAGCAGCGTAAGTATTTTTTTTTTTTTTTTTACATGAAGTATTCAAAAGAAGATTAACATCTGAACTGCATCATAAGAAAAAGTGATACAACTACTATTTTTGTAATTACTTGTGCATTGCTTACAACTAGCACTCGTGTGCAAGAATATTGACAATAATTTAACTGTGCAGACTTTTTATTTATTTTTTTAATTTGTTTAAATTTTCTAATCTATATTATTAATCAATTTTATTTCTTCAAATGGACTATTAAAAACTATCTGAGGGAAGCTGACTGTACAAAATATGGGACAGGTGGTCACTTGGAGCGATTTCGCTGGGCATCCCCGAAACCCTAGCCATCGAACGCGTCTGCGATAGCTTTCGCTTTAGAATCTGTTCTTGTTTCAGTTCAAAACAAACATGGCGCAAGTTTTAAATTATGCCATCCATAAATATTCCAGTTACTCTGCAAATTATATTCCTGAGTATGTAATATATTTTTGTGCATGTTAAGGAATACAGGAAGATATTTTTATCAAACAATTATTCACATGTTTAGAAAAACTTATATTATCGCCCACGTGTACACCTCAGACGACAACTTTGGTTGGTGTTTATTCAGTTGACATTAACACATACTCAAGACACATAGTGCCATCTGGCTTCCCACTTTATACATAAAACTTGTCTGGTTTCAAAAAATCTTGACATTATTTTCTTTGAAGCTCATAATGAATACATATATAATTATATATGTATTATTTTATAATATACTTAACAATATTGCTCCCTACCATAATTGGTATAAGTGGAACACAAAATCCTTATTTATACTCGGTTTTTTTTTGAGAGACAAAAGTCTTAACTGTGAGCCTGAGAGTGGACTAAGACCTTTCATGAAATCTGACCCTGTATCTGTTGTGTGTGAAACTCTTCTGGTTTTGAAAAAACTTGACATTAGTTTCATTTTAATATTATACTCTACCATAAGTTAGCTCAGTTGCAACAGAAAGTCTCAATTTGTACTTGATTAATGTACATACAATTATACAGATCTATTTTGATTGAAAAATGCATTGACGAAAGTGCAAGTTCTTATTGTAAATTTGCCAATAAAAATTCAAATCCATCACTGTCTCCCTACATATTATTGCTGGGTATTAGTTATCCATATGAAAAATTAAAATTGACATAACTTGGCAAAAAGTACCATCCAAATTTAGTTAGGACAACATTCTAAGCTGAATGGATCCAATGTACACAAAACTGACAAAAGTACCTAAAGAAATGTGGCTGTTATTAAAACATTTCATTTATGACAATGTTATTTTGACATATTAAGGTTTCAGCATTTTCAATAATTTTTTCCCTTTATTCTTTTCAAAGCATGTACATGAATATGGTTGTTTCACAATAAAATAATAAAGTAATACCATTTTACACAACAATGTTGACTAAATGACTAATTATTTTTGTAGCTTCTATGCTTAACTACCAATACATTAATTTAAATTTCAGAAAAAGTGTCATACACAATGACCATCTACAAATAAAAATTGATGACAATGTGGGCTTTTTGCTTTAAAAATTTACACAACTGTGTGCTCTTTTTGGTTGTTGATAATTGCATAAAATAAATTTGCATGTTTCCATTACTAGTGGTGAATTCTACTGATTTAATATTTATGTCAAATGTGAAAATAAAGAACCCTGATTTATCCGTTTGTCTTTAAAGGTAGCCCGGCCTTTTACATGTTTATGTTTTGTACAAGTTGAAATTTTGTATTAAGTTGCAACTCATACTGACTGTACAAGTTGAAACTTATACAAAATTTCACTATCAAATAAACCCAACTTGTACAAGTGTCATATATGTAATTTTTATATGATAAATTAAAACTAAATTCCAAGAAAAACCATGAAACTTTTGCCAGTTACACGTAAATATAACAATAACAATCAGACTTGAAAGATAAAAATGAAAAAGTAATAAAAATGAAATCTTCTAAATGCAATCAACTGTCCTGATGTGGCTTCCTGAAGCATCAGGGATGTTCAGTGATTTACCTCAGGGCAGTAAACTAATATACAATTGGACACAAATGTATAAGGGAAGGCACATAAGGACAGTTGACAGCATATGCATAATAATTTACAGTAGTAATATATTTATATCATTTTTGGGTCTACTGTTCTAAACTTGCAAACATACTCTTGAAAACTACTTTTCCAAATTATATTTTTATTGATATTAAATCTAATTAATCAGTGAAATTATTTCTGTAGAACTGAAAATATTAGAAACCCTTTATATTTTCCTGTGTTCCCAACTTTCAATATATTAAAATATCACTGAAGACAGTGAACTGTATATTCTGGTTTCTAACAACAACCAATTAAACCAACTGATACTTTGCACTGGAAGTCTGAAACAGTAAAATGTATCGTATTATCACTCATCATGTGCACTTGTTCATTATTATTCAGTCTTTAATTAAACTGATATTTTAATTGAAAATTTTGTAATGGATAATCAACAAGTGACAGCATATTCAGTTATGCATTTGGTTTGCAATACAAAGTCAAAGGAGAAATATGTATCCACTTATTAAAATTCACATATAGTAGGGCAAATTGGTCTTATGGGCCTATCATGTAATATAAATCATCCTTCAATTGACAGTATAGAACTACCAAACATCACATGGATTAAAAAATTTGTGGATTCCTAAACCGCTACTTATGGTTCTTGAGCCACTTAGTTAAAATATGTATTTCAAGACCCCTGTGTTTTATGTCCTGATACAAATGTTACTGCAATTACTTGCTGTGTTTATTTTGATGAAATTGAATGGAATATTGGTGTACCCATGCTGAACATTTTGGGAAATATAATTGCAGACGAATTTCAGAAAGAGGTTGTAAATCCATAGTAACTGTTTAGTGACTGTGATTTTAAACCTGATAGTTAACCTGTTTTGCCTATAATGTGTTGCACTTTCAATATCTGAATATAGTTGTATTGTTATTGATGATATGAATGTATTTTTGCAGAAACATTACTGTGAATAAGGCGAGTGATCAGTCATCGAGATGGTCTTCAGATTCCAATAGTCTGACACAGGTTTGGTGTATTAATAAAAAGAAAACATCTATTATTATCTCCCGCCTGCGGCCGAAGGCCGTGGTTGGGAGATTATAAAACGCCTTCCGTACGTGCGTCCGTCCTAGTTTAAAAAACAAAATGGCTGCCATATCACATGTTTAATGTCAAACGGAGTTATCCTATTAAAAAGGCCTTATATCTCCCCAAATATTGCTCCTAGAGGTTCGGAATGTGAAAACAACTTGTAGGAAATCATGGCCTGGGAATCTTTTCCAGGTGTTGAATTTGACCTTTGACCCCTGCTTCAAGGTTAAATGAGGTCGTCACACTAAAACGTCCTTATTTCTCCCTTATTATTGGTGCTATGGTTTCAGATTGTAAAGACAGACCATGAAAAGTAAAGGCTGTGGTCGAGAGATTGTAAAAGCCTTTCATACGTGTGTCTGTTTGTGCATCCGTCCGTTTGTCAGGTTTTAACATAAACCTTAACATCTCGTTCATTTATAAAGATGGTTAAATGGGGTCATCAAGGTTAAATGGGGTCATCACACTAAAATGTCCTTATTTCGCCCTTATTATTGGTGCTATGGTTTCAGAATATAAAGACAGACCATCAAAATTCCTGGCCTTCAAATGTTTTGCTTGAGAAAAATTTTGGCCTTATTTTGAAAAACAAAATGGCCGCCATAGCCAATTATTTAAAAATCATTAAGATGCTCTAAAACTTGAAATATTGCAGCTAGGTTCATGAAATATGCGCAAAATATATATGACTAGGAAAGTTTGACCCCTTCTTCAATGTCAAGTGGGGTTATCTTACTACAAAGGCCTTATATCTCCTTTAGTTCTCCATTATTACTGATTCTAAGGCGGGAGGTAACCGCTGCAGCAGTGGCCTTGTTTTCACTGACATTTTACTAGTATATTGGTAAATGAAAAGTTGCATATTTTCAGCTCATCAGATTAATCCTATCATTTAAAATGTAAAATTCCGAAGGAGTAAACTATTACTGCTTAATATATATGATTAGTATGTCTATTTATTGCCATTGGCACCTTAGGAATAAAGTCACCCCTGAGATGACTGTACTCAAATCGTATCTGTCTGATTTAACATCTAAAATTTAAATTTAAAATCTAATTTACCCGAAATACTTTGTTAAAGACCACAGTGCATGAAAAATTTTTTTTTTGCATCCTTGTACAGATTATGTGAGTAACAACACACCTGCCAAGTCCCATCTTCAGACTCCCACTAGAAAGCACATTAAAAGCCAGTTAAATCTGACAGTTGGAAAAACAAAACAGATCCCTCTCTGAAACTGTGCTACGTCACACAAGGTGATTTCCCACTCTGATCTCTGTGTGTACAATACAATATAGTGTAAAATGAAGTGAAATTAGTGTTTTATAAACTGGCTTGGAAAGGGTCAGCTTCAGTCAAAAAAAAAAAAAAACTTTTTTCCCACACTTAGTGCAAAGATTCTTCTATCAAATGAACTTGAAATATTATGTGGTCACACACAAATAATGGTCTTTTTTATAATAATTAACACTACAATTTGACTGTAACTTGTGTTCAAAATAGTGAATAAGTGTGTAGATTTAGTGTAACAATGCAGCTTCTGATAGTGTGTCAGCTTCTGATAGTGTGTCAGTTTTTAAATAAACTGATAAGCAAGTTTATCACCCAGTTCTTGTCCACATTTTCTCAAAGTATAATAAAATTTTAAGGCACCCTTGATTATCCAAACTCATTATTATATCAGAACAGAAAGAGTTAGCCAGAAGGTTCAACAGTTAATATTACATTGTATTAGTTCTTATGAACAGATCAATATTCATTACTAGCTCTAGTTGACCATTAAGAACTGACAGTGACAATTTATAAAACCAGCTGGTCAACCAATCTGTAAAAGACTCTGTGTATATTGGGCTACACTGCTGCCAATATTGAAAGTAAACAGTCTGAAATGACCAAATGTTTAAGCACACTGGTTCAGTACCAGAATGTAGAGTTTAGTACACTGGAGATCTGAACCACATTCTGACATTTTATTGACAACAGTGTGTCTTTCATGATATCTACTTTTAATAGCTGTAGGGATCAGATTGCAACGCTCATGTAAATTTGCCCCCGAAAGTTAGTACTTTTAAAGTATGAAATTCTTGTTTGTCATAGAGAAGGGTAGTGTTGATTATAAAACATTTTAATGTACTTTGGTGGTATTGTATGCAAGAAATAACCAAGTCAAAGACTATACTCAAAAATTTCATTGAAAGTTTTGCAACCCAAGCCAAAAGAAAAAAAAAATGATTGATACACATTAATAAATGTAGGACTGTTACCCAACCAGCTCTTAGAATTACATTACTTATGGTTAATATTTAAAATGTTATCTCTACAGAATCCTCAGTCTCACACACTCTCTGTCATTGACGGTTTCAGATGGAGTCTGATTGAGGCTTTCATATTAAAGAATAAATGCTAATTATCATATTAAATTATAAAAACTTTTCAAACAAAATCATCCTTATTTAGTTAAAGTTAAACTTAAAAAAAAAGTCACTTCCAAATGCAATTAAATCAGCTACATATTCAGTTACATCCAATCCTTCCCAATACATTTATAACAGAAACCACAGCAAATCTACACTTGTGTGCCTTGTGTTTCATCACAACTTCTTCACACATGTTCTCTCTTGCATACACACACAAAGTTTTAAAGAAACTTTTTTTTTCATGCACTGTGGACTTTAAAGAATACACATATTTCCCCTCAATGAAGTTGAGTGAATATTGAAAAAAGTCTATTTTGAGAATTGGTACCTTGTTCATTTGTAATAAATGTAGTAGTTTTTTCTGAGTAAAAATAAAAATTGAATATTAAATATATATTATTTTTTTTTACCTTTCGGTTGTACAAATACTTGTTGGTTGTTACTTGTTAATGAATAGAGTAGTAACTAAGTATGCCTTGAATCCATGACTATTATCCCACCATGTTTAGAAAGTAACCTTTTGTTTAAAAAATAGCAAGTTCGTAAAGTGGTAAACACAGTTTAGTGTGAAATGGTAGGGAGATACAAATTTGGGAAAATGGAAATGAGTTAACAAAATTGAAAACTTGGGAAACTAAAAAATAACACTCCTAGAATGCTAACCTCCGCCAAGGCAGTCTAGCATTCCTACATTGTAATTTCATACAAATACTGCTTTTTTGAAATTTTAACCCTCAAAATTGGATCACATGATCATGAAAATTATTGGTCGGGCCTTACTCATGTAAAAAGTTTCATAAAGATGCTTTCATTAATTTTGGAGTAATAACGGATACAAGCAGACGGACAAACACACCCCAAAACATAATCTCTTTCTTAGGGATTAATAAGTTGGCCAAAAATAGAGGCATTACTGCACAATTTAATGCACATAAAAATTGTCGTAATCTGGCAAAGGGACTCTAAACTTTAATTGACTCTAAACAGTATAATTGAATGCAAAGCCATAAATATCATTTTAAACAAAAACATGAGTACATTTTGTTTCATAGATCTACAAGTGTATTTTAATATCTTTTCTTTTCAGTTTTTAACGTTGAAGCTAGAACGACCTGGAATAGTGAAACATGTTACATTTGGAAAATATGAAAAAACACATGTTTGTAACTTGAAGAGATTCAAAGTTTTTGGTGGATTGGCTGATGAAAATATGATAGAACTTTTAGATGGGTGAGTTTAGTTTTCCTGTTAACTGTGAGTTTATACTGAATTTATGTTGGCGGAATGCAGACACTTAATTTTTGCAAAATAAAATTTATTTAATTTTTGTATCCTAGAATTCCTATAAGTGAATTGTTTGCAAAGTTGTTTTTTTTTTGTGTGTGTCTTTTTAGAGATAATATTACATTGCATATCCTTGGTATTCGATTTTATATTGTTAAAATACATTTTATGATTGTTAATCCTGATTTTTTTTCAATTGTCTTTCTTGAAAACAGGGGTCTAAATAATGACAATGTGCAAGAAACATTTGACCTGAAACATGAAATTGATGGAAACTATTTTCCCTGCAGATATATTAAAATTGGTATGTATAAAACCCCAGTAACGTAATAATTAACAGACATGAAAATATGTTCCTTATCCCCATGTTGTTCCACCCAAACTTGTTTGCAGTACAGAAAATGGGGCAAATAAGAAAAGGGACACAGAAAAAAGGTTCATAGGAAAAATGGGGCACACAGTTTTGGGGAAAGGGGTAAAAGGTGCACAATATTTTAGTGTCAGTTGAGCAGCACAAATTGTTGAATAAAACAAATTCTCATTCTTGGTGTGGCATGTAGTTTATGTAACTTCAAAAAGAAAGGGCTTTCGGTGTGTTGATTTTAATTGATTTTTGTTTATAGTTTTTGTTTGGTAATTTTTACAGCATATGTTTGAAAAAAGTGAAATACTAACTTAATGAAAATAAATTAAACTGATTTTGTATAATATATCTAGAACCCCAAGAAGGATTTACTGTAAGAACTTAAGATTAAGTTCCCCTTATACCTGCCAAAATGCAGAACTTTTCCACACAGAGACATTAATTTCGTTTATATTTACACATTAATTGGATTTATTCTAGTGTTTTCTGTACAAAGTCTACTGTTACATTTTATTTTGTGAGCCCAACAATTAAAATTGAATCTTTTCAGTGCCTATCCAGTCATGGGGACCAAGCTTCAATTTTAGCATTTGGTTTGTTGAGTTGCGTGGCATCAACAGTCCACACATAGTGAGACCTTGTATGAACTGGTATACCACTGTAAGTATCATCCAGGTATCTACACAGATATATACCCTATGACACTCCTCTTTAATAATATATTACAAAAATGCCTGAACAAAAATAGTGGCAACAGCCAACTATGTATGTCTTGTAATAAGAGAGTTTACAAAGCAAAAGCTAATTTGTAAACTAAAAGACACATAATATATTGGTAATTAAGTGTCCCGCAAGGGACGCTTGTTTGTATATAGGAGGAAATCAGGCTGTCTCCGGCTCTGCTGGCTCCTGAGGCTCTGCCGGCTCCTGCGGCTCCGCGTTTTGTTTTCCGTATAACTCTGTGACCGTTGGGCGGATTCTTTTTAAATTTGGCAGGTGTATGCAGTACCCCTGGGGAATTTTTTTTGAATATGCTGCAGTGACATTTGGACCAATCAGAGAGGTCACATGACTAAAAATGTCTTTTTTCGATGGGTAAGCTTGTCCAGATGGTAACTTGAAAGGGATTTTATCTATTCACCCGAAACTTGGTAAATACATTCATTCTATTGAAATCTGGAAATCATTAGATTTTGGCATTGATTGGTTAAGAAATGGCAGAGTAATTAATGATTAATTAATCAGTACGAATTTTCCAAACAAGGAAAACATAAAAATGCCTGTATCTCGAAAATCGTGTGCAATAGAGCAATTTCGACGAAATTTTTGACGCACAGGGTACCTATGCAGATTAACTATCATGTTTTTTCAAAAAATTTTGTCTCGCCAAAAATGGTGGCCATTTTGAATTTTCGAATTTTTTGCAAAAATTGCAAAACACAAAAATGCTTATATCTGGAAAACCATGCAAGATAGAGGATTTCGACGAATTTTGTGATCCACAAGGTGTCTGCGTAATAGCCATCCCAATTTTCAAAAAAAATTTGTTTCGCCAAAAATGGCGGCCATTTTGAATTTTCGAATTTTTTTTTCTCAAAAATTGCAAATTACAAAAATGCTTATATATTGAAAACTGTGCTGGATAGTGCGATTTTGACTAAATTTTTTACCCATAGGGTATCTCTGCGGAGTAGCCATCCAATTTATAAAAAAAATTTGGTGTCGCCAAAAATGGCAGCCATTTTGAATTTTCGAATTTTTCACAAAACTTGCAAAAAAAAAAAAAATTGCTTATATCTCAAAAACCGTGCTAGATAACCCTACAAACCTTAGACACAATGTGTTATCACAACTGTTAGTACATCTCATTGATCTGTATTACATGTCTGAGATACAGGTGGCCATATATCAATATATGCCATTTTTGTGATTGCTCAATACCTAATAAACTACTCAGACTTTGGTTGCCACAACAGTATAAAGCTATATGCAGAACATTTTCTTAATACTTTAGCACTCACCTTAATATCCTTTTTGGGACACTTTGTTTTTGCTGTACATTATCTTTTTTTTGCAAGCGATTCTCTAGTTCATACTGGAACATGATGTAAATTTTACCATAACTCTTTTTGAGCGAACTCTTTCACAGATTAGCTTTTATGAACTCATTTCCACCCTTAGTATTAGTATTTCCCAGCTTTTTTCTCTTGTAGTTTATGAAACTTCTATTATCTAAACAAAATCTTTCCCAGCGTGATTGGATAACTGAGGTTTCTATTTCACTGTATACTCTTTTCTGGTCTGTTGTTACAGTGTCGAGAAAAAGAAGCAATTCGCCTGTGTTTGAAATACTTTCGACAGAAGAATCTGATGGAAGTGTACCAACATTTGCAGAACCAAACCAGTGTTATATTAGAGCACCCTGTGTTGACTGAACTTCACACAGAGCTGGTAAGACTTCTAAAGTTGAACCTCTGTCAATCCCATCAACTTTGAAAAGTATTATGTACACACATATGCATTTTATAGTGTAGGATATACACTGTAGTAATAATACAGACGAAGTCCAAAAGATTGAGTTACTACCCTAGTAAATTTTTAAAAATATTATAGTAACAGCATTTGTTCAGTCTTGTGTGTTCATTTTAATGCTTAGGTTTTTACTGATGCAGATAAGTCTAAATTTAATGGAATTTTTATGAAACTGGTTACTGAAAACAAATCACAACACTGTGTATGCATTAGTTGTTTTATTGTGTTAATACATCCTATCCAATGGACAATTGCTAATCCGTTCGGCACGACTGACCCCGCCAAATGACAGAAAAAGCCGTCCTGTGTTGCCCACCGGCAGGACCAGTCATGTGCGCATTCGCAAGGTGGCGCATCATGCTTCCTTCCTGTCTAGACAGAGTGACGTCAGTCCATCTTTTTTGTTTGGCTCGTGTAGTGTGCAGACATGTTTTTAACATCTCCAGAAGTTTTGAAGAAAAAGTGTGGATAATGTCGATTTTTCAACCTTATTTGCAAATATTTTAGTGTAAAAGTGTTATCTACATACCAAGCACGGATATACCTTAAGAAATCTGCTGGAAACGCTCCCTAGTCGAATCAAACTTGTGTTGATTATAGGGCAGTAAGTGACGAGAAGATATGCAGGCAGCCATTTTGCTAGTTTCCTCCCTAGTCTTTTCAACCTTTGTGTTGGTAGGGGCAGAACGACAATTTAAGGATATATACTGGATATACTGCTCTTTTTTAAAGTTAAGAAATTATCCATGTGTTTGTAAAGAATGTAGTACCTAGCCAACGTCTTCCTAGTAGGAAACGCGAGTCCTTTCAAGTATTTACAACAATAAACAAAGAGCAAGAAATGCGTTCTTTAGAAGTCATGTTTACTGTGATACCAGTCCCTCCATTATGGACCCAGCTTTGTTGTCGGTAGTGGAGGTTGTGGATGGCCAGGTCACTGTGTAAGTTTCCTGGTTAAGTATCACAAAAGAATTCGACCAACTGATGCCTTTTTCTCGAACCAGCCGGTAGAGTGTTTTCAACAGAAGAGAGAGAAGTGCGTTCTCCATAATTCACGTCAACTTTGATACCATTCCCTCCCTCATGGACCCGACCTTGTTGTCGGAAGTGGGGTTTGTAGATGGCCAGAATACTGCACAGTTGCCTTGTTAAGTATCACGAAAGAACTCCTCCACTGACGTCATCTTCTCCAACAAGCTGGTCACGTGACTGCCGACTGGCAATTGTTTCTAAATATAGCTCAGAAGGGCTATCCCGCCATCTGTCGAATCTTCACAATAAAGACGTGCACTTAAGAGACAGTTTAAAAATTACTTTCAGACCAGTTACCGTCTACACTCTACACAGCCTTTTTTTAACCCCACCGGTTACAGAGTGATTGCTTCAACAACTGGTTACAGAGCCTACTTATTGGGGGCAGGTAGATGTGGAAGTATCTACAAAGAAATTGCTTCAACCAACCGGTTACAGAGTCTACCGACCGGGTGCCGGGCTACACAACCCTTATTGTACAGTGCCTCACTCAAGCCGGTTACAGAGTCTACCAACTAATTCTATTCTAATTCTAATAGCACTTTTATAGCGCTTAATCTCCGTCAAAAGACAGACTCTAAGGCGCATCACACAAAAACATTGTTCAATATTCAAAAACCAGAGACATTGCAGGGGTCAGCACCGCGGAGAAAGCAGAAAGGAGATTGGAAATTTAGGGTGGGTATGCTTTTCCAAAGAGGTATGACTTCAACTTTGACCTGAAAGAGGCAAGTGAGTTTGCAGAGCGGACCTCATCAGGAAGGTCATTCCAAATCATAGGTGCGTCATACGCAAAACTGAGTCCAAAAAACTTGAAAATTGAACCAAAGTGGGGAACCTCAAGAAATATGCCATCAGATTGACTTCGACGAGTGTTATATGCACTATGTCTGGGAATGAGGAAGGGTTCAAAGTATTTGGGGTTACCACTGTGTAGGAACTTATATACCAGCATGGCAGTCTTAAAGATAGTACGGTACTTAATTGGCAACCAATGTAGTGCTTTTCTAACTGGAGTGATGTGTGAGTACTTGGTGGTGTTGGCAACAATTCTGGCAAGGCTATTCTGAACACATTGAAGTTTGCGCAGATCTAGAGCTGAGAGACCTCTGAACAGAGAGTTACAGTAATCTAGTCGACTTCCGACCAGAGCATTGGCAGCCATAAGAGTAGCTTCATGTGTCAGATGTCCTCGGAGTCGCTTAAGATCCCGGACATGAGCAAAACAAGCCTTGCAGACCTTCCTAACATGGCAAGAGAATGAGAAATCAGAATCAAACCAGACACCAAGGTTCCTAACTGCATCTGTTGGTGATATGAGATTACCAAGTATGTTGACCGGGAAGGACTGATTAAGTTTTTCGCGCTGAGACTTTGAGCCAAACACAATGAATTCGGTCTTATCTGGATTTAGCTTGAGCTTATTTGTAGAGAGCCATCTCTTTACGTCTTCAAGGCAGTGTGACAGCTTATCAAGGGCAGAGGCAACATTTTTATGTGTGAGGTGTACATACAATTGTGTGTCATCAGCGTAGAACTGGAAACTAATACCAGGATGATTCTGTATGACTTTACTCAGTGGAGTAGTATAGAGTGAAAAAAGGATTGGCCCCAGGACAGAGCCTTGAGGCACACCATACAATAACTTTTTGGCATCAGATAAAATTGACCCAATCTTAATGCACTGAACACGGTCTGAGAGATAAGACTTAAACCAATCGAGGACAACCCCGCTCACACCAAACCAGGAGCTAGGAGAATTAAGTAGCGTATCATGATCAATAGTATCAAACGCTGCTGATTGATCCAAGAGAACGACAGCAGTAGCCTCACCTTTAGCAAAAGCCAAATGAACATCATTCTTAATTGAAAGCAATGCAGATTCAGTTGAGTGACCTAGTTTGTAGGCAGATTGCCTGACATTCTCAAGTCCGTTCAAACTAACATGGTCATTCAACTGAGAAGCAACAACACGTTCAACCAGTTTGGATATGAAGCCCAACCCAGAAACAGGTCTGTAGTTTTTTAAGTCATTGGGTGGTAGTGATGACTTTTTAATCAATGGGGTTACAATAGCCTTCTTGAACTCATCAGGTACAACACCTTCTGACAACGAGCAGTTAACAAGCCTGGTGATAGAGGGCAGTAAAATATCAATACATTCCTTAACAAGAAATGTAGGCCATGGGTCTAACAAACAAGATTTAGTGGGTGACTTCATGATAATTTTTCTAATTTCCTCTTGAGAAACTTGTTTAAAGCAGCTGAAATTCGGTACATCAGGTGGCAGAGTGAATGAGTCACTAGAGGAAAATGAGTTTCTGATTTTATCTATTTTGTCACTGAAGAAAGTGACAAACCGGTCAGCAAGACCTTTCTTAGATTCATGAGAAGGGAGTACTGCTTCAGAACTAGAGTGCAGTGCGGAACGCAAGACCTGCCATAGCTTCTTGGAGTCATTGGTATTTTCTCTGACCAGGTTTCTGAATTAATTTGCCTTATCTTTGTTGACCAGTGAATTGCAGCGACCAATCTGTCTTCGAAGTCTAGCTCGATTATAGGCAGATTTATCTTTACGCCAGATTCGTTCCAGCTGTCGCCTGATGGTTTTTGCCAGCCTGTAGGTGTCAGATAGCCAACCAGTAGCTTGCTTAGTAAAAGTGCGAGTAACCAATGGTGCATGCTTGTCAAGCAATTTGCTCAAATCATCTAAGTATTGTTCACACAAACCACTGACTGTATCACCAGGGCATTTTACGAATGCGCTATTTCCCAAATCCTTACGGAAACTGTCCATGTCAATTTTATGATACCTCCTGAAGGTGACAACTTTTGCCTCATGTGAAGGAGGATTAACTGAGTCAAGCTGAGCAAGGACAAGAGCATGATCTGAAATAAATTCAGCAACTCGTACATTAGAGATGGCACTGGCATCAGTAGGAGTGAGAACAAGGTCTAGGATATGACCATGTAGATGGGTAGCCGTTTGAACATTTTGTGTTATATTGCATGATTCTAAACAGTTCTGGAATTTGATACTATCATTTGAAGAAGTATCCACATGAATATTGAAATCCCCACAAATTAGGAAAGAGGGAGAAACAGAGGATAAATATTCCAAAAGATTGAGAAATTGGTCCAGGAAACTTTCAGAGCATGAGCCAGGTGGACGATAAACACAAGTCAACACAAGCTGTTGAGCCGCCGACCCAATTGCAATGCTAACATTTTCAAAGGAACTGAAAGTAGGTGTATCCACAGATCTAAACTGTATAGCTTTGTTGATAAAAAATCCGACACCACCACCACGGCCATGAATACGGGGTTTGTGGCAGAATTTGAAGCCTGTCGGGGTGATGGAATGTAGAAGGCTGTCCGTTTCCTCCTGGCGAATATGTGTTTCAGTGACAGCAAGAATGTCGACAGAATGTACTGTTACAGCATCATCGATGCAGGGTCCCTTGTTTCTTACAGATCGGCAATTTACCACCCCAAACGAGATTGGTCCAGGATTAAGGGAGATGTCACCACAAAGTAACAATAAGGTTGCAAGGCCATGACGCTTAGCCACACAAGGGAAAAGAAAATAGTCAATGGTATTCAGTAGATATTTCACAACAGTGAAAAAACAACAATTGGAATGACCAGAAACTGGAGAATGACTATGATATTCAGGTGATATTGACAGCCACTACAGTGAAAAACAACAATGGACTAAAATATCAGTAAAATAGGAATAACTCACAATAAATCTGGGCTGATAATTCCCGCTAAATGGGCGATAATACCCGTACTATCAATAAACATGCAAATACAAGCTACAGCATTGGTAATAGGAACACAGATTACACATGTTGTGGATATTATTTAGTTTCCTTGCAATATATATTGAAAGCTCCTTATATTCGCCTAGACTTATGTACCAAACAGGGTTTCTTTTATTATTTACAAAAAAGACGTCTCCGCGGTGCGCACTAAAACGAGAAGGATACCAACCTAGTCCACTCAACTATTTGTTGATTCTGGGGCAGGTAGATGGGATGTATCTACAAAGAAATTGCTTCAACCACCGGTTGCAGAGTCCACGGACCGGGTGTCGGCTACACAGCTTTCATTGAACAGTTTACTTCACCCAAGCTGGTTACAGAGCCCACCGACCTAGTCCATTCAATTTGGGCTGATTCTAGGGTAGAGGGACAGGAAGTATCCACAAATTCCCTTCAACAGGTGGCTCCAACCGTCTACGAGACTACTGACCTTGTGCCAGCTACACACTGGTCACAAGAACTCCAGGTCCTCAAGGGTGCCAGAGCCAACCATCCCGGTATCAGCTACACAATTGACTGGCAATTGCTGTCAGGTGGCTTTTTGCTTTTACAAAGAAATCCACCGGACCGGCTGCAGGCCTGCAGGAGATCCACAAGTGGGTAAACCAACCACTTAGATCGACCTATGGCTGTCTTAAAAAAAAAAAAAAAGTTACAGAGAGACACCTGGCCCTGCAGATCTATTAGGGGGTTGACTAGCAATGCTACAGACCAACTGCTGTCTGACTTCATTGGTTACAGAGAAACAGCGGTCTACTGGACTGGCAGAGGAGCAATAAGGGGTTACCCTTGCTCCCTAAAAATTTTGGTTACAGATAAACACAAGCCCACTGGGCTAGAAGATGATTAACAATAAAGTAATCTGTCAGCCTGGCCCATTAACCTCTGAATACTTGGTTTACAGAGAAACACCAGCCAACTGGTCTTAGTACGGCAGAGCTGAAGCTCATTAAGGTGACGAGAGGAAAGGCAAGTTTTCCAGAAACTCGGCATCACCTAGGAGCCAATATTAAATTGAATACACTGGATACACGCAGAACTGCTCCCATTAGCCTGGCTACAGCCCCCCCCCCCCCCACCTCCCCGCTCCAGGAAGTGTCCTGAAAAGAATAGAAGGTCTTGCCACACTCTGAAAGCTAAGGCTAGTCAGGATTGTGGTCTCATTAGAAGGGTCTTGGTCACCCTTATGAGGGACAACAAAATTCTTCCAAATATACTGACCAGTCCAACCGACCAGTATGTAAGCTATGGCCAGATTGCACCAGTTTGGGAGATATGAGAAGCCCTAGGGGCCGGCCCCAAGGTCAGAAGATTCCTCATAGAAGACCACTCTCTTCCGTTCCAGATCCGACCAAATTGATCGGATCACTGATCTTCATAAGTGGCCATGTACTTCCTCTCAGAAACAGATACCTGATTGAGGCATGACGTGCGTTCTCCAGGAATGCAGTAGCACTGGTCAGACCACAGAACTCTTAGGCTTCTTCAGTCGACTTTCCTTGGTACCAAACCCAACAAATGGTCTATCTGCAGCACCCTTGGATGTTACGGTGCTAACCAAGGAAGTGAATCTCATGGTCTTACACAAGGGTATAAGGACCCAACAACCTTTCTCCTAAGGTTGGCCAGTGAACTTGGAGAAATCAGAACTGGGCCCCAAACAGGTCTTTGACTTCATAGGTTACTAGTTCAACCTCAGATGTGGCCAGGTCCTTACTCTCCTTACCGGCCTTTTCAGTCTGGCATTTCATGTCCTTGATAGGTCTGTTTATAGCCACAGAAAAGCGAGTTCACCTTGGCCTCGCCATATGAGACCCATTCAGTGGCATCAAAATGCAAATCTTTATAGACACATCAAAAGAAGGATGGGACTCTCACTTAAATAAGCATACAGCAAGGGGACCTGTTCCTTTCCAGAAAGCAAGCTGCATATCAATTACATGTACATAGAACTGAAAGCGGTCTTCTTGGCCCAGAAAGAGTTCCAAGACCTTTGCTCAGACAAGTTAATTCTTGTAGCAACCGACAACACCACAGTGGTGTCATAAACAAGGAAGGAGGCATGAGGTCGGGCTCACTGTGTGCCTTTCTGTGGAGAATCTTGTGATCTTTGACCTTCAAGACTGTGATCCTTTTGGCCCTGGGTTCGGTTAAACATAGGAGTGAGATCCATGCTTGGCAGAACAAAAACACCAGACATCAATCAGACTGGTCTAAAGTATCCTTCTTTCCAAGAACCAGCTGGCCAAGAGGGTCCAGATAGTGTGGCCCCAGTGGTTATACTAGTCCCTAGCCCCAAATCTGGATAAGTCACTCAAGTAGGTCCCTATGTCCGCTCAGAGCTTTGCGCTACTATTTGGACAGGACCTCAGACGTCAGGCAGAACAAGGGGTTGGTTTTTGTCTCCCTTAAGAAAGGCTTTGGCAAAGACATCTCGCCTGCCATTATCTCCCCATGGCTCAAGCAACTGGGATCCTATGCTATGAGCTCTCTGACCAAGAGGCCCTCACCTTACACCAGGTTAAATCCCATGAGGTAAGGGTATTCGCTGTTTCCAAGGCATTCCAATCAGGAGTCTCCTTGGAACAAATATTGTCAGACTGCCATTGGAAGTCACATGGCACCTTCATACAGTCCTATCTAAGGATGTGGCTTGGGCTGATTCAGAGCTCTACCATCTGGGCTGGTAATGACTGCTCAGCAGATCCACCAGTAGCCCATATTATTGAGGAGATCTGTACATATGTAAATAGCTATACATAGCAAAAAAAAAGAAAAAAAAGAGTGACATGCTTCCTTCTTCCCCTACCTCAGAGAAAGTCTTAAAAAAGGGGGGGGGGACATCAGTATATCCCCGGCAACCGGTCACTTCTAACTGACCACAGGCCTTCAGGACTTCTTGACCCTAAGTCAACCCAGGCCTGGAAATTTGTTTATTTGCTAATGAGTTCACCTAAGTCCCTAGTAACCTACCCGCCGACCAAGCAGTAGTTATTCAGCAGTTGTCCATTGGATAGGATGTATTGATGCATCAAATTGCAAATTTAATAAGTAAATTAAATTTTTATAAGTTAATACCCTATCCAATGGACAGGCAAGGCTATCACCTTACTGGGGTTCTAAATATGTTTAAACAACGAAAAAGATGAACTGACGTCACTCTCTCTAGACAGGAAGGAAGCATGATGCGCCACCTTGCGAATGCACACTACATGACCGGTCCTGCCGGTGGGTAACATAGGATGGCTTTTTTCTGTCATTTGGCGGGGCCGGTCTGCGCCGACCGGATTAGCAATTGTGCAATGGATAGGGTATTAACTTATAAAAATTTAATTTACTTATTAAATTTGCAATTTGTTTAACATTTCAACCCATGTGTGAATGTGTGAGGTGACACAAAGCAATGTATCAGATGCTGTTATGCTTGACAAAGCGAAAGAATTGAGTCAGATTTTGTTGCCCCAATTTTGCCAGTTAAGTATCAATGAGATTTCTATTTAAATAATAAGGGTTTGGATAATAAAGAGTGGTGTACTTATTTTCAGGTGACTAATGGAAATTATGATGCTTGTGAAAAGATCATCGACAAAGCCTGTGATGGTAAAGATAGATATATGTAATCTGGCTTTCTTGTGATAAAAAATATTGGGTGTTTGTAAATTCTTGTTTTCTTAAATACAAATAATCTTATAAAAGAGTGTGTGCAATGTAGTAAAAATTGATGGATATCAGATAAAAGTTATTCTTAGGACTGGTGAGTTTATTCTGTGTGAAATGTAATTTTATGGGCAATCCTACAGCAATTCTAACATCTTAGTACATGCACAGCACATTTACTGCCATTTTTGGTTGACCTCTTGATTATTTCAGATGATTTTACATGTTGTGTTTTGCGACAATCTGTCCTCTGTTACAAACATATAGAAGGACAAAGATGTCATGTATAAATTGACACTTTATGTTTTGCATAGTGTTTACAAGTTAGCATCATGTTTTACATTGTATTTTGAAATTAACATTATATTTTGCATAGTATGTCCAAATTAACATTATCTTTTGAATGATATGACTAAATAAACATTATTACAAAGTGACATTATAGTATGTCTAAATAAACATTAGGTTTGCATAGTATGACCAAATTACCATTATCTGTTGCATATATTATCATTTGAGTTTGCATGTTGTTGTTTCAGATGGTTTGTTTGAAACATACATTAGCCATCAGGAGTATTTGCCAAAGTGGACACCAATAGAACCTGTATTCAGTGGTTAGTGTTTGAATTATCTGGGTGTTGTTATTGTAGTAAAATCAAAACTTGATTATTTGTGGGGATGAAATATAATGCATATTTTGTAAACATATAATATATTGCTACTTGTTTTTTGTTCTTTGTATATTTGCCCTCACAACTTAGTCAGTGCAGATAAGATGTGTTCCTACCAGTTTATTTTATCCCCAGTCTTTCTATAAATTAGTAGGAAGAGTAAAATATTTAAAACCAAAAAAATTCTAACAGAGTAGAATATAGTAGATTTCTGTTTGTGATGCATAGACAGAATATTTGCTAAGTTTCCAGATTTTGTAGTATTTGTGTGCTACAAAGCTTCTTAATTGTATCCGGTGGATACTATGGATTTCGCTTCGTTACGCCGTGCCACCACCGCAGTGTGTAGAGAGATTTCACCGTTACCACTCTAATGAAAAAAATATTAGCGCTAGCCTTCTCAAATTTGCAGGATATATTCATAACTATAAAATCTTTGAAATCTTGGGAATATTTTTGGCCTCATTTTGAAAAATAAGATGGCCGGCACGGGTGTTTTTTCGACTTTCAGCAAGGAGTTTTGTTGGCTCTCAAGATCAAAGGGTATTATAGGTAGAGATCTCAAATTCGCAGGATATATGCATCATTACAAAATCTTGACTGGGAATATTTTTTGGCCTCATTTTGAAAAACAAGATGGCCGCCACAGGCATTTCTTTGGCAGTAATGAAAAGTGCTTATATCTCCCTATTATTGGTCCTAGAGGCTTGGTATGTGAAGCCAACCTATAGGAAATCATGGGCTGGGAATCTTCTGATGTGGTCAGATTTGACCTTGGACCCATCCTTCAAGGTCAAACGAGGATAGCCAAATCTAAAAGTGCTTATAACTCGCTTATTATTGGTTCTAGAGGTTTGTAATGTAAACCAACATATAGGAAATTATGGGCTGGGAATCTTTTGATGTTGTCAGATTTTACCTTGGACCCCTCCTTCAAGGCCAAACAAGGATACCCAAACTTAAAAGTGCTTATAACTCAGTTATTATTGGTTCTAGAGGTTTGTAATATGAAACCAACTTATGGGAAATGATGGGATGGAATTCTTTTGTTGTGGTCAGATTTGACCTTTGGCCCCTCCTTCAAGGTCAAACGAGGATAGCCAAACTTAAAAGTGCTTATAACTCGCTTATTATCCTACAGGTTTGCAATGTGAAACCAACTTGAAGGAAATCATGGGCTGGGAATCTTTTGATGCTGTCGGATTTGACCTTGGACCCCTGCTTCAAACTTAAACAAGGAAAGCCAAACTTAAAAGTGCTTATGACTCGCTTGTTATTGATCCTAGAGGTTTGCAATGTGAAACCAACTTACAGCAAATCATGGGCTGGGAATCTTTTGATGTTGTCGAATTTGACCTTGGACCCCTCCTTCTAGGTCAAACGAGGATAGCCAAAGTTAAAACTGCTTATAACTCACTTATTCTTGGTCCTAGAAGTTTGGTATGTGAAGCCAACCTATAGGAAATCATGGGCTAGGAATCTTTTGATGTGGTCAGATTTGACCTTGGGCCCTTCCTTCAAGGTTAAACAAGGATAGCAAAATCTAAAAGTGCTTATACCTTGCTTATTATTGGTCATAGAGGTTTGCAATGTGAAACCAACTTACAGGAAATCATGATCATTTTTTTAGTTTGAAATTATGATATAGGGTATTGCGGAAGAGTGGCAATCAGTTCCCTGACATCAATTAGTTGGGTTTAGTGGGTACATTGTTTTTCTATATTGGCGATATTTATTGTTTTGTGACAGGGTTGCTGATTTCAATGTCTAAAGACGTATATCAATATCCCCATTTTAAGTAAAACTGTAAACTTACACCGCAAATATTTGAAATAAAGCCTAAATCTAAAGAAATTGTACACATTTATTCTCACATTTTTGTAGTTTTCAATGTGTTTTTGATGAAAACTGCCATGTTTTGTTTTGGTAAATTTCACTTTCTGTTAGCAGGTGGGGATATGCTAAAACAAAAATGTTTTTGCTATCCTGGATACCGTCTATTTGGTAGAAATATTTTATTTTCAATATCGATATCCACAAAGCCAAACGATTTACCCACTAGTTGGGTTATAATTGTATCTCCAAAAAAGCAGGGATACTATGGATCATGCACGGTCATCGTCCGTGAGATTGCTTGTGTTCTACCTACAAGCCAGATTTCTTTTGGGATTTCTTTTAAACTTCGCAAGTGGTTTACTATGGCAGAGATCTGACCACCCTATTCTTTTGGTAGGCCATTAGTTAAAATTATGCTCTGGAGAGTAAAAATCATCAAAAATTTTGACTATTGCTTGACTATTGCATAGCTTCTTTCAGATTTTTTTTATATTTAGTGCATGAATTGGTGGGTATGATGTCTCACCATCCTATTTCTTTTGTAGGCCTGGAGTCAAAATCAAATGAGTAATAGCTATTTTAAGCCCAGGAGTCAAGATCATGTTTTGTGGAGTCAAAAACATAAAAAAATTGACTTGTAACTTGAAAACTATTATATTTAGAAAATTTTGTTTAAATATGTTATTCAGCTACTTTTGTGTCACCTATATTGTGTCAGCCTCATAGCATACTTTGAGTTTATAACTGTTGAGTAAATCTGTTGTAACTTGAAAACTATTGCATTTAGAGTTTTTTCTTCAAACATGTTATTCACCTACTTTTGGGTCAGCTGTAACATATAGTTAAATTACAGACCTGTAGCTCATGGCACAACTGAGCAATAGCTATTTTCAGGTACTGACTGTTGAGTAAATCAGTTGTAACTTGAAAAATGTTGCATTTGGAGTATTTTGTTAAAATATGTTGTTCACCTACTTTTGGGTCAGCTATAACATAGTGAAATTACAGACCTGTAGATCATAGTATAGCTGAGTAATAGCTACTTTAAGGTTCTCACTGTTGAGTAAATCAGTTGTAACTTGAGAACTATTGCATTTAGAGTATTTTCTTTAAATATGTTATTCACCTACTTTTGGGTCAGCTATAACATAGTAATATTGTATACCTGTAGCTCATTGCATAGCTGAGCAACAGCTACTTTAAGGTTATCACTGTTGAGTAAATCAGTTGTGACTTGAAAACTATTGCATTTAAAGTATTTTCTCATTTTATGGGAATTTGTAGATAAAAATGACAACTCCTTACAGAAATTCTTTGAGCATTTACCTGTTTTAACCCAGTGTGGGCAAAATTGTATTTTAAAATCTGTGGGTTTTTACCCCACAGCCCTTAAGGGGGTATTGTTTTCACCCATGGTGTCCGGATGGGCGGGCGGGCGTCCTGTCGGGCGGGCGGGTGGGCGGGCGGCGGGAAAAAGTTTGTCCGGGCTGTATCTCAGAAACCGTAAGGTGTAGGAAGTTGATCCTTGGTAGGGACATTGGTTAGGGGGTGTAGTTGTGCAACGTCATGGTCTGACCTTGATTTGACCTTTGACCTTGCCGTAGTGACCTTGAGTTTGAAAATCTTGTCCGGGCTATATCTCAGAAACCGTAAGGTGTAGGAAGTATATACTTGGTAGGGACATTGGTTAGGGGGTGTAGGTGTGAATTGTCATGGTCTGACCTTGATTTGACCTTTGACCTTGCCGTAGTGACCTTGACCTATAAAATCTTGTCCGGGCTATATCTCGGAAACTGTAAGGTGTAGGAAGTTGATACTTGGTAGGGATATTGGTTAGGGGGTGTAGTTGTGCAACGTCATGGTGTGACCTTGATTTGACCTTTGACCTTGCCATAGTGACCTTGACCTATAAAATCTTGTCTGGGCTATATCTCAGAAACCGTAAGGTGTAGGAAGTTGATACTTGGTAGGGACATTGGTGAGGGGGTGTAGTTGTGCAACGTCATGGTGTGACCTTGATTTGACCTTGCCGTAGTGACCTTGACCTATAAAATCTTGTCCGGGCTATATCTCGGAAACTGCAAGGTGTAGGAAGTTGATATTTGGCAGGGACATTGGTTAGGGGGTGTAGGTGTGCAACGTCATGGTCTGATCAGGATTTGACCTTTGACCTTGCCGTAGTGACCTTGACCTATAAAATCTTGTCCAGGCTATATCTCAGAAACCGTAAGGTGTAGGAAGTTGATACTTAGTAGAGACATTGGTTAGGGGGTGTAGTTGTGCAACGTCATGATCTGACCTTGATTTGACCTTTGACCTTGCCGTAGTGACCTTGACCTATAAAATCTTGTCCGGGCTATATCTCGGAAACCGTAAGGTGTAGGGAGTTGATACTTGGTAGGGACATTGGTCAGGGGCCATAGGTGTGTATTATCATGGTGTGACCTTAATTAAGCGTCCCGCAAGGGACGCTTGTTTGTGTATGGGAGACCTTCAGGCTCCGCCGGCTCCGCATTTTGTTTTCCTTATAACTCTGTAACCGTTAGGCGGATTCTTTTCAAATTTGGCAGGTTTAGGCAGTAGCCTTGGGGAATTTTTTTGCATATGCTGCAGTGACATTTCAACCAATCAGAGAGGTCACACGACCAAAAATGTCTTTTTTCGATGGGGAAGCTTGTCTGGATGATAACTTGAAAGGAATTTTATCAATTCACCTGAAACTTGGCAAATACATTCGTTCTATTAAAATCTGGAAATCATTAGATTTTGGCATTGATTGGTTAAGAAATGGCCGAGTAATTAATGATTAATTAATCATTATGAATTTTCCAAATAAGGAAAACACAAAAATGCTTATATCTCGAAAACCGTGCTAGAAAGAGTGATTTCGACGAAATTTTTGACCCACAGGGTATGTCTGCGGAGTAGTTATCCCAATTTTCAAAAAATTTTTGTCTCGCCAAAATGGCGGCCATTTTGAATTTTCGAATTTTTCGCAAAAATTGCAAAACACAAAAATGCTTATATATCGAAAACCGTGCTAGATAGAGCGATTTCGACGAAATTTTTGACCCACAGGGTATCTCTGTGGAGTAGTTATCCCAATTTTGAAAAAAATTTTGTCTCCCCAAAAATGGCGGCCATTTGGAATTTTCGAATTTTTCGCAAAAATTGCAAAACATAAAAATGCTTATATCTCGAAAACCGTGCTAGATAGAGCGATTTCGACGAAATTTTTGACCCACAGGGTAGCTCTTCAGAGTAGCCATGCCTATTTTCAAAAAAATTTTGTCTCGGCAAAAATGGCGGCCATTTTGAATTTTCGAATTTTTCGCAAAAATTGCAAAACATAAAAATGCTTATATCTCGAAAACCCTGCTAGATAGAGCGATTTCGACGAAATTTTTGACCCGCAGGGTATCTCTGCAGAGTAGCCATGCCAATTTTCAAAAAAAAAATTTCTTGCAAAAAATGGCGGCCATTTTGAATTTTCGAATTTTTTGCAAAATTGCAAAACATAAAAATGCTTATATCTCGAAAACCGTGCTAGATAGAGCGATTTCGACGAAATTTTTGACCCACAGGGTACCTCTGCAGAGTAGCCATGCCAATTTTCAAAAAAAAAATTTCTTGCAAAAAAATGGCGGCCATTTTGAATTTTCGAATTTTTCGCAAAATTGCAAAACATAAAAATGCTTATATCTCGAAAACCGTGCTAGATAGAGCGATTTCGACGAAATTTTTGACCCACAGGGTATTTCTGCAAAGTAGCCATGCCAATTTTCAAAAAAAATTTTCTCTTTCCAAAAATGGCGGCCATTTTGAATTTTCGAATTTTTGCGCAAAAATTGCAAAACACAAAAATGCTAATATTTCGAAAACTGTGCTACATAGAGCGATTTCGACGAAATTTTTGATCTTCAGGGTATCTCTGCAGAGCAGCTATCCCAAAGAGCTTTCACTTGGTGAAGTTTCAGACCCATAGCTAATTGCTCACCTACTCAAAATGAGTAAATGCAAATTACCTCTAAAAGTATTGCAGATAGCCAATTTTTCTCAAATAACTCATTCACCTACTTTTGGAAGAGCTTTCACTTGGTGAAGTTTCAGACCCGTAGCTAATTGCTCACCTACTCAAAATGAGTAAATGCTAGTTATCTCAAAAACTATTGCGGATACCCAATTTTTATCAAATAACTCATTCATGTACTTTTGGAGAGCTTTCACATGGTGAAGTTTCAGACCCGTAGATAATTACTCACCTACTCAAAATGAGTAAATGCAAATTATCTCTTAAAAGTATTGCAGATAGCCAATTTTTCTCAAATAACTCATTCACCTACTTTTGGAAGAGCTTTCACATGGTGAAGTTTCAGACCCATAGCTAATTATTTACCTACTCAAAATGAGTAAATGCTAATTATCTGTAAAAGTATTGCGGATACCCAATTTTTATCAAATAACTCATTCATCTACTTGTGGGAGAGCTTTCACATGGTGAAGTTTCAGACCCATAGCTAATTACTCACCTACTCAAAATGAGTAAATGTGAATTATCTCTAAAAGTATTGCAGATAGTCAATTTTTCTCAAATAACTCATTCACCTACTTTTGGGAGAGCTTTCACTCTGTGAAGTTTCAGACCCATAGCTATTTATTCACCTACTCAAAATGAGTAAATGCTAATTATCTGTAACAGTATTGCGGATACCCAATTTTTATCAAATACTCATTCATCTACTTGTGGGAGAGCTTTCACATGGTGAAGTTTCAGACCCATAGCTAATTACTCACCTACTCAAAATGAGTAAATGCGAATTATCTCTAAAAGTATTGCAGATAGCCAATTTTTCTCAAATAACTCATTCACCTACTTTTGGGAGCGTTCACTTGGTGAAGTTTCAGACCCATAGCTAATTATTCACCTACTCAAAATGAGTAATTGTGAATCATCTCTTAATAGTATTGCAGATAGCCAATTTTTCTCAAATAACTCATTCATCTACTTTTGGAAGAGCTTTCACACACGAAAATGAAAAATTGTGAATATCTCGGAAAAGTTATTTCTTCTCCTTTAATGCTCGGCGGGAGATACACACCGCGGCAGTGGTCTTGTCAAAAATTTTTGTCTCCCCAAAAATGGTGGCCATTTTGAATTTTCAAAGTTTTTGCAAAACACAAAAATGCTTATATCTCGAAAACCATGCTATATGGAGCGAACTCAACAAAATTTTTGACCTGCTGGGTATCTCTGCAGCGTAGCCATGCCAATTTTCCAAATATTTTTGTCTCACCAAATATAGCGGACATTTTGAATTTTGTGATTTTTTCCAAAACACAAAAATGCTTATATCTTGAAAACCGTGCTAGATACAGCAGACTGCGCTGACTTTGGTTGCCACAACAGTATAAGGCTAGAAACGAAGCATTTTCTTAATACTTTAGCACTCACCTTTATATCCTTTTCGGGACGCTTTGTTTTTGCTATGCAAAAACATTATCTTTTTTTTTGCGAGCGATCCTCTAGTTTGACCTTTGACCTTGTCGTAGTGGCCTTGACCTTTAAAATCTTGTTGCACCTTTGGGTCTGTCTTTTGATGCAGATTAAGCACTGTTAATTCATATTAGAATTTATTAAGAATTTTACTTTCATAACTTCCCATTGTAAGAGATAGAATTTCATCAAGTGAGCCACAGATTTTGCTCCAACACCACACATAAGCGTTCATTAAATGTATTACCACTTCTGTATGCATGGTAATATTCAAAACATCTAAACCATAATTCGGCCATGCAGATGTAGATAGAGAATGTTGAATTTTAGTTTACTGATTAATGCTGTCATCTTGTTATTGAATTGACTTGTTTTAATACTTCATCTTTACATGCATTATCTTTCTTTTAAACATTATTTTCTGCATTTAAACATTTTTTGGAACTTTATATAACTGACAGTGCTCTGAAAGTATCCTGAACTTTGTACTGGTACAGTGCTTCTGTATCTCATGGTGTTGAAAATATTTCCCTAGGCTGTGGGGTACGGGCATAGTCTGCTAAAATTATAGGAATAGGGCTCTGGAAAGCAAGTCTGTAGGCATTTTTTGTTAATGCGTGACACCCATGCCTAAGTTAAGGTTCTATGTATATGGAACAATGTTAGGTAGGATGTCACTTGATAGAGGTCATTTTAAGGTCACTACATGGTCAAAGGTCAACTAGGTGCAAAAAACCTGAAATATGCATAGTTATACATATGTAACATTATTTTAAGGTGCTAAAAAGTTGTAAAATAGTGTTTCTTTTAACTCAATTGTGTTTCTAACATATACCAAATGATTAATAGTATGCAATTTTTAACCCCAGCCTATAAAGGCTATAGTTTTTGTCGTCCCCCGTGCCTTTCGAGCGTCAGCCGCTGCAGGCATATAGCTTGTGGGTGTTCCACAGCCTAAACCCATGCACGGATTTTCACCAAATTTTCAGGATATGTTTACCCCAAGAGGATCTAGAGCTGATTAGGTTTTGGGGGATATCTGGCAACAACTATTGCCATGGCAACACTTTTTTATCATAAAGTTCGTGGATGTTCCACAGCCTAAACCCATGCACAGATTTTCAACAAATTTTCAGGACACGTTTACCCCAAGAGGATCTACAGCTTATTAGGTTTTTGGGGTATGTGACAACACCTGTTGCCGTAGCAACACTTTTAAGATTTTTGGGTCTTAAACTTAAATTGAAATAGGGGTGCTATAAAGCTGATTTTACTACAGTTGCATTTTTATCTCCTGCCTGCCAAGGTCGTGGGTTGGGAGATTATAAAACTCCTTCTGTGCATGTATGTGTGGGCGTGTATGCATATGTCACAACTTTTCATCAACTTCAAATATCTCTTCACGAAATTTGCAGAGAATGCTTATGGCTTTGAAAACATGTCTGTAAAAAATTTTGTACTCATTTAGAAAAAAAAATGGCCATCATAGCCGATTGTTCAAAAATCATTGATATGTTCTAAAATTAAAAATATTGCAACTAGCTGTGTCAGATTCCCACAAAATGTAACTGGCTAGAAAAGCTTGCCTGAGAGTAATTTTGGCCTTGTTTTGAAAACAAAATGGCTGTCCTGTTTAACACCTTTAATCTTAAATAGGGGGGTATCAAAACGCCCTAATAGCTCCCTTATTATTGGTTCCAGGGGTTTGGAATGAGAAAACAACTTATTAGAAATTGTGGTCTGCAAATCTTTTGTAAGTGTTAAATTTGACCTTTAATCCCTGCTTCAAGGTCATGCAGGGTCATCATGGTAAAAGGGCCTTATATCTTCCTTATAATTACTTCTAGGGTTTAAATATGAAAACAACTTGTAAAACATTATGGCCTGTGAATCTTACATCTGACAACATCTCGTGGATTCTGTATACTTCTTACAACTGAAGTTGTTCCTAAGATTTTCCCAGATATCAATGTTGTTGCCCATTTAGTTGTACCTGTGGGATGGGGGTTCTTCCCTGCTGAGGCTGGCTATTTTATGATACTACAATAAATATTTCATCCAGAAAACATAATGGATGTACTACATTATAGATGCAAAATGGCTTGTGCACAGTTTTGTCAAACTCATCAGAGGCAGTGTTTTGGGTGTGTTTGTAATTGAATCCAAAAGGAACAGCAACAGTCAAGATGAAGAACTGAAGCTTTTATCCATCACAACTAAAGATGTATGTGATAATGACATTGTGTCCGATTTCTGTCTTGTGAAGCTAGGAAACATTGTAAAATCATTTACAAAGGAAAGACTAGACAAGAATAACAAAGACTTTTTTGCCCCAATGTTGTGTTCAACAACTTTAGCAACCAGACAACAAGAGTAGATGTTGTTTTTGATCGATGCTTGGGAAGAAATCAATCAAGGCTTTCACACAGTCCACACTGTCATTTGGTGGTTGGTGGTGGCTTACCATACCCTGACAGTGCCCAAGCAAACAGTTTTGATGCTGCAGATTGGTGTGTTGACCATAAACAGCCAGACACATGACTCATGCTGCATGCAAAACATGCTATAAATTTACAGTTTGGTTGGGTTGTCTTGAAATGTAGGGACACAGATGTTTTATTAATCCTTCTCTATCATGAGGGTTCAGTGGATGTGGAAACATGGATGAAATCTGGAACAGCAAAAGCTAAGAAATGCTTCCCTGTACTAGGAGCTGATGCTATCTACAACCTGCTTGGATTCCATTCGTTTACAGGTTGTGATACAACTTCATCATTTTGTGGTATCAGTAAAAATTCCTGTTGGAAAAAGTATGTTGAATGTCCAGAACTCCTAGAACACCTGTTGGTCGAGATGGGAATTCTGAGGGCATAGAACAGTATCTATGCCGATTGTATGGTTGTTCGGAACAACAATACAATCTGCATAGATACTGTTCTACAACTTCTTCCAAAGAGGTTCATGATCCAGACATTGATGTTTGCAGGTATAGGCTCTTCATGAAAGCTAGGAAGGCACTGCACCTTTTACCACCGCCAAGGGATGCATTACAGCTGCAATTAGCACACTGTAATGAACAGGCAAAGGTATGGATATTTGCTGATGATCCAACATTCACTGCACAGGATCCCCTAAGGTCTGCTGGATAGAAAACAATGGTGATGGCCTGAATTATGTGTGGATGCAACTGGAAGCGGTTCCCTCTGTGTGTACACAACTGATTTAGTGTGGATGTAAAACAAAATGCAGTATATCACGTTACAAATGCTTCCGTTCAGGCCAAGTAGCTTTTAAGCCAGAGACGCTGCTAATCCCACTGGATTAGAAGATGTCTTCCAGAGTGCTATGATTTAAATACCATTCTATTTCAGTGCATATATGAATAATAATTGCTTTTCACTATGTCAGAGTTAGAATTACATTGTAAACTCTACATTGTTACATGTATCACATTAAGTTAGATTAGATAAGGCAATACACTATTTTGCATTGGATGTATCAGCCGGGGTTAATCAACACAAGTGACTGTGAATATCAGTGTAGTTATATTATGAACATTGCATTTTGTTTATGATGGTTGTTGATCAAAACTGAACTGAAGTTTAAACTACAACGACTTTGCTCTGTATGAATGTAAAGCACCATGTCAATTACACTGTATGTATGAAACGTTTTACTGACGTGTAACATTTGAACCATGTTTTGTTATGAAACATTGTGACAAGTGTATTAGGGGTTTAAACTGTTTTTACTATATTTTACTTATAATCTATTACATGAAACAACATTTGGAAATGTTTTTTTCTCTTCTATTGAACTTTAAAATTGAATTTTCGATAACAATTACACTCAAATGGGATGAATTTGGTCTTTTCTGATACCCTGTAGATACCCAAGTGCAAACTATCTATGCTTATTCAGTTTAATTCAACAGTGTAACATCCGTATTATGGATTGAACAGAATTTTAGCAAAGATGCATGCTAAAAACTGCAATTAAAATTGCAATTTTCATTGCAAATATTGGCAAGTGCACTCATTTGACCTTTGACCTTCACATGACCTTGAAATGACCTTGACACTATGACATCATACCTAGATTGATTCCAAATACTTTGAAGAACATTAAAAACACAAAAGTTGAGCATTAACAGAAAATGCCTACAGAAGTCAAAATTTGCCTGACATTTAGGCAGTCTAGCATCTCTGATGCTATTTTTTTTACCATTATTGTTTCACTTTGGAATATACAGTAACATACTATCCAGATTACCACATTTGTACCTATTTATAACAATTCTCAGGATAATAGATGTTGTGCTGTGTTTCTTTTAGAAATCACAGGTGAGAGCAGACCAGGCATGAGAGGAGGTCACCAGATGTGTCTTGACTCTACTGCAGGTACTATAGTCTTCTACCCTTTTCTATTCCATGCCATTGTATGTTATTCATGGGTTATTGGTTTGAAATTGACCTTGACCTTGAATGGAAATGCTGGTAGTTGGTGGTGGATTACAATTTAAAAGCAATTTTAATATTAATATCAATCTCAGAGTTGTCTTTGCACATCTAACGTTATTATGTCCACCCCCAGTGGGGTGGACATATTATTTTTCCGGTGTCTGGCATCACACATTGTTTCCGCTCATTTTAAGAAAAAGTATTAGAGCTATCTTCACCAAATTTGGTATGCAGGATTATTGGGTCAGTGTCTTGCTTGGGATTGCTTTCAGCTGTTGTAGCTCTTTTGCTTACTGAGTAATACCCAAGTATAGCTATTGTCTGTACCTGTTGGTTTCCATGTATTTAAGGGAAAGTGATTCAAGATATTTTAGTAAAATTGGGAGTATAAGATTGTTATATCTATAAATCGCTGGGTATTGCATTTGGGACTGATAGCTGTGTAAGTAAGCGAGTAATAGCCATTTAGGTACTTTATTGGCTACTTTCAATACTACTTTTGAGTAATTTGGTTATATCTCAGAAGCCATTACAGATAGAGCGATTTTTCAACCAAAAGGGTAATAGAAGATTATCCTGGGTAAAAATGAAAAATTTCAATTTTCGCAACTTATGGCAGCAATCTTGGATTTTAGCGGAAAATAAAAAAAGTGTAAATATTCTCGGAAATGGTGCGAGATAGAGCGATATCGTCAATTTTTGAGCGCCAGGGTATTGCCCGAGTTGACTGGCGAGTTTTCCCAAAAGTCGCTTTCCCGCCATTTTTGGCGGCCATCTTGAATTTCTGCGTAAAACGTAAAAACGCTTTTATCTCGGCAACTGTGTGAGATACAGCGATTTCGTCGAAATGTTTGACCCCCCAGAGTATCAGAAGAGTCAACTGGTGACTTTTCCCAAAATTTGTTTTGCCGCCATTTTGGTGGCCATCTTGAATTTCTGCGTAAAATGCAAAAATGCATTTATCTCGGAAACGATGCGAGATAGAGCGATTTCGTTGAAATTTTTGATTGCTAGGGTATCCTCAGGGTTGACTACCAAGGTTTCCTAAAAATTGTTTTCCCGCCATTTTTGGTGGCCATCTTGAATTTGTGTAAAACGTAAAAATGCATTTATCTCAGAAACGATGTGAGATAGAGTGATTTTGTCGAAATTTTTTACCCCCAGGGTATCAGTAGAGTCAACTGGTGACTTTTGCCAAAAATCGTTTTCCCGCCATTTTTGGAGGCTATCTTGAATTTCCTCGTAAAACGCAAAATCACATTTATCTTGGAAACGGTGTGAGATTGAGCAATTTCAGCGAAATTTTTGCCCTAAGGGTATCTGCAGAATAATTTGGCGACTTTTCCCAAAAATCAATTTCCCTCCGTTTTTGGGGGCCATCTTGAATATCTGCGTAAAAATGCAAAAATGCATTTATCTCAGAAACCTTGCATTTAAGATAAATGGAAAAACATATTAAACACAGGAAGATAGTCATTTTGACAAAGTCATTAACGCTCATTGGGACTCTTTGTTGATGCTGTGCAAAAACAATATCTTTTTCTCTTGCGAAGCAATAATACTCTGGTTTAAGATTACTATTAATATTGTATATTTACATTTTCTTCTTTTAATAAAATGACTTACAGCCTTTCCAAGCATCATGAGTGGACATTACACATGATAATGTGTTTTCCTGTATGCAATCCACCTATACACAGTGGTTGGGTTTATATGTAACAATATTTTGAAGGAAGAGATTGTTTTAAACTCTTAAATTTCAGAAAATATTTGCAAATATCTTTCAACATGTGGATATTGATGATTCAACTTTATGCTAAATTCAACCATTTCAATGGTGCCAGTTTTATTTCTACAGCTACAAGAGCAATGTTTTGAAATTAAAATCTAGGAAATTTCACACATTTTCTAATCTCCCCACTTACAGTTATTTTAACCAAATATAAAATGCAATGTTTTGGTGGGTTTCAGAGAGTATCTACTTGTTTGGGGGCTGGGATGGGAACCAAGACCTTTCAGATTTCTGGGCGTATTCCATCAACACACAGCAGTGGCATTGCATATCAAAGAACACAGAGGACCAGGTACAAAGCTTTTACATGTGTGGCAAGTAGTATTGCCCAAATACAAATTTATAACCGGGGGGGGGGGGGGGGGGGGGGGGGGATTATAAAAGCTGAGAATGGCATTTGACACTTAATTTTAATGACTTTGGTCATGAGACATTCCCTACTTGTGTTTATTATTATTAATAATAATAGAAGGATTTATATAGCCCAAAATTGATTGAAATTGATATATATTTAACATTTGTGTTATAGTCAGGTATAGGGAACTGCATAGAAGTGTGAAACCTAGGGTATTAGTGAACAAAATAGGTTAAAATTGGTACTTCCTGAGTGGTAAACTTCAAAGTTGGATATTCTAGCAGTGGGTAAGTGATACCTTATGGTAAAGCAAGTACTACATAAGATTTACACTCAGTTATGAAATAAATGTTCGGTAAATGCTGTTTTTAAAAAGCGCCCCATTTGAATTTGATTTTGTAATGACATGTCAGCACCGGGCAACTTACCCAGGGATGATATTTTACAAAGATGAACTTTGTTGATTCTTTGTCATCAGTTTATCTTTTCAACCATAAGCCTATTTTGCAATAAAATCACAGAAATGAAAGCCAACAATTTTTATTTCATAATGCAGATTTTTTATGGCTCTATCAAAGTTATGGACATAATGTCAGTCTTACGGCATTGATGTCTACATATGTGTATGTGTTATCCATTTCTGCTCTTAGACTACATCACCGACAGATATATTGTTGATTGTTCTGTCTGAAAGTGTGTGCGTGTGGTATTTGGATTTGTGTGTGTGTTTGTTAGAGCACTTCAAAGTGAGCTACCTAACACTTTTTCACTAAAATTTTAACATGATTTTTGCACTTTCTCCATACCTGAGTAACAGACTTTTCTTTAATTATGTATGTGGATGAAACACTGTGAGTACCATATAACTCCTGGATTTTTTATGAATTTATTATCTATATTTTATCACAATTTCCCTAAATTTGTTATACTTTTGACCATTTTCTGTCTTTCCGTTGCAGGTATTTATCTAATATCTTGTCTGTATTTTAGGGAGGACCAAGTGGAAGATCTTGCCACAAGATGTGCCTTGATAATGAGAGGAAGCTCATGTTCACACTTGGAAGGTATCTAGACTCCTCCATGAGAACTGCAGGGAACCTCAAGGTCTGTACACAATCCCAAGTTTTACATCCAGTTTAATATGCTAAAAGTGATGTTTACCAGTATACCCTCTCAGGCATGTTGACAAGGCAAGAATCGGGTGATGATTAATATAGAATCAGTTACTTGGATAATAAATGCTTCAATGCACTTGTTAAATTCCCTGATGTTTTGACAGAGTGATTTCTACATGTACGACATAGTCAATGACCGCTGGACTCTGATCACTGAGGACACCACTGCAATGGGAGGACCACGACTCATCTTTGATCACCAGATTGTCATTGATATCGAGAAACAATACCTCTATGTCTTTGGTGGGAAGATATTGACCAGGTAAAGGGGGCTGTTAGACCACTCGGTTTATATGGAAGCAAATGTGGCAGTTTGTAAGTGCCAAGGTAGTTTTATTCATTCAAAATGGATCCAAATTCAGTAGCTTTAGTCACTATGAACCAGAGTTACGAACAAAGGTTTTTGTATAGACTTTCTTTTGAATGACACTCTGGTTGAGTCACTGATCTGTCTGCCCTTAATAAAGCCAGTTTGGCATTTTGAAAAAAAAAAAAAAAAACTAAGCCCAAAGAATTTTCACTACAGTGTATATTGTATCACTATCTAAGAAGGGTGAATGTTATATCACTCAACATATAAAATGTGACTGTATTGTGTATACAGCAGATGTACCCAGTTTGTCATCAGTAACTTAAGAAAGCTAAAAGTTTGTCTTTTTTTTATCATGGTTGAATTTTTTTATGTAAAAAAAGAAAATTTTCAGAATAAGGATTATTCTTAAGAAAAGAATTTTAATGAATATGGGTCCCTTTATCTAAACATGGTACAGTGTAACTTTTGGTATATGTCCCTGTCATGAAATTTGCTCTAATATTTGTAAAATATTTCAAGTATTTATGGACTGTGTACAAATATGTAGATACTCTATTTTCTATATTTGAGATGTATATATGCTCAAAAGTGTGTGTTCAACCCTAGTCTGGCTGCTTTTTGCATGTCATGTGTCTGGTTTTCAGCCCCACAGACAGCACAGCTATAGAGCGCAGTGAGGCAAACTTCAGTGGCTTGTTCTCCTACCACATCCCTACCAATACCTGGTGTAAAGTCAGGGATGACTGTCCACAGCTGAGGTCTCGCATAGGTCACTCCATGCTATTTCATCCTGTGAGTACATTCCTTATTAAGCGCTTATTGTTTTCACCCCGAGTTATCAAGACAGTCGCCACATTATTGTCTTGCTTGAATATCTCCGGTGATATTAGGCCTATCAAAATGATATTTGCTATAGGCATGGGAAAAAATTTTTTGTCGTTGTTTATGCAGCCTTGGTTTTCAAAATTAATTGATTCGACCCAATGTGTAATTGATGGGATGGAAAAAATTTGGGGGGGGGGGGGGGGGGGGGAGAGACTTGTTTTCCCAATGATGTCTGTGTTTTTGTACAGCATTTATTGAGTTAACATACCCCATATAACTTTTGTGAGCCTGATATGCTATGCTATTTACACTCCTCATGCAATGTATCTCCTTGCTGGACATCTCAAATCATTAGTTGACCCATTCCATACTGTACCAGTACAGCTCAGGCCATGTAAGGACTGACATACTTCTAACTGAAGTATATAGGATCAGAGATTGCTGTTTATCAACATACCTAGAGTTATTTGGCCTTTCACTAGTGGTGTGAACAGTAAACCGGCATACCGCATTTCATTTCATTTAGGTGGAAATGACGAAATCCACAAAGAATATTTGCGTACTGGTTATTGAAAACGTCATTATATTAGGCTTTCTACTGTTTAATCTTTCGTCAGAACAATAAAAACCATACAAATTTGAGGAAATAGCTTACATTTTCACTTTATATTCATTGTAAATGAATTTTTTGGACTTTAAAATATCCCGCACATACATATTTCAGTTCAAGGTATGGCTCATGTACACTCATGGTAAATTTACACCATATCAGTGCATCTTTCATTAAGCGTCCCGCAAGGGACGCTTGTTTGTGTATGGGAGAGCTTCAGGCTCCGCCGGCTCCGCATTTTGTTTTCCTTATAACTCTGTAACCGTTAGGCGGATTCTTTTCAAATTTGGCAGGTTTAGGCAGTAGCCTTGGGGAATTTTTTTGAATATGCTGCAGTGACATTTCAACCAATCAGAGAGGTCACATGACCAAAAATGTCTTTTTTCGATGGGGAAGCTTGTCCGGATGATAACTTGAAAGGAATTTTATCAATTCACCTGAAACTTGGCAAATACATTCATTCTATTAAAATCTGGAAATCATTAGATTTTGGCATTGATTGGTCAAGAAATGGCCGAGTAATTAATGATTAATTAATCATTACGAATTTTCCAAATAAGGAAAACACAAAAATGCTTATATCGCGAAAACCGTGCGATTTCGACGAAATTTTTGACCCGCAGGGGATCTCTGCGGAGTAGTTTTCCCAATTTTCAAAAAATTTTTGTCTCGCCCACAATGGCGGCCATTTTGAATTTTCGAAATTTTCGCAAAAATTGCAAAACACAAAAATGCTTATATCTCAAAAACCGTGCTAGATAGAGCAATTTCGACAAAATTTTTGACCCGCAGGATATCTCTGCAGAGTACTTTTCCCAATTTTCAAAAAATTTTTGTCTCGCCAAAAATGGCGGCCATTTTGAATTTTCGAAATTTTCGCAAAAATTGCAAAACACAAAAATGCTTATATCTCGAAAACTGTGCTAGATAGAGCGATTTCGACGAAATTTTCGACCCACAGGGTATCTCTCCAGAGTAGTTATCCCAATTTTGAAAAAATTTTTGTCTCGCCAAAAATGGTGGCCATTTTGAATTTTCGAATTTTTCGCAAAAATTGCAAAACATAAAAATGCTTATATCTCGAAAACCCTGCAAGATAGAGCGATTTCGACGAAATTTTTGACCCACAGGGTATATCTGCAGAGTAGCCATGCCAATTTTCAAAAAAATTTTGTCTCGCCAAACATGGCGGCCATTTTGAATTTTCGAATTTTTCGCAAAAATTGCAAAACATAAAAATGCTTATATCTCGAAAACCCTGCTAGATAGAGCGATTTCGACGAAATTTTTGACCCGCAGGGTATCTCTGCAGAGTAGCCATGCCAATTTTCAAACAAAAAATTTCTCGCAAAAAATGGCGGCCATTTTGAATTTTCGAATTTTTCGCAAAATTGCAAAACACAAAAATGCTTATATCTCGAAAACCGTGCTAGATAGAGCGATTTCGACAAAATTTTTGACCCACAGGGTATCTCTGCAGAGTAGCCATGCCAATTTTCAAAAAAATTTTGTCTTGCCAAAAATGGCGGCCATTTTGAATTTTCAAATTTTTGCGCAAAAATTGCAAAACACAAAAATGCTAATATTTCGAAAACCGTGCTACATAGAGCGATTTCGACGAAATTTTTTATCTTCAGGGTATCTCTGCAGAGCAGCTATCCCAAAGAGCTTTCACTTGGTGAAGTTTCAGACCCATAGCTAATTGCTCACCTACTCAAAATGAGTAAATGTGAATTACCTCTAAAAGTATTGCAGATGGCCAATTTTTCTCAAATAACTCATTCACCTACTTTTGGGAGAGCTTTCACTTGGTGAAGTTTCAGACCCGTAGCTAATTACTCACCTACTCAAAATGAGTAAATGCTAATTATCTCAAAAACTATTGCGGATACCCAATTTTTATCAAATAACTCATTCATGTACTTTTGGGAGAGATTTCACATGGTGAAGTTTCAGACCCGTAGATGATTACTCACCTACTCAAAATGAGTAAATGCGAATTATCTCTTAAAAGTATTGCAGATAGCCAATTTTTCTCAAATAACTCATTCACCTACTTTTGGAAGAGCTTTCACATGGTGAAGTTTCAGACCCATAGCTAATTACTCACCTACTCAAAATGAGTAAATGCGAATTATCTCTAAAAGTATTGCAGATAGCCAATTTTTCTCAAATAACTCATTCACCTACTTTTGGGAGAGCTTTCACATGGTGAAGTTTGAGACCCATAGCTAATTATTTACCTACTCAAAATGAGTAAATGCTAATTATCTCTAAAGTATTGCGGATACCCAATTTTTATCAAATAACTCATTCATCTACTTGTGGGAGAGCTTTCACATGGTGAAGTTTCAGACCCATAGCTAATTACTCACCTACTCAAAATGAGTCAATGCGAATTATCTCTAAAAGTATTGCAGATAGCCAATTTTTCTCAAATAAATTATTCACCTACTTTTGGGAGAGCTTTCACTTGGTGAAGTTTCAGACCCATAGCTAATTACTCACCTACTCAAAATGAGTAAATGCGAATTATCTCTAAAAGTATTGCAGATAGCCAATTTTTCTCAAATTAATCATTCACCTACTTTTGGGAGAGCTTTCACTTGGTGAAGTTTCAGACCCATAGCTAATTACTCACCTACTCAAAATGAGTAAATGCGAATTATCTGTAAAAGTATTGCAGATAGCCAATTTTTCTCAAATAACTCATTCACCTACTTTTGGGAGAGGTTTCACTGTGTGAAGTTTCAGACCCATAGCTAATTACTCACCTACTCAAAATGAGTAAATGCGAATTATCTCTAAAAGTATTGCAGATAGCCAATTTTTCTCAAATAACTCATTCACCTACTTTTGGGAGAGCTTTCACTTGGTGAAGTTTCAGACCCATAGATAATTATTCACCTACTCAAAATGAGTAAATGTGAATTATCTCTTAATAGTATTGCAGATAGCCAATTTTTCTCAAATAACTCATTCACCTACTTTTGGAAGAGCTTTCACACACGAAAATGAAAAATTGTGAATATCTCAGAAAAGCTATTTCTTCTGCTTTAATGCTCGGCGGGAGATACACACCGCGGCAGTGGTCTTGACAAAAAATTTTGTCTCCTCAAAAATGGTGGCCATTTTGAATTTTCAAAGTTTTTGCAAAACACAAAAATGCTTATATCTCGAAAACCGTGCTATATGGAGCGAACTCTACAAAATTTTGGACCTGCTGGGTATCTCTGCAGAGTAGCCATGCCAATTTTCAAAATATTTTTGTCTCGCCAAATCTAGCGGACATTTTAAATTTTTTTATTTTTTGCAAAACACAAAAATGCTTATATCTTGAAAACCGTGCTAGATAGAGCAGACTGCGCTGACTTTGGTTGCCACAACAGTATAAGGCTAGAAACGAAGCATTTTCTTAATACTTTAGCACTCACCTTTATATCCTTTTCGGGACGCTTTGTTTTTGCTATGCAAAAACATTATCTTTTTTTTTTGCGAGCGATCCTCTAGTTTCGTTTGGTTTCAAAGCCAAAGAAACCAGTTTTTATTTTCAGAACCGGTCCGGCCACTACATTTCGCTGAAGATAGGATGGAGTTACACACCATGTAAAGTGATCATCTGGGCCACTGTATCTACTCTCTACCTTGGATCAAACTCAGGACCTCCTTCTTGTTAATTGGCCAGTATTACCCACTTGGTCACAGTGGCAGAAGTTTCCCATAAGGGGGTCAATGTTTTCTTGCTGTTTCTGAACTGAAGCCATCGTATTGATGTTATTTCAGAGTCAGCGCGCCCTGTATATATTCGGTGGGCAGAGGTCCAAGGAGTATTTGTGTGACTTCTTAGTGTACCATGTGGACACTGACCACGTCATCAACATAGCAGACTCTGCAAAGAAAGATTCAAGTCAGGGTTAGTATCACTTCATAGCATCTGTTTTATGAATAACAAGGCCAAAAAGTCTTTCAATCTACAGGTGCAAGCTGCAAAGCCATCAGTAGGGCACTGACATCAAAGCTTGAAAGCTATCAGAAACACTAGTAATGCACACTGGAGGGGCAGATTCTTTGCTAGCAGCGCAAATTCCATCAAATACTTGTGACCAAAGAAGAAAAATTTCTAGAAGCGCGAGCCTCCGAGAGCTTGTGCTTAAAAAGTGTATAAAGTATATCAAAACACTTGGGGTTATTTATAGTTATAGGAAGGCTAGATTTACACTGAATAATCTAATATTTAATATGAAGGGTTAATTAAATAGAGGGAGTGTTTTAGTGTTAGGACCATCTCATGCCCACCTATAAACGTCTTAAGCTCAATTGGAATGTCTGTTTGCATACAAATAAAACAAAATTGATTTGCTATTAATATGTTCCAGTTTATAGATTTCTGATAATAAAAGTTTGTAAAGTGAACTCTGTACAATGCTTGCTAACTTGACTCAGAATAAAGTGGGTTTGAACTTGTATATGTTGTTTAATTTTAAAGCATTCTGCATAGTGTGGGTGTGACCTGGTCCTCCACCACTAATCAATGAGACCATTGAAGTTCATATAATTAGAGTAAGAAATCTAAAATTCGCCAGGAATCTAAAATTCGCCACCTCTAAAACCTTAGTTAATTTTATGAAGAAAATGATGTTTTTGTCCAAAAATTAGTATTTTTTAGTTCAAAAAGCCTTAATTTACTATACAGTCAACAAATCTCACCACAATTCATTTATTTTATTAGTATTTTCACATGTGGCGAATTTCAGATATGTGGCGAATTTTAGATTTCTTACTCTAAATAGATATTCTTCTGTACAGTTTTACAATTTTCCTTCCTTTATATTGTAGCACCAGCTTCTGGTTTCACCCAGCGAGCAACCTTAGATCCAGAGCGAAATGAAATTTATGTTTTATCGGTAAATATTTTGTTATTTATTATGACCAATGCATATCTGGAGTGTACTGCAAGTTATTTTCCCTGTCAAAGGCCTGTTCTCTTGCTTGTGATTCCCTGAGATGATTATATTTTGATATAAACAAGCAAAATCCTTCAAAATTAAATTATGACATAAACTTGTGGTTTGTAAATTCAGAAAATGATTAAATTGTGATATAAAGCTCCACTTTGCAAATAATAAAATAATTTTTTTTGACGTTATTTTACATGGAGCACAGGCAACTAATAAAGTAACTATATTCTCTGCTCATAAATTAATAAGTATCCTGTTTGCAATGATTATTTACATGGCAAATAAAATATGAGCTTGTTGAATGATCCAGTTAAAACTGAGGTACATGTAAAGTTATATGTTAAATAATTTCTAAATTATTCACTGAATTATTATTGTTATTAAAAATGTTAATATGTTTCTGTAAGTGATAGTGCAATATCATTCTAGGGTATTTCAAGACCTTTCACAAGGTTTGCTTTAGTTAAGCATGGTAATGTTTGTTTAGTGATTTTTTGGGGTGAAGCATATTTTTCTGCAGTATTTTGGGGGTTACATGAACACGAGCAAAGGTGAAAGTATATGTTGGTTTAATATGTTTCAGGGGTTAAGTAAAGACAAAGATCGTCATAATGCCAAGAACTCTTTTTGGGTGTATGACATCAGCAAACACAAATGGTAAGTAGAAGCAATGCATGGAATATAATATTGTAATCTGAAAATCTTATTGCCTCCTCAAAGGAGGTATTATTTTCATGACTATTTGTCTATTAGTCCATTTGTCTGTTTGTTTGTTAGCAGGAAAATGAAAGTACTACTGACTGGATCTTCCTGAAATAATTAGAAGATTTGTCTTGATCTAACTTAGATTCCATTAAATTTTAAGAGACTTCTGGATCACCATCTGGATACAAAAGTAAAAAAAATCTGGATTATACCTTTTAATTATTATAACCTGCCTTGGCAGTGGTATGCGTTTTCCAAGTGCTTTTTATGTCATGGCATCACTGCCGCGTCCGCGTGAACAACTTCTCCGATGAAACTACAAGGCCTAGAGACGTGCTGTTTTTTCTAAAAGATACCTTATCTATCGAGGATGAAAAATTGTTCAAGGCATGCGAATCTGTGTTTTTATTGCGTAAAATAGCCTTACCTTATCCTCACAAGTGCTTGTTTGTTTTGTCGAGCAAACGCATCGACCGACAAGAATTTTTTAAAAGAAATATTCTTGTCACAAGAGGGTGACCCCTTTGTCTGCGCATGTCCGCGCTTGCGCAGTACTCATTGTCGACAGACGATTGTCGAGAGCTCTTCATTATTTTTTTGGTCGATGTGGGAGCAACACATATTTTTTCTTATTATCGCCCATATCCAGATGAAAATCTATGAAGTTTTGAAGCGTGCAAGCGTGCACCTAGCTGTAGTTATCCATTATTCGACTGGTACTACCACTAATTCTGCCTCCCTTGTCCTGAAAAGGGTCAGAATAAGATGTTGTGCAAGAAGATGTTGCTGTAAAGTCTTCAGTGGAAGACGGTGTATATCTTCGGCCGTACTCGCCCATTATTTTACTGGAACTACCTCCTTGTCGATGAAAGGGATGCAGAGAAGATTTTGCTGTAAAGTTTTCAGTGGAAAACAAAGAAGAAAGAATGCAGTTGGCTTTGCAACGGAAGTCGTACATTCTTTACTAGGGGTGGAGCGCCACTCTGGTACAGTAACAGGTCTCCCTCCAAAAGAACGACTACAGAAGCGTATCCACTGATCCTTGCAGTTATTATTTTGCTTCCCAGCAGGTACAGTGAACTTCCTGCTTCTCAGACATGAAAATAGGGACAGATTACCTTCCTTTGTTGTAAATTTGGATGAAGATCCAACAGACATCTTTGGGGCAGTATGTGCACTGCTTGTCTTTTCAGCCCTGTTGAAGAATTGCAATAACTATCTACTAGATAATAAAGCCTTCCTATGGCCATGTCTCCAATGGAAGGAATACTGTGACTTTTGAGTTAATTCTTCTGCAAACTCAACGAAGATCAACTGGCTAGATGAGATTTGGTGTTGAAGTCCTTGCTGCCAACCTTTACGAGTGTGTTTTGCACAGTATATACAGGACAGGGGCTATGTCCAGTAATTATTTGTCCTGTTACCCTCTGATATGTAGAAGGAAAACATTGAGACCCAGGACTAGCAGTGATTTTACAGATCTTGATATAATCACTCTTCCTAGTTTACCAAGAGAGATGGATACAGAAGAACGTGGCTACATTAATGCAAGTCACCATGGAGGCTCTTCTTGCAGTGTTACTGGTAGTGATGGGATATTTTCATTGCCATCCCAGAGTTGTGCGAATCTTGAGATGGAGTTGTCGAATTACTCCCCAATCAAATTCACCAATGCCTGTACTACCCACAATGCAAAGCAATGACGTCAGACAGGAAAACATGGCTACAGTAAAATACCGCTTAAATACTTCTGGCAAATGCTTCAAAAGAAAGCGATTTATCCACTCAAGAATTGCAGAACTCCAGGTTTCTATGGCAGTTTATTTCTTGTATAAACTCGGCTAATGACAACCTATGATAGATCTCAGTGTCCTGAATTGATTTCTTACTACGACTTCAACGGTCGCTGTCCACGAGTGAAGTTCGTTCACTATGTCAATAAATACCTGCTTGTCCCTTCATTTAAACTGGAGACAGCAGAAATTATTAGAAATTCGGTTACAAAAGATGCGTTCTTTTACTTACCGATTCACAATATTCTCAACATCTACTTCAGTTTAATGTAATCGCCCCTCTACAGTTTCACGCGAGTAGTAAAGAGGCAAAACTCATTCTTCAGTCTCGCGGAATAGGAGTTCACCATTTACCTGGACCACTGGTTGTTAAGAGTACGTAAAAGACACCAGTATTTGCTTCAAATCAAAGAACTCATCCAAATTATTCAACAACACGACTTAGTGATAAATTTCTGACAAAAATCCAAACTCGAGCATTGATTTCCTAGGTTACCACTGCGTTTTGGTACAAGGAAACTTCTTGCTAACACAAATAAATTAAGTACCAGAGATATCTATTCAAGACATGGAGATCTCTTCACAAACATCCAAGATTGCTTATACCCCAGGTAGGGATACTAGCATGTTTGGAAAACACTACACCAATGGGTCAGTTATGTATGTGTGCCTTTCAAGGATATCTAGAAAAAACTGGCAATATCTCCAGTCACTAGTTGTGAGAATTCCTGTTTCAAATCCTTCTGAAAAAGCATATTCAGTGGTGGAAAATGACAAAAAATGGGAAATAGGATGCCCTTTCTATACACAGGGGCACAATTCCCTTATTTTCGTAGATGCATTAAACCAGGGTTGATGATCCCATCTAAAAGCATCACAGCCAGTGCTTTTGGACAGTTCAAATGTATATATTACATTTCAATGTCCTACAACTGAAGGCAGTGTGTTCAGCCCATAAAAAGCATTCAAGACAAATTCTACACAAAAGAATTCTGATAGCATCAGACAACACCACTGTGTTCGGTTATCTGAACAAACAAAAGAGGGGGGGGGGCACATGTACCTCCTAGTTTGGCGCATCTTGGCCTACTGCAATCCTTGAAATATACTCTAAAGAGACAGACATATTGTGGGTTGCTTAAATATTATAGCCAACATCCTCTTCAGAAGGGACAGAGGCTTGGTGCATCCTGGCCTACTGCAATCCTTGAAATATACTTATAAGAGATAGACATTTTCTGGGTTGCTTAAATGTCATAGTCAATAACCTCTACAGAAGGGACAGAAGAAATTTGTACAGAATGGTTCTTACTCCCTTTATGGTTCAAGACAGTGTGCAAGTTTGGCACAAATCAACAATAGGTTTTTTATGCAGGTATGCTGCATCTTGGCCTACTGCAATCCTTGAGATATTCTTATATGAGCCAGATATATTCAGGGTTGTCTAAATGTCATGACAGTCAGCCTCTCCAGAAAGGACAAAATGATACAGACAGGGTGGTCTCTTCATCTTAAAATGTTCCATTTGACTTGCATAGTTTGGCAAATACCAATGGTACAGATGTTTGCCACCAATATGAATCACCAACTTCCATTCTATGTTGCCAGTCCCGGATGCAAATGCTCTGAACATAGATGCATTAAACATCTTGTTGGAGGTTCTGGACTGCTAGGCCTTTTGTCCTGTACCACTCATTCCAAATAGTCATTGAACAAGTGAACACCAGGTGCAAAATGATTGTAGTGGCCCCTTGGTGGCCCATGATGCATTGGTTTTGGGATTTGGTGAATCAATCAAACCAAACCTCCATTACAGCTACTTCACTGGTCTCAGAAACAGCCATTCAGTCAGAAATACCATCAGAATCTGTTGCATTGGTACCTTCATGCTTGACACCTTAACACCACTCAGAATCTCTTATTTCATTCTTTGAGCAGGGGGTAGAGAGATTTAGGGCATCTCAAGGACCCTCATCTTGGAAATGTATGAGTCAAGATGGGCCATTTTGAGCTCTGGTACCAACAGAATAAGGTGGTCATCTCAGAGCCTACTGTCTCAAATATACCAGATTTTTTTATCCATTTACTTGCAAAAATCTGAAACCTACCACTATTGCTGGCTCGCAGCAGCCATAGCTGATCATTTATATCTTTTGTGCAGGAGTTGAGCAAAAGCCTGGATCTTTATAGGCCTATTGCAAGTGTTTATAGAGAGAAGCCCACTGCTAACAGAGGTGTAGCATCAAGGGATTTGCCTTTGCTTCTGTTGGTTTTTACAAAAGGCTTCTTATTAACCTTTAAAGGAGGTCAGTCTAAAAAAGTTTAACTTGCAAGACTGTTGCAATGGCATTGGCATCTGGCAAAAACAAGGTAAAGTGTATTCTGGGACTTTGGCTCCTTCAGACACAAGCCTCATTGGAAGGAGGTTACAGTTTCTCCCTCCTACCAACCTTTTCAGCAAAGACCCATTAGCCTCAAATGGTCTAGATTGGCTCCAGTGGTCACTTCAGCTCTAGATCATTCCTGAACTCAAATTGCCTGGACACATGATTCGTTGTCCTCTTACAGCACTTAGATCCTTCTTGGACAGGACTACTGCTTGGAGAAAAGGGAAAGTCTCCTTCTCCTGCCTTTTAGCAAGAATCAGTTGGCTTCTGATGGCCCAGATGGCTCAAATCAGTGGTCATTCCAGCTCACAAACCATTCTTGAGCTCACGTTGGACTGATGTTGTGACACTCTGCACTCTTACAGTACTTAGTTACTAGCAAAACAGTACAAGTACTTCAAGGAGGGGAAGAATCTCTTGCTCATTTCTTTTAAGGAAGGCTTGATGGAGATATCTTGAGTTCTGTTATCTCTTCCTGGATCAATCTGGCTGCATGATTAGATTGCCAGTCCTTTAATTCTGATTTTCAGAATCTATACATTGAGGCACATATTAGATCCATGGCTGCCTCTTTAGTTTTCAAGAGTGGGGTCTTACCTGAGCAGATATCAGACTCTTGTTATTGGAAGACCCACAATTTTTTACTACATTCTACTTGAAGATGTAGCTTGCCAATCCCATGACCAATCCATGAACAAATTGGGTCTTGTGGATTCACCTCAGCATGTACTCAATTTTTGTGTATTTATACATGTTATTGATATCACTCACATATTTATGTTCTCTCCAGTTATACAAGTGTTGTGCCACTGACATATGTCTTTCTTAACTTACATATGTCCCCATATCTGCAGTTTATGCAGTTCAGTTTGCCTGCTTGGAGATATTCTCATTGTCAGATGATGACATCTTGTTTGGGGGAGACATGCAGACATCTCCAGCCAATACCGGATAATGGTTGATAGTGCTATATGATTTGTTGTAAAATTGTCTACAACAGCAACAGCAGCAACAATGATGACCACATCATGGATCTCTTGTTGAGGTTAGCAAATTACTTATCTGTGATGAGGAAGTAATATATTACCTAAGATGTGGTGTATGGAAGCTTATCTTATCCTCTTATCAAGTGCTTTATTTGGTGACCTCTTGTCTGACAATCATCTAACAGTGTGGCCAAAACAAATACCCTCCGCCTGTTATGGTTGTGTTCAAGCAATTGTGAGGATAAGGTAAGGCTATTTTACGCAATAAAATGTAACAAATTTTATTATAATTTAACTTTTTACAAGTTAAATACTTACCTTATCCTCACAAGGATAAACCCACTGTACCTCCCCGCATAATTTGTTTTCTGGGGACCAAAAATATAATGAAGAGCTCTCGACGATCATCTGTCGACAACGAGTACTACACAAGCGCGGACATGCGCAGACAAAGGGGTCACTTCTTGTGACAAGAATATTTCTTTAAAAAAATTCTTGTCGGTCGATGCGTTTGCTCCACAAAACAAACAAGCACTTGTGAGGATTAGGTAAGTATTTAACTTGTAAAAAGTTAAATTACAATAAAATTTGTTACAGTTCATCTGTTTGCTAGAGACATTACAAGGGAGGTACCTATTGCATTTAGAGAATTTTATTTAAATATGTTATTCACCTACTTTTGAATTAGCAATAACATTGTGAAATTGCAGACGTGTAGCTCATGGCATAGCTGTGTAGTAGCTATTCTCAGGTTCTCACTGTTGAATAAATCACTTGTAACTTGAAAAATATTTTAAGTATTTTTTATAAATATGTTGTTCATCTACTTTTGGGTCAGCTATAACATAATGAATTTGTAGACCTGTATGTCATAGCATAGCTGAGCAATAGCTACTTTCACGTTTTCTCACTGTTGAGTAAATCAGATGTAACTTGAAAACTATTGCATTTAGAGTAATCTGTTTAAATATGTTGTTCACATACTTATGGGTCAGCTATTACATAGTGAAATTGTAGACCTGTAACTCATGGCATAGCTGAGCAATAGCTAGTGTTAGATTTTCACTGTTGAGTTAATCAGTTGTAACTTGAAAACTATTGCATTTGCAGTATTTTCTTTAAATGTGTTTTAACCTACTTTTTACACCTTAACAGTTGCCTTGTCACTTTCCTTCCGAATACCATTCCAGGGCACAACTTTTGTGTCCTTTTCTTCTATTACATCTACTCTGAAACTCAAAACACACAGTCAGCTGACACAGAGCCCGTTTACGGGCACTGATTGCTTGTGTTTACTCTTGTGTTACCTAAATAAATTAGATTCATCAGTACATTCATGTGACTGAAAAAAACAGGACATGCCTCAAGACTCACATATGGAGTGAAGAGTTGTGGTTGCCAAGTTGGCCAGTAATCATTCTGAGGTCAAGAAGTTAAAGATTTCTGTATTTACTAAAGTAAATGTATGCACCAGTTTACTGTTATTGAAGAAATGTCATATTCTCAAATAAAGCATTTAATCAAGCTGATAACAACATAGGGATTCACTTAGAACCTGTCTTGTTGAAAGGGATATAAATCCCCAACTTGACCTGACCTTTTTAACCAGGTGTAAATGTGAAAGTGGCAGCATCTGTGTGATATGAGTCTACAAGTCTGGTTAGTCTAATGTCTGTGTGTATCCTGGATTTCCTTTTAGGGTGATGGTTAGACCAGCAATGGCAGCTTACATGCAGCTGACAAGTTATAAATATACAGTTGAAGCCTGTGTATGAAAAACTAAATACTTCTACTATGCTAAAGTGTGCAGACAGTTTTGATGGAGAGAGCCTCCAAAAACCTTTAGAAATCTTAAGATATTTGCATTTCTTATTAATGGAAATTACTCAACACAGTTCTATTTAACTGTGGCTGTTAAAATGTACTTGAGTATCCGTTTAAGAGCAGAGCCATGGATTGTCTGCAGTGCAGAGTTAAGAAAAGAATATGTTACATTCTACAGCCTTTAAAGGCTGTGCAGGTATTGTTTTCAAACAGGTTATCTGCCAGAGTGGTCAGATGGGTGGACAGCGGAAAAAAATCTTATTTGAGCTGTATTTCAGAAACCATGAGGTATAGGATGTTTATACTTGGTAGGGACATTGCTGGGGGTTGTAGGTGTGCAATATCATGGTGTAATCTTGATTTTACCTTTAACCGTACAATTGTGGCCCCGACCTTTAAATTAAAATCTTGTTGGCTATAACTCAGAAACCATAAGGTGTATGAAGTTGATATGTGGCAGGTATATTGGTTGGGGGTGTAGGTGTGCATCATTGTATCCCCGACGCGAAGCGGGGATACTATGGATTCATCATCGTCCGCATCCGCAGAGATTTCTTGTTAGCGACCTACAGTCCACATTTCTTTCCGGATTTCTTTCATATTTGGCAGGTGGCTTGATATGGTAGAGGACTCGCCACCCTATCTTTTTGGTAGGCTTTATGTCTAAATTAGGTCTGTGGTAGACAAAAATGTCTAAAATGTGGAATATTGCTTGTTAGCGACCTACAGTCCACATTTCTTTCCAGATTTCTTTCATATTTGGCAGGTGGCTTGGTATGCTAGAGGACTCGCCACCCTATCTTTTTGGTAGGCTTTATGTCTAAATTAGGCCTCTGGTACATAAAAATGTCTAAAATGCATTAAAATTCATGAAATCATGCACTAAATCGCTTGTAACTTGAAAAGTGTTGCATTTAGAGCATTTTGTTAAAATATGTTATTCAGATACTTTTTTCATAGCTACAACATGGTGAGTAACTTGGGTGTCTGTCTCAATAGCTAAGTGAGTAATAGCTACTTTTGGGCTTTTCAGTAACTTCCATCGTGAGTAAAATCACTTGTAACTTGAAAACTATTGCATTTAGAGTATTTTGTTTCAATATGTTATTCAGCTATTTTTGGGTCAGCTATAACATAGTAAAATTTCAGACCTGTAGCTCATGGCATAGCTGAGTAATAGCTACTTTTAAGTTATCACTGTTGAGTAAATTGCTTATAACTTCAAAAGTATTACATTTAGAGTATTTTGTTTCAATATGTTATTCACCTATTTCGGAGTCAGCTATAACATAGTGAAGTTCCAGACCTGTGGCTCATTGCATAGCTGAGTAATAGCTACTTTGAAGTTCACACTGTTGAGTAAATCAGTTGTAATTGGAAAACTATTGCATTTACAGAAATTTGTGTAAATATGTTATTCAGCTACTTTTGGGTCAGCTATAACATAGTGAAATTACAGACCTGTAGCTCATGGCACAACTGAGCAATAGCTATTTTCAGGTACTGACTGTTGAGTAAATGACTTGTAACTTGAAAAATATTGCATTTGGAGTATTTTGTTAAAATATGTTGTTCACCTACTTTTGGGTCAGCTATAACGTCGTGAAATTACAGACTTATAGCTCATGGCATAGCTGAGCAATAGCTATTTTCAGGTTCTCACTATTGAGTAAATCAGTTGTAACTTGAAAACTATTGCATTTACAGTATTTTGCTTAAATATGTTGTTCACCTAATTTTGGGTCAGCTATAACATAGAAAAAATTCAGACATGTAGCTCATTGCATAGCTGAGTAATAGCTACTTTGAGGTTATCACTGTTGAGTAAATCAGTTATAACGTGAAAACTATTACATTTACAGTATTTTGTTTAAATATGTTATTCACATAATTTTTGGTCAGCTATAACAGAGTGAAATTGCAGACCTCTATGTCATGGCATAGCTTACCAATATCTACTTTCAGGTTCTCACTGTTGAGTAAATCATTGTATCCACTGGATAGCCGCAGTGTGTACAGAGATTTCACCATTACCGCTCTAACGAAAAAAATATTATAGCTAGCCTTCTCAAGTTTGCAAGGTATATTAGAGGGTGCACCACAGTATTCTATTGGTAGGCTTTATGTCTAAATTAGGCCTGTGGCTAAATTACTTGCCTACTAAAAATGAGTAATTCTGCATTTTCTCTAAAAGTATTGCAGATAGCAAATTTTTCTTAAATAACTCATTCACCTACTTTTGGGAGAGCTTTCACATGCTGAAGTTCCAGACCTGTAGCTAATTACTCACCTACTCAAAATGAGTAAATGCGAATTATCTCTAAAAGTATTGCAGATAGCCAATTTTTCTCAAATAACTGATTCACCTACTTTTGGGAGAGTTTTCACTTGGTGAAGTTTCAGACCCGTAGGTAATTACTCACCTACTGAAAATGAGTAAATGCAAATTATCTCTAAAAGTATTCCAGATAGCCAATTTTTGTCAAATAACTCCTTCACCTACTTTTGGGAGAGCTTTCACTTGCTAAAGTTTCAGACCTGTAGCTAATTATTCACCTACTCAAAATGAGTAAATGCTAATTATCTCTAAAAGTATTGCAGATATCCAATTTTTATCAAATAACTCATTCATCTACTTTTGGGAGAGCTTTCACATGGTGAAGTTTCAGACCCATAGCTAATTATTCACCTACTCAAAATGAGTAAATGCAAATTATCTCTAAAAGTATTCCAGATAGCCAATTTTTGTCAAATAACTCCTTCACCTACTTTGGGGAGACCTTTCACTTGGTGAAGTTTCAGACCTGTAGCTAATTATTCACCTACTCAAAATGAGTAAATGCGAATTATCTCTAAAAGTATTGCAGATAGCCAATTTTTCTCAAATAACTCATTCACCTACTTTTGGGAAAGCTTTCACTTGGTGAAGTTTCAGACCCGTAGGTAATTACTCACCTACTGAAAATGAGTAAATGCAAATTATCTCTAAAAGTATTCCAGATAGCCAATTTTTGTCAAATAACTCCTTCACCTACTTTTGGGAGACCTTTCACTTGGTGAAGTTTCAGACCAGTAGCTAATTATTCACCTACTCAAAATGAGTAAATACTAATTATCTCTAAAAGTATTGCAGATATCCAATTTTTATCAAATAACTCATTCATCTACTTTTGGGACAGCTTTCACATGGTGAAGTTCCACACCCGTAGGTAATTACTCACCTACTGAAAATGAGTAAATTCGAATTATCTCTAAAAGTATTGTAGGTAGCCAATTTTTCTCAAATAACTCATTCGCCTACTTTTGAGAGAGCTTTCACTTGGTGAAGTTTCAGACCCGTAGCTAATTATTCACCTACTCAAAATGAGTAAATGCGAATTATCTCTACAAGTATTGCAGATAGCCAGTATTTCTCAAATAACTCATTAATATGAAAACAACTTATAGGAAGTCATGGGCTGCAAATCTTTTCATGTGGTCAGATTTGACCTTGGGCCCCTCCTGCTTATTATTGGTCCTAGAGGTTTGCAATGTGAAAACGACTTATAGGAAATCATGGGCTGCGAATCTTTTGATGTGGTCAGACTTCACCTTGGGCCCCTGGTACAGGGTCAAATAAGGGTAGCCAAACTTAAAAGTGCTTTCAGCTTGCTTATTAACGAAAAATGCTTTTTATCTTCTAAACTATGTTAGTTGGCCTTTGTCGGTGGATACATCCAGCATCTGGCCACAGATGCGTCCTTTTTCTAGTTATAATGTTGTTTTTGACCTTGCTATAGTGACCCAACCTTTAAAATCTTGACCAGGCAATTTTCTATTAAATTCTATTGTTTGGATATTTGATGTTTACATGTATTTTCTGTTTCTTAAGTGTTATTTCTCCTTTACCTTTACATAACTTACACTATCCGTTCTGAAAGTCACCTTAATAGTTTTACTTTTTTCACCTCTTCTGTGTCTCAGGTGTCCAACGATATTTATTCAGGCTTTAAGGTACAGGAATCTCTGCTATTTTTCAAATTTAACTTGCACAGTGCTCCAAAAAATGGAACATGTTGTAAGAAGACTACCCCATAAAGAGTAGTGTAATGGTGAAAGAATAATTGAGTAAAATAAATTGCTGTTTTTGGTAGTCCTAAGATAGCATGCTTAACTATACAAGTTCAGTATACAATGCAGGTCATGTTTGTACAAGAACAAGAAGACTAGTCCAATGTACTGCAGCAAAGAACAGAGTGTTGAGCCAGTGCCCAGGTTTGCCCACCAGTTTGTCTATGACTATGTCAGAAAGGTAAGCTTCTGTATTTTTTTAGGTGGATTTACTGAAGTGGCCAGGGTCCTTATTCATAAATATCGATGAGACAATATTTGTATCCACTGGATGCATCCGGTGGTGGTTCACCATTCACTACTCTGCCGCCACAGTGCATAGAGATATTTCTGATGTTAACACTCTTAGCGGAAAACTAGACCAGGTATTTTCACCAAATTTGCAGGATATCTTCTTTGGGAGATAAGCTTCTCTGGGACTGAATTTAGCATCATTCTGAAAAACAAGATGGCCACCCTTGGCATTTCTTTGAAAATTATCAACCTTTTTCTGCTGGTTGATTCTCGTAACTAGAAGGTTGAATCTCTTCATAGGTGATGATCATGTGTATAACAGATATATATGTCCTCTACAAGCATACAGACATTTGACCTTGAAGCTCTTCATTCAAGGTCATCCACGGAATGCCAAAGTACCCCATGCAGCAGATTTTGAAAGTACCTGTATTGCCCTTATTATTGGTCCTAGGGGTTTGGCATGTGAAGTCAACCTATAGAAAATCATGGGCTGGGAATCTTTTGATGTGTTCAGATTTGACCTTGGCCCCCTCCTTCAAGGTCAAATGAGGTTAGCCAAATTTAAATGTGCTTATAAATCGCCTATTCTTGGTACTAGAGTTTTGCAATGTGAAACCACTCAAAAAGAAATCATGGGCTAGGAATCTTCTGATATGGTCACATTTGACCTTGGGCCCCTCCTTCAAGGTCAAATTAGGATAGCCAAAGTTAAAAGTTCTTATAACTCACTTATTCTTGCTCCTAGTGGTTTGCAATGTGAACCCAACCTATAGGAAATTATGGGCTAGGAATCTCCTGATGTGTTCATATAAGACCTTTGGCCCCTCCTTCAAGTTCAGATGAGGCTAGCCAAATCTAAAAGTACTTATATCTCGCTTATTATTGCTCCTAAAGGTTTGGGATGTGAAACCAACCTATACTTTTCCGAATTTTGGCCGCCGTCTTGAATTTTGGCGGAAATGGAAAATGTTGTTTATCTGGAAAATTGTAAGAGATAGAGTGATTGCAGGCAAATATTTGGACCCCTGGGTACTAAAGACTACTTCTCTGAAAAACATCTGAAAATTTAGAATTTTCCCAATTTTAGCTGCCATCTTGCATTTTAGCTGATATGGATCATGTTGTTTATCTCAAAAACCATTAGAGATAGAGTGATTTTGGGCAAATTTTGGATCCCCTGCTGACAAAGGACCACTAGGACCTCTGAAAAATTTAGACTTCTGAATTTCAGCTGCCATGTTAAATTTTGCCAGAAATGGAAAATGATGTTTATCTTGAAAACTGTAACACATAGAGTGATTTCGGGCAAACGTTGCCCTCACTGGATAATAAGGACTACTCCTTTAATTCCTGTGAATAATTTAGAATTTTCTTAATTTTGGCCACCATCTTGAAAAATGCTGTTTATCTTCAAAACTGTGTTAGTTTTCCTTTTCTTTTGGATACATCTAACCTCTGGCCACAGATGCGTCCTTGGTCTGGTTTATCTTTTCTCTTAAATTGTTCTTAGACAACATGTAGTTTACCAGTCACATAGTAGTGGAGACCAAAAATGGGTTTGCAAGTCACACCAGATTCTGAGTCTAGTGTTTCGGAATAAGTGTCTTGTGAATGTGGGCCCTAGTTTGCCCATTAGTATTTGTGCAACTGCATTGGTAATGTTAGTTTATTTTGTATGATACATTTTGTATTTATGCCCAGTTTTACCTGATCAGCCCTTTTCTTTGCCAGAATACAGTGTGTAATGGTACACTTCAGTTTAAATGAATGCTTTATGTTTATGTCATCATCGTGTTCTGGTCATAGCATAGTTTCATAGACAGTGTGACAAAAACTGAACTCATTTGTCATCACTAATTGTTACTGCAGTGTTTGATACATATGAAAGTGACATTTTTTTTTGCTCTTATCTTCTAGGTATTTAGTTATTTTCTCTTTAAGAAAAACTTGTTTTGAAAGTAAAACAATGATGAATTAGGATTGGGAAAATGAAGACAAAAAAAACCTATTATCATTTGTAAAGTAAAATCAACTTATTCTTTAAGCTGAAGTGACTGTGTGGCTGATGCTTAGTTCATGTATTATTACAGTTGAATATCTAGCCTGAGCTATTCCTTGGTGAACCAGGGCAACATAGCAAAGGTGCTATAATTGACACGGTAATGACACCATCTCTTTGTAGTGTCAGTACCAAGATTCAGACCCATGTTCTAAGATTCAAATTATACAGTTATGATAGAGGTTTAAATTATTAATAACGCTTGTGATGATATGCCCATTGAATTTTTTTCTGACAGGTCCACTACTTATTTGGAGGGAATCCAGATCGAGACAATCTACCCAAAATGAGACTTGATGACTTTTGGTCATTGAAGGTAAGTTTATAAATTGACCTTCATCTTTGTTATAAGTCCTGTTCTTATTTTGAAACAGTGAAATGAAAGGTACTCAAACCTAACCTTTGTTCAATAAACCCATGGTTTAAGGTATTACTTGCATTTGCTCAGATCACTATAAGTCAGTATCAGTTATGACGCATCACTTCTCTATTCAGTGGGGCCACGGTGGCAGAGTGGTAACACTCTCGCCTCCCACCTCTGAGGCTGGGGTTCGATCCCCGGCACGTCCTCAAGTGGGAAAGCTGGTAGTTGCTTGCCGTTGGTTGGCAGTTTACAGTACAGAACCCTAACGAACTGTATGTACTGGTTTCCTCTGCCCTTCCAACTACCCGTCGTGATATGACCTGTACAGTGTTGAAAGCGACGTAAAACCCCAAATAAATAAATAAATTCTCTATTCAGTAGTTTCTTGTCTGTCAGTAGTCCTCTGTACTGCAATTTTTTGCCTATGAATTACAGTACATTTGTTCAATTCTTTTTGTAAATATGTGTTTTTGTTTACAATCCTGTGTGTAAACTTGCACACTGCTTAATACTGGAGCAGGGTTAGTAGCATATTTTCTATTTCAGCTTCCTGCCAGTTCAAAACCTTTCAGATTCCAGAATATCAGAAAAAGACTGTGTTCTAGCTTATCCCAAATTGAATGGGTTCACTAACAAAAAATAAAGTTCATGACAACAAAACATGGCCGCTCCTCTCAGAGAAGTCAATGTAGAATGTAAAGTTTATTTCTAATATTTTATGTTGTCCCACAATTATATATGCTGACATTCCGGATGCCAGTTGGAAAGTGTCATCACAGTATTTAAGTGGAGTAGTCCCCACACTGAGATACTGGTGTTACTAAATCTTCCCTAATTAATACATCCTTTGTGGAGCTATAATAGCTGTGACGTCACTGTTTACAGCTGTGCAGACCATCATTAACCCAGCTGCTGAGGAAGTGTAAATACTTGGTGAGAAAGCACAGGTTTGAGGAGGTAGCTCAGCAGAACCCCAAGTCTGCACTGGCGTACCTACAGACTGACATGGCAGCTATAGTAGACCCCAACAACCCAGAGGAGAGAGATGAGGTATATGGCTATACAAGCTTGTATGTGGGGGACCATGGGTATCTGGGAATGTACAAAGTTATCATTCTTGTTAGATGAGTGTATATGTGGGACTATTATTAATTATGTGGGATGTTTCACGGACATCAGTATGGTTACATGGATGTGGTTATACAGGGTACATAGGAATGGAAGGGTGAACATATGAGTATACAGGGAGCCAGAGCAATGAGGTCGATATGCAGTGAGACTGTGTAGAATGGCAAATTTTTATTTCATAAAAATGTAATATACTATACCATATGAAAACACTTGGGTGAGCTTTGCTTGGCATCCGGTGAACGCCACGTACACCGTACATAGAATTTAAAATATGAGGGGAGACCCTCTTTAAACCTATATACTTGCTACCCTTTGACCCCTGGTGACCTAATTCACTCTGCCATGCGCAGTAATACAGAAATAGTTCATTCTTTTTGTGGTGGTTGAACTCTCAACTCGACATTTTTGCTGCCCAAGTTAAGACCTGCATTTACATGTTTTTGATGCTGTAAGTAGTTTTTTGCTGTTTTATTCACTCCCCCTCCATTTTATTTACCTTTTACTTCGGTTTCTGGTGAATTTATTGTGTACTTTGGGCTATATTTTTACATATTTTTTCAAAATTCGTATTATCGCTCATCTGGTCACGTGTGAATGTCGGATTGCCTTTGGAGATATTCATTTCCTTGGTAAATTAATTCATTTTATGCACTTCTACAGGCATTATAATTTTAATTTACGGTTTTCCTTCATTCTTTCAACGAAATTCTTCGTTTCACTGCGTATTTTGACCGTATTGTCACCTTGAGTGTGCATTGTTTTTCACATAGTTACAAAGTTCATATTATCGCTCATCGGGTCACGTGGTGCCAGAATGTTGGATTTCCTTTGGAAATAGTTATTTCCGCGGTGAATTATTTCATTTCTTCACTTCTACTGGCTTTATAATTGCCAATTTAGGTCTTCCATCATTCTTAATAAGAAATTCTTCGTTTCACCACGTATTTGACCTTATTTTTGAGCTTCATACGAATCATCTCACCAGGTCACATGACGATGACGTCATACTTAAAATGGAGGTCAACTGATCGGTTGTCAGAAAATATTCATTTTCATAGTGATTACAGCATTTCCAGGTTTGTTTATGCATTCCTTCTACATAATTCTTTTAGTATTATTATTTCAGGGCATAATGTGTAATAATTTCCATTGTTAACGCATATTTCATAGCGTAACATTACGGTATTTACTACCTACCATTCACGGTTCATTACTTGTACAGGCCCTTTCATTTGATATTTCTGGGATACGGATCCTGGTTTCAGTGTTTTGGGGTTCAATTCTGAGCCCAGGGTCTCCATTTCAGCCTTTCCCCACCTTCAATTCTGGAGGATGGTGGTTTACGACTCTTGGGGATGACTTTGTTGTCCACCTTTGGAGATCCATCTCACTGTTACTGGTTTCCTACATTCCAAATTTGTCAGTTGGTCATTTGCTTTCTCAGTCCATTTTCAGTCTTTTGGCCTCTTTTGTGCCTAAGGCTTAGCCTAATCAGGCTGTCTTTTTGGGCTGGGATTACTTTCTCAAGACCATTTTTTGTTCAGGGTCCCTTAAGAAGAGTTTATCAGTTGAATCCAACTGATTTTGCTACTTCCTAAACACAGCTCCATTCATTTTCTAAATCTAGAAAATTGTTGTTTGAGGCTTGGTGGAAATCTTCTGTTACTCAACAGCTTCCTATTGCATTTTCACCATTTTTTAGATCTGACTTCCAATGGGCACATCTCCCTTTTGGGTATGTTGGTGTCCCTCTGTCTTTAGTTAACCGTTAGGCAGACTTCGGGGACCATATTCCAACATTTTTGGTGCCAGTCTGTTAGACTTTATGGATGCTTAGGACTTTGTCCTTCAATCTTCTCCACAGAAGATTTTTAAGGCTTCCTGTCCAACAGAATTACAGAATAATTTGACTACTCTTTGATCAGTCTTATTTCTTTCTTAGTCATCCACTTTTTCCAGGCTTAGAAGTTCCTTCGTGAGGCCAGATACTTACTTTCTGTCACTCATTCATTTTGGGATCTTCTCATTCTAAGTTTTATAGGTTGGGTAATTACCCAAATTTACCCTCTAAAACTTAGTTTTGCCAGGTACAAACCCTCTACAGAGGGGTTTTTGGGTTGACTTTCTCAGGTTTCTGGACCTGTGATCTAGCCTGGTGGGGTTCTGAAGACCTTCTCTTCCCTAGGCAGAGGTCCTCTGCTATTAGGGGAGATCTGAGATGGACCTTCGGGTCCTTAGTACTGTGGGATTTTTTCCTTCAGTCCTGTTTTGTTGATCACTTATTCAAGTTGATTGACCAGGCAATACTTCTCAGTGGTCTTTTTCATCCACCATGCTTTGGACATCTATGGCTTTTCAGCCATCTTTGCACTTTGTCTTGAGAGATTTCTTTATCCATTTCCCTCACTTGTGCCCAGTCACTTGGTAGGGTAATTTGGGTTCTCCTCCCAACTAGGGAGTCTTCTCTCTAACTTAGTGCTTTAGGGATGTGGTTCCTTTCCAGGTTCCAACATTCTGATGCTGGAATGCCTTCCACAGGCAGAGGCTCAGCCTCAACCTCTATCATGGTGTCCTTCAGGAGATAGGAGTGTTTTGTTTTATTCAAACTTTCACTCTTACTTCCAGATCCCTCCACTTGCCAGTGGGATGTCAACTGATTTCTTCCATTTCATTTGAAATGTTTGGGTGTCAGCCTTTCTTTTTCCAGAAGCCTGGAACTTGGTTTTCACCTTCCAGTGGTCTCTCAGATTTCACTTTTCTGATTTCATCTTCTTCAGCTTTTTTGCTTCTCCTCAGAAGTATGCTGCTCTTTGTCATTCAGCCTCACACTCGCTGTTCGTAGGAGCAGTTCAAGTGCTTGGGCTCTTTTTTACCTGATTTTCTCAGGGCCCCTTTTTCCTTGACAAAGAGATAGAAGACTGGAAACCAGCATTGGATTTAGATCTTTTCGTAGATTTGGATCTTTTCCTGGTTCTCCAAACTATCAGGATGGAAACTTTCAGTTGATCATTTTCTCACTTCTAATTGGCCAGTGGACCACTTCTCTTCCTCAATATGCCTCCTTTCTCTCCTGTGGTTCACTCTTGTTCAGAGTTTTGCTTTTAAGCAGGGTGTACCACTTTGTGGCAGTGCCTTAGGGCCTAGCCACTAGCCTTTCAGGATTTACTTCCTTAGTCAAGGAAGTAAGGAAAGTTGACTTTGAGGTTGGGCATCTCAGTGCACATGTGACTACATATTGCCTCATTAGAGCCAATAGTTGTCAGAGGCTCATTTGGCAACTCTCTTAGAGTTGACTTTCAACTTGGAGTGGTTCTTAGCAGGAATTATTTAGGTCTGTTCCTACAACAGGTCTCCTTCCTGGGTAAGGTTCTTAGCCTGTCGAAAGGTGTTCCTCTCAGGGACAAGGTTCTGTCTATTCAGCAGCTCTTCCTTTCTCTGCATTAGAACACCTTTAAATTACCTCTCCAACTGGGCACCTTTATTAAGCGTCCCGCAAGGGACGCTTGTTTGTGTATGGGAGAGCTTCTACCACATCCCTACCAATACCTGGTGTAAAGTCAGGGATGACTGTCCACAGCTGAGGTCTCGCATAGGTCACTCCATGCTATTTCATCCTGTGAGTACATTCCTTATTAAGCGCTTATTGTTTTCACCCCGAGTTATCAAGACAGTCGCCACATTATTGTCTTGCTTGAATATCTCCGGTGATATTAGGCCTATCAAAATGATATTTGCTATAGGCATGGGAAAAAATTTTTTGTCGTTGTTTATGCAGCCTTGGTTTTCAAAATTAATTGATTCGACCCAATGTGTAATTGATGGGATGGAAAAAATTTGGGGGGGGGGGAGAGACTTGTTTTCCCAATGATGTCTGTGTTTTTGTACAGCATTTATTGAGTTAACATACCCCATATAACTTTTGTGAGCCTGATATGCTATGCTATTTACACTCCTCATGCAATGTATCTCCTTGCTGGACATCTCAAATCATTAGTTGACCCATTCCATACTGTACCAGTACAGCTCAGGCCATGTAAGGACTGACATACTTCTAACTGAAGTATATAGGATCAGAGATTGCTGTTTATCAACATACCTAGAGTTATTTGGCCTTTCACTAGTGGTGTGAACAGTAAACCGGCATACCGCATTTCATTTCATTTAGGTGGAAATGACGAAATCCACAAAGAATATTTGCGTACTGGTTATTGAAAACGTCATTATATTAGGCTTTCTACTGTTTAATCTTTCGTCAGAACAATAAAAACCATACAAATTTGAGGAAATAGCTTACATTTTCACTTTATATTCATTGTAAATGAATTTTTTGGACTTTAAAATATCCCGCACATACATATTTCAGTTCAAGTTATGGCTCATGTACACTCATGGTAAATTTACACCATATCAGTGCATCTTTCATTAAGCGTCCCACAAGGGACGCTTGTTTGTGTATGGGAGAGCTTCAGGCTCCGCCGGCTCCGCATTTTGTTTTCCTTATAACTCTGTAACCGTTAGGCGGATTCTTTTCAAATTTGGCAGGTTTAGGCAGTAGCCTTGGGGAATTTTTTTGAATATGCTGCAGTGACATTTCAACCAATCAGAGAGGTCACATGACCAAAAATGTCTTTTTTCGATGGGGAAGCTTGTCCGGATGATAACTTGAAAGGAATTTTATCAATTCACCTGAAACTTGGCAAATACATTCATTCTATTAAAATCTGGAAATCATTAGATTTTGGCATTGATTGGTCAAGAAATGGCCGAGTAATTAATGATTAATTAATCATTACGAATTTTCCAAATAAGGAAAACACAAAAATGCTTATATCTCGAAAACCGTGCTAGATAGAGCGACTTCGACGAAATTTTTGACCCGCAGGGTATCTCTGCGGAGTAGTTTTCCCAATTTTCCAAAAATTTTTGTCTCGCCCAAAATGGCGGCCATTTTGAATTTTCGAAATTTTCGCAAAAATTGCAAAACACAAAAATGCTTATATCTCGAAAACCGTGCTAGATAGAGCGATTTCGACGAAATTTTTGACCCACAGGGTATCTCTGCAGAGTAGTTATCCCAATTTTGAAAAAATTTTTGTCTCGCCAAAAATGGCGGCCATTTTGAATTTTCGAATTTTTCGCAAAAATTGCAAAACACAAAAATGCTTATATCTCAAAAACCGTGCTAGATAGAGCAATTTCGACAAAATTTTTGACACTCAGGATATCTCTGCGGAGTACTTTTCCCTATTTTCAAAAAATTTTTGTCTCGCCAAAAATGGCGGCCATTTTGAATTTTCGCAAAAATTGCAAAACACAAAAATGCTTATATCTCGAAAACCGTGCTAGATAGAGCGATTTCGACGAAATTTTTGACCCACAGGGTATCTCTGCAGAGTAGTTATCCCAATTTTGAAAAAATTTTTGTCTCGCCAAAAATGGCGGCCATTTTGAATTTTCGAATTTTTCGCAAAAATTGCAAAACATAAAAATGCTTATATCTCGAAAACCCTGCTAGATAGAGCGATTTCGACGAAATTTTTGACCCGCAGGGTATCTCTGCAGAGTAGCCATGCCAATTTTCAAAAAAATTTGTCTTGCCAAAAATGGCGGCCATTTTGAATTTTCGAATTTTTGCGCAAAAATTGCAAAACACAAAAATGCTAATATTTCGATAACCGTGCTACATAGAGCGATTTCAACGAAATTTTTTATCTTCAGGGTATCTCTGCAGAGCAGCTATCCCAAAGAGCTTTCACTTGGTGAAGTTTCAGACCCATAGCTAATTGCTCACCTACTCAAAAAGAGTAAATGCGAATTACCTCTAAAAGTATTGCAGATGGCCAATTTTTCTCAAATAACTCATTCACCTACTTTTGGAAGAGCTTTCACATGGTGAAGTTTCAGACCCATAGCCAATTACTCACCTACTCAAAATGAGTAAATGCGAATTATCTCTAAAAGTATTGCAGATAGCCAATTTTTCTCAAATAACTCATTCACCTACTTTTGGAAGAGCTTTCACATGGTGAAGTTTCAGACCCATAGCCAATTACTCACCTACTCAAAATGAGTAAATGCGAATTATCTCTAAAAGTATTGCAGATAGCCAATTTTTCTCAAATAACTCATTCACCTACTTTTGGGAGAGCTTTCACATGGTGAAGTTTCAGACCCATAGCTAATTATTTACCTACTCAAAATGAGTAAATGCTAATTATCTGTAAAAGTATTGCGGATACCCAATTTTTATCAAATAACTCATTCATCTACTTGTGGGAGAGCTTTCACATGGTGAAGTTTCAGACCCATAGCTAATTACTCGCCTACTCAAAATGAGTAAATGCGAATTATCTCTAAAAGTATTGCAGATAGCCAATTTTTCTCAAATAACTCATTCACCTACTTTTGGGAGAGCTATCACTTGATGAAGTTTCAGACCCATAGCCAATTACTCACCTACTCAAAATGAGTAAATGCGAATTATCTCTAAAAGTATTGCAGATAGCCAATTTTTCTCAAATAACTCATTCACCTACTTTTGGGAGAGCTTTCACTTGGTGAAGTTTCAGACCCATAGCTAATTACTCACCTACTAAAAATGAGTAAATGCGAATTATCTCTAAAAGTATTGCAGATAGCCAATTTTTCTCAAATAACTCATTCACCTACTTTTGGGAGAGTTTTCACTCTGTGAAGTTTCAGACCCATAGCTAATTACTCACCTACTCAAAATGAGTAAATGCGAATTATCTCTAAAAGTATTGCAGATAGCCAATTTTTCTCAAATAACTCATTCACCTACTTTTGGCAGAGCTTTCACTCTGTGAAGTTTCAGACCCATAGCTAATTACTCACCTACTCAAAATGAGTAAATGTGAATTATCTCTAAAAATATTGCAGATAGCCAATTTTTCTCAAATAACTCATTCACCTACTTTTGGGAGAGCTTTCACTTGGTGAAGTTTCAGACCCATAGCTAATTACTCACCTACTCAAAAGGAGTAAATGCGAATTATCTCTAAAAGTATTGCAGATAGCCAATTTTTGTCAAATTAATCATTCACCTACTTTTGGGAGAGCTTTCACTTGGTGAAGTTTCAGACCCATAGCTAATTACTCACCTACTCAAAATGAGTAAATGCGAATTATCTCTAAAAGTATTGCAGATAGCCAATTTTTCTCAAATAACTCATTCACCTACTTTTGGGAGAGCTTTCACTCTGTGAAGTTTCAGACCCATAGCTAATTACTCACCTACTCAAAATGAGTAAATGCGAATTATCTCTGAAAGTATTGCAGATAGCCAATTTTTCTCAAATAACTCATTCACCTACTTTTGGGAGAGCTTTCACTTGGTGAAGTTTCAGACCCATAGCTAATTACTCACCTACTCAAAATGAGTAAATGCGAATTATCTCTAAAAGTATTGCAGATAGCCAATTTTTCTCAAATTAATCATTCACCTACTTTTGGGAGAGCTTTCACTTGGTGAAGTTTCAGACCCATAGCTAATTACTTGTCTACTCAAAATGAGTAAATGCGAATTATCTCTAAAAGTATTGCAGATAGCCAATTTTTCTCAAATAACTCATTCACCTACTTTTGGGAGAGCTTTCACTTGGTGAAGTTTCAGACCCATAGCTAATTACTCACCTACTCAAAATGAGTAAATGCGAATTATCTCTAAAAGTATTGCAGATAGCCAATTTTTCTCAAATAACTCATTCACCTACTTTTGGGAGAGCTTTCACTCTGTGAAGTTTCAGACCCATAGCTATTTATTCACCTACTCAAAATGAGTAAATGCTAATTATCTGTAAAAGTATTGTGGATACCCAATTTTTATCAAATACTCATTCATCTACTTGTGGGAGAGCTTTCACATGGTGAAGTTTCAGACCCATAGCTAATTACTCACCTACTCAAAATGAGTAAATGCGAATTATCTCTAAAAGTATTGCAGATAGCCAATTTTTCTCAAATAACTCATTCACCTACTTTTGGGAGAGCTTTCACTCTGTGAAGTTTCAGACCCATAGCTAATTACTCACCTACTCAAAATGAGTAAATGCGAATTATCTCTAAAAGTATTGCAGATAGCCAATTTTTCTCAAATAACTCATTCACCTACTTTTGGCAGAGCTTTCACTCTGTGAAGTTTCAGACCCATAGCTAATTACTCACCTACTCAAAATGAGTAAATGTGAATTATCTCTAAAAGTATTGCAGATAGCCAATTTTTCTCAAATAACTCATTCACCTACTTTTGGGAGAGCTTTCACTTGGTGAAGTTTCAGACCCATAGATAATTATTCACCTACTCAAAATGAGTAAATGTGAATTATCTCTTAATAGTATTGCAGATAGCCAATTTTTCTCAAATAACTCATTCACCTACTTTTGGAAGAGCTTTCACACACGAAAATGAAAAATTGTGAATATCTCGGAAAAGCCATTTCTTCTGCTTTAATGCTCGGCGGGAGATACACACCACGGCAGTGGTCTTGACAAAAATTTTTGTCTCCCCAAAAATGGTGGCCATTTTGAATTTTCAAAGTTTTTGCAAAACACAAAAATGCTTATATCTCGAAAACCGTGCTATATGGAGCGAACTCAACAAAATTTTGGATCTGCTGGGTATCTCTGCAGAGTAGCCATGCCAATTTTCAAAATATTTTTGTCTCGCCAAATATAGCGGACATTTTAAATTTTTTTATTTTTTGCAAAACACAAAAATGCTTATATCTGGAAAACCGTGCTAGATAGAGCAGACTGTGCTGACTTTGGTTGCCACAACAGTATAAGGCTAGAAACGAAGCATTTTCTTAATACTTTAGCACTCACCTTTATATCCTTTTCGGGACGCTTTGTTTTTGCTATGCAAAAACATTATCTTTTTTTTTTGCGAGCGATCCTCTAGTTTCTCTTGGCTTCCACTTGGAAACCATTTCTTCAAGGTCGCCTGCACTTGACACTTCTTCAGTGCCATCTCAGGACACTTTGATTTTCCTTCTCAAAGGTGCTCTGGATTGTCCATTCTTTGATCCCTCTATGAAGGTTCATTTAAGATGGTACTTTCCTGGGAACTATGTCTTTGCATACGTCCCTTTAATTCTCTAGTTTTTACATCTACTTTCATGGATGTTTCACTTCAGGATTTGGCAGTTCTTTGTGCTCTTTTGACCACCTAAGGTCCATCTTTGATGTAGCAGTCCAATCTGTTCATCAGTTCTAGAGCTCATAGCTGTCCTGTTTGCTCAGACATTTGTTCCTATATTATCCTTTCATCAAAGATCATCTTTTCAGCCTCAAACAACACCGATGTCTTGTTCTCAAGACATTTGTTCCTCACTTGTCTTTTCTTTAAGGGACACTTCAGATAGTTTCAGGTAACACTGTTGTCTGTGCCTTTTTTTTATATCAAGAGAGCTTCCACTCTTGGGACATGTGTATCTATTTTGGCACCTTTTGCCATTATTTTTACAAGAACAAGTCTGTTCTTCCACCTTCTCATGTTCCAGGGGCATGAATCCTTGGCAGACCATCTCTGGAGGTCTTATCTCACCTTTCATATAAAGTGGACTCTCTATTCTTGGATCTTCAGATGGTAGTCTCAGACTTCTCATCTGATTTAGATCTCTTTTGCCATGTGATTCAATCACAAGCTGCTCTTGCATGTGCCTCCTGTGCTAGATCCTTAGGCTCTGGCAACAGATGCCCTGGAGTGCTTTGGTCCGGAGTACTTTTTTTACTCCTTCCCTCCTTCAGCTCTTTGTCCTCTATGGCCAGGAAGTTAATCAACTTTCAGAGCTGTACCATTCTTCTTGTAGCCTTCCTTGGCAAGTGCCAAGTTTTTGGCTTCAAGATCTCCTTTAAGAAAGCCATTGGCTCTTCCTCCTATTCTATAACAATCTCATCTAGAGTTTTGTTATTAATTATGTCCACCCCCCCTGGGGGGTGGATATATTATTTTTGCTTTTTCCGCCGTCCGATGTCCGGCGTCCGATGTCCGGCGTCACGCATGGTTTCCGCTCATTTAAAGGAAAACTATTAGAGCTATTGTCACCAAATTTGGTATGCAGGCTTATTGGGTCAGTAGCTTGCTTGGGATTGCTTTTGGCTGTTGTACCTCTTTTGCTTACTGAGTAATACTTAAGTACAGCTATTTTCAGTACCCATTGGTTTCCGTGCATTTAAGCCAAAAAATTAAAGATATTTTACTACAATTTTGAATACAAGATTGTTATGTCCATAGCTCGCTTGGTATTGCATTTGGGACTGATAGCTTTGTCAGTACATGAGTAATAGCCATTTAGGTACTTCATTGTGTATTTTCAGTACTACTTTTGAGTAATTTGCTAATATCTCAGAAACCGTAAGAGATAGAGCGATTTTGACAGAATTTTTGACCCACAGGGTAGTACAAAAGTATTCTATACAAAATTTTAAAAAAATTCAATTTTCGCCACTTTTGGCGGCCGTCTTAATTTTTTGCGAAAAATGAAAGAATCTTAATATCTCGGAAACCGTAAGAGATAGAGCGATTTCGACACAATTTTTGACTCAGAGGGTAGTAGAAGAGTATTCTGTACAAAATTGAAAATTTTCAATTTTCGCCACTTTTGGCGGCCATCTTGAATTTTTGCGAAAACGAAAAAATCTTAATATCTCAGAAACCGTAAGAGATAGAGCGATTTGGACAGAATTTTTGACTCACAGGGTATCTAAGGAATGTACTCTTTGCAATTTTCCAAAAATTTTCCCCTCCCCAAAAATGGCGGCCATTTTGAATTTTCGAATTTTTGCCAAAAATGGCAAAACACAAATTTGCTTCTATCTCCTTAACCGTGCGAGATAGAGCGATTTCGTCGAAATTTTCGAGCCACAGGGTATCTAAGGAATGTACTCTTTGCAATTTTCCAAAAATTTTCCCCTCCCCAAAAATGGCGGCCATTTTGAATTTTCGCCCAAAATGGCAAAACACAAATTTGCTTCTATCTCCTTAACCGTGCGAGATAGAGCGATTTCGTCAAAATTTTCGACCCACAGGGTATCTGAGCATTGTACTCTTGGTAATTTTTAAAAAATTTTCCCCTCCCCAAAAATGGCGGCCATTTTGAATTTTCGAATTTTTGCCAAAAATGGCAAAACACAAATTTGCTTCTATCTCCTTAACCGTGCGAGATAGAGCGATTTCAGCAAAATTTTCGACCCACAAGAATTCTACTCTTGCCAATTTAAAAAAATTTTCCCCTCCCCAAAAATGGCGGCCATTTTGAATTTTAGAATTTTTGCCAAAAATGGCAAAACACAAATTTCCTTCTATCTCCTTAACTGTGTGAGATAGAGCGATTTCGTCGAAATTTTCAACCCACAGGGTATCTAAGGAGTGTACTCTTTGCAATTTTCCAAAAATTTTCCCCTCCCCAAAAATGGCGGCCATTTTGAATTTTCGAATTTTTGCCAAAAATGGCAAAACACAAATTTGCTTCTATCTCCTTAACCGTGCGAGATAGAGTGATTTCGTCGAAATTTTCGACCCACAGGGTATCTAAGGAATGTAATCTTTGTAATTTTCCAAAAATTTTCCCCTCCCCAAAAATGGCGGCCATTTTGAATTTTCGAATTTTTACCAACAATGGCAAAACACAAATTTGCTTCTATCTCCTTAACCGTGCGAGATAGAGTGATTTCGTTGAAATTTTCTACTCAAGGGGTATCTAAGAAATGTACTCTTTGCAATTTTCCAAAAATTTTCCCCTCCCCACATATGGCGGCCATTTTGAATTTTCGAATTTTTGCCCAAAATGGAAAAACACAAACTGGCCTTAACCATGCAAAATAGAGTTATTTCGTTGAAATTTTCGACCCATAGGGTATCTAAGAAATGTACTCTTGGCAATTTTCAAAAAATTTTGCTTTTCCCTAAAATGGCGGCCATTTTGAATTTTCAAATATTTGCCAAAAATAGAAAAACAGGAATTTGCTTCTATCTTCTTAACCGTGCAAGATAGAGTGATTTCGTCAAAATTTTCAACCCAACCAATGCAAAAAGGCATGAAGCTGAAATAATTTACATCTACACTAATAAATATTTAAGCATCATTGATATATTTTACAAATGAAACAGGGTCTTGTAAGACTACTGTACAATTTGGGCAAGGTTCATGGGGTGGACATTACACATGCTAATGTGTGTTCTTCTATGCTATCCTGTTTCTATTCGCATCTACTATCAACAGGGCGTCCTATTTCTAGTTTTGGATTTCCTTTCTTCAAGCTTTCTGGCTGAAGTCTCCTTTAAGAAGAATTTTCACAGGAGGGGTCTTGGAGGATTTTTTTATCCTCCATAACTGTCTATGAAGCAATGTGGAACTGCTTCAAAAACTTGTGAGAAACATGGCCACTCTGCCATGCTTCAACTGTCCCATTTATTGCTCTTTGTTCCTTTTAAGGAATTATTTTTCAGACAATAGGGATACAGGTCAGCTCTCTCCAGGTACTACTTGGAGTTTCGTTCTTATAAGGAGCTTGGAAGTCTCTTTTAGAGCTTCTTTAAGTCCACAATAAGGGTAGTCGTCACCTACCTTTTGGTACTTAAACCTTGGTTCTGCAGGCTCTTACCAAGGCTCCTCTTGAACCCTGTTTACTTGCTGAGCCAAGCTTTTCACATATTAGACAGTCTTTCTTACTCCCTTTCTTTGGGAAGGAGAAGGAGTGATTCTGATTCCTTGATTTAAAGGTTTTCTCTCACTCTCTAGGGATGGCCTAAGTCATCCTTAAGTCAGATCTTACTTTCCTGGCTTAAGCCAGTTATCTTCAGAAGGCTCTTCCTGCTTTGACGTTTTGTCTTTGTTCAGGATGACTTAGAGGACCTCTCCTTTCCTACAGTCAGATTCCTAAGATACTATCTATCTAGCTATTCTGACTATCTAGGATTTCTTCTTGGTCTTTCTTCTGAAGTTCAAAGAGGGTGATATTGCTGCTCAGACAATATCTTTTTGGATAACATTTTATCCTTTATTCCCTCTAACTCTGTTCCACATTTGAAGGCCCATGATGTTTTTGCCCAGGTTTCATTCTGGTCTCTTCGGTGGTTTCCCACTGCTTCACATCATGGAGGATTCCTCTCGGAATTCTTGCACTTCACTTGTTTTCCTTCAGAGATGTTGTTCTTAAGAATCTCTATGGTTGCTTAAGTGTAGTGGACTTTTGTTTCCACTCAGCCCATTCTCTCTCTTCTACTTAAATTCCTCAATTTAAGTCATTCTGAGACTTTTTAGTCTCAGAAAAAGGGGGGGTGGCATTTCCCTTTTTGGGGATTCTGTTCTTCATCTCCATTTTCAGAACCGTGCTTCTTTGTGCCTCTTGGCATGTTCCTATTCTGAGCACAGTGGCATATTTATGCCCTCTCCTTTGAGCTGACCTAAGAGGGTGTAGACAGCAGTGCTGAAGTTCTTGCAGTGGTTAATTCTACTCATTGTATCCCTGGACGAAAGGCGGGGATACTTAGGATTCAGTACGGTCACGCCGCCGCCGCAGAGATTTCCTTTTGGACGCGATAACTTAAAAAATATTTTAATTAGAATTTTCAAATTTGGTATGTGGGTATATATGGGCAATGCCACGAACGCTATTGTTTTGTGACCTTGACCTTCAATCTCAAGGTCACTGGTGGCCTCTTAAAGGTCAGATTTTGGCCATTTTTTGGCCCAGTTCTCCTATACAGAAAGTCAGATCATCCTATGGCTGGTATATATAATACATATATATGTCCTCTGTAAGCATGCAGAAATTTGACCTTGAAGCTCTTCATTGAAGGTCATCCACTGACCGCCAAAGTACCTGACCGAGGGTCATTTTTGGCCTTTTTGGAGATATTTTCACACTTAATGCTGACTATATTGCATGGAAACTATTGAAAATGGCTTTGGAGGTTGAGTACATGATGGACTTCTACAATCCAGGCTTACTGGTTACAGATCTTCATTTAAGGTCATCCACTGACCGCCAAAGTACCTGACCAAGGGTCATTTTTGGCAAATTTGGAGATATTTTCACACTTAATGCTGACTACATTGCTGACTAAATTTTTGGAGTGATCTGGATCACTGTCTGGATCATCTGGATCCAGGCTGCCACATAATCTTGGGATGGACTTTAATATTTTTAGGATATGTTACAAATGGTAAAAGGAAGAAGTGGTAAAAGGAAGAAATGATTCAATTTTGCGAGTGATCTGGACCACTAACTGGATCTTCTGGATCCAAGAAATGTAATTTTTAAAGACAAATAGCTCAAAAAGTCATGGAAATGTCTTAAATGGGACAAAGAACAAGTGATTAGTTTTTGGGAGTAATCTGGATCACTGTCTGGATCATGTGGATCCAGGCTGCCAGATGTGTTTGTGTACAAGATAACTAAAAAACTTATGGACGGATTTTGATGAAATTTTTAGAATATGTCTGAAAAGGTAAAAGGATTAAATGATTGAATTTTGGAAGTGATCCGGATCACTATATGGATCTTCTGGATCCATCAAATGTAATTTTTAAAGACAGATATAAGTGAAAGAACAAGTGATTAGCTTTTGGGAATGATCTGGTACTATGGAGAATCCTGACCTGGTGCTCCAGGAAACAGGTTCAAGACCGACATATTCACGCCTTAACTATGTCCCGTCCGGGGATACACTGCGGCGAGCCGCAGTCTCTAGTTTAACTCAATTGAGTTTTTTCTTCAGCACAGAGGTTTTGGGTTCAATTGCACCAGGAACTATCCTCTTTATGCAATTTAACCTTAGGGTGGTTTTCCTCAGTCTGTCTTTTTCCCACCATCCTTCCATGTGGGCATTCAACCCAAGTGTTTTCATATGGTATAGTATATTACATTTTTATGAAATAAAATTTCATATTTTTAAATGTAAAATACATTTTTATGAAGAAAAATGTATATACTAACCATATGAAAACAGCAAATCACCCTCCCGCCTGCCCCGCTTTTTCCAGCATTTATGTTTATTCACAAAAAGAATGAACTATTTCTGTATTACTGCGCATGGCAGAGTGAATTAGGTCACCAGGGGTCAAAGGGTAGCAAGTATATAGGTTTAAAGAGGGTCTCCCCTCATATTTCTTCATAAAAATGTATTTTACATTTAAAAATATGAAAGTTTAGGTAATAGTTACATAGTTTGCTGAAGTTTGTATGTGGTTTATATCTCCTGAAAGCCCAGGATTATGAAATGCATCTTGTGTCTTTGTGCACGAGTGCATGCATCAGGGGGTGCATCCGTTAGTATGTCACACAGATTTCTCTAAAGCTACTACATTTACACATTTTTCATAAATTACTTGTCCCAATGGATTTTTATGCTCTTCAAATTTATTTATGCTTTTTGGACTTTGGCCTAAAGCTGCGTGAGTAATAGCACATTTAGCTAATTTGAGTAAATGGCTTCTAACTCTAAAACTATTGCATTTAGAGTACTTTGTTAGAATATGTTGTTCAGCTACTTTCTCCTTACCTACAAGATCATGTGCACTTTGGAGATCATCTGTACTATACAAGTGAGTAACAGCAATTTCCTTAATTTTTACCAAATTATTGAAAGAGTAAATGTCTAATATCTTCAAAAGTACTGCACTAAGCCTATTCCTACTTTTGGGTCAGCTATAACATAGAAAAATTGCACCTGACCTCATTGCACAGCTGAGCAATAGCTACCTTTAGGTTTTATCTGTTGAGTAACTTGTAACTTGAGACCCAGGATATTGTGCCTCTGAGAAAGTTTGAAAATGTCTTTTGTTTTGAATGGCTGAATTCTCTTTATGTTAGATAACTTAGATTATACATTGTCCCCTGAAGTAATACACCGTGTTAAATTAATGCAATTCTGGCTGGTTCTAGAGCATCAAATTTGAAAACAACCTGTTGGAAATCATGCCCTGCAAATGTTTTGCAAGTGTTAAATTTGAACTTTGACCCCTTCTTCAAGGTTCAGTTGCGTCATTATATTGAAAAGGCCTTTTATCTTCATTATTATTGCTCCTTGGGCTTTGAACCCTTTTTTGTGGTTAGACTACCCCTGTTTCTACTCAATACCCAGTTGGAGCTGAATTTGTTTGATCTTATACTGGGAATGGAGATGTTTATGTGTGTAGAGAGCCGAGAGTGTGAAAATATGGGTGAAGTAAATATAAGTAAGGGAAATGTTTATAATTCTGTCATTGTTTTCAATGCATGCATCCAGTAGTTACTTCAGAACAGGACTTGTACCACAATGAGAGATTTTCTCTTTACCATTCTCTTGAAGATGTTTTATACCTTGGCTCCTGAAATTTACAAAACACGGAGGTTTACAATGTGAAACCATCCTATTGAAAGTCATGAGTTGGATATCTTTTAACGTAATAAGATATGACTCTGGTCCTGTCATTCAAGGGTGCTTATGTCATGCCCTTTTGGTTTTGAGGGTTTAGTATGAATGCTCTGTCATAGGATATCATAGGTGGCAACCTCTACCTCAGATGCTTGCTGTGTAGGGGATATCTTTCCAGGGGATTTGAATATCCACTTTCATCAGTGTGCTAGATCTAGTTTGGTATTAAAATACAGTTCTGATTAAATACCATGATAAGTATAACTGTTTTGTCAGTGCAGCCTATTTCAAAATCAAAATTTTGAGTTTGCTGTATCAATTTCTTTTGGTGTTAAACTGTACACTTAAGCTCTGGGCTTATATAAAAGCATATAGCAAGTATGTCATATTTTTGTTGAGTCGATTTTAAATCCACATATTTCACTACAAAATTTTTTTGCATCCATCAGAATATAGAATTTTACTGAAGCCTCATAAAAATATGAACCTTCCACTGAAGGATGACAGTAATACAAATATATCTGACTCTTTTGTATTTGTAATATATTAATGATGTTGTATGACTTGTCGGTTACTATTTTACAATAATGATTGGAGTTTTGTTTCAGTTTCACTCCCTGGCATCCGTTCTCTTCAAAAGCAGCAGTGATGATAGTGAAATGCTTGATGGTAAGTGTCATCTTTATCATGATTACATTCAGTTACTTGTTAGCATTATTACCACATTTGAAATAAAATGGGGCACTTTAGTTGTTTTGATATATTAGTTAGCTTTATTAATTTTTGCAGATCTCTCAGAATTCATATGAGCTTCAATAACTGTGATAAATATAGCATAAAGTCAAGTTAATTTTACTCATATGATGATTTTAAATATGTAATCAATTATTTCATTTCAGTTTAGTATTTAATAAACAAGAAAACATATATTTTATCATCCACCACGAACATATAACCTGTATTGGGGATATACAGAGTGGGATATATTTGTTTCTATACAACGGCGCCTCTGTACCATGGATAATTGGCGTCAATGGGCACCAATGTTTCAATAATATCTCGAAAACAATCTAATGTACACTTATGTGTTATATATCATTAGAGAAAGGTCTTCATACAACGCTTCTGCTCATTGTTGTTGCATAAAAATCCACCCAGAAATGGATGAGAAATCACAAGTTAATGATTGAGGTTTTTTTATTCACTCATGCCCTTGTGTATGTGCAGTCTTTTTGACATTCTCTCTTTATATATGGATTTATTTTCACTCACAAATCGTACCAAATTGTGGATACTAAAAGTATCTTCACAGTTTCTTCACAGTATAGTTAATAGTGACAATTCAATTGTTAGACTTTGTGGAAAAATTCTGTTGATGGGTAGCAAATCTAATGTTGGTGAAAATATAAAAACCATATCAAATGAGTTCAATTGTTTAAGTGAAGAAGTGTGTATGCCACCAGGTCGATTTAACATAAAGATAATGAACACTTTGGAAGCCATGTATAGTGAGGAGGATGTTGTAGTTGTTGATAATATTTTAGATCCTTATATATTAAAGACAAAAACTGTACTTAATTTAGTAAAGAAGAAATTGATAGTATGCTTACCTTCTTATGTATTAGTTAGAAAAAATGTAAATATAAAATAGAAATTTTTATGTTTTTAAATTTGATGTCATTTATTTGTTTATCTGTTTGTATGCGTGTATTTGTATCTGTATGTATATGTAAATATATATATGTAATTCTTGTGCCAAGAGCACGATTGTTATAAATAAATAAATAAATAAAACATCCTTCATTAGACATATACTGAAAAAATGTATCATTCATGAAGATTAACAATATAATGCTCGTGCTACGCACTCATATAATATTGTCATCTTCATTTGTGATATATCTTTCTGTATATGTTATTTGGGAAGTTATCCTATTTACTTGACACTTAATTAGCCATAGTAGCTGAACTTTTTATTGTTGTTTTTTTATTATTTCATTCATATTTTAATCTCAGAAAACACAGAACAATAAAAATTATTTCACATTGGACACCAATAATTCTGTCTTTTTTATGTCTTGTTTTTTCCCTGCAGAAACTGGATCATGTAGTGACCACTTCTCTAGAAGAACCCTTCTTTTTGACACACTGGTGTCCTACTTTCCGGATCACATGACCCAGCCAAAGCAAGACCTTGTAGATTTAGTGCAGATACAGTGAAGGCTGATGAGGTTTCAACACAAGAACAAAATGTGATGTCTGTGTCATGGTCACAAGTATTCTTTGTAATTGTGGAAATCGATCAAACCTCAATATAAGCTGATAAACCAGAATATTTGGTTTTACATGCAATAAGTGATTTGATATGTCCCAGTTCTTTGTATAAAAACCAACCTTGTGCCATCTGCACTGAGTTATGCACCTCCAGCATGGTTTGCTTAAAAGGTTTCTGTAGAATGTAATAAATGACAGTTTAGTATCCAAAGAAACTGAATGTAATGTATATATCACAATGGTACGAATTAAGGTTATAAACTCTATTTCAGTACACAATTAAACTTTGTTGGAACAACGAGTGAAATATTATTTTGAAATGGCATGTTGTAATTCTGTCCAAGGAGCACTGTCATTTAAAAAACTTAACAAACTAAATAAATATACTCAAACACAAAGTATCAGAGCTTCAGCTTTTTGTTTTTAGTGGAGTGTCATTTATTGATAAGCTTGACAAAGCAAGAGCTGATGATTTCATTGGTTGAAGGGTATAATGTTAGGATTTGGCAAGGCTTCACATCTCAACTGTTGATGGCAAGGCTTCACATCTCAACTGTTGATGGCAAGGCTTCACATCTCAACTGTTGATGGCAAGGCTTCACATCTCAACTGTTGATGGCAAGGCTTCACATCTCAACTGTTGATGGCAAGGCTTCACATCTCAACTGTTGATGGCAAGGCTTCACATCTCAACTGTTGATGGCAAGGCTTCACATCTTAACTGTTGATGGCAAGGCTTCACATCTTAACTGTTGATGATAATGAAAATAGTAAAGGAACCAAGTGTGGTCATATGATCTGTTTGCTAGAGAGTGGGCAACTGTAAGTCATTGGTTTAATTAAGGTTGTTGTTAAACTTAAGTATGATTCTGCTGGTTGGCTAATGGGTTGGATGGTTGTAGAAAAAAAGTGGCTATTGTAAGGAAATTATGTCAAACTTTACCTATGTCAAACTTGTGCTGCTGAATACTGTGCATAGATGACTCTATTTAAAGTAGGGATGTGACTCTGGATGAAAAGGAGGCTGGGCATTCGTATTGCCATAACTCTCTTGGATTGGGGTAAATAACTTTAAGTACCTGTAAAGCATTTATGACAGTGTGAACAAATCAATAGAAGTTAAAGTGTCAAATATCAGAAAGTGAGGACATTTATACAGGAAAAAATATTTTTTTGCTTGACAAATCTGAGTGATAATAAGGTTTTTATTCACGAGTTTGTGCTTGGTTAGTCACCATATTCGGCTCGTGAGTTACTAGGTACCTTTTGACAGGCCTAGTTTAATCTAGTTTAACTACAGAAGTAACAGAACAATGTCTTCTTTCTAAGTTGAAATGGTATGCCTTCAACATATTTCTAATTATTTACTTTTGTCTGATTCGTACAAGTAAATATAAGGTTTTACTGTATACTGCTGCAGGCAGAAAAAACATTTTTTAAGGGTAGAACAAATTTGAAGGTTTATGAAATAACTGATGCATATTATGGCATTCAGTCAGCATATAGTTGCCAACAGCCTGGTTACCAGTAATATCTGAATATTCTGCAGGTTGGTATTGTTTATGAAAAACTGCTTTCAAACCTGTTGAATATAGAAACACGGAAGACTTGTTTTCTTCAGTTTGTATGTCTCCCAATACTGTTATGCATTTATTGATGAGCAACACCCTTTATTTTTAATAAAATGATTCTTCACTGGTTTTCATGTTTCCTTTTGTTACTAATGCCTGTGGCAACAGACACAAACCTTGTGGGTACAGATCAAAGCCCTGCACAGAATTTCATCAAACTTTTAGGATATTTTTATCTCCTAGAAATTAATCTGATTATTTTTTGGGGCCATATCTGGTAGTATCTATCTACATGCTTCTGAAACTATAACATGTTATATGTCGGTTGATTGTAAATTTGTTTGCAGCATAACTCCAAAAGTACTGCATGGATGATAATGAAATTTTTGGGGAGCATCAGAAATGTTACAAGGAAGAACTGGTTCATGTTTGTTCATGATCAGGGCAATATCCTTGATTCGGGAGCAATTTTTTTTTAGTTATATTACCATAGAAATCAAATGAGATCATTTATTTAATGCCCTGTAAGCAGATCAGTGGTCTATGTAATGAGCAATATACTTTGGAAAATTTTGCCAAGTTTGCACACAGCTTGCCTCTGACTGCTCTTGTTGGTCTGTTGATTTGTTTGTTTGTAAATGTGCTTCAAAATAAAGTGTCACTATGTTTTTAGTAAAAATACAACCACATGGGTTACTGGTTTGGATTGTACCATATTTTTATCTCTTACTGGCCCAACATGCAATTACGCCAAGTACATTGTGGGTTCATAAATATTTGGAATGTGAGTGCACTTACTCCCATGAAGATGTCCACTTTATGGTAACCTAAAGCTCTCAAAGATAATTGCTGCGACATTAAGGTTACTGCTCTTGTGGCTAATATCCCCGTACTACATGATGGATTTCATTTATAGTTGGTATGTGAGTGTGCTTCAGCTGCAGGAAGATATATGGTGATCTCAAGTGCTACAATCACTTTATTATACTTATTTTCAGGTTACCGCCCTAATAAATAATAATCAAAAACTGGATGATAGATTTTCTTTAAATTTGCAGGATTTAGACCATGGGAATTACCAGCAGGAGATAACTCCAGTCTCCTGAGGCAGTGTTCTTATTTTATTAATGGTATATATTCGGGTAAATGTGAGCTTTTTGTTCATTGGTCATATAAAGGTAATTGTGCATGTGTTGGATCATTTTAAGGTCCACTTTTGTTCAGTAATCTTTAATATTTCAGCAGAAAAGTTCATTGGACTTCTAAACATACTAAAATTCTTGTTTCTACCTTTTTCAGGTTTGTGGTTTCTGTAAATTATACATATTTTTTTTCTTATTCAAATTCTGATACAATGGTATCTGAGTTCATTATATTTCTAACACGACAGAACATATCAATACACGCACTTAAAACATGGTGGTCATACCAGTGACATTTCTTTTGACTTCTTGCAAGGTTCTTCCTAGCCTTGCTTAAGGCTCAAATGTGCATGATATATTTTCAAACATGCACACAGATATTTGGTAGTCATAAAGTCACTCATACATGTCAAGAGAAAGAACTGTGTCTTTCTCTTAGCTGTATAGTCAGTGTGTGTACGAGTACATTATAGAAACTGAAACTCCATTATCTGAACTGAAAACTTTCCCTAACTGCAAAGAAATTTGAACCTTCAGCAAGGCTAGGTTCTTCCTTAGTGCACTATGATTCTTTGAGACCATTTCCCTCTCCCAGAGAGAGTCTAAAATCCAGACTTTTATAAAATGCACTCATTTAATGCCTCAGTCCAAAATAAAGAGTCGTAAGCAAGTCTAACAATTACCATATAGTACAAGTAAAGAAATATGGCAATCGCTAGACTTTCTCCCAAGTCTTTACTTTGGATTTTTAGGCAATGAATGAGTGCATTTTATAACAGCTTCCAGAGGGAAAAGAGGGAAATGCTCTCAGAGAATCATAGTGCACTAAGGAAGGACCTTGCACCAGGTCTAGATCATCACAGACTTTAAAAAAAGACAACCCTCTTTTTGCTTGTGTCCCAGAAGTTTTGTTCATTTCAAACCAACACAGGTTTTATTCAAAGCTTTTGGCTTTAACAAAGAGCATGTTTTAGAAGCAATTTTTCCTGCATAAAAATTCAACTTTATAAAGTGACAACTTTTCATGTGCCTAGTCTTTTTACAATTTCTTTGGTTACCTAGAACAATATAAATTACTATAGGATACAAAACAAAGGAGAGAAATAAAACACACATCCCAAAATTGATAAAATAAATAGATTTTTGAGGATTGTTTCATTTAATTGTGCAATATTGATCTCTTTATTAATTTTATTTAGTTATTTAATTATTTATTTTTGCATTCATTTAATTCAAAGTTACAAGGATGCATGTGTTGTCATAGGATCTTGAGGTTGTAATGGTCCAGTTAAAAACTGGTTGCTGGTTTAATGTTATTTGAGTCACATGCGAGTTCTACATATGGCATGTGTTGATATCTCACTTGCTTCCCACCTTTCAGATACTGTTTAATTTCCACTGTACTAAATGAAATGGGAAAGTTCATAGTTGTCTGCTAGAGCCTGATGGTTTTTAGTGTAGAATCTTCTTTTAACTAGTATGCACTGAATGCCTCCATCCTCAAACCACTGGTGGAAGTATGACCTATATCTTGAAATGATGTTAAACCCAATTCAGTAAACCAATCATGCAATGACTGGTACACGTTGGCTATCAATAAAAGAGATCGGTGTATGATCTTATTTTATTTGCTACCCATATATATTATGAAAAGTAACTGTATTTTTAGGAATCATATCTAGGTGTATGTACTTCATACAAGTAGATTGTTCGGACATGGAATAATGTACAAAGTTATTGTAGTTTCTACATAAATTTTTATTTGGGAAAATTAACATACCACAGTTAAATGAGAACTAGTCTAGTATGTTAATTCCACCCACAAATGGCATTCACTTGTTCAACAATTTCAATAGTATTAAATTTCAAGTATTTACAATACTATGTACAAACTGTCTTTCATTGATTACTTTTCCAATGCATACAAGATCTTTCTGAAGTGACTGAAGTGTTCAAATTACATAAAATAAAGTCAGTTTGGGTAGTGTAATATATTCACACTTCTGTACCCATAATCTACTGTGTGTCATTCAGTATTAGTATTGATTTTGCCCGTCAGTGCTTCGGTCATATAAAGATAATTGTTCATGGGTTGGATTATTTTAAGGTCCACTTGTGTTCAATTATCTTGGTTATGTTTGAAGGCAAGTCTGTTAGTCTTGCTAAATAAACTGAAATAATAATGAGTCTGGTTTGTGAATCTGTAGTCTTTAGATACACAAGAAGGCCACCAAATTTGATTATTGGGTAAATATAAATTTTCAGCTTTTTTACTTATAATAATATATGTCATTAAGCTGTAATAGTTTGTGAAGGTTAGACGATTTTAAAAAAGTAAACTTGACAAAAACTTTCAACTACAAGTATTCTGGGGATGTGGGGTGGTAACCTGACAATTTCCCAAAATCCAAAGTTATTTATATTATTTGCAAATACTGCTTTTGTTTAAACTGGTGATGTTTAGGAGTTTAACATGTTTGACTCCATTGGCGATTAGCAGATTAATTGCCCTCATAAATACCCATGTTTCAATGGCCAATTTTTGCTGACTGGCTGCATGACCCACCATCAGACAAGGCAGTGGAGAAATGTGCTTAAAATTCTGGGAGGTGTTTGTTGACAAACATGGCCACTAACGAAATAACCATAGACTGTATCAGTGCAGGCTAAAAATCTGTTCGTGTTTAATAAACACGAGCTTCAACAGTGTGGATGAAAAATATATCAGTTTTACCATTGTGAAATAAAAATAAAATGAATGTAAGACTGTTATAGTATTATAAATAAAATTCCACACCAGTTGGCTAGCAGCACCAATCTTCCTCAAGACATGTATACTGTATACCTGTAGTTTTTGTGTGCACTAAATTGTAATGACCGATTTTTGTCAGGGATTTTTATATTAAGACACTCATTATGTAACAGTTTTTGCAGTATTAGATTAGGAAGTTTGGCTTTGTCAAAAAATGAAGGGTAATTTTTATACTCGGTACAACATTTTAAGCTAGGCGAGTATTTGGCTATAGGTTTCAGACTTCTAATCTAAACTAATCTAATGTTGACTTTTATAGAACTTAATCTCCATCAATGACAGACTCTAAGGCGTGTTTGAACATAAAACAAGGCAATTAACGTTAATCCAATGACAAAGCCAGGTCATACTAAGGAGATACAGGGGTGACATGGGAGGCTATGGCGGATAGACTTTTGCAAACAGGTAAGTTTTGAGCATTTTCCTGAAGGAGGCAACTGCATGATGATGTGCTGCACACATCAGTAGGGAGTTCATTCAAGATCTTAAGAGCATCAAAGGCAAAACTATGGCCAAAAAAGTTTGACTGCTGATGAGTGGAATGGAGGAACTGTAGGGTATTGACGATCAGACTGACTACGCCTGGTACTATAGGAACAACTGCTGAGAGACAAGAATGGTTCAAGATAGGAAGAAAACCCACTATGTAAAATTTATAAATCAGTGTTGCAGACTTCTGGTTCTTGCTACAGGATATAAACATTTGTTGAAATTTCAGTTCCCACAGAATGAACTTCATATCAATATAGTGTACGTTATATTCAAACTACTGTAACCACAATCTATCATTGACATTATAAATTTACAAACATGAGTGTCCTTTATATTTTCATGGGATATATTTCATGGATAAGATATATTCAAACCAATGTAACCATAATGCCTTATTGCTTATGTGAAATAAGTACTAATTGTCCTGTTATAAACATTGTGTAAAGTACCGACATTGAGTTGGACTATTCTGTGTCCTCTCATGTCTATCTTGTCCAAGGATACAATCTCTTTTTTTGCAAGCAAGTCTCATTGACTTGTGTATGTAAATAAAAATATGTAGATGCAATAAGCAGCAGTTTTTTTTTGTGACAAAAAATGTCAGAATTCTCTGATTTTGCATTGTGCAGTTCTTCTATTTTTATGTCCGCACACTAACAAGTCGTTATGACATCATTTCGCTGTGTCTGGATGGACAACCTAATTCTTTTCCAAAGGAAAAGGCTCAGAGACATGCTGTTCGTTTACTTTATGATACCTTATCTATCAACGATAAAGAATTGTTTGTAGCATGCAGATCTGTTTGTTAGCGAGCCCTTAGAATCGAGGTACCCGGCCTCACCCAAAGTGTGAAAATTTTAAATCTTTAACACAATTTCCTCAAAATAATTTTTATGCATTTAAATTCATGAAATCGTGCACTGAATAACCTATAACATTGACCAATACTTTTGTCAAGACTATTCCATAATCTGACACCTAAAATGGAGGGACAGTTTGCCTTGATACAAGTTCTGGCATAATTTACATTAAATTTATTGAATTGTCTGGTTGTATAGACATCTGCCACATTTCTAGTAAATAAACTCTGCAATTTATATGGTAAAGAGCCATTATTTGTTTATACATGAAGGTACCAAGTTTGAATTCTAATAAATCAACAAACTTCAGGATTTTAAGTTCTTTGAACACAAGATATGTAGAACTATAATAAGGTAACCCACATATTGTTCTAACAGCACTTTTTTTAATTTTTGTGATAGGTGATAAAACTGACTTACTGCAGTAACCCCAGATTTCCGAGCAATAGAATAAATGTGGTTGAATTAGTACATGGTATAAGATCTGTGCTACTATCTGGAGAGGACCTCAAACCTCAGGCAAAACAAAGAACTGATCTTTGTCCACTTCAAGAAAAGTTTTGACAAAGATATATCTCCTGCCACTCCCTATGGATCAAGCAGATTGTGATCCTATGCTATGATCCACCTTCACAAGATTTACTTGAAGGATGTGGCCTAGGCTGACTCAGAGTTCTCATCTGGGCTGCCCAGCAGATCCACCACTAGCCCATATACAAATAAGCAGCCTGCCACCTTGCTAGCAGGGTCTTCAAGGGGGCAGTGACCTGCCCAAGGACTACCAGCTAGACTCTGCTTCCTTCCGAAGAGGGCTCTCTAGGGAATGAACTCGTATGTCTCTTCCCCCACCTCAGAAGAGGTCTGTTTAAAAAAAAGGGAGGGGGAGCAAGGTCGGTTGGTTCCAGTAACCTGTAGCCCAAGCGGTAGTTATTCTAGCTAACTGTCCATTAGGTAAGATGAATTAATGCAATGAAATTGCAAATTTAATTAAATTGTTATAAGTTAATACCTTACCTAATGGACAAGAGAGGCCCTCTCAACTGACCCGCTATCAGCTTACTAAGGGTTTATTTAAGTTTAGGCAACAATAAAGATGTTATGATGTCACGTCTCGACAGGAAGGGCGTAGGTAAGGCCACCTAGTGAATGCATCACACGACCAGTCCTGCCAGTGAAACCACAGGACGTCTTTTTCTGGCGTTTGGCAGGACTGGTCGGTGCTGTTGTAGTTAATTGTCCATTAGGTAAGGTATTAATTTATAAAAATTAAATTTACACCGTACTTATTAAATTTGCAGTTTTGTGAACTGTAACATATTAAGTTTCAAATACAAGCTCAATACATAAGTAATGATATATGAATAATGGCTACTTTTAGTATGTCATAGTTGAGTAAATTGTATATATCTTGAAAAATACTAAATTTTTAGCATTTTCATGAAATAGATTGTCCAGATATTTTTTCTTTGGTAAGAGTTGGTCATTCTTTGGAATGACTATTTCAACAGCAAAGTCAGTAATAGCCACTTTCTCATTTTTCAGCAGTTAGTATAATGTATAATGGCTGATATCTTCAAAAGTATTGCAGCTATACAATTTCTTTCAGCAGTCTTGTTCATCTATTTTTTGTCAACTGTAACATAGTTAAGTTTCAAAGTTGCTGCTCAATGTATGAGTAAAAGCGACTTTCTCACTTTTAAGCAACTACCATAAATGAGTAAATGGCTTCTATTTTCAAAAATCTTGCAGGTACTGTCAAAAAAATCTGTCAAAAAATCTGTCAAAGGTGTTAATTGATCGCTTACTTTTTTGTGAACTATACCACAGTTATAGTTTCAGACTGGTTGCTCAATGCATAATCTTCTAAATACCATTTGCTGGCCATAACTTTTTGTGTCCTTTTCTACTTTCACTTGTACTCTGAAGCTCAAAACACAAGGTTAGCTAACACAGAGCCCTTTTATTGTGCTACAATAGCTTACCATATGGAACTGAATGCTTTCTCGGGAGGCTGCAGGCATCCGGCCAACGTCCAAGAAAAATAGATGTTTAGTATTGACCGGATCCCCGTGCTGAGAGTGTACCATAACAGTGTAATCTCGCATCTAACCCTTCTTCTCTCGTTGGCTGCGTGATTAGCAAGCTTACATTTTCACTGGTTTCTCAGAATATACGTGTTGTTGGATGTTCTTATTCAGACATTTATTTATTTTTATTTCATAGATCATTCTGACAAAAGTATTCTTTGAATATTTATTGTTTGTGAGTTTTCCACGTTTCGACTCGGATTTTATTGAAGTAAAAATGTCTTCAAACCAAACGAGTGCAGAGCCCAGATCATCTAAATGCCGTCACTTCTGTTTCCTGTTTGATACCCACAATTATTGCCCCACATGCAGGGAATCTGGCATGGGAGATGATCCCTGTGTTACAAACCAATCTCAATGCACTATCTGTGCAAATTTCTCTGAAGAACAGCAAATTAAGATTAAGCACACACGTTGGTATTTCAGGAAACAAAAGGCATCGGATTCTTGTAATACTAGTAAGGATGATGATCTGGACTTATTAGGGGATGATGTGGAGGCATTTTCTGGCTCTCAAGCAGACCTTGAGGGTGCTGCTGATAATTTATTTTCTTCACTTCCACATCCCCAACCCCTACGTTTTGAATCTTTGTCTTCGAAGACTCCTCAAACTTTTCCACCAACCCCAGGTACTGCTTTGCAGAATAAAATAGAGAGTAGACTAGAAAAATCCCTGGGTAATCAATTTAACATCCAATAACAAATGGGGGTTTTCCAAGCGTCCATGCTGGAGGCTATGAAGTCTCTCTGAGATGAAATGCAGTCAAAAAAGCCTCCGAGGCGGAGGTAGATAAGACCTCTGCCTCTTTATCAAAAGCTGGACCAAGTAAACAACCAGACCCGACCACGACTCGGACTTCACATCCGACTCGGGTATCTGACCACTCAGATGCTCAACCAATGGACACGGACGTATATGGTCCTCCACTTCCTCCAAAGTTCACTCAAAGTGTCCAGTCCAACCTTGCTTCCAAACGCTCGGATCTTGAATCCGACCACCACTCGGATCCTCATTCCGAGGACCACTCGGAACAACCTAAAAGGGTGTGTTCAAAAGCAAAGAAGCACTCGGACAAGAAAAACACAAGGTTCGGGCCAAGTACTATTCTCAGTCGTCTTCTTCAGAGGAAGTCCTCTGTCCCTATCAAAAAGTCTACCAAACCTCAACAAAAGGCTCCTTCTGAGCCTGAACATCAACAGGATAGCACAGACCCAGTTCTCTACAGGGACATAAATATGTATGACCTCCCTGCACAATATGCTGAAGAAGTGGAAAGTTTTAGGCAGATTCTTGAGCTCCCTGATCCTAGGGAGACTTTGCCTAGGTCCTCTACCACTGTGCTAGGCCTGGACGACGAGAAAGGCCAACAGGAGCTTAGGCCAAGAGGCCCCTCAGCTATGCTCCCCTTGAATTCCATTCTCAAAGATACTTTTGAGAAATTTGAACAGGATTTCTTGGCCGCTAATTTACCTATAGGCAAGGTTCCCCTACAAGTTTTTAAGGAACTTGAACACCAAGCTAGGCAGAATCTATCTACCATTAATTGCACAGCTACTTTCGCTGAGACTGCCTCTTCTTGTAACACTGTTATGGAAAAGTGTCAGCACAGTATTAATGCTACCTTTAAGAGGGTTAAAAGCCAGATGCAGAAGGGTGCCGATCGTGAAAGAGCTGTCAGGTGTGGCTATTAAAATGCCTGTGACTATTTTGAGATTATGAATAAGAGAATCCTTATTCAGCAGAGAGCCTTAGCTGGCCTCAGCAAATCTGTAGCCCATATACTCCAGAGGGAGCTGTATACCATGGGCAAAACTGGCCTGCTAAGACGCGAGGCTGAGATGACCCTCCTTCAACCACATCTATGGGACTCTAGACGTCAAGAACTGAGGAACCCGCCTTTTTGGCCTTCTCCTCTGTTCAGGTCACAGTTAGTCAAGGATGGAGAAGACTTCCTCCTTAAAAAGGCACCCCTAAAGACTCTCAGTGTTTTGGACCCTATCAAAACAAGTCCTTTCGTAGTCCCCACCACAATAAGAAAAGAGGCTCTTACAGGAAACACCCCTATGGGGGGGCAATTCTTCCAGTCAACAGAATGGTCACTGCATCCGCAGGTGTTCAAACAGATCTGTCACAAGTGGTTCACTCCTCATGTAGATCTATTTGCCACTCGTCTGTACCACAAAGTTCCACTGTAGGTAACTCCAGTCCCAGACCAAAATGCTGGGGACATAGATGCTCTGAACATAAACTGGTCGGGTCTCACTGCTTATGCTTACCCTCCCACGGCTCTCCTTCACAGTGTGATCCAAAAAATCAGGCAATCCAGTTGTCTGATCATTGTAATAGCCCCAGGCTGGCCAGGGATGCCCTGGTTTTGGGACCTAGTGCAGCTCTCAACAAAGATTCTACTTCAACTACCAGTGTCAACAACTCTTCTCAAACAGTCCCACAACTATGTGTTTTTCACAGCAATCCACAACATCTCAACCTCCACGCCTGGTGTCTAGGAGTGGACAGCTCCAAGAACAAGGCTTCTCTGTGGAGGTGGCAGAGAGAATTGCTGCCCCTCAGAGGTCATTAACAAGGACCATCTACAAGTCACAGTGGGCCCTATTTGAGAAATGGTGCAGAGAAAATTTGGTGGATTTATCCACTCCCTCTGTAAAGCAAGTCTCAGACTTCTTTATGTACCAGTACCAAGACCTAAACAGGCCATTGATGGTTATAGGACGGCCATTGTTGACACCTTGGGCCCAACGGGGCTCCATATCTCCCAAAGTTCAGACCTTAACAGGTTACTCTCCAGTTTTCACAGGGATCGTCCCAAAAGTTCCAGAAATCTTCCTAAGTGGAACCTTTCTGTTGTACTCAATGAGCTCACAAAAGCACCCTTTGAGCCTATGAAAGACACAGACCTCAAACATCTTACCCTCAAAACTGCTTTCTTGCTAGCTTTGGCCTCTGGCAAGCGCCGCAGTGAAATTCATGCCTGGGTTGCAAACAAAGTATCGAATCTAGGCCAATGGGAAAAGGTTGCTTTGTTCCCCTCTTCAGATTTCATAGCCAAAAACCAACTAGCAATTAGAAGGTTCTCAAAGTGTGTCTCTGGTGACTATTCCTGCTCTAACTACCATTGTAGATAGACAATCAGACTGCTCATTCTCGGAAAGAAAAGAAGAGGGGGTGGGGATGGGGGCACATCCGCTGCAGCCAAGTCTTCAGGAGTCTATCCCAGGGTCTAGGTATTACCTCCTCAGGATGTTATGGTAAGGTCTATTATCTATTATTTAACTGTATAATGTATTAAGTCTTTTAGTGTACCATCATCTCATATTAAGGGTGGCAAGTTTATGAGATTCAAGCTTAGGGCTGGTATTCATTACAGTGATGCCCTTGGGGGCTATACTCGCATAAGTGAGCACGGCTGCACTTAACTCTTCAATCAAAATATCCTGACATTATCCATACTGTTATTTATTAATCTTCTTGATTTTGGCTTCTTACAGGTCCGATTTTCAGAATTGGGGCTCTGTAAGTGGGACTTAGACTGGTTTTTTCAAATATTCATTTATTTATTACTTCAATCCAAGAAAAATTCACTATTATTCCAGTCTCAGCTGTAATCCCTCCACTGGACGATTGGATTCAGCATTCAGTTCCACATGGTAAGCTATTGTAGCGCAATAAAATTTTGATTACTTAAATGTAGCTTTTATAAGCTATAAACTTACCATGTGGAACTGAAGAGAGTCCCACCCTGCCTCCCCGCTGTATTCCAGCTGAGGGGGTATGGGCTAAATTTACAACGAGAGAAGAAGGGTTAGACGCGAGATTACACTGTAATGGTACACTCTCAGCACGGAGATCTGGTCAATACTAAACGTTTATTTTTCTTGGTCGTCGGCCGGATGCCTGCGGCCTCCCAAGAAAGCATTCAGTTCCACATGGTAAGCTTGTAGCTTATAAAAGCTACATTTAAGTAATCAAAATTTTCAAGTTTATGGGCACCGATTACTAGTTACTACAGTACATGCCTCCAACCTGAAGAAACAAGGATGCACAAAATGATCACCATCTTAATTCATAACTGATACAAAAACTAGAAAAAGATTTTTGCTAACGAAAACAAGCGACCCGGATGGAAACTTGAGTTAATAAAGCTGTAGTAGTTGTGGTATGAGACTGTAAGGAGAAGGTAAGCTTTACTGTGTTTTGTATCTGATGGGAAAGTGGATTATCTAAAAACTGCATCAGTTGCAGTATTAGACTGTAAGCAGAATAACAGCATGCACAGCTAGGCTTGATAAAGCTCAGTGAGAGTGAACCTTTCCATTTTCTTTCAGTTTCTTTTTTTTTTTTTGCAAGACAGAAAAGACACACACATTGCACACATATTATCCTCTTTGTTTGAATGGGGGGAAGTGAGACATGCAACACACACACATAATCTCACTTCCCCATCTCACTTCCCCCCATCCCCTATACACAGAGGTAATTCTTTTCTCACATGCATTTTTATTTGAGTGAGGGGAGTGGGGAGGGGGCAGATCTGTGCAGAAAAAGATTGTCTCTTCCTCCCCCCCCCTCACTGAAATATAATGCAGGTGAGAAAAAGATTATTTACTGTAGTAGAATGTTTAGGTTTTACAGCAATTACTTAATTATGTAAGGGGCTACAGTTCTGAAATTTTACTATGTTATAACTGACACAAAACTACATCAAAAACACATTTAACAAAATGCTCTAAATGTAATACTTTTCAAGTTATAAGTGATTTAGTGCATGAATACATGAATTTTAATGCATCAAAAATTCATAAAAAAATAATTAAGAAAGATCCAGGCCCGATACTTCCACAATGGAATCTACTGGTGGCCTAGTACATATATGCAAGATATGAGAGAAATCCCTGCAATAGTCAATGAGAAAATTGTGATAAAGTGTTGAAATTTTCAGACTTTGGGTGAGGGTACCTCTCTTCTAATGGCTCTGGGGAACAAACGAACAGACAGATCTGCATGGATTTTACGATTTATCATCCTCGATGGATAAGGTATCTTTTAAAAAAAACAGCATGTCTTTGGGTCTTATAGTTTTGGAGAAGTTGTTCATGTAGACACGTACGCGGATGCCGCAGAGTGATGCCATAATGTCAGCTGACTGACAAGTCAGCTGACATAAAAACAGGAATTTTAAGGAAAAAGGTCATTAAAAGTCTTCCTTAAACTTAATGTGTCAAGTGGAACTGATGCCATTGAACAGTAAGTCGGTTGGGAGCTGAAAACCCTCATTTTTACTTCAAGGTGGCCATGACTGTACTTGTATTTAAACTCCAAAGTGGAAAGAAAATAAGAATGTCCCTATTTTCATCTTTAATAAGTTTGCAAAATTTAACTGAGATCAGCTGAACAATACGATAGCTGGAGAGTAATTACCCCACAATTTCACTGCAAGGTGGCCATAACTTCATTCATATTGGGACTTTAAGGTGACCATAAAAGAAAAATGTCCCTTTTTTCGTCCTTTATAAGTGCATAAAGTCTAGCTGAGGTCAGTTGAACAATAAGATAGCTGGAGGCTGAAAACTTCCTTTTTTCACTGTAAGGTGACTATAACTTCATTCATATTTCGACTTTAAGGTGACCATGAAATGAGAATGTCCTTTTCTGCCAACCTTTATAAATGTGCCAAGTTTTATTTTAAAAATTTAAACATTAACTGAGCTTAGGGCTGAAAAACCCTACATTTTAAGTTTAAAATGGCCATAACGTCATTAATATTTAAATCATAAGGTAGTAAGAGTCTTCTTTTCATCTACTCCAATATCAATATACATTAGATATGGAAAAAGAAAGGGACCAGACGGCTTTATTCCAAATTTTATGGCTTTAAGGGGGCCATAGCTCCAATTATACTAACAGTTTAAGGTCACCATAAAGTCAGGATAATCCTTTGGTAAATCTTAATATTTCTGAAAGTTTGGTTGAAACAAGTGAAAAACTAAGTAAACTGCAGGGCTAAAACCCCCTTTTTTGACATTAAGGTGACCTTAAGATTGCAGATACAGGTCTAAAACTTTGGCATGTGAAAGATTATCAGAAAGTAGCTGAATAAGTTATTCCAACAAAATGCTGAAATCCTGACTGTTTTTGAGATACAGACCAAGTACCCATTTTTTAAAAAAAATTACAAAAATAAAATGCCTTCCATTCACGCATCTATGGTCCGATTGATCAGAAAATCCTTTCCGACCTGCGGTATAGGACTAGAATGTACCTGATACATTTTATAGCACAGGTGTGTGTGTTTTTTTTCCAAAACGCGATGACTGGGTGTTTTTGAAAAATGAAAAAAAAGTAAAGTTTAAGGTCTCCGCAAAGTATCCCAAAAAATTTTTCCCGCCCCTATAGTTTTAAAGAAAGATAAGAAGGAAAGAAAAATTTGAAAGACTATAATCCGGCTGGGGCGGCAGTGATCAGTCAAACTTACGTGAAAACAAATAAGCGCCCCTGACGGGCTGCTTAATTACCTAGTTTAGGTAATTGTATATAGTTTTAATCACAAAAAAACTGAAACCTAAATTATTTCACACACATTAACAGTGTGTTTGCTTATTAATTACAATGTTCTGTCACTGGTTAGAATTTTATGAAAAATATCTGTAGATGGATCTCGGCCAAAACCTTAGAGCCAATTAAATTTTGAGAGTCATCTGGATCCCCCACTGTGTACAAAAAAGAATCTGGATTCTGCCATTTACTTATTAGTATGTACCTTGGTGGGCGTCTTAGCTCTCAGAGTGCCCTTGTTTTGGGATAAATTCAGTATTTTTTAAAGGTTTTTTATAATTGCATTCAGAAACAATAGTGGAGACATTGGGCTCTGGCGGAGGTATGCACTCTGTGTGCTCTTGTTAAAGTACACATGCACTTTAATTATACATGCAGACATATGCAAATCAGGGATTCCATTTTTGGTACCATACTGTTTATGTCCATGTAACCTCTGTGGTCTCTGTGGTCCAACAGCAGGATCGAGTATTTAACTTTGGATAAACAAGATTTTTCTTCCAGTTTGAGCTGTCCTGGTCAGGCAAATTGAAACCTAACCTCAATTCAGGTTTAAAGTACAGTCATATATGCATTAATTTGACTGAGAACCAATTTCCAGTGTATACCTCAAGGTAATATGTAGCACCAAAGGATATGCAATAATAAAAGAAAGCTACTTATTGAGAACTCAAGCTTGTTGTCGGGAGATTAGAAAACGCCTTCCGTCCGTGCGTCTGTCTATGCGTCCGTCCGTCCGTCCGTCCGTTCGTCATGTTTTTGCATAAACCTTAATATCTCATTCATTTATAAAGATATTTTCACCAAATTTGCAGGGAATATTTATGGCTATGAAAACCTGTCTCTGCAAAATTTTAGCCTCATTTGGAAAAAACAAAATGGCCGCCATAGCTAATTGTGTGAAAATCGTAAAGGTGCTCTAAATCTTGAAATATTCCAGCTAGCTTAATCAAATTTGCACAAAAGCTATATGGCTAGAAAAGCTAGCCTGATAGTAATTTTGGCCTAGTTCAAAAAACAAAATGGCCGCCGTATCACATGTTTAATGTCAAACAGGGTTATCCTATTAAAAAGGCCTTATATCTCCCCAAATATTGCTCCTAGAGGTTCGGAATGTGAAAACAACTTGTGGGAAGTCATGGCCTGGGAATCTTTTCCAGGTGTTGAATTTGACCTTAGACCCCTGCTTCAAGGTTAAATGAGGTCATCACACTAAAACATTATTATTTCTCCCTTATTATTGGTGCTATGGCATCAGAATATAAAGACAGACCATCAAAAGTTCTGGCCTTCAAATGTTTTGCCTGAGAAAAATTTGGGCCTTATTTTGAAAAACAAAATGGCCGCCATAGCCAATTATTTAAAAATCATTAAGATGCTCTAAAACTTGAAATATTGCAGCTAGGTTCATCAAATATGTGCAAAATATATATGGCTAGGAAAGTTAGCCTGATAGTAGTTTAGCCTAGTTTCAAAAACAAAATGGCCGTCATATCACATGTTAAATGGGATTATCCTATTAAAAAGGCCTTATATCCCTTATCATTGCTACTAGGGGTTCCAAAAGTGAAAATGACTTGTACGAAGTCCAGGCCTGAGACTATTTTCCAATTGCTGACTTTTACCTTTGACCCCTTCTTCAATGTCAAGTGGGGTTATCTTACTACAAAAGCCTTGTGTCCCCGTTAGTTCTCCATTATTACTGATTCTAAGGCGGGAGATAACCGCTGCGGCAGTGGCCTTGTTTAATATATGTTAAGTCACACAACATGCTGTACAAGAAAATAAACATGTTAAACCCATAAATTTAATATTCATACAAGTCTATCAAGTACAATCTTTTTCTTGTTTTAATTTTATTTCTTTAAAAATAATGGTATACTCTATATTGCTAAATAACCAAAATAACATAGCGCAACATAGTTTCTTTAAAGAAGAATGAAATATAAATACAAAATAATGTATCTATTCAAAATGTATTCAACAATTGTAACGACATTTCATCCATAACAAAGGAATGTAATTTTAAGAAAAAATAAAAGTTTAATTTATTTCCCAACTGTAAGAAAACAATGGTTACAGAAATAATATAATTATAAACAACTATTTAGACTATGAAATGCAAATAACATAAAAATAAACTTCAATATATTTTGATTTTCTGCAGACAAGTTTTTTTGCACTGACTTTCCACAGTTTATATATGTAAAATGTACATGTGAACACATGTAAAAGTGACATGACATTAAACTGAGAATTTCACTCTAATGCAATGACTGATAATAAAATAAATGCAAAATTCATAAATGCTAAATCAATAAGAAAAATTTTCTAAACTGCTTATGATCAAGAAGGAAAAGTTCATATAAAATTGATCCAAACCAAAGTAACATTCTATCACCGGAGTGACTATGAGGGAGGGGGGGAGGGGGCAGACTTTTGAAGTGATCAAATTTCTAGATTTCTTCTGCAATAATATAAAATGAAAACAACGAAAATATTCAAGAATCTGTAATAATAATTCACACAGTAATCTACACTAGATTAGGTATTGGTCTCATTTGGCCTTGCTAAAATATCTCGAGTATACCATACTTTATCCAAGTACAGTATTTAAACTCAAACTAATTGAAATCATGAAAAATAAAAGTTTTGTTGGTTCTGTGAGAAAAACAAAGCCCTTGTAGGTTTTTACTGTCACAGAAGCAATATCAAACATTTTAAGTACTACACCTTTTTTGGAATAACACATCTCAGTGCAATTTTATTGAAGGAAATTGTTTATCTCAATGCATAATTTGAATGCATGACCTATCAGCACATGTAATCACCTTGGGTCTTAAAGTTATGTTCATGCCAGCAAATGTGAAGTGCAACTTTTATTATGCAATGAAAGAATGTAGAGAAAAGATAGATGTTGATCTTGGTCAAACTATCTTCAACATCCACAACTACAGTGGAAAAACTGGCATGGATAATGCAACTAAAGTTTCATGACCCCACTTAATAGTGCAGGTTAGATTTTATAAGAATTTTTAGCCTCAGATGAAACAATGCAAGCTACGATTTCCAATAATCATCCAATGTACCACACTCTTTCAAAACCATCCGATAAAGGAGATACAATGAAATTCAGAGCATATTTATGATGACCTCATTTTAACCATGAATTGAAAGAAAGTAACACTGAAATCTTTACAATGCGCCTTAAATCTGAAAAAGTGGTATAGCATCACTGCTGACTAAAATCCACAAAAAAATATTTCTTTATACAATTGGGGGCTTGATATTTTATTCAGTTTGTTGACCGTGACATGAAAGCAGGATGGACCAAGGATGATTTAAACCCTTACAAGACACATTAAACCTGAAACGAAAATATGCCTAAAATGTACAGTAAAAATCTCCTCAAACAACAAAAGTATGTGTAGTTTCTTTACTTCAGAGTACAGATGTGGGACCTTGAAGCTGGCTGATGCAGGACTCTTGCTTGAAAGTCTTGATGTGTGAGTAGTAGGTGTAGTCCTTAACATTAGGTAAGTCACTGATTACACAGGCTTTGAAGGCACTGCGATAAAGGTTCATGTCAGTAGCATCCAGCCACTCATCTTTGTCTGGATCATAACACTCCACGTATTCCACTGTGTTGGTGCCTGCAAAGTCCAGGACATGCTCAACTAAAGGTGTTTGCAAATATGGTTGGCAGGATGCCAGAATTTCTGTATTTGCTGAGTTGGCAAGCTTATATTTCAAGTAAAAAATAATTTTTGTCATGGTGATTAAAATTTCAAAACAACTTTCTTTCAATTGATACAATTCTTCTAGCTCCCAAAATTATGTATTTTTTATATTAAAGATATTAACATTTATGACCAGAAGCTTTTGGCTAAAGTTGACTTTAAGGAGTTAGTTTCTATAACAGATTTGTTATTTCTCTTATACTTAATACAACATGTCACGTACCATATAACTGCTGCATTTTTGATATAAGTACTATATAGCACGTTAACAACAATTGTGATATGACAAATATAAAAGTATACTTTTTTTTTTTCAAACAGGTGTTTGCTATTTTTAATTGCGACCACCCAGGTTAATGTCTTATCGAAAAAAGTAAGCAAGATCAGCATTTTTTCCTTGACACATACTTTATTTTTTGCTTTCTTTATTTTTCTTAAATCTTGATTAAGTAGAAGTAAAAGCAGCAATCAAACATTTTCATTTTGATAAGGGTTGTAATTTGATTGCGTGGATATTAACTCAAGTCACTTGCCATTATAACCTCCTATGACAAAGATCATGTCATCGATGACTGCGATGGCTGTGTTACTTCTGGCTGAGTACATCTCCCTGATGGGTGTCCACTCCCTGGTGACAGGGTCATACTTCTCACCTAAATAACAATCAGTGGGGGACAAGTTATCACTTTTGTGTTTCTCCTGATTCTACATAGTGGTGCAGTGATAAGAGATTTGTCTTCCACCTGTAAGATTGTGGGTCCGAATCTTGCACCTGATATAGATGAGTAAGATGTTGACTGCTTACCAATATCCAGTGCTTTACAGAGCAAAATATCGACCAACAATGCACCAATTTCTCCAACTTCTAATACTTCCCATCATGATATAACCTGTATAATAATTTCTTTATGTAATCAGTATCTCAATATATTGCAATATTTGGTTTTACATAAGGCAGATATTTACCTACAAAACGGTTGCTTACAAAAGGTATGTACAGCATTTTCTGATACTAGGAAAGCTGTCATTGGTTCTAGTTACTTAAGAGTCCATTTTACAACCAGTTCAGATAGATCCTTGGTACTTCCCATTTGTTTCTATGAATTGGCTTTTACCCCACAACACCAGAAGTGAGAGCTAGGTGATGAAAGGTCAAAGTTGTTTTTGTAACCAATTGGCCATTAAGGCCTCATCGACTGCCTGAAACCCTCCCACTTGACAAATGTGTGGCTTTCGTAAATGTACACATATTGGCTACTTTTAATACTCCACATTGTCTGAAATCAGGAATTATGCACAGACCTGTTGCCAGTCTTTCAAAACCATCAAAACCACCCACAGCATACAGGTAGCTGTGGTGTGCTATCACAGACACCCCACTGCGTGGCTCCATCATGGACCGGCAATAGGCCCACTGGTCTATTTCAGGCAGATACACCTCTACAACAGAGAGGCATTGCTGTCCATCAAAACCACCAGCAATGTATATCCTCCCTGAAAAAAAGAAGAAATTCACAGTTAGTTACCGCCATACTCCTGTTGTATGGTTCTGAGTCCCTTTTTTGTGCTGGCTTAACACCTTTACTCAAAATGTCTTGTTCTTTCATTGTTTAGAAACAAAAGTTTCAAGGGTTATACTTATTCCCTATTTTCATATGAAATACCTGTATCTGTGAATCTAATTGGTTGAAAACTATGGTCTAAAGTTTCCCAGACACTGGCTGTTGAAACCCTTCTGGTTTAACTGATGCAAAAGCCATTTTGTTTTGTCCAAAACAACCATTAAAAAGCAAAATATTTCACAAAAAAAGCTGAGATTATTATTAGTGTTTGTCATGTTAGAATAGGGATATATGATGAATTGGAATTGATAGACCATGAATTGGAAGCTTAAGGCCTGTTCATACCCTTCTGTACAGTTGTGACAACTTATATTTGAATTTTGGCTCACCACCTTGTCCTTATGTTTGCTACAATTACAACAACTTACAACATACATAAGTTGTAATTATGACATACGTAAGTCATAATTACAACACAAAAGACTGGCACATACCCACCACCATAGTGACATGGTCATCCCTTCACAGGAAAACACCTACTGAGTTATGACCTCTGCCTGGTTTTAGACTGTTCCTTTTTGGATTCCAGCAAATTAAAGGATTTTTTATCAATTTTGCACTACATAAATGTATCTATTATTATTATTAATTTTTACTGATATTAGATTGATGATTCATATATTCAATACCATAGTGTGCACTGACATGTCTTAAGATAAAGTTTTATGTAAGGCTGATTACCTCCTAGTGTGTCAGCACAGGCATCACTTCTCTTGTAAAGCATACTGCTACACATGGTCCACTGGTTGTGAGCTGGGTCATACTTTTCTACTGTCTCTAGCCTCCACCGTCCATCAAACCCACCCATAGCATAGATGAACCCATTACAAGTGGCTACAGCGACATAACACCTCTGAAATACAGAATGATGTATAATCTGCAATAAGTGAACATTCTTTGAGATGCATGTCTTAACAATACACCCCCCCCCCCCCCCCAAAAAAAAATAAATAAAAAAATAAAATAAAAAATAAAAAAATACATAAATAAAATAACCAAAAATAAATAAGGGTGAATACAGGTAAATAAATAAAAATAAATAAATAAATTTGTTCAAAATAGATAAATTGGCACACTGAAATTACTTTTTAGAATTTCAATGGAAGCAATCAAGGTATCAAATTCTACAATGGTGGTTTACAATATCAGTATAAGAAAACATTATAAATAAGAGAAAAAAATACCTTTGTATACATATGAGACAAATCAGTCCACTGTTTTCGTACTGGGTCAAACTTTCTGTTGGTATTGAAGTATTTATGGCCATTATATCCCCCGATGATATAGATGTTTCGTGCAACCACTGCTAGGCCATAGTATGCCCTAGGAATATCTTCCTGCATGGCAGGGTGATTGAACCATCGATCAGCCCTAGTATCATATGTTTCGAATTGACAGATAGGGCTACTTCCACACCAGCCTCCGAAGGTAAATAACACATCTGTTGGTACCCTTGGTCGAACCAAAGGATTCAGAAGAGACACCTTATTGCATCCATTCTTCTGGAGGTCACACAGAAAGTCAATGGCGACATCAACAAATGGCTTACAGCTCAGATCTCCTTGCACGTATGTATGATTACCAATGTTGTCTATAAGGTACTGCATCTTCACCAAACCTAAGCGCATTGCACTCAGGAAGGATGGTAAGTGAGATTTTCGCGAGGCTGGGTCATGTTCAACCCAGTGGATGGCACTTTCAAAAACAGACTCCTCAGTCTTGACATTGAGATAGTCATCAAGAACAAATTCCAATACCTCATTACTTGTTAACTTCAGGAAATCTGGGTTCCTTTCTGCGATATTTAAAAAGTTATGAAGAATATACTTCCTGGTGTCCTTGAGAATTTTCTTTTGATTGTGAGACTTTGCAAACCTCCATATCATGAAGCAATTGCAGTTATTTAAGGCACGTTCAAGAAACTTCCTGCAGTGGCAAGCAAGACCATTTATTTTGAACTTGTCTGCATACTCTAACAACTTGAAAACATTATCCATGGTCACTCTCAGGACACGAGTATACATGTAATCTAAAATACAGGTAAGATCCTCCCCACTCATTTGACTTAGTTCAATGTGCAATGTCTGAGTTAAATTGTGACTGCTGCCTTCTGAATTGCATTTATCAGGCACTATGAAGGTTTTGAAAAAATAGATACTATTTGCGGCAAGAATAGCTTGGTGTGCCGGGAAACACTGGCCATCACCGGATCTCAGAATGACATCACAGAATTTATTGGACTCTCTCATTTCATTAAAACTCTGCCATATGCCACTATAGGAAGGATTTTTATATTCCAGTGCATTCTGTCCGTTGTCTAACATGTCACCACAGCTAAAATCTCTTGTAAAGTTTTCCATTCTTTCCCAAGTAAAGATTATCACTTATTTTTATTCTACCATTAAAAACTACTACTGCTCGCTTTGAATGCAAATCTGCGTGTTGCTAATGACGTCGCTAAGATTAGGTTTTACGTCACCAATTCAACGTTGTGACATCACAGCCACTACGTCATTGATTTCTACGTTCCGTTTAAACCCCACTGTTTTGTGTCCAGATACAGTATAATAGCATGGATCTTGTCACTGAGAAACCTTCTTTAGACGTTGAAGTGGAATGTTTTGTGAATTCTCTGATCGTTGATGTTTTGGAAGATTTGGAACTGGAAAATCGTAAACAATGGAATAATGCCAAGCTAAACATTTGTGACAAATCCGAGAGCCATACGGACAGTGTTGTATCGTCCGTATCCTCAACAGTTCCCTCTCTCAAGGTACTGGCCTGTGACGCAGTGAAGAATGCTGACGCCAAAGCCTGCGAGAGACATGGAATACTCAGATTTATGGGCAGCAACTCTGAAAACAGTTCCTCTTCACTCTGTAGCAGTCTGAGTCCAACATTCAGTGATTTGTCACAACGTAAGGCTGAAAATACACCGGGGTGGGAGGGAGGGGGTGGATGGATCAAATTTAGCAAATATCTCAAACTGGGTTCTAAAACTGTGTTCACACCATTCTGTACTGGCCTCATAGGCTACATACCAGTGCAAAATATGTAACTTGTCTGGGCTCGTTTGTGGCTCAATGCATTTCATATTTTGCAAGTATTATGTCAGTTGCACCAGTAATCATGCTACTTAATAAAAAATATCAATAAAGTATGTGATAAAACAAGTTTACATTAAGTTCTCCACAACTATAAAATACTTCAGGCATTATTTATGCTGAATTATGAAGAAAATGTCCACAAAAATGCTAAAAAATAGTTGTTGCATTCATTTAATTTAGAATGTCACAGGTTATATGTCACAGGGTTACTGACCCAGTTTTCATGCTATCTGATGGTTATTTCAGAAACTTTAAAAATTAAATAATTTTTGCACAATACTATACGAAACAAAGACATAACCGTTGAACTCTACGCAATAATCTTTCCAATGGTGTTTTAATTGTAAAAATTGGTTATGTATTGACAGATTTACAAGCAATTAAAGATAAACAAAATTTCACATTGCATGGCTAAAAATTTATTTCCAAACAAACCATTGCATAAACCCAAAATAAAGACTAAAAGAGTTTGACAAGTGATATCCAAGTACCTGATTCAACTACAGAAATGATAAATGTATCATTTTAAAGAAAAATTACAGTAGATTTTGTCCGTTTTATTTGAAGAAAGTTAGTTTTATATTGGCCAAGATATTGTTAAATATGCAGCAAACACACGAAAACTAGTGCTAGCACGAAAACTGGACCATCGACCATATGTTTCATAAGTGTAGGTAAATCCGGATTTGTATTAAGATAGGACATATACACCACATGGAGAGTGTTTCCAGTATGTGAAAGATTTTTAAAAAGTTAAAAAAAACCTGGCACAAGCTCTTTCGGAATACCTAATGAGGTCCAGGTCATTCAGCAAATTAAAATACATGTTTTTTTTAATTTTTTTTTTTTTTTTTAACTTTCTTGGTTATTGCACCTCGAGTCTGTATTTTGATGAAGATTAAGCAATATATAAAAGTAATATTAGAATTAGAGTTGTTATAACTTATAACTGCGTGGAACAGTTTGAAATTGCAAATTTAATAAGTAAATTAAATTTTTATAATTTAATACACTATCCAGTATCCAATGGACAATTGCTAATCTGGTCGGCGCAGACCGACCCGCCAAACATCAGAAAAAGATGTCCTGTGTTTCCACCGGCTTGCCGGTCCGTAGTACTAGTGCACTCGCCAGATGGCGTGTCGTACTTTCTTCCTGTCTAGACAGCGTGACGTCATAGCATCTTTTTCGTTGTCTAAACCTATTAGTAGGGACGTCACGACTCCATGTCGACTAATCGGTAAGTACTATTCGTGTCGACACCGAATAACCGTCGAATTAAAATAACATCCAAAAATCGTAAGTTTCATATTGTAAAAAGCACTTAAAACGATAAATATGTTAAATAAAATGAAAATATATGTATATAACCTGTAAAAATGAATAAATTTGCTGTTTTCCTGTGACTTTTGCTTCGTTTATTTCAGACAGGAAGTGGGCGATATAAGAGATATATGGTACTTCCGGCTTTACGTGAATGCATAAACAGTACAGAAAACGTGGCTGTTTTCGGATTTTAACTTATTTTATGTGACAATATGGATATATTTGATGGATTCAGACCTTCTGCCATCTTTTACTACATTAAGCGATTATTCTTACTTTAAAATATGAAACCGGAAAATATCACTATTCTAACCGTTGTCGATTATTCGGTTAGTCGTGACCTCCCTACCTATTAGGCCCCTAGTAAGCTGATAGCGGGGTCGGTGGGAGGGTCTTGTCACTCTTGTGTGTCCATTGGATAGGGTATTATCTTTAAAAAATTTAATTTAATTATTAAATTTGTAATTTTATTGCGTTAATACATCCTATCCAACGGACAATTGCTGAATAACTACCGCTTGGTCGGCGGGTAAGTTACTAGGGACTAATGTGAACTCACAAACAGAACTAACAAGGTTTTCTTCCAAGCCTGGGTCGACCCTGAGGTCAGGAAACGTTAGCGGGGTCGGTGGGAGAAGTTACCCCCCCCCCCCCCCCCTTTTTTTAACAGACCTGCTCTGAGGTAGGGGAAGAGAGGGATGAGTTCAGTCCCATGAGTTTTTTTTTTTTTTTTTTTTTTTTCATTTAACTATGTACAAGCTATTTGCATATATACATATCTACATATCTCCTCAAAGGCAAGGTCACTGGTGGATCTGCTGAGCACTACAGGACCTAGGTGAAAGAGCTCAGAATCAGCCCAAGCCACATCTTTCAGATAAAATTGAGTGAAGGTGTTGTGTGACTTCCAGTGGCAGGCTGATAATATATGATCCAGTGAGACCCCTGACTGGAAGGCTTTGGAAGCTGCAAAGGCCCTAACATCATGGGCTTTGACCTGATGTAGGGTGAGGGCTTCCTGGTCTGAGAGCTCGTAACACAGTCTGCTTGATCCATGAGGAGATGGTGGCAGGTGAGATGTCCTTGTCAAAGCCTTTCTTGAAGGAGACAAAGACCAACTCCTTGTTCTGCCTGAGGTCTGAGGTCCTGTCCAAATAGTAGCGCAAAGCTCTGACCGGACAGAGGGACCTGTCAGACTTGAGGGACCTGTCCAGAGTTGGGGCCAGGGCTGGTATAACCACTGGGGCCACACTGTCTGGACCCTCTTTGGCCAGCTGGTTCTTGGAGAGAAAGCTGGTTGATGGGTACAGGGACACCTTTGACCAATCAGATTGGTGTCTGATATTTCTGTTTTGCCAAGCATAAATCTCACTTCTGCGCTTGCCTGAACCAAGGGCTAAGAGAAAAACTGTCTTGAAGATCAAATGCTTCAAGGAAGCCTCTTTGATTGGTTCAAAAGGAGCCTTTGTCAGCTGGTGTATGACCAGGGATAGGTTCCAGGAAGGGATACCCCTTCTACCCTTGGGTCTGTCTCTATGGAAGCTATCCAGGAGACGAGTGAGATTTTCATCTTTGCTGATGTTGAAGGGTGAGTTTCCCAGTTTATCAGCAATGGCTAACCTGTAACCATCAATGGTGCGGGGCTGCAGCTTCCTGTCTTGAAAAAGGTACATAAGGAAGTCAGCAACTGATTTTACAGGGGTAGCCCAGAAATCCACCTGATGAGAGATGCACCATTTTGTAAAAATGGTCCACTTTGCCTCGTAGACTGATCTGGTTGATCGCCTTTGAGGAGCCTCAATTCTTGCTGCCACTGCCTCAGAAAATCCTTGCTCCTTGATTGCTGTGGCTCTAGGAGCCACGCATGGAGATTTAGGCTTGTCAGATTTCTGTGAGGGATCTGATTGAAGGGTTGTGTTAACTGGTTGGGCAAGTTTGGCAGGCTCAGTGGGATTTGACTGGACATGGTCACTAGGTCCCAAAACCACGGCATGTTGGGCCACCCCGGAGCAATCAGAATGATTCTCTTGCATGGGGTGTCCTGTAACTTATCCACCACTTTGCCCAAGATGGCTGCTGGTGGGAAGGCATATGCGTCCAGATCCTCCCATGGCAGACTGAGTGCATCCACTGCTGTGGCTAGAGGATTCGGAACCGGTGACACAAACAGAGGCAACTTGTTGTTGAACCTCATAGCAAATAGGTCTATTTGAGGCCAGTGCCACCTGCTGCATATAGCTTGGAAGACCACTCTGTTTGGATGGTCTGGCCTAGTCTGGATAACTTGTCTGCTACCACATTCAGTCGGACTGGAATGTGTCGGGCTTTGAGGTAGGGCTGCAAGCGAGCCCGAAAATGCGCCTCGATTCCTCGTTTTATAAGAATCGACTCGGATTCGGTTATTCGCTTGATTATCGCCCACGAAATAAACTGCTTCATATTTTGACATACCACACCTTATTAAATGGTTACAAACCACACAACAGGAAAGAATTTTGATAATTTATTGAATTTTGGGGAAAAGATGCATTATAATGCAAAATATTAGAAACTGTAACCATCCTTATATTGCGAGATTTGAGGCGTCTTCGAAATACGTTAGAATAAAATGCCGTCTTATAAAACGTTGTTACACAAAGAATTTAAGTTTGCAAATAGTTAAAATATAAAATACTGAAACGGAAACGCCTTATAATAGTAAAATATATAAATATATTTAAAGAAAAAAACTTGAATTTTGTAGTAGATTTTACTTCTATGTTTAGTTCTTTTCGAAGATCCGGTTCACTTTTCTTGCCTCGAGTATTGAAGTGAATCGTTTTGTTTCCGAGTAACCGAAGAATTGTTGCAGCCTTACTTTGAGGGTTACTTGTTTCCTGGTACACCAGGTTAAGATTCTCCACAATAGGGCACAAAATGGGCCCGACCTCATGCCTCCTTCCTTGTTTATGTAGGACACTACTGTAGTGTTGTCGGTTGCCACAAGTACTATCTTGTCGGTACAGAGGTCCTCAAACTCTTAGTTCCAGATAGTTTATATGCAGCTTGCTTTCCGGTAGTGACCAGAACCCTCTTGCGGTGCATTCGTTTAAGTGAGCGCCCTACCCTTCTTTTGATGCGTCTGTAAAGATTTGCAGAGCATGCTTTATTGGGTGTAATGGTTGGCCTGTCAGAACGTTGTCTTCTTGTAGCGACCATTGTAGATGGGGATGCAGGGACCTGGGCATTGGGATCACTTTTTCTAGTGACTCTGGTATTCTCCAATTGTTTTTGAGATGCCACTGTATGGGTCTCATATGTAGTCGACCTAGGTGAACTTGCTTTTCTGTGGCTGTTAGTAAACCTATCAGGGACATGAACTGCCGGACCGGACAGGTCGTTGGGGACAGTATTTCTAGTATTTTGTCCTGAAGGCTTTGCCACCGGTCCGGTATGGGTCAGACCCAACCGGCCTTGAGGTTGAATTGGTAGCCCACAAAATTGAAGATCTGTTTGGGTTCCAATTCTGATTTTTCTAAGTTCACCAGCCAACCAAGTTTTTGGTATATCTTCTCCAGGTCTCTGGTGTGTTGGAGACAAACCCGGTGGGATGTTACCCTCACCAACCAGTCGTCTAGGTACTGGTAGATTCCTTGTATATGGCCATCAGTTTCACCTCTTTGCTATTACAGTGAACTCCATGGGTGCTGTGGACAAACTGAAAGGCAGCGCCTTGAACTGGTATGGACGACCCTGGACATGAAATCTTAGATATTTCCTGGATTGTTCCTGTATGGGTATGTGGAAGTAGGCGTCCTTGAAATCTACTGAGGTGACCCACTCCCCTTGTTGGAGGGATGTTCTGATGGTTTCCGGTGTCTCCATTTTGAATTTCTCTGCCTTGAGTTAGAGATTCAAATTGCTCAGGTCCAATATAGGTCTCCATTTGTTGTTTGTTTTTGGGACCAAAAATAGTCGGCTGTAAAAGCTCAGAGATGTTTTGTTTTGTACTAGTTCCACCGCATTTTTGTCTATAAGCTGATGTAATGCCTCCAGCAGGTAGCTGTTCCTGTGGGGATTGACATAACAACTTATGACTGTGGGAGACCTTGTGAGTTTTGGCCGGATCCGAAAGGGGAGGGTGTAGCCCTCTTTGAGGATTTGAACCACTTTCGGACCGGCACCCAGATCCAGCCAAGTTTGCCAAAAGGTTTGAAGTCTAGCCCCTACAGGTAGATTTAAGGCAACATTTTTAGGCGGGTTGCGTGTAACCAACCCGCCTATTAGATTGATGTGTCCGACGTCCGTCTGTCCGTCCACATTTTTCGTTTCCGGACTCTAACTTTAAAACGGTTTGACCAATCAAATTCAAACTTCACAGGGAGATAGATCACCATCATAGCTAGGTTCCTTTCGATATTGGTGAAATTCTGTCCGTTCGTTTGTCCGTTTTTCGTCCGTATGTCTGTCCATCCGTCTGTTTGTCCACATTTTCGTTTCCGGACTCTAACTTGAAAACGGTTTGACCAATCGAATTCAAACTTGATAGGGAGATAGATCTCCATCATAGGTAGGTTCCTTTCGATATTGGTGAAATTCCGTCCGTTCATATATTTCTTAGCACGCCTAACACATTCAGCTTAACGGGTGACCTAACATTTCTTTCCTTGTTTCTAAATTTAATTTCTGCCTGCGCAACCCGCCTTTTGGGGCATCTTTGACCCTCTTGTTGACATTTGTTACAGGTTGTATACAAGACAATTGAGTGACACAAGAAACACTTTTCACATATTTTAATCTGTTCTCTTTGACATAACCTGCTGACTCGGGACTTAACTCTTTCTTTTGGGAGTGCCCGGGCGCAGTATGAACAGAAGGTATAACATGATATTTACATTTAAACAAGTGTCTATTATCTTTTCTGTTGAGGGGCTCCCGGCCAGCAGTCGTGCCTGTAACTTGGTTACACAGTAATTGTCATTTATACGACTGCTGGCCCTTGGCTGGTCGTGAAGAATACTGGTGCTTTCCTTTCCCTCTTCTGTGACTACCATGAGAAGAGAGGTTCTTCCAGGCCGGTTGATCTTGTTTCTTGTTATCCAGCTTCCTGTCCTGTCTCTCATAGGGGTGGTATCGACGCTTCTTGTAGACGGATCCAGAACGGCTCTTGTCAAAGTTGGCTATGTCCTCCTCTGCCTGTTTAATCACATTATCCGGGAATAAAGTATCCAGTTGCAGAGTGGCTGATCTGAGAGCATTCAAAGTGTCAGCTTTCACTCCTGCTTTGATATAAGATAAGTACGACTCCCGTCTGAGTAATGTAGTGTTGGCAAAATTCACAAAAACAAAGTCTGTCAAGTGTTCCATTGACTTGGCCATGGCATGACATACACTTGCATTGAAATCTAGAAGGAATTGTAACTCTTCAGTGGCCGCTGACACCTTGCTGGAAGCTTTCCCTTTGGAGTCGGTCCGGATCGCCCGTAACTGGGTTTGCATATTTTGCTGGATCTTTAGGAGACAGCGATTGAAGCTGGCCGCCTGGTTGCAAATGACTGAAGATTCCCTTGAAGACCTTTCCCACTTACGCAATACACAGTGTGTCCTGGGAGATGGGTCTAGACAATGGCGGGTTGGAAGCAATACCGGCTTGCCTGGCAATTCTGAGATAGGTACTGTTGATACGTGAAGAATCCGTATTCCAGGAAGTTACTGTATCACTAGAGTCCTTCTTTGTAGCAGTGTGTAACCCATACCATTTAGATTGGGATTTGGCCGGTCGGACAAACTGGTCCCTCTGAAGACTGCCTGCTCCTCCTGTATGTGAGGGATAACCCTGAACTAAAGTGACATTTAACTTGCTCAGTTTATTGCACAGCCCTTTCGTCGGTGGGAAGGTTGACCGACACCTTGCCTGGTGCTTGCAGTTTAGGTCCAGCAGAAGGGTTGTCATCTGATGTCTTCATGTCTTGGCACCAGCATCAACATCCGGAATGTGGGTCCATCCCATATAAGACCGAATCCCTCTCATTGTTTCTCTACAAGACTGTTCCTCTGAGAAGGATTGGTCAGGGTCGGTGAAAGAGACCTCTTGATCGTCGGATAATTCACCCTCTTCTGGGTACAAATCTACTGGAGGTCGGTCAGAGGTGTCACTGTCTGAATCCGACTCACTTGGAGATGTATCCTTCCTGGTGGTGTCAAAAGCACCGGAAAAGGGTCTCTGAGCAGTAGATTGGTCGGTCACATCAGAAGTTCCTGGCCGGTTTGATGACTGGGAAGAAACAGAACTGGTCTTGGTAGCAGCAGAGGGCTTAGCAGAGTCAGTGGTCGGTAGATCAGAAGTTGAGGGTCGGTCCGACTGCTGAGAAGACTGCTGTTCTGGAGGTTTCATAAATAGCACTGGCCGGTGGAGCATGTATCAGTGTGACCTTGACAGCAGTGAAGGTAGGCTCCTGGGGTCTGTCAACAGTCTTTGCCAGAAAAAGAGCCTCCAACCGGTTGAACCGGCCCGACCACTTCTTGTCTAGACTTTCTATCTTCTGGTCGGTTGATACAGATGAGGCTGGTCGGTGAGAAGTATATTTGACCGACTTTTCCGGCTTGGCTGTCTTAGAACTAGCTGCCTTCTTGTCCTCCTTCTTCTTCTTCTTCTCAGCCGGCTGCTCACTCAAACCAGTCGACCCTGAGGTGCTCTTTGCCATCCATGACCCCCCACTACCGACACAAGTGCCAGGTCCACAAGGGTGGGACAGAGAGTGTTATCAGAAGATGGTGGATTCTTGACTGGAGTTGAAGTTTTCAGTTCACGCTTCTCTTTCTTAATCTTGTAGGAAGGCGTGGAGAGTTTTGCTAATTGTTCTAGTGACAAGGCGTTGCAGTGAAGACAATTAGAACCAGGTTTTTCAACACAAGGGTCTTGCCCTTTCTTCTTGTCATGACATCGTGCGCAGACGCTATGCAAATCGAAACCTGCCATCATGTAGCCACAACCTCTCCTTCGTTGACTTGGAGAAGACATGATAGTCTATGAAGTATCAAGAATCTGTATATTATGTTAAAAAACAAAATTACAAAGAGTTCTCACAAAATACTTGCAAATTCAATTCACTCAGAAATTCCGTGTGCACTGTACATGCGCCAAACGAAAAAGATGCTATGATGTCACACTGGACAGGAAGGAAGTACGACACGTCATCTGGCGAGTGCACTAGTACTATGGACCGGCAAGCCGGTAGAAACACAGGACGTCTTTTTCTGACGTTTGGCGGGCCGGTCTGCGCCAACCGGATTAGCAGTTGTCCATTGGATAGGATGTATTAACGCAAAAAAAAGGCCTTTCATTAAATTGTAGGCTTAACTTTTTTATACGTCACAAGATATTTTTTAATCATACACAATCTGTCTCAAAGTCATTTTTTCAGTACAAGGGATTGTGAATGCAGAGAAAAAATGACAGTTGCAAGAATGGTAGTTAAGTTGATCTACTGCTATCACCACTTTCATTAAACTACCCACATTAAAATGTCATTAAACTGCTTTGTGATTGATATGGACAAAAGGGCTGTTATGAAATGATCGGTTATATATGTAATGTATTATGTATAAACTGGTAGTTGCACTTATACTGTAACAAAATAAGTGAATTTTTAGAGTTTAATGAAGTTCCTTGTAAGTTAAATGAGGTTGAGGTAAGGGTGGCCAGGTACTTTTCTAGCCTCATTTCCAATATAATTTCTTGTATTTTTTTTTCTTGCAGCCAACACTGACATTCATTGCAAGTGTCATTTGCCCCAGAAACTTGACCAATGTCACAAAAAGCCCACAAGATGTACAAGGACCAATCTTCTCCATTCTGACACCCATGTGGAAAGTGATGACATCATACGTCAGCGACTTGCCGAGGCTTACGAAGAGGGTTACCAAGCAGCTGTCCAGGCTGGAGTCAGTCCAGGATCCATGGTATCCCAAAAAGATCAACTAATTGCTGTCCAGGAGCAGATGTTGTCCCAGCTGTGTGAAGAGAGAGATCAGATAGAGTCTGTCCTGCACATGCGAGAGCAGGAATGGTATTCAATAAGCCGACGGTTAGTATCTGAAATCGAGGACCTAAGAGTGGCTTACAATAAACTTATTAACGAATGCGCCCATGAGAATATCCGCCTATCTAACCACGCCTACCGTACAATGTTCCGGGCCCTATACACAAATGACAAAGCCCTAAGTACTTCAGTAGAGCTTCAGACAAAAATAAATGAGCAGAAACTACAGATATTTGCCCAGGAGAAGTATATTTCTGGCCTGGAAAGAAGAGTGGTGGACTTGGAAGAGCGGCTTTCGAGTATCTTACAGGATGGGGGCTGTGGTGATGAAGCAACTGGTGAGCGTAATGTGCTCATGTATGACAGGACACGGTATACCATGGCAAGTGACCCAGACACTCATCATGTACTCGTGAAGAATTTTGAAATTGGTGGCACATGCAGTACAACTCCAGACTGTAATGAGAATAAAAGTGAGGAATCTCTGAAATAAGTGAGAGATTGCCCATAATGCAAACTTTTTTTGTTGGTGCACTGGATTGTGACAGTGAAAATTGGTCATGGTTATAAATATATGAAAGAGACTTGACAAAAGATTTTCAAATTTGAAATTTATGTCAAGTATATATTGAATGAATTCAGTCATGCTGAATATGAAATAGAGCTGACACAAGTAAATTTTGTTGTTAAATACTCTATTATTACTCTACTGTACTCTTTTCAGTGATGAAAGCAACTAATAGGTTAATTTTAAAGGTATGTTGTTCAGTTTTTTTTTGTCAGTTTGAATATTTTGAGTATTTCCCATTTTAAAGTGAAAATGAATGCTATTTTAAAATACTTTACTCCAAAAGCCAAATAATCCATTGTTCTTCTCTTAAATGAATGCCAGAGAACACCTCGACAGCCCACCATTTTCATGACATAAAATACCCTTGTATTAGTCTGCAACTCTGCATGAGTACATGGTGAATACATATATAGTTCTTGAATCACCATAGTAATAAATGACTATTTCTATGCGTGAAGATAGAGCTATTCCAGCCACTGATAAGCAAAAACTTACTTCAGTAATTGACTTTTACGTAAAACAATTAACTACTTTTTAAAGTAGTGTAAATTTACTTTCATCCCTACTGAAAAATTATGTTTCTGTACATATTATATTTCTTGTAATATATTTCTTGTAATATATTTCTTATTTATTATTATTATTATAGGTTATAATGTACTCAAATAATATTCTGTTATGTTATCGTTGTTAATTATAGATTTATTAGATTTGTGTAGAAGCTACAAAAATGATATAAAAGTCAGTCCTGAAGTGGAATGCATATTGATGTCACATTAATATTGTTTGGTTTAATTGAAACTAATGGAGAATGTTTTCGTAGATATAAATTTTAATTGTAAAGTGAATACTGACATAATACTCCTATTTATCTGTGTATTCCAACCAAAGTATTATATTTATTTGCTTTATCTGATAGCAGTACATGTTGTGGAGTTAGAATTATATCTGATTAATTGTAAGCAGTTCAAAATAGTTAAAAATTAATATAAATAAAATTAGTGCATATATAGTGTTGGGAATTCGACCCCAAATTTTTAGGCTGATTATCTTTGATTTTTGAAGTGATGACTGAGTCAAAATCATAATCTCACAAGCATTTTGATTATTTCCAAAGTTTGGACATTTAATGTCTGCAAAATAAAATGCCTATTTCCTGTTTATATGGTGATAAACATAAACAAAATAATGAAATATGGCGTCATTGATGTCTTAATAAATAAGAATGTTTTTTTTTTTTTTTTTTTTTTTTTTTTGAGAAAAACATTACAAGCACTTAGATATTTTATTTATTTATTTTTTTTAATGAAAAGTAAGGTGTCTATTGAGTGATCAATCATTATAAATGACTATCCACAATGGTACACTGTAACCAACGAATGAGCAACTATAGTAGAAGTGGTGGTCACATGTTAGGCCACAACTCACAAACAGGAACATCTCCAGATTGTCCTTGCACAAACGTACAATCTTAAGTTGATGCAAACACCTCAAGATTGTGCAGAGCAACTCGAGTTGTGGCTTCACAAACTTAAGATAATGCCATATGAGATATATCTTGCATTGTCCTATAGCTCTAATCATGGCTGTTTTGACAGGAAGCCCTAGATGTGACTTCCAAATGTAATCTGAAAAAGGATTATATTATATTGCACAAATATGTTATCTGAAAAACTCTGATAATTTTACCAAATGTTTTGTTTGTTTTTTTTTTTTTGTTTTTTTTTTGCCTGACATTTCCCTAGATTTTGAATTACACTTAAATAAGTGTCTGTATGTTGTCAGATGATTCCCTGTTGTGGAATCTCGATTGCCCATTTATAAGACTGACTTGTATTCTCCATCATTTATTAATTAAAAAATCACATTTTAAGGAGTATTTGTTGTTTTTTTTTAGAAACCTCCTATTTACCATCATTTGTTAATTAAAAAATCACAATTTTTATGAGTATTTAGTTTTTTAGAAACAAAGTAACAAAGGAGTTGTCATAACGCAAGACTAATTGAAATAATAAACGATGAGGGCTGTCTAATAGTGAACAAACACCATATTATCCAGTCACTAATTGGCCAATAGTAGACATGAATTAATTATGAAATCATAGACCGAGGTAAACATTTTGAGTTTGTACAGCCCCAACTCGAGATGGAACACACATATCTCGAGGTGTTCCTGATTGAACCTAGGGTCTCAACATCTATATTTATACAGGCAGTTGTGCAGGTTCTGGACTTCCTCACAATCTGAACTCTGATAATGTTCTGAGGAAGTATTCCAGCATTTGAAGTTATTATAATGCGGAAGATAAAGTCATTATACAGCCTTAGTTATCACTATGGATGGTATTGCTCAAAGTCCATGTAATAATTAGGTTTTCTTTTTCTTTTCAGCTAAGGTTGTGAGATTAAGATGTGCTGTAACTTTTTCTGAAGAGATTCAATAGAGGTAACTGATGTGAAGGAGCCAAACCAGAAATCTTGCTAATATTAAGATTAATATTAGTCCAATTTAGGATCTTAAGTTTGGCTTATACAGGGAAGAGGTTACATAGGAAGGCTTTAATTTGGTACCTTGACTCTTATAGAATTAGAGGTGTAACAAGTACAAATAATTGGGGTTGATTTTCTTGTGGACAAAATTTTGGCTCGACATTGAGCCATCCCAAAGTTTATATATATTTGGACAGAGAACACTTAGGATCTGGTTTCAATTTTCATAAAACTTGGCTTTTTAAGCGAGCATCGACTGCCTATTCGCATCCCTACCAAAACTTATCGTGTATTTCCACTACGTTTCCCTGTATTTCTCCTGTAATTTTTTTTTCCATTTTTTTGTATATTTCTTCCTATGTCTTTGACCAGCTGTGTTATGAGGCCCCATATATATCCTGGGTGAAGAGGGCACACATGAATGATTATTACTCTGTCAAAGTGGCCACTCTCCCTGACTTGATGGAGAATTGACCTAGAAACCTTCCACTCTAAAATCCTCCACCCCAGCCACTCTATCACAGAGACCACATGCAACTGGTTTACATGAGCACATATTAAAGAATATCTTTAAAAATCTATGTATCATAATGTACTCATATAACTCTCTCTACTGTGAGTTCACGCTGTCATACTAACCCACTTGTACATCATGAGTTTTCTGTTATCATTTCATATCTTTAGTGTCACTGGTTTCGAGAGATGAGGAGGCCTCTAATACCAGCAGATAAACAAGATGTCAGTTTTTGTTTTGGTTGCAGATGTTAATCTGTCCTTTGCCATAGGTTTAGCTGTGATTACAACACACTTCAAAGTTCAACCATGGTAATAAACAAGGATATCGGAGATCTTCTCTTTGAAAACCAGAGTAGAGCAGTTGATTTTTACAGGATTAATTACAAAGGCAATAACATTTAAATTATTAATCTTTTCAAGTCTAATAAAAAGTTTACTTTGATAATATATGATAGCTTAACCTCTTTTTGTGACATGATAGGGTTACTATTTGATTTTTCTTTAAAATTCTATTCCAACCTTAAAATAGTACTTTACCTAAATTAGAGGACTTTTAATATTAAAAATTCAATAGCTTGCCTATCTAAAGCAGTATTTTAAAACAGAAAAAAAAACAACGAAAAATAATTACAATATAAGCAATAAATGCATATTGTAATATATTTACAATACACATTTTCATGTGAAAACTTATGTTCCCAGACACTGAACATATATATGGCTTAAGATGACCATATTTTACAGATTAATGTGCATTAATCCCACTGGCCTGGATATACTGACTTCCATGTAAGGACACAGAAGGTGTAGTTTGCCTGCAGGTGACGCTTTGCACCCCAAGTGTTGATGAGTTCTCGTCAAGTGCACTTGACTAGCACTGGAGTAGTTGGCTTTCTTAATAGACCGTCCCTTCAAGTATTTATCCACCTTTGTCCTACACTTGAACTTTAGGAGAAAATTACCAGTGACTTTCAGTTTTCAGCCATTTTAGGGCTTTTTATCCCTGGTAAAGTGGCATCACACATTTGCCTCTGATTTATCTATTATTCAGAGAGACATCGATGACTCTCAGATAAGACGTGGGACACTACTGGTATGTCTGGTTTGAAAATTCAAAACACTGATGTTACAGCTACAATACTTTTTCCATCAGTTCATACCTAGTTCACACAGTTCTGTACTGGCCTCGCAAGCCATATACAAGAGCATAAGATGTAACTCATCATGGATTGTTTGTGGCTTGATATGTCCTGTTCTGGTAGTACCAGTTCGATTTCTTAAATGTCAGGATTTGTATTGAAGTAGGACATGTTTGCCATAACACCGACCTGTTACCATCACAGATTTTTTTGAATGTTGAAATAGTTGCTTCATCCTGTCCTAAGCTGCATCATAAGTATAACAGATGCATGGCTGCTGAAGGGGGAGTATTGCTACACTGGGCGGCTCATTTTTAAAACTGTAGAACAAAGATATGAGGTCTCTTGGCAAGTCATAAGGAAAAGCTGGTGAAGCAAAATTAAAAAAAAAAAAAAAAAAAAAAAAAAACTTATATGGAATGGTGTGAAAAGGCCCTAAAACAAGCAAGTACCACATGCTCCAAGTCTTTGTATTTCTCATTCCAGCAAATCTGACATACATGAAATCATTATGAACCCACTTGATGAGTGAAAAAAGCTTCTGTATAGAGAATGTCAGCCCCACATTCTGGTAAAAAAGTCATTCAGTCCTCATATAATACCTTAGACAAAAGGACTTGATGAAAGTCCAACCACAGGAGCGAATGACGTGACACAAGGTATAAGGCCTTTTTAAGACATGTTTCCAAGTAGGGGTCTATCTGGCCTTCTTCTTGGCGAAGTGTTCCACATGGTGAGATAGTTTTCTTTTGTATGCATTTGTCCTTTGGATATTCTTGATCTGCGATTCTAAGTTGTCTTTAAATGAGCTCCACCAATTCTGATCAGAAGCCACATTCACAGAAAGGTTCAAACTCAAGTTCAGCCACAAATTAGGTCAAGTAAAGTTGAGCTAAAAAGTGAATCAAGAACAAACTTGTATTCACAATGAAGGTAGGCTGATTTTTGGCTCACCTTATTGATTAACTTTTCATCTGCCAAGGTAGGTGGTTTAAATTATGGATGAATAATGGTCGAATCTTTTCAGTTGATCTAAATCAGCTTAATTCGCAAATACTGATTTAGATCAAACATTAGCTGAGCTATTTTTGTAAGGTTTAATCTGAATTTTGGTCCTGTTTGATTGATCCTTGTTTGGGAATATGACCCATGGGCTTCCACAAGTAAGTACTTAAGTACTTCTTCAATATTACTTTACTCTTGAGTAAGTAGCAATAACAAACAACATAGCATGCCACTTCCTTTGAAAAGTGATAGATATAAAAAAGTAATAAAAAAGTAATAGAAATTGACCCTTTATTTCTGTAAAATAAATGCAACCAATATGCAGATAGAAAACTGATATCACTTTTCTTGATTTTTCTACTCCAAGTGAAAGTAGTCTATTATTTTTTTTTTTTTTCCTAAAAAAACTTAGTGCTTAAGTGCTCTTTAACAGCTCTAACAATATTAGTGAAACTCTGAGGTAGTATTGAAACACAAAGTGGCATCCAGGGGCCACAGTGACTCAGTGGTAACACTCGCCTCCCACGTCTGAGGTAGGTGGTTCAAATCCTGGACCTTATGTGGGAAAATTGGTAATTGCTTACCAATTGTCGGTAGTTTACAGAACCTTGACACACAGTATGTACTGGTTTCCTCTGCCCACAAAACTACCATTAGTGAATCATCTGTACAGTGTTGAAAACGACATAAAACCTCAAATAAATAACATAGTGGTATTTCGCAAGACAGAGCCAATTCATGTCACTTCAAATCAGAAAATTTTTTTCTGTGAATTTTAACAGGGAAATAGAATACATTACAACATTGGTGATATAGAGATATACCATTATAGTAATAGCTAATTCTGTGAACTAATTCTAGTCAGATTTAATGGCCAGTTTTAATATACTATTCATATATTGCAACAACTTTGTCCTTTGGTAAAGCAAAAGTATGTCAACAAAGGTTGGAACTTTCAACTCGAAAGACTCTTCTAAAGAATAAGTCAGATTTGAAGGTATATTCCCATAAAGTCACTAACATTTCTTATTCATAGAATTATTCTTTTTCATAGAATTTTCTTAATATAAAAAGAAAAAAAAACTTTTCTAAGAAAAATTCCCGGAACAAGAAAAAAATCTTGGGAACAGAGTGTTGAAATTCGTGAGAATTTTTAAACCATTGAAGGTGGTCATGACAGATTAAATGCAATATCTGTGTATAAATTAAAATAGGCAGCATTAGTATTTGAGTTATTGATCATTATAAAGGGTTTATTTACCAAGAATACGTATGGCAGATACACTTTTTATAGAAATTTTGAAAATTCTTCTTTCAAAGAAATTTTCTTTTCTTTCCAAAAATAATTGTATATATTCTAAGAATAAGAACTCCAGTGAACATAGACTGTGTTCCTTACTTGAGTCTTGAAAAAATATTCCACAACATATGGTCTGTCCGACAAATCTTCTGAACAGTTGCCGTGTTGCCAAGGTTTCCATCTTGTTTTGGGCTTTAAGTGTATTGTTAGCCTTGCTTATTAAGGCCCATATGTATATAATATGTTCGGAATAGGTGCAGAAACATTTGGCAATCATAAGGTACGCATTCAGAATTTTAAAGGAAGCTCTCCAGAAGCTCTCTTAGCCGTATGCTATGTACGTGTATGAGTACATTATAGAAAGTGAAGCTCCATTATCTGAACTGGAAACATTCCCTAACTGCAAAGAAACTTGAGCCTTCAGCAAGGCTAGTGTATTGTATACTGGCTGGCCAGGGACGAGCAATGAAGGAGGTTTTACTTGCTTGTCATAACTCTTCTTTGCTAACTGTCGCTTTAGTTCTAACCTCTCACATCCTCACAAAACTTGGGCTCTAGTAGCCTGGCCTTCCAGGCTGTCTGAACCATAATGCAACCTTGAAATATTTTTGCCATTATGCACGCTGTATCAGAGGCCTTTCTAGTTCTCCTCAGCAAGCAAGGCTGAGTAAGTGTATGAGAACATTATGCAAAATACTTATAATGCAGTCAAACAGTTGCATCTATATTATACATATAAACGCCTGTGGCAAGGCTAGGGCTCTAGTAACTGGCCTACTGTGGAGAGTAAAGTTCCAGTGCATTTGGCCATCAGCCTTTGAACTGGGCTTGCTTCCATGAGTATTGTCAGCCTATATTCCAGTCCAGCAGAAACAAGTGGAAGTCTGTTTTGGACCTTCCTGCCTTCTTTATTAGCCTTTTCACAATTTTGACAGCTGATTCCGCCTTTCCATTTCTCTGACTGTATGTTTATAGTTCTGATGTATATGTCATGGTAGAAAGTCCAATCTGGTAGAATTTCAAATTCGACCAGCAGAAAGTCCAATTGGAAGTCCAATTGGTGTTTCTACTGGTAGAAAGTCCAATCTGGGAGATTTGGCCAATTGGTGTTTCTACTAGTAGAAAGTCCAATCTGGGAGATTTGGGTTTTACCCTAGGGTCCGAAATCTAACAATCTTGATAGACATTCAAATCTTAGAGATTTAGGTATTGCTCTGTGTACCAGAATGTAATCTTTGAAGAAACTCAATAAATATAAGCTTGAAAGAAAGTCCAACTGAAACACAAAAAGTGGGCTTTCTATTCGTATAAATCGGTCATTTAAGCAAGGTGCAGCTTTCAGAAATGAAGAAAATGTATATTAAAGAAGAAGATATTTTACTGTAACACAGATTTAACATAATTAAAAATGACAGAAACTGAAATTTTCAGTTTATTTCAAGAATTTTACAATCAACATCAAATCCCATCACCATTTTTCAAGGGAAATCCGTAATACGGCCATTACTCTGTAAGCGATAAATGTCCTATAACAAGTGCAACACAAAACTACAGCTTTAGCCAATCAAATTTTGACAGTGGCACTGTCTACATTACATTTAGTTGAGCAATTAACATTTCAAGAACTACAAGTAAAGATAGTTATAAAAGTTATATCTTTCTATTTTATTATATATTCACAGGCACACATATATAAAGGCACATGCATATGTTTTTGTTCCCAAGATTCAACTTATAACTATATACCTCTAAACAATAACAACTTTCAATGCTTCTGCAGCAGCATTTATCAGATTTCGGACCCTAGGGCAATACCCAAATCTCCCAGATAGGACTTTCTACCGGTAGAAACTCCAAATGGACTTTCTACCAAGTTTATCTTGGCAGAAAGTTCAGTTGGACTTTCTACTGGTAGAATTTGAAATTCTACCAGATTGGACTTTCTACCAAGCCATATATATTATATTTCAAGAACTACAAGGAAAGATAGTTATATAAAAGTTATATCTTTCTATTTTGTTATATATTCACAGGCACACATATATAAAGGCACATGCATATGATTTTGTTCCCAAGATTCAACTTATAACTATATACCTCTAAACAATAACAACTTTCAATGCATTGTCTGAATCACATAACCAGGGTGATTCCATAGACATACCACTTCACCGTTTATGTTTTTCTCGTAACCCTAAAAAGACGGTGCTCAAAGAATTGCTAGGTTATGTGAAAAAAAATGCTAGAATGTTTTAAGGAGACTGGCAGTTGTAAAAATTTCAATCTTTTGATGTTGAAGAACTGGAAATAAAAATGACTATGGATTTGACACACAAAAAAGGGTCGTTCACGCCAAACCAATACTGTATGATAAATCGAGACACAATACGATTGGATACATGCACTTTCTTTAAAGTGAAGACAATAGGGTGGTGGATTTAAATGTTCATGTCCAGAGATAAGGAGATTCTGTTCAATTTAAAGGAGCAATACCTACTGATCAGAAGAAAATTGGATATTTCGTGAAAATATAACTCATTTTTGATTGACTTATATCGTATCATAATTGGAATGAGTAGGCAAGCTGTATCCAACTTTATTATCACATTCTATTGTCTCATATTCAGGGGCGGATCCAGCCTTTAAGTAAGGTGGGGGTTCACATTAAGTAAGGTGGGGGTTCACATTGAGTAAGGTGGGGGTTCACATCAGACATATTATAACTAAGGGGGTTAGGGGGCATGTCCCCCAGGAAAAAAATTAATTTTTGGTAAAAATATAGTTCATTTCCTGTAAATTTAACACCATTCTCAAGAAATAATTTTGTACTTTTGGTTAAACCCCTTTACATTATTTTTCAAGGGGGGGTTCGAACCCCCTGAACCCCCCCCCCCCCCCCCCCCCCCGGATCCGCTAGTGCATATTATATGTCCACTGGGCCTTAATTGGTATATTTTTATCGTTAATTATGTTGATAAACTGGACTCAAGTCAGTGCATATCTAGAATCATAACTAAATGACATTTGACACAAAGAATGGGCAGATGAAGGGTGTGTCTTCAAAATGTGTCAAGTTACCAAAGCCAGTCTTTAATGAAAGACTTATAGTTAAGATTTCTTGTATAATACAATTGATGCAACTGCAGCAAATGTTTACAAGAAGTTAAGATAGCACATGGATCCTTATTCATAGTCAGCTCCTCTGAAGCATCTGATAAAATGCATGGTCTTGTCACAGAAATGTAAATAAAATATTAAGTACACTTCTTAAACCATGCCAATGTTAATTTTTAGTGAATTAACTGTACAGAAAACAAGCCATTTAGGCAAAAGTGAATATTTTTTTGTTTGTTTCTTTCATCAATAATTTTGCCTTAAAAATACACATGACATGGAGATGCTATCTCCTCAACCTTTTTCCACCCTCTTCAGAGCTTCCATCTCTCTTACCTCTGACTAAATGACTTTTCAGGCTATTTGTGTTCTGGTGTTTTGTAGGCTATGAAACTCGGGCAGTTTTTAGGACGATTATCCATCATGTAGATACATATCTGAGGAGATATTCTTCAAGATATTGGGAGCTCATCAAGCCTGGGTCGCCGCTTGGGCTAGGGTGGTGTGATGTGTAATTATGACTACAAAATGAGATGCTGGTCTCCTATAAGCCACCTTATCTCTGCCAAATCTCGTCTGCTCTATTCCCTCTTCTATCCGCTTACCCGCCTTTTTTCTCCCCTCCGCCGAGCCGAAGGGCCATAATTTAGGACCTTAAAAGGAATGGAAGTGTTTTTAAAAGAGGGATCTAAAGTTAACCGTCAATGGCCAGCTTCTCTCTAAATGTCTTAAAACATTGCAATGTGGTAATAACAGCGGTTCTGTGTTGAATCAAGATTGAACTAATGAACAGCAATATATAATAGGGTAATATGGGGAGAGTCTTGATTATTTCATCAAAATGGCGACGTTGGCTCACATGTCTTGGAGCAATAAATAAAACGTATGAGGGTTATTTGTTTTGAAATGAGGATTGTTGTCAATTTTGGGGCTACTCTTTGAAGGTTTATTCCCTCGAGTTTCACTAACATTTTAAATGCATTCTTCTGTCCCAAATATTCCATGCGGCTGTTTATTGCCTAGAAATGTTTTTAAAAAGTGTGAAAATTGAGCAGTTTTCATACAGAGAGTTTTTTGTACTTCTCATTCTATGGGCTTTCAACCGCCAACTGTAAATGTGCTCCCATATAAGTCACTTATTGATGGCAATCTTAATTGTGGATAAGTAAAAGTGATTTAAAGTCTTAATTGATGTACAGTTAAAGTATTAAAGTTCATTAACGGATTGTAATTCAGGTTCAAAGACAAACTAATCTAATGATATTCATCATTTCATTTTGCCTGACCTAAAGAAAGCCCATAGACCTAGTTTTAGATTACCTTAATTCTACCAATGTAAAGTGAGATAAAGGACATTTCAAATATGAATCTCAGTCTAAAAATAACCTCCTGAGTAAAATTGTACCATTGATAAAGTTTTGACGAGGTTAAATCTCTAATGAATCATGTATTTGGTTAAAATAAAAAGAAATCTAAATGTGTCTTAATCCACTGTCTGTTGGAAGGGATATTCAGCTTTTACTTGAAATATATACATTTTCACACTTACGTATCTTACCAAGGTATTTTTTTTTTGCAGGGAAAGCCCAACAATTTAAAGGCTTATCCGTTTCCAAGATTATTACCTCCACTTAAAATCTCCTTTTAACAGAAATTACCAACTTCAAAAGCCGAGTTCACAGACACATTTCTACAGGAGAAAACTTTTAAAGCTCAACCCAGTAAGCTAATCCCTTACCCCCTTCCTCTCACAGAAATTCCTTCAAAGATCAAGGTCTATACCACTTCACAGGGTAGTCAGGTACACCCCTTGGACTTTACTGGGAAGAAAACTACCCTGCTTTACTGTAGAAATTATGTTTTACCAATATCTTCTAAAAGCTTTTAATTAGGAGTAGTTATGTGGATGAAACACAGGGGTTTTTAGTTGATCTCAGATTCCAAAGTCACCCCAAAACCAAGAGCCTACTGAGAATATTTCCAAGAACTCTGCTCACTCTCGGCTGGCGACTTGAACTCTGCATACCAAAGACTCAAGCTACAAGCGGTGGACATAGGAGCTCCTGCCAAGAAGCCATTTTGTGGTTGCAAGAGGGAAAATGAACAACGACAAAGAAAGGTACTAAATACCTCTCAGTATGGTGCCAGAGAACAACATTGAATATTACAGGGTCCCACCTACCAACCCTCCCCTTTGTCTGCACACTAGAATATTAGGTCTCTTCATGAAGCTAATATTGTGGTATCTACATATCAAACGCATTCTGAAGATGTACGTTCACAGCAGTAGACCACAAACAAACGAGACTGTGAAAGTATATACTGAATTTAAGGAATGTCTTAGTTCTCACACTCAATGAATTGGTCAAATATATTTATTACTTTCTCAATCAGTTATTTTCTCTATCTTATATAAACTACATGTATTACTTGTTGGGATAATGACTTTAAAGCTCACACAGGGATTTCATTATTTATTTTTCCTGTTGAAGCCAGGAAAAAGCAGAAAATATTTCAGCCCAGTTTAAGATTGATAAAACAGTCCCGTTGATTTGAGTATTGAAGCTACGACCGAAGCTACTTACGGAATTGTAATTAAAAGTCTGGGGAAGATTTTGTTTGTCCAACAATTAGCTCAACTGACAAACATTGTGTCAACAACAAGCAGTTATTTGGAGAGCCAGGCTTGACATTTTCGATATACTATTCAATTTTGACTTGGAAAAAAGTGTATTGTAGGTCAAGCAATGTTAAACTCAAATACCTGCTGATACGATCGCTCGGAAGAGTGTGAATGGACCTTTACTTTTTATGTTGTTTCTGCTTTTGTATTTCTTACTCTCTATTTAATATCTATTCTCCCCAACAGCTGATGGAAAGAAATAGAATGCCAAAATCCACATAGTATAAAGTTATCAAGTAAAACCTAGTTAATGGCTTCCTAACTGTGGATAACTTTACCCATTAACATTTTTGCCCACCTCTTAGTAAATTGAAATCATTTTACGTGGACATATCTAGTAGAATTTGGTTTAACATAGTATTACCCCAATATTGGCCTAACCCTGTCCACCTACGTATAATTTGCTTGTCAATAATCTCAAATTGCAAACCCTCCTTGTTTTACCCCATATTGTCTTTTTAACATGTTGACAAACCCCACAGTCTCCCATATTTCCACAACTGGCTATTTAACTCCAGCCCACTTCAACTATCAATGTCAATTTACTTTTAACACAGGGAGCCCTTGAGTAGCATGTCTTCACGCCCTATCTTCTTCAGTTACCGCCACCTACCCTTTTGACCATATCTTAAATTTCATCGCTCAAGGAATTATCGTCAGCACACAATGAACAGTTGGGCCGCAGCTTGTAAAACCCTTTCGTGATGTGCTCTTATCAATATGCTTGCTGTCCATTGGTATTCATTCCAAATTAAGGCAAGCATATGTGTATGGAGATGGGATCTAGATAGGGCACAGTTGGTGGCTTTCAAACCGTTGGAAACAGATAGGGGAGTCCTTTTTAGGGAACCCTGGGAGGCGTTTGACAGCGTGGAGTAATGGTGTGATATCAATGTCAGCTGATGCCTGTCAATATTTTGGACAGCTTGACCGTGATGAGGTTGGCATCTAGTCAGACATACACCCATACCAGACATACATCCACACAAGCATCCTCAATGATATACTTAGTTTGGAGAGCAAAAAGGGACAAGTCAACAGTTACATAACTATCTGCATTCAAGCTGATACAAATAAAACAGTAGGGTAGGTTAAATGTCACTTGGGTGATAAGATAAGGCAAATACATGCAAACTGAGATGGAATAACACTCAATGAAGGCCTGTCTAAACAGAGAAAAACACTACAGAATGCTCCTTTCAGCAGAAAATCCCTAGCAACATTTTTTTTACCCAAGAACAGATATTTTATGACTTTAGGCCAGTCCATTCGCCAGCCATATAAAAACATTATGACTTATTGTATTATTGGTTCATTTTGTTACGTTGTTTTGTTCTTCTCAGACATCTTATATCAGATATTATATCTTATTTCTCACATATTTGATGGTATTTCATTTTGAACAAGTTTTATGCTGATCATCAAATAATGTTTTTCTGACATGAGTAGAACAAAATTTCCAAACTGATAACCAATGTCCCTTTTTTCTGTGTTTCTCTTGTTTCTTGCTCTCCAATAAACACTTCAAAACAAGCCAGATCAAATTACACAAGGCACAGACAGAAAGTGAAGAAGGGCTGTGCTCACGCAATGCTCTGGCACAGAAACTAAAAGGATGACAAGGTAATCATGGTTTCAAGTGTTGTAAATATCCAGATGTGAAGTGTACCAGTGGATTAAATTGTAAGAAAAACCACAACAGTCACATCTGACAAAATGCAAGGTTGTTTTCTGCATGGACAGGCTGGGACAGTGAGGACAAAGTCTCCCAGGAAAGAAGGGCCTTCTGTTATCTTTGTCCTGAACTTCAAGCAGACGACATTTGATACTTTAAGGCTTCTAGTGATTTAAAAGTCATCAAAATCTACTTTTAAAGTACATTTTCTTTCGTGGATATTAAAAGTGAACAAGATTATGTATCAGCATCTATTAACCATATATTTTAATGAGTTTGATCTCAGATGTTAAACTTCACGAGTGTTTGTTCATGTTACATGTTGGTTTATTGATAAAATGTTATAGTCATTAATTCACAGTACAATTATATTTTACATTGTGAAATTTTACATCAAAGTGGATTAAATTTGTCACACTACCAAGATATACTGGTGTTTGGTGATATCAACTCGTAAAATTATTTTGATCTAGTAAGCCGTTGTTGGGGCAACCTTTGACCCCTCCCCCAATACAAGACTAAAGGTTACTGTAAATTTTTCTCATATATTAGTAAAAGTAGTTTTAATATTTACAATTTATATTTTAATTAATGATCAATTAAGAAAATTGCCTCTTTATTGTTTTAAATAAATTTTAAAAATAAATGCATAAAATTTAAAACGATGTATTTTGTTCAATGTGATCAACTACAAGTAAAAAGTGTCATTGGTAAATAATGGAAAACCAATATATGAGGCAGATAACTCACCAAAAATCAAAGATACTGTGTCTAAAAGACAGCTCTTCACTTGTTCACCCCTGTCCTTGATACAAATTAGAATCAGTCTGGACATAATACCTAGTAACGTATTTCAGATGTCTAAGAAGAATTTTAAAAATATACTGGCCTAACAAAATGGCCCACAAAAAAACCTACTAGAAAGAACAAAAATGGAAAGTATAGAAGAAAATATAAAAAAGAGAAGATGGTCATATATTGTGCACATATTCAGTAAGGGTGCGTGGAAAAATGCCTCCTGGAAAAATGCCTCCTAGAAAGAATGGCTCCTTAATATTTTGTGACTAGGAAAATATGTCTTCTGAGAAAAAAGATTAAGGAATATCAAAAAGAGAGGAAAGCACAAAGGTAACAATGACTTGGGTCCCAGAAGGAAAAAGAAAGAAAGGCAGGCCAAAGGAAACCTGGCAAAGAACAGTAGAAAGAGAGACTCAAGATATAGGATGGTCAAGATGACATGAAGTTCAGTGTTAGGCCAAAGACAGAGAAAACTGGATGAAATTTGTGTACGGTGTTATGCCCCACAAGGAGTGAAGAGGATAAGTAAGTAACTTATTTAATAAAGGGCATCTTCTGAGATCTGTGACATATTCAGTCGAAGAGAAATAACCTTTCCAATAGGCCAGGCAAGATTCCATTGAAACAATCAGAAACATTGATGACAATTTTTTCTGCTTGTCAGAATGTTAGGTTGGTGATTTCTAACAGACCTTGATTCAACTTCCTTAATTACAAAGTCCCCTGAACATGATCTGGAAAACAGTTGATTAGATTAGTTTAGATTAGATTAAATTAGATTAGAAGTTAATCGTATCTATAAAAACGGAAATAAGTGATTCGAGGAAATTTTTGATAGAAAAATATCCAGTTTTACAGCATCTAAGCAGGTTTTGAAAATACATTTACATAACAGTTAATTCAAAGAAAAGTGGATAAAGTATATTGTGCTAAATGTTTATTTGCTAAAGTTAATCATAAGAATGACAAAATTCTTGAATATGAAGGTCAGTATTTTGGGGATAACTTAAGAATTTGTGCTACATGAACTAAAATGGCAATGTGTTTTCGTTTACCTATTTTTGTATGTAGATTATAATGTAATTTCCTTTGTTTTACCAGGCACATTATACTGGCATCTAATTATGGAAGCTTGGCAAAAGTTTCTTTCTTTGGCATAATTTATTCCAGCTAAACGGCTCAAGATTTTTTTTTTATAAGTAGAAAAAAGCCACATTTATGTGGGTGTTATCAAATGATCAAATCTAATTGCACACCTCTTTTGAAAGGTTTAATCCAACTTAGAGTAACACCCATAATTAACCTCAAGAGTGTTGTGCCTGATTTTCAGCCCATACACTGATAGAGGAGTCACAATATTTAGACTGCAGATAGAAGTTTTTTATAGCTCAGAGAATAAATATATACAAGATTGGCTTATGAATGGGATGAGTGTCAGGAAACAGAAAAATAAAAACACATCTCCCATTCATGAAAGCAAAAATACATGGCGTCCTTTTTTAATCACCATATTAAGGATGAGTAATAACAGTAAATCAAGTCAGAGTGTCTGGTGTATTGAGAGGTTATTGTTGTTTTTAATAAGTGCAATCAACTGAATAATATAGCAAGTGTGAAGATGTTAAGATATCAATAGACATGTAACTGTTTGCAATGATGTATATTGGTGCTATTGTATATTCCAGCCATTATGTTGAAATTATTATTATTTGATATATGTCTATCAGAATTTTATTGTTATATAAAAGTCTCACATTTGAATTTTAATGATGTTTATTATCAGTTGATCAGTAGTTTTGCATTGTTTAAAGATACTCCATAAATCACTCAAGCATACACACACATTTAAATGATCTGGTGTAGATGTTTCAATTTTAATTTCAATTATATTTAATGTTTCATTCAACATCCCCTTGTTTTTTATTGTACGTTGGTAAAAACATTTTCTAATGCATACAACCATATTTACATTTAAAGTTATTTATGTAACTTTTGGGCAGGCCACTTGTAGACACTTTATGTATAGTTTTATTTTTTGCCTGTATATTATGTTAGTAACATAATTTTAATGTGAACAATTTGCAGGAGATACTTCAATAAATGAAAGTACATAACGATGACCCCTGGTTTTCGGGAAATATCTCATCATAATATATTTCGTATAAATGCATATATATTTACAACAATCTGATTATTATATATACTTTATTTTATTTTGATTTTCAATATAAATTGACAGCAGTTAGAATAATAATGAAATATCTATCGCCTCTCATGCTAGTAGCAGTCTATGCTTGCCTGTTTCCCTTCTCCATAACTCTGAGACTGTTGATCTGTTTACATTGGATTATTGCTTCATTTTGAAGCTAGCAAGGTCACTTATCAAAAAGTGTCACCAACCCTGTCCATTATTAGATAAAGCCAACGCAATAAACAGAAGAAGACATTATGCTATTTCTAGCTTTAATTTCACTGAAAACCCTTAGAAAACATTTCAAGCTACCTGTTAGATATGTATCAATAATATGAATGTGGAATTTTAAAACAAATGTTGACTTTTAACTGATCAGCTATGTTTACCAAATTCGTCCTTATTCAAACTGTTGAAATGAATTTTTAATTTCTCTTACTTAATATATTAGCTTATTGTCCGAAGTTTACCAATGCCAGAAAGAAAAATCAATAAATTTGGTAATATTTCCATTGTATTCAGAACTTAAAACCAATTGTAATCACCAGTTGGGGCTGTGAAAGACACACAACACAGGAACACTTGGCTGTCGCAATAGTATCTGCTATCTACCTTTGATAGGAATTCTTTACACTAATTATCTGATATTTAGAAACCAAGATTTATCAAATTCATGACTTCTCCCTAACCCGAAAGCCAAACTGAGCCCGCTAATCAGACACTTGTTTTTTCATCCGACAGTTTAATGATGCTGATCAAATCTCTACAGAAAACATAGCACCTAGACTGTTACTTGAGGAAAGCTCTATTTTATCCAGATCCGCCATCATTTGACTGTAATTAGATTCTGTTTGAATGGAGAGAAATATCACTTGGTTTTGCATAGATGTAATTACATATTTCAAGTTAGGGAGTGGAGCATTGTTTTTAAGTCTTTGTTTAATGGAGAAAGTATATAATTCTTAGAGAAAAGGAAACGGGGAGGGGCTGTTGAATGGTTGTCATAATATTGTGAATGACGATAAACACTTCTGGGTCGAAGAGATTACGCGCGAAATGCTGGGGGAAACCAGACGACTTTTTTTCAAGCGATTAGATTTTCTTGTAGATAGAGAAAAACTCTTGTTTATCAGTGCTGTAAGGAGGTATTCGAAAAATTCCCTATTACTGGCAATCCCACAAAAAGAATGATACATTTGTCTACATCGTGAATTTATTGGTCAAAGTAAGCACTCTTTAGTGAGAAGTCTTCCGCCTGGGATTTGTAAAACGCCCTGTGATTGGCTGGAAATAGCCGACACTAGGTTTCACTCCACTGAACAGACTTTGTTTGGGTCGGCGCCAGAGGGATAATATTTGCGTGTTTTGAGGGGGCCAGTACAAGGGTGCATAGTTCTATACCCCTCTTTCATTCATTTGTGAAAACAATAACCAAATTGTGCTGGGCATATATATATCTAGGAAGCTTTGCTTCAGTTCAGAGTTGTTGTTAAAACCATCTATCTGGGAGGAGATAAGACATCTTGAAAAGTACTTTGTGTGCATTAGTGTATCAGAGAAAAATCTCATCTATGAAGAAATTTAGTTGAAACAAAGTTTTCAGAGAGAAACTCCTCATGGTGGACTTTATGGAATATATGTGAATCTTGTATATTAGATGTAGCTGGCTGATTCTGGATTAACAAAACTGACTTATAATAAACATTTCATTGTTTATTGTTTTTGTGGACTAACCTTATGTGATTTGTGGAATAAGATCTACTTTGTTTTGTATGTTTGTGGAAAAAAGGTCGGTGAATCTTATCAAGATTGAGATTATATCTAATCTACATAGCTACATTTATGACATGATTATCAGTTGGTGATCATCTTGATATTGGGAATATAGTAGATATAAACATGTATGTCTAGGGTCTTAAACGATCACAGTGATTTATCTACTGACACAGACAATTTGTTAAATAATAAGTACATCACAGTACCTTTTTATCTTTGATGTAAAGGTCGTAAACTTTGTATTAGAAGCAAGGTCATACTGAATTTGTGGATAATACTATAAAATGTTGTATATATATATTTTTTAACTTTTTTCATTTTTTGAGTATTTGAAAAAAAGTCTAAATAATAAATAGACTGAAAGAATATGCATCTGATGTGGCATCTCTAAATCATTTTAATAATACCTGTGGTTGAAGTTTGTACTTTTATAAGGTAGCATATCATCTTTTTTATTTTCAGATATACCAAAACCAATACCATATTGCAAGGACTATGTCCAGCTACTTTGAGGATTAAGTCATAATCACATAGCATCAAAATCAGTTTGACTCAAATAAAGAACTAATCCAGAAAATAGATCAACTGGAAAAATGATGGAAATAGCACCACAGGATCAGAGTTTTGTGCCCGGTAGTTGGCATAGACCAGACCATTTCTCTGCAGGCGTGTTACCGGGAGCCACGCCGGAAATGACGTCAGCTAACGCCACAGACCCATTCTACAGACACCACTCACACATGGAGACGTCCCCTACATCTGGGCATGCGCACGGAGGTTACTTCAATTCCAGATCTCCCATGCACGGGCTACGTTCTTCAGGTAGTTATAAAATGTAATACATATACAACTTGTCCATAAAAATGGGTAATATATAAGTCATGTGATTAAATCTGAAAATGATACAGCTTATTCTGACTTTTCGGTCGAGGAAGGGGGTAAAACAATGCCTTATATTCATATTATCTTATATATTTACTGCCCGTATATAGTTGTGATGGACTTACTATTTTGCTATCTTTTGACGGGTAATATAGAGTGAGTCCAAAGCCCAGATATGTTGGGCTTGTGTCCCTACCTCTGTTACTTATTATTGTTCCGATGTTGTCAGAGCAGCTGGCGTTTATAGTTATGAGAATAAACACATTCTTTGTCAATGCAAGTAAGTTTTTTGAGAGATTTCAAAAATTATTTGTGGTTTGATCTTTGATAGTAATTTTAAAACGTATAAAGCAGCAGCCTATGCTTATTGTTGTTGTTTATTTAACTATTTAACCAAGCATTAGACAAAAGATTAATAAATAAAATTAGTCATAAATCTAGAGTGCGTAGTTGCATCTACAAAGAAATGAATTATATGCTACAGATATTTTTACGTATTTTTTTTAAATGTATAAAGATAGTCACAGAGTTGCTGTGATAAAATGATTGAATTTCTCTCTGGTGATTCTGGTCAACAGATCACTATGAAGGATTATATAACCATTGTCCATCACATAAAAATATGTATATTTTAATATGGACATGAAAATCAAGTTATAGTTACATTTAGGGAAACTGTTTAAAAAATAAGTTATATTTGAAAAAGCTCACATAAATTAAACAAGCTGCTGGTAGTTTAAGAAATTCTAGATCTCCAGAAGCAAGATAGTGCTAAATTTGTTGCTACCATGCATAGTTTAAATAATTTTACTGCTAGTTTATTTTTATTGCCCATTATCATTTTATTGTCTCATTCATTTACACTTTTTTTTAAAACTTAGTTTTGAATAAAGTTAAACTTTAAAACTTTATAATATTCGAAGCTGAAAGTTTTTGGAGGAAAAATATTGTCAAAACATTACGGAGACATATTATCAAGAATATATGAAAATGTGAGTAGAGAATCATGTTCAGGGAACGCAGAAAATTAAACGTAAAAGTCCTGTGCACGGTACCTTATGCCAAAAACATTATTTTATAAACTTTTAACCTCTGGCGAAAGTTTTCAACAAAACAGTCGATGCAATGATGACATAACTAAACTGTTTTAATAGGGAATAAGAAAGTTAAACATTTGACGTCAAAAATATGAACTTATTCTCAAGTGTTTAATCCCCGATTACATCACAAATGGTAATAGTAACTTCTCTTTTCAGTGATTCATCCTAAAATATCCTTTTACAAAATGAAGCAAAGCATGGATGTATTTTGATTGTGAAAGACAAAGCCAAAAGATAAAGGCTTAAAAAGGCTGACACAAGTAGAAGGAGAAGCAATTGTTAGACAGTGATAAAGCTTTAGACTCGGTACGACTGAGAACAGAACTTTTTAGCACAAAAGGAGTGTCTGATGAGAAATGACGAATGTAAGATTGAATGGAGAAAAACATACCTTGTTTTATAACCCATTTTACTAGCTGTTTTCACTGAAAGAACCGGGTCTTCTGTTATATTTCCAGCACCTGGGCCTTCTGGCAAAAATTACAACCAGGTGATACCAGATGTATTTATTCATAGGTCATTATTAGACCCCTCAATTATGTTCTCAGTATTTTCATACAGTTGCTCAACTATTATTGTATAAAACACACATACACATTGACACATTTAATTTTTGTGTATTAGTATTAGGCAACATTGTATAATAATATTCTTCACCACCCATTTTTCTGGGTTTTTTTCTAGCATAAAGTAATTTCATGTGCAATCCAAATTGTATGTCTATTGAAAAATATATAGTCATAAACGGGGATTTCAATGTCAAAATTCAATGGGGTCTTCTGTGCCTGGATTTTCTTCTTGTGTGTATTCTGTCAACTGAATGAGTTACCTTTTTATTGTGCTGTGGATTTTATCAAGGGCTGTTAGAGGTTTTAGCAAAGAACCATTGAAATAGATCAAGTTTCATTGGTGGATTTTTAGCCTCTTGTACGCCACCGAGTTAGAAGTTTTATAAATATTTATTTATGCCTATCGCATTACCAAATATATTCCGCTTAATTAATATGGGGACGGAACTACCATCCTTACATTGACTCTTATCAAATCTAAGTGAATTGTAAACTGCACAACACATTTAGCTTTAGTAATGTCATCGAATGCCAGATAGTAAGTGATGATAGTTTACTTGATTAAACATTGTTTGTGCACTTCACAGATGCAGAGGTCAAAACTTTCTTGTTAAAGTTTTCACTTAAGGATTTTTCTATAGTAAATTCCCTCCCAACTGTTTGGCTGCAAGTAACTGTTCAGTCAATGAAATTTGGTTTGTGTATTTTCACAGGTTCATCACAAATGTACAGATCACACCCATTCTACTCTAACTTGCATCCATGGGCTTTCTCAGAGGGATCACCAATGATGAAGTCAGGTTCCCATGGTTGGATTCACCACAATTCCTTATATGGAAATAAAAGTAGCAGCAACCACTGTTCTTCCTCTTCTAATCCAATGTCATCTCCCACTAATGGACAAAATACCGGATCCAGTTTGCAGTCTTCCATGCTCGGTGACACAATGCCTGAAACATCATCCGTCGAACAAAACTACTTGTCTGGTATGGGTAGTCCAGACAGAGACATTAATGCTGATCAGGTGACACAAAAAGCCATCTCCAACCTCAGTAAGACCACCAGCAATAACACTAACCACTCAGAATACAGTCCAGATAGCAAGCCCTCTATGGGACAAGCTGAAGAGTCTAAGTTTCTCCAGGGTACCTCCACACAAGACAATCACAACACTACCGTTACTAGTCCAGGATGTCTTTCTCATACATCTTCTGCATCCTACCCCTCGTTGTCCTCCTACCCCTACATGTCAGCTGGAGGTGCAGGTTACACAGGAAGTGGAATATTCCATCCTGCTGACATGTTTAAAGCATCTTCCCTGGCAGCAAGATCCAACAAAAAGAGATCTACAACAGGTGAATATAGTATTACATAAATCGTTTGTCTTGACTTTGTAAGATTGGATAGATTAAGGCCTTTCTTAAAATTTCTGTTGCATATCTTTCCGTAGTATTTCAGGTGACATGTATCACACAATTTGTCCTGTAATTCTTTATATTATGTTAGTAATAGGATCTGGCGTCTAAGTTAATATTTCCCTTGTGCCTCTAGTAACCCAGAGAAAAATAGTGAACATTAAGTGTCTTCCCGTTTACAAATAGAAAGTGCTGTTACCTGGCCTGCATATTGACATTACCAAAAGGAGAAATCTTAATGACACAGCTCTATATGATAAGGATTTCATTTAAATGCAAAGAACACATATGCTCGCATGCACACCCAAAAGTCTGGTCTTATTAGCAGTGTCAACTTGTCAACTCTCCCATGAAGTTCCTCAAAACTCTGTACATCATACACCAGGTCACCACTTCTTTTGTTACCCAGGTTGGTCATTCCTGTCCTACACTTGCCGTCTCAAAGCATTCCTTCATAATCTTAAATGTGCAAAAGGAAGACCAACAAGTGTCCATGATGATACCATTTGGTGAGAGTCTTCCTGTGTCTCACTGGTATTATTTAATCTTTAAAATGTGACAAAGTACCCTCCCTATACAAATGTTTAAATACGTGTGAAATTCCCACTGACCCCACTCTTTGCAGTATCTGTTACACCAAGAAGTTGGACAGAGTAAGGACAGGGGCTAAGTTGTCAATGTTTAGTAATTGGGGATATTGATACTTCAAAGGCGTTTGAATAACTCACATTTCACTAAACACCCCCCAAAGTAAAGTGACTTTGAAAGCAAATATAGAGAAAGAAATGCAATATATTTACTTGTGCCTGGTTGCACGTGGTGAAAGGATAAAGGCAGTCTGTTTAATTGAAATAATGTGAGATCAAATGGGGTTTTCAAAAATTTCCCAAATATTTATGTGTTGTAGCAAATATACTGTTTACATCTATATAGCTCTTTGATTGTGTAACTTAATTGGTAGTTTTTTTTTACTGTTAACACTAGCAATATTTACAAATGTCCCACATAAACCTTGTTTAAAGTAACCTTCTTTTTAACTCCATCTAAAAGATAAATAGAACCCCCCAAAACTATAATTATTTTTACATGTTTATTGGTGAATCTGTGCTTCTGGTGTAAAGAAATAAGGGTTATAATTGCAGTGGCTTTTAGTTAAACTATAAGGGTGGTATTTGCGTGATGGTTCTTTGCAATGTGTGTCCTCATGTATCCCTTTGATCATTGCAAAATTGGGTCCATCCTCAAAAGGCTCAGTGCTCACGACCGAAAACATGAAATCCTAGATGGGCGAAAAAGGGGTGATGATAGTGGTGAAAAAATCTTCTGACGTTTAGTCAACACTGCATCCATAATATTGACCTTAAGAATAGCCTAGTTATTAATTTTATGAAAACATGTATTGTTGTAAAGAGCACTTCAGACACATTCCATGGATTACTATACCATAGTATTGCCTTTCCTAACACAACAATCATTGTGTGAAGATTCAACTTAATCATATAAACTTGAGATGCACAATTCAAATGTCATAGTTTCCATCTCTGAACAAACAAGGAGCCTGTATGTTAATATAAAAAACCTTAGAAAACACGAAATGGAAAACATGTTTTTATACCAATGAAGATTATTTTCAAATGTAATCTGTGTATATTTAATTGAGTTAGTTTTAAATATGTCTTTATACATAAAAAAAACTCATCTCTCCATTCTGGTACCGGTAGACAAGAAATTCATGTGCATCAATAAACAGGAGACAATGTGTAATTGTATGAAACTGAAAAACCTTTCAAAATAAGTATATGTTCATTCATTCCCCAGACTGTTGGTTGTTTCATTTTAATAGTAACAGGATTGACATGTAATTGACCATCAGGCAACAGTAAGAACTGCAAAAAAATGAACATACATTTACCAGAAATCTTCCCCATGCCAATATGTTTGAATGAATGCAAACCGTCCCATACCTTAAAGGAAATCTGGAAATAAACCAAGGAATACCTGTTATATATGAACATAAGGTGTAAAACAAAGAAGTATGAAAGTGTACAATAAGATAAACATCCTACAGTGTATTCTCTGAAAAGAACTAGTGTAAGTTAATGACTAGAAACATGTTCTGACTAAATGATCTGGCTCAATGCATGTGTTTGGTTTTGTTTCAGAAGGACGTGAATGTGTAAACTGTGGGGCCACCTCCACCCCTCTCTGGAGGAGAGATGGAGCAGGGCATTACCTGTGTAATGCTTGTGGACTGTACCACAAGATGAATGGACAGAACAGACCTCTCATCAAACCCAAAAGAAGACTGGTGAGTGTCCCTAGTTTACCTCAACATATTTCAGCTAGATTCTATATTTATTTTTTACCAGTTTTTCTAGTCATAACGTATCATTTGCACTTGCAAATGATTTAAATGTCTAAATCCATTAAGCTTTATTGGAATTATGACTGGTCAGTATTTTTTCAAAGAAATCTCACAATAAGTACTCTTGTTTTTCCAGTCCGCTGCCAGAAGAACTGGGACAAGTTGTTCCAATTGTGGCACCAACACCACCACACTGTGGAGACGGAACAAGGATGGGGAGGCAGTGTGCAATGCATGTGGTCTCTACTTCAAGCTGCACAATGTAAGTAGTCATTGAAACACCTAGACCTAAAACTAATGCTGACCACGTGCAAGATAAAAAAGTTACAGAAAAGTTCAGAAATAAGTAAATGGCAGATGTACCTGAACACATAATAAATGTCTGATACACAATGAGCATTGTCAACCATGGCTAGACCTTCCAAAATCAGTTAAAAATTTAATTAGTTTTGATGATGTTGATTAGGATAGTCAATTCAGACTATCTCTTTATTGGTATGATACAGAAGTGATCGGGCCTAATCATTTCCACTGTATATATTTCACTGATTTGGTTGATTTTATTGATTGATCCAATGCTTAAAAATTTGGTCACTTTAAACCTCAAATAAGTCACCCAATTGGTCTAAACTACTTTATCAACACAAAGTTTGGTATGTCTTCCACAATATTACAATTCCTTTATTAAATTATAGATTGTAAAGTTGATTGGTTTAGAGTATCCAGGTGTTGATACAATTAAGCTGTAAAATGACATAATTTGCATTAATATATATGAAGTAATAACTGTAATAAAATAAATATATTTGATTTTTGAGATAGGCATAACATGTTTCTACACAGAAGTTATAAGAAAATTCCAATTAAATGTTTTGGGATTATGAAAATTGCCTTTTTGACAAATTTAAAGAAACTGATAAGTATCTGTGATTCTGCATATCAGATTACTGATTCATGCTTCATAAATTAATACATTGTTGTTTTCGCGTTCAAAGATAAGTAATTTTTTCAATGAATTTCAAAAATAAGGATGATTAAGGTCTCCACTTCTTTTATGTCCAGTACACTCGTTCCATTAAAGCTTGATATTGCCAATTGGAAGATATGGATTTACAGATATGGTCTAATATCTTTGAACAAGCCTCTAAATTGTTACCTGTTTGAGATAACAGTGGAAAGCTCCTTCATCTTTTTCCAGTTATGTTATCTCTCTACAAGTCCTCACTTAATCTATCCATTGTCTTCTTACCTAGTTAAATTGGGCAAAAAAGGTTTACACTTATGGAGATAACTTGCATTATGCATATGAATCTCGGCCTATCTCACCACTGGATCTGAATGTTTACTTAGGTGTGAGCAGATTCATTTGTAAAATTACAAATTTTGGGGTATTGTAAAGACAAGTTTGTGGGAGGTTTTTGAGAATGAAAGCCAATTAAAACTAATAGAGTGTGAGCGATATTGTAGCCCTTGGGCGATATCAGAAGAATCTTGTAATCCAAACTGACAAAGATCAGAGCATTGCTTCAATGTAACCCTTTTTTTCTAAGTGTAATATTTTTTCTACCTATGAAAAGTAGTAGCCCTTTAAAGTTGCTGCATAGGGAGTGTATTAAGTTATGTTATTATAAATAATTTGTACAAACAGATACAACACACCTATAGTGTAGTGTGTGATGTAAATTAAGCAGTTTATTGCATTCAGCTATTTTAAGCTTATTTGCTAATGAGGTCCAATTATTTCATTAGATTAAGTTTCAATGGGGTCTCTTTAAATGTTATCTGCCTTTCTTATCTGCACTGGTAAATTAAGTGCATGTGTTGCCCATTTGTGGTTTAATCTCCAAGAAAAAGATTTAATAAGCAAAACGTATTTCAGTTAACAAATATGTTATCAACCCAGCCATCAAAATATGAACTGTGGAGGGAAGAAACTTGAAAGAAAATGCAAGTAATTATTAACATCAATACTGAAAAGGACAAGAAATAACAAATCTGATTGACTGATGGAATTACTTATGATCTGAGGACTCCATAACTGCTCTGGTGTGAGAAATCAGATATTATCGGAGAACTTTCAAAGTGGGCTGGTCTTAAATGTAGACTTTTGGACGAGTGGGTTTGAAGGGTGGTTTATGAAAACTAACAGAGAAAAATAGTTTTAGCCAAAAACTTGCATTACATGATTAGCTACATATTACATGCATTAAAAAGACTAATGTTAAATATGTTTCCAGTCAATGAGTTCTTGCGAGAGAAATTTATGTTTTTTCTTCTAGTTATAAGTTTTGTTGTTGTTGTTTTTTCTTCTATTAACTTGTAAGCGTTGGTGTATGTACATTATATCCACTACTCACACAAGTCATAAAAATAAATTCTACTTCATGAGAAAGCATTACAGGCCAACAACATTATTCTGTAACACTTCAGGAAACAATATTGAATTTCACAGGTTTTCGCATCACATGATCTTGACGTCATACTGTTTGTTCTAAGAGAAAACGTAAATATCTGCTGCTTTGTACTGGAATTCCACCCCGCAGAGTATTCGCGGATGGTACAAGTTGGGCGCCGCAAATCTTAGGTCACGTCTTTTTTCAACCCTCCACCCCACATGTCCATCCTTAGTCACTAATATGTGTGCATTGCAGGTTTAGTACACTTCATAAGTCCTAGGTATGCCTTTGAACAATGTTTGCTTTTATTAATACCTCCATCTTGTCTGTCAGTCTGCGGCAGGGGTGAGGGCCAATTATGTGGAGACTGTGCCTACTCCCCTCACAAAAGAGCAATGTCTTGATTTTCTGAAAACATGCTCTGTTATTAGAGGAATGAAATAATACTCCCATTTATCTCCCACACAATGCTAATCTCATTTTCTCTTTTATACCAGTCTTGACGGGACCCCAACGGGGAGGGGGTATATGTATGTATAACTTTATCAATGTGTATTCCATGTTTCTGACTTAGCCACTGGGGTAACTTTATATGGCAATATATTAAAAGGTGTGTCTTTTGGCATGGAAAATTAAAAAATCTAGAAGAGGGGAGACGAAATTGTTTTGATTTATTTTATTTAGAAGGAATTTCATGCTCACCACAGGGCGTCTTGTTGGGGATTTACATGTCTTCAATAAAAGACAAGAAGAAAAGTGAATAGTGAATGACAGAGGCGTATTGGGGGGGGGGGGGGGGGGGGGTTATTTGTGGTCTCTGTGTAGGAATTGCAACCACTTATGTCAACAAAGAACTTGTCACAGACCCAATGCAAGTTTACAGCTACGTTCAAACTTTTCACAGATGTCTTGCAATTACTGTGTCTTTTTCTAGATGCTCCTATTTTCAGCCAAGACACTTGTTTGTTATTGCCACAATGCAGTTATTTATGTGCATCAAGTGTCACAGTTAGACTAAATAAATACTGTCGAGTCAATGATATTGGTGTAACTTGAGTAATAAATATATTTTTCCTTTTTTTTATATTCAACAGGTTCAACGTCCCATCTCAATGAAGAAAGATGGAATCCAGACAAGAAACAGAAAGGTATCATCTAAAGGCAAAAAGAAGAGGAATGGAGACTTTTCATCTGTGGAACTCTTCAAATCATCCTTGGATAAACCATTTCCTTCTTTCCCGCCACCAAACTTCAACCCCTCTGTACATTCCCCAATGGGGTCCTATATGAATGGTGCTACCAACTTTGGTGGATCTTTTGGTGCAGGACACTCATCAGGCCATGCGGATTTCTCCTGTCGTCTGGGGTCAGGATATGGACCAATGAGCTCCTCTTCATTTGGGACTTCCGCTTTTGGACATTCCTTCCCATCATCCTTTCACAGTAGTGCTTCCAGTGGGTTAGACTTGACATCTAATGCAGGAATAGTAGGGGCCATGGCATAGCAGAGTTTTTTATGTGCGAAGAGCTTAAATAAATGTTTTGGGAGGTGAAGATGTCTTGTATAGTATTACATGAATAGTATATTATTTTTAGTATATTAATGTTATTTTTTTGTGAATAAAACTTTAAAATAAAGGACTGTTTGTTTTTGTTCCCTTGAGTGATATGGTAGTTTATCCTTATTGTATTATAAGCATGAATGGAAACATTCATTAATGTTTAGTGATGATAAAAATAATAACTAGAAAGCACTCATAGAGTGCAACCCTCCACTAGGGCAAGTTTCAGGATTTTTTTGTATTCAGAATCCCATCTGGATCTTTCCCAAAACTTGATCACTTATTCCTTTGTATCCACATAAATAATTTCAGGAACATATGTTCATTAATTTTGGACGTATCACACAGACAAACAAACCAAGAAACCAATTCACACAAAAACGTCAAGTTCTTATGCAAGTAATATCATAGCTAGACATTGACTGGAAGTAAGCAATGTCTAAAGTTTCTCCTTGAGCAAATACCAGGGACAACAAGACTGAAAGGAGTTTCGGTCTACTAGAGCGAGCTGCAAAGCCATCGGAGACACGAGTAGTGCACTGAAGTAGTCAACCACCCCAGTACTAACATAGCCCATTGAGGAGACAGATACTCATTACGCTAAACCACAATTCATCAAAGTCCTGATATAAAAAAAAAGAAAAGAAAAAAAAGCAGCATCATTTCAAACCCTGCTGCTTTATCTCGAATTGATGTCACAGTTTAACAGCTAGCTCTGTTGTAGTTAGAATGAAATGAATGAAAATGTTTTAGTTTAAGACTGTTCAGTTAGTTCTTGAATAACATTTGTTATTGCAGCAAATTGTGAATTATTATAAGTTTTCGAGCATAAACCTTTGATTGTAATGTAGCAATTGCAAGGAAATAAAACCTTTGGATGGCAGGCATAAAAAAGGATAGTTATTATATCCCCAGACGAAAGTCGGGGATATATTGGATTCAGGTCCGTCGCGCCGCCGCCGCCGCCGCCGCCGCCGTAGAAATTTCCTTGTGGACGCGATAACTCAAAAACAAATTAATATTTTTTTTTCAAACTTGGTACACAGGTTAAGGGTGCCCAAAGGAAGATCCCTATTTTAAGGTGACCTTAAACTCCCAGTAAAAAAGAACTTATGGCCACCTTAAGGTCAGAAATTGCACTTTTGGCCACTTAGAGCCCTGTAGGTCACAAACTATGATGCTCAGCTGGCTGAAATTTTACCTGACAACACATTAATATGTTCTTAGTACATGTGCCGAAAATCATGACTTTAAGTTGAGGAGAAAATTGTGTTTGAGGCCCATAAATACCCCCACTTAGGGATTTTTTGCTATACTTTACACATATTTTGCCCTATAATTTGGAAGTGATAATTCTGATGAGTCTCAAACTGCGCTAGGTATAACTTTGATATGTAATCCTTGTCTGTAGAAAATTTTAGGGCTGTAGGTTTACCCAAAGGGGTCGACTTAAGGTCTCAAAAGTGCCCACAGAGACCCAATTTATGCACTTTTTGCCACTTTCAAGCACTGTAGCTTTCAAACTATGTCTCTCATCTAAGTTAAATATCATCTGGGAATATATCTATGTGTTTTCTTATATGTGCCCCAACATTTAGGCCTTTAATAGACAGTTAACCTGTGTATCAGGACCATAAACACCCGCCCGAGTGACCCTTATAAGACATTTTTCACATCTTTTTCCCTGTAACTTGGAAATGGTAAGTCTGAGAAGTTTCAAACTGTATTAGATATATATTCTGTGTGTAATCTTAGTATGTAACAGATTTTAAGTCTGAAGCTTTAATTTTGAAGGTCAAATTGAGGTCTCTAAAAGGCTCCCAAAGACCCAATATTTGGACTTTTTGCTACTTTTAAGCCCTGTGACTGTCAAACTATGTGACTGATAGAGCTCAAATCCTATCTGAGAAGATATTAGTATGTTATTTTTATATGTGCCAAAAATTAAGGCTTTAAGAAGACATTTAACCTGTGTATGAGGACCATAAATCCCCACCCGAGTGACCATTTTTAGACATTTTTCACATATTTTTCCCTGTAACTTGGAAATGGTAAGTCTAAGAAGTTTCAAACTGTATTAGATGCATATTCTATGTGTAATCTTAGTATGTGACAAATTTTAAGTCTGAAGCTTTAATTTGAAGGCCACATTTAGGTCTCTAGAAGGCCCCATAAAGACCCAGTATTTGGACTTTTTGCCAATTTTAAGGCCTGTGACTGTTAAACTATGTGACTGATAGAGCTGAAATCTCATCTGGGAATACATTATTATGTTCTTTTTACATGTGCCAAAAATCAAGGCTTCAAATAGACATTTAACCTGTGTATGAGGACCTTAAACACCCACCTGAGTGACCCTTTTAAGACATTTTTTCACATATTTTGCTCTGTAACTTGGAAATGGTAAGTCTGAGAAGTTTCAAACTTTATTAGATACATATTCTATGTGTAATCTTAGTATGTAACAAATTTTAAGTCTGAAGCTTTAATTTGAAAGCCACATCGAGATCTCTAAAAGGCCCACAATGACCCAATATTTGGACTTTTTACCACCTTTAAGCCCTGTAACTGTTAAACTATGTGATTGATGGAGCTGAAATCCCATCTGGGAATGCATTATTATGTCCTTTTTACATATGCCGAAAATCAAGGTTTTTAGTAGACATTTAACCTGTGTATGAGGGCCATAGACACTCGCCCAAGTGCCTTTTTTGACATTTTTTCCGTATTTTGCCCTGTTATTTGGAAATGCTTAGTGTGACAAGTCTTAAACTGTATTATATATAATTTTTGTTTGTTATGTATGTCCCCCAAAAAGTTTCAGATCTGTAGTTTAATTGCTAAGGTCTCTTTAACAATTGTAAAATGCCCACAGAAACCCAATTTATGGATATTATGCCACTTTAAAGCCCAGTAACTGTCAAACTATGTGGGTTATAGAGCTGAAATCTTTGAATTTTTAAAAGGAAATGCCTGTCTATTTAAATTTTGAATATTAATAATGTTATGGCTATCTTAGTCTTTTAAGAACTTATTTTTGTGTGTTATACCTCTGCTTGCTGAATTTTTCACTTTTTAAAATGAAACTGGTTAAACATATTCAAGTAGACAAAATGGACACTTTAAGTGAGCTTTAAGTCCCAATATTAATGAAATTATATCCTTATGTAGTAAAACTAGGGGATTTTTAACCCTCAACTAGCCCAGTTTTATTCAACTTGCCGCAGTTAATTTTGGCGCAGCTCCTACAGTTATGAACTCATTTCAGTTGATAATCACATACTTAAAATTCTCAATTCTTTTTGTATTTGAGTACCCCTTTTATATAGATTGTTTGTTTACCATTTATGCTCAACCCACATCCCCCACCCACCTCTGGGACCTCCAGCTATATTGAGTGACACTAAATAAACAAAGGTATTTAATGATATCAGATGAGAAACATAGAACTCAATGGGGTTGCAGATCTTGTGTAATAGTGAGAGAGGTGTGGAGAAGGGGAGAGGGGTGGGAGTGGGAGGTGGTGGGCTTCATTACATATAACACAAAGGGGAGTCAGAACTGAGATTGTGTCACATATTTAGGTTGCATATATATGGACCACATATATAGGTATAGAGGAAATGAATAACTGAAAACAATTTGCAAATTCTAAAAATAATATAATAAAATAATAATATAAATATTTTTTTTTAAAATAATATTTTATTTGTGAACAAATATAGAAACAGATATGCGCTTTTGGGATTATGAATTTTAGAATGGACATTGAATCATCAATCATTTAAATACTTTGAAGGAAGATTGAAAAATATGAAGAGTTGAGTTAAAAATAATATTTTATTTGTCAACAAATATAGAAACAGATATGCTCTTTTGGGATTATTATTTTAGAATGGACATTCAATCATCAATCATTTAAATACTTTGAAAATAGGTTTAGAGTTATCATTGCAGGAAGATTGAAAATATAATTTGAGTTATGTATTCGACGTCTGGGGATACACCATCTTCCTTGGGGAGATATAAACAGAGTAGATTGATGTGCTGAAGTTCATATAATAATGGGTAATTATGTTTTAAAAAATTCCCGATCAAAACCTGTGGCGTGAGTGATGACCTGTCTGGGGATATGTTGGCGCCGAGTTGGCCCAATCTAGTTTATATATTTGATTTTATTTTAGTGATAAGATTAACTGAGCTTTTTTATTTGATTGCCCCTTTTATATTATAAGTGTTTGTTTACCATTTGTGCTGCAGCACTGCATCTCTTTGTAGTCCCACCCCCCATCCCCCACCCACCTCTGGGACCTCCAGCTATTGAGTGACACTAAAGAAACAAAGGTATACAGATCTTCTGTAATAGTGAGAGAGGTGTGGAGAAGGGGAGAGAGGTGGGGTGGGGGTGGGAGGTGGTGTTTGCTTCATTATCTAATTATCTAAGACAAAGGGAGTCAGAACTGAGATTGTGTCACATATTTAGGTTGCATATATATGGACCACATATACAGGAATTGAGGAAATGAATAACTGAAAAACAATGCAAATTCTAAAAATAATATAATAAAATAATAATATAAATAATATATGATATTTAAATAATATTTTATTTGTGAACAAATATAGAAACAGAGATACGCTTTTGGAATTATGAATTTAGAATGGACATTCAATCATCAATCATTTAAATACTTTGAAAATAGGTTCAGAGTTACCCTTTGCAGGAAGATTGAAAAGTATGATGAGTTGAGTTAAAAATAATATTTTATTTGTCAACAAATATAGAAACAGATATGCTCTTTTGAGATTATTAATTTAGAATGGACATTCAATCATCAATCATTTAAATACTTTGAAAATAGGTTCAGAGTTATCATTGCAGGAAGATTGAAAATATGATCTGTTGAGTTATGTATTCGACGTCTGGGGATACACCATCTTCCTTGGGAAGATATAAACTTAGTAGATTGATGTGCTGAAGTTCATATAACTTTTCCCAATATTAATGGCATACAACAAATGGATTAAATAAAAAATTCCCGATCAAAACCTGTGGCGTGAGTGATGACCTGTCTGGGGATATGTTGGCGCCGAGTTGGCCCAATCTAGTTTATATTTGTTAATTCCAAGCTTCTTAAGCAAAAATCATCCAAATTTGCTTTCTTTTGAATATCACCTTCATGATGATCTGTTTAAGAAATTCATTTTGACATTTCCTTCAAATATTCACACTGGACGAATAGGAAACTTTTCTAAAATCACTCCAATTGCACGTTGACTTGAAAGTGACTAAAAGTGCTAGTTGACCATGTTTACCATAATGTAGTTATTAACGTATACATATTAAACAAATGTTTGAGTCCTAATAAGATTTGGCATACCATGATGGCTTAGCGATCAAACTCAAAGTTGGGGTTTACGTCCCATTCAATAGCGAGGGTCATATTGGGACAGGTCTTCAGTATTGTTAGTACTTGTGGGATGGTACCTGAACGAGGAGCTTGACGAATAGAGTGCATACTGAGTAAAAACAGAGAGTGTTCTCAATGTGCAAGAACAAGAAAAATGAACTCCCAGTTAAAAACGTTTGCTTATTGTCTCATTGCATATATTGCCCCAATATTACAAAGCAACCATTTATCTTTCATTTGGTATGATCGGGAGTGTTACATTTGAAGGAACACCATTCTGAGAGGAAGAAATGTATGTCCTGGACAGAATGGCCTAACTCAGGTTTTTAAGAGACTGTGGTAATTCAGTACTCCTTGGGTTTAGAGACTGATAATCTGTGTTCATAAATTCTTTTCCTGAACATGCACCCTGTCTACTCTACATAAGATTTACATTATTTTGTTGTATGTTTTTAAATGGATAATCTCACTTAGTTAACAGGTGACATGTGAAGAGAGAGTAGAGATAGTACATCATTTGCTAATTGGGTAATAGTTGATACAACAATTTGTAAGGGTTTCGTCAGAAATCATGTCTTCAGGTACTTGGGTGTGAGCTCCTCTTACAGGAATAGTGCATACAAATTGTTCAAGATTCCGTAGTGAAAATTCACTGAACTGATTTGGGATACAGGCCTTGATTTTTTCATTATCACGTATTTAGGGTGGTGCAATATATGGGGTTCCACCAACCCTTAAACTGCATTGCACATTGTCAATGAATTATGCTTCATATTTCAAGGAATTATATTTTATATACTGCTTGGCGCCATATAATGGCAAAATCATTTTAATCAAAAGAAATCCAGAAAACTACACCCAGAACAATAAAAAATAAGCTTTTTGTGCCCAAGGTGTGCCAAGTGAAGGCGTGAAGCAGTATACCAATAAGTTATTTATTTTGGGTTTTACATTGCTTTCAACACTGTACAGGTCATATCACGAGGAATAGTTTTGTGGGCAGTGGAAACCAGAACATACAGTTGGTTAAAGTTCTGTATTGTAAACTGCCGACCATTGGTAAGCAGCTACCAACATTTCCACATAATGTCCGGGGTTTGAACCACCGACTTCATAGGTGGGACACGAGTGCGTCAACATGGCCCCTAGCCAATAAGTTATATTCAGTATTGCAATAAATATTATTCTTTTTGTCAATAACTTGTATCTTCTGTGTACCGTACATATTATGACTAGTATTATCTTCATTGTGCTTCAGTATTTTAGACACTTAGATGTGTACCAGAAAATAATATTTAACACCGTGTTTAAAACTATGATTGTGTTGAAGCAATGCTAAATCCAAATGATTAAATAAATAAATAAAACTATGATCAGCAACAATCTCAATCTGAAGTGTAAGAATGCGTGGAGCAATATGCTTTAAAATTTGCAGTTAGAACAATTATGTGAGAATGAATAACATATTTAGAAAGTACATTGGTGAGAACTATGCTTCTGTAAGTTTGTATCAACTTGGAAAACAAGACAATATATTTCAAAACATAATAATCAAATATAAGATACACTACATGTGGGAAATCATGATGCCTGAAAAATAATAATATAATTATATAATAATATAAATTTTATAAATAATTCACATCAGCAGTTCATTGGTTACAAGATTTCCTGAATTTGCAAGTGACCATCTATGAATTTGTGATGCACAAACCAGTTACACCAGCTCATATATTAGTAACAGACTTCTCTTATTTGTCATAGTTCCATCTAATCAGACTAGTCTATGACTTCTTGTACTGCTTTTGTTTTTGCAAAAGGTCGCAAGAAGACGCATCTGATTAAATGGTCCAGTGTTGCAGAAAATCAATCTTTTCCCATGCAGTTTTTCATTGAGTCAGTCTTTGCTGGAATACTACTACTAGCCTTTACAAGGCTTAATAAATATATTTCTTTGTTTCACCGATGTCCATTGTTTTAATTTGAGTCTACCATATAATCCATTGATATGTTACAAGATGATCATGTTTTAAAACTTTTTTCAAGGTAGTTTAATCATTTACATTATGTACATGTAAGAAAGTCTTTGTGAAAAAGGAATATCTGAGAAAAGTATTTACTCCATGTCTTTACTTGTCTTCCCCGAAAAGCCTATTTCTCTCCCTTGTCACTCTACTGTTCAGAAATTTCCTTACATAAGACATGTATTTTGAAATAAGGACCTGCCCTTGCTGGACATCAACGTGTAAGAGGATATTTCTCACCAACTTAGCACTTTATAAATCCTCCTATTAGTTTATTTTTGTTTATTTATAGGAGCCTTTTGAAATGCTACTGTATGATGAGCTGACTAACAGTTACAGTGCCAGAATATTTCTTGATATTTCGATGTGAAGCTGGCTTTTATCCATACACAAAAATATCTGATTAATATATAGCTATGTAACATGACATATGCGTCCGGTAACATGATACAGAGTGGAATGATTTTCCATAGAAAATACAATTACATTACAACATCCCATATTTTGTCCCCATACAATATACACTAGTTGAAATGATTGTTATAAATTGTATTAAAATATTTGAAAATTATAGAAAATTATTTACTGAACTTACTGAAAATCATAACAATTATCAGTCACATTAGGAATAAAAACATCACTACTCACTAAAAGATAAGAGTGCAGGTCCGTCAAAAGTCATACGGCTCTCTAACCTATTATATCCACATTTTCCTTTTATTTTTTTGAAAAGCCACACGATCAGATTTAACCAATCAAATTGACATATAGAAAATCGAGTTATAAAACTTGCATTTTGTTTGTTTGAGAGCCTTATTCAAGCCTCATGTGACATGTATATCTGAAAGAATGTTTCTGCTTAGAGTAGTATTGACGTTTTTTTATGTTTTTCTATAAAACTTTAGAAAATAATCATTCAGAGGACTTAAAATGGACCAATATACACAAAGTGTGTAATGTTTAATCAGTCTACTTGAATCTCTATTGTATCTGTGGTTTTAAAATCATATTTATAATAATTGTGTGAATAAGGACTACCCAGTCCTAGTAGACAGTAGTGGTCTCCCCTCGTATTCAGCTCATATCAAGGATAAATGCTCATATTTTTCTTAAGACCCCAGTTACACATAGCCGGATGTACCGCCGGATCGCGGCAGGATTCCTTATATAGAAAATGTTGAGTGATTATGTCCACCCCCCTGGGGGGTGGATATATTATTTTTGCTTTTTCCGGCGTCCAATGTCCGTTGTCCGATGTCCGGCGTCACGCATGGTTTCCGCTCATTTAAAGGAAAAGTATTAGAGCTATTGTCACCAAATTTGGTATGCAGGCTTATTGGGTCAGTAGCTTGCTTGGGATTGCTTTTGGCTGTTGTACCTCTTTTGCTTACTGAGTAATACTTAAGTACAGCTATTTTCAGTACCCATTGGTTTCCGTGCATTTAAGCCAAAATAATTAAAGATATTTTACTACAATTTTGAATACAAGATTGTTATGTCCATAGCTCGCTTGGTATTGCACTTGGGACTGATAGCTTGGTCAGTACATGAGTAATAGCCATTTAGGTACTTCATTGTGTATTTTCAGTACTACTTTTGAGTAATTTGCTAATATCTCAGAAACCGTAAGAGATAGAGCGATTTCGACAGAATTTTTGGCCCACAGGGTATCTTAGGAATGCAATCTATGCAATTTTCCAAAAATTTTCCCCTCCCCAAAAGTGGCGGCCATTTTGAATTTTCGAATTTTTGCCAAAAATGGCAAAACACTAATTTGCTTCTATCTCCTTAACCGTGCGAGATAGAGCGATTTCGGCAAAATTTTCGACCCACGGGGTATCTGAGAATTCTACTCTTGCCAATTTTAAAAAAGTTTTCCCCTCCCCAAAAATGACGGCCATTTTGAATTTTAGAATTTTTGCCAAAAATGGCAAAACACAAATTTGCTTCTATCTCCTTAACTGTGTGAGATAGAGCGATTTCATCGAAATTTTCAACCCACAGGGTATCTAAGGAGTGTACTCTTTGCAATTTTCAAAAAATTTTCCCCTCCCCAAAAATGGCAGCCATTTTGAATTTTCGAATTTTTGCCAAAAATGGCAAAGCACAAATTTGCTTCTATCTCCTTAACCGTGCGAGATAGAGCGATTTCGTCGAAATTTTCGACCCATAGGGTATCTAAGGAATGCAATCTTTGCAATTTTCAAAAAAATTTTCCCCTCCCCAAAAATGGCAGCCATTTGGAATTTTCGAATTTTTGCCAAAAATGGCAAAACACAAATTCCCTTCTATCTCCTTAACCCTGCGAGATAGAGCGATTTCGTCAAAATTTTCGACCCACAGGTATTTGAGCATTGTATTCTTGGCAATTTTAAAAAAAATTTCCCCTCCCCTAAAATGGCGGCCATTTTGAATTTTCAAATTTTTGCCAATAATGGCAAAACACTAATTTGCTTCTATCTCCTTAACCGTGCGAAATAGAGCGATTTCGGCAAAATTTTCGACCCGCAGGGAATCTGAGAATTCTACTCTTGTCAATTTTTAAAAAGTTTTCCCCTCCCCAAAAATGGCGGCCATTTTGAATTTTAGAATTTTTGCCAAAAATGGCAAAACACAAATTTGCTTCTATCTCCTTAACTGTGTGAGATAGAGCGATTTCGTCGAAATTTTCAACCCACAGAGTATATAAGGAGTGTACTCTTTGCAATTTTCAAAAAATTTTCCCCTCCCCAAAAATGGCAGCCACTTTGAATTTTCGAATTTTTGCCAAGAATGGCAAAACACAAATTTGCTTCTATCTCCTTAACCGTGCGAGATAGAGCGATTTCGTCGAAATTTTCGAGCCACAGGGTATCTAAGGAATGCAATCTTTGCAATTTTCAAAAAATTTTCCCCTCCCCAAAAATGGCGGCCATTTTGAATTTTCGAATTTTTGCCAAAAATGGCAAAACACAAATTTCCTTCTATCTCCTTAACCCTGCGAGATAGAGCGATTTTGTCAAAATTTTCGACCCACAGGTATTTGAGCATTGTATTCTTGGCAATTTTAAAAAAAATTTCCCCTCCCCTAAAATGGCGGCCATTTTGAATTTTCAAATTTTTGCCCAAAATGGCAAAACACAAATTTCCTTCTATCTCCTTAACCATGCGAGATAGAGCGATTTCGTCGAAATTTTCAACCCACAGGGTATCTAAGAAATGTAATCTTTGCAATTTTCAAAAAATTTTCCCCTCCCCAAAAATGGCGGCCACTTTGAATTTTCGAATTTTTGCCAAGAATGGCAAAACACAAATTTGCTTCTATCTCCTTAACCATGCGAGATAGAGCGATTTCGTCGAAATTTTTGACCCACAGGGTATCTAAGGAATGTAATCTTTGCAATTTTCAAAAAATTTTCCCCTCCCCAAAAATGGCAGCCATTTTGAATTTTCGAATTTTTACCAACAATGGCAAAACACAAATTTGCTTCGATCTCCTTAACCGTGCGAGATAGAGCGATTTCGTCAAAATTTTCGACCCAAGGGGTAGCTAAGAAATGTACTCTTTGCAATTTTCAAAAAATTTTCCCCTCCCCACATATGGCGGCCATTTTGAATTTTCGAATTTTTGCCCAAAATGGAAAAACACAAACTGGCCTTAACCGTGCAAAATAGAGTTATTTCGTTGAAATTTTCGACCCATAGGGTATCTAAGAAATGTACTCTTGGCAATTTTAAAAAAAAATTCCTTTTCCCAAAAATGGCGGCCATTTTGAATTTTCAAATTTTTGCCAAAAATAGAAAAACAGGAATTTGCTTCTATCTTCTTAACCGTGCAAGATAGAGTGATTTCGTCAAAATTTTCAACCCAACCAATGCAAAAAGGCATGAAGCTGAAAAAATTTACATCTACACTAATAAATATTTAAGCATCATTGATATATTTTACAAATGAAACAGGGTCTTGTAAGACTACTGTACAATTTGGGCAAGGTTCATGGGGTGGACATTACACATGATAATGTGTGTTCTTCTATGCTATCCTGTTTCTATTCGCATCTACTATCAACAGGGCGTCCTATTTCTAGTTTATAGATCATTTTTTCTGTCTGTACTGCCTTCAGTAGCGTCCGTAATGTCCTTGTGGCTTCCGCCATGGATGCCATGTGTCCATGGGGACGCCACGAAAAAATCAAACTGCTTGATTTTTCCGTAAAGTCTTTGCGGATCTTATCTGTAATTGATATCTGTAGCTCTTCTGTATCTCATCTGTAGCTCATCCTTGAGTGTCGTTATTGTCCGTATACCCATCTGGATGTCCTTGTGGCATCCCTTACATCCTTGATGCTTCCGTGACAAAAAATATCCATAAAAACATTGCTGGATCTGCTATGGACTGACACATACAGGGTTTGCGGATTAAAAAACAGTCATAAGACCAATCCTTGGTACAATCTTTTCATCCGCAAACCTGTCCATAGCGGTCCGTGGAAGATCTGTTGCAGTTTCTTAAATCTTTTTACATGACCACCCCCATCCCTTGTGCATCCCTATCAGTTACCATATATGGAACCGTGGGCTATATCCGTGGCGCATCCAGTTATGTCTAACTGGCCCCTAATAGATGTTAACAAGTGAGTCAACTTCAATATTGTTTATTTCTCTCGCAAAAAAAAAAAAAAAAATCCAAAGAAATACCCACCAAACAATTTGAGCTTAGCAACGGGTGCATCTCTGTTAATCTTTCATTGATTGTCTGTAGAACCAGCCGATTGTTATTCAGTCAGATAAAATCATAATTTCATTCCATAAGAGGGAGAATTCAGTCCCAGTGGAATTCTACACCAGCAACTGAAATAAGGAGGCTTCTATGAATCAAGAAAGGACCAGCATTGACCATTGTCCAGCCCAAGTGTAATAAAACTTGACTTTTGGGAAATAACCGTGACCTGTTTCAAATGGGATTGTTCCTCTTTTTATCTCTACAAGAAATCAGGTTCTGATATGTATCTACTTGATGGATATAAAACCCCGTTAGAAAGAGAAAATAATGAAAATCGAATTCCGCCAAGAGTCACCAAGCGAAAGTAGGTTTTCTCTTTCTTTTGTTTAAAGTGGTGGTGGTGGTGATGGTGCGGGGGGGATGGGGGGTCATCAAATTGAAGTGAAGGCCCATAATTTGATGAGTAATTATACCCTTTAGCCGGAGTCAGGGCTCAAGTGAGGACCTTAATATTAGCCTATTTATTGAATGTTAAAAGATATACTACTTTCAGACCAAGCCCCTCCCTCCACCATATCCTTGCCTTCTTTTTTGACATGACAATCCAATTATATATAGAGAGAATCTCTCAAATTTGACGAAGATTAGGCTTTTACAAACTTCAGAAGATAAAACATAGAAATAATACCGTATCAATATATATTTTAACTAAAGATATCCTAAATGTCCCAACTTTTGAATTCAAGGCAATTTATTTTCAAAAAAATGGCTTGTGTCTACTCACGAGATTTTACCAGATTTAAAATCTCATCAGTATTTTATTCTCGTTTTCCAATCCCATATTAGCGTAACGTTGGTAAAACTCAGCTCTTGGTGAAAGTTTCCCCCTTTACAGTAAACAAATCTACAAGTCATTTTGATGAGGGGTAAAAAGCCTTAATATGAAGACAATCAGATGTTGAGGGAAGTTGATGTGACTATGCCCCCTCCCTACACCCCCATGTATATTCTGATTTTTGTAGAAGGGGTTTTTTGGGGGGAGGGGGTGTTCAGTGTGTAGGGAGGGGGCACCTTGTCTGACCCATGTCTTATTCCCCCCTGCTGTGGAGCCAACCCACCTGATTTAATGCCAGATAACAGTAGTAAAGCCTCTGGCTATAGCCACTCTATACCCAGGGCGACCAAAAGGGGTAAAAGGGGGTGATTAGAATATGAGGAAACAAGTACTAGTATGTCACTTAATTTAAGATAAATTATGTTCATCTTCAAAAGTTCCAAAAACTTAAGTTTTTGTCTTGACTGGTATAAAATGTTTACAATGGTAACTTTGGCAATGCTTACTGGATATTACTACTGAAAGACACATTTATACTAGTTCATGATGGCTTATTTACCTTCCTTGTAACCTTAAGACTTAACTTGATGACTTTAACTTAGATATAAAATACTTTAAGTTACCCATGAGAATAACATAAAATATACATTTAGGTGTATATTATTGAGTGAAGTTCATAAAAGATGACAAGGAGTCGCTCATTGGTGAACCTCTATAGTATGTTTATATCCTATGTGTGCCCTGCAACCCCTAGCCTCTCTTAAGGCTCCGATTTGTGCCAAATGCCAGGTCAAACAAGTACACAAAAAGGTTTGGTATTGATAAAGAACTAGTGCATCAAAGCTCAGCAGATACTTTGTGTCTTACCGGTCTGCTAATTGAAAAGCCTGTGCATTGTTGTAACTGAAAGTTTATAATGGAAATTTAACCAATTATAAAGAAACCCTAGCCTTAAGCAAGGCTACCCAACCACCTCCAAGCCAAATTTTAATTTATGAAGGTTGTCAACTGCAATGACAGGGGCAACCCTGTCGCTTTTAACAAGCGTTCACACAGGTAGAAGGGTGTTGTAGATGGAGATTTAACATGATGCAAATTCTTTCCTCTCCCTTTTTTGCCTATTCAGATTTATTGGTATACAGGATATTTAATGCTTTCATAAAAAGGCGCCAACAGACATTAACATTCTAAACATGTAGTTATTATTAAGTTAAATATGTACAAAATATAAAGCTTTTAATCTTCACTTCAGTTCTCCAGAAGAATAAAGCAAAAATGGGAGCATTTCTCACAATCAATTTCTCTTCTCAGACTGTACAAATACATACTAACACATCATTTTAGTATAATGCTATTTACAGTTCAGTCTGATGGTAAAAACACCCTGGTTATACATGTATAATTGTTTCACTCCATGAAATGACAGAGGGCTATCTATCTGTTCTGATATCAGTGAAAAAAATCAGCCAACTCCCTGGACATAGTAAAGACCAGGCAAATAGTGAAGAAGCCCAAACCAATACAAAAATATGGTGATACAACATTTTCTGTTGAGACTCAAATGCTGTGGAACCAATTGTCAGAAAATATAAGAACCCTTTAAACTATTGCTTATTTTTTGAAAAAAAAAATTGAAAACATTCCTATATAAAAGAACCTTTAAAACATTACACTGTAAGATGTTCCTGTCAACCCAACGCTGTATATCATGTTAGAAGAAAGACCCTCTATAACCTAGCTATTATTGTATTCATTTGTAATGATTATCACTACTGCTTTAAAAGACAGAAGACACAGGTTCAGTCACAGATACATATAGCTATTGATATTGGGTAATCTACATAGCAGCAGTGTGGAGAAGATACCATTCATAACACGACCCTTTCGTCCCTTTAGAGCCTGTAACACAAAGAACTGATTGGATTTAATATAATACTCTCTAACATGACACAAAGTGAATAAAATTCTGATGATTTTAGTGGTAGAATTTCTTAATGCATACTGACAATATACCTGCTTATCTGATAAAAGTTAAAGAATTATTGAAAATAAAACTCTTTTCTTGTAAGCTCACCATCTAATTGCTATCAATTCACAAAGTGTTAGATGTAGTTAATGCAAGTAATAGCAGTTTGTGGTTACCATATCCTGTACTGGTGTATATTTGTTATGCACTGTGATGACCTGTGCATGTGCTCTAACAAAGGCAATTAAAACAGTCTTTGTGTGTGTGTCAAGCATACAATGTGTGTTGAAATCTATTCTTTAATAATATACTTTAATTCTAAAAGCTTTGTGTTTTAATCCATATTCACATACACAAACACAAAGGCTAGGAATATCAAGGTTAAAGGTAGGGGTTTAAGATCCTGTTCAACAGTCAGGGTCATATTGGGACAGCCCCAGTTTATTATTCTACTGTGGGACCTTGCTTAATTTGTCAACTAAGTACAAGTATGACGACTCCATTTCTGCAATAAGAGAAGGAACTACATGTATTGCCATTGCCTCTGTTGCCATGAACTGAATTGGAACCAACTACCACAGACAAGAGAGCACACTGAACTAAGTAACTATTTTCCATATCTGTTCAACACTACCTGCAAAACCCAATGAAGACCATATCCATGTTTACTTACAGTCTCCCATTAGTCTCCCGTTACTAGTTTATTAAGAAAGGTGATTTCGTTCAAAAGTAGATATTTCAAGAGAGATTCATTCACCAATGAGAATTTGTGGAAGAGGCACATTTCCTGGAGCTATAACATTCTAATAAATATAAAATATAAAAGGGGCGAGTGTAATGTACACTTATTCCTAAGAGTAAAGATAATGTAGTTCTCAATGATTAACATTTAAATTACCGGCAATTAGTATCTGTGCGAATAAATGATAAAGGAAAATAGTGTATGTTCAAATTATGTCGCAAATTATTCTTTTGTAAGCTGCTCCCTGTGACCAAAGGTACTCTAAGAATCTAGACTGAGCAGATAAAATATGCTAGAGTTTTATACATGAAACTGAAACCTTGGAAGCACTCTATTATAGATATGTTACAGAAATTTAATTAAACCTGACATAAAGATGAGCTCACAATAGTCAAAAGACTGAGATGTATAGAAAACATATCGTCAACCAGTCTGGGGTTTCTTCTGCCAACAACCTAGTCATATCAGGATATAAATTTATGGTCACCCTAAACTGAAGTTTTCTATGTCATTTCAACGTTTAACATCTTTTAAAAGACTTTAAAAGACAGGACCTTTTGTACAGGATTATTGTTTTTTTGCTAATTAATGAAGATTGTAAGTTACTGGACGTTTTGTAGCAGTGTCTTTCTTGTAACTGAGGTCATCTTAACTTCAGTCCGTTTTAATACCCTGATGATCTTTTTGTGGTTATGCATTTTAAGGATATAAAGTTAAGACCGCAGAGCCATTCAGCTATCAGTCAGTGTTGTTTGTTTTTGAAAGGAATTAAAAGCTTAAATACATCAGTTTTAAAGCCAAAACATCCATAAAGAGCCTAGTATTACTAGTTGATATTGAAATGGGAATTAGATTGTGTAAAACTGAATATGTTGTACAGGCAGTATATTTAACCATTGTACAAATTTCCAAATAGATAAAGCCTATATTCGTAAACAGTAAGACAATGTTTTTCAGTCAATTAAAAGATATTCAAAGATAATTCATACTAAAGGTTAGCGGGCTTGACTTCTTGTTGAATGTTTAATAATATTGAAATTGTGTTATAATCAGGACACACTATATATGAGTTACAATATTGACGTGTACCTACATACTCAGTATTTTTACGTACCTCTGATATTAGTTGTTCAATAGAGAGTTTAAAAGACTCTGTCTACATTAAGTTTATGTTTGATTTTTACCGAGGAAAATTTCACTTTTATGAGAATGAAAATTACTATATTCTTTTGTTGCCTTTAGAAATGAACCTTGACTAATTTGACTACCATACCTTACTAAACCTCAATTATCGCCCACTGTGTCAGGTTCTTTGTACCTTTTTAGTGGGCATATCTTCTTTAAGACGATCTTAGAGAGCATGCTAGTAAAACTAGGCTTATCAGAAGTACTGATCCCAGCAATTATGTGATTAGAAAGTCATCCTAAGTTTTATTTTTGGCAAGGATAATTGTTCACTCAAAAGGGCAAAGGGATGAAAAACACTAAACATGTATAAACTACTTGGATTATCAGAAAATTCCTAAAATTAAAGGTAATTGAAACATAGACCCTGTAAATATATATACCTTTTTTTACATAAGCTATAGACTGTGGCCAATCTCCCAATACATGTTAGAATAGGAAATTCTTTTAAAACATCACTCACACAGGTTGTTGATAGAAAAATATAGTTAATTTGGGGCTTGGGGGTCATAAAAGAGCCTGTAATTATCTGTGTTTAATTCTCTGAGACAGAAACCCTCACATTATCGGCTCCCAGTCAGAGATTTTTTTTAAAGACTACTAAAACAATTACATTCAGATGACTAACAGAGATTTAAAGATAGTTATCTATTTTGTTTATACCTGGGTGTCACAAACTCTCATATACAAGACTTTATTGATGCCCGTGGGCTTTTAAGTGCAATGAATCAGAATCAGCTGTGATATTAGTTTGGAATGGTGTGCATCTATTTGGACTGGCATGCAGGTATGCTAGGGACAATACAGCCTCATATATTTTGCAAGGAATTCTGGGAATAAATTCAGAAATGTTTTTAACACTTTTCACACTATTCAGAATTGGTCCCTGTCGTTCCTAAGGTTATACCAGAAAAAAACCTGAGGGCATCTCGAGTGGTGCAAATCAAGGGGATGTGAACCAAGGACCACAGAGGCAAGAATTAAGTGATACAATACCCAACTTGTTAACCACTCTATAACTAGAGAAAGAGATTTTTCTGTGGATAATCATTTTCTAAACTATGAACTTAATGTATTATTGTTTATTCCTTTTATTATATCAAAAGTCTCGTTTTAATTTGACCAATAATTATTCAATAAATATATTTCAATTTAAAACTATAAAAAACTTTAATCAGAAATTAGTACCATGTTTGATGTAATGTCGGTAAAAATTGGCAATACATTGATAAGGAATACTTAATTCCCATATCGTGGACATCATGAGGTTCAAGCCCGCTCCCTGCATGTTTATGTTTTAAAAAAAAACCTTACAGATATCATGTGCATTCTTGGGAATGAGCAAATAAATACATCTAATAATTGTTATGCTAGGATAAAAAGTAAAGTTTGTGTCAGTGTACAAGTTGTCTAGGACACTCCACAGCGTATTTTACTAGGATGTTTAGAATAGAAATGATTCAAACCCAGGGCAACAAAAGGAGGTCTGTAAATGGCAGAGTTTCTATAACTTTGATGGTGACGGATATTTGGTCCAAAATTCTACATTTATTTTTTTAACCCTTTATGTCACGCCCAATACCTTATCAGCTATATTGTGATAGGTAGTTGGAAGGGCAGAGGAAATGCACTTGGTCAAGGTTCTGTACTGTAAATTGCCGACCAATGGCAAGCAACTACCAGCTCTCCCACATGGGGTCAGGCCGGATTTGAACTCTGATCTCAGAGGTGGGATGCGAGTGTGTAACCTCTGCGCCACCCCCCACCCCCTAAAATTCGGTAAAACGACCTTTCATTTTAACTATTGTAAGATGACTGTCATAGCACATTGCATAATCAAAACTGTTGAGTGAACAGAGAAAACACAGTGCCTGTCAGTTCGCCAAGATTCGGCACACTCAAAATCATGAGATACTGTCAACAACAAAATTTCCCACTTTTGGTCTGGTATTGAACCCAGTACCTAAATGTTTAGAGGCAAGTGTGCTAACCATTATATATACAATCCAAAGTGCTCCCTGCTGGGGGTGGAGTTTCAATAAATTTTACTTATAAGGTTCAAATTGAAACACTGTTGGTAAATTATATATGTTTAACCTTTCCACCAGGATAAAAAGTATAAATACCAAATTGTATTTATCTGGCAGTATAGTAAAAGCTGACTGGAGTTCACATAAAATGCTGTTGTTTACATCCCAAGGCACCAATCATCGCCCAATGAAAAGTAAATAGACCCAGGTACCCTTTGCTAATCATTTATGTGTGATTTATGTAAACAGTTATCGTTGCGATAGAAATCTAGTGTATGGACATCTTATTTATGCGGCTAATGCACAAAATATGTGTGTGTGCTAGGTCTGTTTGCATTGCTGTAAACCTCCAAACGTCCAAACCTGGTGAAATAAGCTGGGCGATATTACAGGAGATTAGATGTAATCTGTGAACACAACAAGCCAGTTCTCTCTCGTATTTTTTTCTCTCTTCGAATAACTGCCAAAGTAGAAAGAGAATCTTTTTCTAATTGACTAGATAAGACAAGGCGATCATTGAAGCTTATCTGATAATGCTGGGAGGTAAAAACTGGTGCTAATAACAGTGATATATTGTGTATGTGGAACTTTGTTTTGGCACACTCCATAAAGAAAACAATCTTATAAAAACCCTCCTTCTTCTATAAATGAGATCTCAAGTACCAATAAAACTGCTTCACATAAATCTCCTTTCAAAAACAGCTTTGTTATAATTTATGAACAAAATGGCCCTAGTATAAATGTCATGTGTAGTGAGGTAGTGTTCGTGTGTGAGTGATCATAAAATATAGGGCTGGAGGAGATGAATGAAGAAAGATCATTCACTGTGGAAATATCAAAGTTATACTGTAGTTGCATCAAAATTGACTTTTCAGAGGCAATGAATTAATATGTTCAAATGTGGTATCATAAATACTGCCTTACATGGAGAATAGGAAATAAAAAATCTACTAAATTCAATATTCCTGAATAATTGTGAGGGCCTACATGTTTGTCAATATTTGCAATACCACCAGCCTTATATTTAGCAATGAACAAAGTAAACATGTTATAATTTGATCTAAACTATGGTGAAAAATTCGATTAATCATGGATGATGAATTAGTGATAGTAACAACAAATGCTTCTCTTATTTCATATGTTGTCCTTTATCTGAGTTAATTAAGTACAATGGGGAGAAGCAGATTACGTAGTTGTTGCATATTAAGTACAGCTTATAATGGAAATTTTTATGACTTATCAATCTCTTGGATTTTATTTCTGCCATAAATTTAAAAAGTATTTCTTATTTATACCTTAACTTATTTTGAAGGAGTGTAAAAGTAAATAGATCTATCTACTTGTGAATAATAATATAGAGTAGGGGATAATGCATGCATGTGTACAGTATCTGTACACATGTAGAGATAATATCTGGATTCCACAAGTAACTGACCATAGATTTATTTCTCTAATGATGAAATTATAAACTTCTATAGCCCCTTCCAGAACACAACGTGTAGAAAACCATCTCAATTATTAGCGATAATAGCAGAAAAAAATTCCGGAAAACGTTTCACTGTTTTCCAACAGGGTAGACCCAAAGTGGATATCCCCGGGGAATCCCACCTCTCCCGCAAACTGACCTTTTCATTATTCTTTTCATCCCTAATGGGTAAAATTGTAAGAATAATTTACCTGATGTATAGAAAGACCAAATAATACAGTTTCACACACTAAATGGTCAGTTTATTTTGCCCTTCATGAAGTAATTGCTTTGCATTGGGACATGATTCCGGAAGATGTGCCGACCTTATAAAATTTATAACTTTCAAGCTTTTCTTGGCTAATGAATAGCTGCTGCATTAATATACATTATTGATTTTGTCCAAAATCGTGGTTAACTTTCTTACATAGAAATTACTGTTAGCCATTGTTAACCCCCCCCCCCCCCCCCCCTTCAGCAATGTGAGTAAAACTGCTTCCCTGTTCTAGTTATTTTCACAATAATATTTCATTTATAAGTAAGTCAAAACTTAAACTAGGGATTCACAACGTTTCACCTGTTGTGACATGGTCATGCAAATACTCTGGTCCCTATCAGATCTATTTCATATGCAAAGTGTGATAACTAGGAGTAAATTGTTGACACACTCACTATAGCATGCTCACTTATTTCCTATATAAGGGTAAATCAGGGTACTCACCAATAAATAACACACACTACCTGTACATTTGTTTGGGGGAGTAACACTCAAGAATGGAGTAAATTGCTTCCAATTTATGTGCCAGTGTAGGTGATAATAGAAGACAATTAGTGTGTAACATTCATGGTCAATGCTTTTACTTTGCCACTTTCATCACCATCACATACATTTCTTAATTTTCTGGTGTCTAAAACACAAGGAAAAACTATCTTATACTTAAAAGAGAGTTATAAGAGAAAGCTTATCATTCTCAAATGATATTTTAACGTGGCAGTTTTGTGTAGTTGTTGGAACCACACTTAGCTGTTAACCCATCTTAAGATCAGCTATAGCCTAACTTAGGGCAATTTCTTTCATTTACCCATGCCTTTGAGTAGTTTATATTATATTCAGCATGAAATCATTATTAAATTTCATTATCCTATGTTGGGCTGATATATTGTAGCCCATCTTAAAATAGACCACCCAACATAGGATCCTGAATTGGGCTATAGCCCATGTTCAGTCTGGCTGAATGTAAAAGTGGGTTCCAGTATATATATATTAAGATAATTCTTCAGAATCTTGTCAAACAGGGTAGAAATCTAACACTGGACAGGCACATGATTATAATACGAAAAGGGATTAAGTAAAAAAGTTGGATCATAATTTTGGGGTCAATTAGCAAACCTCAAATAAGATATATTTTGAGCACATAAACCTAAATAACCTACACCGTTAAACTACTTCTAGAGCTGTCTCTAGTGTTTGTCCACAGAAATATTTGTAATTACCTGTTCAAAAACTCTTTTCAAAAGAACAGCCTGCAATTTAAAAAAAAACGACCATAGGTTTTCACGTTTTTCACAAGTCCATAATCAAACAGTCTGTGACCACTCCTTGGAGAGGAGACCGGAAGATAACCATCAGCCAGACTTGAGGTGGGGGTTAGTTTGTAAGGGTGGGGGGGTCACATATAATGGCGGCAGTAGCTGGACACAGGGGCTCACTATATCCCACAGAGCACTCACTCTTCATTCATTCACCGGTTTTGATGTGGAATCTTTTATGCTGAAAGAAAACAGCTGGAGGTAAGAATATAAGTAAAACTAAGCTAGTCTTTCTCAAGGCTTGTGATAAATGAAATAACTTGTCATTTGTAAAACACAGTTTCCTCTCCGAGGCTGGGTTTTATGTCCCTCGGCTTTCCTGTCATAACTAATTAAGGAAGACTTGGTCACATTAGAACTACATTTAGCTGTAATTGTTGTAGCTTTTAAATGTACATGTATCTGTTGACATCTTTAGAATGTGAAATCATCATAACTGACCAGTACCAACTGAACAAATGTAGTATGTCATTGTATTGTATGTTTACTCAAATGTATGAAAGATTTAATGAGTTTATGTAAAGTATTTGTCGTTGCGATGATACTATTAAGTAAGCACACAATGGGAGTGATTCCAGTGAATTTAAAATTATGAATTTTATGACATATAAACTTACCTGCAAAAGATAATCTTTCTTAAGTCACCAAAGAGCCTTTAATAAATACGTAATATATTATAGAAATATACAAAAATGCACAAGAAGGGCAAATAGTTAGTAGCATAAAATATTTTTTTATGTTGAAATATTAATTAATACTTGTGTCAGTTTAATTAATACATATGTGTCAGTTTTACTAATACTTGTTTCAGTTTTGTACTTAGTGTATGAATAACATATGTGATAAAATTATGTAACCACTGAATTTGTGCTAACATCAGTAAATAAATAAAGAGTATATCAGTCTGTACATCAGTCACAGATTTATATATTTAAGTAGTACAGTAAAACCTCTATTATCCGACCCTTTCTTATCGGAATTTTAAATTATTCAACCTCAAACCCACTCTCCTAACTCCATTTAAACCTGCTATTTTATCCCTTCAATTATCCGACTCTTCTATTATTTTATTGTTTTTAAAGCCTTACTGCAGATAGTAGAATTCCCTTTATCAAAATACCAAAGAATGTCAACACACAGTACTGTTAAGTGTCAAAATTTGAAGCTTTACTTAGTGGTAACGCCAAATTATCATTCTTCAATCATGTAACTGCTGATACCCTGGGTATAATTTCCAAAATATACAACGAGGTCTGGAAAGACTAATAAGTGAGAGTTTGGGCTGAGCATGTGACATTTGAGTAGATATACAATCCCAATGGCCTGTCCAGTGGGACTGAGTAAAGTGTCACCTGTGTCATGATAGAGTAACTGATAAGGCGTGTGTAATGGGACATAACCACAGGTCAGGCAAGCAAGGTGCATGGGGCTTTCTCATTTACAATGAATTTCTTGTGATAGTGGCAAAATTAGCTTCAGCAAGGATTGCGTGTATGTTGGCCTCAGTGTTTGTTTGTTTGTTAGCTTTGCAAGAATTAAAGTACAGCAGGTAAAGTCAGACATCTGGTCTTATGTCCCGTATGGCTAGTGCTCATTTCCAGTTTGTATTCACCTAAGGAGGATGCCAACCAGTAAACTACCTTGTCCAAGAGTACACTCTGCATGACCCAAGGAATGATTAAACCTCAGATGTTCTGCTGTAAAAGGCCAACACCATAAACACTAGGGATACATGTTAACATGATTATTAAACAAGGCCAAGAGGAGTTTTGGTCTACTAGCGCGAGCCCCAAAGCCATCAGAGACACAAGTAGTGCACTGAAGCGGTCACCCATCTTAGTACTAACGTAGCCCATTGCCGCTTTACTTCAGTGAACAGACGGATACTCTTTACACTGTGCCAAAATTCATGAAAGTCCGAGACAAAAAAAGTGATTCCTAGAAGTGCAAGCTTAGCAAATTTTGATTGTGGGATTTTTTAAACGTTTCTTTTTTCTGACAGCTAATTTTGGTTTCAATCGGAATTAAATAAACACAGTGAAAATTATGAAATAATATGCATTTTGTCATTTGTGACTTTTTGTGGCTTTAACAATAATACAATGTATCACAAACAAATATTAAAGTATTAAAGACAGACATATCTTGTACTGTCCATTATGTCATTGTTCTTTTCACCAGAGTCCCCTGGCATGGTGGTTAGGAAAGTTTATATATTGGGATGCCATCTTGTTGGGTATGGGTTCAAATCCAGATCCTGATACACTCTTTTAGTTACTGAGAGCACCTTACATACTGAAAGAGATCTGAAAACACTAGGTTGAGTGTACTAGTAAATTACATATATCTGTGACTAATGTATATCATTGAAACACTAATTGAACATATACAACACTATTTAGTCATAGAACTATCTTTAAATTAACTTTATTCCATTTTAATTATCGTACCCATTATAAATTAGATCAACTTTCCTAAGTAAAATTAAAACATATTCATTATAACTTCCATATATTGTAAGGGTATATCTAAAGTTTTATACTCAGTTCCTCCAAGTGAAGATATCTTCATTTCCTGTGCATTAATGATCGTAGCCTTCAATATTTCTACAGTGCCTTTTCTTTCAGTTTAAACTATTTGTTCGTACAACCATCTGACGACCCTTAAAGATGTCGTTTCCTTGGCGACAATTTCACCACTGCAACATAATCTTAATACTTTTTGGCGGCGACTTTTTGTCATGGTTGCAACCCAATCTGCCACTTATATGGAGACATGGTAAAGGTCTAGATGAATAGTGGACCAGCTACTTGTCACCAGTTTTATGAAGCAGAAATATTTATTATATGCAATTATGGTGTTGTAAAGACATGAAGCAAGGAATTTGGAGAATAATCCGTTTGTTTGTGTCCCTGTTTACAAGTTTAGCAAGTGCTAAATATATAAACAATAATTAGAAATTATGGAAGAGGGAAAAACATTTCTCAAGGTAATATTATATATTATTGAGACTGATCAAGTTATCAGTTTATTTTGTTGAATTATAAAGGTGGTTTTAAAACCAGTGTTGTATCATTCCATTCTATAATTTGGCAAATGACATAAATTGGCAAAAGTTTAAAGCTAACTATAACAATAAATTCAAACGTTAACCAACCAGCATCATCAAAATTATAATTGGGATGTTATGTTTACTGGTTGCGTGTTAATAATAATAATAATAATAATTTTTGCAAGACTTTTCTGTATTGGATTTTATTTAATCAATATAAAATATCTGAGTAAAAAAAGAAACATCAAGACTGTATTTTTATTATTATTTGTTTGTCGGTGACATAGTACATCATAAATATTACAAAAAAAATATAAATTTTATATTTATGACAAATTACCGAGCTTATTAAGCTTATTAGGATTTACAATAAATGTATTTATAAATGGAGATTGCTTTTCCTTTAAAATTTTTAGCAATAATTCCACTTACTCATAAGTCTACCTGTTTATCTTAAAACATTTTTTTCATGTTGTTCAAGCAAAAAACACAAATACGTCTGGAGTTATATGTATCAGAAGTTTTAAAAGATACAAAACTGCATGTATTCTGTTAAATGTTGCAAAACTACGGCGTGAAATTGCTGTCATAAAACTGAACATGTAACATATTTATTTTATGATTCCATACATTTTTATCCAGAGTTTGATAAAATTCCATTATGAGCATAAACTTGCTCAAAAGTGATTTTTATCAAAACAATTTCTCCACTAAATCATCGTATGAAGCAAATCATTTACAATAGTTGAGATTATAGACAATAAGAGCTCTGCTCTCCCCAATAATTTAGCACAAATGAACACAGAAATTTTATTTGCATTATTTTACATAAATCAGTCAAGAGTTTTTTAAGGACAAAAAGAAAAAAAAAGCCAAGGAATTCACATTGCAGATGATTTCTTTTCTTTAAATTGGTTTAAGCTCCAATTAATTGTCAACTTCATATATATGCTATTTGCAGACACTTTAAAGCACTATCCTTGGTTGAGAGAAGTGCATATATACATTGTAGCAATGTATTTATTTCACCATAACATACTTGATATACATAAAAATAATATATAGTTTCTTCTTCTTGCTAAGCCAATCAGAAAAAGATGATTCAGTACTTTACAATGGTAAACTTAGAAGACTTGAGTTTAAATTACCTTTTATTTTTAACATTATTCACTCTAAAGAAGGAAGCACATCTACTTGAGTTGAATATGATTTACCAAAACAACAATGCCCCTTTTTACTCATAAATGTGTACATATTTTTTACACAGCTATACAATTTTATCTGATTTGTCTGTAAATCCTTCCACACAAATAAATAGAAGGGCCTGTAATTTATAAACCACACATATATCATAATTTTCCATGCGTGTGATTTAAAATAATAATAAAACTATATACATTACCACTGATTCGTCTGTAATTCAAAAAGTGCACAGTCCAATGTACAATAGATTTCCGTTCACACAGTGTCTCAAGTGCAGAACACTTGAAAAACAACAATGAATTGAAATCCCCTCCTTTGACTATATGTGTTGGATGACACATGGATTATCAAATAATTCAGCAGTGTATGTATTTTTATTAGTTTTCTATTTCCCTAGTCTGTATTGGGGATATGCTTGTTTCACTCCTGTTGTGTTCCCTCCCTTAGTTTTTACTTGTGAGGACCACAGCTGAAAAATGCTATGTATTCAAATTTGGCACACATACATATTTAGTCTATGAGACGAACCAAAATTATAAGGTGGCCTTAAAAAGTATTTTTGGTCAGAAATGAATCTTTGGTCACTTTAAGTCTTGAATTTTTCAAACTATGTGGCTCATCAAGCTGTAGTTTAATCTCGGAATATCAAAATATATTCATGTCACATGTACCAAAAACCAAGGGTAGTTATGTTCAACCTGTTTATGAGGCCCATAAAAATCCAACCCAGGGACTTTTTCTATATTTTTCTATTGTTTTGCCTTGTAATGCCCCCTTCTCATATACACGTTTTCAATAGACGGCAAATGACGATTATAAAGCCGTCTCCAACCTTCCTAACATCTTCTTTAAACCTTATACTTCCGTCTCCTATCTTTAGCAACCTTCCCTGCATTTGTCCTTGCCACGGAAATTTTGGTTGTGTTCAAAACTTCCGTCTAGATATTGAAAAATCGCTTCTGACCGCCTCACACCGAGGTAAAGACGAACTCTGTAGTATGTTGCCGAGATGTAGGTCGTCTGTTTCCGCGAATTTCCGCCTTGAAAACGTATATTGTGGATATAGAAGGAAACACAAGGTTGAGTCTCGGTTTATCAAGGAAACAGCAGACCTTGATGCGGACCTACTGGGACTTTATGGCTCTACTGTAGGGGCCTCGCCCAGAAACTGAGGCACCATCCCACAATCAATTTTATACCAGATATTAGAAGAAAATCCGCGGCAATTTGACCGCAAATCGCCGCCTTACACTACCGCCGAGATTAGAAGGGGGCTTAACGTGGAAACGTTGTCACCTTTAGTCTCTAAAATGTCCTTAGGGACCATTTTTTTCTCTGAAACTATGTTACTTGGCTCTAACAAGATTAGTACATTAATCTCAGTAAAGTACATTAATATGCTCTCCACAGACGATTTTCTGATCTATAGGCGATAAATGCTTGATTGGAGAGTGACTGATTATCTATTGATATAAAATGTGTCCCACTTTTATTGTTCTCATAGGTCCACGGTAGCTTATTGGCTTGCAAGTTTGGCATCTAATCACAGGCTGTCATCTCTATGTGGGTTTTGAATCCCATAATCGGCAATATTGAGGACCTGTCCCAAAATAACCCCGACTGTTGGACCAGTCCAAACCCCAACTTTGAACTTTATCATGGTCATAACTTTCAAACTAACAGAAATTGAGCTATGTTTGCAAACTACGTTGTTCATCTACATTTTGTTTATGGCCAAATAATTTGTTTATTTGGGGTTTTTACGTCGCTTTCAACACTGTACAGGTCATATCACGACGGGTAGTTGGAAGGGCAGAGGAAACCAGTACATATAGTTCGCTAGGGTTCTGTACTGTAAACTGCCGACCAACGGCAAGCAACTACCAGCTTTCCCACTTACGGCCATGACGGGGATCGAACCCCGGCCGCAGAGGTGGGAGGCGAGAGTGTTACCACTCTGCCACCGTGGCCCCCTTATGGCAAAATAAGTAAGCAAGAATTCATGCATGGGGACAGATTCTTTCAGGTAATGGAACTATCCCTTTTTGGACACTGACATCTTAGAGGTTTTCTATATCAATTTGGCAAGTTACAAATACTTTTTGCAATGTAGCATATAGTGGATAAGATATTCAGCACCTATCTGTCAGGTGATTCCAGGTCCACCCTGAAGTGGGAATGTTTAGTAGTTGCTTTCTCATGCTGAAAGTGTAGAATTTTAACCAAGTTGCATGTAATATTTTCCTCTATTACCCTAAGTATAATGACTTTCACAAAATGCTAAAAATTCTAATTCTAATTTGCCTTTCTAGCGCTTAATCTCCATCAAAAGACAGAATCAAGGGCGCAACAATCAAGAAACAAGGCCATAGATTCCATAGTCCAGAGACACAGAGGGGGGATCCACAACAGAAGAAACAATAAGAAAATATAATACCTTGGGAACATCATGGGAAACTCTAAAGACAAATTGTAAGAAAAATAAAACTGTGGTACCCCAAGAACTTCACCCTCCATCAGGTTACTGCTAGTATTGTAAAAGCTTCTTCTGGGATTCAAAAAAGCTCTGAAATAATTAGGATAACCAGTCTGAAGGAACTTATAGACTATTGCAGCTGTTTTGAACACTGACCGCTGTTGAACAGGCAACCAATGCAAACTCTAAAGTAATGGAATTATATTTAAATATTTATTTATGCTGGTGACATTCCTAGCTAAGCTGTTCTGTACACTTTGGAGCTTCCTCACATTAAATCCTGAAAGACTCCTGAAAAACTGATTACAATAGTCAAGTCAAGTGCTGACAAGAGCATTTGCAGCTTTCAAAGCCACTTCCTGTGTAAGATCCTGTCTGAGTGTCTTAAGATCCCTCAATTGAACAAAACAGGCCGTAGAGACTCTCTGAACATGCTTAGGAAAGAGAAATCAGAGTCAAACCATACTCCCAGATTTTTTGCCACTTTTGTAGGATGCAATGGATTACTGAGAATATTGACTGGCAACAAGGACTTAAATTTTTCATGATGCAACTTTGAACCAAAAAATAATTAACTCGGATTTATCAGGATTGAGTTTAACTTATTTGCTGATAACCATTTTTTTACATCATGATATATGGTCCAAATTAATCAATCGGCAACTCATTACTAAAACCCTAAGTAATAACTTTCAAACTAAGCTCATAAAGATTAAAAGATTAAAGAAAGTACATTTATAGAAAGGTACTTAAGGCAAAGGTTCAGGAAATATTGTCAAAATTATTTATTTCTATTAAAAGTAAACATTACCAGAGTTTGTTCACCAGAAATCAGGTTCAAGTTCAAATGGCTGAGGAAACAGTGACGATAATGTAACTGATAAAGCGTTATTATTCTCTACAGGTTTAGCCTCATTCCAAATGAACCAGACAACGAACCAGTGACTATTTGTAGGATATCATAATACTAAAATAACTGATCATACTAGACAATTAAAAGCAATCTAGCTTCTCTAAAACCCTTCCAGACGAGAGCACAAAAATCTGACACCAATGTACTTTCTTATCACCTCTTATTATCGCCCTACACTGCACTACTATCTTGAGCTTGAGTTAAATGTTGTGTGAAATGTGAAATGCAATAACAGAATAAAATATTCAAGACTTTAGTGACAAAGATTCGTTAGTGACAAGTGTACTCTTCAACATTTATAGGTCATATTTGTTTTATGCCCTAACCACTTGATGATATTGCCACGATATCAGAATCTGCCATTGTTTTCTTTTTACACCGAGTAAGCTACAGCTTGAACTATTTAAGAGGAGGTTGGCTGATATCTCACTCTAACATCTTCCTATCTCCTTATATATCTGGGATGACATTCATTTAGTTTACAGACACTTAATGAAAGCTTAACCTGTGTAGTGAGATGCCTGTTTAAGTGTTTTTGTTAATCCAATAACGTTATGAGTCAATTGATTTGATCAAGTGTACATCAGCATTCAACATGATTAGAATCCTCCCCAACCCCAAAATAAATAAATAAATGTCCATTTTTATGAGAGAAATTATACAAATATTGGTTTCAAGATCTATCTAGCAAGTAATGGGTTTGAGATTGCTAGTTCTTAATTCTAGAAACAGCCTATAAGATCGCCATATGATGGGTACTAAATGTCTGATCACAAAAGAATATCCCTGTCAAGCTGGCCAACGAAACCACAAGCCAAACATATAACCATACACCTACACATATCTGTACACGCAGTCACCCAAAATCATGACAAATACTTTGGATGGGTTTTTATCTAACATAGATTATCACGTGACATTTACACTAATATTTTTAAGAGATAACTAGATAATCTCAGATAATAATCTGCAATCATTTTCCTCTCTAAAAACTTACAACCTATTCACCTTTCAGTGGCACGCGACAATTTTGAAACAAGAGTTAAGGACACCAGTTAAGGTTACCTGTTATTCTCTTTTAAAATGACTTTACCTGAAAGCCTGTATCTGATATATGTATTGATTACAGTTTAAAATCAAGTTTTATGCAAGTGGGTTAAAATTTGATTATATCTGCCGCAAAGATCGTGGATTTGAAATTTTCTCACAATCAGGACAAACGTGCAACAGAGTAAGCTCAGAGGCAAGTATGGAAAACTAATATAAGACAGAAGGGTGGGTGGGTTGCAGGTTGATGGCATTTAGATAGAGATGCCACTGACTGTATTGTTGGGCGTGTTTATATCATGTGACCGCCGAAATGTGATGACGTCACTCGGCCTCTGCCATCAACAATGAGTAGCCTTGTTCCCAGACTGTTCAGCACTAATCCCAATGCTGGCTCATCTTACACCATTCAATCCCATTGAATCCATTTTTAAAAAGTAACCGCGCCAGATGGAGGTTTAGTCATTACAATACATGAATTTAAAGACACCATCGGTGTATTTTTACTGAGTAACCGGTTGCAATAGTAAACCTGAAGTTAATATTACAGTTCACAGACTTTTAATTTAAAAACTGCTAAAACATGAATGTAATCTAATTTAATGTAAGGTTAAGTTTAAATATAATTGATATTTACAGACATACAGACATATGTATTATATGTCATGTTTCTTGGTTGTTGCCTCTTAGAGTCTGCCTTTTGAAGGAGATTAAGCGCTATAAAAGTCATATTGGAATTGGGGGAACTATCTTAAAGTCTGCATATCATAAGACTGAAATAAAAGAGACTGTATATATCTTGTAGTGATAATTTTAGTGTTATATTTAGTTTTAACTGGTAAATGGAAAATTTATAATTTATTCAGGATTTCCATTTTGAGTGCACCTGAAAAAAATTTGAGTATAATCAGGGACTCAGTATAAATTATAACGTCACTAATCCAGACTATTATAACCAATATAATGTCAACTATACCACATATAGACATATACATAATATGATACACAGATAAAAGATGTGTGTTATGTAAATTCTAACTTTCAATGGGAAAACAAGGCTTTTTCTATTTCCTAAAAAAGACGAGGCATTTTTTTCCAAAAGATTTTTGTCACAAGGCTCTTTTTCCCCGGATTTGGTATCATGGATAAGTAAAAAAATGAATTGCAAGAAGACTTATGTGTTATACAACACTAACTACATAATATTCACAAATAACAAGTGAATGAATAGAGTAATTGGTAGAAAGGCCAAAACACATAGTCTCCAGCCATTACTAGGTAAAAACAACAAAGCATATTAGGGCATTTCTACATCCATAAGTAGATCGTAAACCCTCCCCATTGGAAAGAAATAAAACTAGTTAAATCAATGGATGGATTTTCTGATACGTTTCTGAGTAAAATTGCCACTGGGTCTAGAAATCTTCTGATTGATTCCTGAAAACATTACAAATGTTCCCCAATCCATCCGAATGACTCCTGAAAATAGTCCAATCACTTCTCGATTCCTCCTATGAATGGGTTACAAATCACACAAAGGCCGATACGATTACTAGAATCGACTTTAGACAGAAAAGATTAGTTTGCAATGTTAAGATAGCTTTAAGGTAGATTAGCAGTTGGGTTCCGAAATGCCAGATCTGATAATGGTTGGCAACAGTTTACGATGATTTCAAACAGTTTGAATTAATCACGGACACACACGATTCACTCGTGACAGCTCCCCAACATTCCATTCACAACTTTCCCTTCCCGTGTATTTTTTAAAAGTTCGAATCATGGTTTATGAACATGTGGAATGAAAAGTTCAACTTCAAAATTGGATAATTTTCAGGATTGTAAATCATGAAATATGGAACTGGCAAAAAAAACACCCAACAAACTCGGTTTTAAGAAAAATACAGTTTACCAGTGATGTCAACTTTTATTCATATGCAAGATTTCAACCACAGTAATAAAGGTAGAAGCAAAGTATCATACTTAACAAATCAGATGTAACCTTTGCTGCTTCTTCTTTTATTGGTGACAGTGTTTCCTACAGGGTCAACACTTCTGAGATCAGAGTTTGAATCATGGCCTAACCTCAAGTGGGAAAGCTGGTAGTTGTTGGTCGGTAGTTTACAGTACAGAACCTTGACCAACTGTATTTACTGGTTTTCTCAGCCCTTCCAAGTACCTGCCACAATATAACCGATAGGGTACTAGGGATGATGTATTTATTTATTTATTTGGGGTTTTACGTCGCTTTCAACACTGTACAGGTCATATCACGACGGGTAGTTGGAAGGGCAGAGGAAACCAGTACATACAGTTCGTTAGGGTTCTGTACTGTAAACTGCCGACCAACGGCAAGCAACTACCAGCTTTCCCACTTGAGGCCGTGCCGGGGATCGAACCCCGGCCTCAGAGGTGGGAGGCGAGAGTGTTACCACTCTGCCACCGTGGCCCCTCTAGGGATGATGTAAGACACTAAATAAATAAACTTGCTCGGCCAAAATTATAAGATGTTGTGAATGTGTTCAAGTGCGTGTTCAAGTATGATGCACAGTTAGTACTTATTGTAACCATTTTGTTATTTTCATTGTGCACTGATTTAAAGAAAACATCTTTTGATATAGTACAGCAATTTGCTTTTTTTTTCTTCAAATTGGGAATTCTGTATTGTGGTGGGTATACACCAAAATCATCTACCCCTTGTTTGTTGAATGTCTGTTGTTTCCCCCCTCAAGTTGTGTCTTGTAAAACTCCATAAACTTAACCCTACTAACACCCTTCCCCTGACACTCTACCCCCATTTCTCTCCTCCCCCATTCAGGTTAAGACTCTGGGCTTATCATCTTTCTATCTACACACATAAGCAGATGTCTTATCAGACACTGGTGACAGAAGACAGAAGCACAGATAGGCTTTCTGATTAGAACAGTCCTGTGGACAAATGTCAGCTCTCTCATTAATGTCTTACCTGAGTAAGTTTACTTGGAAATGAAATGTCCATACAGATGTAGACCTGTACATATTAGAAACTGAAGTCACTGTCACTGGTATGTGAATGTTAAAAATCCTCCAGGCAAATGTATAACTGGACAAGTGTCTTCCTTAACAATTCACAATTTCTTGTCTGATTCATTTCACTTTAAGTTTGATCTTAAACATTTCTGGAAATTCACGTTCTGGGGATAATTTCAGAAACCTTGAGATCCCACATTGTAGGTTTAAAGGCAGGTGACGGTAATTTTTGTTGATATAAAACCTCTTTTCAATGCACCAATTTTCATAGAAACCTGTAACCTCAAATAACTGTTTTTTCTTATCAGGGGAACTTAAGGCTAATTTAAATCTATAGTTTAATATAATCTTATTTGTTATGTCTTAACTGTGTTTTAATCTACCCAAAAGAAGCGAGGCACCTTCATTGCTTCAAAATGGCCAACATAGAATAAAGCAAAATAGGTGAATAACATGCATTGTCAGAGTATAGTATTTTATGCAATTTCACATAATTTTGGAAGCATTCAGTTTAAGTTTAAGGTCAAATTTAATCACACTATAACATTTTAAAGTGATTACAACCATCCGTACTAAATTATCTAATTAAAGGCTGTAATTCTAGGAAATTTTCTACCAATAAAAACTGAACGTTGTAGAAATATCTTAAAAAGCCTTAGATTCCATGGGATATGACCATAATGCATGACATTTACAAATAAAACTCTAACATTATTATTAGACTGTTACAATACGCTTATCTGCAACTCTTAAAACCAGCGTAGAAGATGAAAAAGGGTTGTTTGGTTTACGTTGAAACCTAACTTCCTTTAATTGTAAGCTGTGCCAGAGATAAGATTCAATATGATGCATGACATCAATGTCACTTCTAACCCCCTTTCTCACGCAGATTAACTTTGACATAATTTTCAAAAAGATGGTTATATCTAGCCTTTTTTCAGGCTGAAGAGGAGGAAATGTGAAGTTGGCCACAGTATATAAACTTTTCTGCAGGTTTGATTTCATTTATTTAGTTAGAAAGTCGATTTCAATACATTGTATAGGTTACGTCACGACAGGTAGTATTTAAGGGCAGAGGAATCCAGTAAATACTAGTTGGTCACGATTCTGCACTGTAAATTGCCAGGCATTGGTAAGCAACTTGCAAAGTTCAAACAAAAGGTAAGGTCATGGGTTCGAACCACTGACCTCAGTGGAAGAAGTCAAGTGTGTGACCCACTACACGACTGAGCCCTTGTAAATTCGCCAGAGGAGGACACTCTTTAAAAAGCAAGACAAAATGGGTTATGGTTATTTTGTTGTATAAGTGAGTACCAGTGCAGGCACATAAACCCCAATATCGCCTCATTGACTACATTTGTATATGTCATGTGAGAAAGTCCAATCTGGTAGAATTTCAAATTCTACCAGTAGAAAGTCCAATTGGAGTTTCTGCCAGTAGAAAGTCCAATCTAGGAGATTTGGGTATGGATTAAATGCCATAAGTTGCTGCAGCCTCAATAGCCTGGCCCATGCTGTATGATTAACATACAAATAAATACCTTTCAGGACATGTATTGAGCTACTTGTATTTTCTCATAGTGTTCATTTGTATTGTATTATATCCATATTGCATAATTCTCAAGTCTGGAAATTAATTGCGGGCCTAGACTGTAAAGGTGGATTCTATTCTTACAGAGGTATCATACATAAAAAAGTTGTTATGAGTGCTACATGTAACATGTAAAATTTGCTTGTAAAAAGTCATTAAATAACACAGAAACTTAAATTTATTTTGAATTTTAACATCACATCAGGAAGAAGACATTTTACACTATAATTAAGGAATCCTTTCCAGACAGCTACATTAATAAGTGTGAACAAAAACTAGATAAACTAGAATGGATTGAAAAATAATAAAAATATAATAAATATGTAAAATACCCAAGCCTAAGCAAGGCTAACATATACCCACACATCTTTTCAATCACACGTTATTACACCCCTATTAAAAGCTGGTTTGATTTTAGTTGAGAGTTTTTGAATAAGTATAGTTAACAATTCAAACGTTTAACAGAGGTGACTCTGATTTTGCATCAATTAATTCATTACCAGGCAAAGCAGTTGAGATACACATCAGCTTGGTTTTTATCCTTAGTGATATTCTGACAGTGAAAACAATATCAGAAAGGATTTTAATTGCATACAATTATGAAGATAAATGTATGGAAATTACTGTCAAGCTTGTGACAAGACTAATGTCAAGGAGAAGTATCATTACATCAGTAAGGAATGCTCCTAGAGCACAAACCTCCACCAGGGGATGTTATCTACCATGAGAATTGTGGGGCTGATTAAATTACATACTGTTATTTCTTTCAATAGCTATTTAAATACAACATAACATAAAAAATCAATAGTAAAAGTGCAATAGAAACTGTATTGTCTGACCGTGTTAGGAGAGCTAGATTTTTGTTTGACGATAAAATCAGATATTAGAAGAAGTAGGTAATACCTAGGTCGGCCACCTAGATCACATCTTTCTGAGCTGGGTCAAGAGTTGAAACCAAATGGGCTTATGTATCTTTAGTTGTGGTCTAAATACATTTGATCCACTTTATTTTCTGGTAGGATGGATTCGGTGTTATTCGCATTTGGTTAGGATGATTTCGGTGCAATGCAACACCATTTGGAACAGGTTAACATGCAGAACCACTTTTCGGAAATGTATCAAATGCCTCTGATAAGCCTTCATTAACAGGGCTAAAATGTATACCCTGGAAGGGTAGGGTTGGGGGCTGGTTCTTGAGCATGTACCCAGATACAATATCTCTTTGTCTCTTTTCAGAGCCAGGGGCCATGGTGGCGCAGTGGTAATACACTTGCCTCCCACCTCTGAGGTCAGCGATTCAAACCTCGGACCTTATACGGGAAAGTTGGTAGTGGCTTACCGATGGTTGGCAGTTTACAGTATAGAACCTTGACCAACTGTATGTACTGGTTTCCTCTGCCCACAAAACTACCTGTCCTGATATGACCTGTACAGTGTTGAAAGTGACATAAAACCCCAAATAAAAACAAAAAATGTTTTCAGAGCCATAAAAGATGAGGCCAGAAAGGTGTGACCTAAACATTGATATAAAAGAATGAGAAAATGCACAATTAGGACAAAGGTAGACTTGCTCCAAGTCTTTGTATTTGTTATGTCACCAAATCTGACATACATGGAATCATTATGAATACATACAACACAAAGACTTATCTGAAATACTTTTGTCAGCCCAATATTCTGGTAAAAAAGTCCTTCAGTTCTCATATAATACCTAAGACAAAAGGACTTGAGGAAAGTCTAGGACAAAGATAATATCATTGAATGATAAAATATAAGACACAAGTGATTCTATTGTTATATTTGCTCTCTTTTCTTGTTCTTATGCCCTCAGGCACCGAGTTGTACATGTAGGACTGAATCGCCCCAATCGCCGTTGGGTTTTCACTTTTATCTCCATGATATGCTAACTTCGGCAACTTTTTTCTATTAACCTATATTCTATGTTCCTTTTCTGGGTTAATTCCACTCAGCCTCTGTTACGTCTTTCTACTGGAGATCATCTTAGAGCAACCCTGATTATCATTTGTGTTTGTAAGTCCTTTCATGAGTATTAGATTTTCAATGTTAAAGTTTCCAGTTGGATATTCTTTGTGGCTAGATAATCTTCATAGTGTTTCCGAAGCATCTGCTGTGAAAGCTTGTTAAAGAGGGCTGTTCCATAGTAGTAAATCACGCACCTTTATTGGAAAATTTAGGATCAGTCAAGATCCACAAGACGAAGAGCTGGTGACTTTTTATAGTTAAAAACTATAGCTTTCCAAGCAATGTTGTGATTAGTTCTCGAAATCTTCTGATGGGTTCCCAAAACATTCCGCTTGGTTCCTGAATCCTCCAATAGCTTCCCCAAACATTTCCAATGGGTCACAAACCTTACAAAGAGCAATTCTGTAATCTTGATTGAGATCCAGAACATTTTTGAGGAGAACCACGCCACGGTGAGATCTCACCTTGTGTGTACATATCACCCAGGTCTGATATATAGTTTTCTAGTTATGCAAACAGACTGACAAACGAACATACTGACACAAATAAAATATCCTCGCCTCCTGGAGAGAGATATCAATGAATCTTTTTAATGATACTTACTAGATTTTTATAGGTTATATAGTTATAGAACTATTTACTAAAAATCACTACTTGCTTACTCAAACAGGCAAAATATATGCATTATAAGGGGCACTGAGGGATATCCAATATTTACATTGCAATCATTTCCCAGTATTTTTGTCAGATCTAAAGTACAAAAATACTGAAAGTATACAACTATTTATAGAGCTATATCTTTGACTTGGATGTACAAATGACGCCAGATGATTAATGCAACTTTAACTCTACAGGTGGTATCACCCGCGGTAACCACGTCGAGTGAAACGTCTCTGTCCTTGGATTACTGTCTGATGTCCGTTTGAGACCTTGCGAGCCAGTGGCCAACCGTCCATGACCTTGCGAGTCAAAAGGAAATTTTAAACTTAAATTTTAAAATTTCCACCTTTGATTTAAGTAACCGAAGGTGTGGTCCACGTTACAGTCGTCTTTTGGTGTAATACGGCGACATAAGGTGAGTTAAGGTATTGGTCGTTTCGCAAATGGCTACCGAAGGTGAGTTGAGATTTCTTCTTGGTGACCAATGTTTGTAATACTGTCAGTCTACTGTTATTCACAGTTAAAAAGCCGTGTCCAATTAGTCTCCATCCATGTGTTGTGTGAACAACTCAGAAGAAATGCTGAGTAAAATTTCTACCGTGGGACGTACTCCCTGTAGTGTGAAAGGGGCATTAAGTATATGTTTGCCTCATTTGAAAGTATGTTAGGTAAAATAGAAAGATCAATATGTCGATTAAAATACTTTTTGGATTATTTGATCAAGTCTTTGTTTCTTCTTAAAGTTTACAAAAATGCTTTCAGTCTGTAAATCAAAAAGAAATGTCACTGTGACATTTCCATCCAAGCATTGGGGTTATGTAATCATTGTTTAGCCATCTTTGAACAGAGACGTTTTCAGAATGCATCAAGTTGAACAAGACACACCAAATGGGATAAGTTTGTGGCTGATTATTAGTGACCAAGTCCATTTTTTGACTGCTAAACGACTAGAAAAGTAATGATATTTGACACTGAAAACTCTGCCCTGTTGTGGATTTTGTGCACTGGTGGTTTTTCTAGAGTTTAAAAGGCTTCTTAATATAATAAGTTGATTGCAAATTTTATGGAAATACACTCATTTTGTGAAAATAAACATCACCAACAACCATTTTGTTGAATAATTTTAGAAAATGGCTGTAAGAAAATTGGTTGGACTCACAGTACATTTGAATGTGTTAATTTGATTCAACCCCTTTCACACTACACACAGTATCAACTGTGGTACGCCGCGTTTGGTGAAGCATCCCTGTCCTTGGATCAATGCCTGAGATCTGTTTCCAAACTTGCAAGTCAGTGGTGAACCGTCCATTACCTTGCGTGTCCTATGGAAGTTTTAAAATATTTAAAATTTCCGCCTCTGATTTCAGGAATTGTGGGCATGTGAAGACGATTCTGCGCAAGTGAATTTCCTACTTCGGTAACCAAAGGTGTGGTCCACAGTGTACATAAGGTTGTGATTCGTTCGTCCTTCAGTGTAACAAGGCTACATAAGGTGAGTGGAGGTATTGTTTATTTTGCCACATGTTCGTCCGACGGCTACCAAAGGTGAGTTGAAGGTTACAGGAGGTTGTTTCATGGTGACCTACGTTAGCAGTACCGTCATCCTACTGTTATTGCTGTCTGCCTGTAGTGTGAACAACTTGGATGATATGGGTAAAACTGGGAGGCGACTCCACCGCTGAGTAAAACTTCTAACCGTGGGATGTACCGTCTGTGTGAAAGGGTCATTCAATGATAGATACCATTGAAGAACATATTGCATTCTCAATAAGGTTGCAAAGAATATTGTCTTATTTTTAGCAATAATTTTATCCAAAATCCATCTATTTTGTTAAAATACTTGAAACTCATGTTAGAAAATGAAAAGTCTTATTCTACGATTACCTGTGTCAATCGTCTTATCAGTACCTTAAAACAGTGTGTAACAATAGTCAAGTTTGGCTTGCAATCAGTGTGTAAAAGACTTTTCCATATAGTTTTACTTCTTTAAAGCTTCCTAAAGACTGCAACATTTCATTTAAAGATGCCGGTATAAATATCCCATCTTAAGATGGGTTTTCCAAATTTAAGCCTAAGCTTGGTAACCAAACTTAGGATTGGATTAGCACCAATCTTTAGATTTAGTTTGGCTCCAACACATACACAAGAATCTTCACTCATCACATTGAAGTATGTACATGCATCTTCCCAAATTTTTGGATTGAAAGCAAATCTCTCATCCTAATGCGTGATAGATAACTGAAATTATAGCAACGGGAGCCCAAGGATATGTGTGTTTTGAGTTGTAATGTTCCTTAGTAACAGTCTACTTCATTAAAAGGAATCTCTATCCACTGTAGGAAGGATTCACACATTATTAAAATGAAAGGAGGCTATCACTTCACCGGAACTCAACAGTGAGACTGAGGTTTTAGTTAATTGTTAATCAAGGTACGTTAATAAATGTATATTAATAATACATATATAGAACTGAACAGTGAAACAGGGGTAAAGTTAATTGTTAATCTAGGTACATTAATACATGTATTTTAATACATATTTACAACTGAACAATGTGACCGAGGTTTAGTCAATTGTTAATCAAGGTACGTTAATACATGTGTTTTAATCTTTTTTTAATCTGCAACCAAAGTGATATTTATAATGTACAGAAAAAAAATTTGTTAAAACTTCTTCACAATGGATAAGTGAGTACCATATGGAATTTCTCTCAGATTTTCCGTCCCTAGATAAACAATATGGTTCCCTTAAAAAGTCACTGCAAATGGTGGGATCAAGAGTGCTTCCCATAAAACTTACTAGAGACCCTCACAATCTGTTCAGTCTATAGGGGTGGCTTGTTAGCAGCTGTTTTCAAGGGTATCAGTTCCATATACCCCGGGGGTGGGGATATGACCCCCTACCCCTCAGTATCACTACAAACTCCTCCCCACCCCAGTTAACCATTCGACAGTTTCGACTGTACAGACTGATTGTGTCAGTGTGTGCATGAGAATATAGCTTTTCTCAAAATTTTACTTTACTTTCAATACATGATATAGGTCATATCCTGATGTCTCATTGAGGGGTAGAGGCTAGCAGTAAACATTAGTTGGTCAAGATTCAAGGGATCATTAGATATTTCCACTACATTCATAGTTAGTGATCTGTCATGATAAGATTTGAACCAATAAATTTAGAGGTGAAAGGCGAATGTGTTTTCCTGCACCAATGTACACCCTGTATATACATAAATATATTCTTCGAGTGGGTTCCAATCTATCTCATAGCCATATATGGGATTCGTTAAGGAATTGTCCAGATATTATCTTGTCCATTGAAATTGATGTCAAGGCTCAACTATGGCATCCCACATAACTGTTAAATTGTGCTCAATTCCCAAGTTTCAAGTTATTGAAAATACAGTAGCAAAACATTGTTTTGTTGAATTCCTTCAAATATTTGTAGACAGTCTGCTCCTCCAGAGCTCTGTTGAATTATAAAGTTTTCTGCGAAGACAAATTAAGTTTCATTTGGCCTTTGCTAAGGGCTACGTAAAGAAGAGACACGAAAAAGATTACTGTAAAGCTGTTAAGACTGAAAATTAGACTTCTAAAGTTAATTTAAGAGTGTAACAGCACCGATTCCCAGAGCTCCTAAGGCGAGCTTCACCAAATGTCTTAAATTATGGTGTCTACTCTTAAGCTGAGACATTTGTCTTAGATTACAGTCAAAATTTTAGCTCAATAAATTTATGAATTCACAAGGGGCCACTGTGGCAGAGTGGTAACACTCTCGCCTCCCTCCTCTGAGACCAGGGTTCGGTTCACAGCTCTACCTCAAGTGGGAAAGATGGTAGTTGCTTCCGTTGGTCGGCAGTTTACAGTACAAAACCTTGACCAACCGTATGTACTGGTTTCCTCTGCCCTTCCAACTACCCATCGTGATATGACCTGTACAGTGTTGAAAGCGAGGTAAAACCCCAAATAAATAATTATGAATTTACAGAAGGACCAAGTGCTATCCCAGTAAATATATTTAAACATGTATAGTTAAATATAAATAGCCCTTTTTATAGCTTAAAATATATAGGACTGAGTTTTCATTCTGGGACGAAAACCTTACTGAAATAAAATGCACATATATGTGCTCATTCATTTTAGTGCTTGATGCATCACCTTTGTCAGTCCCTTGACTTTACACTTTAACCTTTGGCTTAATATTCGGTCCACCATGACAGAGGGCTTAAGTCTTTTTAAAAATAATTCAAATAATTATGCAATTATGTTTTGCCTGATATCTTCTTTATAATTGGTCAAATCTGTCTGGTAGAAGCCCACATTAATCAAACAGAGAAGAAGCTCTGACATGGTTCTGCCATACCAGTAGTTTGGGGAAGCCCAAATTTGTTGAAATAATACAGATGTCATTCACTGACAATTTGGTCAGCAAATAACGTTATAATGATGTTTAAAGTGTACATTTTTAAAACCTTAAATAGGAGTCTTGAACTGTCTGTATTTTCACATTTGACAATGTGAGGTTTATTTTGTTAAGTTCAGTTATGATATTGATATTCATATTATTATTTCTGTCTATCACTAAAAAGCAAAGACTTTCAGAACACATGCAGTATTCGCAGTATCAGAGGTTTACATTTCAGTCTCCTACTGGACTGTTTATGTTTCTCCCAGCATGAACAGTGACCCCAGGTAGGGTTCAGGCTTTTCCAACTACCCCCACCCCTCCCCGCCTCGGTGCCTAAGGGTGGGGGTAAAACAAGAGGGTGGCGGTGTGTCATCGTGTCCACAGGAAGGGAACTGTGGGCAGTTGACCTCTGGGGGTCACCTGGGTAAGTGATCTGAGACTTGAACTGCTGGACTTCAAAGGGCTACAGGACTATTGGGCGATAATGCCATGTCAAATCCGATATTTCATCGCAGATAGAGATCTCTGTGTGTGAATGGGTTTGTGAACAGAGCATATAAATATACAGAAAGCTCTTTATTTTACATCAGTGGAACTTTTTTTACTTTCAAGCTCAGTCTGCTTGATCTTGTGTATTAAAAGCGTATTTGTTCATTTCACATAATGAGCCTTTTATGAAATAAATTTCTGCTTGTTTACTTAACTGTTCAAAAAGTATCCTATGTTATCATCCAAAGAACAGAGAATTCTGTAGTTGAATATTATACTTATATCAACGTAACAGGTAAACTAAGTAACCAGGCATTTTGTGTACTCACAAAATGAGTAAAATATGTAGGCCAATTGTCGGGCATTTTCCGAAATTTGAGTCTTTTTGCAAAAATATCTAACCCTGATTATGCAGTCTGTGTGTTGTATATATGCAATGCAATGCATATATATATATTGAGATTCTTAAATCCAAAGGAAGATTAGCTGAGCCAAAAATCAGAAATCAGAAAATGGCTCAGCCAATCTTTGGCTTAAATCGGTTGTCAGCCGATTTTTTTTGTATTAAGTGCATAAGATTGCACTATATTTGTTCCAAATTTAATCCATTTTGATGGTTTGATCAAATTAAACCAAAATTGTGCTTCAAATCAGCCCAACGTCTGTTGTGAATACATTTAAGCTCAACCTGAGCTGAATTTTTGGCTCAACCTCAGCTTCATCCCTTTTGTAAATATAAATCCTGGACTCGGGGATAATCTTAATCAATTTGGACAGCTGTCCCCAGAATTATTTTGATATCCAAGGATCTAAATCAGTCAATTTTTAATGATATATATTTTCAACCATTCTGTTTTCAGAGACATAAAGATTGGAAAAAGATCAAATCAGATGAATCAGGTTTAAAACAAAGTACCAGTATATCTTATGTGTCATCTAATGTGCCATTTTGTAACATCAAAGTACGTTTACTATCCAAAAGTATGTTTGTGAACTGATCTTTTCTGCGATTTTCTCTCATATGAGCAGAATCAGCAGATTATGTATTTTTGTTAAAATCTGATAATTTTTGATGGATAAGAAGTCGGAGATGTTTCATCAGATTATGTGGCACTGAAAAGGGTAAAGTGGAAATAAAGGTAAGTTGGAAAAAGACACTTGGAAACAAGATGTACTAGAAAAAAGGCACCTAGAAATAAAGTATGTGGGAATAAGGTATTGTGGAAATAAGTTGTGGAAATAAGATCTGTACAAAACAAAGTCTTTTGGAAATAAAGTATTGTGGAAAAGAGGTATTGTAGAAATAATGTCTTGTGGAAACATGCCATGTGGTAATTAGGTATATGGGAATCAGATACGAGGAAACTAGGAAATATGGTGTGTAAATAAGGTATGTGGGAATGAAAAATGCGGAAATAAGGTAAATGGAAAAAAGGGCATAGGGATAAAAGGTATGTTGAAAAAGATATGGAGAAATAAGGTATGTCAGAATAAGGTATATTGAAAAAAGTATGGGGGAATAAAATATATTGGGGAAAAGACATTCAGAAACAAGGTACTTTGAAGAAAAGGCATACAGAAATTAGGGATGCTGAGTAAATGCATGTCCAAATAAGTCACATTGTAATACAATACGCATGTGATAGTTATTGCCAAACAATAATGTCATATGTCATCCTGACGGGGTTGGGTGTCAGTCTGAAGGTAGCTATTGCAGTGCCGAAATGGAAAAATGTGAAATGGGTTTAATCATCGTATGCTGAAATAATCGATAAGCAATATTGGTCACAGGTCACAGATGGCAGCTATCAAACCCAAGGTTTCTATCAGACTTTATTGTTGTGATTTACTCAGTCATATTCTTAATCACAGTCCAATAAGTTCTGATAAAGGGTATCACAATCACCAGATAGGAATTTAATACCACTTGAAAGTCAAACAAATAAAAACACACATGCAAACATTGTTTTAAGTTAAGAGATATACATTAAGATAACTTGTAATAACTCTATTTATGACATTTGTTTTGGATGTTATTATATTTTTTGCAATGCCATTCCTTGGTGTCCCGCTTTTGTTCCTGAAAAGTGGACAAGTGTTGTATTAGAAGGTCTCACTTTAAACTCGGTCAAAATTTGTCAGTGACAATCAGTGATTGTATTCAGTGAAAAATACAACTGTTTGGCATACCACGATACTGTGTCCATATACATGTCATGGTTGACACTAAAACTGAACCCAGTGTTGTCCAAACAGTTTGAACCTTTCTTCTCGCAAATGACCCGTTTTCACAATTGTTTCCTCTTTCCTTTGCAGCAAAACAAACGAGCATTTTAGACACTTGGAGACTTCCCGCCAACAGGGCGTGTCCAAATGTGATTTGTCTCTTTCCAGATTGCCACTTAGTTGAGATAATAACACCTCCCTCAACCAGATGTTTAATTTCAGCTTTTGTGACACAATTGCCCAGGAGGACTTAATACACACACGTCCCCAGTTTTAGTGAGAATTGATTGATATATTAATGTTAACAAGATTACAGGGTTGGCTTGAAAGACTTGAACAGTTATTGGTATTAATTGATTACTGCCGGAGGGAGCATGGAATAACTGACTAGCATTTCCTGTGGTGTATGCTAAATACTTGATCCTGGGTTCAAGCTGATTTCCTCTTTCGCAACTGAGACAGACTTCTGTGTGTATTTAGTGCATTGTTTACAATGACTTGATTAAATGTTTTATTGCTTTGAATACAATGGGGTTTGACCAGTTACAGTCATTAGATTTGAAGGACCTCTATTACTAACACATGTAATTAGAAGGAAAATGAAATACTCTGTATCTTTCATGGCCGTTTCATGGTTGTATTTGTACAGATAAACTAGTTTGTGTCTTCATAATGGTGCGTCGGTTAACGATTGTATTGATAAGATAACAACAATACAAACCATGCATTGAGCCCAAAGATGTCAAAAGATGTCACTTTTTGTTTGCAGACCAGTATGATGTCACAGACAATGATCAACGCATAAACAATAGCCACACAGGAGTCAAACCAATGTAACATCAGTGGCTTATCACTACCTGGACAAATCTTCATTTAAGGTTACCTCAAACTTAAGTTTGATATATGTTTATTCCACTGTAGGCATTTATTTATATTGTGATTGGTTATTATCTTTATAAGAACACTGACTTTAACAAAATCCACGTATTCATAACGTGTTTTTGGATCACAATACAAACTTGTCACAGAAGACAAAATCTTGGGTTGTTCATGCACATCCTTGTGGTAAAGCTAGGTCACATAACTTGACGGCTATTTTTTCACATTTGGTAAAAGTGAGTCTATGGTTACACAGAATTGAGCAAGCGACACTGATAAGATAACAGGACTTTCTCAGCTAACCCCACTGTGATGTCATACCTTGTGTATGAAGCATGGTTGTTTAGTTTGTGTTGAACGATCCAACAGAGACAGTGGAATAGCAATCACGTGGTCTACATTAATGTAACAAAGGGTAAGACAGGGGAAATGAGGAATGAAACACGTACATAGGCCTTGGTGTCTGGAGTCACTTATATCTTATGTATCCCATCCCAGTAGCGGTAGCCCATTGCAACCCATGGGTTACAGTGACAAGTGACAAGGTCAAAGCTGGGGTTTTACGTCCAGTTGAACATTCAACGTTCAACATATTGGGACGGTAATGGGACAGGTCTTCATCAATGCTATTTGTGGAAGTCCAACCCACATAAAGGTGACTGCCTCTGATAACATGCCAAACTTGCTAACAACTAGGCCATTGAGGACCCCTAGGCCTAGCATGGGTTGCAGTGATTGATTATCCTAATATGAACTTAACTATAGAAAGGAATACCTAATGCACCGGCTTTTTACATTTTCATTGTATAATATTTTATTACCATGTGTGTGTTAAAATTTGTAGTTTTATTTACATTATTAGAAGCCCCCAGTAACTTAATGGTTACAATGGTTACCAAGTTTGGAGTTGTCACACAATTCTCACTTTCATATTTATGCGTCCAAATTCAGGCCAGAACACATATGTGGGATGTTCTGAGGTCATGTGCTCCGACCCCCATTTTCTCAAGTGTGACCCTCAACTGTTGAATAACATTCCACCTTTGACCCTTCTATCAGTGATATATGATAGCAATTAAGATCCAAACATCAGTTAATGTAAGACCAAAAGTTAGGTTTTAAATTTTAATAAGCTGCATTACTTTTGTTTACCACTACAAGCATATTCCATCATACACCACACAATAATAGTTGAATATCGATGAAAATATGTAACACTGTATTAATCAGCTTTCTGAATGAATTTTATTTTCAGGGTAAAAGTTGGTATAGGGACACCAACTTATACAATAAGAGGGAATATTATTACACATATTGATTAAAGGGGCCGCGGTGGCAGAGTGGTAACACTCTCGCCTCCCACCTCTGCGGCCGGGGTTCGATCCCCGTCATGGCCGTAAGTGGGAAAGCTGGTAGTTGCTTGCCGTTGGTCGGCAGTTTACAGCACAGAACCCTAGCGAACTATATGTACTGGTTTCCTCTGCCCTTCCAACTACCCGTCGTGATATGACCTGTACAGTGTTGAAAGTGACGTAAAACCCCAAATAAACAAAATAAACATATTGATTAATGCCAATTGGTGCAACAGTGGGAATGAAGCCTCTGATGCCTCCTAGAAGGGGGTCAAAATATACAACTGCAAGAACAATTATATATCAGGCCATTAGCTTCTTGACTAGGCATAGACATTCTAGTTGCTTTTGAATTTTATTTTCAACAAACACACATTTTATAAGAAAGTGATAAACTTTATATTAGATATTCTATATTTTCAATTCAACAAATAACAATGATATATTTATACTTTTGAATAAACCAAACTCCCTGGAAAGGTTAAATTCGAGCCAAACATATAATTTTTAAATCCACAGGGACAGTGTTGAGTTGTATTGTTCGTTATCCTAGCCTTGCAGGCTTAAGTAAGAATAACTTCAGCGAACCTTAAAATATGGATAATAAAATCAAAGTTTGGGTAACTTGCTTTTGCACTATCAAGGTTATATGGTTCCTGGCCTGTTTTACAACTCTAGCCCTTTCAAACCGGTCATTGGTCGTTTCAAAACAGACAAATAATTTATCTGGCCATTTCAAAATCTAAGGCTGTTTTTCTTTGATATTGATTTGTGTATCCTTGGTTTTAATAATTTCTTAATTGTTTTAATTAGATCTCTATTGCTTCAACATGTCTAATACGTTGATCAGTTTATGATTTGTCTACAACACAAGTTAAATAAAATCAGCAGATTATATGTAAATGTTAGAATATAACTCATTGTGAAAGGAATGATCATTGTGTTGCTTTGATAGGTCAGCTAGATTTTTGAGTTGGGCATCCAAAATAACAATTTTGAGCATTTAAAGGTTAGTCATCATGTCAATCTTAATCTGGGACATTTGACTAGTGATTTTTTAAAATTGTTATTTATTTATTTATTTATTTTTTTTTTTGGGGGGGGGGGGGGCGCAAATGCACAGAATTCCTCCATTATATACTCCCCATTCACATGTAAAGGGAGAGAATGTATTGTAATACAGTCTGTTTGTTTGTCCATGCTCATAGCTTGAATAATATATATCAGATCTGGGTGATTGATCTTGTATCTTAGGTACTGCTTGTACATGGTTCTCAGACACATCCTATTGCCCATTGAAATGTTCACTTGTCTACAATAAGGCTCCACCCAAATATTGTATCAAGTAAACAATTGTCCATGATCACCCTTTAATATGGAGATTGATAGAATATCTTAGAGATGCTGCTTCCTTTGCACAAACACTGTGATTACATACAGTCTTATGAGAACAGTATTGTGTGAATAATTAAATGAAACAAGGGCAGCAGTTTAAAATTCACTATTCATTTGCCCTATCTCCAATAAAGTTACCTGCCGAATGTGTCCAAAAAATGTCCACTGACCAAAACACTCGCTTGGGTGGTTTTTTTTTTCGTTTTTTTTCTACTGTGTGTGGGCTATTTCTATACTTTTTTTATTGGATCTTTTCATACACTCCTACATCACTGCAGGATAACAGTAGAGCCCAAAGGAAGACTATGTGTCACCTTGAGTTACATTTTAAAAGCCTACACTGTCAACGAAATGAAAATTATACACCATGTGAATAATTTATATCCCTGACTCTTCACCACACAAAAGTCAATATTTGTTTTTAGAAACCACTGTAAAAGTAAATCAGAAAGAATGGGAGGATGGGGGGTGTCGAGATGGGAGGGGGCCCCAGTGCTATACCTAAAAAGGATTCAGACCTAGGTTTTTTTATAATAGCAATAAAAAGGAAGGGCATTTAGACAACATAAACAGTTCATCTTTCTATAATAGTGATGGTAGAAGTCCCTCCAATTTGAACAATTAAGCCTATTGAAAGCCAGTGGCCCTCATTTAGTGATAAAGCCCTTTCTTGTATGCAAACTTTCCTATGGGCAAAACAGACTCAATTCCTGGGCCAATATACCTTTATACAGAAAACTCTACATAGGGAGAATCTAGCATCGTTTTCTTATTTTTTTTTGTGAATTAATATATATTAGATTCTATTTGTCATTGTGTTTAGGTGTATCTGAGAAACTAGTATATTTTATATACGTTACACCTCAGCTAAAAAGCTGTGATGGCTTGAAAGTTATTTGCCGTTAAAAGTTAAAATATAAAAAGACTTCTTGCGAGGACAGACCCCTGTGTTGCATATAATTATGCATATAATTATATGTCATGAGGTTTGGGGGAAGGCTGAAAGTAAGTTGTTTAAGTACCTGAATGGCCCCACACTGGGCCCAGCGGGAACCCATTAACCTCGTGAAATGGATGGGGGTGCAAAAGGAAAAGGGCTGAACTATGTACAGAGGGGGCTGAAAGTGTTTATAGCTACTCCACGGGGAATCAGACTTAAGTGATAACTCTATATGTGGTGCCTTAGTTTTAATACTAAAATGTACCTGTAATTTATCTATAAAATATAGTCTTATCTAGGCTCAGTCTTTCTGAAAAAAAGGCACGTAAACCCACCAGAAAATTGCTTTAAAAAGGTTTAGAAAAGGCTTTATGAGAATATGACTTAACTGCAATAGTAAGCATAGTGTTCAATTATTGCCAATACTTTGTTGGTTAACAAGTTAAATATTTAATCACGTGTTGAACGTGGGTTTGAACGCAACTCATAACAGTATGTGAAATTTACTGGGGATGCTTTGAAATGGTTTAAAGTTTTGAAAGAGACATGGAAACCTCCAACATGGACCTTTTTGTTCCAACAGTACTTAGTACAAGCAAATGCAACATATTTCTATTTAAATGTGGCTGAAGCCTGATTACATTGAATTCTTCAACACAGAGACATCAGTCAGTGGAAGGGCAGGGCTTAAAAATTGTACTCTATAAACATGATCTTCACTTACTTACTATACTTGTGTTTCAAACCTGAAAATGTATCCAACTTTTTAAAATATATTTATGCTGTGCAATGTATCATTTTAAGTTTTTAATGGGTCGAAAATGCATGCACCACCAGTCAGCTTCAGTTATAATGTAACTCTTTTACATTAAGGAGGGCTTTATCAGGATTTACTGCCCCAGTCCAGATAAAAAAAAACTCGAGTGTTGTAAATCTTCATAAAAATGGAGGGCCATTCAAAGTTGTATGACCCCCTAACTGACCTGTTATTGCCCTGCTATACCTGTATTGATAAGAGCAACATTAGCAGATTTAAGCCAATCGAATTGATAAAGGTATATTTAGCACCTAAGTATGATAATCTGTTATTAGATAATTAGGACAGTTTCAACTTTACGGCACCAATCAAATGATATGAGTTCCCCCCCCCCCCCCCCCCCCCCCCCTGCTTATTGTCTAGGGTTTGTTATTTCAACCTACTCCATCAAATGAAGCCTTTCACAACACATATAGGGTTAATGATATCACTTTCATGCTGACATGGGGACATCATGAGGAGTGTCTAATGAATGAAATTTTCTATTTTTGTCAGATCTTTAGGGAAAATGATATACTTAAGGTAAAAACACTTCATGGTAAATTTGTTTTTTCTTCAAAAAGCCTAACTTAGTTTCACTGCTCATCTTAGTATTAGTAGTAGAAGTAGTAGTATTAATAGTAGTAGTAGAAGTAGTATTAGTATTAGTAGTACCAGTAGTAGTTACACGTCTCAACATATTGTATAGGTCATATCATATCAGGCAATGCATTTTAGATTCTACTCTGTTAACCATCAAGCAATGGCAATTAGCAACTACCAAGTTTATCCTTTTAAAGGTTTACAGTTTAATTCAAAATTTAGAAAAGGGAGGCAGGTTCTATTCTTTTAGTGAAGTAAGTGAAATGACTCTTTCAGGTTGTTTTATTTGTGTAAACAAATTCAACAGGTATATCTCTGTTACATTTATTAGTCATTTGTTAATCTAAAAATGTATCCAGATGTATTACATTTGCGTGATGAAGACTATATTTTGGAAAGAAATGACAAATGCATGCTGGATTACTAAGTGGAAAAGGTGGATTTCTAAACGGTTATCTAGAGGTTTGCTTTGGCAAAGATAATAAGGTCCTATCATATAATAAGAATGTTTTACAACGACACTAATAAGACATATTCTGATGAATTAAATTCCGGTGTAGAAGCTGGCACAGAAACATAGCTCATATAAAACATTCATAATACATCTATTTCCATAGTTTGTGAACAATCTTACAGGGGTTGTGCATCTTTTGGTTTTCATATGAATCTCTCTAGTGAAACATACCCATACATATATTCTATGAACTAGTAGCCTTTCTTAAGGCTCAAATTTGTACCGAAAGCCTTGTCAAAATATTTACATCAAGATTTGGTTTTCATGAAGCACCCCTGTATGTTAGGGGATATAAACTCATCAGACACTCTATCTTAGATGTATACTGTTGGAAAAGTCAGTACATGTAAGAGTACATTTTACAAACTGAAGATATTTTATACATATAAAGTTGAGCCTTAAGTTAGGCTAACACGCTAGTATCACAGGCTTCTTTCAATAGATTACTATGTATATCTACTCATTTATATTTCAACTAATATAAAATACATTTTGGTGCATTTATTTTATATTATCTATGGAATAATTTGGAGGGGAGGGGGGTAAATGGGGCTGTATTGAATTACAACTCTCAGACAGTTGACTCCAGTTGGGTCCTCCAGTATATAATTATCAGGGACCTTTTTGTTGTACACTTGCTTAGGGTTAGCTCATTTCTTTTCATACTAAAACCCTTTTCATCATTCCGACAGGTCGCCTTAAAGCCGGAGAATGTAGTTTGCGTGTGGATATTTATGGGAATGAGGTTTTTCGGTGGGCCATTGTTTTTGTTTAAGAATCGGAAGCATAAAAGAAGGCGGAGTTAGATTAAGGGGTCGTATATACGAAGCAATTTTATCACACAAATATGTGAGGTGTATTTTGTTGTTTTTGCCATAAGAGACAAATTACAAGCAAAGTTATTTATGTGATGTATGTACTGGATGTTTAATTAACTGCATTGCAAAACAGAGCCAAGTGTACACCATAGGATTATCATCCAGTGGACTCTCTTTGAAGATTTAGTTGTATTCCTGACCTAAACATTTCTTCTTGATTCAATGAAGTGGTTTTTTCTGAATCTACTCAGCCTATGTGTATAGTTTAAGACAACCTAGAATAATAGAATATGTTACATACCAGGTACCTCAGATGATTCTATACTATTGAAGAGAGTTATCAGTTTATTATTTTCCATAGGAAAAAGTCACATATGAAAAAAAACTACAAGATTCTCTTGATAATTATGAAGAAGCCTGATTAATTCCTTGTATGTTCTAGCTTGTGATAATGTATTATGTGTTTAATCTAACATAAAACAATCATAATTGACACCATCTGTCATTGCTGTACTGTCCTAGTTTGAAAAGACAGCAAATAAGATGAAGGCTACGTCCAAAGCATCACATAAAATATTATTACACATTTGAACATTTAGTTGTTTATTAACCAGTTCTGTATCTCAGTCCTACATGTTCTTGGTCAGACCTGGCCCCAGGTCAGTGGTAGTGCTTAAACTTAGTGCAGAGAGGTAGGTAGGTAAGATATTGGATTGAACCCAAACCCTTTGACCGGTGGCTTCATAATATCTCACCACAACCAGGTGATGCTAGTAATTAAAGGTCAAATAATGCACCTGTATATAGATGCATGAAGTGAAATGGTATAAAGATCCCAGCACTGCTCTTCAGTGAAGAATCTTGAATCAAAACTCGCCTCTTACATGGAATATAATATTGGGCCATTTATTACTACCAAACATTTATTACAAGTGCACTTGTGAAATTTTAAAAGGAAATATGCACAATAATTCTCAATCAACGAAAGAGAAAAGCATGTTTTTTTTCCATGAAAACAAATCCCCAAGAAACTGTTAAGTATTTGTAGGCATAAGTAAAAGACCTTTTTGGAACTATTTCAAATTGTTATTTGCTAAATGTCAGAAAAACTGCTTAATTCCATGGAAAAGAAAAACGTTGAGAGAGAGAAAAAATGTATGGTGTAGAAATGTCTTGTATGAATACATGTATAGCGGCGCATAAGTGTACAGGGGTTTGTGAACACCACAGTTTTTTTTTTCAAGTTTCTGAGGGAGACAATTTCCAGCGTCCCTCTTTCAAGTTGTAAGGACTAGATCTTCTTATGAGATGGTCCACTATTGCCCCGTTACATCCAGGTGTTATTGGAGAAATAACGTGACCAATCAGAGCCTCCAACACATCCGCCAACAGTCTGATTGGCTTCCGAATGCAAAGGACGAGTGCACTCGTGTGTTCCCCTGTCGTAAATCGTTTTTCTTTACTCTCAGGGGGCAAAAGGCTTGTTTGTTCAGAACACATCAACCGGCGGCTATTATTTCTATGTGGCATCCCATTTATCATGTTGACAGTTCCACAATTGCTGTGAGTTTGTAAGAACACGATTATAAACCATCACCCCTCCCAAACACTTATACCTGTTCTTGTCTTTTATAAAAAAAAATCCCACAATTGTGTTTAAAGGCACGTTATTTTCATCAAGGCTTTTGCAGTTAATCCCAGATCGTTTGTTGCCCCAGGGAAGGAGTTGACAAACTTTGGCCTGGGGGGAAATTAAACATTGGTTTACTAAGTTTTTAACTATTGTAAATTTGTGTATTAGTGTAAACATAACATAATAATGTACTTTATTTCCATTCCCAAATGTATTTAAATTATATTGAGCCATTACAATAAAACTTAGATAGGAAGAATATGGAGGTGCTGATGAAGCTTTAAGTAGGTTTGTGTATTAACACAAATAGTAGCTAGTGCACCGAAAATGGAACTTACTTCTTTGCAACTTTGGAAACATTAAAGTTGGGCGGTGAGATCACAGATCCCATAAAATTATGGAAGTTTCAAAAACTATTCCAATGTATTCACATTGGAAAAAACTTTTGTGATACAGTTATTTCTTCAAATTTAAGAATTACTGTGAAATTTCCCATCAGCGTTGTTCCATCTTAAGATGAGTCTAGGACAGGCTAGCCCATCTTAAGGCTGACCAGATAATCTTAAGATTGTTAGCCAAAGATCTCAAGTTGGGTTAGCACCAATCTTTAAAATTGGTGATATCTCAAGTTTGGCTATACCAAATGCACTCCTGTGTGCAGATCTGGGGAAGGGAATAATACAGTTACTTACACACACCCCTCCCAGCTCTGATGGTTTGTGTTCAAATCTGTCCCTAGCAAAAGTTGAAAATGTAATAGTTACCCCGTGCTGTCCTATAGTACAGAGTTTGTCCAGCTAGACAACTACCCATTGTTACATAAACCTGGTGTATTGTAATGTTAAAATATTGTTCACTGTAAATGGTTCATTTAAAATAATTGAGCCAATTATCGTTCATAATGCCAAAATTGAATTTTATGGTACTTTTTAGTAGGTTTGTTCATATTGGGAGAGACTGTCAGTGTTTCTCACATGTTGGTATGACGTGAATTGCAGCCCATAACCAGAGGGGATGGGGTGGGGGGTGTTCAAAACCAAAATCATCATTTACCAACAGAATTGATGTTTGTCATTGATGCTCCAACGTTTGCATCCACGTGAGTAGATACCTAGGCAGTTGTGAAGAGGTTGCTGTTGCTTGACACGCCTATATCCTGGAAACAGTCAAAAATTGTATCAGGATTTTTTAAAGTATAAATTTAGAGGAAAAGAACACCTAAGATGTAGCCAAAATGATAATATTGAACGTCACTTCTTATGGGCTTAAAGTTGTGATAGATTATACATTTAAACATGTATTAGCATGTGTTAATTTGATACTGAAAGGTTGTTTTAGGCATCTCAAAGATAGCATATCACAACTTGAAATGGAAGTGCCGGAATAGACTTGATGAAACTTACAATGCACACGTGAGTCAGTGAGCAATTTGTTGAACAATAGCTGACAAAATACTACATTTTGTATATTATGGACGTTATATTAATCTTTTCAGTGCACCATCAGAAATTGCCAGGACTCTGAAAATATGTCGTAGTGTACGGCAAAATGCAATGTGCCAGACTCATAATTCCTTGACCTGATACACATCATGTCATACTTCTAAGGAGCTTAATCTGTGAACAAGCAGATCTTCAGGCATATCTCATTATATGCTACTCTAGCCTTGGTGAAGGCTCAAGTTTCTTTGCAGTTAGGGAAAGTTTTTTTCAGTTCAGATAATGGAGTTTCAGTTTCTATAATGTACTCATACATGTGCTGACATTTACAGCAGCATACAGCTAAGATACACTTCTATATCTCAACATGTATGAGTACTCTATGAATACCAAATATCTATGTGCATGTTTAAAGAGATATCATGCAAATTTAAGCCTTAAGCAAGACTAATGCTACTTCACAATGTCCATGTTTTGTTCATATCTGTGCAACAATAATGTAGGAGAAGTATTTCATATTCGAAAGAATCCACATAGACCTACATGAGAGCATTATGCTTTTCAAAAGCAGATATAGTTAAAACTACAGAAGAGCCATCTGGCAAATACGATCCTTGGACACAACTATTATATCTTACCAAAGAAAAACCTGTTTTCTAAAAAATCCTTAGCTTCGATTAAGCCTCAAATTGTGCCATATCTTTCTTCAAACATGTACACATATATTTGGTATTTATAAAGAACTCGTACATGTTAGGAGATATAAGCTCATCTGACATGTCTTACAAGTATTCTGACATAAAAGCCAGCATATATAAGAGTGAATAAAACAAATTGGACCTTTATTATCTGAACCGAAAGTTTTCCCTAATTACAAAGAAACTTGAGCCTTTAGCAAGGCTAAAGAATGTGTAGACTAGTACGGTGTTGCCTATTACTTTCAGATGCACCTAAGTATTACTATAGTATACCCTCATTTAACCTTTCATGTAAAGGCTCCCCATATACCCATCTCTGAAAACATGCCTTTGAAGTCTGAGACCATGCAAAATACATTAACTTTATGAAATTTCAGTTTATATAATGTAATCATAGATTTACTGGCTTTTGCACCAGCATAATACTAAGACAAAGAGAGAACTATACATCCTATCATGTACGGGTGCTTTGTGAATACCACAAATATGTGTACTTGTTTGAAAAAGGATATGGTGCAAGTCTAAGCCGTAAGCAAGGCTATTATGAATCGAATGTTTAGTCCACTTTTGGATCAGAAATAAAAGTAACCCCTGAAGTTTTACACCGTTGAAGGTTGTATTGGACTTTAAATCAGGTACATTTTAATGACCTTAGTGTCAACCACTTGGCCCTCAACTCTGTTGTAGCGGGTTTGAATCCTTAGTTGTTAAAAGGCAAATCCCCCACTTTGTTCATATGCAAATTAAAAAAATTACATGCCGAAATTTGTCGTTTTCGTTGTATTATTGAGTTACTTTGAACAAAATTAACCTGTGTAGTAAGATTGTTGTTTTTTTTTTTTTGTGGTAAACTGATGGTTCAAAAGTGTTAGTTAAGCTCAACAGCAAAATCAGTGAATACGTCATAATTACTCTGCCTGCCACTGCCCTCATGAACTCATGCTTGGTTTGTAAATGTTTCTTATTTTTACCTGACAGACATTATGCTTGTGAGATTTGGTTAAGAGACCCTTTCTAAGGGGCCAGTTACACATACATGGATCCCCACAGATCTATGCCATGGTTCTGTGTATGGAAATTGACAAGGATTTGTTGCGGATCGTGGGGTTTGGGGAGGGGGAATGTTAGAAAAGTGAGTGATTTATGGACGTGTCACGGACAACTCCACGGATGGTACAGATGCCACAAGGATGTTAGGGACGCTTTCCGTTGCTTGCATCCATGACCACCCACAGTGCGGCGGAAATACCCCAGGACACGCCAGGACAACATAGGGATGCATCAGGACATCTCAAGGACACCCTGGATGGGTATACGGACCTTGTGCAGACTCGCAGATGGGGTTTACGGATCTTTATTTCTCTCGCGGATGTCAGCTTATCGGTTAGGGATTTTTATGATAACATTAAGATGTCTGAACCTGGGAGAGTTTGTTGATAATGCTGTTGCTGTTGTATGGGCTGCTGCTGCTGTTGTATGGTCTGCTGTTGCTGTTGAATGGGCTGCTGCTGTTATTGCCGTTGTACGGGCTGCTGCTGTTGTTTCTGTTGTATGGGCTGCTTCTATTGCTGTTGATGGTGTATGGCCTGCTGCTGCTGTTGAATGTGCTGCTGTGACTGCATGCTTAGGTGTGGACCCTGGCCCTGGATCTGCTGTTGCACCGGTGCATGTGGCTGTGTAAATGTCTGTTGGAAGTGCTGCTGTGAATGTTGTAAATGCTGCTGCTCTGGATGTCTTTGTGGTACTTGTGTAAATGTCTGTGGAATCTGCTGCAGCAGGGCCTGCATCTGGGTCTGTGACACTGGCCATGAGTACTGGTTTGAGGACTGGCTGTACACGACAGTACTCATGCCCATTCCATGGTGGCACCTTTGCTGCTTATCACTCCATTTAAGTCTCATCAACAAGTTAAATGTCTCTTGTTGAAACTCGTCATATGAGTTACTGGTTAGTTGTACCACCTCCACCTTTAGAAAGTCACAGAAGCCCAGTCCTGGGTTATCAGCCTTGTCATCAGTCAATTTCTTGGCCACAATGTCTTTCAACTGGGTTATCCCCCTCCAGGATTCCACCAGAGCTGATTAGAAGTCAGAATCTGCAAAACTCGAAGTCACACTGATGCACGCGATCTAGGAGTAGGCGTATGTGTATCCAGGTGTGACATGTCTGTTGGGTCATATGTGGATTCTGGACGAGAAGTATCTTGGAACGGTTCCCTGTGCACTGTCTCCCTTCCGGATGCTGAGCCCGCTGCTGCACTGGCTTCGGAAGCTGACCCTTTTGACGCACTGAATTCACTTTTTCCTTTAAGATGGCGCACGATATGGTCCCTCAGGAAGTGAAAATCATCTCTGGTCCATTTCTGTTGCTCTGTCAGCTGTGGTCCCCCCAGGACCGACTTCATGTAAGTGACCTTTCCGAAGAGTGGGCGCTGGCTCTGAAACCACTTTTGATTGGCATCTTCGTCCAAGTTGGTCTCCTCACAAAACTTGTCCCATACAGCCTCCATCTTGGATGGTACAGATGCCACAAGGATGTTAGGGGCGCTTTCCGTTGCTTGCATCCATGACCACCCACAGTGCGGCAGAAATACCCCAGGACACGCCAGGACAACATAGGGATGCATCAGGACATCTCAAGGACACCCTGGATGGGTATACGGACCTTGCGCAGACTCGCAAATGGGGTTTACGGATCTTTATTTCTCTCGCGGATGTCAGCTTATCGGTTAGGGATTTTTATGATAACATTAAGATGTCTGAACCTGGGAGAGTTTGTTGATAATGCTGTTGCTGTTGTATGGGCTGCTGCTGCTGTTGTATGGTCTGCTGTTGCTGTTGAATGGGCTGCAGCTGTTATTGCCATTGTACGGGCTGCTGCTGTTGTTGCTGTTGTATGGGCTGCTTCTGTTGCTGTTGATGGTGTATGGCCTGCTGCTGCTGGTCTCCTCACAAAACTTGTCCCATACAGCCTCCATCTTGGACCTATCCTTGTAATCCTTTAAACGCTTGTTGTAGAGAATTTCATTGTCACACAAAAAGTCCACTAATTTCTGCTCATTCTCATCACTGAACACAACAGCGGTTTTCTTGCCCCTTTTGTCAGCCTTTTTGCCCTTGCCCTTTTGTGTCCCCCCCAGCGGCATGTGTGTCCTGCGTGTCAGCAATGTCCTCAGCACTTGAATCTGATTCCTGCTGTGTCTCAAGCACAATGTCACCCTGTTTTGTATCCGACATCTGTAGAGGATCCTCAACCCCCATCACCAGGCAGGAGCAGGCAGCTGGGGTGCAGGAGCTGGAACACAAGTCAACTCATCCATCTCTGGACTCCTTGCCTGGACCTGTGTGGACTTCCTCTCCTTCTCCTGCCTACCTCTCCTCTTGATCCTTTTCTTTGGTGGCATTTTACAGAAATATTCACCAAACTCCCTATTTTGAAAAAAAAATAAAGTCTGAAATATTTTTAGGTAATAAGTATGCCAGCAAAATATATCCTCAAACATATACAGTATCAACTGTAAAGTTCCAAAAATTGATGTTTTCACATCGAATTAATGAAAGTGTATATTAGCAAAAGCCAAGCCATTTGCCCCTTATATAGGCTTTAGTCCATGACATAGCGTCTTTCCTGAGTGTTGTGTGAAATTAAAAATGTATCTGTAAACCCTGGTCCTTGAGATGTCCTTATCATCTGTAAACCCTGTCTCTATTGTACGTATACACCTCCGGGAATATCCGTGAATATCTGCAGACTAATTTAGTATTCTCAACCTTCTCCAATGACCATCCCTATTGATCCTTGTGGTTTCCAGTAATGCCCGTAAACTTCCAGTAGTGTCTTTGTTGGGCGCAAAGTACCGATCCGCGCCATCTCAAGATGGCACTTGCGCGATCTCGTCATCAAAAGATCGCGCGCCCATCTCGAGATTGCTCAAACAATCTCGAGATGGAGCTGCTCCAACTAATGATGATTTTTAATTATAAAATTTGAAAAGGTCTTTGATTTGGTACAGCCATAGATAATATCAGAAGCTCTTTTTTTCTACAATAAGTATCAGGTATACTTATTTTATTATTATATACAAGTGAGTGGTTGTATGTACAATTTACTAATCCATGATAATTGATAATTATAATTAGTGGTGTTTATGAGGGATTATGGAGTGAATCAATATGGCCATGGCTAGGAGAAACAGCCTGTTATTGCAATTAGAATCAGTAACTAGTCCTAGTCATGTACCTCAGTCCCATGTTAATAGGAAGCTATTCCTTTCATGTTGATTTTCTACTGTCTTAACAGTGATGAGTTGATTGCAATTAAGCCTTGTTGGCCTCTGACCAGCCAGTATTGGGCAGAACAATAGCTTAACTGTAAGACCTTAAGATGGTCTGGGATCTTAAGATCCTTATATGTCCTAATAAAGTGTGCAAAAAATGGACCAATCAGTGACCACCTCAAAAATAAATACAGCCAATTACATCAAGAATCTGTAATAGAAATCATTTTAAGTTGGAGCAGCTCCATCTCGAGATTGTTTGAGCAATCTCGAGATGGGCGCGCGATCTTTTGATGACGAGTTCGCGCAAGTACCATCTCGAGATGGCGCGGATCGATACTTCGCGCCCAACATCTTTACAGTCTCCAAACACCCTCCGTGGATATCCATATAAATTTTCCGAGCCTTAATTGGCACGGATGAGTCAAGGACATGTACGGATGCTGTAAGGATGTTACAGACACTTTACAGATTACATACGGATCCAATACGGATATTAATTACACCTAGGATCCGCAAACCTTTTACGGAAAATTCAAGCAGTTTGATTTTTCCGTGGCATCCCCACAGACACTTCACATCTGTGGCGGATGCCACAAGGATATTATGGACGGTACGGACATGTTCACGGCTGAAAAATATGATCCTTAAATCACTTCCAATTTTCCATATTTGGTAACCTGCCGTGATCCGGTGTAGCGCGAGATAATGACTCCCCTATATTTGTCACTAAGGGGGTAAAATATTGCAACAGGGGTTGAAATATTTTAATCGCCCTTGCAAGATTTGGAGTCCCGCCCCAGATTGGTGATTACTATTGTGTTGGGGATTAACTTACAGCAAAATACTTGCATTCTATTCAATGTGGATGTGATGGATTAACTTGAAACAAAGCACATGTATTCTGTTTATTATTTATTTATGCCGAGTTTACATTTTTGCATGGTTAACAGAATGATTATTATATTAAGTGTCATACAAAAAATGTCTTTTGTTGAGCTTTTTTTTTTGGTATGAATAGTAATGCTCACACCACTTATTTTATTATTTTATAATGTGTGTTACTTAAATATGGATTAGTGATTATTAATATTCCTGAAATCTTTAGGTTCAACTAGAGCGTTTGTAAGTGTTTAATTGAATTTTTTTTCAACAATAGGGGAGTAAATATCTAGCAGAGGGTGATTATCTTGCAACCCTGTCTGCAATATTCTCACCCCCTAATTCCTCTATTGTTAGGGGGTGCAAAATCTTGCTTGCAAGATAATTACTCCCCTAAAGATCAAAGGAAGGGGTGCAAAATATCGCGGGAGTCATTATCTTGCGTTACAGGATCCGGCAGTACATCCAGCCATGTGTAACTGGGGTCTAACTTGACTTCCTGTCTGACCAGTGGCCTTTGATTTAACTATAGTTATGTATACTGTAACATACACATACTGAACTATAATTTTGTATTTCAATCTAATAAGTGAGTACTTTGAGCTGGAGTTTACTTAAGAAAACTGAATTTAAGTTTATACTTATGTTAGTTTGAGTTCACCTGTTTCAGGCACTGATTGAATGTGAGTTTAAGAGTGACGATGAGATTTGAGGTGATGAGGTGATGTACAAGGTTTAAACCAAAAATAAGGTTGCAACGTTGCAGCCCTAGGAGTTAGGTGCTTATTTAAAACTGTATTGGGACCCTTTTCACCTTAGGGGTCTGACAAAGTTGTCAGGTCAGTGAATTTGCCAGATGATCATTTATCCCATACCATATTTTGGGTTTTTTGAAAGCATAGATTTCCGTGTGGCTCTAAGTCTTGGTAAAGGCTCAAGTTTCTTTGTAATAACGAAAAGTGATTCTCTACAAGAAGTAAAATAAAAACAACAAACTGGCTACTCTTAATAGAACAGTTTCACTGTTAAGGCTGTGTCTCTCGACCACCTAGAGTTATTCTCCCAGGAATCAAAATAAGCTTCATCAACTTATCTTTTTCCATTGTTTATTAATATTCGATCATTGTCAGTAACACAATACTAGGCATCCCATTTATAAACATGTATAAAAACCTTTGTGACTTATCTTTATAAATCATAACAATTAGTAGCAGATTGTAAGATTTACCGTTCACAGCAATTTTTTTTGCCTACCCTGGACACATCACATGGTTTGTCAACTTTCCATCCCTTTTTCAACAGGATGAATTGCAGCAGCCTACCCAGCCGAATTATAAATCATTATGGCCTTATAATCAGAGGCGTAAATGAGGTACAAGAGGAATTCTGCTTATCTCAAACATGGAAAAATACCCTTAAAGAGGGTATAACCACAACATTTCAGTTGTACATGTGTTCACTATTTTTGCTGCACATTTAAAGTGTGTTGAATTAATTGCATTTAGAGTCCCGAGAAAGGCTTTACTTTTGTGGACACATGATAATAAACGACAAACACTGAGCACTGACGCTTCTCTTTCCAAATACTATGTGTTAAAGGTTGATTCTGTATTTTTTGTTCCGATACTAATATTTATCAATTTATAATGGGTTAGTAGTTTATAAACATTAACTTATTATTAAACCAAATTTGATCGTTTCCACTGAAACACTTGGATCAGCAACCTGGGTCATCCAAGAATGGGCAGTCAAGAAACCACTGAAATCAGTGAATGGTGTATAGGTGTCAGTGATTAGTGGTCGCTATTGTGGAAACACCCACCAAGCATTCCCCCCTGTACACTGACAATGTGTTCTGCGGCCATGCTTTATACTCTTTGTTATGGGCTGATAATTGTTCAAATGCAGTATATTATGGATTAGTGTCAAGAAAAGACATCCACAGACAATTAATTAGACTCCCCCCCCCTCTCTCCTCTCTTTGTGTATTGAATGTAAGGTGTCTTAAAATGTATGAGGCAACAGACGTGCAAGAAACTTAAGGCTCTTTGTTTGTTCACTGATACAATAATAACTCTGCAAATAGCAAGGAAAGACAATGTACCATTTACTGTTATAGATCCTTGGACAATAACAAAGAAAGTCCCAATAGTTCCGGATATTATTCTGAAGCCAGACTTTGACCAGACAACAAAGGCAGTATTGTGTCACTATGATAACATCAAAGCCTGTAGCAAGAAATTTAAAAGTAAAAAAAGCCTTAATTGAAATATTAGTGTTTTTTTTTCAAAAAGCTAGAGTCCTTTTCTATTTGTTTACAATTAAACTTATTGACACTTTTGTCGCTTGCTCTTTCAAGTTTTGTTGGCCTTATTGAAGTTAAGTGGTATATATTCTATACAATACGTTAATTAGCCCTGAGATTTCTGTGAAAGTTATTTTTTTAAATCTATATTTTCCTGGTTTGTATGGCAAGATGGTAACATAAGGAACACAAAAACTCAGGCCGTATCAGGCCAGGCACTCACTGAATCTCACAACTTGCTATCAGCTGGGTTTGAACCCATAATCACAAATATGAAACCCAAGTGCTTGACTGCAAACGTGCTAACCTTTCGGCTGGTGTGGCCACCAGGTTTGGGAAAACTTTGTTATATAGAGAGCTCAGCTGAGGAGTTAGCCTATGGTAAGATGGGCTATAGCCCAAATTACGATCTTAAGTTGATTAGCCTATCTTAAAACAGGCTTAGCTAGAACATGTCGATTCAACATAGGGTAATTAAATTCAGCAATGATGTTGAAGGTAAAATTTAATATTAACTCATTAGATAGAATGTGCATAGCTAATTTTAAAATGGATTAACAGATAACATCAGAAATATACCCCCTTTATGCAGTAACAATACAATAACACCCCCAAGTATTATGTCTCTCCAAAACATCCCCATTCAAAAGCCTAACCTCTGTTTATAACACGTAGAAACTTATTACGTCACACCTGATGACCACTTTCCAAAGTCTTCTATTAGAACTTTGTTTTTCTTCTTCTGGCAATCTTTCCCTCTTTTTTCAGTTCAAGAAGAATTCAACCAGTGTCTGTGTTGTTCAAGTGAATCACCTGTGTATAAGTGAGTGGTGTTGGGTAAATTGTGTCAGGAAATATCTCTCCCACTTCACCCCCAAGTTCTCAAGCGTTTGCCACACTAGGGGTTGTCACCCTAACGATGACACTTATTAGGGAAATGTGTGGTGTTTCTGTGAATACCCCAGTGCGTGGTTTTAGCCACTGAAGAGCGATAAATGGCCCTTTAGTAACAGGATAACGGCTTGGATAAGGGCAATCAGAAAACTGTAATGTGCTCACTAAATCCGCTCTTTTATGGTATGCGCAGCACTTTCGGTAAATGAAATGCCCGATCGGTTTTATATCTGTACTTAGTGCGCTTTATCTGTTTGAAATTCATGACGAGGAATTTTATTTTTCTATTTGTGATAAAGGCCCAATTCCCGCTAATGCCGAGGTTAATATTTCTTCATGATTTTCTTTATATTTTATAAATATATTAAAATTTTCGATTAACTGAGCAATTTTACAGCAAGCCAATAACACTAAAATGATTTGCAATTATAAACTGTATGCCCATTGGTCATATGCCTATTCGGATGCTAAATTCAAGTAGAAATAGTACTACTCTAATTAGTTGGTAATATTTTGTGTAATTTATTGTAAAAGTAATTTATTTCAGATAATTCTCAACTTATCCAAGCATACGGATTAAAGTTGAGTGACTGAACCCTGTTCAGCCAACCTCTGAACATCTGAACACTCAATATTGATTTTCTAGGTTTCTTTTTACACCATTTTACTTGCTTCCCATGACTTGTGGATCCGAATCCTGATCCCAGGCTGAAGTAGAAAAGATGGTAGCTACAAAAAAGAGAAAAAAAGATGGTAACTACATGTTGGTGTCTGGTGGTTTTCAATGCAGATTAGTGACCAGTAAGTATTGAAGTGCTTGCCTCCATCACCCCAAACCACTGTCACAGTGTGTTGAACCAAAAACCAATTCTCTTTATTTGTTGGGCTTCATACTGGGTTTGATAGTTTGCTTATCTCCGTTGTACAAAAGTGGTTATTGTGTTGATTCAAATCCTTACCAATCCTACTCATAACTGACTCAGGTAGCAAGGAATGGTCTTCTTCTCCACACCACAGCTTTAGACGAAAGCAAGTTTGTTTTCTCACTGTAAGCCAGACTGTACGGACTACCTCCACCAATCACACATGGAAGGCTAAGTACAAAATCAGGAAAACATTAACACACGTTATGAGTGGGAACATGACCAGTGGGGGGATCAAATAAAGCTACCTTGATACTGTTGACAAGGTAGTCAAGAATGCTACGGCAGAATGGACACAAAAAAGTTATTTATTAATTTGTGCTAGCTATACATATGGCTTATTTAAATAATTAGTTGCTGATTATATCTAAAATCATTGATTAAACAGCTAAAGTATTTTAATGTAAGACAGGTTTCATACAATAATGTGTTATATGTGGTCCCTATTGTTTAAACAAAATCTTGAAGCAAGGTTTCTGCTTGACAAATATTGCTTTGGATAAAACTGGAAAAAGAAAGCCCTCAATTCTCTTTCAAATAAGTTTACATGAAAGACTAGAGAAGAAAAAACACAGGCTCACTTAAGTAAAATAGTTTTGAAACCTGGTTTAGACTGACACAGTCATGCCTGTTTTAAAATGGCCATATGGCTGTTTGGAAATAACAATAGGTTTCAAAATGGCAAGTAACATACTAGTAATTTGGTAAATGCAATGCATCAGGGCTACTTGAACCACAACTGTATGGATTTAAAACTCTATGTCTCTGAAAATGATTTTCATAACAATTTTGAATGTTGGAAAATTTTCAGTTATTGGAGGAACCAACTCTGCCTTGTCAACTGGAACTCTTTATTTGTGTACTTCTGCAATTACCCTGCACAAATCATGCATAATTAAATAGGAATATGATACTAAAGCTTCACACTTCAACACAAAAGGGGTGGCCTATTTTATCCCACGATGATACCAAGTTCAGAGGTGAAAATGTGGTTAGCTAATTTCCCACTATTTCGAATATCAAGGAAAATCTCACAATTTATTTTGCACTATGTCATGTGTCAGCACACATTAGAGTGGATGTGACTTCTTTGTAAATCAATGAAGTTCTATGTTCCAACTGTTGTCTCCATACAAACATGTTTTCAATGAAAATAGGACATACCTTTAAACTTCTGAGACAGATAGGTTTATTGAACGATTCTGAAGTCCATGTGACAACTAATTATTTTTATCAACCCTTACATTCCCCTCCTTGATTGTAAACACCTGCCCTGAGCGATAATAAGGGATATTAGAGCTCTGTTTCGTGCTCGAATATTCTTAACGCACGTGCTATGGCGTGCGTTCATGCGACCCCAATATATCATAACCCATTCTTTACCCGAATATAAAGTAGAATTAAATCATATCTGTTGATAAAACTACCCACTTTTCAAAGAGCATTCAGATTCAGGCTTTCTCATAAAATGTCAACCGTTTTGATCGATTGTGGGAGTTATTGGATTTACACCTGTCGGGCTGTCGCCATATTTAGCTTGTCATTGAGCAAATACCTTGTAAGTTGAAGCAGTGAGATTAAGCCATTAAAAACACAAGCCCACCTTTGATTGATACCAAAGGAATAAATAAAACAGCTAGAAGAATTAATTTGAGTAAGGGGGGATAGTGATTTGTAAGCTATAAATCCCACATGTAATATCACTTTCTCTGAGATTGGACGCAAGTTATTAAAAAGACCCGTTTCATTTAAAGTTATATTAATTCATTTCTGGACAATAATTGTTAGGTTTATGAACTATTGTCATTTCCTTTGAAGGGCGTTTTTTTTTTTTCTTTCATGTCTTTGTTTTATTGACTTGTAGTGATAACAAACATTTTCTTATGTATTCCAAAGAAAATTAATCATGAAATTAATCATACTGTTTCAGTTATGTTGATGTTTTAAATTGTTAAAAACAACATGTGTGAATTGTATAATTTTAAGATTCACATCAAAAGTCAGATATTTGTACCTTTGTCACATCCATCATTGATCACATTCTTGCAACTTACAATTCTCCATAATCTGCCTAGAGTATCTTTTGCTTCATGCAAGGTTTCCGTTCTTGCTCCCCTGCAAACATATTTAAAGTTGTCAGTGTTGTCTATTATTTGAGTGTAAGGTTAATACAGCATTCCAGTGGAGTTACATGATCAAGTTCACACGACAAAGCTTTTAGAAAGTCAAGTACGGAAGTACAAGCAGCATTTCTAAATTTTCAAGAGCTTTGGTCATGTGACCAACACTAACTTTTACATTCCAAAGCAGCACAAGTAATCTATTTTCAACCCAACTTAGAATTTTAAGTAGAGCACATAGAAGAGGATTAGGATCTTGTGCCAAAATACTGATAAAAGAGCAGTTGCAGTAAGCATTCAGTGTCGGCATACTATAATAACATTTTATTATATTTTAATTGACATTCTGACTCAAAGGAAGATTAAGGAGATATCAAACTTTTGTTAAGCAAACCACTGGTCAAGGAGCCAGTATACAACCTAAAAAAACATATGGTATCTTGTGAAACAGTGGTGAAACGTCCATTACCTTGCGAGTTCCGAGTATAAAGTGACTAAAGTGGCATAACTGCCAGTTGAGGGAAAATTTGTTCAATTACCAACTTTATACTAACAGACTTCTTAAGAAATTACTCTAAACTAGCCCCATTAGTTTTAACCTATGGACACAATAAAACAATATAAAATCCCAGACACAATTACCTTCACCACAGTTAAAGTTAATTCTAATAGCCTAGTAGCCCATACGGTCGCTGCTTACTTCTGGTTACTGTTTCATGAAGCAACTCTGAGACACACATACATCCAGCACACATTGACAGGGTGCTTCGCTCAATAATGCCACCTGGACCAAAAGTGTGTCGCAGTTTTGGGTTTGGTGTTGGTGTGGGCATTTTTGTCAATTATAATATCCAGTTTAACATAGGCGACAGTCCTTCCTATATATTGTTATTGTCATAGGTTCATGAGCTGGTCCTTCTGTGGTAGCATGTATTTATCAGCCATTCGGTTCATGCTCTGATGAATTATGTGATGAATTGTTTAAATTCTTTGAATATCCGTCCTCAGTTCATCTTTATTATCTGTTGGGACTTCAATATCTATGTTGACACAAATTCCAATGATATAATTAAATTTCAGAATTGTCTTATGTCATGCAATATCAGCCAACATGTCAATACATAAAGCAACCTGCATGAACACATTTTTGATCTGATCCTCAGTCCTGATGATTTCAGTGTTGTTTCAAATGCTTGGATCAGTGAGTTCATCTCAGACCATGCCCTGGTGCTGGGTCAAATTGATTGTATCAGCCCTTCTGTGTCCAGGTCAAGTAATGTTACCTTTTGGAGGTATCACAAGATAAAGGCGGACAGTTTGCATACGGATATTGCTAACTCTTCATTTGTTAGCTGCCCTGTATATACTGCTAGTGCCCTCTATGAGCAATACAACAGTGATCTTAAGGATTTGTTGAACGAGCTCCTAAGGTGTCCCCTACTTTCACCAAAGGTTTCAGTTTGAAGGCATATGGTGTAAAGATAACTCACCACATAATTGAGCTAGCTGCACAGATTTCCCTTTGCATCTCATTAGTCAATAGGGATATGTATAAAGCCAGTTGTTACAGACATCTTGTTGGTCAAAATGCTCATGATTTGAGAAATTATGGGAGGTCTTTGCACTCTTCTCCTAACCCTCAGAAAAGTTTTGCCATCGTGTCTGGGAGATTTTTCTCAGACAAAATTACCAAGATGAGACACTGACTCTCACACTTCCTGACCCATCAGGCCTACTTAAGTTTGACTTTTTAAAAACTTTTTCTGATAAAATTCGAAAGAGTTTTAATAAAATTACCTACAAGATCATGTTTGTTGGATCCATGGCCTATTTTTTTTTGGCTAAGGAGTGTTTAGACTTTCTTTTGCCTTCAATCACCAAAGTTGTCAATCGTTCCCTGTCCAAAGGTGCTGTTCCTGCTGATTTCAAAAAGCTGCTGTCACTCCACTAATCAAAAAGGCCTCACTACCACCTGGCATTTGATGAATTCAAGAATTACCAACCTGTGTCAGGCTTTTGTGTCATCTCTAAACTGGCAGAGTGAGTGGTTGCGTCCCAGTTTAACAACTATACCACTTGTAACAGAGTTGAAAATGTCAAGCAGTCCACTTACATGCAGAGTCATTCGACTGAAACTGTATTGCTGTTAATGAAGAATGAAGTCCATCTTGATCTGGCTAGAGGTGAGGTCACTGTTGTTGTGCTACTTGCCAATCAGCAGGGTTTGATACCATTGGCCATGGCACACTCCTAGATTGTCTGAGTTCCTGGTTTGATGATGGTGGCGTAGTTATGGATTGGTTAACATCTTACCTCTCCAATCTCTCTCAGTGCATCAAGATTGGTTCTAATCTATTTGACGCTAAGACGCTGTTGTATTTTGTGCATCAGGGCTCTGTCCTTTGTCCAATACTCTTTTCATTATACACTACTCCTCTCAGCAAAGTAATTCAAAATTGTCGTTTCCTGGAATAAGTTTCCACCTTTTATGTGGATAATACACAGTTATATGTTCATCTTACACACAAGAATGTAGCTCAGGCCTGTTACAATTAAAAAACTACCTGGATTATGTCTAAATTAAAGAACCTCAAGGACGTTGTTAAATGGTCATCCTTGAGCCTGTGTCTTTCAGTTAGGGGAATGCAAGTCACTTGAGAGCTTGGACTGTAATTTGTTCAGTCGGATGGGTCAAATAGCGCTTTGAGTCCTGTAGTATATGGAGATATTGCGCTGAGTATAAAAACCCAATACAATACAATACAATTGTCAAAATGTGGTTGTCTGCAAACAAGCTGAAATAAATCCGGATAAAACAGAATTAATTATATTTAGTTCAAAGCTTCAATGTGGAAATCTCAACAAATTTTTCCTAATCAATATTCTTGGCAATTTCCTCTTCTCTGCTGAGAGAGGGGCCATGGTGGCACAGTGGTGACACACTTGCCTCCCACCTGTGAAATCAGAGTTCAAATCCCAGCCTGTCCTCATGTATGAAGGCTGGTAGTTGCTTGCCGTGGGTCGGCAGTTAATGGTACAGAACCTTGACCAACTGTATATACTAGTTTCTCCTGCCCTTCCAACTACCTGGTACATTATTATCAATAAGGTACCAAGCAGGGTGTTAGTCATTTTCATAAATAAATCTATGCTGCTGAGGCCTCCAGCAACCTTGGTGTATTGATGGATACTGATTTCTCTTTTTGAGGCATATTCAGAACACTTGGAGGACATGTTTTCCTCACACAGGATGCTGCTTATATGGCTGCAAATGCTTTGGTTGGTAGTCGAATTGACTACTGTAATTCTTTACTAAGGAGTTTCTTTCTGCTCTTGGTCTTTGTAAGCTGTAATGTGTCCAGAAAAGTCTTGCTAGAATAGTTACCAATACAACCAAGTACTCGGTTAGAACATAGCTCCTGTTAGAAAGGTTCTCCATTGGCTGCCTGTTGAACATTGCTCTGTATTGAAGATTGACCTACTGTACAAAATTCTAGAAAGTGGTTATTCCAAATACTTTGAACCCTTACTTAAACCTAGACAGGTTATCAAACTTTGCCTCCTCTGTAAATAAGTCTACTAAGTATTATAGCCTCAGCATTGCAAATGATGTTCCAAATATTTGGAATGATTTGTCTGATGATGTTTTACTTTGTCTGCATATTCTTTGTTATTTTATGTAAATATGTGAAATTTACCTAGCCTCAGTAAACAGTGTTTAATTGCAGAAACTAACATGAATTGTGTTTCCTGAGCCCAGAGAAGCATTAAAATATTTATTTGGTGTTGATTTATTTGTCTTTTATTGATTTCTTAATTGGATTTGTGCCTATTGTTGTAACATTCTATTGATGTTGATTTGTTTCACATGGGGTGGGTGCAGTATATAATGGGGAATACCCCAAATCATAAAGTGAAACAAATCAACATCAAAGTAATCTCTGACTGTCAAGTAACTGATTAACCTTAAAGAGCATTGAAACAATAGATTAATCCAATAGATTGCCTGATCACTCCCCAGAAGTGAAACAAATCAAGTTGAAAGCAGTATTTAAACATTAGACACCTTATGACCTAATGACCCTTCCATTGTCAAAGTGAGACAGAGTCTTGAAACAATAAAGGAATTAAGGCTAATCCTATCAATGCATACTGGGGTAAAGAAAGGAGATAAAAGTACAAGTAGAACAATAAGTAAATAATATCATTTCAATTTCAAAAATAAAAACTATAAATTATAAGTTGGGCCAGTATCTGTTAGCAAATCTTTAAACAGGATAAGCACATTAAGGCTTAAATAATATTTCACAAACATGTAGTATATGTAGTTGAATTTCCAGTATGTAAATAAACTATCAGGGTAATATTCATTTTTATGATTAAAACCACCCATCAAGTGTTACATAATAAATTGATATTTGACTAACTTGTCACTGTTAAAGTTTAGCTTTAAAATTGATCTTGAGTTTACATATCCTAAGTTGGGCTAACAGGTTCTAGCCCATCTTAAGATTAGGGGGAGTTAGCATAATAAAAGAATGTCTCAAAGACAAATGAATCAACATCAAATGATATTCTAATAGCTCAGAGAAAAACCACATTCAAATGTAACATGGTTAGGTGAATGTAACCAAACTAGATTTAATTATCAATATAATATATCATTTAACTATAAAAAAGAAAAATGCACCCACACACATATGTATATCTGTAGTAAAAACATTACCTTAGGGGGTTAGGTGAATGTAACCAAACTAGATTTAATTATCAATATAATATATCATTTAACTATAAAAAAGAAAAATGCACCCACACACATATGTATATCTGTAGTAAAAGCATTACCTTAGGGGGTGCAAAATATGACAAGGGGATGCAGAATTTGACAGCTCCCCCTGTCATATTTTGCATCTCCACACACTTTTTGAGGGATGCAAAATCTGATGCTACACCGGTGTAGCGCGAGATAATGACTCCCCTATATTTGTCACTAGGAGGGTAAAATATTGCAATGGGGGTTGAAATATTTTGACTCCCCTTGCAAGATTTGGAATCCCTCCCCAACTTGGTGATTACTATTGTGTTGGGGATTAACTGCAAAATATTGCTTGCAAGATAATTACCCCCCTAAAGATCAAAGGAGGGGGTGCAAAATATAGCGGGAGTCATTATCTTGCGTTACACTGGCCCTAGTTTCTGGCCTTTTCTCAGTCTTTCTTCATGGTGCTGACCCCTGCAATGTCTCTGGTTATATAATTGTGGATTTCTACTTTTTCTACAACCGACACTCGCGCTTCTAGGAATCACTTTTTTCATTTTTTTTTTTGTTTCTGGACTTTCATGAATTATGGCAGAGCATGATGAGTATTTGTCTGTTCATTGAAGTTAAGCAGCAATTGGCTACATTAGTACTTGGATGGGTGACCAGACTTGCATAAATTCTAGTGCACTACTCATGTCTCTGATGGCTTTGTGCTTGCACTATGGGACCGAAACACCTTTCAGACTTGTTTGTATTATGAGCCTGGAGTCTGTCTTTAGATGGGGGTTAAGTGCTATAAAAGTAATATTAAAATTAGAACTCTTAGTATTTCTGCTCCCGTGAACATAATGCAAGCCCATAAGATTACTCTCTCCAACAGTTGTTTCTACTCATTCGCACTTCTGGTTAAAGATTGACACTTGTATGTAAAGTACCTTCTCTATGGGTGCAATCTTTATGACCCAACTACGGATTGAATATAATTATCATTAAAGATTAATGTTCAATGGTATGGATCTTAGATTTGTGGTTTACCATTATACAACCTTAATTATCCCCAGGAAGAGCCTAGATGCCATGATTCACCCTCAGCCGTTGAGAAGACACCAAATAATTCTTTAAATCACATTTGTAAAAATGTGAAGTACATTGGCATAAATGTCACATACAGTAGTCATTTCCATTGAAAATATACACCAGTAGTTATGCTGAAGCATGGATTCCAAGAACAACATCCAGTATCATGTAATTGTCATATGAACAGGTGTTGAGCAACTACACAGTTTCATTTTACAGTGAAACGAGCTCAAAATAGTATCCATTGGTGTTAAAATATGAGATATATCTAATGAAATTTCAGACTCTCAACATCTGAGGTATTCTTGTCAGGCATTGTAATTTCACTAGGCCGTAGCCTTGAAAGAACAATTACAGTTTAAAATTCTGCCAATGCTTTATATCATATTCACTGAAATTATAATTAATGGGTCTATGAAAATACTATTGAGTTACTCTTTAGTCACAACACAGAGCCAATCAGATTTCATCATGCTTAATATAATTTCAGTTATCAGTTAGCTTAAATATTAATTTTAAAACATTATAAGCCATAGTTGATTAAAAAAAACTTGTTTGCCTTTTTGTAGGCAATGTAAACCTTTGAACTGGAAGAGCAGGTTTAGTGTATGTTCCCATACCATCAACCGTGGATGCCTCATAGCAGTAAGAATTATATTTTCGCCCCTTAAAACGATGCTAAAAGGGTTACTATTTTATGTTTGTAAAATGCATTTATAACTTGCGTTTCTGAAAACGAATATTTTAATCAATCAATAGAAATCTACAATATTAAATGTTAAACGAGTACACATGTATATTGTGTCCTGCTTTGTCAAGTATATAACATTAGCTTTAGATTCTTGTTTCCTAAACATTTATAACGATATTTCCCTATCTCCTCACTATGAAAAAGTATGGAGTATGTATTATTTGGGATGGAAAGAGCTTAATTAATTGAATTTTGAAATTATTGCTAATAATTGGTCTTCAGGCATAAACTTTGGCACATATCTATATTTGGACATAGTGGATCCATTTTGTGAGGGTGCCAAAGCCAATGCTCATTTGTAATGGCATACTGGTCAGTTCAATATGTCATGTGGTCAGTAATGATCATGAAATAAATTTAAGAGACAGGGATTGTGCCAATTGGTCTCCAGGCATAAAATTTGGCATATATGTATCTTAGGACATAGTGAATCCATATTTTTTCAGGGCGCCAAAGCCCATGGTCATTTGTAATGGCATACCATTCAGTTAAACATGACAACTGATCAGTATTGAGTATGGAATAACATAAGAGACATGGGATTGGTCTACAGGCATGAAATTTGACACAGATGTATTTTAGGGTACTGTGATTCCATTTCTTTAGAACACTAAAGCTGATGGTCATTGGTAATGGCAATGGCTGGTCAGTCAAATATGGCCACAAGTTATTTTGGTACATGCAATAAGCTTTATAGAAAAGGCATTATGCAAATTTAAAGAAATGAAATTTGAAGAGATGTTTGACAGAAAATTGTGTTTCTATTTTGTTAGGACCCCAGAGCCAATGGTCAGTGGTGATGGCATACCGGTCAATGAAATATGGCCAGTGGTCAGTGCTTCAGATAATAAAAATCATACAAAAGTAACATGTGCAACTTATTTTTGGTTTAATATTCTTATTTTGCTTAATCCAGCTTATTAGGACATCAGTGACCGGTTAGTCAGAACATTTTACCAAGATAGATCTAAAATAATCTTAATCCTAGAGCTTTTAGTTTAACATATGAAATGTTGAAGTCTTGACATGTGATTATAAGATATCTATATAATCTACTCTAAAAAAACATCTTCAGTATTTATGTATTCCCTTCACATTTTCATCAAATTGTGCAGTGGTGCCTGCTCTACTACATTTACAGTTGCGTTGCTTGTACTTGATATCTCACAACCACATTACACAACAATGGAACAAGCTATGCTGGCATCTTCTTGACGTGTCTGGTGTGGTAGCCAGTTTTCTTCCTTCCACCTACCCCACTCACTAAAGTCTGGGATTTTCTGTAGTTTGGTGGTTGCTTATTTTTTAAAAATATTTTGGTTATAGCTTCACTATCGAACATAAGGTAAGGTAGATCTTACCTTACTAATATGTGAAAATTTTACACCAACCAATCCATATTTACTTATTACAATGTAAATTCTCTAAATTTTTCTAGAACCTAGGTCATGTGATTCCTAATTCCTCTAACATTCCAGAGGTTGTAATGACTGTGAGTCATCTTTGGCATTCCAAAACTAAATATAAATGTAGCAGCACATGTAGTAACAACAAGTAGAAGAAGTAAAAGCAGTAACAACTAGTAGAAATGAAAGATCAGAGAAGAAACACCATGTAGTAGATACAGAAGGGGTAGCCTTGTGCCAAAATGCTGTCAAAAGATTATTCTTAAACATCTAGCTCCAGCATGTAGCAAGAACTTTGTTATACTTTTGTTGTTGATATTTAAAAAAAAAAAGAAGAGCCAGAAGATACTGCATTTCAATACAAACCAACCCATTAATTGTCAAACTCTCCACCTGACAGTATCCAGTCACCATTATAAAGACCGGAAGTGCGCAGACTACAAAAAACAATGCAGTGCGCATATTTCTGCGTACAATTATCTGAGGCAATAACTGGACGATCGCCGATAATAGAGAACTAAACGATACAGACAAAATGTAGTGCCACAACTAGGTGTGTACAGAAACATATTTACAATAATATTTATGGATTAATAAATGAAACTGTCTTTATAATAGAAATGAAGTCCTCTGTTTTGTGCTTTATAACCCCAGATAATTCACAACTTTCCGGCTACGCGCTCGTCCGTTATTCGCCGGAAATTTGTGAATTATCTGGGGTTATAAATCACAAAACCTTGGACTTTATTTCTACAGTAAAATGTTTAAAATAATGATGTCTGACACCAAGCTTGAAACATGTCCATTAGAAAGATTTAGTCATGGGTTTTACATGATTAATTGTTTGTACAATGCACTTTTAGGAAAATATGTGCTTATACTTTAAAATTATTTAGAATATTTCAAAAAGCACTTCAACAATTAAGCTACGACCTATGTTGTGTCTATCCAAGCAGTAATTTGTTGTGACTGTTGCTCATTGGAAGAGCAACGCATGTATTTGCTCTATATTTTAAGTAATTAATATTCACCTTAGAAAGGCTATGCCATGTGTCTTCGTGTCTTTCCCTTTAAGTGGCAAGTCACTGTGACACAGGGCAGCAATGCAGCAGTTTAATTAAGACTCCTGACACTTTCTCTTGCCAGCAAGGCACAGTGATAACAATAGTATTGCCAGACCTATCAGCATCTCAATAACACCCCCACACACCCCACTTCAGGGCCTGGCATCCCCTCCCAAAGGACTGGAACCATTCCCTCCTTCTGTAATAAGTTGCATTCAAGACATCCCAATATCCCTCACTCATCTACCTCACACACGTAGAATCCTGACCCATCACACCCCGTATTCCCTGCAAACAAAACACCCCCATCACATAGCTATTAAAATCACAGTCTTAAAGCTAGCCTGTCCCAAGCGATGCATTGTTATACATTATGCATTATTATGTTGCTTGGTTTGGTATTCAACCTAAGACTTAAATTATTGGCTCAAACCAGAAGTAAATTACATTTTAATCCTTAGCCAATCAGCAGCACTAACACAAAAGTAAAGCATTGTTAAGCCTCTCTTACATCCCGTCATACGTGTATAGACACGTAAGTGTGCTGCAAATACAGTTGAAAAATATGAACGTAACCTGGTAGTGGGGTAGCAGAGATTTGCACTTGCAAACAATGTGTATTCTCACAACAAGAGTGTCACAACTTGAAGATCAAAGAAGAGATTGTGACTAGCTACAGGTCGTACAGTGGGTTTATATACATGCAAGGCACACGTGAGTGTATCTTACAGTATGAAACAACCACAGATGGCGATTTTTGGGGTTGCAGCTATGTTAAAATCTAGGTCAAAGATGCTGTGCCAGGGTCAGGACCTACAACTAAAAATGCTTTCATTTCTTTTGCGATCTGCCTCCTATCAAGGTAGGACATCTTTAATTCACATTCGGGTAAGATGCCTTCTGGGTGATTCCACACAATTCCTAATGTATTTTGAGTTTGGGCCTACTTTTATTAAATGTTTGAATAAAAGTATCCAAATTGCTTGCAGGAGCGCAGAGACAAGTGTGGTCATAAGGGTGAAAATGACAGTCATAAAACAATAGGGAATGTTCTACAATCCATTACAAACAGTCGTTTCATCCATTAGACTGGTCTCCGGTAAAATTTTTGAAATTTCTCAGATATCATTAAATTCATCAAAAATCTTTATCATTATTTTTATAATACTACTGTTAATAATAAAAAGTAGTTTTCCTGACAAATAAGTTAGAGTTTACTGATCATCATAAATTTTTCACCTTTATTTGATATGACTCTTAAAATAAAAAAAAAATAACAGAAAAAAATAATTGGATGCTTGTGATATCTGTATAATTTATTTTATGGTGAGCAGAAGAGAAATACAAAGGTTCAGTCGTTTGTCCTGTGTGGACTGTCTTATGAGCCATGCAGTCTGCCATTTTACCGATACCTCTAGTTGCCCTTACCATTGAATTTTTTTCTTGGCGACTGGCTACAAAGGGCAGATTGTACAGCCAGCCAGGAATACAGTTCGTTGAGGGAACACCTTCTCCTTTTACTACTTAAAAAGTGAAGCACACAATTCGCACTGAAATTCCAGGCCCTGCACATGAGATTCGAACACTGGACGATGCTGCTTTTGAAACTCTATTAGACTTGATATATCACTATTGCATTACCTTTCCTTTGTGTGTATTAAAACGCAACAAGCTGTTATGGAGTTAAGACTCCGATATTACAGTAACGTTCCTTAGTATCTGTAGTTTTAGACTCCAACCAGCTGTATTGCAGTTGCGATTTCACAATTACATTACTGTTCATTATTATCAATAATATATTAATATGTGACCAATTGTTTAACAAACACAATTTTATTGAAAATTATGACCATTTATCATTGGTATTTTCTTTGTAAAAATAGAAATGGAAGTCACAATAAATAATGGTTAAGCTTACAATTTGGTGTTGATACCAACATAAGGTGATACATCATTTTACTGTCAGTAAGGCCATTCAGACCATTCAGCATAAAAATAAGATTGACCACAGTAATATAGGAAATATTCATATATAACCTAAATCATTTTTCACCATCTGGTCATCACACTGTCTTGTATCTGACATGATATGTTAAGATTTGGATGATAATTTTGGTGATAATAATTTTAGCTAATGGGGATATTTTAGAAAAACATAATCCGGATACAGCTCTAGTCATGTGACATGGCATGGAAAACAAAGACCTATTTACCTACTGTTTCAGGCCATAATGTAGTATATGCCAAGTATATAATATTAGTAATGATTTGAAACACCGTCTGATTGTGATAGCTGATTCAACAATCAAGATTTCTGAGCTGTTTGTTGATTGGTCATGTGTCACAGAGGTGTATTATTGCCCTTACAAAGCCCTTGTAAAGGTTTGGTTAGAGTGATATTTCTATGTAAAGTATATTAATTTCTTCCACTTGCTTCAATGCATGTTTTCATCAAAAGAAACCCAACCTAAGTTACATAATATAACAAGTACACATAGACATTTTGCCATCAAGTTGTACCAAAAATACCAAGCATGCATGCTGTAAGACCTCGATGTTATTCAAAAGCCTTGTTGAAAGGCTAGAGCTGAAGAAAGCAGTTTATGGAATAAGATAAACATGAATTTCCTTCAATTCAATCCACCCATTTCCTGCCATCTTTCGCCTCCTTCCCTGTTGTTTAGTAGATAGCCAGTGGACACAAGTGAACAAGAATAACAATGCCATTTGATTAAAATTTGATGAGCTCTCCCGCTAGGAGGCTTCATGTAGGCTGGTGTAAATGTGCCAAGTTTTTTTAGGGAGATTGGGAACCAGCCTACTTCCATGCCACGTGACTGTTAATTAAATGCCACTTCTGTGTGAAAGGTCTCTAACTGGCGGGTATGTTATAAGGTATATTAGATTCTATATGAAGGTATTATAAGGTAGGAAGTGCATGTTATTGTATAGGCAGTATAGGTGCAATGCATAAACAAGGATCCTACTTTAGACAATGGGGATATGTACAACAATCAATCTCACATTACACAATCAATATTTATATAGATCTTATTTTAGAGTTAATTGAAAATCAATATATTGACTGGAAGAAATTGTTAAGTATTATTTGGTAATTGTGAAACGGTGATCCTCAGGCTTCGACTGCAAGGAATTCTGGGAACCATTTTTTGTTCATTTACCATCATAAATATTAATATAGGTTATTCTGATATATAACAATTAATTATTCATTAAAATATGATTTATTTATTGCTTTATTTATCCAAATATATTTATTTTTAATATTGTGGCACACATTCAAGTAAGATTATGAAGTAAATCAGTGGCCAGATGTGCAATAAATAGGTCATGCATACTTTAGTTTCTGTGACAGATCTATTCCTTGTCAAACATTAACTGAAGAGAGAATGCACACGGTGTTCTTCTCATTTAAAATGTAAGGTATTTAATCACATAGGGGCAGTTCCACTATGCCGAGTGAGTTGTAAGCCTACCTCCAGACTGGAAAACCTATGGGTGTATTTTACGATAGATTTCCAACAGGCTTACAAGTGACATTACCATTGGGTCTTGAAACATTCCAGTTCCCTTCCGGATCCTGAAAATGTTGTGAATGTTTTCCGATTTATTTGATAGGGTCCTGAAAACAATTTGATTGGCTCTCAATTCCTCCTGAATGGGTCGTGAATCTTAAGAAGGCCTATACGATAGGTAGAATTGGCTTAAGATTGAAAATATTGCTTTACAAATGTTCAGATAGCTTTAAGATAGGTTTGCAATTGGGTTCTTGAATGCAAGATCTCTGATAAGGATATACGATAGTTTTTACGATTATTTCAAACAGTTTGAACTAATCAAGAACAAACACAATTCACTTCCGAATGCTCCCAAATGTTCCTGATCCACTACTGTCGGTTCCAAATTTGGTTCCAAATGTTCGGATGGTGGTTTACAAGCATTCTGAATGAAAATATTGACCCACTTAATTCACAGGGTGGTAAACCTGTTGGGGAGTATAATGGTAGATATGGAAGTGACTTCTAAGCTCTTATTTCTGTGGTTGTGGGTTCGAGTCTAGCCCAAGAATATAGTTAGGATTCAATGAGAAACAGTCCTGAAATGACCTGATAATGAAAAGGAAACAACAACCTTAACTTGAGACATTGCTTACAAAATTTCAATAAACATAGCGGTAATATTGTAAATATTTCTCAAAGCTTTTTTTACAAAGGAAATTGCCATCTTTGGGCTGGTCATTGGAAAGAATGAAAATATGACACCCCTCTCAGCAATAATAACCAGAAATAACACAGACATTACACGACAAAACAGTAATAAAGTGCAGTAATGTGCCAAACATTTGCCTCGTGATATTATCTGCATTGATGCTCTGTAACTTCTAAATAGGATAAAAGGGAGATGGTTTTGTTTGTACCTATCAAATGCGTTCAGAGACAGGGAATGAGTTGTTTCACATCTGAAATATTCTTTTAGTTATGCATTCTTTTAGTTATTGCACAAAACTTTCAGAGAAAACAAGAAAGTTCAAGGAACAATCTGGGTTATCAAGACAAACTACCTGTAAAATATGGAAATATGCAATCTATATATACCTTAATTGTTTTCAAGTCTATCCAGTAGTAGTATTGCAAAAAAAACTACAGATATTTTAGCATAGTTTAAAAGAGCAGCTGCTAATTCCTTTATATTTATTTGGGATTTTACGTCGCTTTCAACACTGTACAGGTCATATCACGACGGGTAGTTGGAAGGGCAGAGGAAACCAGTACATAGAGTTCGTTAGGGTTCTGTACTGTAAACTGCCAACCAACGGTAAGCAACTACCAGCTTTCCCACTTGAGGCAGTGCCGGGAATCTAACCCCAGCCTCAGAGGTGGGAGGCGAGAGTGTTACCACTCTGCCACCGTGGCCCCCTAATTCCTTTATAACCCAATCACATTACAGGTGGTATGCTGCATGGTAGTAGGTGTTGGTCAAAACTAGTCCTAAACTATCTTGGCAAACCGTAAAATTCCTTGCGCATTTCCTTCTGAGTCTGAGTTTGTTACTGTGAGCATGCACAGATGAATTTTTTCATACAGTAACTGAAGGTGTGGTCCACGGTGTACATAAGGTTATGACTCGGTCGTGTTTGGGTCTCACATGTTCATCCAAGGGCTACTGAAGGTGAGTTGAGGTTAAAGGAGGTTGTCTCTCAGTGACCATCGTTTCTACTACTGTGGTCTTACTGTCGTCCTACTGTTATTTACTGTTACACACCGTGTCAAATCAGTGATCATTGGCCATGTGCCTCATACCCTTGGATACTCCAAATCTCGGAAGATATGAGGGGTCCTGGGAGGCAGTTCCGTCGCCAAGTTAAACCTTTAACTGCTGGACATACATCTGTAGTGTGACTGGGGCATTGGGCGATTACAGTAAAAATATGACTTAAGAAAAGTTTTTTTGTGATAATTATGAGATATATATTTAGCCTCAAACTAAAAACTCATCTCTTCCAATTGAATTTCCATTGATTTTTTATCAATGTTTGTTTTTCTGAACTTAAAAAAATATCTGTTTTGAGCAGATTTTCTCGTCCACGTATTTAACGCTTCAAACTAACATTCTAGAGATGTGGCTCATCTGGGCGATAATATAAGCCTTTACTGTACCTACCCCTTTTGACTACCCCTATCCATAACCAGGGAGAAGTTTTATGATCGCCCGCAAATTGAGGTTTCTCTTTCATTATTTTCACGACTGATCAACTTACACCACCAAACAAACGCCGGGGCCTTTAATAAAATGTAAATAATACCATAATTTGTGTGAGATTGTCTCTTCCCCCTCCCCCTCCTTTTAACAAACTAGTTGTTTTCTGATGCTAACTGGATTATGTGCGTGTGGTATCTGAAGGATGGAACAAGATAAGTTGAAACAAAAACAATGACTGTCATGGTCTTGTTTTTTTAAAGGACATCTGATTTTTAAAGTTTTAGTATGTTCACGTAAAATTAGTAATAACGCAGGATATACTATGTTACAGTATATAATTTGATATGAGAAATATATTTGAGGGGCATAATAGATTTATAGCTTTAAAGCTAAGCATTTGTCTTTGCGAAAACTTAGTGTTTAGTACTGTCTGTAATTAGTTATTCCTGGTGTGTACTAAAGTCATTTATCCACTTAATGGAATGGACAAGGATCACACAGGGGAATTGTGGGTATCAACAAAAAACAGACAATTCTAAGGAAATCTCTTCAAACAGGGTTATAGTGAGTTAGGTCAATTATTGGATATTCAATACACCCACAAACAGACTTGTACAGTCTAGTTTTCACTGTTGCCCTTTTGAGGATGAGAATATGAATAGCAATAACAAAAATGAATAATTACAACATTTTCACAGTTGGGCTGATATATTAGCTTTTAGCTTTTGACCACAGAGATGTTGAAACAGGTAAATAACCTGATGAGAAGATTCAAGACATGAGAAAGTAATAAGTAATTGTTACTACTTGAGACTAATTTAGTTAGTAATGTACAGGTCCTCGGTGGCCTAGTGGGTTAGCATGTTTGGTACAGGCTGTATTACTGGATTTTTACCTTAGTGTGGGGTCCACTCCCACAAGTGACATTGCTGAGGACCTGTCCCAATATGACCCTGGCTGTTGAAAGTGACGTAAAAACCCCAACTTTGACCTGCGACTTAGTAATAACTTACTGTAACATTTTTTTTAAATCAGACCCTTGGCTGATAGATAATATTTGATGGAACCGACAGAATAACATTTTATATTGACATTGACCATGGTTTTGAAACCAGATAAATTCGCTGGCTGTTTTGAAACAATCTGTGTTAAGGAAAGGCCAAAAAGGCGCACACCATTCAATTTGAAATAAATATATACAGAGCAGTTTGTGTGGAGATGTGACATCAGTAAGCATTGCCTAAGTTTATAATGTAAAACCCCTTTCTCACTGTTGTGTTTACGTGATGCCAAAGTAGTCTGATTAAATTTAGAGCAATAATGTGTTGTCAATCTATTCCAGGTCGTAGGTTTGAGTACACAAACGTGGTAGATTTAAATCCATTTTGGAGGCTGTTAGAAGTACTTTGAATCAATTTTACAGACAGGGTACAAATCCAAAACAGCATGGTTTTAATCTAACACGTATCTTTTTCATCACTTTCCCGATTCTCCAATTCTACATTTGTGATGGATTGTAAGACCTTAGAAAATTCAGTCTCAGGTAATGTTATTACTGACCCAGTCGAAAAGGTGAAAACGTTTGGAACAACACAGAGAAAACAATGTTAGTGGAAAAACAATAAGCCCTTCTGCAGATAGAGATAAGCCTTAGGACATCCCCCACCACCTCTACAATTCATAAAGATTCTATTCATAACACAGCAAGTCTCGATCAAATCTTGTAAATCAGACTCAAAACAGAGGTTTTGACTTTAGAAACTGCGTCACTGGTGCAGTGTCTCCCTTTCAGCAATGAATAGTTGGATATGTGTCACAAAATCAGAATTGTGTTATACTGTATTGATTTCTCTGTTGTTCTGTATTGTCCATTATAATGCCACAAGTTATAAGTACAACAGTACTCGGAGTGGTATCTTGGCACACACCTAAATTTGGCAGAAACCAGAATAAAGAAAACTAATCGACAACAGCTGTGCGTTTCTGTTAATGTACAATACCATGTAAATCAGGTCAATGTCATTTAAAGTAATGGCGGAAATAAATTGAACATTTGCAGAAATTTTGGGGTACTATCTTTACAGTAGAAATTTTGTTGTCGCTCCTTAAAAGGTACTATAATAGGTTGATTAATCTTGTTTTTTATGGGTAAAGTCAATATATAATTTGTGCTTGCTTGAATGCATATTTTAATTATTAGAAATAAATATCATTAAACATAAACAAGCAAACACAAGGGTTTTGTACTCACCTTGTGCCAAGTTGTAGGAGGGAGCATGCTCACCAATGGTTAGCAGTTCTTCTGCCTATTTTCCTGTGCAGTTCTCAAACCATATATCTTCTAAATTTAAAAGTGGATCCTTTCACCAGGAAATGTGTGAAAGCCCCCTAAATTCACTTGAATCAAACAAAGTTCAAATATGCCCTGACTTCATAGAAACTTTTACATCAAAGCTACAAACGAATCCATTATCGTCTAAAATTACAAATACAAAACCTGTTACCATTTTAGTGCACTGATCCTCAAAGCATTTATCTTTGCCGAATAATTAATAATAAACTGTTTCATAAAATGCTGAAAATGCTGTTGCCAAAATATAGTTATCTTGAAGTAGTGGCATTATCTTGATGCACCTAGCACACACACTGCTATATGCATGTTATATTATTTGGGATCCATACTTTTCAAATCCTTCCATTATTTCAAATTACGAAAATAATTTCGGAAAATTGTACTTACTTCTGTAAGGCAAGAAAAACTTGTAGACTGAAATCAGATGATATCTTTGATAATCTACGATTATCAATAAGCACAAACATGAGTGATTAGATAATACAACTAATGATGGTCAATCAGTGATGGCCGACAATGATTTTAACCACTTTCACTGATTTTATTGGCAGCATTTCCTTACACCTGAACTTGGACCAACACAGACGACCTGTCATCGTGTAGTAAACAGAAGTCGGCCAACACCTGTAATCTGTAGGCAAAGTATGGATAACAAGAGGTGGCTGGGGTTCCAAACAATCTCGCCTGTAGATCCTGAACCAGATGCAGGCAAAAATATCACTAAAACATTTTTGAGTCCTAATGCAGATCTGGGTCATCTGCTTCGATATGCGTCAAGCCGAGTTTCAATGATTAGTATGATGAGGTCCGTGGAAGGGTAGACCTTACCTTGTGTGAAATTATAACCTCAATGCAATCAGGGTTTTTCTACTCATGGAGTAGGTGTACATATTGTTGAAATGTCCGTAAAAAATTCTGGAATCTCTTTACAGTTCTGGATGCTTATCATATTTGGGGGAGGGGAGACATGTGTAGATCCCTACCTTCTGTAAAAATATGAGCCTGATTCAATACATAGTTTTTTTTTCATTTACGTATGCGGACAAACAAACAGAAAGACAAATGTAAATGATTATAATATTCTTGGGCATTAGTAAAAGAATCGTCAAAATTGTGTTGATGATCAGCAAGGTATGGTTAAAAATTTAAAATGGTGCTTTTGGCATATAAATACACAGTAAACAAAAGTCATATGTATATAAGTATAAGTATATGTATACCTGGAAACAGTAGCATCAGCATCGGGGTGACACAGCCTTACCTATAAACAAACACAACTTTGAGGGACATTTTTACAACAAGAATAAATATAGGCACAGTATCTGTTCAGGACATGTTCATTAAATGGGGTTGTGTCCCCTGAAAAGCACTGAGCTTTTAATGTTCATTTTTGATTAAATACCTTTGATGTTTTGATATCTACTGGTAAGTGTTTCACTACGTTTAATTTCTCCTTTTTTCCTTGTTGCGTCCAGTCCAAGCTGCCTCTTGATGTATTACTTCAATTAAAACATCAGGGTAACAGCTTTTTCTGTTCATTTCAGCAGGTCATCTATAATTTTCAGTAGCCATGTATTATGTTATAACTTTCTATCACATTTTCAATAAAATGTGAAAAACAAAATAAATATGATATGAGGTTACAAGTGAACAGCTTACATTTGTGACTAATTATAAAACCAGGGAGAGTGGGCAAGAAAAACATAAACACATTAATTACTTATACTGTAAATAATTTCTCGTGATAAAAATAACACTAAACTATTTATAACATACTGACTATAAAGTACATAAAAGTACATAAAATACTATAGATGTCCCTGTGATGATGAAACATACAACATATCTAGCATACTAGCCATTTCCAAAATACCCAGAGATTACAAATGTGCTGATAAAATATATGAATTATGACATGTCAACCAACTATACAATGCATAAAGATTACAAATGTACTAATGAATTGTAACATACTAAAGAAATATGCTGATAAATATGAAATATGACATGCCAATCAACTACAGAATTCAGAGAGATTACAAATGTACTGATGAACTTTATGAAATACAACATACGAACTGACTCTAGAATACCAAGACATTGCTGGAATAGAACATACTAATCCACTATAATTTCCCTGAGACTACATTTATTAACAAGGCTTCTTTGACGGTACAGTATTTGATTAGACCACAAAAATCAATTAATTTATGTTAGAAACATTATTATGGTTACATCAATGCATTTGTAAATAATTTAGTTACTAAAACAGAATAAATACTGAAAATGTAAATTAACCTCATGAACATTATCTGTCATAGGTTATACACTGAAAACCACGAGAGATTACTAAGTAACTACTTTAATTATGGACATTAGAAAGATTTGAACCAGTAAGGTTTGGTACCAAAGGGACGTATGTGCCATCAACAGTTTATATCTATGATAGAGCACATTATATTGTGAAATATCCACAAAAAAGATCATAGATCATAAAATCAGAAAAGTAGGTAATTGTGTCTATGACTGTGACATCACATTAAAATATGGTTCAATGTAATTTTAAGGAGAGCTAACATCGGTGAATGTGTAACTACACAATTAAAACTTAGAAAAAATTTCAGTGGTGCTGCCTTCAAATTTTAGGACAGTGGAAAAAAATACCTTCACCAGCCTCAACTAATACATGCCACATATTTTGGGTTCTGTGTCATGATACCTATGCTTATTTTGAAATGATTGCAGCCATTTTAAAATTAGGTGTATCACAATCATTGCTTGGCTTGATAATTTGGTACATAGATCAATCTGATTCAAAGTTTAGTAACCAATGAAGTTTGCTCCAGCCAATCAGAATGGCTGATGTAATAAATATTGATTTATAAAGTGCATCTTGATTGCTCATGTGCCGAATTGTGTCTCAAGAGTAGAATTTCAAAAGTGTACGGCCTGCCATTTTTTGTAAAGTACATTTATAACTTAGACTTGTATCAATGCATATTCATTTCCAAAGATATCCAAGCTAAGTTTCATAAAATACTTTCAAATAAGTAATGGTTTGTTCAGTTTGCGACATATGACAATGCCAGGCAGATGTTATATCTAAGACACACCTTTCCTTACTTGAATTATTTTTGGGGGGTCAGAAGCAATGTTCACAGCGACAGTTAGGATCGGTTGTAGTTTCAAGGCTTGTCATGGTGGATCAGTAAAATATCAAACATGTTTGATAGTTCTCCAACCCTCTCATGACTCTTGATCCTGACCGTGGCTCCACCCACCTGGTAACCGGCCTGTCATGGTTCAGTACCTGGACACCACTTCACGAAAGGCCATAGACACGAACCGACCATACTTGAAAGGAAAACGCGCTGTTAAAAACATCCCGATCTGACTTAGTCGCAACCTGACACAATAAAAAATCTCAAAGTCTTTGACTAAAGTTAGTAACATCTCAGCAGGACAAGCCCACGTTCTTGCCTAATTTATCATTTGGGATCTGGCATCTGACAGAGTACATCTGGCAGCGTTTTAGATAGGCATTTGTGTTTTTACAAATTAACTTAGGCTTTAGTGTTGAGATACAAGTTGGCTGACCTACTGATAGGCTTTTGGTTTTTTACAAACAGTGCTTTTAAAAAAAGATGGGTCCTAAAAAGGGCACAGACACACCTGCAGAGTTTGAGTTGGGAGATACAGCTGCTGATATACAGAGGAGGAAAGAGGAGATAGAGCACAGAGAGAGCGAAGAGGCAGAGGCACAACAGAGGGAGGAGAGGGAGGAAAGGAGCCATCAGCCTCAGCAACCTATACTTTCTAGGATCTCCACTGCCACTTCCACATATGTGCAGCAGACATTTTAGCAGCTCCAACAACCAGCACCAGCTGCCAAGGAAAAGATCTTGCACATTCCCAAAACTCAGATGCCAGCAAGCCAGGCCATCCAACCAGCTCAGCAGAGCCAAGTGGCATTCCGAGGACAGCAGCAGCCCAGAGCGCAGCAGGCTTCTTACCTAGCACTTCAACCCATCTTCAGTAGCCTCTGTCAGAGGCGAAGAAAGTGCACAACATCTCGGGATTCTCTTGCAATTTTGGGAATATACAGTCAGACATGAGCTACCCACATATGAAAACACCTCAACTGTTAACACCAATTGACACATATCAACAGCTCGCCTCTCCTCCAACCACCACCGTGCAGCAAGAGCCTCTGTAGCAGCCATCCCAGTCCCAGTCCCAGCCTCCCAAGCAGTTATCTGAGCCCAAGCAGCAGCAATAGAGCTACTGCACTTGCCTACAGTCAGTTATTTTTAGGACCGGTGCTATTAAATTTATAGGTAATTTTCAGGACCACTCGAATCTTCCAAAAACAATTAATGAGTGTTTAACAAAAACAAAGTGCATGTTTAACAAAATTCCCCAAACAAGAAACATCACACTGCCAAACACATAACTAAAAAAATGAGTGAATGAGGTGAGTGAGCGATTAAAAATTTGAAGTTAAAAAAACTTCAACTAGTTCAAACATGCATGGACTTATAAGATTTTGAACTAAAAAAATTTAAAATTTTGGAATAACACCTTGAAAAAAGAGACTTTGGCCCCACAAAAAATTGGGCCGAAGAAAATAAAACTTTGGCTAAAAAAATTAAACCCCCAAAAATAAAACTTTGGCCAAAAAATTAAACCCCCAAAAATAAAACTAGGAAACACTGACTATTAAGAATCTTTTACATTTTTGGGAATGATATTGACCTTTGGGTCCAACCTTTACAGGTTTTGACCTTTGAGAAACATCTCAAATGATTTTGATACTAAAGAAATTTTCGAACTTTGAAATATCTTGAAAATTTGCCAGAAAAAAAATTGAAAGAAAACATTTCTCTGTTAAGGTTTACAAAATTTGAGCTTTAATATGGGACATTTTTTAATACTTTTTTGATATTATTTAACAGTATTCAGAGTTCAGTTCCAAGCCCGACCTCAAGTGGGGAAGTTGGTAGTTGCTTGCCTTTGGTTGGCAGTTTACAGTACAGAACCTTGACCAACTGTATGTACTGGTTTTCTCCAACTACCCATCGTGATATGACCTGTACAGTGTTGAAAGCGACGTAAAAGCCCCAAATAAATAAACCTAATATTCCACATGCATTCTCCACTACCCTCCTGCCACTGGAGATCCTGTAGTTTGCTATTCCCACTTCCCTTGTGAGTTGTCTTCTACCGTAAGGTTTCACAAGCCATGCCATCAAGCAAAGGCTTCATCACCCAGCAAGAAATAGTGCAAGTCTGGTGATCCCTCCCCCAGAGGTTCAGGTGGCAGAGGCCCCAAGGTGTCATCCTTGATATTCTTCCTACGCTTGCTGCAGTTAAATATTTGTGCATCTGATGAAGATCCACTTGACTCATCATCTGCCCAGATTAATCTGTATTCTGCAATGACCAGGGCTAGTAGCACCAGGGAAAAGAAACCCTTATCATTGTAATGGTCACTACCAGTTTTCTTTGGCTTCTTCATGGTGATATGTTTCCCATCTAGTACCCTAAGAGTTTGTGGGACATTCCATCTGGTTCTGAACTTCTCCTCTACTTTTTTACAGTGTTCATTATTGCTAAGGCAGCTTAAATACTCTTCCTGGAATTGATCAAGGATGGCCCGGCAGACCTTGGCGATGAATTTACGGATGGTGGCTGGGCCAACTAGCCAGTGTTACTGCAAGGATGTGTATATTCTCCTTTTTGCCAGGTGTTTCAAAGTTATTTCCAGTTTCAGTCCTACTTCTAAGGACTTCCTAAAATTGGTGACTGACTTTTTGTATGTCATATGTCTTCCTCTATGAAGTAAAAAAATACAGGTCGCATCCTGACAAAATTCTGGTAACCTGTGATATCAGTCTGTATTGAGTTGGCCAGGAGCGTTCTATAGCATTCTCTTTCTTCTCTTCGAAGTAACCAGGGCATAATCCAGGGTTTGTTGGCTTTTTTCTTGTCCTGGGTGGTAGCTGCGGCTGTGGTGAAGGTGCTGGTTGTAGGGCAGGTGCTGGTCCTGGATTCAAATTCTTTCTTTTCTGTGTGCAAATCATGTTGGAAATCAAAATATTAAACTCAATAAAAAACAAGAGTACCTTAAGCTTCTGTGGAAAGTCTCTCTGATGTTGAGCTGCCATCTTTGCAGTGATAAATGATGATTTAAAACAGCCACACTGGGTTTATATTGAGCTAGTTTGATTCTGACTCTTGACCCTGACTCCAGAAATTAATCAGTCCAGTTGGAGTGGGTCGGGATACTGGTCCAGTTCTGTCAGTTTGTCAGTACAGTTTGTTGTGACCTGATATGGCTTGTCTTAAGGAGTTAACAGCTTGTCGATGTAGTGTTCCATCTAGTTTTGGAGAAAAACATCCCGACCCACAGTCAGGTCGGGAAGTAGATCTGGAAAAGCCGGGATGTGCTATGTCCTGTCATGGGGGATAAAATCAACCCCAAAATTTTTGTGTGCTATTTTCTGTATTTTAGTCCCCAATCCACGACTTTTCCAACCGGCCCTAGAGTTGTAGAGTCGGTTGTAGGGTCGGCTCCAGTGGAATACCCCCATAACAAACCTCCTGCAAGTCTTCAAGAACAGTACACAAATAAACAAACTGGAGGGTAGGGTGAGGTGGATAGATATCCATCCTCGTTCTTCAACATGATCAGAGCCATAAGGTCGAGGTCATAAGAGGGAATGCAAATATGTACAGGTGCGACCATAACAAAAGGTTTGCCCTTACCATCCCCCCCTGTTCCACTTTCAGGAATGGTGGTACCTGAAGACTTACAAATGAACAGAGAGTGGTGGAGATGTTCTATATCAATTGTGTTCATTAGGTGGTTTGGGAGGCATTCAGCCATGTCACCAACCGTGGCAGTGGACATGCCTCTTAATAAGGGTAGATGTACTCATTGTTGCTTAATTTCTGAAGCGGGGGGAGGGGGGTAATGTAGCATTGTAAAGTGTGAGTATTAACATATAAATCTCCAATACCACCTCATCCTGGACTCTTTCCATTTTCTTAGTCAGGAAGCAAAGTTGCCAATATCTGCTTTCATATCTGTAAATATGACCCCTGATCTACTTCCAGAAAGTACCAATTGACCATACAGATTTCCAAACTGGGTTCTCACTTTTTAACTGAAGCAAAAAAAACCTTGGAATTCTTAGTATCATTGTTTTACAAATACATTTTCCCAGTAATAAATTTGCTGATACGTTAACCTGATATGCCCCACAATACACCTTCACATGGAGACATTGTTGGGACATTACTAAATATATATTGTATGCTATGTTATGTACATAAAATCTTCTCGTGCCCAGAAGACAATTAACTCGTGAACATGGCTAGATTATCTTGTAATCACAGAGAGATCTTGTGCTCACAAAATAATTAATGTATACCCCACAAGATCATCTTTTGTGGTCAACTTCGTAACAGTGGAACGGGGGTACAAACGAGCTGTATTTTTTTTTTAAATAAATAAATGTATAAATATAAAAAAATATGGATAAAAATGTAAATGATTAAAAAAACCAATGGCTTTTAGTAACATACTGTTAATAACAGATGCCTTCATGCCTTGTGATTCAGATGCAATGAGAATACAATAAAGATAAGCATTGCTTTGTGAAAACTTGCAATAAACAGTATCATTGTTTTGCACAAGCTGATAACATTTCATTGACAAGAAATCTACTGTCATTTTCAATTCAATTTGAGGACATTAATTAAACAATTGCTCTTTTAATTTACTCTTCCAAAAAAACAAATGCAGAATTACAAGGGTTGTGGAAAAGTTGCACAGGCACTGGGCTGTGACTGAGTAAAGTATTGTTTACTGGAGAAAAAACTGAAGACTGGGGGTTTTCTCCCACGCTTTAACACCTGGAGGGGTTAGAACCCCACCACCCCTAAGACATACACCAGAATGAAATCCTTTTATAGGGTGACTCAAATGTTTGTGATGTTCATTTGTAATTAAATGAGGGGAAGGAGGGGGCTAATTGGTACGGTGAATGAATCCAATAACGGGAAATTTAAATATTTAAAAATGACAGGAGAAAAAAATATTAGCTGTGCATTAGAATGATGTGTGTTTCTAGACTTTATTAATACACTACGCATTAATTCATCAAAGATATTAGAGGGAGAGTAAAAATACAATTTTCCCATGGAGTTTTTACCTGGTTGAGTATCTGTTATGGTGACAATAAAAACTTCTAATAAGGACACGCGCTCTGGCGGATGGGACTTGATTTATGGCTTTGCAGGGGGAGGGGGGTATTGTTTTGAAAGAAAAAAAACTGAGTAATAAAGATGGTGATAGTATTAATACAACACAAATGACAACAAAGTGTTAAAACCATCTGTTTAAAATGCGAGTGTTTTTCATTATTTTGAAACATGTGCATATCCTGTTATTAGGTCAAGTTAAACGGTAGGCATGCCCTGTTCATCCCCCAAAAAGATGCTCTTACAGTTACCCTGACTGATAAAAACTGGTAAAGTTAATACTATTTGTAGAGAGTTATAAGAAACATACACCAATTAATGTGGTCAATTCGAAATCACCCTTATCCATCAATGCTTTGATTACAAAATACTGCTACTCACTTTCTAGGCACACAGAGGTGTGTGTGTGGGGGGTGGGGGTGGGGGGGGGGGGTGGGGGGGGGGGGGGGTTACAGGTATCTCAGAAACCTACTGAGTGTTACTTTTCAGGTTTATTAGACAAGATATAAAACTGGCTTGAAGTTGTTCATATCTGAAAACGAGGTTGGTCTCTGCTGGGGACTGGACTTTAGTATGGCTGCCTCCAAATTATGAAACAATCCACCTTCCAAGTTACACTGTTCCCCATCAACAGACACTTTCAAAAAATGAATTAAATGGCTTTTTAAAGAAACCTATGAGTAAGTTATTTATCCACAGTACTCCGATTATCTATGTGGAACTTTCACTCTAAAAGAACCCTGTTATAATTATTATATATAATTATACGTTACTGATGGGGAGAGATAATCATTATGTGCAAAGATCATGTGAACAGAGTATAGCAACTGTTTTTTAAATGAAGCAGAAGTAGACCTGTTCCACACTGTAATTTGACACATGTCTTAAATCGGCACATAATCTGAAATGAATAAAAATACAAGTTAGAACATTGTAAGCTATATGCTATGCTGGGGCTTCAAAATTGCTCTAAATTTTTCTGCAGAAGATATATCCGCTACCCTTAAAACATCCTCCAAAGTTTTATTTTTTGTCAGTTTTTCTTGCAAAGTTTATAAGTAATTTACTCTTGCAACAATGAATGGTTTTGAAAGAGACTGAAGCTTATTTTACATAAAACAAACGCAACTTAATATTTTGCTTTCCAGGTGAGCCAAATTACCTTTCGGGATAGTATTAGTACATGTAGTAGCATTAGTAATAGTAGTAATAGAAGTGGAAGAAGTACTTTAGGAGAATTAAATAATAATTATTTTTCAATAAGCCTCATTTCCTTAATTTAGCAATAAGTTCTTTGGACAAAAACATACGTTCATTAAAAAACCCGCTAACTAATTTACCTTTCAGAGGAGTTGTAAGGGCGATAATACAATTTCTCCCTGGAATTCATTTCTCTAGATCAGAATATTGTGACTTAAATTATCAGTAATAGCATTTAATTACAAGCTATCTTTACTTCCTGTTTATACTAAATTAAGGCATAAGAATTTTTGCCAAGCAAAGCAATAAACCTTTATCCCACTGAAAAACTGCATGCTCTTTATCTTTCCCGAGGATGAACACAGCCCCTCCCTTGCAGTGTGTCCAACTCATGCCCCGTTTTCTTCATCCATGTAAAGTCACCCTGGGCTGTGTGACCTCACCCCGCCCCAAATGGACAAGCTAACGACCCCTCAGTTACAGGGCCATGAATACATTTTACACTTCATTAGCTTTTTAACTATAATTCTCCAGCTAAAGTTATTTTTCACACAAGCTTTAGTAAAATGGTATCTAAGGCTACCTTATATGTGGGTGTTTTTTATTCCTTTATATTTGATCAGTAACTATGATCATATTTCAGATTAAAACAAATAAAACTATGAGAGAAAAAGATCTTTTAGTTGACTGATATGTTATAATCAAAATTATAATGGTAATATATATCAATATATTTCCACCTAATTCTATAATATTTGTGTTAATGATCCCTTTAAACTCGATTTTTTTTCAGCAAATGACTTTTGTAATGCTGGTGAAAAAAATCAAATCCCTTGATTGCAAAATTAACCTAGCAAAGAAAATGGGCAATTATGTCAAATCAACCGGATCATGTCAGAAAACAAGGCAATGTTTTATTTTTTTCAGCATAAAAAGTCCTTAACTTCTGTGTAATATTATTTAAATTTTATAGCCTATAACTCATATTTGTAAATAATGCAATTGCATTAAAATCGCTTATAAGATGTTAAAGTATTCAAATAGTGATCTAATTTAAATATGTACTGTAATGAAGACGACACAGAGACATCTTCCATTTAATACATATTAAACAAGTAAATAATTAAGTTGTTCCATAATATAAAAGGATTGTCTATGACACAAATAATATGAAAATGTCGGAATTAAAAACTGAGATATTTTTAGCTGTTGAAATGAAAAAACACCCACCAAGTCATGCATAGATTTCACACTTGATCAATTCTGGAGCTTAAACCAATGATTGTCTGTTAAGTAAACGACAGTGTAAATTCAAGTGTTCAATACAGAGAGAGGTGGGGAAGTAGGATGGTGGCTGAATGATATCTTTGTACTTTTAACTGTTTGTGGTTGAAGAGCACTTTTCCACAAAAAAACCGAATGGTTTAAGGCAACCTCAAATAATTGAAACTTTGATATTACGTCTGTTTAATATCAAAGGTTTAACAGCTAGGGTCAATCGGATGTACTTGAGCCAGAGAGTAATCTTTTAAAGTCTAAATTGATCCCATTTCCGTTTCAGAAACAGTTGGGCGATAATACAAGAATAGTGAGTAAACGTCGTCTGTAATATTGTAAATAATGCACGGTGGTCTCCCGCCCTCTCGTGTCATGGTGGTCCAGAGGATTTCACTTAACAATTTTCAGTGTTTCTCAAGATATGGCCGGTACCATCGATCAAGTCTAAATTGGATGTCAGAAAAACTTGACACCAGCGAGGAAGCTTCACAGGAAACTGGACAGTGTTGTGAAATGAAAACCGAACCCATATACACTTCCTGGGACACTTCACATTAGGTGTCAATTATTTAGTTGGAGGACTGAAAGCTTGAAAAAAGAAAGAGTTTATCTTCTTCTTTTGGCAATATAATCTTAGTATTATGTTTCTGTTTTACACACATTATACTAAGCAGACTGATACATCGCACTTTTTATAGTTGTACGTTTTTTAATATATGATATTAGGTTATAAGGCTTTTTATAAGATTCATGAATAAAATACTGTACTGGTTACAGCATTTCCTTAATTTACATTCTCCCCACGGATTATCACAAACTACTCAGAGAAAACACACGTTGTTGAGTATGTTTCCAAAACAGTGCAAAATGCGACAATGTGTTTCACAGCAAAGAGATCATTCTCCTGTGAGACATTATTTCAGTAGACAATGATCTCTCTGAAAGAGGTCAGTTCCATATATATATATTCCCGATAGGCTTATGACTCCTGTAAATTGTCAGGAGGTTGACGTTTTCATTCAAAATGTTAGCAAACCACAATTGAAATATTCTGGACCAACTCAAAACTGGGGGGTTTGAATCAGGAACATTTAGGAACCCATCTGAATGCTCAAGGTGTCTTTCCAATTATTTTAAAATGTTTGACATTATTGTAGACTCTCGCTCAGGATTTGGGAACCCATCAGAATGCTATCAGAGACACATCAGATGAATTAGTAAACAACGGCAACTTTTTGGGGGTCACCAACTGGAATGTTTCTAGACACAATGGTGACATCACTCAAGAAACTATTTGAAGCATCTCGTAAAATTCATCCATGGATCGTGAATTTATTTTTTCCATATCAAAAGATTGGCTTCCTGACCCAACTGCCATAGTGAAACTGTTTCCTTAGAAACAGCATTATGTACGACCCATGCTACACCTATACACAAATTAACTTAATACTCTTACCTGCTTATATTGCACAATAAATAGATTAAATAACAATAAATACTATGTCTAAATATATATAGTATACGTGTAACATTTATATGTCCTTTATGTACCAAAATCTGATCAATTCCACATTCCAGATTTGACTGCAAATTACACTATGGCAGTTGAACATGTAATCATTATACATCATGACCAACACATTTTTACACAAAGATACCTCAATATTTTGTTGCTGAACCAACACTAAAAGTGACACTGTAATGGGACAAGGGGATCCAGCTTTATATGTACTTGAGTATACTTACTTTGCTACACATTTAGAATGTTTATTTAATGTAAATTAGTGCGAATTTCTATGATTAAAATGTTGATTAACATGAGCGCAAGTAAGAAATGTATTACCAAAGTAGAAAAAGACTTTAAAAAACTAACCTTTTACGGGCTTTTGAAGGGCGATAATACATTGTTTAATTTACATTGCGCGAATATAATATTAGCCTCAAATTATGACTGAAGCAGTAGCAAATTAAAACTGCAAGTTGAAGGTAAGTCGTTGTTAATAAATTGTGATAAACTTCAGGTAGTTTTGTACTTTCAAAGGTGACAAATGAGATTTAGATGGCCTTTAAATGTTCTGTGGAGTGAGTGTAGTGACATGAACACACCTGAATTCATATACGTTAAAAATATGAGATTATAATTCCTCTTATATTGACAATAAGCTTTTAAATGCGTAAAAACAAAAGGAAAGAGATTCTTTCTGTATTTATGTTTCATTTAGGATGTTCTCCTTGGTTTTGATTTGTTTATAATTTATTAAGTTACAGTGTCTCTCAACAAGCCATTACCATATGCTGGAAATAAAAAAAGTGAAAAGTTACACATGAAAAAAGGGAAAAAATCAATTGGATCTATGCAACAGTTTCCTTGTGCAGTACTTGTAAAAATTTGACTTGTTTTTCTCAATGTTGAGAGTGAATCTCGTCTGTATGTTTGGTACATACTAAAACACATGTTTCTTGTGTTTCTGACCTGTGTACTGCCCCCGCCCCCTCAGCCACATGTCCACAATAACGTGTCAAGTGTCTCCCTCCTACATTCCACAACTCTTGACTGTTGTCTAGGCAACACCATTAGGTTTGGGACAGGTCCATAAGTACTGGGGGTGGAGAATATGAAGTGGCACTACAGCTTGACCCTGACATATGGGGGGGCAGCAGATCAGAATAACTGGATACAGGTTCAACAGACAGTAAACTGGTGGTTTAGTTTGTAGCTCTTGGTTTAGTTCTTTGAATAACTTTGAATATAAAAGAGCAAGTGCATGGGGCATTTTGAAATTATGTACAAATAATATTTTAGCATTACTAGTACTTACTGAATTTGACTGCCTTGTGCTGCTAGCCTTTAGAGTCCCCCTTTGTTAAGGGGAGATTAAGCGCTGTAAAGGTCCAATTAGAATTAGCAATACATGGGGATGTTGCCAATGCTTCAAGCAAAAACTTTCTTGCTTGACAGATATTACTACTTAAACTTTATAATTTTAGTACATTAAGTGTACAAGAAGATTTGTTTCAAGTACAAATGTATTGTACTACAATGCATTGATTTAACACATTGTCAGAGTCATATATCGAGTGTAGATTCTATGATGTATAATTAAGATGCTAGAAGAAAGTAATGCACATACCAAATACTAATTGTAATTCCAAAAACAATAATATAAACTTGTAGTGCACAGTCATAACACCCTAGTCTTTACCAGTACAAGGTTTAATGAAGCTCAGGTTTGTTTGAAAGGTAAGTAACATGGCCTGGGGTCTGTTAATTGCTTTCCTACTCAAGCAAATCAGATGATGTAGTCATGCCTCCCGATAACACGCCCAGTTTCTATGGGTAGATGTCTTTGGCATAGGGCCAAAGGGCTATCTGCGTGAAGGAAATCCTGCGCTAATCATCTAAACATAAATTTAATAACACCAGCAACCATGTGGTTAACTGGATCAAATGCTTCTTCTGGCATATGCTGTGAGATGACTTTAGGTTTGGCATTACCCCAGGCAAATATTGATAGACAGCCCAAGCTTGACATACCCCAACAAGCATGATATTTCTATAAATAAATGAAACACATCTACCTTCAGTTATACTGTCAAAAACGAGCCTGAAAATTTACACCTGATCTTTGATACCTTCATTGACATATTTTTGCTGAATAATAGTTCAATGACAAGCTTCAATGACAGTGAATATTTGTGAAAAAATAAACTGCACCATGTAGCCATTTGAAACAGGACAATATAGTTTCTGACACATCAATAACTGTATACACATAGAATATGTCCATTTACACTTTGCTGATAAGATATTCTGAGGTTTAGCTGTTTTGAGAGATGTCTTTATAGTCAGAGGTCATATTACGTTGTTTACTGCAGTGTCTCACCTCCTCCTTTCCAGATTCAGAAAGAAAGATTGCCTTATCATTTGAGTCAATCCAAGACTGAGGCCAAAGTTAAGATTTAGTGCTTAGTGAAATCTGTTAAGTCTAAAAGGCCTGCTCCAGTATGCTAATCAACCTCCCAATTGGGTTACCATCTTTAAAAAATGCTGTTTGGAGGCAATCGGAATATTCATAAACTCAATAATAATGTTTGTAGACCATTCGGCACCATCTCGTGACCAGGAGTTTTGAGTCAGAAACCAATCAGATTTCGTTAAATGGTTTAATACTATTGTAAATTGTTCCTCATTCTTATCAGATCTTGTGTTCGGACACCTATAACAAGTATCTAAAATATCAATCCTGAAGGTTAATAAACCATTCGGATGGATTGGAAAACTGTTGCAAACTTTGCCAGAGACTTTCAGAAGACTTTTGAACCAATTGCAACATCACTCGTAAAGCTATCAAGAAAATACATGTATCGGAAACCTATCCTAAAATACACCCATGGATAGAGAACGATTTTATTTTTTTCCAATCAGGTAGGAACCATAGCTTCTGTCAAACAAACTGAGCATTTATCTTTCAAGATGGACCTTCCCACCAAAGTTATCGTTTCAGAGTTGGTGGGTGTGATTTTCAGTGTTGACCTACTTTTTGCTATTGGATTATCTCTACTTGGATGCTTCGGGTTGTCCAAAACAATTCTGCATAAATTATTCAAATCAAATTACTCGAGCGTATATGTGTTTAATATAAAATCACCACATGACATTTCTCTCCCCTGGATGCTGCTGCTTTGACTGGACCCCCTTCTTGTTATTTGGTAATCCCTTCATCGGGGGCTGTTTTACATCAATTCAATTATTTAAATTATTCAAAACTATGTTGAAATAATGTAACAAAACAGAAACAAAAGAAAACTGGTAAAGAACAGACTTTAAAATTTTCAATGTCATCAGAAATATTGCTGGGAAAGCTAGTTTCATACTAAAAGTGGCTTCTGTTTAATTTGGCCTTAAAACAGTTAAAAGGAAATTGCCCTGATCCATAAATGTCTCATAGGAGGGTCAGGGGTTAAAATGAACAGGACACGGGTGATTTAAAAGACATCAGAAGACTGTAATGTGTACACTTATCATGTAAAACCCCAGGGGTGCTGTCATAACCCCACTGTCCACATAGATTTGATGCTTGGTTAGGTCCTTGTCCCATATCCCTCTTTATGTCTTCAGACTAATTGGCCTGCAGATTATCTGGTGTGTCTAGAGTCCCTTGTGTTTATATAAAACGGTGACCGCGTACATTAGCCATAACTCGGTGGACACTGGGGAGGGTCAGTTTTTATGAGCATTGATAGGTTTTTAAAAGAAGAGGAGTCTTTGTATTATTATAGCAGGGAAATAGTTCGGAATAATAGCTTAAAATTTATATTATAGTGTTAATCATGGTCGCTTAAAGCATGTTATTAGAATTGTAATGTTTCCCTTCTTGATTTTTCTTATTATTCACAGACACATGTTTTGAATAAAATAATTATTTTTCTTGTTTCATTTTGTGCAATACAAGAATATTTGGACATAACTTCCTTGTCGCTGACATCAGAAAGAGTAAAGTGAGTCAAGAAAATTTGACATTTATTGGAGTTATATAAGAATGATCTAGAGATGTGTAATTAAGTTAAATTTTAGGCTTTATTTGCTATGATATAATCGAGATACTCTGGTTTCCACAGGTTTCCACTGATCATTTACAAAAGCTGTTTTATGTCCAGAAAACCTTTTTCCATTTGTGTATGATATTACCACATCACCAAAAGATTGGAGTGTAGTAAAATGTAGACTTGCTCCAAGTCTTTGTATTTGTATCCATCAGTAACCTGAATAGTTAAATTTAAATTGGAAACTTACAGGAGTTCATTATACCACTAGCATTCTGGAGTTAGGGGGATAGTCTCTGAAAAAAACATGTCAGGGCTGACTGTTTCTTCAAAAGTCATACAGTACTCACATATTTCACAAAAGACAAAAGGACTTGGTGAAAGTCTAAGTAAAATGTGTTGAAACACAAAAATCCCTTCGCACACCCATGCCAGAATTAGTATATCAAATGTTTCAATACCAAATCATTGAATGTGAAAGTCTTAAAAGCTTCCTTCGTGAAATTACTATACTGATATAGCAGAAGGAAATTCTTAGAATTTCATGCAGTGTCGAATGTATCTGGATCAATATGACCCTACAAAGTTTTCTCTGAATAGTGACTTCCGGGAATACTAATGAGCTCATTAGCATTCAAATCTGATGTAATATCTGTTCATGAAAAATTGAAATTATATAATACTGCCAAACCCTAGAAAATTGTCATTGTTTTCTGGGAAGGATGTGGAACAAATCCCATATATTATTTAATATGTGGACACATTTTATATTGCTACCGTTTTGATGATAACCTGGCATTAGGTTCTTTTTACTAAAAATATTTAATTCTGTGGGATGGCTGTGTCACCAAATGGAGGTCTCAGAAATTTTAGGTTGGTGCTAACTCAACTCAGGATTACACTATTGGTCCCCAATCTCAAGCCTGGCTGTTTAATCATAAGATGGGCAAGCTTTTCCCTGCCTAAGATGGACTCGTCCAGAAGATAACTTTAATAATTACATACTTTTGAATTCATGTTTGAAAGTTGCATCTTTTTCTGATTTGAATCATTGATCAAATGTATGATATATTTTTTGGATGTAATTTAGACTTATTTTAACTTGGAAAACAAAGTGTATAGGTGTGTTCTCAGGGGACATACTTGCCTGCCATGCCTCAGATAGGTACTGAAAAATATTGAACAGGCTTAGATGCTGATTTACCAAAGCACTTGTTTGCAACACAGGACACACCAAATAGCATCTCAGCATATGGTAGTATAGATCCTGACTGTGAGTGTGAATTTTATTGGTCAATACATGTCCAGTGGATCGAAGTAAACGTAATGCAGGCGCCATGTTGTAGTGGGTAACTCACTCTCCCCCCATTGCTAAGGTTGTAGTTTCAAATCCAGCTTCTAACGTGAGTGGAAAAGTTGGTTGCTGCTTTTGTCAATGTTTTGTGGGTTACCATACAAAATCTTAACTAACTTGCAGACTCTGTTTGCCTTCAACTCCAGTAAATCCAGGGACATTAAACGGGGTTAGCACAACAGAGGACCTTGATATATATATAAAAGAAAAAACTTAGGTGGTCATGCTTTTAAAAAGAGGAAGGATCTAAGCGTCTTCCTGAACGAGGACAGAGAACAAAGTGACTCGAAAAAATGCTAAATCTCAAGAATCTTCCATCTGACTTATTGCATCCATCACCTGACTTCATCAATATAATATGCAACATTTTCCCCTGATAACACCAGCCCCCCCCCCCCCCCCCCCCCCCCCCCCCACACACACACACACACATGAAAAAGACTTGTTTTTGCATAAAAATGTGCCGAGTTTTCGTAAATATTTCTCCAGTCCATCAGACTCAGGATGCATATTTTATCTCTACTTATGATAAAATTGGGAAAATATTTGAATAATTTTACTACGAGACATTGGCCCTGAAATGAATCCAAGTCTTCATTGGCATACCTTGCGATATTCTTATTTTAGGGGGTGAAGTCATACATACCTGCCATGTTTTCTACTGTCTTTGCATGTGTGAATGTGCAGGGAGGTGGGGGTGGGGGTTGACTCTCAAAGTGTCCGAAATGGAGAGGTGTGACATATACACAAGGTGTCAAGTGAAACATATATATCCAAATTAAAGAGCGGAAGAACTAGATTATATGATCAATTAGACTAACTTCAGGGTGGCCTACTTATATGAATATAGCAGAAATCCATTTATCATTCACACTTTTATTACTGAATCAGCCCATGGAGCCACAAAGGAAGTGTTTTCAATAAGAGTGGAAAGACTACCATGAAGTTACTTCAGGGCTAGCCTTGGGTTAGACTCCCAGTTTCTTTTTAACTAGGAAACGCCTTTTCATTTTATTTAATCTACTCATATATGTACTGGCATTATGTATTTACTAGTGCCCCTTTTTATGCTTAATTGGCGCAACAAATTCATCAGGTGTCTGAATATTTCTAAAAGTATGTAACCTTAGATTTAGGGCTTCTTACTCATGAACAATCTCACCAGTCATATTTAGTCTTCGGTATTACTCTTTATGGCACTGTTTACAGTTGCACTGGCTCACAGGTATGAGTGGCTCAAAACTAGAATATCCAATACATCATGTCCTCCTTTGATTAGAATTGCAAAAAAACTTTCATATATTTGTTCTTGTCAAAAATTTTCAACCATGGTCAATAGAAGAGGGCTTTTGATGTTGCTGCCACTAGGAGGAGATGAGTCCCTCAACCCTGGTCCTCTCACACTCGGTGTTTTGAATGCCAGATCCATAAGGAATAAGGGTCCAATCCTAGCTGATATGGTTGCTTCAAATGACCTTGACTTTAACTGCCTTACAGAGACCCATATTTGTCCCTTTGATTCAGATAGCTTTTTACGGTCTATAACTCCTCCAGATTTTATTTTTCGTCACAGGCCTCGTCCCTCAGGTATTGGTGGTGGTGTTGGTTTTTTTCATTAGATCCTCCTACAGACCCCATAAAATTGAATCTCCTTTCTACCAGTCATTTGATAATATGGTGGTGTCAATCAGGCTTCATGGCCGTTCATTGTTGCTTGCCTGCATTTACCGCCCTCCAGGATCATGTACCTGTAACTTCCTGGAAGAATTCATGTCATTTGTTGGTTTCTGTCGTCTATTAACTCTTCATATTATATCTGTGGTGACTTCAACATTCATGTTGATGTTCCAGTTGCTGATATTAATAAATTTATGACCTTTCTTGATTCGTGTGATCTGAAACATTTGGTCAATCAACCTACTCATTCTATCTCCCAGTGATCACGATACTATTGTTGATGTCAAAATTTGTGATTTTGTATCTGATCATGCCTTAGTCAAATGCTCAATTGTCTTCCCTCGTCAAGTGGCTCACATTCCAAGTAAAGTTCAGTATAGAAGGTACCACTGTATCCACATATCTGACTGTATATCAGATCTAAAAAATACTTCCTTCATCAAATCCCCTGCTGATGCTGTAGCTGATCTTTATGAACAATATGTACATGATTTAGGCAATGTTCTTGACAGGCATGCACCTCTCATATCTAGACTGACAAAGAAAGATTCTGCTGATTGGATGTCTGATGCTTATCGACGTGCAAAGTCCCTTAGGCGAAAATTTGAGTAGAACTTGGCGCAGGGCCAAAAATCTACTGAACAGAAGTCGGCTTCATTGTCGGATCAGATCGTCCGCTCAGTCTAATGCACTTGTAAACAAGGATAAGCGAGACTATTACAGCAAACTGATTTCAGACAGTAGTCATGACTCTAGAAAACTATGGCGTGAGCTGCATAAAACCTTGAACAGGGTCTCTGATGTGACACTTCCATCGCATGAGTCTGAAAAGTCATTGGCTGACCAGTTTGCCTCCTTTTTCTAAAACAAAATCAAGAAAATTAGAGATACTTTCAGTCCCTCTAGTATTGAAAACGAGGTTCACCGTCCAAACAGATCCTCCAAAAATTACTGTCTTTGGCCAAGTTTCTGAAGATGCTGTTGGCAAAATATTAAAACATCACCAACAAAATCCTGCCTGTTAGACCCTTGGCTGACATTTCTTATCAAGGAATGCATTGATATATTGCTACCATCTCTTACTAAGCTGGTCAATTGCTCACTCATGGAGGGATGTGTCCCTGATGCTTTCAAAACTGCTGTAGTCACTCCTCTTATTAAAAAGGCAAATCTTCCTTCAGATGACCTCAAGAATTATCACCCTGTATCTGGCCTCAGTTTCATTTCAAAATTGGTAGAACGTGTGGTTGCTAAGCAGCTCTTAGAACATATCCATGTCCATAACTTAGACAACCCATATAAGCAGGTCACTCAACAGAGACAGCTCTTCTCTCCATAAAAAATGAAGTTCACTTATCTTTTTCAAGAGGTGAACCCACTGCCTTAGTATTGCTCGACTTGTCTGCTGCCCTCGACACCATAGGTCATTCCACTCTTCTCAGTTGCCTCTGTATTTGGTTTGGTATCAGTGGCTCTGTTCTGAAATGCTTCACTTCCAACCTAACAGACTGTTATCAGTGAATAAAATTTGGTTCTACTTTGTCAGATGTTCGTAAACTCCTATTTGGCATCCCCCAACGTTCTGTCCTAGGCCCTTTGTTGTTCTCATTGTACACCCCCGTCAGTTTGCTTATCGGTAAATATAAAAGAATAAAGTTCCATTTTTATGCAGATGACAGCCAAGTTTATGTGCATTTATCCCAGAAGAATGCATCTGCTGCCTTTGAACAATTGAACAGGTGCCTAACTGATGTTATAGAGTGGATGTCTACTAGCAAGCTCAAATTGAATCCTGACAAGACTGACTTTATCATCTTTGGTTCAAAGAGACAGAGGCACAAGTTGAAAGCTTGTTTTCCAATTGATATCTTGAGCAGTCCACTCAGTCCTGTTGACTCAGTCAGGAATTTGGGTGTGTGTGGTTTGATTCAGATTTTTCCTTGTCCAAGCATGTTCAGAATGTCTGCAAAAGTTGTTTTGTGAAACTCTGTGATTTCAGACATGTTAGGCTGTTTCTTACTCATGATGTTTCTATACTTGTGGCTAATGCTCTTGTTAGTAGTCGGTTGGACTACTGCAACTCCCTTTTCAGGAGTCTTTCCAAGTTCAATCTACGTAAATTACAGTGCATCCAAAATAGTGCAGCCAGAATTGTATCTAACACCAGTCGATACACCAGTATACCTCCTGTGCTTAAGAAATTGCATTTTCTTCCTGTTGAGCAGTGCATGATGTTTAAGACAGCTACACTTGTTTACAAGTTTCTTCACACAGGTTTTCCTAGGTATTTTGCTCCATATCTTTCTTCCTACAGCAGTTCTTATAGCACCAAAGTGGTGGCAATTTCTTTGTCATTCCAAAGTTCTACCCTTCTGTTCATAAATCTGTCAAGCAGTTAATAATAGTTTTGCTTTTGATGCTCCCACTGTTTGGAATGCTCTTCCAGATGAGATTCGTGCCTCTCCATCCTTCACCTCTTTCAGAAAGCAGCTTAAAACCTACCTGTACACCAAAGCATATCCACCTTAGCCTAGATCATCCTCTGGTGTTCTCCGTGGTGCTTGACCCCTCTTCTGTCTCTGGATATTGAAATTTGGTCTACTGCTTTTTTGGTTTTGTTGTGCCTTAGAGTCATATTGTATGGCGAGATTAAGTGTTATAAAAGTCCAATAAGAATTAGAATTAAGCCACAAATATGCCATATGCATCATTAAAGGGGTAATATTAGAGAACTTCGCTCGTTTTTAATTTTTATAATCATTGATGCTCCCTTATATCTGTGTTAGCCCCTTTAAATATGGATTACTTTACTCATTAACCATACCAAAATGGTGGATGATAAGAGTAAAACAGCCCTCACTGAAATGACATAATACTCGTGCTACACACTGTTTGAAAATGTCATATTCATTCTTCATTTGGTTTTTATTTCACTTGGAAAGTTTTGTGAAGCAACATGCTGCTAAAACAGAGACTCTGTCTGGTGAGCCAATAGTTGCTAACATATGCTAGTACTTCATGAATACCAATACTCGGTATGTATGTTGAAAGGGCTTGTGGTACAAACCTAAGCTTTCAGCAAGGCTATTAGATGGCATAAAGTGGCTAAAACTTCCCGCCCACTCACGGTAGCACAGCCACTTGAGAGAGACTGTAATCATATTTTATGCCAAATCTATATATTCTGAAGAGAAAAGAAATCTCCTTGCAGATATCTGTATATCATTAGCCTTCTTTAATTCTGAAATTTGTACCATATTTCCTGCAAACATGCTTATAAATCAAAATGTAACATGTATGCAAACATTTGGTATTCATAAAGTACCCATATGAAGAGATAAGCTCATCAGACATAGTCTTAGCAATATGTTCATGTAAATTCAAGTGCATGTAAGAGTGCATTGTATAAAGTGAAACTTCGTTATGTAAACTGAAAGTTTCCCCCTAATTATAAAGAAACACGAGCCTTAAGCAAGGCTAGAACTTCCTATGACAACAGCCTTACATTCTAAAATGTGTAAAATACAATATTTGGCATATATCGAGATGACCTATTGAACTTTAGTATCATAGAATTCAGTAGAGAAAGGAAATACATTTATGTATGTGTAATGTGGGGATTTATTCCTTTGATTTATTCAGCGGAAAAAAAGATTTGTCCCAGATTGAAAACTCTGGGTGTAAGTTAACACCCCTTGTCATTTTTAATCTGTCTCCATCTCTAAGTTTCCTCAATCAATAGCTTATAACTTTATTTGGTGCATCCTTTCAGAATACAACAATGTGTACAAGTGTATTTGTTAAAAAGGCTATGAAGGAAAAAAGTGTCCAATGTGATGGATTTAAAAGACCAAACCTCAATTAAACTTGTATTAATATACAAATGACTACAAGGCATCAGGAGGTGTATGTATACTATTTCCTGGCTGAAGATATATGATACGGTTAGTGAGTGCATTAATTCATGTATATTAACAAGGAGCCTTGGATTAAAGAAGAGAATTAGCAAAGTACAATTGGAAAGTCATTGTCAAAAGTACCTATTAGCCATTTATTGTTAGAACTTCCAAAGCAATGTGTATTTTATTGTAGGCAGAAATAAGGCATATTTTTGTGCCATATTTTTGCAAACTAGACAATACAAGCAATCAGTTCCCCTGAACTGGCTCTGTGTCAGTTGACTGAGTGCTTTGAGTATATCAGAGTAGAAGTGAAAGAAGAAAAGACACAAAATGTTGTGCCCTGCAAATGGTACTCAGAATCAAAGTACCAAGTTAACCGTTGAGGTGTAAAAGTAGGTAATTTAAGAAAATACTGCAAATGCAATAGTTTTTTTAATTACAACTGATTTCCTCAACAGTGAGAATCTCAAAGTAGCTTTTGCTCCGCTATGTAATAAGCTACAGGTCTGCAATTTTACTATGGTACAGCTGATCCCAAAGTAGGTGAATAACAAATTTAAATGAAATTCTCTAAGTGCAATGGTTTTCAAGTTACAACTGATTTACTTAACAGTGAGAACCACAAAGTAGTTATTGCTCCGCTTTGCAATGAGCTACAGGTCTGCAATTATACTGTGTTATAGCTGACCCAAAAATAGGTGAACAACATATTTAAACAAAATACTGTAAATGCAATAGTTATCAAGTTACAAGTGATTTACTCAACAGTGAGAACCTGAGAGTAGCTATTGCTCCGCTATGCAATGCACTACAATTCTACAATTTTACTATGTTATAACTGATCCAATAGTAGGTGAATGATATACTTAAACAAAATACTCTAAATGCAATATTTTTCCAGTTACAACTGATTTACTCAACAGTGATAACCTAAAAGTAGCTATTGGTGAGCTATACAATGTGTTACAGGTCTAGAATTTCACTATGTTATAGTTGACCCAAAAGTAGGTGTATAACATATTTAAAGAAAATACTCTAAATGCAATAGTGTTGAAGTTATAAGTGATTTACGCAACAATTATAACGTCAAAGTAACTATTACTCAGCTATGCAATGAGCTACAGGTCTACAATTTTACTATTATTTACATTGTTCATCATGCAGAAAAAATTAAGTTTTTGTGTTAAATGCTAAGTTCAGCATGAATGTAAGTTATTGATGTTTGTAAGAGGCCAGTTAGCATAGCCAGATGCCCCACGGATATAGCCAACTGTTCCATATATGGTAACTGACAGGGGATGAGGGTGGGTCATGTAAAAGATTTACGAAACTGCTACAGATCTGCTACAGACCACCATGGACAGGTTTGCGGATGAAAAGACTGCACAAAGGATTGGTCTTGTGACTGTTTTTTAATCCGCAAACCCTTTCCGTGTCAGTCCGTAGCAGATCCAGTTAGATCAGGTGATGTTTTTACGGATATTTATTAGCGCTGAAGCGTCAAGAATGAAAGGGATGCCACAAGGACATCCAGGATGGGTTTAGGGACAATAAGCACACTCATGGATGAGCTACAGATGAGCTACAGAAGAGCTACAGATACCTTGATCAGATAAGTTCTGTAAGGACTTTACAGAAAAATACAACAGTTTTGATTTTTCCGTAATGCCCAAGGATCTTATCTGATCCTTGGCATGTCACTACAGACCATGGCATGCTGCTACAGATCTCACAAGGACATTAGGGATGTTACAGAAGACCTTACGGACACAAAAGATGATCCATAAATCACTTAACATTTTCCATATTAGGAAACCTACCCGGATCCGGTGGACGATCCTGGACTGGGGTCTTGTTTCTTTTTAATAATACTTCGGCAGAAAAGTTTCAACAATAAGAATCAGACTTCAAAGATGAAAATTTACAAAGTAATAAGTAAGAAATAGAAATCCTCTAAATACAATCAACTGTCTTGGTGTGGCCTCCTACAGCATCAGGGCTATTTTGTGATTTACCTCTAGGCAATAAACTAGGATCACAAATGGGTAAGGGAAATAAAGCATCAAAGGACAGATGATGGTAATGCATAATTGTAATTGCCATATGAATTTTATTAATAAAAACCTGGTGTAGTCTGAAAATATAGATGTGGTTTTATCTTCATAAAATAACAAATTTTATTTATCCCTTTGTTTTAGAACAAATTTATTTAGGAGAATTGTCGACTGAAAACATGATTATACATAATAAAATTGCCAACACTAACAATCCAAAAAGTTAGATACAACCTTCAGTTGGGCAAGTTTGACTCAAACTTTTCAAATATTATAAAAATATGCATTAAAAGTGTCATAATTTTCAACAAAATTGTGAAAATATACAGGTCAACAGTTTACTTTCTCATCAAAGAAATATATTTTAGAGTAAATTTGTCAGTCATGAAGATCAGATGTTGATTTTATGAATTTTAAAGCATAAATTCATTAAAATACAATGTTCAACTGATTAATATCTCAGTTTGATTATCAGTAAACATAAAGGAATTAAGTTTCATTTTTATGCAGATGATAGCCAAGTTTATATACATTTATCCCACAAGAATGCATCTGCTGCCTTTGAAAAGCTAAACAGGTGCCTAGATGATGGTAAAGAGTGGATGTCAACTAGTAAGCTCAAATTAAATCCTGACAAGACAGAGTTTATCATCTTTGGGTCGAAGAGACAGAGGGACAAGTTGAAAGCATGCTTTCCAATTGATATCTTGGGCAATTCACTCTGCCCTGCTGATTTAGTAAAAAATCTGGGTGTGTGGTTCGATTCAGACCTTTCTTTGTCCAAGCATGTTCAGAAGGTTTGCAAAAGTTGTTTTGTTAAAGTCCGTGATTTCTGACATGTCAGGTGGTTTCTTACTCACAATGTTTCTGTGCTTGTGGCTAATGCTCTTGTTAGAAGTCGTTTGGATTACTGCAACTCACTTTTCAGGAGCCTCTCCAAGTTCAATCTACGTAAATTACTGTGCATCCAAAATAGTGCAGCTAGAATTGTATCAAACACCAGTCGATACACCAGTATAACTCCTGTGCTAAAGAAACTGCGTTGGCTTCCTGTTGAACAGCGTACAGTGTTCAAGACAGCCACACTTGTTTATAAGTATCTTCACACAGGTTTTCCCAGGTATTTTGCTCCATATCTTTCTTCCTATAGCAGTTCTTACAGTACCAGGCGCAGTCAAAGTGGTGGTTATTTCCTTGTCATTCCAAAGTTTTGCCCTTCTGTTCATAAATCTGTCAAACAGTTTGGTAATAGTTTTGCTTTTGATGTTCCCACTGTGTGGAATGCTCTTCCTGATGAGATTCGTGCCTCTCCCTCCCTGGCCTCCTTCAGAAAGCAGCTTAAGACCTACCTGTACACCAAAGCATACCCACCTTAGTCAGTATCATTCCCCTAGCGTTCTCCATGGTGCTTGACCCTTCTTATGTCCCTGGATACAGAAATTTTGTTGACTGTTGTTGCGCCTTAGAGTCCTCTTGTTTGGGGAGATTAAGCGCTATAAAAGTCCAATTAGAATAGAATTAATATGGAAGTTGCAACTTGTACAGGGCCAAAATTTGTACATGTTGCAACTTGTACAAGTTAACCTGTACACGTTGCAACTTGTACAAGCTGTTTGTACAAGTTGCAACTTGTACAGATTTCTTGTACAAAATGCTAAAATATTTTCAATATTCCACATCAAACCATGACATACAGGAAAAAAAAGGTATTTTCTTAGCTGATCAAACAGTGTGTGCATATGTGATAAACAGGGGAAAAACATTTGCCAGTACTGTACTGAACTGTACTGCCAGTCTTTGATACCTTGAAAACATGCACAAATCTGAATGCTCATAAACTGCAAAATTTACTTTCTTGTTATATGTCACCCTTAATGTAATTTATTACAGTAAATCTAGTATAGGAAACATGATTAAATCATCCATCCCATATCCTTTTTTACATTTTTTACAGTTAAATCACTACAATGAATGGGTAAGTTTTATTACTTGTCTCATCATTTTGTCAGGTTATTTAATATTTTTACAGGCTGAAACATAAGGCCATGATTAGGTGCAGTATATATTAGTGGGTGGATGATTAGACGTGTGCTTGATTAATCGTCGGTGACAGTGTAGAATCGCAGTCGGTCACTGACGTTTTCTAATGATCGATTATTAAGCTTGTATCTTACCTTTCCTGATTTATTTCAATATCTACATATTTTAAAAATATTTTAGGTATTTTTACTTCATAAACTTACAGTTTGTTTTGAATTTCAATTTTCTTTATGTCTACTGCCATATTTACAGGAAGTGGGTGCTTTCAGTAGATTCTAAATGTCGGAACACCGTTATTCTTACCGGATTGACCTATACTTTATCTCAGAAAGTGTTTCTTAAATAATAAACAATAATAGAGTAAAACAATCAATTAGGGATCGATCATCGGTTGGAAAAATGGACGAATAATCAACCATGAAAATTGGAGGCGATTCCCAACACTAGTATATATAGTATCCTGGTTCTCTTTGTCAGTTTTAAAATGAGGCCATTTCAAGTATACTTAGACTTCTATAGCTAAATGACTTACCAGTGCATAAAACAGAAAATACATGGGCAAGCATGATGTCAGTGCACACACACACACTACTGCATCAGTGCACTCGACAATTTCCGTGGCTTGGGCTCAGTTTTGCCATATATGGCAAAGGTGTATTTTCTTTAATTGCTGATACTCAGTAATTAAGCTGTGTTTCACAAATCTGCTTGGGGAAATGATTTACCATATACTAATACATGTTTTAAAGGCCTTTCGTTTTTGGGGTGTAATAACCCTTTAAACAAAATTCTCTAAATGAAATAGTTTTCAAGTTACAACTGGTTTACTCAACAGTGGGAACCTGAAAGTAGCTATAGCTGAGCTATGCAATGAGCCACCAATTAACAATTTTACTCTGTTATAGTTAACAGAAATAACATATTTAAGAAAATACTGTAAATACATTAGATTGCAAGTTACAACTGGTTTACTCAACAGTGAAAACCTGAAAGTAGCTATTGGTCAGCTTTTTCATGAGCTACAGGTGTGCAATCTTATAGCTGACCGAAAAGTAGGTGAATAACATATTGAAAGAAAACACTCTAAAAGCAAAAGTTTTCAAGTTATAACTAATTTACTCAACAGTGATAACCTCAAAGGCTATGCAATTAGGTACAGGTCTACAATTTCACTATGTTATAGCTGATCCAAAAGTAGGCCATTTATTTATTTTTCATTTATTTGTGGATTTACGTTGCTTTCAACACTGTACAGGTCTTATCACGATGGATAGTTGGAAGAGCAGAGGAAACCAGTCCTTACAGTTGGTCAAGGTTCAGTACAGTAAACTGCCGACCAACAGCAAGCAACTACCAGCTTTCCCACTTCATGTCAGGCTGTGAAGCGATCTCTGATCTCCGAGGTGGTGGCGAGAGTGTTACCTCACTGCCACTGTGGTCCCCAAAAGGTAGGTGAATAACACATTTACAGGAAATACACTAAATGTATTTATTTATTTGGGGTTTTACGTCGCTTTCAACACTGTACAGGTCATATCACGACAGGTAGTTGGAAGGGCAGAGGAAACCAGTACCTCTTAATACATTCTAAAGCTCTAAAAGCAAGAATAAAGGAGAAAAAAGGCAAAAACACAAAATCGGCTATTTTATGACCCCAGTTTGACCCATAAGAGAGGGTCTGGGGGTAAATATGACCGACTATCTAGACTCTTCACATAAGGTTTCCCAATACCTCTTAATACATTCTCAAGCTCTAGAAGCAAGAATAAAGGAGATATAAGGGGAAAAGATGAAATTGGCTATTTTATTACCCCAGTTTGACCCCTACAGGGAGGTCGGGGGGAAAATTTGAGTTGCTTTCTAGACTCTCCACATATGGTTTCCTACTACCTCCCAATACATTTTATGGCTCTAAATGCAATACTTAAGAAGATAATAGGGGGGTTCACATGAATTTTAAGCTTTCTGATTGGTACCTGTGAGAAAATCACTCATAAATCGGTCAATTTTCATCGGATTGCTCCCAAAATCTAATCAGCTCATGTTTTTGATAGTATAAACATGTGTATGAAGTTACAAGCCTCTGCGGTCAGTAGATTTTCCTGAACTGCGATGACGGGCGGGTGTACCCAAAAAAACTATTTTTAATCATGTGACCTTGATAAAGATCAAAGGTCAAATTTAAGCATGTGGAAAAATTTTCCCACGCCTAAGGTATATAACTGCCAAATATGGTTTAAAAGGGAGATAATAAGGGAGATATTCAAGGGAGACCATAATGCGGCGGCAGCGAGGAAACTGACGCGAAACCAAATAAGCGCCCTTTCAGGGACGCTTAACTACATCCTGATGGTGTAATTGTAATCATCATGCTTATGAGTGCACTTATTATCCCAGGGTTTTTTCCTTGGATGAACATTTGTTTCACAAATTTCATTTCAAATGAAAACATTTTGTTTAATTTTTTCATCACTCACAAATTTTCAAAACATTTATGTTTTTTTACATTGAAATAAGTTCAACTTTCTATCTATCAATTATGTTTTGATGATCTAGAACATTATTTTCAAGGATGTTGTACAAGTTTAGTTTTTGAATCTGTAACATCATGCAAACATTTTCAAAAACGATGTTTCATTAATAAGAGCTTTAAACTTTCAAATTAATTTTTGCATTCTTTTGAAAAATTTTGTTTGCAAAAATGCTAGTTTACCTAGGTGATAGCAAGTTTAGTTTCCAATCCAAGGCTAGCGAAATGAACAAACTCTGGTCCCAGACATTTCAAGATTCATTACTGAAATCAAAGATTAAATTTTTAGGAGGGAAACAAAGCATATATGTTGCCGAAAGATTTATGCACTTTTGCATGTGCATCTTTTCAAAGAGTGCATGTGGTGCATCTTGGAAATGTTTAGAACACCTTAAGGTTTTGTAAACGTTTAAACCATTTAAAAAGTTTCTAATGTTTACTGGGACCATAAATGTCCATGTTGTTTTTGAATAGCTGTATAAAGTTCTTCAAAAGTATTTAATATATATAGGTGGCACAAATGCAGATAGCTGCAGCAGGTGTTGACTAGTTGTTATCTAAGATCATGTGTCCACTTTTTCCTGCACATGTTCAGTAATTGATAAAGTTTTAATATTTGTGGCTAATCTTTCATTATCGCTGATAATGTCTTCGAATAGTCTTGCATGTGTGTGGCACAGGCATTGCATAATACACTCTCAGTGCTCAATATTTCTTCAGTAATTAACGCTCGACGATAGGAGAGGGTTATTGTGATCATTTTGTTTCTGTCTGTCTGTGCACCGTTTCGCCCTTATAACTCAAAAACTATAACACCAATCAAGCTCAAATTTGGTGGGCAGGTATTTCATGGGGTACAGACGGATTCTTCCAAATTTGGTGTAATTTGTTTGAAAATTAAAGCCAGGAGAGAGTTTTTCTTATTTTTAATTGGGCTTTTGTTGGCTTGGCCTTTAGGGGCTATGCCTCTCAAGCCAGAAGTTATGACAGTTTATAGATCTACCTTAAGGATTTGCTAGGTTGGGCCTTAATCACGTGACCCTATTTTTGGGGCCCTGTGTTGTTTACTATGTGATTTGAAAGTGACAAGACGTGGGAAACTAAATTTTCCCACCCACCCCTCCCTTAATGGTTGGTAACTCTACACATATGGGGGGTAAATCCATTTTCACTCTAACCCAACCACTACAACCATTTCCCACTTAGTAATGTCCATGTCACATGTAGTGTACAAACCCTGGGGTCACTGGGCAACTTTAACTAATAATTGTATCCAACAAAAAATTATTTATTGTACATTTTAACTAGTCACAAAATCAAGTATTAACTCTTTTAGTAATTTTAGTAACTTACTAATCTTAACTTTTCGTATAGTATCTGCTTAAAATCACTAGTAACATTCTCAGTAGTCAGTACCTTAAATTTTAATCTAGTTTACTTAGTAACTTAGTAATGTTTTAGTATTAATGTTAGTATTAATGTTTCTTAGTATTAACGTTAGTATTAATGTTAGGTCTTAGTATGTGTCGTTGTACAGTATGTGTGATTACTAATAAATAATTTTTATCCCAACCTGGCTTACTTCTTGGCTTGTACAGTGAAAACTGCTTCTCCTCCTCACAAACGTAAATCAATAATCCACACACAATCAGCTTTGTTTCCCCCAATGCTTTTTTAATGTGTGTATGTGTGTGTTGCAATGCTTCATGGATTCCTCAAAATTTGGTGAAATTTGATTAAAAATTTAAGTCATGAGAGAGCTTTCTTATTTTCAATTGAGTGTATACAGAGAAATTTGCTTCTCGTCACATACATGACAACTTCATTATTTAACTTGCAATTTTGCCACAAATTTCTATATGGATTTTTACATAATAAAAACTAACAGAAACACTGTAATAATACTTTTCTAACAATATAACTTATTTGTAGGTTTCAATAAAATAATGAAGAAAAATAAATTCTGGTGTAATATTGATTTAATATTCACATTTGGGATTTATCATTCAAACATCACACATATGTAACTGACACTGTAGCTCTGTATGTAGAGTATTGGATTTATAATCTCAAGGGCCTGGGTTCAAGTCGCTTTTTGGTCTGTGGGTTTTTTATATGCATATATATTTTATTTATTTATTTTTCATGAATGTTTGATGACAGGAGAGGACTATTGTAATCAGTTTCATTCTGTTTTTTTTTCTGTCCTGTATTTCTGTCTGTACACCTTTTTACCCTTTTAACTCTAAAACTATAATATCAATTGAGTTCAAATTTGGTGGAGAGATATTGCATAGGGTACATACACATTCCTCCAAATTTGGTGAAATTTGAGAGAAAAATAAATTCAGGAGATATTTTTTTTATTTACAATTGCACATATACAGAGAAATCTGGGGCCGTATTCATAAAGAGATCTTAAGTCTGAGACAAAAAATATTCTCAGCTTGAGATTTGGTCTCAGCTGAGATCAAGTCTCAGCTTTGTATTCACAAAGAGGTTCTCAGCTGAGACTAAGCTGAGACCAGTCTCAAGTCTTTCCAATGTAAACAAACAATAAACTTGCAAATATATCTAACATTTTTTCAAAGATCAATAGTTTTTGTGTTTTTTAATTCTTAACAAAAATTATACTGTCTATTAGAATAAAAAATAAATAGAAAATTGTGTCATGTGTTTCTTTATTTTTCATGTCACATGATCTACTTCTTTGTTGCTATGCAGTCAGAAAACACTGTTGAAAAGTGTCTCAAAGTAAGGTACTTTTGAAACCAAAGTATGGGATATCCGTTGTTACAAAAGTTTAGGCCAAGTATTATATATGTTGTAAATTATTTCTACTTTACATTAAACCAAAATAAATTATAATATGAATCTCAGTTAAGATGAAATAATGCTTGAGACTTTGAACAAAATATTTAAGACAACTATGTACCAGTCTTAAGTTTGAGACCAAATCTGAGACTAAATTTGGTCTCAACTGTTTTGTGAATAACTAACAAGTTTGAGACCAAAAATGGTCTCAGACTTGAGACCAAAACTCAAGACTTGAGACAAAATTTAGTCTCAGCAAGTTTTATGAATACCGGCCCAGCTTCTCTTCCTCAAACATGAAAATCAATATTTTGCTTTCTGATGATGTCAATACTTAATGATGTCACAAAACAATTGTCATTGTGAGGTCACAAACCTAGCTTGTGATATTTGCTGTCTTTAGTTTAAAATATTTCTTCTCATTTTATGTCTTGAGATTGATAAAGATAATTAAGAGAGTGGTGGTATATTCATGATTTTTACATTTTTATTAATTCCTATTTTCATTTTTTTTTTTCTTTTTCTTTCATTTCTCTGACAGGCCATCATAAAAACTTTTTCCTGAATAATTTCACCAAGAAGTGGTTTTTATCCAATATTTATACCTCCACCAAGATTTTATGTTTTTGTATGTTCATTTGTCTGTCTGTCTTCAAGTGCAAATAATAGATGGGTGATAATACAATACCATATAACACTTGTAAGACTGGCCACATCAAGTCGAGTGTTTTGCTCTCTCTGAGTGCATCTTGTTGATCTTTTGGAATGCATTGTAAGGTGAAATTTTCAGATTTATACTTGTACATAAATTCCCAAGTTTGAGACATGACCAATGAAAATGCAGCTTACAAATTACACTTTTTATTTTAGGGTTCCTTATTGGCTGAAGTTTGAAAATATGGTATATATTGTTTTCTGTACTAATTTGGGGCAATCAGCGAATATTTCTGCACTACACAAGAGATTAACCTCTTTATCTTCACTAGAATTAAGAGAATTGCACATTTCTACAGTCATTTAGCCAGTTCTTTTCAGAACTCTACTTGACTTCTGTTAGTTCACTAACATAGAAATCAGTGCTACCTCTAGAATCCTTCACTTGTCAGTTCTTCTCAGAACTACCACACAACAAGTGATTCAATATAAAAATCTAGCCCTCTCTCTCTTCTGTCCCTCTTTCTGTGGCCTGTTTTCTTTTTTTCACTACCCCCTCTCCACTCTACTATTTTCTGTGTCTTTTGTCAATTACAGATTCTCAAAGATGTCGCCCAAGGGAGCACAACCCTCCGCCACGGATCTCGACTCTCAGATCAAGGACTTCATGAAGATGGACCACAGGGATCAAGTAGCCTTTCAGGTGTGGCTGGAGGACCACATGTTCAACAAACTGGATCCCACCTCTCCAACAGCTGAGAAGAAGAACAAGAAGAGCTCCACAAAGGTCGCCAGAAAACTCCTCCCATCTGTGTCAACCCCTAGGGGCAATGAGAAGGAAGCACCAGTGGCTCCACCAGCCCCCATCACAGCGACACCCAAGAGACCCAGAGAAGACACCGACCAGGAGGACACCAGCCCCTTCATCCCAGTTCTCTCCAAGAAACAGAAGAAGGCTGCCTCTGCCACCAAGGAGACAAGAAACCCAACACCCAAGAGACCACACCAAAGGAAAAGGCCATCACCACTAGTGATTGAAGGACCACTAGTGAAGGACTGCCAAGGAATTGTGGATCTCCGGAAGAAGGCCTCCATCCCCGACAGGATAAGAATCACAAGGACCAAGGCCGGGACCCATCTACTCCACCCACCAACCGAGGCCGACAGGGCCGACATGACCACTAAGGGAGACCCCACCACCTTCACCATCCGCCCAACCAGGAGGCAGCAGGAAAGGGGGTCCACCAAGCCGGCAGTAGTGGTAACCAAGTTCCCCACCTCAGTGGACGTGGCCACCATCACCAGCCGCCAGGGGGAGACCTACCACAGATTCCGATCAGCCAAACTGGACATGGACATCAGGAAAATAAAGGTGGAATGCTCCAGCACAGAACAACAACAGGACCTCCTAGACAACGGCTTCTCTCACAACCACCTGAAGTACAGATGTGAGGAATACAAGCCCACTCGCCCACTCCTCCAGTGCTACAGATGCCAGAAGTATGGACACAGCATCAAGGAGTGCCAGGAGAAGGAGGACACCTGCAGGAAGTGCAGCCAGCCCCACAAGACATCCACCTGCCAAGAGAACCAGAAAAAGTGTGCCAACTGCCAAGGAAGCCACTCCTCCACATTCAAGGGTTGTAAGGCCCACCAAGAAGCTGCTTCAGCCAGGAAGACCAGGTCCCTCACCTACGCCCAGGCTGCCAAGAAGTCAACCCTGATGGATGAGGAAATCATGAAGCTTACCATAGCCCTTCTCTCCACATTCCACGGCTGCATGAAGGACCATCCCAACTTCAACCTGGAGACACTCAGCAAGTCCATCGTCAGCTCCATGGAAGAAGTCTACAGAGTAGGAATCAACCACAAAGCGCTCTTCAACTTCTACACAGAAAACAAGAAAACACCTCAGTAAGAACACTCAAGGAGCTCAACACCCAACCCTACACAACACAACCATGAAGAACATCGCTCACTGGAACATCAATGGATTCCAAGGCAAGAAACAACTGTTGGAAATCTACATGAGGACCAACAACATCGACATCATGTGCCTCAACGAGACGAAGCCCACAGCCAACACAGACTTCAACATAGAAGGATACTCACTGGCAGCCAGAAGAGACAGGACCAGTCATACCGGCGGGGGAGGGGTAGCCATCCTGGTGAAGTCCCACATCGACTGCTCGGACCTCCAGGTAGACGCCGATGACATCTGTGCCATCACCCTGACCCTCAACCGACAGAAGACCTGCATCATCAGCTGCTACTGGGGCTTCGCACACGGAGGTATCCCAAACCTCAACGCGCTCAGAGATCTACTTGAGAACCACCGGAACTCCATCCTCGTAGGTGAACTCAACGCTCACCACCCCTCCTGGGCACACCAGTCTACCAATGTCAAGGGGAAGGAAGTAAGAAAACTCTGCAAGGACTTCGACCTGGCCATCATGAATGACCCAGAGGAAGCCACTTTCTTCAACCACAACCACGACCGGTTCAAGACACTGGACCTGGCCCTGATGACTCGCCCGGCCAAAGCCAACTCCGTCAGTATGGGGGTCGACGAACCGATATTTGGTGAAACGACCTACCACTGCCCAGTACGGCTGAAAGTCCGGACCAGCTTCAGGGACCATCCAGTATGGACCATCAGGAGCCTCAAGGAGTGTGACTGGACAAAGTTCCGTGAACTGACCTCAACCCTACCGAAACCCGGAGACGGCTCACCGACAGAGGAACTGGACGCACACATCAGTGCCCTAACCACTGCCATAGCCACAAGCCTCCATGAGAGTTGCCCAGTCAGGAAGTTCAGGATAGGACTCCAACGAATCAGCCCAGGACTCAGAGAGAGGATTCAACTGAAGCATGAACTCCAACGGGAAATCAGGCAGCACCCTGACTACCTGCCCCTCCGACAGGCCCACCGCCAACTGATCAAGGAGATCAAGGCTCGGCTGGCCCAGGAGAGACACAATCAGCTTCAGGAGAAGTACGAGTCACTAGACCCTGGCACGAACCCCACCTTCCGGAAGGACCTGAAGAGGCTGACCAACCCCGCCAAGAAGCAGAAGCCGCCACGGCTAAAAGACCCGGCAACAGACCGAAAGACCATCTCCGACAAGGCCACTGCCGACGTCTTTGCCCGTCACCTGTCAGGGGTACACAGGGTACACCAGGACACCCACTTTAACCACGACCACAAGGCCGAGGTCGATCAGTGGGTGGATGACAACAAACACCTGTTTGACATCCTGGATCCCCCCAGACCGGGGGCGGATGGATACTCAAGGCCGATCACACTGGTGGAGGTCACAAGTCTGCTGAAAGGTTGCCGAAACAACACCAGCCCAGGGGAGGACACAATCCCCTACATGGCCCTGAAGAACCTGCCTGAAGACGGACTTCTAGCAATCTCGAGGATCTACAACCTCTGCCTCCGACGCGGGTACTTCCCAATCCAGTGGAAGCACGCCATAGGGAGCATGATCCCCAAGCCACAGAAGCCAAAGGACTTAGCCACAAGCTACAGACCTATCAGTCTCCTAAACTGCCTCGGGAAGTTATTCGAGAAGGTCGTCGCCACCAGAATCCAAGAATTCGCTGATGACCACGACCTCATCAACAAGTGGCAAAGGGCATACCAGCCCCAGAAGGAAGCCAACGAGCACATCCACATCATCAACCAGTACCTGATGAAGGCCAGGAACACCAAGAGGATCACAGCACTTCTGCTGATCGACATTGAGAAAGCCTTTGATGCCGTCTGGCACAATGGCCTTCTCAAGAAACTACACCAACAAGGCATCCCGCCTGACCTCCTACGCATGGTTGCATCATTCCTAAAGGACAGGACCATACAAGTGAAGACAGGAACTAACCTCTCAGACAAGGTTCACCTCCTGGCAGGGACCGCTCAAGGCAGCATCCTGAGTCCACTACTCTTCATTCTGTATGTGAATGACATCCCCACGAGTCCACGATGCCAGTGCACACAGTATGCGGATGACATAGCCATCTGCACAAGCCATCGCAACAAGAACTACCTCAGGGCGGATCTGCAAAGGCAGATCGACAGCCTTGAGGACTGGTGTGCTACCTGGTTCATTAAACTGAACCCCAAGAAAACCCAGCTGGTACAGGTCAACAACAAACGTACAATTGTCGATCTACCAGTGAAAATTAGGAATAGCTACATCAGGACTACAGATGAAGCCACCCTCCTTGGCTCCACCTTCGACAGAAGGATGACCAGGACAGCCCACATCGAGAAAATAAAGGTTAAAGCCATCCCAAGAACAGAAGCCTAACCATCCAAGGTGTTCCCAAGAGGGGCCTGAGGACTTTCTACCTCAGCATGATTCGCCCCATACTGGAGACTGGGTATCACCTCACCCACGACCACAAGAAGAGCATCAAAGACCTGGAAAAAATCCAGAACAGATGCCTTAGGATCATCACCTGGAACCCTAGGAGAGTTCCCACTCGCACACTCCGTGCAGGGCTCAACCTACCAAGCATCCAGGAGTACCTGTCCACCTGCAGGGCCAAGGCCCTTAACAGGTATCAGGGCTCCTCGCTCCAAGCCCACCTAGATGGCATCCTGGACACGATGTAACAGTCGCAGATCCAGATCACCAGCAAACATCCAACCTGCAATCTACAGGTGAATAAAACAGCCCACAGAGGGACCACAGCAACCGGCCTCGACCTGAGAAACCACACAGCCTGTACCCCCCTGACCGACTACCACAGTCACAAGACCCAAGCCGACTCAGCCCTGCTTCCAACCGCTTCAGCCAAGGAGCCAAGCAACTTCAAATAAGGCAAGAACAAGTCAGGTAACAGACATCATCTCAGCTGATGTCACGCCTTTTAACCCGCCTTCGGCGGGTTAAAGCACTCATTATCGTAAGTTCTTGGGGCGAGTTCCAAATGCTTATTCCCAGCAGTACCTAGATAAACTAGACCTAGTGCATCAGAGAACCAATGCAAATATGTATCCACCGGAAAGACCAAAACCAGTGAATCATCGTTTGACCTTGAAGTATTGCCCCAAGGCCAAAGCTGACCACATCAGAAGATTCCAAGCCCATGATTTCCTATAAGTTGGTTTCACATTGCAAACCTCTAGGTCCAATAATAAACAAGTTATAAGCACTTCTAAGTTTGCCTATCCTCATTTGACCTTGAAGGAGGGGCCCAAGGTCAAATCTGATAACATCAGAAGATTCTCAGCCCATGATATCCTATAAGTTGGTTTCACATTGCAAACCTCTAGAACCAATAATAAGCGAGTTATAAACACTTTTAACTTTGGCTCTCATCGTTTAACTGTGAAGGAGGGGCCCAAGTCCAAATCTAACCACATTAAAAGATTCCCAGCCCATTATTTAAGATAAGTTGGTTTCACATTGCAAACTTCCAGGACCAATAATAAGCAAGTTATAAACACTTTTAAGTTTGGCTGTCCTCGTTTGACTTTGATGAAGGGGTCCAAGGTGAAATCTGACCACATCAGAAGATTCCTGGCACATGAATTCCTATAAGTTGGCTTCAAATTGCAAACGTATAGGACCAATAATAAGCAAGTAATAAGCACTTTTAAGTTTGGCTATCCTCTTTTAACCTTGATGGAGAGGTCCAAGGTCAAATCTGACCACATCAGATGATTCCCAGCCCATGACTTCCTATAGGTTGGTGTCACAAGACCAAACCTCTAGGACCAATAATAAAGGTGATATAGGCACTTTTCAAGTCCGCTACATTGGGTCCTTTGGCACTCTGTGGATGACCCTGAATGAAGACCTTGTCTACAAGCTTGTAGAGGACATGTATATCTGTTATACATATCACCTATGAAAAGATTCGACCTTCTACTTATGAGAATGAGCCAGTAGAAAAGGTAGATAAGTTTCAAAGAAATGCCCCCAGCGGCCATCTTGTTTTTCAGAATGAGGATAATTTCAGTCCAAGAGAAGCTTACCTCACAAGGAAGATATCACAAATTTGGTGAAGCTAGCTAGTGTAGTTTTCCTCTGAGAGTGTTAACGTAAAAAATCTCTCTACGCTCGGCGGCGGCGTAGGGGATGTTAAACCAAAACATCCATGGAATGCATCAAATGGATACAAATTCTTATTGGTCAGACATCCATGGCACATTGTTGTAGAATGTACACGCCAAGTTTGAGTACACTAGCATTAATAGGGCTTTTTTCTGACAGGCGATAATGAGATGTGAAGGTGACCTTAAGTTAAACTGAAAGTTGAGTGTCTTTTTCTCATACACAGAGGCTTAAAATGAAGTAAAATGGAAAAAATACTGTGTAAAATGAAAAAGTTGTTAAATACAGACCATAGTCCTGTGATAATGATCAGTAAATCTGATTGAATGATTTCCAAACTATGATTTCAACAGTTTATTATACAAATATCATGAACTATCCATGAATAGATATTACGACTGTGAAACAAATACATGTATCTTATCATGTCATGAGTAAAATACAAATTAGCAGCATGATGTGTCTTTTCAATAAAACATGTAATTTAAAGCAATAATGCTACAGTATTGTCGTGTGTCATTTAAGGTAATAATATTACAATACTGTAGTTTCAAATATGTCACATCTGTTTGCAGTACACATAGCAACTAATACAGAATGATTCACCCCATGGAAATATATCAATCTTTTTCAGTAAAATAAACATTTCTGTTTAAAGAAAGTTAACATGCTGTGAGCTAATAATCATACATAAATGTATACAAATCACACACTGGATCTCTAAATAAAAAGATTGGTGTAAATTGGTATTATTTCCTGATTGAACATAAAAAATGTATACCAAATTACAAACTATAGAATGTGGCAACCATTTAGATACTAGATCTTCAATTATTTTCTCTTGCTTGCAACACTATCATATAGAACTACTCTGGTTGCATTTTGAGAAAAAAATACTTGTTGCCAATAGTCCTTAGTCAGTAGTTTATTAAAACATCAAACAGACAGTAAACGTATGTACTATGCATTCAACAAATTGGAGAAACCCCAATCAGTCAAGGCTCGGAGATCAATAGTAATTCTCAGTATGATGTTGTCATTACATCTGTTGCATCTGGTAATGTTATTTCAGCCCATCATATTTGCATTAGGCTGTGAAATTCTGTAAGGGGTTTTTTGTATGTCCCCATAACCAGCACCATATGTGTCAAAACTTTACCAGAAAAACTGCTTTGCTATATTCATTTTTACCTGTATTCCATCATTTGACTTGCTTTTATATCCCCCATTAAAAGTGATTAGCTATTTTGAAAAAAAAAGACACAAAAATAGCTGGCCAAGCAATGGCAAAGCAGAAACATGCACATTTTCATGAGATGGAATAGCTTAAATCCTAGGCTAAATTACAGTTGTATGTGACATTCAGTAGACAGTTAAAAGACTTGTCTCCAAACACTCTATTATGTTCATTGTGACAGTCTTTTTGTTTGAAATGTAATGATATGGCAACTCTAGCTATGTAATACTGTAATTCATCGACTAGACATGAGACACTGCACTAACTTATTATATCAAATTTATAGGCTTACAGTGAGTATGGCATGTTACAATAAACCATATTTGGTTACCCAAGCTCATGAGACATGACACGGAAAATAATACCACTAGGAATATTTGCTATCGCAATAATAGACATCCAATAAATCCTATTCGATACAACAGCCCGCGAAACTCAAATATGGCTGTGGGTCAATTTAACAAAATTTACAAACAAAATAACACAATATATAACATCATGTGGAATGTATCTCTGTTGAAATCAGTAAATGTATTAGGCTGTGTTTCATCAATGCCAAATACTGACAACTTATTGTAAGTGTCTAACATTATATTTTCATATACAAGACATTAACGACTGAGCTTTTAAATTTTATTAATTTTTAAAATCTTTTAAAAATCTTTGTCTCCTTTTAATATGGTTTTTGCCATAATAGAGGAGGATACCTTTGCCAAGGAGGTATTATTTCATGACCGTTTATTTACCTGTTGGTTTGTTAGCAGGATTATACAAATAGGAAAAGGGTCTTAGTTCAACTGAGATCTAATTAAATTTTGAGTGATCTGGATCACCATCTGGATGCAAAAAATAATGTGGAATTTCCCATTTACTTCTTGCTAAGTAATTTATTTGCCTGAGGAAGAATGTCATTGATAAAGATATGATAATCAATTAATTTATGTGTTTGAAGAAAAATGTCATTTGTAAAGATATGCTAATAAATTAATTTATGTGTATTTGATTTGATTGATTATTATCTATTGAGAAAATTTCATGGGAAAAGGCATACAAAACCACTATGCAGTAAGCAAGATATAAAGAATTCAGATCTCATCTGTGCTATGAATTCCCACAGTCTATTAAATTAGATTAACTAAATTATAATATTTATAATAATGATAACAATAATAAGAATTCCCTCAATATATAGTTATAGTTATGAACTACAAATAACAAAACACTTACAAGTGTAACAACCGAGGAAAAAAACAAGTAAAATAAAGAGAACAGCAAAAGACTTATTAGGTTACTTTTCTTTTAATAATAAAGAAAACCGATAGGGTTACTTGGATATAGAGAACACATTACATACTGAATTGTATGCTTCTTTTTTCATTATCAGGCCATCGCTCCAACTATTCCTGATCCACTTGTTAAGCTGAGGCCAGATCCCTGTAGACTATTAAATGATGACAAAGAACTACCCAGTCCAGATATACTTGATGGAGTATGCCCTAAGCCGGAGAATCCCCCGGTACTGAATCCGCTGTGATGGTGATGTGCTGCAGCAGGGTTATGATGTGGAGACTGGGTCGCCATGAAACCGTTACCAAGGGCATGTGCACTGCTACTTCCCATATAGGAATGCATGGGATTGTGCATGGCAGCCGGACTGAAGTTCGGAGAAGGGAATGTGGAGAAGTGTTTGTCAAATCCAGGCTTAAAGAAGTCCATGGGATTCTGACACATGTCCCCTGACTTTTTCTTTTTGCTCTTGGCAGACATCTTCCTGTTTCTGGTCTGAATGCCATCTTTCTTCATGGTCAGGGGTCTGTTTACCTGGAAGAATACCCAACAAGGAACATTTATTACACATGTCTTCCTTTTTAAATCAATGTTGCTCAAATAAGTAGTTTTTTGAAAGGTACACAAAAGCAGCACATACAACCTTCTTGCTGGTTTTCAAAATACTTAATGATAAGATACAATATTGCAATTTGAACATGGAAAGATTCAACTATAGTTAATCACAATTATAGCTACCTGGTCTACTTGCAAAACTTTCCTAGAAGGCAAGTATCAAAATTGCAAAAAGTATTAAAAAAATTCAGATGCCAAATTTGTTCAACAAGGAAAATACCAAAATAACCAAGACACTATAACCTTTCAATTCCAGTCAGTCGGTAAAAAGGAAACTGATATGACTATACTAAAACTGTAACTTTTTATTAATTTGGCTTTGTTGGTGGATTTTTATTTTCTGGTTAATTCGAGAAACTATTAGAACATCAGTTTTTGTTCAGCTGCAGGCTATGACATTACCATGAAGAATTTGAATAATTTGTACTTTCAAAGAAGTCTGGAAAATAACGAAATATATAAAGATGAAAAATAAGGTTCACCTCAGAAACCTTGAGATAAAATTCTGAGAACTGCATGAGAATCAATATGGTTTGGCATTGTGTATCATTGTTTCTTGGAACTAATACTGGGTATTTCTAAAGTATTAGTGCCCACTGCATTACGGAATCTGAATCCACTGGGTTCTTTTTCATATAGAGATAGTTAAAAACAACAAAAAACAGAACAGAGTAAAGCATTAATCCTCCTTCACCCCTGCTACATAGATAAGAAGAACCTTTCATGCAATGTTTTCTCTGGAACATACTTGAGCTAATGAAAACATGGCAGCGCCTCAACCGGCTTGGGATGTGGATACTTCAGCCCAACTGCTTGTTTTGGTTTTTGTTGTGGTTGCAAATAAGCAGAGCTCTAGATTTGTTTCTATGGACAGACTGATTCAGACAGATCTTTGTCTTATGTTTAGGCAGTTATTTCTATTATACGTAACTTTCTGTAGCCATCCAGCTATGACCTAATATACATTTGTGATTGTCAAGTGGTGTGAGTAAGAATGACACTGTAAAGTTTTTAAATGAAAAATACAACTTCATATGCTTCAATAATAGTTATGTGAAATAACACTGTAATGTCTCTGTGTTACTTTGATTTATTTATTTGGGTCAGGTCAACATGTTGCATAGGATATATCATGAGGGATAGTTTAAAGGGCAGAGCAGATTAGAATATATCAGTTAGTCAAGATTGTGTACTGTAAACTTTCAGGCATCAGTTAGCAACTACCAACTTTTTAAAATAGAGTCCAGCCCAGGATTCAAACCGCTGACCTCAGGTGGGAAGAGAGTGTGTAAACCACTACATCCACCAATCCCGTTGTGTGTTACAATCGAGTGCAAGGTTTTAACATCAATATATTTGTTATGTATGGGCATTGTGGTAAAAAAAATACTGCTTTGTTTGTGTGTTGATACTTGCATCAAATGTCTGTCAGATATCAATACACACCCCACCCTATTCAATATTTTGACTTGCTCTTACATTACGAGGGCCACAGTGGTAACACACTCGCATCCCACCTCTAAGGTCTGCAGTTCAAACCCCGGACCCTATGTGGGAAAATTTGGTAGTTGCTTATATCGATGGTCCGCAGTTTACAGTACAGAGCCTCGACCAACTGTATGTTCTGGTTTCTTCTGCCATAAAAAATGACATCAAATCCCAAATACATGAATAAATCAAATTCACTTACATTATGTAACTTGTAGTACAACCCACAGGCATTGCATACTGGGTCGCCATTTTGGTTTCTGCGCCACAATGTCGTGGTACTAGTTCCACAGTTTGCACAGCTAGTTCCAGCTCTTCTTGCGGCTGACTAATGAAACAGAAAATTTGTACATTATATTGCCAAGTTACCAGCTGGTAATATTTACTTTGTGATGGGATTTTTCACATTGTTGTTTCAGTGCATTTTTAGTGCTCATAACTGGCACTGTTTATTTAGGTGATCTTGTTGATTACAACCGACTATGTAGTTACAACAACATATATTTTAATTGCCACAGACACGGATCACAGTCTTTAGAAGCTATTTTCTATTGTGATGTGATTAATAAGAAAACAAACAATTATTATTATTATTATTATTTATAGGACAAAAGGAAAACAAATCCTACACACAATCCTCAAAGGCTGTGCTTTATAAAAAAATCACCCATATCTCATATCATAATCACCAAAAAAACGAAGAGTTTGAGATGTATTTCCTTGGATAGAAAACTTTGGCAAAATTTAACAAGATCATTATTCCAGATAAACAAAGTACATTCAACATATCACCGCTAAGATATCATCATAAAGAAAAACCAACATCTCAAAAGAAAGTTAGTACCCCTTTGTTCAAAGCCCTTAAATTCCTTGCTAAGCTTATTTCTGTGGGTAAACCCCTATTCATCATATCAGAACAGCATTAACTAGTAAGGCATTGAAGAAAAAACAAACCTGTGCCTTTCAAAATGTCATCATTGACCTAACACTGCCTCCTTCCATCTTAATTGTGTCATCTAACACGGTACAAGTAATAAATTATAAACTCGCCTTCATGTTGAGGGCGGCTTTATATAATTGTTAATTTGATTTCTCTTTGTGATGTCCCAGTCTAGTCGTCTGTGTTGGTAATGCATCCAAATTTGACAGCAGGCGTTAAACTCTTACAAAACTAACCTTTCTAAAGGCGTCCACATTTTATTATACAGAGCTCATTACAGCAAAGAACTTCTCTTATTTCCAAAATAATTAACACCCTATATAAATATCTGTAATAATAATTATAGAGTCATATATGTTGACCCTTCAGAAATACTGAACAATACTATAACAATCTAAATGTCAAAACATTATTATCCAAAGAAATGCTACTTTTATAATTATAACACAGAAACAATTTTTTGGAATCTTTGTAGACTCTATATAAAACAGCCCTTAACTATTATAAGGACAAATGATCAACGTGTCTCCTTGTGTAGAATCAACCTGTGAGTCTGTTACACCATGAATCAAAATCTACACAAAGATAAAATATCTAACCTCTGAAACCTGGCAGCTAACCTTCTGATGTTGGGTCTAAAGTTTGACACATCCATTTCTTTTATAATACTTATGTTTAAGGTCCTTTGGGTAATTTGATTTCCATTGTCACAATCCTAACGTCAACATGTCGCCTAAATCTTGACCTCTGTTCACCCTTTCCATTTTAAAACCCTGCTTAAATGATCACACAATTCTATACTACAAAGATCCTTAAAGTAAAATATTCTCAGATAAGTTGTGCATGTTTGATACCTGTGGTTTATTCTTCAGAAATATTATTTTACTCATTCCTAAAATAGCTGTTGTCAGTCATATTTGCACAGGTCAGTAGTATTTCCTATACTGTCCTTAAATTTGAACCTACGACAACATTGGTGAAAGCCAAGTGGTCACGTGACAAACTGGATAACCACTGGAGGCCACCACTTTACGGGCCAAAGTACCATTTTGAAAAATTCTGAAAGTAATTCCTGGAATTTAATTGTCCATGAAGATATCAAACATGCGACTAAGCAAAGTCTTTAATTATAAATGTCTAAACAAGTTATAAATTTTCTGTATTCATTTATATTTATCTTATACTCTAATTGATATCTGTATGCAAAGGTTCTATTTTTTCTGGACTTTAATTTCTGATTTTTTATCCAAAGTTAGTTTGTGCATATTTCCAAGTAACTATGTTCCAGCTACATATCTCACTCTCTTAATAACATATTAGCTATTGGTAGCAATAACCAAATCATCCTACTTTGAAAATTCTTCCATGATAAGGTACCCTGTAACTTATTTCATACAACCAATTCTCTCAACCTTTTGCTCAGAACGTCAACACTGTATTTTATGTAAAGCTTCTAAACTACAACTACAAGGGTTTAATGGCTAATACAAATACTCGAGTACTTACCAGTCTTCTTTTGGGTTTGATGAGAGGTCTGTTCTGTCCATTCATCTTGTGGTACAGTCCACAAGCATTACAGAGGTAGTGCCCTGTACCATCCCTGCGCCAGAGAGGGGTGGAGGTGGCCCCACAGTTGACACATTCACGTCCTTCTGTTCAAATACAATGCACGGTGCTTTATTACTGATGTACACAGAATTTGTCTTGTGTTTAAATAAAAATATATAGAGACAAAACGTGTAGAGTGGGTTAATGACTGTTAAAATATCAAATTTCAGGAATGATTAACAAGCCTGATTTGTTATGTGTAACAGATTGATCTAATTAAAACAGTTTTGACTTTAATAGAGCTAGGTAGTAAAGTGCATACAAATAATAACCATTATTCAAAACTCAGGAAGTACTTAAAGAAGCAGAAGCAATTATCTAGGTTCCAGGTATGGGTGTGGTTATGTAGGTGGGTAAAGGGGATATCTTTAAAAAGACAATCTCTGTCTGGTGAGCTTATGTTTTCTAACAGGTTTCAGTTCTTTATGAATACCAAATATATGTGTACAATGTTGGCAAAAGATATTGTACAAATTTGAGCATTAAACAAGGCTGCTTTAAGTATAAGTAAAGATTACAGTTCGTGAGCTATCATATGGAATTAGTTACACAGATTTTAACATATTTCTCTTTAGCTTAAAGATATAAGAGTAATACTTTATTTCAAGTGAAAATTAAGTCTTTGTTTAGGTGTTTCAAAGCTACTTTGTAAGGTTCCTGCAACACTGAAATAGGTCTGATTTATAAAATAGATTTTGCATCTCTAAAAATGAAATCTCATCGACTGATAAGTTAAGTATAAAAATTAATAGTATATTGCACCAGAAGCTCATCAGATAAAAGCTACATACAGTTAATAAAGCTATGAAATATGGTTATCTGTCTGAAAAGGATGATTGTGTTAACAGGACGTGTGTACTAGTTGGAGATGTTTTTGTGAAACATTGTAATGAAAACAGTATTGAATTTTTATGTTGATGTGTAATAAAAACCACATCATATCATATCAACTGTAAAATCACAATATTAATGGTCCCACAGAGTATTGATAAGTAATAAAGCATTTGTATTGCCAATATATACTTAAAATCGTTTAGCATGTGTCTCAGGGAGATAAATTCACTTATTGTGTTATTGTTAGAATTAAAATTCCTTTGAAATTAACTTGAATAACTAGACCTAGCGCATCAAAAAACTGATGCAAATTGTATCCACCGTAAAGACAATGCTCCAAAACCTCTAGGACCAATAATAAGCGAGTTATAAGCACTTTTAAGTTTGGCTGTCCTCATTTGACCTTCAAGGAGGGGCCCAAGGTCAAATCCGACCACACCAGAAGATTCGCAGCCCATGATTTCCTATATGTTGGTTTACCATCCCAAACCTCTAGGATCGATAATAAGCGAGTTATAAGCACTTTTAAGTTTGGCTATCCTCGTTTGACCTTGAAGGAGGGGTCCAAGGTCAAATCTAACCACATCAGAAGATTCGCAGCACATGATATCCTATAGGTTGGCTTCACATTGCAAACCTCTAGGACCAATAATAAGGGAGATATAGGCACTTTTAAAGTCCTCTATGTGGGTTACTTCGGCACTCCGTGGATGACCTTGAGCTAGGAGCTTCAAGGTCAAATGTGTGCAAGGTTGTAGAGGACATGTATATGTGTCATACATATCACCTATGAAGAGATTCAACCTTCTACCTATGAGGAACAGCCAGTAGAAAAATGTAGATTATTTTCAAAGAAATGCCCGTGGCGGCCATCTTGTTTTTCAGAATGAGGCTATTTTCCTTCCCAGAGAAGCTTACCCCCCAATGAAGATATCCTGCAAATTTGGTGAACCTAGCTGCTGTTGTTTTCCTCTTAGAGCGTTAACGCCGAAAATCTCTCTACGCGCGGCGGCGGCGGCGGCGTAGCGAATACTAAACCAAAGTATCCACCGGATGCTTCCGGTGGATATAATTATGATAGTCCTTCCGTATTTTCTAAGATAGGGCACTAAAAGGAAGAAGAGGTTCTCACATTCCAGATCAATCTCGGGATAGACTCATAATGCAAGGATACAAGTTAGTGCTATAGAAGACAGAAAAGTAACTTATGTATTATTCAGTAAGAGCAGGTGTACCATTTTGTTAGTAGAATCGTTAAATATCCCATCCCCTAACAAATATTGCATATAACCACAACTTTCCGAAAAATCAGGGTGTACCAAATCAAAAATGAAAACATATTATTATACAAAAATATTATGATAGGTGAACAAATTTTTCTCACCAATTGTTTCTACTCTCTCTTCAGTGATACTTAAACATCCCAGGAATTATAAAATTAGTATAATCATCAACTTAAAACTGGCCCCTAGGAAAAACCTACTTAATATTTTGGTGGAGATGCTATGAAATTAATCCCAGACTAGAAGACCAGATTCACCCTGCTCTGGAATAACCCTGGGCTATCTGGACTATACTTCCGGCCGGCCCATTTTACCCCCAGGTAAGTTTGAATTACCCTTATATAATGGTCGTTGGTCGGCACTTTACAGTAGAGAACCTTGAGGAACTGTATATGTTACAGTCAATATGTGAAACCAGTCATTACGTGTAATGACTGAAATTTTCAGTCATTTCACGTAATGACTGAAATCTGTGGTTCATTTTTACACAGATTGACTGGAAAGACTTCAGTCAATCTGTATAATTCATCTAGAGTTTTTTTTTCATCAAAACCTTTGTATTATTCAAAACCTTTGTACATTGTTTCCCTGCATTGTGAACCTTTGCATGCTAGAGAACTGTTCTGGGTATTAAATATTAAACTATTTTAATCAATTTAATATCCTTGGAATTCCCACATGCTTTCTGAATTTATATTCAGGATTTTCAAACCTAAACCCATACTTTTGTAATAGACTCTATTATCATTTTCAAAAATATTATTAAAATACTGAATGGTTAGGTGCATTTAATTACTTTTTAAATGTTATGTCCATTCTAAATTCATATTTGGGCTTTTTAAAACTAAACTCATATTTTGTCATAGAATGAAAATATCTCTTTGTGGTAAATGAAATAAAAATGAAATTTTTGTCTTGTTTGATGACTAATCTTCATTTATTAATCATAATTTATAATACAATTTTGCCTTTAATGTTATTAATTAAAGACTCAGTTCTATTGTGGCAGGTTGTTAGGAAGCAGGAAACCATGAAGCCTTTGAAGTGAATCTTGTCCACACTTACTTGTCCTAATTGCAATGCAGCCCTTTTTATCCTGTTTTGTTCTTTGGGACCATGTTACTGTTGTTTGACCTCTCCACACAAAGAGCCTGGTTATCAAAGATGGAGTGACCTTTAATGTTCTAAAATAACTGGGGCAACTTAATCCATTCTTCTAATATTTAATAAAGCTCTAACTCACACCTGAGTGCACTGTAACTAGAAATAACCCTCCAGATACATGATTTACCTTATATTCTTCAGTTGTACATGTTACACAGAAATTTAAATTTTAGCAAGAGTCTATTGATTGGGTCCCCTTTTTGTAAGACACACTACCTATCCATCAGTGCTCTGTCATATTTTACAGATTTTGTCATATATTATTAGTACCAACTAATTAACCAATAAGAAAAAGGATCCAATGACATTAAACTGCTAGTTGATGCAGGGTTGCATACAGATATGTACATTAGAATAATGTTAGTAACACCTTTTATTGATCTGGTCCCTGTTCATTAGCCACTTTGTAAATTTTATAATGGATAAGTCTCATGTGGATCTATTTAAAGCTATTTATCACAATTCAGCCATTACGTGTAATGACTGGACCTTATTTTCAGTCATTACGCGAAATGACTGGTCATTTTAGTCATTACGCAAAGAAGGATACCCAAATTTAAGAGTGCTTATAAATCACTTATTATTGGTCCTAGAGGTTTGTACTGTGAAACTAAACTGTATGAAATCATGGGCTATTAATCTTCTGGTGTGGTTAGATTTGACCTTGGGCCCCTCCTTCAAGGTCAAACTTGGATAGGCAAATTTAAAAGTGCTTACAACTTGCTTATTATTGGTAACAGAGGTTTACAATATGAAACCAACCTTTGGGAAACCATGAGCTAGAAATTTTCTGATGTTGTCAGATTGGACCTGGTGCCCAACTTCACGGTCAAATGAGGGTAGCCAAACTTAAAAGTGCTGAAAACTTGATGTATTATTGAAAAAATGCTGTTTATCTTTGAATCTATGTTAGTTGTCCTAATAGGAGTCAGGAGTCAAATCTGACCACATCAAAAGATCCCTAGCCCATAATTTACTATAGGTTGGTTTCACATTGCAAATCTCTAGGACCAATAATAAGGGAGATATAAGCACTTTTCATGACTGAAAAGAAACATGTCTGGTGGCCATCCTATTTTTCAAAATGAGGCCAAAAATATTTCCAGTAAAGATTTTGTAATGATGAACATATCCTGCGAATTTGAGATCTCTACCTATAATACCCTTTGCTCTAGAGGGCCAACAAAACTCGAAAAACGCACTTGGCGGCCATCTTGTTTTTTTAAAATGAGGCCAAAAATATTCCCAGGCAAGATTTTATGGTTATGATAGAATATATCCTGCAAATTTGAGAAGTATACCTATAATACCGTGACCACTAGAGGGGTTGTGTGAAATCTCTTAAACACTGTGGTTGCGGCGGAAAGGGGACTACAGGCCATAAAACAAGCACCCCTAAAACTCTCCAGGCAAGCCCCTCCTCCTGCTTGCACTACAAGTTAACCCTTTGTTCCATAGTTTATAAAAATGTTCCATATTATTGATCAATGGTGGGGGGAAACTTGACTCAATTACAAATGAATTGATTGCAGATGACACAGTTTCCGTTTTCAATCATTCGAGTAGTGTATAGTAACATACACTAGCTGTCACAGCTGCTGTGTGGATTAATTGTACACAATACAGTTACCAACTCCCAAATGTCTGCTACTGGATTCTAATGACAGCTTGAGTATGATACACTCACAACCATGCACACAGCCTCCCAAACACTAATACAGCTGACGTTGTATCACATCAATGACAGTGTTTCTAAACATGGGATAAAAACTGAGTAGATGGGGTGGTGGGACGATATTGTTGCTGATACAGAATAAGCTTTAATGGATCATCATAGGGTTAAAAATCTTCAGCTTTGGAAATGTCATTCTGTAGGGGTTAAACTATTGAAAATCAGACTAACAAACGCGTTAAACTCTAACTACTAAAATAACAAACGGGTTTCGGTAATTGAGTTTATTGCACTTTTAAACCTTTTATAGATATTTACTGTATATCGTTAATTTAACAAAATGCGATGTTGGTTCAATCGGGTTCAATGAGCCTATATCGAGTATTATGTGTGCATTAAAATGTTTAACTTCCCCCAGTCAATGGTCAAAAACTGTGATTTTCTTCTCTGTAAAATGAGTGTAAACAATTTATAGATGTCAAGTGGCATTATTTACATAACTAAAAATCTCCCTGGAAAAGGACTAGAAATGAATTTCTTCCTCTAAAACATTGTAAAAATAAACTACTCTACTAAATCAATAAAAACTCATTAATTGAGATGTTATTTATAGTTCATCCCCATGCCGATACTGACACTTTACAATACAGAAGGTCCTTGTTTTGCAAGACAGAGAAAAAAATTAGCCTTTCTGGTCAACAACAGTAATACAGGGTGCTCAGTTAAATAAGTTCCAGGTTTATCAAACTTTTTATCATCAAAGATATTAATCAAGTGAATTTTGCTATTTTGATAAATAACTGACCATATCTATTTTGAAAAAAAAAACCACAACTGACCATATCTATTTTGAAAAAAAAACCACACACACTCAATATGAAATCCAGTCTTTATGGTTAAAACTGCATGAAACTTAAAAGAAGTTACAAAATGAATGCAAAATATGGGTCATGACAATGCAATGAGAAAATGCTTCTGTACCAACAAAATGACTCTCAAATTTTTTACTAGTAAAAATAGTTTTAGTTATATCAATAGACGGGGCATAATTCAGACGGCAATGAATTCGATTCATTCTAAGCGAAATACTTATTGCATTAAAGCCTTCAGAAAGACTAACACATGCACAGTTCTACATACTCGAATGCTTGTTGATTTGTTTGTTATCTTAACTTCTCCGCTAGCTCCAGGCAAATACATCTCAGATTGACTTTCGAAAAATCCCAGCTTTTCACAAAATGTTTAGCCTCACTCAAAGCTACCTCCACTGTGCCAGTGAGTACTTGGAGTGTGGGGGAATACAATATAATCATTGTACAATATACATGAGTTAATATTTCAGTGAAATAATAGAAAAATATCCAGCCCCCCCCCCCCCCCCCCCACCCCCCCCACCCGTGTGTTATGCATCTATCCACACTTTAAATCTTATGAATGAGTATACTTTTGCACCGGAAATATGATGCAAATATTATCTCGCAATCTAAACTGCTTTAGTTTAACTGTACTGTTTTTAGAAGTACTGTTTTATGAGCAAAGGAATATTGCAGAAATATTATCTTTCAGTCTAACCATTGTGTAACACACCCTACTGGGGAAAATTTTTTGACTGTATTAATCTCTAAAATAAGTCAAAATTTTCGTTAAGGCTGAAATATATTCCATACTTTTGAAATCTACCTAGGGAATTGCGGTGTGGCTGATATTATATGACAGATAAGTTTAATTTCATAAGTTCTAGAACTTTGTACAATATTGTCTGATATGAACCAAAAAAATGTAGTCGCAATTGTTGCACCTGTGTTTTAAATGTCAGTAAAGTGATAACATAAACTTTTGTGACCTGTGTGTCAAACAATAAGAGTGTGATTTAATCTGATGTAATTACTTCAAGTGACTTCATCACCAAATCTATATTCAGTTAATCAATAGACCTCATTTTATTAAATACCATGACACTCCCCTGGAATCCACTCTATTCATTCAGGAGTTTGACTTTCAAAATGAACACCTACATACACAGGAGTATCCCATTGAGCAAATATTTTTAAAGCACGCGACGGCTATTGGTATAAGAGATAATGCCCATATTAATTTTTAACTAGCAAAACAATCTTCAATATAATGACTCTGTGTTAAAATAACTACTTTACCAGGAACAATAATATCAACTGACAAGAAGGAGATTGTTGAAATTATGGAATGTTTAACTTAAACTCAAATTTCTTATATTTATCAGCTTAAACTCGCATTTTTCAAATGCTCTTTTGAGTCAAAATAAAGGATCACTTTGAAAAATTTGTTTACATTAATATCTTAGTTTAAATTGGATATTAATTTTCAATATACGTTTTAAGACTGTTTAAACATTGACACACTTTTATGTTATTGAAATAGGTGAGTTTAAGGTGACCGTTCCAATAAGAATTTGTGAGGGATGATATTCAGAAAGTCATCAGAATATGACTCCCACATTGTGTGTTTTTAACACTAACCTATTGTCACCCACAGAATACTTGCAGCTGAGATATTACATGTATCTTATCTCTAACACATTTCCATATTGTCTCCTCCGTTTTGATAACTACTCAGAGGCCAAGTCCAGCATTGCACTGGCCTTGGGGGGCATGTTCCCAATTCAAAGTGTGTGTGGCTTTTGAATGGTAATGTTTTGCTTGTTGTTGGCCTATCTGTAAGTGTGTGTCTGATTGGCTGTGTGGTTGTGTTTTAATTTATGTAAACTCCAGTTATAAGCACAAGTTAGCCATTCTTCCTCGAAAATTTACAAGTTAAAATACTGTTTTATGAGCTTTTTCTTGCTGTTTATAAAATCACCCTGTAATTAGAGAATGCTTTAGTTTATCAATCTCCCACTTCTCAAATGATGTAAGCTGGTTTACTGCGATAAAACCACACTTCCTCTTTGTAAAGGACACACGCCACCAATGTATAGAATGTCACTGTAAATGAGTCATTAGTAAGAAGGCTGCTTATCTGGACCCAACACACTGAATGGATTGTATGTCCCACTTTAAAACTAGATTGGGCCAACTCGGCGCCAACATATCCCCAGACAGGTCATCACTCACGCCACAGGTTTTGATCGGGAATTTTTAAAAACATAATTACCCATTATTATATGAACTTCAGCACATCAATCTACTCTGTTTATATCTTCCAAGGAAGATGGTGTATCCCCAGACGCCGAATACATAACTCAAATTATATTTTCAATCTTCCTGCAATGATAACTCTAAACCTATTTTCAAAGTATTTAAATGATTGATGATTGAATGTCCATTCTAAAATAATAATCCCAAAAGAGCATATCTGTTTCTATATTTGTTGACAAATAAAATATTATTTTTAACTCAACTCATCATACTTTTCAATCTTCCTTCAAAGTATTTAAATGATTGATGATTCAATGTCCATTCTAAAATTCATAATCCCAAAAGCGCATATCTGTTTCTATATTTGTTCACAAATAAAATATTATTTAAAAAAAAATTATTTATATTATTATTTTATTATATTATTTTTAGAATTTGCAAATTGTTTTCAGTTATTCATTTCCTCTATACCTATATATGTGGTCCATATATATGCAACCTAAATATGTGACACAATCTCAGTTCTGACTCCCCTTTGTGTTATATGTAATGAAGCCCACCACCTCCCACCCCCACCCCTCTCCCCTTCTCCACACCTCTCTCACTATTACACAAGATCTGCAACCCCATTGAGGTCTTTGTTTCTCATCTGATATCATTAAATACCTTTGTTTATTTAGTGTCACTCAATATAGCTGGAGGTCCCAGAGGTGGGTGGGGGGAATCCGGGTGGGGGATGTGGGTTGGGACTTAGTTTAGTTTATTAGTTTATTATAGTGACATGTATTATGTTGACAAGGATTATACAAAAACTATTGAAGTAATACCCAGCCCTATATGGGCTTATAAGTCACTTTAAATAGAGAGTTAATAACAAACAGAGCAAACATATTTTGAGGTAAGATACAGTAAATAAAGACAGCAATTCAATACATAAAAATTAACAATATAATTTACTTTTTCTTTCTTGCCACAAATCAAAAATAAAATTAATAACCATATTGACATTCATATGAGTTAATACCCTTGATAATTGATCTATTAATAATTCAGATTTATCTATATTTAAAATTTTGAAATATTTCATACGAATCAGCTCTAAAGCTGGACAAACACAAACAAAATGTATCTCATCTTCTACATCTTTTTTACACAGTTTAAATGTTCTCTCAAAGAGATGGAGTGCTACAGCATAAATGGTAAACAAACAATCTATATAAAAGGGGTACTCAAATACAAAAAGAATTGAGAATTTTAAGTATGTGATTATCAACTGAAATGAGTTCATAACTGTAGGAGCTGTGTCAAAATTAACTGAGGCAAGTTGAATAAAACTGGGCTAGTTGAGGGTTAAAAATCCCCTAGTTTTACTACATACGGATATAATTTCATTAATATTGGGACTTAAAGCTCACTTAAAGTGTCCATTTTGTCTACTTGAATATGTTTCACCGGCGTTTAACCAGTTTCATTTTAAAAAGTTAAAAACTCAGCAAGCAGAGGTATAACACACAAAAATAAGTTCTTAAAAGACTAAGATAGCCATAACATTATTAATATTCAAAATTTAAATAGACAGGCATTTCCTTTTAAAAATTCAAAGATTTCAGCTCTATAACCCACATAGTTTGACAGTTACTGGGCTTTAAAGTGGCATAATGTCCATAAATTGGGTTTCTGTGGGCATTTTACAATTGTTAAAGAGACCTTAGCAATTAAACTACAGATCTGAAACTTTTTGGGGGACATACATAACAAACAAAAATTATATATAATACAGTTTAAGACTTGTCACACTAAGCATTTCCAAATAACAGGGCAAAATACGGAAAAAATGTCCAAAAAGGCACTTGGGCGAGTGTCTATGGCCCTCATACACAGGTTAAATGTCTACTAAAAACCTTGATTTTCGCCATATGTAAAAAGGACATAATAATGCATTCCCAGATGGGATTTCAGCTCCATCAATCACATAGTTTAACAGTCACAGGGCTTAAAGGTGGCAAAAAGTCCAAATATTGGGTCTCTGTGGGCCTTTTAGAGATCTCGATGTGGCTTTCAAATTAAAGCTTCAGACTTAAAATTTGTTACATACTAAGATTACACATAGAATATGTATCTAATAAAGTTTGAAACTTCTCAGACTTACCATTTCCAAGTTACAGAGCAAAATATGTGAAAAATGTCTTAAAAGGGTCACTCAGGTGGGTGTTTAAGGTCCTCATACACAGGTTAAATGTCTACTTGAAGCCTTGATTTTTGGCACATGTAAAAAGAACATAATAATGTATTCCCAGATGAGATTTCAGCTCTATCAGTCACATAGTTTAACAGTCACAGGGCTTAAAGGTGGCAAAAAGTCCAAATACTGGGTCTTTATGGGGCCTTCTAGAGACCTAAATGTGGCCTTCAAATTAAAGCTTCAGACTTAAAATTTGTCACATACTAAGATTACACATAGAATATGCATCTAATACAGTTTGAAACTTCTTAGACTTACCATTTCCAAGTTACAGGGCAAAATATGTGAAAAATGTCTAAAAATGGTCACTCGGGTGGGGATTTATGGTCCTCATACACAGGTTAAATGTCTTCTTAAAGCCTTAATTTTTGGCACATATATAAATAACATACTAATATCTTCCCAGATAGGATTTGAGCTCTATCAGTCACATAGTTTGACAGTCACAGGGCTTAAAAGTAGCAAAAAGTCCAAATATTGGGTCTTTGGGAGCCTTTTAGAGACCTCAATTTGACCTTCAAAATTAAAGCTTCAGACTTAAAATCTGTTACATACTAAGATTACACACAGAATATATGTCTAATACAGTTTGAAACTTCTCAGACTTACCATTTCCAAGTTACAGGGAAAAAGATGTGAAAAATGTCTTATAAGGGTCACTCGGGTGGGTGTTTATGGTCCTGATACACAGGTTAACTGTCCATTAAAGGCCTAAATGTTGGGGCACATATAAGAAAACACATAGATATATTCCCAGATGATATTTAACTTAGATGAGAGACATAGTTTGAAAGCTACAGTGCTTGAAAGTGGCAAAAAGTGCATAAATTGGGTCTCTGTGGGCACTTTTGAGACCTTAAGTCGACCCCTTTGGGTAAACCTACAGCCCTAAAATTTTCTACAGACAAGGATTACATATCAAAGTTATACCTAGCACAGTTTGAGACTCATCAGAATTACCACTTCCAAATTATAGGGCAAAATATGTGAAAAGTATAGCAAAAAATCCCTAAGTGGGGGTATTTATGGGCCTCAAGGACAATTTTCTCCTCAACTTAAAGTCATGATTTTTGGCACATGTACTAAGAACATATTAATGTGTTGTCAGGTAAAATTTCAGCCAGCTGAGCATCATAGTTTGTGACCTACAGGGCTCTAAGTGGCCAAAAGTCCAATTTCTGACCTTAAGGTGGCCATAAGTTCTTTTTTACTGGGAGTTTAAGGTCACCTTAAAATAGGGATCTTCCTTTGGGCACCCTTAACATGTGTACCAAGTTTGAAAAAAAAATATTAATTTGTTTTTGAGTTATCGCGTCCACAAGGAAATTTCTACGGCGGCGGCGGCGGCGGCGGCGGCGGCGGCGCGACGGACCTGAATCCAATATATCCCCGACTTTCGTCTGGGGATATAAAAACACTTTACACAGTTTCTGGTGTTAACTATTACAAGGGCGGTTTTATTGCGCTACAATGTACTTACCTATTGAAACAGAGTGCTATTCCGTTGACCACCGGAAAAGCTGCCAACGGGTAGAAAGTTGGAAACTTTCCCGGCCGAGTGCGGGGAGAGGTCTCCCCGGAGCCGGCTCACTTCACCGGATACACCGGTACCGGGATGACCGGATATATGACTACTGCGCAGCAGATCACGTGATTCTTCCTTCTTTCCGTTGGTAGCCATCTTATCAGTTGGCTTTCTTTAGAACTCTCACTTTGTGATAGTTTTTATACAGTTTCTAAGAGGATATTTACTCTAGGAATATATCTATTGTCTCACCGTTGTTTATAGACAACTCTAGTATACTCTTTGGTGAGATTAACTACTTGTGTCTTGTATTTTGTGACACTTATTTTTTCCACCACTAACATGGTAGGCACTCCTCCTTATCAGAAGAGGGGAAAATGTGGGCACTGGATGCCAGCATTTGATAAGCACCTGAGGTGTTACAGCTGTAGAATGCACTGTAAAGGGGAGGACCCTTGTGCCTCAGGAGCCCCTCTAGAGGCTTGCTCTGCATGTTCAGCCCTTACAGAGGTGGAATGGAATCACCTCCGGACTGTATTTCACGAAAGAAGTGCTAAGCGTGCATCCAAGAATTTGCCGGCTGATCCGGAACCGGAAGATGAGGATCCGGAGGCCGGTGAAATAGACGACTCCATCTTGGATTTAAATACCGAGGATAGCGGGACCGGTACTACCGGCTATGTGTCTCCGACCGGAGTGTCAGCACCGGCCGGCTTGTCTCCACTGCAGTCGACACAGAATCTCCCCTCTAGTGGGATACAATTTGTACAACCTTCTGTACCGCCTCCAAGGTCCGCGGCTTTTCTCACGGTGCCCACCACTTCAACAGTCTTTTTCAAGACTCCAGCACCACCCAAAGCCACCATCCAGCAGGACCCAATGTTCTCGTCCGCTCCAGATCCACAGAGACTGGTACCTCCACCTACTCCTCGCACACAGATGCTAAAAGCACATTTCGAACAACAAAACCTGCAAATGATGGAGAATTTGTCACAGCGAAATCAGAAACAAATGTTGGACCTATCCTCACAACTTCAATCAGGCCTTCAACAGTTTCTGACCTCCTCCATGGAGGAAATGTTCAAGAAATTCTCCCCAACTCCTTCAGATAGTTCAGCACCACAACCATCTGCACAGGCCCAACCTAGCCAGGTCGTTCAAACACAACCTAACCAACCGGTTCCAACACCCCCAGAACCGATGGACACCTCCTTTCACCAGACAGTCAAGAAAGGATTAAAAGGGGTAAAGGGGTCAGCTTCTATCGCTCAAGCCACTAAAGCGGTAGTTTCTCCTACTCTTCCATCTCCAACCCAACCACCAACTCAATCAGAATCTCCCCTCCAAAGGCTCGAGAAGGGAGACTATGGCTTGGAGTCTGGATCATCCTACTCATCTGCCTCTCAAGTAGATGACTCAGAACCGGAGAACTTAGCACCTCCCCCCAAGGCAGATTTCCACGCATTCATTGACCGAGTACGCCAATACCTTGGCATAGACGACCCGGCAAAGACGGAGGATTACAAACTCGGCTCAGGACTTGGACGCGATCCAAATATGTTCCGCATGGAGCAATCCTCCCGTCCACCATCTCTCAAACTTCCCCTTATGGATGACATCGCAAAACTGCTCCAAAACCAGGATACGGTGGTCAAACCTGGACCAGCCTCTTCAACTTCCCTGGATATTGGACAATTTGTACCCAACCCACCAAACAGAGGGAACTGGTACCCAGTGGCAGGGGAAAGGTTTGAACAGAGACCTCAAGTAGTACCACAGGCTTTCTCAAACATTGCCAGGCCCGGGTACAAAGGCCTTCCTACAGCCTCTATCAACCAACGAGAACTGGTTAAACTGGAACTTATGGTTAGGGAGTGCATTGCTACTTCAAATTTCCTATCAACACTCTCAACCGCCAGTGAATCGACCCTTAACAATCTCAGAGCAGCTAGAGACCAAAGGGAAAAGACATTTGGATTACTGGCATCAGATCCAGACCCAAACAACAGGGATCAGTTTCTCCATCAACTGCTCACCTCAACTGTAGAGGATACCCCACAGATGCAGTTCATGCTGGACATCAGCAGGAGTACCGCTGTCGCCTATCAACATTTACTGGAGAAATTTCTCCACCTGCTAACCAATCTAGTCCTCATCAGAAGGGACTCCTATCTCAAGAACGCCCATAATAGTCTTGATTCTTATCGCCTAAAGAATCTACGGGCAGCCCCTATCTCTGGCCCAGACCTATTCGAGAGATCGTTGATGCAAGAATACGAACAACACCTGATAGGTCTAGGAGTTAAGACCGGAAACCAACAAAGCACAAGGTTTCACCCCTACGGCAAGCAGAAGAAGAAACCCAGGGGCAGGGGCAGAGGGGCGTATCAACAAGGAGGGTATTACCAGATGCCCCCTCCTCAATATGTCATGCCCCCTCAATTCTACCCACAGCAACAACCACACAGGGGTGGTTTTCGTGGTAGCAACAAAGGCAGAGGAGCTCGCAGGGGTAGAGGTAAAAACATCAGTGGCAACCAGAGCCAACAACAAACACAAAACCAATGACACTCCTCAATCCTCTCCCCCACTCAATCATGGACAACTTCCTTCAATCCCTTCAGGGCTTCCTTGGGATCCCCACAAACCACTCAACCATCCCGGGAGCAGTGGCCTCCCAGAGAGGCAAGTGACTCTGAGCAAAAACACCCCACCGGAGGGGGTAAAGACTCCGAGTGTACAGTTAGACAAGGTACCTTTATATATCCAAGAAAACATAAAAGACCTCCCTGTAGGAGGCAGACTCAAGTGGTTTGTAGAACATTGGGAACAACAAGGCGCTCACCCCTTTCAACTGGACCTCTTAAGACAGGGTTACCGCCTACCGTTCAGGGACCATCCCAAGTTGTCCAGAACACCTTGCATCCACAGCGAATACAACGACGCCGACAAAGACAATGCCTTGTCGACTTCTATTCTGGATCTTCTAACCAAAAACGCAATAGAAAAAGTAAACAAACAAGACAGTCTCGGGTTCTACAGCCGACTGTTCTTAGTTCCAAAACCAGGGAACAAATGGAGACCCGTCATAGATCTCAGCTCCCTAAACCAATACCTAACAGTCTCCAAGTTCAAGATGGAAACTCCAGAATCTATCCGCACATCGCTCAGACAAGGAGAATGGGTCACCTCAATAGATCTGTCAGATGCATATCTACACATCCCCATTCACCCTCAGTCAAGAAAGTTCCTCAGGTTTCACCACAAGGGAACCACATACCAGTTCACCAGCCTTCCCTTCGGACTGGCCACGGCCCCCCTAGTTTTTACCTCCCTAGTGAAGGAGGTAAAGCTCCTGGCCTTAAAACAAGACATCCGTCTACACCAATACTTAGACGACTGGTTAATAAGAGCCACTTCTCAGCCAGAGGCTCAGGAAAACACAACAAAACTTCTCTCCCTGGTTCGAAGCCTGGGGTTCATCGTAAACCTCAAGAAATCGGAGCTCACCCCCCAGCAGAGGTTCGACTTCATAGGCTACCATTTTGCGTTGGACCAAGGCCTGGTCAAACCCACAAAAGACAGATGGAGCAAGATCCAAAATACATTCAACGCAATCGCGACGAGATCGACTCTCAGTGCACGGACACTTATGTCCATCATTGGTTTACTTGCATCCACGGAGAAAACGGTGAAACTGGGCAGGATACACATGAGACCTTTTCAATGGCATCTCAAGACTCACTGGAGAGCTCCGATGCCCTTGAATTCTCCAATTCCTTGGACTCTCAGAATGAAACAACACGGGGAATGGTGGCTAAATCCCCAAAACGTCCTAGTCGGAGAATTCCTACACCCCAGAGATCACGACATTCTAATCTTTACAGACGCATCAAACGCAGGCTGGGGCGCTCACTTAAATCACGACTCCGTCGGAGGTCTATGGTCTCAAATAGAAAAACGCCTTCACATAAATGTACTGGAACTAAAGGCAGTAATCCTAGCCCTACAACACTTCTCGCACCAATGCCACAGGAAACAAGTGCTGGTAGCATCAGACAACACAACTGTGGTAGCCCACATAAACAAACAGGGGGGAACCCACTCCACCGAACTTTGTGCTCTCATGTGGAGACTACTCACATGGTGCAACAAGCACCAAATAACACTCAGAGCACGGCACGTCCCAGGTTCTCTCAATGTTATTGCGGACGGCCTCTCCAGGAGAAACCAAATCCAACACACAGAATGGTCCTTGGCTCCTCATATCTTCACAAGGATCTCCCTACTTTGGGAACGGCCACAAATAGACCTGTTTGCCACCAACCTGAACACCAAACTTCCAACCTATGTGTCTCCAATCCCGGACCCACAGGCTTGGGCGGTGGACGCGCTAAACATCTCCTGGAAGAACATGATAGGGTACGCATTCCCTCCGACAGCATTGCTACCAAGAGTGGTCCAGAAACTACTGTCCCAACAATGCAGGCTCATCCTAATAGCCCCCGGCTGGCCGACAAAACCGTGGTTTTGGGACCTGGTGGAACTGTCACTCGACATCCCGAGACAACTCCCACCAATTCGCTCTCTACTCAAACAACCACTGAACAACCAATTCCACACTCACCCGGAATCCCTCAACCTCCACGCATGGTATCTAGGAGCACAGCCCTCCAGAACCAAGGCTTTACCGCAGAGGTGGCAGATAGAATTGCTGCACCTCAAAGACTCTCTACTAGAGCCATCTACGCCTCAAAATGGTCAGTTTTCGAAAGGTGGTGCATCGAACAACAGGTGGACTTCAGGTCTCCCTCTATAAAACATATATGCGAATTCATGTGCTTTCTCTTCAATGAGAAGGACAGACGCCCATCCACCATTGAGGGATATAGGACAGCAATTGCTGACACATTAGGAAATGTTCCATTGGATATCAGCAACAATACAGAATTAGCCAGACTTATTGCCAGCTTCCATAGGGATAAGCCGAAAAGTTCCAGGAACTTACCCAAGTGGGATCTTTCCATAGTCCTACACCAGCTCAAACAACCTCCTTTTGAACCATTACAGGAGGCTCCTTTGAAGTATGTTACCTGGAAAACAGTTTTTCTCCTAGCCCTTGCATCAGGAAAAAGGCGCAGCGAAATACACGCCTGGACTTTAGACGGGTTATTATGCCTAGGCGAATGGGACCAAATTCAACTCACCCCCTCTCCTTCCTTTATCGCCAAGAACCAACTAGCTAAGGAAGGAAATCAAGCAGTATCACCAGTGGTTATTCCCGCTCTTGCAACTCCACAAAACGACTCTAACGAGGACGCCCTACTATGCCCCGTGAGGGCCCTCTCTACCTACCTTAAAATCACAGCAGATTTAAGACAGGATAAAGCCTTGTTATTTGTCTCTTATAAACAAGGCCACTCCAAGGATATCCAGTGCTCCACCATATCATCTTGGATTAAAAACACCATTAAATATTGTTATTCAAGAGTGGAAAATTCGGACATGGACCTACTAGGGGTTAAGGCCCATGACGTCAGAGCATTTGCTGCTTCCAAAGCCTTTTATGGGGGTGTCTCCATGGACCAGATCCTCCAAGCATGTCATTGGAAATCTCATAACACTTTTACATCCTTCTACCTCAAGGATCTTTCAGGCCAGAATCAAAAAGATCTATCCTTCCACCTGGGATCCTTTGTGGCTGCTCAACAAGTAGTGACTCCTCCCTAGCAGGACTCTCACCTCCAAAAGAAGGGGGGGGGGCTACCAGACACATCCAGCAGATGGGGCCGGTCAGAACCCTGACCGCGTAGAGCATGGCTTCCTACCATTTAAGGTAATTATCTCTACTTCATATCTTCCATAACTAACCTGAGTTAATTTGAGGTGTCCCTTTCTTCTCTTTACTCAGCCTTTTATCATAGAATTGTCGTTAATTTTTCGTTAACTCACAATTCCCTTATCTTCTCTTAATTTTTTCTCTTATTTTTTTATCATTGCAGCCATTATGGAGTGCCTCCCTGACGGGCTTCAGTCTACCGGACAACTTCCTCCAGAGCCTTCCCAAGGTTCCCAGAAGAGCACACCCCTCCTACCGGATCTTCAACATACCGGCACGGATGCTGAGTTCGGGTCTCCTTCCTTCACCATTCATGGCTCTTCACCGGATCCTAGTCAGTGAGCTGTCTTCCCACCATCCAAGATGTTGGAATTCAGCACTCTGTTTCAATAGGTAAGTACATTGTAGCGCAATAAAATTGAAAATTTTATTTTAAATGTAGCTTTTATAAGCTACAATACTTACCTATTGAAACAGATATAGGCCCTCCCGGTCCGTCCCCGCTTACCGACACCTCACTGCCGGGGATGGATCCCAACAGAAAGAAGGAAGAATCACGTGATCTGCTGCGCAGTAGTCATATATCCGGTCATCCCGGTACCGGTGTATCCGGTGAAGTGAGCCGGCTCCGGGGAGACCTCTCCCCGCACTCGGCCGGGAAAGTTTCCAACTTTCTACCCGTTGGCAGCTTTTCCGGTGGTCAACGGAATAGCACTCTGTTTCAATAGGTAAGTATTGTAGCTTATAAAAGCTACATTTAAAATAAAATTTTCAATTTTCTTTTTTTGCAAATTGTTTTATAAGTGTAGGAAATGCGATATACTTCCTTAATAAAGCAATTAGTTTCAGAGGAATTTTATGATCCAGAAGGCGTGAGGTATCAACATGATACATGCACACCCAAAACCAGGTTGACTCATGTTTCTATTTACGGAGGGAAAATGGGTGTCTTAAAGAAGTGGCATACTTCTATCTAATCTTTACGCAAATATATCAAAGATATTAAAACTAAATATTTATTTCAAATTGATATAGTAAGTGATTTCTTGACACGAAAATATTAACCGTTCTTTAGGAAATGGCTTTTTTGGATAGAAATTTGGTTTTAATATTTTGAAGAAATAAACTTCTGTTCTTTAAAATGATTGATTGCACCCTAAAAGGTCACATATGTTCTTGTAATCTTGTATATGCGGAACCTTTTGCAAATTGTGAAAGATGTAGATATTCTATCTAGTTTACAAGGAAACTGTCAAGGATGCTTTAAAAGGTTGACATAAGTTTTCTTCTTTTTTTTGAAAAAAAAAGAAATATGTATGATAATATAAAAAGTGTCAAACCTTCCCCACCTGTCGAGGTTCTTTTCTTGGAAACTCGAGCCAATGTCGCTGCCTTGAACATGTTAGCTGGGTGAAACAGGGCACTTCCATAGTCAGAGCCGCTCATGTAAGTGTAGGAGGACAGTGGGTGTCCTCCCTGGCCCCCGCTCCCAGCAGACGACAAGTTATAACTGGCCGAACTCCCGCCAGAAGTTAACAGTCCAGGGCTTGCGGTCAGCTGGTGGGTCTGAGTGACATCATGGTGAGTACTAAGGTGCATTGACTCGAATTTTACAGGCTTGCTGTCCGGGCTGTATTCAGTACAAGAACCAGCCTCGCTGGGGCAACTTCCGGTGGTGGGTCGGGTTGTTGGTTCTGGGGAGTGAATATCTTTGGAAGTATGGCTATTATTAGAGACGTTGGGAAAGTTAACCCCGGTTCCAGTGGGCGATAATGAGTCATTTTCTATCCCGCCTGTATGGGACTGATAGAGGGGGTTGGTGTTATTGTTGTTGACTGGGGAAGGAGGGTCCATCACTCTGGAGTTTCCTGTAGTGAGGGGATTGGATACCCATCCAGTATAACTGTCAAAACCTTTGTGTTCAGTGGAAAACCCCCAGGGGTGTAACGCGGGTGTAAAGGGGTGTCGGCTGAACTGAGAAGAGCCTGTAAATGGTAAAAATAACAGTTTAAATTGAACAATTTACCACTAGATGATGTACTAAATTTGACTGCTTTGTCGAACAGGTTAAAAAAATCATGGGTGAAGTGAATTGACTCTAACCTTCCGGTGAAAAATATGTTGAAGTTCAAACATATTATTATGTGATAAGAATCAAAATAGAATATTGAAATGCAGTTACTTTTTTGTCTAACAGTTTTTGTTGCACTGAAGCGTCAGTTCTGGTTAACTTCTAACAATGTACAATGACATAAAACATCCAGACAAATCCAGCCCTTAACAAAATTTAGACTATTTTTTGTGATTTTTCTTAAAATAAGAAGATTGAGAATCTCATGTATAATTGGTTAAAACATAAATTAACCCAATGTGTTAATATCACATTCAGTACACAATAACAGATGCACATCATATTATGTCTGCATTTACATACATTAAAACGAAAAAAAAAGAACATAGCTATGCTTTTTTTTCTCAAGGAAAAAACTCATTCACTGCCAAGTTTTTAAAAGTGAAAAGTATAAAGAACACAAAAACTCACAATTTTTTTATTACATTGCAAGATTAAAACAGATTTTTTTTCAGTCATCACAAAATCACTATCCAAGCCCACAAGTTTAACATTACTAAAACTAAAGGTAGTGGAAATGTACAGTTGGAAAATTATATAGTGTGGTATCTTATAGTAATACAGAATGATATATGAGCAAATCGCCGACAAGACAACTCGAAGACATCAACTCGCCGGCAAATCTTAGATAAAGTAGTCCCACATTATTACCATATTTTTTGTCACACTACAGAATAAGCCTAATATTCTATCAATAATTTGGTACGAGGGGATATTGAAAGTCTTATACAAAGACACAAATGTTTTAGAATTTCCACACAAAAAAAGGGAAATTGAAGGTCCATTTTACACACACTGTAAAACATTTCCGTCTGGTATAATACTATTATTGTCCACATTTAATCATTCATTTCAAAGTACTGGCCTCTGTAAGAAAATCAAGCTATCTACACGAAATAATGAAAAAACAAAACAACAATCTGTTTCCAGAGTTTTACTCACCTTGAGTCATCCTGTAGTTAGACATGGGTCCCACACTGCGGGGGTTGTAATAACCTGCATTAGTCATGTGATTAGCATTGCTGTCCATCCCATGACTGAGAAAACTCTCCACCCCGCCTCCCCCTACCCCCGGGGTACCTAGCTCAGTAGCCTCAGCACCGGGGAAGATCCCTGCAACACAGCTAGAGTCAGCTTTCATCCAGGCTGTGTCTGGGTGTGTTCCCTGATCTGAAGCCACAAGATCCATCCTCTGAGATTTAGTATCTTCAGCAGGAAAATCCTTATCTCTTATCTATGTCCACTATCAACTGAGTAAAGTCTTTATCTCCCTCCAGTTCACACAAAACCAGTTGAAGCTGCAAGTAAAAATAAACTTTGAGTGAAAATCTGTTTCAGATCAAAATCCAATCCTGTCTTCAGTTGATTTAGTGCAGGAGTATTTTTTTATCTTCTGATAGTATAAACTATCATCACACAAAACACAAACAAGATTAAAAGCCAGTCCTGAAGAATTTGTGTAACCCAGTCCTATGAAAATGAATTGAGCTGAAGACTAAACAAATCACATATGGTCCACTGCTGATTGTAACAACTTGATAAACCCTCTTATCTCTTTATATATTTGGTCAGCTAGTTGCCATTAAAGATATTAAGCTCTCTGTCTTTTTTGGGCCTCACTCCAAACCTCCAATCCAAACTGAACACCAAGTCCTCACACACAAAACGCTGAAATCAAATCGACTAATTCTGTCAACTGTGTCACAAATCCTCCAAAATTATGTGCACTAATAAAATTGTAGAACCAGCATACACTCTAATGATAGTAGTGTTGTCCTGATTATCACATTAGACAAGGAGACATCAACTTCTTTCAAAATCCCTGTTGCGTGTCCAATGACCCACAGACGAACTGATAAGATGGAAAGAGCCACAGAGATAAAACTTGTTTTCTAGGAGGATGCTTGAGGGGATTGATGAGGAGGGGGGAGAAATAAAAATAGGACACAAAGCATTTTACAGTAATTCCCTAGGAAAGCTCCACGAATGCCAGGACATACTTCATTCCACGCTGTCATAGAAACATTGAGTTTTAACAGCCAATCCTTACTGCTGTAACAGGCTGATCGATTTTCATTGGATGAAGGACTCTGTTTGCTCAACATTCGGCGCGCCGACTGAAAAGGAAAGGGGGGAGGGGGTGAGCAATGAAATGAAGCAGGAATAATCAATACTAGCAATAGGGATTGAGAGGAAAAATCAACCCTCGAAAGATTTACTCCGGAAATACTCAAAGGGTATTCTCCTATTGTCTTGTGTGAAAATGAAAGGCAAGTTTTAATCCCCTTGTAACCTCATTGGCAAAGTCTTATAAAGGTCTATCCCATTGAAATAACACAAACAGATGATTTCTCATTGTTTCAACTCTAGTGTATAATTAGTGAACCCCTTTGTTGTGTTTGTTAGATGTTCAGACAATGGGGATTAAAATATTCTTGATAGAAGTAAGCGAAAGCTACATATTACCTCAGGAAACAGGAAGTCATCTTAATAACATTGTACCCAAGTGTTAATATGATGAAAATAGCTTAAATATTGCTGTAGTAAACTCCAGAAGAAAAACTGATTAAGTTAACATTTTCAAGTATTACACATTGGCAAACATTTGCCAAATTTCATTGCACAATATAGGGATCTAAATTAGTCACACCGAGAGTTTTAAATCTCCCCTTATTGTTACTATACTTAATCTTGTAAATTGTAATAGCAAAATTGTAAATTTGTATGTTGTATTTACAGGTAATAATAATAATAACAATATTAATAGTGTGGTAGCTGATTATTTGTTCAAAGGTGGCTAAAGATGAAATTGATGCAGAAGCCTACTCAGGATTGGATTTACAGGCTGTTTCAGCTGATGTATTCATTGAAAGTAACAGTCTTTAAATCATACTTTCTCAGCTCAATTTATTTTCATGACGGAGAAAAGCCCTCAGAAGAAAAGCCCTCTAGTTTCTCCTGTGGAGAAAACACCTAACCCAGTTTTGCAGCCTGTGGAGAAAAGCCCTCACCCTCTTTATTAAATCATTCCAATCCCTGAAATAAGCCATCAGGAAAAATACCCATCAATGGAATCCCATCAGGAAAAAAGCCCACCAGGAAAATTGCCCATCAGCTAAAGTGATGGGTAGAAAAATTGCTCATTTCAAGATTTGATCAAGATTTTTTAAGGTATTGTAATGCCTTGAAACTATATCCAGAAATCCTGAATTGCAAAAGATGACCCCATCCCCCCCAAATCATTATAAATATGGAATAATTCATTTTGTCAGTCATTAGTTTCTTAGAGTTAATCATACATGCAATATACAAATATGGAAGTTATAAAGAATAGTAAAGGAGTGTTTAAGGGGTTAAGATTTGTTATTTGGGATATATGTACATTGGGAAAACTGGTGCACAGAAAGATGCCTCCTGGAAAAAAATGCCTCCTATTCGGGAAAACTACAAGAAAAATTAAAATTCAGTGGGAAAAAAATCCCAAAGCTGCAAGGCAACATTGTAAACTATATTGGATGTAAGTGTTTAATAAAGGATAAAGACTAAATCCTGTAACAGTATAATAATATCAAAGAAATTTCTGATTTGGCTTCATAAAGGCAAATGTTGCATCAAACCATATAAGTTTTAGTAATAAAATCTTTTACAATTTTCCCATAGGTGCTTCTAGCGAATTCGCTTCTGGCATGGTAACAATCAGAATTACAGCATTTTATTGTAATAGTAGTTTGGTGGAGCTCCTTCAGGCCATTGGACACTGTATTTGTATAAATAAATAAATTGACCAGTAAACTTAGTGTTGATAAATGCAAACTGCTGACCAGTTTTATATCATGTACAATGCGTAAATACAAACTCTACTTTTTCCAAGGAAAATATGAGGGATTTTTTGGGAATTGACGGTTTTCATGAACAAATCCATAAGCACATACCCTCTTGCTGGAGCATGAAGACCCCACTATGTAAATTCCTAAATAAAATTTTTAAAACCTGTAGTTTGTGATTTTCAATATAATTTCAACTTCCCCAATGATACCAAAAAACTGAAATACAACAGAGAAATGATTAAGTCCACTCATTTATTTAACCAACTGTTTGAAATAACCCAAATTACAATACCACAATAAAATAAACAATAGCAAGTGCAAATTAATAACAATTAGCTATAGTACTACAATACCCCATCTGATATTCGATGTACGGAGGAATGCCTCTCAGGAAGAATGCCGATCAGGAACTATGCCTATCAGAACAATGCCCATCAGAACTTTACCCATGACCAATTTGTCAGGGGTGGAATTTTGATCATCAGTTTTTTTTTACCCATATTCCAAACGGTGCGCAGACAAAATGCTGGTGGACAAAATGCCGGTGGACAAAATGCTGGTCAAATTTGCATAGGTGGACAAAATGCTGGTCAGTTTTGGGGCAGGGTGGATAAAATGCCAGGTTCATCAAATCATATTTCAACTAGACCTAGCATAATAATTGCCTATATAAGGCAGAGCATTTCACTGTACAGGGAGAAGAAAACAGAACTACCCCTCCTCAGTATTCATAGTACGTACAGGGAGAAGAGAACAGAACAGAATGGGTTTCTGACTTGAGAAATGTGAGCAGAGAATGGGTCTCTGACTTGAGAAACATTGTGTTGTGAAAATATCTTGTAAATATATTTGTACATAAACATGTGTAAAGAAGAATAACTAAAAGCTAGTTAGAATCTTTCAGTCTTTCTTTCGAAACTGTGTTGTCATGTTCTAAGGCGCAAAACAAGAAACTTTTCATTCGAGAAAATCCCCAACAAAAAGAAAAACACTTCATCTTCCAAAGCTGGAGTTACAGAACATAACAGACGGGTCTAACAGACATTCAGGGTTTCAGTGCACACATAAAGTCCCAACATGTACAGTTAGTCTTTTGACTTCCTTCCTGAGCAGTTATCATAGAAAGCGTCTGTCTAAAAACCATATAGTAGCAGGGATGGAAAAGTTCCCACATTTTAAAAAAATAATTTATTTTTTACTATTTTGTGGAAACACCATGTAGATTAAAAAAAGGGGAGTAGCAAACTTTTTTAAATGTGATCGATTTCCAATGTGATTGATAATTTTTTTCATGTGAAGGGCAAAGTTCCTACCCCTCAATTTTAGTGAAGGGCATAGATAGATAGATAGATAGAACTTTATTTCAGACACTATATGGTCCATATATAATAACTGATACAAATATTACATTATTTTGAACATACCACAAAAGTAAAGATTTAAACTATGTACAGATATTCTTTCCACAGGGTAAGAGGTTTAGATTGCCTGGAAAGATAGCAAAAGTAATATTTATTTAGGAACCTATTTGTTGTCAGTAATATTTGGTTCAGTAGGCTACCACAACTTATTCGCATGACTTCCTTGAAGGAGCGAACACGATTCTCAACAAACATTTGAGAGGCACTACAGAATTTGGGATATTTGAACAGAATTCTAAAGCAGTTGTTATAAGAGCTAATTAACTTTTTGTAAACATCTTGAGAGAATACACTCCATAAAGAGCAACAATATATATTGTACATATAGCTTCTAAATAAAACCTGCTTAACTTCATTTGAACAATTATTAAAGTTCTGACTTAACATATTACCTCTGGCGTAGATTAATCTTGTTTGGCTTTTTATGTCCACGTTATCATTCAGATTATCAGAAATAAAGTGACCTAGATATTTGTAGGTATTTACAAGTGTGATTTCTTTTTTACCCAAAAGAACAGGAGGGAAAGAAATCTTTTGTCGCTTATCATCATTACAAAGCATTTTCATGAAAACAGTTTTACTGTCATTGAAAACAATATCATTTTCGATACCAAATCTATAACAGACATTAATTAATGATTGTAGACCTTTAACTGAAGGAGCAAAGAGAACAATATCATCAGCATACATTAGGTGATTAATGACACAACCATTAAACAGACAACCTGTTTCTAACTGGTTCAACTTTGTACTTAGTCTATCAACATATACATTAAATAGTAATGGTGACAAGATACCTCCTTGTCGCACACCATTTCTCGTCGTAAATGATTCAGACACAGTGGAACCCCAACGTATAGATAGTTTCTGATTGGCATACCAATAATGTAAAATTCTTATTAAATACACTGGAACATGACGTTCTAAAAAACAGTGAAAAAGTATTCCATGATTCACCTTATCAAAGGCTTTAGAGGCATCCAGGAATGTAACAAATGTACTTGTATCATTATTTTTATAGAAATGGAGAATTTCTTTCAACAAAAAGATACACATGTTGGTTGAGCTCTGATTTTTAAAGCCAAACTGATTGTCTGACGTTTTTAGATATAATTCTAACCTGGATAGTAAAATATATTCAAACAGTTTTGACATAATGGTACATATACCAATTGGACGAAAATTAGATTTGCTACTCAATTTACCACACTTATTTTTAATTACAGGTACAATATGACCAGAAATCATTTTTGAGGGAAGATACCCATGAACTAACATTGCAGAAAAGCACATTGAAATAATAAGGTGTACACGAGAATTACAATTCTTTAAATGTTCAGCTGTAAGGTTGTCCATGTCAGGAGCTTTTCCCGTAGATAATTTCTTGATGCATTCGCTGACTTCAGATTTTGAGACTGCACATGAAGTGTGATATTTAAGATTCTTAAGAACAGTAGGATCAAAGTTTTTTGGGAACACAGAATTAAATATGTTGTGGTAGTGTTTTCTCCAGAGTTCAGCAATATTGTTTTCACCAGATACACCATCAACAGTCTTAGGGAGAGTGGGTCTGCATAGTTCCTGAAGGGCAAGGTTCCGAAGTGCATGGTTCCTGAAGGGCAAGGTTCCTGAAGGGCAAAGTTCCGTACACCGTAGCAAAGGCACATGAGCAATTACTTTCTGCCCCCTAGTATAATATTAGACCAAAAGTGCAGTTAAAGTCATGTAGATTAAAGAAAAAGGAGTAGCAAGGGCATTAGAATAGACAATTACCATTTGCCCCTCAATCTAATTTGAGAACAAAATTGCAGTTAAAGTCATGCACATTAAAGGAAAGAGAGTAGCAAGGGCATTAGAATATGCAATAACTCTTTACCCAACTTTTTACACAGGACTACTATGAATTGCAGTTTAAGTCATATAAAGGATTACTCAGGACTGAACAAAGTGTAGTGTTATTATTGAGTCAATACCTGAACTATCCAGAGGATTGCTGTTTGAACTTTACCAAAGGTTTCTCTGATTGACTTCAAAGGAACTTTTCCACAAATACATCAGAGACTGATGTATTTGAAGAACATTATTACAGGGATCAGAGCTGGTTACATAATACGGACCACATAATACATGCAAGGCTAAAATTACAAGATCTTAGGTATGTCAAAATTAATGAGAAATATTTTTTTTTCTAAAAAGGTGGGAACTTTTCCATTCCTTCAACTTTGGGGGTGGGAATCTTTCCAGGTGGGAACTTCTTGGGGGGAACCTTTCTGGGCGGGAACTTTTCAGAGATTCGTTTTCGGTTTTCATCCCACGCTTTAAGGACTGTGTGGATATTGTTTTATCAATAGGGGTGCAGGAAAATTCTTGTCTGGGCTATATCTCAGAAACAATAAAGTGTAGGAAGTTGAAACTTTGTAGGGACATTGGTTTGGGTGCAAGTGTGCAACTTCATGGTTTGACCTTGATTTGACCTTTGACCTTGCTGTAGTGACCTTGAGTTTGAAAATCTTGTCCGGACTATATCTCAGAAACTGTAACGTGTAGGAAATTGATAGTTGGTAGGGACATTGGTTTTGGGGTGTAGATAGGCAATGTCGTGTGTGACCTTGATTTGTGTTTGACCTTAAATTCTGGTTCTGGCTATATCTCAGAAAGTGTAAAGTATAGGAAGTTTATACTTTGTAGGTCATTGGTTAGGTAGAGTAGGTGTGCAACATCATGCTGTGACCTTAATTTAACCTTTTAGTTTGTTGTAGTGACCTTTACCATTAAAATCTCGGCCAGACTACATCTCGGAATCTGTAAGGTGTAAAAGGTTGATATTTGGTATGGACATTAGTTAGAGTTTGGGTATGCAGTGTCATGGTATGACCTTGATATGATCTTGGCCACAGTGACCTTGAACTTAAAAATTTTGCCCGGACTATATCTCTGAAACTGTAAGGTGTAGAAAGTTGAAATTTGTTAGGGACATTGGTTAGAAGGTGTAGGTGAACAGCGATTTTGATTTAACCTTGTAGAAACTTCGACCCTAAAAATCTTGTCTGAGTGATATCTCAGAAACTGTTAAAAAGAAAGTTGTTAAAAGGTGTAGAAAGTTTATTCTTGGATGGATCACTGGGGGAGGGGGGGGCGGGCTGCACGTGTGGTGAGTCATAGTGTGAAAGTCTCCTGATCTTTGTATTGTTTCATTTCTTCATTATCTCATGGTGTCGAAAACTATTTCCTGTGATACTAATTTTGAAGATTACACTAATTGGAAGCCATATGCATTCCCTAATAGCAATTAAATTCCCTAATAGTGTACACACTTTATAGCAAATAACCACAAACAAGTAGTTTCTTTAATTAACAAATAGCAAAAGAAAAATGGGAAAGATGACAGAAATTAGAAGCCACATCACACAAAATCTATTAGCAGCAATGAATAAATGATAAGACTACATAATGTTTGTAAAAGGTATTGTATTAAGGATTTTTATGTTGGGAATTTTTTGTGCCCCACCTGAGGATTTTCTATGGGTTTGCAAATATCTTGGGATTTTCAATCTGGGAATTTTTTATACGGGGATTTCCATATACAATCAGCCCATCTTAAGATGACTTGACTCCTAAGTTGCGGTCCAATATGGACACACAACCCAATGTAAAGCCCATTGTACACTAGCATGGTTCGGCATGGCTAAAAATAAAAAGAAAGGAAGGACAACCTTAATGAAATGCTAATGTGTATAAACAGGAAATTTTAAAAGGAGGGCTATAAATTGCAATTACATCCGTCAGTTGAATGCTTGTTCTCTTGAAATGTTGCTGGATGGTACACAAAAGTCAATTGATTCATATTTCATTGGTGCATATTATCATATGAAGTATGTGTTCCTGTTATCTATTTTGTTGAGTAATTTAAAATGGCGGACTGCCATTTTAAATGGCGGATGGGGTAAAAATGATGTGACATAATCACCAGTATTTTAAAAGGGACACCGGTCAAAGTTCTTCATTGTGGAGATGAAATACATGTAAGGGTAGGAGGGGTGTGGAAATATACTGTGGCGTATTAGATGTTCAATTGTATGTGTTTATTTTAACTATTGTAGTCACTTTCACTGTAGTTTAAAATTTTTTTGTCAAAATAATGAAAATCGCTGAGAAAAATCACCCAAATGTGCAAGGTAAAGAAAATTCTCATGCTTAGTATGTAGTAAAAATCGTACCGTGTCACACCGTGCTGTGTACATGTCCAAAAGCCTTAACAAGAAAGATTGTCTTCATCTCCCAGGTTAGTTTTTAAAGTGACTTGGTATATTTTGAGACATGGAAATAGAGACTGGGCTAGGCTATTTTAATGTTAAAGTAGACTGGTCATAATTTATACCAGGATTAAAGTAGGCATGTTCAAAGTAACCCCAGGGTTAAAATAGACTAGCCAAACTTATACACAGGGATATATAAATAGGATTTCCAGACCACACCCCATATACCAAAATATACCCGGGGTCATTTTAAGCTGTGGCCTTCTAAAATCTTTCCGGTGTAATGTCATATTTTACACCCCTGCTATATTTTACACCCTCTCTTTGATCTTTTAGGGGGTGCATTATATGGCAATCATATTTTACACCCCTAACAATGGGGGATTTAGGGGGTGTAAAATATTGCTGCCATATTTTACACCCCCATCAAAAGTTACACCCCCTACTGGGCCATACAGAGCAAATCAATTGGGGATTAAGAGCTAACCTTTTATTGGTTAGATTGCAATTGAGTTTGTAATTGTCCATTGTCTAACCACAGCTTAGAAATTGATTTGTTTTACTTCTGGGGTGTGACAGAAACTGGATTAGATTATGGAAGACCTCCCATAATTTTTCCTCATTGCTTAGGTAACATTTTTATATAAATGACAAGTGTCATATGATTACTAAAGTATTATAGATTTTAATGGCAAAACAATGAACCTACAACATGTGGGGCATATAAATGGGCTATTCCATAGTCAAGGACTGTCCAGGAATACCCTCTGGATCTCTGATATATGGAGACAACCCACTGTGTCCTGATGACAACCTGCTGTTATCTGCAGATTAGGGGATTGAGGAAGAAATGCCAGACTTTTTAAAATGCTCCAAGAAGTCCTGTTTACACACTCCAAGCCTACTGGATCCTTGTGCCAGGGTGTAAGTCCACAGATAAATACCCGTCTTCATTTTATACCCAGAGGATTCTCGGAGGGCCCAGAATCTACCTCCTCCCAGAATATACCCCGTTATGATTAGTAACATAGAGTTATAGAATATCAATAAAACTAATGCTAATGCCACATTAACACCTACTTTGTGCACTGTATATGGTGAAATGGTTTTGTTATTTTGTTTGAACACAACATAATACTCACACTTTTATACAGACTGTGTGTTACATTTTGCGTAATATATTTGTGTAATGCTTTATAACACTCTCAGCATAATAAACATTTGTCTATGTTATCTATCTTATCACACTCTTTGTAGAGCTGAAATATTTCTAAAGATTTGCATACAATTTTCATACATTTCTGAATTTTGACAAGTAATAATCACTTCACTAATTTCATTCAACAACTTGACTTTATTTTTTGTTTCAATGCAAATCACAGACTTTGAATAAATTGCAAATTTAATAAGTAAATTAAATTTTTATAAGTTAATACCCTATCCAATGGACAATAGCTTATCCGGTCGGCGCAGACCGGCCCGCCAAACGTCAGAAAAAGACGTCCTGTGTCTCCACTAGCAGGTCGGTCCATAGTACCAGTGCACTCGCCAGATGGGGTGTCGTACTTCCTTCCTGTCTAGACAGAGTGACGTCATAGCATCTTTTTTGTTGTCTAAACTTATTAGACCCCTAGTAAGCTGATAGCGGGGTCGGTGGGAGGGTCTTGTGTGTCCATTGGATAGGGTATTAACTTATAAAAATTTAATTTACTTATTAAATTTGCAATTTTATTGCGTTAATACATCCTATCCAATGGACAATAGCTGAATAACTACCGCTTGGCCGGCGGGTAAGTTACTAGGGACTTGTGTGAACTCATGTTAGAGATAATGAAAATTCCTTCTTAAAGCCTGGGTAGACTTTGAAGTCGAAAACCCTTAAGGCTATGGTCGAATATCATCATCCGGTTAACCCGGTTGGAACCGTCAGAGTCGACCTTGTCTTCCCCCCCCTTTTTGACAGACCTGCTCTGAGGTAGGGGAAGAGAGGGATGAGTTCAGTCCCAAGGAGATTCCCGACTGGAAGGCCTTAGAAGCAGCGAAGGCCCTGACATCATGAGCTTTAACTTGATGCAGGGTGTGGGCTTGATGATCAGAGAGCTCATAGCATAGGATCACAGTTTGTTTGATCCATGAGGAGATAGTGGCAGGTGAGATGTCCTTGTCAAAGCCTTTCTTGAAGGAGACAAAAACTAATTCTTTATCCTGCCTAATGTCTGAAGTCCTGTCCAAATAGTAGTGCAAAGCTCTGACCGGACAAAGAGATCTATCAGACTTGAGGGATCTATCTAGGGTAGGAGCCAGGGCTGGTATGACCACTGGGGCTACACTCTCTGGACCCTCTTTGGACAGCTGATTCTTGGAAAGAAAGCTGGGAGATGGAAACAGGGACACCTTAGACCAATCGGTTTGGTGTCGGATGTTCTTCTGCTGCCATGCATGGATCTCACTCCTTCTTTTACCAGAACCCAGGGCCAAAAGGAAGACAGTCTTGAAGGTTAAATGCTTCAGAGATGCCTCCCTAAGAGGCTCGAAAGGAGCCTTTGTTAGCTGGTGTAGTACCAGGGAAAGGTTCCAGGAGGGTACTCCCATCCGCCCTTTGGGTCTATCTCTGTGGAAACTTTCCAAGAGACGAGTGAGATTATCATTTTTGCTGATATTGACTGTTGTATCACCTAGCTTATCAGAAATGGCAGACCTGTATCCATCGATGGTGCTGGGCTGTAACTTCCTCAAAGAGGTACATTAGGAAGTCAGCCACCGACTTTACAGGTGGTGACCTGAAGTCCACCTGATTAGCGTCGCACCACTTGTAAAAATGGTCCACTTTGCCTCATAGACTGATCTGGTTGACCTTCTTTGAGGAGCCTCAATTCTTGCTGCCACTGCCTCAGAGAAACCCTGTTCTTTGATTTTTGAGGCTCTAGGAGCCAGGCATGGAGATTTAGATTTGTCAGATTTCTGTGAGGGATCTGATTGAAGGGCTGTGTTAACAGATTGGGCAGGTTGGGCAGGCTGAGAGGGACCTGACTGGACATGGTCACTAGGTCCCAAAACCAAGGCATGTTGGGCCACCCCGGGGCAATCAGAATGAGTCTCTTGCACGGGGAGTCCAGTAGCTTCTCCACCACTTTGCCCAATATGGCGGTCGGAGGGAAGGCGTATGCGTCCAGATCATCCAATGGCAGAGTAAGTGCACCCACTGCTACAGCCAGGGTGTCCGGTACTGGAGAGACAAACTGAGGTAACTTGTGGTTGAACCTCGTGGCAAATAGGTCTATTTGAGGCCGGTGCCATTGTTTGCATAGTTGGCGAAAGACTTCCGGGAGGAGGGACCATTCTGTTTGGATGGTCTGACCCAGTCTGGATAGCTTGTCTGCTATCACATTGAGATGGCCTGGAATATGCCGGGCTTTTAGGGTCACTTGTCACTGGGAACACCAGGTCAAGATTCTCCACAGTAGGGCACAGAGTGGACCTGACCTCATGCCGCCTTCTTTGTTTATGTAAGCGACCACCGTAGTATTGTCGGTTGCCACTAGGACTATTTTGTCCACACAGAGACTTTGGAACTCTTTGAGGGCCAGAAAAACCACTTTGAGTTCTAGGTAGTTTATATGCAGCTTGCTTTCCGGCACCGACCAGGACCCTCTTGCAGTGAACTCGTTTAAGTGAGCGCCCCACCCTTCTTTTGAGGCATCTGTAAACATTTGCAGAGCGTGCCTCATGGGGTGTAATGGTTGTCCTTGGAGGACATTGCCTTCTTCCAGCCACCAGCGTAAATGTGGGTGCAGGGACCTGGGTAGAGGGATGATCTTCTCTAGGGATTCCGGTACCCTCCAGTTGTTTTTGAGATGCCACTGAATGGGTCTCATGTGTAACCGGCCTAAGTGAACTTGCTTCTCTGTGGCTGTTAGCAGACCTATCAGGGACATGAATTGCCGGACCGGACAGGCCGGTAGTAACAAAAGTGCTTGTATCTTTCCCTGGAGACTTTGCCACCGGTCCGGTGTCGGTCGGACCCGACCGGACTTGAGGTTGAACTGGTAGCCTACAAAGTTGAAGACTTGTTTGGGTTCCAGCTCTGATTTTTCCAAATTCACTAACCAGCCTAGATCCTGGCATATTTTGACCAGCATCTGAGTATGTCGGAGACAAGTTTGGGGGGATTTGGCTCTTACCAACCAGTCGTCTAGGTACTGGTGGATTCTTATACCCTTGTGTATGGCCATTAGTTTGACTTCCTTTGTGATTACAGTGAACTCCATGGGTGCTGTGGACAGACCAAAGGGTAGAGCTTTGAACTGGTAGGTCCAGTCCTGGACCTGAAATCTGAGGTATTTCCTGGACTGTTCCTGTATCGGTATATGGAAATAAGCATCCTTGAAGTCCACCAACGTAACCCATTCCCCCTGTAGGAGGGAGGTTCTGATGGTTTCTGGTGTTTCCATCTTGAATTTCTCTACTTTGAGAAATTGGTTCAGATGGCTGAGGTCCAATATAGGTCTCCATTTGTTGTTGGGTTTGGGGACTAAAAAGAGTCGGTTGTAAAACCCCAACGAGGTCTGATTGGAAACCTGTTCTACAGCATTTTTGTCGATAAGCTGATGCAATGCCTCTAACAGGTAGCTGTTCCTGAGAGGATTGGCATAGCAGCTTACGACTGTAGGAATTCTTGTGAGGTTTGGTCGGATCCAGAAAGGGAGGGTGTAGCCCTCTTGCAGGATTTGAACTACTTTTGGACCGACACCCAGGTCCAGCCAGGTCTGCCAAAATTTTTGCAGTCTGGACCCTACAGGCAGAGTGAGGGCAGCATTTGGTACATTTGAAATAGAATTGGCACAAGACAATTGAGTGACACAAGAAACACTTTTCACAGATTTTAATTGACACTTTTTTAATTGACATTCTGGCACTCCGGGACTTATCCCTTTCCTTTGTGGAAGCCCGGGTGCAGAAGGAACAAATTTGACAACAAGAGGCTTTACATTTAAAGTCAATAGATTGTTCATTGTCTCGTCTGTGTGAAAAGTCCGGGTCAGCAACTGACTTGTATCCTTGTGTACACAATAATTGTCATTAAGAGTGTTGGTGACCGCGGGAAGGTCGGGAAGAGAAGTTAGAGGCTTTGCCCCTGACTCGCTTGAAAGGACGCCTGTTGATATTCTTCCAGGCGGGTCTGTCCTGTTTTCCCTCCGACCGACTCTCCTGCTTTTTGTCCGGCTGTTCATATGGGTGGAAGCGTGGTCTAGTATGTGAAGTGGTGGCCGTTGGATGACTCTTGTTATCATACAGGGCAATCTCCTCCTCAGCCTTTTTAACAACTGTTTCTGCAAACAAGGTGGCTATATGGAGTGGGCCGGTCCTAAGGGCAGCAAACGTGTCCGGTTTCACTCCGTTCTTCAAGTGGCTGAGATATGAATCCCGACGGGCCAAGGCAAGGTTTCCCATGGTAATGAAAACAAAGTCTGTTAAGTGTTCCATTGCCTTGGCTGTGGCTTGTGTGGTGCTAGAGTTGAATTCCATAAGGAATTGTAATTCTTCGGCGGCGGCGGATAGTTTCTTGGAGACTTTACCCTTATTGTCCGAACGTATGACTTTCAACTGTGCCTGCATGTCTCCTTGCACTTTGAACAAACAGCGGTTGAAGCTGGCCGTCTGATTGCACACTACTGAGGCCTCTCTGGCCGGCCTCTCCCAACGCCTAAGCATATCTTGTGAGATTCTACGTGAAGCTGGGGGTGTAGCTGCCAAGGCGGCTTTCCTGGCTATTCTCCCAAAGCTGTTATTTAACTTGGCCGGGCCTGTATGCCAACTGGTGACTGTGGCCGGATCTAACTGCTGGTTGGAGTAAAGACCATACCATTTAGTCTGTGGTTTTGGAGGCCGGAGGAAATGGTCCATAGGAAGGGTACCGGCTTCAGTGGTTCTGGAGGGGTATCCCTCAGTCATATTAAGGTTGACTTTAGCTAATTTTCGGCAGAGCCAGTCCTCTGTAGGCATTTGTACTGAAATCTTGCTGGGTGCCGGAGCCTTGGGTCCCGCGAAGGGGTTGTCGTCAGAGGGGTTTGAGCTGTCCATATCAGGAATATGCGACCACCCCATAAAGGAACGTATGCCTCTCATAGTTTCCCGGTATGTTTGCTCTTCTGACGTCGGGAGTTCTTGATCAAATTCCTGGTCATCGGACAAATCTCCCTCCTCTACAAACAGTTCCACCGGAGGAGTGTCAGACAGCTGACTCTGGGTATCCAAGTCCAAACTAGAAATACTGTCCTTTCTGCCCTTCTGAGAGGTCGGTGAAAATGAGCCGGTTGAACTAAAAGGTCGGTCGGAGGGTGGGTGGTCGGATGCCTCAGCAGGAAGAGTTGAAGGTTGGTGAGAGTCTGAGCTAGGCTTACCGGTCGACTTATGCTTCTGAGAAGCGGTGTCTGGACCAGTGCGCCCTTGTGTAGAAATGTTAACTTTGGTTTTCAGCTTACCGGCCGACTTTTGCTGTGGAGCAATAATGTCTGGGCCAGTGCGCTTAACAGTTGAAGAACCTTGTGATGCATGCTCTGAGGGTAGCTTACCGGCCGACGGCTGCAAGGCAGCACTACAGTCTGGGCCAGTGCGCTGAGAGGTGTCCAGAGGCTTATCAGTTGGATGAAAAAAGGGTTCAGAGTCTCGTGTAACATTTCCTGGTGGAGGATGATCTGGAGTGACCCTGACATCTGAAGAGAAGGTAGGTTCTATGGATCTGGCTAAAAGTAAGGCTTCTAGCCTGTTGAAACGATCCGCCCATTTGTCCTCAAGGGCTGAAAACTTTTCTTCCGTGGCAGAAGAGAGAGTTGAAGATGATGATTTCTTAGTTTTAGCAGGGGGCTTTTCCTTTTTGAGTTTCTTATCAGGTGGGGCAGGCGATTTATCAGCACTAGGCCCACTCACAACCCCAATAACGGAGACACTGGAAGGGTCTACAAGTTCGTCAGTAGGTTGTGTATTATCCATACGTTTTGCCTCCCTTTATCCTTCTTAATTTTGTAAGACGGAGTAGAGATCTGGATGAATGAATTGCATAGAGAACAATCTGCAGTGTCTTTATTAGAAAACACACGGTTCCTCACCTTTCCCCTTTTCCCTACAACGTGCACAAAATGCATGTCCATCAAATATAGCCATTGCGTGGCCACAACTCCCTCTCTTCTGACCAGGTGAAGACATAGTTCATGAATATCACTTGTAAAGTCACTTTTAAAAGATTCAGTACGAATCCAAGCGAATAACAATCAAAAAAACACAATTTCTGGCAGATAAAATTTTTTCACTGTGCACTGGTTCTTGCCAAATGAAAAAGATGCTATGACGTCACTCTGTCTAGACAGGAAGGAAGTACGACACGCCATCTGGCGAGTGCACTGGTACTACGGACCGACCTGCTAGTGGAGACACAGGACGTCTTTTTCTGACGTTTGGCGGGCCGGTCTGCGCCGACCGGATAAGCTATTGTCCATTGGATAGGATGTATTAACGCAATAAAATGATTATTTGCATATACAACTGTGCACATCATGCAAATGTTGCATGAATTCATTTCTCAGTGATCAAGTTTAAAAAGCTTAAATATTTAGTCACGTAAGATTTTTAGTTACATGTATTAACTAAGTAGAGGGGATAGATTCTGGGAGGCCTCCTCAAATCTACCCCAGGGTATAATCTGGGAGGGTGGGGTAGATCCTTGCAGGCCAATAAAATCTATCCTGGGTAGATTCTGCAGATCCCCCAGATACTGTTTACACCTGGGTCCTGGGTGCTTTTGCTTTAGAAACCAGAATTTGGGCTATAAATTTTATAAGTTTTAAGTACTCTTACATGTTGTTAATTATTTCTAGTTTACTTTTACTGGCAGGCACCGATGTGCATGCGGGTTCATTCCCGTGGGGGAACTTAATTTTGGGCTCTGGGCTTTGGTATAGCCCATGCCTTTTATAAACTATGATTTCATTGGCCTCTTTCAATTTGAGGCTAGAAACCTGCATTCACTCTTCCATTTGCATTCAAGACTTGTGAGGGGTAACATCTGAAAAAAATTAAATTTTATTTTTTCATCTTCATTTGTGCAGGTGTTTTAGATTTTACATGATTTTATATTTTAGTTAACTGTGCATAAATGGAGAAGAAAAAATACAATTTGCATTCTGCAAAGAGTGATGGTGTACAAGCACCCATTCAATGGGAGCTTTTGGAAGACAATGAATTTTTGAAGAACTTGCTGGAAGTTAACTCTTCTGGCCATGCCCAGCAAGCTTCTGATCAAAATTCTTCTTCTAGCAATTTAGACTGTAGTGGTTTATTAGATAATTCGGAAAGTGACGATGCGAGTACTCAAGCGCGTTCGTTTGATAGGCTTGTGGTAGATAGTCCCAATACTTCTACTAGTAAGAATTCTACTTTGGACACTCAGGCTCTTATAAACCAAACCATTTTACAACAGTTGATTGCCATTGGAGAAAGATTACAAAAAACTGAGCAGAAAGAGGTTAAAAAACTTCAGGGCCACATAAATCAAAGAGTAGAAGCGCTGTGACAAAGAATACCAAGGTTGTCTAACAATCTGATAGTACACACACAGATAATCACTCTGCGAGAATGCATGCAATGTTACAAATATACATGCAGTACCCAGTACTGGTTCGTTACACACACTAAAATATTTGAAAACGACAGTATACAGAAGTCGGTAGCCGATAGATTATCAGAACTTCAACACCTAAATTCAACAGGTATGCCCAAAAAAATCAAATCTCAACGTGGTGGACAGGTTGAAGTTTTTGTCAAACATAGGGCTAAGTGGCTGCACGAATACGTTCTAGCTGGGAATAACAAAGAATGTGTCACGTACGACCAGCTTACTATTGGTCAATGGATGGCTGGTTTTTGCAGAGCTATGAGAGAGGAAACAGATCAAAATTCTAAAGAAGCAATGTTAGATTATTTGATTTCTTTATTGACGATGCCAACGATTTTTCGTGGACCTCTGCAAAGGCCAGCCATGCAGTGTTGCTTTGTCGTATGGAACTGGGAGAGATTAAAGATTATACTCAAACTGAGCAAATAGATAGGGTTAGACACAGGCATGCACAGAGGCACGCCCCTACTGGTCAAGACACACAAAAGAGTGTTTCAAAATGGAATAATAGCAAATCCATGGTGTGCCAGTATTATAACTCGGGTTCTTGCTCACAACAAAGCACACACAAAACTAAGGGAGTCATACAGACACGTGTGTTCATCTTGCTTTACAAAGAATGGTAAAACTTCCAACATACTGAGATGCATTGCCTTGATAAGCAAAAGACAAAAAACAAGTAAACTTGGGTGTAGGTTTGCCATCAGCCTGTAAATTTGATTCTAGATGCATTTGGTCCACAACTATACATTCTAAACAGAGAATGAATTGGGAATTTTTGGACACTAAAGATATGTACTTATCTTGGTTTCATTCTTTTAAAGCTTTTGATAACAGGCATGTTGGCAAGACGTACACCCAGGTTCTCTCTGCACAGTCACAATTTCAGTGTCATAATCACCCAACACATGGCAACTCAGCAAACGAATGCAAATGCTAAACTTGTTACCCCCCTCCAAGGGAGAAGCAAAACTCTACTAATCGTCGCACAATAATGGACCTCAGTTGGCCCAAGGGCTTTTCTGTAAATGATGCTATCCATAAATGTAAATATTTAGACTCTTATTTTACTTTTACAATACCCTTCTATTGATCCTATCCTTGAACAAGTTAAAAATATTGGTCCTGGGGCATGGTTGTACAATGTAGATATCAGTAGGGCTTTCAGACACATATGTATTGATCCGGGCGACATAGATCTGCTAGGGTTACATCACAAACACACATATCTGGACGGATCTATGCCATTCGGATATCGTCTCATATTCGGAATTTTTGAGAGATGCAGCAATGCCATCAGATACATCATAAAACAGCATGGTCATAACACCCTCATGAACTACATTGATGATCTGATTTATATAGGATTACCTTCAAAAATCCACAAATCTTACCAGTTTCTGTGATCTCTCTTGCAAGATCTTGGCCTGCAGATAAGCCACACTAAATTAATTCCACCAGATACTCAGATCACTTGCTTAGGTATACTAGTTAAAACACTGACAAAAACTATATCAATTCCACCTGAAAAACTGAAATAAATACAAGACATGTGTAAACAATGGAATTTTAAACATACTTGTACCAAAAAACAGTTACAATCCTTTTTGGGTTCATTATTGTACATCACTAAATGTGTACGACCTGCAAGATATTTTTAAATAGAATGTTGCAGGTCCTTAAAGATCATCATGACAGCAATTACATTAAACTTTCACAACAATTTCATTGTGACCTAAGCTGGTTTCATGTTTTTCTGAACCAATATAATGGTGTCTTTCTTTGATAATAAACCGGTTGATTATCAGGTGTACCTTGATGCCTCACTGTCGGGGTTGGGGGGAGTATTTGGACAATTAGTTTATGCCCTTCCTTTAGGTTACCAATTTCAACATTTGCACATTACACAATTGGAAATGCTGAATGTCATAGTTGCCCTTAAAGTTTGGCCTCAACTTTAGGCTAATCAATTTTTTTTGTGACAATCAGGCTGTAGTTGAAGTACTGAACACTGGCAAAACTAAAGACCCTTTCTTGGCAAAAAGTAAATTATTCTAATTAATGAACTCTAAAAATCAGTTATACATTGCTGCCCAATCTGTCTGCCTTTCCTTTCCACTGTCTTGCTTGGCTTGACCTTGCTTTGACCTGTAGGTCTTTCTTACTTGGACCTGACCTTTCATACTCAGCCTAGTTTGGCAGGTTGCTTGGTTAGCCTAGGTCATACATGAATATTAATATAAACTGTAAATTTTAGTATGTGCTTTCGAAATACATCAAGTAGTTTTACAGAGTTAAAGAATAAATTTTAAATCCCATGTTCTCTTTCTTTCAACTTGTTGGGAACTGTTGAAGTACTGAACACTGGCAAAACTAAAGACCCTTTCTTGGCCACTTGTGACAGAAATGTTTGGCTTATAACCGCCATTTTTAATATAGAAATCATTGCAATCCATGTTCCAGGCAAAAATAACCCCACAGCCGACTTGCTGTCTAGGTGGGTTACAACTGTGAACCCAGAAAATAAGCTACGGCAATGGTTGCCTAACTTCATATGGATTAACAAACATATTGATTTAACTAAACTTAATATTTGTATATGATTTCTATTTTTCAGATTTGCCATCGCCTGCAGCCCAACTTGCCACCAGGGCCTGTGTCAGGTTGCCTTCTGCTTTTAGACCAGCCACCAGAAGAGCCTGTGAGCATTTGTTCAAGGATTTTCTTACCTTTCTGGTGGCAGATGGGCTGTCCATTTTCCAGGTAAATCATTCTTGTTTATTAGCTTTTATGGAATATTTATGCCAAAATAAATTTTCTTCTGCCAATATTAACAATTATTTGGCAGGTATCAGGGCCCAGTTTATAGTACATAACCTGGATACCTCCCCATTTCAACACCAACAACTATGGTTCTTTCACAAGTCAATCAAAATTAACAGGCCTTTGCAGCCTAAGGCTCATACATATAGAGATGTTGGGCGCAAAGTACTGATCTGCACAATCTCGAGATGGTACTTGCGCGATCTCATCATCAAAATATCGCGCGCCAATCTCGAGATTGCTCAAACAATCTTGAGATGGGACTGCTCCAACTCACAATGATTTGTATCACAGAATCTTGATGTGATTGGCTGTATTTATTTTTGTGGTGGTCACTGATTAGCCAAATTTATAACACACTTTATTTGGACATCTAGGGATCTTAAGATCTCAGGCCATTTTAAGTTCTTACAGTTTCAGCTATTGTTCTGTCTAATACTGACTGATCAGAGGTCAAGGATTAATTGCAATCAACTTATCACCGTTAAGACAGTATCAAATCAACACGAAATGAGTCACTTCCTATTAACATGGACCTGAGGACAAAAGGCTTTCTAGGATTAGTTAGTGATTAGTAAATTGCAATTTCTTAGGCCCTCTCCTGTCCCTGGGCTCTGGTTAAACTTAACCAAGACTAAATGGTGACAAAGTGTTTGCCAGTTATTCTAATTGCCATAACAGGCTGTTTCTACCTAGCCAGAGCCATATTGAGTCACTCCATAATCTCCCATAGCCACCACTAGTTATAATTATAGTGGATTAGTAAATTGTACATACAACCACCTACTTATATAATAATAGTAATATGATAAGTATACCTGATACTTTTTGTAGCAAATTTTGAGCTTCTGATATCATCTATGGCCAATCCAAATAAAAAAAAACTTTTCAAAAGCAATAATAAAAAATCATCCTTAGTTGGAGCAGCTCCATCTCGAGATTGTTTGAACAATCTCGAGATGGGCGCGCGATCTTTTGATGACGAGATTGCGCAAATACCATCTCGAGATGGCGCGGATCGGTACTTCGCGCCCAACAGAGACATTGACTTTTTAACCTCCTTGGCCTTACTATGATGCATGATGCATTAGTGTACAAAACATTGTTAGTGGTTGCATATTTTTCTTTTCTCAGGCTCTCAAACTTATTGCCACATACAGTGGGATCTTTTGATCCAAGTCGACAATTAGCCAGAGGACACATCTATTTCACTACTGAAGGTGCAACTTTGTTAATAGAGCTTCCTCCTCTGTTTCACAGACCTTTCAACAGGACCCACTCTCATAGTTTGGCTGTTTGGTGGATTTTTCACCTCCCATTACAATCGAATTTACTCACATTTCACCTTATAACTTTGACCTTTGTAGTTCCCATATGACCTTGGGTCATAAAGGTCATTGGTCTAACATCCTGGGCTTTTCTTTCCCTCAGCTGCTTGGTGTCATGCATTTGTATTGGTATTGGGCTTTATATAATTGTTTTGTAAATATTAAACTTGGGGGGCTTCATTGCAATAGCTTGGATTTACCAGTGACCTTGGCTATGTTAAATTTTATACAGACTTTGTGAACTATCAGAGCATTCTTATATGTTAATATTGTTAATTCTTACAAGAAACTTTTAGTAGAATAAATAATATATTAATCCGATTTCACACCTTTGCTTGTGTTGGCCCAAAGGGGAATGATACAGTAAAAATGTAAAAATATGTACCACAGTTAAGATGAAATGTTTTCTCTTTCATCGTCCTTTGAATGACAGTAAACAATCAGCCCTTTTCACGCTATTATTCTGAAAACAATTGATTTATTGTATTGAACATAAATCTAAAACCCGCAGCACCATGCCTAAAACAGTCCCAACATGAAACAATTTTTAAGTGGCCTGTCAGGGGCACTTATTTATTTTCATGTAGGTTCAACTGATTACTGCTGCCACCAGAATATGGTCTCCTTTGACTAGCTTCAGCTAGCCTAAATAATTATAAATAAAATAGCTATTGACACCATAAAATGTTTTGAATATAATTTCACAAAGGTATTGGGTCAGCACAAAGTATTTCAATATTTAATCAACTCTTTAATTACAAATTTGCATTTTAATTTTGTTTAACATTCTGTGGCTTATATTATGATATTTTTCACAGGAAAATAGAAAATGGAACTTGTCTTCCATATTTTTACCAAAGGCAAACACAAAATCTACATTGTGCAATGCAGGATCTTAAATCAAGACTTAGATTTTTGAGTGATACACTTTGCAGGTAAATAAGAGTCCTTTAATATTTAAATAAAATTCATTGGGGTTTTGTGCAATGTATCTCTCCAGTGGATTTCATTTACAGTGGAGAGTTTAGTCTCTATACAATTTAGGTCATTATTCCATAATTTTGTGTGCTAACCTCATTCTATTAAAATCTTCTTTACAGAATCACACCAGTTGTTCAACAAGTCAGTTTCCCAATTAAGGGGTTACTTTAATTTTTTCTATATATTATTTTTCTATATATTCCTTATTTTTCTGTTATAACTCTGCATAGGTATTATTTATCTCCAAATTATACACTTTTCTTAAATTAATATAAATATCTTACTTAATTGTCAATGAAAATAGCAGCTGGTCAATATGCATCATCCTGTCTCACTGTCTCACATTGCTAGTTAAAAACCAATCCATTACAAATTTTAAACAATCCATTACAAATTTTAAACAAAATGCTTGACATTAATATTGAATTTGTGTACATACCAAAAACAGCATAAGATCCTTCCAGATAAACATTTTTAAAACAATGTGTTTAATCAATATAATCAAAAGCTTTGTGGAAATCAATAAGGGCAGTAAAAGTTTATTTATTGACATATAAGTGGTTTCTTAAAATTTCAGTAATCAAATAGATATGGTCCTTTGCTTTCTGAAGACATTTTGATAGTTTGAGAAGAGATTCTTCTCACTCCTGTCCCCCAGAACCTAGTTTATCTTAATTTTAATTCAATTGTTTAGATTTTAAATATATAACTTGGTAAACTAATACTGACAAGAGACAGAAGCACCATTAACACAACACTACCAGTAAAAGGCCCATAAAAAGGACCTCTATATAATATTTTTAAATTTGTCATGCAATAATGGAAATATTTCTCTCACATTTTTTTCTTAAACATGTCCATTTTTAAGATCCGCTTGTTGGAATTGAAGCAGTTTTTATGTTTTAGTTTACAACACCATTTTGTAATGGTACTCCCAATCAAAATTTGCAAAAATGTGAGTCATCATTCTTGTCTACTCCTAATTTAAGCAACCTACAACTGATATTTATGCTGTTTGAAAACTAAAGCATGTACTTTGCATGTATTAATATTTATGAAGATTGAAAAGCAGAACACACTAATATTTCAAATAATTTTGCCTAAAAATCAAATTTTCACCTAATATTAACACAATATTAGGAGTCTGATCTTGAGACATGTTCCATGTATTCATTTTCAGCATATTTATTAACTCAAAACTGCTGTACATCACAACTGTGTATTTATTCTCTCACATGTATATAGTTAGCATTTGACACATGTCACTTATTCATTAAACTCTCATAACAGCAAAAATTTAAGCAAAGTTCACCCTTAACACAAAAACAAAAAATCTGAAAATTCCTTCTTATAGCCAGACAAGACACTAATATTGCTTTAAAGTTATGTTTATCTTACACTATTAGCTCAATATGTTCTTTTTTATTGTATAATCTAACTTTTAATAGTTAATACACAAATTAGTAATAAATAGGAGCCTGTGAGAGTGGACCAGTGGGTCAGCTAATGACAGTCCCACCTAAATTTCTGTTGATACTACATAAAATTTGTGCAAAAATAAGTGATTTTTCACACTTTTCAGCTTGATTTCAGAAGATGAAATTTTTCTAACATATATGCTATTTTACCCCAAAAAGCTGTTTATCACTAGTACACTATTAAAAAACTTTTTTCAAGAATTTAGTATTTGGCAGTTATGTGTTCAATATTTTGAACATTCAGAAGTTTAATTATATTTAGATGTGTCCCTAAAATTAAAAAAAATGGAATATCACATCTGATTACCAGAATGAGAAATGTACTTGTTTCAAAGTTTTTTCTTGAGGAATTAATTTAATATGTTTTTTTTTATTATTTTTGATAACTTGCCATTTACATCAATAAGCAAAGATCCCTGGCAGGAAGGATCTCACATTTTTAACATACATTTTTATATTCCCAACATTTCATTGTATCTAAGATGCCAAATGACATGATTTTTCTAGAACTCTATTTACATATATATACAATGGATGTCTCTGCCAAACCTATATATATATATATATAAATATATATATATATATATATATATATATATATATCTTCAGAAGCATATTTTATACAAATATTATTTATACATCATTTACTGTTAATATTTATTACACATATCTTGAATCCTTTGCATTTGTGAAACATGCAAATCTTAACTCACAAGAAAATTTCATTTGAATGCTGTATTACAGCAGTAGTATTTATTACACAATTTTTTTTCTTTCATTTTTGGGGCACATGCAAATCGTACCTCACCGGAAATTATCTTTAATTGCTATATTACATCGGTAGTTTTTTTTAATTGAAAACATCTTTCCATCTGTTCCATTTTTTACTAAAATCTGGTTCAGAAAATGTTATTCTTGAAAGGTGCTCTTGTTCAATATATTTCATTTTAATTTCAGTTTTGAGGAGATCAATCTTAGGATCAGTTTTTTTGAGAACACCAGAATATATATTTTCTTGCTATTAGAAGAATAAAGTTTAGTGGACAAAAGTTTTGGTCCTGAATAAGATTTCCAAAAATTTTTAATACATTACTTGTCTCAATCTGTATATGAATTTTAATAAAAAGCCATTGTTTCAAATTTTCCCACAGGGCATTCACTTTTGGGCATTCTGTGAATAGATGTAGAATGGTTTCTATATTTTCTCCACAAATGCCGTAAAAGTTAGAATCAAGAAGTTTAAGTTTATATCAATAGCTCCTTGTGGATAAAATATTATATAGAATTTTGTACTAAAACCATACTATTGTATTATCTTGAATTATTTTGTTACATATCTTATAAATTACTGGCCATAGTCTTGTATTCAAAGATGCATTTAATTTCAGACGCAACTGAGTTTCACATCTTCTAGGTTGGTTTTTCTCGATTATGGTCATATGATTATAAATCTCTTTATTACCTTGTATCCTTATTAAATATTTCACATGGAAAAGTATAAATGGTCTCTGGAATTTAAAATTATCACCATATGAAAATTTAGATATAAACACCTGTAAAAGTGATCTGAGTCTAAAGTAATTAAGTATATTAATATTAAAATTATACTGATGCATAAGATAAATTCTACTTTTTATTTTCCCTTTGTCATCTATCACATCTCCTACTATAAGTATTCCCTGTTTTGCCCAATTTGGGAAAAACAATGGTTCTTTTGATATATGGCCGTTAAAACCATAGGCTAGAGTAAACTACATCAGTATTTGAAGTAGGCTGCTGCTTTTGGCAGAATTCTTTCCATACATTAAAACAATCATCCAAAATGGGTTAGCTTTGTTTAAAATATTATTAATCCAATTTTCACCCATTATTGTTAGTCTTTTAAGGCTTCCTACAGATTCTCTCAAAAGATAGTTCCAAGGTAGTGTTGGATGTTTTAGTAATTTTTCAATCCATTTTATTTTCAGAGATTTTTCAAAATTAAAGATATTTACCATTTTTAATCCACCCAGTAGTTTATCCATACACAAGTCTTGTCTGTTTATCTCATCAGGTTTTTTATTCCATATAAATCTGTAAAGTTCTTTATTAAGTTCATTTAAGACATTCTGGGGTATCGGGATGGCCATAAAAAGATTAATGAATTTTGAAATAATTAGGGTCTTCATCACCGTTATTTTGCCCATCGGTGTTAAATATCTGGTATTCCAGTTTTTAATGATCTCCCTAATGCTCGTCATAGCCTTAGAGCAATTTATTTCTGGAATGACTGATAAATCTACAGAGAATTCTATACATAACAAGGTAAACCTTTCACTTCCCCAGTCTAACTTTTCTGTCACATTTAGCTTGTCTCTAGAATATTTGTTGCGCCCTATCCAAATAACTTTAGTTTTTTCTGTGTTAATCTTTAATCCTGAAACTGAGCCAAACAATTCAAATACATTCAAAGCCAACTGCAGAGAATCCCTTTCACCATCTAATATTATAGTAGTGTCATCCACAAATTGTGTAATTTTGTAGTCCTTACTACCTATTTTTATTCCTTTTATGTCAGTGTTAGTTTTAATTAAAATACTTAAGACTTCAGCTGCAATCAAGAACAGGTATGGGGCAATTGGGTCTCCCTGTCTGCAACCCCTTTCTATTGGTATGGGGGCAGACAGATACCCACATTGTTGTATTCTAGTGGTAATGCCTTCATTAAATAACTTTATCCATTTAATAAGAGGATCATCAAAACCAAAATAATCTAAGGCATTATATAAAAAATTCCATGATGTGGAGTCAAAAGCCTTTTCAAAATCGATGACCATTAGAAGTCCAGGTATCCTATTTACTTCAGTGTAGTGGAGTAAGTCATATATTAATCTGGTACTTTCTCCCATTGACCGCCCCTTTAAAAAACCTGTTTGTGATTCAGAAATTATATGACTCAATTCTGGTTTCATTCGATTTGCTATGACTGAAGAGGCCAATTTATATGTTGCACATAACAAATAGATAGGTCTCCAATTTTTGAGCAATTTACTATCTCTGTTTCCTTTTGGCAAACAGGTGCTGATACTTTGTTTTAAAGTTGTTGATAATGTACCCTTCTTATAACAACTATTTATTGCATCTGTTATAAAGAATTTTAACCTTCTCCAAAAAACTTTTAAAAAATCCGCTGGAATATCATCAATACCTGGGCTTTTATTGTTCTTCATTTTCCTTAAAGCATCACTCATTTCTTCTGGTTTTACCAAATCACCTAAATTTGAAGCTGTTACCTTTGGAATATCTATTTTTTCTGAAATTAGATTTGCCCAGTTATGTGAATATACTTCTCTTTTTTTGAAAAGTTTTTTTATAATAAAGTCCTATATTATCTAAAATTTCTTGTTGGTTTGTTGTTATAGTGCCATTGTCCAGTTCAAGTTTTTATATTGTTTTCTTTATAAAATTTTTGTTTTCTAATTTACAAAAGATAAGAATTTTGACGGTCTTTCACCCTCACTAAGCCACTGCATTCATGACCTTACTATTTGACCTTATTTTTTCTTCTCTAATTTTTTCTAATTGTTGTTTCCTACAATTTAGTATATCAGAATTTAAATTTGTATTTTCATAAGAATCATAATATGAATTATTAACAATTGGTTTATGCATATATGCCCTGGCTGTTGAACAGCATGTAAAACCGTGACATTAAAAATCCTTGATCGTTTTCATGCAAAGGTAATAATTTGAAGCAGTAGTTCTTAGAAATAATTCTCTATCCCCACAGCTTCCACATCTCAAAGAACACACTGACCCTGTTTTAACATAATCTGAGTTTGCAAATATTGAAGATTGAAGCAGATTAAACCAGTTTCACCCCACTACAAAAATATAATTCTGATTGAAAGAACTTAAAATGTTGAGTACAGTGAAATTTCTAGACTAGTAAAATGCTTTGTATGCAAAAATCTTAACAATGTTTAAAAAGGTCTTTCTATAGTTGTAATATGAGGAAAACCAATGTTTAACAAGGTCTTTCTATTGTTGTAATAAGAATAAAAACCTTTCCAGATCATTATAACTTCTTATGCAACAGATCACAAACAATTTTGAAAAGATCCATTTTGCCTTCCATTATTGGTAGACTTGACAAAGTTTAGTTTTGCATGCAATATAAGCTTGCAACCTTTTGTTTCGGCTGTTTGTACTTGACTGTGGAATGTATCAGTGCATTTCTGAGCCTTATGTTGCTGTTCACACTTTTGTCACTCTCTGTAGGAAACCTTAATTTCATAATTAAAACATTAAACTTTATGCCTATAAATGCAGTTGTGGATTTTTCTGTATCATGTTTGTCCAAGATATGGTCACTAGAACTATCCATTTCTCTGTCTAGATATCTGCCTTAAAAACTTCAGTATCTATGTTTCTATATTTTCTCTATGAAACCAATCTTATTTGCTCACACATTTTTGAGGCTGATACAATAGGAAATAAAGCAATGGTCTAATAACAGTGAATCTTCAACATCAATGTTTTAGACAGCATTGTCTGTGAATCTACTAATCAGCAGACAGCGTGTGCTTGATGATATGAGGGGGTGGGTTGCTTACTGTGTATTTTCAAAATCTTAAATCAAAATGATATTATGTAGTGTGGGTGTTGGAGCCCAACTTAGGAGTCAGCCAATCTTAAGATGGGCTACAGCCCAACTTAGGATCCTAAGTTGGGTAGCCTATCTTAAGATGGGCTAGAACATATCAGCCCAACTTAAGATAATAAAATTCCAGAAACAATTTTTACTCTTGCTATAATAAGAAATGTTTTTTTGCATGTGCAAATGAAAGGAAATTATAAAACATTATTATGAAAAAGATGACATTAGTTGACATTATCATTGGTCTCCTTGAATGTTCCTTTAACAGGATTTTTGCCTATACATTCTTTTTTATTTTGAAAAAAAAAATATGTTAAATTTTATCAAAGCTCAACAGTCTTTAATTACAGAAACTAAAATTAATTGTGTTTCCTGAGCCCTGAGAAGCATTACAATATTCCTTTGATGTTGATTTGTTTGTCTATATTGGGATGATTTCTTTATTGGATTTGTGGCTATTGTTTCAACATTCTATTGATGTTGATTTGTTTCACTTGGGGTGGGTAAAGTGCACAATAGGAAACCGTCAATCATAAGGTGAAACAAATCTCCATCAAAGTAATATCAAAACACAAAGAGGCTTAATCCTATCAAACCTGTATGGGGGACCACCCATATGTGATTTCAAAATAATGATTTCTTTTCACAAAACAAATGCAAATTACCTTTTGAAAATTACACTAATTATTACTAAAATGTAATTTAATCAAACAAGTTAATCTTATGTATTCGGTTAAACAGCAGTAATTGTCTACTTAAGAACCTAGCTTTGCTTTCAACAATTATGATTATGTTAATTGTTTTCCTTAAACATGTAAAAATACCTTAAAGAATCTTAGAACAATACCTATTTAATCCTGTCAGCTAGTCACTCAAGCACAAGTGAAACAAATCAAGTTCAAAAGTAATGCTGGGACAAAAGGTAAATCTTAACACTAATCCATTTAACAAGTCATACACATAGTCAAACAAATCAACATAAAAAGAATCTTGAAACAACAGATAAATCCCAATGTAATCCAGTTGCCTAATCACTCCCCAGAAGTAAAACAATTAAGCTCAAAGGAGTGGTTGAACAATAGACATCTTGTCAGCTAATGACCCTCCCATTGTCAAACATATTAAAACTGCCTTGGAATGACAAATGAATTCAGACTAATCCCATCAATGCATACTGAAGTAAATAAAAGGGATAAAAATATAGGTAAGATAGTTAATTATATTATTTCATTTTGAGAATAAAAACTACCTGTGCAAAATATAAGTTGGGCTAATATCTGTAAGCAAATATTTAGGAAGGATAAGAAAAAAAGAAACTTTAAGAAGTGATAACAATTCAAAATCATATTCTGTTTAATTAAAGTTTTAGTACTTAATTAAACTGGTTGATTAAACAGTCCATAAAGTATGACATAATGTTTTGCTAATATATATCTGTCAATTCATCTTAAAATAAGCTATGGACATTCTATCTAAAAGGATAATATTAAATTTTAGATTTAAAAACCTTCTTGAATTTTATTGTCCTAAGTTGGGCTAATATGTTATAGCCCATCTTAAGATGGGCTAAGCCCATCTTAAGATAGGCTACCCAACTTATGATCCTAAGTTGGGCTATAGCCCATCTTAAGATGGGCTGACTCCTAAGTTGGGCTCCAACATGGGCACTCAGGGATGAATCTACTTTAATCTGCTTCAACCCTCAATCCTTGTTACCTCCATTTGGGTGCAAATAGGGTCCATATATATTATAAAATGAAGAAGGATGTGAAACCAGTTGACCAATACCAAAATATACTGAGTTAGTTTATTATCTTGGGAATTAAAACCACTATCAACCATTATTAGCTGACCCATCAGTCCACTCTAAAAGGCTCTTATAATTAATTTATGTATTAAACTATTAACACTTCATGTGAAACCATTTTAGAACATATTAAGCTTATAGTATAAGATAAAACCAACTTTAAAACAATATTAGTGCCTTTGTCTGGCTATAAGATGTAATTTTCAGATATTTTTGCTTTTAGGGTAGGGGTGAACTTTGTTTAATTTGTTTCTTTTATAAGGCTTTATGTAACATGTACCAAATGCTAAATATGTCATATAGGTGATAGAATATATATAGCTGTGATTTACAGTAGTTTTGAGTTAAAAAATATGCTGAAAATGAATACATGGACAACGTCTCAAAATCAGCCTTCAAAAATTATGTTAATATTGAATGTGAATTGGTTGATTTTCAGGCCTAAGTTCCCTGAATATTTAGTTTGCTCTGCTTTTCACCCTTTAGAACATGCTTAGTACATGCTTTAGTGGTTAAACAACAGATCAGGAAATTACACATATCTAAGAACAAAATGACACCCAGTCCAGCTGGATAATGAGGGGGTCTACCAAAAATGATTTTCTGGTCCTCAGACCAAGGACAACTTTACACGAAAAACAGCCAATCTAAGCTGTGAAGTGATAATTGATAAGTCTATAATAAATTGCAAATCTAAGAAGAATCCAAGCTATGAAGTGATAATTGATAAATCTAGACAAACACATGTAATTAGAAGGATTATTTATAAGTCTATTTTATACTCACACCTGCACTTTAAGATGGTGAGAGCATATTGTTTTCACTCCAGGTTTCTAGGGTTCACTGATGGGTAACATTTGTCTCCTCCCTTTACTTGATAATTCATTTATGACTAGCAGCTATGGCCAGGCATTGGCTTTGGAAACTGGGTTAGGTTGCATACTTGTGTGTACACGCCATGTCCAGAAGCAGTACTAGCTGGACTGCTTGTTTATGTATGTAGAGAGCAGTTGCTTTGTCAGTATATTTGCTTCATTTTACATTTATTTGGAACTCTTTTGGAATACTTAACAATGGATGAACTATGCTTTGAGAATAGTGATTTAAGTTTAGTTGATGGGAATAAAATAGTAGATATACAGATATATTGCATGCAGACAGTTTGTAAGATGGTGCTGGGCAGAAAAAAGATTAGGGTCCCTATCCCTATCCCCGCCCCGTCTTGTGTTATAGCTGTCATTAGGCAAAAAGTTTATTCTTCTAACTTTGTTGGATTCAAATATCCACAAGTATGAAAACTTCAAATTGACACTCTTTTACACATGTTGTTCTTATATATTAACATTCTGTTGGTAACGTACATACATTTTTATTACATAAACACAATCAAACAAACTGTGAGATGTTTTCTTTTCATGTTATTCCAACGATGTTACAATAATTTTCATAAACCTAAAGGTACTGACAGTTTTTAATCAATTATTAGAGCATTGCTTGTTAGTTTTAATGTTCCAAATTGCCAAGACTAGTCTTTGACTGTCAATTACAATTCATCATTTGGTTGCTATTTTGATTGATATGTCTTATTTAACAATTTTATTTCTTTTAAAAATATTTTAGGAATAAAGACACATGCACATGTGAGGCCCAATCAATGAAATTGCTCATTTTCTGAAACAAGCAAGAGTTTTAGTCAAATAAGCCACATATGTAGTCAAGGTGGGTTAAGATTAAGGTACTTGCCACAGCCACAAATCCCATAAAACTATGGAAAAGTGAAATATACAGTGACTTGTAAATTATAAACACTGAAGACACTGTTCTAGTACTGTTCATTATAAATGTGTTTTAATGTACAACTGATATTGGAGTTAATAAGAGACATGTTTAACCTAAATTAATTAATGTCTAGTTGTATAAAATATGTCTATTTTATTACAGATCTAGAACTTTGGTTATCAATTTCTTCGGTTAAATGTGATTTTTTTGCATAAACATTTTAATACCATGAAACACTATTTTTATGTGTATTCACACAGTTAGCAGCTAAACATCTTTCAGGTATTCTTCTCTTGGTCTAAAATTATAAATGCTTCAATGCATAACTGTGCTCTTAGATATGTAGAAAAAATAGTTTCCTTGTGTAATTATACATCATACTGAAATGTATCCACCAATAAATCAATAACTTGCAGCTGTAAAAAGTTTATATTATATGCAGATAAGTGATTCATGGGAATTGGTCAAACATAAGCTACATAAAAGATTGACATTCTTGTTATTTTAAGTTGTTGTACACAAATAAGGACCTATTTTATGTTTCCAATGGCAAATACTTACTGTACATGTATTTTAGATGTATTCTAATTCGATAATTATTTTGCATAAAGAAAGAACTAATTTTAATGTGAGATTTTTAAGCCATTTTTTACATTTTTAAAAATTGAACTAGTAATTTCTTGATTCAGTAACAAAACAGTAGAAATCCAATTAGAACACTACTCTGATGAACATAAAGATAATTTTAAAAAAAATGATTATATAAAGGTTTTGTAATTAACATAACAAAAGGTTTTCTAGATTTCAAAATACTACACACACACTGTTTTTATACTGATGTGTGTGTATCAGAGATTTTTTGTGTTCATGTCATGACATGTGTACATGTGATCCAGGGGTCAAATGTTCAGTAAGGCAAATTTCTGTGGGGAAGCAAAACAAAAGCATTTTTGGTGGCTTTACAAGTGATTATGTAAATATTTATTTACTGTGTTGGGTACTGAGTGTTGATGAACATATACTGAGAAAATAGTTTATGTTTGCAGTAGCTTTTTAAGGTGATTTGTAATGTTTAAATGCTTAGCTCTAAAATTGCTAGCAATATAACCAAACAGAAAAGTGAAAAGTGTTGTTTAACCAAAGTCATCTCCTCAACTTTACTTTAAATTACATAACATCACCAGTGATTATTGATTCAAAGTTTTTAAAGATTGTTGAAATTTTACAAGGTTATGAATAGGAAGTGAACTATCACTTTATGGCTTGGTCAAAGGAAAATGTTTTCAGTTGGTCAGTCTCCAAAGAGCAAAGTGGGTACAGGAAAGTTGTAAATATTGCATACAGCCAGTACCATGGTATTACATGATCACATGTTCTGTATGCCAGCCCAGCCAACAATAGAGAATGAGGGCACCTCTCAAGCCCATGTTGAGTGTGAGTTCCTTAACCATCTCCAGATGACCTGTTTGGCAGGAGGAATACCCCAATGAAGATTACTATTACTATTACACTGGCCATGATATGGACATATTCTCCAAGTTCCATATCTTGTTTCTGCTTAAGTCTAAGTCTAAGAGTGCAGATGAAGTTGCCAGCCTATTCAGAGAATGAGTACTGGCTTAATTTGATCCTTCACATATTTTTCACACAGACAATGGTGGAGAATTTACAGTCAAGTGCTCAAAAAATCTTCTGAAGAATTGGTCACATAATATTTAAATGGTGAATGTGCACACTAGACATTCTCATTCACAGGGTGTGGCTCAGAGGGGGAATCAAGAGGTTAGGAAAATAGCCAATATGAAAATTGAGCAATCCTTGACAGAAAATGAGCCTTAGGCATCATGGATGCCAGACATTACATACCCGTTCAACATAGAAAAGCATAGAACAGAAGATATGCCATATTGGATTGTCTTTGGATATGTACCTTTAGCACTTATTTTGCCACAAGTGAAGTCCAAAATAATTGAAGACTCAGATATACATGAAAGACATAGATGACTTGGATTATTTACATAACTCTGCAGTGACCACCAACAAACACCAATATTCATAATTTTAACCTATGCCAGCTCCAAGAAAACTTCCCATGCAAACCCCGGTGTGATGATGATTTTCTTCAAACACCATCATTTTGGAAGCCAGTGGCACGTCTGATAATGATGTCAAAGAAGTTTAAGATGCCTTGATTAGACAGACCAGAAAAAGAAAAATGAAAGGACCTCAGACAAAAAAAAGTAACAAAGAGGCTTTAGGCAGTACTAAGCGAAATGCAGATGTCATGGCAATGCCATTTTCAAAGTGTAAGAAGATCAAAGTAGCTGAATTTCAACTTGACAGTTCTATGTCAAAAATGTACCTAGAATGAAATGACAGTTACAGATTGGTCAGGATTCCAGCATGTTTTTGAAAAATCTGGTTACTACCAACTGGCAACACATTATGGGGTATTGAAAGGAAAACTGGGTGCAGACAACTTACTAAACTACACTGCAAATATATTCTGCAGTAAATCTGATGAAATCACGCAGATGGAGTGCAGTAGGAAACACAGCAGCAACAATCTGTTCACTTAGAAATGATGAAATTCGGCTAGTGGGTGTAAAACAAAATTGATAGTTGCGTTGCTTGTTCTACTCACTGTCACTCAACTGAGAAAAACGCATGTCAGAACAAAACCTAATAGAATCCTCAGTTTGACCTCCACCTTGTCAGATCTATTAAGTTGCTTATAGTCCCTGAAATATTTGCTGCTCCAAAGCTTCTGAAAGAAACTTTCCACCAAATTGAAGGTCTTCAGGATCCAGTCTTTGGGACAAAAGAACCAATGGTAATATCCAGAGGGTGAATTTGTGCAATGCCTCCATATCAACCATGTCATCCATGGGAACCACTGGATTATAATATAATCAGTAATATTAACCAGTAAAGACACACTAAATGTCATTGCACAGTTTCTGAAGTCTGATGCCACAGAGATTAAAGTATGTCTGAGGCCAGTGCAGTTTCAAGACCATGGCACTGATTGTGGCATTCTAGTATTGATCATAAGTAGAAATGACATTTTAGTAGTTTAAAAGTCAATTATGTGTATTTCATAGAAGTTAATAGTGGTGTTAATGTTAACAATTAAGTCAAAATGTTGACAATTAAGTCAAAAAAGAAGAAACAAACTTGTTATTTGATGGTCCTTATATCACTTGTGTTGCTCCCTGTGATGAATAAATAATCATATATAAAGAAAGTGTAATAACAATAGCATTGATATTCCATTAGAGGGAATCAGAATCTTGTAAAGAGAGTCAGAATATTTCAACTCTCTTTGCAAGATATTGATTCCCAAGTCAGAAATCTGGGAGAGTCATTATCTATCCCAGATTGGGGTTATTTTTGCAACCCCTAATGCTGTTGTTCTCTTGGACCAATCAGCAGCATTTGACACTATTGATCATAATACGCTTATTGAATGTCTGAGTTCCTGGTTCAGTGTTGGAGGTATGGTTCTAGACTGGTTACCTCTGTGATTGCTATCAGTGCATCAACATTGTTCTGTTTTATTCCATGCCAAAAGGCTATTGTATGGTGTGCCCCAGGGCTCTGTACTGGGGCCAATCCTGTTTTCATTATACACTATGTTGTATGTTCATCTTACATGCAAGCATGTTACTGAGGCCATTGAGAGGCTGAATAAATACTTTAATGATGTCAAAAAGTGGCTTTCTGAAAACAAGCTTAAGCTTAATCCTGATATGACAGAATTTTATCTGTTTGACTCAATGACTGTATTTTCAAAACTTAGCAATTTTTTCCTAGTTGATATACTTTGTAATCTCCTTTCACCTGCTGAAGCAGTTATGAACCTTGATATCTCAGCGGGTATCGTAATTCTTAAGCTGCTCTTTTGGCTGCAAAACGCTTTGGTTGAAAGTCTCTTGATCTTCGCGGAATTATTGCTAATACCACCAAGTACTCACATATCACTCCTGTAAGAAAGAGTCTTCATTGGTTGTCTGTATTGGTTGTTTTCATGATGGCCCTATTCTAGTTCAAGTTTCTACATAGTGGTTATCAAAATTTTCCTTAAACCTAGACATAGTGTGTACAGAACTCGTAGAAGTCAATCTGATAGCAGAAAACATATATCTTTGCAAAAGCATACCCACAATAGTTTTTCTGGTCTTGTCTTGTTCCTGATTTAACAGTTACGTTCTCTGATTTCTGGCATTGTACACCTTAGAGGCTGTCAAAAGATGGACATTAAGCCCCATAAAAGTACTATTAGAACTAGAATTTAATTCTGTAATCAGGTCATTTTGGTATATGATAAATAAAGTGTTTGACATGCTATCTCCATGGCTTACTCCACTTCTTATTTGAAAGTTTACCTTAAGCATCCATCTGTGTATACAGGTTTTCATTGAGGTAAATATTTACAAATGCTGTCATACTCTCATAATTTGTTTCAAATTTTTCATGATTTACCCAATCAATACCGCAAGTAGAGCCTTTTTCCAGACTGATGGCAGGCAGCCATGTATGAAAATATATTTTACAAGCTCATGCAGGATTTGTAAAATACCTCAGTTTTTTAAAACTTCTGAAAAAAATGAATAGGGTTGGTTATGGATACGGATATTGTTTATTTTATTAGAGTATGTTGGTATGATTTGTTCCCTTGTGTAACTGTTTGAGGTAGTCCTTATCAAAAGATAGAGTATTACCTTCAATATTGTACAGGATGTGGAAATCATTGTGCCATTTGCTAAGTTTACAAGTAATTTAAGTAAGTATTTATTTTAGCAATTGAACCTTTAGCATTAGAAATTACAACCAATAAAAAAATCAAAGGTATTAAGTGTGATAAAGAAATAATAAAAATTGGGCTGTATGCGGACGACACATTTCTTATGTTAGATGGCTCTGAATCATCATTGAGGGTGTTCAGGTGTTAGATGGTTTCCATGCTTGCTCTGGGTTAAAGATCAATTTAGACAAGAGCCAGGCTATTTGGTTAGGTAAATTAAAACAACAAACATATCAAATCTGTGGTGATTTAAATCTGAACTGGGTTAAGAATTTCAAGCTGTTGGGAGTTAATTTTAGTGTGAATCTTGAAGAAATTGTTGAGTCCAATTTTTTAGACATAGAAAGTCCAATTTTTTAGACATAAAAAAATTATTTAATTTGTATAAAAGATTCAATTTGTCTATTATTGTTAAAGTTACTTAAAGTTAATTAAAACACTGGCACTCCCTAAGCTTGTATATCTTTTAACAGTTTTTCCAAATCCAGACCAAAAAATCATGAACAGAATTGACCAAATGTTTTCAAATTTCTAATGGGAGGGTAAGGTAAGAATAGCCAGATCATTCTTGGAAAAAGATATTAGTGAACGAGGGTTGAAGCTCACAAATGTTCCACTGTTTAATTGTGCATTGAAGCTAACATGGGTGAAGAGACTAATACAAACTAAAGTAAATTGGAAAACAATATTTGGATCAAACCTTATGACTTCAAATAAAAAACCTTGTTTTGAACTGGGCATTGAGTCTTTGCAAAATTTACAAAGAAATATTTCGAACAATTTTTGGAAAGATGTTATTGGTGCTTGGATAGATTATAAAAATGATTTTAATGAGAATATCCTAGAACTTACCTAATTTGGGATAGTTACTTTCTCACAAATAACAAGAGCACACAAATTTCAAAACAAGGGTATTACTTACCTAAATGATATAATTTGTCATACCGGAGGAATGCTTGGTTACAAAAGGTTTGTTAAAGCTTTCAATATACAAATTTATTTTGTAGATTTTTACAGTTTTCTCCATAGTATCCCAAGGAAATGGAAAGATTGTTTACAAGTAAGACTAGAAAGAAGCTACATAAAACAAAATCTTTTAGAAACACTTTTAAAAATGGGTAAAGTTTGTAGACAATCTTATGCAAATATGTTAAGTAAAAAATGTATGCACAGATCACATGAAATAAAATGGCTTCATGTTCTACAGGATCATGTAACTCAGTTACCATGGCCTAGTTACTACTCAGTAAACTTTCAGTGCACTATTGACAGCAGAATGAGAGCTTTTCAATATAAAATTCTCGAGAGAATTCTTCCAACCAACAAATATTTAAAAATGTGTAATATTACTGATGATGAATCTTGCTATTTTTGTCAGTCAAGTGTTGAAACCATTGAACACCTTTTTTACTTTTGTCCTGTTGTCCAAGACTTATGGTCAAAATTAGCACAGAAAATGAAACCACATTTAGATATAACCCCTCAACTTAAACCACACAATGTTCTATTGGGATGCCTTGACTGTAACAATAAAATGTGTCTAAATCATATATTTAATATTGTGAAAAGATATATCTATTCCACTAAATGTAATGAAAAAGTACTATACACAGAGCATCTTATGAAAATAATTAAACAGCAATACTGTATTGAAAAAGAACTAGTGAAGATGTATGGTAAGAACGAAAAAATATGTAGAAGCAAATGGCAAGCTGTTGAATCTTTGTTAGATGATTAATTTTAGTTGACTAATTTTAAGTACTGTATTACCCTGTGTCTTTTTTTATGGTGCAGCTGTGTTTCCATCAAAAAATCTACAAAAAAAAGTTTATTCTCCATGTTCTTAAAGTGTTTGTTGTAAAACCCAAATGGCAAATTGTATTATTTTTCATTTATTTGTAGTATTATTAATATTGTTTTTTAAGTATATTTGGGGTTGCAACCTCTTTCCTCTGGCTGTCCTACCTGAATATTTTAAAAGGGGGAATAAACTATCAAATAACAAAAAAAAGCTTACAAGTAAGTGATTCAGTAATTGAGCCTGCATCTCCATTTATGTAAACTTTCTACTGTGGTATCACTTTGTGTTTCTTGGGTCCTAACCTGTTAAGGTGATCCCAAAATTCATTTGGGTTTCAGGTTTAGCTTCTATTGGGGAGGAAAACAGCTTAATTAATTGAATTTTGAAATTATTGTTAATTGTACAATTAATCATATTGTTTCAGTTATGTTGAAATTTAGAAATGCTCAAAGGAACATGTGTGAATTATACAAATCAAGATGCACAGCAAAAGCAGATAAATATCAGTATGCATTTATATATAAGAACTAGTGTTGTAACATACAAGTCTGCATACTCTGATCAGTGTGTGCATTACTTTTATGAGAGTTTTGCGCATTGCTGTCCTTCAAACATATCTCAAGTTTTCAGTGTGAATATTAGTACAGCATTCCAGTGAAGTTACATAATCATTAAAATATGCAGTGTTCATTTTAATACAATGCAGACCATGGTTCACAGGAAATAGGTTCCATAGATCTAGAAGTAGGGAAGCACAAGTAAAATCTCAAAATTTGTCCAGAACATAGGTCTTGTGACCACTACTTCCTCTCACATTCCAGAGGTTGTAATGGCTGTGAGTCATCTTTGGCATTCCAAAGCTTTATATAAAAGTAGCAACACATGCATTCAAAATTCATCAGTAACAACTAGAAGAGATGAAAGGTAAGACAAAAACACCATGTAGTAGATACAGAATGGTCAGCCTTGGGCCAAAATGCTGTTAAAAGAGTACCCATAACGTCTAGCTCCAGCATGTTGCAAGAGCTTTGTTATGGTTTTGTTGTTGATATTTTAAAATAAATGAAGATCCAGAAGATACTGCATTTTAATACAAACCAACCCATTAATTGTGAAACTCTCGACCTGACACTTCATCCATCTCTTCCAACAATCGTTTATGGTATGACTTTTCTGTTAATGTAATAATTTGTTAGATTGGTGTGCTTTACTTTGAAGTTATTTCTTAGATTATTTTTCTTCACATTATTGTCTGATTTTTTTAAAGGTTTTTCTCACTCTCATTCTAATTTCATTCCATTTGGTGGTTGTTCTTATAGAGTTTGTGATATCCGAAGAGCTTTATTAGTTCTATTTGCAATGTTTAGCATTTTCTGTAAAGATGATTTCACAGAATTTATCACACCCTGAACCTACTGTAAGAAATTCCAGAAGATACCTGCTATATAGCTAAGTTTTTCCCTTAATCTACTGTTGAAATCACCACAGATAAAAATGTAGTGACATAATTATATTGGTAAATGATTGGTAACATATGTCCAAAGAATTCACAAGAGCCATTTCTGACATATGGTGAGTTTTCAAGGGATAAGTAGTGAAAGAAACAAAACAAAGAATAAAATTCCAGTTGTCTCATTTTCAAAAATCAGAACTAGAATATCCTAGGATTTATCAACTATTGTAACTTTTTAGTCATTAAAAAATTAGTATTTTACTAATATACCTACTCCTCCAAAAGAGTGAGTCTTGGATACATGGCTGGCATACATCCTTAAACTGATGGATAGGGGAGGTGGATACATATATAAGTTGGATGGTAGTGCATCAAAAGTTGTCAGTCCAAGCTTTTCTGGCATGAGACTGATTGTTTGTTCTAGCAAGATCCTTTCATTATAGTTGGCATGAACTTGGTCCTAACACCAGGGGTTGACATGATCAACGAGTCAAACCTTTTGTGTTGTTGATTTCACAGCTTGTGATTTGAATACTTGAACAAAAACACCACAAATATTTGTTGAACCACAGTGGTTTCATCCCACAGCTCACAACTTCATTTCTGACTTTTTTTCCCTCAGATTGTAGTTACACCAGAGGTTTGAGGTCCAGTAGGTATGGCAATTTCACAACAACAATTGTGTTGTCAATTTGAAACCCACTGCTTATTGATTTTTCAACCCACTTACATTTTCAGTTCTGTTTTGTAAATCTGCAATTTGCTAGTCTTTTTCCAAGACCTGCTCTTCAAGCAATGTAAGCTGGTAGCATAAGTGTAAGCAGACAAAACAAATAGCAGTTATTCTGTTGTCCAGAAAGTGATCAGTAAGGTCTAATATAAGTAGCAAATATTAGCTGGTAATCGAAACAGTATTCTAGCTTTGTAATACTTTCTATTAAGTTATTATCCAAGCATATCAGTTATAAATATTAGTATAATACTAAAATGGAATGCTGGCAAATAAGTAAATATCCTTGTTTATTTCCTGTTTGATTACCCAGAGTTTCAAAATCATGTCTACACCCTCCAAGAGCAAGAATGGTGGGATGATATTGTACCAGTTATAAAATGGACTTAATAAACAGAATAAACCGTGCACTTTTCAATTGTAGAGCACTTATTTGTTGCCAGAAGATGTTAATAGTTCACATTGAACACAGCAAAATTGACAAACGCACATATTCATAATTTTTCCTTAAGGTAGGGATCATTCTTTGTTAGTTTATTATACTACAAGGGATCAGACAGAGTTTAAAAACATGTGATATAAGACAGGGCATAAGGCAAATGCTTCAAAGAGAATCTAGCAAAAACAACAATCACAAATAGTTTTACTGTTTCTATTCATCCTCTAATTGAATTACAACAATAGTATTCTTGATGATCTTAATAAACTGCTTCTATATTCAATTTAGTAATTGAAATACAATTTATAATGCCATTATTGATCGGAGAAAATATATAAATAATAGAACCAGATCTCACACATGCGCCAAAAAGTAGCTACTCTGTCACTGAGGCAACATTGCTGCATGTACAGAGTGTGTGCATCACTTCATCACTTCTTAACGATACCACTATTAATTCTAATTTGATTTTTGTGAAATGCTAGGTGATCCAGTAGTCCATAAATGGACACTGACTGAGTGTTAATCAATTTATAATATATTATTGACTATTTAACATGATTTACGGAGTCACTAATTATGATATTTGACTTGGTAGGTATTATTTTGATCAACTTTTTTTACACCTTGGGGGTGAAAAAAGACTAGGCCAATATATATCCCAGGGGCTAATCGATTCTACCACTTAGATTGTGCTATTTTTCTGAATTTTGACCCCAATAATGTTTACAAATATCACACGTATGAACTGTTTTGTTGTGACCCACCACATTTGCTTTCAAATACTACACTCCTTACCCTTCTTGACTCTATAGCTGTGATTTGGCTGTCATCCGCTTGAGAAAACATGCGGTCTCGAAATGATTCAAGGTGCTAGAAGTAACAACCCCACTCACCATTGATGACTTACCAGTTTGGTAGGTTCTTGAGGCAAATGATGTCTTCACTGATGATCCATGCTTATGTGTACCAGAGTCATTGCTCAGAGTCTAGAATGTCACAGAACAAAACATATTGTTTTGCTGTACTGAAATACCAAAGCCTTCAAATAATACAATCCCTTTAACTTCTAGACTTTGGATCAAGATTATTTGGTTTTCAACTCTGTGATCTTAACTTTGAATCAAGCTCCTGGAAACATGAGGGCTTATATCTCAGTATGGAATATTAGATGCCTGTCTCAATATGTTCCAAGTTGCAAGACAGACTGACACCGACCAATCAGTCTAAACCAACAGAATACTTACCCTTCATGGATTAATGACAAGAACAGCACTGGGATGTTTTGTAAATAATAACGACTCAAGGATGCAAACAACATTCATGCATAATTATTACAAATATCTATGCCAGTCAATATCAACTTCAAATTGATATGATGCCAACTTTTTTGCAGGTGATATTTAATTCCATGCTAAAAAAAATATTTAGGATTAAATATTTATGAGGCATCTGGCGACAATGTGAAAATAAGGTGAAATTTGAAGTGGTAATGACATTTTGATTTGTGTTCATCAATCCAAAAACTGACCTATTGACTGATGCCAAGGACAGCATTATTTTTATTACTTATTCATATATGGTCATACTTTGATACTTATAATACTCGCAAAAGGCAAAGAAGCCAGCCATTGTGCATTTAAATAATTTAATATGTTAAAATACAGTATGAAGGTCAGTATGATACCAATTGAAAATAAAACAAACATGAACCAGAGACAGTAAAATAGCACTCTGGAGTTACTGAAAACAAAGATGACATACATCTTGGCTGACTGTGATATCAGATGAAAGACTCTGCAAAATGTATTGCAACAATGAAATAACATTGACTCATACTATAAATAATATCTCAAACTGGCACCACAGATACTATACCACTGGTAGACTTTGCTTTATCTTCTTTTATCAAATTAAGTGAGAAGAACATTTTGTTTTCTAATTTTGGATGATTACAAGCTGGCTATATCATCACTGCAAAGCAAAAAATTATCTTACCTTGTGGATACCACACCATGATTTGTGTGGCATTGTATCCAGGCGAAAATCACATTCATGTTGGGAAGTGTGATTCAAATATAATATCATCACCCACAGTGACCCCTAGCATCTCCATAATTTTATGACTTTCAAATATGTGTATTATTATTATCTCCATTATTTTATATTTCGGCATCACTCCTGTTATACTCGTAATTCAGAGATCCTACGATATTTGTCAGGTGTGTACAAGTTATCCCAAGTAAGACCTCCAAGATGCTAAAATGCTGCTTTTATGATGGTATGTACGTTAAATTACTCAAATGATGTTTATCCAGTATATACAGAAAGCAGATATATCAGTTATGAAATATATACATTTCCATACTCTCGTCTTTACATCCACTTTGGTCAACCCTTTGGACTATGTGTGTGCTTTCATAGAGGTCTGATGACGGTTTTATAACCTGTTCACCACCCTCCCATATTTCATAGGCCCCCAATAGAGAATGAATGGAACACTGCACAAATATCACGGACAAACATCAGCCAACAACAGGCCCCTAAATCTTGCCCTTATCTTTCCCGTGACAGAAACAGAGGGCACAACAAAAAAGAACAGACCCCCCACTCTCTGTTGCTGACACATAGAAAATACACCTATATCTACCCCTCCTGTTGCCCCACTAAACAAAATAAACCCTACTTCACCCCTCCCTGAAGTTATAAAACTCTTCTAGTTGCTTCAATATAAAAACCTAGCTGGTGAACTCCTGATTAGCAAGATAGTACCAGCTACCTCCCCCTAAAATTTCTCCTCTTTCTTGCCTTATCACAGACCTCCATCTAAATTCCAGCACGGGTGCAATAGAGATAAGCACCCACAAGCCGAAAGCCGTAGCTGAAAAATGAAAAGCTGGGAGAGAGAGATAGTAGCCATTCAACCCACCTTATCTTGGCTTCACACACTTGTCGCTAAATCTAACGAGTGTCCTGCGACCCCGAGCCAGCTGACATTATATAGCGATAACTCCAGCTAAGAGATGATGTCTGCTTGCTCTGGCGGAAAGCTACAGTAGTCATAGCAACCGAGGTTTTTCTGCAGCAGTTTCAGAAAAAGTTTTGGGTAGGAAGGGGAAAGGGAGGGGTGGAGGTGTCTTATATGTTTGTGTGTGTTGTATCATGTTACCCAAATGAAACTGGGGGGAAGGGTGAGCCATAAGAGGCATTGGAGGATATGCTTTGTAATTACTCCCAAAACATGAACTGAAAATAAGGACACAAATTTTTAGACAAATTGTCAAACCTAAGCATTCTTAAAGTAAAAATTCGATTAATGCTATGCTTTAGGGGAAAATAATTATTCTCCATTTATGAAAGTGAATTTATAGGTACAGGATAGCTTTTGTGCTAATCCTGTATTTTTTTAATGCATTGTGTTTACATTTGTCATATTTGATGTTCGTTTTGTATTGTAATTTGTAAAAAGTAACTTTAAAAATAAATAAAGGAACACATAGAGGGATGACCGTGAGTTTGTTAAAGGCATTATTTCATCCCCTACACTAGTTATTTGTATGATCTCTTCATGCTAGCTCTTCATGAACATTCTTTAATGTTGATGGGCACAAAGGTGTGACTTTTCTAAACCTGACTAATCTCTATGAGCCAGAAACATATGTTGAGTCAAAATCTAAAAGAGTAATGGCCTCTGGTGGTTCATTGTCTTTCAAATATGCAATGTTATATTCTGTGTAATAGACAGGAATAAAGGTAAAAAAATCCACCAACAATGCCACAAAAGTTCTAGATATTCTTGATAGGAAGATGTGAGTCCCAATTGCTGGGCCTTCCACCACTTGCTAGGCCTTCCACCACTTGCTAGGCCTTCCACCACATGCTGGGCCTTCCACCACATGCTGGGCCCTCCACCACGTGCTGGGCCTTCTAGTGTAGAAGAACACCTGAGTGCACACATGTGGTCCAAATATAGACCTCATTGCATTGGTAGCTGTTATATAAAACTCTAAATGCGTTAACAAGGGAGCACATATCCTGATAATTTCATCAAAATCCATCCATAACTTTTGAGTTATCTGTCTTTAAAAATTACATTTCATGGATCCAGAAGATCCAGATAGTGATACGGATCACTCCCAAAATTGAATCATTTCTTCCTTTTACCTTTTCAGACATATCCTGAAAATTTCATCAAAATCCGTCCATAAATTTTTGAGTTATCTTGTTCACAAACAAACAAACTCACAAACAAACCCTGGTAAAGGCAGAGGTTACTGCTGATACTCTGAGTTTTGCACTGATTGTATACAGCTGTTTGGAAAGTTTAGGGGCAGTGTTAAAAGTGTCCTTTATAAACCAAGCCCCCCTCTATGGCAAGATGCAGGATCCCTTCATTACTGCCAAATACAATGACTCCTTGACTGGACTGGTTCCATTACCCACAACAGGTTTGGGCCATTCATCTTGGACCATCAGTGGAGACAGTGATTTTGTTTCTGTGGAAGATGACTTTTCTGCATACTTTAATGTCATACTTTAAACTTTCTTCATTCCACAATCTAACTGAGCAATCCTCGAAAACTTACCAAATATGGTATTTTAAAATTGAAACAACTTTAAAGAAGCAACATAACTAAACATTCCTATAAAGCTACTCTTAATTGGATCAAACCGTGTAATTTAAAATTGAAACTATTTAAAGAAACATTCCTATAAAGCTTCTTTGTATTCCATTTAAAAATTCAAAATTTTCTGAAGGAGAAACTCTGGTGCTCGAACACAATGCAATCACGGCAGCCTATTTTGCTCCTCTGGATTGCATCTTCAAAATTCAAATCTATTTTAAAGTTCGGTACATTGCACTTGATATAGCTGTAAATAGTTGTTTTTCCCTATTATTTTCATTGCTATTTCTTTTATTATTATGTCATACTTTCTATTTTTTATTTTATTTCTATTTTATTATTTCCAAAGCATTAAAACAAAAAAAATGCTTAAATAGCGGTTTCATTCACTGAAAATGTCACCTTAACAGAACATAAGTATTTTCCAAAATCAAAAGTTTCATGTTAACCTGTCTGTTTTGTGAAATTTCTATTTTAACTCATTGTTTGTAAAATATTAAGAATGTATATTGTGCTAACTTTTTCCCTTTTCCAAAAAAATGTGTACCTTTTTCTTGTGCCCGTTTTTCAGTGTCGCATTTCTCCTATGCATTTTTTTCATGAATTACACAAATGTACATTTGTGTGGATATAAAGATAAAGACAAAAATGTCTCAACAAGTTTTAAGCTTACAAAGTATGTAAAATATTGAAACACACTAAAACGTCCAAAAATAATTAAGTAATTACCTGAGCAGTAATGGTGTCACACTGAAATGTTATACAATATATTTATGTCAGGAGACAAATAAAAATTGGCTGGGAAATTCGAATAATGGAAAATCTTGTGGAATATCGATAAGCTTTGTGTAGGTTTTTTTTTATTCTTTTTATAATTTTTTAAGGTTACAGGCCAACAAAAATAAATAACTTGAGGAAGGTAATTTTAAAGATATACCCCAATTGCATATTTACGATTGCTACAATTGTGCAATGCAAATAACATAGAACACACATTCTCACAAAACAAATAGATTAATTATGATATATACCAGCCTGTCTAAAAGCATCTGGATATATCAAAACTGTACAGGCTGTGGACAAACTTGTACAGATCTTTATTTGCAACATATTGCAGTTTAAAGAACTAAACTTCTAATTTGCTATTGCAGCTTAAATTGGATAACATTAAGTAACTGTTCAATGAAGGAAGCAATAAGCGAGTTCACAGTTTCAGAGGTCTCGTTCTCGTTGTCGATCTCGTAGCGTAGGTCAAAGGTCAAGAGGTGTAGGAAGTAAATCCACGGATAAGAACTTGCGACAGTAAATCATGTAAATACCTGTATTATGGGACATTTTTTATTAGAATTGTAAGTGGACATAAAAATATACATATAGATTTACAAAATAGGCATTTTATGTTTGGAAAAAATATTTTAAACTATGTTTTACAGCCTTCTTAGATGGGCGAAAATAGGGGATATTTGAGGCTTAACAGTCTTTAAAATGCATATATTTTACAAACCAATTACTCCCTTGTTAATGGACGGATTTAGATGAAATAAAATGTAAAATGCTGTCATCATTGCGGTTGGTGGAACTGCTCAATAGTTTGTTGAAAATATTTTCAAAAATATTATAAAATCTCACTACTGCAGGTCGTTTCTGCCTTTGCAGGAATAGACGAAAATATTTATTTTATATTTCTGTTATTATTTTAATAACATCATTCCTGGTTGTTTGTGAAAGAAATAGCCGGATACAAGCATTAAACTACACCACTTTGTCACTTGAACCCCTTCACCAAAGGAATTACTTGTTTCTCGCCATGTTATCAGTCCGCCGTCCCCACCGCCGAATATATAACAATATGTGAAACATATATGTGTAACAATATATACAGATTGACAGATTTTTGAGGTATTTTTTAAAATGTGCATAAAAATGCTTTTTCCATGCAATTGTGTTTGATTCAGTTGTTATATACAAATTATTTATTTCTGCAACAGTTGTCTTCAAGCATTTAATTTTTTTATGTATTTTCAGGTAAATAATATGAGGCATAACATGAAGAACAATGATGCAAATGAAGATGCCAGATACATATACAATTGTGTCTTATCCTAAGTTAACTTGAATGACTTTGCTGTCCCACAGAATGGATATTTTTTCAAGGCTGATTGACTGATAAACCTCATTATTATGACCAGATAATGACAAATCATTAATAAAATCGAATGAAATTGGCTTTAGAAATTATTTTAATGTAATAAGAGTTGTCTTTATATGTATAGTTATAATTTGCACAACCATTAGCTATGTATTGGATTAAGTAATATTTTATGCACTTAAGTTCATGTTGTTTTAATAATATTAATATACTTTATAAAAAAAAGAATATTAATGTAAAGAACTTGTGAAATAAACAACACAAATGGAATGTGAATATGAATAAACAAATTATATGAAATCAAAGAAAAGACTTTTCACCCCCTGCATGGAGCAGCTCCATACAAACCTGGAGTAAACCCAACAAGCATAGTGAAGGTGGATGGAAACTCTGAAAACTTGAAGAAAATCCATTAGCAACTTTTTGAGTTACGCTGTTCACTAACAGGCGGACAAACCCCAATGATTACATAACCTCAGCTGGTGGCTGTAATGATACTAATAAAACTGTGGGAGATACATGGCATGATTGTTTGATTAGTCGATCCTGTCTGACCTTGAGGCAAGAGTCAAAGGTTAGATGAACAAAAGCACTCAACCTCTGAGGTCGCTGGTTCGAAACTTTGAATCTCGGCCCGGGTGTTAGAAAGTTGGTAGTTACTTGCTGATGCCTGGTGGTTTACAGTGCAGAATATTGACCAACTAGTATGTACTGGTTCCTCCACCTGTAAACTACCCGTCACAATATGACCCTAGCTGTTGAATGTGACATAAAACAAAAAAATAAATCTAAATTGAAGGGTAGTAAAAACTGCTAGCTATAGACCAATCGTATCTGGGTAAATAAGAGCACTCAGAGCTTGCATACCTCTGCCTAGGTTCAATGTCACCTGTATTGCAATACTGAGTGCAATGACAAAAAAAAACATTTTTTGAAATTTAATGGCAATCTTAAGATTAATGAATGAGTAAAGTTAAATCTATAGCTGACAATAACTCATCTAACAATTTACAAGGGCATTTGTAAGCCCTTAAAGTAATAACAACAGTACTACTGTTGGGCGCGAACTACCGATCTGCGCGATCTCGAGATTTCACTTGCGCGATCTCGTCATCAAAAGATCGCGCGCCCATCTCGAGATTGCTCAAGCAATCTCGAGATGGAGCTGCTCCAACTCACAATGATTTCCATCACAGAATCTTCATTTGATTGGTTGTAATTATTTTTGAGGTGGTCAATGATTGGCTAATTTTGACAACACACTTTCTTATGATATTTGAGTGAGTTTAAAACAGGTTTGTACATAAATGGATATTAAACATTAAAACAGTAAACAAACATATTACAGAACATTAAACAAACATATTGCAAACATATTATAAACAAACATCAGGCCTCTCTCTTCAATTAATTCACTTAATGACCCTTACTTAACCCCCTTATTATAGCCAGTTATTGGATTACATGTGGTTTGTTTATTTGCTTAACTTAATAAAACCCTGTTAACCACCCTGAATTGCTATAACCCAATTGAATTAGATGTGGCTTCCCCCTTTGCAATTAATTCACTTGATGACCCCTGATTAACCCCCTTATTGTAACAAGCTAATTGGATTACATGTGGCTTCTCTATTCTGTTCACTTAAGGAGACATGGATAACCACTCATAATTGATATAACCCATTAACTGATAACCATCCCTTGGTACAATTATTATGGATTAGTAGCTTGTAAATATACATCAGCCCACTACTTTTATCAAAACTTGCTGTACCCAATCAAACTCTTTTTCAAAATCAATAAATAAAAATCATTGTGAGTCGGAGCAGCTCTATCTCGAGATTGTTTGAGCAATCTCGAGATGGGCGCGCGATCTTTTGATGACAAGATCGCGCAAGTGAAATCTCGAGATCGCGCAGATCGGTAGTTCGCGCCCAACACTACGATCATATACTTTTGGCATATTTACAAAATTTTAAAAAATCAGGAAAATGCTCGGACATAAATGGCCTTAAATTAGTGAAAAGCTACGATTCTGACTTTCAGGTGGCCTTAATGTAATAAAATATATCTGTTGGAAAATGCCAGTTATTCAGGATTTAATGGCCCTGGTATTTCCAAAAAAAATGTATTAAAATTTGACATTTTCGCTTTTCGAAAAATTCTCAAAAATCAGTCGTTCAACCTACATCCATTAAACTTACATCTGTGGAAAGCCACGAATATAACCTTTCTTCTGCTCTTTATTTCATGAAAATCCGTCCAGAAATGCCAAAGTTATTTAAGATTTTACAACACCCCGCCACAAAAAGAGTACAAGCATCCTTATATGCACTGAGCGATAATTGGTTATACATGCTCAAAAGTTTCCTTTTGGACAATGACATAAAGAAAATGATGTAGATTGTATTGAATTAGTATATCATACAACGTTTTGTACCAAAATGCTTTTCAAACAATCAGTACTTTCTTTACATTAAAGAAAATTATAAAACTGCTTTCTACTCTTCCAAGTTACTTCCTACACCTCTCGAACTTTGACCCGGAAACGATACAACCTGTTACCGCATGCGCACTTCGAAACTGTGAACTCGCTTATTGTGAACACACATAGCATAGTAGGCCATGGAATGCACCTTGTAACACATTTCTGCATTTGCACACATACATAGAAATGGTCATATTCAACATGTTTTACTTAGTTATTAACTTTTTAAATTAAAAAAACTATTATTTAACAGCAATAAAAAGGTTATAATTTATATCCAATATTAAGTATCTTTTTTGAGGAACTAATTTCACAGGGAACTTATTTCGTGCCACAAGGGTAGTTCATTCAGGCAAGCTTTTAGTTATGAGCAATAATATGAAATAAGATATTCAGTGGAGCTAAAATTGAAATAATGTATACAGCAGTGATTTGCAGTAGTCAGATTGAATGCTAATCATAACATTTGCCAACATTAAAGCTGCATCTAACACCACATATTTTCTCGCTGTTTTATTATTTCTTACACTGAAATTTTTGTCAAGGTGGTAGACAACATGTGACAGAAACATGCTGTGGCCTAAGAACAGAGGGAATGGACCTGTTTTAAACTGCCCTAGTTTCTAGTTCATACAGGCACTGTTTTCAAGTGTTGAAGTCTGATCCAACTGTAATTCTTCACATAGTAGTCAATGTCCTCACATATTAGCCATCTTGTACAAGGTTAGACACAAAGACTTTGATGTTTGTGAAACAGACCACGTCATTTATGAATAATTGCTAGAGTTTGAAAAAAAAACATCTATGGGAGTTTGAGGAAAATCATTGTATTTTAGAAAAATATCATCATACTCCCTTACATCCTGTATGGAGAGTTAGGGACAGATTGCTATGGTGTGTAAGATGTCTGACAACACCATGTATTGGATGTTTTGGACAAACTCATTTACCCTAAGAGATCAACCCTAGTATTATGCGTGGTTGCTTTGGGACAAACTGTTATAGTCAGTAACATGGTCCCTAACATAAAGTAAGGTTTGCTTGCTTGATTGATTGTTACACACTTTATCACCGTGTCCTGCCTTGTGTCCATTATTTATGTGTTATCACTGTACATGTGTATGCAGCCATATTCAACACTAGTTATACATGTGTCCAAAACAAAACAAAAAAAAACGGAACTACTATCAACAGTCAACCACAAGAAATATTATACAACTTAAATTGCAAATGCTCATACAGACTGATGTAGATATTCCAAATAACTACTGAAACTTCCTCAAATATTGAAGTGCAGTTAAATTTCCACAAAGCTCTGATGTCAATTCTTGGACTGATCTAGTCAAATGTTATATGAAAGAGCTATGCCATCGATTTCCCATCAATTTCAGCAAGAGGCAGCCAATTCTACTCCACTGGGAGGATACATCTCTGGTTGGCATGGTAACTATCTTCCATTTCTACTGCGTTGACCTGAAACCTGTTTTTTCCTCCACTAAATAGATGTATCTGAAAATGGCTATGGTGTTTCTTCTAATAATAAATCCTTTGCAATGAAGCCATAGGGTTCTTAATTGAATCTTCTCAAAGGTCTCCAAAGTATTTACACCCAGGCCAAAAGGCTGAAGTGTTAAAAAGGCTTAATGGTTATGAAATTACTTTTGTAATTACGGAATGCTATAAAAAGCATATAATTTGTTTGCTAATAAAATAAGTTTCTGAGCAAAGCATTGACTTAAGGAAACCCAAGTCTGCACCAAAAATGATACTTTATATACAACTTCTCTCCAAACAAATAACTTTTGCTCCGGTCAATTATAACTGGAAGTGGAGTTTGATTTCGACCAAATATTAATTACACAAATTCATAGGGGCATTCGTAACAGTATTCATCTTTAAATATGAAATCTTGAGATTACAAGCAATGGTCAGTTAACTCAAGTGATCATTAAAAAAATTATTATCAACTGAAAAAGTACTTGGAGAACACAGGCCTCTGCCAAATAGTTTGTTTTCACTCTCATTTTTATCTGTTCTGGATCAACGTATCCAGAATTTTTGCTATGACATGGATCAAACTTTGATATGTTATAGACAATTTTGGCCAAGCAATTTGACAATTAATTATGGAGGTATATTCACACATATTGAAAATAGCATTTTTTTAAAAAATAACTAATGATCCTTCAAAAAAATTTCTTCCAGACGGTAATTTAGATATCCACCAAAATTGTACCCTCTGTTTCGTGTGTCCTTGTCAACATTTTTTTTTTTCAAAAATTTTCTGCAAATTCCATTCCTAAGTTTTCGAGTTATTTTGCATATACAGACAAACAAATATGATCTTCTTGGCAGAGTTAATGAAGCTGTGCAGTTTCTATAGGTTTAAGTGGATATGTGAGTGTTATACTTTTAACACTTTCCTGCACCCCACAATAACTTGCAACAACTTGGACTTAAGAACATTATCTTTCTGCGTGTTTTTACGGGATGACACCTTGGTGTCAGGTAGATCATTCCTGAGAGGGTACCTTAAACTGTTATTTAGTATGCATGACCATGCTGGTTGTGAACTGGCTTCTGATTGGCTCCTCACGCCTTCTTTAGCCAAAAAATTTGAACCCTTCTTCCATTTACAGCTCACACTTGGAAGGGGTAACACCTCAAGGACATTTTAATTTATTTTTGTTTTCTTCTCTGTGTTTCACTGATTGCTGTTTTTAGTTATTCTTTTTATTTATCTTAGTTTGCAATCTGTGTTGCATGGAGAAGAAAAAATATAATTTGCGTTCACAAAAGTCTGATACATCTCAGGTACAGTTTGACTTGCATATGTCGGATGATAACGATTTCGTAACGAACTTGTTGGGGCAAAAACAAACTATGTCTCACCAAGATTCAGATTCTTCAGTATCAGACAGCGACATAGACTGTGGGCAAATTATGCAAGATTCTGACAGTGACGGTGCGGGCCCTAGTGGGCGTTCGTTTAACCGGTTACATGTTGAAAAATCCAACAAGTCTGCCCATGACTCTGGCTTTCAAGAGACACAAACTCTAGTCAACCAGCAAATTTTGTCACAGCTTACTGCTATTAATGATAGGCTTTCTAAATTAGAGGACAAACCTGTCAAGAAAACACTTGACAAATCCAAAGTCAAGGGCAGCCGTGTGTCAAAAACCCATAAAAGTACCACTGCAAACAAACTAGATAGTACTCATGCGGAAAAAAGTACTCCCACTGTGAATACTGAAATGTTTCCTCAGTCTGGTACTGCACAGATTCCTTCGTTAGAATATATCAGAGCAAATAACCAGATACAACGTAGTGTGGAAGATAGAATAAAAGAGTTACAGCAATTAACAAAATCAGGTATGTCAGACAATAAAATTAAGTCCCAAAGGGGTGGAGCAGTGGATGTTTTTGTTAAAAATAGGGTGAAATGGCCCCATGAACATGTTTTAGCGGGTTCCCATAAAGAAAGAGTCTCATACGACCAATTAACCATGGGTCAATGGATGGCAGGTTTTTGCAGAACAATGCGTGATGAAAATTGTAGTGAAAACAAAGATGCTATGCTGGATTATCTTATCTCGTTACTAGATGATTCTAACGATTTTTCTTGGAGTTCTGCAAAGGCCTGCCATGCAGTTTTACTTTGTCGTATGGAACAAGGGGAAGTCAAAGATTATACTCAAACTGATCTCATTGATCGAATTAGGCGAGCACATGCTCAACGTCATACCCCTTCCACTCAACATTTTGCCAAAAATGCCACTAAACGTGACAAAACTGCTAGGACCATGATTTGCCAATTTTTTAATCAGGGCTCATGCATGCATCAAGCCACCCATGAAACGAAAGGTGTGATTTACAAACATGTATGCAATTTTTGCTTCACAAAGAATGGCAAATCCTTTCCACATTCTGAAATTGAATGCAAGAACAAATCAAAGAATACAAAAAACGAGTAAACCTGGGCGTGGGTCCTCATTCCTTGTGTCATTTTGAAACTAGAATGGTTTGGAACACTAAAAATGTCAAAAATTTTACCTTATCTGAGTTACATACAGATAAACAAACAGCTTTGCAATGGTTTTATTCTTCCAAAGCTTTCAACAACACAAGGGATTATAGGACGTACGCCCAAGTTGCTAAAACTCTACACTGTAATTCAAACCCAAAGGTGGTTCATAACCAGGTTCCTTCGGATCCCCGCATCGTCACTGTCAATAACGACAAGGTCAAACCTAAAATCGTTACCCCTTCCAAGGTGAGTGTGAATGCAAAAGGCTGTACTTCCCCTAATAGACCCTTATATGCAAAAACACGGGTGCAAACCACTGAAGTCAGTCCAGATCCTCACCAGCAGGGGTTTCTTACTAATAGGTTTCACATTTTCACTGATCTGCTTGACGATTCGTCATCGAATCGTTATAGTGATGTTGGGGATTCTGAGGGGGAATTACAGCCTTTTAATGATAAATCAAGCAAACAACATACTGCATGTAAACACGCTTCTTATACAGAAGCATCTGATAAATTAAATACTGAAAAAACAGGTCCTTGCCATATTGTTGCCCATGATAAGGACGGCAATGTCTTGCCTTATCAGGTGACACAGACTACTGAGATCCCAGAGACAGTAGAAGTTACTCAACAGGCAGATAATAATCAAAATCACACTCTGGCTGCAAATTTTCTTCAAAAAACACGAACACATGTAGCCAAAGATATCGGTTGTCACTGGGATGAAACATTACAAAAAATTCCACTATATGTGTGGAAAAATAAACATCTCAGTAAAGATCACATGGCCTGTTTAGCACAAAATGGGGGTGACTTTGGATATATTCCATTAAATGACTTGAAAGTTTATGAAGGGCCACACATTGTCTGGAACCATGTACCTGATATCATAAAATAATACGCTCTAGTGGAGTGCCAAATTTTTTAAAATCAAGAATACCAGTACCTACTCAACTCAATCCGCAAAGATGGTATTTCCATCTTCAAGATTATTGGGATAAACAACTCCCAGATCTCATAACTTATGGCTTTCCTTTAGATTTCGACAGGAACTCCATACTTCAATCCACATACCAAAATCATACTTCGGCTATACAACATAAAGACCAAATTGAAAAGTATATAACCGAAGAATTGAATTATGGAGCAATATATGGTCCTTTTCAACAACTGCCATTTTCAGTTCACATTTCTCCATTGATGACTCGCCCAAAACAAAATACTGATAAAAGACGTACCATAATGGACCTTAGTTGGCCAAAAGGGGCTTCGATTAATAGTTCCATTCATAAATTTAGATATTTGGATACTTATTTCTCATTGTCTTATCCATCTATTGATCATATTGTTCGAGAAGTCAAGAATTTGGGTCCAGGTTCATTGTTGTACAAAGTAGACATCAGTAGGGCCTTTCGTCACTTGCGTATAGATCCGGGCGACATTGATCTGCTAGGAATACTTCATAAGGATCTATTCCTGGACGGATCTCTGCCGTTCGGATTTCGGCTCGGATCCGGATTTTTTGAGAGGTGTTCGGACGCAATCCGGTTCATTATGAAAAAACATAATCATAATGCACTCTTAAATTACATTGACGACCTCATATATATTGGATTACCGTCAAAAATTCATCAATCTTATCAATTTTTATTGTCCTTGCTTAAGGACCTAGGATTAGAGGTGAGTGATTCAAAATTGGTTCCTCCCTCTACATGTGTCACATGTCTAGGCATACAAGTTGATACAGTGAATAAAACACTATCTATTCCTGAAGAAAAGCTTCAGGAAATCAAAACTTTATGCCAAGAATGGACACATAAGACTGTAGTTACGAAACAACAATATCAGTCCCTATTAGGGTCTTTGTTGTACATTTCTAAATGTATCAAACCGGCTCGTATCTTCTTGAATCGTATGCTCCAGGTTTTGAGGTCTCATCATGATTCCAACAAATTCAAGTTAACACCTCAATTCTTCCAAGATTTATGTTGGTTCAATACCTTTTTGCATCAATATAATGGTGTTACTTATTTCGATAATAGGATACCTAGCCATGTAGTTCATTTAGATGCTTCCCTAACCGGTATGGGAGCTACTTTTGCAAATATGGTATATGCATTGCCCATCCCTCCTCAGTTTCATCACCTACATATAACACAACTTGAAATGTTGAATGTGGTTGTTGCACTGAAGGTTTGGGCCTCTGCATGGTCTGATAGAACTATCGATATAAAATGTGATAACTTGGCAGTAGTTGAAGTACTTACCTCTGGCAAAACTAAAGATACTTTCTTAGCTACTTGCGCCAGAAATATTTGGTTGCTTTGTGCAATATTTAACATAAATATTCGTGTTCATCATATCCCTGGTAAATCAAATAATATTGCTGATTTACTTTCTAGATGGAATGTAACAAAAGATCCATTAATTAAACTTTATCAGCTTTTACCACAGTTTATATGGATTAACACACATGTTGATCTCATGAAACTTAACCATGACATATAACTTTTATTTTACAGATGGTGACAAACTCACAGCCCAGCTTGCCACCAGGGCCAGGCAGAGGTTACAGATGGCTTTTCGACCAGCCACAGCCAGGACATATCATAGAATGTTCTCTGACTTCCTGGGCTTCCTGGTGGCAACTGGACTGTGCCACCATCAGGTAAACCATTCATTCTTGTTAATGTTCATGCAGTTTTTGTCTGAAAATGGCCTTACAGCAGCTAATATAGCCAACTATATGGCTGGTATTAGAGCCCAGTTCATAATTTACAACCTTGACACAAATCCATTCAGGCATGAACAAATTCAATTGTTTTCTAAAGCATTGAAGCTAGATAGACCTTTACAACCAAAATCGACAAATATCATATCCACTGATTTGCTCCAACAAATTCTCCTGACCACTCAGGCATTCCAATTTCCCATACAATTTACTGCATTATATTCCTTAGCATTCTTTTCATTCCTTAGAATTTCAAATATTCTTCCACATTCCATCAAGGCCTTCGACCCAACTAGGCAGCTAGCCCGTGGGGACAGCATACTTACAGATCAGGGAGCAAATGTCATAGTAAAATGGTCGAAAACAATCCAGAATCGAACTGACATACATACCATTCCAATTCCAATATTGGGTGACTCCATACTTTGCCCATATAAAGCAGTTAAGTCGTTATTGGAGCACACCCCTGGTTCTTCAAACCAACCATTATTTCTAATTCCCAGGTCCCATGGTTCAGTTCCTTTAACTGATTCAGTGGCCAGACGACATCTGCATTCTATTTCTACAACATTGAATATTTCCCCAGCCTTGAAATTTCACGATTTCAGGCGTTCTGGTGCCACTTGGGCCTTTCATAATGGGGTTCCCTTACAGGACATTATGTTCCATGGGACCTGGAAATCGGATTCTGTATGGAAATACATCAAATCAACACCCCAGCTTTCATCACCTGTATCTTCTACCTTCCAGCGTTTCTTACATCCCTAGTGTTTCTTGGCTGTTTGGGTGCCTCTGTGCATCTTCAATCACATTTTTTCTCTTTTTTCAGTCAATCATGATATAAAAAATTCATTTATAACCACAGTTTATAAGTTAAACCTTTCCCCTTTTCTGACAAAGTTGTCATAGTCCCACTAGGTCCTAGTAATATGTCACCTTTGGCATGGCATATGACCTTGAGAAATTCAATCACCCAATTTCTCACCTTGTAACTGTCAGGGTGTCCCAAACCCTGTTTACTTGGGCTATCTGTAATGTAAATATATCATGAATAAAGTAATGGTATAACATGCTAAACAGTATCTTTTAACTGTCAGGGTATCACAAACCCTGTTTACTTGAGTTATTTGTAATATTAATATATCATAAGCAAAGTAATGTTATAACATGCTAAACAGTAATGGTAACTCGTACATAGATGTTATTAGCATGTTTTGTAAAGATTATTATGTATATTATATGTTATATGATGGACAATCAAAGAATAGTAGAATAAATATTATATATAAACTCCAATTATTGGATTTATTTGGTTCCCTCTGGGGAATGATGTTAATTTACATAGAATTCTTTTGATTAAAATCTGACACAGGTGTAAGTTATAAATGTGTTCTAACAACATAATATCAAAACAATGAAATGTTTTGTAAAGGGCGGTAATATGATTTCTATCTGCAATCAGCCCCCCCCCCCCCCCCCCCCCAAACTTGGCACTAATCTCAGAATTTGCATACTAAAAGTTCTGTAAACAGTTAATTACCTCTGTTAAGGTGATATTATTTTCATGACTATTTTTTCTCTTTGTTTGTGATTGTTTTGCTAGCAGGATTATGCCAATAATGCTGGTGGGATTTTCACCTAGGCGACCTCTGTAGCCTATGTTGCCACAATAAGATAAATAAAATCCCATAACCCACTGTCACCTAGCAATTGGACTGAGTGCATACTGTTCCTGTGTATGTTGTAAGACTTGCTGATTATAACTTTGAAAAATGTGATCGCCTGGCTCTCTCAAGGGTTTGATTCTAGGTCATGTCACCATGTAAGAAACACAATGTCTAATATTTAGCAATATAGGTAAGATGGATATAAATCCCATTAACTGTATTTTCCACGCAAGAATATATGTATCAAAATAACAACAAAAAAGCAAGTTTATGTCTGAAGCAACCTATAACATAATTACCTTCATATGTTGTGTCTTGTGGACTGGAGGAGGGGCATGTGTCACTTCTTATTATTTTAACTTGTTCATTCTATTGAGCAATGGAGGGTGTTTTGTAACTTCCTTTAGTCTGTAGCTATTCAAACAACAAAAGTTTATCGTGGTCATAAGAATATTGTTAAAATTTGCAAAAAAAAAAAATCAATTTACCAAGAAATGCATTAACAAAAATATATGTATTCGTCAAATGTATCAGTCCTGTGAGAGATTGCTAAATCACAGTTGTTACAGATGTGCCGCAAGTTGTCAGATGCAAAAACACCCAGAACAGTTATATTTGGGAATCTAATCATAATGTAGGAAAGATTTTGTGAATGTTTAGTTCACAATGAGTACAATAAATATAACTATTTAGCAGCAGTAGCAACAAAAAGAAAATCACAAAATACTTAAGAAGCTTGCATGTTGTAAATACTAGGCAACAGTAACTCAGAACATCTAACTGTTAAGGAAGTTTGGTCTTTTTTTAATCATACAGTCACGTATTTGACTACAGAAGTATTAGATCTCATTGATGAGCAAAATATATATTTTATATTAAACAAATATAAGTGGGAAAATGATTTTTAACTGTATAATATCAGGTATAATTAAATGAAGCACCATTAGAAGATGCAGTTTTCTAGCTTTAGGTCTGGCTCTTAAACTTGTCAAATTCTGATGCTGAATCAGACTACAGGCCTTTTTTACCAGGGGCCCAAACCAAGGATGTCAACTGTTACAAAACACAAAGCTGTCTGCTTGCTACTGATAAGGCTTTTTATATTGTCTGAATCCAAGCAATGGAAATAACTGATGACCATTTAAGGCGCCTGCCCATTTATCACTGGCTCACTGGCAAAGGGGAATGCTAAATAGCTAAAGAGGTTGAATCACACAAACACTGCTGTAAACTGCTGGTTTTTTTTCTTTTCTTCCCCCTCCCCTTTTTAGTTTGTTTTATTTTGTTATTTGTTGGTCATTAAATGTTGCTGATATATTATTTAACTATATAATATGTATATATATATTTATATTTAAAAACACTATATTGTAAGACTTTAATTGGTATAGCAAACAATTATTTAATAATTTATTCCGTCTTATGGTAGTAAGAAGAACTTGATCGCAGTTACAGTTTTAATGTTTTATTTACTCCACATAATCTTTTTCCACCAAAACACAAGCCAAGAAAATGTTGATTCGAAAGACAGGATTTTTTTTATTTAATAAGAAATCAAAAGTATATATACTACATTACTCAATAGATAATAACACTTTTGTAAATCCGGACCGGATAGATCCCATCTTGGGTGAAAATATGGCCTAGATCCGATGGTATAGTTTTCCAGTCATGCGCACAGATATTGAGAAGAAGTGTAGAAGATATGGGTGAAAGGAAAACTGAAAATAGAAAATTTATTAAAATATCCTTAAAGTTGTGATATTAATGTTGTTTATATAGGATTATCATTGTTCGTATTGTGTTTTAACATTTCCCAAAGCCTAACTAGAAGGTTGGGTAATTAGTGAAAAAGTTTAAAGTTTTATCATTAATTTGTGTAAACAACAAGTGAAACAGTAATATGGATACCTGTTTGTTAACTATTGATGTTTGCAACCACATTAATGCGTGTACATATGACCCTGTTATAACATCGAGGATGTATTCATGATAAATCCAACATTTGCAAAAATGTGTTAATTTATGTGATTCAGAAACACGTTCTGGCATTTTATGTGGTTTGTCTAAAAAGTTGTGGTAATAAATAGTGGCTCCGTATATATTCACGTCACATATTGTGATCATAACTTCATCTGCATACATGCTGCATACAAAAGGTTATATGCCGTGAAAAAATGTCCTTTTAATGAGTTTTATTACAAAAGTCTAAAATAAACTGACGTCAGTTGGGTCATTTTCTCTCCATATTAATACCTTTTCAATGAAAATTTTAAGATACAAATAAACTCTAAGTCTTAAATTTAATTTCAGAAAAAAACACAAAACCTACCATTTTTAGTAGTCCTTGACTGAATAACGACAGTAGTTGAAATGATCAAGTGACACAGAATCACTATCAGTTAGAGCTTCATCACTGGTACATTCAAACTATGTGGTGACACTTTTAGTCATTGCAGAAAATATGATTTGATACAAATATGTCTATCCTGAAATTTAAGAATTTAATCAAAGCATGATTTAATTATGTCCACCACAATATTTTTGCATTAACATTTTGTCTTTTATAAAGTCTATTTAAAATAAACCAGGATCTGAGTAGGTGTATGTACTTTCTAGCATGCACTGAACTTTGGGTAAGGTAATTTTGGTTCAGATGAAGTCAATGTTTTGTGGTCTTAGAATGTCAAAGAAACTGGATATTTGTGGGAGTCTGGGGGATGCATCAGTCTCCTCCTAATCCACTTACTGGCTTTAAAAGTGGAATCATTGCCGAATTGTTGCTGAGATATCACAAAACTTTAGAACCTAACAGACAAATTAAATATTAATATGGATACTCTATGTAAAATATTTAAGTACTATATAATGTGTTTGGATCTGGAAGCAGATAAAGACATTAAATACTATTCAGTGATCCAAGGATCATTTGAAGCTTTACATACAATATATATTGGTGTAAAATTGTAAGAGAACTGTTCATGAAGTTTATATATGAACAATAAAATGCATATTGAGTGCAAATAAAACCTATCGCTGAATTTTGATATCTTTGAGTTTGTCTGTAGTGTCTCTAATTAATTTCCCCACTGGATCTGCACAACAGTGCAACAGTCATCTAACCTTATAAAAATTATGCTTTTATAGCACTTAATCTCTGAAATAACACATTTAAGGCACAGAAACATAATCATAGTTCAAAATTAATCGATTAATTGGATATGCATGGTTTGTGAGATACGCTGGAACCGTCATGTCAAAATTGTGTTGGAGCTATGCAGATTTACATTCAATTTCATACTATATCGTATATTTTCAAACTTTAATACAAAACATGATCAAACAAAAGTCCTTGTGTAACTAATGCAACTAATGTTGTACTAATGTACAACTAAATGGGCAACAACATTGAGGTTGGGCAAAATCTAAAGAACAACTTCATTTATAAGCGTATACAGAACCCATGGTGTTGTAAGGTGTAACAACTGTCATGTAGTTGAAGAAGGGGAAAAAATTTACACATTTTATTTATCATGAGGATTTCTTTTAACAAGAGGAAGGCGTCTGTTAATTTAGATGGAAGCCTATTATGAAGCAAAAGTTTCTTGTTCATAGTTATGCAAGACCATTGCCGTGATGGTTATCTCCTGCTGAGAATTAATCAAAAATAGTAGCGTGACCTTGAAAAAGTTTCAAGCCCAAGGACCAATATGTAAGAGATATATGGCTGTTTTAGTCTGATGATTCCACTTGACCTTTGAAGCAGGGATCAAAGATCAAATTTGATGCTTGCCAAAGATTAACAGGTCATGATTTTTTACAAACTATTTCCATATTTTGAAGTCCTAGGGGCAATTATAAGGGAGATGCAAGGTCTTTTTAGTATAATTTTCTTGCTTCACCTTGAAGCAGGGGCCAAAGGTCAAATTCAACACTTGCAAAAGATTCGCAGGCTATGATTTTCAAAAAATGTTTTCACATTTGTAAGCCCTAGAACCAATAATAAGGGAGATATAAGAGCTTTTAGTAGAATGACCTGAATAAATCTTGAGGCAGGGGTCAAAGGCCCTACAGGTTAGTTTCACATTTTCAAGCAGTAGGAGCAATAACAGGCAGAGCTAAGGCATTTTTGTATAATCACCCCAGTTGACATTGAAGCAGGGGTCAAAGGTTAATTTTGACACTTGGAAAAGATTTGCAGGCCATGATTTCATGTAAGTTTTTTATCATTACGAATGCCTTGGACCAATGATAAGGGAGATATTTTCCTTTTTGAGACTGCGGACACCTATTTGACATTGAAGATGTGACATGGCGACCATTTTGTTTTCAAAGCAATGCCAAATTGCTTCCAGGCAAGTTTTCCTAGCCATATACTTCTTGCACAAATCTGATGAAGCTAGCTGCAATATTTTAATTTTTACTACATTTTAATGATTTTTGAACAATCGCCTATGGCGGCCATTTGTTTTTTAATATGAGGAGAATGTTTTAACAAATACATTTTCATACATTTTCTGCAAATTTGATGAAGATATCTTCATAAATGAATGAGATATAAAGGTTAATGTAAAAACGTGACAAACGCACACATGCACGCGTGCACAAACACATATATGGAAGGTGCTTAATAATCTCCGAACCCTGTCCTTTGGCTGGTGGGAGATAAAAATGCAACTGTTGTAACATTAATTTAAAAGTGCCCCTTTTTAATTAAGAAGTTTAAGACCAAAAGGAATTTAAGCATTGTTAAGGCAACAGCTGTTGCCAGATACCCCCAAAACCAAATCAGCTCTACACCCATATTCAGGTCCTTCTGTCATTATAATTGTACCCTGGATCTCACTTGGGTTAAATTTCAAAGTTATCAATTATATAATACAATTGTGTGATAGTGGGCAGTAGTTCTTAGCATTAGCTATTTGTGTATACATTATGCTATTACTGAGCTGTTATTCATAAACATGCAAGTTAATGGGTTATATATGGTTGTCACATGTATTTGTTATGTATGTATTACTACGATATTGTGCTTAACTTGGTTCTTTAGCGGTAGTAATATCAAATAATCTTCATTGTGCATTTCTGTTAAACAAACTAACACATGTTCAAATAAATGAGTTTCTTATCCCCTTTTGGTGTTATAAACTCTTTTTAATATTTTTAACCGAACTGGACACTGTGGTCCATAATTGGTTTTACTTTTATATTTTATGGTAACTTTTATTTGTAAAAATTTTTTTAGTAATATAGTAATAATTAGTGTACTAACGTGTATATATGTTGTTGTGTAGAATTAATAAAAAAGATTTTTAAGCTCCAATCATGTGGTCTTTGTGTGTTCACCTGTTAAAATGTTTAAAATCTCCGCCGCTGAATTTCACATGACATTCTGCAGATAATTTTTTTTCATATGGTAACTAAAGGAAATGTCCACGCATGGTTTATATAAGGTTGTGACTCCGTCATGTTTTGGTAACACGTGTCCATCAGATAGGCTACTGAAGGACAGTTTAGGTTAATGAAGGTTGCCTCTCATTGACAAGCACTGGTACTACTGTTGCCCTACAATCGCCCTTCTGTTATTCAAGATTACACACCTTGTCTCAACAGTGGCCATGCACGTGATACCTTATGGGAACACTAAATCTCGAGAGATATGACGCCTCCTGGGAGGTGGTTCCACCACCGAGTAAAACCACGGGGTATACCGCCATAGTGTGAAACGGGCATAATTAGCTCAAGATCCTGTTGGGGTAAACATTTCCTGAAAATTTGGTGAAAATCCATGCAATCGTATGTCGTCAGACAAGACCTTCCATATGGTACAGTCAAAACTATTGTCAAAGTGTTTCTTTGATCTAAAGAAGGATAAAAAAATACCATCTAAACAACACCCCATTCTTGGTGGCGTTGCTCACAGGGAGTGAGCAAGGCACTCTTGAATTTTTAGTAGATATGTAGCCAAAAATGCAATCAGATTTACAATGGCCTTCTGCTTGAATGGCTTGTATTAGATGTTCAATTATGTATCACACAGAAAGAGAAAAGTAAAACATATATTTGATAAAAGTAAATAGTGTGCCTTTTATATTATTGTGTTGTAAATAAGGATAATCTTGGTCTTAGCACAAAGTATTTTCCTTCGGACAGCATCTTCATCCCGAGGTCCAAACTTTCCAGCAGATTATACATTCAGAAGTCATCGGCTCATCAAACAAATGTCCCATAAACAGTGACACGGTGTGAGTGAGGTGGTCTCATCCCCTAACCATCAATCTTACACACCAGTTATCTGTTCTCAATAAATAGCCTTGCTTTCAGTCATCACAGATGTTGAAGCAAGAGCTTTATGTTGTTGTATCTGTCGATGTAGATTGTGTTTTGCTGTCCTATTGAACTGCAACCTAGGTTGCGAATCAATTCCTATAATTCTAATAAACTATTCATTTCCGACTCAATGAATTCTGAAGATTAATAACTATGTTAACATATATAGGTTTACCAAAGAAATATAATCAATGATAAAATCAGTCATAGATGCTAGTGTATTAAAACTACCTTTCAATTCATGATAAGTCAATCAGTTAGATCTATAAATACAATATGTTCTATTTTCAATAAATAAATCCAATACTTGCTTATATTGATAAATAAAACAAATACCACGCTTTGATTCCAGTGGCTTCCTGGTTTCTTTGTGAGGCCATGGTCGGGATGCCTTCTAGCTCTCAAGTTTCATGTTAAGTTATGGCCCCAGTTTCTTTACTTAGCCATTATTTAAACCTGATTGGTCCTCAGTTTCTTGGTAAACTCATGATTTGATCCGAGTGACTCATTAGTATCGTGGTACATGTCATATTTAGACTCTAAGAACTATCCAGTTATTGTGATAAATGTCATATTTGGAACATAAGAACTCTCCAGTTGCCATGGTAAATGTCATATTCGGGCGCTAAGAACTCTTGAGTCATCATGGTAAATGTCATATTTGGTGTATAAGAACTCTCCAGTTATCGTGATAAATATCACATTTGAATTCTCCAGTCATACTTTGAGCACACTGACTTCTCACAATGATCTGAAATTATGACCATAAAACTATTTATAATAATGAAATAACGGTACCTTAAATGTTACAGTTTGTTGCATACTGAACCCTGTCTTATAAGTGGCTCCATTGGTCTAGTGGTAATGAAGTAGACTTCATGTGTGGCTAGTGCACAAATAAAAATGAGCTGTTCCATAAAGTGATACCACCCCTCACTCCCTTCACCTCTCTGGATTGTACATTTTGGTTTAGCACACTGGAGCTTGTGAGAGTTTTCAAAGCATTTTTAAAATGTTGTTACATGCACACAAAGGTTTCCATTCTGTGTATGTATGCGTCCTACCAAAATAAGAATCAGGAGTTATTGAACCTTATGGATACTACTAAAATACGGCATGCATCAAACCATAAATCAGTCCAAACAAGTTAGATATTCCACACTCAAATGCAGCATGTAAGGCCAGCATGGTATTGTGTAATCTAAGTTGTTATGATGTACTTGCGCCTGAGATAAGGCTAGCCCTACAAGTCTCCCTCAACTGCCTTTCTCAGTCACCAAGACTCAGTGCTGCGTGCTTCATTAGGCCTGAAGATGTTTCCATTATCGCCAATGAATGTTTGAATACGATTTGATGTGGTGTGAAAGTGTATCGGGTCATTGATTACGCCTGGCAGTTAACCAGATAAATCATTTTAGTGTCAATTGAGGTGGAATATTTTCTCTATTTATTTTTTTCTGCCTTTTTTCATATTTTTGAAAGAGTTTGGGTTGGTGTTTGTAAAGATACAACGATAGATACACTGACTGTTAAAAAGGAAGTAGGCACTTTGGTTGATCAGAAAGAAATGTCTGAGCAAAAACTGTATCCACACTTAGATTATGGCAATTATGAAATAAATGTTAATCTCAAAGTTTTTTCCTAGCAAAAGAGTTGTCTAAGACTAAGAATATAATCCCAGATAGACAAAAAAGTGTAGATTTTTAAAAAATCCTTATAGGAGTATTACACACGGCCATACACAATCCCTTCCTCAAAGGCAAAAATGAAAATTATGTCAAATCGTCTTCTGTTCTATGGTTTCAGAATTCTCGGTTGAATATACCATTCATCTGGCTATACTCAACAAAAAAGCTTCTGACATTGAAACATAATTGGACTGGCAACATTCCCTAATTCAGGACATTGTTTAGGGATTAAACCACAGCGATGGTTTCTTTGAGATGAATAGTTGAAAGGCATGAACTGGGACGACTGAAATTAGAACCCATCACATTAGAAATGACAGGATTGTACGTTACCACTACACCACCGTAATGTTGTAGAGAGTATAAAATATTCAGATTTATAAGGAGCTATGGGAACATTCTGGAGGTGAAAAGTAACTCCAAGGTTTCTGATAGTAGGCGTTTGCCACGCCATCCCATTGGTTATGGCTAACTGGATACCAATGAAACTGTATAAAAGTATTCAAGAGTTATTGTATGCCATTATATGGCTGTGTTTTATGGGACTTTGATTCTGTAAATATTAACTGATTCTATGTAACTTGGAGAAAAGCAATAAGAAGACTGTTTAATCTTTCAAATAGAATTCATAATAGATACATTCACTTAATATGCAACGATGTGCCAGTGAAAGTATAATTATACGAAAGATTTAACAAATTTATGTACACCTTGTTAAATAATGGTAACCTTTGTGTAGAACTTGCAGGTAATTAAACTTGTAACCTCAGGAAGTGATTCAAATGTCAGTAAAACATTAATATTTATAATATCTAGAAATTTAAAATGTAACTACTCTGATGTACTTGCATCACCTGTGTATTTACAAAGTATTACAAAGTTACCTCTTGTAACAGTGTTGAGGACAATATAGTATGTGGAAATGTATTTTACCTAATGTATATAAGAGACAGAAGTTTAACAAGATTGTGTTCCAATGAAATAAATGAAATGTTAGAATACTTATGCACTTCTTAACCTCTTGTATATATTTAAACTATTGTAACTGTATATATGTTCAAAGTATGCCTTTGTGTATGGATAAATAAATAAATAATTCGTGGTATCTGAGAAGTGTGACAAAGCCTTAACATTGAACATAATAACACGACTTGCTGCGACAATAACGTTCATTTCAAACTTTTATAAATTAGTAATTCCCTGGTGACTACAGAGGACTTGGCGGTTTTGTGATTGCCAAGTTATGTAAATGTTGACTTAACTCTCACCTGTGTTGCAACAGGTTTTAATGCAGTTTATGAGCAAACTGTGAGAGATACTGATAGGAAATATCAATATGACACATGCTGTTAAACTGGATGTAAAATTATTAAGTTTCATCTGTTCAGTGACCAAGTATAACTACTTGAATTTATAAGGTTCTTATTAATTTTTTCTCCCTAGTAAATAAAATATAAATATTTCCCATGTCAATGTAAACATAAAGCAAATCACAACTAATTACACTAACTTTTCCCATGCATTTATATTAAATCAAAGATCTGATGTTATAACTATGAATAAAACAGACAATGTCAAGCCCTGGGTGTTTGGAGGGTCACTGGCTCTATCAAATTAAACATGAATTTCCCTTGCTGATCTCTGCTGTTTGGGGGAAAAAATATGCTCTGAAATTCACCCTGCAAAACAAGCCAAGACGAATGGTTCAACTAACCTAAATGGCAAGCCCATTGCTTGACGTAATTCCCATGCAAACAAAGTAAAACGTCGCCTAATCTCGGAGGACCCCGTTTAATTTGGCATGGAATCGAAAGTAAGCGATAGCATCTCCATTGCATAGAAAGGGGGGCAATTTAGGTCGTATCAAGGGAGCTTTCAAGAAGGGCATTTGTCCTTAAATGGAAATACACCAAGGATTCCAGAGTCTGAAGAGTCACAAGATGGTTATTTAAAGACCAGCTAGTTGACCAAATACCATTCAGAGAATATTAGTTTATTGGTATAAGCACTGCATACTACACAGGCCCATGTCACTTTGTTGTCATGTGATTAACATTTAGTGAACCACTGTGCCCCACCCACCCCATATCCAATGTTTTTTTCTGGTTTTTGGTTCATTTGGGGCACTTATTGGTTTATTTACTCACCCTGTTCCATAAACCAACAGCACCAGGAAGTAATACGTACAAACTTTTTGAAATCAGTATCACTAATACCAAGAAAATAAATAATTTAAAAGTGCATGCTTATTAGTTGTGTGGACATTTCATGTAGAAACTGTATTATCACCACTAAAACATTCATATAGAAAGTTTTAAATACTTGGCTGCTGCCTGTGTATGAGTTGCTAATATTGTGACAATGAGATTTGTGTCTGCTTTGAGATTTAGGAACACCTGACCAACCTAATTTTCCTCAACATGTATTAGCTTCAGTACCTTACAACTGTCTTCACTTTTTATGCCAACTTAGTCTTTCATGCTTTGCAGTTTTGACAATTTCCATCTTCATTGGTAGAATTACTTCAATTATTGCAGTGTTGTTTCATTCATGTTTGGCCAAATAACACTTCAGACACAGCATATATGTTTTTATTTTGATCCCAACAACTGCATCAGGTGAGATCTCGGAATAAATGTCTATCACTGGATATATGGGGGGCAATTTGTCCACAGTTATCCTGGACTGATCACGAGTCTAATCCGCTTCTGAACAGAGTACATGTATATTCATTCTGGGTAAGAAACCAAGGGTTCAATCCATATGGTGGGGTTCACACTACAATCCGGGTTGACAAGGATTGGGGGCTTGAAGCAGACTGAAGCAGATTAATCTCAATCCGAGTTGAGTGTCCAGAGTGTAATCTGGATTGAAAAGTCTCAAAAACTGGATATTGTAAAGCCCCTAAATTTAGATTCATGTAGTACATGTATATTGTTTAAATGACAAATATTTTTTCACATTGTTAAAAATCCCAATGTTATGTTATCTATCATGAAGTTAAAAACTTTATTAAGTTATTTAAACTGAATTTTAGATTTTAAAGATTGTGCTACTTTTTCAGCAACAGACCAATTACAATTGTTTGAAATTTTTCTACTTGTTAAACTACCCTACTACTATAACAAAAATAGAACATTTTAAGTCAAATTGCAATTATACAGAAATCACACAACAATCCATCCTAGTAGCCTTTGCGTTAATTAGGGCTCCTGCTTAACAAAGGATTAAGGTATATACATATTAAATTAAGCAATTACTTCAAGGCAGTAAGTCAATTGTTTACAGTACCAACACATTCAACCCTTGTTTACCCAGATTGAGAGGGTTCACACTACAAAGAGAGTTGAACCAATCTGCTTCAAGCCACCTCTTGAGTGGGGTTGAGATTTACCCTTGTCAACCTGGATTGTGAGCGTTCAGACTAGTCTCCAATCTGGTTCAATCTGTGTCAACCCGGGTTCATTTCATAGTGTGAACGCCCAGCCGTATGTTGATTGTTTGATGAACAGAATGTACACAGATTTCTCTGGATTAGTAGTTACGTGAAGGGATTGAGAATGGATTCATCTCTGTATGTTTGGCAATGTAACACAATTTGCATAGTTTGTAGTTTGGAGTTGAGTTACGGATGATTTGTGCATGGATTAAGTGGTGGTTCCATATTCCCGACTTTGGCCCCCATCCTTGCTGATTTTAAGCTCAAACACTTTTTTCTTTCAAGTTCCTATAGGTCAATAAGCCAAATCGGGAAGGTCGGGAAGGACCTCAAATACATTTAACATTTTTGGAAAAGTGATTTTTCTTTCCAACCCAACTTCAGCCAATTCTTTCTTATGCCGTTTGGTCAAATTCTAGAGGTCAGCATACACTGCAGACAGGCCCTAATGCTGTTGTCGCTGATTATATTGCTGGTATGGCCAATCGTATTAAAACTGTATATGTCAGGGAATTTTTGACTTCATTTCTGACTCAAAGATGAAATGAAGTGATTACAAGTTTTTATTTCTCAAACGTCAGGAGGGTCGGGGATATGGACCTGTCATGTTGTATCTGTGGCCCGTCTAGTCAGACTAAAGTCATAAAAGTCAGGGTTGAAAATGGGATGGTCGAAGGTTCCCAGGACAATCTAGTAGTTCCTAGATGGATCCCAAGTGTCAGGATGCATTTCAATTTTCCTGCCTTTTTGGTACTTTCCGACCCCAACTTTCCATAATTTTAAAGTTGGGACTTTTGTCTGGACAATCCCTGAATATGGATTCAGGCATTTGTGAATGGGTCTCACATGATTACATGTAGATACATCCATAAAATACACAATATAACATTTAAAATTTATTATCCCCGAAAATAAAAAAAATCCAATATATTTAATTTACATATTATTTTTTTTTTTTTTTTGGGGGGGGGGGGGGGGGGGGGGGTAAATTTTTTTTTTAAATTTTCATGAAATTCAATGGCAGAACCTTAATTGCATCCACTGGTGTAAGGGGTATATAACTGACCAATGTATATAACAGATCAAAGCTTTCCAAAGTTTAACTTATTGTCTTAATATTGATGTAATAGTGTAACCGTACTTGTGTACATGTAAAAGATAATCAAGACATCACAGTCAAACGATTGATTGGTTCATTTCCAAGTTTCCTATTTATTACCATAAAAACGACATTGAGCCTAATTGTGGCAACAGAAGTTGGTTCGTGGACAACTTGTAAAAACTGTGTTCATTATAAAAAGACTGAAAAACACTGTCGATGGTATTTTTGCTACCATTATAGAGATGTCACAGTTTATGGCAATCTTTAACCCCCTTTTAGGTTATTTAATGTTTCTCTACATTGTAGATGTTCATTATAGTAGCTTATAGGATATTTTCATTTATTTAAATGCATAGAATATTGATAACTGGTGTAGTTTTAATAAAAAATGACAAACTACAGTTTATGTCCAATCAATCATATTATCAGATCACCTTTCTTATTTCTATGAGATGTTCTTTTGAAGATTTTCAAATATTGCATCAAGGCAAAAAAACCATCAAAACAGCTAACTTGCTCTGCACTAAAACTCAGGTCTTGTCAATTTTAACTAATATCACTAATTTCACACTGTACTGGATCACCAATATCACCATTGTTTACAGACCTGTATAAATACTTGCACAAAATGTCTTTGAACGATATCACTTCATTCAATGCACCCGAGAAGTCGTTTGTATCTTACATTATCGCCCAGACAAGCTGCCGCAGCATTAAGTAAACAATAACAAACGGCCACAGTAAAGTCTGCAAAACTTTATAGCAAAAAAAAGAACAAGGAAATGTAATTAAGGGGGAAGACTGCAAGCAGTAAATATTCTGACTAAACTGATAAACATCAGCAAGGATTTTGTAGTTTTCCATAAATTTGCACAGAGAGTGCCATATTTTGGGGCCATTTGGATGAGGAATGCTAATCAAGTTGCTGGATATTAAAACAGTGAATGTGTAATATCAAAGATGAGAGAGGGAAAATTGACTGTGACATCTGCAATGGGGCTGGCTTTAAAGGGGGCAAGGAGACAGGAGTTATAAAGACACCACCTAATTACATCAATTATCAAAAGGTGCCCCGGTTAGGTATTATTGTATATGTGTTTTCTGGCTCTGTAAACAATGGAAAAATCCAAGCATCCATAAACAAAATGTACTTTTGTAGAAGTTATACTGTCATTTGTGTTATGTGAGTGTGTATCAATTTGTTTGGATTTAATTAACAGTTTACAGCTGGGAGCAGAATATTATTATAACTGTTCTATAATTCCTTCTAGATATTGTTCATGTAACCCAATACTTACTCACATTCTAAATTTTCTGTCATGCTCAAGTGACGATCATAAAGTGAAGTGGATCCATTATATATTACAAAGACCGGAAGTGCGCAGTTAACGAAAATGCTTCTGTGCGCATATCATCAGCGGGCAAAAATGGGAGAACAAATTCCCTCTCTAAACCGGAAGTGTTGTTTCGAATTTCTCCTTTGGAAATTCGTCTCCTTTTTAGAGAGTGATCATGTATTCAAAACAATATATAGCGGCCCAATTGTTCGTGTCACCTCATAAAAATAAAGGGACATTTCTTTAAAACGGGAAGGCCGGTGTAACGTAAGATAATAGAGAGTTTGCGAACAACGTTTTTGATACCCGTATCTACTTTCCGCTACGTTACACGTCATTGATTTTTGTGTGTGACGTAATTTTATAAGGTTTTAACTGCACAAGGTTACGTTTTTTACGTGGCAAATGGCTTCACCACGTAATTTGTTTCCCTTGTGGATTTATTAATTACTGGACCAATAAAGTGTGCTATACATGTCAGTACAGAGTTCTTGAGAGACTGTAGATTATTTTTAGCAACTTTGTCAATGTTTGAAAAACCCAAGTGTACAACGACCAGCCTTTTTTCATCCCCTTTCATAATTTTTTTTGAAGTAATGAACACAATCTTCCAAAGTTTTATGTACGTGTGTTTTATTAGCTATTTAAGTTGTGGGTTTATTGGCTGTTGGGCCAATAAAGTTTGTAATATATATCAGTACCCAGTTCATTCAGTACTGTAGATGATTAAAACCAGTGTATTTATCTTTAGTGACTTGTATAACTCCCAATATATTTAAAAGAAATACATGTAAAATTCATGGTTCAAACGCTGTTCGCAAACAGAACTCCCCCCTAATGGCTTTCTCCCCCCTATTGATTAATTATGTTGCGTATTTTTACAAGGGGCGTTTGTGAAACGTTGTTCGCAAACTCTCTAATGACTCTCTCTGACGCTATATTTTGCACCCCCTCCTTTGATCTTTATGCCCCTGTTCCACCAAAGGACTAAGCCCCGATCCTGTCTGGGACCCTTAATCGTGGACAGTCGCTGAAAAAAAAGGTAAAATGGGCGGGAATACTGAATCGGTATTGAAACCTGGGATTAAGGTCAGATCGGTCTCAGGAGGCCCCAGGTGGCCCCAGACAGTCCCCGACTGTTCTGGGACTAAGAACCGACTAAGCCAGTTTTCTGGTCGGTTTGAAGCACGATCTTGTCGTACACATACCGACTGGGTCCCAGGACGCCTCAGGCCTCCTGGGACTAAGCCCCGACTAACCCCCGATTAAGTCCCGGCCTCCTCAGGCGTCCTGAGGCCTTCTCAGTCTTCCCCAGACCAATGTGGCCGATTCTTGTTTTGCAATGGGACTAAGGGTCGCAGGAGGCCTGGGACTAAGGCACTAAGGGTCTGGGACTAAGGGTCGCAGGCGGCCTGGGACAGCATAGGACTGTGTAAATTTGGTCTGAGGCCTGAGGAAGCCTGGGACTGGACATTTTGTTTATGGCGGGAAAAAAGAGTTGCTTTGGGTGGGGAAAAATATCAAACATGTTTGATTTTTCTCACGGCCCCAACCGACAACTACCGACCCTTACAGAACGCCTGGGACTAAGCAAATTTTTGAAACCGACTCCCAAAAACCCTTAATCGGGAGCCTTAGTCGTGTGGTGGAACACCCACATTAGGGGAGTAATTATCTTGCAAGCAATATTTTGCACCCCCAAACAATAGAGGGATTAGTGGGGTAAGAATATGGTACACCTATAATATAGCAGACAGGGCTGCAAAATAATCACCCCCTGCTAGATATTTACTCCCCTCTCTATTAAAAGAGACAAAGGGACAACACACTAGTGTGTTTACTTATGCTAATAGGTGATATGGCATGGGTATTGGGTACCCTCACATATCTTGATAAAAATTGACATGTTAAAGCTGTAAGCTTAGAAGTTACATGAAATTTAAAAATAATATCAATGTAGAAAATTATGTGACATATTATAAAAGTAAACACACCCGAAGTCTTATTGCACAATTCAGAGCGGGTACCTACCCGCTGCAGATAGAAATAGGTAGATACCGCCATATTCCACTAGAAAATAGGTTATGCACACTATGCTGTCTTAATAAAATTGAGGATGAATTCCATATAGTTTGCATCTGTCCAAAATATTCGGAAGAACGTACAAAACTTTTTGATTCAATCAAAGTCATCGACACATCCTTTGGTGACAGAAGCATTGAATGCAAATTCTTGGACATAATGGACAAACATCAAAAACTATTGGGTCCCTTCCTTGATATGTTTGTAAAGATCAGATCATCCCAATTATATAATTAAAATCATAGTTTCCAACTTCACACAATCCATGTATACATTGAAATTGTTAGATAATATACTGTACAGTCAATCTAACCACTGATTTAGTAATTAATTGTGTACACACTATATATGTGAATCAATGTAATCTTGTCTGTTATAAACATAGTTTTTCGTATGTTGTTTGTATTCCTGCAACTGCCTGTCATTTCAGTTCTGTTCTTTTTGTAGTAGAATTTAGACACATATGCAACACCTATACATAAGTTACAAATTTGTAGTAATGTATAAAATTTAAGGACGAAAGTTTCAATCTAACTGTTAAACTGATATTGTATCATATGTGTTTTTATTTGTATATACTTCAATATGTTTGTTATACTAAAGGTGACTTATAAGCCCACAAGGGCTGGGAGGAAATTACAACTTTTCTTATGTATTTTTGTAAAGCTTTACCTCAAGTCACAAAAATAAAGAATTCTTCTTCTTCTTCTATTTAGTCAATTGGACAGTTGCCAATACATGTATATCAGTAACAATACCTAAGACTCTTTTGATGTGTTTTGGGTTGATACTTTACATATTTACATGTTTATAAGGAAAATGATTAGCTTAATCATAATTTTCTTTATAGGCTAAGTTCTTAAATAGACAATTACCCATATAACCTAGCAAAAAGATGCAATTTTATATGCATATCAGTGTGTTGTATCACTAAATTCATCAGATTGATTTCTTTGATTTAGTTACATTTCATATTAGTTTGCATTGCCTTGTGAAAATATAGTTATCTTAATAAATCTTTGTTAAATTAAATAATAAGGCTCAATCATGAAATCACCACAATATATAATTGCCCCCTTATAGGTTTAATTTGTCTAGGTCTCATTGTATTTAGATATTATTTTGATGTTGTTTTGTTTCATTTATGAGTTGGGGCTATTTTTCTAAGACACTGTATAAAATAATAAATTATGTGAATATTATTATTAATGCCAAAAGAAATCTCAACAAAAAAGCACATTTTTGTATAAGATTTGATGCAATAATTATTATGTTAATCATGTAAAAATATAAAATTAACATAAATAAATAATAGATAAATAGAATGCCTATGCTTTGCCCAACATCAATATTAAATAGAATGCAAGTGTTCCACTGCAAGTTAATCCCCAACACAATAGTAATCACCAATTTGGGGAGGGATTCCAAATCTTGCAAGAGGGGTCAAAATATTTCAAACCCCATTGCAATTTTTACCGCATTTTATGCAATGAATTGCATAAATAGTGAAACATATGCCCTCACACTCAGTATTTATTCCTACAGTGTAAAGACTTAAAACCCAAATACATTTTATGTTCAAGTAGTACTAAAAGAAAGTCAAAGGCCAGGAATAATGTATATAAAGAATCCTTGCAACAATTGATTGACTGATTGATTGACTAATTGATTGATTGATTGATTACCTCTGAGGGCAAGTGAATAAGGTACACAATACACCACCATATCCTCTTTCAATAAAACAGTTTGTTCTAGTTAAAATATGGATAAAGGCATATATTAAAATTGACAAAGAAGTTAGTTTTATAATGGAAAAAGCATTACATGATTACCAAGTTAATATTTTCTCAAAAAAGGTACAATTCTGCCTTGTGTGTGGACATATTTTCAAGGTTTAATTTCAAAGTTTAACAATCAATAAAAATTATGAAATAAACTACAAAACAATGTGCCCACATAGTGCTAATAAGAAATCACATCAGTAATGGAAAATAAAGAACAAAAAGATAAATAACTTATTAAATCCTGTTGATAATGTTTTCACCTATCTATTTCCCGTGCCGTGACCATATGACTGTAAGTCATTAAAATACTACTAAAAAGAGGACTACAGGTGTTCACTATCCTGTTCATATTCTTATAAGAAGGTCATTTTTCATTTATTACAGAACTACGACTAAAACCCTGTTTTATGCATCAAATTATAATCTGTTCCAAGATTAAATGTTATAAAATCTGATTATGCTATTACTTCTAACTCCATACAGGGGAAACATATTTACCAACATAGAACTGTAATTATATAATGTGTTTTTCAAACAAAGAGATATCAAAACAAATTACAGAAAGTCAAACAAGTTATTATTGCCATAACATGAAAAGAAGATAAATTGATTAAAATTGCCGCACAAATTACAGAGTTTGTTATTTCAAGTTACAAAATGATTTCTAATGAAAACAGTGTACCACACCAGGTGTTTTGCTTTATTGTAAAATGACAACAATTAGCCAGATTTTTGCTGCGTGCTTTCATCACACAGTGACCCCGTGCATGAGCTTAGCTCAAGGCTCAATTCTCTTTGTAATTGAAAAAAAAAATAACAATTCCCACAATGCACTCTTATATATACTGGTTTTTACACCAAGGTAGTTTCAAGACAATCTTCTCCATCAAGCAAGGTAGTATTTCCTCTGTACAAACGGATATTTTATGAACATACTTGTATGTGTGTATGTTTGAAAATGCTTTTGGTATAAATTTGTGTCTTGAGCAAGGCTACCCAGACAACTGAAATGCACAGATGAAGTCTTCCCTGGGAAACTGTTTTACGCTACAGACAACGGCCAGTCATTTAGTCCCATTAAAAACAACCTGTTACAGCTTTAATGCAAAAGGTATAAACAGCCACTTCTGGAAGTAATCAAAACACATCAGTAATTAAGCCACTCACATAATTATGCGACCAGTTTTTTGTCACTCCAAATAACAATTGACAAAGGTGCTCCTTGAAAATCAATGTTTGAGATATGAGCAGCTAAAGGTTTGTTTAAACATAGTGAACAAACTCGAAATTACTGAAGTTAGAATTAATTATGGTTTTTATCTATTTCTCCAAGTTTTCACATAAATTTTGAATAAAAATATGCATTTCATATGTTCATTGTTGTCATTGCTACTGCTGCTCCTTATGTTCCTAATTCTTTCTTGTTTTGATTCTGTTTTAACCAAACAAAAGGTATATTTAGATACATGCAAAACTCTGGCTTTCTATGGCACAACCTTTAAAAGTAGTTCGCGATGGCTTTAAGATGGTCCCGTGTGATCAGATCAACCTCCGGAGCGGCAAAGTGCAGGGATTACATTCGAATTGGGGACACGATCGCAATGATGGAACAGGTCTAGTTTAACAATGGACTTCCGGTAGTCACAGCCCCATATGTACACCACATTCTGGTCAAGTTTCATTCCACTGAAAAAATACTAAAACATAATGTCCATAGATACTTGTGTAATATTTCAGCATATTCTCAATACAACAATATGCAAAAACACCATATTTTATGTCACTTTGATGATCTTTAAATGTGTTAGTCTGAATTTCAGATTTTTGGAAAAAAAACTTTGTTTTGGGGCAAAGAATGGAACTTCTACAAATATAGTCAAAGTACTTGAGTTCAATAATCTGGTGGAAATTTGATGAACAGAAATCATTCCACAACAATTCTTAGCAGTAGAAACAGTGGTCGAGATTGACTGATGAAAAATCTAACTTCCTTGATTGTGGAAAGTATGGGATCGGTTTGGTATGCATGTGCCTTAATACCTAGTTTAGGCTGTTCTGTGTTGATCTCACGAGTTATATGCGGGTGTAATATACACCAAAAGAATGATCATCGCTGACGGGAGGAATGCACAGTCGGCCTCGGGGCTCACTGTAACAATAAGAGTGCGAATTATTTCAAAATGAAAAGCTGGTTCCCAATCGAAACCACAAAAACAACTTTATCCAGAAACATGCACATAGTTCTTTTTTTATGAACACAGTGGGCCCATATCTCCTCGTTTTAGGACACAGTGGGCCTATACCCCCTCATTTACTGACACAGTGGGCACCATCCTCGCCATCTACTGTACACAGACTGTCCAACCTCAGTTCCTCCCTTACTTGCACAGTGGGCCATGCCTCCTCATTTTATGACACAGTGGGCCTATACCCCCTCATTTACTTACACAGTGGGCACCACCCTCGCCATCTACTGTACACAGACTGTTCAGCCTCAGTTCCTCCCTTACTTCTAAAGTGGGCCCATACCTCCTCATTTAATGACACAGTGGGCCTATACCCCCTCATTTACTTACACAATGGGCACCATCCCCCCATCACATGGACACACACTGTCCAGCCTCAGTTCCTCCCTTACTTGCACACTGGGCCCATACCTCATCATCAATGTACAACTACAACCCCCAACCTTCACCTCCTACACCATAAGGTTTTGGAGACATAGCCAATTAACACAAGATCAAGGCCACTACAGCAAGGTCAAATTATGGTCAAATCATGATGTCGCACAAACACACCAGCGAACAATTGTCCTTATCAAGTATCAACCTTTTACACCTTACAGTATAGGCCCACCGTGTCATAAAATAAGGAGGTATGGGCCCACTGTGCAAGTATAAGGGAGTAGGTGAGGCTGGACAGTTTGTGTACAGTAGATGACGAGGGTGCTGCCCACTATTTATAAGTAAATGAGGGGGTAGAGGCCCACTATGTTATAAAATGAGGAGGTATGGGCCCACTGTGCAAGTAAAGGAGGGAGGGAGGCTGGACAGACTGTGTATAGTAGATGGCAAGGGTGGTGCCCACTGGGTAAGTAAATTGGGTATAGGCCCACTGTGTCATATAATGAGGAGGTATGGGCCCACTGTGCAAGTAAGTGAGTAAGTGAGGTTGAACAGTCTGTGTACAGTAGATGACGAGGTTTGTGCTCATTCTGTAAGTAAATGAGGGGTATAGGCACACTGTGTCATAAATGAGGAGGTATGGGCCCACTGTGCAAGTAAAGGAGGACATGAGGCTGGACTGTCTGTGTACAGTAGATGGCGAGGGTGGTGCTCACTGTGTAAGTAAATGTTTGGGTATAGGCCCACTGTGTCATAAAATGGGGAGACAGAATAGATAGTGATAGTTATGCTTGCCATTTAATAATAAATTTATAATTTTATGAAAAACTGCATGCTCATTGAGCGGTTCCCACTGTGCAGAAAGCATGTCCCACTGCAACATTGCACAGTGGGCCCCGAGGCCGACTGTGTCTGCCTCTCTTCAGCGCTGAACCCCCTCCTCAATATACAAGTATTTAATTTGCCACATATCGTTTGTGGCTTGATGGCTTTTGTGTTTTAGTAGTATCCGATAGGTTTCATAAGGCAGTATTTGGGTGGGAAACATTCTCCGGAACATGTACAGCCTTTACAGCACTTAGCAGATTTTTAATACATTTGAAAAAAAAAAACTTTCCACGAGGTGAAATTATAAGTATATGCCTGATTGGTGAGGTGGTGGAATGCCAATGGTTATGTGGGGAGGATCCCCCATTTAAACCTGCACTACAGACCTGCAAGATTCATTTATGGCACAATAATTAGGGCAAGACCATGAACTAAATTCAAATACAAGTTGTGTGAACAGGCCTTAAGGCTTGTGCGTCTCATACATTCACATTGTTTTTCTCACAAACTGTTGCGCAACTTTTGTCAAAGTACTCTTGAATTTATAAAGGAGACCATTTTCTAGTATAATAAAATTCTGTATCTGCAGCATAGGATGTCATTGATCTCCAAACATCAAAACAAACTCCATATTAATAAAGTTTTAATGAATATCAATTAGCCTCAGTAAAAGACAAGCCACGGTTAGAAATGAGAGAGAGGCCATTTACACATATTTTGACAAATTGTTAAACTGTAACAATTCAATTTAGCAGAAGTTGCCCTTTTTATCTGTGGAAACAGCTTGTATTGGAGCCATTGAGTTTTTTCACATTATAGACAAAGGAGTTGGTTTGTCCCAATCCCAGTGGGCAGAAATAAATAACATAAATGACTGTTTTTCTGACAAGTCTGATTACTTTGTAAGATTGATCATTTAGCCATTTATTATTTCTTCCTTATGATTTTCTGTAATTGAAATATACAGGTTTTTTTACCCAAAAAAAGGAAAACTTTGGTTTGGAAATCATTCTGAAGGTTTTTTTAAAGACAATATAAACACAGCAAGTTAATTTTTAGGCTACCTTATAGAATTTATTTTCTTTTTTTTTTCGTGTTAAAGATGTTCTTACATCTCTGTTCTTTTAGCATACATTTTTTCTCAAAATAATATCATAATATTTTAATATCATCTGAAAAAGGAGTATTTGGAACAACAAATATCTTCATTCAAGGGCAGAAGTAATATTGCAATCTGAAGGGCACAAAAACAAACAGATATATATCAACTAAGCACAATACAAAACGATTCTGTTTACACATTTGAATGGATTTATAAATTAATATTAAATTGATCAAATTATTATACATTAACATGTTTTAATTATTGCCATATAAAACAGTTATAACAATGTATAATTCTGTAGTAACCTTAGCTCAGGCAAGAGGCTGTTACAACCACCATTGACAAAAACTTGCAGCTAGTTATAAATTAGTTGGATAGAATATTGGCGAGTTAATTGTGTACTTGAAGCCTGTGTTTTTCAATTAGTGTGGATGTAACAGTTGTTTGGAAGTGTGTTCCCATGTAGTTTTTTTACATTCTCAAAATGTGCTGCTGTGATGAATGAAAACAGCATTAATGTAATGATAGGTTCATACTTCTCCTAACAAACAGACCAGTTATTAGATCGTCCAAAACTGAAGGAAGATATCCATATTTTCTAGGTTCTAAATGTAAAAAATAGCAATGTAAATAGAAATATCATAGTTCAAAAATATAGGTCCACACATTATTTTGTAGAATTTGTGATCTGAAGATGAAGTGAGAATTTATTGTTCTACAATCACTTTGTAAATGATTGAAATTACAACAAAATGCATTCCAAATGTGGGAAAATCCCTCCCAATCAATATTATAATTTTTTGTGGTGATAAAAAAACTAAAGCACGAGAACTGTTCAGAAAGATGACCTGCTTGGGCGAGTTACGAGTTTTTATTGCTTCGACAGTTTTGATCTGTTTTAAAATATTTGATTAAACATTTGTCATGGAAATGAAAAAGAGGTAGCATTATGAAGATGTGAAACAGTACAAGACTTTACTGATTCATTTTAAAATAGAGTTACACGAGGCTCCTTTATCGGAAAATTGTGATTGTAACCTTATGATTTGTCCAAAGTATGATTTGTCCTTAAAATCCAAAGTAAGTTTGTATATTGTGGGTGTGTGGACCAGTGGCAGGGTGTCAGCTGGCCAGCTACAGGAACATATTCAGATGGGGGCCAAAATTTGTGATCAGAAGTAATTAGAAGTGATTTTCTGTATTTGGATGGATTTTGGTGTAATGACAATCATTTCCAATCAATCATTGATCCTATTACATTACAGGATCACTTTGTGAATGATCAACTTGACTTCCATCACTTTAGATTGCAACTTTTTTTATCTCAAGTAAATACACCTAATGTGATATATTTTGAGTTCCAACGTCCCAAAAATATTTTGATTTCTTTGCTTACTCACGATTTCTTTACAAAAGACTGATGCATAATTATACACGATCACAAAGATCTTTTATACTTTTTCAAAGATCCTGTAAATATGTGAATACATAGCAATCTGATTTTGGTTGGGTCATTTCCTTTGCGCAATCATAACCAACTCCTCCCTCACTTCCCTATCAATATTCTGGGAAATCAGGTCTCGTCAGCACAAAGTGTCAGGAACCTCGGAGTGGTGTTTGACTCTAATTTCAATTTCTCATTACCATGTGTCACAGGTCATTAAATCCACTAGAGTACAAGCGAGAGACCTCTACAGAATTCGTCCCCTTCTAGACCTGAATACATCAGTGCTGTTAGCGAATGCTTTGGTGAGCAGCAGGCTGGACTACTGCAATACACTCTTCTTATCGCTCACTGATTTTGAGTTAAGGAGATTGCAGCTAGTCCAAAACTCACTCTGCAGGGTTGTCACTCATTCCTCTAAATTCTCTCCCATTACCCCTCAACTAAACAAACTTCATTGGCTACCAGTCAAATACAGAGTACAATTTAATATTGGTCTTATTACATATAAAATTCTCAACCAGGGTCAACCAGCTTACCTAAGAGGATTAATCCACCCCTACACCTCTTCTAGAAACACAAGGCGAAGTACCCCCAAACTCCAGTTCCTTCAAACCCCCACTTTTGATCGTAGAGTTCACAAATCAATTAAACACTTTCCTAATTCCTTCAGTCACTATGCCCCTGTCATTTGGAACTTTTTCCCTTTCCGTGTAAGAAATAGTCCTTCTGTTGCATCTTTTAGGAAGCATCTCAAAACTCACTTCTTCAGCTCTAGCTTCCCAACTTAATTTTCCTTCCCTCCCGGTCACACCCACAATCCTGAATTACCGACCTTGAACGCCCCTCAACTTCCATACGATAATGATTTTATTTAATTAGCGCACTGAGTTCCCCATTGTGGGGAAGATATTGCGCTTGCAAAACAGTAGATTAGATTAGATTGTGATCTTACTCCTTACCAATCATCCCATCCAAATAGGCCAAATATTACCAAAGTATCGAGTTAATTAGGTACTGTATAATTAAACTATATTTTCAATGTTTTGAATCTTGATTAAGAAAATGTTGTTTAAAACTAATCTACAACTGAATGCATGTACGTTACAGTGAATTTGTGCAATTAATTTCCTCCAGGGAAGATTGTGCTATAACTTTATAGTCTTTGATTAATGTTACTAGAGTATATTATCAAAGTAACTAATATGATATTTCGCGATTTTTATTCCATACACAAACAAACTGATAATGTGCTAAGTGTTATTTCACATATTTCCTAAACTATATTCATTTGGCATCAGTTTTTTCTTAGTTTGTCATATTGCTTTTGTCAAATATTATGACGTTTTTAATACAGGTAGAAGTGCATTTTTCTTCCAAATGCAATAGAATATTAGCATATCATGCCAGTAATTTGGCTTAGTTGGTATATTTAATAATCACTGGCTACAATATTTTTTTACAATCTATGCTTATCTCACCCCTTACTCTGACTGAGCTCTATCTATCAGTTGTGCAACTACTGGGCAATCAAAACTCTGTCAAAATTGACTTGAGTGATAAAAAACTTGAACGAAAAAAAAAAACAATGAGGAAAATAATTACAACCGTGATTATCCCGTTGTTGTTTAATGACAATATTTATTCATTAATTAATAGATTTTCAACACATTTAAAAGATTTATCACATCAGGTAGATAAGTGGGTGGAGGAAATCAGCACATACTAGTTTTGATGAAATTCTGCCTGACATTATCAGACACTAGTGGGCAACAAACAGTTCTCCACTTCCCCACTGCACAACGATCTGAACCCACGACTGCTGGGTTGGTAGTCAAGTGTGTTACCGACTAAGCTACTGTGATACATAAAGGTGAAATATAGGGACTACATCATAATAACTGACACTGAATAACTATATATACTGGCTTGTTTGATACAGAATTATTCTGTGTAGTATGTGTAGTTATTCTACTCATTTTAAAAGACAAGCCAATACGTGACTGAATTACTGTTGTTGTTTTTTTTTTTCAGAACAAGGATTTTACACCACATAGGTCCATAATGACCTCATACGAGATTAATATAATGAAAAAGAAAAATCATAACGTCTGTAAAATAATGAACATGAAACTCTCTGACATTCTTGCCGGAGGTTTTGAATGACCACAGCTAGTAAGTTACTCGACTAATTTTCTCAAATGCTGAAACTGCATTAAATTTAACGTTTGTTTATTCAAAGTGTTCAATGTGGAGATTACATTCGTTTACATTTCTTTAATTAGAGTACTTGTAGACTATGAATGAGTGCATCTTACAACAGTGTGGATTTACGCGGTCGTAGAATACAGCCTGGTACTTGTATTTAAATAACTTGAATGGGTACATATTAGTGAATAAAACTTGAAAGAAGCCCGAGCACAAACGTGTCAGGACACTGTATCTGCTTTCAGAAACGATTTGAAGGCCCTTCGGGAAGGCCTGTCCCCAATTCCTAGTCGCTGCTCAGTCAAAGTTGGTCAAAGTTGTTTTTCTACATCCTGTCCAACAGCTAGAGCTCCCCTGCTCGGATACTATTTTGGTTTTAAGGTATTTTTTTTTAGAATATGGACTTTCTCCTCTTAGTAAAAACAATCCCATCAACATGCAATGAGGAAACGTGATAGTCCTCTACCCGAGGAAGCTCCATACCAAATTTTTTTAAATCGGTTCAGTAGTTTCCGAGGAGAAGAGGCTGGGAAAATTGTTGACGAGCCTCGAAAGAGCTCGCGCTTCTACAGATCACATTTTTTTGTCTCCACAATTTCATGAATTGTGGCGCAGCGTAATGAGTATTTGTCTGCTCACTGAAGTTAAGTGGCAATGTGCTACATTAGTACTTGGATGGGTGACCGTCTTAGATCAAGACCAGCTGTGGGATGTGTCTCAGTTGGAATTTCTTTGTGTCTCCAGACTTTCATAAATTCTAGTGCACTACTCATGTCTCTGATGGCTTTGCGCTCGCGCTAGGGGACCAAAACACCATTTGGCCTTGTTTACTCAAACAAATGCTTTCATGACAAATAATAAAGAGAAAGAAAAGTAAACATTTATTTTCAAAATTACATTCAAGATATTTTTAAATACTTTTAAATGTTTATAAAAACTTTCAAAGCTGAGACAAAATGTAATATCACAATTGTTCTACTCAGATAACAAAGAGTCTTTTCAAAAGATTGTCACATTTTTCTGTCAAATATACTTGAAAAACTTATAAGAATCACAATCAATGTAAAAGAGAAATATAAAACCTGTTACCAAAGACATATATAACATTAAGAAGTTCCTTTGATCATGTTTTGAAATATTATTACAATATTACTACTATTTAAAAACTGTAGTTGCTATGAGAAAAATAATGCTTAAAAGATAAAGGTAAACCATGAAATACACTGATTCACAAAAGTTTACTTAAACAGATTTTGGCCTGTTATGACCAGCATAAGGCCATTTGTCAATTTACATCTAAGTACAATGGGTCAGTAGCACTGATATCCCACTATCAAGGTCATATGAATTAAATACCAAAACAAGACATTGCAACCCGCATTATAATTTTCTGCATGTAAAATAGTGGGAATATTTCAAATATAATAAATCTAAAGACATTAAAATCCTGTATCCTATATATCTCGGCTTTTTCAGCGACTGTCACTTAATGTATTCATAAACTTTGCTTTCTGTTTCTGAGTCTATTAGATTGGGACAATACTACAACAAAATGTTATTGATGTACCAGAATCAGAGCGACTGATCATTGGTGGGATATTGATACAGACAATATCTGCTACCGACCCATCCCTATCTACTACAGAGATAATAACTAAATATACTGCACATGAAATAACACAACATCACACAATAAACCTCACAAATGCATTTTAGATGGAAACAAATGACCTCAAACAACACTGAACATGTTACACATGTGGCATGTGACAAAAGTACCTGCATTATTATCCAGTGTTCAAATATTCATTCTAACATGACACGGCTGTGTCGTTGAATCTGATTGGTTGAGAGCTATGGTAAAATCCCTGAAAACATGTTGGCTGCTCCAATAGTATAATTCTGATAATACACAGCATTTTACCATGGTTTGAGGTTATAAACCCCAAAGGTGAAGCCTGAGGAGTTTAATGCCTCAAATCATGGTAAAGGTGGCCTTAATTCTGCATATACTATGGTTTGGAGGGTGTTATTCCTATACTTTCACTAATTTGCTATCACTCATCCAAGTTGACAAATTTGGTTGTGAAACACAAAAAGTAAGCATTCTCTGAAAAAAACACAGACTTGTGTGACCCATTTAGCCTCAACTGTAATGAGGGATGCATCTATGCAGATCATCAGGGCTGACTGTTTCTACCAAAGTCATACAGTACCCATATATTACAGAAAAGACAAAAGGGACTTGGTGAAAGTCTACCACACATCATATTTGACCAAAATAAAGGGACATACAGATTGGGTTGTACATTTTTAAAGTATTTCTGGTGCCACAAAAAATGCGTAATTAGCATTATAGGTGCTGGGCAAAAGATTCAAACTGCAGGGTTGAGATAGGAGTGCATGAACCACTATACCACCATATTTAGTTTGACAAAAGCATGGTCAAACAAATGAAAGAGATTCAAAGTGAGGTAACAACATTTAAGTATGTAGAGAGAAAAAAAATTTAGTACATATCTAGTTAAATACAACATAGTAAGTAAACATAAATGTATTTGCCTGAAAACATGCCAAGCTAAAACCCTTTTTTGTTTAAAAAAAAAACAAAACATTTTATAACATGTGAATTTGTAAATAAATGAGTATTGAGTATTTATTGTACAAAAGTTTCATTTAATATGTTTTAAATGTCATTTGACATAAAACATCTTACATAAAATATCAAAATAACTAAATATCACAACCACAAAACTTCTTGCTTTATAAGAATTCACAGTACCAGTAATTTTTACCAAAAATGAGACAACAGTTTAATTTACAACCTGTAACTTGTTGTTTTGGTTAGTAAATTCAGTTCAGTATTTTCAGAGTGTCTGTTTTACCTGCAATTCATGAAACATAAAAGACGAGCACAAGCCCATCTTAGGATCATAAGCTCTCACCAATCTTAAGATTAAATTGACTGGCGTACCACTCTCAAGGCAGGAACGGTTTTCCCTGTCCATCTTAAGCAGGTATATCACCTCAATTAAAAAGATTCGATATGTTCACAACACAAATGCCTGTTTACACATAAAAGATTCTTGTTAAATAATACAATTATATCACACAATAATATCACAAACAATATATGTAATAGATTTATATCACAGAACAGCTCTCAATAATATCACATAGTAGAATAATGTCAGTATACATCTATTACCAAATTTATTCAAAACAATTCAAGAAAAACAACACATAAGAAAATGTATGAAACAGCCTTCTAAAATGGGACCCCAACATTAACCATTTTCAAACACCAGTATGAATCTGAATGGCATATTCTACATTAAATGGCTGAAAAATTTGACATAGTAATAGAAATTTTCCACTCAAGGAAATGCCAGAATTTTACTTTCAGTTATAAGGAAACTCTTATCACATTTTGAATTGTTGTGTATAATTTTAGGCATTTACTGGTAGTTAATCTCTTGCAAGTTGCCTTAGATTATTATGCTTTTTAATATTTAACTGTATTTGCTGACCCCAATAATGACTTGAATGGTAAAGCCAATTTATAATGAAATTAAAAAAAAAATTTATTACCATCTTGAAGAAAATTACCAGTAGTAGGAAATTAATTCTGATGAATTTCTTTGAAAATGGACAATTAGTAAAATGTTCTTCGGTTAAATTTTAAAAAGTCATGTTTTAAGTTCATCTCTCACAGCAGTTCATTGCAGATCTCTTCAATGGGTTGTCCTCAGTTTACAGGCTTTTTACCACACTGGAATGCCACCCACCACCTTCAGTTTGGCCCTGGTGCCTGCTTTCTTACTCACCACAGTCACTTGCTGCATTGAAATAACCAGAACAATATGAGTCTCACCCAGGACTGTTGCAACAATTACTTCTAAAGAATTGAATTTAAAGATGTTATCAGCAAAGATGAATAAACCTAACTGGCTGCTAAGGTATTACATTTTCTTAATAATCTTTATTTCCTTTCTTTTACAATAAATGTAAAGCTGTTACAAACAATTTCACAAACATTAATAAAGACGGGTACAATTTTTGTTAAGCACTAAATACATTACTTTTATATGTACAGTGATATACAGTTGTATGCACCATCATCAATAATATATTTGAACAACCTGTAATACATCATCAATTTGAACTACTCTTAGCCAAATCTCAATGTTGAAAAAATTAACTAGTGCAGTAAAAAGAACACAATAATATACAGGTTCCATTTAGACTTTTACAAGGGAATTTCAGGTTCTCAATCTGAGTGTATTACACAATCATCTCTGTGACAGTGAACTCATCTGGAAATAGACTCGGAAGTCTATTCATCAGTTTAACTTCAGGGTGTTTGACTGTGACATATGCATAATATTTCTCCAATATGTTTCCTCACCTTGGAACCCTCGTGTTTTTGGAAGAGCATCTTAGGGTACCTGAAGCCTGCGTGAGAGATAAGGGCTTCACGGAACTCCTGAATCGTGGCATGCTGGAACCACCGGGCCCTCAGACGATCGCTGTTTTTCTGAAGATAATTTTTATTTTGTTTGACAGATTTCTTAATTTGTAAACTTCCTGAATAGCACAAATTCCAAGAGTAGTTATTCTTATTTGATATATTTTGGAGTAAATGGCCAGTGTCCATTTTTGGACAAAAATCACAGTAAATTTCACTTTTGGTATATTTACAGTTGTGTTCTGTCCAAATTTCCACATTTCAATAGAATTTTTGTAAACAAATTTTAAAATATTAATGTAATTAATGCAAGAATAATAAACAAGAGGGTCAGAGATGCCCCAAAAGACGGGTTGCACAGGCAGCAATAAGGTTATCGACTGCTGTAATTAAATTTAGAAACAAGGAAAGAAATGTAAGGGTAAACGAATGGACAGAATTACACAAATTGTGAAAGCAATTTAGCTATGATGGTGATCTATCTCCTTGTCAAGTTTGAATTCGACTGGACAAAGCGTTTTGGAGTCACAGTCTGGAAACAGAAATGTTGATGGACAGACTAACTGACAAAAAATGGATACACGAACGGATGGAATTACACCAATTTCAAAAGCAACTTAGCTATGATGGTGATCTATCTCCCTGTCAAGTTTGAATTCAATTGGACAAAGCATTTTTTTAGTTTCAGTCAGGAAACGGAAATGTTGATGGACAAACAGACGGACAAAAAACGGACAAATGAATGAACAGAATTACAACAATTTCTGAAGCAACTTAGCTTAAGCTATGATGGTGATCTATCTTCCTGTCAAGTTTGATTTCGATTGGAAAAGGCGTTTTTGAGTTAGAGTCCGGAAACACAAATGTTGATGGACAGACAAACGACCAAGAAACGGAATTACACCAATTTTGAAGGCAACTTAGCTGTGATGGTGATCTATCTCCCTGTCAAGTTTGAATTCAATTGGACAAAGCGTTTTCAAGTTAGAATCCAAAAGCAAAAATGTTGATGGACAGACAGACATCGGACACATCAATCTAGTAGAATCTAAAAACCTTTACAACTCTGTAATGGCAAACACCTTCATTATTGCTTATGAGTGCAATGACAATCCTTCAAGAAAATCCTGAATCCAGAATTGGATGTAGATAATTCCTAAAACTAAATCAGTTCTATGTTCGACCAAGACCAACCTACAGTGAAAATTTAATACAAATCTCTTCTATAGTTATTTTGTAATACTGATAACATACAAAAAAAGAAAGAAATAGAATTGAATGATCACAAAACCTCCTTAGCGGTGATAAAAATCAATCCTTGTGTTTTTTATAAAAAAAACAGTCAACCAATAGCTAATATACAGTTGCTATATTTAGCTTTGTGAGTCAAAAAACAACTCTCATGTGACCAGAAAGTTATTATTATTTAACCAGTAATTCCAGTTACACAAGCTCATTCTATTTCAGAGAATAATTCTACTTAAACATGTTTAAGGGTAAACCTTACCAGGTCTGAGAGTTTAAACCTGCCAGAAAACTCTTCTCCCACATGGTAAGTTTCCAGGTCAATGATCACCTGACCCAGTGACTCGTTCATACTGGATTTGTCCCAGTCAATGCAATGGAAGACTATATATCTACAGCAGTAAAACAGAGGACAGAGTACTAAATAAGTGCACACCAATTTACCCATCATTCTAACCTGACAATGGCTATGTCAGAGAATCTGATTGGCTGAGAGCCAATTCCTGTTCACATTTTGGCTATTCCGATAATAACCCTCTGCTAAGAATAATTGATAAAACAGCCTTGCTTTACTGTAAAATTTGTAATAATTAATCACATTAAAGTAGTTTACGGCTTCACCCTCATAGGCTATAACCTGAAACCATGGTTGAGCACAAATTATTAAACATGAGGTAGAACATCATGTATCAAGTGATTCATTCCGACTGGGTCTGCCCCAATGAGTGTTGCTGAACAGAGCAGAAATACAGCATACAGTATGAAATAAGGTATTTTTAAGACAGTGAATGAGTGCATTTTATAAGAGTTAAAGAATTTTTCAACAGTTTTATGAGAAACCGGTTTGCTTGGCTTCTTAACAAAGTGCCTGTCTTCAGGTATCTCATTTCACCCTGTAACAGTCCTATAGTTTTAAATACTGTACCTGTATCCAAACTCCTCTTGTGGGCATTCAAATTCAAACATCTCATTCCACTCTGGATCAACTGTATTCTTCCTTGTCTGTTTATAACATTTGCAAACAGGGTTGATAAAGTGAGAGCAACATATATATTATGAAATTATTTCACCTTAATTCGAAACTACGTGTTTTAAATTCCACATATAAAGACATCTTTTATTTATTGGATAAAGTTTCCAAGCTAACAACAGTTGAACCTTTTTTAAGTTGAATCTGAAGGGATGATAAAAATTTTTTATCCCTAGTTAACCATAATTTCTAGTTTCAACAGAAAAGGCTTTCTGAGGCCCTTATGTCAATTTCCCCTTAAAAGGCAATTCAACTTAGTAGTTCTACTTTACTAACTTTGACTGTAAATGATCAACCTGTATGTTTAGTATTGTTTACTATGTCAAATTTGCACATTTTTTGGTTTCTACATCATTGTCTTTCATTCGCCCATATTTTGTTGGTCGTATGTTTCAGCTTGCAAAATTTACATGTCATTTATCATACATTTTGAATACCTTTGTCTTGAAAACAGCCTGAATGCCAGGTATCTGCAGCTTCACAAATGGATTAGGGGCCCCTTCCTCATATCGGTTGGTCAAGCCGTGACCAGAATGTACCCGCACTACCAATGTCTGTGGCATCTTATACGACAGAGATATCTCCAGCTCTCCCTTAATCTTCAGATCAGTCTGAAAAAGTTTTACAGTGCAACCATATGAGGTAAAATCTCAGGAGTTGAAAATAATACTTCTGTTTACACAGGAAGTAAAGGTAACTGGATAAATTTTCAGTATAAAAGGCCGCCTGGGGACTTAATCTTTACTACCACCTAAAAGGGAACTTGGTAATCATTAGTTCTATTTTATGCCTCATTGAAAGTTCTCTTTCATGAGAAACCTGTATGTGATGAAACAAAACCAAAACTTTCTGACATTCCATAAACTTTTATGCTTATGAATGTTGCCAAGGTATACACCCACTGGTTTCCTAGAGCTATCAGTGGCTAAGTGGTTATTGTTCATGTCTGTGGCCACAGGTTCAAGCCTAGGGAAAATTGTGGTGAATTCTAGACACCTTTTTCAATATGACTATAAGTCGAAGGGCCAGAAAAATAACTGTGAATTTTGATACAGAGTTACAACTGTTAATATTATGGTCAAAGTTCCCTACACACACTTCCATCAAGAAAATAAGAGGAAAATCATGGTTTAAAACCACAGAAGTATTTATCTTGCATTTATAATTTCTTGTTTCAATAAACATAAAAGTGACTTGCAAGAAAAACAAATTTGAAAGAAAATTCATGAGAATACTTTTTCACATATGCCATGTTTTATTCTCCCACATTAATTATTTAACAGTAAGTTACAGTATTAATATCTACTAAGTTTCACATATAATTTTAAAATCTAATTTCACACAGAACAAGTCAGTTTTATCAGGTGTGCAATACATGAGATTATTTCCCTGTGCTTTATAACTAAGGAAGGATTCACCCATCAATGTTGAGATATTGAAAGAAAGGGTGATCACTGACATTAAAACATTTTTCCAGGTTTTCACGTTAACATCGGTTGTTTTCAAATTTTTGACATTTAGTGTCTGTTGAACAATGGTGCACATCGCCGTCTTTGCATATGGCACAATAACATAAATAACATATAAAATTATCAAAACTTCATCATTTTACAAGTGACATTTGCAGAAAATAACTGAAAAACACTTAAATATTAGATATTTAAAGAAAAATTTATGATAAATTACTAAGTAAACTTGTACTGGGATAAGTATCACCATCAATCAATCTTTGCATTTAAAAACAAAAAATATATTGAGGCTTTGAAGTGTGTTAAATTGGTTCTCCAAGTTAAGGCAAAGTTTTGGTTTTATGTCCTGTTCAACAGCCAGGATCATATTGGGACAGGTCTTCAGCACTGCCACCTGTGGGAGTCAAACCCACACAGATATGACTGCCTATGATTAGATGTTAATCCTGCTTAACCACTAGGCCACTACTACCTCTGAATTCATGCTCTACTTATAACAGTTTAAACCCAGGGAGTACCAGACCACTGACTTTACCTCTGCATGCAATGAGTACCAGGCTGTGTGCTCCTGTTTGCTCAGGAAATCAAAAGAACTCAATGGAATCAGACACTCTCCAATCAGGTCATCCTGGTTCAGAACATCTTTATCCCACACCTGATAAAAAGGTACATACATTACCAGACACAGTTTATAACTAGCTTATGCTCAGGTGAGACCTGTGCTTATGGTTATTTCTGGATGTATTTGCTTTACCTACCTTGTACGTCAGAAGTGCACATTAAAGAATGAGCCAACCCATATATCCATCCATCCCACTTCCCCCTTCACCCATCAAGCATGTAAACTTTAATACACCTGCTGACAGGACGTAACAGCTATTTCAAGTATTTTTAAAAAGCCCTGTCCTGAAAGCAAGTCACTTTCCTAGTTGTATCAAATTACCCCAAACATGTCCTGGCCAAATGGGAATCCCACCAAATTACCCCAAACTTGTCCTACCCAAATGGAAATCCAACCAAATTACACCAAACATGTCCTACCCAAATGGGAATCTCACTCAATTACCCCAAACTCATCCTACCCCTAACTAACTAAATTACCCCAAACTTGTCCTACCCCAACGGGAATCCCACCAAATTACATCAAACATGTCCTACCGGAATCGGAATCCCACAAAATTACACCAAATATGACATACCCAAATGAGAATCTCACAAAATTACATCAAACGTGTCCTACCCAAATGGAAGTCCCACCAAATTACACCAAAAGTGTCTTACCCAAATAGGAATCCCACCAAATTACACCAAATGTGTCTTACCCAAATGGAAATCCCACCAAATTACACCAAATGTGTCTTACCCAAATGGGAATCCCACCAAATCACCCTAAACATGCCCTACCCAAATGGGAAGCCCACATAATTCCACCAAACGTGTCCTCCCAAATGGAAGTACCACCAAATTACACTAAATGTGTGTTACCCCTAAAATGGAATCCCACCAAATTACACCATGGTCTGGAGGTAAACTCACTACCTTGGGATTACAATTCCAACACCCAACACACAGAGCTATGGTGTCAGCTGTCCCTTTCTGATCCATAAATGGTATATGTTGAATGTGAATTTAAAAATATTAATATTCAACTGGCAATTTCTCCACCATTTCTGCATGGATTCTATCATTACTATGATAGTAAAAACTAGCAGAAGTCTGTGATACCTTTGTAATGATATAAATAACATTTTTATTGAGCTACAATAGCTTACCTTGTGGAACTGAATGCTGATCTCGGATGGCTGCAGGCCCCGGCCAACATCCAAGAAAAATAGATGTCTAGGACTGGCCGGTGCCTCACAGGGGGGTGATCCCCGTCATGAAATACTGCATGATCTCCCTTTCTTTCTCGTTGGCTGTATTGTATAGAGGTGTTTTTATTGCAAAGATAGAAGTTCTTATTTTCTATGGATCTACTTGTCCTTGGATACTGAAGCTACATCAGTTTCTTTATTTCATAACATAGAATCCTAATCTTGTGACAATTCACAGAACAGATAAGCATACTTAACATATTTTACATCTTAAATCCACTTCCAGGTCCACGTTGTAAATACAAGAGGGAGCGACAATGATTCGTACATGTAGCTTATATACAGGATCTGTTCCTGTTGAAATCAAATAAAATAAATATTTTAAGGGTTTATCCCCGTTCTGCTACAGTATTTGACCATTTTAAGGGTTAAAATATGAAATAAAGCATGGAAACTAACTTGGGGAATCGTTGGGGAAACCTGTGTGGTGACGTCATCGTTTAGACAGCATGTGCTGAGAGACTACGAACCGTGTATGTAGCTTATTACAGGACCTTTACCTGTCAAACAAAATCAAACAAAATATCATAACCCTTATCTGCTACATTATTTGACCATTTAAAGGGTTAAAAATTTCAAATGAGTCCTTATTCAAATCATCTTTGTCTAGACAACAGGTGCTTGCAAAACCAACATCTCCCTTTGGTGTTGGTGAGACCTTGGTTTGGCAATAAAATTAAGTCGTCCCCCCTTTTATTTCTGTGCATTTTATCAAAGATCAAATATAGATTTGATATTAATATAAAAAATATAATAAAGTATTTAAAATATTTTACGTATGAGTTCTTTGTAAAATAGACAAATATTAACGCACAATGTCAAGGCAATTTTCAAATGTGAACAATTGTTTACATAATGCCTTGTCTCCACAATTTGGCTTCAATTCAACAACAATGGTTGTTAAACTAACAAGCAATAATGGGAAGGTTCCAGGCTTCTGATAGATTAAATCTGTCAACCAATTCCAAGCAGGGGTGGATCAGATCCCTGCTCGGATCTGAAGCCTGTTCCGAACCTACAACTTGACTTGCATATCATCCGAGTTATAACCATCCGAGCAGTTCAGATGTTCGGACTTTTGAAGCCTGGTCCCAACCTCAGCTTGACTTACATTTACCCAAGTACTAACCATCCGAACATGGTCGGATGTTCGGATGATTGTTCGGATACAAATTCCGAACAGTTCGGATGATTGTTTTAGATCAGATCTCCGAACAATCCTGCTCAGAACACACACTTGGTTTAAAAAAGGCACTTATCTGGGACTTCTATGCACGTCAAAAAGTCCTCAAAGCCAAAGGGGCTTCTTCTGAACAAGGTACATCAATTTAAACCCAGACCCTGTACTTTATAGGGAAGTAGATTTGTCTGACTTGCCCTCACACCATACCGAGAACATTGAAACTAAGGCAGATTTTAAATCGCCCTGACCCCAGGGACATTATGCCTAGGTCCTCCACCACAGTCTGGGCTCTGAATGATGTAGCCGACCAACAGGAGCTTAGGCCAAGGGGCCCTTCAGTTATGCTCCAACTCAGTCCCCAACTTAAAGATGTTTTTTGGTAAATTTAAACAGGACTTTCAGGCTGCTAATTTACCTCAAAATAAATCTCTAAAACCCCTGGTTCCACTAGGGGGTACAATTGGGACAACCTTATTTTGAGGACAAATTACAAGATTTCAAAATCTGTTTCTCCCCTAGTCTCTCTGGGGCCTCTATGGGCTAGGTCCCCTACTGGTAGTGAAAGAGTTTGAGCTTCAGGCAAGGTAATCTCTGTACCCTTAATTTTTGGCTGCTTTTACCTAGGTACAACCTAGTCACGGAAACTGTTATGACAGTATCAGGACTACTTTCAACAGGTCAACTCATTTTCAAGGGTGCCTATATATATGAAAAAAAGCAGCAGCCATAGACGATTATGAAAAGTCCTGTGACTAGATATCCTGTATAAGAGGATCCTTATCAAACAGAGAACTGTAGCCTGTCAAGTAAGGCCTTAGCCCACTTTCTCCAGAGAGACTTATACACTATGGGGAAGTCAGGGGAGATACCAGATCTTAAGAACTTAGGAGTTCCCCATTCACAACTATGAGAAGGTTTTTGCTAACAAAAACGAGCAGCCCGGATGGAGACTTGAGTTAATAAAGCTGTAGTAGTTGTGGTATGAGACTGTAAGGAGAAGGTAAGCTTTACTGTGTTTTTGTATCCGATGTGAAAGTGGATTATCTAAAAACTGTATCAGTTGCAGTATTAGACTGTAAGCAGAATAACAGCATGCACAGCTATTCTTGATAAAGCTCAGTGAGAGTGAACCTTTCCACTTTTTTTCTTTTTTTTTTTTTTTTTTTGCAAGACAGAAAAGATACACACATTGCACACATATTCTCCTCTTTGTTTGAATAGGGGGAAGTGAGACTTACAACACCGACACATAATCTCACTTCCACATCTCACTTCCCCCTCATCCCCCATACACAGAGGCAATTCTTTTCCCACATGCATTTTTATTTGAGTGAGGGGAGTGGGGAGGGGGCAGATCTGTGCAGAAAAAAACTGCCTCTTCCTCACTCCCCTCACTGAAATAAAATGCAGGTGAGAAAAAGATTATTTACTGCAGTTGAATGTTTAGGTTTTACAACAATTACTTAATTATGTAAGGGGCTACAGTTCTGAAATTTTACTATGTTATAACTGACACAAAACTACATCAAAACACATTTAACAAAATGCTCTAAATGTAATACTTTTCAAGTTATAAGTGATTTAGTGAATAAATACATGAATTTTAATGCATCAAAAATTCCTAAAAAATATTTAAGAAAGATCCAGACCTGATACTCCCACAAGGGAATCTACTGGTAGCCTAGTACATATATGCAAGATATGAGAGAAATCCCTGCAATAGTCAATGAGAAAATTGTGATAAAGTGTTGAAATTTTCAGACTTTGGGTGGGGGTACCTCTCTTCTAATGGCTCTGGGGAACAAACGGACAGATCTGCATGGATTTTATCTTTTAAAAAAAAACAGCATGTCTCTGGGTCTTGTAGTTTTTGAGGAGAAGTTGTTCACACGGACGCCGCAGAGTGATGCCATAATGTCAGCTGACTGACAAGTCTGCCGACATAAAAACAGGAATTTTGAGGAAAAAGGTCATTAAAAGTCTTCCTTAAACTTAATCAATGTGTCAAGTTGAACTGATGTCATTGAACAGTAAGTTGGTTGGGAGCTGAAAACCCTCATTTTTACTTCAAGGTAGCCATGACTGTACTTGAACTCCAAGGTGGAAAGAAAATAAGAATGTCCCTATTTTCATCTTTAATAAGTTTGCAAAATTTAACTGAGGTCAGCTAAACAATACGATAGCTGGAGAGTAATTACTCCTTAATGTCACTGCAAGGTAGCCATAACTTTATTCATATTGGGACTTTAAGGTGACCATAAAAATTGTCACCCTTTATAAGTGCATAAAGTCTAGCTGAGGTCAGTTGAACAATAAGATAGCTGGAGGCTGAAAACTTCTTTTTTTTCACTGTAAGGTGACCATAACTTCATTCATATTGTGACTTTAAGGTGACCATAAAATAAGAATGTCCCTTTCTGCCAAAGTTTTATTTTAAAAATTTAAACATTAACTGAGCTTAGGGCTGAAAAACCCTACATTTTAAGTTTAAGATGGCCATAACATCATTATTATTTAAATCATAAGGTAGTAAGAGTCTTCTTTTGATCTACTTCAATATCAATATACGTTAGATATGGAAAAAAAGAAAGGGGCCAGACAGCTTTATTCCAAATTCTATGACTTTAGGGGGGCCATAGCTCCAATTATATTAACAGTTTAAGGTCACCATAAAGTCAGGATAATCCTTTGGTAAATCTTAATATATATGCCAAGTTTGGTTGAAAAAAGTGAAAATGTAAGTGAACTGGAGGGCTGAAACCCCTTTTTTGACATTAAGCTGACCTTAAGATTGCAGATACAGGGCTAAAACTTCAGCATGTGAAAGATTATCAAAAAGTAGCTGAATAAATTATTCCAACAAAACGCCGAAATCCTGACCATTTTTGAGATACAGACCAAGTACCCATTTTTTAAACAAGAGGGTCAAAGATGCCCCAAAAGGCGGGTTGCGCAGGCAGAAATTAAATTTAGAAACAAGGAACGAAATGTTAGGTCACCCGTTAAGCTGAATGTGTTAGGCGTGCTAAGAAATATATGAACGGACGGAATTTCACCAATATCGAAAGGAACCTACCTATGATGGAGATCTATCTCCCTATCAAGTTTGAATTCGATTGGTCAAACCGTTTTCAAGTTAGAGTCCGGAAACGAAAATGTGGACAAACAGACGGATGGACAGACATACGGACGAAAAACGGACAAACGAACAGACAGAATGTCACCAATATCGAAAGGAACCTAGCTATCATGTTGATCTATGTCCCTGTCAAGTTTGAATTTGATTGGTCAAACCGTTTTCAAGTTAGAGTCCGGAAATGGAAAATGTGGACGGACAGACGGACGTCGGACACATCAATCTAATAGGCGGGTTGGTTACACGCAACCCGCCTAAAAACGAACAAATGGACAGAAAAACAAGACAAATGAACGGACGGATTTACACCAATTTCGAAAGGAACCTAACTATGATGGTGATGTATGTCCCTGTGAAGTTTGAATTAGATTGGAGTAACCGTTTTCGAGTTAGAGTCCGGAAACAAAAATGTGGACGGACAGATGGATGGACAGAAAAACGGACAAAAACGAAGAAACGGACGGAAAAACGGACAAACAAACAAACGGAATTTCACCAATTTCGAAAGGAACCTAGCTATGATGGTGATCTATCTCCCTGTGAAGTTTGAATTTGATTGGTCAAACCATTTTAAAGTTAGAGTCCGGAAACGAAAATGTGGACAAACAGATGGATGGACAGACAAACGGACAAAAAACGGACAAACGAACACACGGAATTTCACCAATTTCGAAAGGAACCTAGCTATGATGGTGATCTATCTCCCTGTAAAGTTTGAATTTGATTGGTCAAACCGTTTTAAAGTTAGAGTCCGGAAACGAAAATGTGGACAAACAGATGGATGGACAGACAAACGGACGAAAAAAGGACAAACGAACACACGGAATTTCACCAATTTCGAAAGGAACCTAGCTATGATGGTGATCTATCTCCCTGTGAAGTTTGAATTTGATTGGTCAAACCGTTTTAAAGTTAGAGTCCGGAAACGAAAAATGTGGACGGACAGACGGACGTCGGACACATCAATCTAATAGGCGGGTTGGTTACACGCAACCCGCCTAAAAAAATTACAAAAATAAAATGGCTCCCATTCAGGTATCTATGGTCCAATTGATCACAAAATCCTTTCCGACCTGCGGATATAGGTGCAGAATGTACCTGATAAATTTTATAGCACAGGTGTGTGTGTTTTTTTCCGAAACGCGATGACGGGGTGTTGTTGAAAAATGGTTAAGGTTACCTTAATTAAAGCTTAAGGTCTCCGCAAAGTATCACAAAAATTTTTCCCACCCCTATACTTTTAAACAAAGATGAGAAGGAAAGAAAAATTTGAAAGCCCAAGAAGTTATTCAAGGGAGACCATAATCCGGCGGCAGCGGCAGCAGTGATCAGTCGAACTTATGTAAACTGACGGGCCGCTTAATTAATTACTTCAGGAGGGACAAGAGTTCCTCCTCAAGGCACCTGTAGAAACACTAAGGGTTTAGACCCTATCAAATCAGTCCTTTCACAATCTCCACAACCTAGAAGCTCCTACAGGAAACACCCCTATGGGGGTCAATCCATTCCAAGCAGTAACTATCGTAGGGGGAAATTGAGTAGCAGAGGCTCCATAGGTCATTTTTGACCTCACACAAGGGGACGAGGTTGTGAAAACCCCTCCTCCCAATGACTCCTTAAAAGCCTCCCTTAGTCCACCAGTAGGAGGTGTCTGTTCTTTCAGAAGAGACTGGCAAACAAACAAATGCTCAAACAACATGTTAAACATTCTTACCATTCATCACCAATCAAAACTAGACCTAGAACCGATGCAAATTGTATCCACCGTAAAGACAATGCACCAAAACCTCTAGGACCAATAATAAGCGAGTTATAAGCACTTTTCAGTTTGGCTGTCCTCACCTGACCTTGAACAAGGGGCCCAAGGTCAAATCCGACCACACCAGAAGATTCCCAGCCCATGATTTTCTATATGTTGGTTTACCATCCCAAACCTCTAGGACCAATAATAAGCGAGTTATAGGCACTTTTACCTTTGGCTATCCTCGTTTGACCTTGAAGGAGGGGCCCAAGGTCAAATCCGACCACACCAGAAGATTCCCAGCCCATGATTTCCTATATACTGGTTTACCATCCCAAACCTGTAGGACCAATAAAAAGCGAGTTATAAGCACTTTTAAGTTTGGCTGTCCTCGTTTGACCTTGAAGGAGGGGCCCAAGGTCAAATCCGACCACACCAAAAGATTCCCGGCGCATGATTTCCTATATGTTGGTTTACCATCCCAAATCTCTAGGACCAATAATAAGTGAGTTATAACCACTTTTAAATTTGGCTGTCCTCATTTGACCTTGAACGAGGGGCCCAAGGTCAAATCCGACCACACCAGAAGATTACCAGCCCATGATTTTCTATATGCTGGTTTACCACCCCAAACCTCTAGGACCAATAATAAGTGAGTTATAAGTACTTTTAAGTTTGGCTGTCCTCGTTTGACCTTGAATGAGGGGCCCAAGGTCAAATCCGACCACACCAGAAGATTCCCAGCCCATGATTTTCTATATGTTGGTTTACCATCCCAAACCTCTAGGACCATTAATAAGCGAGTTATAAGCACTTTTAAGTTTGGCTGTCCTCGTTTGACCTTGAAGGAGGGGCCCAAGGTCAAATCTGACCACACCAGAAGATTCCCAGCCCATGATTTCCTATATGTTGTTTTACCATCCCAAACCTCTAGGATCAATAATAAACGAGTTATAAGCACTTTTAAGTTTGGCTATCCTCATTTGACCTTGAAGGAGGGGTCCAAGGTCAAATCTGACTACATCAGAAGATTCGCACCACATGATTTCCTATAGGTTGGCTTCACATTGCAAACCTCTAGGACCAATAATAAGGGAGATATAGGCACTTTTAAAGTCTGCTATGTGGGTTACTTCGGCACTCCGTGTATGACCTTGAATTAGGAGCTTCAAGGTCAAATGTGTGCAAGGTTGTAGAGGACATGTATATGTGTCATACATATCACCTATGAAGAGATTCAACCTTCTCCCTATGAGGAACAGCCAGTAGAAAAATGTAGATTATTTTCAAAGAAATGCCCGTGGCGGCCATCTTGTTTTTCAGAATGAGGCCATTTTCCTTCCCAGAGAAGCTTACCCCCCAATGAAGATATCCTGCAAATTTGGTGAACCTAGCTGCTGTTGTTTTCCTCTTAGAGCGTTAACGCCGAAAATCTCTCTACGCGCGGCGGCGGCGGCGTAGCGAACGCTAAACAAAAGTATCCACCGGATGCTTCCGGTGGATACAATTAGCCAGAGTTCCCCTGATTCACTCAGGATACAAGGCCCATTAAAATCCAGCTCTGGCCTCTTATCCAGTCTCTTCTGTCAAGAACGCAATAGAAAAGGTGGAAAATGTAAATCTCTCTGTTTTTACAATCGCCTGTTCCTGGTCCCCAAGCCTCACCAAGGGTGGAGGCCAGTGACAGACATAAGCAGGCTCAACACCATTCTACTTGTAGAAAGGTTCAAATGGAAACTCAGGGCCTCTCTGATTCCAGGGGAATAGGGGTCATTGTCAGACACGTACCTTCACATTCCCATCCTCCAAGCTCAAGGATGTACCTGACACAGTCCTTAGAGTGGTTAATAAATCAGGAAAAGTCCGATCTCAAACCTACTCAGGTGTTTCCATTCGCAGGCTAAGAATTTTACCTAGATTTAGCCCTTGTAAACCCACTCAGAGAGACGGCTCAATCTTGAGGATTTGATCCTACGCTTAAAGTCACAACATGTTTTTGACTTCAAGATGTTTGATGTCGCTAACTGGGTTGTTTACCTCAATGGAGAAAATGGTCCCGGAGGGACGCCTTCACATTCAGTTTCACCTCAAGGAGCACTGGAGATATCCTCAGTCGTTAGACAGCCTCCTTCCTTGGACAGAGACCATTTCAGCACACCTAGAGTGATGACAAAATCCCTCAAATGTGATGAAAGGTGCAGACCTTCATCCCAAAGACCACAGTACCCAAATCTTTACAGACGCCTCAAATAAAGACTGGGGCGCTCACTTAGAGCTAGCCTCTGCAAAGGGTCTGTGGTCAGACAGGGAAAAAAGGCTACACATAAATGTTCTAGACTTGAAGGCGGTTTCTCTGGCCCATTAAAGTTTCAAGGACCAGTGTCAAAACCAAACGGTGTTTGTTGCAATGGACAACTCAACAGTGGTAGCCTACATAAACAAACAAGGAGGAACCCACTCGGCGGAGATGTGCGCTCTCCTGTGGAAGATCATGACCTGATGCCATCATTACCAGATAAGCCTAAAGGCCAGACACATTCCAGGGTGTGTGAATGTGATGGCCAACCTTCTGTCCAGGTTGAACCAAGTCAACAGAATGGTCACTGCATCCAGAGGTGTTCAAACAGATCTGTCAAAAATGGTTCACTTCTCATGTAGATCTATTTGCCACTCATCTGAACCACAAATTTCCACTGTATGTGTCTCCAGTCCCAGACCAAAATACTTGGGACATAGATGCTCTGAACATAAACTGGTCGGGTCTCACTGATTATGCTTACCCTCCTACGGCTCTCCTTCACAGGGTGATCCAAAAAATCATTGTAATTGCCCCAGGCTGGCCAGGGATGCCCTGGTTTTGGGACCTAGTGCAGCTTTCAATAGAGATCCCACTTCAGCAACCAGTGTCAACAACTCTTCTCAAACAGTCCCACAATATGTGTTTCACAGCAATCCACAACATCTCACCTCTACACTTGGTGTCTAGGAGAGGACAGCTCCAAGAACAAGGCTACTCTGTGGAGGTGGCAGAGAGAATTCCTGCCCCTCAAAGGTCATCAACAAGGACCATCTACAAGTCAAGTGGGCCCTATTTCAGAAATGGTGCAGAGAAAATTTGGTGGACTTCTCCACTCCCTCTGTGAAACAAGTCTCAGACTTTTTCAGGTACCTGTACCAAGCTCTAAACAGGCGCCCTTCGACCATTGATGGTTACAGAACGGCCATTGTTGACACCTTGGGCCCAGCTGGGCACCATATTTCCCAAAGCTCAGACTTTAACAGGTTGCTCTCAAGTTTTCACAGGGATCGTCCCAAAAGTTCCAGGAATCTTCCAAAATGGAACCTTTCTGTTGTGCTTAATGAGCTCACAAAAGCACCCTTTGAGTCTATGAAAGACACAGACCTCAAACATCTTACTCTTAAAACTGCTTTCTTGCTAGCTTTGGCCTCCGGCAAGCACCACAACCAGATTCATGCCTGGGTTGCAAACAAAGTATCTAATATAGGCCAATGGGAAAAGGTAGCCTTGTTTCCTTCTTCAGATTTCATAGCCAAAAACCAACTAGCAAGAGAAGGTTCTCAAAGTGTGTTTCCAGTGACTATTCCTGCTTTGACTACCATTGTAGATGGACAATTCAAGAAGACAGGACCCTGTGTCTGGTACGGGCCCTGAGGAAGTACCTTGATCGATCAAAAGACCTAAGAGGGTCTCGATCCCTACTCTTTATTTCCTTCAAGAAAGGACACACCTCAGACATCAGACCCACTACTCTCTCTTCTTGGTTAAAACAACTATCCTACTTTGTTACAAACAAGCAGACCAACAAGCCTTGGACTTGGTCCAAGTTAAAGCGCATGACATGTGGGCCTTTGCAGCCTCTAAGGCCTTTTACGGTGGGGTTTTTGGTGGACCAAATCATGCAAGCTTGTCACTTGAAAGCTCACAACATTTTTCAAATTTTTTACCTAAAAGACCTTACTTGGTCAGATAATGACAGAAATATGTCTCTGGGTCCAGTCGTAGCGGTTCAACAACTCCTAGACCCTTCCCCTCAGACTAGTCATCCTCAGAAACAAAAAAAAAAGGGGGGGGGGGGGGGGGGGGGGGGGGCAAGCACATCCACTGCAGCCAAGTCTTCAGGAGTCTAAATCCCAGGGTCTAGGTATATGTCTACCTCCTCAAGATGTTGGGTAAGGTCTTTTATCTGTATTTCAGTTGCAGTATTTAACATGTATTAAGTATTTATTCAGGTGATCCCATAATCTCATCATAAGGGTGGCAAGTTGATGAGATTTTCAAGCCTAGGGCTTGTTTTCATTTGTGGTGAAGCCCTTAGGACTATATACTGTCTAAGTGAGCACGACTGCACTTACCCCTTCAAATCCAGATATCCAGACAGCTATAGTACTGTCATTCATTCAAATATTCTGGTTTTTGGCTTCTTACAGGCCCAGTTCCCGGAACCGGGGCACTGTAAGCGGGACTCAGACTGGCTTTTCTAAAAACATTCATTCTAATCTAATTACTAGTAATTTGCTAACAAAAACTAAGCGTCCCAAAAAGGTTCACCGCAATATAATATACAGTAGAAAAAGGTTTTTGAAAATAAAAACGTGCAGTGCTTGAACAGTTTATGCATTAACATGAAAGAAAAATTTAAGCTTTATTTTGTTTTCTATGGTTATAAATTGTGAAAATTGAATAAATGCTCTGGCTCAGAAAGCATAAAGCATCAATACTTATAATAGGTTGAAAATTACACCATAAAACAGGGGTAAATCTGACCAGCTATCTACACTCTCCACATAAGGATTCCCAATACCTCTTAATACATTCTAAAACTGTAAAAGCAAGAATAAAGGAGATAAAAGGCAAAAACACTAAATCGGCTATTTTATTACCCCAGTTTGACCCATAAGGGGGGGGTCCGGGGGAAATCTGACCGGCTATCTATCAATCAATCAATCAATCAGTTGTCCAGGTGCTTAATCTCCGTATCAACGGATTCTAAGGCACACCATCCAATCCGTAAGGCATAAATCATGAGACATTAGACATGTTCCGAGTCGTTGCCAGGGAGGCGGTCCGGTGTTCGGTAGTAAGAAGCTATGGTGGGAATGATTTCTGAAATAGGTAGGTTTTGAGTCGACTTTTGAAACTGGAGAGATTTGGAGCGCTGCGTATATCATATGGAAGATCATTCCATAACTTAGGGGCATCATATGAGAAACTATTGTTAAAATGGACCTTTGATTTATGGATAGAAGGACAGTAAGAGGGAACCAGAAGGAATAAATTTTTGGGATTGGAACGTCTTGTATTCACGGCAGATTTGTACAAGGGGAGATATGGTGCAAAATACTTAGGCTGGCCAGTGGTGAGGTACTTATAGACCAAAACTAGGGTTTTGAAGATAATACGTTGTCTAACGGGTAGCCAATGGAGTGTCCTAAGGGTGGATGTAATGTGAGTGTACTTTGAAGCACCAGTGACAAACCGTGCAAGCGCATTTTGAACATATTGGAGCCTTGTAGTGTTTCGGGATGACAAACTGCGAAAAAGAGAGTTGCAACAATCCAAACGACTACTGACCAGAGCATTTGCAATCACCACTGATGTATCCACAGAAAGAAACCTCCTGATACGATGAAGGTCCCTGAGGCTGATAAAGCAGGATTTGACAACAGAATTTACGTGATTGGTGAAACAAAACTTTGAATCAAACAGAACACCCAGATTGCGTACAACATCTGCGGGAGAGAGGCAATTACCCAGGATATTGAAAGGTAGTGAGTCACTGAGCCATTTGTGTCTGTCTTTGGCACCGAAGACTATAAATTCTGTTTTATCAGGATTTAGCTTGAGTTTGTTTTCAGACATCCAGACCTGAATATCATTCAAACATGATTTAAGACGGTCAAAAGACTTGAGACTATCATCAGGGGATAAGTGAATGAACAACTGAGTGTCGTCCGCATAGAAGTGGTAACGGACTCCGGTATATTTTCTGATGACTTGACCAAGAGGTGTTGTGTAGAGGGAAAACAGAAGGGGACCTAAGACAGAACCTTGGGGGACTCCAAACTTCAATTTGAACAAATTCGACAGACTAGAACCAATCTTGACTGACTGAAAACGATCCTGGAGATAGGATCTAAACCATTTTAATGCCGATCCAGCAAGAGATGGTATTTTCCATCAATTTTAAATGTTGTTAAAATTACGCGTCCGTTACGGTCCTACCGAACACCGAAACTGAAAATCTAGAATCTTCACATACGGTTTCCCAATACATCTTAATACATTGTAAAATTCTAAAACCAAGAATAAAGGAGATATAAGGCAAAAACACAAAATCGGCTATTTTATGACCCCAGTTTGACCCATAAGGGGAGGATCTGGGGGTAAATCTGACCTGCTATCTTGACTCTTCACATATGGTTTCCCAATACCTCTTAATACATTCTAAAGCTGTAGAAGCAAGAATAAAGGAGATATAAGGGAAAAAGATGAAATTGGCTATTTTATGACCCCAGTTTGACCCCTACAGGGGGGTCGGAGGGGAAATTTGACTTGCTTTCTAGACTCTCCACATATGGTCTCCTACTACCTCCCAATACATTCTATGGCTCTAAATGCTTTCTGATTGGTACCTGTGAGAAAATCGCCCATAAATCGGTCAATTTTCATCGGATTGCTCCCAAAATCTAATCAGCTCGCGTTTTTGATAGTATGAACACGTGTATGAAGTTACAAGCCTCTGCGGTCAGTAGATTTTCCTGAACTGCGATGACGGGCGGGTGTACCCGAAAAAAAAATTTCTGATCATGTGACCTTGATAAAGATGAAAGGTCAAATTTAAGCATGTGGAAAAATTTTCCCACGCCTAAGGTATATAACTGCCAAATATGGTTAAAAAGCTTCCAATAATAAGGGAGATATTCAAGGGAGACCATAATGCGGCGGCGGCGAGGAAACTGACAAGAAACCAAATAAGCGCCCTTTTCAGGGACGCTTAATCACATGTACTTAAATGTAGCTTTTATAAGCTACAAGCTTACCTTGTGGAACTGAAGACAGTCCCACCCTGCCTACCTGCTGTATTACTGCTGATGGGGTACGGGCAAAATTACAACTCGAAAGAAGGGAGATCATACGATATTTCACGATGGGGATCACCCCCTGTGAGGCAACGGCCAGTACTAGACATCTATTATTCTTGGACGTTGGCCGGGGCCTGCGGCCATCCGAGCTCAGCATTCAGTTCCACATGGGAAGCTTGTAGCTTATAAAAGCTACATTTAAGTAATTGAAATTTTCAAAGTTGTAGGTTATAGTTTCCAAAATATTAATAACAAAAATTGTACAGAAAGAATACTGTCATTATATTGCTTTACATACATGATGAAGAGCAGATTTCTCTGTATATGCCAAATTGAAATTAAGAAAAACTATCTCCTGGCTTTAATTCTCACTCAAATTTCACCAAATTTTGAGGAATCTGTGTACCCCATGAAGTATCTGCCCACCAAATTTGAATTTGATTGACCTTACAGTTTTTGAGTTATAAGTGCAAGAAGGTGTACAGACAGGACAGAAAGACGGAATAAAAATGATCAAAATAACACTCTTCTATCATTGAGTATTAATAAACCAACTATTGTACAGTTTTTTCCTGGTTTCTTGGAGACTTAACTAAATGGGGCTAATCTGTTTGACAAGGTATTTTACAACCTGGACAAATTGTGATATAATGTAATATAAATTTAGGAAAATTAGAAAAAAATCAACCAAAAGTAGTTATTTATTCAGTCTTCCTGTACGTGTATGACTCGTTACCTGGACAACAAGGCGGTTCTTCCGTAGGCGGCTATCAGAGACAGGGATGGAGAAGATCTCATGGTACACCGGGTTCAGCGTCTTTTTGGCAACATGTGTCTGCATCACAGTATCTGCATCATTTGATGGATGCACAGATAGCTGAAAAAAGATGTACCATATAACATGTAGCTAGAAAAAGGCTTTGCTAATGGGGGTCTTCCAATGGAGCCAACCTGTCAGTAACTACGTATTTTTCGAGGGTCGGGAGCAATGTTTACAGAGTCGTCAGGATCAGTTGTAGTTTCCCGGCTTGTCGAGGTGGATCAACAAAATATGAAACATGTTTGATATTTCACCAACCCTCCATTATTCTGTTGTCGGTTACACTTCCCTTCTTGTCCTATAGTGTTACTGTCTTGTCTTGTAGAACTTGCCATCCTGCCGTGGTTAAGTAACAGGAAGCCACGTCCCGACAGGCTGTCCAAACTATGAACCTGAGTAAGGTCCTTAATGTGAGCAGATATACACTGTGTGTTGATGTGAGTAGATACACACTATATGTGCCCATTTGCTACACCTTATGTTTTCTGCGATACAGCCGGACAAGATTTTTAAACTCAAGATCACTATGGCAAGATCAAAGGTCAAAGTAAGGTAAAACCATAACATTGCACACCTACACCCCACAACCAATGTCCCAACCATGTTTCAACATCCTACACCTTATAGTTTCTGAGATATAGCCCGGACAAGATTTTAAAGGTCAAGATCACCACAGCAAGGTCAAAGGACAAACTGCGGTCACACCATGATATTGCACACCTACCACCCCAACCAATGTCTCTACCAAGTTTCAACTTTCTACACCTTGTGGTTTCTGAGATATAGTACGGATGAAATTTTCAAAATCAAAGTCTCTATGGCAAGGTCAAAGATCAAATTAAGATCAAACCATGATGTTGCACACATACAACCAATGCTCCAACCAAGTTTCAATCTGCTACACCTTATGGTTTCTGAGACAAAGCCCAGACAAACTTTTCCTGCTTCCCAAACACCCACCCAGCAGATGAAAACAATACTTGCACAGCCCTTGAAGGCTGTGGGGTAAGAAGCATTATTCAAACATGTTGAAGGGTGGGGAGTATTAAAGAAAAGCAAGATATCAATGAATTAGATTTGGAATGTACAGAACAACTGATGTTATCTAAAAATACTGGAAGATAGTAATGGTATCATCAGTCATAATATTACGGCATCATCAAAACATACCTTATATTTAGGTACCATGTTTAGAATTTTATAATGGTGATGACTGATGAGTACACAAAATTTTCTGAATTTTAGGCATCTATTTTTTTTTTCACTGAGCATGTACACAATGTTAACTATGTGCCAAATTTATACTAAAGTCTATGTACACATATACAAAAAATTTTGGATTTACCACTGGTGCATCATCTAGTAAAAATAGCATCGGAGATGCTCATACGCCACAGCCCAGCGAAATAATTTTCAACACCATGAGATATAGAAGAAATGAAAGAGTACAAAGATCAAGAGACTTTCACAGCATATGTCAGTCATGTACAACTTGAATAATATTTGCAGAAAAAATAATGTTTAAGAGATAAAATGTCTGTAAATTATAAAGCTGTAAAATTTATTAATTGAAGTTTTGCTATCAACAAAAATAGCACAATTAAGTAAAAGTACATATAATGATCAGTCACAGCAAATCCAAATATTTTTGTTATAATAGAAATATGTCTCAACTGTATAGCAGGAGAACATACTTTGGCAGAACCAAGGTTAAAGGTCACACCATCACATAGCATACCAGCACCCCCAGCCAATGACCCATCCAAGAATCAACTTTCTAAACCTTTCTACAAGTTTCTCTTTTCACAGTTTCTGAGATATGGCCCAGATAAGATTTAAAAGGTCAAGGTTAAATCAAGATTGTTGCTTACCTACACCTTCTAACCAATGTCCCTAACAAGGTTAAATCAAGATTGTTGCTTACCTACACCTTCTAACCAATGTCCCTAACATATATCAACTTCCTACACCTTACGGTTTCCGAGATATAGCCCAGACAAGATTTTTAAGTCAAGTTTACTGTAGCAAAGGTCAAAGGTCAAATCAAGGTCACATCATGACACTGCATACCCAACCCCAAAACTAATTTTCATACCATGTATCAACTTCCTACACTTTAGTTTCTGAGATATAGCCTTGACAAGACTTTTAAGGTCAAGGTCACTACAGCAAGTCAAAGGTCAAATCAAAGTCATACCATGATATTGCATACCCAACCCCCTGAATAATTTTAATACCAAGTGTCAACTTCCTACACTTTACAGTTTCTGAGATATAACCTGTACAAGATTTTAAAGGTTAAGGTCACTACAGCAAAATCAATGGTCAAATCAAGGTCACACCATGACATTACATATCCACACCCTACAGCCAATGACCCTACCAACTATCAACTTCCTACACATTATGGTTTCTGAGATATAGCCCAAACAAGATTTTAAAGGTCAATGTCACTATGGCAAGGTTAAATGTCAAAACAAGGTCACACCATGACGTTGCACACCTACACCCTCCAACCAATGTCCCTACCAAGTTTCAAAGTATCAACTTCCTACACCTTACAGTTTCTGAGATATAGCCAGGACAAAATTTTCAAATTCAAGGACTCTTCAGCAAGGTCAAATAAAGGTCACACCATGATAATCCACATCTACAGCCCCCAATCAATACGCCTACCAAGTTTTAACTTCCTACACCTTATGGTTTTTGAGATATAGCCTAGACAAACTTTTTCACCCCGTCTACCCGCCCATCCAGATGCCATGGGTGAAAACAATACCCATTATAGGCTATGGGGTAAAAAGAGTATTAAATAAACATTTTGTACTGATACATACTTTGTGACATAAAATAATATCAGTGTTTAAATGGTGGTGCTATTGTGCCATCATTGTTAAAATATGTACAAGAACTACAATATTGCAGTATATCCCAGGTACATACTGCAAAAAGTGTTAGATTAGCTATTTAGCACATTCTAATTTTTAATGTTTTCAGTGTTTCGACAAACACAGAGTACTACACGCCAATTCATAACCATGGATTGATAGAAATGAATCTTTTTCTCATTTATTGCGTATTTCTTTCAGTTTGGACTAAACACAACAAAAAATACAGTATATTATACTCTCTGTCCTTTGGTCCATACTGGGAAATGTACATAATCTAAACATTTTGACAGAGAAGAATAGAATAACAGACATTATCCAATATATTGGAGATGTGTACCAAATGAGATATTATCTAAACATTTTGAGAAAGAAATAAATAATATCTGGAATCATCTAGACATTGTATGAAAAATTTATTGAATGAAAATCATACCAATATATTCAAAATGACAGAGCACAAACCATTACCCACAGAAATACTCAAGCCTATTATACATCTGGAATGAGCCAAGGATATATTATAATAATACCTGAACATAAGGATCACTTGATTTCCCCCTCAAATCTTTGGCATTCAAATCCCGAGCTCGAATAACTTGGACCAGAAGGGTCTCTTTCGTTGGCAGATACTTAAAGGATAACTCCACCTCGCCATGTGTCTGATAGGTAGATGTCTTCATGATACTGGGGTCCATCTTCTTGTACATTTGTTTTAGTAACTGCATATTTTCCTGAGAAAACACACAAAATTGAAAATTTTGATTACTTAAATGTAGATTTTATAAGCTACAAGCTTACCATGTGGGACTGAATGCTCTCAGATGGCCGCAGGCCCGGCCAACGTTTAAGAAAAACAGATATTTATGGTTGGCTGTAGCCTTAGGTTGTCCTCTCGTGGTACTCTATGAGATCTCTTCCTACTTTCTTGTTGCAATTTTAACCATACCCCTCAGCTGTAATACAGCAGGGAGGCAGGGTGGGATTCTCCTCAGTCCCACATGGTAAGCTTTTAGCTTATAAAAGCTACATGTAAGTAATCAAAATTTTCAATTTTCAGGGCTACAATAGCTTACCATGTGGGACTGAATGCTGAATCCAACCGCTCGGTGGAGGGATTACAGCTGAGACTGGAAGATATGTCAATTTTTCTTAGATTTTGAATTAATAGATTAGAATGAAGTTTAGAAATGCCAGTCTGAGTCCCATTTACAGTGCCCCAATCCCAAAGACCGAGCCTGTAAAGAGCCAAAAACCTGAATTGAATGAGTGACAGTGCTAAAAAACTGTCTGGATGTTTTGATTGTAGGAGAGAAGTGCAGCCATGCTCACTTACAAAGAGTAAGGCCCTTAGGGCCGATCCACCATAGGAAAACCAGCGCTAGGCTTGGAATTCTCATAATTTTTTGCCACCTAAACATGAGATTAATGACAACCTGGATAAGTCCTTAATACATAATACACTATATATACTGATAATAAAAAAGACCTTACCCATAACATCCTGAGAGGTAAACCTCTACCTAGGCCCTGGGACTAGGCTCCTGAAGACTTGGTTGTAGCGGATGTACCCCCCCCCCCCCTTCTTTTCTTTCCGAGGATAACTGGTCCGAGGGGAAGGGTCTAGGACTTGTTGTGCTGCCACTACTGGACCCAGATACATATTGTTGTCGTTGTCTGACCAAGTAAGGTCTTTTAGGTAAAAATTGGTAATGTGTTGTGAGCTTTCCAGTGACAGGCTTGCATCATTTGGTCCACCGATACCCCACCGTAAAATTCCATAGAGGCCGCAAAGGCCCTAATGTCATGCGCTTTAACTTGGACCAGGTCCAAGGCTTGTTGGTCTGCTTGTTTATAACCAAGAAGAAAGAGTAGCGGGTCTGATGTCTGAGGTGTGTCCTTTCTTGGAGGAGATGAAAAGGACGGATCGAGTCCCTCTCAGGTCTTTGGTTCGATCCAAATAGTACCTCAGGGCCACACCAGACACAAGATCCTGTCTTCTTTGAATTGTCTATCTACAGTGGTAGTCAAAGCAGGGATAGTCACCAGAGACACACTTTGGGAACCTTCTCTTGCTATTTGATTTTTGGCTATAAAGTCAGAAGAAGGGAACAAGGGAACCTTTTCCCATTGGCCTAGATTAGATACTTTGTTTGCAACCCAGGCGTGGATTTCGCTGCGGTGCTTGACGGAGGCCAAAGCTAACAAGAAAGCAGTTTTAACAGTAAGATGTTTGAGGTCTGTATCTTTCATAGGCTCAAAGGGTGCTTTTGTGAGCTCATTGAGTACAACAGAAAGGTTCCATTTTGGAAGATTCCTGGAACTTTTAAGACGATCCCTGTGAAAACTGGAGAGTAACCTGTGAAGGTCTGAGCTTTGTGAAATATGGTGCCCCAATGGGCCCAAAGTGTCAACAATGGCCGTCCTGTAACCATCAATGGTCAAAGGGCGCCTGTTTAGATCTTGGTACAGGTACATGAAAAAGTCTGACACTTGTTTCACAGAGGGAGTGGAGAAATCCACCAAATTTTTTCTGCACCTCCAAATGCGGTGACGATTCTGTTGACTGCACTTGGATCGACCTGGACAGAAGGTCGGCCATCACATTCAGACACCCTGGAATGTGTCTGGCTTTCAATGTTATCTGGTAGTGATGGCACCATGTCATGATCTTCCACAGGAGAGCGCACATCTCTGCTGAGTGAGTTCCTCCTTGTTTGTTTATGTAGGCTACCACTGTTGAGTTGTCCGTTGCAATCAACACTATTTGGTTCTGACAATGGTCCTTGAAACTTCGAAGGGCCAGAGAGACTGCCTTCAACTCTAAAACATTTATGTGTAGCCTTTTTTCCCTGTCTGAAAACAGACCCTTTGTAGAGGTTTGTTCTAAGTGAGCGCCCCATCCTTCATTTGAGGGGTCTGTAAAGAGTTGGATGCTGTGGTCTTTGGGATGAAGATCTGCACCTCTCATCACATTTGTGGGATTTTGCCACCAGTCTAGGTGTGCAGAAATGGTTTCTGTCCAGCGACTGAGGATATCTCCAGTGCTCCTTGAGATGAAACTGAATGGGCCTCATTGTGAAGGCATCCCTCCAGGACCATTTTCTCCATTGAGGCAAGCAACCCAATTAGCGACATCAAACATCTTGTAGTCAAAACATGTTTTGACTTGAGTCGTAGGATCAAATCCTGAAGTTTGAGCCATCTCTCTTGAGTGGGTTTTACAAGGGCTGAATCTAGATGGTATTCGTAGCTCACGAACAAAACACCTGAGTTGGCTTTAGTTTGGATTTTTCCTGATTTATTATCCACCCCAAGGACTGGGTTAAGTCTACCACTGCCTGAGTGTTCACTTGGGCTTCTTCCGGGAACTGGGACCTGATCAGCCAGTCGTCCAGGTACTGGTGAAGTCTGAGTCCGTTCGAGAGGGCCATTAGCTTCACTTTCTTTACAATCATTGTAAAGACCTGGGGGGCTGTGGCTAGTCCGAAAGGGAGGGAGGTGAACTGGAACACCTGTGACCTGTGGCAAAACCTTAGGTATTTCCTTGAGTTTGGGTGGATGGGGATATGAAGGTAAGCGTCCGATAGGTCTATCGACAATACCCATTCCCCTGGAATCAGGGAGGTCCTGATGGACTCTGAAGTTTCCATTTTGAACTTTTCTACGTGTAGAAAAGTGTTGAGCCTGCTTAAGTCTATGACTGGCCTCCACCTTTGGTGAGGCTTGGGGACTAGAAACAGGCGACTGTAAAACCCGCGAGATTTTACATTTTCCACCCTTTCTATTGCGCTTTTGACAGAAGAGACTGGATACAAGTGGCCAAAGCTTGATCTTTTTGAAGGGCCTTGTCATTCTGACTGAATCAGAGGGAATCTGACCAGACTTAGTTTTGAAATGAATGGCAGAACGTAGCCATTGGTGATAATGTTTAACGCGCTGGATGAACATTTGTTTGTTTGCCAGTCTCTTCTGAAAGAATGGAGGCGACCTCCCACTGGTGGACTGAGGGAGGCTTTTAAGGAGTCATTGGGGGGAGGTGTTTCCCCTAGAGTGCGGTCGAAAACGACCCCTGGAGCCTCTGAAGTTCGGTTTACCCCTGCCTGAGGAAAACGATGGGTTACTGCTTTGTGAGGAGTTGCCCCCATAGGGGCGTTTCCTGTAGGAGCCTTTTTTCTTGTTGTGGGGACCACGAAAGGGCTTGTTTTGATAGGGTCCAAAACCCTGAGAGTCTTTAGAGGTGCCTTTTTTGAGGAGGAAGTCTTCTGTCTCCTTATCTAGCTGAGACTTGAACAAGGAGGAGTGCCAAAAGGGCAAGTTCCTAAGTTCCTGGCGTCTTGTTTCCCCTAGTTGTGGTTGTAAAAGGGTCATCTCGGCTTCGCGCCTTAGCAAGCCAGTGTTACCCATAGTATATAGCTCCCTCTGGAGTATATGGGCCAAGGATTTGCTATAGTGTTGAAGACAGTAAACCCGAAACCTATTTGCCGACCAAAAGACACTGATCCGATTATGTTTCGTTTTCTTGTAACCAAAACCGGTTTCGCCACATGTATTCATTATTTTAACTTAAGTTTGCTAAAATATTAGACTACAACAAATATTTCACAGTATTTTATTATATTCTATCAATATATCACCCATTTTGTCCTCGAAAGTCTTCAAAGAGCCCATTGTTGTTCTTTGTTATATACAAGTTGCATCTCATGTACGCGTTTGAAAACTTATTTCTTTGCGTTTAATAAATCAAACATACCCGGTTTTTCGCCGAATTTCCACTTTCTGAAACCGGTTCTGAAATTCGCATTCAACCACAACACTAATTTGCTAAGGCATGTAAGAGCTCTGTGTTGAATAAGAACTTGTTCCAGACGTCCAAATATTCACAGGCTTGTTCATATCCATGTTTGGCTGCTTTCTCAGGATTGGCACCTTTCTGGATTTGGGATTTAACCTTCTTAAAGGTTGACTTCGGGCTGTATTGACACTTCTCAAGAGTGGCATTACAGGAAGAGGAAGTCTTGGCAAAGGCAGCAGTAAAATTGAGGGTGGATATATTCTGGCTAGCTTGGTACTCCAATTCCATGAGAACTGGTAGGGGAACCTTGCCCATAGGGGCCCCAGAGGGTTTAGGAGTAATACAGATTTTTGCAAAATCCGTATTCAACTCCTGAATCTTGTCCTCATAATAAGGCTATCCCACCTTGTACCACTTAGCAGTGGAAGGACGTATGATATATTTACCTTCAGGTAAATTAGTGGCCTGAAAGTCATGCTCAAATTTATCAAAGGCATCTTTGATAACCGAGCTGAGGGGGAGCATAGAAGAAGGGCCTCTTGGCCTAATTTCCTGACGGACTTTCTCGTCATCCAGCCCCATGACAGAAGTGGAGGACCTAGACATGGACTCCCTGGGATCAGGGAGGGCAAGAATCCATCTAAAGGTGTCCATTTCCTCAGCATATTGAGAGGGAACGTCAGACAAGGCTACTCCCATAATAATAAGTTGGGTCTGGATCGTGTTGAGGTTGGTCTTGATCAGAATGAGCCCCAGAGGGTTTTGAAGACCTGTGTCTGGGTGCAGAGGACTGATCCTCTTCTGAAGATGAAGACACATATCTGGACCTCACTTTGTGTTTGCTTCTATCTGCAGGTTCTTTAGGTCTAGATGATGCAACCTGAGGCTCATTGGATTGACCTGAATACTGATCCGAGGCGGACCTCGGTTCAATGTCATGCTTTTTATGAGAGTGAGAATGCTTTTTGGGCCTAGCCGATGCCACCCTAGTAGGTTCATCGGATAGACCTGAATGTTGATCTGATGCGTTGCAGGGAGGGACCATAGTCCACCTCCATAGCCTCAACTGAGTGCGAGGTAGGCCGAGGTCTCGGAGGCGGTGGGTCCAGAGTTACAGCTTGATTCCAGGGACCAGGCTTAGAGGCCAAAGCAGAGGTCTGATCCACCTCCACTTCTGGTTGTTTAGAAGTCTTTTCAAAAGACGAAAAATTCGTCTCAGAGAGACTGAAATGCCTCTAGCATGGAAGCCTGGAAAACGCCCATTTGTTGCTGTAAATGGATGTTAAAAGTGTTACCCAGGGACTTTTCGAGCCTGGACTCGATCTTCTGCTGTAAGGCAGTACCTGGGGTTGGTGGGACAGATTTTGCTGGTGTTTTTATAGATAATGACTCGAAGGGTAGGGGCTGAGGATGTGGTGGAGAGGTAAACAAATTGTCTGCAGCACTCTCAAAGTCTGCCTGAGATCCAGTAAAGGACTCAACATCCTCATCCCCTAAGAGGTCGAGTTCATCATCTTTTGTAGTGTCTCGCTTCTGCTTTTTTACATAACGTTTCCTGTGGGTGATCTTCATTAACTGCTCTTCAGAGAAGGCAGCACAAATACCACAAGGAGATTCGAACGTGACACAGGGCTCATCACCCTTACCAGACTCCCTGCATGTGGGGCAATAGTTATGAGTGTCGAAAGAGAAGCAGAAGTGACGACACTTTGCAGACCTGGGCTTGTCTTTATTCGTTTGGTGGGAGGACATTTTGAAAATGCAAGAAAACATTTAAACGACAAAGCCTGAACCGAGGAAAACTCTACAAAAATAAGCAAAAATACTTATCCTGTCAAAACGTAACTGTCACAGAATAATTTATAAGGTATATTAAACAAAATGGCTAAAACTCAAACTCCAACAATACGTATGTGCTGAGAAATTAAATAATAAAATCATCTCTTCTTATTTTTAGTCCGCAAAAATTAATTCTCCCAAATTTCAAAACCAGATTAAGCTAACATAAAAAGCAATGGTTTTCAGTTTTGTGTTATTTAATGTTTGTTGTACTGGCTTATTCATAAACTTGGGTACAGCATCTGTTACATGAGTGACTTAATTCTTTTGAAACCAAAATTAAATTAATCAGCCACTGAAAAAAAATCATTGTTTAGCATCAATACATTGTGAATGATTTTTTAAAGAGATCAAAAAGATAAATACAAGACAAGCATTTGTTGCCAGCAATAAGCAGTATTCTCAGCCTAACTCGGCTATGAGAACAGTGAAAGTTCTACATAAATTTGTACATGTATGTTCTGTTTAATGCAATCTACTTCACAGTCACAAGAGTTTGATCTCAATGTTGCATGTTAGTCCCATTAAATCTCTACCTTATGAACGTCATATTCATCTCTTTCTACATCTTTTCTTCTCCGAGACTCTTCTGCAATGAGTCGAGTCAAGCCATGGATTCTTTCAGCATTTTGGGAAGTCTTGGGAGCCTCTGGATCTCTATTTTCTTCATGATATTCTTTTAAAGCATTGTTGTCATCCAGACTCTGAGACTGCCCTTGACCCATTCTAGAAGATGTTCATTGATAAAACATTTTAAGGAAGTGTCAGTGTTAAGTGTCAGGTGCCACAAAAGATAGGCATCAGGTCCTTGATTGATTCATCAGGTTTGTAATGTTACTTTCTATTGACTCGACTGACTTAATTTGGAGGGAATCTCATATATACATCTATATACTTTCTCCTTGTACGCTTTATACATCGGGGACCAGACATGCAAACTTTAAAAATTATAAAAAAAACAGTATTAGTGCATTTAGGTTTATTGTTTCAAATGCTATAAACAAAGATTGAGACTCCAGGTTCAAAACTAGAGCTATCTCTCTCCTTGGCAGACTTAAAGTTTAGCCCATCAGACTCAGGTAAATCTCAACTAGAAATAGGACGTCCTGTTAAGAGTAGCCACAACATATGAAAAGAAACAGGATAGCATAGAAGAACACATTATCATGTGTAATGTCCACCCCATCGACGTTTTGCAACAATTGTACAATAGTCTTACAAGAACCTGTTTCATTTGTAAAATGTATCAACGATGCTTAAATATTTGTTAGTATACATGTAAATTGTTTCAGCTTCATGCCTTTTTGCACTGGTTCAAAATTTGCACAAAATCACTGTCTAAAGGTTTTTGAGATAACCAACGTCTTCGATTTCTGATAAAATTGAAGACGGTGGGTGAAATTTCACATTTTTCAGAGGCAATATACCAAAGATCTCTAATAACCAAATGGTCAAAATTTAGCTTGAAATTGCTCTATCTCTTATGGTTTTTGAGATAAACAACATTTTCAATTTCCGCCAAAATTCAAGATGGCGGCCAAAATTTGGGAAATTCAACATTTTTCAGAGGCACTACATGTAACTTCTCAAGTACCCACAGGGTTCAAAATTTGCTTGTGGCGGGAAAACGATTTTTGGGAAAAGTCGCCAGTTGATGAATATGTATTTTTTTTTTCATTTTTACACAGAAATTCAAGATCTTGCACCATTCCAGAGATCAATGCGTTTTTGTATTTTACGAAGAAATTCAAGATGGCTGCCAAAAATGGCGGGAAAGCAATTTTTGTGAAATGTCGTCACTACACTCTGCAGATACCCTGTGGGTCAAAACTTTCATCAAAATCACTCTATCTTGCACCGTTTCCAAGATTAATGCATTTTACGCAGAAATTCAAGATGGCCGCCAAAAATGGCAGAAAAGCAATTTTTGGGAAAAGTCACCAGGGCCCGTATTCACGAAAGGTCTTAGCCAAGTCTTAGGCTTAACTTTTGTATAAAAATATAGCCAACTTAAGCCTAAGACTTGGCTAAGACCTTTTGTGAATACGGCTCCAGGAGACTCTGTATATACAGTACGGGTCAAACATTTCATCAAAATCAATCTATCTTGCACCGTTTTCAAAATAAATGCACTTTTGTCTTTCACGCAAAAATTCAAGATGGCCACCAAAAGTGGCGGGAAAGCGATTTTTGAGAAAAGTCGCCAGTAGACTCTGCAAATACCCTGCAGGTCAAAAATTTTGTCGAAATCACTCTATCTTGCACTGTTTCCGAGATAAGCATTTTTTTGCGTTTTACGCAAAAATTCAAGATGGCCGTCAAAAGTTGCAGGAAAGTGATTTTGGGGAAAAGTTGCCATTACACTCTGCAGATATCCCGGGGGTCAAAAATTTTGTCGAAATCGCTCCATCTTGCACTGTTTCCGAGATATTAAAGATTTTTCATTTTCAGCGTTAAGAAAAATTGAGCCGTTTAGTTAATCATTAATAAGTCGGCCATTTTGTATTGGATCACTTCCAAAAGTTAATGATTTCCAGACATCCATATAACAAACCCACTAGCCAAATTTCATGTCAATAGGTGAAGCGCTTTTTAAGGTATCATCCGGACAAGCACACCCTTTCAAAAACATGTTTTTGGTCATGTTACTTCTCTGATTGGTTGAAATGTCATGACACCATATTCAAAAAAATTTCCCAGGGCTACTGCATACATGTGCTAAATTTGAAGAGAATCCACCCAGTGGTTGCCGCGCTATAAGCCATAGAAAATTTGGGAGCCGGTGGATGCACTCTCTCTTCCCCTGTCCCCTAAATACAAACAATAAATAAAATAGCTATTTAGCTATTAAGAGCAAACTTATTGAGCTATAACACCTCAAGCTATACCAGCCAAGTTATGAACCCTGTAATCCTCCCTACCAAAATTTGGCTAAGACATCTCCTTTAATTGAAGAGAAAACTAAATAGTACTTGCAATAGCTAACTACGTAGCTAAATGGCTATTACTCACTTAGCTAAAGAGCATGACTCCTAAAAGCAATACCCAGCAAGCTATTGACCCAATAATCGTCCATACCTAATTTAGTTCAAATATGTTCATTTCTTTTCCTTAAAATGCACTGATACCAAATTTGGCAAAAATTAAAAAATTTCAAATGACCGTCATTTTTGGGGAGAGAAAAGTTTTTTGAAAATTGCAAAGAGTAGTTTGTTGAGCTACCCTGTGGGTCGAAAATTTCAACGAAATTGCTCTATCTCACATGGTTAAGGAGATAGAAACAAATTTGTGTTTTCGCATTTTTTGCAAAAATTCGAAAATTCCAAATGGCCACCATTTTGCGGGAGAGGAAATTTTTTTGAAAATTACAAAGATTAGTTTGCTAAGTTACCCTGTGGGTCGAATATTTCGATGAAATCACTCTATCTCACATGGTTAAGGAGATAAAAGCAAATTTGTGTCTTTGCATTTTTGGCAAAAATGCGAAAATTCAAAATGGCCGCCATTTTTGGGGAGAGGAATATTTTTTTAATTTTTTTTTGAAAATTGCAAAAAGTATATTTTTAAGATACCCTGTGGGTCGAAAATTTTGACAAAATCGCTCTATCACACATGGTTAAGGAGATAGAAGCAAATTTGTGTTTTTGCATTTTTCGCAACAATTCAAAATGGCCACCATTTTTGGGGAGAGGAAATTTTTTTTGAAAATTGGCAAGAGTATATTTTTTGGATACCCTGTGGGTCGAAAATTTTGACGAAATCGCTCTATCTCACACGATTAAGGAGATAGAAGCAAATTAGTGTTTTTGCATTTTGGGCGAAAATTTGAAAATTCAAAATGGCCGCCATTTTTGGGGAGAGGAAAATTTTTTGAAAATTGCCAAGAGTACATTGCTTAGACACCCTGTGGGTCGAAAAGTTTGACAAAATCGCTCTATCTTGCACGGTTTAGGAGATAGACATATTTATGTAGCTATTACTCAAAAGGTTAAAGCTATTACCATCAACAACAATACCAAGCAAGCAATTGACCCTATAAACCTTCACACCAAATTTTACAAAGATGAGTTAAACATGTTTCCTTTAAAAGAGTGAAAACAGAAATACAATTCAGAGTAGGCTCAAAGTAGCACAGCAGCTATTACTCAGATAGCTACAAAGCTATCATCGACCAAAAGCTATCCTGGCCAAACTATTGACCCAATTATCTTTCATATAAATTTTTGTGACGATAGAAAACATTGTTTCATTAAAATGTCCAGAAAAAAAGTCAACTCAAAATAGCATAATAACTATATAGCACAGTAGCTATTACTCAGTTAGCTATAAAGGTATTATCACCAAAAGCAATCTCAAGCAAGCTACTGATCCAATAATCCTCCATCCCAAATTTTGTGAACATAGGTGAAATAAGTGTGATCAATCACCTGAGTGCAATCCTGAGTAGGTTTTAATGAAAAAAAGATTCAATTATTTGTATCAATTTAATAAAATTTTTAAGTCCATGACAAATTTTGATTTGTCCGAAACGTCCGCCTTTGAAAATGGCCTGGCTGAAAAGTCCGTGGCCGGAACGTCCTAGGCCTAAATGTCCTAGGCTGAAACATCTGTGGCCAAAACGTCCGTCCACCTATTGACCTAACTATTGCTCATACCAAATTTGGTAAAGATATGTCAAATATTTTTCCTTAAAATGCCCGAAAACAAAAGTACACAAAAATAGCTATTCCTCAGTTAGCTATAGAGCTATCTTCATCAAAAGCAATCCCATGCAAGCTATTAACCCAATAACCAACAATACCAAACTTAGTAAAGATAGGATAAATACTTTTTCTTGAAATGACCGGAAACCAAGCATGACGACGCACAGCGGACACCGGAAAAAGCAAAAATAATATGTCCACCCCCCAGCGGGGTGGACATAATAAAAAAGAATTGAGAGTTAGTGTTTGATGACTGTGAAATAAACAACTGTTCTACACAAATTGGTTGACACCTAATGCCTAATGGGTTTGCAGAGCGCAGGCTGGATATCCAACTTCTACACCTGTTTGTTGGACTGATCAAACTTGGATGTACAACACACTAGTCCTGAAAACCTCAAGTGTTTGGGTGAGTGTCCTTCAATGGTAAAGTACCTTCACACTGGAATGTTTTTAACCATGAGCTCTAGCAAGGCTAGCACTTGTAGACATCTTTTTTTTTTGGTCTCTGGACTTTCATGAGTTGTGGTGTTGTGTGAGGAGTACCTTTCTCATCACTGAAGTTAAGCAGCAACAGGCTATGTTAGTACTTGGATGGGTGACCGCCTCAGTGCACTACTTGTGTCTCTGATGGCTTTACAGCTCGAGCTAGTAGCCCGAAACCCGTTTCGGCCTTGTTCTTTTTTACTGAGGCTAAACTTAAGGCACCATATCCTTTGCCTCACAATCGAATTTCAAGTTGAATCTGTTTGTGAAATTGAGTCTGTATTTGCATGTTTTAGCCCAAAGTCGCCGACTTAAGTCTAAGACGAGGCTTAAGCTCTTTCATGAGAACGGCCCAGATAAAAATTCAGGGCCATGAGTCATAACACTTTCAAGATCAAGTTCAAATTTTAATTGGGAAAGATACCAAACTAGAAAAAGGTTTTGGCTGACAAAAACAAGTGGCCCGGATGGAGACTTGGGTTAATAAAGCTGTAGTAGTTGCAGTTGTAAATTGTGTAAAATATATGCAATTCTGAAACATTACCCATTAGTGGTTAGCCAATAAAATAACAGATCTTGTTGATATTACTGTCTTTGCATTTTACTTCACTTGTAAATAAATCTGATGGAGGGATTGCCACCCTTGCCCTCCCAGATTCTTTTAGCACTGATGTGAAAAAAGAGTGAATAAAAAGTATATTGAAGGAAACAAGCATTCTGACACATGCATTTATCTCCCGCCGTATAAATTAGATGTCCTAAAGATAGTGGAATATAAATTTTCCTGCGAGATGGAGGCACATGTAGAAGTGACAAGTTTAATGTTTGATTGCAATACTTTTAAAGACAAAAGGCATTTACTCATTTTAGTAGCTATTACTTTGCCATCCAAAGAGCTACAGTTTTGCCACTTCATTATGCAGATGAACTCAAAGTAGGGAAGCACGTCTTTAGAAGAAATAGCCTATCTGTACTACTTTTAGAGATACAAGACATTTACTTATTTTAGTGGCTATTACTCTGCCATCTAAAGAGCTACAGTTCTGCAACTTCACAATGTGGTAGATCACCCAAAAGTAGGTGAATGACTTATTTAGAAGAAATTGCCCACCTGTAATACTTTTAGAGACTAGACCAAGGATGCATCTGTGGCCAGATGCAAAATGTATCCACCGGCAAAGGCAAAAGTAGCTATTACTCAGCTATGGCACGAGCTAGAGGTCTGAAATTTTAGTATGTTATAGCTGACCCAAAAGTAGGTGAATAACATATTTGCACAAAATTCTCTAAATGCAATAGTTTTCAAGTTACAAGTGATTTTACTCATGATGGAAGTTAGTGAAAAGCCCAAAAGTAGCTATTACTCACTTAGCTATTCAGATAGACACCCAAGTTACTCACCATGTTGTTGCTATGGAAAAAGTAGGTGAATGACATATTTTAACAAAATGCTCTAAATGTAATACTTTTCAAGTTATAAATGATTTAGTGTTGAGTAAGAACTTCAAAGTAGCTATTACTCCGCTATGCAATGAGCCACAGGTCTGGAATTTTACTATGTTATAGCTGCCTCAAAATAGGTGAATAACATACTGAAACTAAATAATGTAAATGCAAAAGTTTTCAAGTTATAAGTGATTTACCCAACAGTGATAACCTAAAAGTAGTTATTATTCAGCTATGCCATGAGCTACAGGTCTGAAATTTTACTATGTTATAGCTGACCCAAAAGTAGCTGCATAACATATTTGCACAAAGTGCTCTAAATGCAGTACTTTTCAAGTTATAATTGATTTAGTGCATGATTTAATTAACTTTAATGTATTAAAATTTGAAGGCTATCCGCAATACTTCTAGGGATAATTAGCATTTACTCATTTTGAGTAGGTGAATAATTAGCTACGGGTCTGAAACTTCACCAAGTGATGGCTCTCCCAATAGTAGATGAATGAGTTATTTGAGAAAAATTGGCTATCTGCAATACTTTTAGATATAATTAGCATTTACTCATTTTGAGTAGGTGAACAATTAGCTACGGGTCTGAAACTTCACCAAGTGAAAGCTCTCCCAATAGTAGGTGAATGAGTTATTTGAGAAAAATTGGCTATCTGCAATACTTTTAGAGATAATTAGCATTTACTCATTTTGAGTAGGTGAATAATTAGCTACAGGTCTGAAACTTCACCAAGTGAAAGGTCTCCCAAAAGTAGGTGAAGGAGTTATTTGACAAAAATTGGCTATCTGGAATACTTTTAGAGATAATTTGCATTTACTCATTTTCAGTAGGTGAGTAATTACCTACGGGTCTGAAACTTCACCAAGTAAAAGCTCTCCCAAAAGTAGGTGAATGAGTTATTTGAGAAAAATTGGCTATCTGCAATACTTTTAGAGATAATTAGCATTTACTCATTTTGAGTAATTAGCTACGGGTCTGAAACTTCACCATGTGAAAGCTCTTCCAAAAGTAGGTGAATGAGTTGAGAAAAATTGGCTATCTGCAATACTTTTAGAGATAATTCGCATTTACTCATTTTGAGTAGGTGAGTAATTAGCTAAGGGTCTGAAACTTCACCAAGTGAAAGCTCTCAATTAGCTACAAATGAGAAAATAGCTATTACTCACTTATGGCATGCAATAGAACCCCAAACTATGTACCATCTTATAGCTAAGGACAAAGTAGCTGAACAACATATTTTAGGCAAACACTCTAACTGCAATAGTTTTGGAGTTACAATGGCTTTACTCAACAGTCAGAATTTCAAAGTAGCTATTACTCAGCTATCAAAGATTCAACAGGTCTGAAACTTTACTATGTGATAGCTTACCAAAAAGTAGATGGACAACATATTTGAAAAGATTTCCCTAACTTTAATACTTTTGAAGATATTTGACATTTACTTATTTTGTTATTTAGCTACAAATGAGAAAATAGCTATTACTCACTTATGGCATGCAATAGAACCCCAAACTATGTACCATCTTATAGCTAAGGACAAAGTAGCTGAACAACATATTTTAGGAAAACACTCTAGCTGCAATAGTTTTGGAGTTACAATGGCTTTACTCAACAGTCGGAATTTGAAAGTAGCTATGACTCAGCTATCAAAGGTTCAACAGGTCTGAAACTTTACTATGTAATAGCTTACCAAAAAGTAGATGGACAACATATTTGAAAAGATTTCCCTAACTTTAATACTTTTGAAGATATTTGACATTTACTTATTTTGTTATTTAGCTACAAATGAGAAAATAGCTATTACTCACTTATGGCATGCAATAGAACCCCAAACTATGTACCATCTTATAGCTAAGGACAAAATAGCTGAACAACATATTTTAGGAAAACACTCTAACTGCAATAGTTTTGGAGTTACAATGGCTTTACTCAACCGTCGGAATTTGAAAGTAGCTATTACTCAGCTATCAAAGGTTCAACAGGTCTGAAACTTTACTATGTGATAGCTTACCAAAAAGTAGATGGACAACATATTTGAAAAGATTTCACTAACTTTAATACTTTTGAAGATATTTGACATTTACTTCTTTTGTTGTTTAGCTACAAATGAGAAAATAGCTATTACTCACTTATGGCATGCAATAGAACCCCAAACTATGTACCATCTTATAGCTAAGGACAAAGTAGCTGAACAACATATTTTAGGAAAACACTGTAACTGCAATAGTTTTGGAGATACAATGGCTTTACTCAACAGTCGGAATTTGAAAGTAGCTATTACTCAGCTATCCATGGTGCAACAGGTCTGAAACTTAACTATGTGATAGCTTACCCAAAAGTAGATGAATAACATATTTGAAAAGATTTCTGTAACTCTAATACTTTTGAAGATATTTGGCATTTACTTCTTTTGTTATTTAGCTACAAATGAGAAAATAGCTATTACTCACTTATGGCATGCAATAGAACCCCAAACTATGTACCATCTTATAGCTAAGGACAAAGTAGCTGAACAACATATTTTAGGAAAACACTCTAACTGCAATAGTTTGGGAGTTACAATGGCTTTACTCAACAGTCAGAATTTCAAAGTAGCCATTACTCAGCTATCCAAGGTGCAACAGGTCTGAAACTTTACTATGTGATAGCTTACCAAAAAGTAGATGAACAACATATTTGAAAAGATTTCTGTAACTCTAATACTTTTGAAGATATTTGACATTTACTCCTTTTGTTATTTAGCTACAAATGAGAAAATAGCTATTACTCACTTATGGCATGCAATGGGACCCCAAACTATGTACCATCTTATAGCTAAGGACAAAGTAGCTGAACAACATATTTGAAGAAAAAGTTGTAACTGCAATAGTTTTTGAGTTATGAGCCCTTTACTCCAAGTAGCTAAGATAGCTATTACTCAGTTATCTTTAGGCCTAAGTCCATAAAACCAAAAAAATTTTTCGAGGGCGTGAAAATCATTGGGACAATTAATTTACAAAAAATCTGTAGCTGTAGTAGTTTTGGAGGAATCTGCGTGACTAACTAACGCACGCACACACGCACGCACGCACGCACACACAGGCATCATTTCATAATCTCCCTCCCGGGCTAAAGCCCGGCGGGAGATAAAAAAATAATAACAGATATAAGTTAGTGTGAACCTATATTATCAGTCTTTGACCTAGTTTGACTGAAAGTGACCTTGTCTAGAATTTGAATTTCGAGAGTACTAATTTATTTATATGTCTATAGGTTTACTCAAAGTTGTAATCAGGTAATTTTCATATTTTTTTCTCTAAATTATCAAAGACCTTTTTATTTCCAGCTGAATAATTTTGCTACATAATAAATAGTTATATACATGTACATTTCTGAAGCGTATTTGAATATTATTGTTTGTTTCTTGTGGTAAACCAAAACTTAAAGTCATTATTGAGTTAGACATAATTAGCACATAGTTTGCTAGATTTTGTGCCTTAGAATATTCACATATACATATCCTATGTCAAAATTGTAATAAACTACAGATAAGTGTAACTAAATTGTCCAGATAGCAAGCTGACAAGAGTCAGCAATAAGATAAGATTATGCTTACAAATAGTTGTATAACTATCCTGCCACACATTGTGTGACTATATACAGAGTATAATTACAGCTATACAGTAGTATTCCTGACTGACTTGGATTCCCCATTACCATGTCATAGTGATTACAAAGTTGTTGAGTTAATATAAATTTTACTGTTGAGCTTGTATAGATTATCTTTTTTGAGAGTGGAATTTATATATCACATGCGGTGACTTAAATTCTATTGCTTAATCAGAATGACTGAATGTCATTATTTATTGTGTCAAACATTCTACTGTTAGTGTTAGATGGTCCTTTTATAACTTTGAGACTCTGACCACAATGCCACATACTACATTTGAATTGAAAATGCAAATTCCCACTACAATATGGATGAAATATTGACTACAATAGCTATCTTTTTAGCTATTGTAGCTTAGCTAATCTTTTTTTCAAAATAACCTCTATCTGGCAATTAATGCCCAACCGATCTTTGATTCATCTTACACCCTAGACTTTGATGTGAAGAAACTGCTTTCCAATTTTTTTTATCTATATGTTGTATCTGCTGAGAAAATATGCTGAAAAGTACAAGGAAAAAATTGTTTTTCATCATGTGACCTTGGCAATGGTCAAACTCATATCTGTCAAAAACTTTTCCCAACCAATGTATGATAACTGTCAAAAACTATTTTGGTAGGCATATGATATTAAAGGAGATATTCAACTTAGAAAATAATGTTACCATTTATTCTTGGGTATTTTCCCATTCTACAAATTTTTCTATAAAAATGTTTTTTCTATGAAAATTCTAAAGAATAATTTTATCACATAGGACCAGTTTTATTAATATATCTCTTTGCATCAGACTTCTCTGCAGAAACTTGAAAAAATTAACAGGATTTTCATTTGACATAAGCTTCATTTACTTTGAAATAAAAATGGGTTCATTTTCCCAAGATAAACCAATCTTTGAATGGTGCATGATGTTTGAATTACACCTGACCTTTTTATGCTTTTGAGTCCACCCTGTCCATTAGGGTTACAGTTGAAAGTAAATTTGGAAACCGGGTCCCAAAAACAAAAAATTCAACAAAAATTGGATTCCTTCAAATTAGTATACACCAAACTGTAAAATCTTATCTATGTGTACTTGAAACATAAACACAACTATAATGCAGTTTATTTGTCATTAAAATTTGAAGTTTTGGATATTATTTCACAGGATACTGACAAACTATACTGCAAGTACACATTGGTAAGCATGGCGAGGTGTTCTGTAGAAATTACTTCTAAAATTCTTCACTAGATACATACTGAGCCGTTCCTGAAATACACAGGTGGCTATACTGATATCGAGACAAATGGTTATTGAGAATTTGAGATAAACGATTTTCAGAAATTATCAAATATAAACAGTTTAAACAACAATAACACAAACCAAATACAAAATGTCACAGTAAACTCTACTGCTTAGCCAGTGTTCATCACTTACATTTTATGACAATATTAAAACTTCTTTTCTTTGAAATTTCACTGTACAATTATAGCATGCCATCAAAGATATAGCTATTCAATTTATTAAGTTTGAACAGTGTTAAATTTGTCCTTGTAAGAGTTTTTACGGCAGAGGACAAACTTCACTGGGGTGACTAGACCAAGTTTCTGTCCCATCGCCAATTCCTATTGATATACTGATGGACGCAATGGCGAGGGCAGAGCTCACATGTACTTGTTTTCTGTGTGAATCTTGAACAACATATTTCTACACATATTATCACAAGTATAAAGTGTTATTTACATTCTTTGAGTTACATACACGTGTCGTTCACTTATATTTAATGCCTATCCAACTGGTGTGAATAGATTTCCAAATAGTTTAAAACGTAGACAAACTTCACCCTTTCCTGTTCCCTTAAGTGTACACTTTTGTAATATCTGAAACGTTTGCTAAGTATATTATAATTTGTTTCACGTACAATTAGTTAAAAGGAAAATTAGACAAGATTACACATATTAGCAGTTCAAGATTTACACAGAAGACAAATACATGTGAGCCCTGTCCCTCATCATTGCATACCGTCAGAAATATCAACAGCAATGTGGAACAGGACAAAAACTCGATCTATGGAGTGACAAACTTCACTGGCTGATCAGTGTAATTATATAGTGTATTTTGATAATTAGTTTGTGCAATTTTGCTTTCCAAATAGATATGATAAAAGCTCTGAAGATCGTTTATCTCAATGACCGTTTATCTCAGTGGCCACCTGTTTACATCAGAAATAAAAACAACTGGCCACGGGATAGATATCCTCGATGGACGGGTTTTTGATATGATAACGCAAACGGACAATGATGAGTATCAAAACGAACGTAACCAAAATGATCAGAAATACAACAACAAAATTGAATCCACGAAGGCTCTGGTTCAGTGTAATTGCATATTTATTCTAAAATATTATAAAACGTCATCCAAAAAAGAATGTGAGCTTATTTATAAGGCTGAAAGCAAATTGAATTTTAAATATCCGATTAATTGTTCTGTAAAATCTACGATTTTCCGATTAATCAGTTATAGTGTATACTCACCTGCAATGCCCAAAATCAGACTAATACAGCATCCAATATGTACAAATAAATAATATCTTGTCATTTTTATTGACCCTTTTGTTAAATAAGGGATAAATTGGGCACAATGTAGATGTCAGAGATCTTTTACAGTGACAAAAATGATCAAAATAGGAAATATTTAGGCATAATAATGCTCATCAATGATGGTTTTTTTCTTTTGGTAGTTTTTATCAATTAATTGAATTGTCATTTTACTATTCTTATTCTATGGCCATGCTAAGGATAATGATTATCTGGTATTCATGTTTCAGCCTTACTTATTTAAATGATCGAAAACGTGAATATATTGAAAACCCTAGACCGAGTTTCTGTTCCATCGCATTGCATACCGTCAGAAATAGAGAGTTTGCGAACAATGTTTTTTAGTTTTCCGCTATGTTACACGTCATTGACTTTTGCGTATGATGCAATTTCATAAGGTTTTTACAGCACAAGGTTACGTTTTTCATGCGGCAAATGGATTCACCACGTAATTATTTTCCCTTGTAGATTCACCATTTATTAAACACACTTCCTTTCTATATCACTCAAGCATGACATTTGTTAAACATTGTTGATTGTTTTGGAATACTAGACATTGTTTTGACAAGTGTCAGTTCACAATGGACAGTGGTTTTTTTGAAGCCTAGTCTGAGTGTGGAGATTTGAACATACAAATGAGGCCAAGGCTTTGTAATTCACGGCATATACTATATATTTGATTTCATGTAACAAAACGATTGTTGCACTTGAATATAAGTTTAAGAGTAGCACATTCTGCTAATATTCCTCTAATAAAAATAATACTAATAATCCAATCCAGAACTTTTATAGTGTTTAATCGCCATGCATGATTTTTTTTATAGACCAAGAAGGTTATCTACTTGATATACAGGGGGGGACAGCGATTCGCGGGGGACAGCGATTCGCCAGTTTCTATTGTACCTCATTTAAAACTAATATCTGTGTTGATATTGAAGGAGCCTTATAGCATAGAAAAGTGTGCAACATGTCTTGATACTTTTCTAAGATTTTAGAATTGACAGCATGCAGGATTATAAAGATGAATAAAAAAAGTTTATATGTCAGTGAGAAATATGCCTAAGAAACTGTATCTGACTGATGCAAAGAGCTGTATGTTCTCTAAACTGTGTCTGGGGTCAATATAAATACTATTTATAACTTCATTAAGTGCTAGAATACAATGAGAAGAATTGATCTTTAGCTTTAACTATTGTTTGCAAAGTGTTTAACAGTCTTTGTAACTTTTTTGGGAACAGTATAAAATAATCGGCGAAATGCTGTCCACTTTTCAACAGCTCTAATCTTATTGCCATGGTGCAAGTTCTATGGTTGTATCTGTACTTATCACAAAATATATTTTAAGATGCTACTATCATTTTACAGTTTGAGGAACCTCTTTTCATTCTGATAACTTTTATAAAACTACACTGCATATTTGTTCTCAAGAAACTTCATTTTGCTGTTTTTATGGGCGAATCGCTGTCCCCCCCTGTACATGTATAATGTGATCCACAGAAATTCAGTAATTGTTTCATTAAAAATTCTAATCTGCGGGCTTTGTAATTATTACTCTATTATTGTATGCATAATGTGACCCATAGAAATAAACAGCCATTAATTTGGACTTTTCTGTATACTGATACTGGTGATTTTGGGAGAGATGGAGAAAAAAAAATTGTAAATAATTTCACTACTTTTGCTTGGCCTAACTTCCACAAACTTGGTTCAACACAAATTTCAATGCAGACATGATCCAACAAGGAAAAGGCAATGTCTTTGTTAACAAAATGGTTTGTCCTTGACTGGTTGTTTATTCAAAACTTTCTATGAACTGATATAAATCTTTTGACAAAAGAAAGTGCACATTTTTCCTACCACAAATGAAACGTTTTCTCAAACCTTGTTCGCAAACAAAAAATCCCCCCCTTATGGCTTTCTCCCTTACTGATTGCCAGCAATGCGCAACGGGACAGAAACTCGGTCTACTAAAATCCGAACATCGACTATACAGGCATTTCGCGAAATGTCTGAACTGTTTAGGCATTTCACAAAATACTAGGCTATATACTCTGGGCTGAACTGTAGAATCCCCCTGACGGAAGTAGAAATATGCTAATTATGTTTCAAACTTATGAATATATTTATACTTGGGGGATCATGAATACATTAAAATCTATCTTCCTGAATTTGCAAAGGGTTGACAAAGCAGAAAAAAAAATAATACTTTTACAGAGGTCGACAAAGTCGACAGAATTCATATACTACATATTTAAATAAAAGTGGACAAGGTACTCAACAGTGTTTTGTCGACCTGTCGACCTAATAGCTGAAATATCAAAAACTCCACATTATATATAATATGTACGTGTGCAATTTGTCGACTTTGTCAACCTGTCGACCTTGCATTCTCCCCTAGTGCACTACTTTCATCCTTTCATCAGATTGTCGACTTTGTCTACCTCTCCACCAATACCTTATCTATGTATATTTCTTTCTTTTTTTTCATTTTGTCGACTTTGTCAACCAACTACCTAGTAATATAATACATATAGTGGTGGTGGGCCAATTCACGCCCGGGTACCAATTCAGGCCCACCCTCAATTTTCTTGAAGAGTTATTATTTTTCATTAAGAAGAGGTTTACCACATCATAGATAATCACCAAATGGATCATTTACATTTGTAATTTATTGTTTAACTGTGATTGTTTTGGATTAATTTAGGGGTGGGCGTGAATTGGTCCACCACCACTAAAGATTTTGTGTCCAAGGTGTGCCAAATTATGGCGCCAGGTAGTATTAGACCGATTAATCTGTCTCTCGGCCAATTTTTTATAAGCGGTATGTATCGGCGAGAGACAGATGCCATTAGTATGCAAAAAACACAAACGGCATGAAGGGCAACAAATGGCACACATCCTGACATTAAATATGTACTGGGCTACCAACTTGTGTATTAAGTATGTGCCCCGCGTTAAAAGAAATACACTTTTTGCATAGTTAATGGATATATTTAACAAAAATTATTTCACTTGTAAAATTTCATCATTGTTTAGTAATGTTTACACAAACAGGAAGTGCAGAAAAAGTATCTATAGTACTGCAAACACAGAAAATAAGCCGGTTCGTAGTCTCGCGAGGAAAAGTCATCTGATAGAAATTCGGGATAAAAACTATTCGCAGAAAATGCACAAATCCTGTACAGACGTCTAGATTAGTAAACCAGGCAACAACCATCCATACATTATTGAAGTCAAAATGTGATTTTTATTTATATTTTTTTGAATGTAGTTTTATTTTTCTCTCTAATTTTAGTAAATTAGCTGTGTATTTGATAAGGTTGTCAAACTATTTTATAAGGTATTACATACACCAGAGGAAATTAAAGATATTGTGAAACCCAACTATTTTATGTTATTTTATTTATTTAAGGATTGTAATGAATAATATGAGCAGAGACACTCTCCTTTCAATAACATATAACTGTTTTTTTTAATATTTTATAAAGATAAGACCCTTGCTTCAACACCCCTAAATGTTAGATTAGAGAAAATCCTATTTTATGTAATGAGGTGAAATTTTAAAAAAATGGTGTTCATTCTGAAGAAATTAAGGAAATAAGGACCTTAGTTGTCACATATAAGAATTTTCATGTTATTGAAGAAGGGTGAAACTTGCATATTTTATTGTTCCCCTTGTTTCAGGGTCCCTATTGTTGACCTTGAAACAGGGGTCACAGGTCAAATTTGACACTTATAAAAGATTTACAGCCCATGATTGCCTATTTGGTACCTCACAACCCTTAAGGGCTGTTGGGGTACTGTTTCCACACACAATGCCCAGATGGGCAGGCAGCTAGGCAGTGGGAAAAGTTTTTCCCGCCTGTATCTCAGAAACTGTAAGATGCAGGAAGTTGATACTTGGTATAGGGACATTGGTTGTAGGTGTGCAATGTTATGGTTTGACCTTTATTTGACCTTTGACATTGCCATAGTGACCTTTCCAGATAGCAAGACTCTGTAGGGCCACCACTGGCCCACCAGCGGCATAGCAGTCAGTCCGATATTGGCTGTAGCTGGTGGCTAGCCATTGGCATGACCAGCTGGTAGACAGTGGTCCACCATTGGCAGCCAACAATAAGGTTTACTGGTGGTCCATCAGTGGCCCACTGTCAGCAGCCAATGATAAGCTTTTCTATTGGTCCACTGGTGGACCACCTTCAGTAGCTAACAAGGTTCACTGGTGGCCCACCAGTGGTCCACTGTTGGGGGCCATCAACTTTTTATTGTGGTTCTGTGGTGGCGTGACCAGCTGATAGACAGTGGTCCACTGTTGGCAGCCAACAATAAGGTTTACAGGTGGTCCATCAGTGGCCCAATGTTGGCAGCCAATGAGAAGCTTTTCTATTGGTCCACCGGTGGATCACCTTCATTAGCCAACAACCCAGAGAGCATGCAGACGTTCGCCTAACATTAATATATTTGTCGGTCCGACGTTGGCAGCCACCATTGGCCCAATGGCTTTTGGCCGTCGGTCTAACGTTGGCAAGCCAATGGTAAAATTTTACTACCACTATAGCATCAGCCAATCAGATTGCAGCATGGAGTTATGTGGCCATTGTTTAACAGAAAGTAAATAATTGACAGACTGTGGGTGGATTTTAGTTAAGGGAATCCCTGATAAGTCACATGACCAAACATAAACAATGGAGGAACAGTATCTTAAGATGATATAATCCATAATCAAATAATAAAATTATCATGCTCAGAAACAACTTTTCTTATTGTGAATTTATAATGAGAATGTTATTTTTATGTCTAAAATTGCTAATTAGTTAAAAATTGTGGGCTCACTGAAATATGATTTTTAGACATACCATAATAAATCATTTTTAAATTTTTTTTTCAAGTGTCCCAAAATCTCCTATTATTGCTCACTGCCATCTTGAATAAAAATCCACCATTGGCCCACCGTTGGCCCAACCTCGGCAGCCTGAGTTTTGGTTGGCAAGCCTTCGTGGGCCAACATTGGCCCAATGTTGGCAAAATCTACTGATCATGCAACCAATAGTCATGTTTGCCCAATGTTGGCAAAATCTGCCGACCATGCGACCACCAGCCAACATTGGTCCGATGGCAGAATGCTATCTGGGAACAAGCTTGACTGGTGGTCCACCATTGGCAGCCATCTCTCAGCAGATGTTATGGTTTGGATATTTATGTTTATATTTATGTTTATATATATATGTTTTGAATATTCCCCATACAGAAAAATACATTAAACTTAAAATGGCAAAATTGTGATATCTGTTACGTAGCTTGGACTCCGAAAAAAAATAACTGGGACTCCCATTTTTGGTTGTCATTTTTTGGCATTATTTTTTCAAGGTCTGTCAAAATAGATGATTTTTTGAATTTGATTTTGGTGCTGCGCCTTAGAGTCTGACTAGCAGAGATTAAGCGCTATAAAAGTACAGAATAGAATAGAAGAATAGAATAGAAAACAAATGCTATTCAGCATATATTTATATTTTGAAATAATGTGTTTTAACATTGAATATTGTTAAATAATATGTCAGAAAACAATAGTTGAGGTTGCTTATGAAGTTATTTATAATGCTTTAAAAATTTTGAAAAAAATGCAGTCAGTGGTCCAGCAGTGGCTTAGTGGTGGCCCACTAGCTATATTTTGCCACCCATAGCCAACGGTGTCCCACTAGCATCTTCCTACCCAGGAAGTAGCATCAGAGATGCCAGTAAACCATGGCCCAGGGCAACAGCATTGGACGCCATTATATATAGAACTTACAATGTAACTAGATCTATGTATCAGAGAACCAATGCAAATCTGTATCTACCGGAAAGACAACTCACCAAAGCCAGTGAACCATCATTTGACCTTGAAGGAGGGGCCAAAAATCAAATCTGACATCAGAAGATTCCCAGCCCACAATATCACGCAAGTTGGTTTCACATTGCAAACCTCTAGGATCAATAATAAACAAGTTATAAACCCTTTAAGTTTGGCTGTCCTCGTTTGACCTTGAAGGAGGGGCTCAAGGTCAAATCAGACCACATCAGAAGATTCCCAGCTTATGATTTCCTATAGGTTGGTTTACCATCCCAAACCTCCAGGACCAATATTAAGCGAGTTATAGGCACTTTGAAGTTTGTCTATCCTCATTTGACCTTGAGAGGAGGGGTTCAAGGTCAAATCCGACCATACCAGAAGATTCCCGGTTCATGATTTCCTATAGGTTGGTTTCACATTGAAAACCTCTAGTACCAATAATAAGGGAGATACAGTAGAACCTCTATTATCCGACCCTCATGGGAGAGTAAAAATTAGGTCGGATAATAGGAAGGGTAAAATAACAGGCCTAAATGGAGTTGGGAGAGTGGACTGGAGGTTGGATAATTGAAAATTCGGATAATAGAGGGTCGGATAATAGAGGTTCTACTGTATAAGCACTTTTAAAGTCCGCTATGTGGGTTACTTTGGCACTCTGTGGATGACCTTGAATTAAGAGCTTCAAGGTGAAATGTGTGCAAGGTTGTAGAGGACATATATATCTGTTATACATATTACTTATGAAGACATTCAACCTTCTACCTATGAGAAACAGCCAGTAGAAAAAGGTAGATAATTTTTGAAGAAATGTCCGCGGTGGCCATCTTGTTTTTCAGAATGAGGCTAATTTCCTTCCCAGAGAATCTTACCCCCTAATGAAGATATCCTGCAAATTTGGTGAACCTAGCTGCTGTAGTTTTACTCCGACAGCGTTAACACCGAAAATCTCTCCACGCGTTTTGCTTGTTTATGAATTCACTAGAGTCCCTAGTATCTTACCCGCCTACCAAGCGGTAGTTATTCAGCAATTGTCCATTGGATAGGATATATTAACGCAATGAAATTGCAAATTTAATAAGTAAATTAATTTTTATAAGTTGATACCCTATCCAATGGACCGGCAAGGCCCACCCATCCAGCCCCGCTATCAGCTTACTAGGGGTCTTCATAGGACTAAACAACAAAAAAGATGCTATGGTGTCACGCTGTCAGGACAGGAAGGAAATACAAGGTGACACCTAGTGAATGCACACTCTGTGACCGGTCCTGCCAGTAGTATATACAGGATGTCTTTTTTTGGCATTTGGTGGGATCGGTCGCACCCCCAACCCTACTTCCCTACCACCTACCACATAATCCAGCGACAGCGATCAATCGGTCGCACCCCCCAACCAACACCCCTACCACTTAATCCAGCGGCAGCGATCAATCGAACCAACATAAAAACAAATAAGCGTTCCCAACAGCCTGCTCAATAACTCTTGGAAACCCTTATTATAGTCCAGGCAACAAGCTTAATACACACAAAATATAATATGGCCAGCTGGGGTCAAAAAGGGGTATTTTAAACTCATGCTAGGTCCTAAGTAAGAGATATGTACCAATACAAAAAAGCAAATTTTCTTTTAAAATATATACAATTTTTTATGTTATAGTATTGCAGCAACAAAATAACAGACTGAGTGCTCTGTCACTGAGCTATGATGTCTCATTCCACATCACTGGGAATCAAACCCAGGTCTCCCAGTCTGAGGGGACATTTAATATTTTGTTACAAGAATGAAAAAAAAAAAAAAAAATTCTGATATGACTTTAAAAAATATTTTGCCTTTGAGCAATATGTCTCAAATAATGGATAATTTTTTTACTGATTGTACTGGTATTTAAAGCATCTGAGGACATTTTTATAATTTAAATACTCACAGACTGTATAACAAAATTATAACATATATAATAAATATTTAAATATTAATTAAGGTAGCCAGGGTCTTTTTTTTTTTTTGGTCTTATTCAACATCAGTGATAATTAAGTTAGACTTTTAAAAATGGAATATAAAGGACCCAGAGGGTTTTATTCAAATTTTATTACTTTCAGGACGTCATATAGAGCTGCATTAATATTTACAATTTAAGGTAACCATAAAATCGAAGTATCCCCCCAAAATTCTCATCCATACAGTTTAAAACAAAGCACAATGCAGTAAAAACAATTCCAAAGCCAAAGTAGTTATTCAGGGGTGACCATAATCCGGCGATGGCGATCAGATGTACCAATGTAAAACATGTAAGCACTCCTAAAAGGCAGCTTGAGTTTTAGATACCCCTATTATCGCCCATTTCACATGATAAATACACTAAAAATAAAACATGGCAGTCGTCATAAACTGCATCAAAATAAGTATTATGCATCACTCGATAATTATTATATATATGTTTTCGAATAACTTTGCTGTATATAACAGGACAAGAATTTATCCACAGAAAACCACTTATCCCGTTTTTCTCCTCAAAAGGGACCACTTCCTGTTTATTTAGACATGCGCAGTCGAGACCACGAATCGGCTTATTGTGTTCCTGCATCTAAATGCTTTATACTGTTAATACATTTAAGTGGATATTTTAAAGTTTAAAGTGACAGTAATTTTCAGATATTGAAGTTTTTTGTGTTGCGAGGACCTCTGTCCCAAAATGCCATCCATCAGTTTTAAAAAGGCATATTTTGGGACAGAAAACTCGGTCTAGGTAGTATACTCTGTCTACAGTAGGTGATCTATTGATTTTCGGGGTAGCCAAAGAGGTATATACGGTCATATTTACTGTAAGGGATTGATAAAGATAGCTCATATCTGGATGAGAAATCGTATTGTATGCACAAAGGGTAAAAGTATAACATTTACAACCTGAAAACTACAACGCACAATATGTCAGGAAGTTGGACTCTGTTTACATTTGATACGGACACCAGTGGCATACTAAATCTCGGTGTCTATCGTGACTCTTAAAGCCCAAAGTCGAGGGCTTTAAAACAAAATATGGAAATTGATTCAAGAATATGTTAATGCACTGGTAAATGACAGATCTGTCAATCAATGCTATAAAGGTGGCAGAATTTTAATTCCAGGGGTGTCACAGAAGTGAGGAAGTTTATCAAGGAGTAATAAAACAGGTAAATAAATTCTTATTTTTTTGCAAAGTATGTTAAGGACAAGGTTTGCAGATACTCACTTATGTCAAAGACAAAAGATATGTACAGTACTGTATGAATGTATCCATGGCCACCGTGCACTGATGATATCCCCTGACAAGCACTAGTTCATTAAAATAAGTGCAAATATTGTAGGAGTAGCCATTTCCACATCACACACTGGGTAAACATGCTAAATATAGAGTTTTTCATATAAATCCTATTTCTCAACCATGGCAATCATGTTAAATCTTACACTCAATGTACTATCTAATAAACTTAGATACACCACATGCACACCCTCCAATTTAGGAGTAATCTAGGCCATGTATATAAAAGGATAGCAGACAAGAACTCAAAATTATTCCCAACAGATAAAGTGTGATGTAGTTATCCAAGTATGTAAGAGGAATGATTTCCATGCGGTTTATGTTGACATTGTAACAGATACATCCTCCAAGCATGTTCATTTCACTCAGTATATTTACACACAGCAGTAGTAAGGGGGAGACTATAGTCACACAATTTTCCCCCCACAGGGGGGAAAAAAGTGTGACCATAATCTCCCCAGAGTTCAAAACACGGACCATCTGTCAGGGTAATGGGCGATCATAGGATTAGGGGAGGGGGAAAGGGGGGATTTAATGAATGGGCTTAATTAACCCAAATGCTTTTTAAAAAGAGTGAGATTATTGAAATGGTTATGAAGGGTAGGAATCAATGGCCTACATTTGAAGAATTTATAGCATTGTAGCTACTATGTACACAAATTTATAGAGTCCCAACAAATTAAAGCTAACCAAGAAAAGTACACACAAGTAATGGTCAAGCTTTTTTTCCCACATTTTTTTTGTTTAAAAAAACCAGTTAAAGGGACCCAGTTTTCGACTTACTGTCAACACTATTTATATGCAAAAAGCCACCAAATGCTTACATGACAGGATTATAAGGCACATTATCATTAAACATCAGTTTTCTGTGACTGCATGTGTGTTACTTTCAAAATAATTGCACTGTTGAAATCCTGTAATCCGATTGGTGTGACTATAATTCCAGCATTTTGATTGGTGTGACTATAATTCCAGCATTCTGATTTGACTGATTTTTAATCATCTACACATTCATAGCAATAAATAAGGGACATTTAAAACTACATACAAAATTTATCATAGCACTGATGAAAAAATATGAAACATGCAAAAATTTAAGATATTTAAACCCCTAAAAATTTGTAAGGACATTTAAAAACGCATAGCTTGGAATTATTTAAACATCTACTAATTCAAAGCTAACCAAGAAAATTAAAACTACACACAAGTAATGGTCAAGCTTTTTTTCCCACATTTTTTTTTTGTTTAAAAAGCCAGTTAAAGGGGCCCCAGTTTCACATTGTCACAGCAGCCTTTCATTAGACGCCGCATATAATTCAAACTCTACTCACTTTACTTTAAACCAACCCCTGTACATTATTACCTTTATTTGTTAAGTAATTACCTTATTTTAAAGCTTTCTCAATAACTGCTATTTAATAATACCGGAATAAGTAAGGATCCGTCAAATATACCAAAGTCCCAAAAATTTAAATATCATATACTAGAGTCCAATGGAAAGGCTATTATCCCCCATCATTTTGAAAACATGCAACTATTCTCACGGATGGTCATTCCACAATACAAAATGGGTTTAATGATCTGGAAAAAAAGTGTGGGGTAATAAATGTATAATTTTCAAATGCTCATAACTTTTTGAGGAATAGTCCGATTTTAAAAATTCAAAAAGGACCTCGATCCATATCTCCAGACGAAAATTTTGATACCTAATACTATAACCCCGAATAATAAATGCACAATATTTTGAAATCCAGCACATTAAAAAAAAGTCCCATTGTAAAAGCCTATTATCACCTATTGACAATGCCATTCGCACAGCTGGTGTCTTTAATCATTAAAAAGGTCTTTTTAAGGAATTATAATGTAGAATTTTCAAATACTCATAACTTTTTGAGGAATAGTCCGATTTTAAAAATTAAAAAAGCGTCTTAATCAGTGAGTCCAGACAAACGTGTTGATATGAAACACGCTCCTGTTAAACCATTGATAAAAATTTGAAAAAAATATTCATTAATTATGTTAAGAGACACATAATTTGCATTTTTCAAACGGCCCCAACTCTGCGAGGGATAGTCGGATTTTAAAAATTCGAAAAGCATCTTAATCAGTGAGTCCCGGCGAACGTTTTGATATCAAACTTAACCTTATATGAGAAATAACGGGAAATTTTAACTATACCAAAGCGTTCATTATGATATAACACAATGTGCGCACATTTAACGCGTGTGACCCTCACAATCCGCATATGTAACACATGTAACACAATGTGCACCGCACATGTAACACAATGTGCGCACATGTGACCCTCACAAACCGCACATGTAACACAATGTGCGCACATGTGACCCTCACAAACCGCACATGTAACACAATGTGCACCGCACATGTAACACAATGTGCGCACATGTAACACAATGTGCGCACATGTGACCCTCACAAACCGCACATGTAACACAATGTGCACCGCACGTGTAACACAATGTGCGCACATGTGACCCACACAAACCGCACATGTAACACAATGTACACCGCACGTGTAACACAATGTGCGCACATGTAATGCATGTAACACAATCTGCACTGCACACGTAACATAATGTGCACCGCACATGAGGCTCATCAAACGTAATCCATCTCAGGGTTTCCTGGTCCCCCCTTCCTCGGAAGGTATTATTCGCTCAAAGACGAGGGTATCGCCTCGGGACCCCAACCGAGGCTCATTGTTGCCAGGATTCTACGACTTTACCGTCTTTTAAGACTCTCACGTTTATTAGGTTGTTACCGAATCTGGGTTCCCCGTATTGTAAAGCCGCCATGGGGTACTCTGGTATTTGCGTAGTTCTTCTTGCTGGGTAATTTTTCCAAGTATTCTATCGTATACGTATACTTTGCGATACTAGGGTGATATCTGACATGCTCCATCTTTTTTTTTGATTTTATTTTTATTTTTTTAATTTTTAAAATTTTTTTATATTTTTTATTCATTAAAAATTCGGATGCTCGATAAAATCGATGCAGTAACTGCCTTATTTTACTCCATCACGAAAATATATCCGTTCGCACCATCCTTCGACCTCTTGTAGACTTTTTAACTCTCCTGACTGATGTATTTTTACTCCCAGACTTTTTAGTTACATAGTTATTACCGGTCTTCTTTTTCTTCACCATTTTTCTTATACTTTTCTTCTTTTTTTCCGTCGGTTTTCCTATTCCTTTTTTCTGAGCCTGTTTTTCCATGGCTCTCTTCCTTTTGACCAACATTTCAGCCATTTCGGTTTGCTGTTGCACCGGGCTGATTAATTTAAACGGATGGTAACCTTTGGGTATCCACATATTTTTTCCTTAGATACAAGATACACTCTATATGGCTCAGTTAGTAAGGTTTAAAGTTTTTGATCGAGAATATTCAATCTTATACTACGCACCTCGGATTTGTTTGTTTCTACGGTCTTTTATAAACTTTTCAAATATTTTTGAGCCACCTAGCCACTTGCTTTCATTAAGGTACAAAAGTTAAGGCTATGGTTTGGCTAAGGCCTTTTACAAATCCGGGTATTTAGGTCAAATACATTGTTTGTTGGGTAATAAATTTAACTAAAAATCCTATGCATCGAGTGGGCAAATTTATAAAAGATGGCAGTTACATTTAGATGAAGACGTTTTATTCCTAGACACTGAAGAGTCACCATGAATAAAACATGCGAAAAGTGCTCAAAGGGTTTTGCTACACCTTATTCATTCAGGAGACATATGTTTACACAGCACAAAAGGGGTGCAATGTCGGGTTGGAATGAGAAAAGAATTGTAAATCCATCGTCGGCTGATCTTGCACACGCAATGCCAAATGTTACACGCGTCTCAAATATAAACCCTAATGTGGCACACATAGCACCCGATGTCACACACGTGCCCATTGTAACACCCGAGACACCACAAGAAAAGTTTTTATCATCCGAAGCATTACACGGATTGAGACAAATTTATCTTCCGCGTTTGAAAGTATCGTCAAAACAGGAGAATGCCTTTGTGTTTAGGCACCCATTTACAATGTTATTGGCAGGACCGACCTCTTGCGGAAAAACAACCTGGATGAAACATTTACTGCAACAGGCTGAATCAATGATAACACCTCCTCCTGAAAAGATCTTATGGTTTTACAAAAGATGGCAGCCTGCTTACACTGATTTACAAGAAAATGTTCCTCATATAGAATTCGTGCAGGGTATCGAACAGCGGACTCCCGATGGTCAGCCTACCTTGTACATTTACGATGACCTTATGAAAGATACCACAAAAAATGTAGACGTATGCGAAATGTATACCGAAGGCTCTCACCATTGTAACTTGAGCGTCATTTGCTTGCTACAAAATTTGTACCACCATGGCAAAGAAAACAGAACCATAAACTTAAATACGCAATATATTGTACTTTTTAAAAATCCGCGCGACCAGCAACAGGTGGCGCATTTGGCAAGGCAGATGTACCCGAATAATTCTCAGTCGTTTTTAGATGCATTTCATTATGCTACCAAGGAGCCCTACGGCTATTTACTAGTCGACCTCAAACAAGATACAGCCGATGAAGACAGGCTTAGGACTAATATTATAAAAGGGGTTGGAAAGCGTAAGATGCATCACTTAACATCTGACAGTCAGCAGGGAAACAGTGTGAAAAAGAGAGTTGAAGATATATATAAAATGGATAAAAGCCAATGGTCTTGCATCGATTGCGGTATTATTTTTGCATCTACAATGGACCTACAGAAACACGTTAAAAGAGGGTGTCCCGAAAATGATGAGCCCCCTATGAAAAGACTGTGCGATGAAAATACAGATGAACCCGATGAATCTGGATGGGATAACATAGTGCAAAGAGTGTATAGAAAGTACGATGACCAATACTCCGAAAAGGTTGAATCCTACGAGAAAGAGGGTTATTCCGAAGTAGAATCGAGACAAAAGGCCACAGAAGACTTATTTTGGAAGTATAGAAAGGGTATTATGAAAAGTTATGCCGATATTTTGACAACTGTGCATCATTTGAAAAGGAGTACGATACACCAGGAAGTGATGGAAGAGATCCAGACCTTAATGAATGAAAAACATTACAGATTCGTCCAGGCTTTGAAAATAGTTCTTCGTCGAAACTCATCTTTGTTCGATGAACTTATTGACAGCGAAGAAGAAAACGATGATGATAGTACAGATGATGAATCCGATTCGCATACAGAGGAAGAAAGCTCTGAAACGGATGGGGAATCCGATCAGCATGCACAGGATGACAGCTATGAAACGGATGGGGAATCCGATCCGCATGCACAGGATGAAAGCTCTGTAGAAAGTTACAAGACCCCTTACAATTAGACAGTTCCTGCATCGATTTTATCGAACATCCGAATTTTTAATGAATAAAAAATATTAAAAAATTTTAAAAATTAAAAAAATAAAAACAAAATCAAAAAAAAAAAGATGGAGCATGTCAGATATCACCCTAGTATCACAAAGTATACGTATACGATAGAATACTTGGAAAAATTACCCAGCAAGAAGAACTACGCAAATACCAGAGTACCCCATGGCGGCTTTACAATACGGGGAACCCAGATTCGGTAACAACCTAATAAACGTGAGAGTCTTAAAAGACGGTAAAGTCGTAGAATCCTGGCAACAATGAGCCTCGGTTGGGGTCCCGAGGCGATACCCTCGTCTTTGAGCGAATAATACCTTCCGAGGAAGGGGGGACCAGGAAACCCTGAGATGGATTACGTTTGATGAGCCTCATGTGCGGTGCACATTATGTTACGTGTGCAGTGCAGATTGTGTTACATGCATTACATGTGCGCACATTGTGTTACACGTGCGGTGTACATTGTGTTACATGTGCGGTTTGTGTGGGTCACATGTGCGCACATTGTGTTACATGTGCGGTGCACATTGTGTTACATGTGCGGTTTGTGAGGGTCACATGTGCGCACATTGTGTTACATGTGCGGTGCACATTGTGTTACATGTGCGGTTTGTGAGGGTCACATGTGCGCACATTGTGTTACATGTGCGGTTTGTGAGGGTCACATGTGCGCACATTGTGTTATATCATAATGAACGCTTTGGTATAGTTAAAATTTCCCGTTATTTCTCATATAAGGTTAAGTTTGATATCAAAACGTTCGCCGGGACTCACTGATTAAGATGCTTTTCGAATTTTTAAAATCCGACTATCCCTCGCAGAGTTGGGGCCGTTTGAAAAATGCAAATTATGTGTCTCTTAACATAATTAATGAATATTTTTTTCAAATTTTTATCAATGGTTTAACAGGAGCGTGTTTCATATCAACACGTTTGTCTGGACTCACTGATTAAGACGCTTTTTTAATTTTTAAAATCGGACTATTCCTCAAAAAGTTATGAGTATTTGAAAATTCTACATTATAATTCCTTAAAAAGACCTTTTTAATGATTAAAGACACCAGCTGGCATTGTCAATAGGTGATAATAGGCTTTTACAATGGGACTTTTTTTTAATGTGCTGGATTTCAAAATATTGTGCATTTATTATTCGGGGTTATAGTATTAGGTATCAAAATTTTCGTCTGGAGATATGGATCGAGGTCCTTTTTGAATTTTTAAAATCGGACTATTCCTCAAAAAGTTATGAGCATTTGAAAATTATACATTTATTACCCCACACTTTTTTTCCAGATCATTAAACCCATTTTGTATTGTGGAATGACCATCCGTGAGAATAGTTGCATGTTTTCAAAATGATGGGGGATAATAGCCTTTCCATTGGACTCTAGTATATGATATTTAAATTTTTGGGACTTTGGTATATTTGACGGATCCTTACTTATTCCGGTATTATTAATAACAGTTATTGAGAAAGCTTTAAAATAAGGTAATTACTTAACAAATAAAGGTAATAATGTACAGGGGTTGGTTTAAAGTAAAGTGAGTAGAGTTTGAATTATATGCGGCGTCTAATGAAAGGCTGCTGTGACAATGTGAAACTGGGGCCCCTTTAACTGGCTTTTTAAACAAAAAAAATGTGGGAAAAAAAGCTTGACCATTACTTGTGTGTAGTTTTAATTTTCTTGGTTAGCTTTCAATTAGTAGATGTTTAAATAATTCCAAGCTATGCGTTTTTAAATGTCCTTACAAATTTTTAGGGGTTTAAATATCTTAAATTTTTGCATGTTTCATATTTTTTCATCAGTGCTATGATAAATTTTGTATGTAGTTTTAAATGTCCCTTATTTATTGCTATGAATGTGTAGATGATTAAAAATCAGTCAAATCAGAATGCTGGAATTATAGTCACACCAATCAAAATGCTGGAATTATAGTCACACCAATCGGATTACAGGATTTCAACAGTGCAATTATTTTGAAAGTAACACACATGCAGTCACAGAAAACTGATGTTTAATGATAATGTGCCTTATAATCCTGTCATGTAAGCATTTGGTGGCTTTTTGCATATAAATAGTGTTGACAGTAAGTCGAAAACTGGGTCCCTTTAACTGGTTTTTTTAAACAAAAAAAATGTGGGAAAAAAAGCTTGACCATTACTTGTGTGTACTTTTCTTGGTTAGCTTTAATTTGTTGGGACTCTATAAATTTGTGTACATAGTAGCTACAATGCTATAAATTCTTCAAATGTAGGCCATTGATTCCTACCCTTCATAACCATTTCAATAATCTCACTCTTTTTAAAAAGCATTTGGGTTAATTAAGCCCATTCATTAAATCCCCCCTTTCCCCCTCCCCTAATCCTATGATCGCCCATTACCCTGACAGATGGTCCGTGTTTTGAACTCTGGCGAGATTATGGTCACACTTTTTTCCCCCCTGTGGGGGGAAAATTGTGTGACTATAGTCTCCCCCTTACTACTCACAGCACAAGAAACAAGCAATCAATATATGGCATGTGCTTAAACAGTTTTGGAATGTCTGAGCATCATGCTAATTTAAGTTAATGATGCTTAAGGAGATTCCCTTACTTGATGATGTCATTCAAGTGATTATATACTATTCCAACATACTCTTTTACTTTACTGACTTGTATCAACACAACAGTAGCTCAGTTAGTAAGTTGCAAGATTTGTGAGTGGACAGTCCTGGTTTCAATCCTGGGTGTTTACAATTTTTTTTATTCATTTAATATTTTTTCTGAAGCATCTTTTATAAATAAAGGAAGTAATAAATATATTTCTTAAAGATAATCATTGTACTATCGAACATAGTAGAATTTGTTTTGTGAAAGTCATAAGTAGTACAAAATCTAAATTTTTCAGCCCCCATAAATATATGAAACACATTTTTAAACATTACAATTTTTGTACACCCAATTGGAGTTCTATCAAATTGAGGAATTATTCCAAACCCTCCCAAAATAAATTGAAATCAAACTAGTAATATAGATACAGGGCATATTATAAGCACCACATCTGACACCAAAGGAAAGACATCTGTATGTACAATTAGGTAGGTAAAACAGTACATATATTTATATTAATTAATAATTTTGCAATGGATAACTGAAAATTAATTCAATAACATTTTAGGAGGAGGGCCACCACCTAAAATGCCCCCAGAAGAAGTTTTTGCTGCAGCAGGGTCTTTGGGGAAGGAAAAATTGTTGGCCTTCGAGGTGGAACTGAGAGTAACATAGGATGTACAACTGAAATACAAACTAATGACAGGTAAGACAAAAACTCCACTTTTCCTTCAAAATGAAAGAAAGAAGGAATACTATTATAAATTCACTCTCATTTATTATCTCCCACCTGTGGCTGAAGGCGATGGTGGAGGGATTATTAAACGTCTTCCATACATGCATCCATTCGTTAAATTTGTACATAAACCTTTATGTCATATATCAAGATATCCTCACCAAATTTGCAGGAAATGTATATTGCTATCAGTACAAGACTGGTAAAAATTTTGACCTCACTTTAAAAAAGAAAATGACTGCCATAGCCAATTGTTTGAAAAATCATTAATATGTTCTAAACATTAGATATTGAAGATAGCTTCATCAAACTTGCACAAAATGTTTATGGCTAGGAAAGCTTGCCTCAGAGTAATGATGACCTAATTGAAAACAAAATAGCTGCCATATCACATGTTTAAGGTCAAATGGAGGTAATAATATTGAAAAGGTCTTATATGTCCATATTTTTGGTTCTAGACCTTCAAAATGCGAAAACAACTTATGGGAAATCATAGCCTGTGAAATTGTGTCAAATTTGACCTTTGACCCCTGCTTCAAGGTCAAATGGGTGTCATCACACTAAAAAGGACTTATATCTCCCTTATTGTTCTCTAGAGCTTCAGATTGAGAAAACAACTCATAGAAACTCATGTCTTGTGAATTTTTTTCAAATGTTGAATTTGATCTTTGAACCCTGCTTAAAGGTCAAGTGGGGTCAACATACTAAAAACCTTATATCTCCTTTATTATTGGTTATACACTGTTTATTGGTGTTACTGTCAATTTTGATGTGAGTCATCTTCTCACTTTTAATAATTTATTATATATATTTCGGTGCAATAACTTAAAGAGCTGATAGTGAAATATCAGATTTTTAATTGCCATATGAAAAACATTACAACAATTTTATGAGGCATTTTTGTTTCATTGCAGCTTGACTGAATCAACTGAAATTACACAACAGGGTACTCTTACTCATGAGGAATCTGTTCAAAACTGCCAAAACATTGATGAGTTGTTTACTCACTTCAACTATAAGGTAATTATATGTACCCATAAAGCCTGGGAGATATGATGCTGAAGTCAAAATGTAATATAGTTCATTATATATTTCAATATTGTGTTTAATACTGGTGTAATCTTTAATAATTTTTTCAAAATTTAATAGTTTATTGAATTTACACATCACAGTCTCAAGTAGGGATGGGTAGGTAGGGCCAGTGTCTCTGAATCGAGAGCATTTTAATGTAATACCATGATGGGATTTGAAAGACAGAACTTCGCTTGTCAATATATATATTTCAAGGAAAACATAAAATGTTAGAAACATACCCAATGCCCAAATCTGAAGAAACTATAAGCTTTTATCCCATATTTTCGTGCATTTGCAAACTTTTATAGCAATATGTTGATCAGAACTGTGATGAAGTAGTTATGACACTTTATAACCTCAATCTCACTTGTCAAGACATACTATACAAGGAAATCTTGAAATATTGTAGTCATAAGTTTGATGCATAAATTTTGTACATTGATAAATTTCTTGAACTAAACAGTGGTAAAGGCAACTTGTGACATGTATATGCATTGTACACACACAGTACATTTAAACTTTAACAGAGTTCTGAGGATGTGTTGACAGATGCAACAGATTACAGGCCTGACTGCAGCATCAGTATGTACTATCACACTATTCTATTTCCCTAATTAGTGAAACAAAATCACCAGAAAAAAAGTCACATGTACTTTCTCCACAAGAGTAGAGTCAATTAAGCACATCCCTCTTTCTCTTCAGCCCACAAACTAGATGTGTAATCTTTCCACACATCCAGTGAATATGACCGATCATAGAATGCAAGCTCACCAGGTTAGCTTTTATTTCTCAGAGAGTTACAGATTACCAGCAGGAATTCAAACATTTATTTATTTAAAACATATATCATTTACATTAAATGAAGTGTATTTATATATGGATGTTTAAGAGTTCAATAATAAATCAAAGAAAGATTAATTAAAGTAAAATAATGAATCGTCAAGGAAACAGATATATATTTGTGTGAACTGTAATTATGTGATTGAAACATTAAACTCATAAGAATTAATGAATTTTAAACAATAATATATGTCCTGAACTACTTCCAGCCAGTTTGTTGTTTATCTAAGGACTTCTACTTAATCCTGTTGTCCTGTGTCCATGCCACTGTAGTATTAGGCAACTAAATGATACTCCTGTCGTAAACCAATTAGGAACACCATTTTAGTGAAGTGATCATTAAGACTCTACCAAATCAAATTGAAATTAATTAGGTATTAAAATGTGGCATAATACAAGTATCACTTCACAATTTCAGCCTTGGAGCAATGCACAGGCAATGATGACATCACTACCTCTGCATGTTCAGTTGCAGCATCTCCCCTTGTCTCAACCGCCACTACAGCCAGCTCTATAGCTCAGAAGTAAAAAAACAGATTTCAGGTAAAAAGGGCCGACAAGTCACGATGAGAGATGTACTGATCTTACGACACCGTTTATTGCTGAAAGAAGAGGAAAGAGTAAAAGAACACTTAAGTTTGATCTGAGAGAAAAAGGCCAGCCTGCTTACAAAATGTAAACTTATGAGACAAAAGTTTAAGTTCATTGAAGCTAACCATGAAAACATCCAATTACAAAATGAATTCTTAAAGTTGGAGATTGCTAAAAAGCAGATTGAAATCCTGCAGACTGTTAAATTCACAGATACTGATCAAAAGTTAAATGAGGCATAAGTTAATGTACAAGTTATAAATTCCATGTTTCTTGAGCTAAATTAATATTTTCACCCCACAGACTTTAAGGTCTGTGCTGGTATTGTTTTCACTGATGATGTCCAGATGGGCGAGCGGGTGCATGGATGGTTGTATGGGAAAAAGTTTTGTCTGGGCTATATGTCAGTAACTGTAAGGTATATGAAGTTGATATATGAAGGGACATTGGTTAAGGAGTGTAGGTGTACAACATCATTGTGTGACCTTGATTTGACATTTGACCTTGCCGTAGTGACCTTGGTCTTAAAAATCTTGTCAGGGCTCTATTTTAGAAGCTGTAAGGTTTAGGAAGTTAATACTTGGTAGGGACATTGGTTGGGGAATGGCGGCGTGCATCATCATCATCACCACTTCAGTGCACTAGTTTGTTTTTGATGGCTTTGCAGCTCGTGGTAGTAGACTGAAACCTCATTATAACTTTTTGGTCATTCATGAGAATATCCTCATCAAATATGCAGGGAATGTTTATCACTGTAAAAACATGTCTGTAAAAATTTTGGCCTCATTTTGAAAAACAAAATGGCCACCAAAGCCATTCGGTAATCATTAAAATTTTTCCTTAATACTCACTGGGATATTAACACTGTGGCAGTGGGCTTGTCATATATCAAAGATGCTAATGATGCCTGGTTACAGGATTGTGTGTAACAGACAGAAAAACAAACTGTACATATAAGCTATAGATAAAACAGCTAAACAGTAATTACCAAGTTTGAAGCAATATGGTCCCTGAGGACCTGGATAAATGATGTGAGCCAGTTGATACTGTTGGTCATGGTCATCATCTGTTTGTTTTTACAGATAATACAGGCTTCAAGTTATTCAGAGGTGTTACTGCACATTAAAATTTTAACACTGATATGTATTTCAATTATTAACATATTTATATGTATGTATACTTTGTTATCTTTTTGTATATTGACAATAAAATGGTGATAAATATTTGTTATAATTTACTATCTAGGCTGCAGACTTATAGGAAAACTTACAACGATACCACTTGTAGTGTGATTAGGGTATTAACACTATGTTTTTTTAAACTGTTCAGTTATGTGGGTATTGTACAGAGTTATTAATGAAGAGGCAGTATATTTACATCACTTTTAAAATCTAAATAAACACCTTTATCACAACATTAAAAAGAACCAAAACATTAACCCACCTTATCATACTAACCCATATTCTGAAATAATGAAGTGACGGCACTTTAATTTCTGTTTCAATGTGTACTCACACACTTGCATATATCACTAAATATAAGTATACAGATCCATTTCCCCAAGGCCATGCATTTCTGTGCTTTTGTTTACTATGCAAATTACCATGTTCCCATGAAACACTGGGGGAAAACCCTGCATACTAATTTACATGAAGATTTTTGTGTTGGGGCAACCGCATTGCCAGAAAAAAATCAATGAAATTAAAACATTTTGAGGCACACTAAGGTCAAGAAAACATAACTGCCTTTCTGTTTTGAAAAAAAACCCTTTGAACTGCACAGTTTATGTATGTGTCTGAAGTATTTTTGATGTAGTTTTACACATTCAATGGATAGTGCACATTTGGATATTGTATATGCTCACAAACTACATTGGATATCATTACTGCTGCCACTAAATTCTGCTTTAAAACTTCTTATTTTCATGTTATTATTTCAACCAAAAGATAAAAAGTTTTTAACAAGAGAAAGTAGAAGCTAATAGCAGTGATCTACTTCAGTTTTAAATGCAGCTGGAAAGATATATAGCTACGTATATATTGTTTAACCTCGACACATTGCAGTGTGTATTGCCTGCATTACATTGATACTTTGTGTACTGATTAGGTGAACAAGAATTCAGAAGAACTGTACTGTGTCACCAGCTTTGGTTAAAGATTGAAGTGGATGAAATTCAAAAAGACAAAAATTATGCTGGACATAAATAGTTGGCTGACTGGCAGTATTTTTGCAGATCCAGACCATCCTTGAGAAGTACTGAGCCATGCATGGTGAGGCTCTAACTTGTTGAAAAATATAACCTAGATCCAATGTACAGGATATCACAAATGGACATAGGCAGACAGAGAGGCAAACATATGAAATTATCACTTATCAAGATTTTACTAAATTTCAGCACTAAGCAGGAAATTCAATAAAGTATCTTTTGGCCCATAATATGCCCATATAAGTTAATGCCCATATAAGTTAATGCACTGTGCAACATGGTTCCTATTTTGTCTGCCTTCTCTGTTCATGGAGGAAAGAAGGAACTACTTATGTTTTACAGCTATTTTGTGGGACAGCAAACAAGATAGATCATTGTCTAATCTTGTGGAGTGAAAGGTCACTTAACCCTACAGATCTTCCTCAGGACTGTTTATATCCACAACCTAAAACCAGAAAAAAAGTGTTGTAATGGAAATAGTTGCCAGGTACTGCCGAAAATCTAATCAGCTCCAATCTGTGCAGGGGTATGGAATGCAGAGAACCCATAAAAATATTTGTAAGTCCAAGAAACAGAAAGAATGTGATGTCGTGGCAACACTTGTTGCAAGTTATTGCCGAAAATCTAATCAGTTCCAATCCGTGCAAGGGTAGAGAATGCAAAGAATCCATCAAATTATTTATAAGTTCAAGGAACAAAAAAGAGTGTTGCCATGGCAGCTCTAATCTGCGCTGGGGCTTGGAATGCCAAGAAGAAACCACAAAAATATTTATATATAGGTAGAAAAAACAGAAAAAGTGTTGCCATGACAACAATTGTTGCCAGGTATTGCCAAAAAAACTAAGCAGCTCCAATCTGTGCAGGGGTTTGGAATGCAAAGAACCCCCAAAATGTTTATATATAGGTCCAAGAAAAAGATAAAGTGTTGCCATGGGGTTTGGAATGCAAAGAACCCACAAAAAGATTTTTAAGCTCCAACAAGATCACAATTTGAAAAACAATACAGAAAAAGTATTGCCATGGCAACAGCTGTTACCAAAAACTTGCAAAAAAGCATCATCACTACTCTTGTAGTTCCCCTTGCAAGAAATATATCCTGAAAATACAGTTAAAATCTTTGTATGGGTTTTATTTGTAAAGATCCCACCAATTTAAAAGTGAAAAACAACAGGAAAAGTGTTGCCATGGCAACAGCTGTTGGCAAATGTTGCCTAAAACCAAATTGCAAGTTCCTCTTGTAATGAACATATTTTAAAAGTTTTGAATAATGTTAAATGCCCAGAAAATAAAAGACCAAGAAACAGAAAAAATATGACACACCTTGAATACAAGTAACAAAGACAGGCCAAAAGTGAATGGAATATGTCAACCCATTTTTGAGATACTGTGTGGAAACAGAAAAACTTAAAATCAATATAAGTATGTTACTAGTGGAGGTTTAAGGTCACCTTAAAATACGGCACACCTTGAGGATCAGTTACATCTATGTGCCAAGTTTGAATTTAATCCATTATGCCATTTTTGAGATACTGTCTGGAAAGGAAGTGTGACAATGACACTGACAATGTGTTATTACTGGGAGTTTAAGGTCAGCTATCAGTAACATATACATGCAAAACTTGGATGAAATTTCTCAATGTATCTTCAGTATATTCTATGGAAAATAAAAAATTTAAACTCAACATAATTCTTTTGTACATGGGAGTTTAAGGTCACCTTAAAATAGCACACCCCTTGAATACCAGTAAAAACCACATGCCAAATTTGAATTGAATCCATCAACCCATTTTCGAGATACTGTCTGGAAACGGAAAAAACTTATCATCAATAAGTTACAAGTGGGAGTTTAAGGTCACGTTAAAACAGGACATACCTTGATCACCAGTTACATCCACATAACAAATATGAATTTAATCCATCGTGCCATTTTTGAGATGAGGAAGTGTGATGACGACACTGACAATGTGCTATTACTGGGAGTTTAAGGTCAACTTAATGTATGCACTTATCTATGGCCAGTTACATAAACATGCAAAATTTGAATGAAATTTCTCAAGGTATCTTCAGTATACTCTAGAAAAATAAGACAGAGACAGTCCCGACAAGACAGAGTTTATCAATCCAGACAAGACAGAGTTTATCATCTTTGGGTCGAAGAGACAGAGGGACGAGTTGAAAGCATGCTTTCCAATTGATATCTTGGGCAATTCACCCTGCCCTGCTGATTTAGTAAAAAAATCTGGGTGTGTGGTTCGATTCAGACTTTTCTTTGTCCAAGCATGTTCAGAAGGTCTACAAAAGTTGTTTTGTTGAACTCCGTGATTTCAGACATGTTAGGCGGTTTCTTACTCACGATGTTTCTGTGCTTGTGGCTAATGCTCTTGTTAGTAGTTGTTTGGATTACTGAAACTCACTTTTCAGGAGCCTCTCCAAGTTCAATCTATGCAAATTACAGTGCATCCAAAATAGTGCAGCTAGAATTGTATAAAACACCAGTCAATACACCAGTATAACTCCTGTGCTAAAGAAACTGCATTGGCTTCCTGTTGAACAGCGTACAGTGTTCAAGACAGCCACACTTGTTTATAAGTATCTTCACACAGGTTTTCCCAGGTATTTTGCTCCATATCTTTCTTCCTATAGCAGTTCTTACAGTACCAGGCGCAGTCAAAGTGGTGGTAATTTCCTTGTCATTCCAAAGTTTTGCCCTTCTGTTCATAAATCTGTCAAACAGTTTTGTAATAGTTTTGCTTTTGATGCTCCCACTGTGTGGAATACTCTTCCTGATGAGATTTGTGCCTCTCCCTCCCTGGCCTCCTTCAGAAAGCAGCTTAAGACCTACCTGTACACCAAAGCATACCCACCTTAGTATCATTCCTCTGGCATTCTCCATGGTGCTTAACCCTTCTTATGTCCCTGGATACAGAAATTTTGTTGACTGCTTTTTGTTTGTTGCGCCTTAGAGTCCTCTTGCTTGGGGAGATTAAGCGCTATAAAAGTCCAATTAGAATAGAATAGAAAAAGAAACTTAAACTCAGCATAATTATTTTATACATAGGAGTTTAAGGTCACCTTAAAATAGGACACACTTTGAATACTAGTTAATTGAATCCGTCAAACCAATTTTTGAGATACTGTCCAGAAACGATAAACCTTCAACTCAATATAAGTATCCTACTACTGTGAGTTTAAGGTCACCTTAAATAGGACACACCTTGAGGAACAGTTATATCAACATACCAAATTGGAATTTAACTAGAAATAGGACGCACTGTTGATAGTAGCTGCGACATAAGAATAGAAAAGAGGATAGCATAGAAGACCACACATTATCATGTGTAATGTCCACCCCATGAACCTTTTGGCAAAATTGTACAGTAGTGTTACATGACCTTGTTTCATTTGTAAAATATATCAATGATGCTTAAATATTTATTAGTGTACATGTAAATTATTTCAGCTTCATGCCTTTTTGCATTGGTTGGGTCCAAAATTTTGACGAAATCACTCTATCTTGCATGGTTAAACAAATTTCTGTTTTTCTATTTTTGGCAAAAATTCGAAAATTCAAAATGGCTGCCATTTTGGGGAAAAGGAAAATTTTTTGAAAATTGCCAAGAGTACATTTCTTAGTTACCCTATGGGTCGAAAATTTCAACGAAATAACTATTTTGCACGGTTAAGGCCAATTTGTGTTTTTCCATTTTGGGCAAAAATTCGAAAATTCAAAATGGCCGCCATATGTGGGGAGGGGAAAATTTTTTGAAAATTGCCAAGAGTACATTTCTTAGATACCCGTGGGTCGAAAATTTCGACGAAATCGCTTATCTCACACGGTTAAGGAGATAGAAGCAATTTTGTGTTTTCCATTTTGGGGGAAAATTCGAAAATTCAAAATGGCCGCCATTTTTGGGGAAAAGGAAAATTTTTTGAAAATTGCCAAGAGTACATTTCTTAGATACCCTATGGGTCGAAAATTTCAACGAAATAACTCTATTTTGCACGGTTAAGGCCAATTTGTGTTTTTCCATTTTGGGCAAAAATTCGAAAATTCAAAATGGCCACCATATGTGGGGAGGGGAAAATTTTTTTAAACTTGCCAAGAGTACATTTCTTAGATACCCGTGGGTCGAAAATTTCGACGAAATCGCTTATCTCACACGGTTAAGGAGATAGAAGCAATTTTGTGTTTTCCATTTTGGGGAAAAATTCGAAAATTCAAAATGGCCGCCATTTTTGGGGAAAAGGAAAATTTTTTGAAAATTGCCAAGAGTACATTTCTTAGATACCCTATGGGTCGAAAATTTCAACGAAATAACTCTATTTTGCACGGTTAAGGCCAATTTGTGTTTTTCCATTTTGGGCAAAAATTCGAAAATTCAAAATGGCCACCATATGTGGGGAGGGGAAAATTTTTTTAAACTTGCCAAGAGTACATTTCCTAGATACCCCATGGGTCGAAAATTTCGACGAAATCGCTTTATCTCGCACGGTTAAGGAGATAGAAGCAATTTTGTGTTTTGCCATTTTGAAAAAAAAATTTGAAAATTCAAAATGGCCGTCATTTTTGGGGAGGGGAAATTTTTTTGAAAATTGCCAAGAGTACATTGGTCAGATACCCTGTTGCTTGATAATTTCGACGAAATCGCTCTATCTCACACGGTTTAGGAGATATGAGCACATTTGCCTTTTTCAGTATTCAAAATAGCCAATTACTCATTTATTTAATTAATTACTCACTCATCTATGAAGCAATTCCCCCCAAAAGCAATCCCATACAAGCTATTAACCCAATGAACCTCCATACCAAATTTCAGAAAGCTAGGCTTAATAGCACTCCTTAAAATGTCTGGAAACCAAAGAGATACTCAAAAGTAGCAAAGTAGCTATTACTCAGTTAGCTATAGAGCAATCATCACCAAAAGCAATCCCCTACAAGCTATTAACCCAATAAACCTGCATGCCAAATTTGGTAAAGATAGGATAAGAACTGTTGCCTAAAATGTCTGGAAACCATGTGGGACGCCGGACACCGGACGCCGGAAAAAGCAAAAATAATATGTCCACCCCCCAGTGGGGTGGACATAATTCATCAAGCCATTTTGTGATACTGTCTGGAAAGTAAGTGTGACGATGACACTGATCATGTATGTTTTCCATCATAGCTGCTAGTGACAAAAACTAATGCAACCTTAAACCCATAAGTTTATAAAATATCAGCAATTTCCTATAACCTTAAAAAAAGAGACCATTTTTGGTGGAGATATATGTACATGATGAATATCAATGCAAAAAGTCCTAATTAGCATATAAAATGTCATCCAGACACCAAAAATATTGTCCCAACCTTAAACTTATTTGTACTGCTGTATATTGTAGCGAGTTTAAGTTAAGCTTTTTCTGAAGGTTCTGTTCTATTACATCCACAACTAAAATATGCCTAGGATTGCACAATATTTGAAATACTGTTACTACTATAGGGCTTATATAGTTTGCAAAGGCAATGCAGATCAATATTTGAGGAGGGGGTAAAATGGGGGTTGCAGATCGATTTATGGAAGGGGGATTTGAGGGGTGAAGTGTGGTGACACGTGTATTGGTTTATGTGATTGAGGAGTTTTATAATTTATAGATTGCGGATCAATGGGGAGGGGGTTTTGGGGGAGCAAGTGTGGTGGCATGTGTGTTTTGACTGGGGGATTGGGGAGAAGAAAAATTGTGAGACTGAGGATTTGTTCCCCCCCACAATGGTGCGAAGCACCATTGGGGGTTTGAACTTTTTTATGCTTTTTTTATGTGTGTTCTAAATGTACATTTGAAATTATCCTGTGTTTTTTTCCTGATTAACATCTATTTCTAAAGCATATTGTGCATCTCTGTTTTCACTGAATTTCACTGAATCTGTTTTTTTTAATCATTTTATTTCTTTAACCATAAAATTTCAGAATATTTATGAAAACCAAGTCATTCATATTTGCCCAATTTTTAACCTTTTCTTTCTTGAGTCATTTTATAATTATCAGGATAAGTTATAAAATTCTGATTATTGTTTTTTCAACCAATTAAACCAGAGACAAATAAATCTACTCCCTTTTTTAATTCTCAAATATTTCCCACCATTGAATTTATGTCATCCAAAATACACTGACGTTGTTTTTCTCCATAGTGTTTATCTTTAAAGATCAGAAAAATGTTTGGCTTTCCCCAAAGCAAATCAGTGTCTTATATACTGACAAAATCGATACCTAAATTTGATTCAACCAGTAAAATATTAGAATTTATAGGTTGCTCATTAATAAATCAATGACTTATTCAAATAGGCCAATAAGATTCATACATGGGTTATTGATAAGTTACCTCTCACATTTTCAGTTCTGTCGAGTCATTTTCATTTTGGATGTTGGGGCATAACAATAGAAGCAGAGCAGATGACACTAGCCGCTAGCAGAAAATTTTTAAATGCAACCAAATGTTCATTTGTGAGAATAGTGGTATCAAACAATAAAGATATGTAGAAGAAAGTCTTGGTCTTATGTTTATTTATTTGGGGTTTTAAGTCGCTTTCAACACTGTACAGGCCATATCACGACGGGTAGTTGGAAGGGCAGAGGAAACCAGTACATACGGTTCGTTATAGAGTACTGTACTGTAAACTGCCGACCAACGGCAAGCAACTACCAGCTTTCCCACTTGAGGCCGTGCCGAGAATCGAACCCCGGCCTCAGAGGTGGGAGGCTCTTAGTCTTATGAAATTATGCTCTAATTTTCCTGGCATGATACCCTCACCCTTAGTGAATAGTAGGTAGTTTATACGACCGGGTACCAGGAAAGTCCAGGGCAAAAACACCCAATGGTGCTGCGCAACATTGCGGGTCAGCAAGCAATTCCTCCACCTAATCAACCCCCTCCCCAATTCCTGCAACCTATAAATTTTAAACCCTCAGTAAAAACCAATACATCTGTGATCCATTGATCTGCAACCTATATATTATAAAACCCCTCAATCAAATAAACCAATACACGTGTCACCACACTTCACCCTCAAATCCCCCTCCCCAAATCGATCTGCAATCCCCCATTTTACCCCCTCCTCAAATATTGATCTGCACTGCCTTTGCACAAAATATAAGCCCTGTTCAAAAGTTTTAGTACTGTTCAAAATTACCAAACTTAAAGTGAATATAATTCTGTTATTACTGGGAGTTTAAGGTCACCTTATTGTATGGCACTTACTTATGGCCAGTTACATATACATGCAAAAGTTGAATGAAATTTCTGAGGTTACTTTCAGTATACTCCAAGGAGAAAAAATACGTAAACTGGACATAAGTTTTTTATACATGAGAGTTTAAGGTCACCTTAAAATAGGGCACACCTTCAAAACTAGTTACAACCACATGCCAAATTTGAATTGAATCCATCAAGCCATTTTTGAGATACTGTCCGGAAACAAAAAAACTTAAATTGAGTTGAAGTATCTTACTAGTGGGAGTTTAAGGTCACCAAACTATAGCACACTCTCAGGACCAGTTACATCCACATGCCAAATTTTAATTAAATCTGACAAGCCATTTTTGAGATACTGTCTGGAATACAAAGTGTGACAACAGACAATGACGCAGACACCACAATATTGGATGATGAAGCAATCCCTATATGCCACGCAGCATAAATGATGGTGGCACAATAATACTGTACATACCTGTTAAACCGTACCTGTTGTATGTTCCCGGGTTCCTGTAAAGGGTAAGTAACCAGTTCTTACAAGGATATCCACCATCACCAAGCAGTAATCCCTTATTTTGTGGTCCATTATTGCCATTTTCAATATAATCCCATACATTACTATTAGGGGCCACGGTGGCAGAGTGGTAACACTCTCGCCTCCCACCTCTGCGGCCGGGGTTCGATCCCCGTCATGGCCGTAAGTGGGAAAGCTGGTAGTTGCTTGCCGTTGGTCGGCAGTTTACAGTACAGAACCCTAGCGAACTATATGTACTGGTTTCCTCTGCCCTTCCAACTACCCGTCGTGATATGACCTGTACAGTGTTGAAAGCGACGTAAAACCCCAAATAAACATACATTACCATTACGTAAAATGGTAGAATCTTGTGTGGATCCCAGGCAGCTGCAGCAAATTTTTGGAACAAACTCAAAATTTGAGATAACTTGAAGGTAAGCTCAAATTTTGGGGCAAGTTTAAGCAAAATCTCACTCTGAGATTTTTTGTAAATACCATTCTGACTGAGTTTAAGCATAACCTCAGAAAGTGAGTTTATGTCTGAGTTTTAAGGTGAGTTTAAGTTTAAAAATTTTCTGTAATGTGAAAAGTTTGAGCATAAACTCATAAAAATGAGTTTATGGGCGAGTTTTAACATGAGTTTAAGTTTAAGAATGTTTGAAAATCCGGGCCCAGGGGTAAAATACACCATAACCCTATATCTCCCTATCATCTCTCGTTATGACAATTGTAACACTAAATGTTTTACCATAAAATTGTCATTAATTATTCATCTTAAAATAAATTGTCATGTTAGAATAGGAATAACCCCCTCCAAAATCATGGTATATGCTGAATTTTATTCAGGGTTTTTAACCTCAAACCATGGTAAAATTCTGCATATATTGTGGTTTGGTCGGGGGTTATTTATATATTTAAAAACCTTCACTCATTTGTCGAGTGGGATGCTAAAATAAACAAACCAATGTTGCATGATGAGTGCATTGTAATGTACACCTATCTCAGATAATTAACTACTGTGTGCAGATGGGCTTATGTAGGAATCTGCTGTCGAAAATTTAAAAAAGTTTTTTGTATACTTTAAACAGTAAAAATGCATCAAATAATAAAATACCTTGAGGACTTATGCCCTTTTAGTCTGGAAGGAAGAGTTTATCAGTGCTGTCAAAAGGTGATATTTTTTATCTCAGTAATCTGTTGTGTTGATATTTGTACATAAGGGCTCCAAATGTATGATCTTTGTAATTTGAGGAGATTTTCGTCCTGGGACAAAAACTTTACCCTTTATGTAAAATCTGTGCATATAATTACGATTAATTTGTTCCTTTTACTTCATTTTGTGAATGTATTTTACTGTATATGTTGTTAAAACAAGAACATTTTTGACAGATATTATCACTGGCAGTGCAAATTTTAGATTTGAAGTTAGTGACTGTATGTGCAATATATGGATGAAATTATGCATGCATTTGCAAGTTTCATCTTTCTAAACTGCCAATAACACTATAATACTATATGAAGTGCAAAACCAGTAGCTGACTATTACTATTCCAATATGACATATCTATATTTAACTTTGCATATTTAACTGTTAAACAATTTTTGTTTCCTCGGTTTTATAATCACTTCTCAGTAAATGGAATAGCAGAGATAAGTATGTCATATCACAGTAGTTGATCAATTTCTACACTGTAAACTAACAAGATTGGTAAGCTGTAAAACAACTTTTGAAACTGAAGTTGGCTGAAATTGAGCCATTATTTTCCAATTTAACAATACAACCAAGCGTCCAACTTTTGAGCATCTATACATCCAGGAAATAAATCAATCACAATAAACTTTATATTTGAAACAGCATGTATACTTTTCTGGAAAATCATAAATCTTTATAAATTAGAGTTTAGAGCATAAGACTTTCTACACCATTCACAATACCATCATTATTTTTGTAATCCACTTTATTTTGTTTTTAATACCTTTTGTTTACATCTTCTTCTAGTTTATTATAACTAGTGATCATAATCAATTTGTATAAAAAAATATCAAAAATAGATCACAACATTAGTTTGGGCTGTACTTGTGCAGTCGGACATTTTAAATAGCACTTTGAGTCCTGTAGTATATGGACATATTGTGCGGAGTATAAATACACAATAACAATAAGTGTGCAACATGTCTTGATACTTTTCTAAGATTTTAGAATCGACAGCATGCAGGATTATAAAGATGAATAAAAAAGTTTATATGTTAGTGAGAAATATGCCTAACAAACTTCATCTGACTGATGTAAAGAGCTGTATGTTCTCTAAACTGTGTCTGGGGTCAATATAAATACTATTTATAACTTCATCATATGCTAGAATACAATGAGAAGAATTGATCTTTAACTTTAATTATTGTTTGCAAAGTGTTTACCAGTCTTTGTAACTTTTTGGGGAACAGTATAAAATAATTGGCAAAATGCTGTCCACTTTCCAGCAGCCTTAATCTTATTGCCATGGGACAATTTCTATGGGTGTATTTGTACTTATCATAAAATATATTTTATGATGCTACTATAATTTTACAGTTTGAGGAACCTCTTTTCATTCTGATAACTTTTATAAAACCACACTGCATATTTGTTCTCAAGAAACTGCATTTTGGTGTTTTCATGGGCGAATCTCTGTCCCCCCCTATATAACTAGTGAGGAGGCAGGTCCCACTGTACCACTAGTGAATAACTTGAATATTTTTTTTCATGAAATAATTATTGCCCTTTACTGGGTCTCACTGTGCCACTTGACGTTTTATTATTGCTCTTTACTGGGTCTCACTGTGCCACTTGACGTTTGTTAAATGGGTCTCGCTGTACCACTGGCACCATTTAACCCAGGTATAACGGTACCCTCACCTCTGTCTTCGCTGAACCACGTCCTCAGCCTAGAACCCAAGATGGTGGGCGATACCTGACCAAAGTAGGGGTCGGGAACCAGACTAAAATGCCTGTGACAACGTATATCCGTATCCGTTAAAATAAATAATTTGTTTTAATAATACTAAATTATATAGTATATATTAGAAGGTATATTATTTCATTATATATATTAACAGTATACAATTATAGTAAATTATGAAATAACAAAGTTTTTTATTCTTCTAAATAATATTTTGCCAGCTTGCATCACGTGATCATCCTCTTCGTGGAACCCATATTGAACTGGTGTACAGAAACCGGCTGTAAAGAAAGTATTTCTTGGATTTGACCTCTCCCTTCAGGGTGATTTGGACTTGGACCCGGCAAAGGATTAACCAATATGGGAAGTAAGTGTTCATCAGGCTGTTGGTTGTTAGACCTTGTTAATGTTGTCTCTTCGATTAATAAACTTCAAAAGTTGTGCTTACGTGGCTTTTTGAAGAACTGTCACCAGTCACGACTTTTAAGCCTGTTTTGCCATAACTTCTCAATGTCGACAATTTTTGCCATTTATGTTTAATAATTTGTATAAAATTTATTGTATGTTTTAATTTTCGTTTCAGTTAAGTTCCTTGAATTTGTGAAGCCATTCTGTGCGATATTGCCAGAAGTTTCAAAACCAGAAAGAAAGGTGAGTATGGAAGCAGAAAGTTTTCTACTTGAAAACTACGACAGATATACTTAATACCATGACAAATTTTTAAATATTGTTGTTTTAAAACAATATTTTCTGTGCAACATATGTTTACAAAATAAATAACACAAGTCATGATAAGCTTTGTTTAAGCATATTCTGGTACTTAGTTTGCACAATTTTCTTGTTTACACCACTAAAAAATTTTGAAGACTGTTTATCTTTGTGTCCTGTGTACAATGAGAATTCAAATTTGAAAAATATAAGTGGATGCCTGGGGTTCTGTTGGAGATTTATCCATCAATATGGTAATCTGTTAATGATCAATTTTGTTCTTTATACTGCTCAGCTACCCAAGTTTGTCATTTGCATTTTAAACATTAAAACCTCACCACAATCAATTTTCTTTGTAGAGTTGTCACGGAGATAAACAGTAGGGGTGTGACGAGTACAAATAATTCGGGTCGATTACTTGTGGATAAAAATTTGACTTGACTTTGAGCCCTCGGAAGTTTTAGTATCCACCTAGCAGTGGTGAGTGGAATCACCTCAATTTTCATGGTTGATTATTCGTCGAATTTTCAGACTGATGATCGACCCATAATCAACTTTTTTTGCTCCATTGTTGGGCAATATATCATAAAACACTTTCCGGGATGAATTCTATTTTATTCCGGTGAGAATAACGGTGTTTCCGACATTTAGAATCTACGAAAAGCACTCACTTCAGGTAAATATGGCGGTAGTTATAAACAAACACAAAATTCATGAGAAATCTATTGATTAATTAAAGGAAAATGTAGACAACGGCTTAAAATATAAAAAATATGTGGATATTGAGACACATGAAGGGTAAGATTTAATCAATTTCTAGAAGTTGTCAGTGACACAGACGATTGATGGAACATTGGTCTAATCGTCCACCCACTACCCAGAAGGAAACAACATCCAATTTGATGGCTCCCGTAAAAAAATAATAAAATTATAAAGATAAAAGCTTTGAATCTCTTTAAGCTAATGTCATCACTTAATATTAATGCAGTAACAATGCAGCAGTCCTTTGTGAGTTTGTGAATGTGGAAAATACAATACATTGATTTATACATAAAAAAGCTCGATTTTTCATGAAAACTTTTCTAATACATCAAAATATTATGATAATTGGCATTTTAAAAAGAAAGCGATCATATTTTCAAGTTGTCAAAGCTTTCAAGTGGAAACAATGGCTTCTTCCCTCAATTTTTTAACCACAAATATAAATTCTCACAAGATTCAGTTTTATAGATACTTTGTCCGATAGGGTCAAAGATTAAAGTATGAACATTTTTTATTTACCAACAAAAGTGTGACAATCGTTAGTTCACCGTCGTCTACTAGTTTGAGGCGTCGACTCGGTATTTCATGACGACTTACAGTACTAATATTGTGATCAAATGGTGGATTATGCGATTTAATGTAGTAAGGCGTGTTATTTATGTTTCATTGCCTAAAAACATAACCGGTTTAATGGGTTGTTACATATACACGAGCACTAGACCTTTAAAATTGGGATAGAAATTTTTGTGAAATTTCTCTCACTCAGCGAAGGCCGACTGCTCGCTTGCATCCCTAATAAATGGCATTCAGAATTTTTCAAGATCAGTACTTTTTGACAAAAAATAGGTTTAGCATGTTATAATTATAAAATTGCTTATATACATTTGTAATTTATTGTGTAACTTTGATGTTCTTTGATTCATTTAGGGTGGGCATGAATAGATACATGGGTGTAAATTGGGCCATCCTCACTATATCTTACATTAGTTTCAATTAGGGATGGTTTGTTAGGCCCAGTATCTCTGTATCAAGAGCATTTTACTAAAATACCGTGACAAGATTTTAAAACTGCCACTTCGCTTGCCAACACATATAATGGAAGGAATAGTTAAAATAATAGAAACCTACCCATTCTGAAGATATTATAGGCTTTTATTCCACATTTTTGTGCATTTGCAGACTTTTATACATGTACTGAGTTTACATTGAGCACAACTGCCATGTTTGGTTACAACACTTTGTAACCTCAATCTCGCTTCTTTATACATATAATGGAAGGAAAACTGAAAATATTGGAAACATACCAGAAATCTGAAGATATTACATGCTTTTATCCCATATTTTGTGCATTTGTGGACTTTTGTTGTGATTTTGTTGACAGGAAAAGTCCATGTTTAATACGGGTGTACTAAAACACAAAGTCCTAGAATCGATGCAGTTTTTGCATTGGTGGGCTCCCAATGTATAACATTTTTTATACCGACCCATCCCTAGTTTTAATATTAATATTGCTTTTCATTGATCTTCTTTAAGTCAGGTTAATTGTTCAGTATATCCTATACTTTTGAATTGAATTGAATCGGAGTAAAAAAAAAATAAGTAAAGCATTCTTTTATTAGCTTAGGCGGCAGTTTTAGATTAGCAGTCTTGTAGATGTTGGTAAAATATTTGCTTTGAGTTTAAATTTTTACTTTTTGAATAAAATTTGTAGTATAATGTAGGAAAAGGCTCAAGTGTGACAATTAGTTTATAGCCTAGCCTCGGGGGTGGGTGGGGTGGGGGTGGGGGGTGAGAAAAATTTGAAGACGTGTTCAATTTTATAAAAAGTGTTCTGAACTTAACCTAATCTCTAATACTTGGCCAATAGCATGTGCAGTAAATTAAAGAAAGCAATTTTGCATATACGTCAAGCTTTAACATTTTAGGAGAGCAATTTTCTATAAATGTAAATTGAAATATTTTAATTTCATAATATTATTAAGTACTCCGCCATTTGATTACCTTGTGAAAAAAAACTAAGAATTTGTTTTTTGAAGTGATGAATTAGACAGTTGAATAAAGTTTAAATGCCCCGAGGGTGCAAACATCTGATGTCCCAACTAGCTTAGATTATGTGTACAAAAGGTTTTAGCAACTTTTTTCCTGTGCTTGTTATTACCAGACAAATTCAGCGGGCCAAAAGAAGGAATGTCATTTTGCTTTTGTATTTTCAGATTCAATTCCGAGAGAAAGTACTATGGACTGCAATAACACTATTCATCTTCTTGGTCTGTTGTCAGGTAAGACTGTATTGACTGATATTTTATTCTAAAATAAGGTATACTGTTATGCTGAAAGCCTGTGGTATACCTTGAATAGTTTTTTTGTGTTGTAATAGTGCTGTGAATTATAATTTGGCTAATTTCCTGTCATTTTAGATCCCATTGTTTGGTATAATGTCATCCGATTCTGCAGATCCTTTCTATTGGCTGAGAGTCATCATGGCGTCAAATAGAGGTAAGAATTTGGTGAACATAAACTATTGATTAATGTAATTTTATTCATTGGTATTTTGGGTTTATTTTCTTTTGTGGTTATTTAATTTTTTTATGGCAGTTGACGATTTTATTTGTAAAAACAGAAAACCAGATTGGTTAACCAGTGAAATAATACTTCAGTTTTTAGTTTCAAGATTTAACTCTGATATGAAACTAAGATTAGGCAAACAGGCACAAATATAAACAAAACTTAAAACATTTGTACAAAACTTTGCTGTCACTCTGTACTGTACTTAATCTATGCTTGCTTGTGATTGGCAGATTTTGTAATCACCTTGGCAACAGTGGGAAACTGGGTTCGAAACTAGCGCCAGTCCGCCAGTCCATGACTGACAGAAATGCTTTTGGGCTGATAAGTATTCAGACCCAGTCAGTTCTATTGTCCAGTAAGGTTATACTACCTGTGCGTGGCCGAATTATGGTTTGGATGGTTTGAATATTATCAGAACATACCAAAGTGACCAAGTGTGAAAATCTGTACCTCCCCATCACAATTATAAGTGCCTTGCATGGTCAGATTATGGTTTGGATGTTTTGAATATTACCCATACATACAAAAATGGTGATACAGTCAATGAATGCTAATGTGTGGTGTTGAGGCAATGACAATGGGAAATTGCAAAAGTAAAATCCTTAATGAATTCTAATATGACTTTAACAGTGCTTAATCTGCATCAAAAGACACCCAAAGGTGCAACAACCAAGATTCAAGTAAAAAGAATTAAGAGAGATATAAAAATCATAATTTTGTTTTCAGACAATGTAATAAACAATACAGTGATACAATAACACAGCATAAATGGAATAATACAGTACAGTAGGACCTCTATTATCCGACCCTATTGGGGGAGTAACAATTAGGTCAGATAATAGAAGAGCTAAAATAACAGGTTTAAATTGAGTTGTAAAAGTGGTTCTGTGGTTTGAGAATTGAAAATTCTAATAATAGAAGGTAGGATAATAGAGGTTCTACCTTACTTAAAATGCCAAAATCTTGTGAAATCCGAAAAAAAATTACTGGGACTCCATTTTTTGGAGGTCATGTAGTGCCGTGGACTCTCGCTTCAGAGGTGCTTTGCAATCACTGTAACATACATCTGGGGATCATTTTCACTTTCTTTCTAGCATTTCATAGGTTAAAGACGTGAAAAGTGTTTACAAACATCAGATTTGCAGACTAGCACTTGTACAAATAATCTTCCATGAAAGTTTCTACGTTGACCTCTGATGTTGTCACAAAAGATGTATTGTGAATTTGTCATAGATGTTGGTTTAATTTAAATTAGGGCTGTGACGGGTACAAAAAAACGGCATCGAGTACTCGCCCTCGGAAAACCGGCCCGAATTCGAGTAACCGTGAGATTTAGTTCCCACCATTAGAAGTCTTCTGTAAACAAATAGTCGATTCCGGAAACGAAACTTTTGAAGAAAAACGTCTCCTATTTAACCAGATATTATAAATTATGGAGTAAATTATAGGTTTTCAAGCGAAAACAACAACTTTAATTGATGTTATGTGACGGAAATGCTGAAATCAGCATATTTTACACAAACGTTTCATTACTTGGGCGATAATACAATACGTCGCGAGTAACCGAGTACTTAAGATGGACTCGAGTACAAGCCAAGATCGCCTCGTACACCGAGGCTCGAGTACTCGTTCGCAGCCCTAATTTAAATATCATCACTTACAGTGTGTGATAATTACTGCCCTGTGTAATAGCTATTTTTATAGCTGTCTAGCAATTTTTCATTCTCATGTTTGCATATCGGACTGATAAACTTTCTGACGGACCAGTAATTTCCGCAAGTTGTCAGTCCTGTGGTCCCGAAACTATTTTGGCTTAATTTCGTACCCTGGTGGGAAACACCAATGTATTTTCTGTTTACTTTATATTTTAACATTAACAGCTAGTGCTGTGGCTTTAACTGGTAATCAGATGCATCAAATTATAACAAAATATGATTCTAGTTGGTGAGGGGCCACAATGGAAGTGTGGAAACACTCTTGCCTCCCACCTCTGAGATTGGAGTTCAAATACCGGCCTGACCTCAAGTGGGAAAGCTGGTAGTTGCTTGCCGTTGGTCGGCAGTTTACAGTACAGAACCTTGACCGATTGTATATACTGGTTTCTTCTGCCCATGAAACTAAACTCATAAACATATTCTAGTTGGTGTTTTATTGTAATAAACTAGTTTATAACAACAAATTATTTAAAATATCAGTGACCTCTGAAAATAACTGCAAAATTCAATTTTTTTTTTGTTCTGTTTGTAAACTTACAACCAGGTTATAAAAATTGCACATGGTAGCACCTTGTAAAGTAACGGAACAATAATATGTGGTCCTGGGTAACTTAATATTCATTCTGCATACATATATGTATGAAAAAATACGTTCAACTTTTCCTATCTCCCAGAAGTCACAACACATTGCCCCAGACTCTCCTCCCCCGTGCTTTCCACCTTCTCTACTGTTACTGAGGATCAAGTAACTAAAATCATAATGAAATCTCCAAGTAAATCATCTTCGCTTGACCCTTGGCCCACTTTTCTTGTTCTCGATTATTTGGATATTCTCATTTCTCCCATTACTTCAATAATTAATGCTTCCCTTGAACAAGGGAAGTGCCCTAATTTCTTCAAGCAGGCCCATTTTACCCCCATCCTCAAAAAATCATCCTTAGACAAAGAAATTCTTAAAAACTATAGTCTTGTCTCCAATCTGAACTTCTTTTCAAAGATACTTGAAAGGGTAGTGGCAGTCCAGTTACAAACTCACCTTGATGAAGCTGGCCTTATGACTGCCTTTCAATCAGCATATAGAAAACCTCGTTCAACTGAAAGTGCTCTCCTTAATATCCACAACGACATTCTCCTCAATATGGCCAAAGGGTCTGTCACAGCCCTCACCCTCTTGGATCTGTCAGCCACATTTGATACCATTGACCACACCATTCTCCTAGACAGACTTGATGTTCATTACGGTATCAGTGAACTAGCACTTGGCTGGTTCAAATCATACCTGTCAGGAAGGACACACTCGGTCAAGGTAGGTAACACACTGTCCCATCCTGCTGCCCTCCAGTATGGGGTCCCCCAGGGCTCCGTCCTTGGTCCAATTCTGTTTTCCCTCTACACTAACCCAATTAGTTCAATCATTCACTCTTACAGTAGTATAAACCACCATTTCTACGCCGATGACACTCAGCTATACATAACACTAACACCAACAAACGTCTCTCACTCTATACAAAAACTAAAAAACTGTCAAGCGACATTCAAAATTTCATGTCTGCAAACAAATTAAAACTCAATCCTGAGAAAGCTGAGTTTATCCTGATAGGCTCCAAAAACAACCGTAAACAACTCCTTCCTCACTTTCCGATCAATATTCTCGGCAATCAGGTCTCACCAGCACAAAGTGTTAGGAACCTCGGAGTGGTGTTCGACTCCAATTTTTCATTCTCAGACCATGTGTCACAGGTCATAAAGTCCACTAGAGTTCATGTGAGAGACCTCTATAGAAGCCGTCCCCTCTTAGACCTTAACACATCAATTCTTCTAGCAAATGCTTTGGTGAGCAGCAGACTGGACTACTGCAATTCCTTATTCTTATCACTTACAGATTTTGAGTTAAGAAGATTGCAGTTAATCCAAAACTCACTCTGTAGGGTTGTCACCCGGTCCTCAAAATACTATCACATTACCCCTCAATTAAAAAAACTGCATTGGCTCCCTATCAAATACAGGATGCAATTTAAAATTGGTCTCATCACATACAAAACTCTCAACCAGGGTGAACCAGTTTACCTTAGAGAATTAATTCATCCCTACACTTCTTCCAGGAACAAGGCGAAGTACCCCCAAACTCAAATTCCTTCACACTCCCACTTTCAACCGTAAGGTTCATAAATCAGTCAAACATTTCTCCAATTCTTTCAGTCACTATGCCCCACGTCTCTGGAACTCCTTCCCCTTCCAAATAAGAAATAGCCCCTCTGTCACATCTTTCAGGAAACCCCTCAAAACCCACCTCTTTAATTCTAGTTTTCCAACTTAGTTTCCTTCCCTCTTGGTCAAACCCACAACTCTGGATTACTGACCTTGAACGCCCCTTGACCTTCCTTATGATAATGATTTTGTTAAGTCAGCGCACTGAGGTCCCCTTTGTGGGGAAGATATTGCGCCTGCAAAGCAGTAGATTAGATTAGATATAAGCAGGCAGTTCTTAGGCAGCTGGAATTTGAACAACTTTTTTGTTGCCTTATGAAATATTTCCATCATCTACATTGTTGCACTGGACTTTTTCAGGTACTCTTATGGAGTTGGGCATCTCACCAGTGGTCACATCTGGTCTGATCATGCAGCTCTTGGCTGGAGCAAAAATTATTGAAGTTGGTGATACCCCGAAAGATAGAGCTTTGTTTAATGGTGCCCAAAAGTGTGAGTATTTTATATACTTTAATGGGTTTCTACATCAGAAGTAATGTGTGCATTTGTCACTTTCAATTCTGCCCCAGCATTTGATAATTACAGTTCTTTGAGTTCTACAGATAATTAATCATGATATGTATTGAAGACAGTGATAATCTGTCATTCACGAGTTTACAACTATTGGATGATTTTTTGAGCTCACTGAAAAAGTGGTGTTGGTTCAGTATTTGCTAAGGTAGTTAATGATGGTTATTTGGTTTACATTGTGTTGTTTTACTCATTAAAGTTTCAACTGTTTCAGTGTTTGGAATGGTGATCACAGTAGGACAGGCCATTGTGTATGTGATGACAGGAATGTATGGTGAGCCATCAGATCTGGGTGCTGGAGTTTGCTTGCTCATCATTATCCAGGTACATAAATATTATACAGTACAAAATATGCCCGTAAAGTACCCATAAAGGGTAATTTAACACTCAACACTGGTATGTGTCACTTTATAAAACCAGTTTTGCAAGCTTAAATTTGTTTGTGCAACAATGATTAACGGTCCTAAATGGTTCAGTATGATTACTGCTGTTCAGGCTATGGTCGGGAGATTATAAAATGCCTTCTGTGCATCCATTCGTCACGTTTTTGCATAAACCTTAATATCTCATTCATTTATAAAGATATCTTTACCAAATTTGCAGGGAATGTTTATGGCTATAAAAACCTGTCCCTGTGAAATTTTATCCTCATTTTGAAAAACAAAATGGCTTCCATTGCTAATCGTTTGAAAATCATAAAGGTGCTCTAAATCTTAAAATATTCCAGCTAGCTTCATCAAATTTGCACAAAAGCTATATGGCTAGAAAAGCTAGCCCGATAGTAATTTTGGCCTGGTTCAAAAAACAAAATGGCCGCCATATCACATGTTTAATGTCAAACAGGGTTATCCTATTAAAAAGACCTTCTGTCTCCCCAAATAATGCTCCTAGAGATTTGGAATGTGAAAACAACTTGTAGGAAGTCATGGCCAGGGAATCTTTCCAGGTGTTGAATTTGACCTTTGACTCCTGCTTCAAGGTTAAATGAGGTCACCACACTAAAACATCCATATTTCTCCCTTATTATTGGTGCTATGGCTTCAGAAAAAAAGACCGACCATCAAAAGCCCTGGTCTTCAAATGTTTTACCTGAGAAAACTTTTGGCCTTATTATTTTGAAAAACAAAATGGCCGCCATATGTGCAAAATATATATGGCTAGGAAAGTTAGCCTGATAGTAATTTAGCCTAGTTTCAAAAACAAAATGACCGTCATATCACATGTTAAATGGGATTATCCTATTAAAAAGGCCTTATATCTCCCTTATCATTGCTACTAGGGGTTCCAAATGTGAAAACAACTTATACAAAGTCAACGCCTGAGACTATTTTCCAATTGCTGACTGTTACCTTTGACCCCTTCTTAGTGCGGTTATCTTACTACAAAGGCCTTATATCTCCTTTAGTTCTCCATTATTACTGTTTCTAAGGCTGGAGATAACCGCTGTGGCAGTGGCCTTGTTGTAAAGATAAATAACAAATGTTTTTACATTACAGCTGTTTGTTGCTGGCTTGGTAGTGTTGCTCCTTGATGAGCTGTTACAGAAGGGTTATGGATTAGGATCTGGTATCTCCCTGTTCATTGCCACAAACATTTGTGAAACAATCATGTGGAAAGCCTTCAGTCCAGCAACAGTGAACACTGGAAAAGGTGTGTAATTTCATAATGTAACGAAGGTGAAATGGGTTATAAATTTTATATTATTTTTTAAAGTAACATAGGCGGTTTCTATATTTGTATTCTATAATTTTTTTGAATTTTTATTTTTTTATATATTGCTGAAGGATGTATAATTAGTAAACTGAAACAGAATATGCCTGTGTTTGGACTTTATCAGTGCAGGGAAAATTTCAGGTATGACTTGTTGATTTCTTGCTCCAGGTACTGAGTTTGAAGGAGCAATCATTGCCTTGTTCCACTTGCTGGCCACCAGACAAGATAAGGTCCGGGGTCTGAGGGAAGCATTCTACAGACAAAATCTCCCAAATCTGATGAACCTTCTCGCCACTGTGCTCATATTTGCCGTGGTTATATACTTCCAGGTAAATTGCATTGATGTACTTGGTCCTACTTTTAGAGAATTACTGTATAAATTATTAACATGTTTTGCCTGTATTGGTTTTAACATGCTTGCCTCACCATTTGCTCAAAGAGCTTGTATCTTGTTAATGCCTTATTTGTGGATTACTTTACACTGTTCCGGTGGAAATAGTTTACCCAAAAAACACAACTGTTTTGCTGTAGTTTCTTACATCTGTAAAGTGTGAAGATGTGAAAGGTGTGTATTTTAGACCCATATGTGAAATATCAAAAAATTCTATTTTATTGAATTATGATGGCCATCATATAGGTTTTTATTGAAAATATAATTGAAGTTTATCTCGTAAACTCAGTGAGATAGAACAAATTTTAATGAATTTTTAGAAATATAGGTAATTAAATTTGCACATATGACAATTCAAAAGAGCTGAAAGAAGCTTCTTAGCAGCCATTTAGGATTTCAACAAAAAATGTAAAACTATGTTAATCTCATGAAAGGAGCAAGATTGAGTGATTCTAGATTTTTCTCTTGATTTGGTAATTATCTTTATTTTTATCAAAATATGTAATCTTCTTATCTCCAAAGTTACCCTGGCATACTTCTGTAATTATTGTAATTTCAGCAAAATATTGTTGTATTTTCAAAGATAATATTATGCCTTCTTAAATTACTACGGGCTTATTACATTTCTGTTGCAACATTCTACTGCCTTGTAAACTTATACAACATAGCTGAGTGCATAGAGCCTTTTAGCGATGTATTGCTTTTGCAGAGGGCAGTGTTCTAGTTGTGTCACAACCTTTAAATAATGTACATGTCCTTGGTGTCATAAGATTATTGCCTATGTGTCTGTGAATTGAATTTTAACTTGTTTTTAGCTCACACCATGTGATATAATTTCAGGGATTCCGTGTGGACTTGCCCATCAAATCAGCTCGTTATCGTGGACAATACAGTAGCTATCCAATCAAGCTTTTCTACACATCAAACATTCCCATCATTCTTCAGAGCGCTCTGGTGTCCAACTTGTATGTCATTTCACAGGTGAGAAGCCTGGTCTTGGTTAGAAGATATTTTCATCAGTAATTACATTGTCAAGGCATCAGGTATTTCAAGCATTTTTTGTTACACCACAGCTAAGAAGAAGCTCAGTGTTCATGTAAATGTAAAGCCTATTGTAAACAAAATCAGTGGCAACTTGCAAGGGAATTTCGGGGCAATAAATATATAAACAAATTCATACTTTGTAATATTTGGAAATAGCCATGTCTCAGCTGATAGCCTGTGATTTCCAATGTAGAATACTAATCCGCAATGCACCTTGGTATGGTCTCAAAATGTGTCATAAGTAATGGTACTTTCAATTAATTAATGAACACCAGGGAACTGTAGTTTGTAATAATTTTGTTATAGTATGGTATTTTGGGTAATATAGATTATAATACAACTTGCTTCCCTTGTCAGATGTTGGCTGCCAAATTCAGCGGGAACTTCCTGGTGAATTTGTTGGGCACTTGGGCTGATGTTGGTGGTGGTGGCCCTGCCCGTTCTTATCCAGTCGGAGGGCTGTGCTATTACCTGTCACCCCCGGAAACCCTTTCCCATGTTGTCGAAGATCCTATTCATGCCATGCTTTACATTGTCTTCATGTTGGGGTCCTGCGCATTCTTCTCAAAGACCTGGATTGAAGTCTCTGGATCTAGTGCGAAAGATGTAAGTAACCCAAATATTCTTCATGTTTTTCACTTTTTTCACAAGAAAAAAAGTGGAATTGTTCTGGTTATAAATGTATTAAATTACCCCCTTTTATGCTAGCTTTTGCAACTTACATAGTCTATATAACTTTAGTGAGTATTAGTGTCCACTTTTAATGCCTCATCTCATTAATCTTTTTTGAGTGAAGGTTTCGCTGATGGACAAAATTAAGTACACATCAGGAGAACAAAGGGTGATGTGCATTTTAATCCTCGAGCATTGTACATATAACTCTTTGCAGCTGAAACATTTTGTGCCATATGTAAATTCTGCCTGAACTGTATTTTCTCCCACTATGATTTAAACCTGACCCTGGAAAGTAGGTTGGTGTTTCTGGTTGCTCAAATCGACCAACTAGGTTCTGCTGCCTTCTTCCATCTCTACTCTCAACTTTCCATTGTCATTCGACCTATGCAGTGTGATGAAAGTAATGTTAAACCCGAACCAATCAATTCTTGTCCTAAGAAGGCTTGTGTGGCCTAGTTAAAAACATCTGGCTTAAAATCCCACATGAATCCCAATCATCCCATTCATTAAGCGTCCCGCAAGGGACGCTTGTTTGTGTATGGGAGAGCTTCAGGCTCCGCCGGCTCCGCCGGCTCCGGCGGCTCCGCCGGCTCCGCCGGCTCCGCCGGCTCCGCATTTTGTTTTCCTTATAACTCTGTAACCGTTAGGCGGATTCTTTTCAAATTTGGCAGGTTTAGGCAGTAGCCTTGGGGAATTTTTTTGAATATGCTGCAGTGACATTTCAACCAATCAGAGAGGTCACATGACCAAAAATGTCTTTTTTCGATGGGGAAGCTTGTCCGGATGATAACTTGAAAGCAATTTTATCAATTCACCTGAAACTTGGCAAATACATTCATTCTATTAAAATCTGGAAATCATTAGATTTTGGCATTGATTGGTCAAGAAATGGCCGAGTAATTAATGATTAATTAATCATTACGAATTTTCCAAATAAGGAAAACACAAAAATGCTTATATCTCGAAAACCGTGCTAGATAGAGCGATTTCGACGAAATTTTTGACCCGCAGGGTATCTCTGCGGAGTAGTTTTCCCAATTTTCAAAAAATTTTTGTCTCGTCCAAAATGGCGGCCATTTTGAATTTTCGAAATTTTCGCAAAAATTGCAAAACACAAAAATGCTTATATCTCAAAAACCGTGCTAGATAGAGCAATTTCGACAAAATTTTTGACCCGCAGGGTATCTCTGCAGAGTACTTTTCCCAATTTTCAAAAAAATTTTGTCTCGCCAAAAATGGCGGCCATTTTGAATTTTCGAAATTTTCGTAAAAATTGCAAAACACAAAAATGCTTATATCTCGAAAACCGTGCTAGATAGAGCGATTTCGATGAAATTTTTGACCCACAGGGTATCTCTGCGGAGTAGTTTTCCCAATTTTCAAAAAATTTTTGTCTCGTCCAAAATGGCGGCCATTTTGAATTTTCGAAATTTTCGCAAAAATTGCAAAACACAAAAATGCTTATATCTCAAAAACCGTGCTAGATAGAGCAATTTCGACAAAATTTTTGACCCACAGGGTATCTCTGCAGAGTACTTTTCCCAATTTTCAAAAAATTTTTGTCTCGCCAAAAATGGCGGCCATTTTGAATTTTCGAAATTTTCGTAAAAATTGCAAAACACAAAAATGCTTATATCTCGAAAACCGTGCTAGATAGAGCGATTTCGACGAAATTTTTGACCCACAGGGTATCTCTGCAGAGTAGTTATCCCAATTTTGAAAAAATTTTTGTCTCGCCAAAAATGGCGGCCATTTTGAATTTTCGAATTTTTCGCAAAAATTGCAAAACATAAAAATGCTTATATCTCGAAAACCCTGCAAGATAGAGCGATTTCGACGAAATTTTTGATCCACAGGGTATATCTGCAGAGTAGCCATGCCAATTTTCAAAAAAATTTTGTCTTGCCAAAAATGGCGGCCATTTTACTCACCTACTCAAAATGAGTAAATGCGAATTATCTCTAAAAGTATTGCAGACAGCCAATTTTTCTCAAATAACTCATTCACCTACTTTTGGGAGAGCTTTCACTTGGTGAAGTTTCAGACCCATAGCTAATTACTCACCTACTCAAAATGAGTAAATGCGAATTATCTCTAAAAGTATTGCAGATAGCCAATTTTTGTCAAATTAATCATTCGCCTACTTTTGGGAGAGCTTTCACTTGGTGAAGTTTCAGACCCATAGCTAATTACTCACCTACTCAAAATGAGTAAATGCGAATTATCTCTAAAAGTATTGCAGATAGCCAATTTTTCTCAAATAACTCATTCACCTACTTTTGGGAGAGCTTTCACTCTGTGAAGTTTCAGACCCATAGCTAATTACTCACCTACTGAAAATGAGTAAATGCGAATTATCTCTAAAAGTATTGCAGATAGCCAATTTTTCTCAAATAACTCATTCACCTACTTTTGGGAGAGCTTTCACATGGTGAAGTTTCAGACCCATAGCTAATTATTTACCTACTCAAAATGAGTAAATGCTAATTATCTGTAAAAGTATTGCGGATACCCAATTTTTATCAAATAACTCATTCATCTACTTGTGGGAGAGCTTTCACATGGTGAAGTTTCAGACCCATAGCTAATTACTCACCTACTCAAAATGAGTAAATGCGAATTATCTCTAAAAATATTGCAGATAGCCAATTTTTCTCAAATAAATCATTCACCTACTTTTGGGAGAGCTTTCACTTGGTGAAGTTTCAGACCCATAGCTAATTACTCACCTACTCAAAATGAGTAAATGCGAATTATCTCTAAAAGTATTGTAGATAGCCAATTTTTCTCAAATTAATCATTCACCTACTTTTGGGAGAGCTTTCACTTGGTGAAGTTTCACACCCATAGCTAATTACTCACCTACTCAAAATGAGTAAATGCGAATTATCTCTAAAAGTATTGCAGATAGCCAATTTTTCTCAAATAACTCATTCACCTACTTTTGGGAGAGCTTTCACTTGGTGAAGTTTCACACCCATAGCTAATTACTCACCTACTCAAAATGAGTAAATGCGAATTATCTCTAAAAGTATTGCAGATAGCCAATTTTTCTCAAATAACTCATTCACCTACTTTTGGGAGAGCTTTCACTTGGTGAAGTTTCACACCCATAGCTAATTACTCACCTACTCAAAATGAGTAAATGCGAATTATCTCTAAAAGTATTGCAGATAGCCAATTTTTCTCAAATAACTCATTCACCTACTTTTGGGAGAGCTTTCACTTGGTGAAGTTTCACACCCATAGCTAATTACTCACCTACTCAAAATGAGTAAATCCGAATTATCTCTAAAAGTATTGCAGACAGCCAATTTTTCTCAAATAACTCATTCACCTACTTTTGGGAGAGCTTTCACTTGGTGAAGTTTCAGACCCATAGCTAATTACTCACCTACTCAAAATGAGTAAATGCGAATTATCTCTAAAAGTATTGCAGATAGCCAATTTTTGTCAAATTAATCATTCGCCTACTTTTGGGAGAGCTTTCACTTGGTGAAGTTTCAGACCCATAGCTAATTACTCACCTACTCAAAATGAGTAAATGCGAATTATCTCTAAAAGTATTGCAGATAGCCAATTTTTCTCAAATAACTCATTCACCTACTTTTGGGAGAGCTTTCACTCTGTGAAGTTTCAGACCCATAGCTAATTACTCACCTACTGAAAATGAGTAAATGCGAATTATCTCTAAAAGTATTGCAGATAGCCAATTTTTCTCAAATAACTCATTCACCTACTTTTGGGAGAGCTTTCACATGGTGAAGTTTCAGACCCATAGCTAATTATTTACCTACTCAAAATGAGTAAATGCTAATTATCTGTAAAAGTATTGCGGATACCCAATTTTTATCAAATAACTCATTCATCTACTTCTGGGAGAGCTTTCACATGGTGAAGTTTCAGACCCATAGCTAATTACTCACCTACTCAAAATGAGTAAATGCGAATTATCTCTAAAAATATTGCAGATAGCCAATTTTTCTCAAATAAATCATTCACCTACTTTTGGGAGAGCTTTCACTTGGTGAAGTTTCAGACCCATAGCTAATTACTCACCTACTCAAAATGAGTAAATGCGAATTATCTCTAAAAGTATTGTAGATAGCCAATTTTTCTCAAATTAATCATTCACCTACTTTTGGGAAAGCTTTCACTTGGTGAAGTTTCAGACCCATAGCTAATTACTCACCTACTCAAAATGAGTAAATGCGAATTATCTCTAAAAGTATTGCAGATAGCCAATTTTTCTCAAATAACTCATTCACCTACTTTTGGGAGAGCTTTCACTTGGTGAAGTTTCACACCCATAGCTAATTACTCACCTACTCAAAATGAGTAAATGCGAATTATCTCTAAAAGTATTGCAGATAGCCAATTTTTCTCAAATAACTCATTCACCTACTTTTGGGAGAGCTTTCACTTGGTGAAGTTTCACACCCATAGCTAATTACTCACCTACTCAAAATGAGTAAATGCGAATTATCTCTAAAAGTATTGCAGATAGCCAATTTTTCTCAAATAACTCATTCACCTACTTTTGGGAGAGCTTTCACTTGGTGAAGTTTCACACCCATAGCTAATTACTCACCTACTCAAAATGAGTAAATGCGAATTATCTCTAAAAGTATTGCAGATAGCCAATTTTTCTCAAATAACTCATTCACCTACTTTTGGGAGAGCTTTCACTTGGTGAAGTTTCACACCCATAGCTAATTACTCACCTACTCAAAATGAGTAAATGCGAATTATCTCTAAAAGTATTGCAGATAGCCAATTTTTCTCAAATAACTCATTCACCTACTTTTGGGAGAGCTTTCACTTGGTGAAGTTTCACACCCATAGCTAATTACTCACCTACTCAAAATGAGTAAATGCGAATTATCTCTAAAAGTATTGCAGATAGCCAATTTTTCTCAAATAACTCATTCACCTACTTTTGGGAGAGCTTTCACTCGGTGAAGTTTCAGACCCATAGCTAATTACTCACCTACTCAAAATGAGTAAATGCAAATTATCTCTAAAAGTATTGCAGATAGCCAATTTTTCTCAAATAACTCATTCACCTACTTTTGGGAGAGCTTTCACTCTGTGAAGTTTCACACCCATAGCTATTTATTCACCTACTCAAAATGAGTAAATGCTAATTATCTGTAAAAGTATTGTGGATACCCAATTTTTATCAAATACTCATTCATCTACTTGTGGGAGAGCTTTCACATGGTGAAGTTTCAGACCCATAGCTAATTACTCACCTACTCAAAATGAGTAAATGCGAATTATCTCTAAAAGTATTGCGGATAGCCAATTTTTCTCAAATAACTCATTCACCTACTTTTGGGAGAGCTTTCACTTGGTGAAGTTTCAGACCCATAGATAATTATTCACCTACTCAAAATGAGTAAATGTGAATTATCTCTTAATAGTATTGCAGATAGCCAATTTTTCTCAAATAACTCATTCACCTACTTTTGGAAGAGCTTTCACACACGAAAATGAAAAATTGTGAATATCTTGGAAAAGCTATTTCTTCTGCTTTAATGCTCGGCGGGAGATACACACCGCGGCAGTGGTCTTGACAAAAATTTTTGTCTCCCCAAAAATGGTGGCCATTTTGAATTTTCAAAGTTTTTGCAAAACACAAAAATGCTTATATCTCGAAAACCGTGCTATATGGAGCGAAATCAACAAAATTTTGGACCTGCTGGGTATCTCTGCAGAGTAGCCATGCCAATTTTCAAAATATTTTTGTCTCACCAAATATAGCGGACATTTTTAATTTTTTTATTTTTTGCAAAACACAAAAATGCTTATATCTTGAAAACCGTGCTAGATAGAGCAGACTGCGCTGACTTTGGTTGCCACAACAGTATAAGGCTAGAAACGAAGCATTTTCTTAATACTTTAGCACTCACCTTTATAGCCTTTTCGGGACGCTTTGTTTTTGCTATGCAAAAACATTATCTTTTTTTTTTGCAAGCGATCCTCTAGTTTTGTTTTGAGTTTATTTAGTGGCTGTTTAAGTAGGAATAATGATTACTCAGTTGCTGGTATTAACACCTTAAGTCTGCTTTGAGCAGAGATTAAGCACTAAGATAATTATATCCCCAGACGAAAGTCGGGGATATATTGGATTCAGGTCCGTCGCGCTGCCGCCGCCGCCGCCGTAGAAATTTCCTTGTGGACGCGATAACTCAAAAACAAATTAATATTTTTTTTTCAAACTTGGTACACATGTTAAGGGTGTCCAAAGGAAGATCCCTATTTTAAGGTGACCTTAAACTCCCAATAAAAGAGAACTTATGGCCACCTTAAGGTCAGAAATTGCACTTTTGGCCACTAAGAGCCCTCTAGGTCACAAACTATGATGCTCAGCTGGCTGAAATTTCACCTGAGAACACATTAATATGTTCTTAGTACATGTGCCGAAAATCATGACTTTAAGTTGAGGAGAAAATTGTGTTTGAGGCCCATAAAGACCCCCACTTAGGGATTTTTTGCTATATTTTTCACATATTTTGCCCTATAATTTGGAAGTGGTAACTCTGATGAGTCTCAAACTGCACTAGGTATAACTTTGATATGTAATCCTTGTCTGTAGAAAATTTTAGGGCTGTAGGTTTACCCAAAGGGGTCGACTTAAGGTCTCAAAAGTGCCCACAGAGACCCAATTTATGCACTTTTTGCCACTTTCGAGCACTGTAGCTTTCAAACTATGTCTCTCATCTAAGTTAAATATCATCTGAGAATATATCTATGTGTTTTCTTATATCTGCCCCAAAATTTAGGCCTTTAATAGACATTTAACCTGTGTGTGAGGACCATAAACACCCACCCGAGTGACCCTTATAAGACATTTTTCACATATTTTTCCCTGTAACTTGGAAATGGTAAGTCTGAGAAGTTTCAAACTGTATTAGATATACATTCTATGTGTAACCTTTGAATGTGAAAGATTTTTAGTCTGAAGCTTTGATTTGAAGGTCACATTGAGGTCTCTAAAAGGCCCACAGAGACCCGATATTTTGCCTTTTTGCCACTTTTAAGCCCTGTGACTGTTAAACTATGTTACTGATAGAGCTGAAATCTCACCTGGGAATATATCATTATGTCATTTTTACATGTGCCAGAAATAAAGGCTTTAAGTAGACATTTAACCTGTGTGTGAGGACCATAACACCCACCCGAGTGACCCTTTTTAGACATTTTTCACATATTTTTCCCTGTAACTTGGAAATGGTAAGTCTTGAGAAGTTTCAAACTGTATTAGATATACATTCTATGTGTAACCTTTGATTGTGAAAGATTTTAAATCTGAAGCTTTGATTTAAAGTTCACATTGAGGTCTCTAAAAGGCCCACAGAGACCCAATATTTGGACTTTTTGCCACTTTTAAGCCCTGTGACTGTTAAACTATGTGACTGATAGAGCTGAAATCTCATCTGGGAATATATTATTATGTTCTTTTTACATGTGCTGAACATCAAGGCCTTTAGTAGATATTTAACCTGTGTATGACGACCATAGATACTCACCCGAGTGACCCTTTTTAGACATTTTTTACATATTTTGCCTTGTAACTTGGAATGGTAAGTCTGAGAAGTTTCAAACTATATTAGATATACATTCTATGTATAATCTCTGATTGTGAAAGATTTTAAGTCTGAAGCTTCAATTTGAAGGTCACATTGAGGTCTCTAAAAGGCCCACAGAGACCCAATATTTGGACTTTTTGCCACTTTTCAGCCCTGTGACTGTTAAACTATGTGACTGACAGGGCTGAAATCTCAACTAGGAATACATTATTAAGCGTCTTCTTTTTCCATGTACCGAACATCAAGGCCTGTAGTAGACATTGAACCTGTGTATGACGACCATAGACACTCATCCAAGTGACCTTTTTTGACATTTTCTACTGTATTTTGCCCTGTAATTTGGAAATGCTTAGTGTGACAAGTCTTAAACTGTATTATATCTAATTTTTGTTTGTTATGTATGTCCCCCAAAAAGTTTCAGATCTGTAGTTTAATTGCTAAGGTCTCTTTAACAATTGTAAAATGCCCACAGAAACCCAATTTATGGACATTATGCCACTTTAAAGCCCTGTAACTGTCAAACTATGTGGGTCATAGAGCTGAAATCTTTGAATTTTTAAAAGGAAGTGCCTGTCTCTTTAAATTTTGAATATTAATGATGTTATGGCTATCTTAGTCTTTTAAGAACTTATTTTTGTGTGTTGTACCTCTGCTTGCTGAGTTTTTAACTCTTTAAAATGAAACTGGTTAAACATATTCAAGTAGGCAAAATGGACACTGTTATTTTCTGGTGAGCTTTAAGTCCCAATATTAATAAAAGTATATCCTTATTAGTAAAACTAGGGGATTTTTAACCCTCAACTAGCCCAGTTTTATTCAACTTGCCTCAGTTAATTTTGACACAGCTCCTACAGTTATGAACTCATTTCAGTTGATAATCACATACTTAAAATTCTCAATTCTTTTTGTATTTCATTACCCCTTTGATATATATCAGATTGTTTGTTTACCATTTATGCTGTAGTCCCAACCCACATCCCCCACCCACCTCTGGGACCTCCAGCTATATTGAGTGACACTAAATAAACAAAGGTATTTAGTGATATCAAATGAGAAACAAAGAACTCAATGGGGTTGCAGATCTTGTGTAATAGTGAGAGAGGTGTGGAGAAGGGGAGAGGGGTGGGGTAGGAGGTGGTGGGCTTCATCATATAACACAAAGGGGAGTCAGAACTGAGATTGTGTCACATATTTAGGTTGCATATATATGGACCACATATATAGGAATAGAGGAAATGAATAACTGAAAACAATTTACAAATTCTATAAATAATATAATAAAATAATAATATAAATAATTTTTTTTTAAATAATATTTTATTTGTGAACAAATATAGAAACAGATATGCGCTTTTGGGATTATGAATTTTAGAATGGACATTCAATCATCAATCATTTAAATACTTTGAAATTAGGTTAAGAGTTATCATTGCAGGAAGATTGAAAAGTATGATGTTGAGTTAAAAATAATATTTTATTTGTCAACAAATATAGAAAGAGATATGCTATTTTGGGATTATTATTTTAGAATGGACATTCAATCATCAATCATTTATTAATAAATACTTTGAAAATAGGTTTAGAGTTATCATTGCAGGAAGATTGAAAATATAATTTGAGTTATGTATTCGGCGTCTGGGGATACACCATCTTCTTGGGAAGATACAAACAGAGTAGATTGATGTGCTGAAGTTCATATAATAATGGGTAATTATGCTTTAAAAAATTCCCGATCAAAACCTGTGGCGTGAGTGATGACCTGTCTGGGGATATGTTGGCGCCGAGTTGGCCCAATCTAGTTCTTAAGTAGAATAGAAATGTGTAAGACTTGGACAGTTGATAATACACTCTGGATAAGTAGAACCAACAATATCCAGGTGATTCCGTTCTCGTTATCAGAATTCCACTTGTACCTGCCAAAATGTAGCAGTTAATAATGTTCAGGCCTGTTCTATTTGTGCCTAAACTTGGCTTGCACAGGTTTTACTTACACACAGGCCAAGTTATTGTTAGTAGATGGACTAGTTTTGAAAATCAAAACTGGTTTTGGGACTTTGAAACCCAACGAAATCTGGGATATGGTGAAAATTAACCACCTGTGTACACGAGTAATAATTTAAACAAGAAATATGTATTCGTGTTTATAAACGTCAGTTACAATGAATATAAAGTGGTGAGTGGAATCGCCTCAATTTTCGTGGTCGATTATTCGTCCATTTTTCCGACCGATGATCGACCCATAATCAACTTTTTTACTCCACTGTAAGGCAATATATCATGAAACACTTTCCGGGATGAAGTATTTCTCAATCCATTAAGAATAACGGTGTTCCGACATTTAGAACCTACCAAAAGCACTCACTTCCGGTAAATATGGCGGCAGACATAAACAAACCAAAAATTCGTGACAGATCTCTTGATTTATCAAAGGAAAGTTAAGGAAACTGTTTCAAATATAAAAAGCACGTGGATATGAAGACACATAAGGAAGGGTGAGATTTAATCTATTTCTAGAAGTTGTCCACGACCGAACGCAATTGTACCATAGCACCGACGATTAATCGAACGTTGGTCTAATCTAAGGCTGCAACGATTCTTCGGTTACTCGGAAACGAAACGATTCAGTCTAATACTCGAGTCAAGAAAAGTGAACCGGGTCTTCGAAAACAACTAAAAATAGACATAAAATCTACTACAAAATTAGATTTTTCTTCAAAAATATGAACATATTTATATATTTTACTAATATAAGGTCTTTCCGTTTTCAGTTTTTATATTTAAAGCATTTGCAAACTTTAAATTTTCGCGTAACAATGTTTCTATAAGATGGCATTTTAATATAACAAATTTCGAAGACGCCTCAAATCTCGCAATATTAAAATGGTTAAACTTTCCTGTTTTTGCATTATAAATGCGTAATTATTCCAAAATTCAATGAATTATCAACATTCTTTCCTGTTGTGTGCATTTTAATAATTTTATAAGGCGTGATATGTCAAAATATGAAGCAGTTTATTACGTGGGCGATAATCAAGCGATTAACCGAGTCCGAGTCGGTTCTTTCAAAACGAGGAATCGAGGCGCATTTTCGGGCTCGCTTGCAGCCTTAGTCTAATCGTCTACTCACTAATATAAAGTAAAAATGTTAGATACTATCTCAAGTTTATATAGTCTGTAATGTTTTGATTAAGTATGAACCAGTAGAAAGTAGGGATGGGTCAGTATGAGAAATGTACATCAGGAGGCCTATTGTGTTAAACTGTTCTGATTACGAGACCCCCAAGTTTTAGTACACCCCTATCAAACATGGATGTTTCCTTCAATGACATCACAAAATAGAAGTCCCAAATGCACAAATATATGAGATAAACATGCCTAATTTCTTCAGATTTGTGGTTCGTTCCTAATATTTTAAGTTTTCCTTGCATTGTATGTGTTGAAAAGCGATATTGAGGTTATAAAGTGTTATAACCAAAACATGGCAGTTGTGCTCAACGTAATGGCTATAAAAGTCTGCAAATGCACAAAAATATGGGGTAAAACCTTTCGATTTCTTAAGATTTCGGATATATTTTTCCTTATATGTTAAGTTTTACATCCATTATATGTGTTGACAAGCAGAATGCTGGTTGTAAAATCTGGTCATGGTATGATACCAAGACACTGGGCCTACCAACCCATCCCTGGTAGAAAGCCTATTTTTATGAAGTTTTCAATAACTGGTACTTAAATATTCTTTGCTGGTTTACCTTTCATACCACTGGCTACTGTAGACCCTTCAATGTTACACTTAAAATTTTAGATTCTTTTGTTTTTAATCAAAGTTAACAATGCAGGACTTAACCTTCTGTTGGTAAAGGCTCTCAGGTCCACTTTTAATGCCTATCTCATTACTCTGTGGAGTGAAGGTTTCGCTGGTGGACAATATTAAATCATAGCAGGAGATCAAAGGTTGATGTGCATCTTAAAAGTAGTGTATATCATCCTTTGTAGCTTTGACATTAATCAAGATGTGTAAAATGAGCTGGTAGTTTGTGTAAAATATTTTTTTACCATTACTCAAAAGCTACTCTTCTTAGCCTAAACATTTTAGGCTAATATTATTTTAATTGTTTACTAAACCATTGTCAAACAAACAAACAAAATGTATTCTGTTTCCTTATTGTGCACCAGATAGTTCATTACTAGAATACTATTTACAGGCCTATTAAAATGTAATATTTGTGTCCAAGGTGGCGAAGCAACTAAAAGAACAGCAGATGGTGATGCGAGGCCATCGAGAAAAGTCAATGATCCATGAGTTGAATCGGTACATTCCGACTGCAGCTGCATTTGGTGGTTTGTGCATTGGCGCACTATCTGTTTTAGCCGACTTCATGGGTGAGTGTAGCATTTGAACAGCTACATTATTTTTATTAGATTAAATGTTTACCACCTAATATTTTACCTGATGAATAATAGCCATAGTCCAGCATCAGCTAGGTCTGTCAGATGCTAGAACAAGGCATCTTTGCATTTACTCCTGGTTGAACCACTAGGTCCTCAAATACCTATCAGAAGTTTATGCATTGTACAAAGTGCTACATTACCAGATAAAAGTCTGTTGGTAATCTTGAGTAGTTTATATTAGCATAATAAAACGGTCATACCATTTCGTGCGTTTTTAACCCATCCCATAAAGCTTATAAGGAAGCATATTTCCTCCCCTGAGCTGCCCAGGTGGCAGCAGGCATAAAGTTTGTGGATACTCTACCACCCAAACTGCTGCACTGATTGTTACTAAATTTTCAGGACATGTTTATCCCAAGTGGGATTTCGTGCTAATTTAGTTTTGTGCAAAATCTGGCAACAGAAGTATTACATCACAAATATTTCCAGTTGGTTCCTTCTAAGATGAGTACAGTCAAATACCGATGCCAGATAGCAGGCCCATTTTTGACCCACAGTCCACTCCTCCAGCTGAAAGCAGTTAAACTCAGTTCAATATGTTATACTTTCCAGGTGCCATTGGAAGCGGAACTGGAATCTTGCTGGCTGTGACCATCATCTACCAATACTTTGAAATCTTTGTCAAGGAACAGAGCGAAATGGGAGGAATGAGCACATTGTTGTTTTAACTAAAAACCTGGATGAAAACGTCTTACCGAATCAGAAATGTAGAAATGAAGGACAGTATTAAGAGAATTAAGTTTTGTGTAAAATATATTTGGATCTCTGAAAGCTGCGAGACTAAAAGATTTATGGGTATTCAGAGAAAGAAAGACTTGCTTTCAGTTAAAGATTTTTGTCAAGTACTTATGGATATCGTGAATTGTCGCAAAACCTTGTCCCCATGTTTTTCCAAAGTATACTACTGCTGTGTAGTTAGGTGTTCCAACTGTGTTCATGCACATTGTGAATCAGCTTTGTCAATCAAAAGTATATCAATTTTAGGAATAGCATAGGTGCACATTTTGTTTCAACATGCTTTCATTTGAAGAAATTTAAATCCAAAAATTCATATTTTTGTCTGTGGAGCATTCAGTTTGTTGAAATAACATCATTATGTATACTTTAACTTAAAGTGTTGGGCAACACCTCAGTCATGTTTGCTTTGTGCCAAGTGTTACTGTTTACACAGAAATGGAAAGGGCTTGAGTGCTAAGTGGGTTGGAAGTTCACAGTGTGTCAGCATGGCTTTTAACTGAGGAAGTAAACACTTCCATGACATAACACATACCTCCTGTTCTTGTCTGAGAAAGAGTATCGAATCACCAGAATATTTTTGTGGAAGATTGCGAAATGTCAATGTATCCTTATGTGCAGTTGTTATCTGGTTTATTAGCATAGTGTAAGATTTTTATTTATTTGTATAAAAAATGATCATCAATAAATTGAGTACTGTTAAAGCTCTCCCTGACAACATGTACCATCTGTTATGTATTCCTAGTACATGTAAAGCAGTTTAAATATTACAAAATCTATAATCCTGAACTGTCTTTTCCCACTATGTTGAGCTCTTATGAATTGCTTTTATGTTGCATATATAATAGCATTTATATCCTGTGTGGTTTGATGTATTCTATTTACAGCTGGTACTACAGTTGTGTCGAATATTTGGGCAGGGGTTGCAAAACAGAATTCATCAGTAGAGGAGGTAGGGTTTGGTATTGTGAAAAGCCTTTGGGTGTCAAGAAAAGAAGGTGGTTTATAACATATTTAGGTCTTAATTGTATCAGAATGCAATGTCCCACTGATGTAATCACTTAAGGGCAGTCATTGCAAAATTACGGAAACAATTTTGTTTCAAATCCTTATGGGCAGGTGTTGCAAAGTTTATAGTTAACAGAACATCATTGGATTTTATTTGGAGTTCTTCATCCATATCTATTTAACTAAATGGGTCTATCTTTTTTTTTTTTTTTCTTTCTGCAATCCCATCTTGAAAATGAATGTGTATAAAATGTTTGTGCTGTACAAGTTAGTGTATATGTTTGTTGAAATCATGTTGTCATGGAGACTTTTAATTGTTATCATTGGTTTTAGGGAATTCATTTTATAATATTCTTGTCATTTGCGCCATAAAGATTTTCTGAGGAAAAAAGGAAATAAACAAATAAATATAGGTTGTGTGTTTATTGTGTACCCTTAATTCCTGGATTTTATACTATGTGACACCAGTTGTGAAATATAATGGGAAAACTTCCTGAGTGACATATACAGAAAAAATATATTGCAAATGAAGATAATTTTATACAAGTGCATAGCACAGGTATTGATAATCTTCATGAGTGATATATTTTTTTGTATATGTCTAATGGGGGATGTTTTTTTTATTAATGACCATTTTGTACGATATACAAGATAAATAAATGAATATTTAATGAGAGAATGTGAATAAGGCCATCAAAAAACATGGGTAACAGTGAATATAAAAACTTCAGTCTTTAACTTGCAATATCATAATGGATTTTTATGCAGCAAACATGAGAAGCCCTGTAAAAAAGACCTTTATACAATATATATTTCTAGATCAAATAGATTGTGAGATATTATTGAAAAACAAGAAGTTATTATGTCCACCCACTGGGGGGTGGACATAATATTTTTGCTTTTTCCGCCGTCTGGCGTCCCACTTGGTTTCCAAACATTTTGGGCAACAGTTCTTATCCTATCTTTAACAAATTTGGCATGCAGGTTTATTGGGTTAATAGCTTGTATGGGATTGCTTTTGGTGATGATAGCTCTATAGCTAACTGAGTAATAGCTACTTTTGAGTATCTCTTTGGTTTCCAGACATTTTAAGGAATGCTATTAAGCCTAGCTTTCTGAAATTTGGTATGGAGATTCATTGGGTTAATAGCTTGTATGGGATTGGCTATTTTGAATACTGAAAAAGGCAAATGTGCTCATATCTCCTAAACCGTGCGAGATAGAGCGATTTCAAAATTTTCGACCCACAGGGTATCTAAGGAATGTACTCTTGGCCATTTTTAAAAATTTTCCCCTCCCCAAAAATGCCGGCCAATTTGAATTTTCGCCAAAAATGGCAAAACACAAAATTGCTTCCATCTCCTTAACTGTGCGAGATAGAGCAATTTTGTCGAAATTTTCGACCCACAGGGTATCTAACAAATGTAATCTTTGCAGTTTTCAAAAAAATTTCCCCTCCCCAAAAATGGCGGCCATTTTGAATTTTCGAATATTTGCCAAAAATGGCAAAACACAATTTTTATTGCGTTGATACATCCTATCCAATGGACAAATGCTATTCCGGTCGGTGCCGACTGGCTCGCCAAACGTCGGAAAAAGACGTCCTGTGTTTCCACCGGGTAGCCGGTCCCTAGTACTAGTGCACTCGCCAGATTGTGTGTCGAACCCCCTTCCTGTATAGACGGCGTGACGTCCTAGCATCTTTTTCGTTTGGCGCGAACTAGTGTACACGGATATTATTTTGCCAGAAATATTTTAAGAATTTCAACAGTTACATTGTTTACTGAAACGTAAGTTTACTGCCATTTTGTTACTTATACATCATGTCTTCTCCTGGCCAACGTAGAGGGAAGTGTGGACACATAATGGTGAATTTTGATACACATTCTCATTGTGCGCGATGCAGGGACAAGGGGAAGGGTAAGGAACCTTGTGTTTCAGATCCACAAACTTCTGTCAAATATGTAATAGCCTCACGTCTGAACAACACCAGCAATTATCTACACCTTCGTATAAGCTTAAGAAGGAAAAACGTGAAGCAAAGCTTGCTGATTCAACCCCTTCCCAGGATTCTGATCAACTGGTCGACCCGTCAAGCGTGTCTGTTATTGGGGTCGTTGACGGACAGGGATCTGTGAAATCTCCTCCAGTTCCCCCACCTGATAAGAAACCTAAGAAAGACAATAAGAGCAGTAAGAAGGAAAAATCTCCCTCTACAAAGGTTTCTAAACACAGTACAGATGAGAAATTTGCAGAAATGGATAGCAAATGGTCAAAGCACTTCAGTCGTCTGGAAGCGTTGATAATGGCTAAGAGTTTTGAACCGACCTTCTCTTCAAAGGTGAAAGTTACACCTACACACTCACCTCCTCATGATGTTGAAAATATGGCTGAGCCCTTCATCCGACCTTCTACTTCAAAGCTTACTAGAACTGGCTTCTCTGCTGCAAAGCATCAGCCGACCAGTCAAGCAGTGACCAGTCAACAGGTTTCTATAACTAAGTTTCCTGGTACGGGCTTCTCTGCTAACAAGCATCAGCCGGCCAGTCAAACTAATTCTCACCGACCGACTTCAACGTTTACTGGACAGGGCTCTTCTGCTACTGTGCATCAGCCTACCAGTCAAGCCAAATTCAACCGACCGACACCTGCCACCGATCCTTCAACCTCCCTCATTCTGTAAGGGGAGGTGATATTAACCGACCTTACTCTGACCGGCCTGCTGCTACCGACCGGTCACTATCATCTGAACCGGCTGACACCGGCTCTCCTGCTCTTCACAGGTCTAGATGTGATAGCATCTCCAGTCTGTCATCTGAGGCCGGTAGCATCTCGGATAACCCACCACTGGATTTATACACTGAAGAAGGGGAGTTATCTGAGGACCCGGACCAACCAGTGTCAGAAGAGCAGAATTATAGGGATACTATGCAGGGTATCCGTTCCTTCATTAGCTGGTCACACATTCCAGAACTGGACAATACAGCTTCCACTTCAGATGATAACCCTTTTGCAGGGCCCAAGACTGTCACTCCTGGCAAAGTGGTTAAAATGCCCACTGAAGACTGGTTATGTAGGAAACTGGCCAAATTGAATCTCACCTTGGTTGAGGGTTATCCCTCCCGTGGATCAGAAGCCGGTGGCCTAGCTAAAGATGTTTTTCTGAGGCCGGCAGAACACAGTCCAAATGGTATGGACTTCACTCCGACCCTAAAGCTGAATCCTCACAGATTTCATCTTGGAATATAGATGCTTCAAAACTCAACAGCAGCTATAGTCGGATAGCCAAATACACTGGGCTGTCGTCTACTCCACCAGCATCTCGCAGAATATCACAGGAAACACTGCGTAGATGGGAGAGATCTGCCAGGGAGACTTCAGTTATATGCAATCAAGCTGCAAGCTTTAACCGTTGTCTGTTCAAGGTACAACAGAACATGAAGGACCAGCTGAAGATTTTGAAGGTGGAAAACAAAGGTAAGGGCTCGTCCAAAGCATCTGCAGCAGCTGAGGAACTGACCTATTTGATGGACTTTAACTCGAGCATTACACAGGCGGCTGCAAAATCCATGGAACATTTGTCAGAATTTGTTTTTGTTACTATGGGTAGCTTAACCCTAGTACGCAGAGATGCATACTTGAGCCACCTTAGAACCGGTATCAAGCCAGATACTCTCACAGCATTGAGGTCAGCCCCCCTTCATATCTCAACTTTGTTTCCAGACTCAGTTATTAAGCGGGCAGAGGAGGATATAACCCAGCTGGAGTCCAAGGGACATGCTGGTGGGTCACATAACAAAGGTCGGTACCACCCTTATGAAAGGCAAGACAAGAGGTCGGTTAACCGGGACTCCAGATCTGAGAAACCCGCCTGGAAAACCATTGGCAGGAAACAGTTCAAGAGACCATCACGACCAGCAAAGGGCCAGCAGTCGTATAAATGACAATTATTGTGTAACCAAGTTGCAAACACGACTGCTGGCCGGGAGCATACCACAGACAATAAACACTGGTTTAAATTTAAATGTAAAGTTTCCTGTTGCATCATATGTTCATTCTGCACCCGGGCATTCCCAAAAGAGAGAATTAAGTCCCGGGTCAGCAGGTTGTCATTACAGAAATTGCGAATTAAAGTCTGTGAAAAGTGTTTCTTGTGTCACTCAATTGTCTTGTGTTCAACCTGTAACAACTGTCAAAAAATGCTGCACCAAATCTGCCTGTAGGGGCAAGACTTCAGAGCTTTTGGAAAACTTGGCTGGATCAGGGAGCAGGCCCAAAAGTAGTTCAGATCCTAAAAGAGGATTACACCCTTCCCTTCCGGATCCGGCCAAGGCTCACAAGGTCACCCACGGTTGTCAGCTGCTATGTCAATCCCCACAGGAACAACTACCTGCTGGAGGCATTACATCAGCTCATAGCCAAAAATGCGGTAGAACTAGCAAGACACCAAACTTCCCTGGGGTTTTTCAACAGACTATTTTTAGTCCCAAAACAACAAATGGCGACCTATTCTAGATCTGAGCAAACTGAATCTTTTCCTCAAGGCGGAGAAATTCAAAATGGAGACACCGGAAACCATCAGGACATCCGTCCAACAAGGGGAGTGGGTCACCTCAATAGTTTTCAGGGACGCCTACTTCCATATACCAATACAGGAACAGTCCAGGAAATATCTGAGATTTCGTGTCCAGGGTCAGACATACCAGTTCAAGGCCCTGCCTTTTGGTCTGTCCACAGCACCCTTGGAGTTTACTGTGATAGCAAAGGAGGTGAAACTGATGGCCAGTCACAAGGGTATAAGGATCCACCAGTACCTAGACGACTGGTTGGTGAGAGCCACATCCCACCAGGCTTGTCTTCAACATACTCAGAGTCTGGTGAAAACATGTCAAAAATTGGGCTGGCTGGTGAATTTGGAAAAGTCAGAACTGGTTCCAAAGCAGATCCTCGATTTTGTAGGTTACCAGTTCGACCTCGGGGCAGGTCGGGTCCGACCGACCCCAGACAGGTGGCAGAACCTTCAGGACAAAATATTAGAAATAATGTCACTACCACTGTCCAGTTCGACAGTTCATGTCCCTGATAGGGTTGCTAACGCCACAGAAAAGCAAGTTCACCTAGGCCGGCTACATATGAGGCCCATACAGTGGCACATCAAGCAGCACTGGAGAATACCAGAGTCACTAGAAAAAGTGATTCCAATTCCCAGATCCTTGTACCCTCATTTGCAATGGTGGCTACAGGAAGACAATGTTCTCACAGGCCAACCATTACACCCAATAAAGCATGCTCTGCAAATCTTTACAGACGCATCAAAAGAAGGGTGGGGCGCTCACTTAAACAAATTCACTGCCAGAGGGACTTGGTCACTGCCAGAAAGCAAGTTGCATATAAATTATTTAGAACTCAAGGCAGTGTTTCTTGCCTTAAAAGAGTTTCAAAACCTCTGTGCAAACAAGATAGTACTTGTGGCAACCGACAACACTACAGTGATGTCGTATATAAACAAGGAAGGAGGCATGAGGTCAGGCACACTCTGTGCCCTACTATGGAGAATCTTGACCTGGTGTACCAGACATCAAGTAACTTTAAAAGCCCGACATATCCCCGGGCGACTCAATGTGGTAGCAGACAAGCTATCCAGACTGGGCTAGACCATTCAAACAGAATGGTCCCTCCTTCCCGAGGTTTTCCAAGCTATATGCAGCAGGTGGCACCAACCTCAGATAGATCTATTTGCCACGAGGTTCAACAACAAGTTACCTCAGTTCGTGTCACCAGTACCGGACTCCTTGGCAGTAGCAGTGGATGCACTCGGCCTGCCATGGTAGAATCTGGACGCATACGCCTTCCCACCAGCGGCCATCTTGGGCAAAGTGGTGGAGAGGTTACAGGACTCCCCTTGCAAGAGAATCATTAAGCGTCCCGCAAGGGACGCTTGTTTGTGTATGGGAGAGCTTCCGGCTCCGCCGGCTCCTGCGGCTCCACATTTTGTTTTCCTTATAACTCTGTAACCGTTAGGCGGATTCTTTTCAAATTTGGCAGGTTTAGGCAGTAGCCTTGGGGAATTTTTTTGAATATGCTGCAGTGACATTTCAACCAATCAGAGAGGTCACATGACCAAAAATGTCTTTTTTCGATGGGGAAGCTTGTCCGGATGATAACTTGAAAGGAATTTTATCAATTCACCTGAAACTTGGCAAATGCATTCATTCTATTAAAATCTGGAAATCATTAGATTTTGGCATTGATTGGTCAAGAAATGGCCGAGTAATTAATGATTAATTAATCATTACGAATTTTCCAAATAAGGAAAACACAAAAATGCTTATATCTCGAAAACCGTGCTAGATAGAGCGATTTCGACGAAATTTTTGACCCACAGGGTATCTCTGCAGAGTAGTTATCCCAATTTTGAAAAAATTTTTGTCTCGCCAAAAATGGCGGCCATTTTGAATTTTCCGCAAAAATTGCAAAACACAAAAATGCTTATATCTCAAAAACCGTGCTAGATAGAGCAATTTCGACAAAATTTTTGACCAGCAGGATATCTCTGCGGAGTACTTTTCCCAATTTTCAAAAAATTTTTGTCTCGCCAAAAATGGCGGCCATTTTGAATTTTCGAATTGCAAAACATAAAAATGCTTATATCTCAAAAACCCTGCTAGATAGAGCGATTTCGACGAAATTTTTGACCCGCAGGGTATCTCTGAAGAGTAGCCATGCCAATTTTCAAACAAAAAATTTCTCGCAAAAAATGGCGGCCATTTTGAATTTTCGAATTTTTCGCAAAATTGCAAAACACAAAAATGCTTATATCTCGAAAACCGTGCTAGATAGAGCGATTTCGACGAAATTTTTGACCCACTGGGTATATCTGCAGAGTAGCCATGCCAATTTTCAAAAAAAATTTATCTTGCCAAAAATGGCGGCCATTTTGAATTTTCGAATTTTTGCGCAAAAATTGCAAAACACAAAAATGCTAATATTTCGAAAACCGTGCTACATAGAGCGATTTCGACGAAATTTTTTATCTTCAGGGTATCTCTGCAGAGCAGCTATCCCAAAGAGCTTTCACTTGGTGAAGTTTCAGACCCATAGCTAATTGCTCACCTACTCAAAAAGAGTAAATGCGAATTACCTCTAAAAGTATTGCAGATGGCCAATTTTTCTCAAATAACTCATTCACCTACTTTTGGAAGAGCTTTCACATGGTGAAGTTTCAGACCCATAGCCAATTACTCACCTACTCAAAATGAGTAAATGCGAATTATCTCTAAAAGTATTGCAGATAGCCAATTTTTCTCAAATAACTCATTCACCTACTTTTGGGAGAGCTTTCACATGGTGAAGTTTCAGACCCATAGCTAATTATTTACCTACTCAAAATGAGTAAATGCTAATTATCTGTAAAAGTATTGCGGATACCCAATTTTTATCAAATAACTCATTCATCTACTTGTGGGAGAGCTTTCACATGGTGAAGTTTCAGACCCATAGCTAATTACTCACCTACTCAAAATGAGTAAATGCGAATTATCTCTAAAAGTATTGCAGATAGCCAATTTTTCTCAAATAACTCATTCACCTACTTTTGGGAGAGCTTTCACTTGGTGAAGTTTCAGACCCATAGCTAATTACTCACCTACTCAAAATGAGTAAATGCGAATTATCTCTAAAAGTATTGCAGATAGCCAATTTTTCTCAAATAACTCATTCACCTACTTTTGGGAGAGCTTTCCCTTGGTGAAGTTTCAGACCCATAGCTAATTACTCACCTACTCAAAATGAGTAAATGCGAATTATCTCTAAAAGTATTGCAGATAGCCAATTTTTCTCAAATAACTCATTCACCTACTTTTGGGAGAGCTTTCACTTGAAGTTTCAGACCCATAGCTAATTACTCACCTACTCAAAATGAGTAAATGTGAATTATCTCTTAACAGTATTGCAGATAGCCAATTTTTCTCAAATAACTCATTCACCTACTTTTGGAAGAGCTTTCACATGGTGAAGTTTCAGACCCGTAGCTAATTACTCGCCTACTCAAAATGAGTAAATGCGAATTACCTCTAAAAGTATTGCAGATGGCCAATTTTTCTCAAATAACTCATTCACCTACTTTTGGAAGAGCTTTCACATGGTGAAGTTTCAGACCCATAGCTAATTATTTACCTACTCAAAATGAGTAAATGCTAATTATCTGTAAAAGTTTTGCGGATACCCAATTTTTATCAAATAACTCATTCATCTACTTGTGGGAGAGCTTTCACATGGTGAAGTTTCAGACCCATAGCTAATTACTCACCTACTCAAAATGAGTAAATGCGAATTATCTCTAAAAGTATTGCAGATAGCCAATTTTTCTCAAATAACTCATTCACCTACTTTTGGGAGAGCTTTCACTTGGTGAAGTTTCAGACCCATAGCTAATTACTCACCTACTCAAAATGAGTAAATGCGAATTATCTCTAAAAGTATTGCAGATAGCCAATTTTTGTCAAATTAATCATTCACCTACTTTTGGGAGAGCTTTCACTTGGTGAAGTTTCAGACCCATAGCTAATTACTCACCTACTCAAAATGAGTAAATGCGAATTATCTCTAAAAGTATTGCAGATAGCCAATTTTTCTCAAATAACTCATTCACCTACTTTTGGGAGAGATTTCACTCTGTGAAGTTTCAGACCCATAGCTAATTACTCACCTACTCAAAATGAGTAAATGCGAATTATCTCTAAAAGTATTGCAGATAGCCAATTTTTCTCAAATAACTCATTCACCTACTTTTGGCAGAGCTTTCACTTGGTGAAGTTTCAGACCCATAGCTAATTACTCACCTACTGAAAATGAGTAAATGCGAATTATCTCTAAAAGTATTGCAGATAGCCAATTTTTCTCAAATAACTCATTCACCTACTTTTGGGAGAGCTTTCACTTGCTGAAGTTTCAGACCCATAGCTAATTACTCGTCTACTCAAAATGAGTAAATGCGAATTATCTCTAAAAGTATTGCAGATAGCTAATTTTTCTCAAATAACTCATTCACCTACTTTTGGGAGAGCTTTCACTTGGTGAAGTTTCAGACCCATAGCAAATTACTCACCTACTCAAAATAAGTAAATGCGAATTATCTCTAAAAGTATTGCAGATAGCCAATTTTTCTCAAATAACTCATTCACCTACTTTTGGCAGAGCTTTCACTTGGTGAAGTTTCAGACCCATAGCTAATTATTCACCTACTCAAATGAGTAAATGTGAATTATCTCTAAAAGTATTGCAGATAGCCAATTTTTCTCAAATAACTCATTCACCTACTTTTGGGAGAGCTTTCACTCTGTGAAGTTTCAGACTCGTAGCTATTTATTCACCTACTCAAAATGAGTAAATGCTAATTATCTGTAAAAGTATTGCGGATACCCAATTTTTATCAAATACTCATTCATCTACTTGTGGGAGAGCTTTCACATGGTGAAGTTTCAGACCCATAGCCAATTACTCACCTACTCAAAATGAGTAAATGCGAATTATCTCTAAAAGTATTGCAGATAGCCAATTTTTCTCAAATAACTCATTCACCTACTTTTGGGAGAGCTTTCACATGGTGAAGTTTCAGACCCATAGCTAATTATTTACCTACTCAAAATGAGTAAATGCTAATTATCTGTAAAAGTATTGCGGATACCCAATTTTTATCAAATAACTCATTCATCTACTTGTGGGAGAGCTTTCACATGGTGAAGTTTCAGACCCATAGCTAATTACTCACCTACTCAAAATGAGTAAATGCGAATTATCTCTAAAAGTATTGCAGATAGCCAATTTTTCTCAAATAACTCATTCACCTACTTTTGGGAGAGCTTTCACTTGGTGAAGTTTCAGACCCATAGCTAATTACTCACCTACTCAAAATGAGTAAATGCGAATTATCTCTAAAAGTATTGCAGATAGCCAATTTTTGTCAAATTAATCATTCACCTACTTTTGGGAGAGCTTTCACTTGGTGAAGTTTCAGACCCATAGCTAATTACTCACCTACTCAAAATGAGTAAATGCGAATTATCTCTAAAAGTATTGCAGATAGCCAATTTTTCTCAAATAACTCATTCACCTACTTTTGGGAGAGATTTCACTCTGTGAAGTTTCAGACCCATAGCTAATTACTCACCTACTCAAAATGAGTAAATGCGAATTATCTCTAAAAGTATTGCAGATAGCCAATTTTTCTCAAATAACTCATTCACCTACTTTTGGCAGAGCTTTCACTCTGTGAAGTTTCAGACTCGTAGCTATTTATTCACCTACTCAAAATGAGTAAATGCTAATTATCTGTAAAAGTATTGCGGATACCCAATTTTTATCAAATACTCATTCATCTACTTGTGGGAGAGCTTTCACATGGTGAAGTTTCAGACCCATAGCTAATTACTCACCTACTCAAAATGAGTAAATGCGAATTATCTCTAAAAGTATTGCAGATAGCCAATTTTTCTCAAATAACTCATTCACCTACTTTTGGGAGAGCTTTCACTTGGTGAAGTTTCAGACCCATAGATAATTATTCACCTACTCAAAATGAGTAAATGTGAATTATCTCTTAATAGTATTGCAGATAGCCAATTTTTCTCAAATAACTCATTCACCTACTTTTGGAAGAGCTTTCACATGGTGAAGTTTCAGACCCATAGCCAATTACTCACCTACTCAAAATGAGTAAATGCGAATTATCTCTAAAAGTATTGCAGATAGCCAATTTTTCTCAAATAACTCATTCACCTACTTTTGGGAGAGCTTTCACATGGTGAAGTTTCAGACCCATAGCTAATTATTTACCTACTCAAAATGAGTAAATGCTAATTATCTGTAAAAGTATTGCGGATACCCAATTTTTATCAAATAACTCATTCATCTACTTGTGGGAGAGCTTTCACATGGTGAAGTTTCAGACCCATAGCTAATTACTCACCTACTCAAAATGAGTAAATGCGAATTATCTCTAAAAGTATTGCAGATAGCCAATTTTTCTCAAATAACTCATTCACCTACTTTTGGGAGAGCTTTCACTTGGTGAAGTTTCAGACCCATAGCTAATTACTCACCTACTCAAAATGAGTAAATGCGAATTATCTCTAAAAGTATTGCAGATAGCCAATTTTTCTCAAATAACTCATTCACCTACTTTTGGGAGAGCTTTCACTTGAAGTTTCAGACCCATAGCTAATTACTCACCTACTCAAAATCAGTAAATGCGAATTATCTCTAAAAGTATTGCAGATAGCCAATTTTTGTCAAATTAATCATTCACCTACTTTTGGGAGAGCTTTCACTTGGTGAAGTTTCAGACCCATAGCTAATTACTCACCTACTCAAAATGAGTAAATGCGAATTATCTCTAAAAGTATTGCAGATAGCCAATTTTTGTCAAATTAATCATTCACCTACTTTTGGGAGAGCTTTCACTTGGTGAAGTTTCAGACCCATAGCTAATTACTCACCTACTCAAAATGAGTAAATGCGAATTATCTCTAAAAGTATTGCGGATAGCCAATTTTTCTCAAATAACTCATTCACCTACTTTTGGGAGAGATTTCACTCTGTGAAGTTTCAGACCCATAGCTAATTACTCACCTACTCAAAATGAGTAAATGCGAATTATCTCTAAAAGTATTGCAGATAGCCAATTTTTCTCAAATAACTCATTCACCTACTTTTGGCAGAGCTTTCACTTGGTGAAGTTTCAGACCCATAGCTAATTACTCACCTACTGAAAATGAGTAAATGCGAATTATCTCTAAAAGTATTGCAGATAGCCAATTTTTCTCAAATAACTCATTCACCTACTTTTGGGAGAGCTTTCACTTGCTGAAGTTTCAGACCCATAGCTAATTACTCGTCTACTCAAAATGAGTAAATGCGAATTATCTCTAAAAGTATTGCAGATAGCTAATTTTTCTCAAATAACTCATTCACCTACTTTTGGGAGAGCTTTCACTTGGTGAAGTTTCAGACCCATAGCAAATTACTCACCTACTCAAAATAAGTAAATGCGAATTATCTCTAAAAGTATTGCAGATAACCAATTTTTCTCAAATAACTCATTCACCTACTTTTGGCAGAGCTTTCACTTGGTGAAGTTTCAGACCCATAGCTAATTATTCACCTACTCAAATGAGTAAATGTGAATTATCTCTAAAAGTATTGCAGATAGCCAATTTTTCTCAAATAACTCATTCACCTACTTTTGGGAGAGCTTTCACTCTGTGAAGTTTCAGACTCGTAGCTATTTATTCACCTACTCAAAATGAGTAAATGCTAATTATCTGTAAAAGTATTGCGGATACCCAATTTTTATCAAATACTCATTCATCTACTTGTGGGAGAGCTTTCACATGGTGAAGTTTCAGACCCATAGCCAATTACTCACCTACTCAAAATGAGTAAATGCGAATTATCTCTAAAAGTATTACAGATAGCCAATTTTTCTCAAATAACTCATTCACCTACTTTTGGGAGAGCTTTCACATGGTGAAGTTTCAGACCCATAGCTAATTATTTACCTACTCAAAATGAGTAAATGCTAATTATCTGTAAAAGTATTGCGGATACCCAATTTTTATCAAATAACTCATTCATCTACTTGTGGGAGAGCTTTCACATGGTGAAGTTTCAGACCCATAGCTAATTACTCACCTACTCAAAATGAGTAAATGCGAATTATCTCTAAAAGTATTGCAGATAGCCAATTTTTCTCAAATAACTCATTCACCTACTTTTGGGAGAGCTTTCACTTGGTGAAGTTTCAGACCCATAGCTAATTACTCACCTACTCAAAATGAGTAAATGCGAATTATCTCTAAAAGTATTGCAGATAGCCAATTTTTGTCAAATTAATCATTCACCTACTTTTGGGAGAGCTTTCACTTGGTGAAGTTTCAGACCCATAGCTAATTACTCACCTACTCAAAATGAGTAAATGCGAATTATCTCTAAAAGTATTGCAGATAGCCAATTTTTCTCAAATAACTCATTCACCTACTTTTGGGAGAGATTTCACTCTGTGAAGTTTCAGACCCATAGCTAATTACTCACCTACTCAAAATGAGTAAATGCGAATTATCTCTAAAAGTATTGCAGATAGCCAATTTTTCTCAAATAACTCATTCACCTACTTTTGGCAGAGCTTTCACTTGGTGAAGTTTCAGACCCATAGCTAATTACTCACCTACTGAAAATGAGTAAATGCGAATTATCTCTAAAAGTATTGCAGATAGCCAATTTTTCTCAAATAACTCATTCACCTGCTTTTGGGAGAGCTTTCACTTGCTGAAGTTTCAGACCCATAGCTAATTACTCGTCTACTCAAAATGAGTAAATGCGAATTACCTCTAAAAGTATTGCAGATAGCTAATTTTTCTCAAATAACTCATTCACCTACTTTTGGGAGAGCTTTCACTTGGTGAAGTTTCAGACCCATAGCAAATTACTCACCTACTCAAAATAAGTAAATGCGAATTATCTCTAAAAGTATTGCAGATAGCCAATTTTTCTCAAATAACTCATTCACCTACTTTTGGCAGAGCTTTCACTTGGTGAAGTTTCAGACCCATAGCTAATTATTCACCTACTCAAAATGAGTAAATGTGAATTATCTCTAAAAGTATTGCAGATAGCCAATTTTTCTCAAATAACTCATTCACCTACTTTTGGGAGAGCTTTCACTCTGTGAAGTTTCAGACTCGTAGCTATTTATTCACCTACTCAAAATGAGTAAATGCTAATTATCTGTAAAAGTATTGCGGATACCCAATTTTTATCAAATACTCATTCATCTACTTGTGGGAGAGCTTTCACATGGTGAAGTTTCAGACCCATAGCTAATTACTCACCTACTCAAAATGAGTAAATGCGAATTATCTCTAAAAGTATTGCAGATAGCCAATTTTTCTCAAATAACTCATTCACCTACTTTTGGGAGAGCTTTCACTTGGTGAAGTTTCAGACCCATAGATAATTATTCACCTACTCAAAATGAGTAAATGTGAATTATCTCTTAATAGTATTGCAGATAGCCAATTTTTCTCAAATAACTCATTCACCTACTTTTGGAAGAGCTTTCACATGGTGAAGTTTCAGACCCATAGCCAATTACTCACCTACTCAAAATGAGTAAATGCGAATTATCTCTAAAAGTATTGCAGATAGCCAATTTTTGTCAAATTAATCATTCACCTACTTTTGGGAGAGCTTTCACTTGGTGAAGTTTCAGACCCATAGCTAATTACTCACCTACTCAAAATGAGTAAATGCGAATTATCTCTAAAAGTATTGCAGATAGCCAATTTTTGTCAAATTAATCATTCACCTACTTTTGGGAGAGCTTTCACTTGGTGAAGTTTCAGACCCATAGCTAATTACTCACCTACTCAAAATGAGTAAATGCGAATTATCTCTAAAAGTATTGCGGATAGCCAATTTTTCTCAAATAACTCATTCACCTACTTTTGGGAGAGATTTCACTCTGTGAAGTTTCAGACCCATAGCTAATTACTCACCTACTCAAAATGAGTAAATGCGAATTATCTCTAAAAGTATTGCAGATAGCCAATTTTTCTCAAATAACTCATTCACCTACTTTTGGCAGAGCTTTCACTTGGTGAAGTTTCAGACCCATAGCTAATTACTCACCTACTGAAAATGAGTAAATGCGAATTATCTCTAAAAGTATTGCAGATAGCCAATTTTTCTCAAATAACTCATTCACCTACTTTTGGGAGAGCTTTCACTTGCTGAAGTTTCAGACCCATAGCTAATTACTCGTCTACTCAAAATGAGTAAATGCGAATTATCTCTAAAAGTATTGCAGATAGCTAATTTTTCTCAAATAACTCATTCACCTACTTTTGGGAGAGCTTTCACTTGGTGAAGTTTCAGACCCATAGCAAATTACTCACCTACTCAAAATAAGTAAATGCGAATTATCTCTAAAAGTATTGCAGATAGCCAATTTTTCTCAAATAACTCATTCACCTACTTTTGGCAGAGCTTTCACTTGGTGAAGTTTCAGACCCATAGCTAATTATTCACCTACTCAAATGAGTAAATGTGAATTATCTCTAAAAGTATTGCAGATAGCCAATTTTTCTCAAATAACTCATTCACCTACTTTTGGGAGAGCTTTCACTCTGTGAAGTTTCAGACTCGTAGCTATTTATTCACCTACTCAAAATGAGTAAATGCTAATTATCTGTAAAAGTATTGCGGATACCCAATTTTTATCAAATACTCATTCATCTACTTGTGGGAGAGCTTTCACATGGTGAAGTTTCAGACCCATAGCCAATTACTCACCTACTCAAAATGAGTAAATGCGAATTATCTCTAAAAGTATTGCAGATAGCCAATTTTTCTCAAATAACTCATTCACCTACTTTTGGGAGAGCTTTCACATGGTGAAGTTTCAGACCCATAGCTAATTATTTACCTACTCAAAATGAGTAAATGCTAATTATCTGTAAAAGTATTGCGGATACCCAATTTTTATCAAATAACTCATTCATCTACTTGTGGGAGAGCTTTCACATGGTGAAGTTTCAGACCCATAGCTAATTACTCACCTACTCAAAATGAGTAAATGCGAATTATCTCTAAAAGTATTGCAGATAGCCAATTTTTCTCAAATAACTCATTCACCTACTTTTGGGAGAGCTTTCACTTGGTGAAGTTTCAGACCCATAGCTAATTACTCACCTACTCAAAATGAGTAAATGCGAATTATCTCTAAAAGTATTGCAGATAGCCAATTTTTGTCAAATTAATCATTCACCTACTTTTGGGAGAGCTTTCACTTGGTGAAGTTTCAGACCCATAGCTAATTACTCACCTACTCAAAATGAGTAAATGCGAATTATCTCTAAAAGTATTGCAGATAGCCAATTTTTCTCAAATAACTCATTCACCTACTTTTGGGAGAGATTTCACTCTGTGAAGTTTCAGACCCATAGCTAATTACTCACCTACTCAAAATGAGTAAATGCGAATTATCTCTAAAAGTATTGCAGATAGCCAATTTTTCTCAAATAACTCATTCACCTACTTTTGGCAGAGCTTTCACTTGGTGAAGTTTCAGACCCATAGCTAATTACTCACCTACTGAAAATGAGTAAATGCGAATTATCTCTAAAAGTATTGCAGATAGCCAATTTTTCTCAAATAACTCATTCACCTGCTTTTGGGAGAGCTTTCACTTGCTGAAGTTTCAGACCCATAGCTAATTACTCGTCTACTCAAAATGAGTAAATGCAAATTACCTCTAAAAGTATTGCAGATAGCTAATTTTTCTCAAATAACTCATTCACCTACTTTTGGGAGAGCTTTCACTTGGTGAAGTTTCAGACCCATAGCAAATTACTCACCTACTCAAAATAAGTAAATGCGAATTATCTCTAAAAGTATTGCAGATAGCCAATTTTTCTCAAATAACTCATTCACCTACTTTTGGCAGAGCTTTCACTTGGTGAAGTTTCAGACCCATAGCTAATTATTCACCTACTCAAAATGAGTAAATGTGAATTATCTCTAAAAGTATTGCAGATAGCCAATTTTTCTCAAATAACTCATTCACCTACTTTTGGGAGAGCTTTCACTCTGTGAAGTTTCAGACTCGTAGCTATTTATTCACCTACTCAAAATGAGTAAATGCTAATTATCTGTAAAAGTATTGCGGATACCCAATTTTTATCAAATACTCATTCATCTACTTGTGGGAGAGCTTTCACATGGTGAAGTTTCAGACCCATAGCTAATTACTCACCTACTCAAAATGAGTAAATGCGAATTATCTCTAAAAGTATTGCAGATAGCCAATTTTTCTCAAATAACTCATTCACCTACTTTTGGGAGAGCTTTCACTTGGTGAAGTTTCAGACCCATAGATAATTATTCACCTACTCAAAATGAGTAAATGTGAATTATCTCTTAATAGTATTGCAGATAGCCAATTTTTCTCAAATAACTCATTCACCTACTTTTGGAAGAGCTTTCACATGGTGAAGTTTCAGACCCATAGCCAATTACTCACCTACTCAAAATGAGTAAATGCGAATTATCTCTAAAAGTATTGCAGATAGCCAATTTTTGTCAAATTAATCATTCACCTACTTTTGGGAGAGCTTTCACTTGGTGAAGTTTCAGACCCATAGCTAATTACTCACCTACTCAAAATGAGTAAATGCGAATTATCTCTAAAAGTATTGCAGATAGCCAATTTTTGTCAAATTAATCATTCACCTACTTTTGGGAGAGCTTTCACTTGGTGAAGTTTCAGACCCATAGCTAATTACTCACCTACTCAAAATGAGTAAATGCGAATTATCTCTAAAAGTATTGCGGATAGCCAATTTTTCTCAAATAACTCATTCACCTACTTTTGGGAGAGATTTCACTCTGTGAAGTTTCAGACCCATAGCTAATTACTCACCTACTCAAAATGAGTAAATGCGAATTATCTCTAAAAGTATTGCAGATAGCCAATTTTTCTCAAATAACTCATTCACCTACTTTTGGCAGAGCTTTCACTTGGTGAAGTTTCAGACCCATAGCTAATTACTCACCTACTGAAAATGAGTAAATGCGAATTATCTCTAAAAGTATTGCAGATAGCCAATTTTTCTCAAATAACTCATTCACCTACTTTTGGGAGAGCTTTCACTTGCTGAAGTTTCAGACCCATAGCTAATTACTCGTCTACTCAAAATGAGTAAATGCGAATTATCTCTAAAAGTATTGCAGATAGCTAATTTTTCTCAAATAACTCATTCACCTACTTTTGGGAGAGCTTTCACTTGGTGAAGTTTCAGACCCATAGCAAATTACTCACCTACTCAAAATAAGTAAATGCGAATTATCTCTAAAAGTATTGCAGATAGCCAATTTTTCTCAAATAACTCATTCACCTACTTTTGGCAGAGCTTTCACTTGGTGAAGTTTCAGACCCATAGCTAATTATTCACCTACTCAAATGAGTAAATGTGAATTATCTCTAAAAGTATTGCAGATAGCCAATTTTTCTCAAATAACTCATTCACCTACTTTTGGGAGAGCTTTCACTCTGTGAAGTTTCAGACTCGTAGCTATTTATTCACCTACTCAAAATGAGTAAATGCTAATTATCTGTAAAAGTATTGCGGATACCCAATTTTTATCAAATACTCATTCATCTACTTGTGGGAGAGCTTTCACATGGTGAAGTTTCAGACCCATAGCCAATTACTCACCTACTCAAAATGAGTAAATGCGAATTATCTCTAAAAGTATTGCAGATAGCCAATTTTTCTCAAATAACTCATTCACCTACTTTTGGGAGAGCTTTCACATGGTGAAGTTTCAGACCCATAGCTAATTATTTACCTACTCAAAATGAGTAAATGCTAATTATCTGTAAAAGTATTGCGGATACCCAATTTTTATCAAATAACTCATTCATCTACTTGTGGGAGAGCTTTCACATGGTGAAGTTTCAGACCCATAGCTAATTACTCACCTACTCAAAATGAGTAAATGCGAATTATCTCTAAAAGTATTGCAGATAGCCAATTTTTCTCAAATAACTCATTCACCTACTTTTGGGAGAGCTTTCACTTGGTGAAGTTTCAGACCCATAGCTAATTACTCACCTACTCAAAATGAGTAAATGCGAATTATCTCTAAAAGTATTGCAGATAGCCAATTTTTGTCAAATTAATCATTCACCTACTTTTGGGAGAGCTTTCACTTGGTGAAGTTTCAGACCCATAGCTAATTACTCACCTACTCAAAATGAGTAAATGCGAATTATCTCTAAAAGTATTGCAGATAGCCAATTTTTCTCAAATAACTCATTCACCTACTTTTGGGAGAGATTTCACTCTGTGAAGTTTCAGACCCATAGCTAATTACTCACCTACTCAAAATGAGTAAATGCGAATTATCTCTAAAAGTATTGCAGATAGCCAATTTTTCTCAAATAACTCATTCACCTACTTTTGGCAGAGCTTTCACTTGGTGAAGTTTCAGACCCATAGCTAATTACTCACCTACTGAAAATGAGTAAATGCGAATTATCTCTAAAAGTATTGCAGATAGCCAATTTTTCTCAAATAACTCATTCACCTGCTTTTGGGAGAGCTTTCACTTGCTGAAGTTTCAGACCCATAGCTAATTACTCGTCTACTCAAAATGAGTAAATGCAAATTACCTCTAAAAGTATTGCAGATAGCTAATTTTTCTCAAATAACTCATTCACCTACTTTTGGGAGAGCTTTCACTTGGTGAAGTTTCAGACCCATAGCAAATTACTCACCTACTCAAAATAAGTAAATGCGAATTATCTCTAAAAGTATTGCAGATAGCCAATTTTTCTCAAATAACTCATTCACCTACTTTTGGCAGAGCTTTCACTTGGTGAAGTTTCAGACCCATAGCTAATTATTCACCTACTCAAAATGAGTAAATGTGAATTATCTCTAAAAGTATTGCAGATAGCCAATTTTTCTCAAATAACTCATTCACCTACTTTTGGGAGAGCTTTCACTCTGTGAAGTTTCAGACTCGTAGCTATTTATTCACCTACTCAAAATGAGTAAATGCTAATTATCTGTAAAAGTATTGCGGATACCCAATTTTTATCAAATACTCATTCATCTACTTGTGGGAGAGCTTTCACATGGTGAAGTTTCAGACCCATAGCTAATTACTCACCTACTCAAAATGAGTAAATGCGAATTATCTCTAAAAGTATTGTAGATAGCCAATTTTTCTCAAATAACTCATTCACCTACTTTTGGGAGAGCTTTCACTTGGTGAAGTTTCAGACCCATAGATAATTATTCACCTACTCAAAATGAGTAAATGTGAATTATCTCTTAATAGTATTGCAGATAGCCAATTTTTCTCAAATAACTCATTCACCTACTTTTGGAAGAGCTTTCACATGGTGAAGTTTCAGACCCATAGCCAATTACTCACCTACTCAAAATGAGTAAATGCGAATTATCTCTAAAAGTATTGCAGATAGCCAATTTTTCTCAAATAACTCATTCACCTACTTTTGGGAGAGCTTTCACATGGTGAAGTTTCAGACCCATAGCTAATTATTTACCTACTCAAAATGAGTAAATGCTAATTATCTGTAAAAGTATTGCGGATACCCAATTTTTATCAAATAACTCATTCATCTACTTGTGGGAGAGCTTTCACATGGTGAAGTTTCAGACCCATAGCTAATTACTCACCTACTCAAAATGAGTAAATGCGAATTATCTCTAAAAGTATTGCAGATAGCCAATTTTTCTCAAATAACTCATTCACCTACTTTTGGGAGAGCTTTCACTTGGTGAAGTTTCAGACCCATAGCTAATTACTCACCTACTCAAAATGAGTAAATGCGAATTATCTCTAAAAGTATTGCAGATAGCCAATTTTTCTCAAATAACTCATTCACCTACTTTTGGGAGAGCTTTCACTTGAAGTTTCAGACCCATAGCTAATTACTCACCTACTCAAAATGAGTAAATGCGAATTATCTCTAAAAGTATTGCAGATAGCCAATTTTTGTCAAATTAATCATTCACCTACTTTTGGGAGAGCTTTCACTTGGTGAAGTTTCAGACCCATAGCTAATTACTCACCTACTCAAAATGAGTAAATGCGAATTATCTCTAAAAGTATTGCAGATAGCCAATTTTTGTCAAATTAATCATTCACCTACTTTTGGGAGAGCTTTCACTTGGTGAAGTTTCAGACCCATAGCTAATTACTCACCTACTCAAAATGAGTAAATGCGAATTATCTCTAAAAGTATTGCGGATAGCCAATTTTTCTCAAATAACTCATTCACCTACTTTTGGGAGAGATTTCACTCTGTGAAGTTTCAGACCCATAGCTAATTACTCACCTACTCAAAATGAGTAAATGCGAATTATCTCTAAAAGTATTGCAGATAGCCAATTTTTCTCAAATAACTCATTCACCTACTTTTGGCAGAGCTTTCACTTGGTGAAGTTTCAGACCCATAGCTAATTACTCACCTACTGAAAATGAGTAAATGCGAATTATCTCTAAAAGTATTGCAGATAGCCAATTTTTCTCAAATAACTCATTCACCTACTTTTGGGAGAGCTTTCACTTGCTGAAGTTTCAGACCCATAGCTAATTACTCGTCTACTCAAAATGAGTAAATGCGAATTATCTCTAAAAGTATTGCAGATAGCTAATTTTTCTCAAATAACTCATTCACCTACTTTTGGGAGAGCTTTCACTTGGTGAAGTTTCAGACCCATAGCAAATTACTCACCTACTCAAAATAAGTAAATGCGAATTATCTCTAAAAGTATTGCAGATAGCCAATTTTTCTCAAATAACTCATTCACCTACTTTTGGCAGAGCTTTCACTTGGTGAAGTTTCAGACCCATAGCTAATTATTCACCTACTCAAATGAGTAAATGTGAATTATCTCTAAAAGTATTGCAGATAGCCAATTTTTCTCAAATAACTCATTCACCTACTTTTGGGAGAGCTTTCACTCTGTGAAGTTTCAGACTCGTAGCTATTTATTCACCTACTCAAAATGAGTAAATGCTAATTATCTGTAAAAGTATTGCGGATACCCAATTTTTATCAAATACTCATTCATCTACTTGTGGGAGAGCTTTCACATGGTGAAGTTTCAGACCCATAGCCAATTACTCACCTACTCAAAATGAGTAAATGCGAATTATCTCTAAAAGTATTGCAGATAGCCAATTTTTCTCAAATAACTCATTCACCTACTTTTGGGAGAGCTTTCACATGGTGAAGTTTCAGACCCATAGCTAATTATTTACCTACTCAAAATGAGTAAATGCTAATTATCTGTAAAAGTATTGCGGATACCCAATTTTTATCAAATAACTCATTCATCTACTTGTGGGAGAGCTTTCACATGGTGAAGTTTCAGACCCATAGCTAATTACTCACCTACTCAAAATGAGTAAATGCGAATTATCTCTAAAAGTATTGCAGATAGCCAATTTTTCTCAAATAACTCATTCACCTACTTTTGGGAGAGCTTTCACTTGGTGAAGTTTCAGACCCATAGCTAATTACTCACCTACTCAAAATGAGTAAATGCGAATTATCTCTAAAAGTATTGCAGATAGCCAATTTTTGTCAAATTAATCATTCACCTACTTTTGGGAGAGCTTTCACTTGGTGAAGTTTCAGACCCATAGCTAATTACTCACCTACTCAAAATGAGTAAATGCGAATTATCTCTAAAAGTATTGCAGATAGCCAATTTTTCTCAAATAACTCATTCACCTACTTTTGGGAGAGATTTCACTCTGTGAAGTTTCAGACCCATAGCTAATTACTCACCTACTCAAAATGAGTAAATGCGAATTATCTCTAAAAGTATTGCAGATAGCCAATTTTTCTCAAATAACTCATTCACCTACTTTTGGCAGAGCTTTCACTTGGTGAAGTTTCAGACCCATAGCTAATTATTCACCTACTCAAATGAGTAAATGTGAATTATCTCTAAAAGTATTGCAGATAGCCAATTTTTCTCAAATAACTCATTCACCTACTTTTGGGAGAGCTTTCACTCTGTGAAGTTTCAGACTCGTAGCTATTTATTCACCTACTCAAAATGAGTAAATGCTAATTATCTGTAAAAGTATTGCGGATACCCAATTTTTATCAAATACTCATTCATCTACTTGTGGGAGAGCTTTCACATGGTGAAGTTTCAGACCCATAGCCAATTACTCACCTACTCAAAATGAGTAAATGCGAATTATCTCTAAAAGTATTGCAGATAGCCAATTTTTCTCAAATAACTCATTCACCTACTTTTGGGAGAGCTTTCACATGGTGAAGTTTCAGACCCATAGCTAATTATTTACCTACTCAAAATGAGTAAATGCTAATTATCTGTAAAAGTATTGCGGATACCCAATTTTTATCAAATAACTCATTCATCTACTTGTGGGAGAGCTTTCACATGGTGAAGTTTCAGACCCATAGCTAATTACTCACCTACTCAAAATGAGTAAATGCGAATTATCTCTAAAAGTATTGCAGATAGCCAATTTTTCTCAAATAACTCATTCACCTACTTTTGGGAGAGCTTTCACTTGGTGAAGTTTCAGACCCATAGCTAATTACTCACCTACTCAAAATGAGTAAATGCGAATTATCTCTAAAAGTATTGCAGATAGCCAATTTTTGTCAAATTAATCATTCACCTACTTTTGGGAGAGCTTTCACTTGGTGAAGTTTCAGACCCATAGCTAATTACTCACCTACTCAAAATGAGTAAATGCGAATTATCTCTAAAAGTATTGCAGATAGCTAATTTTTCTCAAATAACTCATTCACCTACTTTTGGGAGAGCTTTCACTTGGTGAAGTTTCAGACCCATAGCAAATTACTCACCTACTCAAAATAAGTAAATGCGAATTATCTCTAAAAGTATTGCAGATAGCCAATTTTTCTCAAATAACTCATTCACCTACTTTTGGCAGAGCTTTCACTTGGTGAAGTTTCAGACCCATAGCTAATTATTCACCTACTCAAATGAGTAAATGTGAATTATCTCTAAAAGTATTGCAGATAGCCAATTTTTCTCAAATAACTCATTCACCTACTTTTGGGAGAGCTTTCACTCTGTGAAGTTTCAGACTCGTAGCTATTTATTCACCTACTCAAAATGAGTAAATGCTAATTATCTGTAAAAGTATTGCGGATACCCAATTTTTATCAAATACTCATTCATCTACTTGTGGGAGAGCTTTCACATGGTGAAGTTTCAGACCCATAGCCAATTACTCACCTACTCAAAATGAGTAAATGCGAATTATCTCTAAAAGTATTGCAGATAGCCAATTTTTCTCAAATAACTCATTCACCTACTTTTGGGAGAGCTTTCACATGGTGAAGTTTCAGACCCATAGCTAATTATTTACCTACTCAAAATGAGTAAATGCTAATTATCTGTAAAAGTATTGCGGATACCCAATTTTTATCAAATAACTCATTCATCTACTTGTGGGAGAGCTTTCACATGGTGAAGTTTCAGACCCATAGCTAATTACTCACCTACTCAAAATGAGTAAATGCGAATTATCTCTAAAAGTATTGCAGATAGCCAATTTTTCTCAAATAACTCATTCACCTACTTTTGGGAGAGCTTTCACTTGGTGAAGTTTCAGACCCATAGCTAATTACTCACCTACTCAAAATGAGTAAATGCGAATTATCTCTAAAAGTATTGCAGATAGCCAATTTTTGTCAAATTAATCATTCACCTACTTTTGGGAGAGCTTTCACTTGGTGAAGTTTCAGACCCATAGCTAATTACTCACCTACTCAAAATGAGTAAATGCGAATTATCTCTAAAAGTATTGCAGATAGCCAATTTTTCTCAAATAACTCATTCACCTACTTTTGGGAGAGATTTCACTCTGTGAAGTTTCAGACCCATAGCTAATTACTCACCTACTCAAAATGAGTAAATGCGAATTATCTCTAAAAGTATTGCAGATAGCCAATTTTTCTCAAATAACTCATGCACCTACTTTTGGCAGAGCTTTCACTTGGTGAAGTTTCAGACCCATAGCTAATTATTCACCTACTCAAATGAGTAAATGTGAATTATCTCTAAAAGTATTGCAGATAGCCAATTTTTCTCAAATAACTCATTCACCTACTTTTGGGAGAGCTTTCACTCTGTGAAGTTTCAGACTCGTAGCTATTTATTCACCTACTCAAAATGAGTAAATGCTAATTATCTGTAAAAGTATTGCGGATACCCAATTTTTATCAAATACTCATTCATCTACTTGTGGGAGAGCTTTCACATGGTGAAGTTTCAGACCCATAGCCAATTACTCACCTACTCAAAATGAGTAAATGCGAATTATCTCTAAAAGTATTGCAGATAGCCAATTTTTCTCAAATAACTCATTCACCTACTTTTGGGAGAGCTTTCACATGGTGAAGTTTCAGACCCATAGCTAATTATTTACCTACTCAAAATGAGTAAATGCTAATTATCTGTAAAAGTATTGCGGATACCCAATTTTTATCAAATAACTCATTCATCTACTTGTGGGAGAGCTTTCACATGGTGAAGTTTCAGACCCATAGCTAATTACTCACCTACTCAAAATGAGTAAATGCGAATTATCTCTAAAAGTATTGCAGATAGCCAATTTTTCTCAAATAACTCATTCACCTACTTTTGGGAGAGCTTTCACTTGGTGAAGTTTCAGACCCATAGCTAATTACTCACCTACTCAAAATGAGTAAATGCGAATTATCTCTAAAAGTATTGCAGATAGCCAATTTTTGTCAAATTAATCATTCACCTACTTTTGGGAGAGCTTTCACTTGGTGAAGTTTCAGACCCATAGCTAATTACTCACCTACTCAAAATGAGTAAATGCGAATTATCTCTAAAAGTATTGCAGATAGCCAATTTTTCTCAAATAACTCATTCACCTACTTTTGGGAGAGATTTCACTCTGTGAAGTTTCAGACCCATAGCTAATTACTCACCTACTCAAAATGAGTAAATGCGAATTATCTCTAAAAGTATTGCAGATAGCCAATTTTTCTCAAATAACTCATTCACCTACTTTTGGCAGAGCTTTCACTTGGTGAAGTTTCAGACCCATAGCTAATTACTCACCTACTGAAAATGAGTAAATGCGAATTATCTCTAAAAGTATTGCAGATAGCCAATTTTTCTCAAATAACTCATTCACCTGCTTTTGGGAGAGCTTTCACTTGCTGAAGTTTCAGACCCATAGCTAATTACTCGTCTACTCAAAATGAGTAAATGCGAATTACCTCTAAAAGTATTGCAGATAGCTAATTTTTCTCAAATAACTCATTCACCTACTTTTGGGAGAGCTTTCACTTGGTGAAGTTTCAGACCCATAGCAAATTACTCACCTACTCAAAATAAGTAAATGCGAATTATCTCTAAAAGTATTGCAGATAGCCAATTTTTCTCAAATAACTCATTCACCTACTTTTGGCAGAGCTTTCACTTGGTGAAGTTTCAGACCCATAGCTAATTATTCACCTACTCAAATGAGTAAATGTGAATTATCTCTAAAAGTATTGCAGATAGCCAATTTTTCTCAAATAACTCATTCACCTACTTTTGGGAGAGCTTTCACTCTGTGAAGTTTCAGACTCGTAGCTATTTATTCACCTACTCAAAATGAGTAAATGCTAATTATCTGTAAAAGTATTGCGGATACCCAATTTTTATCAAATACTCATTCATCTACTTGTGGGAGAGCTTTCACATGGTGAAGTTTCAGACCCATAGCCAATTACTCACCTACTCAAAATGAGTAAATGCGAATTATCTCTAAAAGTATTGCAGATAGCCAATTTTTCTCAAATAACTCATTCACCTACTTTTGGGAGAGCTTTCACATGGTGAAGTTTCAGACCCATAGCTAATTATTTACCTACTCAAAATGAGTAAATGCTAATTATCTGTAAAAGTATTGCGGATACCCAATTTTTATCAAATAACTCATTCATCTACTTGTGGGAGAGCTTTCACATGGTGAAGTTTCAGACCCATAGCTAATTACTCACCTACTCAAAATGAGTAAATGCGAATTATCTCTAAAAGTATTGCAGATAGCCAATTTTTCTCAAATAACTCATTCACCTACTTTTGGGAGAGCTTTCACTTGGTGAAGTTTCAGACCCATAGCTAATTACTCACCTACTCAAAATGAGTAAATGCGAATTATCTCTAAAAGTATTGCAGATAGCCAATTTTTCTCAAATAACTCATTCACCTACTTTTGGGAGAGCTTTCACTTGGTGAAGTTTCAGACCCATAGCTAATTACTCACCTACTCAAAATGAGTAAATGCGAATTATCTCTAAAAGTATTGCAGATAGCCAATTTTTGTCAAATTAATCATTCACCTACTTTTGGGAGAGCTTTCACTTGGTGAAGTTTCAGACCCATAGCTAATTACTCACCTACTCAAAATGAGTAAATGCGAATTATCTCTAAAAGTATTGCAGATAGCCAATTTTTCTCAAATAACTCATTCACCTACTTTTGGGAGAGATTTCACTCTGTGAAGTTTCAGACCCATAGCTAATTACTCACCTACTCAAAATGAGTAAATGCGAATTATCTCTAAAAGTATTGCAGATAGCCAATTTTTCTCAAATAACTCATTCACCTACTTTTGGCAGAGCTTTCACTTGGTGAAGTTTCAGACCCATAGCTAATTACTCACCTACTGAAAATGAGTAAATGCGAATTATCTCTAAAAGTATTGCAGATAGCCAATTTTTCTCAAATAACTCATTCACCTGCTTTTGGGAGAGCTTTCACTTGCTGAAGTTTCAGACCCATAGCTAATTACTCGTCTACTCAAAATGAGTAAATGCGAATTACCTCTAAAAGTATTGCAGATAGCTAATTTTTCTCAAATAACTCATTCACCTACTTTTGGGAGAGCTTTCACTTGGTGAAGTTTCAGACCCATAGCAAATTACTCACCTACTCAAAATAAGTAAATGCGAATTATCTCTAAAAGTATTGCAGATAGCCAATTTTTCTCAAATAACTCATTCACCTACTTTTGGCAGAGCTTTCACTTGGTGAAGTTTCAGACCCATAGCTAATTATTCACCTACTCAAAATGAGTAAATGTGAATTATCTCTAAAAGTATTGCAGATAGCCAATTTTTCTCAAATAACTCATTCACCTACTTTTGGGAGAGCTTTCACTCTGTGAAGTTTCAGACTCGTAGCTATTTATTCACCTACTCAAAATGAGTAAATGCTAATTATCTGTAAAAGTATTGCGGATACCCAATTTTTATCAAATACTCATTCATCTACTTGTGGGAGAGCTTTCACATGGTGAAGTTTCAGACCCATAGCTAATTACTCACCTACTCAAAATGAGTAAATGCGAATTATCTCTAAAAGTATTGCAGATAGCCAATTTTTCTCAAATAACTCATTCACCTACTTTTGGGAGAGCTTTCACTTGGTGAAGTTTCAGACCCATAGATAATTATTCACCTACTCAAAATGAGTAAATGTGAATTATCTCTTAATAGTATTGCAGATAGCCAATTTTTCTCAAATAACTCATTCACCTACTTTTGGAAGAGCTTTCACATGGTGAAGTTTCAGACCCATAGCCAATTACTCACCTACTCAAAATGAGTAAATGCGAATTATCTCTAAAAGTATTGCAGATAGCCAATTTTTCTCAAATAACTCATTCACCTACTTTTGGGAGAGCTTTCACATGGTGAAGTTTCAGACCCATAGCTAATTATTTACCTACTCAAAATGAGTAAATGCTAATTATCTGTAAAAGTATTGCGGATACCCAATTTTTATCAAATAACTCATTCATCTACTTGTGGGAGAGCTTTCACATGGTGAAGTTTCAGACCCATAGCTAATTACTCACCTACTCAAAATGAGTAAATGCGAATTATCTCTAAAAGTATTGCAGATAGCCAATTTTTCTCAAATAACTCATTCACCTACTTTTGGGAGAGCTTTCACTTGGTGAAGTTTCAGACCCATAGCTAATTACTCACCTACTCAAAATGAGTAAATGCGAATTATCTCTAAAAGTATTGCAGATAGCCAATTTTTCTCAAATAACTCATTCACCTACTTTTGGGAGAGCTTTCACTTGAAGTTTCAGACCCATAGCTAATTACTCACCTACTCAAAATGAGTAAATGCGAATTATCTCTAAAAGTATTGCAGATAGCCAATTTTTGTCAAATTAATCATTCACCTACTTTTGGGAGAGCTTTCACTTGGTGAAGTTTCAGACCCATAGCTAATTACTCACCTACTCAAAATGAGTAAATGCGAATTATCTCTAAAAGTATTGCAGATAGCCAATTTTTGTCAAATTAATCATTCACCTACTTTTGGGAGAGCTTTCACTCGGTGAAGTTTCAGACCCATAGCTAATTACTCACCTACTCAAAATGAGTAAATGCGAATTATCTCTAAAAGTATTGCAGATAGCCAATTTTTCTCAAATAACTCATTCACCTACTTTTGGGAGAGCTTTCACTCGGTGAAGTTTCAGACCCATAGCTAATTACTCACCTACTCAAAATGAGTAAATGCGAATTATCTCTAAAAGTATTGCAGATAGCCAATTTTTCTCAAATAACTCATTCACCTACTTTTGGCAGAGCTTTCACTCGGTGAAGTTTCAGACCCATAGCAAATTACTCACCTACTCAAAATAAGTAAATGCGAATTCTCTCTAAAAGTATTGCAGATAGCCAATTTTTCTCAAATAACTCATTCACCTACTTTTGGGAGAGCTTTCACTCGGTGAAGTTTCAGACCCATAGCTAATTACTCACCTACTCAAAATGAGTAAATGCGAATTATCTCTAAAAGTATTGCAGATAGCCAATTTTTCTCAAATAACTCATTCACCTACTTTTGGGAGAGCTTTCACTTGGTGAAGTTTCAGACCCATAGCAAATTACTCACCTACTCAAAATAAGTAAATGCGAATTATCTCTAAAAGTATTGCAGATAGCCAATTTTTCTCAAATAACTCATTCACCTACTTTTGGCAGAGCTTTCACTTGGTGAAGTTTCAGACCCATAGCTAATTATTCACCTACTCAAATGAGTAAATGTGAATTATCTCTAAAAGTATTGCAGATAGCCAATTTTTCTCAAATAACTCATTCACCTACTTTTGGGAGAGCTTTCACTCTGTGAAGTTTCAGACTCGTAGCTATTTATTCACCTACTCAAAATGAGTAAATGCTAATTATCTGTAAAAGTATTGCGGATACCCAATTTTTATCAAATACTCATTCATCTACTTGTGGGAGAGCTTTCACATGGTGAAGTTTCAGACCCATAGCCAATTACTCACCTACTCAAAATGAGTAAATGCGAATTATCTCTAAAAGTATTGCAGATAGCCAATTTTTCTCAAATAACTCATTCACCTACTTTTGGGAGAGCTTTCACATGGTGAAGTTTCAGACCCATAGCTAATTATTTACCTACTCAAAATGAGTAAATGCTAATTATCTGTAAAAGTATTGCGGATACCCAATTTTTATCAAATAACTCATTCATCTACTTGTGGGAGAGCTTTCACATGGTGAAGTTTCAGACCCATAGCTAATTACTCACCTACTCAAAATGAGTAAATGCGAATTATCTCTAAAAGTATTGCAGATAGCCAATTTTTCTCAAATAACTCATTCACCTACTTTTGGGAGAGCTTTCACTTGGTGAAGTTTCAGACCCATAGCTAATTACTCACCTACTCAAAATGAGTAAATGCGAATTATCTCTAAAAGTATTGCAGATAGCCAATTTTTGTCAAATTAATCATTCACCTACTTTTGGGAGAGCTTTCACTTGGTGAAGTTTCAGACCCATAGCTAATTACTCACCTACTCAAAATGAGTAAATGCGAATTATCTCTAAAAGTATTGCAGATAGCCAATTTTTCTCAAATAACTCATTCACCTACTTTTGGGAGAGATTTCACTCTGTGAAGTTTCAGACCCATAGCTAATTACTCACCTACTCAAAATGAGTAAATGCGAATTATCTCTAAAAGTATTGCAGATAGCCAATTTTTCTCAAATAACTCATTCACCTACTTTTGGCAGAGCTTTCACTTGGTGAAGTTTCAGACCCATAGCTAATTACTCACCTACTGAAAATGAGTAAATGCGAATTATCTCTAAAAGTATTGCAGATAGCCAATTTTTCTCAAATAACTCATTCACCTGCTTTTGGGAGAGCTTTCACTTGCTGAAGTTTCAGACCCATAGCTAATTACTCGTCTACTCAAAATGAGTAAATGCGAATTACCTCTAAAAGTATTGCAGATAGCTAATTTTTCTCAAATAACTCATTCACCTACTTTTGGGAGAGCTTTCACTTGGTGAAGTTTCAGACCCATAGCAAATTACTCACCTACTCAAAATAAGTAAATGCGAATTATCTCTAAAAGTATTGCAGATAGCCAATTTTTCTCAAATAACTCATTCACCTACTTTTGGCAGAGCTTTCACTTGGTGAAGTTTCAGACCCATAGCTAATTATTCACCTACTCAAAATGAGTAAATGTGAATTATCTCTAAAAGTATTGCAGATAGCCAATTTTTCTCAAATAACTCATTCACCTACTTTTGGGAGAGCTTTCACTCTGTGAAGTTTCAGACTCGTAGCTATTTATTCACCTACTCAAAATGAGTAAATGCTAATTATCTGTAAAAGTATTGCGGATACCCAATTTTTATCAAATACTCATTCATCTACTTGTGGGAGAGCTTTCACATGGTGAAGTTTCAGACCCATAGCTAATTACTCACCTACTCAAAATGAGTAAATGCGAATTATCTCTAAAAGTATTGCAGATAGCCAATTTTTCTCAAATAACTCATTCACCTACTTTTGGGAGAGCTTTCACTTGGTGAAGTTTCAGACCCATAGATAATTATTCACCTACTCAAAATGAGTAAATGTGAATTATCTCTTAATAGTATTGCAGATAGCCAATTTTTCTCAAATAACTCATTCACCTACTTTTGGGAGAGCTTTCACTTGAAGTTTCAGACCCATAGCTAATTACTCACCTACTCAAAATGAGTAAATGCGAATTATCTCTAAAAGTATTGCAGATAGCCAATTTTTGTCAAATTAATCATTCACCTACTTTTGGGAGAGCTTTCACTTGGTGAAGTTTCAGACCCATAGCTAATTACTCACCTACTCAAAATGAGTAAATGCGAATTATCTCTAAAAGTATTGCAGATAGCCAATTTTTGTCAAATTAATCATTCACCTACTTTTGGGAGAGCTTTCACTTGGTGAAGTTTCAGACCCATAGCTAATTACTCACCTACTCAAAATGAGTAAATGCGAATTATCTCTAAAAGTATTGCGGATAGCCAATTTTTCTCAAATAACTCATTCACCTACTTTTGGGAGAGATTTCACTCTGTGAAGTTTCAGACCCATAGCTAATTACTCACCTACTCAAAATGAGTAAATGCGAATTATCTCTAAAAGTATTGCAGATAGCCAATTTTTCTCAAATAACTCATTCACCTACTTTTGGCAGAGCTTTCACTTGGTGAAGTTTCAGACCCATAGCTAATTACTCACCTACTGAAAATGAGTAAATGCGAATTATCTCTAAAAGTATTGCAGATAGCCAATTTTTCTCAAATAACTCATTCACCTACTTTTGGGAGAGCTTTCACTTGCTGAAGTTTCAGACCCATAGCTAATTACTCGTCTACTCAAAATGAGTAAATGCGAATTATCTCTAAAAGTATTGCAGATAGCTAATTTTTCTCAAATAACTCATTCACCTACTTTTGGGAGAGCTTTCACTTGGTGAAGTTTCAGACCCATAGCAAATTACTCACCTACTCAAAATAAGTAAATGCGAATTATCTCTAAAAGTATTGCAGATAGCCAATTTTTCTCAAATAACTCATTCACCTACTTTTGGCAGAGCTTTCACTTGGTGAAGTTTCAGACCCATAGCTAATTATTCACCTACTCAAATGAGTAAATGTGAATTATCTCTAAAAGTATTGCAGATAGCCAATTTTTCTCAAATAACTCATTCACCTACTTTTGGGAGAGCTTTCACTCTGTGAAGTTTCAGACTCGTAGCTATTTATTCACCTACTCAAAATGAGTAAATGCTAATTATCTGTAAAAGTATTGCGGATACCCAATTTTTATCAAATACTCATTCATCTACTTGTGGGAGAGCTTTCACATGGTGAAGTTTCAGACCCATAGCCAATTACTCACCTACTCAAAATGAGTAAATGCGAATTATCTCTAAAAGTATTGCAGATAGCCAATTTTTCTCAAATAACTCATTCACCTACTTTTGGGAGAGCTTTCACATGGTGAAGTTTCACACCCATAGCTAATTATTTACCTACTCAAAATGAGTAAATGCTAATTATCTGTAAAAGTATTGCGGATACCCAATTTTTATCAAATAACTCATTCATCTACTTGTGGGAGAGCTTTCACATGGTGAAGTTTCAGACCCATAGCTAATTACTCACCTACTCAAAATGAGTAAATGCGAATTATCTCTAAAAGTATTGCAGATAGCCAATTTTTCTCAAATAACTCATTCACCTACTTTTGGGAGAGCTTTCACTTGGTGAAGTTTCAGACCCATAGCTAATTACTCACCTACTCAAAATGAGTAAATGCGAATTATCTCTAAAAGTATTGCAGATAGCCAATTTTTGTCAAATTAATCATTCACCTACTTTTGGGAGAGCTTTCACTTGGTGAAGTTTCAGACCCATAGCTAATTACTCACCTACTCAAAATGAGTAAATGCGAATTATCTCTAAAAGTATTGCAGATAGCCAATTTTTCTCAAATAACTCATTCACCTACTTTTGGGAGAGATTTCACTCTGTGAAGTTTCAGACCCATAGCTAATTACTCACCTACTCAAAATGAGTAAATGCGAATTATCTCTAAAAGTATTGCAGATAGCCAATTTTTCTCAAATAACTCATTCACCTACTTTTGGCAGAGCTTTCACTTGGTGAAGTTTCAGACCCATAGCTAATTACTCACCTACTGAAAATGAGTAAATGCGAATTATCTCTAAAAGTATTGCAGATAGCCAATTTTTCTCAAATAACTCATTCACCTGCTTTTGGGAGAGCTTTCACTTGCTGAAGTTTCAGACCCATAGCTAATTACTCGTCTACTCAAAATGAGTAAATGCGAATTACCTCTAAAAGTATTGCAGATAGCTAATTTTTCTCAAATAACTCATTCACCTACTTTTGGGAGAGCTTTCACTTGGTGAAGTTTCAGACCCATAGCAAATTACTCACCTACTCAAAATAAGTAAATGCGAATTATCTCTAAAAGTATTGCAGATAGCCAATTTTTCTCAAATAACTCATTCACCTACTTTTGGCAGAGCTTTCACTTGGTGAAGTTTCAGACCCATAGCTAATTATTCACCTACTCAAAATGAGTAAATGTGAATTATCTCTAAAAGTATTGCAGATAGCCAATTTTTCTCAAATAACTCATTCACCTACTTTTGGGAGAGCTTTCACTCTGTGAAGTTTCAGACTCGTAGCTATTTATTCACCTACTCAAAATGAGTAAATGCTAATTATCTGTAAAAGTATTGCGGATACCCAATTTTTATCAAATACTCATTCATCTACTTGTGGGAGAGCTTTCACATGGTGAAGTTTCAGACCCATAGCTAATTACTCACCTACTCAAAATGAGTAAATGCGAATTATCTCTAAAAGTATTGCAGATAGCCAATTTTTCTCAAATAACTCATTCACCTACTTTTGGGAGAGCTTTCACTTGGTGAAGTTTCAGACCCATAGATAATTATTCACCTACTCAAAATGAGTAAATGTGAATTATCTCTTAATAGTATTGCAGATAGCCAATTTTTCTCAAATAACTCATTCACCTACTTTTGGGAGAGCTTTCACTTGAAGTTTCAGACCCATAGCTAATTACTCACCTACTCAAAATGAGTAAATGCGAATTATCTCTAAAAGTATTGCAGATAGCCAATTTTTGTCAAATTAATCATTCACCTACTTTTGGGAGAGCTTTCACTTGGTGAAGTTTCAGACCCATAGCTAATTACTCACCTACTCAAAATGAGTAAATGCGAATTATCTCTAAAAGTATTGCAGATAGCCAATTTTTGTCAAATTAATCATTCACCTACTTTTGGGAGAGCTTTCACTTGGTGAAGTTTCAGACCCATAGCTAATTACTCACCTACTCAAAATGAGTAAATGCGAATTATCTCTAAAAGTATTGCGGATAGCCAATTTTTCTCAAATAACTCATTCACCTACTTTTGGGAGAGATTTCACTCTGTGAAGTTTCAGACCCATAGCTAATTACTCACCTACTCAAAATGAGTAAATGCGAATTATCTCTAAAAGTATTGCAGATAGCCAATTTTTCTCAAATAACTCATTCACCTACTTTTGGCAGAGCTTTCACTTGGTGAAGTTTCAGACCCATAGCTAATTACTCACCTACTGAAAATGAGTAAATGCGAATTATCTCTAAAAGTATTGCAGATAGCCAATTTTTCTCAAATAACTCATTCACCTACTTTTGGGAGAGCTTTCACTTGCTGAAGTTTCAGACCCATAGCTAATTACTCGTCTACTCAAAATGAGTAAATGCGAATTATCTCTAAAAGTATTGCAGATAGCTAATTTTTCTCAAATAACTCATTCACCTACTTTTGGGAGAGCTTTCACTTGGTGAAGTTTCAGACCCATAGCAAATTACTCACCTACTCAAAATAAGTAAATGCGAATTATCTCTAAAAGTATTGCAGATAGCCAATTTTTCTCAAATAACTCATTCACCTACTTTTGGCAGAGCTTTCACTTGGTGAAGTTTCAGACCCATAGCTAATTATTCACCTACTCAAATGAGTAAATGTGAATTATCTCTAAAAGTATTGCAGATAGCCAATTTTTCTCAAATAACTCATTCACCTACTTTTGGGAGAGCTTTCACTCTGTGAAGTTTCAGACTCGTAGCTATTTATTCACCTACTCAAAATGAGTAAATGCTAATTATCTGTAAAAGTATTGCGGATACCCAATTTTTATCAAATACTCATTCATCTACTTGTGGGAGAGCTTTCACATGGTGAAGTTTCAGACCCATAGCCAATTACTCACCTACTCAAAATGAGTAAATGCGAATTATCTCTAAAAGTATTGCAGATAGCCAATTTTTCTCAAATAACTCATTCACCTACTTTTGGGAGAGCTTTCACATGGTGAAGTTTCACACCCATAGCTAATTATTTACCTACTCAAAATGAGTAAATGCTAATTATCTGTAAAAGTATTGCGGATACCCAATTTTTATCAAATAACTCATTCATCTACTTGTGGGAGAGCTTTCACATGGTGAAGTTTCAGACCCATAGCTAATTACTCACCTACTCAAAATGAGTAAATGCGAATTATCTCTAAAAGTATTGCAGATAGCCAATTTTTCTCAAATAACTCATTCACCTACTTTTGGGAGAGCTTTCACTTGGTGAAGTTTCAGACCCATAGCTAATTACTCACCTACTCAAAATGAGTAAATGCGAATTATCTCTAAAAGTATTGCAGATAGCCAATTTTTCTCAAATAACTCATTCACCTACTTTTGGGAGAGCTTTCACTTGGTGAAGTTTCAGACCCATAGCTAATTACTCACCTACTCAAAATGAGTAAATGCGAATTATCTCTAAAAGTATTGCAGATAGCCAATTTTTGTCAAATTAATCATTCACCTACTTTTGGGAGAGCTTTCACTTGGTGAAGTTTCAGACCCATAGCTAATTACTCACCTACTCAAAATGAGTAAATGCGAATTATCTCTAAAAGTATTGCAGATAGCCAATTTTTCTCAAATAACTCATTCACCTACTTTTGGGAGAGATTTCACTCTGTGAAGTTTCAGACCCATAGCTAATTACTCACCTACTCAAAATGAGTAAATGCGAATTATCTCTAAAAGTATTGCAGATAGCCAATTTTTCTCAAATAACTCATTCACCTACTTTTGGCAGAGCTTTCACTTGGTGAAGTTTCAGACCCATAGCTAATTACTCACCTACTGAAAATGAGTAAATGCGAATTATCTCTAAAAGTATTGCAGATAGCCAATTTTTCTCAAATAACTCATTCACCTGCTTTTGGGAGAGCTTTCACTTGCTGAAGTTTCAGACCCATAGCTAATTACTCGTCTACTCAAAATGAGTAAATGCGAATTACCTCTAAAAGTATTGCAGATAGCTAATTTTTCTCAAATAACTCATTCACCTACTTTTGGGAGAGCTTTCACTTGGTGAAGTTTCAGACCCATAGCAAATTACTCACCTACTCAAAATAAGTAAATGCGAATTATCTCTAAAAGTATTGCAGATAGCCAATTTTTCTCAAATAACTCATTCACCTACTTTTGGCAGAGCTTTCACTTGGTGAAGTTTCAGACCCATAGCTAATTATTCACCTACTCAAAATGAGTAAATGTGAATTATCTCTAAAAGTATTGCAGATAGCCAATTTTTCTCAAATAACTCATTCACCTACTTTTGGGAGAGCTTTCACTCTGTGAAGTTTCAGACTCGTAGCTATTTATTCACCTACTCAAAATGAGTAAATGCTAATTATCTGTAAAAGTATTGCGGATACCCAATTTTTATCAAATACTCATTCATCTACTTGTGGGAGAGCTTTCACATGGTGAAGTTTCAGACCCATAGCTAATTACTCACCTACTCAAAATGAGTAAATGCGAATTATCTCTAAAAGTATTGCAGATAGCCAATTTTTCTCAAATAACTCATTCACCTACTTTTGGGAGAGCTTTCACTTGGTGAAGTTTCAGACCCATAGATAATTATTCACCTACTCAAAATGAGTAAATGTGAATTATCTCTTAATAGTATTGCAGATAGCCAATTTTTCTCAAATAACTCATTCACCTACTTTTGGAAGAGCTTTCACATGGTGAAGTTTCAGACCCATAGCCAATTACTCACCTACTCAAAATGAGTAAATGCGAATTATCTCTAAAAGTATTGCAGATAGCCAATTTTTCTCAAATAACTCATTCACCTACTTTTGGGAGAGCTTTCACATGGTGAAGTTTCAGACCCATAGCTAATTATTTACCTACTCAAAATGAGTAAATGCTAATTATCTGTAAAAGTATTGCGGATACCCAATTTTTATCAAATAACTCATTCATCTACTTGTGGGAGAGCTTTCACATGGTGAAGTTTCAGACCCATAGCTAATTACTCACCTACTCAAAATGAGTAAATGCGAATTATCTCTAAAAGTATTGCAGATAGCCAATTTTTCTCAAATAACTCATTCACCTACTTTTGGGAGAGCTTTCACTTGGTGAAGTTTCAGACCCATAGCTAATTACTCACCTACTCAAAATGAGTAAATGCGAATTATCTCTAAAAGTATTGCAGATAGCCAATTTTTCTCAAATAACTCATTCACCTACTTTTGGGAGAGCTTTCACTTGAAGTTTCAGACCCATAGCTAATTACTCACCTACTCAAAATGAGTAAATGCGAATTATCTCTAAAAGTATTGCAGATAGCCAATTTTTGTCAAATTAATCATTCACCTACTTTTGGGAGAGCTTTCACTTGGTGAAGTTTCAGACCCATAGCTAATTACTCACCTACTCAAAATGAGTAAATGCGAATTATCTCTAAAAGTATTGCAGATAGCCAATTTTTGTCAAATTAATCATTCACCTACTTTTGGGAGAGCTTTCACTCGGTGAAGTTTCAGACCCATAGCTAATTACTCACCTACTCAAAATGAGTAAATGCGAATTATCTCTAAAAGTATTGCAGATAGCCAATTTTTCTCAAATAACTCATTCACCTACTTTTGGGAGAGCTTTCACTCGGTGAAGTTTCAGACCCATAGCTAATTACTCACCTACTCAAAATGAGTAAATGCGAATTATCTCTAAAAGTATTGCAGATAGCCAATTTTTCTCAAATAACTCATTCACCTACTTTTGGCAGAGCTTTCACTCGGTGAAGTTTCAGACCCATAGCAAATTACTCACCTACTCAAAATAAGTAAATGCGAATTCTCTCTAAAAGTATTGCAGATAGCCAATTTTTCTCAAATAACTCATTCACCTACTTTTGGGAGAGCTTTCACTCGGTGAAGTTTCAGACCCATAGCTAATTACTCACCTACTCAAAATGAGTAAATGCGAATTATCTCTAAAAGTATTGCAGATAGCCAATTTTTCTCAAATAACTCATTCACCTACTTTTGGGAGAGCTTTCACTTGGTGAAGTTTCAGACCCATAGCAAATTACTCACCTACTCAAAATAAGTAAATGCGAATTATCTCTAAAAGTATTGCAGATAGCCAATTTTTCTCAAATAACTCATTCACCTACTTTTGGCAGAGCTTTCACTTGGTGAAGTTTCAGACCCATAGCTAATTATTCACCTACTCAAATGAGTAAATGTGAATTATCTCTAAAAGTATTGCAGATAGCCAATTTTTCTCAAATAACTCATTCACCTACTTTTGGGAGAGCTTTCACTCTGTGAAGTTTCAGACTCGTAGCTATTTATTCACCTACTCAAAATGAGTAAATGCTAATTATCTGTAAAAGTATTGCGGATACCCAATTTTTATCAAATACTCATTCATCTACTTGTGGGAGAGCTTTCACATGGTGAAGTTTCAGACCCATAGCCAATTACTCACCTACTCAAAATGAGTAAATGCGAATTATCTCTAAAAGTATTGCAGATAGCCAATTTTTCTCAAATAACTCATTCACCTACTTTTGGGAGAGCTTTCACATGGTGAAGTTTCAGACCCATAGCTAATTATTTACCTACTCAAAATGAGTAAATGCTAATTATCTGTAAAAGTATTGCGGATACCCAATTTTTATCAAATAACTCATTCATCTACTTGTGGGAGAGCTTTCACATGGTGAAGTTTCAGACCCATAGCTAATTACTCACCTACTCAAAATGAGTAAATGCGAATTATCTCTAAAAGTATTGCAGATAGCCAATTTTTCTCAAATAACTCATTCACCTACTTTTGGGAGAGCTTTCACTTGGTGAAGTTTCAGACCCATAGCTAATTACTCACCTACTCAAAATGAGTAAATGCGAATTATCTCTAAAAGTATTGCAGATAGCCAATTTTTGTCAAATTAATCATTCACCTACTTTTGGGAGAGCTTTCACTTGGTGAAGTTTCAGACCCATAGCTAATTCTTACCTACTCAAAATGAGTAAATGCGAATTATCTCTAAAAGTATTGCAGATAGCCATTTTTTCTCAAATAACTCATTCACCTACTTTTGGGAGAGATTTCACTCTGTGAAGTTTCAGACCCATAGCTAATTACTCACCTACTCAAAATGAGTAAATGCGAATTATCTCTAAAAGTATTGCAGATAGCCAATTTTTCTCAAATAACTCATTCACCTACTTTTGGCAGAGCTTTCACTTGGTGAAGTTTCAGACCCATAGCTAATTACTCACCTACTGAAAATGAGTAAATGCGAATTATCTCTAAAAGTATTGCAGATAGCCAATTTTTCTCAAATAACTCATTCACCTACTTTTGGGAGAGCTTTCACTTGCTGAAGTTTCAGACCCATAGCTAATTACTCGTCTACTCAAAATGAGTAAATGCGAATTATCTCTAAAAGTATTGCAGATAGCTAATTTTTCTCAAATTAATCATTCACCTACTTTTGGGAGAGCTTTCACTTGGTGAAGTTTCAGACCCATAGCAAATTACTCACCTACTCAAAATAAGTAAATGCGAATTATCTCTAAAAGTATTGCAGATAGCCAATTTTTCTCAAATAACTCATTCACCTACTTTTGGCAGAGCTTTCACTTGGTGAAGTTTCAGACCCATAGCTAATTATTCACCTACTCAAAATGAGTAAATGTGAATTATCTCTAAAAGTATTGCAGATAGCCAATTTTTCTCAAATAACTCATTCACCTACTTTTGGGAGAGCTTTCACTCTGTGAAGTTTCAGACTCGTAGCTATTTATTCACCTACTCAAAATGAGTAAATGCTAATTATCTGTAAAAGTATTGCGGATACCCAATTTTTATCAAATACTCATTCATCTACTTGTGGGAGAGCTTTCACATGGTGAAGTTTCAGACCCATAGCTAATTACTCACCTACTCAAAATGAGTAAATGCGAATTATCTCTAAAAGTATTGCAGATAGTCAATTTTTCTCAAATAACTCATTCACCTACTTTTGGCAGAGCTTTCACTTGGTGAAGTTTCAGACCCATAGCTAATTACTCACCTACTGAAAATGAGTAAATGCGAATTATCTCTAAAAGTATTGCAGATAGCCAATTTTTCTCAAATAACTCATTCACCTACTTTTGGGAGAGCTTTCACATGGTGAAGTTTCAGACCCATAGCTAATTATTTACCTACTCAAAATGAGTAAATGCTAATTATCTGTAAAAGTATTGCGGATACCCAATTTTTATCAAATAACTCATTCATCTACTTGTGGGAGAGCTTTCACATGGTGAAGTTTCAGACCCATAGCTAATTACTCACCTACTCAAAATGAGTAAATGCGAATTATCTCTAAAAGTATTGCAGATAGCCAATTTTTCTCAAATAACTCATTCACCTACTTTTGGGAGAGCTTTCACTTGGTGAAGTTTCAGACCCATAGCTAATTACTCACCTACTCAAAATGAGTAAATGCGAATTATCTCTAAAAGTATTGCAGATAGCCAATTTTTGTCAAATTAATCATTCACCTACTTTTGGGAGAGCTTTCACTTGGTGAAGTTTCAGACCCATAGCTAATTACTCACCTACTCAAAATGAGTAAATGCGAATTATCTCTAAAAGTATTGCAGATAGCCAATTTTTCTCAAATAACTCATTCACCTACTTTTGGGAGAGATTTCACTCTGTGAAGTTTCAGACCCATAGCTAATTACTCACCTACTCAAAATGAGTAAATGCGAATTATCTCTAAAAGTATTGCAGATAGCCAATTTTTCTCAAATAACTCATTCACCTACTTTTGGCAGAGCATTCACTTGGTGAAGTTTCAGACCCATAGCTAATTACTCACCTACTGAAAATGAGTAAATGCGAATTATCTCTAAAAGTATTGCAGATAGCCAATTTTTCTCAAATAACTCATTCACCTACTTTTGGCAGAGCTTTCACTTGGTGAAGTTTCAGACCCATAGCTAATTACTCACCTACTGAAAATGAGTAAATGCGAATTATCTCTAAAAGTATTGCAGATAGCCAATTTTTCTCAAATAACTCATTCACCTACTTTTGGGAGAGCTTTCACTCGGTGAAGTTTCAGACCCATAGCTAATTACTCACCTACTCAAAATAAGTAAATGCGAATTCTCTCTAAAAGTATTGCAGATAGCCAATTTTTCTCAAATAACTCATTCACCTACTTTTGGGAGAGCTTTCACTCGGTGAAGTTTCAGACCCATAGATAATTACTCACCTACTCAAAATGAGTAAATGCGAATTATCTCTGAAAGTATTGCAGATAGCCAATTTTTCTCAAATAACTCATTCACCTACTTTTGGGAGAGCTTTCACTTGGTGAAGTTTCAGACCCATAGCAAATTACTCACCTACTCAAAATGAGTAAATGCGAATTATCTCTAAAAGTATTGCAGATAGCCAATTTTTCTCAAATAACTCATTCACCTACTTTTGGCAGAGCTTTCACTTGGTGAAGTTTCAGACCCATAGCTAATTATTCACCTACTCAAATGAGTAAATGTGAATTATCTCTAAAAGTATTGCAGATAGCCAATTTTTCTCAAATAACTCATTCACCTACTTTTGGGAGAGCTTTCACTCTGTGAAGTTTCAGACTCGTAGCTATTTATTCACCTACTCAAAATGAGTAAATGCTAATTATCTGTAAAAGTATTGCGGATACCCAATTTTTATCAAATACTCATTCATCTACTTGTGGGAGAGCTTTCACATGGTGAAGTTTCAGACCCATAGCCAATTACTCACCTACTCAAAATGAGTAAATGCGAATTATCTCTAAAAGTATTGCAGATAGCCAATTTTTCTCAAATAACTCATTCACCTACTTTTGGGAGAGCTTTCACATGGTGAAGTTTCAGACCCATAGCTAATTATTTACCTACTCAAAATGAGTAAATGCTAATTATCTGTAAAAGTATTGCGGATACCCAATTTTTATCAAATAACTCATTCATCTACTTGTGGGAGAGCTTTCACATGGTGAAGTTTCAGACCCATAGCTAATTACTCACCTACTCAAAATGAGTAAATGCGAATTATCTCTAAAAGTATTGCAGATAGCCAATTTTTCTCAAATAACTCATTCACCTACTTTTGGGAGAGCTTTCACTTGGTGAAGTTTCAGACCCATAGCTAATTACTCACCTACTCAAAATGAGTAAATGCGAATTATCTCTAAAAGTATTGCAGATAGCCAATTTTTGTCAAATTAATCATTCACCTACTTTTGGGAGAGCTTTCACTTGGTGAAGTTTCAGACCCATAGCTAATTCTTACCTACTCAAAATGAGTAAATGCGAATTATCTCTAAAAGTATTGCAGATAGCCATTTTTTCTCAAATAACTCATTCACCTACTTTTGGGAGAGATTTCACTCTGTGAAGTTTCAGACCCATAGCTAATTACTCACCTACTCAAAATGAGTAAATGCGAATTATCTCTAAAAGTATTGCAGATAGCCAATTTTTCTCAAATAACTCATTCACCTACTTTTGGCAGAGCTTTCACTTGGTGAAGTTTCAGACCCATAGCTAATTACTCACCTACTGAAAATGAGTAAATGCGAATTATCTCTAAAAGTATTGCAGATAGCCAATTTTTCTCAAATAACTCATTCACCTACTTTTGGGAGAGCTTTCACTTGCTGAAGTTTCAGACCCATAGCTAATTACTCGTCTACTCAAAATGAGTAAATGCGAATTATCTCTAAAAGTATTGCAGATAGCTAATTTTTCTCAAATTAATCATTCACCTACTTTTGGGAGAGCTTTCACTTGGTGAAGTTTCAGACCCATAGCAAATTACTCACCTACTCAAAATAAGTAAATGCGAATTATCTCTAAAAGTATTGCAGATAGCCAATTTTTCTCAAATAACTCATTCACCTACTTTTGGCAGAGCTTTCACTTGGTGAAGTTTCAGACCCATAGCTAATTATTCACCTACTCAAAATGAGTAAATGTGAATTATCTCTAAAAGTATTGCAGATAGCCAATTTTTCTCAAATAACTCATTCACCTACTTTTGGGAGAGCTTTCACTCTGTGAAGTTTCAGACTCGTAGCTATTTATTCACCTACTCAAAATGAGTAAATGCTAATTATCTGTAAAAGTATTGCGGATACCCAATTTTTATCAAATACTCATTCATCTACTTGTGGGAGAGCTTTCACATGGTGAAGTTTCAGACCCATAGCTAATTACTCACCTACTCAAAATGAGTAAATGCGAATTATCTCTAAAAGTATTGCAGATAGTCAATTTTTCTCAAATAACTCATTCACCTACTTTTGGCAGAGCTTTCACTTGGTGAAGTTTCAGACCCATAGCTAATTACTCACCTACTGAAAATGAGTAAATGCGAATTATCTCTAAAAGTATTGCAGATAGCCAATTTTTCTCAAATAACTCATTCACCTACTTTTGGGAGAGCTTTCACATGGTGAAGTTTCAGACCCATAGCTAATTATTTACCTACTCAAAATGAGTAAATGCTAATTATCTGTAAAAGTATTGCGGATACCCAATTTTTATCAAATAACTCATTCATCTACTTGTGGGAGAGCTTTCACATGGTGAAGTTTCAGACCCATAGCTAATTACTCACCTACTCAAAATGAGTAAATGCGAATTATCTCTAAAAGTATTGCAGATAGCCAATTTTTCTCAAATAACTCATTCACCTACTTTTGGGAGAGCTTTCACTTGGTGAAGTTTCAGACCCATAGCTAATTACTCACCTACTCAAAATGAGTAAATGCGAATTATCTCTAAAAGTATTGCAGATAGCCAATTTTTGTCAAATTAATCATTCACCTACTTTTGGGAGAGCTTTCACTTGGTGAAGTTTCAGACCCATAGCTAATTACTCACCTACTCAAAATGAGTAAATGCGAATTATCTCTAAAAGTATTGCAGATAGCCAATTTTTCTCAAATAACTCATTCACCTACTTTTGGGAGAGATTTCACTCTGTGAAGTTTCAGACCCATAGCTAATTACTCACCTACTCAAAATGAGTAAATGCGAATTATCTCTAAAAGTATTGCAGATAGCCAATTTTTCTCAAATAACTCATTCACCTACTTTTGGCAGAGCATTCACTTGGTGAAGTTTCAGACCCATAGCTAATTACTCACCTACTGAAAATGAGTAAATGCGAATTATCTCTAAAAGTATTGCAGATAGCCAATTTTTCTCAAATAACTCATTCACCTACTTTTGGCAGAGCTTTCACTTGGTGAAGTTTCAGACCCATAGCTAATTACTCACCTACTGAAAATGAGTAAATGCGAATTATCTCTAAAAGTATTGCAGATAGCCAATTTTTCTCAAATAACTCATTCACCTACTTTTGGGAGAGCTTTCACTCGGTGAAGTTTCAGACCCATAGCTAATTACTCACCTACTCAAAATAAGTAAATGCGAATTCTCTCTAAAAGTATTGCAGATAGCCAATTTTTCTCAAATAACTCATTCACCTACTTTTGGGAGAGCTTTCACTCGGTGAAGTTTCAGACCCATAGATAATTACTCACCTACTCAAAATGAGTAAATGCGAATTATCTCTAAAAGTATTGCAGATAGCCAATTTTTCTCAAATAACTCATTCACCTACTTTTGGGAGAGCTTTCACTTGGTGAAGTTTCAGACCCATAGCAAATTACTCACCTACTCAAAATGAGTAAATGCGAATTATCTCTAAAAGTATTGCAGATAGCCAATTTTTCTCAAATAACTCATTCACCTACTTTTGGCAGAGCTTTCACTTGGTGAAGTTTCAGACCCATAGCTAATTATTCACCTACTCAAATGAGTAAATGTGAATTATCTCTAAAAGTATTGCAGATAGCCAATTTTTCTCAAATAACTCATTCACCTACTTTTGGGAGAGCTTTCACTCTGTGAAGTTTCAGACTCGTAGCTATTTATTCACCTACTCAAAATGAGTAAATGCTAATTATCTGTAAAAGTATTGCGGATACCCAATTTTTATCAAATACTCATTCATCTACTTGTGGGAGAGCTTTCACATGGTGAAGTTTCAGACCCATAGCCAATTACTCACCTACTCAAAATGAGTAAATGCGAATTATCTCTAAAAGTATTGCAGATAGCCAATTTTTCTCAAATAACTCATTCACCTACTTTTGGGAGAGCTTTCACATGGTGAAGTTTCAGACCCATAGCTAATTATTTACCTACTCAAAATGAGTAAATGCTAATTATCTGTAAAAGTATTGCGGATACCCAATTTTTATCAAATAACTCATTCATCTACTTGTGGGAGAGCTTTCACATGGTGAAGTTTCAGACCCATAGCTAATTACTCACCTACTCAAAATGAGTAAATGCGAATTATCTCTAAAAGTATTGCAGATAGCCAATTTTTCTCAAATAACTCATTCACCTACTTTTGGGAGAGCTTTCACTTGGTGAAGTTTCAGACCCATAGCTAATTACTCACCTACTCAAAATGAGTAAATGCGAATTATCTCTAAAAGTATTGCAGATAGCCAATTTTTGTCAAATTAATCATTCACCTACTTTTGGGAGAGCTTTCACTTGGTGAAGTTTCAGACCCATAGCTAATTACTCACCTACTCAAAATGAGTAAATGCGAATTATCTCTAAAAGTATTGCAGATAGCCATTTTTTCTCAAATAACTCATTCACCTACTTTTGGGAGAGATTTCACTCTGTGAAGTTTCAGACCCATAGCTAATTACTCACCTACTCAAAATGAGTAAATGCGAATTATCTCTAAAAGTATTGCAGATAGCCAATTTTTCTCAAATAACTCATTCACCTACTTTTGGCAGAGCTTTCACTTGGTGAAGTTTCAGACCCATAGCTAATTACTCACCTACTGAAAATGAGTAAATGCGAATTATCTCTAAAAGTATTGCAGATAGCCAATTTTTCTCAAATAACTCATTCACCTACTTTTGGGAGAGCTTTCACTTGCTGAAGTTTCAGACCCATAGCTAATTACTCGTCTACTCAAAATGAGTAAATGCGAATTATCTCTAAAAGTATTGCAGATAGCTAATTTTTCTCAAATAACTCATTCACCTACTTTTGGGAGAGCTTTCACTTGGTGAAGTTTCAGACCCATAGCAAATTACTCACCTACTCAAAATAAGTAAATGCGAATTATCTCTAAAAGTATTGCAGATAGCCAATTTTTCTCAAATAACTCATTCACCTACTTTTGGCAGAGCTTTCACTTGGTGAAGTTTCAGACCCATAGCTAATTATTCACCTACTCAAAATGAGTAAATGTGAATTATCTCTAAAAGTATTGCAGATAGCCAATTTTTCTCAAATAACTCATTCACCTACTTTTGGGAGAGCTTTCACTCTGTGAAGTTTCAGACTCGTAGCTATTTATTCACCTACTCAAAATGAGTAAATGCTAATTATCTGTAAAAGTATTGCGGATACCCAATTTTTATCAAATACTCATTCATCTACTTGTGGGAGAGCTTTCACATGGTGAAGTTTCAGACCCATAGCTAATTACTCACCTACTCAAAATGAGTAAATGCGAATTATCTCTAAAAGTATTGCAGATAGTCAATTTTTCTCAAATAACTCATTCACCTACTTTTGGCAGAGCTTTCACTTGGTGAAGTTTCAGACCCATAGCTAATTACTCACCTACTGAAAATGAGTAAATGCGAATTATCTCTAAAAGTATTGCAGATAGCCAATTTTTCTCAAATAACTCATTCACCTACTTTTGGGAGAGCTTTCACATGGTGAAGTTTCAGACCCATAGCTAATTATTTACCTACTCAAAATGAGTAAATGCTAATTATCTGTAAAAGTATTGCGGATACCCAATTTTTATCAAATAACTCATTCATCTACTTGTGGGAGAGCTTTCACATGGTGAAGTTTCAGACCCATAGCTAATTACTCACCTACTCAAAATGAGTAAATGCGAATTATCTCTAAAAGTATTGCAGATAGCCAATTTTTCTCAAATAACTCATTCACCTACTTTTGGGAGAGCTTTCACTTGCTGAAGTTTCAGACCCATAGCTAATTACTCGTCTACTCAAAATGAGTAAATGCGAATTATCTCTAAAAGTATTGCAGATAGCTAATTTTTCTCAAATAACTCATTCACCTACTTTTGGGAGAGCTTTCACTTGGTGAAGTTTCAGACCCATAGCAAATTACTCACCTACTCAAAATAAGTAAATGCGAATTATCTCTAAAAGTATTGCAGATAGCCAATTTTTCTCAAATAACTCATTCACCTACTTTTGGCAGAGCTTTCACTTGGTGAAGTTTCAGACCCATAGCTAATTATTCACCTACTCAAAATGAGTAAATGTGAATTATCTCTAAAAGTATTGCAGATAGCCAATTTTTCTCAAATAACTCATTCACCTACTTTTGGGAGAGCTTTCACTCTGTGAAGTTTCAGACTCGTAGCTATTTATTCACCTACTCAAAATGAGTAAATGCTAATTATCTGTAAAAGTATTGCGGATACCCAATTTTTATCAAATACTCATTCATCTACTTGTGGGAGAGCTTTCACATGGTGAAGTTTCAGACCCATAGCTAATTACTCACCTACTCAAAATGAGTAAATGCGAATTATCTCTAAAAGTATTGCAGATAGTCAATTTTTCTCAAATAACTCATTCACCTACTTTTGGCAGAGCTTTCACTTGGTGAAGTTTCAGACCCATAGCTAATTACTCACCTACTGAAAATGAGTAAATGCGAATTATCTCTAAAAGTATTGCAGATAGCCAATTTTTCTCAAATAACTCATTCACCTACTTTTGGGAGAGCTTTCACATGGTGAAGTTTCAGACCCATAGCTAATTATTTACCTACTCAAAATGAGTAAATGCTAATTATCTGTAAAAGTATTGCGGATACCCAATTTTTATCAAATAACTCATTCATCTACTTGTGGGAGAGCTTTCACATGGTGAAGTTTCAGACCCATAGCTAATTACTCACCTACTCAAAATGAGTAAATGCGAATTATCTCTAAAAGTATTGCAGATAGCCAATTTTTCTCAAATAACTCATTCACCTACTTTTGGGAGAGCTTTCACTTGGTGAAGTTTCAGACCCATAGCTAATTACTCACCTACTCAAAATGAGTAAATGCGAATTATCTCTAAAAGTATTGCAGATAGCCAATTTTTGTCAAATTAATCATTCACCTACTTTTGGGAGAGCTTTCACTTGGTGAAGTTTCAGACCCATAGCTAATTACTCACCTACTCAAAATGAGTAAATGCGAATTATCTCTAAAAGTATTGCAGATAGCCAATTTTTCTCAAATAACTCATTCACCTACTTTTGGGAGAGATTTCACTCTGTGAAGTTTCAGACCCATAGCTAATTACTCACCTACTCAAAATGAGTAAATGCGAATTATCTCTAAAAGTATTGCAGATAGCCAATTTTTCTCAAATAACTCATTCACCTACTTTTGGCAGAGCATTCACTTGGTGAAGTTTCAGACCCATAGCTAATTACTCACCTACTGAAAATGAGTAAATGCGAATTATCTCTAAAAGTATTGCAGATAGCCAATTTTTCTCAAATAACTCATTCACCTACTTTTGGCAGAGCTTTCACTTGGTGAAGTTTCAGACCCATAGCTAATTACTCACCTACTGAAAATGAGTAAATGCGAATTATCTCTAAAAGTATTGCAGATAGCCAATTTTTCTCAAATAACTCATTCACCTACTTTTGGGAGAGCTTTCACTTGCTGAAGTTTCAGACCCATAGCTAATTACTCGTCTACTCAAAATGAGTAAATGCGAATTATCTCTAAAAGTATTGCAGATAGCTAATTTTTCTCAAATAACTCATTCACCTACTTTTGGGAGAGCTTTCACTTGGTGAAGTTTCAGACCCATAGCAAATTACTCACCTACTCAAAATAAGTAAATGTGAATTATCTCTAAAAGTATTGCAGATAGCCAATTTTTCTCAAATAACTCATTCACCTACTTTTGGCAGAGCTTTCACTTGGTGAAGTTTCAGACCCATAGCTAATTACTCACCTACTGAAAATGAGTAAATGCGAATTATCTCTAAAAGTATTGCAGATAGCCAATTTTTCTCAAATAACTCATTCACCTGCTTTTGGGAGAGCTTTCACTTGCTGAAGTTTCAGACCCATAGCTAATTACTCGTCTACTCAAAATGAGTAAATGCGAATTATCTCTAAAAGTATTGCAGATAGCTAATTTTTCTCAAATAACTCATTCACCTACTTTTGGGAGAGCTTTCACTTGGTGAAGTTTCAGACCCATAGCAAATTACTCACCTACTCAAAATAAGTAAATGCGAATTATCTCTAAAAGTATTGCAGATAGCCAATTTTTCTCAAATAACTCATTCACCTACTTTTGGCAGAGCTTTCACTTGGTGAAGTTTCAGACCCATAGCTAATTATTCACCTACTCAAAATGAGTAAATGTGAATTATCTCTAAAAGTATTGCAGATAGCCAATTTTTCTCAAATAACTCATTCACCTACTTTTGGGAGAGCTTTCACTCTGTGAAGTTTCAGACTCGTAGCTATTTATTCACCTACTCAAAATGAGTAAATGCTAATTATCTGTAAAAGTATTGCGGATACCCAATTTTTATCAAATACTCATTCATCTACTTGTGGGAGAGCTTTCACATGGTGAAGTTTCAGACCCATAGCTAATTACTCACCTACTCAAAATGAGTAAATGCGAATTATCTCTAAAAGTATTGCAGATAGTCAATTTTTCTCAAATAACTCATTCACCTACTTTTGGCAGAGCTTTCACTTGGTGAAGTTTCAGACCCATAGCTAATTACTCACCTACTGAAAATGAGTAAATGCGAATTATCTCTAAAAGTATTGCAGATAGCCAATTTTTCTCAAATAACTCATTCACCTACTTTTGGGAGAGCTTTCACATGGTGAAGTTTCAGACCCATAGCTAATTATTTACCTACTCAAAATGAGTAAATGCTAATTATCTGTAAAAGTATTGCGGATACCCAATTTTTATCAAATAACTCATTCATCTACTTGTGGGAGAGCTTTCACATGGTGAAGTTTCAGACCCATAGCTAATTACTCACCTACTCAAAATGAGTAAATGCGAATTATCTCTAAAAGTATTGCAGATAGCCAATTTTTCTCAAATAACTCATTCACCTACTTTTGGGAGAGCTTTCACTTGGTGAAGTTTCAGACCCATAGCTAATTACTCACCTACTCAAAATGAGTAAATGCGAATTATCTCTAAAAGTATTGCAGATAGCCAATTTTTGTCAAACTAATCATTCACCTACTTTTGGGAGAGCTTTCACTTGGTGAAGTTTCAGACCCATAGCTAATTACTCACCTACTCAAAATGAGTAAATGCGAATTATCTCTAAAAGTATTGCAGATAGCCAATTTTTCTCAAATAACTCATTCACCTACTTTTGGGAGAGATTTCACTCTGTGAAGTTTCAGACCCATAGCTAATTACTCACCTACTCAAAATGAGTAAATGCGAATTATCTCTAAAAGTATTGCAGATAGCCAATTTTTCTCAAATAACTCATTCACCTACTTTTGGCAGAGCATTCACTTGGTGAAGTTTCAGACCCATAGCTAATTACTCACCTACTGAAAATGAGTAAATGCGAATTATCTCTAAAAGTATTGCAGATAGCCAATTTTTCTCAAATAACTCATTCACCTACTTTTGGGAGAGCTTTCACTTGCTGAAGTTTCAGACCCATAGCTAATTACTCGTCTACTCAAAATGAGTAAATGCGAATTATCTCTAAAAGTATTGCAGATAGCTAATTTTTCTCAAATAACTCATTCACCTACTTTTGGGAGAGCTTTCACTTGGTGAAGTTTCAGACCCATAGCAAATTACTCACCTACTCAAAATAAGTAAATGTGAATTATCTCTAAAAGTATTGCAGATAGCCAATTTTTCTCAAATAACTCATTCACCTACTTTTGGGAGAGCTTTCACTCTGTGAAGTTTCAGACTCGTAGCTATTTATTCACCTACTCAAAATGAGTAAATGCTAATTATCTGTAAAAGTATTGCGGATACCCAATTTTTATCAAATACTCATTCATCTACTTGTGGGAGAGCTTTCACATGGTGAAGTTTCAGACCCATAGCTAATTACTCACCTACTCAAAATGAGTAAATGCGAATTATCTCTAAAAGTATTGCAGATAGCCAATTTTTCTCAAATAACTCATTCACCTACTTTTGGGAGAGCTTTCACTTGGTGAAGTTTCAGACCCATAGATAATTATTCACCTACTCAAAATGAGTAAATGTGAATTATCTCTTAATAGTATTGCAGATAGCCAATTTTTCTCAAATAACTCATTCACCTACTTTTGGAAGAGCTTTCACATGGTGAAGTTTCAGACCCATAGCCAATTACTCACCTACTCAAAATGAGTAAATGCGAATTATCTCTAAAAGTATTGCAGATAGCCAATTTTTCTCAAATAACTCATTCACCTACTTTTGGGAGAGCTTTCACATGGTGAAGTTTCAGACCCATAGCTAATTATTTACCTACTCAAAATGAGTAAATGCTAATTATCTGTAAAAGTATTGCGGATACCCAATTTTTATCAAATAACTCATTCATCTACTTGTGGGAGAGCTTTCACATGGTGAAGTTTCAGACCCATAGCTAATTACTCACCTACTCAAAATGAGTAAATGCGAATTATCTCTAAAAGTATTGCAGATAGCCAATTTTTCTCAAATAACTCATTCACCTACTTTTGGGAGAGCTTTCACTTGGTGAAGTTTCAGACCCATAGCTAATTACTCACCTACTCAAAATGAGTAAATGCGAATTATCTCTAAAAGTATTGCAGATAGCCAATTTTTCTGAAATAACTCATTCACCTACTTTTGGGAGAGCTTTCACTTGAAGTTTCAGACCCATAGCTAATTACTCACCTACTCAAAATGAGTAAATGCGAATTATCTCTAAAAGTATTGCAGATAGCCAATTTTTGTCAAATTAATCATTCACCTACTTTTGGGAGAGCTTTCACTTGGTGAAGTTTCAGACCCATAGCTAATTACTCACCTACTCAAAATGAGTAAATGCGAATTATCTCTAAAAGTATTGCAGATAGCCAATTTTTCTCAAATAACTCATTCACCTACTTTTGGGAGAGCTTTCACTCGGTGAAGTTTCAGACCCATAGCTAATTACTCACCTACTCAAAATGAGTAAATGCGAATTATCTCTAAAAGTATTGCAGATAGCCAATTTTTCTCAAATAACTCATTCACCTACTTTTGGCAGAGCTTTCACTGGGTGAAGTTTCAGACCCATAGCAAATTACTCACCTACTCAAAATAAGTAAATGCGAATTATCTCTAAAAGTATTGCAGATAGCCAATTTTTCTCAAATAACTCATTCACCTACTTTTGGGAGAGCTTTCACTCGGTGAAGTTTCAGACCCATAGCTAATTACTCACCTACTCAAAATGAGTAAATGCGAATTATCTCTAAAAGTATTGCAGATAGCCAATTTTTCTCAAATAACTCATTCACCTACTTTTGGGAGAGCTTTCACTTGGTGAAGTTTCAGACCCATAGCAAATTACTCACCTACTCAAAATAAGTAAATGCGAATTATCTCTAAAAGTATTGCAGATAGCCAATTTTTCTCAAATAACTCATTCACCTACTTTTGGCAGAGCTTTCACTTGGTGAAGTTTCAGACCCATAGCTAATTATTCACCTACTCAGATGAGTAAATGTGAATTATCTCTAAAAGTATTGCAGATAGCCAATATTTTTCTCAAATAACTCATTCACCTACTTTTGGGAGAGCTTTCACTCTGTGAAGTTTCAGACTCGTAGCTATTTATTCACCTACTCAAAATGAGTAAATGCTAATTATCTGTAAAAGTATTGCGGATACCCAATTTTTATCAAATACTCATTCATCTACTTGTGGGAGAGCTTTCACATGGTGAAGTTTCAGACCCATAGCCAATTACTCACCTACTCAAAATGAGTAAATGCGAATTATCTCTAAAAGTATTGCAGATAGCCAATTTTTCTCAAATAACTCATTCACCTACTTTTGGGAGAGCTTTCACATGGTGAAGTTTCAGACCCATAGCTAATTATTTACCTACTCAAAATGAGTAAATGCTAATTATCTGTAAAAGTATTGCGGATACCCAATTTTTATCAAATAACTCATTCATCTACTTGTGGGAGAGCTTTCACATGGTGAAGTTTCAGACCCATAGCTAATTACTCACCTACTCAAAATGAGTAAATGCGAATTATCTCTAAAAGTATTGCAGATAGCCAATTTTTCTCAAATAACTCATTCACCTACTTTTGGGAGAGCTTTCACTTGGTGAAGTTTCAGACCCATAGCTAATTACTCACCTACTCAAAATGAGTAAATGCGAATTATCTCTAAAAGTATTGCAGATAGCCAGTTTTTGTCAAATTAATCATTCACCTACTTTTGGGAGAGCTTTCACTTGGTGAAGTTTCAGACCCATAGCTAATTACTCACCTACTCAAAATGAGTAAATGCGAATTATCTCTAAAAGTATTGCAGATAGCCAATTTTTCTCAAATAACTCATTCACCTACTTTTGGGAGAGCTTTCACTTGGTGAAGTTTCAGACCCATAGCTAATTACTCACCTACTCAAAATGAGTAAATGCGAATTATCTCTAAAAGTATTGCAGATAGCCAATTTTTCTCAAATAACTCATTCACCTACTTTTGGGAGAGCTTTCACTTGGTGAAGTTTCAGACCCATAGCTAATTACTCACCTACTCAAAATGAGTAAATGCGAATTATCTCTAAAAGTATTGCAGATAGCCAATTTTTCTCAAATAACTCATTCAACTACTTTTGGGAGAGATTTCACTCTGTGAAGTTTCAGACCCATAGCTAATTACTCACCTACTCAAAATGAGTAAATGCGAATTATCTCTAAAAGTATTGCAGATAGCCAATTTTTCTCAAATAACTCATTCACCTACTTTTGGCAGAGCTTTCACTTGGTGAAGTTTCAGACCCATAGCTAATTACTCACCTACTGAAAATGAGTAAATGCGAATTATCTCTAAAAGTATTGCAGATAGCCAATTTTTCTCAAATAACTCATTCACCTACTTTTGGCAGAGCTTTCACTTGGTGAAGTTTCAGACCCATAGCTAATTACTCACCTACTGAAAATGAGTAAATGCGAATTATCTCTAAAAGTATTGCAGATAGCCAATTTTTCTGAAATAACTCATTCACCTACTTTTGGGAGAGCTTTCACTTGCTGAAGTTTCAGACCCATAGCTAATTACTCGTCTACTCAAAATGAGTAAATGCGAATTATCTCTAAAAGTATTGCAGATAGCTAATTTTTCTCAAATAACTCATTCACCTACTTTTGGGAGAGCTTTCACTTGGTGAAGTTTCAGACCCATAGCAAATTACTCACCTACTCAAAATAAGTAAATGTGAATTATCTCTAAAAGTATTGCAGATAGCCAATTTTTCTCAAATAACTCATTCACCTACTTTTGGGAGAGCTTTCACTCTGTGAAGTTTCAGACTCGTAGCTATTTATTCACCTACTCAAAATGAGTAAATGCTAATTATCTGTAAAAGTATTGCAGATACCCAATTTTTATCAAATACTCATTCATCTACTTGTGGGAGAGCTTTCACATGGTGAAGTTTCAGACCCATAGCTAATTACTCACCTACTCAAAATGAGTAAATGCGAATTATCTCTAAAAGTATTGCAGATAGCCAATTTTTCTCAAATAACTCATTCACCTACTTTTGGGAGAGCTTTCACTTGGTGAAGTTTCAGACCCATAGATAATTATTCACCTACTCAAAATGAGTAAATGTGAATTATCTCTTAATAGTATTGCAGATAGCCAATTTTTCTCAAATAACTCATTCACCTACTTTTGGAAGAGCTTTCACATGGTGAAGTTTCAGACCCATAGCCAATTACTCACCTACTCAAAATGAGTAAATGCGAATTATCTCTAAAAGTATTGCAGATAGCCAATTTTTCTCAAATAACTCATTCACCTACTTTTGGGAGAGCTTTCACATGGTGAAGTTTCAGACCCATAGCTAATTATTTACCTACTCAAAATGAGTAAATGCTAATTATCTGTAAAAGTATTGCGGATACCCAATTTTTATCAAATAACTCATTCATCTACTTGTGGGAGAGCTTTCACATGGTGAAGTTTCAGACCCATAGCTAATTACTCACCTACTCAAAATGAGTAAATGCGAATTATCTCTAAAAGTATTGCAGATAGCCAATTTTTCTCAAATAACTCATTCACCTACTTTTGGGAGAGCTTTCACTTGGTGAAGTTTCAGACCCATAGCTAATTACTCACCTACTCAAAATGAGTAAATGCGAATTATCTCTAAAAGTATTGCAGATAGCCAATTTTTCTCAAATAACTCATTCACCTACTTTTGGGAGAGCTTTCACTTGGTGAAGTTTCAGACCCATAGCTAATTACTCACCTACTCAAAATGAGTAAATGCGAATTATCTCTAAAAGTATTGCAGATAGCCAATTTTTCTCAAATAACTCATTCAACTACTTTTGGGAGAGATTTCACTCTGTGAAGTTTCAGACCCATAGCTAATTACTCACCTACTCAAAATGAGTAAATGCGAATTATCTCTAAAAGTATTGCAGATAGCCAATTTTTCTCAAATAACTCATTCACCTACTTTTGGCAGAGCTTTCACTTGGTGAAGTTTCAGACCCATAGCTAATTACTCACCTACTGAAAATGAGTAAATGCGAATTATCTCTAAAAGTATTGCAGATAGCCAATTTTTCTCAAATAACTCATTCACCTACTTTTGGCAGAGCTTTCACTTGGTGAAGTTTCAGACCCATAGCTAATTACTCACCTACTGAAAATGAGTAAATGCGAATTATCTCTAAAAGTATTGCAGATAGCCAATTTTTCTGAAATAACTCATTCACCTACTTTTGGGAGAGCTTTCACTTGCTGAAGTTTCAGACCCATAGCTAATTACTCGTCTACTCAAAATGAGTAAATGCGAATTATCTCTAAAAGTATTGCAGATAGCCAATTTTTCTCAAATAACTCATTCACCTACTTTTGGGAGAGCTTTCACTTGGTGAAGTTTCAGACCCATAGCAAATTACTCACCTACTCAAAATAAGTAAATGTGAATTATCTCTAAAAGTATTGCAGATAGCCAATTTTTCTCAAATAACTCATTCACCTACTTTTGGGAGAGCTTTCACTCTGTGAAGTTTCAGACTCGTAGCTATTTATTCACCTACTCAAAATGAGTAAATGCTAATTATCTGTAAAAGTATTGCGGATACCCAATTTTTATCAAATACTCATTCATCTACTTGTGGGAGAGCTTTCACATGGTGAAGTTTCAGACCCATAGCTAATTACTCACCTACTCAAAATGAGTAAATGCGAATTATCTCTAAAAGTATTGCAGATAGCCAATTTTTCTCAAATAACTCATTTACCTACTTTTGGGAGAGCTTTCACTTGGTGAAGTTTCAGACCCATAGATAATTATTCACCTACTCAAAATGAGTAAATGTGAATTATCTCTTAATAGTATTGCAGATAGCCAATTTTTCTCAAATAACTCATTCACCTACTTTTGGAAGAGCTTTCACATGGTGAAGTTTCAGACCCATAGCCAATTACTCACCTACTCAAAATGAGTAAATGCGAATTATCTCTAAAAGTATTGCAGATAGCCAATTTTTCTCAAATAACTCATTCACCTACTTTTGGGAGAGCTTTCACATGGTGAAGTTTCAGACCCATAGCTAATTATTTACCTACTCAAAATGAGTAAATGCTAATTATCTGTAAAAGTATTGCGGATACCCAATTTTTATCAAATACTCATTCATCTACTTGTGGGAGAGCTTTCACATGGTGAAGTTTCAGACCCATAGCTAATTACTCACCTACTCAAAATGAGTAAATGCGAATTATCTCTAAAAGTATTGCAGATAGCCAATTTTTCTCAAATAACTCATTCACCTACTTTTGGGAGAGCTTTCACTTGGTGAAGTTTCAGACCCATAGCTAATTACTCACCTACTCAAAATGAGTAAATGCGAATTATCTCTAAAAGTATTGCAGATAGCCAATTTTTCTGAAATAACTCATTCACCTACTTTTGGGAGAGCTTTCACTTGAAGTTTCAGACCCATAGCTAATTACTCACCTACTCAAAATGAGTAAATGCGAATTATCTCTAAAAGTATTGCAGATAGCCAATTTTTGTCAAATTAATCATTCACCTACTTTTGGGAGAGCTTTCACTTGGTGAAGTTTCAGACCCATAGCTAATTACTCACCTACTCAAAATGAGTAAATGCGAATTATCTCTAAAAGTATTGCAGATAGCCAATTTTTCTCAAATAACTCATTCACCTACTTTTGGGAGAGCTTTCACTCGGTGAAGTTTCAGACCCATAGCTAATTACTCACCTACTCAAAATGAGTAAATGCGAATTATCTCTAAAAGTATTGCAGATAGCCAATTTTTCTCAAATAACTCATTCACCTACTTTTGGCAGAGCTTTCACTTGGTGAAGTTTCAGACCCATAGCAAATTACTCACCTACTCAAAATAAGTAAATGCGAATTATCTCTAAAAGTATTGCAGATAGCCAATTTTTCTCAAATAACTCATTCACCTACTTTTGGGAGAGCTTTCACTCGGTGAAGTTTCAGACCCATAGCTAATTACTCACCTACTCAAAATGAGTAAATGCGAATTATCTCTAAAAGTATTGCAGATAGCCAATTTTTCTCAAATAACTCATTCACCTACTTTTGGGAGAGCTTTCACTTGGTGAAGTTTCAGACCCATAGCAAATTACTCACCTACTCAAAATAAGTAAATGCGAATTATCTCTAAAAGTATTGCAGATAGCCAATTTTTCTCAAATAACTCATTCACCTACTTTTGGCAGAGCTTTCACTTGGTGAAGTTTCAGACCCATAGCTAATTATTCACCTACTCAGATGAGTAAATGTGAATTATCTCTAAAAGTATTGCAGATAGCCAATATTTTTCTCAAATAACTCATTCACCTACTTTTGGGAGAGCTTTCACTCTGTGAAGTTTCAGACTCGTAGCTATTTATTCAGCTACTCAAAATGAGTAAATGCTAATTATCTGTAAAAGTATTGCGGATACCCAATTTTTATCAAATACTCATTCATCTACTTGTGGGAGAGCTTTCACATGGTGAAGTTTCAGACCCATAGCCAATTACTCACCTACTCAAAATGAGTAAATGCGAATTATCTCTAAAAGTATTGCAGATAGCCAATTTTTCTCAAATAACTCATTCACCTACTTTTGGGAGAGCTTTCACATGGTGAAGTTTCAGACCCATAGCTAATTATTTACCTACTCAAAATGAGTAAATGCTAATTATCTGTAAAAGTATTGCGGATACCCAATTTTTATCAAATAACTCATTCATCTACTTGTGGGAGAGCTTTCACATGGTGAAGTTTCAGACCCATAGCTAATTACTCACCTACTCAAAATGAGTAAATGCGAATTATCTCTAAAAGTATTGCAGATAGCCAATTTTTCTCAAATAACTCATTCACCTACTTTTGGGAGAGCTTTCACTTGGTGAAGTTTCAGACCCATAGCTAATTACTCACCTACTCAAAATGAGTAAATGCGAATTATCTCTAAAAGTATTGCAGATAGCCAGTTTTTGTCAAATTAATCATTCACCTACTTTTGGGAGAGCTTTCACTTGGTGAAGTTTCAGACCCATAGCTAATTACTCACCTACTCAAAATGAGTAAATGCGAATTATCTCTAAAAGTATTGCAGATAGCCAATTTTTCTCAAATAACTCATTCACCTACTTTTGGGAGAGATTTCACTCTGTGAAGTTTCAGACCCATAGCTAATTACTCACCTACTCAAAATGAGTAAATGCGAATTATCTCTAAAAGTATTGCAGATAGCCAATTTTTCTCAAATAACTCATTCACCTACTTTTGGCAGAGCTTTCACTTGGTGAAGTTTCAGACCCATAGCAAATTACTCACCTACTCAAAATAAGTAAATGCGAATTATCTCTAAAAGTATTGCAGATAGCCAATTTTTCTCAAATAACTCATTCACCTACTTTTGGCAGAGCTTTCACTTGGTGAAGTTTCAGACCCATAGCTAATTATTCACCTACTCAAAATGAGTAAATGTGAATTATCTCTAAAAGTATTGCAGATAGCCAATTTTTCTCAAATAACTCATTCACCTACTTTTGGGAGAGCTTTCACTCTGTGAAGTTTCAGACTCGTAGCTATTTATTCACCTACTCAAAATGAGTAAATGCTAATTATCTGTAAAAGTATTGCGGATACCCAATTTTTATCAAATACTCATTCATCTACTTGTGGGAGAGCTTTCACATGGTGAAGTTTCAGACCCATAGCTAATTACTCACCTACTCAAAATGAGTAAATGCGAATTATCTCTAAAAGTATTGCAGATAGTCAATTTTTCTCAAATAACTCATTCACCTACTTTTGGCAGAGCTTTCACTTGGTGAAGTTTCAGACCCATAGCTAATTACTCACCTACTGAAAATGAGTAAATGCGAATTATCTCTAAAAGTATTGCAGATAGCCAATTTTTCTCAAATAACTCATTCACCTACTTTTGGGAGAGCTTTCACATGGTGAAGTTTCAGACCCATAGCTAATTATTTACCTACTCAAAATGAGTAAATGCTAATTATCTGTAAAAGTATTGCGGATACCCAATTTTTATCAAATAACTCATTCATCTACTTGTGGGAGAGCTTTCACATGGTGAAGTTTCAGACCCATAGCTAATTACTCACCTACTCAAAATGAGTAAATGCGAATTATCTCTAAAAGTATTGCAGATAGCCAATTTTTCTCAAATAACTCATTCACCTACTTTTGGGAGAGCTTTCACTTGGTGAAGTTTCAGACCCATAGCTAATTACTCACCTACTCAAAATGAGTAAATGCGAATTATCTCTAAAAGTATTGCAGATAGCCAATTTTTCTCAAATAACTCATTCACCTACTTTTGGGAGAGCTTTCACTTGGTGAAGTTTCAGACCCATAGCTAATTACTCACCTACTCAAAATGAGTAAATGCGAATTATCTCTAAAAGTATTGCAGATAGCCAATTTTTCTCAAATAACTCATTCAACTACTTTTGGGAGAGATTTCACTCTGTGAAGTTTCAGACCCATAGCTAATTACTCACCTACTCAAAATGAGTAAATGCGAATTATCTCTAAAAGTATTGCAGATAGCCAATTTTTCTCAAATAACTCATTCACCTACTTTTGGCAGAGCTTTCACTTGGTGAAGTTTCAGACCCATAGCTAATTACTCACCTACTGAAAATGAGTAAATGCGAATTATCTCTAAAAGTATTGCAGATAGCCAATTTTTCTCAAATAACTCATTCACCTACTTTTGGCAGAGCTTTCACTTGGTGAAGTTTCAGACCCATAGCTAATTACTCACCTACTGAAAATGAGTAAATGCGAATTATCTCTAAAAGTATTGCAGATAGCCAATTTTTCTGAAATAACTCATTCACCTACTTTTGGGAGAGCTTTCACTTGCTGAAGTTTCAGACCCATAGCTAATTACTCGTCTACTCAAAATGAGTAAATGCGAATTATCTCTAAAAGTATTGCAGATAGCTAATTTTTCTCAAATAACTCATTCACCTACTTTTGGGAGAGCTTTCACTTGGTGAAGTTTCAGACCCATAGCAAATTACTCACCTACTCAAAATAAGTAAATGTGAATTATCTCTAAAAGTATTGCAGATAGCCAATTTTTCTCAAATAACTCATTCACCTACTTTTGGGAGAGCTTTCACTCTGTGAAGTTTCAGACTCGTAGCTATTTATTCACCTACTCAAAATGAGTAAATGCTAATTATCTGTAAAAGTATTGCGGATACCCAATTTTTATCAAATACTCATTCATCTACTTGTGGGAGAGCTTTCACATGGTGAAGTTTCAGACCCATAGCTAATTACTCACCTACTCAAAATGAGTAAATGCGAATTATCTCTAAAAGTATTGCAGATAGCCAATTTTTCTCAAATAACTCATTCACCTACTTTTGGGAGAGCTTTCACTTGGTGAAGTTTCAGACCCATAGATAATTATTCACCTACTCAAAATGAGTAAATGTGAATTATCTCTTAATAGTATTGCAGATAGCCAATTTTTCTCAAATAACTCATTCACCTACTTTTGGAAGAGCTTTCACATGGTGAAGTTTCAGACCCATAGCCAATTACTCACCTACTCAAAATGAGTAAATGCGAATTATCTCTAAAAGTATTGCAGATAGCCAATTTTTCTCAAATAACTCATTCACCTACTTTTGGGAGAGCTTTCACATGGTGCAGTTTCAGACCCATAGCTAATTATTTACCTACTCAAAATGAGTAAATGCTAATTATCTGTAAAAGTATTGCGGATACCCAATTTTTATCAAATAACTCATTCATCTACTTGTGGGAGAGCTTTCACATGGTGAAGTTTCAGACCCATAGCTAATTACTCACCTACTCAAAATGAGTAAATGCGAATTATCTCTAAAAGTATTGCAGATAGCCAATTTTTCTCAAATAACTCATTCACCTACTTTTGGGAGAGCTTTCACTTGGTGAAGTTTCAGACCCATAGCTAATTACTCACCTACTCAAAATGAGTAAATGCGAATTATCTCTAAAAGTATTGCAGATAGCCAATTTTTCTGAAATAACTCATTCACCTACTTTTGGGAGAGCTTTCACTTGAAGTTTCAGACCCATAGCTAATTACTCACCTACTCAAAATGAGTAAATGCGAATTATCTCTAAAAGTATTGCAGATAGCCAATTTTTGTCAAATTAATCATTCACCTACTTTTGGGAGAGCTTTCACTTGGTGAAGTTTCAGACCCATAGCTAATTACTCACCTACTCAAAATGAGTAAATGCGAATTATCTCTAAAAGTATTGCAGATAGCCAATTTTTCTCAAATAACTCATTCACCTACTTTTGGGAGAGCTTTCACTCGGTGAAGTTTCAGACCCATAGCTAATTACTCACCTACTCAAAATGAGTAAATGCGAATTATCTCTAAAAGTATTGCAGATAGCCAATTTTTCTCAAATAACTCATTCACCTACTTTTGGCAGAGCTTTCACTTGAAGTTTCAGACCCATAGCAAATTACTCACCTACTCAAAATAAGTAAATGCGAATTATCTCTAAAAGTATTGCAGTTAGCCAATTTTTCTCAAATAACTCATTCACCTACTTTTGGGAGAGCTTTCACTCGGTGAAGTTTCAGACCCATAGCTAATTACTCACCTACTCAAAATGAGTAAATGCGAATTATCTCTAAAAGTATTGCAGATAGCCAATTTTTCTCAAATAACTCATTCACCTACTTTTGGGAGAGCTTTCACTTGGTGAAGTTTCAGACCCATAGCAAATTACTCACCTACTCAAAATAAGTAAATGCGAATTATCTCTAAAAGTATTGCAGATAGCCAATTTTTCTCAAATAACTCATTCACCTACTTTTGGCAGAGCTTTCACTTGGTGAAGTTTCAGACCCATAGCTAATTATTCACCTACTCAGATGAGTAAATGTGAATTATCTCTAAAAGTATTGCAGATAGCCAATTTTTCTCAAATAACTCATTCACCTACTTTTGGGAGAGCTTTCACTCTGTGAAGTTTCAGACTCGTAGCTATTTATTCACCTACTCAAAATGAGTAAATGCTAATTATCTGTAAAAGTATTGCGGATACCCCATTTTTATCAAATACTCATTCATCTACTTGTGGGAGAGCTTTCACATGGTGAAGTTTCAGACCCATAGCCAATTACTCACCTACTCAAAATGAGTAAATGCGAATTATCTCTAAAAGTATTGCAGATAGCCAATTTTTCTCAAATAACTCATTCACCTACTTTTGGGAGAGCTTTCACATGGTGAAGTTTCAGACCCATAGCTAATTATTTACCTACTCAAAATGAGTAAATGCTAATTATCTGTAAAAGTATTGCGGATACCCAATTTTTATCAAATAACTCATTCATCTACTTGTGGGAGAGCTTTCACATGGTGAAGTTTCAGACCCATAGCTAATTACTCACCTACTCAAAATGAGTAAATGCGAATTATCTCTAAAAGTATTGCAGATAGCCAATTTTTCTCAAATAACTCATTCACCTACTTTTGGGAGAGCTTTCACTTGGTGAAGTTTCAGACCCATAGCTAATTACTCACCTACTCAAAATGAGTAAATGCGAATTATCTCTAAAAGTATTGCAGATAGCCAGTTTTTGTCAAATTAATCATTCACCTACTTTTGGGAGAGCTTTCACTTGGTGAAGTTTCAGACCCATAGCTAATTACTCACCTACTCAAAATGAGTAAATGCGAATTATCTCTAAAAGTATTGCAGATAGCCAATTTTTCTCAAATAACTCATTCACCTACTTTTGGGAGAGATTTCACTCTGTGAAGTTTCAGACCCATAGCTAATTACTCACCTACTCAAAATGAGTAAATGCGAATTATCTCTAAAAGTATTGCAGATAGCCAATTTTTCTCAAATAACTCATTCACCTACTTTTGGCAGAGCTTTCACTTGGTGAAGTTTCAGACCCATAGCTAATTACTCACCTACTGAAAATGAGTAAATGCGAATTATCTCTAAAAGTATTGCAGATAGCCAATTTTTCTCAAATAACTCATTCACCTACTTTTGGGAGAGCTTTCACTTGCTGAAGTTTCAGACCCATAGCTAATTACTCGTCTACTCAAAATGAGTAAATGCGAATTATCTCTAAAAGTATTGCAGATAGCTAATTTTTCTCAAATAACTCATTCACCTACTTTTGGGAGAGCTTTCACTTGGTGAAGTTTCAGACCCATAGCAAATTACTCACCTACTCAAAATAAGTAAATGCGAATTATCTCTAAAAGTATTGCAGATAGCCAATTTTTCTCAAATAACTCATTCACCTACTTTTGGCAGAGCTTTCACTTGGTGAAGTTTCAGACCCATAGCTAATTATTCACCTACTCAAAATGAGTAAATGTGAATTATCTCTAAAAGTATTGCAGATAGCCAATTTTTCTCAAATAACTCATTCACCTACTTTTGGGAGAGCTTTCACTCTGTGAAGTTTCAGACTCGTAGCTATTTATTCACCTACTCAAAATGAGTAAATGCTAATTATCTGTAAAAGTATTGCGGATACCCAATTTTTATCAAATACTCATTCATCTACTTGTGGGAGAGCTTTCACATGGTGAAGTTTCAGACCCATAGCTAATTACTCACCTACTCAAAATGAGTAAATGCGAATTATCTCTAAAAGTATTGCAGATAGCCAATTTTTCTCAAATAACTCATTCACCTACTTTTGGGAGAGCTTTCACTTGGTGAAGTTTCAGACCTATAGATAATTATTCACCTACTCAAAATGAGTAAATGTGAATTATCTCTTAATAGTATTGCAGATAGCCAATTTTTCTCAAATAACTCATTCACCTACTTTTGGAAGAGCTTTCACATGGTGAAGTTTCAGACCCATAGCCAATTACTCACCTACTCAAAATGAGTAAATGCGAATTATCTCTAAAAGTATTGCAGATAGCCAATTTTTCTCAAATAACTCATTCACCTACTTTTGGGAGAGCTTTCACATGGTGAAGTTTCAGACCCATAGCTAATTATTTACCTACTCAAAATGAGTAAATGCTAATTATCTGTAAAAGTATTGCGGATACCCAATTTTTATCAAATAACTCATTCATCTACTTGTGGGAGAGCTTTCACATGGTGAAGTTTCAGACCCATAGCTAATTACTCACCTACTCAAAATGAGTAAATGCGAATTATCTCTAAAAGTATTGCAGATAGCCAATTTTTCTCAAATAACTCATTCACCTACTTTTGGGAGAGCTTTCACTTGGTGAAGTTTCAGACCCATAGCTAATTACTCACCTACTCAAAATGAGTAAATGCGAATTATCTCTAAAAGTATTGCAGATAGCCAATTTTTCTCAAATAACTCATTCACCTACTTTTGGGAGAGCTTTCACTTGAAGTTTCAGACCCATAGCTAATTACTCACCTACTCAAAATGAGTAAATGCGAATTACCTCTAAAAGTATTGCAGATAGCCAATTTTTCTCAAATAACTCATTCACCTACTTTTGGCAGAGCTTTCACTTGGTGAAGTTTCAGACCCATAGCTAATTACTCACCTACTGAAAATGAGTAAATGTGAATTATCTCTAAAAGTATTGCAGATAGCCAATTTTTCTCAAATAACTCATTCACCTACTTTTGGGAGAGCTTTCACTCTGTGAAGTTTCAGACTCATAGCTAATTATTCACCTACTCAAAATGAGTAAATGCTAATTATCTGTAAAAGTATTGCGGATACCCAATTTTTATCAAATACTCATTCATCTACTTGTGGGAGAGCTTTCACATGGTGAAGTTTCAGACCCATAGCTAATTACTCACCTACTCAAAATGACTAAATGCGAATTATCTCTAAAAGTATTGCAGATAGCCAATTTTTCTCAAATAACTCATTCACCTACTTTTGGGAGAGCTTTCACTTGGTGAAGTTTCAGACCCATAGATAATTATTCACCTACTCAAAATGAGTAAATGTGAATTATCTCTTAATAGTATTGCAGATAGCCAATTTTTCTCAAATAACTCATTCACCTACTTTTGGAAGACCTTTCACACACGAAAATGAAAAGTTGTGAATATCTCGGAAAAGCTATTTCTTCTGCTTTAATGCTCGGCGGGAGATACACACCACGGCAGTGGTCTTGACAAAAATTTTTGTCTCCCCATAAATGGTGGCCATTTTGAATTTTCAAAGTTTTTGCAAAACACAAAAATGCTTATATCTCGAAAACCGTGCTATATGGAGTGAACTCAACAAAATTTTGGACCTGCTGGGTATCTCTGCAGAGTAGCCATGCCAATTTTCAAAATATTTTTGTCTCGCCAAATATAGCGGACATTTTTAATTTTTTTATTTTTTGCAAAACACAAAAATGCTTATATCTTGAAAACCGTGCTAGATAGAGCAGACTGCGCTGACTTTGGTTGCCACAACAGTATAAGGCTAGAAACGAAGCATTTTCTTAATACTTTAGCACTCACCTTTATATCCTTTTCGGGACGCTTTGTTTTTGCTATGCAAAAACATTATCTTTTTTTTTGCGAGCGATCCTCTAGTTCTGATTGCTCCGGGGTGGCCCAACATGCCTTGGTTTTGGGATCTAGTGATCATGTCCAGTCAGATCCCACTGAGCCTGAACAACCTGTTGACACAGCCTTTCAATCAGATCCCTCACAGAAATCTGACAAACCTAAATCTCCATGCATGGCTCCTAGAGCCACAGCAATCAAGGAGCAGGGCTTCTCTGAAGCAGTGGCAACAAGGATTGAGGCTCCTCAAAGAGGATCAACCAGATCTGTCTATGAGGCAAAGTGGGCCATTTTTACAAAGTGGTGCATCACTAATCAGGTGGACTTCAGGGCACCCCCTGTAAAGTCGGTTGCTGATTTCCTTATGTACCTTTTTGAGGACAGGAAGCTACAACCCAGCACCATTGATGGATACAGTTCCGCCATTGCTGATAAACTGGGAAATTTAACCCTCAACATCAGCAAAGATGAAAATCTCACTCGCCGCTTGGATAGTTTCCATAGAGACAGACCTAAGGGTAGAAGGGGTATCCCTTCCTGGAACCTATCTTTGGTCTTACACCAGCTGACCAAGGCCCCCTTTGAACCAATCAAGGAAGCTTCCTTGAAGCATTTGACCTTCAAGACTGTTTTCCTATTAGCCCTGGGTTCAGGCAAACGCAGAAGTGAGATTCATGCCTGGCAACACAGAAATATCAGGCACCAATCTGACTGGTCAAAGGTGTCCCTGTACCCATCTCCCAGCTTTCTTTCCCAAGAACCAGCTGGCCAAGGAGGGTCCAGAGTGTGTGGCCCCAGTGGTGATACCAGCCCTGGCACCAACTCTGGATAGATCCCTCAAGTCTGATAGGTCACTCTGTCCAGTCAGAGCCTTGCGTTACTACTTGGACAGGACCTCAGACATCAGGCAGAATAAGGAGTTGGTCTTTGTCTCCTTCAAGAAAGGTTTCGACAAGGATATCTCACCTGCCACTATCTCCTCATGGATCAAGCAGACTGTGATCCTATGCTATGAGCTTTCAGACCAGGAGGCCCACACCTTGCATCAGGTCAAAGCCCATGATGTCAGGGCCTTTGCTGCTTCTAAGGCATTCCAGTCTGGAATTTCCTTGGAACAGATCTTGTCAGCCTGTCATTGGAAGTCACATAATACCTTCACACAATTTTATCTGAAGGATGTGGCTTGGGTTGACTCTGGGCTCTATCACCTGGGACCTGTAGTGGCTGCTCAGCAGATCCACAAATAACCCAGGGGGGAGGAGATTCTGTAAATAATGAGTAAATATGTAAATAGTGAACATATATATTAAAAAAAAACAAAAAAAAACTGTGCTTTGCTTCCTTCGGGAAGTTTACTTCTTCTTATTATGGGACTGAACTCAGCCCTCTCTTCCCCTACCTCAGAGCAGGTCTGTAAAAAAGGGGGGGGGCGGTAAATTGGTTGACCGGTTTCTGGTAACCTACTGTAGCCTTAAGGGTCTGACCTCGAGGTCGACCCAGGCCTGAAATGTGAACTCATAACAGAACTAACCAAATTTCTCCTAACAGAACTAACCAAATTTCCTAAGTCCCTAGTAGCTTACCCACCGACCAGGCGGTAGTTATTCAGTATTTGTCCATTGGATAGGATGTATTAACGCAATAAAATTGCAAATTTAATAAGTAAATTAAATTTTTATAAGTTAATACCCTATCCAATGGACACACAAGACCCTCCCACCGACCCCACTATCAGTTTACTAGGGGTCTAATAGGTTTAGACAACGAAAAAGATGCTATGACGTCACGCTGTCTATACAGGAAGGGGGTTCGACACGCCATCTGGCGAGTGCACTAGTACTAGGGACCGGTTAGCCAGTGGAAACACAGGACGTCTTTTTCTGACGTTTGGCGAGCCAGTCAGCACCGACCGGAATAGCATTTGTCCACAGGGTATTAACTTATAACAAGAGGGTCAGAGGTGCCCCAAAAGGCGGGTTGCGCACGCAGGAAACAAGGTTAGCAACTGCTCTCATTAAATTTAGGAACAAGGAAAGAAATGTTAGGTTACCCACTTAAGGTAAATGTGTTCGACGTGCTAAGAAATGTAATACTTCTAATCTAAGTTACATTATTGTATCTATACTATAATAAATATAGAACTAAAACTAAGTAAATGAAGACCATTAATTTACCACTTATTTTCACCAGAAATTGAAATATCCACAGATGATCTAGGGTAACAACAAAAAATTTGGTGAAATTATTTTAGTGAGAACTTGGGAAATTTGGCTATAGCATATACTTACAAAATGTACCATAATATTGCATGGCACCTAATCACAAAAGATAATTTATTAAAATAAATGTAAGTCATAGTATTATTTACCATATGTACAGGATAAATGTGGACGGACAGACAGATGGACAGACAAATGGACGAAAAACAGACAAACGAACAGACGCAATTTCATGATGGAGATCTATCTCCCTATCAAGTTTGAATCCGATTGGTCAAACCATTTTCGAGTTAGAGTCCGGAAATGAAAATGTAGACAAACAGATGGATGGACAAACGGACGAAAAACAGACAAATGAACGGACGGAATTTCACCAATATCAAAAGGAACCTACCTATGATGGAGATCTATCTCCCTATCAAGTTTGAATTCGATTGGTCAAACCGTTTTCAAGTTAGAGTCCGGAAACGAAAATGTGGACAAATAGACGGATGGACAGACATACGGACGAAAAACGGACAAACGAACGGACAGAATTTCACCAATATCGAAAGGAACCTAGCTATCATGTTGATCTATGTCCCTGTCAAGTTTGAATTTGATTGGTCAAACCGTTTTCAAGTTAGAGTCCGAAATGGAAAATGTGGACGGACAGACGGACGTCGGACACATCAATCTAATAGACGGGTTGGTTACACGCAACCCGCCTAAAAACGAACAAATGGACAGAAAAACAAGACAAATGAACGGACGGATTTACACCAATTTCGAAAGGAACCTAGCTATGATGGTGATGTATGTCCCTGTGAAGTTTGAATTAGATTGGAGTAACCCTTTTCGAGTTAGAGTCCGGAAACAAAAATGTGGACGGACAGATGGATGGACAGAAAAACGGACAAAAACGAAGAAACGGACGGAAAAACGGACAAACAAACAGACGGAATTTCACCAATTTCGAAAGGAACCTAGCTATGATGGTGATCTATCTCCCTGTGAAGTTTGAATTTGATTGGTCAAACCGTTTTAAAGTTAGAGTCCGGAAACGAAAATGTGGACAAACAGATGGATGGACAAACGGAGGAAAAACGGACAAACGAACACACGGAATTTCACCAATTTCGAAAGGAACCTAGCTATGATGGTGATCTATCTCCCTGTGAAGTTTGAATTTGATTGGTCAAACTGTTTTAAAGTTAGAGTCCGGAAACGAAAAATGTGGACGGACAGACAGACAGACGGACGTCAGACACATCAATCTAATAGGCGGGTTGGTTACACGCAACCCGCCTAAAAATTTAATTTACTTATTAAATTTGCAAATTTGCTTCTATCTCCTTAACCGTGCGAGATAGAGCGATTTCTTCGAAAGTTTCAACCCATAGGGTATCTGAGCATCGTACTCTTAGCAATTTTCAAAAAAATTTTCCCCTCCCGAAAAATGGCGGCCATTTTGAATTTTCGGATTTTTGCCAAAAGTGGCAAAACACAAATTTGCTTGTATCTCCTTAACCGTGCGAGATATAGCGATTTTGTCGAAATTTTCGACCCGCAGGGTATCTAAGGAATGTACTCTGCAATTTAAAAAAAAATTTTCCCCTTGTCAAAAATGGCGGCCATTTTGAATTTTCGCCAAAAAATGGCAAAACACGAATTTCCTTCTATCTCCTTAACTGTGCAAGATAGAGCGATTTCATCGAAATTTTTTCGACCCACAGGGTATGTCAGAAATGCACTCAGCAATTTTCAAAAAAATTTCCCCTCCCCAAAAATGGTGACCATTTTGAATTTTCGAATTTTTGCCAGAAATGGCAAAACACGAATTTGCTTCTATCTCCTTAACCGTGCGAGATAGAGCGATTTCGTCGAAATTATCAAGCAACAGGGTATCTGACCAATGTACTCTTGGCAATTTTCAAAAAAATTTCCCCTCCCCAATAATGGCGGCCTTTTTGAATTTTTCCCAAAAATGGCAAAACACAAAATTGCTTCTATCTCCTTAACCGTGTGAGATAGAGGGATTTCGTCAAAATTTTTGACCCACAGGGTATCTGAGCAGTGTACTCTCGGCAATTTTCAAAAATTTCCTCTTCCCACATGTGGCAGCCATATTGAATTTTCTAGCGTTCTCAATAAACCCTTTTTACTAGGACCGGGTATGCAGTGGTTTCAGCGGGCGGGTACCCGCGCCGATGGGCGATAATAGCTGAAACTACAAATATCTCCATATTTACAGACTTAAAACCTACAGAAATAATGGGATGCAACCATTTGCTTTATTTCTTGTTGGCCACGGTTTTGCATTCAAAACAATATTGCACGGAAGAAAGGTTAAATAAAAAAAGACTTCTGTACATTCAAAACACGGTTGTTTATATAAAAATGGAGTCACATGACCTATCACAAAAGCACTTCTCGAATGTAGTTTCGGAATTGAAACTTTATTTTTATTTCAGGTTGTAAGTTAATTTTATTAATGTAAAATTATTAAATGTGTGAAAATATTGTACTCTTATTTATTTAAGAAGTGCATGTCACTATATATGGCCAATATACAGCGTTTTATGGACTCGGAATTAAAAAACTGTGTTGATATACTGACGATTTTCAAAGGGTTCCGGTATTTGACAATGTATAAACAACTAAAATAAAAGACAAATAAAATACTATAAACGGTGTACAAGGGTGAGAAAACAATATTATTATGCATTTTAATTGAATAGTTTCATTTTAAAGTGAATTAATGAAGTCCAGATACGTCTGTACTTGGTCAGCCAATGTGGGCGATATTAACAGAAATAAGCTTAGATTCGGGTACTCGGGTATGAGATTTCAGATTCGGGTAAGTATTCAGGGTTCGGGTACCCGGATATCCGGGTACCCGTTGAGATCACTAGAATTTTCGAATTTTTGCCCAAAATGGAAAAACACAAATTTGCCTTAACCGTGCAAAATAGAGTTATTTCGGTGAAATTTTCGACCCATAGGGTATCTAAGAAATGTACTCTTGGCAATTTTCAAAAAATTTTCCTCTTCCCAAAAATGGCGGCCATTTTGAATTTTCAATTTTATTGCGCTACAATAGCTTACCATGTGGGACTGAATGCTTTACTGGTTGCTGCGAGGAACTACAACCAACGTCTAAGAAAAAAAGATATTTATTCTTGGCCGTAGCCTCAGGTTGTCGTCACGTGATCTGCCCCTTTGTAAGCACTTTTCTCATTGGTTGCCGCCATTTTACAGTCTGGGAAGCATTTACTGCCGTTTTCTAGCTATATCTCAGTGCAGTTTTATTGTTATACGTCCCTTTTTATGTATTTCATTTATTATTGTTTCAGTTTCACTGAAGAACTAGCAAAAATCACCCACGGGAAACGCTACTCTAAGAAACCTGATAAAAATAAAGCAGAAGACATAGATTCTGAACTATTGGGTGACAATTCTTCGGAATCTTATGGAGGCTCGCAAGCAGAGTTAGAAGTTGCTGCGAATCGTCTCTTCACATCCCCGCCTTGTCCTCAACCTCTTTCATTCGAGGCGTTAGCACTACGAACTCCAGCTCGTACTATCCCGCCTACACCAGGTACGGCTTTACAACAAAAAGTACAAGCTAATCTCGAGAAATCTTTGTCTTCTCGCCTTGACATACAAATGGACCAGAAAATGGGGGCTTTTCAGGCCAGTATGTTGGAGGCGTTCAATAATCTTCATGAAGATTTTCAGAAATCTTTACAAAAGCAAGGAGAGGTGGATCAGACCTCTTCTGCTTCAAAAACGAACGCTCTCTCTAAAGATCTAACCAAACCCTCGCAGTCCAGTAGTGTTCTCAAGTCTACGGAGGTCGAGTACAGACCCCTCGAAGGTTGCCTCGACCAAACCTAAAAAATCTACACATTCTTCTAGGTATCATGATGTGGATCCGAGCTCTGCCTCAGACCACTACTCAGACTATTCTGTTGACCCTCAGCCAGCCCCTAGTAGGCCCAAAAAGCACTCTGATAAATCAAAACACAAGTCGAGGGCCAGATTTTTACCCTCCTCTTCAGAGGAGGATCAGTCCCCTGAACAGATGCATAGGTCCCCTAAGCCCTCTGGGAAGTCTTACTCTGATCAGGACCACCCCCAACATGAACCTGACCCTCCTTATTACAGGGAAGTAGCTTTGTCTGACATCCCATCTAAATATGCCGAGGAGGTGGATACGTTCCGACGCATCCTAAAACTTCCAGATCCTAGGGAATCCTTACCTAGATCTTCAACAGCGGTCATGGGCCTTGATGATGAGAAAGGCAGGCAAGAACTTAGGCCAAGAGGTCCTTCCTCCATGTTGCCTCTCAATTCAGTCATCAAGGATGCCTTTAATAAGTTCGGTCAGGACTTCCAGGCAGCAAATTTACTTGAGGACAAGTACATCAGACCACCTCCCTCCACTGCCAAGTGGTACAAGGTAGGCCAGCCTTGTTTTGAGGACAAAATACAAGAGCTGAACACAGACTTTGCCAAGATTTGTATTTCTCCTAAACCATCTGGGGCTCCTATGGGCAAGGTCCCTATGCCAATTCTAAAAGAATTGGAACATCAGGCAAGACAGAATATCTCCACTCTCAAATTCGCTACTACTTTTGCCAAAACTTCTTCCTCCTGTAATGCCACTCTGAAGAGGTGTCAGCATAGCTTGAAAGCGACCTCCAAAAAGGTCAAGTCTCAGATCAGGAAAGGTGCTGAAAAAGCAGCAAAACGTGGATATGAGGAAGCCTGTGAATATTTGGATTTGTGGAATAAGACCGTCCTAATCCAACACAGGGCCTTAACTTGCCTTAGTAAATCCCTGGCCCATATTCTCCAGAGAGAATTGTACTGCGAAGCCGAAATGACTCTGTTACAACCCCACTTGAACTCAGGAATGCGTCCTTCTGGCTGCCTTCCTTGTTTAAATCACAGTTGCTAAAGGAAGGCGAGGACTTCCTTCTTTAAAAAGGCACCTCAAAAGATTCTCAGGGTTTCGGACCCTACCAGAATAAGCCCTTTCATGGTCCCCACAAGAAAAAGTGGCTCCTACAGGAAATCCCTATGGGGGCAATTCCTCACAAAGCAGTAACCAATCGTTTTCTTCCAACAGGGGAAAACAAAACTTCAGAGGCTCCAGGGGTCGTTTTCGACCCCACAATAGGGGAAGAGGGAGTGGAAACCCCTCTTCCCAATGACTCCTTCAAAGCCTCAAACAGTCCACCAGTAGGAGGATGCCTCCGTTCTTTCAGCAGAGACTGGCAAACAAACAATTGTTCATCTAGCATTATCACCAATGGCTACGTTCTGCCATTCCTCTCAAGACCAAACTTGGTCAGATTTCCTCTGATAATATCAGAATACAAGGCTCTTCCAAAAGACCAAGCCAATTGCATCCAGTCTCTGCCGTCAAAGAACGCTATCGAAAGGGTAGAAAATGTAAAATCTCTCTGGTTTTACAGTCGCCTGTTTCTAGTACCCAAGCCTCACCAAAGGTGGAGGCCAGTAATAGACCTAAACAGGCTCAACACTTTTCTACACGTAGAGAAGTTCAAGATGGAAACTCCAGAGTCCATCAGGACCTCCCTGATTCCAGGGGAATGGGTAGCGTCAATAGACCTATTGGATGCTTACCTTCACATCCCCATCCATCCTCGCTCAAGGAAATACCCAAGATTTTGCCACAGGTCTCAGGTGTTCCAGTTCACCTCCCTACCTTTCGGACTAGCCACAGCCCCCCGGGTCTTTACCATGATCGTAAAGGAGGTGAAGCTCATGGCCCTCTCCAAAGGGCTCAGACTCCACCAATACCTGCACAACTGGCTGATCAGGTCTCAATCCCGGGAGGAAGCCCTAGTGAACACTCAGGCAGTGGTAGATCTAACTCAGTCCATGGGATGGATCATTAATCAACAAAAATCAGAACTGAATCCCACTCAGGTGTTTTCGTTCGTGGGTTATGAGTACCACCTAGATTCAGCCCTTGTAAAACCCACTCAAGAGAGATGGCTCAAACTTCAGGATTTTATCCTACAACTCAAGTCAAAACATGTTTTGACTGCAAGATGTTTGATGTCTCTAATTGGGTTGCTAGCCTCAATGGAGAAAATGGTCCCGGAGGAACGACTTCACATGAGGCCCTTTCAGTTTCACCTCAAGGAGCACTGGAAATTTCCTCAACCACTGGACAGCCTCCTTCCTTGGATAGAAGCCATCTCTGCACACCTAGACTGGTGGCAGAACCCTGCAAACGTGATGAAAGGCTCAGACCTTCATCCCAAAGACCACAGTATCCAACTCTTTACAGACGCCTCAAACGAAGGTTGGGGCGCTCACTTAGAACAAAGTTCTACCCAAGGTCTGTGGTCTCCCGAGGAAAAAGGCCTTCACATAAACATCCTAGAATTGAAAGCTGTCTTTCTGGCCCTGAGACACTTCAAAGACCAGTGCCAGGACCAAACAGTGCTAGTTGCAACGGACAACTCAACTGTGGTTGCTTTCATAAACAAACAAGGGGGAACACACTCAGCGGAGATGTGTGCACTCCTGTGGAGAATTATGACCTGGTGCCATCATTCTCACATCACATTGAAAGCCAGGCACATTCCAGGGTGCCTGAATGTGATGGTCGACCTACTTTTCAGGTCGAATCAGGTACAGTCGACCGAATGGTCACTACATCCACAGGTGTTCAAACAGATCTCCCAAAAGTGGTTCACTCCCCACGTGGACCTATTTGCCACTCATCTGAACCACAAGCTTCCACTGTACGTTTCTCCTATCCCAGACCCGAAGGCCTGGTACATAGATGCTCTAAACATAGATTGGACGGGTCTCACTGCCTATGCCTACCCTCCAACGGCTCTCCTTCACAGGGTGATCCAAAAAATCAGACAATGCAATTGCCTGATCATACTAATAGCCCCAGGCTGGCCAGGGATGCCCTGGTTTTGGGACCTAGTGCAGCTCTCAACAGAGATCCCACTACAACTCCCGGTGTCGACAACACTCCTCAAGCAGTCCCACAACTACGTGTTCCACAGGAACCCACAGCACCTCAACCTCCACGCCTGGTGTCTAGGAGTGGACAGCTCCAAGAACAAGGCTTCTCTGTGGAAGTGGCAGAGAGAATTGCTGCACCTCAGCGGTCATCAACAAGGACCATCTACAAATCAAAGTGGCCCTATTTGAAAAATGGTGCAGAGAAAATTTAGTGGATTTCTCCACTCCATCTGTGAAACAAATCTCAGATTTCTTCATGTATCTGTACCAAGACCTAAACAGGCGCCCCTCCACCATTGATGGTTACAGGACTGCCATTATTGACACCTTGGGCCCATCGGGCCAACATATTACTCATAATGAGGACCTTCATAGGTTGCTCTCCAGTTTCCACAGGGATCGCCCCAAAAGTTCCAGAAATCTCCCCAAGTGGAACCTTTCTGTTGTTCTCAATGAGCTCACAAAAGCGCCCTTTGAGCCTATGAAAGACACAGACCTCAAACATCTCACTCTCAAAACTGCTTTCTTGCTAGCTTTGGCCTCTGGCAAGCGCCGCAGCAAAATCCATGCCTGGGTCACAAAGTATCTAATCTAGGCCAATGGGAAAAGGTCGCCTTGTTCCCTTCTTCTGACTTCATAGCCAAAAACCAACTAGCAAGAGAAGGTTCTCAAAGTGTATCTCCGGTGACTATTCCTGCTTTGACTACCATTGTGGATAGACAATTCAAAGAAGACAGGACCCTGTGTCCTGTGCGGGCCCTGAGGTTCTATCTGGACCGAACCAAAGACCTAAGAGGTTCTCGGTCCCTCCTTTTCATCTCCTTCAAGAAAGGACATACCTCAGACATCAGACCCGCTACTCACTCTTCTTGGTTGAAACAAACCATCCTAATTTGTTATAAACAAGCAGACCAGCAAGCCTTGGATTTAGTCTAAGTCAAGGCACATGACATTCGGGCCTTCGCAGCCTCTAAGTCATTTTACGGTGGGGTATCGGTGGACCAGATCATGCAAGCATGTCACTGGAAAGCTCACAACACTTTTACCAATTTTTATCTAAAAGATCTTTCTTGGTCGGACAATGACAACAATCTGTATCTGGGACCAGTAGTAGCGGCTCAACAGGTCCTAGACCCTTCTCCTCAGTCCAGTCATCCTCAGAAAGAAAAGAACATCCACTACAACCAAGTCTTCAGGAGTCTAAGCCCAGGGTCTTGGTATATGTCTACCTCATCAGGGTGTTTACGGTAAGGTCTATCTAATCTTTAAATCATTATAATTGTACATTATTAAGGACCTGAAGGTTGTCATTTTACTCAGTTCCCGAGCCTTAAGCTCAGGTTCTTCCGTGATCGTCCTTGGGACTGACCCTGTCTGTGTATCTAGGGTACACATCTTCTCGTCAAACACCCGACAGTTTTTTAACACTGTCATTCATTCAGGTTTTTGGCTTCTACAGACCCGGTCTTCGGGATTGGGGCCCTGTAGACGGGACTCAGACTGGTACTTTCGATCTTTCATTCTACTATTATTATCAAAATTCTAAGAAAAAACACACTTATCTGCCAGTCTCAGCTGTAATCCCTCCTCCGGACGGTTGGATTCAGCATTCAGTCCCACATGGTAAGCTATTGTATCGCAATAAAATTGAAAATTTTAATTACTTAAATGTAGCTTTTATAAGCTAAAAGCTTGCCATGTGGGACTGAGGAGAGTCCCACCCTGCCTCCCCGCTGTATTACAGCTGAGGGGTATGGGTTTAAATCTCAACGAGAAAAGTGCTTACAAAGGGGCAGATCATGTGACAACATGAGGCTACGGCCAAGAATAAATGTCTTTTTTTCTTAGACGTTGGTCGTAGTTCCTCGCGGCAACCAGTAAAGCATTCAGTCCCACATGGTAAGCTTGTAGCTTATAAAAGCTACATTTAAGTAATTAAAATTTTCAAATTTTTGCCAAAAATAGAAAAACAGAAATTTGCTTCTATCTTCTTTACCATGCAAGATAGCTCTATCTCGCACGGTTAAGGAGATAGAAGCAAATTTGTGTTTTGCCATTTTTGGCCAAAATTCGAAAATTTAAAATGACCGCCATTTTTGGGGAGGAGAAAATTTTTTGAAAACTGCCAAGAGTACATTGCTCAGATACCCTGTGGGTCGAAAATTTCGATGAAATCGCATAGTTAAGGAGGAAGAAGCAAATTTGTGTTTTCCATTTTTGGCAAAGTAGCTATTACTCAGTCAGATATACAGCTATTATCACTAAAACCAATCCCAAGCAAGCTATCGACCTAAGTAATGCTCATACCAAATTTGGTAAAGATATGTCAAATATTTTTCCTTAAAATGCCCGGAAACAAAAGAAGTACACAAAAGTAGCTAAGTAGCTATTACTCAATTAGCTATAGACCTATCTTCACCAAAAGCAATCCCATGCAAGCTATTAACCCAATAAACACCCATACCAAATTTGGTAAAGATAGGATAAATACTTTTCCTTCAAATGAGCGGAAACCAAGCGTCCGGACAATGGACGCCGGAAAAAGCAAAAATAATATGTCCACCCCCCCAGTGGGGTGGACATAATGACAGTACTGATACTGCCTGGATGTTTTGGTTGAAGGAGCAAGTGCGGCAGTGCTCACTTATGCAGAGTGTAGCCCTTAGTGTCCTTTCTTGAACAAAATGAAAAGTAGGGATCGAGACCTTCTTAGGTCTTGGTTTGATACAGGTAGTACCTGAGGGTCCGTACCGGACACAAGGTCCTGTCTTCTTGAATTGCCTATCCACGATGGTAGTCAAAGCAGGAATAGTCACTGGAGACATACTTCGAGAACCTTCTCTTGTTAGTTGGTTTTTGGCTATGAAATCTGAAAAAGGGAACAAAGCTACCTTTTCCCACTGGCCTAGATTAGACACTTTGTAACGTTTGCAACCCAGGCGTGAATTTTGCTGCGGTGCTTGCCGGAGGCCAAAGCTAGCAAGAAAGCAGTTTTGAGAGAGGTTTGAGGTCTGTCTTTCATAGGCTCAAAGGATGCTTTTGTGAGCTCATTAAGCACAACAGAAAGGTTCCATTTTGGAAAATTCCTGGAACTTTGGGATGATTCCTGTGAAAACTGGAGAGTAACCAGTTAAGGTTTGAGCTTTGGGAAATATGGAGCCCTGCTGGGCCCAAGGTGTCAACATTGGCCGTCCTATAGCCATCAATGGTCAAAGGGCACCTATTTAGATCCTGGTACAGGTACATGAAAAGTGTGAGACTTGTTTCACAGAAGGGGTGGAGAAATCCACCAAATTTTATCTTCACCACTTCTCAAATAGGGCCCACTTTGACTTGTAGATGATCCTTGTTGATGACCTATGAGGGACAGCAATTCTCTCTGCCACCTCCACAGAGAAGCCTTGTTCTTGGAGCTGTCCACTTCTAGACACCAGGTGTGGAGGTTCAGATGTTGTGGCTTGCTGTGAAACACATAATTGTGGGACTGTTTGAGAAGAGTTGTTGACACTGGTAACTGAAGTGGGATCTCTGTTGAGAGCTGCACTAGGTCTCAAAACCAGGGCATCCCTGGCCAGCCTGAGGCTATTACAATGATCAGGGAATTGCATTGCCTGATGGTTTGGATCACCCTGTGAAGGAGAGCTGTTGGAGGGTAAGCATAAGCAGTGAGACCCGACCAGTTTATGTTTAGAGCATCTATCTTCCAACCATTTGGTCTGGGACTGGAGATACATACAGCAAAAGTTTGTGGTTTAAACGAGTGGCAAACAGATCTACATGTGGAGTGAACCACTTTGACAGATATGTTTGAACACCTGCAGATGCAGTGACTATTCTGTTGATTAGACTTGGTTCGACCTGGACAGGTCGGCCATCACATTCAGACACCCTGGAATGTGTCTGGCTCTTAGGGTTATCTGATAATGATGGCACCAGGTCATGATCTTCCACAGGAGAGTGCACATCTCCTCTGAGTGGGTTCCTCCTTGTTTATGTAGGCTACTACTGTTGAGTTGTCCATAACAACACACTATTTTGTTTGACACTGGTCCTTGAACCTTTGAGGAGCCAGAGAAACCGCCTTCAACTCTAAAACATTTATGTGTAGCCTTTTTCCCTATCTGACCACAAACTTTTTGTAGAGACTTGCTCTAAGCGAGCGCCCCAGCCTTGAGGCGTCTGTAAAGAGTTGGATACTGTGGTCTGCACACTTCATCACATTTGTGGGATTCTGTCACCACTCTAGCCGAGCTGAATTTGTTTCTGACCAAGGAAGGTGTCCAACGACTGAGGATATCTCCAGTGCTCCTAGAGGTGAAACTGAAGGGCTTCCCTCCAGGACCATTTTCTCTGTTGAGGCGAGCAACCCAATTAGCGACATCAAACATTTTGTAGTCAAAATATGTTTTGACTTTTAAGCATAGGATCAAATCCTGAAAATTGAGCCATCTCTCTGAGAGGGCTTCTTTTTTTTTTTTTAAGGGCTGAATCTAGGTAGTATTCGTAGCCCAAGAACGGAAACACCGGAGTAGGTTTGAGTTCGGACTTCTCCTGATTTATTTATTATCTACTCTAAGGACTGCATCAGGTACTTCCTTGAGCTTTGGTGGAAGAGGATATGGGCGTCTGACAGGTCCAATGATGACACCCATTCAACTGGAATCAGTGAGGCCCTGATGGGTTCTGGAGTTTCCATTTCGAACCTTTCTACAAATAGAAAGGTGTTGAGGCTGCTTCACCAGCCAACCAATTGGTGACATGTTTTCACAAGCTCCTGCGTATGCTGGAGACAAGCCTGGTGGGATCGGGCTCTCACCAACCAGTCATCTAGGTACTGGTGGATTCTTAAACCCTTGTGTATGGCCATCAGTTTCACCTCCTTTGCTATCACAGTGAACTCCATAGGTGCTGTGGACAAACCGAATGGCAGGGCCTTGAACTGGTATGTCCAACCTTGGATGTGAAATCTCAGGTATTTCCTGGATTGTTTCTTTATAGGTATATGAAAGTAGGTGTCCTTGAAATCTATTGATGTAACCCACTCCCCTTGTTGGAGGGAGGTCCTGATGGTCTCCGAAAGGTTTGGTTTGCTCAGATCTAGAATAGGTCTCCAATGGTTGTGTGGTTCTGGAACCAAGAAAAATCGGTTGAAGAAGCCAGACATTTTTAACTGGCTCGACTGCACCTTTGTCCATAAGCTGATGTAATGCCTCTAACCAATATAGGTTCCTGTGAGGATGTACATAACAGTTGATGATTTTTGGTGACCTTGTCAAGTTTGGTCTAGACTGGATAGGGAGAGTGTAGCCCTCCTTCAATATTTGTACTACCTAGGGTCCAGCCCCCAAGGCTTCCTAAGTTCCCAAAATGGATTTAGTCTGGATCTTACAGGCAGATTGTGTGCCACATTTGGGACATTTGGTAGTCTGACAAACATTTTCTGTCCCTCCAGACACTGGTCCGGTCTGGTGACAATGATCCAAGTTAACAGTCTCTCTGTTTTTTTTGTGGTCCGGTCCAGTGGGACTGACACAACTTTTCATATTTTAGAGACTCTTTGCCCAGGGCCAGCCACCTGCAAGGTGCAGCATTTACACAGTAATTGCTAGGTCTCTGTAACGGTTATTCACTGTAACCAGTAATTCTCTGTAACCGGCAAAACTGGTAGGCTGGAGTCACCAATGAATTTAGACAGCTACTGGTCTATATTTAGTTAGCTTTTTGAGTTGGTAGAACTTGTGGTTTTCTCTGTAACTGGTAAACAAGAGGAGAGTGCCCGTGAACGGGCACTGTGTCAGCTGACTGAATGTTTTTGATTTGTGATGGTGATAATGAGAGGAAAGCATAATTATCAGGAAAAGGGCTGTACAGAAATACAGTAAATGGTAACTGAACAGCATGTTCGAAAGATATTCCGAAGCTGACAGAAGGACAAAAAAGTTATGCCCTGCAAATGGTATTATGAAATAAAGTAACAAGATAATTGTTTAAGTAGGTTAAAAGTAGGTTAAAAATATTTAAAGAAATACTATAAATGCAATATTCTCGTTCGACCATGAAGAAGGGGTCCAAAGGTCAAATCTGACCATACCAAAAGATTCCCAGCCAAAGAATTTAGGATGGTTTACCATCCCAAACCTCTCGGACCAATAATAAGTGAGTCATAGGCACTTTTTAAGTTTGGCTATCCTTGTTTGACCTTGAAGGAGGGGGTCCAAGGTCAAATCCGACCACACAAAAAAATTCCCAGCCCATGATTTCCTGTAGCTTGTTTACCATCCCAAACTTGTAGGACCAATAATAAGCGAGTTCTAAGCAATGGTAAGTTTGGCTATCCTCAATTGACCTTGAAGGAGGGGTCCCAGGTCAAATCTGACCACACCAAAAGAATCCCAGCCCATGATTTCCTATATGTTGGTTTACCATCCCAAACCTCCAAGACCAATAATACGCGAGTTATAAGCACTTTAAGTTTGGCTATCTTCGTTTGACCTGGAAGGAAGGTCAAATCCGACCACACCAAAAGATTCCCAGCCCATGATTTTCTATAGGTTGGTTTTCCATTCGAAACCTCTAGGACCAATAATAAGTGAGTTATAAGCACTTTTAAGTTTGGCTATCCTCATTTGACCTTGAAGGAGGGGTCCAAGGTGAAATCCGACCACACCAAAAAATTCCCAGCTCATGATTTTCTATAGGTTGGTTTTCATTCCAACCTCTAGGACCAATAATAAGCGAGTTATAAGCACTTTTATGTTTGGCTATCCTCATTTGACCTTGAAGGAGGGTTCCAAGGTCAAATCGGACCATATTAACAGATTCCCAGCCCATGATTTTCTACAGGTTGGATACAATGATTTACTCAACAGTGAGAACCTGAAAGTAGCTATTGCTCAGCTATGCCATGACATAGAGGTCTGCAATTTCACTATGTTATAGCTGACCAAAACGTCTGTGAATAACATATTTAACAAAATACTCTAAATGTAATAATTTTCAAGTTACAACTGATTTACTCAAGAGTGAGAACCTAAAAGTAACTATTACTCAGCTATGCAATGAGCTACATGTCTGAATTTTTGCTCTGTTATAGCTGACCTAAAAGTAGGTGAACAACATATTTAAGCAAAGTTACAACTGATTTACTCAATAGTGAGAACCTGAAAATAGCTATTGCTCCGCTATGCCATGAGCTATAGGTCTGTAATTTCACTATGTTATAGCTAACCCAAAAGTAGGTGAACAATATATTTTAACAAAATACTCCAAATGCAATATTTTTCAAGTTATAGCTGATTTACTCAACAGTCAGTGCCTGAGAATAGCTATGCTCAGTTGTGCCATGAGCTACAGGTCTGTAATTTCACTATGTTATAGCTGACCCAAAAGTAGCTGAATAACATATTTGCACAAATTTCTGTAAAGGCAATAGTTTTCCAATCACAACTTATTTACTCAACAGTGAGAACTTCAAAGTAGCTATTACTCAGCTATGCAATGAGCCACAGGTCTGGAACTTCACTATGCTATAGCTAACCCCAAAATAGGTGAATAACATATTGCAACAAAATACTCTAAATGCAATAGTTTTCAAGCTATAAGTGATTTACTCAACAGTGATAACCTAAAAGTAGCTATTACTCAGCTATGCCATGAGCTACAGGTCTGAAATTTTACTATGTTATAGCTGACCCAAAAGTAGCTGAATAACATATTTATACGAAATTCTCTAAATGCAATAGTTTTCAAATTACAAGTGATTTACTCAACATTGAGAACTTCAAAGTAGCTATTACTCAGCTATGCAATGAGTCACAGGTCTGGAACTTCACTATGTTATAGCTGACCCCAAAATAGGTGAATAACATATTGAAACAAAATACTCTAAATGCAATAATTTCCAAGTTATAAGCGATTTACTCAACAGTGATAACCTAATAGTAGCTACTACTCAGCTATGCCATGAGCTACAGGTCTGAAATTTTACTATGTTATAGCTGACCCAAAAGTAGGTGAACAACATATTTAAGCAAAATACTGTAAATGCAATAGTTTTCAAGTTACAACTGATTTAATCAATAGTGATGACCTAAAAGTAGCTATTACTCAGCTATGCCATGAGCTACAGGTCTGAAATTTTACTATGTTATAGCTGACCCAAAAGTAGCTGAATTGGAAAATTTAAGAATTAAATTAAATTTTTATAAGATAATATCTTACCTAGTGGACCGGTGCAATAGTCCGGCGCCTAGCCGGTCCCGCCAAACATTAGAAAAAAATGTCCTGAGCTGGGCTCTGGCCTGGACCGGTAGTGTAGTATTCACTCGCCAGGTGTCACCGGACACCCAGCTCCCCTACTGCGCGTGTGCGCGCATGCACACTTCCTCTTTTTGTTGCCTACCAAGTAAAGTCCCCTTGAATTAAGCGGGGAAGGTAGGGTGGGACTCTCCTTGTCCACTAGGTAAGATATTATCTTATAAAAATTTAATTTAATTCTTAAATTTTCCATTTTATTGCGTTAATATATCTTACCTAGTGGACCGGTGCAGAATAACTACCCATTGGATGGCGGGTAGCTCAATCAAAAATTCAGGGGACTCACTATGGGAGATAACTCCCAAACCTCATATAGACCGAGGTAACAAACCTAGACCGGTTCCTAACCCTCTCGGTTACATTACATTACCTCCCCCCCCCCCTTTCTTTCAGAAATCTGACACTCATGAAGAGGGGAGGAGAGAAGAGTCCCAATGAGTCCTGAGGAAGCAATAGGGAAAAATTCCATTTGGTCCCTCATCTATCCTGAGAGGTAAGGAAGACTGCAGAGACATTTTTTTTTTTTTTTTTATATACATATTTACAAAGAAGATTCAAACTTAATCTCTAATCTGTTGAGCTGCTACCACCGGGCCCAGGTGGTATAGCTCAGAATCTGCCCAGGCTACATCCTTTAGGTAGAACTGGGTGAAAGTGTTATGAGACTTCCAATGGCAGGCTGATAGAATTTGATCTAAGGGTACGCCTCCCTGAAAGGCTTTGGAAGCCGCGAAAGCCCGGACATCATGAGCCCGAACTTGATGTAAATTTTGAGACTGCTCATCCGAGAGTTGGTAACATAAGCCAATCGTTTGTTTGATCCAGGAAGAGACAGTGGCTGGCACAATGTCTTTCTTGAAGCTCTTCCGAAAAGAGACGAAAACCAACTCCTTGTCTGACCGAAGGTCCTTGGTTTTGTCTAGATAGTAACGCAAGTATCTCACCGGACACAAGGTCCTGTCCTCCTTAAGAGACTTGTCCAAGGTCGGAGCAAGAGCCGGGATTATAACCGGGGCTACACAACCCGGACCCTCCTTAGCCAGGTGGTTCTTGGAGATGAAACTGGGGGAAGGGTACAGGGAGACATTAGACCAATCCTCTTGATGCCTGATGTTCCTATGTACCCAGGCATGAATCTCGCTTCTTCTTTTGCCCGACCCTAAGGCAAGAAGGAAGACCGTCTTAAAGGTAAGGTGTTTAAGGGAAGCCTTCCTAAGGGGTTCAAAGGGAGGTTTCGTGAGCTGATGAAGAACCAAGGAAAGGTTCCAGGAAGGAACACCCCTCCTACCCTTAGGCTTGTCCCTATGGAAACTGTCCAACAGTCTGGTAAGATTCTCATCCTTACCAATGTTTAACCGGCCATTTCCTATCTTGTCGGATATAGCAGTCCTATAGCCATCTATCGTGCTAGGTTGCAGATGTTTCTCCTGAAAAAGGTAGAGCAGGAAGTCAGAGATCTGCTTTATAGAAGGAGACCTGAAGTCCACCTTATGTTCCTCACACCATCTGACAAAAACGGACCACTTTGATTCGTAGATGGCTCTGGTTGAACGTCTCTGAGGAGCTTCAATTCGTGTTGCCACTTCTTCAGAGAAGCCTGCCTGTTGGATGGCAAAGGCCCTAGGAGCCATGCATGCAGATTCAGACTGTGAAGGTCCCTGTGAGGACACCGATTGAATGGTTGAGTCAATAGATTCCCTACTGTCGGCAGCCTTAGGGGAATTTGTACTGACATGCTGACCAGATCCCAAAACCATGACATGTTGGGCCATCCTGGTGCAATGAGAATGACTCTGCGGAATCCCTGATCTATCAACTTGGAGACCACCTTCCCTAGGAGAGCCACCGGAGGAAAAACATAGGCATCCAGATCTTGCCAGGGAACGCTGAGAGCATCCACCTTCCAGGCTAGCAGATCCGGAACCGGGGACACAAACCTGGGAAGTTTGTGATTGAACTTGGTCGCAAATAGGTCCACCTCCGGCTTGTGCCATCTTCTGCAAATCTGGTCGAAGACTTCCTGCAGGAGGGACCATTCCGTTTGTATCACCTGACAGTGCCGGGACAACTTGTCCGCAATGACATTGAGGTGACCCGGAATATGTCTTGCTCTTAATACAATCTGCCTCTGGTTGCACCACATCAGCAGCCTCCAGAGGAGAGCACAGAGAGAGCCGGATTTCATACCGCCCTCCTTGTTTATGTAAGAGACCACTGTTGTGTTGTCGGAACACACCAGAATGGTCTGGTTCCAACACAATCGCTCGAACTGTTTTAGTGCTAGTAAGACAGCCTTGAGTTCCAGCAAGTTTATATGCAAGGCGCTTTCTTGTGTGGACCAAAGGCCTTTTGCGGTGAAGTCGCCTAAGTGAGCACCCCAACCTTCGTTTGAGGCGTCGGTAAACAGCTGAAGAGCGTGCTGAAGTGGGTGTAAAGGTTGACCTTTTAGGACATTGTTGGGGCTCAACCACCACCTCAGGTGTGGATGAAGAGACTGAGGCAGAGGGATAATCTTTTCCAATGATTCCGGGACATGCCAATGCCTCTTCAGATGCCACTGGATAGGACGCATGTGAAGTCGCCCGGCTACTACCTGTTTCTCTGTGGCTGTTAGAAGTCCTATTAGGGACATAAACTGTCGGACCGAACACACCTGTTGATTGAGAAGGTCGTTGATCTTTTGGGACAGAGCCATCCACCTCTCCTGGGTCGGTTTGACCAGCCCCTGAGAGAGGTCGAAACGGTAACCTACAAAGTTGAAGACCTGCTGAGGCACCAACTCCGACTTGGTCATATTGACTACCCACCCTAACCTGTGGCATAGGTCCAAGAGGGTCTGGGTATGAAGTAGGCACGTTTCCGGGCACGGGGCTCTCAGCAACCAGTCGTCGAGGTCCTTGGCCACCTTGGTGAACTCCAACGGAGCCGTTGAGAGGCCAAAGGGGAGGGCTGTGAACTGATAAGCTTGACTGTGGAGGAAGAACCTGAGGAATTTCCGCGACCTTTGTCCTATTGGGATATGGAAATAAGCGTCGCTGAAATCCAGAGACGTCACCCACTCCCCTTTTTGAAGGGAGAGTCGGATGGTTTCTGGTGTCTCCATCTTGAAAGATGAAGTTGCTAGGTAACAGTTCAGACGGCTTAAATCTAGGATGGGCCTCCATTTTCTGTTGGGTTTTGGTACAAGAAACAAGCGGTTGTAAAAGGCCAGGGAGGATGGAGTTGTCACCTTTTCTACCGCCTGTTTCTGAATGAGTGCTTGTAAAGAGTCCTTTATGTGTCTGCTTTTGACCGGATTTGCGTATCCATTGATAATGACCGGTGACCTTGTCAAAGGAGGTTTCTCCTTGAAGGGTAGGTTGTACCCTTCCTGAAGAATTGAAACTACTCTTGGGTTTGCACCCAGGGAGTGCCAGACCTGCCAAAACCTTTGCAGACGGGCCCCCACAGGTGGATTTTCTACAACAGGAGAGACATTTTGAACAGTTGGAACACAACGACAAGGATTTACACAGCAAACAGGTTTCACACACTTTATTTTCATTGGAACCTGAGAGGGACTTAAGTCTTTGTTTTCTGACTGCCCTGTTACATAAGGTACATGAACGACAACAGGTAAGTTTACAGTCTTGTTTACATTTTTGTTTAAGTTCTGGCAAAACGGATCCTCCACACTTAACTCTGAGGATCTACTAAGCAATAATTGTCATTTATAGGATTGTTGACGGGACGATTTGGAGAAATAACTGGAATTGTTGCCTCCACGTCCGCGACCGCGGCCCCTCCCTCTATGAGAGAACTGACGCCAAGCCTGGCTAGACTGGGAGGAGGAATGGCCTGAATGTCTGTTATCCTTCTTGTCGTACGGCTTGTACCGGTACGACTGGTGTTTCCTACCAGGGTGCTGCCCTGTGCCCGGACCGGGACCATGAGCACCTGATGTGGATTCAAATTTTGCTATATCCTGTTCTGCTGTGGCAAGGATGTCATCTGGAAACAGTGAGGAACTAAACAAGGGGGCATTGCGCAACCTGTTCCATGTGTCCGGTTTCAACCCGGGTTTAGCAAATTCAAGATATGAATCCCTGCGTAGCAATATAAAGTTGGCAAGCTGAATGAACAAACTGTCGGCTAGGTGTTGGAGCGAAGTCCCTAGAGCCACTGATACGCTTGCATGAAAGGAGGATAAATCTTTGAGATCCCTGATAGCTTCTACAACTTCTTTGGGAGCCTTTCCCTTGACAATAACGTCATTAAGCAGACCAATGTGAGCGTTCATTTTGTCCTGGATTTCACTAGTGCACCTATTAAAAGCGGCTGCATGATTTGTAATGTATGTTCCTTCACGAGCACATTTCTCCCACCGGCGTAAGATATCCTGAGGTACCAGTCGGGAAGGAGGACCAGATTGAGGGTAGGATGAAACCTTAGCAACCCTAGAGTACTGGGCGTTGAGGCGGGCCTCAGAGTCGGACCAGCTGAAAATGGTTCTGCCTGGTCTAGTGGTTGAATCCTGCCTAAGTCTATGTTGTTTGTACCATTTTGCCTGACTCTTAGGCGTGCGAATAAACTGATCCACTTTCAGACCAGCCGATTCCTGGGAACGAGAAGGGTAACCTTCAGCGACCCGGCAGTTCAGTTTCTCCATTTTGTGGCAAAGCCAGTCATCCGGGGGTAATTCTACTGATACTTTGCCGGTTTTTCTTGGGTGTTTCCCCTTCCACGGGTTGTCTGACCTATCCCCGTCTGATACAGAGAGCTCAAAGTCTGGGATATGATTCCAACCAAGAAAGGCCCTAACTGACCTGCACGTTTCCCTGTAGTTCATTTCTTCGTTTTGTTCGGTTGCCTCTGAGTCTGAGATTTCACCCTCGTCAGATGCCTTATCAGACCGGTCAAGATTAGAGTCCACATCAGACATGTCCTGTTCAGCAGAGAAGGATTGACCGGTACCGGTAACACCGGTAGTAGTGTGAGGCAATGAACTGAAATATGAAGTTTCTGGCTTGGATGTAGACTTCACACCGGGTATAAGAGACGGGGCAGGGCCCGGAACGGGAGCATCCACTTTAACCGGTTCCTCATGTCTTTGAACAGGCAGAGATTCAATAACAGTCTGGTCCTTCACCGGAGCCGGTGCCTCGGACACAACTGTAGCAGTAGGGGCAACTTTAGTCTTTTTAACCTTCTTGCCCGTGCCCTTATTTTTCTTGTCTTTAACCTGTGGATTCTGCCCATCTGTAGCCGGAGGCCTCACCGGACCGGTGGCTCCTGGCTCAGAGGGATTGAAGAAGGGCTGTTCAGAAGTAGTAATAGAAACAGCGGAAACTGGGGCTTTTGGTGTAGAAAATATATTAGTCCTAGAGAGTAGAGCCTCGAAACGGGCGAATTTCTCCTCTAGCTGATTACTGAGAGTGTCAAAATCTCGTTTAGAGACAAAATCCTCAGGAGTATGATGGGAGATAGAAAATTGTGGTTCACCGGAACCGGAAGCAAGGACCGGAACACCATCCAACTCTTCTTCATCTTGTTCTCCACCCAAGTCCTCCTGGTTAGCTACACCAACGACGGTGACCTTTGAGGGAGAGACTAAAAGTCCGGATTTCTTATCCTTGCGGATTTTATACTGAGGGGTGGAGAGCATAGAACGCTGCTGTTCCGAAAAAGCATCACAAATGGAGCAAAATAAGTCCTTCACACACGGATCATCCCCTAACTTCTTCTCCCTACACCTAGCACATTTTTTATGTCCATCAAATCCTGCCATGATGTGCCCGCAGTTTCCTCTACGTTGTCCTGGTGATGCCATGATATATGCAGTAAGTAATAATCCACAATAGATAAACAAACAAAAGCTAAGTCACTGTATATAATAATAAAAAGTTTCTCTTCAATATTTCCGATTTTAAACACAATGGCGCCAAACAAAAAGAGGAAGTGCGCATGCGCGCACACGCGCAGTAGGGGAGCTGGGTGTCCGGTGACACCTGGCGAGTGAATACTACACTACCGGTCCAGGCCAGAGCCCAGCTCAGGACATTTTTTTCTAATGTTTGGCGGGACCGGCTAGGCGCCGGACTATTGCACCGGTCCACTAGGTAAGATATATTAACGCAATAAAAAACATATTTATACTAAATTCTCTAAATGCAATAGTTTTGCAATTACAACTGATTTACTCAATAGTGAGAACCTCAAAGTAGTTATTACTCAGCTATGCAAGGAGCTACAGGTCTGAAATTTTACTATATTATAGCTGACCCAAAAGTAGGTGAACAACATATTTAAGCAAAATACTGTAAATGCAATAGTTTTCAAGTTACAACTGATTTACTCAATAGTGATGACCTAAAAGTAGCTATTACTCAGCTATGCAATGAGCCACAGATCTGATACTTCACTATGTTATAGCTGATCCCAAAATAGGTGAATAACATATTGAAACAAAATACTCTAAATGCAATAGTTTCTAAGTCATAAGCGATTTACTCAACAGTGATAACCTAAAAGTAGCTATTACTCAGCTATGCCATGAGCTACAGGTCTGAAATTTTACTATGTTATAGCTGACCCAAAAGTAGCTGAATAACATATTTATACGAAATTATCTAAATGCAATAGTTTTGAAGTTATAAGCGATTTACTCAACAGTGATAACCTAAAAGTAGCTATTACTCAGCTATGCCATGAGCTACAGGTCTAAAATTTTACTATGTTATAGCTGACCCAAAAGTAGCTGAATAACATATTTATACGAAATTCTCTAAATGCAATAGTTTTTAAGTTACAAGTGATTCTACTCATAATGGAAGTTACTGAAAAGCCCAAAATTAGCTATTACTCACTTAGCTATTGAGACAGGCACCCAACTTACTCACCATATTGTAGCTATGAAAAAAGTAGCTGAATAACATATTTTAACAAAATGCTCTAGATGCAACAGTTTTCAAGTTATAAATGATTTTGTGCATGATTTCATGAATTTTAATACATAAAAAATTATTAAAAAAATTTATTAAAAAAAAAGTAAGACAGATCCAGGTCTCATACTCACACAAGAGAATCTACCTCTGGCCTAGTACATATATGCAAGATATGAGAGAAATCCCTGCAATAGTCACTGAGAAAATTGTGATTAAGTGTTGAAATTTTCACACTTTTGGTGGGGGTACCCCCCTTGTAATGTCTCTAGCAAACAGACGAACAGACAGATTTGCAAGCCTTGAACAATTTTTCATCCTCGATAGATAAGGTATCTTTTAAAAAAAACAGCACGTCTCTAGGCCTTGTAGTTTTGGAGGAGAAGTTGTTCACGTGTACGCGTACGCCCACGCCGCAGAGTGACGACATAATGTCAGCTGACTGACAAGTCAGCTGACATAAAAACTGGTAGTCAAAATAAGGGCTGTGTAGCCCGGCACCTGGTCGGTACACTCCGTAACCAGTTGGTTGAAGCAATTCTTTGTAGATGCTTCCACATCTACCTGCCCCAGAATCAACACAGAGTTGAATGGACTAGGTGGGTACAGTCTGTAACTGGTTTTGGTGAAGCAAGGCAGTATAGCTGGTACCTGGTCGGTAGGCTCTGTAACCAGTTGTTGCAGTAATCACTCTGACTGGTTTTTCTGAAAACAAGGCTGCATAGCCGGTAAACTGGTCTGGTGATTTTAGGACTCTGTAACCTGTCACTTGAAGCCATATTTGTATATACTTGCTGTCTGCCTGCCCCAAAATCAACAGAGTTGAATGGACTAGGTAGGGAGACTCTGTAACCGGTTGGGTGAAGCACTGTACAGTAAGGACTGTGTAGCCGGAACCCGGTCGGTAGACTCTATAACCAGTTGTTGAAACAATTTTACAACTATCTTGTGTTGAATCCAGCTTATAGCAGGTTTCTTGTATTCCTTAAAAGAATTCTCGTAAGCGCTTGTCTAATTGTGTAGATTTGACAGTTGGTGGGAAAACCCTTGTGAGCTATTTTTAGAAATTGCTGGTCTGTGTGTCATGTGACCAGCTTGTCAGTTGTCGCGTTCTTTTGTGATACTTAAACAGGCAAATGCGTAGTATTCTGCTCATCCACAAACCCCACTACCGACAACAAAGGTCGGGTCCATGAGAGAGGGACTGGTACCACAGTAGACGCAAGTTGTGAAGAACGCAGTAGCAATACGTAGAAAGAAATGCTGGTCGGTGAATCACGTGACCAGCTTCGGGGAGATGACGTCACTGGTCGCGTTCTTTCCTTGCTATCACAGTAAACGAGAGCTGGCTGGTCGACTGATGCTTGTAGCAGAGAAGTCTGTACCAGTGCGCTCTGAAGGTGAATATCAGGAACTAGTACTGGTATCACAGTAGACGTGAGCACAAAGAACGCAGTTCATTATCTTGAGATGACGTCAGTGATCAAGTTTTTTTGAGCAGGCCGGTTGACTGATGCTTTGCAGCAGAGAAGTCTGGACCAGTGCGCTCTGACGGTGAAGATCCTGGTCTGACGTGAGCTGGCTGGTGGACTGATGCTTTGCAGCAGAAAAGTCGGTACCAGTGCGCTCGGAAGAGGTAGGAAATTCTGTAGATGAACTTCTTTTGTGATACTTAACCAGGAAACTTGTACAGTGACCTGGCCATCCACAACCCCCACTACCGACAACAAAGCCGGGTCTGCAAGGGAGGAACTGGAATCACAGTAGACTTGAGTTCAAAAGAACGCACTCCATGTTCTTCCATTGGGAATTCCTTCTATTTATAGCTGTAAATATTTGAGAAGACTGACATTTCGTTGTTGAATTGTAGCTGGAGGTTACAGAAGGTACATTTTTAAAAAATAAACACGGATATTACCTTTAAGTTGTGTATCCAATAAAACTTCCTCATATTGTAGTTCTGCCCCAATCAACACAAAGATTGAACGGGAGGAAACTAGCAACATGGCCGCATACATATTTCTCCTCGCTTACTGCCCTATCATCAACACTAAATTGAGTCAGCTAGGGAGTGTTTCCAGCAGATTTCATAAAGAATATTGGTGCTCGATATGTAGATAACACTTCTGCACCAAAACATTTGCAAATAAGGTTGAAAATCCATCATAATCCACACTTTTCCTTAAGATATCTGGAGATTGTTGAAAACACGTCTGCACAGTACACACACTAAACGAAAAGATGCTATGACGTCAGGTTGTCTAGACAGGAAGGAAGTACGAGGCGCCATCTGGGGAGTGCACAGTACTGGGACCAGCCGGCTGGTATTTTATATACAGGACGTCTTTTTCTGGTGTTTGGTGGGACGGTCTGCGCCGACCGGATTAGCAATTGTCCATTGGATAGGATGTATTAACGCAATAAAATTTTCAGTTACTACATTTAAACCTCAGATTGAATGTAAGAATTGAATATTGTGGTCTTTTATTGAAACATACAACCAGAAAAATATTTGGTCAAATTTTGTGATCAGATTAGTGCAGATTACCAAACCTACAGAGTATCACTTTGGTCATTATTTGCTTTTAATATGTAGATTTGTATCATCTTGACAAAGATTACTGTAAAAAAATTGTTTAAAAAAATGTTTCAATACTTTTAATAAATATAAAGTTATCAAGCGATAAAACACAGTACATAACATATGATACTGTTATTAATTTAAGCACATGGGACTGATTATTATTACTGATTATTTCTGATACTACAATATGTCCAGCCAGATCTTTCTCAATTCTACATTTATCCAGAAGATTGTATGTAACTGTTACATTCTTAAAATGGAAGATGAGAACACAGTTTAACTTCTGTTGAATTAATGAACACTCCACCAAAAGGAGAGCCACACACAATTTGCATGCACATATTTTGTCTTGAACTCTTCACATTGAGATACAGAGGATCAATCAAAAGACCTTTCCCATTTCATTTGCAAATTGTATAAATAGCAAGCCTTACCAGGCAAGAACCCCAGCCCAAAGGTACAACTAAATGGGCAACATCAAGATTTAGGAAAATGTAAGGAAAAGCTTCAGTTCTAAGAAGTATACAGAGCCAATGAGATCTTGTTAGATGCAAGATCTTTCATGTAGTTGGAGCAGGGGGAACACTTACGATATTTTTTATCCATGATGCAAGTCCCAAGGACAAATATAAAGGAGATATATGACCATTTTAGTATGATGTCATGATTTCCTATAAGTTGTTTTCTCATTTCGAACCCCTGGGACCAATGATAAGGGAGATATAAGGCCTTTTTGACACCCCCCCCCCCCTCCTATTTGACATTAACTATGTGATATATAATCTCTTAACCCCCGCCTTTGGCCAGGGGGAGATAAAATTCCAACTGTAGTAAAATCGGTTTAATACAGCCCTTTTTTCAATAAAGAAGTTTTAAGACCAAAAAGTATTTAAAGCATTTTCATTGCAACAGATGATGCCAGATACTCTCCACATATTAATGTTCTCTAGATCCTCTTAGGGTTAACATATCTTGAAAATTTGGTGCAAATACATGCATTGGTTTAGGTTGTGGAACACCAAAGTGTTACCATGACAACAGTTGTTGCGGGATATCTGCCAAAAACCTAATCAGTTCTAGATCCTGCTGTGGTACACATATCATGAAAACTCGGTGAAAATATGTCCCACAAGCTTTATGTCCACTGCAGGGGACGACTATAACCCCAGCCTTTATTGTCTGGGGTAAAAAATGTTATAGAATTTTGTTTCTCAAATGGTTAAAAATACTGATGACATATTAATTGCTTAAATAAGCTTTCAATGATGGAGGTTCAGTCATGAAAACATAACACACACATGGATGAACACAGTCTATTTCAAGTATTTATCTTCCTGTTCTGCCAGTATTTTTGCAGAAGACTTTGCATCAAAGAAGAGTTCATTGATCTCTTCAATCTCTTCCCGACTTATGCCATCTTTACCATTGATTTTGCTAAAAATGCTGGATGGAGTCAGAAGCTGAACTGCATACCTAGAAAATATATGGCAAAATAAACATTTGGAAGACCAGAAATTATTGCTTTTAAAGTAGCTTTATATAGAAACATGTCTGCACACTCCACGTGAAGGAAGTACGATGCGCCACCTAGCGAATACACACTCCCGTGACCGGTCCTGCCGGTAGTATATAGAGGACGTCTTTTTCTGGCGTTTGGCGGGACCGGTTGCGCCGTTCGGTAAAGCAATTGTCCATTGGATAGGTGTATTAACAAAACAAACTAGATTGGGCCAACTCGGCGCCAACATATCCCCAGACAGGTCATCACTCACGCCACAGGTTTTGATCGGGAATTTTTTAAAACATAATTACCCATTATTATATGAACTTCAGCACATCAATCTACTCTGTTTATATCTTCCAAGGAAGATGGTGTATCCCCAGACGCCGAATACATAACTCAAATTATATTTTCAATCTTCCTGCAATGATAACTCTAAACCTATTTTCAAAGTATTTAAATGATTGATGATTGAATGTCCATTCTAAAATAATAATCCCAAAAGAGCATATCTGTTTCTATATTTGTTGACAAATAAAATATTATTTTTAACTCAACTCATCATACTTTTCAATCTTCCTTCAAAGTATTTAAATGATTGATGATTCAATGTCCATTCTAAAATTCATAATCCCAAAAGCGCATATCTGTTTCTATATTTGTTCACAAATAAAATATTATTTAAAAAAAAATTATTTATATTATTATTTTATTATATTATTTTTAGAATTTGCAAATTGTTTTCAGTTATTCATTTCCTCTATACCTATATATGTGGTCCATATATATGCAACCTAAATATGTGACACAATCTCAGTTCTGACTCCCCTTTGTGTTATATGTAATGAAGCCCACCACCTCCCACCCCCACCCCTCTCCCCTTCTCCACACCTCTCTCACTATTACACAAGATCTGCAACCCCATTGAGTTCTTTGTTTCTCATCTGATATCATTAAATACCTTTGTTTATTTAGTGTCACTCAATATAGCTGGAGGTCCCAGAGGTGGGTGGGGGGAATCCGGGTGGGGGATGCATAAATGGTAAACAAACAATCTATATAAAAGGGGTACTCAAATACAAAAAGAATTGAGAATTTTAACTATGTGATTATCAACTGAAATGAGTTCATAACTGTAGGAGCTGTGTCAAAATTAACTGAGGCAAGTTGAATAAAACTGGGCTAGTTGAGGGTTAAAAATCCCCTACTTTTACTACATAAGGATATAATTTCATTAATATTGGGACTTAAAGCTCACTTAAAGTGTCCATTTTGTCTACTTGAATATGTTTAACCAGTTTCATTTTAAAAAGTTAAAAACTCAGCAAGCAGAGGTATAACACACAAAAATAAGTTCTTAAAAGACTAAGATAGCCATAACATTATTAATATTCAAAATTTAAATAGACAGGCATTTCCTTTTAAAAATTCAAAGATTTCAGCTCTATAACCCACATAGTTTGACAGTTACTGGGCTTTAAAGTGGCATAATGTCCATAAATTGGGTTTCTGTGGGCATTTTACAATTGTTAAAGAGACCTTAGCAATTAAACAACAGATCTGAAACTTTTTGGGGGACATACATAACAAACAAAAATTATATATAATACAGTTTAAGACTTGTCACACTAAGCATTTCCAAATAACCGGGCAAAATACGGAAAAAATGTCCAAAAAGGCACTTGGGCGAGTGTCTATGGCCCTCATACACAGGTTAAATGTCTACTAAAAACCTTGATTTTCGGCATATGTAAAAAGGACATAATAATGCATTCCCAGATGGGATTTCAGCTCCATCAATCACATAGTTTAACAGTCACAGGGCTTAAAGGTGGTTAAAAAGTCCAAATATTGGGTCTCTGTGGGCCTTTTAGAGATCTCGATGTGGCTTTCAAATTAAAGCTTCAGACTTAAAATTTGTTACATACTAAGATTACACATAGAATATGTATCTAATAAAGTTTGAAACTTCTCAGACTTACCATTTCCAAGTTACAGAGCAAAATATGTGAAAAATGTCTTAAAAGGGTCACTCAGGTGGGTGTTTAAGGTCCTCATACACAGGTTAAATAGAAAATTTAATAGTAAATTAAATTTTTATAAGTTAATACCTTACCTAGTGGACAGATGCATTTGTCCGGCGCCCTGCCGGTCACGCCAAACGTTAGAAAAAAAACGTCCTGAGCTGGGCTCTGGCCGGGACCGGTAGTGTCCTGTTCACTCGCCAGGTGGCTGTACAGCCTACCTGTCGGTATACTGTCGGTATACTCTCCCTCTTTTTGTTGTCTACCTTATGACCCCTTGTTGGTTATGATAGCGGGGAAGGTAGGGTGGGACTCCCCCTGTCCACTAGGTAAGGTATTAACTTATAAAAATTTAATTTACTATTAAATTTTCTATTTTATTGCGTTAATACAACTTACCTAGTGGACAGATGCAGAATGACTACCCAGTGGATGGAGGGTAGCCAAACAAGGGAAACCCATAAAGATAATAGCATAGCGGGTGTGTCCGGTACTGGTTAAATAAACCAACCTTTAAAGGACCAAAACACCCTGCCCCCCCCCCCCTGATTTTTCCACAGGGAAACAGCCTGTGCACCAATTCGACCCGAATGTGCAGGGAGACTAATGAGGGCATGAACTAGCAATTCATGAATGAGGAAGAAGAACAGGAGCAAGGAAACACCATCCTTGAGAAGCTCCTGGATCCACTTTGGATCATGGCTATCCAGTAGCCAAGGATAGTCTTTTTTTTTTTTTTTTTTTTTTTTTTTTTTTATTTTATATATATACACTAAACCCAAAAACATGTGTACACTATATACAGTCAGCCATAAGACTACTACTGATGTTCGTGGATCTGCTGAGCCGCTACCACAGGACCTAGGTGGTACAACTCGGAATCTGCCCAGGCTAGATCCTTCAGGTAGAATTGTGTAAAAGTGTTGTGTGCCTTCCAATGGCAAGCTGATAGGATCTGGTCCAAGGAAACCCCGCCCTGGAAAGCTTTGGAAGCGGCAAAAGCCCGTACATCATGAGCTCGGACTTGATGTATATTTTGAGCCTCATGATCAGAAAGTTGATAACACAACAACACAGTTTGCTTGATCCAGGAAGAGACAGTAGCCGGCACAATATCCTTCTGAAAACTCTTCCGGAAAGATACAAACACCAGATCTTTGCCCGAACGCAAGTCCTTGGTTCTGTCTAAATAGTAACGCAAGGCCCTGACCGGGCAAAGAGACTTGTCCTCCTTGAGTGACCTGTCCAATGATGGAGCCAAAGCGGGAATGACAACCGGGGCCACAGCAGAAGGTCCGTCCCGTGCTAGCTGATTCTTCGACAGAAAACTGGGAGAGGGATATAATGAGACCTGACTCCAGTTCTCCTGATGCCTGATATTGCGGTATAACCATGCATGGATTTCGCTCCTCCTTTTGCCGGAACCCAAAGCCAAGAGGAAAACCGTCTTAAAGGTCAAATGTTTAAGCGAGGCCTTCCGCATGGGTTCGAAGGGAGCTTTGGTCAACTGGTGGAGCACTAATGAAAGATTCCACGCAGGGACTCCCCGCCTGCCCTTCGGTTTGTCTCTATGGAAACTGTCCAACAAGCGAGTTAGGCTTTCATCCTTGCCAAAATGAACAGGGTCGTTACCCAACATATCGGCAATAGCTGTTCTGTAGCCTTCTATAGTACTGGGTTGTAACTGTCTCTCCTTAAAGAGATACAACAAGAAATCGGCCACTTGTTTTAGAGAGGGCGCCCTGAAGTCCACCTGGCTGGATTCGCACCACTTAACAAAAATGGCCCACTTTGACTTATAGACCGCTCTGGTTGAACTTCTCTGAGGCGCCTCAATTCTTGCTGCCACCTCCTCAGAGAACCCTTGTCGCCTGATGGACGAGGCTCTAGGAGCCAAGCATGCAGATTCAGATGATTCAAGTTCCTGTGGAGAAGGCCGTTGAACGGTTGAGTCAACAGATTCCTCTCTAAGGGAAGACTGAAGGGAATTTGACTTGATAGACTGATCAGATCCCAAAACCAAGGCATGTTGGGCCAACCCGGAGCGATTAAGATCATCCTGTGAAAATCTTGATTCACCAGTTTGGATGTGACCTGAGTGAGCAGGGAGACTGGGGGAAAGGCGTACACGTTCAGGTTGCCCCATGTAAGGCTGAGAGCATCCACCGCCCAAGCTGTCGAATCCGGAACTGGAGAGACAAACTTGGGAAGCTTGTGATTGAATCTGGTGGCAAAAAGATCTATCTGCGGCTGGCCCCAGTTGGAACACAAGCGATTGAACACCTGTTGGGACAGGCACCACTCGGTCTGGATCACCTGATTGTGTCGGGACAGCTTGTCTGCTATGACATTCAGTCGACCCGGAATGTGCCTGGCTCTCAGAACTATTCCTCTGGGATGGCACCAGGAAAGGAGTCTCCAGAGAAGGGCACAAAGAGAGCCTGATTTCATACCCCCTTGTTTGTTGATATAGGCGACCACAGTTGTATTGTCGGTCGCCACCAAGACAATCTGGTTCAGGCAGAGAGGTTCGAAACTCTTGAGGGCCAGAAAAACTGCCTTGAGTTCCAAGAAGTTGATATGAAGCCGGCTTTCTACTTCTGACCAAACGCCTCTTGCCGTAGAGTCCCCTAAGTGAGCGCCCCAACCTTCGTTTGATGCGTCGGTAAACAGTTGAAGGGCGTGACTTAATGGATGCAAGGGTTGGCCCCTTAATACATTTTCCTCGTCTAACCACCAATCTAGGTGAGGTTGCAGAGAGGAAGGTAGCGGAATGACTTTCTCTAGGACCTCGGGCACCCGCCAGTGTCTTTTTAGGTGCCACTGAATGGGACGCATGTGGAGACGACCTGACCTGACCTGTTTCTCGGTGGCTGTCAAGAGTCCTATCAAGGACATGAACTGCCTTACCGTGCAACTGTCCCGGGTCTTTAAAAACAGTAGTTTCTGACGCAAGCTTGCCCATCTTTCTTGAGTTGGTAAAACCCGACCCGTCAACAGGTCGAACCGGTAACCGACGAAGGTAAAGACCTGTTGAGGATTCAGTTCCGACTTTTTGAGGTTGACTAGCCAGCCCAGTTCGTGGCAAAGCGACAAAAGAACCTGGGTGTGAAGGAGACCAATCTCCCTCGAAGGGGCTCTCAGTAACCAGTCGTCTAGGTACTGGTGGATTCTTATACCCCTGTTCTGAGCCATAAGTTTGACCTCCTTGACTATCTTGGTGAACTCTAGAGGAGCCGTGGCCAACCCGAAGGGAAGGGCAGTGAATTGGTACGCTCTTTTGTTGAGAAAGAATCTCATGTACTTCCTCGACCGGGGGTGAATAGGAATGTGAAAGTATGCGTCGCTGAAATCCAGCGAGGTCACCCACTCCCCTTTCTGTAGCGAGGTCCGGATGGTTTCCGGAGTTTCCATCTTGAATGTGCCGGTTTTGAGGAACTTGTTCAACCGACTCAGATCTAAAATAGGCCTCCACTTGTTTTCCGGTTTGGGTACTAAAAACAGCCGGTTGTAGAAAGCGAGAGAAGACCGGACCAGGACTGGCTCCACTACCAACTTTCCTTGGAGAGAGATCAGTGCCTCTTTGAGGAAACGGCTTTTTACCGGATTGGCATAACTGCTCTGAATGATTGGAACCCTGGTGAGAGGAGGTCTTAATCTGAATGGCAGGCTGTAACCCTCCCTTAGAATGGAAACTGCTCGAGGGTTTGCGCCTAACCTTTGCCAAACTTGCCAAAACTTTTGAAGACGGCCTCCTACAGGACCATCGTGCACAACAGTGGGGACACCTTGAACATTTTGGACAAAAAGACATGGATCGACACAAGAAACACTGTTCACATGCTTTATTTTTCTCAACACTGGTACGGGACTTAGACCTTTCTTTTGTGGAAGCCCGGTGGTAGATACAGAAGGAGCATGAGTTGCAACATGAAAGAACACATCCTGATTTACATGATCTACTTGCCTCATGGGAAAGTCTGGATTCTGAGATGTGTGGGGTCTTGAACCTGTCTGAACTGAAGCCAGTAATTGACCCGAACTTTTTGTTAACATGTCTTTCACTGTCTCTTGAACACTGGAACCGGCCATTTCCGGTGGAACTTGACTTAACTTTGAACGAAGAACTGGTTTGTGACAAACTACCTTGACTAAGTTTAGAGTCTGTTTTCTGCCCAACCGATTTAATGTCTTGACTACAGAGGTTGGGTTGTAATGGTAACTGTCATTTTTGTTGTTTAAATCCACGGGAGCGAGAGAAACGGGGGTTACTACTACGACCCCTTCCTCTTGATCTGCCCCTGCCCCGAGCAAACTGTCGCCATGGCTGATTCGGTTCAGCTGAAGCTGTATTCCTAGAATCCCGGCGATCATAGGGTTGGAACCTATTTTGGTTTCGCCAACCAGTGCGCTGCATAGCACCCGGACCGGGTCTTGGAGCAGCACTGGTGGTTTCAGACTTGGTAATATCCTGTTCTGCAATACATATCAGGTCATCAGGGAATAGACCATAGTTGAACAATGGGGCATTCCTAAGTCGATTCCAGGTGTCAGACTTCACTCCAGGTTTTACATGGTCTAAATAAGAGTCACGTCTAAGAAGCACAAGATTTGCCATGTTGACGAAAAGGCTGTCAGCTAGGTGCTGCAATGAAGTTCCCATGGCAATGGAGACATTTTGATGGAAGGCTAGGTAGTCTTTCAGGTCGTGAAGAGCCTCTGAAACTTCTTTGGGGGCCTTCCCTTTATTGAAATTCGACTGAAGGCACACTAAGCTCTGACTCATCCGATCCTGCAGCTCACTAGCACATCTGTTAAATCCTGCTGCCTGGTTGACAATGTAGCTGCCTTCCTTGGCATTCCGTTCCCATCGACGTAGATACTCTTGGGAAATAGGTCGTGAGACAGGACCAGAAGGCGGGTAGGAAGAGGCCTTGGTAATACGTGGAAATTGTGAATTAACTTTTGCCTCGGTATTCCTCCAACTAAAAACAGACTTGCCAGGACGAAGAGTAGTGTCAGGTTTGAGGGTGTGCATCTGATACCAACGCGCTTGCGATTTTGGCATTTTAATGAACTGATCCTTTTTCAACCCACATGAATCTTGACTTCTAGAGGGATAACCCTCAGCAACTGTAGTATTTAAGCGTTCAAGTTTTTGACATAACCAGTCGTCTGGTGGCATAGCCACAGACACACGAGCTGGTCTCCTGGGAACCTTCCCCTTCCAAGGGTTGTTGCTCTTGTCGGGCTCACTGAAATCAGCCTCAAAAACCGGGATATGAGTCCATCCCATAAAGGATCTGACAGACCGGACTGTCTCACGGTAATTCATATCCTCTGTAACTTCTTGTTTCTCACCAGTATCCGACAGTTCTCCTTCATCAGGTTCAGAAGCTGAATAACGCTCATTTTCTTCCGGGTCATATGGCAGATCAGAAAACACACTAGCCTGTGAATAATCTTCCGGACCGGTTCTGTAACTAGCACTGGCCTGAGAGTAACAGGGAACCGGACCGGTAATTGAAAGTTCCTTTGTCGGTGGACCGGTTGACTGGCCAGCCGGATGAGAGACAGGTGCTTTGGATGGCAGAACTTGAGAGCCGGTGTCGGTCATATCTTCAGTGGGTGCCTGAGCTGAACTTGTAGGTAGTTGTTTTGCACCGACCGGATGTAAGTCAGCTGAAAGCTTGTCGGTGGGTTTACCAGAATGTTTACCGGAATGTCGGTGAGACTTCTTGTGTTTGTGGGATTTTTTCTTGTCCGGTTTAATATCAGACCCGTTAGCATCTACAGATTCTGCCGGAGGCCACACCGGACCGGTGGGTCGGGCAGAAGAAGGGTCAATGAAAGGAGTATCTGATAGCACCTTTTGAGCAGAAACTGATTTAACTGGCATAGACGGAGCAGTGAAAATGTTACCTCTTGAGAGAAGAGCCTCAAATCTGGCAAACTGCTCAGACATCTTGTCAGATAATGCAACCAACTGACCCGAAGTGACATAAGATTCCTCTGAAGTAGAAGCAGAAGACGCGGCAGGTGCCTGCGTGGAAAGCTGCGCAGAGGGTTGAAGATCCGGTGCAGACTGCGCAGAAGGCTGCGCAGAAGAGTTCTCTGTCGGTGCGTCAGCAGACGACAAGTCCTCCACCGGAGAAATAACTGTCACCTCTTTGGGGGACACTAGCAATCCTGCTTTCCTTTCCTTTCGTATTCTATAAGATGGAGTAGACAAAGTTTCCTTTTGGGAATCCGAAAATTGATCACATAATGAGCAAGGTTTGTCCTTGACACAGGGGTCCCCCCCCAACTTCTTCTCTCTGCATCTTGCACAACGTTCGTGAAGATCAAACGCGGCCATTATATGTCCGCAAGCGCCTCTGCGCTGACCCTTAAAATCTCCAGGGGATGCCATGAGTATTCAGTAACACTTTGATATGAAATTGAGGTAACTTTAAAATGTATATCCAACGTTAAAAATGAAAAACGTCTCTATAAATCCTTTAACAACTTTTTAATATGGCGCCAAACAAAAAGAGGAAGAGCGCATGCGCACGCATGCGCAGTATACCGACAGGTAGGCTGTACAGCCACCTGGCGAGTGAACAGGACACTACCGGTCCCGGCCAGAGCCCAGCTCAGGACGTTTTTTTTCTAACGTTTGGCGTGACCGGCAGGGCGCCGGACAAATGCATCTGTCCACTAGGTAAGTTGTATTAACGCAATAAAATGTCTACTTGAAGCCTTGATTTTTGGCACATGTAAAAAGAACATAATAATGTATTCCCAGATGAGATTTCAGCTCTATCAGTCACATAGTTTAACAGTCACAGGCCTTAAAATTGGCAAAAAGTCCAAATACTGGGTCTTTATGGGGCCTTCTAGAGACCTAAATGTGGCCTTCAAATTAAAGCCTCAGACTTAAAATTTGTCACATACTAAGATTACACATAGAATATGCATCTAATACAGTTTGAAACTTCTTAGACTTACCATTTCCAAGTTACAGGGCAAAATATGTGAAAAATGTCTAAAAATGGTCACTCGGGTGGGGATTTATGGTCCTCATACACAGGTTAAATGTCTTCTTAAAGCCTTAATTTTTGGCACATATATAAATAACATACTAATATCTTCCCAGATAGGATTTGAGCTCTATCAGTCACATAGTTTGACAGTCACAGGGCTTAAAAGTAGCAAAAAGTCCAAATATTGGGTCTTTGGGAGCCTTTTAGAGACCTCAATTTGACCTTCAAAATTAAAGCTTCAGACTTAAAATCTGTTACATACTAAGATTACACACAGAATATATATCTAATACAGTTTGAAACTTCTCAGACTTACCATTTCCAAGTTACAGGGAAAAAGATGTGAAAAATGTCTTATAAGGGTCACTCGGGTGGGTGTTTATGGTCCTGATACACAGGTTAACTGTCTATTAAAGGCCTAAATGTTGGGGCACATATAAGAAAACACATAGATATATTCCCAGATGATATTTAACTTAGATGAGAGACATAGTTTGAAAGCTACAGTGCTTGAAAGTGGCAAAAAGTGCATAAATTGGGTCTCTGTGGGCACTTTTGAGACCTTAAGTCGACCCCTTTGGGTAAACCTACAGCCCTAAAATTTTCTACAGACAAGGATTACATATCAAAGTTATACCTAGCGCAGTTTGAGACTCATCAGAATTACCACTTCCAAATTATAGGGCAAAATATGTGACAAGTATAGCAAAAAATCCCTAAGTGGGGGTATTTATGGGCCTCAAACACAATTTTCTCCTCAACTTAAAGTCGTGATTTTCGGCACATGTACTAAGAACATATTAATGTGTTGTCAGGTAAAATTTCAGCCAGCTGAGCATCATAGTTTGTGACCTACAGGGCTCTAAGTGGCCAAAAGTCCAATTTCTGACCTTAAGGTGGCCATAAGTTCTTTTTTACTGGGAGTTTAAGGTCACCTTAAAATAGGGATCTTCCTTTGGGCACCCTTAACATGTGTACCAAGTTTGAAAAAAAAATATTAATTTGTTTTTGAGTTATCGCGTCCACAAGGAAATTTCTACGGCGGCGGCGGCGCGACGGACCTGAATCCAATATATCCCCGACTTTCGTCTGGGGATATAAATATTGCTTTTAAAGTAGCTTTATGTACATCATTATGACTATTTTTCATCACACACAACTGTTTAGCGTTATCAATAGGTATACAGCAAAAAAAAGGTACAGCGTGGTAATTACTACCCAACATAGATTATTTTATTTTTTCCCCAAGAATCATGTCTTCCTTATGATGTAAGTTGTAATTTTTTTATATAAATTTTCTCTAGTTAATCTTTAATAAATTTACAATGTATGTAAAAGGAGGGCCAAACTACAATGAAACAGTGAAAGTGAAGTTTATTAGGCACAACATAAATGAATAGATTCCAGTGTCTATTAATATATATTAAAGTTACAAGAAAAGCAATTAAAACTTTGTGGTGTTCGCCATATTTGTCTTTTACTTACCTCAGTGTGGTTTTAACACCTATTTCACTCAGAAGCTGTAGTGATTCTTCATTACATTGAATATTTTCTATATTGGCTCTTATTTTAATAATCTGAAGAGAAAACAAAACATTATTTAATGTCATGAAAGACAAACTGGTATTTCATGTTATATCACCACAGTAAACTGTTCTAGACCTAGAATAGTGTTTAAACAAGGCCAAAAGGTATTTTGGTTGCTAGCGCGAGCACAAAGCCATCAGACACGAGTAGTGCACTAGTCTGGTGACACAAAGTAATTCCAACCCAGACACATCCCACAGCTGGTGTAGAACTCAGACGGTCACCCATCCAAGTACTAACATAGCCCATTGCCGCTTACCTTCAATGAGTAGACAAATACTCATCACGCTGCACCACAATTGATTGGGAGGAATTGATATAAATGAAACCATGAAAGACTGCACTTCTTTCAGTCATTATTATTCATTTCATCATAACGGATTCTCGTAATTTTACTTCTACAAATTTGCTTCAACATATGTAATTTGCAAATTTAATAAGTAAATTAAATTTTTATAAGTTAATACCCTATCCAATGGACAATTGCTAAACCGGTCAGCGCAGACCGGCCCGCCAAACGCCAGAAAAAGACGTCCTGTGTTTCCACCGGCTGGCCGGTCCCAGTACTGTGCATTCGCAAGGTGGCGCATGGTATTTACTTCCTGTCTAGACAACATGACGTCATAGCATCTTTTTCGTTGTCTAAAACTATTAGACCCCTAGTAAGCTGATAGCGGGGTCGGTGGGAGGGTCTTGTGTGTCCATTGGATAGGGTATTAACTTATAAAAATTTAATTTACTTATTAAATTTGCAATTTTATTGCGTTAATACATCCTATCCAATGGACAATTGCTGAATAACTACCGCTTGGTCGGCGGGTAAGTTACTAGGGACTTATGTGAACTCACAAATAATAGCAAATTTTAACCTACGGTCTAGGCTGACTTCGTCAGGAGACCTATAGGTCCAGGCCTGGGTTGACTTTAAGGTCAGGAAACCCTGCAAGGCCATGGTCGGTTGCCAGCAGCCGGTTACCCGGGGCTATACCGCCGTCGCCCCCCCCCCTTTTGCAGACCTGCTCTGAGATAGGGGAAGAGAGGGATGAGTTCAGTCCCAGAAAGCAAATAAACCTCACAAAGGAAGCACGCCACACTTAATTCTTATGTACATGAAGAAACTGTTTATACATATATACAAATCTCCTCAATCTACGGGACACTTGTGGATCTGCTGAGCAGCCACTACCGAGCCCAATTGGTAAAGCTCTGAATCAGCCCAAGCCCCGCCCTTCATATAGAACTGTGTGAAGGTATTGTGACTTCAGTGACAGGCTGACAAGATTGGATCTAAGGAGACTCCCGACTGGAAGGCCTTAGAAGCAGCAAAGGCCCTGACATCATGGGCTTTAACCTGATGTTAAATGTGGGCCTCCTGGTCAGAGAGCTCATAACATAGGATCACAGTCTGCTTGATCCAAGAGGAGATAGTGGCAGGTGAGATGTCTTTGTTGAAACCTTTCTTAAATGAGACAAAAACCACCTCCTTATTCTGCCTGATGTCTGAGGTCCTGTCCAAATAGTAGCATAATGCTCTGACCGGACAGAGGGACCTGTCAGACTTGAGGGATCTATCCAGAGTCGAGGCCAGGGCTGTTATAACCCCAGGGGCCACACTTGACACTCTATGGCCAGCTGATTCTAGGATAGAAAGCTGGGTGATGGATACAAGGACACCTTTGACCAATCGGATTGGTGTCCAATATATCAGTTTTGCCAGGCATGAATCTCACTTTTGCACTTGCCCGACCCAAGGGCCAAGAGGAATACCGTCTTGAAGGTCAAATGCTTCAAGGGGGCCTCCTTGATTGGATCAAAAGGAGTCTCAGCTGGTGCACGGCCAGTGAGAAGTTCCAGGAGGGTATGCCACTCCTGCCTCTGGGTCTGTCTCTCAGGAAACTATCCAGGAGACGAGCGAGATTTTCGTCCTTACTGATGTTAAAGGGTGAATTTCCAGTTTATCAACAATGAGTGACCTATAACCATCAATGGTGTTGGGCTGTTTGCCAAGCATGTATCTCACTTCTACGCTTGCCCGAACCCAGGGCCAAGAGGAAAACTGACTTGAAGGTCAAATGCTTCAAGGAGGCCTTTAATTGGTTCAAAATGAACCTTGTCAGCTGGTGCAAAAACCAGGGAGAGGTTCCAGGAAGGGGTTACCCTCCGGCCTTTGGGTCTGTCTCAGTGGAAGCTATCCAGGAGACGAGTGAGATTTTCATCCTTACTAAAATTGATGGGCAAATTTCTAGACCATCAGCAATGGCTGACCTGTAACCATCAATGGTACTGGGCTGCAACTTCCTGTCCTGAAACAGGTACCTAAGGAAGTAAACAACTGACTTTACAGGTGGTGCCCGAAGTCCACCTGATGAATGATACATCACTTGGTAAAAATGACCCATTTGCCTCATAGACTGATCTGATTGACCCCCCTTTTGAGGAGCCTCAATTCTTGCTGCCACTGCCTCAAACAAGTCCTGCTCCTCGATTGCTGAGGCTCTAGGAGCCCTGCATGGAGATTAAGATTTGTCAGATTTCTGTGAGGGATCTGATCGAATGGCTGTGAACAGGCTGGACAGATTGGGCAGGCTCAGCGGGATGTGGCTGGACATGGCCACTAGATCCCAAAACCAAGGCATGTTGGGCCACCCCGGAGCAATCAGAATGATTCTCTTACATGGGGAGTCTTGCAACTTCACCACTTTGCCCAATATGGCTGATGGTGAGGTGTATGCTTTTAGATCCTACCATGGCCGACTGAGCACATCCACTGCTGTGGCCAGGGGATCCGGTACCGGTGACACAAAACAGAGGCGACTTGTTGTTGAGCCTCGTGGCAAATAAGTTTATTTGGGCCGGTGCCACCTACTGCATAGGGTGGAAGACCTCTGGAAGGAGAAACCACTGTTTGGATGGTCTGGCCTAGCCTGGACAGCCTGTCTGCTACCACATTAGGCCGGCTTGGAATGTGTCGTGCTTAGAGTCACTTGTTTCCTGGTACACCAGGTCAAGATTCTCCATAGTAGGGCACAAAGTGGGCCCGACCTCATTCCTCCTTCCTTTATGTATGACACTACTGTGGTGTTGTCAGTTGCTACAAGTACTATCTTGTTTAAGCAAAGGTCTTAGAACTCTTTAAAGTCAGAAAAACTGCTTAAAGTTCTAGATAGTTTATATATATACAACTTGCTTCCCGGAGGGGACCGGGTTGCTCCTGCCAAGTGCTCATCTAAGTGAGCGCCCCACCCTTCTATTGATGCGTCTGTAAATATTTGCAGAGCATGTTTTATTGGTTGTAATGGTTGGCCTGTAAGTGCATTGTCTTCCTTCAGCCACCATTGTAAAAGGGGGTGCAGGGACCTGGGGACTTGGATCACCTTTTCCAGTGATTTCCAGCTGTTTTTGAGATGCCACTGTATGGGTCTCATATGAAGTCTGCCTAGATTAACATGCTTTTCTGTAGATGTTAGTAACCTATCAAGGACATGAATTCCCGGACCGGGCAAGCCGGTAGGGATAGCAGTTTTAACAGTCTCTTGAAGGTTCTGTACCCAGTCCAGGGTCGGTCGGAACCGATCAGACCTGAAGTCGAAACTGGTAGCCTACAAAATCAAAGTCTTGATTGGGCTCCAGCTCTGATTTCTCTAAGTTCATTCGCCAACCCAGTTGCTGACACATTATTTACTAGTTCCTGTGTATTTTGGAGACAAGCCTGGTGGGATCTGGGTCTCACCAACCAGCCGTCTAGGTACTGGTGGCTTCTTAAATCCTTGTGTATGGCCATCAACTTCACCTGCTTTGGTATCACGGTGAACTCAAAAGGTGCTGTGGACAACCCGAATGGCAGGGCCTTGAGTTGGTATGCCCGACCTTGGATGTGAAATCTCAGGCATTTCCTGGATTGTTCTTGTATAGGTATATGGACGTAGGTATCCCTCCTTCAACAGTTGTACTACCTAAAGTCCAGTCCCCAAGGCTTCCTAACTTCCCAAAAAAGGGCTTAGTCTGGACCTTATAGGCAGATTGTGTGCCACATTTGGGACATTTGGTATTCTGACAATATTTTCTGTCCCTCCGGACACTGGTCCGGTCTGGTGACAATGATCCAGGTTAACAGTCTCTCTGTTTTTATTGTGGTCTTATTTTCATATTAATAAACTCTTTGCCCCAGGCCAGCAGCCTGCAAGGTGCAGCATTTACAGAGCAATTGTAATATGTGAGATGTCAGTCCCCTGGCCGGACCTGATGACAAAATTGATTATTATCTCTGCAGTCAAGTCCAGCACCGATAACAGGTTGTTGAGAGGTGTGATAAGGGAAGGTTGCCTGGCAGTAGCTTGGGAAACTGTCCTATCATCAAGATCACTGACCAGTTTAAGAATTCTCTGTAACCCAATTAACCTTAGGCAACTCTGTCTGGTACCCGGACTCCGTACCCGGTACTTTACTGTAACCAGTAATTCTTGTAACCGGCAAAAACTGGCAGGTTGGGGTCACCAACGAATTTCGACAGCTACTGGTCTATATTTAGCCAGCTTTTTTTTTTTTTTTTAAACCAGTTGGGTTGAAGCACTACAGTAAGGACTGTGTAGCCAACACCCTGTTAGTAGACTTGTAACCCATAGAATGAAGCAAGTGTACAAGGCTGTGTAGCCAGTAGGTACACCCTGTAACCAGTTGCTGAATGAAGTTACAACTATCTTGTGTTGAATTCAGTTTCCTCCATTAATTCCTCTGTAACCGGTTGTTGAAGCAAGTGTACAAGGCTGTATAGCCGGTACACTCTGTAACCAGTTGTTGAAAACAAGTGTACAAGGCTGTATAGCCGGTACTGGTCGATACACTCTGTAACCAGTTGTTGAAAATTGAAAATTTTACAACTATCTTTGAACGCACGTCTTATTTGTAGATTTTGACAGTTGCTGGGAAAGCCCTTGTGAGCTATATTTAGAAACAAATGTTGGTCGGTGTGTCACGTGAGGGACGGAGGGACAACGTGATTGGCTGGTTGGAGATGACGATCAGCTTCGTGAACTGGTCGGAAAATCACGTGACCAACTTCGGGGATACGCCCTCACTAGAGGTATTCTTTCCTTATATCATAGTAAACGTAAGCTTACTGGTCTACTGATGTCTGTAGCAGAGAAGTCTGTACCAGTACGCTGGAGGTGGATTACAGGAACTAAAACTGGAATCACAGTAGACGTGAGTGCAAAGAACGTACTACCGACCTTAATGTTCGGTGAATTCCGTGATAAACTTCGTGACTGGTCGGTGAAAACACGTGACCAGTTTCGTGAAGACACGCGATTGGCTGACTGGATATGACGTCAGAGGTCGCGTTCTTTTAGCTGGCCGGCCGGCTGTTGCTTTAAAAGCAGAGAAGCCTGGGCCAGTGCACTCTGAAGATGATATTCCTGGCCGGTCTGAAGTCGGTTCATCTTCTCAGCCGGCTGTACACTCAAACCAGTTTCCTGGCCATCCACTGCCCTTACTACCGACACAAGTGCCGGGTCCATAAGGGTGGGACTGAGAGTGTTCTGAAGAAATCTGCAGAGTTCATGTCTTGCTTCTGATGAAATAATACTGGAGCTAGGCTGGTGTGACTGATGCTTTACAGCAGAGAAGTCGGTACCAGTGCGCTCTGAAGAAATCTGAAGAATTCATCTCATGCTTCTGATGAAAAAACACTATATACTCGAGCTGGCTGGTGTGACTGATGCCTTACAGCAGAGAAGTCTGTACCAGTGCGCTCTGATGAAGAATGCACCTTCCATGAGGAATCCCCTTTGGTTAACAGTGCTCAAAACTATGTAGACTGAGGTTTCCGTGATTTCTAAGACGTTTCTATGGCGACTGTAGGTGGAAGGTTATAGATGGTACATTCAAAACAAAGGACACGGATAAAAATACCTGTAAGTAGAATATCCATAATTCCTCAATAAAATCGATCTGCCCCTAACAACACAATGGTTGAATGGGAGGAAACTAGCAAAATGGCTGCCTTCATATTTCCCGCCGATTACGTACTGCCCTATCATCAACACTAAATTGAGTCAGCTAGGGAGCGTTTCCAGCAGATTTTAAATGTATATCCGTGCTTGAACAGTAGACAAAACTTCTACACTGAAAATATCCACATATAAGGTTGAAAATCCGTCATAAAGCACACTTTTCCTTTAAAAAACTGGAGATGTTGAAAACACGTCTGCACAGTACACGCGCCAAACGAAAAAGATGCTATGACGTCATGTTGTCTAGACAGGAAGTAAATACCATGCGCCACCTTGCGAATGCACAGTACTGGGACCGGCCAGCCGGTGGAAACACAGGACGTCTTTTTCTGGCGTTTGGCGGGCCGGTCTGCGCCGACCGGTTTAGCAATTGTCCATTGGATAGGATGTATTAACGCAATAAAAATATATGTTCACAACAGACAGGCAAATAGCTTTTTGATATCAGGAATAATTCCAGCTCACAGAATTAAAGCAGTCAGTCCTTTTTACTTGAATAGAATATATATATATAGAACATCACCTGTGCCATTTCTTCCTGAGAATATGGGAGGGTTCTTATAATCATGAGCCTGTCCAACAAGTCAAGTGGAATGCCGTGTGGTGACACAAGGTCTTCTGTACCCCTGCAAAATATGATGCATTGAACAAATCAAATTTACAACAAACTACTGACTATACATTACAAAAAAAACTAGAGGATCGCTCGCAAAAAAAAAAGATAATGTTTTTGCATAGCAAAAACAAAGCGTCCCGAAAAGGATATAAAGGCGAGTGCTAAAGTATTAAGAAAATGCTTCGTTTCTAGCCTTATACTGTTGTGGCAACCAAAGTCAGCGTAGTCTGCTCTATCTAGCACGGTTTTCAAGATGTAAGCATTTTTGTGTTTTGCAAAAAATTAAAAAATAAAAAATGTCCGCTATATTTGGCGAGACAAAAATATTTGGAAAATTGGCATGGCTACTCTGCAGAGATACCCAGCAGGTCAAAAATTTTGTTGAGTTCGCTCCATATAGCACGGTTTTCGAGATATAAGCATTTTTGTGTTTTGCAAAAACTTTGAAAATTTAAAATGGCCACCATTTTTGGGGAGACAAAAATTTTTATCAAGACCACTGCCGCGGTGTGTATCTCCCGCCGAGCATTAAAGGAGAAGAAATAGTTTTTCTGAGATATTCACAATTTTTCATTTTCGTGTGTGAAAGCTCTTCCAAAAGTAGGTGAATGAGTTATTTGAGAAAAATTGGCAATCTGCAATACTATTAAGAGATAATTCACATTTACTCATTTTGAGTAGATGAATAATTAGCTATGGGTCTGAAACTTCACAGAGTGAAAGCTCTCCCAAAAGTAGGTGAATGAGTTATTTGAGAAAAATTGGCTATCTGCAATACTTTTAGAGATAATTCGCATTTACTCATTTTGAGTAGGCGAGTAATTAGCTATGGGTCTGAAACTTCACCATGTGAAAGCTCTCCCACAAGTAGATGAATGAGTATTTGATAAAAATTGGGTATCCGCAATACTTTTACAGATAATTAGCATTTACTCATTTTGAGTAGGTGAATAAATAGCTATGGGTCTGAAACTTCACAGAGTGAAAGCTCTCCCAAAAGTAGGTGAATGAGTTATTTGATAAAAATTGGCTATCTGCAATACTTTTAGAGATAATTCGCATTTACTCATTTTGAGTAGGTGGGTAATTAGCTATGGGTCTGAAACTTCACCATGTGAAAGCTCTCCCACAAGTAGATGAATGAGTATTTGATAAAAATTGGGTATTCGCAATACTTTTACAGCTAATTAGCATTTACTCATTTTGAGTAGGTGAATAAATAGCTATGGGTCTGAAACTTCACAGAGTGAAAGCTCTCCCAAAAGTAGGTGAATGAGTTATTTCAGAAAAATTGGCTATCTGCAATACTTTTAGAGATAATTCGCATTTACTCATTTTGAGTAGGTGAGTAATTAGCTATGGGTCTGAAACTTCACAGAGTGAAAGCTCTCCCAAAAGTAGGTGAATGATTTATTTGAGAAAAATTGGCCATCTGCAATACTTTTAGAGATAATTCGCATTTACTCATTTTGAGTAGGTGAGTAATTAGCTACAGGTCTGAAACTTCACCATATGAAAGCTCTCCCACAAGTAGATGAATGAGTTATTTGATAAAAATTGGGTATCCGCAATACTTTTACAGATAATTAGCATTTACTCATTTTGAGTAGGTGGGTAATTAGCTATGGGTCTGAAACTTCACCATGTGAAAGCTCTCCCACAAGTAGATGAATGAGTATTTGATAAAAATTGGGTATTCGCAATACTTTTACAGCTAATTAGCATTTACTCATTTTGAGTAGGTGAATAAATAGCTATGGGTCTGAAACTTCACAGAGTGAAAGCTCTCCCAAAAGTAGGTGAATGAGTTATTTGAGAAAAATTGGCTATCTGCAATACTTTTAGAGATAATTCGCATTTACTCATTTTGAGTAGGTGAGTAATTAGCTATGGGTCTGAAACTTCACCAAGTGAAAGCTCTCCCAAAAGTAGGTGAATGATTTATCTGAGAAAAATTGGCTATCTGCAATACTTTTAGAGATAATTCGCATTTACTCATTTTGAGTAGGTGAGTAATTAGCTACGGGTCTGAAACTTCACCATATGAAAGCTCTCCCACAAGTAGATGAATAAGTTATTTGATAAAAATTGGGTATCCGCAATACTTTTACAGATAATTAGCATTTACTCATTTTGAGTAGGTAAATAATTAGCTATGGGTCTGAAACTTCATGGAGTGAAAGCTCTCCCAAAAGTAGGTGAATGAGTTATTTGAGAAAAATTGGCTATCTGCAATACTTTTAGAGATAATTCACATTTACTCATTTTGAGTAGGTGAGTATCTATGGGTCTGAAACTTCACCATGTGAAAGCTCTCCCAAAAGTACATGAATGAGTTATTTGATAAAAATTGGGTATCCGCAATAGTTTTTGAGATAATTAGCATTTACTCATTTTGAGTAGGTGAGTAATTAGCTACGGGCCTGAAACTTCACCAAGTGAAAGCTCTTCCAAAAGTAGGTGAATGAGTTATTTGAGAAAAATTGGCTATCTGCAATACTTTTAGAGGTAATTCGCATTTACTCATTTTGAGTAGGTGAGCAATTAGCTATGGGTCTGAAACTTCACCAAGTGAAAGCTCTTTGGGATAGCTGCTCTGCAGAGATACCCTGAAGATCAAAAATTTCGTCGAAATCGTTCTATGTAGCACAGTTTTCGAAATATTAGCATTTTTGTGTTTTGCAATTTGTGCACAAAAATTCGAAACTTCAAAATGGCCGTCATTTTTGGCGAGACAAAATTTTTTTTTGAAAATGGGATAACTACTCTGCAGAGATACCCTATGGATCAAAAATTTCGTCGAAATCGCTCTATCTAGCACGGTTTTCGAGATATAAGCATTTTTATGTTTTGCAATTTTGCCAAAAATTCGAAAATTCAAAATGGCCGCCATTTTTTGCGAGAAATTTTTTTTTTTGAAAATTGGCATGGCTACTCTGCAGAGATACCCTGCAGGTCAAAAATTTCGTCCAAATCGTTCTATCTAGCAGGGTTTTCGAGATATAAGCATTTTTATGTGTTGCAATTTTTGCGAAAAATTCGAAAATTCAAAATGGCCGCCATTTTTGGCAAGATAAAATTTTTTTGAAAATAGGCATGGCTACTCTGGAGAGCTACCCTGTGGGCAAAAATTTCGTCGAAATTGCTCTATCTAGTACGGTTTTCGAGATATAAGCATTTTTATGTTTTGCAATTTTTGCGAAAAATTCAAAATGGCCGCCATTTTTGGCGAGAAAAAATTTTTTTCAAAAATGAGATAACTACTCCGCAGACATACCCTGCGGGTCAAAAATTTCGTCGAAATCACTCTATCTAGCACGGTTTTCGAGATATAAGCATTTTTGTGTTTTCCTTATTTGGAAAATTCATAATGATTAATTAATCATTAATTACTCGGCCATTTCTTAACTAATCAATGCCAAAGTCTAATGATTTCCAGATTTTAATAGAATGAATGTATTTGCCAAGTTTCAGGTCAATTGATAAAATTCCTTTCAAGTTATCATCCGGACAAGCTTCCCCATCGAAAAAAGACATTTTTGGTCATGTGACCTCTCTGATTGGTTGAAATGTCACTGCAGCATATTCAAAAAAATTCCCCAAGGCTACTGCCTAAACCTGCCAAATTTGAAAAGAATCCACCTAACGGTTACAGAGGTATAAGGAAAACAAAATGCGGAGCCGGCGGAGCCTGAAGGTCTCCCATACACAAACAAGCGTCCCTTGTGGGACGCTTAAAAAATATCATCAGAGATGCCCATACCACACAGCATGGGGTATTAATTTTCAACACCATGAGATATAGAAGAGGTGAAAGAGTACAAAGATCATGAGACTTTCAGAGCAAACAGTGTTAATTATATAAAGGTCTAAATAATATTCAAGTACAGAAAATGACATTTAAGACAGAGAAAATGTATGTAAAGATAAACTATTAATACAAGACAATTCAACAACAAGATGACACCATTAATCAGTAAACTAAAAATTATGTACTTGTAAAATTCATTAATTGAAGTATAGCTGTCAAAGGAGATAGTACAATTAGGTAAAAGTACATAATAATCACTTGCACCAATCCATATATCTTTAAGAGAAATATGTCTCAAATATGGCAGGTGCACACACTTTCGCACAGCCACGGTTAAAGGCCACACCACAATATAGAACACATACACTCCGCAAACAATGACCCATCCAAGAATCAACTTCGTACACCTTACAGTTTCTGTGACATGTCCCAGGCAAGATTTTAAAGGTCAAGATCACGACAGCAATGTCAAAGATCAAATCAAGGTTACATCATGACGTTGCACACCTACAACCCCTAAACAATGTCTCTACCAAGACATTCTACACCTTATGGTTTCCGAGATACAGCCCACACTAGATTTTAAAGGTCAAGGTCACTACAGCAAGATCACAGGTTAAATCAAAGTCACATCGGGATGTTGCACACTTACATCCCCTAACCATTGTCACTACAAGTATCGCCTTCCTACACCTTATAGTTTTAGAGTTATAGCCCCAACAAAATCTTAAAAGGTCAAGGTCATTACAGCAAAGGTCAAATCAAGTCCACATCATGATGTAACACACCTACGCCCCCTAACCAATGTCCCTACCAAGTATCAACCTTCTACACCTTACCGCTTCCAAGATATAGCCCAGATAAGATTTTAAAGGTCAAGGTCACTACAGAAAGATCAAAGGTCAAATCAAAGTTACACCATGCCGCTGCACACCTACAACCGCCAACCAACGTTCCTACAATGTATCAAATCCACATACAGCTACATACCACACTTGATTAAAAACTTTGCAGTCATTTTTCAATATAAGCCATTAGAGTGGTACTGTTAATGCACTACACCAATGTTATATTCAGGACTTTAATGGGGCTGTTCCAGTGGAGCCGAACGTAACTGACCCTTTACGACTCTAGGGTCAATTAGCTGAGTTGGGGACAAAAATCCTGAAAAAAAATGTGTGAAAAATATGGGTCCGTTTCACTTCCCCAACAAGACATAGTTTATCCAGGCTTGTCTGTATTCAGATCCCGACCTAACTTGGGGTCGGGATCTTTTTCTCCATGACCAGACGGAAAACTATCAGGTCAAGCCATAAAGACCTAACTGACAAGCCATAACAGGTCATGACAAGCCATAAGGAAAATCAGACAAGACTGTAGCAGTGTCCCGATCCACCCCAACTAGACTGATTAATTTTTGGAGTCAGGATCGTGAGTCGGGATCAAAGCAACACTATATAAACCCCTTCTGGCTGCTATAACTCCTCAATTATCACAGCAAAGATGCCAGCTACACATCAGAGTAACTTTCTACAGAAGCTTAGGGCCCTTTTGTTTTTTATTGTGTTAAATATATTGATTTTCTTTCTGATTTGCAGACAAAAAATAGGATAACAGCTACCTGTACACAGCCTAAGGAAATAGTTGATAACACCATAAAATATACATGTAGAAGTAGTGAAAAAGTACAAAGATCGGGATACTTTCAGAGCAGTGTCAGTTGCAAAAAGGTCAAAATAGTGTTTAAGTAGAGTAAATAATGTCTAAGAAAAAGAAAATGTATGTAAAGATAAACTATTAAAATAAGATAATTCAACAGCAAGATGACAGCATTAAACAGTAAACTAAAACTTAAAATTTATTAATTGGAGTATAGCTGTCAATGGGTATAGCACAGTTATGTAAAAGAACATACATCTATCAGTTGCAGCAATCCATATATCATAAGAGAAACATGTCTCAAATGTGGTAGGTGAACACACTTTGGTAGAGCCAAAGTTAACAGTCATACAATGATAATGCACACCTACACCCCCTGACCAATGTGCCTACCAAGTGTCAACCTTCTACACCTTACTGAATCCAAAAAGTAGCCTGGACAATATTTTCAAACTAATGGTCACTACAACAAGGTCAGAAGTCAAATCACGGTAACACAATTATGTTGCATGCCTACAACTCCCAACCAAGTATCAACTTCCTACACCTTACAGTTTCAGGGATATAGCCCAGACAAGATTTTATAGGTCACTACATAAGGTCACTACCATAAGGTCACTACAGCAAGGTCAAATGTCAAATCAAGATCACACCATGACATTGAACACATACAATTCCCAGCCAATGTCCCTACCAAGTATTAACTTCCTACACCTTACGGTTTCCACGATATAGCCCAGACAAGATTTTCAAACTCAAGGTCACTACAGCAAGGTCAGAGGTCAAATCAAGGTCACACCATGACATTGCACACCTACAACTCCAAACCTATGTCCCTACCAAGTATCCACTTCCCACACCTTACAGTTTCAAAGATATAGCCCAGACAAGATTTACAAACTCAAGGTCACTCCAGCAAAGGTCAAATCAAGGACAAACTTTTCTCGCTGACCATCCATCCAGAAACACCATGTGTGAAAACAATACTGACAACCCTTCAGGACTGTGGGTTAATAAAAACAAGAGCGCTCAGGAGTGCGCAGACCTCCATCAAGGTATGTAAAAACCCAGACTTTTTTTGTATCCAGATGATGATCCAGGTCACTCTCAAGATTTAATGGGATCTATGTTGGACAAAGACCCATGTTCCGATTTCTTATCATCAAAACACAACCAGTAGTATTTGAATAATGCTGCTAACAGACAAACAAATGACCATGAAAATAATTGCCTCCTTGGCATAGTTAATGAAATTTTATGAGTAGGGAAAGTCATTCTTTGTGCCTGGTGGTCCATATGGTTTCCCTTCCATTATCTGTCTCAACAAACAAGATGGAGCTTGTAAAATTTTGTCACACTATTTCAGTAAAATGTTTTGAAAAATGAGTCCCAGGGCTACCAAAACACCCTTACCAACAAGTGTACTAATTTGTACATTTGATCCTGGTGTGAATAGTATACCAGTAAACTGCATTCTATTTTACTTACGTAGAAATAAAGATTATAAAGTTATATCATGACTGAGGTTTCAAAAAAACTAGAGATTGCGTCTCGACGCAGTGTATCCCCGGACGGGACATAGTTAAGGCGTGAATGTGTTCGTCTTGAGCCTGTTTCCTGGAGCACCAGGTCAGGATTCTCCATAGTACCAGATTACTCCCAAAAGCTAATCACTAGTTCTTTCACTTATATCTGTCTTTAAAAATTACATTTCATGGATCCAGAAGATCCATATAGTGATCCGGATCACTTCCAAAATTCAATCTTTTCATCCTTTTACCTTTTCAGACATATTCTAAAAATTTCATCAAAATCCGTCCATAAATTTTTGAGTTATCTTGTATACAAACAGATCTGGCAGCCTGGATCCACATGATCCAGTGATCCAGATCACTCCCAAAAACTAATCACTTGTTCTTTGTCACATTTAAGACATTTCCTGAAAATTTCATCAAAATCCACCCATGACTTTTTGAGCTATTTGTCTTTAAAATTATATTTCATGGATCCAGAAGATCCAGATAGTGGTCCAGATCACTTTCAAAATTGAATCATTTCTTCCTTTTACCATTTCTTCCTTTTACCATTTGTAACATATCCTAAAACTATCACAAAATTCATCCTAAAATTCTTTTGCAGCCTGGATCCAGATGATCCAGATCACTCCAAAAATGTAATCACTTGTTCCTTGCACCATTTAGGTCATTTGATGAAAATGTCGTCACAATCCATCCATAACTTTTTGAAGTATCTGTCTTTAAAAATTACATTTCATGGTTCCAGAAGATCAATATAGTGATCCGGATCACTTCTAAAATTCAATCATTTCATCCTTTTACCTTTTCAGACATATCCCGAAAATTTCATCAAAATCCGTCCATAAGTTTTTTAGCTACATTGTACACAAACACATCTGGCAGCCTGGATCCAGATGATCCAGACAATGATCCAGATCACTCCCAAAATCTAATCGCTTGTTCCTCGCACCATTTAGGTCATTTGCTGAAAATGTCATCACAATCCATACATAACTTTTTGAGGTATCTGTCTTTAAAAATTACATTTCATGGATCCAGAAGATCCATATAGTGATCCGGATCACTTCCAAAATTCAATCATTTCATCCTTTTACCTTTTCAGACATATCCTCAAAATTTCATCAAAATCTGTCCATAACTTTTTGATTTATCTTGTACACAACCACATCTGGCAGCCTGGATCCAGAGGATCCAGATCACTCCCAAAATCTAATCACTTGTTCCTTGTCCCTTTTTGGACATTTCCTGAAAATTTCATCAAAATCCACCCATGACTTTTTGAGCTATTTGTCTTTAAAATTATATTTCATGGATCCAGAAGATCCAGATAGTGGTCCAGATCACTCGCAAAATTGAACCATTTCTTCCTTTTACCACTTCGTCCTTTTACCATTTGTAACATATCCTAAAAATATCATCAAAATTCATCCTAAAATTCTGTTGCAGCCTGGATCCAGATGATCCAGACAGTGATCCAGATCACTCCAAAAATGTAAACACTTGTTCCTTGTACCATTTAAGTCATTTGATGAAACTGTCATCACAATCCATCCATAACTTTTTGAGGTATCTGTCTTAAAAAATTACATTTCATGGTTCCAGAAGATCAATACAGTGATCCGGATCACTTCCAAAATTCAATTATTTCATCCTGTTACCTTTTCAGACATATCCCAAAAATTTCATCAAAATCCGTCCATAAGTTTTGCAGCTACATTGTACACAAACACATCTGGCAGCCTGGATCCAGATGATCCAGACAGTGATCCAGATCACTCCCAAAATCTAATCACTTGTTCCTCGCACCATTTAGGTCATTTGCTGAAAATATCATCACAATCCATCCATAACTTTTTGAGGTATCTGTCTTTAAAAATTACATTTCATGGATCCAGAAGTTCCATATAGTGATCTGGATCACTTCCAAAATTCAATCATTTCATCCCTTTACCTTTTCAGACATATCCTGTAAATTTCATCAAAATCCGTCCATAAGTTTTTGATTTATCTTGTACACAAACATCTGGCAGCCTGGATCCAGATAATCCAGATCACTCCCAAAATCTAATCACTTGTTCCTTGTCCCATTTAGGACATTTCCTGAAAATTTCATCAAAATCCACCCATGACTTTTTGGGCTATACTGTACACAAACACATCTGGCAGCCTGGATCCGGATGATCCAGACAGTGATCCAGATAACTCCAAAAATGTAATCACTTGTTCCTTGCACCATTTAGGTCATTTGCTGAAAATGTCATCAAAATCCATCCATAACTTTTGAGGTATCTATCTTTAAGAATTACATTTCATGGATCCAGAAGATCCATATAGTGATCCGGATCACTTCTAAAATTCAATCATTTCATCCTTTTACCTTTTCAGACATATCCTGAAAAATTCATCAAAATCCATCCATAACTTTTTGAGCTATACTGTACACAAACACATCTGGCAGCCTGGATCCGGATGATCCAGACAGTGATCCAGATCACTCCCAAAATCTAATCACTTGTTCCTCGTCTCATTAAGGACATTTCCTGAAAAATTCATCAAAATGTACCCATAAGTTTTTGAGTTATCTGTCTTTAAAAATTAAATTTCATGGATCCAGAAGATCCAGACAGTGATCCGGATAACTCCCAAAATTTAATCATATCTTCCTTTTACCATTTTGGACATATCCTGAAAATTTCATCAAAATCCATCTGTCAGTTTTTGAGTTATCTTGTTCACAAACAAACAAACAAATGGAGGACCAAAAATGACCCTCGGTCAGGTAATTTGGCGGTCAGTGGATGACCTTAAATGAAGATCTGTAAGCGGTAAGCCTGCATGCGGGTACTCCATCATGTACTCAACCTCCAAAGCCATTTTCATTAGTTTCCAAGCAATGTAGTCAGCATTAAAGGTGAAAATATCTCCAAATATGCCAAAAATGACCCTCGGTCAGGTACTTTGGCGGTCAGTGGATGACCTTAAATGAAGAGCTTCAAGGTCAAATTTGTGCATGCTTACAGAGGACATATATATGTATTATATATACCAGCCATAGGTATGATCTGACTTTCTGTATATGAGTTAAATGTGAAAATATCTCCAAAAAGGCCAAAAATGACCCTCGGTCAGGTACTTTGGCGGTCAGTGGATGACCTTCAATGAAGAGCTTCAAGGTCAAATTTGTGCATGCTTACAGAGGACATATATATGTATTATATATACCAGCCATAGGATGATCTGACTTTCTGTATATGAGAACTGGGCCAAAAAGTGAAAAAATGGCCAAAATCTGACCTTTAAGTGGACACCAGTGACCTTGAGATTGAAGGTCAAGGTCACAAAACAATAGCGTTCGTGGCATTGCCCATATCTACCCACATACCAAATTTGAAAGTTCTAACTAAATTATTTTTTAAGTTATCGCGTCCAAAAGGAAATCTCTGCGATGGCGGCGGCGGCGTGACCGTACTGAATCCTAAGTATCCCCGACTTTCGTCCGGGGATACAACGATGGATTGGTCAACTTTGATATTTATTGTAATTTTTACAAATATGTCCATCCGACTAGTTTATTGAGTTCTAACTAGAGCTGTCAAAGAGAATTCAAGTATTCAATAAAGAACTGACTAACAATCGAGCAGAATAAGGGTGATTAATTACTCAACTACACAGTACCATTCTTCCAGCCCTTGTACTCACCGTATGGTGCATTTTCCTCTGTTTGTGGCAAAAATGACAATTGGTGCTATAGTAGACTCCAGGGCCCTATGTAAATAGGTGAAGCACTCTATATCCAGCATGTGCACCTCATCTATAAATAGAACTCCAGGCACCAGCTCTGCAATGCCCTGGTCTATGTACTTGTTCACCACTTTGTTGATTTCTTTCCGTAATTTGTCTGTAAAATGATTGGATGAGGTTAAATATCATTTAACAATATCTACACAAGCCTCATAAATCACAATGGTGATGTAATCATTTTCAAAAATCAAATCCATTTTCCCAAGTCCTTAAAACAAAAAGAAATCAAGCCTTTGGTTTGCTTGTCACAAGTTAGGTGACACGAGCCATAGTGTATAGCAGTAAATGTCTTCACCAAATGTTAATAAATTCCATTTTTACCCTGTATAAAAGTTACAATGTGAGATAATTTACAAATGTATAGACTTTTTCATTGTTTTGATGATACATCAGTCAAGCATCCAAGCATCGCTTTTTTGAGTTGCCAACATCTTTAAATTCAAGCCCTATATTAATATTGAGAGCTTACTACTGATCATTTAGGTGCCTAATGCCTATACTTTGAGTAAATTACTTAAAAGAAACTTAACCTACAGCGAAAAAGGACTGCTTTACCTGTAATTTCTGTCTTTTTGGGCTTCATTAACTGACCCATCATTGAAATAATGTCTTGACCACCCTGCACATAAAATAATTTAAAATATACTTTAAAATATTCCTACAAAAAATATACTGCACATATGCTGAACTAGATTTGTATGAAATATGCTGTGGAAACAAAATGGGGCAGCAGGCTTTAACTTTTCCATACAATATACATACATGTATCTTAAAAATTGAATAGTAAAAAACAAGGAAAATTCAACAAATAGCAAAAGGAAGAGGTATAAAAATGATGTTTACCCTAGAGAAGTGAAAAATAACATAACAACACTCCAAAGATTCAATGAATTAGAAATACATTATTCAGATTTCTTGTAGTACCAACACTTAATCTCTGTACTCTGATACAAGACATATATCCTGATATGAAACACTGGCTCTGTTGAAGAAGGACACATCAACTTAACAGCACATAGAAAAATAGCATCAGAGATGCCCGTACCCCACAGCCTGGGGAAATAGTTTTCAACACCACAAGATATAGAAGTAGTAAAACAGTACAAAGATCTGGATACTTTCAGAGCAGTGTCAGTTATCTAAAGCTCCAAATGACGTTTAAGTAGAGAAGATAACATCTAAGAGAAAGAAAATGTATGTAAAGACTAGATTGGGCCAACTCGGCGCCAACATATCCCCAGACAGGTCATCACTCACGCCACAGGTTTTGATCGGGAATTTTTTAAAACAGAATTACCCATTATTATATGAACTTCAGCACATCAATCTACTCTGTTTATATCTTCCCAAGGAAGATGGTGTAACCCCAGACGCCGAATACATAACTCAAATTATATTTTCAATCTTCCTGCAATGATAACTCTAAACCTATTTTCAAAGTATTTAAATGATTGATGATTGAATGTCCATTCTAAAATAATAATCCCAAAAGAGCATATCTGTTTCTATATCTGTTGACAAATAAAATATTATTTTTAACTCAACTCATCATACTTTTCAATCTTCCTTCAAAGTATTTAAATGATTGATGATTCAATGTCCATTCTAAAATTCATAATCCCAAAAGCGCATATCTGTTTCTATATTTGTTCACAACTAAAATATCATTTAAAAAAAAATTATTTATATTATTATTTTATTATATTATTTTTAGAATTTGCAAATTGTTTTCAGTTATTCATTTCCTCTATACCTATATATGTGGTCCATATATATGCAACCTAAATATGTGATACAATCTCAGTTCCGACTCCCCTTTGTGTTATATGTAATGAAGCCCACCACCTCCCACCCCCACCCCTTCTCCACACCTCTCTCACTATTACACAAGATCTGCAACCCCATTGAGTTCTTTGTTTCTCATCTGATATCATTAAATACCTTTGTTTATTTAGTGTCACTCAATATAGCTGGAGGTCCCAGAGGTGGGTGGGGGGAATCCGGGTGGGGGATGTGGGTTGGGACTACAAAGAGATGGAGTGCTACAGCATAAATGGTAAACAAACAATCTATATAAAAGGGGTACTCAAATACAAAAAGAATTGAGAATTTTAAGTATGTGATTATCAACTGAAATGAGTTCATAACTGTAGGAGCTGTGCCAAAATTAACTGAGGCAAGTTGAATAAAACTGGGCTAGTTGAGGGTTAAAAATCCCCTAGTTTTACTACATAAGGATATAATTTCATTAATATTGGGACTTAAAGCTCACTTAAAGGGGCCACGGTGGCAGAGTGGTAACACTCTCGCCTCCCACCTCTGAGGTCGGGGGTTCGATCCCCGTGACGGCCTTAAGTGGGAAAGCTGGTAGTTGCTTGCCGTTGGTCGGCAGTTTACAGTACACAACCCTAGCGAACTCTATGTACTGGTTTCCTCTGCCCTTCCAACTACCCGTCGTGATATGACCTGTACAGTGTTGAAAGCGACGTAAAACCCCAAATAAATAAATAAATAAATAAAGCTCACTTAAAGTGTCCATTTTGTCTACTTGAATATGTTTAACCAGTTTCATTTTAAAAAGTTAAAAACTCAGCAAGCAGAGGTATAACACACAAAAATAAGTTCTTAAAAGACTAAGATAGCCATAACATTATTAATATTCAAAATTTAAATAGACAGGCATTTCCTTTTAAAAATTCAAAGATTTCAGCTCTATAACCCACATAGTTTGACAGTTACTGGGCTTTAAAGTGGCATAATATCCATAAATTGGGTTTCTGTGGGCATTTTACAATTGTTAAAGAGACCTTAGCAATTAAACTACAGATCTGAAACTTTTTGGGGGACATACATAACAAACAAAAATTATATATAATACAGTTTAAGACTTGTCACACTAAGCATTTCCAAATAACAGGGCAAAATACGGAAAAAATGTCAAAAAAGTCACTTGGGCGAGTGTCTATGGCCCTCATACACAGGTTAAATGTCTACTAAAAACCTTGATTTTCGGCATATGTAAAAAGGACATAATAATGCATTCCCAGATGGGATTTCAGCTCCATCAATCACATAGTTTAACAGTCACAGGGCTTAAAGGTGGTAAAAAGTCCAAATATTGGGTCTCTGTGGGCCTTTTAGAGATCTCGATGTGGCTTTCAAATTAAAGCTTCAGACTTAAAATTTGTTACATACTAAGATTACACATAGAATATGTATCTAATAAAGTTTGAAACTTCTCAGACTTACCATTTCCAAGTTACAGAGCAAAATATGTGAAAAATGTCTTAAAAGGGTCACTCAGGTGGGTGTTTAAGGTCCTCATACACAGGTTAAATGTCTACTTGAAGCCTTGATTTTTGGCACATGTAAAAAGAACATAATAATGTATTCCCCCATGAGATTTCAGCTCTATCAGTCACATAGTTTAACAGTCACAGGCCTTAAAATTGGCAAAAAGTCCAAATACTGGGTCTTTATGGGGCCTTCTAGAGACCTAAATGTGGCCTTCAAATTAAAGCTTCAGACTTAAAATTTGTCACATACTAAGATTACACATAGAATATGCATCTAATACAGTTTGAAACTTCTTAGACTTACCATTTCCAAGTTACAGGGAAAAATATGTGAAAAATGTCTAAAAATGGTCACTCGGGTGGGGATTTATGGTCCTCAGACACAAGTTAAATGTCTTCTTAAAGCCTTAATTTTTGGCACATATAAAAACAAGAGTCCAGTGGTTGGCCTTCACCCAACCACAGAGTCGAATCTTAGGACAGGACTGAGTGTTGAAATCTATAAACACTGTATTATCACCCGCATTTGGAAACCGCTTTCACGGAAGTTTTCAGATTTGTGTCGCGAGATGGGTATTTGTTTACAAATATAAAAGGTCTGTAGATGCACAGTTTTGCAAAGCTGGTTTAAGATGAAAACCACCAGCATATTTCCTGTCCACAGACTTGCCTCATTAATATTAATGAGCAAACATGCGCACTCACGGCAGTTCTTTGAGGGGGTTTTCCGATAATATTTTACAATGCTGGTTTAAGATGAAAACTACCAGCATATTTCCTGTTCACGGACTTGCCTCATTAATATTAATGAGCAAACATGCGCAGTCACGGCAGTTCTTTGTGGGGGTTTCCCGACAATATATTTTACAAGGCTGGTTTAAGATGAAAACTACCAGCATATTTCCTGTTCACGGACTTATAGTTTGAAATTTGATTTTGAAATGAGAAGACATATTTCAATTTTGAAGCGTGGATATATAGTACTGTATATGGATATTTTACAGAAGCAAATTGTAAGTATTTCAATTGAAAATATATTCGTGTGTTGTTTCTACAATGAGCGAAAATAGGGAGAAACAGATTATGCTGTATTTTACCGATGACAATTATGTTTTACAAGGCTGGTTTAAAATGAAAACTACCAGCATATTTCCTGTTCACGGACTTGCCTCATTAATATAAATGAGCAAATATGCGCACGGCCGTTCTATGTCTTCCAAATTGTTTTATATTTACAAAATTAACCAGTTCGTCAGTAAAAGATGAATGAGCGAAAATAGGGAGCCGCAGAAATGGATTGACAGAAAAATGAAAACACGTGAAAACTTCTAGGACATGCAAAAGCGCCTCCGAGTGGTTGAATGTAGAACTACGGAGTTTGAATATTTTCATTGTCTCTGCCAGAGGTGTCCTCGATTTTGATTGGCTAAACGAAAAATGTATAGTACTACTGTGACGTCACTTCATTCATTAATTTCTTTGCGGTTTATTTGTTTGACAAATGGGTAGATGCGCAGACAACAATGTTACATTAACAGTGACTGCGTGATAAACCAGCAGACCAATAAATTAATTGGGGTTTCCACGTCTAGAAACCAGCAGACGAAACCGTTAAAAAAGACTCGTTCGAGTAGACCATCACAATAGCAAACACAATAGTTTCTAGGACATACGGGTTCTTTGAGAAAGCCAGACGAAGTGCCAGACAAGCTTTTTAGTTTTACTTTATAAAATATAACTGAATAAAAGCATTAAAAATCTTCAAAATGGCAGAGTGTATTATATACACATTTATGTACAGATATGTGAAGAAAATATTATGCAGAATTGATATTTAAGGGTTTAAACGGCGAATTTAAAATCGTGACCGCAACTCAGTACATAACTCGAATCAAAGATTCGACTAATAACATACTAATATCTTCCCAGATAGGATTTGAGCTCTATCAGTCACATAGTTTGACAGTCACAGGGCTTAAAAGTAGCAAAAAGTCCAAATATTGGGTCTTTGGGAGCCTTTTAGAGACCTCAATTTGACCTTCAAAATTAAAGCTTCAGACTTAAAATCTGTTACATACTAAGATTACACACAGAATATATATCTAATACAGTTTGAAACTTCTCAGACTTACCATTTCCAAGTTACAGGGAAAAAGATGTGAAAAATGTCTTATAAGGGTCACTCGGGTGGGTGTTTATGGTCCTGATACACAGGTTAACTGTCTATTAAAGGCCTAAATGTTGGGGCACATATAAGAAAACACATAGATATATTCCCAGATGATATTTAACTTAGATGAGAGACATAGTTCGAAAGCTACAGTGCTTGAAAGTGGCAAAAAGTGCATAAATTGGGTCTCTGTGGGCACTTTTGAGACCTTAAGTCGACCCCTTTGGGTAAACCTACAGCCCTAAAATTTTCTACAGACAAGGATTACATATCAAAGTTCTACCTAGCGCAGTTTGAGACAATTTTCTCCTCAACTTAAAGTCGTGATTTTCGGCACATGTACTAAAAACATATTAATGTGTTGTCAGGTAAAATTTCAGCCAGCTGAGCATCATAGTTTGTGACCTACAGGGCTCTAAGTGGCCAAAAGTCCAATTTCTGACCTTAAGGTGGCCATAAGTTCTTTTTTACTGGGAGTTTAAGGTCACCTTAAAATAGGGATCTTCCTTTGGGCACCCTTAACATGTGTACCAAGTTTGAAAAAAAAATATTAATTTGTTTTTGAGTTATCGCGTCCACAAGGAAATTTCTACGGCGGCGGTGGCGGCGGCGCGACGGACCTGAATCCTGAATCCACTTTCGTCTGGGGATATAATAAAATATTAAAAAAAGACAATTCAACAGCAAGATAATAACATTAATCAGTAAACTAAAAATTATGAAGCTGTAGAATTTATTAATTGGAGAATAGCTGTCAATGGACAAAGCACGAGTATATAAACGTGCATATAATAATCAATTGCAGCAATCCATATATCTCTGCATAAGACAAAGATGTCTCAAATATGGCACATGAACACACTTTGGCAGAGCCAGACTTAAAGGTCACACCATGATACACACCTACATCCCCTTAACCAATGTCCCTACCAAGTGTCAACCTTCTACACCTTATGGAATCAAAGAAATAACCTAGACAAGATTTTAAAACTCATGGTCAATATGGCAAGGTCAAAGTTGAAATCAAGGTCACATCAAAATGTTGCACACCTACACCACTTAACCAATTTCCCTACCAAGTATCAACATTCTACACCTAATGCAGTGTTGATTCTAGGAATTTCAAAAAGTGGGGGCGATCCCCCACCACTATACAAAATGTGGGGGAGGGGCTAGAAATTATGGGGGACGACTTTATAATAAAGTTTAAACTAATAAAAAATACATTTTCAGTTTATTTAGACATTTTTAACATTGGACTTCTGTTAATTAGTGGTCAATTTTTATTGTCTTGCCCAATAAAAATAAACTTCAAGGCTAGTGATAGAATTTAAAAAAAAATACTGAAAATGGTTATTTACATCAAAGTGGCTCCTGTCACGGCATCATGGTTTTAAGTTTTCATCTAAAGTCACAGCATCACAAATTCAGTCATTACACCATCAATTCGTACAAATATTTTGGAAACCCCACAGAATACCATGACCTCATGAATATTAATGAGTAGTCCACAAATTCTTCAAGTAAAATATTGTTAAAAAATCCAATGCAATCGTCAAATATTTTTTACGCATATATAAATATTCATGAGCTCTGTAGTTCATCTAGTGTTTGATCTTAAAGCTGAAAATATTAAGAATTAAAACCACCATGAAAATCTGTGACCTCATTAATATTAATGAGTTGTCCATGAATTTTGATCCAGTAAAATATTTTTCTAGGGAATTCCGACAGATATACATACGCCCGTAGGGTCAGCACTGGCTTCACTGCCATGACCTGTTGTGGTAACAATCCAGTCTAGTGTAAGTTTCGTTTTTCTTGCAGCCATTTTTTATATAATCATCCACTTTCAGCTTAATTTTATGTTTTTGGGTATAATATGTCCAAATAATGTCTGTATCTCATAATATATTTGAGTTTGTAAACGATCACGAAACTACAGGTATTATTCGAAGAACGTTTCGACGGAAAAATCAAAACCTCGACAAACTCTCGATCCGTGCAGTGTTTCGATTTTATAGATCTCTCGTCTTTTCGCTTCATATATTTCCCGCATCACCTTGTGTACTACGCGTTCTCATATAATTTGGTTACCGCAGACTCCAAGAAAATCCACATTTGTAGGTGAATTAATGCGCGATCCTGCGGAAAACGCATCCTAGAAGCAACTCTGTAATGGTTTCCGAGATATAGCCTGGACAAGATTTTAATGGTCAAGGTTACTACAGCAAGGTCAAAGGTCAAATCAAGATCACACCATGATGTTGCAGACCTACAACCATTAACCAATGTCCCTACCAACTATCAACTTCCTACAAATTACGGTTGCCGAGATATAGCCCAAACAAGATTTTGTAGGTCAAGGTCCCTAACCAATGTCCCTACCAAGTACCAACTTCCTACACCTTACGGTTTCTGAGATACAGCCCATCTGGCCACCATGAGTGAAAACAATACCCGGACAGCCCTTAAGGGCTGTGGGGTTATAAAACTGCAGGTGAATGTGTAAAAAATTTGTGCAAGGTGTCGTGTATTTGAACAATAGAGCATGCAAAATGAATAGACTTCTGCACAGGGAAACAATTTACCAAAAGAAAATGGTGATAAAGCCTTACAAGAACCAACTATGTAAAGTGCACCAGCGTTTTAAGTAAAGAGGAAGGAATGGAGCAGACTATTTTCTTGTTTTTATATCAAGTTTGCAAATATTAATGTGAATTGACATAAAATAAGTACTTGTAACTTTACAATAAAATCATTTCATACTAAAAAGGAGCACTAAATAAATGTAAAGTTCATCTTTTGGGAAAATAAGGGGTAAATGCATTAGTATCTAGATTAACTCAGTTTTCAGTACCTGCGGTCTCGCATTTGCCACATCAAGGTCATGCAGTGTGACATCCTGGATTATTTCTTTCTTCTTGTGCACATCACCTTTTGGTAAAGGCACATACTCTTCTGCCTCGAGATCATATTCTGTGGCAAAAGTGTCAGAGCGACCTTGTCTCTGTGGCGCAATAATAAAAAATAATAAAAAAGTTTGAAAATGATTAATGTCTGTAAAATATTAGTGATATTTATTATTTGGAACAGGATCAGTGGCTAATATTACTACCATCCCCCCACACCCCTCCATTCCCATCCAATATCAAACTATATTGAAACATTTTTACATTCAATATCGATGTTCACACAATGAAACAATGTATCCCATTGGTGGGATAACAAAACTAGATATACTATCCACAAGAGGAGAAAGGTTGCCAAGAAGCCATAATATTTCTTTTTATGTATAATAAGTAAAAGTATAAACCTTTTCAGCAACTTTGATTGAAATATTACAAGTTATCACAGCAGTACCAAACAGAACTATTGTAAGTTTCAAAGAGAATTCATAAATGATATTTTAATGACCTGTAGATATTATATTTTTAATTTAACTTAATACAACCATTGCATTCACAGTTTTATTTATCTGAAAACCCATACCTACAAAAACTCTTTTTGCTAAAAGTGATCACCATATGTGTTTAACGGCAGGAACGGCTCAATGATTTCTCACCTTTACAGCACCACTGTTGGCCTCAATGTAGATAACATCCCCTGGTTCTACTTTTTCTTTTTGTAGACTTTCATAAATGGAGGGGTCCAGCTTTAACTGTTTAGTACCTTTGGCTGTCTTAAGACCAATCACCACATGACTCACTGTCTTTCCATATCCTACACAGATATTAGACACATTTAATTTCTTCTGCCTGGAAAGTACAGGCATGGGGAAAGAAAAGTTGGCCATTGTAAAATAATGCTAATTAATCAGGTAATTGGATTAAGGTCAACATAGATGGGCAAAAAATTATATTAACCCATCCTCTTTGAGGTCGTAAATCTGTACATTAAGTATCTAAATAAGACCTGACCAATATCAAGAGTAAATCACCCAATCGACTGGCTAATTAATAGTCGAAGAACATTTTGGTTTCTCAACAGAACCAGAACCTGGAAAGGGTGCTAGTGGTCGGACTGGTTCTGATTATAGAAACTGGTTTTCGGGGCTTATAAACCGAACGAAATTCATGATTTCGAAAGCCCGCACTGATATGATGAAAAGTTCTCGCTAGCGTACATAAGCCGTGATTGAAACCGGGTACATGTATATGTATTCGCAAGATATTTTGAAGCTTACAAACTTCATTTACAATAAACATAAGGTGAAAAGCTGAGATATTTCCTCAAATTTAGACGTTTTTGATTGTCTTGAAATATTAACCAGCAGAAAGCTTAATTACATTTTCAATTACCAGTTCTTAAAATATTCTTTGCGGATTTCATCATTTCTACCTAAACAAAACGAAAAGCAGTATACCGGTTTACCGTTCACATCACTAATAAATGTGTCTGTTACTTCAGAAAAAATGTTGCAATATATCTCGTAAAATTTCAATGTAACCCCAAACTACGGAAACTAGAACACCAACCTCCCATTGGATTTTCTGTTTCCACTGGTGTCATTTCAGTTATCTCTCCTTCATACACTTCCTTGGTTTCCTTTATTCTTAAACCTAGAAAAAAAATTCAAAAGAATAACATGAACTCAAAACAGGACACCCATACATATAATACCCATTGTAAAAACAAAGCACCATACCAAGCAAGAACCCAATCATTTCTTATATTTTACTTTCAGAAATAGGCAAGATAAACTACACCCTTTTTCCCCTTAATGAGGGGTCCAAAGTCAAATATGACCCATGTCCACATGAAAAGATTCCCAACCTACTTTTTCCTACAAGTTGTATTTTCACATCCAACATCTCCATAACCAATAACAAATTGCAAATTTAATAAGTAAATTAAATTTTTATAAGTTAATACCCTATCCAATGGACAATTGCTAATCCGGTCGGCGCAGACCGGCCCGCCAAACGCCAGAAAAAGACGTCCTGTGTTTCCACCGGTTGGCCGGTCCGTAGTACTGTGCACTCCCCAGATGGCGCCTCGTACTTCCTTCCTGTCTAGACAACCTGACGTCATAGCATCTTTTTCGTTGTCTAAACCGATTAGACCCCTAGTAAGCTGATAGCGGGGTCGGTGGGAGGGTCTTGTGTGTCCATTGGATAGGGTATTAACTTATAAAAATTTAATTTACTTATTAAATTTGCAATTTTATTGCGTTAATACTTCCTATCCAATGGACAATTGCTGAATAACTACCGCTTGGCCGGCGGGTAAGTTACTAGGGACTTATGTGAACTCACAAGTAATAGCAAATTTTAATCTACGGTCTAGGCTGACTTCGTCAGGAGACCTATAGGCCCAGGCCTGGGTTGACCTTAAGGTCAGGAAACCCTGTAAGGCCATGGTCGGTTGCCAGTAGCCGGTTACCCGGGGCTATACCGCCATTGCCCCCCCCCCCCCCTTTTGCAGACCTGCTCTGAGGTAGGGGAAGAGAGGGATGAGTTCAGTCCCAGAATGCAAATAAACCTCCCGAAGGAAGCACGCCACACTTAATTCTTATGTACATGAAGAAACCGTTTATACATATATACAAATCTCCTCAATCTAAGGGCCACTTGTGGATCTGCTGAACAGCCACTACCGAGCCCAATTGGTAAAGATCTGAATCAGCCCAAAACCCCGCCCTTTAAATAGAACTATGTGAAGGTATTATGTGACTTCAGAGGCAGGCTGACAAGACTGTATCCAAGGAAACTTCCGACTGGAAGACCTTAGAAGCATCAAGGCCATGACATCAGGGGCTTTAACCTGATGTAAAGTGTGGGCCTCCTGGTCAGAGAAGGTCCTCAGTGGCCTAGTGGTTAGCAAGTTTGGCATCTAATCATAGGCTGTCACCTCTGTGGGTTCGAGTCCCACAAGTGGCAATTCTGAGGACCTGTCTCAATATGACCCTGGCTGTTGAACGGGACGTAAAACCCCAACTTTGACCTTTGTCCTGGTCAGAGAGCTCATAACATAGGATCACAGTCTGCTTGATCCAAGAGGAGATAGTGGTAGGTGAGATGTCTTTGTCAAAACCTTTCTTAAAGGAGACAAAAACCACCTCCTTATTCTGCCCGAGGTCCTGTCCAAATAGTAGCACAATGCTCTGACTGGACAGAGGGACCTGTCAGACTTGAGGGATCTATCCAGAGTTGGAGGCCAGGGCTGTAATACCCCTGGGGCCACACTGTCTGGACCCTCTTTGGCCAGCTGATTCTTGGAGAGAAAGCTGGGTGATGGGTACAGGGACACCTTGACCAGTGGGACTGGTGTCTAATATTTCTGTGTAGCCTAGCATATATCTCACTTCTACTCTTGCCCGACCCCAGGGCCAAGAGGAAAACTGTCTTGAAGGGCAAATGCTTCAAGGAGGCCTCTTTAATTGGTTCAAAATGACCCTTGTCAGCTGGTGCAAAAACCAGGGAGAGGTTCCAAGAGGGTATTCCCTTCCGGCCTTTGGGTCTGTCTCAGTGGAAACTATCCAGGAGACGAGTGAGATTTTCATCCTTACTGATATTGATGGGCGAATTTCCCTGTCTATCAGCAATGGCTGACCTGTAACCATTAATGGTACTGGGCTGCAACTTCCTGTCCTGAAACAGGTACATAAGGAAGTCAGCAACTGATTTTACAGGGGGGTGCCCTGAGGTTCACCTGATGAATGATACATCACTTGCAAAAATGGCCCACTTGCCTCATAGACTGATCTGATTGATCCCCTTTGAGGAGCCTCAATTCTTGCTGCCACTGCCTCAGACAAGCCCTGCTCCTCGATTGCAGAGGCTCTAGGAGCCCTGCATAGAGATTAAGATTTGTCAGATTTCTGTGAGGGATCTGATTGAATGGCTGTCAACAGGTTGGGTAGATTGACAGGCTCAGTGGGATTTGGCTGGACATGGCCACTAGATCCCAAAACCAAGGCATGTTGGGCCACCCCAGAGCAATTAGAATGATTCTCTTGCATGGGGGGTCTTGCAACTTCTCCACCACTTTGCCCAATATGGCTGATGGTGGGAAGGTGTATGCTTTCAGATCCTACCATGGCCGACTGAGCGCATCCACTGCTGTGGCCAGGGGATCCGGTACCGGTGACACAAACAGAGGCAACCTATTGTTGAACCTTGTGGCAAATAAGTCTATTTTGGGCCGGTGCCACCTGCTGCATAGAGTGGAAAACCTCTGGAAGGAGAAACCACTGTTTGGATGGTCTGGCCTAGCCTGGATAGCTTGTCTGCTACCACATTCGGCCGGCCTGGGATGTGCCGTGCTTTAGAGTCACTTGTTCCCTGGTACCCAGGTCAAGATTCTCCATAGTAGGGCACAAAGTGGGCACGACCTCATGCCTCCTTCCTTGTTTATGTATAAAACTACTGTGGTGTTGTCAGTTGCTACAAGTACTATCTTGTTGAGCAAAGGTCTTAGAACTCTTTTAAAGCCAGAAGGACTGCTTTAAGTTCTAGATAGTTTATATGCAGCTTGCTTCCCGGAGGGGACCGGGTTGCTCTTGCAAAGTGCTCATCTAAGCGAGCGCCCCACCCTTCTATTGATGCGTCTGTAATTATTTGCAGAGCATGTTTTATTGGGTGTAATGGTTGGCCTGTAAGTACATTGTCTTCCTTCAGCCACCATTGTAAAAGGGGGTGCAAGGACCTGGGGGTTGGGATCACCTTTTCCACTGATTCTGGGACCCTCCAGTTGTGTTGGTGATGCCACTGAATGAGTCTCATATGAAGGTGGCCTACATGAACTTGCTTTTCTGTAGCTGTTAGTAAGCCTATCACGGACCTGAATTCCCGGACCGGGCAACCCGGTAGGGATAGCAGTTTCAGCATTTTCTCTTGAAGGTTCTGCCACCGGTCTGGAGTCAGTCGGACTGGATCAGACCTGAGGTCGAACTGGTAGCCTACAAAATTGAAGTCTTGTTTGGGCTCCAGCTCTGATTTCTCTAAGTTCACCAGCCAACCTAGTTGCTGACACATTACTTACTAGTTCCTGTGTATGTTGGAGACAAGCCTGGTGGGATCTGGCTCTCACCAACCAGTCGTCTAGGTACTGGTGGTTTCTTAAATCCTTGTGTATGGCCATCAATTTCACCTCCTTTGGTATCACGGTGAACTCCAAGGGCGCTGTGGACAAACCGAATGGCAGGGCCTTGAACTGATATGCCCGACCTTGGATGTGAAATCTCAGGCATTTCCTGGATTGTCCTTGTATAGGTATATGGACGTAGGTATCCCTCCTGCAACAATTGTATTACCTAGGGTCCAGCCCCCAAGGCTTCCTAAGTTCCCCAAAAAGGGCTTAGTCTGGACCCTACAGGCAGATTGTGAGCCACATTTGGGACATTTGGTATTCTGACAAACATTTTCTCTCCCTCCGGACACTGGTCCGGTCTGGTGACACCGATCCAAGTTAACAGTCTCTCTGTTCATATTGTGGTCCGTGGGGCTGACACAACTTTTCACATTAATAGACTCTTTGCCCCGGGCCAGCAGCCTGCAAGGTGCAGCATTTACAGAGCAATTGTCATTTGTGCGATGTCTGACCCCTGGCCGGACATGATGACAAAATTTATTATCTCTCCAGTCAAGTCCAGGACCGATAACAGGTTGTTGAGAGGTGTGATAAGGGAAGGTTGCCTGGCAGCTTGGGACGCTGTCATATCCCCAAGACCACTGAATGGTCTAAGAATTCTGTGTAACCAAATTTACCTTAGGCAACTCTGTCCAGTACCAGGACTCCACACCCGGTACTTTACTGTAACCAGTAATTTTCTCTAACCGGCAAACAAGAGGAGAGTGCCCGTGAACGGGCACTGTGTCAGCTGACTGAATGTTTTTGATTTGTGATGGTGATAATGAGAGGAAAGCATAATTATCAGGGAAAGGGCTGTACAGAAATACAGTAAATGGTAACTGAACAGTATGTTCGAAAGATATTCCGAAGCTGACAGAAGAAAAGGACAAAAAAGTTGTGCCCTGCAAATGATATTATGAAATAAAGTAACAAGGTAATTGTTTAAGTGTAAAAAGTAGGTTAAAAATATTTAAAGAAATACTATAAATGCAATATCCTCGTTCGACCATAAAGAAGGGATCCAAAGGTCAAATCTGACCATAGCAAAAGATTCCCAGCCAAAGAATTTAGGATGGTTTACCATCCCAAACCTCTCGGACCAATAATAAGTGAGTCATAGGCACTTTTTAAGTTTGGCTATCCTTGTTTGACCTTGACGGAGGGGTCCAAGGTCAAATCCGACCACACAAAAAAATTCCCAGCCCATGATTTCCTGTAGCTTGTTTACCATCCCAAACCTGTAGGACCAATAATAAGCGAGTTCTAAGCAATTGTAAGTTTGGCTATCCTCAATTGACCTTGAAGGAGGGGTCCCAGGTCAAATCTGACCACACCAAAAGAATCCCAGCCCATGATTTCCTATATGTTGGTTTACCATCCCAAACCTCCAAGACCAATAATACGCGAGTTATAAGCACTTTAAGTTTGGCTATCTTCGTTTGACCTGGAAGGAGGGGTCTAAGGTGAAATCTGACCACACCAAAAGATTCCCAGCCCATGATTTTCTATAGGTTGGTTTTCCATTCCAAACCTCTAGGACCAATAATAAGCGAGTTATAAGCACTTTTAAGTTTGGCTATCCTCATTTGACCTTGAAGGAGGGGTCCAAGGTGAAATCCGACCACACCAAAAAATTCCCAGCTCATGATTTTCTATAGGTTGGTTTTCATTCCAAACCTCTAGGACCAATAATAAGCGAGTTATAAGCACTTTTATGTTTGGCTATCCTCATTTGACCTTGAAGGAGGGTTCCAAGGTCAAATCGGACCATATTAACAGATTCCCAGCCCATGATTTCCTACAGGTTGGATACAATGATTTACTCAACAGTGAGAACCTGAAAGAAGCTATTGCTCAGCTATGCCATGACATAGAGGTCTGCAATTTCACTATGTTATAGCTGACCAAAACGTCTGTGAATAACATATTTAACAAAATACTCTAAATGTAATAGTTTTCAAGTTACTACTGATTTACTCAAGAGTGAGAACCTCAAAGTAACTATTACTCAGCTATGCAATGAGCTACATGTCTGAATTTTTGCTCTGTTATAGCCGACCTAAAAGTAGGTGAACAACATATTTAAGCAAAATACTGTAAATGCAATAGTTTCCAAGTTACAACTGATTTACTCAATAGTGAGAACCTGAAAATAGCTATTGCTCCGCTATGCCATGAGCTATAGGTCTGTAATTTCACTATGTTATAGCTAACCCAAAAGTAGGTGAACAATATATTTTAACAAAATACTCCAAATGCAATATTTTTCAAGTTATAGCCGATTTACTCAACAGTCAGTGCCTGAGAATAGCTATTGCTCAGTTGTGCCATGAGCTACAGGTCTGTAATTTCACTATGTTATAGCTGACCCCAAAGTAGCTGAATAACATATTTGCACAAATTTCTGTAAAGGCAATAGTTTTCCAATTACAACTGATTTACTCAACAGTGAGAACTTCAAAGTAGCTATTACTCAGCTATGCAATGAGCCACAGGTCTGGAACTTCACTATGTTATAGCTGACCCCAAAATAGGTGAATAACATATTGAAACAAAATACTCTAAATGCAATAATTTCCAAGTTATAAGCGATTTACTCAACAGTGATAACCTCAAAGTAGCTATTACTCAGCTATGCCATGAGCTACAGGTCTGAAATTTTACTATGTTATAGCTGACCCAAAAGTAGGTGAACAACATATTTAAGCAAAATACTGTACATGCAATAGTTTTCAAGTTACAACTGATTTACTCAATAGTGATGACCTAAAAGTAGCTATTACTCAGCTATGCCATGAGCTATAGGTCTGAAATTTTACTATGTTATAGCTGACCCAAAAGTAGCTGAATAACATATTTATACTAAATTCTCTAAATGCAATAGTTTTGCAATTACAACTGATTTACTCAATAGTGAGAACCTCAAAGTAGTTATTACTCAGCTATGCAATGAGCTACAGGTCTGAAATTTTACTATGTTATAGCTGACCCAAAAGTAGGTGAACAACATATTTAAGCAAAATACTGTAAATGCAATAGTTTTCAAGTTACAACCGATTTACTTAATAGTGATGACCTAAAAGTAGCTATTACTCAGCTATGCAATGAGCTACAGGTCTGAAATTTTACTATGTTATAGCTGACCCAAAAGTAGCTGAATAACATATTTATACGAAATTCTGTAAATGCAATAGTTTTCCAATTACAACTGATTTACTCAATAGTGAGAACTTCAAAGTAGCTATTACTCAGCTATGCCATGACCTACAGATCTGAAATTTCACTATGTTATAGCTGGCCCAAAAGTAGCTGAATAACATATTTATACGAAATTCTCTAAATGCAATAGTTTTGCAATTACAACTGATTTACTCAATAGTGAGAACCTCAAAGTAGTTATTACTCAGCTATGCAATGAGCTACAGGTCTGAAATTTTACTATGTTATAGCTGACCCAAAAGTAGGTGAACAACATATTTAAGCAAAATACTGTAAATGCAATAGTTTTCAAGTTACAACTGATTTACTCAATAGTGATGACCTAAAAGTAGCTATTACCCAGCTATGCCATGAGCTACAGGTCTGAAATTTTACTATGTTATAGCTGACCCAAAAGTAGCTGAATAACATATTTATACGAAATACTCTAAATGCAATAGTTTTCCAATTACAACTGATTTACTCAACAGTGAGAACTTTAAAGTAGCTATTACTCAGCTATGCCATGACCTACAGATCTGAAATTTCACTATGTTATAGCTGGCCCAAAAGTAGCTGAATAACATATTTATACGAAATTCTCTAAATGCAATAGGTTTTAAGTTACAAGTGATTTACTCAATAGTGAGAACTTCAAAGTAGCTATTACTCAGCTATGCAATGAGCCACAGATCTGAAACTTCACTATGTTATAGCTGATCCCAAAATAGGTGAATAACATATTGAAACAAAATACTCTAAATGCAATAGTTTCCAAGTTATAAGCGATTTACTCAACAGTGATAACCTAAAAGTAGCTATTACTCAGCTATGCCATGAGCTACAGGTCTGAAATTTTACTATGTTATAGCTGACCCAAAAGTAGCTGAATAACATATTTATACGAAATTCTCTAAATGCAACAGTTTTTAAGTTACAAGTGATTTTACTCATGATGGAAGTTACTGAAAAGCCCAAAAGTAGCTATTACTCACTTAGCTATTGAGACAGGCACCCAACTTACTCACCATATTGTAGCTATGCAAAAAGTAGCTGAATAACATATTTTAACAAAATGCTCTAAATGCAACACTTTTCAAGTTATAAATGATTTTGTGCATGATTTCATGAATTTTAATGCATTAAAAATTATTAAAAAAATTTATTAAAAAAAAAGTAAGACAGATCCAGGTCTCATACTCACACAAGAGAATCTACCTGTGGCCTAGTACATATATGCAAGATATGAGAGAAATCCCTGCAATAGTCACTGAGAAAATTGTGATTAAGTGTTGAAATTTTCACACTTTTGGTGGGGGTACCCCCCTTGTAATGTCTCTAGCAAACAGACGAACAGACAGATTTGCATGCCTTGAACAATTTTTCATCCTCGATAGATAAGGTATCTTTTAAAAAAAAACAGTACGTCTCTAGGCCTTGTAGTTTTGGAGGAGAAGTTGTTCACGCGGACGCGGACGCCCACGCCGCAGAGTGACGACATAATGTCAGCCGACTGACAAGTCAGCTGACATAAAAACTGGCAGGCTGGGGTCACCAATGAATTTTGACAGCTGCTTTTTTTTTTTTATAACCAGTTGGGGTGAAGCACTGTACAGTAAGGACTGTGTAGCCAGCACCCTGTTAGTAGACTTTGTAACCGGTAGGTTGAAGCAAGTGTACAAGGCTGTGTAGCCAGTACCAGTCAGTACACTCCGTAACCAGTTGTTGAAGTAAGTGTACAAGGCTGTGTATCCAGTACCAGCCAGACACTCTGTAACCAGTTGTTGAAGCAAGTGTACAAGGCTGTGTAGCCAGCACCAGTCGGTACACTGTACTCAGTTGTTGAAGCAAGTGTACAAGGCTGTGTAGCCAGTACCAGCCGGTACACTCTGTAACCAGTTGTTGAAGTAAGTGTACAAGGCTGTGTATCCAGTAGCAGCCGGACACTCTGTAACCAGTTGTTGAAGCAAGTGTACAAGGCTGTGTAGCCAGAACCAGCCGGTACACTGTACTCAGTTGTTGAAGCAAGTGTACAAGGCTGTGTAGCCAGTACCAGCCGGTACACTCTGTAACCAGTTGTTGAAGCAAGTGTACAAGGCTGTGTAGCCAGCACCAGTCGGTACACTCTGTAACCAGTACTAAACAGTTGCTAAAACAATTTTACATCTATCTTGTATGTTGAATTCAGCTTGCTATAGGTTTCCTCCATTAATTAGAGTATTTCTTTAATCGCACTTCTTATTGTAGATTTGACAGTTGCTGGGAAAGCCCTTGTGAACTATTTTTAGAAACACTTGGTGTTCGGTGTGTCACGTGACCAGCCTGCTGGTCGGAAAGACACGCGATTGGCTGATTGGAACTCGTCAGTAGTCGCGTTCTTTTGTGATACTTAAACATGCAAATGTGCAGTATTCTGTTAATCCACAAACCCCACTACCGACAACGAAGGCCCGTCCATGAGAGAGGGACTGGTATCACAGTAGACGTAAGTTGTGTAGAAACGCAGTTCCGACCTTCCTGGTCGGTGAAAACACGTGACCAGCTTCGGGATTTGGTCGGAAAGGCACGCGATTGGCTAATTGGAGATGACGTCAGTATTCGCGTTCTTTGTGTGATGCCTTACCGGCAACTTTACAGTCCACAAAACCCCACTACCGACAACAAGGTCGGGTCTACAAAGCAGGGACTTGAATCACAGTAGACGTGAGTTCTGAGAGAACGCACTTCCGACCTTCCTGGTCGGTGAAAACACGTGACCTGCTTCGTGATTGGTCGGAAGGACACGCGATTGGCTGACTGTATATGACGTCAGAGGTCGCATTCTTTTAAGCTGGCCGGTCGGCTGATGCTTTAAAAGCAGAGAAGCCTGGACCAGTGCGCTCTGTAGAGGTGTAGATGAAGTTCTCTGAAGATGAAAGTTCTGGTCGATGCCGGTCTGTAGTTGGATGCTCAGCCGGCTGTGCACTCAAACCAGTGTCCTGGCCATCCACTGCCCTTACTACCGACACAAGTGCCGGGTCCACAAGGGTGGGACTGAGAGTGATTAAAGATGAAGTTCCTTCTATGTAAATACTAGGTAAGGTCGGCTGAGTACGAGCTTGCCGGTCGACAAATGCTTTACAGCCAAGATGTCTGGACCAGTGCGCTCTGAAGAAATCTGAAGAATTCATCTCTTGCTGCTGATGTACATATATATAAGCTTACCGGACGACTAATGCTTTAAAGCAATGATGTCTGGACCAGTGCGCTCTGAAGAATTGATCTATTGCTTCTGATGAAAAAACACTAATTACTCGAGCTAGGCTGGTGTGACTGATGCTTTACAGCAGAGAAGTCGGTACCAGTGCGCTCTGAAGATGAAGAATGCATCTTGCTTGGGGAATTCCTTCTTTACAGTGTTCAAAACTACGTAGACTGAAGTTTGCCGTGATTTCTATTTGTAGTACTAGAAAAGACGTTTCTATGGGGATTGTAGCTGGAAGGTTACAGCAGGTACATACAAACAAATAACACGGATAAAAATACCTTGTAAGTAGTATATCCATTATATTTCTAAATATTGTCGATCTGCCCCTAACAACACAATTGTTGAATGGGAGGAAACTAGAAAATGGCCGCCTTCATATTTCTTGTAGATTACTGCCCTATCATCAACACTAAATTGAGTCAACTAGGGAGCGTTTCCAGCAGATTTCTCGATGTATATTCGTGCTTGATATGTAGGTAACACTTTAACAATAAATTATTTGCAAATAAGGTATAAAATCCATCATAATGCACACTTTTCCTTAAAATATCTGGAGATTGTTGAAAACACGTTCGCACAGTACACGCGCCAAACGAAAAAGATGCTATGACGTCAGGTTGTCTAGACAGGAAGGAAGTATGAGGCGCCATCTGGGGAGTGCATAGTACTACGGACCGGCCAACCGGTGGAAACACAGGACGTCTTTTTCTGGCGTTTGGCGGGCCGGTCTGCGCCGACCGGATTAGCAATTGTCCATTGGATAGGAAGTATTAACACAATAAAATGAGATTTAAGCATCTTTAAGCTTGACCCATTCTGTTTGACCTTGAACAAGAGTCCCAATGATACCTATACCATGACTCCTATAGGCTTTTTTCAACACCAACCCCATGAAGCCTAAAATAAGGCAGACATAGGCATAAAACAGCTACAACTTATGGTAAATTGCACTCTGTGCATGAACTTGAAAAAATAGCCTTACCAAACAGGTTTTTTTTTTTACAAAGATCTAAACCAACTGCAAATTTGACCTACCTATAGCTCTTCTAAAGTTTTCCATCAATACTTCAGTTTTCTTGATTTCTGATGAATACACCTCACTCCCTACCATGGGACAAAATGGCACTTTGCTACCAAGCTCTTGAGCTATGGCAAGTGCTATAGCTGTCTGTAAATATAACACAAAAATTCAGTGCACTTTCATGCAAGAACAGATGCAAATTGTATCCACCAGAAAGAAAACTCACCAAAGCCAATCAACCATCACTTAACCTTGAAAGAGGAGCCCAAGGTGACATCTGACCACATCAAAAGATTCTTAGCCCATGATTTCCAATAGGTTGGTATGACATTGCAAACCTCTAGGAACATGAATAAGCGAGTTATAAGCACTTTTAATTTTGGCTATCCTCATTTGACCTTGATAGAGGGGCCAAAGGTCAAATCTGATCACATCAAAAGATTCCTAGTGCATGATTTCCTACAGGATGGCTTCACATTACACACCTCTAGGACCAAGAAAAAGCGATTTATAAGCACTTTTAGATTTTGCTATCCTCGTTTGACCTGGAAGGAAGGGCCCAAGGTCAAATCTGACCAAACCAGAAGATGCCCAGCCCATGATTTCCTATAGGTTGGTTTATGATCCCAAACTTCTAGGACCAATAATATCGAGTTATAAGCACTTTTAAGTTTGGCTACCCTCGTTTGACCATGAAGGAGAGGTCCAAGGTCAAATCTGACCACATCAAAAGATTCTCAACCCATGATTTCCTATAAGTTGGTTTACCATCCCAAACCTCTACGACCAATGATAAACGAGTTATAAGCACTTTTAAGTTTGGCTATCCTTGTTTGACCTAGAAGGAGGGGTCCAAGGTCAAATCTGACCATACCAAAAGATTCCCAGCCCATGATTTCCTATAAGTTGGTTTACCATCCCAAACCTCTAGGACCAATAATATGTGAGTTATAAGCACTTTTAAGTTTTGCTATCCTCGTTTGACCTTGTAGGAGGATCCCAAGGTAAGTCCGATCACACCAGAAAGATTCCCAGCCCATGATTTCCAATAGTTTGGTTTACCATCCCAAACTACTACAACCAATAATAAGCGAGTTATAAGTACTTTTAGGTTTGGCTATCCTCATTTGACCTTGAAGGAGGGGTTCAAGGTTTAATCTGACCACATCAAAAGATTCCCAGTCAATGATTTGCTATAAGTTTGTTTATCATCCCAAACCTGTATGACCAATAATAAGGGAGATATAAGCACTTTTCATGACTGACAAAGAAACGCCCGTGGTGGCCATCTTGTTTTTCAAAATGAGGCCAAAAATATTCCCCGTCAAGATTTAGTAATGCGGTACATATTCTGCGAATTTGAGTTCTCTACCTGTAATACCCTTTGCTCTAGTGGGCCAACAAAAGTCCTTGCTTTAAGTCAAATAAACGTCCCTGGTGGCCATCTTGTTTTTCAAAATGAGGCCAAAAATATTCCCAGGCAAGATTTTATGGTTATGAATATATCTGCAAATTTGAGAACGCTAGCTATAATATTTTTTTGTTAGAGCGTTAACAGCCAATAATAAAGGAGGTACATGGCCTCACAGTGCAGTAAAAGGTACCATTTTGAGTCATTTTAGCAGGCCTAAGGTGACCTTGAAAACAATAGCCAAGGTGGCCCTACTGAATCCTAAGTATCCCCGACTTTCGTCCGGGGATACAATGAAGTTTGTTGACTTGGGTACAACCTTTTAAAATATTTTTTAAATTGATTTATTGACAGATACATAATATTTATGAGTAGAAAGAACATTGAACAGTGCTTCTATATATTTAAATGTATCCAGAAATAAGGGAGACAAATTACTACTTGAACTCCATTTCACACAATTGTACCCCATTTTTGATGTGCCATAAGGTACCCGACATTTCATAACCCTAACAGAAACACTAGACTCAAAAAAAAGTGTGGTTCAGTTGTTGTTATTGGGATCATACTGATGTGTTGCAGCTTATGTAGCAATTGTCTGAGAGTTGGTAATGGGCATGTATTTGATGTATTACTGTATTTTATATTTAATGGGTCATGTCCTGTTATTTGGACAGTGTGAGTTGTTTCATTGTGGTCACCTGTGGTGCACTGATGTGAAGGTTCATGCTTTGTAAGTGATTTTATGTCCAAAAATATTTTTTAGAGTGCAGGCCAAGGTTCTGTCTTGGCTTGGTGAATAAAAGATTGTGAATTTTAAAATTCTGTACCTTTTCGATATATGGGAGATGATTAGGCTGGGAACCTCTCCCTTATATCTGAGAGACTGGCTGGTTGGAAAGGTGGCTTGAGACACTAATGGTTGGGTTCAAACAGCTGCGGTTGCTGTTCTGGTGGCTTTGCAGTGAATTTTTCGACAACTGACTAATGTGGTTGTAGAATTGTGTAATCTAATTGACATACGGGTTGTCAATAGTGGTAAACAGTTGACTAATGTGACTGTTTGGTTGACATTGTGATTGTTGAGTAGTGAGTTGAATAGTTAGTTGGCACATGTGTTGTCAATGTTGGTGCACATTTGACTATTGTGACTGTTGACGTGGGATTACAGTTGGCCAATGCAACTGTAGGCTAGATGGGAGACTAGCTTTGAGTTTGTGACCATCGTTGGATATCTGTGCATTACTGGCTTGTGTTGATTTTATTGTGTCACCTAGTCAGTTTGTGGTGCATAGTCACCTGTTGTTTTTTTTGTTGTTTTTAGTTTTGTTTTTCATTCATTTTTAGGCATTAGTATGAGACAGTTGCCGCATAGAAAAGCTGAAGACTGCTTTTTGCTTTAAATGTAACCAGGCCCACGAGCTTCCAGTGCGTAGATTTTGTCAAGTGGTTGGTCAGACTGCAGTCAATAGTATGGCCGAGACAGCTTCCAACTCTTCCACTTCATCCATTCCACTTGGGCAGACTGCTGTTGAGTCTCCTCCCAGGCCTGAATCCTTACCTCATGTCCCCAATTCAGGCCCTCCTGATAAGCTGGATGCCATTTTACAAACACCTAGATGAGGAAATCAAGGAGGTGAAGAATTCACAGTGGCAGGGACAGACGGGCGAGTCCTCCACCGAAGATTCCCAAGAAGCAGTCACAGGGGCCAAGTGTTGATATTCGGGCACCAGACACACAGTCAACAGAGGAAGTGGTGGAGGACTTGGTTTTACCTTCAGCCCAATTTTTGAGGACCAACAGACCATTTGAGACATCAAGTGGACAAGAGGATTCAAGAACAGGACCAGGACGATAGAACTGAGTTTCAAGGTAAAAGATTAAAGTCACGTTCAGTAAGACATCAAGAAAATCATGTGAAAGTTTATATTAATTGGCCACATGAATTTTGTTATTCTTCTGATAGGACTTGCCCTGCATATGATGACCTTACTGTTATGCAGTTCAGTCAGGGTTTCATAGGTTGTATACTCACAATAATTGTTTCAGGATGCCCAGGAAACAAATTGGTATACAGCAAAATCTGCTCACAAAATTCTGTTACTACAGATGGAAAGGGGAGGTATCGGAAAGGTATCAGAAAGACAACAATGTTACTAGAGATGGAAAGGGGAGGTATCGGAACGGTATCAGAAAGACAACAATAAAGTACATCAAATATGGGCTAGGTACACACAGCGTTCCATACACCCATCACAGACTGATAACAAGGGGGTAGTTCAAAACCAGCTGTCCCTTGGAAGTTTTACAAAGGTCAAAGGTCAAAGTTGGGGTTTTACGTCCCGTTCAACAGCCAGGGTCATATTGGGACAGGTCCTCAGAATTGCCACTTGTGGGACTCGAACCCACAGAGGTGACAGCCTATGATTAGATGCCAAACTTGCTAACCACTAGGCCACTGAGGACCTTTGGAAGTTTTACAATAACGGCAACTGCATTCATGAAGGTGAACATATGGATGGGCATGTCTTGCAAAAACATGCATGTGCTTAATGCTATAGAATGGTCAAGAAATTTTGTCATCACTCTGAAACTTGTTGTAATAGGAAACAAATGAAAGCAAAAAAAACGACCAGTAGGCACAGGTTCATCTATATCTGGTAGCCAGAATGATTACACTTTTACTCAGTATTCCTTTTGTTCCAGGCTTAGAAAGACTGGGGTTAAGTGTCCTTCTAGTGGGTTTAAAACTAGATAAAAAATTTTGCAAAGAAATAAACAACTGGCTATCAGAACCAAGGTGTTTCATAATAGTGAATTTAGGGCCCAGCAGGGCAGCGTGAGTGTTAACCTTTTTGGAAATTCTGGTTATTCATCAAATATTGTCAATGTTTTGGCTGGCAAGGTGAAAAGTTCCAAAATACTGGTGTTTTTGACCACAAGTTGGTTGACCAGATAGTGAACCAAGTGCCAGTTCGGTATCTGATTTTAGTACTTTTATGGTATGTCTCTGTGTTGAGGCATTATTCTGCATATTATTCATTACCTGTGCAAAAAGTAAACTATAAAAAGGTTAAAATGTTGTTGAAAGCGATTGCCACGAATGCCACATACATTCCTCATTTTGAAGGTATAACTAGATTGGGCCAACTCGGCGCCAACATATCCCCAGACAGATCATCACTCACGCCACAGGTTTTGATCGGGAATTTTTTAAAACATAATTACCCATTATTATATGAACTTCAGCACATCAATCTACTCTGTTTATATCTCCCCAAGGAAGATGGTGTATCCCCAGACGCCGAATACATACCTCAAATTATATTTTCAATCTTCCTGCAATGATAACTCTAAACCTATTTTCAAAGTATTTAAATGATTGATGATTGAATGTCCATTCTAAATTAATAATCCCAAAAGAGCATATCTGTTTCTATATTTGTTGACAAATAAAATATTATTTTTAACTCAACTCATCATATTTTTCAATCTTCCTTCAAAGTATTTAAATGATTGATGATTCAATGTCCATTCTAAAATTCATAATCCCAAAAGCGCATATCTGTTTCTATATTTGTTCAGAAATAAAATATTATTTAAAAAAAAATTATTTATATTATTATTTTATTATATTATTTTTAGAATTTGCAAATTGTTTTCAGTTATTCATTTCCTCTATACCTATATATGTGGTCCATATATATGCAACCTAAATATGTGACACAATCTCAGTTCTGACTCCCCTTTGTGTTATATGTAATGAAGCCCACCACCTCCCACCTCCCACCCCCACCCCTCTCCCCTTCTCCACACCTCTCTCACTATTACACAAGATCTGCAACCCCATTGAGTTCTTTGTTTCTCATCTGATATCACTAAATACCTTTGTTTATTTAGTGTCACTCAATATAGCTGGAGGTCCCAGAGGTGGGTGGGGGGAATCCGGGTGGGGGGTGTGGGTTGAGCATAAATGGTAAACAAACAATCTATATAAAAGGGGTACTCAAATACAAAAAGAATTGAGAATTTTAAGTATGTGATTATCAACTGAAATGAGTTCATAACTGTAGGAGCTGTGCCAAAATTAACTGAGGCAAGTTGAATAAAACTGGGCTAGTTGAGGGTTAAAAATCCCCTAGTTTTACTACATAAGGATATAATTTCATTAATATTGGGACTTAAAGCTCACTTAAAGTGTCCATTTTGTCTACTTGAATATGTTTAACCAGTTTCATTTTAAAAAGTGAAAAACTCAGCAAGCAGAGGTATAACACACAAAAATAAGTTCTTAAAAGACTAAGATAGCCATAACATTATTAATATTCAAAATTTAAATAGACAGGCATTTCCTTTTAAAAATTCAAAGATTTCAGCTCTATAACCCACATAGTTTGACAGTTACTGGGCTTTAAAGTGGCATAATATCCATAAATTGGGTTTCTGTGGGCATTTTACAATTGTTAAAGAGACCTTAGCAATTAAACTACAGATCTGAAACTTTTTGGGGGACATACATAACAAACAAAAATTATATATAATACAGTTTAAGACTTGTCACACTAAGCATTTCCAAATAACAGGGCAAAATACGGAAAAAATGTCAAAAAAGGCACTTGGGCGAGTGTCTATGGCCCTCATACACAGGTTAAATGTCTACTAAAAACCTTGATTTTCGGCATATGTAAAAAGGACATAATAATGCATTCCCAGATGGGATTTCAGCTCCATCAATCACATAGTTTAACAGTTACAGGGCTTAAAGGTGGTAAAAAGTCCAAATATTGGGTCATTGTGGGCCTTTTAGAGATCTCGATGTGGCTTTCAAATTAAAGCTTCAGACTTAAAATTTGTTACATACTAAGATTACACATAGAATATGTATCTAATAAAGTTTGAAACTTGTCAGACTTACCATTTCCAAGTTACAGAGCAAAATATGTGAAAAATGTCTTAAAAGGGTCACTCAGGTGGGTGTTTAAGGTCCTCATACACAGGTTAAATGTCTACTTGAAGCCTTGATTTTTGGCACATGTAAAAAAAACATAATAATGTATTCCCAGATGAGATTTCAGCTCTATCAGTCACATAGTTTAACAGTCACAGGCCTTAAAATTGGCAAAAAGTCCAAATACTGGGTCTTTATGGGGCCTTCTAGAGACCTAAATGTGGCCTTCAAATTAAAGCTTCAGACTTAAAATTTGTCACATACTAAGATTACACATAGAATATGCATCTAATACAGTTTGAAACTTCTTAGACTTACCATTTCCAAGTTACAGGGAAAAATATGTGAAAAATGTCTAAAAATGCTCACTCGGGTGGGGATTTATGGTCCTCATACACAGGTTAAATGTCTTCTTAAAGCCTCAATTTTTGGCACATATAAAGATAACATACTAATATCTTCTCAGATAGGATTTGAGCTCTATCAGTCACATAGTTTGACAGTCACAGGGCTTAAAAGTAGCAAAAAGTCCAAATATTGGGTCTTTGGGAGCCTTTTAGAGACCTCAATTTGACCTTCAAAATTAAAGCTTCAGACTTAAAATCTGTTACATACTAAGATTACACACAGAATATATATCTAATACAGTTTGAAACTTCTCAGACTTACCATTTCCAAGTTACAGGGAAAAAGATGTGAAAAATGTCTTATAAGGGTCACTCGGGTGGGTGTTTATGGTCCTGATACACAGGTTAACTGTCTATTAAAGGCCTAAATGTTGGGGCACATATAAGAAAACACATAGATATATTCCCAGATGATATTTAACTTAGATGAGAGACATAGTTTGAAAGCTACAGTGCTTGAAAGTGGCAAAAAGTGCATAAATTGGGTCTCTGTGGGCACTTTTGAGACCTTAAGTCGACCCCTTTGGGTAAACCTACAGCCCTAAAATTTTCTACAGACAAGGATTACATATCAAAGTTATACCTAGCGCAGTTTGAGACTCATCAGAATTATCACTTCCAAATTATAGGGCAAAATATGTGTAAAGTATAGCAAAAAATCCCTAAGTGGGGGTATTTATGGGCCTCAAACACAATTTTCTCCTCAACTTAAAGTCATGATTTTCGGCACATGTACTAAGAACATATTAATGTGTTGTCAGGTAAAATTTCAGCCAGCTGAGCATCATAGTTTGTGACCTACAGGGCTCTAAGTGGCCAAAAGTGCAATTTCTGACTTTAAGGTGGCCATAAGTTCTTTTTTACTGGGAGTTTAAGGTCACCTTAAAATAGGGATCTTCCTTTGGGCACCCTTAACATGTGTACCAAGTTTGAAAAAAAAATATTAATTTGTTTTTGAGTTATCGCGTCCACAAGGAAATTTCTACGGCGGCGGCGGCGGCGCGACGGACCTGAATCCAATATATCCCCGACTTTCGTCTGGGGATATAATAACTAGTGGTCCTACGATTAGACGGAAAATCGATTAATCGTCTATTTAAAACTTTCGATGTAGAAAATCGATTCTCATTTTAAGAATCGATTGTGAATCGAAAGTAAGACTTATAAACCACCTAATTTTCCCTTTTTCTACAGATGTTTAACATTTTATTTTCGTAACATTTGTTTACATTATCTGCCATGTTTCTTTCACTGGTATCTACTTCCTGTTGATTACAACTAAAACTCAAAATTTCTGTAGGTATTTAGAAGATCTTTTAATACAATAAACTAAGTTCAACGTAAATTAAATTTAACTTTCACTGCTTCACACACAACATGTATACTCCCTATAAATGGGGAATAATAACCTTGGCCATAAATCAAGTGGAGAGAGATCACACTACTGTAATACTTCAGCAGTCTGCCATGAATATTTTTGACAAATTTTGTTGAACAAGAAAACTAAAATGTTTACTACATTGCCATACTTAGAATTTTACAGTATCTAAGAAATTATAACTATATGAAATGAATAGGTCATGAAGATCTGCTTAAAAAACGAAATTCATGGAATATTGTTTTCAGGATAAGAGTCAGATTTTCCAGACCCCATCCAATACACATAAACTTGAGTGACAATGCTGAAATACATGTTCACTTGTGCCAAACTGTTTCATATAACCTAGTATATATTACAAAACATCAATATTGACCAGAAACAATAAAAGTCACTCTTCCATTTGATTAATGAAAGTAGCATGTCTTTGAAAAGTGTCCTGAGTTAAAAATGGAAGGAAATTTCCATGAATACATGTCTATGTATTGTTTAGTTCCCAAAGAAGCATTTTATTCAGGATAATTTTCAGAAGCTGCTTGGCAGTCACTGTTCTTGACATATGATAATGATAAGCAGATATTCTATTCTTCTTTGTTGCATATATACAAAGTGTCCCGAGTTCACAACACAGGTGTACCACATGGTGATGTTGAACAAAAGGGGTTGAAATAGACTTGCACCAAGTCTTTGTATTTCTCATCCCACTAAATCTGACATAGATGAAAACATTATACATCCACTTAAGGAGGGAAAAATCCTTCTCTATGCTGAAACAGTACTTTTGTCAGCCCCACATTCTAGTATAAAGTCATACAGTCCTCATATAATACCTTAGAAAAAAGGACTTGAAGAAATTCTAGGGTTGAAATATTGTTTATTTTAAGCATGATTGGTTGCTAATCTGCTGATGTTACATTCAAACACTGTAAATGATTTAGCTGATGAAAAGGGAGAATGAAAATAAATATTAATTTGTAACTGTTAAGGCCATCTTAATAGATTATTATATTATTGCTGATACACATACTTGTTGACTCTTCAACCTACTGGTTTCCTAACATACCCCCTTCCCTACCCCAAAATGTAAACAAATAACCTAGATTTTTTTCACCACTGACCTATCGGAAGACTACTGTTACTATATTTGGTAAAAAAGAATATTCTGTCTTTCTTACAAAGCAAGCAGAAAAACGATTATAATCGATAATCGATTGCTCAGAGTTACCGATTAATCGATTCTGAGTTTTTAGACCGATTCCTAACACTAATAATAACTATACCGATATTGAAAAATATTGTATCCCAATGTGCCCGTATAAAACATGGTGTTGTATACAAATCTATTTTCTTGCTGGCCTTTTTTGGATACCTAAGGTTGGCTAGTTTAGTTCCTTCTTCAAAATTTTCATTGCATCAAGTTCTTCTGAGCAAATATTTTATTAAGTGTGGTTTAAAGTTCATATTCCCCTTACAAAAACACATCAGTTATATTTTCAATTTCATGAAGTCTTCATTCCTTTTATTCAGGGTTTTTCCCTTTGCCCAGTTACAGCTTTAACCACTATGTTTCAATTGTACCCGGCTTCCCCAAATTCTCTAGGATTTGTTGTCCCTAGGGCTGGGAAATATGTCCCCCTACTAGCTTTGACAGTTCGCCAGACATTAGCAAAAATTATAATGGCTTTACAGCTAAAGCCTTCTGCTTTTACGTTTCATGCATTTAGACGCAGTGGTGCTATTTTTTCTTTTAATAACAATGTGGCATTTGAGGATATTCGTCTGCAGGGTAGTTGGAAGGGTGACACCATCTATATTTGCAAACCACCAATGCTGCACAGAAAGTTGCTGCTTCTTTCCAAACATTACTTCAAAATTCATAATGTACAACTCTTTGGGCTTGGGGTTTGAACCATTTATTTCTACCTAGTTGTTGTACAGTGTTAAATAACATTACTAAAGTTACTAATAAATGTTTGGTAGTAATAAACGGCCCAATTATATCATCTTTGTTTGTGTCCAGCATTGGTGAATTCCATCTGAATTATGGCTTGGCTGATACTATTGTCACAAGTTTATTACTATGCCGTCTTCACGTACATATCTCATCTAATAATTTCATCTTGACCTGTGTTTGACCTTTCATGGGGTGGTCCATGCAAGAGGCAAGTTTTGTTTCAAGATTCTTCACTGAAGTACAGTGCTGGGATCTTTATACCATGTTAATTTAGTTTAAGCTTGTCTCTCACTGGGGTCAAGTCTGACTAAGAACATGTAGAACTGATTGGGACTCCATTTTTTGGAGGTACTTTGCGAACCCTGTCAACACCATGGGACATACAAGTAGTTAAACAGTACAAAGATCAGGAGACTTTCACTGTCAGTGATATAATGGTCCAAATAATGTTTAATTAGAGAAAATAACATCTAATAGAAAGAAGATTAAGTGTTAAAACAAGACAATTCAGTAGCAAGATGACAGCATTAATCAGTAAACTAAAAATTATGAAGCTATAAAAAATTTACTAATTCAAGTATTGCTGCCAATGGAAATAGCACAATTAAGTATATGTAGTAACTAGAAATAGGACGCCCTGTTGATTGTAGCTGCGACATACGAATAGAAACAGGATAGCATAGAAGAACACACATTATCATGTGTAATGTCCACCCCATGAACCTTTTGCCAAAATTGTACAGTAGTATTACAAGACCCCGTTTCATATGTAAAATATATGGATGCTTAAATATTTATTAGTATACAGTGGCGAAAATTAAATTTTTTCAATTTCACATAGAATACTCTGCTACAACCCTACAGGTCAAAAATTCTGTCGAAATCGCTCTATCTCTTACGGTTTCCGAGATATTAAGATTCTTTCATTTTTCGCAAAAAATTAAGATGGCCGCCAAAAGTGGCGAAAATTGAAATTTTTTTTAATTTTGTATTTTGGGTCAAAAATTCTGTCGAAATCGCTCTATCTCTTACAGTTTCTGAGATATTAGCAAATTACTCAAAAGTAGTACTGAAAATACACAATGAAGTACCTAAATGGCTATTACTCATGTACTGACAAAGCTATCAGTCCCAAATGCAATACCAAGCAAGCTATGGACATAACAATCTTGTATTCAAAATTGTAGTAAAATATCTTTAATTATTTTGGCTTAAATGCACGGAAACCAATGGGTACTGAAAATAGCTGTGCTTAGGTATTACTCAGTAAGCAAAAGAGGTACAACAGCCAAAAGCAATCCCAAGCAAGCTACTGACCCAATAAGCCTGCATACCAAATTTGGTGACAATAGCTCTAATACTTTTCCTTTAAATGAGCGGAAACCATGCGTGACGCCGGACATCAGACGCCGGACGGCAGAAAAAGCAAAAATAATATATCCACCCCCCAGGGGGGTGAACATAATCAGTTGCAGCAATCCCTAAAACTTTGTCATAAGAGGAATATGTCTCAAATAGAAGAAATTTGTCTACTATCGAAAGCGACGACATTACATATTCCCTCACATAAATAGATGAAAAAGACACGAAAGTGAGTTTTTATTTATTATTTGATTTGATGAATCCAGCTAACAGTAAATCTAACAAGAATAGGGTATTCTCACGAGATTTCAGTGCTTTTTTGTCGAATTTTTAACTTGTTTTCTGCATGTAAAAATGTAAATATTCTGTTGAAATAAATATCTGTCTCCACATCTATCTATCTACTGTATATTGGTCAGCCAGTAAATTTTGTCACCCCAGTAAAGTTCATCACCTGCCATAAAAATGCTAAAAGACAGGCAACATTTGTATTTAAATGAATGGAATAGTGCTTTTAGCAGTAAGGTATACATGTTTACCAAAAGTTCACAGTAAATACTCTTTTATTTTGTCATAAAATGCAGGTAACGAACTTCACTGGGGTGACAAACTTCACGGGCTGAGCAGTATAGTTTCACAGGCAAAACAGTCAAAACAACTACCCACCAGAGAAATTTGTCTACTATCTGAAGCGAAAACATATATATTTCCTCATAGAAATAGATGAAAAACTAGATTGGGCCAACTCGGCGCCAACATATCCCCAGACAGGTCATCACTCACGCCACAGGTTTTGATCGGGAATTTTTTAAAACATAATTACCCATTATTATATGAACTTCAGCACATCAATCTGCTCTGTTTATATCTCCCCAAGGAAGATGGTGTATCCCCAGACGCCGAATACATAACTCAAATTATATTTTCAATCTTCCTGCAATGATAACTCTAAACCTATTTTCAAAGTATTTAAATGATTGATGATTGAATGTCCATTCTAAAATAATAATCCCAAAAGAGCATATCTGTTTCTATATTTGTTGACAAATAAAATATTATTTTTAACTCAACTCATCATATTTTTCAATCTTCCTTCAAAGTATTTAAATGATTGATGATTCAATGTCCATTCTAAAATTCATAATCCCAAAAGCGCATATCTGTTTCTATATTTGTTCACAAATAAAATATTATTTAAAAAAAAATTATTTATATTATTATTTTATTATATTATTTTTAGAATTTGCAAATTGTTTTCAGTTATTCATTTCCTCTATACCTATATATGTGGTCCATATATATGCAACCTAAATATGTGACACAATCTCAGTTCTGACTCCCCTTTGTGTTATATGTAATGAAGCCCACCACCTCCCACCCCCACCCCTTCTCCACACCTCTCTCACTATTACACAAGATCTGCAACCCCATTGAGTTCTTTGTTTCTCATCTGATATCATTAAATACCTTTGTTTATTTAGTGTCACTCAATATAGCTGGAGGTCCCAGAGGTGGGTGGGGGGAATCCGGGTGGGGGGATGTGGGTTGAGCATAAATGGTAAACAAACAATCTATATAAAAGGGGTACTCAAATACAAAAAGAATTGAGAATTTTAAGTATGTGATTATCAACTGAAATGAGTTCATAACTGTAGGAGCTGTGCCAAAATTAACTGAGGCAAGTTGAATAAAACTGGGCTAGTTGAGGGTTAAAAATCCCCTAGTTTTACTACATAAGGATATAATTTCATTAATATTGGGACTTAAAGCTCACTTAAAGTGTCCATTTTGTCTACTTCAATATGTTTCACCAGTTTCATTTTAAAAAGTGAAAAACTCAGCAAGCAGAGGTATAACACACAAAAATAAGTTCTTAAAAGACTAAGATAGCCATAACATTATTAATATTCAAAATTTAAATAGACAGGCATTTCCTTTTAAAAATTCAAAGATTTTAGCTCTATAACCCACATAGTTTGACAGTTACTGGGCTTTAAAGTGGCATAATATCCATAAATTGGGTTTCTGTGAGCATTTTACAATTGTTAAAGAGACCTTAGCAATTAAACTACAGATCTGAAACTTTTTGGGGGGACATACATAACAAACAAAAATCATATATAATACAGTTTAAGACTTGTCACACTAAGCATTTCCAAATAACAGGGCAAAATACGGAAAAAATGTCAAAAAAGGCACTTGGGCGAGTGTCTATGGCCCTCATACACAGGTTAAATGTCTACTAAAAACCTTGATTTTCGGCATATGTAAAAAGGACATAATAATGCATTCCCAGATGGGATTTCAGCTCCATCAATCACATAGTTTAACAGTCACAGGGCTTAAAGGTGGTAAAAAGTCCAAATATTGGGTCTCTGTGGGCCTTTTAGAGATCTCGATGTGGCTTTCAAATTAAAGCTTCAGACTTAAAATTTGTTACATACTAAGATTACACATAGATTATGTATCTAATAAAGTTTGAAACTTCTCAGACTTACCATTTCCAAGTTACAGAGCAAAATATGTGAAAAATGTCTTAAAAGGGTCAATCAGGTGGGTGTTAAAGGTCCTCATACACAGGTTAAATGTCTACTTGAAGCCTTGATTTTTGGCACATGTAAAAAGAACATAATAATGTATTCCCAGATGAGATTTCAGCTCTATCAGTCACATAGTTTAACAGTCACAGGCCTTAAAATTGGCAAAAAGTCCAAATACTGGGTCTTTATGGGGCCTTCTACAGACCTAAATGTGGCCTTCAAATTAAAGCTTCAGACTTAAAATTTGTCACATACTAAGATTACACATAGAATATGCATCTAATACAGTTTGAAACTTCTTAGACTTACCATTTCCAAGTTACAGGGCAAAATATGTGAAAAATGTCTAAAAATGGTCACTCGGGTGGGGATTTATGGTCCTCATACACAGGTTAAATGTCTTCTTAAAGCCTTAATTTTTGGCACATATAAAAATAACATACTAATATCTTCTCAGATAGGATTTGAGCTCTATCAGTCACATAGTTTGACAGTCACAGGGCTTAAAAGTAGCAAAAAGTCCAAATATTGGGTCTTTGGGAGCCTTTTAGAGACCTCAATTTGACCTTCAAAATTAAAGCTTCAGACTTAAAATCTGTTACATACTAAGATTACACACAGAATATATATCTAATACAGTTTGAAACTTCTCAGACTTACCATTTCCAAGTTACAGGGAAAAAGATGTGAAAAATGTCTTATAAGGGTCACTCGGGTGGGTGTTTATGGTCCTGATACACAGGTTAACTGTCTATTAAAGGCCTAAATGTTGGGGCACATATAAGAAAACACATAGATATATTCCCAGATGATATTTAACTTAGATGAGAGACATAGTTTGAAAGCTACAGTGCTTGAAAGTGGCAAAAAGTGCATAAATTGGGTCTCTGTGGGCACTTTTGAGACCTTAAGTCGACCCCTTTGGGTAAACCTACAGCCCTAAAATTTTCTACAGACAAGGATTACATATCAAAGTTATACCTAGCGCAGTTTGAGACTCATCAGAATTATCACTTCCAAATTATAGGGCAAAATATGTGTAAAGTATAGCAAAAAATCCCTAAGTGGGGGTATTTATGGGCCTCAAACACAATTTTCTCCTCAACTTAAAGTCATGATTTTCGGCACATGTACTAAGAACATATTAATGTGTTGTCAGGTAAAATTTCAGCCAGCTGAGCATCATAGTTTGTGACCTACAGGGCTCTAAGTGGCCAAAAGTGCAATTTCTGACCTTAAGGTGGCCATAAGTTCTTTTTTACTGGGAGTTTAAGGTCACCTTAAAATAGGGATCTTCCTTTGGGCACCCTTAACATGTGTACCAAGTTTGAAAAAAAAATATTAATTTGTTTTTGAGTTATCGCGTCCACAAGGAAATTTCTACGGCGGCGGCGCGACGGACCTGAATCCAATATATCCCCGACTTTCGTCTGGGGATATAAAAATACGAAAGTGAGCTTATTTTATTTGATGCATACAGCTACTGCTCAGCCAGTGAATTTCGTCACCCAGTGAATTTCGTCACCTGGCATTTAAACCCTCAAAAACCAGTAACACTTGTCTTTAAACACATGCAACCACAACTTCTAATATTAATATGTAATTCAGCGATGTAAATTAAGTGTAAAAACAGCATCAGAGATGCCCGTACCCCACAGCCTAGGGAAATATTTTGAACACCATGAGATATAGAAGTACTATATCAGTACAAAGTTCAGGATACTTTCAGAGCACTGTCTGTTATATGGAAGTTCAAACAATGTTTAAATAGAGATAATAATGTCTAAAAGAAAGATAATGCATGTAAAGATGAAGTATTACAACAAGATGATTCAATAACAAGATGACAGCATTAATCAGTAAACTAAAATTACAACACTCTTTATCTACATCTGCATGGCCGAATTATGGTTTAGATGTTTTGAATATTACCATGCATACAGAAGTGCTAATACATTCAATGAATGCTTATGTGTGGTGTTGGAGCAAAATCTGTGGTTCACTTGATGAAATTCCATCTCTTACAATGGGAAGTTATAAAAGTAAAATTCTTAATAAATTAAAATATTGCTTTAACAGTGCTTAATCTGCATTAAAAACAGGCCCAAGGTGCAACAAGATTTTAAAGGTCAAGGTCACTACGACAAGGTCAAAGGTCAAATTAAGGTCACACCATGATAATGCACACCTATAACCACTAACCAATGTCCCTACCAAGTATCAACTTCCTACACCTTACGGTTTCCGAGATATAGCCCGGACAAGATTTTATAGGTCAAGGTCACTACAGCAAGGTCAAAGGTCAAATCAAGGTCAGACCATGACGTTGCACACCTACACCCCCTAACCAATGTCCCTACCAAATATCAAATTCCTACACCTTACGGCTTCCGAGATATAGCCCAGACAAGATTTTATAGGTCAAGGTCACTATGGCAAGGTCAAAGGTCAAATCAAGGTCAGACCATGACGTTGTACACCTACACCCCCTAACCAATGTCCCTACCAAGTATCAACTTCCTACACCTTATGGTTTCTGAGATACAGCCCGGACAAACTTTTCCCCGCCGCCCGACCGCCCATCCGGACACCATGGGTGAAAACAATACCCTGACAGCCCTTAAGGGCTGCGGGGTAAAAATGATTACATAGTATCATGAATTGCGGGTGACGAAATTCAATGGCTGAGCAGTAACAGTAACGCCAGCGAGTAAAGAGGATTAATTATCTCAAGATCTCAGTGCTTTTTTGTCGACATTTTAACTCATCTTCTGCATATAGTTTCATGAACAGACACAGTTTCAAGAGTGTTAAATTTGAAGCAGTTAATAAAGAATGTAAAAAAACTTCTTTCTATAACTACAAAACTAAAACAATTGCAAAATGTTACAAGCTCTATCATAACTAGACCAAGGATGCATCTGTGGCCAGATGCAAGATGTATCCACCGGCAAAGGCAAAAGTAGCTATTACTCAGCTATGCCACGAGCTATAGGTCTGAAATTTTACTATGTTATAGCTGACCCAAAAGTAGGTGAATAACAGATTTGCACAAAATTCTCTAAATGCAATAGTTTTCAAGTTACAAGTGATTTTACTCATGATGGAAGTTAGTGAAAAGTCCAAAAATAGCTATTACTCACTTAGCTATTGAGATAGACACTCAAGTTACTCACCATGTTGCAGCTATGGAAAAAAGTAGCTGAATAACATATTTTAACAAAATGCTCTAAATGCAATAATTTTCAAGTTATAAATGATTTAGTGTTGAGTAAGAACCTCAAAGTAGCTATTACTCAGCTATGCAATGAGCCACAGGTCTGGAACTTTACTATGTAATAGCTGCCTCAAAATAAGTGAATAACATTTTGAAACTAAATAATCTAAATGCAACAGTTTTCAAGTTATAAGTGATTTACTCAAGAGTGATAACCTAAAAGTAGCTATTACTCAGCTATGCCATGAGCTACAGGTCTGAAATTTTATTATGTAATAGCTGACCCAAAAGTAGATGAATAACATATTTGCACAAAATTCTGTAAATGCAATAGTTTTCAAGTTACAAGTGATTTTACTCATGATGGAAGTAAGTGAAAAATCCAAAAGTAGTTATTACTCACTTAGCTGTTGAGATAGACACCCAAGTTAGCAGTTACTCACCATGTTGTAGCTATGGAAAAAGTAGCTGAATAACATATTTTAACAAAGTTCTCCAAATGCAATACTTTTCAAGTTATAATTGATTTAGAGCATTATTTCATTAATTTTAATGCATTAAAAATTATTTTAAAAATTCATTAAAAAACTTTAGCATGTGAAAGCTCTCCAAAATGTAGGTGAATGAGTTATTTGAGAAATACTGGCTATCTGCAATACTTTCAGTGATAATAGGCATTTACTCATTTGGAGTAGGTGAGTAATTAGCTACGGATCTGAAAATTCACTAATTGAAAGCTCTCCAAAATGTAGGTGAATGAGTTATTTGAGAAATACTGGCTATCTGGAATACTTCTAGAGATAATTCGCATTTACTCATTTTGAGTAGGTGAATAATTAGCTACGGGTCTGAAACTTCACCAAGTGAAGTAGGTGAATGAATTAATTGAATTAATTAACCTACCCAAAAGTAGGTGAATGAATTAATTGAGAAAAATTGGCTATGTACAATACTTTTAGAGATAATTAGCATTTACTCATTTTGAGTAGGTGAATAATTACCTACGGGTCTGAAACTTCACCATGTGAAAGCTCTCCCAAAAGTAGATGAATGATTTATTTGATAAAAATTGAATATGCACAATACTTTTACAGATAATTAGCATTTACTCATGTTGAGTAGGTGAGTAATTAGCTATGGGTCTGAAACTTCACCATGTGAAAGCTCTTCCAAAAGTAGATGAATGAGTTATTTGACAAAAATTGGCCATCTGCAATACTTTTAGAGATAATTCGCATGTACTCATTTTGAGCAGGTGAGTAATTAGCTATGGGTCTGAAACTTCACCCTGTGAAAGCTGTTTCAAAAGTAGGTGAATGAGTTATTGAGAAAAATTGGCTATCTGCAATACTTTTAAGAGATAATTCGCATTTACTCATTTTTAGTAGGTGAGTAATTATCTACGGGTCTGTAGATGAATGATTTATTTGATAAAATTGAATATGCGCAATACTTTTACAGATAATTAGCATTTACTCATTTTGAGCAGGTGAGTAATTAGCTATGGGTCTGAAACTTCACCATGTGAAAGCTGTTCCAAAAGTAGGTGAATGAGTTATTGAGAAAAATTGGCTATCTGCAATACTTTTAAGAGATAATTCACATTTACTCATTTTGAGTAGGTGAGTAATTAATAATTATCTACGGGTCTGTAGATCAATCAATCAATCAATCAGTTGTCCACGTGCTTAATCTCCGTATCAACGGATTCTAAGGCACACCATCCAATTCATAAGGCATAAGTCATAAGACATTAGACATGTTCCGAGTCGTTCCCAGAGAGGTCGTCCGGTGTTCGGTAGTAAGAAGCTATGGTGGGAATGATTTCTGAAATAGGTAGGTTTTGAGTCGACTTTTGAAACTGGAGAGATTTGGAGCACTGCGTATATCATATGGAAGATCATTCCATAACTTAGGGGCATCATATGAAAAACTATTGTTAAAATGGACCTTAGATTTATGGATGGAAGCACAGTAAGAGGGAACCTGAAGGAACAAATTTTTGGGATTTGAACGTCTTGTATTCACAGCAGATTTGTACAAGGGGAGATATGGTGCAAAATACTTAGGCTGGCCAGTGGTGAGGTACTTATAAACCAAAACTAGGGTTTTGAAAATAATACGTTGTCTAATGGGTAGCCAATGAAGTGTCCTAAGGGTGGATGTAATGTGAGTGTACTTTGAAGCACCAGTGACAAACTGTGCAAGAGCATTTTGAACAGATTGGAGCCTTGTAGCATTTCGGGATGACAAACTGCGAAAAAGAGAATTGCAGTAATCCAAACGGCTACTGACCAGAGCATTTGCAATCACCACTGATGTATCCACAGAAAGAAACCTGATGATGCGATGAAGGTCCCTGAGGCTAATAAAACAGGATTTGATAACAGAATTTACATGATTGGTGAAACAGAACTTTGCATCAAACAGAACACCCAGATTGCGTACATCTGCGGGAGAGAGGCAATTACCCAGGATATTGACAGGAAATGAGTCACTGAGCCATTTGTGTCTGTCTTTGGCACCAAAGACTATGAATTCTGTTTTATCAGGATTTAGCTTGAGTTTGTTTTCAGACATCCAGACCTGAATATCATTCAAACCCGATTTAAGACGGTCAAAACACTTGAGACTATCATCAGGGGATAAGTGAATGAACAGCTGAGTGTCGTCCGCATAGAAGTGGTAACGGACTCCGGTATATTTTCTGATGACTTGACCAAGAGGTGTTGTGTAGAGGGAAAACAGAAGAGGACCTAAGACAGAACCTTGGGGGACTCCAAACTTCAATTTGAACAAATTCGAAAGACTGGAACCAATCTTGACTGACTGAAAACGATCCTGGAGGTAGGATCTAAACCATTTTAGTGCCGATCCAGCAAAACCAGATCTAGACGACAAACAGGATAGGAGTGTGTCATGATCAATAGTGTCAAAAGCCGCGGACAGGTCGAGTAGCACAAGTGCTGTAGGCATGCCCTTGGACAAAGATAAGTGAATCTCATTTTTGATGCACAACAAGGCAGTTTCTGTTGAGTGCCCCAACTTATAGGCTGACTGGAAAGTGTTACCAAGATGAGAATCCATGTGAGATCTAATTTGGGCAGCCACAATTCGCTCAACCAATTTTGACAAGAAGCTAAGACCGGACACCGGTCGATAGCTCTTCAAGTCCTCTTTTGAAAGAGTGGAGGGGTGTGACAATAGCCTGTTTGAAAGGATTAGGGAAAATGCCATTTTTGAGGGACATTTAGATGAATGATTTATTTGATAAAATTGAATATGCGCAATACTTTTACAGATAATTAGCATTTACTTATTTTGAGTAGGTGAGTAATTAGCTACGGGTCTGAAACTTCAAGTGAAAGCTCTCCCAAAAGTAGGTGAATGAGTTATTTGAGAAAAATTGGCTACCTGCAATACTTTTAGAGATAATTCGCATTTACTCATTTTGAGTAGGTGAATAATTACCTATGGGTCTGGAACTTCACCATGTGAAAGCTCTCCCAAAAGTAGATGAATGAGTTATTTGATAAAAATTGAATATGTGCAATACTTTTGCAGATAATTCGCATTTACTCATTTTGAGTAGGTGAGTAATTAGCTATGGGTCTGAAACTTCACCATGTGAAAGCTCTTCCAAAAGTAGGGGAATGAGTTATTTGAGAAAATTTGGCTATCTGCAATACTTTTAAGAGATAATTCGCATTTACTCATTTTGAGTAGGTGAGTAATTATCTACGGGTCTGAAACTTCACCATGTGAAAGCTCTCCCAAAAGTAGATGAATGAGTTATTTGAGAAAAATTGGCTATCTGCAATACTTTTAAGTGATAAGCCACCTGCCAAATATGAAAGAAATGTGGAAAGAAATGTGGACTGGAGGTCGCTAACAAGCAATATTCCACATTTTAGACATTTTTGTCTACCACGGGCCTAATTTAGACATAAACCCTACCAAAAAGATAGGGTGGCGAGTCCTCTAGCATATCAAGCCACCTGCCAAATATGAAAGAAATCTGGAAAGAAATGTGGACTGTAGGTCGCTAACGAGCAATATTCCACATTTTAGACATTTTTGTCTACCACAGGCCTAATTTAGACATAAAGTCTACCAAAAAAATAGGGTGGCGAGTTCTCTAGCATACCAAGCTACCTGCCAAATATGAAAGAAACCTGGGAAGAAATGTGGACTGTAGGACGCTAACAAGCAATATTCCACATTTTAGACATTTTTGTCTACCACAGGCCTAATTTACACATAAAGCCTACCAAAAACATAGGGTGGCAAGTCCTCCACCATATCAAGCCACCTGCCAAATATGAAAGAAATCTGGAAAGAAATGTGGACTGTAGGTCGCTAACAAGAAATCTCTGCGGACGATGATGAATCCACAGTATCCCCGCTTCGCGCCGGGGATACAATAATACATTTTCATGAGAATCAGTGATTCTGCTACATCAAAAGTCCGGCCGGACATTCTGTGCTAAGACTAGGAAAAGGTTTAGGATATTTTCGAAGAATTTAGGACAAAATTCTTGTCAATCAAATTTTCATTCTACAGGTTGCTAAAATTAAGTCATTAAAGTCAATGACCCTATATGAATGGGAAATAAAGTAAAATTTACTGAATCATAATAAAAATCTCATTTTAGTTAAAATGTCAAAAAATCTTTATGATGTTCAATGATCATGTATTACTAAAACGAGAACTCAGAACCTAAGTATGGTGATCCATGAGGTTTTCACGCTATTAAAATGTCCACTGGCAGTAAACATTACAGCAAATAAACTTTCAATCTGATTTTTTTCAGTGAATCAAAATTTCTACATAATTGTATCCAACATGACAGAATTTTTTTCTTAAATTTTAATTCACATTTTGAAGCCAAAAGATTTTGAAAGCAAAGGGTGATCAAAAACATTTACTTTGGAGTTTTCATGTCATGAAGCTGTTTACAGGCGCTCTGAGTTAAAAGTTTTTAAAATATTTTTGATCAAAGGGTGATCAAAAACATTTACTTTGGAGTTTTCATGTCATGAAGCTGTTTACAGGCGCTCTGGGTTAAAAGTTTTAAAATATTTTTCATCAAAATATAACTTCAAATACATTAATATATATCACAATGCCATGGTGTCATGGGACATTCAGGGATAATAACGAAAACACAATTTTCTATGTTAAGTTTAAGCATACATTTATAACATGAAAATCAATGTTCCAGCACCAATCACCTGTAAACTCGATTTTCAGTATTATTTTCATTAAGACATCTCCCAATTATTAATAAAAAGAAATATTAATCAAAGAGAAAATTCATAATATTACAGTAAAATTTATGTGGAAACCTACAGAAAACACTATGCACAAAAACTCCAATTTCACTAAAATACCAGACGACCATAATTAATATTCATGAGAAGATATGAGGACACAGATTTTCCATGGGATTTCCTTGCAATATTTTATAAAGTGGAAGCATAGACGAAGATCAAATACTTTAAACTCGAAAACTCACGGCCACAGCACCCAAGTCATTAATATTCATGAGAAGATATGAGGAAACGGATTTCCCCTGGGATTTCCTTGCAGGTCACGTGGTTTGTCACGAGACTTCATAAAAGACGTCTAGACCTTGCTACGATAAAAATCACGTAGATCTCGCGAGATTTTAGGGTTGTAACGTGACTTCATATTTTGTAAATAAAAAGACGGCTAGATCTTCTATTATCGCCCACGGATACGACTCGGACAGTATGTCCTAATATCCTATTTAAAATTCGGGGTTTTGTTGCAAAATTCGGTCAATGACCAATGGCCGACACGAATCTGAAACCCTGAGAACAATTCTAAAAGTTGCAAAAAAGGTAAAAATATTACGGGCAGACAACTTTTGTGAAGAGCAGACAACTTTTTTGAGTTCCTGGACCAGGATTGTTTTTGACACAAAAGTCCTACACTGCTACAACCCCCAACCAATGTCCCTACCAAGTACCAACTGTCAATCTTCTACACCTTATGGAAGCAGAGAAGTAGCCCGGACAAGATTTTAAAGGTCAAGGTCACTACAGCAAAGTCAAAGGCCAAATCAGGGTCACACCATGACATTGCACACTTACAACCTCTAAGCAAGTATCAAGTATCAACTTCCTACACCTTACAGTTTCCAAGATATAGCACTGACAAGACTTTTAAGGTAAAGTTCACTATAGCAAGGTCAAATTAAAATCACACTTAAAACCTCTAGGCAGGGTACGAAATTAAGCTAAAATATTTTCAGGACCACAGGACTGACAACTTGCCGAAGTTACTGGTCCGCCAGAAAGTTTATCAGTCCGATATGAAAACATTTCTGAGAACGAAAATTCGATAGAAGGCTATAAAAAATACATAAAACATGGCAGCAATTATCACACACTGTAAGTGATGGCATTTAAATTAGATTTTAATTTACTTAATGTATATTTAGTGACAACATTAGAGGACAATTTAGAAAGTTTCATGGATTTTGATGTATTTTTTGTTATACTTTGCGTTCAGGGTCATATTGCGATGGGTAGTTTATGGGTGGAGGAACCAGTACATACTAGTTGGTCAAGATTCTGCACTGTAAACCACAGGGCATCGGCAAGTAACTACCAACTTTCCAACATGAAGTGCCCGTGCTGAGATTCGAACCAGCGACCTCAGAGGTTGAAGGCGAGCACTCTAACTGCCACACCACTGAGCTGAAACTTTCATGGAAGATTATTTGTACAAGTGCTAGGCTGCAAATCTGATGTTTGTAAAAACAACACATGTCTTTAAGCAATGAAATGCCAGAAAGGAAGTGAATATTATCCCTAGATGTATGTTACAGTGATTGCGAAGCACCTCTAAAATGGGAGTCCATGGGACTACATGACCGCCATTAAGTCCCAGTAATTTTTTTTTTTTTTTTGAGTCCTATGTTACAGATCGCAAGATTTTGGCATTTTAAGTATTATCCTACCTTCTAGTGCTGGGAGATCGCTTGGATTTTCCGTGTCGATGTTCGTATCGGACATTTGTAACCAAACTTCGAACATTTCCGATTATGGAGTCGAAGTGTTAAAAAGACAGATAAAATATTAATATTAAACTAGATTGGGCCAACTCGGCGCCAACATATCCCCAGACAGGTCATCACTCACGCCACAGGTTTTGATCGGGAATTTTTTAAAACATAATTACCCATTATTATATGAACTTCAGCACATCAATCTACTCTGTTTATATCTCCCCAAGGAAGATGGTGTATCCCCAGACGCCGAATACATAACTCAAATTATATTTTCAATCTTCCTGCAATGATAACTCTAAACCTATTTTCCAAGTATTTAAATGATTGATGATTGAATGTCCATTCTAAAATAATAATCCCAAAAGAGCATATCTGTTTCTATATTTGTTGACAAATAAAATATTATTTTTAACTCAACTCATCATATTTTTCAATCTTCCTTCAAAGTATTTAAATGATTGATGATTCAATGTCCATTCTAAAATTCATAATCCCAAAAGCGCATATCTGTTTCTATATTTGTTCACAAATAAAATATTATTAAAAAAAAATTATTTATATTATTATTTTATTATATTATTTTTAGAATTTGCAAATTGTTTTCAGTTATTCATTTCCTCTATACCTATATATGTGGTCCATATATATGCAACCTAAATATGTGACACAATCTCAGTTCTGACTCCCCTTTGTGTTATATGTAACGAAGCCCACCACCTCCCACCCCCACCCCTCTCCCCTTCTCCACACCTCTCTCACTATTACACAAGATCTGCAACCCCATTGAGTTCTTTGTTTCTCATGTGATATCATTAAATACCTTTGTTTATTTAGTGTCACTCAATATAGCTGGAGGTCCCAGAGGTGGGTGGGGGGAATCCGGGTGGGGGATGTGGGTTGAGCATAAATGGTAAACAAACAATCTATATAAAAGGGGTACTCAAATACAAAAAGAATTGAGAATTTTAAGTATGTGATTATCAACTGAAATGAGTTCATAACTGTAGGAGCTGTGCCAAAATTAACTGAGGCAAGTTGAATAAAACTGGGCTAGTTGAGGGTTAAAAATCCCCTAGTTTTACTACATAAGGATATAATTTCATTAATATTGGGACTTAAAGCTCACTTAAAGCGTCCATTTTGTCTACTTGAATATGTTTAACCAGTTTCATTTTAAAAAGTGTAAAACTCAGCAAGCAGAGGTATAACACACAAAAATAAGTTCTTAAAAGACTAAGATAGCCATAACATTATTAATATTCAAAATTTAAATAGACAGGCATTTCCTTTTTAAAATTCAAAGATTTCAGCTCTATAACCCACATAGTTTGACAGTTACTGGGCTTTAAAGTGGCATAATATCCATAAATTGGGTTTCTGTGGGCATTTTACAATTGTTAAAGAGACCTTAGCAATTAAACTACAGATCTGAAACTTTTTGGGGGACATACATAACAAACAAAATTATATATAATACAGTTTAAGACTTGTCACACTAAGCATTTCCAAATAACAGGGCAAAATACGGAAAAAATGTCAAAAAAGGCACTTGGGCGAGTGTCTATGGCCCTCATACACAGGTTAAATGTCTACTAAAAACCTTGATTTTCGGCATATGTAAAAAGGACATAATAATGCATTCCCAGATGGGATTTCAGCTCCATCAATCACATAGTTTAACAGTTACAGGGCTTAAAGGTGGTAAAAAGTCCAAATATTGGGTCATTGTGGGCCTTTTAGAGATCTCGATGTGGCTTTCAAATTAAAGCTTCAGACTTAAAATTTGTTACATACTAAGATTACACATAGAATATGTATCTAATAAAGTTTGAAACTTCTCAGACTTACCATTTCCAAGTTACAGAGCAAAATATGTGAAAAATGTCTTAAAAGGGTCACTCAGGTGGGTGTTTAAGGTCCTCATACACAGGTTAAATGTCTACTTGAAGCCTTGATTTTTGGCACATGTAAAAAGAACATAATAATGTATTCCCAGATGAGATTTCAGCTCTATCAGTCACATAGTTTAACAGTCACAGGCCTTAAAATTGGCAAAAAGTCCAAATACTGGGTCTTTATGGGGCCTTCTAGAGACCTAAATGTGGCCTTCAAATTAAAGCTTCAGACTTAAAATTTGTCACATACTAAGATTACACATAGAATATGCATCTAATACAGTTTGAAACTTCTTACACTTACCATTTCCAAGTTACAGGGAAAAATATGTGAAAAATGTCTAAAAATGGTCACTCGGGTGGGGATTTATGGTCCTCATACACAGGTTAAATGTCTTCTTAAAGCCTTAATTTTTGGCACATATAAAAATAACATACTAATATCTTCTCAGATAGGATTTGAGCTCTATCAGTCACATAGTTTGACAGTCACAGGGCTTAAAAGTAGCAAAAAGTCCAAATATTGGGTCTTTGGGAGCCTTTTAGAGACCTCAATTTGACCTTCAAAATTAAAGCTTCAGACTTAAAATCTGTTACATACTAAGATTACACACAGAATATATATCTAATACAGTTTGAAACTTCTCAGACTTACCATTTCCAAGTTACAGGGAAAAAGATGTGAAAAATGTCTTATAAGGGTCACTCGGGTGGGTGTTTATGGTCCTGATACACAGGTTAACTGTCTATTAAAGGCCTAAATGTTGGGGCACATATAAGAAAACACATAGATATATTCCCAGATGATATTTAACTTAGATGAGAGACATAGTTTGAAAGCTACAGTGCTTGAAAGTGGCAAAAAGTGCATAAATTGGGTCTCTGTGGGCACTTTTGAGACCTTAAGTCGACCCCTTTGGGTAAACCTACAGCTCTAAAATTTTCTACAGACAAGGATTACATATCAAAGTTATACCTAGCGCAGTTTGAGACTCATCAGAATTATCACTTCCAAATTATAGGGCAAAATATGTGTAAAGTATAGCAAAAAATCCCTAAGTGGGGGTATTTATGGGCCTCAAACACAATTTTCTCCTCAACTTAAAGTCATGATTTTCGGCACATGTACTAAGAACATATTAATGTGTTGTCAGGTAAAATTTCAGCCAGCTGAGCATCATAGTTTGTGACCTACAGGGCTCTAAGTGGCCAAAAGTCCAATTTCTGACCTTAAGGTGGCCATAAGTTCTTTTTTACTGGGAGTTTAAGGTCACCTTAAAATAGGGATCTTCCTTTGGGCACCCTTAACATGTGTACCAAGTTTGAAAAAAAAATATTAATTTGTTTTTGAGTTATCGCGTCCACAAGGAAATTTCTACGGCGGCGGCGGCGGCGCGACGGACCTGAATCCAATATATCCCCGACTTTCGTCTGGGGATATAATTATATGAAGTAAAATACACACAAATTACTACAAATATGACCAAAATATAATCTAAAAGCCATTCACAGACGTCTCCCTCACTAACAGACTATGCTTGATGTATCCTCACTTGTGATTGGCTGATTTTATTATTACCTTGACAACAGTTGGAAAACCCCAAGGTGTTTCTATTTACGTTATTTTTATTGCATTCACGGCTAGTTTTGTGATTTTAACTGATGGATATTTCAGATTTTTACAAAATATTATTAAGGTTAGCATTTTATTGTGACCAAAAGGCTGCAAAGAAATGGATTTAGCAAATATCGGTTTTACTTAAATTTTACCGATCATTGATTGGCAATGAGCCAGCGAGCGATAATACCGAAGTTTGCGAACATCGTCCCAGCACTACTACCTTCTATTATCTTATCCAGATATTGAATTCTCTGACCTTAGACCCACTCTCCCAACTCCATTTAGACCTGTTATTTTATCTCTTCTATTGCACAACCTTACTATTATCCAAACAATTTGTTACTCCCCCAACAGGGTCGGATAATAGAGGTTCTACTGTACTGCATTATTCTATTTAAGCTGTGCTACTGTATCACTGTATTGTTTATTGCATTGTCTGAAAATAACATTATGATTTTTATATCTCTCTTAATTCTTTTTACTTGAATCTTGGTTGTTGCACCTTTGGGGGTCTTTTTGTGCAGATTAAGCACTATTAAAGTCAAATTAGAATTCAGTGAAGATTTTACTTTTGCAGCTTCCCATTGTAACAGATAGGATTTCATTTAGTGAGCCACTCGTTTTGCCGCAACACCACACATAAGCATTCATTGACTTTATTATCATTTCTGTATGTATTGTAATATTCAGAACATGCAAACCATAATTCAACCATGCACGCCGATCATAAACACAAGACCAGTGAACTAAAACAGGTGTGCATCTTGACACACATGAGTGGTCACTTTGGTATGTTTGGATAATATTCAAACCATCTAAACCATAATTAGACCGTGCACAGTGTGCTTATATGCATGCCTTAAAGTTATCAGGTCAAAGGGACTGAAAAGGTCTGAATCTTTTCAATCCAGAAGCATTTCTGTTGGTCATGGACTGGCGAACTGGCGCTAGTTTCAAACCCTGCCTCTAGGCAATGTCCCTACCAAGTATTAAGTTCCTACACTTTACGGTTTCTGAGAAATAGCCTGCACAAGATTTTCAAACTCGGGGTCACTATGGCAAGGTCAAAAGTCAAATAAAGGTCATACCCTGACACTACACACCTAAACCCCAACCAACGTCCCTACAAAGTATCAACTTCCTTCACCTTATGATTCCCGAGATATAGCCCGCACATGTTTTTCTCACTACCTGCCATCCAGACATCATTGGGTGAAAACAATAGGCCTTAAAGCTTGTGGGGTAAAAATCAGCAAAGAACAATTTATTGAAGCTCCTTTTACAATATCACAAATTGACAACTGTTCGAAGTAAAATAAGTAACAAGTATATGGGATAAAATAAGTTTAATAAAGTACCTTCCCTGAAAGCATACATCTACACCTTAAAATACACTTTGGGAATGATGACCCTTCACAACTTTTTATTTTATGTTCCATAATCTTTAAACTGCATCTGATGTTGGAACATGCAAAGTACAAAGTTTCACTTTAACTGAAAGGTTTACTCACCTTCCCAGTCCCTGGGGGACCAGCAAGTAACACTGCCCTTCCTGCCATTTTCTTAGATTTAATCATCTCTCCAATCACCCCTGCAGCCTTCAAAACAACAAAACCAAAATCACACTGAATAAAAATCATCTCCTAAATAAAAGCTTGACCAATATGGCGAAACTTAACCCACATGATTATGGTTATAAATTTGAACTTATACGGATGGATACCCAATACAAATGTATTTCATTATTTCTACCAGAATGAAACAGAAACTCAAAAGTCATTTTACTGTTCATATCACTATTATTATATTATTAACTTAGGATTATTATATTCTGATTAAAGTAACCGAAAAAGTTTGTTTAACTACTGAATGATAACACTTTTGAGATAAATACATAAAGCCTAATACAGTTTGGTTCAACCAAGGTGATGCACCAGATTCATAATTTTGTGTGATGCAGTGAACCTCACTAATTACTGATTAGGGATGATTGTTTCATTTGGAAGATTGGTTGTATATTAATAAAGATATCTGAAGTACATCCATGCACATCAAGGTAATGAAAATAGCCAAAAAATAAACTTGACTTTCAAACATTTTTCTCCCTTATTTTTGGATGATTTTTAAAGCAGTAAATATGAACAGAAGCACTATTCAATTTTCAACTAGACTAAGGACGCATCTGTGGCTAGATGCAAAATGTATGCATATTTTAGAAGTCTGTAATATTTTTTTTTGTTAGAGTGGTAACAATGAAATCTCTCTACACACTGCGGCGGTGTAACAAAGTGAAATCCTTAGTATCCATTAGGTGGATACAATGACACATGTCATAGTATGTATAGTTTATGCTACTCTTTATTTGACAAAAATCCATTGAATGGTTCCAGAGATACAATGTTTTTGCTACATCCCCTGTAAATATTTTCGAATTTCACCCTTAATTTCTGAGATTTAGTATAATGCATCTCCCACTGCACAAAGTATTTGTCATCATTCATCACTCGTTGTTTCCAATTGTGTCCTTGCAGAGCTTGTGTTTTCTTTCGATGTTTCTACGCTTTCAGTAAACAATCTTGCACGAATGAGCATGCGTATCCTCGTAACCTTGCAAACTCTTCACCTCTCGACCTTTTGATCCCACGCATGCACAGTGACCAGTATACAAACAGGAAATCTGCCATTTTTGTTTTGAAATTTTAATAAAGAATTGCTTCAAATATAGACTAAATATTGATATTTCTTTTTACAAATACTTCTGCATCAGTCAGACCCTTTGGTACATAATATGTGCACAAATAGCTAGATTTTGACGTAAATTTAATTTACTTGTTTTTGTTCGTAAATGGAAATACTGATAATAAATCATGTGCAGCACTGCAAATAAATGTAATTCTTTCCAAGAGTTATGTTTATTCTTTCTTTCCTAAAGGAAACTCGGTCTATTGTAATTGTAACCCTTATTTGATGCTCATTTAGACAGGGGTACCTCGACTCTACTTAAATAAATGTCAAAATGTGTACACTCAAGTATTCCTACAACTATTTTGTTTTATTTGCCTCAACATGCAAATAAATTGAGTAAATGAATTTCCCCATTTCCAATTTTTTCCTGAATATTTAAAACAAATTTTAAATCTTCTATTACTACAAAAGTTGTGTGTCGCAAGTAATATATCATATTTTCTGTGTCCTTACATTAATATCCCATGACTTACAAGACTAATGACCACGGGATGCCTTTATATACTGTGATTAATATAGATGGCAATGGTGAAAGCCAAGTTGCAGATGTCTTCCTGGTGTAGACTGAAAGTGAGGTATCTCTTCAAAGTATGACAATGGTGTTTAAACAACAGAATCCCATATAGAAAGATGTGATGGTCATCCTTACCGACAAAGACATGGTTGAGAGGGGTGTGTATAAGTCAGAAATGCCCCAGGTAAACATGGACAATTGGACATATATGTCTGTTTCATGTACTCCGCACCTTTGAAATAACTTTGGAAAAAAATGGGTCACACTGGGTGTGAAGTCAACAATTTTGGGTAAGACACAGGACATTGCATACAGTAGAAATGAACAAACTTACCAATCCAGATATGGCAGTTTGTGTGAAATCATGTCAGATATTGTGAGGACATATTATGACCGAAACTGGCATTCTATTCAAGGAGTGGGTGGATGGTCTAAGGAATACAATGAATGTGTGTACAAATAACAAAACTGAATGCTTCTTCAAACACCTCAAGAGTTATATCTCCACCAGGGGTACCATTGAAGAACTACTAGAAGGATTCATGTCTGTCCCGTCAATACTGAGGAATGAAATACAGGAACAGATGAAATGATGTAGTGCATGAAACGGCAGTGAAAACATCATCATTTGAAGTACGGTTTAGTATGGACCACGGAGACGTCGTTTTCTCGAAAACAAAATTATAAACTCCAATTGTAACAACAATCCAGCATATTAGTACACATTTCTCAGTCCAATTATTTCAATTATTGTTTTACTACACCATGTTTTCATTTTTGCTACCACTTATGTAGTCTATAGTAGTCTGCTCTTTTATTACCCCATAATCGGGTATTATCGCCCATTTACCGGGAATTACCGTGTAACTGTCCAAACTATTGGTGTATCATCCCTATTATTTATCTTTCACAGAGTTATTCCAGTAACCTTTTTTGCTGCTTTGTTGTATGGTTCTTGTGTTATATAAGTTATTGTGGCTATCTTGAGGGCAGTTTTAAGGTTCTGAGGCTTATTGGGGTGAATAGGGTGCCCGTGAGTCGCCCACGGGACGAAGATCGGAAAGTGAGCTTACTAGGGACATTTATCATGAGTCACCACAACCACTTAGTTTGCTAGGTGTCTATTACTCTGTCTTGCCTGCTCCTTAGCCATGATGTTGTTGGGTTTTCTGTGCTTCAGTCTCCTCTTTTGGCTGAAAGTGGCTGACCAAAGTCAGTTCTTAGTCTCTCCCTGTGCCCTTCGTGTTCCTGCCCCGATCAGGGATTACTCCTGTAAAATTTTCTCAAATAAGTTTCCTGCATATGCCAGGGTCAAATGTCTTTTGATTCTGTTGTTGTTATCTGGTGACATCGCCCTTAATCCAGGTCCTGTAAACTTTGGCTTTGTGAATTGCCGTTCCATCAGGAATAAGGGTCCCTTGATCTGTGACACAATTGTCTCGAATAATCTTGATATTTTGGCACTTGCAGAAACTCACATCCACATTTCTGATACCGACAGCCTACTGAAGTCAGTAACTCCGCCTGGATTTCAACTCACTCATAGGCCCCGGACGATTGGTCGCGGTGGCGGAGTGGGCTTCCTTTCCAAGAAAAACTTACCTGCTAAGACTGTTGACGCACCAACACATTCCACTTTCGAAAACATCGTCATATCAATTGTCACTAACTCAAAATCATTTGTTATGGCTTGTGTCTATCGCACCCCAGGTTCATGTTCCTCTGCCTTTCTTGATGATTTCCTGCATTTCTGTGGTTTTCTGTCATCTCTCACTTCCTCCTTCTTCATCTGTGGTGACTTCAATGTCCATGTGGACACAGATTGTATTGACCAAAGAAAATTTCTCAATCTATTAGATACCTCTAATCTTGCCCAAAATGTTAATAAAGCTACCCACTTGCATGGTCATACACTGGATCTGATACTTAGCCCAAGCGATTCCTCCTTTGTCAGTAATGTGACAGTTGGGGAAATGGTCTCAGATCATGCACTGGTGAAATGTCATTTGGATTTTGCATGCCCTGCAGTACCGAAGGTTGACAGTATTTCTTACCGCAGGTACCATAAAATCAATATGAAGAGCTTTTGTGAGGATCTTGCAAACACATCCTTTGTCACATCTCCTGCTACAGTGGCTGCAGACCTGTATGACCAGTATATTCGTGACCTTGGTGGTGTGTTGGACTGGCATGCACCATTGATTTGTCGAAGAGCTAAGAAAACACCAGCTGGATGGCTGTCAGATTCTTACCGTAGGGCCAAATCTATCAGGCGTCAATTTGAGCGCATGTGGCAGTGTTCATTCTAGAGTTGGAGCCACTTGAGTCAAATGACTCCTTTACTAAATTTTGGTGGGACATTTAGTAAATGCGATGAGTCAAATGACAAAAATTAACCTTACAGTTGAGCAAATTGACTTAAATAGGAGAGAGGAGAAAAAAAGTACTATTAGTCTATCTTCAAAGTGAATTTGCAATACTAAATCAAATTTAAGTCTACTCACTGTGAAAAAAACTTTATTTCAATTCTAGACATATTTGTAGTCAGCATGATGTACAAGATTTCCTATGATGTACATGATTTGCAATAATTAAAGTATTTTTTACTGATTTTTTTTTTCATTTTTTTTTTTTTGTTTCAATAAATATGGTCCAACCCTGCTCTATCTAAAACTAGAAAAAAAAATTAACTCACCTTGACATAGGTTTACTCAGGGAGTTGTTTTTATTTCATACAAAAAAAACTCCGGACATTTATTTATGTAAATGGATATAAATTCGCCACTTTTTGAAAAACAAAAAAAAAAAACAAAAAAAACTGGTTTTAAAACAATAACATACCATGTAAAGTTTAAGTTAAATTATTATTTAACTTTTTTCCAGCCGAAAATTTGTTATTAACATAGATGCAACTTTTCAAGCTTGTCCCACAGTAGTTTAAAATGTTTGTTAATTGTTGCCTGTTAACAATTGTCTTTGAAGTCACTTGTAAGAGTGCATTATGCAAAAATAAACTTTAAAAAGTGAAAATATTAAAAAGCTGGATAATAAAATCTTGTTGGGCAATAGATATTTATTTCTATATATATTTAACAAAACTATGAAAAATGTGGAAATTTACAGCTACTGGTGAGTTTAAATCACTTACTATAAACGTGTTTTCTGTTGATAAATACTGAATTTTTGTTAAACGAAGTATGATTGGACAGTGCCGTTTCCGCTCAACCAATCAAATTAAGGCATTAAGAAGCAAGGAAACATGGAGGAATTGGGTTAAAAAGACAATATATGTGTCCTTTTATTTGATTTTTAAACAAAATTCGTCTAATTTTCCCAATATTTACAGCGAAAACACGGGCGATAATGCAAGATTTATGCGTCACCGCGACTCGGGATCATAACGTGTACGCGTCTTTTCGCCCCAGTATAGCGACAAAAGACGCGGAAACGCGTAGTAAAATGAACACTGATGTGGCGTAGGGATAGGTCACAGTTGAGTAGAAGTAGATTGCGCAGACAGATTGCCCGGTGCAATGCAATCATAAATAGAGACAAGGCTGAATACTATAGCACCATCATTAGTGATAACAGCCGTGACCCAAAGAAGTTATGGCATACACTTCGTCAAGTCCTCAATAGTGGGCAAGAGAGTATTCTCCCTCCTCATCAGTCTGAGAAATCCTTAGCAGACAAATTTGCTTCCTTCTTTCATAAAAAAATCAAAAGGATTTGTGATATGTTCACAGCCTCTTCGGCAACAGTCATATCACCCATGTGTACACCTCCCAACCTACCTTCCTTCAATGAGGTCTCGGAGGACGAGGTACTAAAAATCATCAAAAATTCCCCTACAAAATCATGTCTTTTAGATCCAGTCCCTACTTTTCTTTTGAAAGATTGTGTGGAAATTTTACTCCCGTCAATTACAAAACTTGTCAATCTGTCATTGGCTGAGGGTGTATTTCCTCAAAAATTCAAGAAGGCAGTTGTCACTCCTCTCATTAAGAAAGCATCACTTCCAAATGAGGATTTGCAAAATTATCGACCGGTATCAGGACTGTGTTTCATGTCAAAATTGGTGGAGCGTGTAGTTGTTAAACAGCTCATGCAACATATCAATAGTAACAATCTTGATAATCCTAGGCAATCTGCATACAAAAGTGGTCACTCCACAGAAACCGCCCTGCTGCTTATCAAAAATGAGATCCATCTCTCACTATCACGGGGCGAGCCTACTGCATTGGTCTTACTGGATCTGTCAGCTGCGTTCGACACAATTGACCACCCGACTCTTCTTAATTGTCTTAAATCATGGTTTGGTGTGTCTGGCACAGCCTTGAAGTGGTTCACGTCCTATCTCAGCCACCGTTTCCAGGCAATTAAAATTGGGTCAACCCTCTCTGATTTGCATGAGCTGTTGTTTGGAGTCCCACAAGGCTCCGTCCTTGGTCCTCTGCTGTTCTCCTTATACACCACTCCTTTGAGTAAGGTTATTGGAACGCATCCTGACATCAAATACCACTTTTATGCAGACGACACGCAGTTGTTTATTCATATCTCTCACAAAAATGCAGCCCTGGCTTTTAACAAACTGAATTCTTGTCTTCTGGATGTTCAAAAATGGATGTTGTCAAGTATGCTCAAACTAAATCCTGACAAAACAGAGTTTATCATCTTTGGATCCCATGCACAACTCAAGAAATTAGATCCCTATCTCCCAGTTAAGATATTTGGTAATTTCATGCATCCTGCAGTTGTTGTTAAGAACCTTGGTGTCTGGTTTGATGCTAATTTTTCCTTTGCTAACCATGTCCGCAATATTTGTAAGACATGCTTCATTCAAATTCGTGATCTCAGGCGGGTTAGAAAGCACTTGACTGATGAGGCTGCTATCCTGGCAGCTAATGCCTTTGTGAGCAGTCGCTTTGATTACTGCAACTCTCTCTTCAGGAGTCTGTCCAGTCTCAATATGCGTAAACTACAGTGTATTCAAAATACACTTGCCAGGATTGTCACAAACTGTAACAAATACACGCGGGCATCTCCTATTCTCAAACGACTCCATTGGCTCCCAGTTGAATCTCGCTGTATCTTCAAAACTGCCACTCTAGTTTATAAGTTTCTTCACAGTGGTCATCCCAGTTACTTTGGTCCTCTTCTGCCCACTCGTTGTGGAAGATATAGTACAAGATACAACCATCCAGATAAAAGGTTCCTGGAGGTTCCTCTATTCTGTCCATCTGTACATAAATCCAAAAATCACTTTGGCCACAGCTTTGCTTTTGATGCCCCCACAGTCTGGAATCATTTGCCTAATGAGGTACGTTCTGCCCCAACTCTCACCTGTTTCAGGAAAAGGTTAAAATCATATCTCTTCCACAAGGCATTCCCACCTTAGCTTACACTCTATCCGGCGTCTCCGTGATACTGGACTTGGCAACGGCTATGGACAGATGATTTCTTAAACCTGATTTTTGGTGTTGCGCCTTAGAGTCTGCCTAGCAGAAATTAAGCGCTATAAAAGTACAGAATAGAATAGAATCAGGACTACGTAGCAGTATCGCCGCTGTTCGGATTTTCGTGGGGGTTGTGTTTTCGTGGTTTACTCTTTTCGTTGTTAGTCTGGTTCCCGTTTTGCTGTTCTCTACAGATGAACTGGTTCCCGGTTTATTTGATCACTATTTCCTGTATTTTGTAGCCTGATGTCTGTAAAATACTTAAATTATTTTAAAAATAGGCAGTTAGTTACAATTTCTGTTTTGTTGCCTTGAAGTTCTGAACAAATATTTTAATTAAGGTTACCCAAAGTTTTTTTTTATGTTATTGGGGTAGAACTCAACACTGCTAAATTCAAAATAGCTTTTCAATTAATTGAAAGTTCATGTTTTAGTTTAAATTTCAAATTACAATAGCTTTTTAGTCAGACATTATTGACACTTTCTTTGAAAATAATACATGTGTCATTCAATAAATAAATTAAAATGTTTTTTGGTGTGACCAAAGGTTATTATTTTAATTTTCATGCATAAATAATATGTTTTCTTTTATTAAATCCCACTGGTGATTTTTTGGGGACTATTAACAACATGGAAACACATATGAAAAAGATTCTTTCATGAAAAACTGAAATATCTTTCAATCAAAATATGCATCAGGCATTTTACATTAATTTGTATAATTTTTCAAACTTAAAATGTGACTTTTTTTTATGAAAGTAAATGCTACATTACAAAAACACAATCGAATGCAGTATACTGTGTGATATTTATAGTACTACCTTAATATTTTAGGTAAATTAGTTCCCCCACGAAAACAGGAACATGCAGAAAACTTTTTTTTTTTGGACTAAATTTTGGTTGTATTAAAGTGTGAAACTTACCTGCGATATTTAAACTTTCAGTGTCACAAAATAATTATTTATATGATATATATGTTAAAGAAAATAACCTTTTAATTATTTATCTTGTATGAAGGAATATTTTTGCGGTTGTCAATTACGTCCACGAAAACACGACTCGCGAGGATACAGTACCTCTCTGGCAAGTTCCTGTCCGACAAGCCCCGCTGCTGACTGTATGGCAAAGCCATTCTCATCAAGCCCCAAGCCTTTGACATGGCTATGTGTGGCAATTCGTTGAGTTTTCGTTGTGCTTTTAACTTCCTCAATCTTCATCTTGTTTGCCACCTCGGTTGTCAGTGAAAATAAACTTGTTCTGGAATTTTCAGCGTGTTCTTACCGGCAAATCGATTCCCCCATATATGCATGAATTTAAACACCGTTAAAAGTTAGGGATGCTCAAATATTTCTAATAACTTTCTTTTTCCATTTATAAAGCAAAAATAATGAATGCCTCATAAGTACACACCATAAGCATATTTTCCTAAATAATAAATCATTAGATATATGTTGCAGTAGTATAAGAATGTTTTGTGGTTGTTGTTATATTTCTTTTATAACCACTAAAATCATTATCACTTTTTGTTTCTAAATGATAGACATTACTCTCTGATTATGAATTCTTCACAACACAAAGTTTCAGAATAACTGTTTTACAAAGAAAAAGTTTAATATACAAAACGCAAGTGTGCTATGTTATGACGTAGTGCATTTCTGCTATAACCTGACCTTTTTACAATTATACTTGGGGAAAAGGCGGAAATAACCAGATAAACTGGTTTATAGAAAAACTGTGCAAGCTGTGTAATGTCATTCTGTGTTCGTTGGGTTAAAAATACTCTCATTGAAATGTACGTTTGGTGTTTAATCAGAATGTAAAAATGATTGCATTGATCCTTTAATGCATTCAGGGGGGCCACAGTGCCGGGTGGTAACACTCTTGCCTCCCACCTCTGAGGCCGAGGTTTGGTTCCCGGCATGGCCTCAAGTGGGAAAGCTGGTAGTTGCTTGACGTTGGTCGGCAGTTTACAGTACAGAACCTTGACCAACTGTATGTACTGGTTTCCTCTGCCTTTCCAACTCCCCATCATGATGTGACCTGTACAGTGTTGAAAGCGACGTAAAACCCCAAATAAATTAATGCATTCAGTAAATATGAGTATAAATTCTGAGTTTTCTTGTAGCACAAAGAATATTCTCACCCATGTTATGATATATGGTTCACATCACATGTGGTTCACATTTCTTAATCAATTAGCCATTGAAAGGCTTTTTACTTCTAAGAAAGTATAGTTCATGTGTATTTATGTGATGATGCGTACATAGCTATGTCATCACACAGCCAACTAACACACACTCCCTTCCTGCCTGGATCCCTTTTGTGTTACAAGAAATAAATGTGCACTAAACTTTAATCTGTGATTTTTTTCTCATAAAAACTGTGCATCGAAACATGGTGGCAGCGGTATATCTAAAAAGACATTACCTATTGGATAAGCCAAAGATTAATGACTGATCATTCCTTTCAAGCTGGATATTTAAGGATATTTGTACCAACACACAAAGCATGAGTGACACTGCATGAGGTAAACACAAGTGAGGGGAACCAAAGCAGTGCTAGCAACAGCACACAAACAAGCACGAGCACTTCAAGAAGCCAATCAAGGGTGTCTCCACTAGGACCCTTGTGTGTTGCAAGCAACATTGCCAAAAATTGGTAACTGTGGAAGCAGAGGTGGGACAATTATGTTATTTTAACAGATTTAACAAAACAACCCATGAAGTGTCAAGTGGCACTTTTTCTGCATTCTATTAGCCCATATGCACTAAAAATCTACAATGGGATGGATGTTAAATTGGAAGAAGCTTGTGAACTTAAAGCCATAATAAAGAAATTTGATGCTTTTTCCATAGGTGAGCCCAATGAAACCTATGAAAGGTATATCTTTAACAACTGTTCTCAGAGGAATGGAGAATCCATTGAATTATTTGTCACTAATCTGCGGAGTTTGGCCAGAACCTATGGCTTTGTCATTGCTTACATGATTCGTTAATCAGAGGTAGAATTGTAACTGGCAAATCCGACAATGACACCAGAAAGACACTTCTCCAGGAAAGGAAGTTAGATGTGAACAAATGTATAGATATATGCAAGGGTGTTGAAGCTGCAAAATCAAGAGTTAAAGCAATTGCCAGCAGTGTGGATGCTCAGGTAAATAGGGTACAAGCAACAAAGCTAACAAGACACAAACCTCCCAGCAAATAGAATACTCATGGTGAAAAACTTCCCTGCAAATATTGTGGCGATTTCCATGTACATAAGAAGGAAAAATGCCCAGCCTATGGAAAAAATGCAAACTTTGTGGTAAAAAGAACCATTTCACCAAAGTATGTCAACAAAACAAAGGCCGTGTCCAAAAGCTCTAACAGTGAGAGTGAGTATGAACTCATAAGCTCAGTTAGTCAGGAAGTCAATATTTGTAAAGGTGAGACAGTAACCCATGCTATTTTTGCACAGCTTCTTCTTGAGAAACAAACTGTTAAATTCCAAATCGACACAGGTGTGGAAACCAACCTTATACCTCACCATTATGTAAAGCACCTTCAAATCAGCCCTACAGCTAAGACTCTACCAATGTGGAACAAATTATCTCTAAAGCTGATTGGTACCTGTGTCGCAAAAGTTGTCAACCCCAGGGATGATAAAAAATACAAAGTCTCTTTTACTGTGGTACTTAATGAACCAAGACTGACACCAATAATTGGAATCAAGGTAGCTGAACACATGAAACTAGTCACCATAACTCAGAAAACTTTCAAAGAGTCAATATGGTGAATATCTCTGTGATGGACGAATACTCAGAGGTGTTCAATGAGAGTGAACTTGCTACGATTCCTGGTGAGGTGAAGCTCTATACAAACAAGTTAGTCACACCCAGTGTTGCATGTCCAAGAAGGGTACCAATTAATGGCACTCAAAGAAAAACTCAAGGAAGAGCTAAACAGGCTTGAAAATAGACGTGTAATAGCAAAAGTCAGTGAGCCAACTGTTTGGGTAAGCAACCTGGTGGTCACTACAAAGAAATCGGGGATATCAGGATATGCATAGGCCCAAAGCAGCTCAACAAAGCCCTGAAGAGACACAAATATCAGTCTCCCACACTTGAAGAGCTTCTTCCAGAGCTTACAAATGCAAAGATCTTTTCTTCTTGTGATTTGAAATCTAGTTACCATCATCTAAAGCTTGATGAGGAGTCAAACAAACTGACACCATTCATTACTCCACACGGTAGATATAGATATTTAAGACTACCCGTTGGACTTAATGTGCCGAGTGAGATCTTTCAAAGCCAAACAAATGAGGCCCTTGAGGGATTGCAAGGTGCTATCTGCATTGCAGATGGCATCCTAATTTATGGATGTGGTGAAACTGTGGAAGAAGCTGAGAAAGACCATGAAAACAAGCTTAAAACATTCTTGGACAGGTGTAGAGACACAGGCATAGTGCTAAACAAACATAAGCTTAAGCTACGTCGCAGTGAAGTTACCTTTTTTGTTCATAAGCTAACAAGAAATGGACTGATGACTAATGAAGGAAAAACAAAAGGGATATTACAAATGCCAAAGCCACAGAATGTTGATGATGTCTGGCCTGGCCTCATACCTGGCAAAATTCCTGCCTAGGCTATCGAGTGTAACAGGACCCCTGAGGAAATTAAGCAACAGTGGTTCCTGGTCATGGAGCGAAGAGCTTGAGACTGCACTTGAGAAAATGAAGGGACTAGCTAGCAGCACACCTGTACTGAGATACTTTGATCCAAAGGAACCTGTTGTCATCATATGTGATGCAAGTTCACAAGGTCTAGGCACCTGCATACTTCAAAAGTGGCAGCCACTCTCCTTTGCAAGCCATGCTCAAAAATGGAAGAAAAATGGGCAGAGATATAGAGAAGGAGCTGTTTGCTGTTGTGTTTTCTATAGAGAGATTTCACCAATATGTTTTTGGTCTAACTGTGACTGTACATTCAGATCAGAAGCCACTAGAGACTATCTTTAACAAATTTCTGCTGAAGGCACCCAGATGTCTCCTAAGCCTTTTGCTTTGACTGCAAGCTTATGATGTGACAATTGTTCATGTTCCTGAGAGCAAAATGTATCTGGCTAACACTCCGAGCAGATCATATCTCCCAAACACTAGTAACATCTGATGAAGCTGAACCCATCAACATAATGCAGTTTCAACCAATAACAAGGGATCGACTGAAACAGATCCAACCGGAAACGGTCAAATATTCAATTCTTCAGCAACTTAAAGCCACAATCATGGAAGGATGGTCAAATAAGAAGCAACATGTCAACCCATGTATCCTTCCATACTACCATTTCAGAGATGAGCTAGCAGTTCAAGATGGACTAGCATCTCGTGGAGAACGCATAGTCATACCTTCCAGTTTGCATTCTATGAAGGCGAGGATCCACACTTCCCACCTTAGAATTGAAGGATGTTTGCGTCGTGCTCAAGAGGCACTCTTGGCCATGGATGAATGGAGACATTGAAGAATATATGTCCACATGTGAACTTTGCCATCACTATGATGTATAACAGCAGCCAGAACCGCTTCAGCCAACAGAAGTGAATGACAGATCATGGCAAAAACTAGGCCTTGACCTATTCCATCTCAATGGCCAAAACTACATGGTGACTGTTGACTATTATAATAATTTCATAGAAATGGATCGTTTGAGTAGTACTTCTAGCCATGCTGTTATTAAGAAACTGAAGAGCCACTTCTCAAGATATGGCATTTCGGAAAAGGTAGTCAGTGATAATGGCCCACAGTTCGCCTGCCATGATTTCAGCCATTCTCTGAAAGATGGGAATTCAACCACCTAATTTCATACCATGTGAAAAGAAATTGGAAAGCAGAATCAGCAGTGAAAGCTGCAAAACAGTTATTGAGAAAATCGCAGGAAGCTGGGGAAGAGTGTAAGATAGCACTTCTAGTCCACCATAATACACCAACCCCTGCTACTGGATTTAGCCCATCCCAGCTTGTGATGTCAAGAAGGACAAAAACCCTACTACCAACAACAAACAACCTTGTTGCTGAAAGCCCATCAGATGTGCACAAAAGGAAAGGCAGATTGCAAAGCAACAAAAACAGGTATACTACTATAATCGCTTTGGCAAACCTCTGTGTCAATTGACCGAAGGTGAAAGTGTCCCAGTGCAGATGAAACCTGGCTTGAAAGCCTGGGAAAAGGCTACAATAATCAGAATTCTTCCTAACTGTTTATATGATCGAAAGGTTGGTGTCCAATCCAGCGGTATCCACTCCATCGACTCCTACATCACCAACTCAGAAATTCTCAAACACCCAGCTGTGCTGTACAAAAATTGGTTGCATTATGCGGCCTCCAAAATACCTCAAGGATTATTCTGTTTGAGGTTATAAATTAATTGGGATACATACAGTGTATATAGTATACTAGTAGCGCTTTGGGGGTGTAGGCGGATCGCTTCCCCACATTGTGAAATGTTCATTTAATTCAGTGTGCTTATTGTGTATAAATAGAGTAACAAGGGGTGTAGGCAGATCGTTACAGAAGGGTATAGAGGTCAGCAAAAGACTAGTAGAGCAAGATTACATTCAAACTGACTTGGACATTCTTTCTAAGATAGCCTGTTTTAAAAGCCCACCTGTAAATAAATACAGCATTTTTGAGTTTTGACAGTTGTCTTTTATAATCTTATTTGTCATAAAATCAATGTGGTGCCATTTTGCCCATACAGTTAGTTTTTAAGTATTTTGAGATTAAACTGGGAAATACTTTTTTAAAAGCAACGGAAATTTTATGATATATGGGTCACATCACATGGGGTTCACAGTTCTTAACCATGAGCCACTGAAAGGCTATTTACTTCTAAGAAAGTTGTTCATGTGTATTTATGTGATGATGCATACACAGCTATGTCACCACACAGCCAACTAACACACATTCTCTTCCTGTCTAGATCCCCAGCAGGCACACGCCTTGAACTGTCGTTGATTTAGAAGTTGAAAACAGGTCTTGATGTTGAAATACACATTATCAACTATTAAAGCTAAGTTAGTTTTCTGATATGAAAAAGTAGTGATATTTTGACCAGAAATCATGGTTATTTTTGGTTGAAAAATTGACACTGACACAATTTCAACACTATTTCAAAGCTGGATTTCTGACTGGAAAAAGTAGTGATACTTCATAAAAAATCAACACTAAATGAAGTTAGGTTTTGCGACATGAAATCTTAATCATGTTATTGAACAGAAAACAGGTAGAATGTTGGGAAATGAATGACTAGTGATTGTTGATTGAAAATAAATTCTTTTTCTAGAGGGAGATAAAGTGATTAAGTATATCTTTTTGAAAGAACTATTATTGCAATAGTTTTTTAATTTGTAGATATTTGTAAAGCAAAGACTAATTTTTAAACTTAAGATTATAGAGATGATAAAGATCATGTGTACATGCACTTGTACATTTTTATCTTTTCTCCTTATTAATTTATAGCAACAACAAAACTGATCCACCCAAATATAATTTTTATAATTTATAATTATAATTTGGTTAATGCAATTCCTGATAATTAAAAAAAGTGTTTTGAAGTCAAACTTATCTTAAACAAAAAAAGATAAATTCAAACTTATTCATCAAAACTTATTAATTTGAATAAATGCTCCCATGCTCAAATAACCAGTTTGCAAGTTTACACTGAAAACTTCTCTATACAGAGAACCTAAGCTATAACATTTTATCACACAGCAGTGAGGTCATGGGGCTTCCTGGTTTTTCTTATCTGTACCCTGCTACACAGAACATTAGGCCTGTGACTAAAAGTAAATAGATAACACAGCAGGGGTGGAGGTGGGGGTTGTAATGTTTTTAACTATTTTGTGTGGAGAGAAACACTGATCCTCAAAGCACTACTTTATTTTATAAGCTCAGAGAAACAACTGACTGGTTTAACAGTATTAAAGAGTATTGTTCATAAGGTACACTAGGAACCATAGTTATGTTACATGCCCCCTTTTAAAGATTAATTAATAAATTAATTAAGTGGTCAAATTAATCAATTGAATTTAATACATATGTATGGGATACATAGCTCACCAAGAAGACCTGAAATTGATGTACTTTGCATGAGGGCATTATGATTCTCTGTTACACTTAAAAGTTACAAAAACTTGAAACACCAAATTATACAGAACAGTGTAATTTTCTCACATATTTTACATGATTTATATTTTGGCTTTACTTCTGTAACTGTTTCCTGTTATCCCCTATGACTGTTCCCACATTATCTGTTGTTCACACAAATCTCCTGGACTGTGATATAAACACTTGTACGATTTATGACTTGACAAGCCTGACTCTTTTAACTACACTAGAGATTATTTATCCGCAGGCACATATAAACCACATAAACATAGCTCAAACTCTGGTTTGATATTGTTTTGCTTTACACATTTTTCTGCCTAGTATGTGAAGAGATGATTAATCTCTATGAACTCTGGTAATACATACATTTTCACATGTTTGAAAATTATATTTTGGGAAGTTGTTTTTGACTCACAATTTCAGTCTACACTATGCTCCAAAATATTTTACTCACTGTATGCTTCAGTGCAAGTCTATTGACTTACTTAATATTTTCAACTAGACAATGTGCTTGCCTACTTTAGAATCCATGAGAACTAATCATAAATGTAAATATATGAACTAATCAAAATAAAAGTACACAAGATTATATGTCTTTAGTGCATGTGCACTTGATACAGGTTTTAACCACTTTTTCTAACCAATATATACATGAAAATATACATTTATTGTGTTAATTACCAAGTGTTACTTTACTGATTGTGACCATATCTCTGAACAGGTTTGACTTCTCTTCCATATCTTGTAATGTACAAATTATCAGTTTTATCCTGAGTGATTTTCCCCACTGTTTTGCTCTGTTGTATTGGTCACATTGCTATCCATTTTTTCAGCTTGGGCACTCTCATTAGATTTGAGAATGTGTGAACAGTTGCATCTGTATTGACTACCACCAGGTGTTTCCAGTATGAATGAACGTGGAGAATCCATTTTCTCTTTCACAATAGCTGGTTGCCATTTCTGTTGTTGAAGTATCCGAACTCTTTCTCCATGTCTAATGTCCTTTAGGGGTTTTGTCCATAGTATTGTCATAGTACTGTTTTTGCTTTTTCTGCCTCCTTAGCATTCTAGCTTTGGTAACTTGCTGTGGCTGAGGTGTAGGTCTCAGCTTCTTTTGTGTTGTAGGAAGAAGTGAATTTAACTTCTTGCTCATCAGCAGTTCAACGGGTGAACCAATGTCATCAATTGGTGTGTTTCTATACTTCAAGATGGCAAGTACACTGAAAATTATTAATTTGTCGAAATGGTGCCTAAAACAACAAGTTTCCAAATTTGCTAATTTAAATCCCATTTTCTTGTTGGATGATAGCCAAATGTTGATGACTTATTACTCAGATTAGCTGAAAACTGATGATAAGAAAATTAGTGCACTTAAGCTTAATTTCATAAGAACTTGGCCAATAACAGGTGGCCAAAAGGACAAATTAATTGGACTATCAAGGTCATTTTCTTGTCAAAAGTTTGTCCATTAATTTGTCCAACAAGAAAATGACAAGTTAAAATTTGTCAATTGGGAAGTTTGTTGTTTTAGGCACCACTTTGAGAAAGTCTTGACGAATTAATGTTTGTCAGAGGTTTTCAGTGTAATGGATCTTGATTACTGTGGAGTGTTTTGGTTAAAATGGTCTTCACTGTTTGTATACTGTGCGTTCAGCTAGTCCATTGCTACAAGGATGGTATGGTGATGAAGTCACATGTTCAAATCCCCACTGCTGGGCAAAATCTGCAAATTCAGATGAACTATACTGAGGTCCACCATCTGACATGAGTTTCAGTGGAATGCCATGTCTTGCAAACATAGCTTTAATGTTGTTGATAACTGTGATACTTTTTGTACTGTTCAGTTGTGCTACCTCAAAGTATCAACTGTAATAGTCTACAACTAGGACATAATCGTTTCCATCCCATTGGAATAGATCTGTTGCTACTTTTTGCCAAGGGCCATCTGGAATTTCATGCTGTAGCAATGGTTCCCTCCGTTGATTGGCATATCTATGTGAGAGGCATGTGTCACACTTCAAAATCATATCCTTGATCTGAGAATCAATACTAGGCCAATACACTGCTCCTCTGGCTTTTCTGGTTGTTTTTTCAACACCAAAATGACCAACATGGAGTAGCCTTAGCATGGTTGAGCGCAATTCCCGTGGAATGACAATTCTGTCTCCTCTCAATATGAGACCATCTGCTACTGATAACTCATCCCTACAGCTCCAATACTCATGTAGTTCCAATGGCACATTTGATTTATTGTCAGGCCACCCATTCAGAATTATGTTTTGCAACTGACATAGATCTTCATCTCTAGCGGTTGTAGTTTTGAAACTCTGAAGTCTGCTGGCTTCAACTGGGATGTTCTCTACTGTCAGAGTCTGATGTATAAGCCCTGGACAATGTGTATGCTATGACTAATTCCTTTCCTGGTTTGTACTTCAATGAGAAGATGCACCGTTGTAGTCTTAACAACACCCTTTGTAATCTGGGAGGTGCTGCACTCAGGTTTTTCTTCATTATCATTTCCAGTGGACGGTGGTCACTTTCAACTGTCACACTTTGCCCATATGTGAACTGGTGGAATCTTTCCATGGCAAAAACTATAGCCAACAGTTCTTTTTCTATTTGGGCATATCTAACTTCTCCATCAGTCATTGACCCGGATGCGAATGCAATGGGCTTATCATCTTGAAGAAGGACTGCCCCAAGCCCGAATTTTGAAGCATCACAACTTACAGTTACTGGTTTCTTGACATCATAGTATGTGAGAACTGGTTCCTTGCCTAATATGTCCACAATGTGGCTGAATGCTCTCTCTTGTGGTTCCATCCACATGAACTCTACATCTTTCTTCAGCAGTTTTCGTATGGGTTCTGTGATGAAAGACATGTTTGGCAGGAATTTTGGTAAGTAGTTTATAGTTCCCAAGAGTCTTTCAACTCCTTTTCTGTCAGTGGGTGCAGGCATATCTCTGATTGCTCTGGTCTTTTCGGGAACAGGCTTCACTCCCTCACATGCTGTAATGTGACCTAGGTAGCCTACTTCTGGAAGTTTGAACACACACTTATCCTTATTCAGTGTTATGTTTAGTTCTATGCACTTCTGGAGAACTTGTTCTAACGTCTGGTCATGCTCAGCTTCAGACTTTCCCCATATCAGAATGTCATCTATTTCCGTCTCTACGCCTGGAATGAGCTCAAACTGCTGTGATATTCGTTTCTGGAACACTTCCTGTGCACTTTTGATTCCAAAGGGAAGTCTCTTATAGCAGTAGCGTCCGAAAGGCATGTTGAATGTAGTCAGTAACTGACTCTCATCATCTAATGCTTGTTGCCAGTAGCCATGATTTAGGTCAATCTTTGAAAAGACCTTTGCTCCAGTCATCCTTGATGTAATTTCTTCTACTGTAGGCAATTCTAAGTGTTCTCTCATGATTACATGGTTCAAATCTTTTGGGTCAAGACACACCCTCAATTTATTTGACTTTGGTTTTTCCCACCACAACCATGGAGCTAACCCAGTCTGTCGGCTCTTCGACCTTTCTTATCACACCTAACTTTTCCATTTCATCAAGGGTAGTTTTGAGTTTGCCCCTGAGTGCTGTTGGAATTCTTCTAGGTGGGTGTATAACAGGACTGACACTTGTGTCAATTTTGATGTGGTATGGCTCCTTCAGACATCCTAAACCTTGAAACACACTTTTGTACTTGTTCAGCATTTCTTCCATACTGTTGTTTGAGGAGACGGACATTACTAGTTGGATCAGGCCCAAATCAACACAACTTTGTAGACCCAGAACTGCAGGTGAGTTAGTGTCGACAACATGGAAAGTTCCAACAATTTCAGAATTTTTGTAGCAGCACTGTAAGGAGCACTTGGCCTTCAGTTTTAGCTTGGTGCCTCCATACTCTGAAAACCAAAAGTTGGTAGACAGAACTAAGATACATTAGTTAAATCAAAATTTAACTAACACCTTAGTTTCTAAAACTAAGAGCCCTGTTAGTAGTTAATGCTCAGTTAGTTGGAGGTCTTCCCTCGGGTTATATGAGATCTCTTCTGGGATTTATATGTGGAGAGAGGGGAAATCTGCTACTGGGAGACACGGGATCGGAATGGAGGGCACCCTAACCACCAAAAGGTGTTGTAATGGAAGATATGTATATATTAAATATCATTTATTTGTGAACAATTAGCAAAGGAGATAATTTTTTCACACTCTCTCGAGAAAGAAATGGGTTTTAACTTGTCACAGTCTTACAGTCCACATCTGGAAACACAAGACATTTAGAAGCACCAATGAACTGTTAATCTACCAATGAACTGTTAATCTATGCAATGGAAAAGTACACATGTAAATATACCACCTCGGCTATATCTAACAAATCAGAACCAATGAAAGGGATCTTATGTAATTGAATCAAACAAATTCAGCCCCAACTCGTTTATGTATCTAATCTTAAGACCCTAGATATTTACTTTCATCATAAATCTGTCTGAACCAGTGTGTTGATTGTAGAAACAAGCTGAATGAATATACAATAGAATCAACCTTGAACCTGTCATGGAAGTCTTTAACATAAACTTTAACACTTTTACCTACCAGTCATATCAGAGCCTGTCAAAACATGGACAAATATCTCACCTTATATCACCCTACCACCAAAATAACAAACCCTCACTCTGTTTATCTCACCCAACGAAATTAGCGTAAAAGTCTCTAAAACGCGAGCTTTGGTTATATTTTACATCACTATTAAATTGTCGTGAAAAAACAGGATCTAACGTCGATGAATCATCAAATCTCTAATTAGGTCATCACGTGACTAAACAACCTCGTAGGAGTATATAAGCAATTTCGAGCAAATGTGGGATCCAATGTCGACGAATTATCAAATCTGAAACTAGGTCAACCCAATCTCAGTATCTCAAAAGGTATATAAGATAATTTCGGCGAAACAGGGATCAAGTGTCGACCAATTATCAAATCGCTACAAGATCATCACGTGACATATCTGTTGATATGTAACTATATACAAAATATGATGAATTTGCTTTTTTTCATGCTGCATCAGCTAAAAACCTTACAGAAATCCATACTATATAAATCCAGTCTCCAACCTGTAACATCCACTCACAAAGTTTTAGAAAACTGGTAAGGGAGGATGTTTTCTAACCCAGGTTTTAATTCTGAACAGTCAGATTCGACTGATTCCTCAATGAAAGAACCTGATATTTTGAAACCAGCTGCAAAACCATCATCAAGTGCAAACACAGGGGGATTTTCATTGTCAAACAATCAGCAAATCAGATATGCCTTTAAAAATCCACTTACATACACCTTTGGTCACAGTACAATGGATCATCCAACTCATTTGAAAAATTCTGTTTTAATGACTATATATTTCAATGTGATCCACTGGTTTATAAGAAATATGTCACAAGATTTGAATCATTCAGGACATGGCCCAAATCACATCCAGTGAGACCTGATCAACTGTGCAGAGCAGGTTTTGTCTACACAGGAGAAGGGGATAAAGTTATCTGCCCGTGGTGTAAAATAAAGCTGATAGAATGGGAACCCTATGACATACCATTCGAGGAACACAGAAGACATTCCACCTCATGCGACTTTTTGAAGATGCTGATGCCCTAAAGACTATTAATGTGTAAAATGATATGTTGCAATCTTTGTAATAAATGTGATATTAATAAATAGATAGTTGTAGTTTATGTTAAAATATTGTATCTTAATATCCAAATGAGAGAAAATAAACGCCACACACCCTTAAAATAAGCACAATACTACAATCCTAACCCACATAATGTACATAACTTTCCATTATCTCCTCTGACCTTGACTTGTATAGGCTTTTGTACAATATAAACACCTGTAACAGTCATTCTCCAATCCAGGCACTCATGAGGCACATGTTAAAACAGAGTAATAGGTCTCAACACACTCACACCCCTCTAGCAGTATCAGAAATTCATATCAGAACAATAATATTAATATTTGATGTCACAACCATACATTAGTGGGCATGCAATGAATGCTGTATTGGTGGAAGAGCATGCAAAATCACATCACAACACGTTCAAGAGGTCTTAAACTATAGAAATTATATCCTAAACAGCAACCCTTGTAAAACAGACTGTAATACCTCGAACCCAAAGGTCTGAGTTAATTGTAAGTTAAACTGGCATTCAGATTGAAATCTGCTTAAACAGAAAGGAATCTTAGAGATTCTGTCTGATCACGAAATTTCTATCAATAGTAACTTTCAATAATCAAAAAGAAAAGATATTCGAGTCTGTAACAAGCTTGAACCAGAATTTTCAATGAAGAAAATCATGCTGATTATGCCCCCTTTCCGAACAATGACCCCCCCCCCCTTTATCTAGTGTTATAAAAACCCCACAGATTTGACAATCTATCATCCAACCTTCTGGTGTACTGGACAGAAGAGCGACCTACAGCACACAGTCTTTGGAAAGCAACGAGGAAATCTACGACATCTAAAACAACACTCAACTAGTAGGTACAAGAGTTTGAAGTTCTAATGGCAGAGGCTACATTGAACGCACCAATGAAAAATTCCAACAGTAAGAAGAGAAAGAACGAGCAGTCACAATTTGCAAAAGTGAAGAAGGTCATGTTAATGCCACAACAGAATTCTGATGCATCAGGGGAACACAACCAAACCAGTACAGATATCTCTACTACATGCAGTGTTGTAGCAAACAAACCTTACAGGAAAAATTATCATTTAGGCGGCAAAAAATATGCAATTTTTTATGGGGAAAGGGATCTTATAGATCACATCCAAATTAAAGAGTGGGATGGTAAAGTGGTGTTAAAAGAAGGTGTAAAACTTAATAGATCTAGATTCGTAATGATTCTTCACAATGTCGAAATTATAAACCACACCCTTGAAAAAATTTTGAAAGGGGAGGAAGGATTGAACTCTAGAATTCACATAGGAGGGTCGTATTACCTCTCTGTCAATAGTCCATACAAAACTGTAGCAATTCGAATGTGGAGAAAGGGGGGGAATGGGGAATATTTTCCCACCAAGTCTGGCATAACAATGAGTTGTGGGGAATGGGATGAATTTACTAAAATTTCTAATAAAATCTATTCAGAGAGAATGGAAATTTTTACACACATTCCATGCTTAATGCAATCTGATCAACCAGGTCATAACAAAGTGTTTTGTGCTGAATGTTGTGAATCAACCAAAGCACCAATGGGAGAGGTCGATTTTGATATACCTCTCTAACAACTTTTACAAGTTAATGCTACTGTAGTATAAATATAACAAACTAGGCAGAAACTAATTTTTATGTACATACCCATAAGAGGACAATAGGTTAGTATCTATAGATAGAGTCGGGTAATAACAGATTTTCAACCAACCTGTTTGAACTTGTAAATAAATCTGTAGCTAAAGTAGGGTGCTGGACATTTACGAGTTGAGACAAATCTTTTGAATGGGGCTTTGAATCTTAGGGCTATAAAACCCCCACCTTCTCAATGATATGTCATTGATTTCTTATCAAATTTGGGATTGAGACCAGTGCAAGTCGCAAGTGTTCTGTCGCCTCAAGATTAACTTTGAGTGAATAGTAGTTGGTGAATTTTACAGCATTTTTTTGTTTTTAGAATAAGTCAACCTTTAGTAATATAAGGATGGAATTAGCTCAGATGGAGATGAACCTGTTCATGGGCAACAGATATGATGTCTACTATCCACTTCACATACCATCCTCGATGGTAACTTTTATGCATTTGATTCAGCTAATTGAAGTCAAAAACTTCAAGCAGGCTTTCAACTGCATAACGCTGTTGAATGAGGTACTACCAGACTTCATTATGTAAGTAGAAATGTTCTCATATAAGTAATTTGTTTGATATTTAAATTTCATTCTCTTGGTGGGATATCGAAAATAAGGCTGTAAACCGTCATTCAGTAGAAATGTACTCATATAGGTAATCTTTTTGATACTTAAATTTCTTTCTCTTGGTGAGATATCGAAAATAAGACTGTAAAACACTGTATGTAACTTATTGTAAACCGACATATCACGTGACATTAGAAGTGATTTTGGTATATAAACCTTTTGGGGAAAAAGAGGGATCAAGTGTTGACCTATCATCAATCGACGAACTAGGTCATCACGTGACACAACAACCACATGCGGTATATAAGGCTTTTCGGGGAAAACAGGGATCAAGTGTCGACCAATTATCAAATCGCAAAACAAGGAGTCACGTGGTGACTTAGCCTTGTGGTATATAAGGATCCGCTCAGTATAAAGACGCGTATAACACCTTTCATTCAATCACCCAAGTTTGTTTTTTTTTTGTTTTGTCAAACTGTCTTTACTCCCAACCCACTAACCAAGAATCAATAACTAAAGATATGTACAAGTTTGCCTACTGTTTATGTGATTTCAGGACCAAATATCCAGACTTCGCCAGATATTTCGTGGAGGAATTTGAGAAAGCAGTCTGTTGTATTTGTAAAGACAGTCTAGCAAGAGAACAACTCATTCTATCCAACCCTTGTGCTCATTATTTCTGCGCTGAATGTGCCTGCCAGTTGATTAAGAACTGGAATGAAGAGGGCAGACAGAGACCCAAGTGCCCTCTCTGCAGAGCAGTGTTGAGAGACCATTTATTCGCAAAACCAGGTTTCTTCAGTGCCACCAGACTACACCAATGCTCACTCTTTGTGTGGGTCCCCACATCCACCTATATCCACGCCAACCACAATCAATCAATGATTGAGGCTTTGACGTCAAGAAATTTTATCAAAGCATTTTATTATTCATTCTTAATGAGTACTAAACCCTCAGATGGTGAGAAGATGCTAGCACCTACATGGCCACAGTTCTATGAGGACAGAAAAAACAACCTAACCTGCACCACCTGCGCTCTTCCAATCAGCTTTGCCCAAGCATTTGCTACAAAATGTGGGCATTTTTATTGCACTATCTGCTCTGCCTACTCTGTCTCCAAACCACGGGGTTCTCCCCTCCACTGCCCAATATGTGAGGAGGAAATTGAGGACGAGTCAACAGAAATCATTTTCCTAAGACCAATTAAACTTCCCCCAGGCGATTGGACAGAGGTTCCCCAACCCCTCAACTAACTCAATTCATAGAACTCTTGAAGTTGAACTGTAAGTTATAACTGAAAAGTAATAATGTGAAATTAATTTAAATCAAAGTTACAATCAATCAGGTTTATTCGATATATATGTAATATACCTTGGTAATTACAGATTTATTACTAATATTCAGATGTAATTTGTCGATTGGAACTTGTAACATAAAGATATGTTAAGGTCTATTTAAATCCAATACACACCAATAATCAGATATAAGGTATTATATAAAGGTAATGACATAAAGTTATGGTAAGTTTTAGTTACAAACATATCACGTTTTAAATATATATATGTAGTACAATACTGCCATTACAGTACTATTTTGCATAATATCAGTTCACCCAAGTCAACATATAACGTAATATAAGGCGAGGTTAATAAATAGATTACATCAACCTCAAAATAGGTTCACTTCTATGTATATCAAAGTAAACATTTGAATGTTACAGTTGTGAACAGTGTATTATCTGTATTACATAGGTCAATGACTACTCCAGGTTAAATACCTTGAGGTATAAATGTAAATGGGAGGATATCAAGTACTCTGTACAAATTATAGTTAAATTTTCAAAGTTATCTAAATATCCTTTAGCTTAACATGGCGAATTTTAAGCAGAAAAAACTATTTTCTGAATTATTGTCTTCTGTATAAAATCTTAACTCTGTAAATGGTATGTTGTTGTTAAAAAGTTCTATGGTGAGTTAATCACTGAATTACACATTGATACATATAATATTACTACATATATTTTACGCAATGTACAAATTTTAACTAATACTTTATAAAGTTTATATGTTTTTGTAATAAATCTTTCCTGATCTAGTTTTAAAAAAAGGTCTGTTACTGTGTTTATTAATAGAAACAGATGATGCAGAGCTATCAGATTGTAAGTTTTGCTCAGGGTTAACTTCCATTGTACCATTATGGGTATCTTGGTCAATGTCTACTATACTATCACATGATCCATTATTCTGATCTGATGTGTTATGATCACTCAATAGGGTATTTGAGCTACACCTAGTGTTCTGACTAGATCTATTCAAATTCAAGTGATCCTCTGAGCTGTTTTCCTCCTCACCAATCTGGTCAGACGCGCATCTCAATGGGATGCTCGAATTGGGTTCACTGTTCTGATCAGAACTAGTCAAATTCAAATGATCCTCAGAGCTGTTCTCATCCTCAACAAACTGACTAGTCTGATAACCCAATGGGATGATTGAGTTAGAATCGCTGTTCTGGTCAGATCTAGTAGAATTCAGTTGATCCTCTGAGCTATACTCTAATGTACTGGTTTGAGTGAACTGATCTCTGTATGCTATCTTTGGTACTGTTACACTGCAGTCTGTGACAATTGTATCTAATTCACTATCTTCTTCAACACTTAATGGAATGAATTCATCCACTATGGGTTTGATTAGTGGGAGGTAACTGGAACTAGATGAAGACAATATACTGTCTGAAGAAGCCGAATCTGACCCCTCCCCCTGATTTGATATTATCCTGGCAATAATCTCAGCCTCATTATGAAATCTACTATCCCAGGAACTCTGTCCAGCAGAATCTGGAGTAACATATTTATCTCTGCTCTTCGAATCCTCAGATAATGAACTATAAGGCGATGTATCACTACTCTCTAACCATAATGACACTGAACTACTGATGCAGGATCCATCTGATTCATCCTCAATGTGCATACAGTAACGAAGAAATAACCTCAATAAACTCATCCTCAGAAATAAATACAAGTCATGTCTCCAGAAGAAGAGAATAATCAGCATTGTTAAAATAACAAGTAGCAATGCAGGAAAAAATAGCAGTATATACACACTGTCATCATAAACTCCATCCCTAACTGATGAATCAGCTGCTTCAGTCTCCCAAGGGTCCAGACACAACAACCTCTGATCTACAATCAAAAAAAATTTATACAAAATACAAAGAATATATGTAAGCTTTCATAAAATGACACACATTTGCACAATCAATTGCAATCACACAACCAAACACACACACACACACACACACACACACACAGACACCCAACACAAACTGCACATAGATACAACCATAAAGACACAAAAATACATACTGGGGTGTGGAAGCGGTTGAGTTGTCAGACGTCTTCATTATCTCTGAATTATGGACCCCAATTGTAAAATCCTCATAAATATGCTCAGCAGTACTACTGATATCTGAAGATCAAATGAGAGTAAATTTTACTGTATCTAAAGGTGACTTACCCGTACTACATCCGCGTATGATAGGGAAGTAATCCTCATTACAATCCTTATGTGTGTATCTGCACAATCCATTACAATCCCAGATTATCATCTTGACAGATGGATAATTTTTAATTATCTTTTCAACAGGAAGAGATAATTGGCCTACATAACAATCAGAATATCGAATAATCTCTATATCCTCATCTCCACATCTGTTTAAGAAGTCGTTAAACTCATCACTACCACTAAATCCCGATATTATTCCAACCTCACTGTTTTTTCTGAAGTTACATTGGATGTCATACCCTCTAACATATACCAACAAACTACATAGTAAACAGAAACATTTAACCAATAGCATTATCAATCCATCCATAATTCAATCTTAAATCTTCAACCATCGAGGAAATCACTAGTGTTAATGAACCACCACGTGTATGCCATGACGTATAAATATGTTCTGACGCAGGAGAAATTTGTAATGTGACGTCACAATCCATTTCTTTGAATTCGCAGTGTTTTCTACAGAAAAAAGTAATATTACCTAACTCCCAACTGAATTCTGATAAACTTTCCTCTTCATTAATCTTGCTTTCAAACCCCACCATTATTTGGTCGTGGTGACAATGCTCAGTGCAACACGTTGGAACCATATAGTAGCTATAATTTTGCAAACAAATATACATACAATGGATCTTAAGAAACACGGTGTAGGGATTCGAAATAACTCATTCTGAATAGCATTGAGAATCGCATAGTGATGAATAAGTTTAAATGGATGCATATCTTACCTTTCTTGCATTTCGATACCCTCAACATTACTCTCATTCACTACACAGGTCATTTGAAGACTGCCTAGGTCTCTTACAATAGGTCTCCTAGACGGTCTCCTTGCACTAGGTCTCCTGCTGATTCGTGCCCTCTTGAATACAGCCACAATAACTATCAATATAACTGAACTGATGAGCAGTGTTCCTGGTATTGCAGCCAAAAAAATGATATATTTTGGAGTGGTACAATGACATTGGGGGGCATTTTCAGGGATATAAGTATTGATAGTAGATTCTGTCGTGTAATAGCTATACATGTGGGAGTTCGATTGATCAGTGTCAGGGATACTTGATTCTGTGTTGGTAGGGTTGGTGATTTTGGTGCTGATTAAACTAGATTTTGAGGAACCCGCATCAATTTCACCAGTTGGGGAATTAGAAAAGGTGCTACCATCTTCATGTTTGACTGATTCAGTGGATAATGTTATATACCCACTTGTATCAGAATGAGGACTAGTGATAAGACTCGAGTATGAAATGCTCTCATCTCTGATAGTACCACCTGTGCTGAATTGACCCCTAGTGGACATTTGGCTTGAACTGGAAGACTGGACGGAATCTATCTGCTGATCTATGGAAGAAAGAAATGATAGACATAAACCCTTGTGAACCTACTCATTGAACTGTAACAGTTATAGCAATGAGGAGTAATGTCACAATATTTTATTATGAACAAAAATACCACAAACAGTACAAATTTTTTCTTTTATACCCCTTTTACTAAGATCACGTGACATACTAATTCTATTTGTTGATAGGTCAACAGATGATCCTGTTTTTCCCCGAGATGACTTATATACTACAGCAGGGATGTAGATCACGTGACGACCTACTTTAAGATTTGATGATTGGTCAACACTTGATCCCCTTTTTTTCACAAGAAAAAATTTGTTGCAAGATAAGTTTTCAAAAGCTATTGTACAACTACAAATCACCATATTGTAACTATTACCCATTAAAATTCATACCTGTGGTGGTGAGAGGTAATCCCGTACTAGCCAGACACATATTTGTTGTTACTATAACATTAGAGGGAATTTCTCCCATCCAATCGCAATTGAAGTATTGCATATCTACCAGAGAGAGATATACAAGGTTGGGTAGAGCCCTTATTATAGATTCCAGCTCCAGTAGCTGCACCCTTTCCATGTAAAGTCTGGTAACAACCGGCCTATAGTTGAATGAAGGCACAGATACGTCAATGCAGAAAATCATATCCTCTCTACAATTACATACTTTTTGGTGACAACTTGTAGAACCAGCTGTAGTTAAAGCATTCAAAAAATAGCATATAAGCAAAAATTGACGTGAGCTAGCTAATTCCATGTTTGTTAAGAACTCTAAACAATGCAAATGACTGAGATTTTTTATCTAACCAAGATTCTGTAGATACTGATACAAGAGACTATAAATAAGACTGGTTTATGGTGAGGTTAATCTGTTATTCTTGGAGTGAGCGTGGGTAATAATCACACCATTTGTAAAACAGAGTGGCAGTTAAAAAACAAGCAATCACAATGACCTCCTTGCCATTTACAACACCGTGTACAGCAATTATATCAGGACCTACAGCGTCTGGAAAATCCACCTTTATATTTAAGATGCTACATAACCTGAAACATATGTTTGACAAACCAGTGAACAAGATATATTACTTCTATGGAGTCTGGCAGAAGATGTTTGAAAAAAATCCGGAATTAAATATGGAATACATCAAGGATATACCCAACACTCAGTTTCTGGAGGATCTAGAAAGCGACAACCATAATCTGCTTATTATAGACGATCTGCAAAGTTCAGCCTTAAATAACGGATTTATAGTGAATCTATTTAGTAGGGAGTCACACCACAGAAATGTGAGTGTATTTCTAGTGTTACAGAATTTATTTCATCAAGGAAAATTCTCAAGAGACATTTCATTAAACACTCATTACTTCATTTTATTCAAAAATCAAAGAGATATAAATCAAATTAAGGTTCTAGGAAATCAATTGGGTATTGGAACTAAACTTTTACAAGCTTATTCAGATGCAACTAGTCAACCATACTCATATATTTTGATAGATTTATCTCCTCAATCCAATAATTCCTACATGTTGAGATCCCATATATTTCCTGATGAATATGCAACAGTATATAAGTAGAGACTTGAAGACACTTTTGTTTATTGCTGGACTTTAACTGGAGTGGGTACTATCGAATCTCTATGCACGTACAATGTCAAAAAATTTACTGAGATCAAGTCACTTCATAAACCTTATATTGGAGAAGGATAAAAACTTGAATAGGTATTTGCTGATACACGCCTCGAGGAGGCAACTCCAAGCATTGGCAGAGATTTTTTATAACGTCTTTCGTCTACCTTTAGATCCAAGAACTGAAAGAAAATTTATTAAAAATATCCCAATTTTGAGGAAGTTCATTCAACATCCCAACAAGAGACCAACTATTGTTAAGAAGCACTACAAGTTATTAAGTGATCTATTAATACTCCTACAATCTTATCTACAAGAGATTTTACAATGAATAAGTTTATATTAGTACCTAAAGAACAATATGATAAATTTAAGGATGCTCAGGACATAGGAGGAGTCAAAAGGAGCACTGAAAACAGTAGCACAGATCAAAATTACGAAGATAGGATCGACCAAGAGAGCAAATCAGTGCATAAGCCACATAATTCCTTGAAAGAAGAGATATCTCCACCACCAGGACTTCCAGAGCAATATATAAACTCAAGTGATAGGACAATACCATCCCAGAAATCTGATGTAGTGACCACTCCAGATCCTAATCTTGAAGACATTATTCAGGTCGGATATGGAGGAACAAGGAAGGGAATTAGACGTACACCAGAGTGGATCAAGTTCTGGAACAAAAATATCAGATGAAGAAGAGCAGATTCTGACTGATATCTATTACAACCCAAGGAGTCCTGTTGCATTCGGTGGGATTCAAAAAATTCTCAAATATTTAAAAAGTGAGGGTATAGAAACCATCAAACCTAAGAAGCTTAAGATATGGTTAAGTAGACAGGAAGCATACACATCACATCGTTCTGCCAGAAGAAGATTCCAAAGACCTCGAGTGATAGCCTTTTCAGTGAACTACCAATGGGACAGTGACACTGCCAATATGACTGGTTATAGGGAGCATAATGATGGGTACAGCCATTTTGCAGTTTTCATAGATATATTTTCCAGATTCCTCTACACAGCGCCAATGAAAACACTAACTGGAAAGGAAATGGTTTATATCATGAATGATCTCTTTGAACAGACTACTGATAAACCAAAGAATCTAAGAACTGATCAAGGTAGTGAATACAAAAACAATCAGGTTAAAAAATTTTTAAGGGATAATAGGATTAATCATATTTTTACATACTATGAAACCAAGGCCAATTATGCAGAGATAGTAATAAAAACCATTAAATTAAAAATTAATAAATATTTTACCAGCAAGGAAACATTTAGATGGATTGACATTTTGCCAGATCTTACATTCAGCTACAATCAGTCTTATCATAGGACTATCAAAATGTCGCCCAATCAGGCTAAAGAGGGTAATGACTATCAGGTTTGGAAAAATCAATATGAAATAAATCTAAACTCTAAGAGAGATAACCCACCATCAAGTAAAAAGGATCAGGGTAAACCCTCTAAAAGTAGGAGACGGTCTCAGTACAAATTCAAGCTTGGAGATAAAGTAAAAATTAGTTTCATTAAAAAAACATTCGATAGAGAGTATTCAGAAAAGTGGTCAGGAGAAATTTTTACTGTGGTAGACAGAAAGAGGAACCAAGATATACCTATGTATCAACTCAAAGACTATAATAATGAGGTGATAGAATCTCTCTTTTATGAACCAGAGTTGCAATTGGCATACATGGACTCTAATGTTGTTTATAAAATAGAAGATATATTGAAAAGGCGTAAGAGAAATGGTATTCCCGAGGTTTTAGTTAAATGGAAAGGTTGGCCTGTTAAATTTAACTCTTGGATTCCAGAGTCTGATGTACAGGAAATAAATTAAAGACATATAATGCCAACTAGTCAATCAGCTGTTTTGAAGAATTAAATCACGTGACTACATCTACTGCAGTGTGTTTACCCTTACGTCCGAAATTTGAGTGCTTTCCCAGAAGCGCGGAATTTTGAAAGGGTCTTTCCTTGACGTTCGAAATTGGAGTATATAAACCACTTCAGATGGTTTATATCTGGTCACATGGTGTCCTTTTGTAGAGAGTGACTGATCTAAGGAGTTTAAAATTTGATGTTTTCTCACAGGAAACATCACCTCAACCAGCAATTGTATCGTATTTGTTGTAAGTCAATGGCAGAATCAGATCTATATTTCTTCCTATCCTCTAGGGATTCTTTGTTTTATCACAAAGATAATAAACCTTATGACTTCACAGTGGAATTAAACGAAACAGTCAACCTAAAAGGTTTATGGGAAATTGCTTTATGCGATATCAACCTCAACACCAATCTAACTGAATCTGTGTATGTTTATAGTGACATATGTGATCAGTCTTATGTTCTTAATTCATCTGAACCAGTAATTCGTCTAATTTTTCCTTCAGCTTCTTCCACATCTTATTCATTCACAAACAGGTATTATCTACCAATTAAACAGAAGGCATTAACTCGCATACGCGTATATATAAGAGACAATGAGATGAATTCTGTCAGTAGCTTATCAGAGGAGATACAGTTGACTCTTCATGCTAGGCTAAAGAAATGGATACCTATTTAGACTTTTGTAAAAGGTGTAGTGAGGGAAGGGTAGGGTAAAACAAAGATTTCTATGTACTTAGTGATAATTACAGTAACATCAAAGGGAGAGAACAAAGCAAAGATATTTCAATTGTCAATCCAACTCAGGCTGCTGTAGATCAGGCCAAAAGTGAGGTAAAAAATGAAAAGACTATAAATAGGGTAGAAAAAATGAAATATAATCAGACGGGAGGTAATAGTGGAAAGAAAAAGTCAAGACAGTCTAAAAAAAAAGCGGTTGTTAAAGGTAAAAAAAAATATCGAAATCTGCTCAGAAAAAGAAAACCAGCAGGACGAATAATAAAAAGGGAAAGATCAAGAAAACCAGTGGAAGGACATCGAAAAGTTACAGTTCAATATGGATGTAGTGCAAACATCTTTGTCTCTGTTTATGCCACCTCCTATCGATAACTCAATCCAGAGGGAGTATTGGGTAGAGTTTAATCCAATTGCAGCAATATCAGGAGGTGGGGTTATTGAGTTTAACATTCCTGGAACATCTGTAGATTATGTTAATTTAGCAAAAACTAGGTTACAGGTTACTTATGCGATAACCCATGCAGACGGCAAACCTATTGTAGATGACAGAGTAGGTGGGGTACCTACTGCAGACAGTGATCAGGTGGGTCCTGTCAATCTGACATTACACTCAATATTTCGCCAGATTGACTTATCTCTGAATCAGAAGATAGTGTCACCAGATGTTGGAGTTAATTATCCATATAAGGCTATGATAGATCTACTTTTAAACTCTAATTCTGACATGATAGAATCCCAAGCAGAGGCAGCATTATTTCATAAGGATCAGGCAGAGAGATTTGAAGAGGTCACATACCTAGGCAATAACCCAGCATTTGCAGAGAGAGCCAGACCTACCAAGGACGGTGGTACAGCTACAGTGGAGGGGAGTTTATACCTAGACTTTGCCACAGGACAAAACAGAGCAGTTTTAAATGGTGTGTCAATAAACCTCAAGCTGTTCCAAGCATCTAACGATTTCAGATTGATGAGAAATGGAACTAAAATTTATAAATTGCAGATAAGATCTGCTGTTTTGAAAGTGTGTCATGTAAATTTAAATCCCAGTCTCATAATCGCCCATAATGAATCTTTAAAGTTAACACCTGCCTTATATCCATTCTGGAGGAGTGATATAAAGAGTTTCAGTGTGGCTCAAGGTTCTCTAACTTTTATGACAGATAATATATTTCACGGGAAGGTACCTAGTAAAATGATTATAGGTATGGTATCTAACAACGCCTACTCTGGTGACTTAAGTAAGAATCCTTTTAACTTTAAACATATGGACGCTAATTACTTAGAGGTCACTGTAGATGGACAACCTGTTCCTAACAGACCATATAAACCTAATTATGAGGAAAATGATTATGTCTCTTCCTACCTCAGTTTACTAGACAGTGATCTGAATAAGAAGAAGGGGATAATTATTGGTTTAAGTGAATACCCTAATGGTTATTGCTTGTACCTATTCGATATTCAAAGTTTCCTTAGGGGTAAAATCATGACTAGATCTAATAGTGGTCATGTGAGGTTAAGTATAAGGTATGCCAAGGCATTGCCAGAAACTATAAATGTCTTGGTTTATGCTAAATTTCCTGAATTGATAACTATTGATCACACAAGGAGTGTGAACCTATCATAACGAGGTGGAGTTGAGGGGACTGCAGTGTCATAGAATATGATGAGAGTGTGGGCTGGTGAAGGTTGTACATATATATATAGCAGGATTTCGAGCGTCAAGGAAAGACCCTTTCCAAATTCCGAGCTTCTGGGAAAGCACCCTTTAAATTTCGGACGTAAAGGAAAGCACTTGTGTTGAACAGCTGATTAGGATCACGTGACCTCGATTTTATTTTCTTTCTTTGATTTTTCTCTCAATGGATGGACAGACATTAACTAGCTATATGGAACAGGATAGGTGGATAAGAGAGAGGTTTCGTGGAATTTATCCTATAGATTTGATTCCTGAGAATCTTCCTAGTAAGTCTCTATAATCATTGTGAATCAGGACACTTCTAGTCAGAAAGGAAGTCATTGGGTTGTCATACATTATACAAGTGATGCTATTGTTGAATATTTTGATTCAGTAGGAAAACCACCGAAACTAGAGGTGCAGAATTTGTTACTATCACAGGATATGATGTATATGTATAACAATAGGAGGCTACAATCTTACAATACCTACACCTGTGGTTTATTTTGTCTTTTTTACAGTTATTACAGTTGTAGAGGGGTTAATTTGAATGGTATACTTAGACATTTCAGTGATAGTCTTTTAGATAATGAGTTATTAGTGAGTAGTTTTTTTGTGGAAAGATTTCATATGAACTAGTTCTTTTTCTCTCTAGATATGTGTATATGTCATGGTGAAACGAACTCTGTTTTGTATCTCTTGTAAATTTATATAGAAATAAATGATACTGTCTATAACTTTCGTTTTACTTTCATCAGGGACTTGGAATGGAGTCCTGTAAACATTCCTTAAGTATAACTCCCATTAAATTGTTGCCGGAAATATATTTCACATCTAACACTGTCACTAGTTTACTTGGTACAGTAACACCCCAGAAGGTTTCTTGACTTTTACCAAAATTAACTTGTTTATATGCTATATATTTTCCATAATGATTAGAGAGTTCTTTTTTAAATTCTATAACCTGTTGCAATTTTAGTGAGATAGTCAATCTCATCAGAGTTTCCATCACTTCATGAGATGGATTAAAATCTTGGAAGGAATTCATAAGGGATTGTAATTCAAGGGGATCAGAATTTTTTATAATTTTCTCACACAGCTTGTCTTGGTCATAGGTTGCTGCTATTAGGTAGCAAAACATCTGTTCTGATGAGTGAAATATTCTCTCATCCATTCGGATCTGACATATATAAAGGTTTGACATCGGGTTTTGTGGTTTCTCTACTAAAAAAACTTCATTCTCCCAAGGTGTTAGTGTAACCTCAAGGGGTTCTGTTGAAATGCCATCCATTAATACCTGTCTCTTGCAATAGAAATAGTTAAAACCAATTTTACTCTGTGAATATGTAAATATATCTGAGTCTCTAACTCTAAATCCTACATTAGTGGAGTAATTTACTTTCTTAGACCTCAAACATTCCTCAAATTTCCTCATTGGATCTAATATGTTTCTTTTGGAAATTCCTTTACATGAAATTTTTTGTTTACCATCAGCATCTTCTATTATGTAAGACTTTGAACATAATGACAACATCTTATCCCCACCCCATTCAAATTTAAATGTGCCTAAATGGCGGCCGTCTAGTGCTAGATGGCGCTGACAACACCTCCTTGGAAACCATATTGGTGATTTAGCATCACTACAAGATCCGAATATTTCCAGGTTATATCTCTCCTTATACTCTTCCCTTATACACTGATCGATAGTAGGGGCGTTTATTGCCATGTAAATGCTGTCTGTGTCTGTTTCTATTATCTCAAAGCTGTTGTCTGTTAGATAGGTCCTTAGACAATCATAATAAAACTCTAACATCCTTAATTTGGCATATTGCAGAATAAAGAAACCAATCTGAATGGGGTTGTCCATTGTTACAGAATTCTTATATGTTTCCACCTCAAATAGGTTGTCCTCTAATTTCTCTAGAGTTTTAAATGTTGGTGAATTAATGACCTTCGATATTTTGATTTTGTTGTTCATATACCTTGTGTTACTATGCTTGGTACGATCCATCAGTACTGATCCATAGCTCGAGTTGCTTAACAGTTTGTAAGTGTCACCAATGATAGCCATATCAGGGTTCTGATCTCCACGAATTCTATGCATGGTTACTGTGTCTATGAAGGACTTGAAGGCAGTAGTTGGTTGGAATTCTACTATCTGATATATTCTAGTGACCTCACAGTGATTAGCAAGATACCATCTCAATAGTGGTGTAGCTAACAAAATTTTTTTCGCTTTAAGCCCACTAATTAATAGTCTTTTATGATCGAACATAATGTCATTGTCCCTACAATACTGTAGCATATGTGGTCCTATTTCCTCCATCTTAACATTACATGTACAAAAAAATGGTGGAAACTCCTTAAACTGATCTTGGTGTGACTGTTTTACCTCAATATCTACTTCTACAGCATCAAATAATTTGTTAGATTCGACATCTCTCAATATCTTACTTGTGGTCAAACTACCTTTGTTCTTTCTGTAGTACACAGGCAAATACTTCTGGTAAAATTTACTACAAAGGGGTTTAATTTTAGATAGATATTCACATTCCTGTATGCTTATATATTTATAACCCTGTGATATGAGAAATTGTTTTTTTCTTTCATCTTTCTGTTGTACCTGCTTTAATTTTTTTAGCCAATTTTTTGAGGTTATTTTTTTCATAATGTGACAATTATATCTACAGTAGTGATAATAACATCCATTGTATTCATAAACTGTCTTGGTTTTAGCACAAAATCCATCTACAAGAAAGTTACCAATTCTTATTTCTTTCTGATTATTTAACTTATGGAGTATTTTGACCTTGTCCCTCTTCATCAAATAGTCCAACCATACATATGAGTCTATATACCTTTCTGATACTTCTGGTTTGAAATTATTCTGATGGTATCTCCTAACAAATACTCCAGATGGCATTTTTTGTTTAAGAGCGAAAGAATAAAGTCCATTGCAATCATAGCCAACTACAGCTTGACAGGTATTACCTGCTATATTTCTTATATTTGTTACAGATTTTTCGTGATATCTACTAAAAATAATGCTAGGACCCCCAATTATGTTTTTTTTAAATTATATAATACAGATCTCTGTTGTTATGATTAATTAAAGAAAAATTGCTTTTAGAGGATTCGTACAGCATTCGTCTGGCAACACCTGGTAGTGTTATATAGTCCTTAAAAATATCAATACCCTCATTCTTATATATATCTATGAAATTTTGAAGTGCTATGGCGAATGGGGCTGTATCAAGGTTATTATAATAAATAAGATAGTCTTTAAACGTTTCCATGTGTTCGTCTCTCCATATAGTGAGCAGAGCCTGGTATTCAGACTCAGTCTTAATTGGGTTATCATTGGAAAGTCTTGAATAGAATTCTTGGGATTCAGGTAGGTGATTTTGACTTAATTTCTCCTCAGAATCGAACCATTCATATGGAAAAATACCTTTGGGTATTTCACAACCATATGCTTTCAGAAATTTACTATATGAGCATCCAGCAGCCAGATAATTCGAAATGTCTAAAAATTTCATGTCAGTAACTGCGATTGCGAGATAAGAGTTATTTTTCTTGATGGTAAATATCTCATTATCTTGATAGTGAGCTGTGATATATAACATAATCTGTCTTTTGACTAAATTCAGATCATACTTGCCTGAGTTAAAACCTATTACTGGAAGCTGAGATATGTATTTGTCGAATTCTTTAATCATGGTGATTATAACATTAGCAAAATGAGACTTGAATTTTGTGTCTGCTTCTTCAGACTCAGAGTCTGATTCTTGAGAATATTGTTCCTTCAATACTTCCAACTCATGATATACAAATTCATATCTTTCCTTCATTATCTCATAACAGACTTTACTAATTTCTTGAAATTTTTTCATCATTTTAGCTATCAAGAGGTTTGGTGAGACTTCTACAATGCATACTGGATCCTCATGCTGAGGTATATTAGAGGCAATGCTTACACTTACAGGAATATGCTTAGATATCCATTGTAGTTGTTGGGTATTTGACTGGTTATCATCTACAGTTTTCCTCAGCATAGCCTCCATATCCCAAACCAAAAAGTAGGGATAATACCTGAGATCATTTGGTACATATATGCCTATGGATTCTAATTTTTCGAATATTGTGGATTTAGTCTTATTAAATTAGTGAAATTTAACCATATTTTTAAATAGTCTTTAATATTCTTGTTCTGGTTATTAAGATGGAGCTTTAAACATCTGAAGAAACATAGGTTATCTTGGTATGGTTCTTTCCTGTTTTTATCATAGATAAAGTTTCTTAAAAATTTATTACTTTTGATATATGTGGGTAGTTCTATGGCTTGACCTAAAGGGAAATCTGTTAGAAATATATTGTACTGTATATTGGTTATGAATGCTAATGTCCAGGCTGTTGAAGGTCTGATAGCTCTGGCTTGTTCTATGATATCAATCCTGGTTATTTTGTTCATTAATAATCTGATACTATTTCTGTTAGATATTGTATAGGGATAGGTCAATATCCTACTATTATAATAAGGAATATAATACCTATACTCTCCTGTTTGATTATTGAATAAAATCATGCCAAAGCCAAGGTTTATTCGAAATACTGTTGTCTGATCATCATATATTAGGTTAATATGTCTTCTGATTTCCCTATAGCCATCGTTCAGATTATTAACTGGAAAATTATATGTTTCTCTTAAATCTCCAGTCTCGTGTTCAGCTAGTATATGGTTTCTATTGGTCATGTACACTTCTCTAATATTTTCATTCTGTTCTTCAAAAATATATTGGGGTATATCATCTAAATTATCGTTGTCATTGCCACCATGCTGATTCATTCTATGTCTATATAACTCAGATCTGTCTTTACAGACATGGCTGCATATTGAACACTTGTATAACTTAATAATGGCAGATTGATCTTGTTTCCTGTGAACTCCTTCAATGTGAGCATTCAGACTTCCTGGATTTAAAAATGGTAGATTGCATTGAAAACAGATGAATTTCCCACATTTCATAAGGTGAAACTGCAATTCTTGTAATGAGTTAAATTTTTGAGTGCAAATTTTACATTCCTCCACCACCCTTCTGTGTGACTGTATGCAGATTGCTTCATGGTGTATTTGGTTGGATTTATTCAGCATGTCCCATCCACAATATGAACATTTATACGCCATATCTATACTCGTAGTTTAACTTCTTCCTTAGATCCTTGTATAACTTCTTCAGGAAAATTCCAAATATCTTACTTGATGAGAGAGGGTATTGCAATGCATAACACCCTGTAAATATAACACATACATATACTCTACCAAAATTGTTAATGTCAATTCTGGAAATGATCTGAGTATAGCATATGTCAGGACTGTGAGTTTGATTCTGGGGAACCAACTTGTTTATATCAGAGCAGTAACAGAATAAACCATAGCATTTCTGTCTGATCAGCGATAGCAATTGTATAAGCCTCATTTTAATCTGGGATTATATCCTCAAGTGTTATCTGTTGTGACTTGTTAGATTTCGAGATTGAACTTATTTATTCGTGTATGGTGTCCCTTATATACCACATTGGATGTATATATCACGTGACTGCTTGATAGGATTTGATGATTCGTCAGCTTTGGATCCCCTTTTGGTTCAAGTTTTCTTATATATGCGAGTACTATGGGGTGACCTACTTTGTGATTTGATAATTCGCGACCACTTGATCCCTCTTTTTCCCGAAATGGTTTATATACCAAAACCTGATGTAAAGTCACGTGTTGACCTAGATTGCGATTTGATGATTCGTCGACACTTGATCCTGCTTTTTCTCCGAAATAAGAGGCGATATTTTATACTTCCTTAAAAAAAAAAAATCTTATTCTGTTCATATACATTCAGATTAACTTAAACACTAAATATGCATTGTGGGATGTGTCAGACCACCGCATACAGTTTCCCTAGACTTGTACTGTGTTTATATAAAGTTGTGAGGTTCAACATGTGCCTTAGAGGTGTTTCTGTGGTACTCAGAATTTGTGTAAATACAAAGAGTGAATACATTGCGTTGAACCATTAATAATATAAATATGACTTGAACCATTGTAAGAGCACAAAGAGCAATTGTAGATTTGATAATCCTCTCAAATAATATCCATTGGATGTACTCCTATGTCCTTGATGTGTACATATAACTCTGGTTTTAGCATTTACATTGTTCATATATCATTACATATTTAGAGTTTCTCATGAGGTTTACATTACAAGTTAAAACCCGTGCTGTGAGGGTTTATTAATGACAAATATGTAAAACCATCATTTATGTGTGTACATTTCTCAGGGAGATTACAATTCAAGTTACAACTAGTGTGAATGTGATTTATTCAGCAAGTAGCAAGTATTTACATTTCTCATGGGATTAGCTAGGATTTGATTTCAGGTTAGAACTTGTGTGATTATATTTCTGGTTAGTGTATTTGAAACTTGTACTGAGCCATTCCATTGTCTTTGTTGATTTCCAGCTTTCCATATAGGGACACTGTTTACAAAAATAACCTTTTGGTGGTTAGGGTGCCCTCCATTCCGATCCCGTGTCTCCCAGTAGCAGATTTCCCCTCTCTCCATATATAAATCCCAGAAGAGATCTCATATAGCCCGAGGGAAGACCTCCAACTAACTGAGCATTAACTACTCCTGTTTGGTCCAGCTAAGTTTGAGTTTGAGCATGCACCATATCAATTGTTTACATTTGGATTGTGGCGCAATTATTTGAATCAGGGGTAAGTTATTTTCCTCATATATGACAATATTAGTGTCCACATTTGTTAAAATGATTTAAATTTATTGCTACACCATGTATAGATTAAAATGATGTGCATTGCAATCAATTTTCATACAAAATAAGTTATGTAGAGAGGTTTGTAAATTTGAGGTGGATAAGATCTTGTATTACTGCCCACTAAAATAAATACTGTTAAATATTTACTTTATTTGATGTATTTCATGGGAAATCCCACAGTAACATTAATCCTTTATGTATTATTACTGTTTTGCTTTCTTTTGAAATATGTTAACAATACAAAAATGAGTGTAATAATAATTTTTATTTTGTTTAACTAATTGTATTTGTTAGCGAAACTAACACGTTGGTTTGGTTAACCAATCTGATTTGTAGGGGCTACAGACTTTGAGTTGGTTAGCCAAACTAACATTCATTTGTTAGAATTAGTTGTCCCAACTACTTTAGGTTGGTTAATTTTTACAATATTTTATTTTCACAATTCCTACTTTTTTTAGCTTTATGTCACAGTTTGAAGACCAATCAATTAATAAATCTATTAAATTTTAATACTATATATCTCAGATGAAGTTCTGTGTGCACTCAAGTAGTGAAATCATTTTATTTATATTTATGTAGCCTCCTTTATTTAACACAATGAGTTGGATACCAGAACAAGAAGTACCAAATGTGAAAACAAGAAAGTAGAGTTCAACATTGTCATGCCATTGTAGCCAATTGGTTATGCTTGATGAAGAAGTCATGGGGATAAATAAACTTTTTCGAGGAAAGTCAGAAAGTTTAGGTATTAATATTTAGTATTTAATTGAAATAATAATTTTAATGCTGTTTTGCATATTTAATGATTGATTTATGTGTATTGCAAACTCCAAGTGACAGCTGAACTATTTCTTCATATCTGTTGATATAAAATATGTTACTTGTCAAAGAATTATAGAAAAGTGTTATATTTTAATAATTTTGGTGTAAAACAAAAAAAATGTAAAAGATGGTAGCAAAATATTAAATTTTGTGCAATATTTTATAATTTTGATTTTTTTTTTGGTTCAGTGAAAACTATAAGTTTAAAAGCACTGATGTTTGAATATTACATTCACATGATAAATTCTGCAGTTTCTTTAGATAAGTTATTAACCCTTTTCAACCCTTTTGGTGTATTTTAATTTGTATACCCATCAGGTAGGTGGTGGTATCAGTTCAACGTAAACAAACACAGTCGGTAGTACACTGGAAAGGATAATTTGCTAGTGTCACACCCCTTAATTGCATTACCCTATCAAATGCTTTTGAGTGTCTTAGTCATTCAATATTTCATGACTAAAGCTAAAGTCACATTATATCTGGATACACACATTAAATGTTTTTTAATTTCTCATGTGAATATATCTAATGGAGAACTTCTTTATCTCGCCAACAAACACCATGTTTTTGTTTTACAGAATGGAAACATTGTTGAAGACATACCAGTGATCACAATCCAATAATTATGATTCTGGAACATAGCAAGAAAGAATCTATAGCAGATTTGGAATTACACACATTTGTACAACTGACTGGACCTGGTTACAGAGATGAACAAAGAGTAGATATAGTAGTTGGAGCAGGGTTGACTTAAAGTTACTTGAGCCTGTATATAATATCAACATTAAATATTCACTGTGCAGTGCGGATTAAATATAAAATATACAGTACAACTTGCTTTCAGTGTGAAGTTAGTTTGGTTACACTTTTCATTATTGGATTTCAAAAGTGTTTTTATTTTGGCTACATTTAAGTCAAATTTCATCTGAAATTAAATGATATACAAGGCCTGCATTCAGAAAAAATACTGAGACAAATTTTGTCTTAAGTTTTGGTCTCAAGAATGAGACATTTTTTTTTATTTTAAACTACTTAGTTATTAACAATAAATTAGACCAAATCTCAACTTTAGACTGATGCATTGTTGTCTCAGATATTTTAGTAAAAAGTTCAAGTGTTATTCCCACTTCTGACAACATGATTTGTAATTAAACACAAGTTTAATTCTAATTCTTTAATTCAGATCTTAACATGTACATAGGTATTAGAATTTATTAAAACACAAGTTGTTGCATGAAGGTCTCAGTGAAGTGTGTGGGAATCTTTCTACATTTTAATCTCCCCTGTATATTATAACAACATACAGGATATCAGGATATCTGGTCACTGGCACTTTAAGATAATCAGAGGGATCTGGAAAACCTTACTAGCCTGGAAAATGACTCTAAAACATTTAACATCCACAACAATATTTTTCTTGCTGAGAAACTGTGAATTTAAAGTTGACACTATTTTGTCTCAGAATTAAGACCTCTTTGCAAATACTGGCCTTTGGGTACAATTATCACTTTACTATTTTGTGGTATTGTAAGTTTTAAATACGAAAATGTACTAGTGATATAGTTTATTTTCTATATATATGCAAAAACCTTTTTGTCAATGTTCCTTCAAATGCTAATATGAAAATATGTTGATGTAATTTAAACCTCTTGTGTCTAACCTATAAAGACCCAAAATGACCTTTTGCTTAAAAACAAATCCAAGTAACCGGATAAAGTTCAATTAAAAAGGCTATGAGAAGACCTAAAGTTATTTGTAATGAAACAGGCTTTTAGAAGCTATGGTGTGGGCTCAGTTGTGTAGAGTGCCACACACTTGACATCAACCTCTGAGGTTGGCAGTTTGAACCCTGGGCCAACCTATGTGGGAAAGTTGGTAGTTGCTTATCATTGTCCACATTTTACACTGTAGAATCTTGGCCAACCAGTATGTACTGGTTTGGAAGATAAAATTCATAATAAAATTCCTAGTTATAAGCTGGATAATAAATTTCATAAAGAAATTCCTAGTTATAAGCTGTTTGATGCCATTAGTGATGCTGGATTAATAAAGTTCTTGGTGTGAAACTTTGCCTTGGTGTTAAAATTGAAATGTTTATTTTATCACCTCATCATCAGATGTTACAATAAAGTATTTTGATATATGAATCACTTGTTTCTTGTTTCATTGTCATGCAAAGCATTATTTTAAAAAGGTGTAGTTATAAACTTATTTGCCATGCATGTAGTCAGTAATATTTAATCAATTTGATTAAATAAAAACTCATCTAATTGGATTAATAAACCTGCTTATAGCTCTTACTAATGAAGTCAGTTTGGGTAACCAACTTACATTGGCCTTACCAACTTACCAAATTAATTCAAGTAACTAACTTACTTGGTTAGACAAACCAAGTTAACTGGTAGAACAAACAAATGATTTTAGTTGTAGTAACCAACATGCTTTGTTTGTGGAACCAACTTAGTTTGTTAAGTCTTACAAACTTTCTTTGTTTGACCAACCAACACATTTAGTTAATATAACCAACTTAATTGGTTAAATTAGACATCGTAGGATCAACCAACTTTTCTTTGTTAGACTAACCAACTTTTGTTTTCAGTGTATCCTGTGAGCTTTGTGTTTGTGTGTTCAAGTTTAATGTCTTTCAGTTTCATTTGTTTGAATTTCTGCAATGGTATAACATTCACTTGGGTACCCGTGTCTAGCTTGAATTGAAGTGCGGTTTTCTCCTTGCCAAGTAAAAGTTTCACAAAAGCTTCATTGCTACTTTGATTGCTGTTGACACCACCAATAAAGTGATCTGGACCCTCTGCGTCACTCTGGTCACTGTCATCATTATGCATCAGGTGAACTGATTTCTGGCTTTTACACACTGCAGCAAAATGGTTTCTCTCGTGGCATTTCAAACACTTCTTGTCATATGCAGGGCATTGTCCCTTGCTATGATGATTGCCACATTTCCCACACTTGCTTCTGCTGTTTGCTTGCTTTTGAGGCTGTTTCATCTTCTTAGAGGTGCTTCTTAGAGCATGTACTGTGTGGTCTGATTCTATTGATTTCACATGCTGTTTTGAACCCTCTATTGCTTTTACGATTATTACAGCAGTGTCCAAAGTTAAGTCACTCTCTTGTAGTAATTTTTCCTTCATTTCTTCTGAGTGAACACCAACTACAAGGCGATGCCTGACCATCTCATCTCTTAAGGCCCCGTACTCGCAGTCCAGTGACAGTAGCTTTAAGTCTGTGATGAAATGATCTGCTGACTCTGCTGTTGATTGCACATGACTGTTGAATTTGTGTTGTAATACAGTCAGATTTTTCTTCGGTTTGCAATAGTCACTGAACTTCTCAAAAAGAATCTTTGGCTTGTTTTGCTCTTCTTCAGATAATGTCCAAGTGTTGAACACATCTTGTGCATCCTGACCAATGTATAGTAAAAAGTAGAAGCACTTTGCCCTGTCAGTTTTCCCAGAGAGAGGTCCATCCAAACATAAATTCATTGTCTGTGACCATCTTCTCCATGCTTCAGACAAGTTACTACTCTGTAGATCTAGTGGTTCTGGCTTGGTATTATCCATTGTATTTAATCCAGTATGTTTAAACTATAGTTCACAAAAATGTATAATTATCCAACTGCATCACTCTAGCTTATTAATTTTTTTTTTAGATCCGGCACTTCTGACACTACGTAATGTTTTTAACTATTTTGTGTGGAGAGAAACACTGATCCTCAAAGCACTACTTTATTTTATAAGCTCAGACAAACAACTGACTGGTGTCACAGCATTAAAGAGTATTGTTCATAAGGTACACTAGGAACCATAATTATGTTGTTCAATTGAACCCTTGTTCAATTGCATGTATGGTGTTTACTTCTTTAGGTCTGTTTTTTGGTGTTCAGAACAGACAACTAATTCAGGTGGGGAGTAATGGGTGGAGTTCTACAAATGTGGCTATTCTTGTGTTTTTTTTTTCAGTTTATATGACAAAGTTGTATGAGACACAAGCATCTCAACTGAGCATTGTGACCTTGCTACATGATTATAGCTTCTTTATAATTATAATTAATACCAACTTAATAAAACATTTAAAGAAACTGATTGGATAAAATATTGAAGATATAAATAATGTCACAACTGTTTGTTTTTACAAAGAAAAAAAATTTATTTTAAAATTTCACAAAAGAATTTCAATTGAAGACATTGAATAATACTGGTTCTATTAATAACATAAAAATGGATATCTAGTTGGAAAATATAGATTTACATATCTTGAGAAATTATATTTGAAAGCTAATGCAAAATCATGTCATTACAATGTCATCAGAAATAGAATATTGAATGTATAATAATTTGTGAAAACATGTCATCTTGGAAAGAATTAATTACTTTGAAGTTGTATCCAAATTGTAGAATATGTATATGGATAGTAATTGTATAATATTAAGAGGAAGATATAGTTATGACACACAAGCTACAATGATTCAAATAAAGAAGACAGTGTAAATTAATATAAACAACCTGCTTTCACCCATTGAATTCAACCCTATTTCATACATTGGATTCAACCAAAAACAGTTTGCAAAATTTACACGTATTTCAACCAAATTTTACCCATTCAATTCAACCTGATTTCCACGTTGGTTTCAACATGATTTCACTGGTTGGATCCACCCAAAAATGGTTTGCAAAATCTACACATATTTCAACCAGATTTTACCCATTGAATTCAACCTGATTTCAACGTTGGATTCAACATGATTTCACCGGTTGGATCGAACTAAAAACGGTTTGCAAAATCTACACGTATTTCAACCAGATTTCTACAATGGATTCGTAGGACAATTGGCCAGTGACTTTTTTTATGTGTTATTTCAATGTGGTCCTAAATGAAATAACTTGTCCGGGGCATTGATATTTTGTATGGGGTATTTCGTAATGAGGAGTTTCATACAAATTGCCAATTAAATGGGAAAAGTCCCAAGTAGAAAAAACAGTGAGTGAACTACTAAATTATTAATTGTGGATAAAATAGAACTAAGTGATTCCATTCTGATTATGTACCTGTTGTTTAAACATAAATTATTAAATTGATTAGGTTTACAAACCAAGTTATCAACACGACATATAATCCTCAGTTTGTTTGAACATCAGACCTAATTTGGTACAAACACAAAGGGGTCTAATCCCCTATGGGGTTCTGTAAGACAATGACAGGGGTTTAATAGGTGTCAGTTGAAATAGGGCTTACAGGACATCTCGCCCCAACTACCAACTCGCCCCAGAAAATTCGGGACAACTTGCCCCATATTATTATTGGTCCCAGAAAACAACTTACACTTGTATCAAACACTAATTAAGTAAATGACATAAAAAGAAGTTCATTACATTATTTATAAATCTTATAATATAAAAAAGTATATTATATAAATTCATTATTATAGTTAAATATGATGAAGTAGCATGTCAGTTAATTAAATGCTTCATTCCACTGATTCTATCTCTAGTTTAAGTTCAACCTGGTCTTTCTTTTTGAAAATTGGTCTCTATATTTTGCCACATTTTGAGGAAAATTCTTAAGTGTGTTTTTTAAATACATTTAAATTTCAAATAAAAATTCTGAAATTAAGTTCACTTATAAATGATTGAAATGCATTGAAATGCAAAAACATATAAGAATGCCACCACTGCTCATAATATATTGCCAATTCATAACTAATGACCAAACCTAGCCTCCCTTTTGATTTCCTAATTGAGTAATTGTAACACCACTGAGCTTTAGATTTTGGTACTAAAACTTGATATGGGGCGAGTTGTCTTTTTCTTAAATGGGGCGAGTTGGACATTGGGGCGAATTGTCTCGATACCGAAATAGGTATATTACTCTGGTGAGCAAGTACAGAGCATTGGGGTGGGGTATGGGGGGGTTCATACTCTGAAAGGGGGGGCGGGGGGCGCCCTCCACGCCCCCTCTAAATCTGCCTCTGATTTTGTCTTTAAAGTTATAATGACAAACATTACTGAAAAGGGTTTGGCATGTTTTTTGTTTGTTTGTTAATTGCATTTTTGTTATTGACAAATATTTCTCAAATGACCTTAAACGAAAAAAAAAAGAAAAAACAAGATGGGCCCTAGCGGTAGAAGAAGTACTAAAATAGGACGCTCATTCGCTAGTTTATTTACATAATTTATTTGTTTTGTTTGAAAGGCTGTCAGAAATCAGCTGGCAGTCAAGATGACGACAATACTATTTGAAAGAATATCTTGGATGTTCAACACTTTCACTGAAACATTGTCAAAATTAAAACTAGCTGGACTTCTTCAAAAAATTTATGAGGATTACAAGAACTTTATAGAAGCAAGAGAAAGAAGGCGGTGCTCCAACATAAACCACTTGCCGGAGGATTGTCTTGTGGCCATTTTCAGTAAGTTGGATCAAAAAGAATTGATCACTTGTTCAGCAGTGTGCAAGCAATGGAAGTTCATATTGGATTACCATAGTGAACTTTATCATTCTGTCAACCTAACATTAAGAAAGCACCAATTGCCACCTCACATCAAGGGATCTTCTGTTGGATTATCCATAACCAGGCAGCAAGAATCAAACAGAAATTTGGTTACTTTTCTTGTTAACAAGGGTGCCTCAGTGAGAAAGTTACACATAGATTGGTGTTTTATCGACCAGTTTGGGTTTGATACACTTGGATTTTTGGTTTCATCCAAATGTTGTAAAGCACTGAGAACCTTAAGTTTGAACTGGTCAGAAGATTGGAGTTTTGGAGAGTCCCCAGATTTTGATGGAAGTTATGAGTACTTTTTGTCTCTCTTGGTACTGCTGAAAAAGCACTGTGATACCCAGCTCAGAAGTATTTGTACACAGTTCAATTGGACAGCAGACTCTGTCAAATATTTAGGCCAGTTTTCACAAGTAAAAAGTCTTGAAATAAGATGTGTTCCCAGAGTCCACTGTGTTCAGAAATGGCACATTGATAAGTTGTTGGGATCACTCAAAAGTCTAAAACACTTCAGACTTGTTGTGACAATACTTCCCAAACTTGTTCAGATATATTCTTTTAAATCTGATTCATTAGTGACATTGGATGTATCAAATTGTGTCAATTTACTGATAAGTGAAATGGAACTTCCTAGTTTACAGAGTTTTGTGGCTGTGAACCTTCAGTGCCACAGAATGGGGGCTCATTTACATAAATTCTGCTTATTGGATGTGTTGAGAAATGGGTGCCCAATTCTCTTTGATGTCAATGGAAACAGGGTAGTCAAAGATGATCGTGACTTAGGATTAAGTCAGGATGAATTACAGAAAAATAAAATATGTTTTTGTCCAAGACATAATTTTAAAATACACAAGAGCTTCTGATGGAAGTGATGTCCTTGTTCTTACTTGTGACTCGAACATTTTTTTCATCACTCCCATTCTGGTTACAACAGAAAATTACAAGCTACAAATTCAATTTAAAGTGCCAATATCACAGGAGATAAGATAATGTCACTTGTTTTCTGTCATTTACTGTTATGGTCATATAAAAGTCATGGGTATGATTTTTTTTTGCATTTATTTTTATGTTTAACACAAGCAGCTGTGTTTATCATGACAGCCAATTATGTTTGTTTAAGTAGATTGTGTAAGCTTTGAACATGATGTTGGTGAAAAATTATAGCTAAGGTATATGTATGCCTATTAACAGTTACGTGTATAACTTGGGATAGTTAAAAAGATTTGGTAGTATATTTTATTGACAGGCAAGTGTAACAGATGGTTAAAGTAACATTATTATTATTAGGGCTGTTAAAGAGTACTCGACTACTCGTTAAAGATTAGATTACTAAATTATTTAGAGTACAAAATGAAGATAAGAATACACTTTTACACTCAAATAGTGGCTTTTTTTCAAAACATTCTCGATAAAAGTGACATAAACTGAGTAAATTTCTGTTAATTTTCAGGGGGAAAATGGCACACTTTGTTGTATTTGTTGCTAAAAGGAGTACTCGTTTTAGAGTAGAGTAATTGTGAGAGAGTACTCGAGTACAAAAACTGCTACTCGTGGCAGCTCTAATTATTTATTATATTATAGTGATAAATGTTAAGAAGTATCAAATTAAATATTTGATTTCAAGTTCTGTTACATTTTGTTTTATCTCTTGTGGTAAATTTAGCCATCTTAGCATCATACAGTGTATAGCCACAAATTTTATTCTATACAAATAAACCATATCTTTATGGGGATTATATCACTAAAAAGTGCTGGTTTTAGGATTTCTTTATCTTTAAATTCATTCTGTTTAATAGCAAAAAGTTACAAACATTTGATATGTATGTTAGTATCTTTGTTTTTGTCAAGACCAAAATACCTCTTAATGTATGTTTAAAAGTGTACAGATGTGATTTATATATGTTGTATTGAATGTGGATAACCATTGAATGTATACATTCAATGGCACAAACTATTGAATGTGTACATTCAATGGGCAAATCATTGAATGTATACATTCAATGGCTGAACTGTGGAATGTGTACATTCAATGGCTAAAATCATTGAATGTGTACATTCAATGACCCAAGCCATGGAATGTATAAATAATTAATTATGAAAAGCTGATACTGATTGAAAAGACTTAGTTTATAACCTATATTGGATATTTTTAGCATAATAATAAGTGATTAAATTAATAGGAATAAAAGTGTTACATTTCAGGAAGTGACATAAAGAAGGATCAATCTAGAACATTAAAATGAATAAACATATATGTAATGACATAAATTGTAAAAATTTTACGCAATAAAAGTCATATATTTCATTGGATTATTTATGATGCATCAAGCCTTTCTGATCAAAGTCATTACAAAAACTATATAATAAGCTTTACTTTAATCCACAAATATTGAAATATTTGGCCTCCCAGTGAAAGGATGAAAGAAAAATAGTTCAAGCCTGAGTAGTTACTTTTTGGTCTTTGACTGTATGATTCTAATATGTGATAGCAAGTAATTCATCTAATTAAGTGTGAAATTTGGGTATTTAATTGTAATTAGCCCCATAGTTGCACCCCTGTATTGTTGGAGGGGTTCAGTGGGACAATATAATTAGAAAACAGATTAAGATAAACATTATTAGAAAACATAACAGTTTTTGTTATAATGCATAACTATGTAACTGACCACAGATAATCAACTAATGCAAAAGTTTATTTTAAGTTAATATCAACAGATGTGATTTATTAAGAAAATGACAATAATAAGTTCTATTTCACACAATATCAGTTACTTATTTCAATTTCTGAAGTTCATATACACATTCAATGACTATGGTTGTGGAATGTACACATTCCACAGTTAAACTATTGAATGTACACATTCAATGGCTGCTTGCTATTGAATGTGTAGATTCAATGGCCAAGCTGTTGAATGTACACATTCAATAACTAACCCATTGACTCTACACATTCAATGGTTATCTACATTCAATACAACATATACATACTAAAATATTTTAAAATATATTTGTCATGATAAAATGTGATTATATATATACTAAAATTTTTCTTATGTATAAGTAATGGTAACATTAAAGTCCAATCTGGTAGATTTCAAATTCTATTTGAAGAAAGTCTATTTGAAGTTTCTACCAAGCTAAACTTGGTAGAAGTCCAATTTAAAGTTCCTTCTTGTACTCTTGTTATACAGCTGGAGCGTTTTTCGTATAGAAAATGGAATTATAGTTGGTCCTACCCTTTTATGGCACTGTACTGGAGTGTCATCGACATTTTGTTTTGTAACTACAGTACAAATGAATTTCTTACAATTCAGAATATCTCTGGAGCTAGTTTTTACCCCACAGCCCTTAAGGGCTGTCGGGGTATTGTTTTCACCCATGGTGTCCGGATGGGTGGGCAGGTGGGCGGGCGGCGGGAAATAGTTTGTCCGGGCTGTATCTCAGAAACCGTAAGGTGTAGGAAGTTGATACTTGGTAGGGACATTGGTTAGGGGGTGTAGGTGTGCAACGTCATGGTCTGACCTTGATTTGACCTTTGACCTTGCCGTAGTGACCTTGAGTTTGAAAATCTTGTCCGGGCTATATCTCGGAAACCGTAAGGTGTAGGAAGTTGATACTTGGTAGGGACATTGGTTAGGGGGTGTAGTTGTGCAACGTCATGGTCTGACCTTGATTTGACCTTTGACCTTGGCGTAGTGACCTTGACCTATAAAATCTTGTCCGGGCTATATCTCGGAAATCGTAAGGTGTAGGAAGTTGGTACTTGGTAGGGATATTGGTTAGGGGGTGTAGGTGTGTAACGTCATGGTCTGACCTTGATTTGACCTTTGACCTTGCCGTAGTGACCTTGACCTATAAAATCTTGTCCAGGCTATATCTCGGAAACTGTAAGGTGTAGGAAGTGGATATTTGGCAGGGACATTGGTTAGGGGGTGTAGGTGTGCAACGTCATGGTGTGACCTTGATTTGACCTTTGACCTTGCCGTAGTGACCTTGACCTATAAAATCTTGTCTGGGCTATATCTCAGAAACCGTAAGGTGTAGGAAGGTGATACTTGGTAGGGATATTGGTTAGGGGGTGTAGGTCTGCAACGTCATGGTCTGACCTTGATTTGACCTTTGACCTTGGCGTAGTGGCCTTGACCTATAAAATCTTGTCCGGGCTATATCTCGGAAACCGTAAGGTGTAGGAAGTTGATATTTGGTAGGGACATTTGCTAGGGGGTGTAGGTGTGCAGTGTCATGGTCTGACCTTGATTTGACCTTTGACCTTGTCGTAGTGGCCTTAACCTATAAAATCTTGTCCGGGCTATATCTCAGAAACCGTAAGGTGTAGGAAGTTGGTACTTGGTAGGGACATTGGTTAGGATGCGTAGGTGTGCAACGTCATGGTCTGACCAGGTTTTGACCTTTGACCTTGCCGTAGTGACCTTGAGTTCAAAAATCTTGTCCGGGCTATATCTCGGAAATCGTAAGGTGTAGGAAGTTGATACTTGGTAGGGACATTGGTTAGGGGATGTAGTTGTGCAACGTCATGATCTGACCTTGATTTGACCTTTGATCTTGGCGTAGTGACCTTGACCTATAAAATCTTGTCCGGGCTATATCTTGGAAACCGTAAGGTTGAGGAAGTTGATACTTGCTAGGGACATTGGTTAGGGGCTATAGGTGTGTATTATCATGGTGTCACCTTAATTTGACCTTTGACCTTGTCGTAGTGACCTTGACCTATAAAATCTTGTTGCACCTTTGGGTCTCTCTTTTGATGCAGATTAAGCACTGTTAAAGTCATATTAGAATTTATTAAGAATTTTACTTTCATAACTTCCCATTGTAAGAGATAGAATTTCATCAAGTGAGCCACAGATTTTACTCCAACACCACACATAAGCATTCATTAAATGTATTACCACTTCTGTATGCATGGTAATATTCAAACCATCTAAACCATAATTCGGGCCTTGCAGATGTAGATAAAGAGGGTTGAATTTTAGTTTGCTGATTAATGCTGTCATCTTGTTATTGAATTATCTTGTTTTAATACTTCATCTTTATATGCATGATCTTTCTTTTAAACATTATTTCTCCATTTAAACATTGTTTGGACCTTTATATAATTGACAGTGCTCTGAAAGTATCCTGAAGTTTGTATTGATACAGTACTTCTGTATCTCATGGTGTTGAAAATATTTCCCTAGGCTGTGGGGTACGGGCATCTCTGATGCTATTTTTCTTTCTATTTTGAAGTGTTTGTTACTGCAGGACTTGAAATGTGACTTAAAATGTGCTCTAGTATCTTTTCTTACCATAGAATGAGATGCAACAATTTTCCTTTTCTTGTCCAACATTACTTTTTCTTCTGTCAATTAAAATATGTTGCTCAGTCAACTTATAAAACTGTGTTGTCAGATCCATAATGAATTCTAAAATTATCATCCAACTTACAAAGGACTGGACATCTAAAATTGACCCATGTATATGATACTGATTTAGTTGAACAAAGAGTCACAAAAATAAATATTCAAAACTTTAATTGAATTTTTAAATTACTTGAACATTATTATGTCCATGTCGTATTGGCTTCTGTACTAGATAAACTGTAATGTCCCTGGTATCGCAACATTATTATGTTTATTTAGTATTAACATCTGTGCTAGGTCTGTTTAGTTACACTTAGACCATATTCAGATTTTGTTTAATTTATTAATCAACCAAATTGGAATTTCTTTGAGGTTGGTAGAAAGTCCAGTCTGTCAGAAAAGCTCCAGTTATACCAAGTGGTCTTTCTATCATGACATATATATTGTCTTGCTCTCAGTAGAAAATGCTTTTTTCCTCATTTTAAATGCTAACTCTCCTCTAGGCTCACACTTGTAGAGATAATTTTTTTTTTAGGTCTGCAGACTTTTTATGAGTTCTGCACTACTCATGTTTCTGATTGTTTTGCAGCTAGTGCATGTAGATCAAAACATATTTTGGCTTTGTTTAACCAGCGAATCCTTTCTTTAAATATGACCATTGACCAATAGTGTTTAATATTCTTGTACATTAAATATTCTTTATGTTATTAGGTGGAGACATTTATAATATCAACCTGCAGAAATATCCTACATTTCCATATATTTTGTTTCACAAGGTCATAAATGTACTGTTGAAGTTTTTGCAGAATATGTCAGAATAAGCATCCCATGAAAAGGACACTTGTTCGTGTTTTGGTTGAGTTTCCCCACCACCACATAAAATTATTGTCACCCTTAAACATCTCCCTTATTAGCAGGTGCTTCCTAACCATTTTAGCACTTATGTAACTCAGGCATGAGACAATTTCTCAACATGCTTATATTTGACCTTTATAAAGGTCACATGATCAAAAATAAGTTTTTTTGGAGGTACACCAGCTCATCATCAAAATCTTAAGCGGACTAAATTGTGATTTGACCGAAGTTGAGCAAGTTATGAGCGTTCTTATACCAGGTAGTAATCTGGAAGCTTAAATTCATCAGAACTCCCCTATTATATCCTTATCTGTTGCATTTAGAGCCTTAAAATGTATTGATAAATTAGGAGGTCATAAAAAACCATATGCAAGGAGTATAAAAATGGTCAGATTTACCCCTGGCATCCCCTATGGATCAAAATGGGGTAATAAAATGGCACATTTTGTGGTTTGAGCATTTAACGCCCATTTATTTCTGCTTTTAGAGTTTTTAATGTTTTGGGAGGTAATAGGAAATCATATGCAGGAGTCTAGCTTAGTGAGGATATCTTCAACAGCATTCTTTTCCATTTTCTATTCCTTTAAACTTCAACACATTTTATTATAGTGACACTATGTTTTTGTTTTCAAGAAAACCTTTTTTTTGGTTGGATTTTGATTGACCATATATCATCCCACCTGTGTTTAACCTTGGGATGTTCTGTTCACATGAAAATCAAAATCTTGCACATACTGTCAATTATGAAAAGTTTAAAGATATGTATAAAATATTCACCAATATGAATACTTTGAAATGTATTCATAATTTCATGTACAGATAGTTTACTTTTTTCACAGAATGTGAATGCTCCTGCCAGACTGTAATTTGACAAGACCATCTCTTTCTATAACTTTTGGTGTCATTTTCAAATTGATAGATTTGACCTTGCTGTTGTAGTACTGTGTGAATAATTTGTTGTTGGTTGTTGTTTATTGTTGAGAAAAGTTAGAATGATATCTAAGCATATTGAATAATTCAACAACAGTGTTAGGGGTAAGTGAAAGTTATAGAATTTCTGAATGACCCATTAAATGTCAAGTGACTTGTTTTAACTAAACCCAACCCAATCATTTTGTTTAAAACAGGTACTTGCTGAATTTATATTTTCGGTGATGGAAATAACATTGAGAACAATATGTTTTTTTAATTTTTACGTGTGACATTGACATTGGTACTTATCAAAATGATATTAATATGTCATGTTATTGCTTGTAAAATTGTTCATGCCTGCATTTATGTGAATAGTGTTCTCCTTTAATATGTACAGCTCATTGGCTTTCTCATCCAAACGATGTTCATATTTTATTTGTACATAAATTTCACTTTATCAGTGCACATATAGTCAGTATATGTTTTCATAGTGTTTTGTGAGTTATCTCTACAAAGTTATGGTAGTCATTAACTTTATAGTATTAAGATGAAAATAATTTCTGGTTTTATACATCCTTTATATATATTTTATGTGTAATGAGCATTTTTTCATAAAATGATAATTGTAATTTTTTAATGCATTTTACGCATTCCATATTTCAGTGTGACAAAACAAAGATAATTTGTGTTTTGATAGCCATCAGGTTGCCTGCAAAGAAGAGCATGTTTGTAACTTCTATGTACATATGTCAATGTTATACAGGTTCATACAGTTATTTTTATTTTTGCATGCTGCTTTATGCAAGATCAGCAACATCGGATGTGTGGTTATTTGGTGAGGATATAGTTTTAGAAAATATGTTGCAACTGTTTTTGCAGTTCTTTTTACTGACTGTCTAGAATATGACCTCATTTATCATTGCATTAGTAGAACCATTGTAAATTGAATTTAGTCCCCAAAGGAATCAAATTCTGATGTTTCCAAAAGAAGATACTTTGCACTTATTGATATATAATATGAAGCTGGCCATAACTTGAATCTAACAGACTAGACTGTATAGTGGCGGTTCTACTGATACAGAAAACTGTATTTATAGGTTTCCACATTATTGTATCCACCGGAGGCATCCAGTGGATACTTTGGTTTAACGTTCGCTACGCCGCTGCGCGTACAGAAATTTCGGCATTAATGCTCAGAGGAAAACAACACCAGCTAGGTTCACCAAATTTGGAGGATATCTTCATTGGGAGGTAAGCTTCTCTAGGACTGCAATTAGCCTCATTCTGAAAAACAAGATGGCCGCCACAGGCATTTCTTTGAAAATTATCTACCTTTTTCCACTGGCTGGTTCTCATAGGTAGAAGGTTGAATCTCTTCATAGGTGATATGTATAACAGATATACATGTCCCCTACAACCTTGCAGACATTTGACCTTGAAGCTCTTAATTCAAGGTCATCCATGGAGTGCCAAGTTACCCCACATAGCGGACTGATGTAAAATGTTCCTTTGAACAATGAGCTTACATTTCAAGTGCCTATATCTCCCTTATGATTGGCCCTAGAGGTTTGCAATGTGAAACCAACTTATAGGAAATCATGGGTTGGGAATCTTTTGATGTGGTCAAATTTGACCTTGGACCCCTCCTTCAAGGTCAAACTAGAATAGCCAAACTTAAAAGTGCTTATAGCTCGCTTATTATTGATCCTAGAGGTTTACAATGTGAAACCATCTTGTAGAATATCATGGGCTGGGAATCTTCTGATATTGTCAGATTTGACCTTTCGCCCCTCCTTCAAGGTCAAATGATGGTTCACTGGCTTAGGTGAGTTAATTGTCTTTCCGGTGGATACAAATTTGCATCGGTTCTCCGATGTGTAGGTGTAGTTTTTTTTTTACATCATTGAGAACAGTAAAGACGATGTTTACAAGTGTTTTACTGGAGAGTCTTGAAATTTTAGTGTACAGTTCTTTTGCTATAAAAGTGTTAAAGCCATTATTATAATTGGGCATTTGTTAAGTATATGTGGAAGATCTTTAGAATCTGAATTATTAATATCTCACCTCTTTCTGAAATAATTTTGGTTGTTGATGACTAGATATCTTGAAAAATGAAATTTGAATAGGTGTTTCAGTGAGTTTATTGGTAAAGTGTCCTCTTAAGAGCATTAAAGTAGAGGAAAACAATGCAGTTGTACATGCATTCTTTTGTTTTGCAAACTGCATAAGGTCATTAGTTGTGAAGATTCACTGGTAAATCTTAAAATGTAAAATGTGCATGTTAAAGAGGTTTATATGCTTCACTTAGTATGTAGTTTGTGAGACTACCGCAACAAAGTAGCAGAAAGTCTCCTGCAGAAATTATATTTGCCAGTAGCGACACAAAATGTATTATAGATGATACAAGCTTCTCTGAATTGTCAAACTTGCCTATTTAACTGCTTAGAAATTTGTGTTTAATGGAAAGTTTATTTTTGTGAGGACAAATACAGTGTAGATAAGTTTGTGTACCTTTTTTTAAAATCAAAGATTTTCACCGGCAAATGTTACTATCTGTATATATATGTCATGTACAAGTTGGGATTTTGTACAAGTTATAACTTGTACAAAATCTTTTTCAAAGCCCCCATTGTAAGACAATTATATTAACCCTTCCTGCCTTTATTGCTTTGATTGATAGTGATTATAAAAAGTGTGGTAACCTCTAGAAGTCCCTATTGTCAGTGAATTACAATCATGTTTAAATTTAACCCTCACTATTTAACACCTATCTTAATCAAGAAAGAGTTTCTTAAGTCTTAAAGGTGCAACCTGTATAAATCCCCACTGTTTAGTATATGTTAGTCACAAGAGTTAGTCTTTTAAACCTGTATTAATCCCCACTGTTTAAAATGTGTTGACACCTGGTATAGCTAAATTATACCATTAACTGCAATCTATTAATTAAGTCAGCCTTAATCGGAGTCCAAAACTATAAAAAAACTTACTTGTACAGCTGCAAAACTACTAAAAAAAGTGTATTGGCCTAACATGTACAACTCAGTTTCTAAAAAGTTTCACTTTTACAACACAGTTGTGCATCTCAAAAACTGTTAAAAAGTGTATTGGCCTAACTTGCACAACTAAGTTGTTCAAGTTAAGCTTTCTGAAGCACAAAAGTTACTTGTACAGCCCCAAAACTATTAAAAAGTGTATTTGCCTAACTTGTACAACTCAGTTGTACAAGTTAAGCTTTTTAGAAGCACAAAATCTGTACAAGTTATAACTTGTACAAAATCTTTTTCACATTTTGTACAAGTTATAACTTGTACAACTCAGCCGTACAAGTTATAACTTGTACAAAATCCCAACTTGTACACGACAGATATAAATATTTGAAGGTGTGCTGTTATCATGCAGATATGTTTTTTTTTTAAAACACCAAGTTTAATTTGATAAAAAAAGATGCAGAAGTGATTCTTGTGAACAATGAACTGGCTTTTCTGGATATTTTTCTGAGAAATCTTGCCATGCATTTATTTCATTTACAAAGTTTAACTTTGAAAGCTTGAGGCTTCTCCAGATATGTTTTTATTTTCAAAACACCCAAGTTTTGTTTGAGAAAAAAAAAAGATGTAAAATGTTCCTGTAAACAATGAGCTTACATTTCAAGATATTTTTGTATCCACCGGAGGCATCCGGTTAGCGTTCGCTACGCCGCCGCCATGCGTAGAGAGATTTTCGGCGTTAACGCTCTAAGAGGAAAACTACACCAGCTAGGTTCACCAAATTTGCAGGATATCTTCAGTGGGGGGTAAGCTTCTCTGGGACTGAAAATAGCCTCATTCTGAAAAACAAAATGGCCGCCGCGGGCATTTCTTTGAAAATAATCTACATTTTTCTACTGGCTGTTTCTCATAGGTAGAAGGTAAAATCTCTTCATAGGTGGTATATATAACAGATATACATGTCCTCTACAACCATGCACACATTTGACCTTGAAGCTCTTAATTCAAGGTCATCCACGGAGTGCCGAAGTAACCCACATAGCGAACTTTAAAAGTGCCTATATCTCCCTTATTATTGGTCCTAGAGGTTTGCAATGTGAAACCAACCTATAGGAAATCATGTGCTGCGAATCTTCTAATGTTGTTAGATTTGACCTTGGATCCCTCCTTCTAGGTCAAACAAGGATAGCCAAACTTAAAAGTGCTTATAACTCGCTTATTATTGGTCCTAGACGTTTGGGATGGTAAACCAATCTATAGGAAATCATGGGCTGGGAATCTTCTGGTGTGGTCGGATTTGACCTTGGGCCCCTCCTTCAAGGTCAAATGAGGATAGTCAAGGTTAAAAGTGCTTATAACTCACTTATTTTTGATCTTAGAGGTTTGGGTTGGTAAACCAACATATAGGAAATCCTTGGCTGGGAATCTTCTGGTGTGGACGGATTTGACCTTGGGCCCCTCCTTCAAGGTCAAACGAGGATAGCCAAAGTTAAAAGTGCTTATAACTTTCTTACTATTGGTCCTAGAGGTTTGGGATGGTAAACCAACCTAGAGGAAATCATGGGCAGGGAATCTTTTGTGTGTTCAGATTTGACCTCGGACCCCTTCTTCAAGGTCAAACGAGGATAGCCAAAGTTAAAAGTGTTTATAACTTACTTACTATTGGTCCTAGAGGTTTGGGATGGTAAACCAACCTATAGGAAATCATGGGCAGGGAATCTTTTGGTGTGGTCGGATTTGACCTTGGGCCTGTCCTTCAATGTCAAACGAGGATAGCCAAAGTTAAAAGTGCTTATAACTTGCTTATTATTGGTCCTAGAGGGTTGGGATGCTAAAACCAACCTATAGGAAATCATGAGCTGGGAATCTTTTGGTGTGGTCGGATTTGACCTTGGGCCCCTCCTTCAAGATCAAACGAGGATAGCCAAACTTAAAAGTGCTTATAACTTGCTTATTATTGATCCTAGAGGTTTACAATGCGAAACCAACTCATACGAAATCTTGGGCTAGGAATCTTTTGATGTTAGATTTGACCTTTGGCCCCTCCTTCAAGGTCAAACAATGGTTCACTGGCTTTGGTGAGTTGTCTTTCCGGTGGATACAAATTTGCATCGGTTCTCCGATGCGTAGGTCTAGTTGTGTTTAGGTTTACCATGGAGTTATTATATTTCCAAAGTTTACTTTTGAAAGATCAAGATTTTTCCATTGGTTTCAAAAGTAACCAGAGAAAGCAAATACAAGGACATCTTTTTGGCATCGATGTGACAAGTGTTGAGAATAGTATGTGAAAAATAAAATGCATAGGGTTAGTATATGCAACAGTATGAAATACTGATATTGCGGCAAGCTTTTTGATAAAGTGTCATGTTTCTTGTTTTTTTTTTTTGTTTAAAATTTTGTCTTTCCTGCAGAAGGAATTAATTAATATTTTTGTTGCTAGATATAAATATTTATTATATATTCTGGACCAAAGTGAAATATATACATGCTTCTGATGTGTAACAGCTTTGAAGCAAGGTTATGTGGCTAGAAAATACCAACAAGTATTTTGAATGAGATTTGTCTTTCGGAGTGATTCAAGATAGTTGTGGCCTGGTGTTGCCCAAAACAAAACAATAACTAAAGATACTTGATGAATAATACTTTTTTAAGTGTCTTGATTGATAGAAGTGTATTCATGTTGATGAAAATAAAATTCAGACCTCAATCTATGTTTTGTTTCACTGATGTAAGTATCATATTGCAGATCTTGTTTCAGGCTTGAAACTGTTGATTTGAATTTTCAAATTTTAAAGAAACTTCAAATTTGCCATGTTCAAGATTGCTTCCAACTGAAATATGCCTGCCATGTGGTATTGAGGAAAACCACTGTCAAAATTTCTCTTTATTTCTGCAAAACTTTATAAGATGAATTGGAATGAAACTGTAGATTAAAAATAGCATCAGAGCATCCCTGTACCCCACCAGGGTCGGGGTCAAATCCTTGAAAAAAGATTTAAATCCAAATCCCAATCCTTTGAAATTTTTCAAATCCAAATCCTTTCTTTTTCAAAAGGATTTAAATCCAAATCCTTTTTGAAAAAAGATTTGAAATCCTTTTGAAAAATGTGCTTGAATAAACTATGATGGATGTGTACTATAATATCTACTGTACTGTACTATAGCATATATTAGTAACAAATTCTGTAAATAATTTGCAATTACATTAAAATATTAATCTAATTAATAATTGTTTGTGTATGGGAGACCTTCAGGCTCCGCCGGCTCCGCATTTTGTTTTCCTTATAACTCTGTAACCGTTAGGCGGATTCTTTTCAAAGTTAGCAGGTTTAGGCAGTAGCCTTGGGGAATTTTTTTGAATATGCTGCAGTGACATTTCAACCAATCAGAGAGGTCACATGACCAAAAATGTCTTTTTTCGATGGGGAAGCTTGTCCGGATGATAACTTGAAAGGAATTTTATCAATTCACCTGAAACTTGGCAAATACATTCATTCTATTAAAATCTGGAAATCATTAGATTTTGGCATTGATTGGTCAAGAAATGGCCGAGTAATTAATGATTAATTAATCATTACGAATTTTCCAAATAAGGAAAACACAAAAATGCTTATATCTCGAAAACCTTGCTAGATAGAGCGATTTCGACGAAATTTTTGACCCCCAGGGTATCTATCTTTCTTTCGACAGTGGTTTTAAAAAATTTTTGTCTCGCCCAAAATGGCGGCCATTTTGAATTTTCGAAATTTTCGCAAAAATTGCAAAAACACAAAAATGCTTATATCTCAAAAACCGTGCTAGATAGAGCAATTTCGACGAAATTTTTGACCCGCAGGATATCTCTGCAGAGTAGTTTTCCCAATTTTCAAAAAAAAATTTTCTCGCCAAAAATGGCGGCCATTTTGAATTTTCGAAATTTTCACAAAAATTGCTAAACACAAAAATGCTTATACCTCAAAAACCATGCTAGATAGAGCGATTTCGACGAAATTTTTGAGCCAGAGGGTATCTCTGAAGAGTAGTTATCCCAAGTTTGAAAAAATTTTTGTCTCACCAAAAATAGCGGCCATTTTGAATTTTCGAATTTTTCGCAAAAATTGCAAGACACAAAAATGCTTATATCTCGAAAACCGTACTAGATAGAGCAATTTCGACGAAATTTTTGAACCGCAGGATATCTCTACGGAGTAGTTTTCCCAATTTTGAAAAAAATTTTGTCTCGCCAAAAATGGCGGCCATTTTGAATTTTCGCAAAAATTGCAAAACACAAAAATGCTTATATCTCGAAAACCGTGCTAGATAGAGCGATTTCGACGAAATTTTTGACCCACAGGGTATCTCTGCAAAGTAGTTATGCCAATTTTGAAGAATTTTTTATCTCGCCAAAAATGGCGGCCATTTTGAATTTTCGAATTTTTCGCAAAAATTGCAAAACATAAAAATGCTTATATCTCGAAAACCCTGCTAGATAGAGCGATTTCGACGAAAATTTTTGATCCGCAGGGTATCTCTCCAGAGTAGCCATGCCAATTTTCAAAAAAATTTTGTCTTGCCAAAAATGGCGGCCATTTTGAATTTTCAAATTTTTGCGCAAAAATTGCAAAACACAAAAATGCTAATATTTCGAAAACCATGCTACATAGAGCGATTTCGACGAAATTTTTGATCTTCAGGGTATCTCTGCAGACCAGCTATCCCAAAGAGCTTTCACTTGGTGAAGTTTCAGACCCATAGCTAATTGCTCACCTACTCAAAATGAGTAAATGCGAATTACCTCTAAAAGTATTGCAGATAGCCAATTTTTCTCAAATAACTCATTCATCTACTTTTGCAAGAGCTTTCACATGGTGAAGTTTCAGACCCATAGCTAATTACTCACCTACTCAAAATGAGTAAATGCGAATTATCTGTAAAAGTATTGCAGATAGCCAATTTTTCTCAAATAACTCATTCACCTACTTTTGGAAGAGCTTTCACATGGTGAAGTTTCACACCCATAGCTAATTACTCACCTACTCAAAATGAGTAAATGCTAATTATCTCTAAAAGTATTGCAGATAGCCAATTTTTCTCAAATAAATCATTCACCTACTTTTGGGAGAGCTTTCACTCGGTGAAGTTTCAGACCCATAGCTAATTACTCACCTACTCAAAATGAGTAAATGCGAATTATCTCTAAAAGTATTGCAGATAGCCAATTTTTCTCAAATAACTCATTCACCTACTTTTGGGAGAGCTTTCACTCTGTGAAGTTTCAGAACCATAGCTAATTACTCACCTACTCAAAATGAGTAAATGCGAATTATCTCTAAAAGTATTGCAGATAGCCAATTTTTATCAAATACTCATTCATCTACTTTTGGGAGAGCTTTCACTCTGTGAAGTTTCAGACCCATACCTAATTGCTCACCTACTCAAAATGAGTAAATGCGAATTATCTCTAAAAGTATTGCAGATAGCCAATTTTTCTCAAATAACTCATTCACCTACTTTTGGGAGAGCTTTCACTCTGTGAAGTTTCAGAACCATAGCTAATTACTCACCTACTCAAAATGAGTAAATGCGAATTATCTCTAAAAGTATTGCAGATAGCCAATTTTTATCAAATACTCATTCATCTACTTTTGGGAGAGCTTTCACTCTGTGAAGTTTCAGACCCATACCTAATTGCTCACCTACTCAAAATGAGTAAATGCGAATTATCTCTAAAAGTATTGCAGATAGCCAATTTTTCTCAAATAACTCATTCACCTACTTTTGGCAGAGCTTTCACTTGGTGAAGTTTCAGACCCATGGCTAATTATTCACCTACTCAAAATGAGTAAATGCGAATTATCTCTAAAAGTATTGCGGATACCCAATTTTTATCAAATAACTCATTCATCTACTTTTGGGAGAACTTTCACTTGGTGAAGTTCCAGACCCGTAGGTAATTACTCACCTACTCAAAAGGAGTAAATGTGAATTATCTCTTAATAGTATTGCAGATAGCCAATTTTTCTCAAATAACCCATTCACCTACTTTTGGAAGACCTTTCACACACGAAAATGAACAATTGTGAATATCTCGGAAAAGCTATTCCTTCTCCTTTAATGCTTGGCGGGAGATATACACCGCGGCAGTGGTCTTGTCAAAAATTTTTGTCTCCCCAAAAATGGTGGCCATTTTGAATTTTCAAAGTTTTGGCAAAACACAAAAATGCTTATATCTCGAAAACCGTGCTAGATGGAGCGAACTCAACAAAATTTTTGACCTGCTGGGTATCTCTGCAGAGTAGCCATGCCAATTTTCAAAATATTTTTGTCTCGCCAAATATAGCGGACATTTTGAATTTTCGAATTTTTTGCAAAACACAAAAATGCTTACATCTTGAAAACCGTGCTAGATAGAGCAGACTGCACTGACTTTGGTTGCCACAACAGTATAAGGCTAGAAACTGGAAAATTTAATAGTAAATTAAATTTTTATAAGTTAATACCTTACCTAGTGGACAGATGCATTTGTCCGGCGCTCTGCCGGTCACGCCAAACGTTAGAAAAAAACGTCCTGAGCTGGGCTCTGGCCGGGACCGGTAGTGTCCTGTTCACTCGCCAGGTGGCTGTACAGCCTACCTGCCGGTATACTGCGCATGCGTGCGCATGCGCTCTTCCTCTTTTTGTTGTCTACCTTAAGACCCCTTGTTGGTTATGATAGCGGGGAAGGCAGGGTGGGACTCCCCCTGTCCACTAGGTAAGGTATTAACTTATAAAAATTTAATTTACTATTAAATTTTCCATTTTATTGCGTTAATACAACTTACCTAGTGGACAGATGCAGAATGACTACCCATTGGATGGGGGGTAGCCAAACAAGGGGAACCCATATAGACAATAGTATAACGGGTGTGTCCGGTACTGGTTAAATAAACCAACCTTTAAAGGACCAAACACCCTTGCCCCCCCCTGATCTTTCCTAAGAGGAAACAGCCCGTACACCAATTCGAGCCGAGGGTGCAGGAAGGCTAAGAGGGCATGAACTAACAAATTCATGAATGAGGAAGAAGAACAGGAGCAAGAAACACCATCCTTGAGAAGCTCCTGGATCCACTTTGGATCATGGCAATCCAGAAGCAAAGGATAGTGGAGGTTTTTTTTTTTTTTTTTTTTTTTTTTATATACACTAATCCCAAAAAAAAACATGTGTACACTATATACAGTCAGCAATAAGACTATCACTGATGTTCGTGGATCTGTTGAGCAGCTACCACAGGACCTAGGTGGTACAACTCTGAATCTGCCCAGGCTAGGTCCTTCAGGTAGAATTGTGTAAAAGTGTTGTGGGCCTTCCAATGGCAAGCTGATAGGATCTGGTCCAAGGAAACCCCGCCCTGAAAGGCTTTGGATGCGGCAAAGGCCCGCACATCATGAGCTCGAACTTGATGTATAGTTTGAGCCTCATGATCGGAGAGCTGATAACACAACAACACAGTTTGCTTGATCCAGGAAGAGACAGTAGCCGGAACAATGTCCTTCTGAAAACTCTTCCGGAAAGACACAAACACCAGGTCTTTGCCCGAGCGCAAGTCCTTGGTTCTGTCTAAATAGTAACGCAAGGCCCTGACCGGGCAAAGAGACTTGTCCTCTTTGAGGGACCTGTCCAATGATGGAGCCAACGCGGGAATGACAACCGGTGCCACAGCAGACGGTCCGTCCCGCGCTAGCTGATTCTTCGATAGAAAACTGGGAGAGGGATATAGGGAGACCTGACTCCAGTTCTCCTGATGCCTGATGTTGCGGTATAACCATGCATGGATTTCGCTCCGCCTTTTGCCAGAACCCAAAGCCAATAGGAAAACCGTCTTAAAGGTCAAATGTTTAAGAGAGGCCTTCCGCATGGGTTCGAAAGGAGCTTTGGTCAACTGGTGGAGCACTAATGAAAGGTTCCACGCAGGGACTCCCCTCCTGCCTTTCGGCTTGTCTCTATGGAAACTGTCCAGCAAGCGAGTCAAGCTTTCATCCTTGCCAAAATGAACCGGGTCGTTACCCACCATATCGGCAATAGCCGTTCTGTAGCCTTCTATAGTACTGGGTTGTAACTGTCTCTCCTCAAAGAGATACAACAAAAAATCGGCCACCTGTTTCAGAGAGGGCGCCCTGAAGTCCACCTGGTTGGAGTCGCACCACTTAACAAAAATGGCCCACTTTGACTTATAGACCGCTCTGGTTGAACTTCTCTGAGGAGCTTCAATTCTTGCTGCCACCTCCTCAGAAAACCCTTGTCGCCTGATGGACGAGGCTCTAGGAGCCAAGCATGCAGATTCAGATGATTCAAGTTCCTGTGGAGAAGGCCGTTGAACGGTTGAGTCAACAGGGTCCTCTCCAAGGGAAGACTGAAGGGAATTTGACTTGAGAGACTGATCAGGTCCCAAAACCAAGGCATGTTGGGCCAACCCGGAGCGATTAAGATCATTCTGTGAAAGCCCTGATTCACCAGTTTGGATGTGACCTGACTGAGCAGGGAGACTGGAGGAAAAGCGTACACGTCCAGGTTGCTCCATGGTAGGCTGAGAGCATCCACCGCCCAAGCTGTCGAGTCCGGAACTGGAGAGACAAACTTGGGAAGCTTGTGATTGAATCGGGTGGCAAAAAGATCTATCTGAGGCTGGCCCCAGTTGAAGCACAAGCGATTGAACACCTGTTGAGACAGGCACCACTCGGTCTGGATCACCTGATTGTGCCGGGACAGCTTGTCTGCTACGACATTCAAGCGACCCGGAATGTGTCTGGCCCGCAGAATTATCTTCCTGGGATGACACCAGGATAGGAGCCTCCAAAGTAGGGCACAGAGAGACCCTGATCTCATACCGCCCTCTTTGTTGATGTATGACATTACAGTCGTGTTGTCGGTTGCTATGAGAACAATCTGTCCCCTGCACTGCTTCTCGAAACTCTTGAGAGCCAGAAGAACTGCTTTGAGTTCCAAGAAATTGATGTGGAGGCGACTTTCTGGTTCTGACCAAACGCCTCTTGCTATGGATCCCCCTAAGTGTGCGCCCCAGCCTTCGTTTGAGGCGTCTGTAAAAATCTGTAGGGCGTGCTGAAGAGGATGCAAGGGTTGCCCTTTTAGCACATTGGTCTCGTCCAACCACCAATCCAGGTGTGGGTGAAGAGAAAGGGGAACCGGAATAATCTTCTCCAGGCTCTCCGGCACATGCCAGTGTCTTTTTAGATGCCACTGAACCGGTCTCATGTGAAGCCGGCCGGCCCATACTTGTTTTTCCGTGGCAGTAAGTAGCCCGATTAGGGACATGAACTGACGGACTGAACAACAGTCCCTGCCTTTGATGAACCGTAGTTTCTGCTGAAGAGTGATCCATCTGTCCTGAGTGGGCAACACCCGACCGGACAGCAGGTCGAACCGGTAACCTACGAAATTGAAAACCTGTTGAGGCGTAAGTTCCGATTTCTCCATGTTTACCACCCACCCTAATTCGCGGCACAGGGCCAAAAGGGTCTGGGTATGCGACTGGCAAGTTTCCTGGTCCGGGGCTCTGACTAACCAGTCGTCGAGGTACTGGTGGATCCGGATACCCCGTGCCTGAGCCATCAGTTTCACCTCCTTGACTACCTTGGTGAATTCCAGTGGAGCTGTGGCGAGCCCGAAAGGAAGGGCTGTGAATTGAAAGGCTTTCTTTCCCAGAAAAAACCTGAGATACTTTCGTGATCTCTGACTGATGGGGATGTGAAAATAAGCGTCGCTGAAATCCAGCGACGTTACCCACTCCCCCTTTTGGAGGGACAACCTTATTGTTTCCGGAGTTTCCATTTTGAAGGTGCCTGGTTTCAAGAAAAGATTTAGATGGCTGAGGTCCAAGATAGGTCTCCATCTCTGATTCGATTTTGGTACCAGAAAGAGGCGGTTGTAAAAGGCCAGGGAGGATCTGATGACCACCTTTTCGACTACCAACTTGTTTATGAGGTCCGTTACCGCCTGATACAAGGCTTTGCTTTTGCCTGGGTGAGCATAACCACTCTTGATCACCGGGGATCGGGTCAGAGGTGGTCTGATTTTGAAGGGTAGCGTGTATCCCTCTTGTAAAATCGAGACCACCCTTGGATTCGCCCCCAGACTGAGCCAAACTTGCCAAAACTTTTGCAGTCTGCCCCCTACAGCCAAACTTGGGACAACATTGGGGACATTTGGAACATGTGGGGCAAAAAGACATTGACTTGCACAAAAAACACCTTTCACATCTTTTATTTTTCTCTTTGGTATACAGGGACTTAAACCTTTCTTTTGCGGTTGCCCTTGGAAACAGACAGAATGAGCATGATTTACAGCAAGATAGGACACATTTTGAGAAGGTAAACTTGGTGTCTGATGAAAAGTCTTTGAACATGGACTGTCTATTACTACTGAGTTTACAGTCTTTTCTAAGGTCATTTTGTCCAACTTTGCAATTGCTGATGTTGAGGGAGTTGGACACAATAGGTAATTGTCATTTATATTGCTTGTATCCTCTCGATTTAGAGAAACGGGGGTTGGAACCACGTCCTCTGCCACGACCCCGGCCTCTATTCCGGCTAAATTGCCTCCAAGCCTGACGATCCTGATCTCCGGTACCGGTATTCCTACTGTCTCTGTTATCATAGGGACGGTACCTCTGTGAAGATCTCCAGCCGGTCTGTTGGGCAGCACCCGGACCGGGTCTGGGAACAGAACCGGCGGAGTGATGACTGGTAATATCCTGCTCTGCTGTACGTATAACGGCGTCAGGGAATAATCCAAGTCCGAATAACGGAGCATTCCGCAGCTGGTTGTAAGTATCAGGTTTGATCCCGTTCTTGACATGATCAAGATAAGAGTCCCGACGTAGTAAAATCAAGTTGGACATTTGCACGAAGAGGCTGTCCGCCAGGTGTTGGAGCGCAGTGCCCATGGCCACAGAAACATTTTGATGAAAGGCAGTCAGATCTTTTAAGTCGGAAAGGGCAGCAGAAACCTCTTTGGGGGCCTTTCCCTTGTTGATTCTGGCATGAAGCATATTGACATGGCCGGTCATGCGTTCCTGTAATTCACTGGTGCAACGGTTAAAGCCTGCTGCATGATTTACTATGTAAGAATTTTCCCTGGAGCACCTTTCCCACCGGCGCAAGTATTCCTGAGAAATAGGACGCGACGGGGGGCCTGTAGAAGGGTAAGCAGATGCCTTCACAATGCGGGGGAACTGAGAATTTACCTTGGCTTCTGAGTTATGCCAACTAAATAGTGTCTTTCCCGGCCTATGCGGGCCCTCCGGTCTAATCATATGCATCTGGTACCATCTACTTTGCGATTTCGGCACTTTCACAAACTGATCCTTCTTTAAGCCAGCCGAATCTTGAGACCTGGAAGGGTACCCTTCCGCCACCACTGTGTTCAACTTTTCCAACTTCTGGCAAAGCCAGTCATCCGGTGGCATGGCTACAGAGATGCGGGCAGGTCTTTTAGGTAGTTTCCCTTTCCAGGGATTATTACTCTTGTCAGGCTCACTGAGGTCACTTTCAAACGTAGGGATATGATTCCATCCCATAAAAGACCGGATGGATCTAACTGTCTCTCTGTAGTTCATATCTTCCGTCTGTTCAGGCCTGTCCAGAGTATCAGAGGAGATTTCACCTTCATCAGACACTTGATCTTCGGAATAGCTGACCTCAGACTGAGGGGGGTCAATGTCCAGGAAATCCGGCTCCGGTGGAGCCCGGTAAGCTTCAGTAACAGAGGAATCCCCAAAGAGAGATGAAGTTTGAACTACGGGTGGAACTTGACCGGACGGACCGGGTTGAGCAGAAACTGGACCGGTTGTACCGGGAGGAAAGAGTTCTGACTGTTCCGGGTCAGAAGCCCCAGCAGACAGTGGAGCAGGTTTCAATTTTTGTTTAGGCACAACCCCCGGACCGGAGGTGACTTGAGCCTGGACCGGTGGTTTAACAGGAACCGGTACTGATTTAGAATGAAGAGACCCAACATCCGGGGAAGGAGACACTTGTCTTTTCTTTGAACGTTTATCATCTTTAGTGTCTTTACGGGACTTGCGTGACTTCTTCTGTTCCTTCACATCTCTTTGAACAGTAGTATCAACCTGTTGCTTATCAACCTCACCTTCTGCCGGGAACTCCACCGGACCGGTGAGCCGGGCAGAAGGGGGAATAAATGGAGTGTCTGAAATTGGAGCATGGGAAGGCACATGCTGTACAGACGATTTTGGGGTAGAAAACACATTGCCCCTGGAGAGTAATGCCTCAAACCGGGCGAATTGTTCAGCCCATTGATCTGAAATCTGTTTAAGTTGATCAGAGGTAACAAAAGACGCACTAGTGCTTGCATCCTCTTGATGCGCATGCGCAGCAGACTGAGCTGCCGAAGGAGACGGCTGAAAAACGGGTTCTTTGTCGTCAACAGAAGCAATAACAGTCACTTGCTCCGGAGATACTAAAACACCAGCCTTCTTTTCCTTGCGATTCTTATAAGTAGGGGTAGCAAGCATATCCTTTTGTAAATCTGTGAGACCATCACAAATAAAACACGATTTTTTAGCAACACAGTCATCATCTCCAAGCCCTTTCTCACGGCATCTGGCACAGCGTTTGTGCAAATCAAAAGAGGCCATAATATGACCGCAAACGCCTCGCCTCTGTCCTTTTTTATCTCCAGGGGATGCCATGATATATGAGCACAATAAGTCACTACAAATTTACCAAGAATTCACTTGTATAACACATAAAAAAATTAAAATAGTTTCTCTTAAAACTTCAAGCGTTTCAATCCTCACGCGCCAAACAAAAAGAGGAAGAGCGCATGCGCACGCATGCGCAGTATACCGGCAGGTAGGCTGTACAGCCACCTGGCGAGTGAACAGGACACTACCGGTCCCGGCCAGAGCCCAGCTCAGGACGTTTTTTTCTAACGTTTGGCGTGACCGGCAGAGCGCCGGACAAATGCATCTGTCCACTAGGTAAGTTGTATTAACGCAATAAAAGAAGCATTTTCTTAATACTTTAGCACTCACCTTTATATCCTTTTCGGGACGCTTTGTTTTTGCTATGCAAAAACATTATCTTTTTTTTTGCGAGCGATCCTCTAGTTAAAATTTTGTGTCACAATTTTCCTGTTTATATTTGTTCAAATTTCAAAGAAACATGTATATCAAAAGGCATATTACTCACCACAAGCATGTATGACAATAGGCTAATCAGAAAACAAGTAGAACTAGAGTTACTTATATAACTGTCATGTTTCACTTTCTTTAGACAAAAGCTGAATAAACACACCAATAGATGTCTTTAAAGAGACTTTTGTTGAAGCACAAATAATTGCTGTGCAATGTTTACATTTGGCTTTGAAATCCCATGAACACCCTGGGGGATGTCAATGTGTTTTTGGAATGAATGGGATTAAAAGAAATGAGGCATCTTTATACACAAACAGATAAGTTAGTTGCATTTCACAAGTACTAAGGCCTCTTCAACAGTGCACCCATTGCTGCACACTGTGGATTTCTATCCTATGTATGAAGTTTATTTATGTTTATTAAGTTTATGAAAGCCAAGTGCTATTTGATCAAAGCACTGAGGCCTCTTTCAACTGTACTCCATATCCTACTCACTGTAAACTACAAATATTAAATTACATTAAAAGCAACAATTCTATTTTGTTTGGACACTGCACCCTGTACAAGATTACTAGAATTTGAGGACATATTTTATGAAAAGGGCAAAGAAACATTAATACATTATATATTAAAATTGACACACATTACACATTTAAAATTTAAAGGATTTTAAAAAGCAGAAGGATTTCGCAGAAAAACAAAAGGATTTAAATCCATTCCAAAATCCTTTTTTGGCCAAAGGATTTCAAATCCTTTGAAAATAGGATTTAAATCCTTCAAATCCAAATCCCAACCCTGTACACCACAGCCTGGGGAAATACCACTGGACACCATTAGATAGAGAAGACATGTTACAACTGATAAGTCTTTCCGAGCAGTGTAAGTTATGTAAGGCTACAGAACAAGTAAGAAAATGTGCCTAAAGACAAAATATCAATTTGATAATATCAAAATATAATAGGAAGATAACCAGATTAATTTGTATACTAAAAGTTATGAGGCTGTACAATTTATTAATTGATCTCTTTATTAATCAAAGTATGGCTGTCAATGAAGATAGCACAACTAGGTTACAGTTCATATAATAATCCGTTGCAATCCATACAGCTTTGTGATGGAGGAATAGGTCTGAAATGTGCCAGCAGAAAACAGTCTTGCTGAGCCAAGATCACACCAAAACACTGCACGCCTACACCCTTCAACCAATGTACCTAGTATTACCTACCAAGTAATAACTTCCTACAATTTATGGTTTACGAGATATGACCAAGAACCCAGACAAGATATTAAAGCTCAAAGTCACTACCAAGTCAGGTCAAGGTCACACTATGACATTGCACACCTGCACCCCCAATCAATATCTCTGCAATGTATCAGCTTCCCATACCTTACAAAGCAAAGATATGGTCCAAACTAGATTTTAAAGGTCGGGGTCATTATGACAAGGTGAAATTAGGGTCACATCATGACATTGCACACACATTTCTCAACCAATATCCCTGACAAGTATCAACTTCCTACACCTAATGGTCAAGGTCAAAATGAAGGTCACACCATGACAATGCACACCTACACCCCTAACCAATGTCTCCACCACATATAAACCTAATCCTCATGGTTTCCTAGATACAGCAGAGAAAAGACTTTTCCTGAAAAGGTGTTAAGGCCAAAGGGTTGGTTGAGTTGAACCAAAAATACACCTACAGTTTTTTGTTGTTTTTTTTGCCTAATAAATGAAGTTTTTGTACCAATGCACAACATATTTTTGCCATAAAATAAGTTTCTTTCTTGTCTGAATTTTCCTAACAATATAAGTAAAAAAATATTTGGAGGTCAGCTTGAGATTCAAAATATTTTTTTTTTCTTTTGGGCCTCCGGTTTCTACTTTTAAGTACTTCATGCACATAAAATAGCATGGGGAAATAGTTTTCAACACCATGAGATATAGAAGTGAAAAAGTACAAAGATCTGGATACTTCCAGAGCAGTGTCAGTTATATAAAGGTCCAAATAATGTTTAAGTAGAGAAAATAACATCTAAGAGAAAGAAAATGTATGTAAAGATAAAGTACTAAAAGTAGACAATTCAATAGCCAGATGACAGCATTAATCACTAAACTAAAATTATGAAGCTGTAAAATTTATTAATTGGACAATAGCTGTCAATGGAAAAAGCACAATTATGTAAAAGTGCATATAATAAACAGTTGCAGCAATCTATATATCTTTGTCATAAGAGAAAGATGTCTCAAATATGGCAGGTGCACACACTTTGGCAGAGCCAAAGTTAAAGGTCACACCATGGTGCACACCGACACCCCCTAACCAATGTCCCTACCAACTGTCAACCCTCTACACTTTATGGAATCCAAGAAATAGCCCAGAGAAGATTTTAAAACTCATGGTCACTATGACAAGGTCAAAGGTCAAATCGAGGTCACACCATGACATTGCACACCTACAACCCCTAACCAATGTCCGTACCAAATTTGGTTAATTTTATTGTAATTGGAATTTTTATTAATAAAAATACTTACATAATCCCAACAGATGCTTACGTGACCTACCGTTCGGTCAAGGACACAGACAATGTGTCTCGCCATTTTTTTACTGAAAGTACACACGTAAACCCCAGCGGGCACCTGCTGGAGGTTATAGATCCTCTGTAAGTTGCCATTCTTAAAATTTTGACCCTAACCCTCAGAAGATGGTAGAGGGGAGGAGGGTGGGACTCTCCCTGTTGGGATTATGCAAATATTTTTATTAATAAAAATTCCAATTACAATAAAATTAACCAATTTTATTGCATAAAAACGTACTTACATAATCCCAACAGATGCTTGAATGCAGCCCTGAGGTCCATGGTGGGTAGATTTCTGAGGACTGTCAAGTGCTATAGGAGAGTTCTTGAGTTAATACAGATACAAAAAATGCATAGAAACAATATTGCAAATTTAATAAGTAAATTAAATTTTTATAAGTTAATACCCTATCCAATGGACAATTGCTAATCCGGTCGGCGCAGACCGGCCCGCCAAACGCCAGAAAAAGACGTCCTGTGTTTCCACCGGCTGGCCGGTCCGTAGTACTGTGCACTCCCCAGATGGCGCCTCGTACTTCCTTCCTGTCTAGACAACCTGACGTCATAGCATCTTTTTCGTTGTCTAAACCTATTAGACCCCTAGTAAGCTGATAGCGGGGTCGGTGAGAGGGTCTTGTGTGTCCATTGGATAGGGTATTAACTTATAAAAATTTAATTTACTTATTAAATTTGCAATTTTATTGCGTTAATACATCCTATCCAATGGACAATTGCTGAATAACTACCGCTTGGTCGGCGGGTAGCTTACTAGGGACTTATGTGAACTCACAAGTAATAGCAAATTTTAACCTAAGGTCTAGGCTGACTTCGTCAGGAGACCTATAGGCCCAGGCCTGGGTTGACCTTAAGGTCAGGAAACCCTGTAAGGCCATGGTCGGTTGCCAGCAGCCGGTTAACCGGGGCTATACCACCGTTGCCCCCCCCCCCCCCCCCCCCCCCCCCTCTTTGCAGACCCGCTCTGAGGTAAACCTCCCGAAGGAAGCACGTCACACTGAGGAACTGTTTACACTATGTACATATATACAAATCTCGTCAATCTAAGGGCCACTTGTGGATCTGCTGAGCAGCCACTACCGAGCCCAATTGGTAAAGCTCTGAATCAGCCCAAGTCCCGCCCTTCAAATAGAACTATGTGAAGGTATTATGTGACTTCAGAGGCAGGCTGACAAGACTGTATCCAAGGAAAACTCCCGACTGCAAGACCTTAGAAGCATCAAAGGCCCTGACATCAGGGGCTTTAACCTGATGTAAAGTGTGGGCCTCCTGGTCAGACAGCTCATAACATAGGATCACAGTCTGCTTGATCCAAGAGGAGATAGTGGCAGGTGAGATGTCTTTGTCAAAACCTTTCTTAAAGGAGACAAAAACCACCTCTTTATTCTGCCTGAGGTCCTGTCCAAATAGTAGCGCAATGCTCTGACTGGACAGAGGGACCTGTCAGACTTGAGGGATCTATCCAGAGTTGGGGCCAGGGCTGTTATACCCCTGGGGCCACACTGTCTGGACCCTCTTTGGCCAGCTGATTCTTGGAGAGAAAGCTGGGTGACGGGTACAGGGACACCTTGACCAGTCGGACTGGTGTCTAATATTTCTGTTTTGCCAAACATGTATCTCACTTCTACTCTTGCCCGACCCCAGGGCCAAGAGGAAAACTGTCTTGAAGGTCAAATGCTTCAAGGAGGCCTCTTAATTGGTTCAAAATGACCCTTGTCAGCTGGTGCAAAAACCAGGGAGAGGTTCCAGGAGGGGATTCCCTTCCGGCCTTTGGGTCTGTCTCAGTGGAAACTATCCAGGAGACGAGTGAGATTTTCATCCTTACTGATATTGATGGGCGAATTTCCCAGTCTATCAGCAATGTCTGACCTGTAACCATCAATGGTGCTGGGCTGCAACTTCCTGTCCTGAAATAGGTACATAAGGAAGTCAGCAACTAACTTTACAGGGGGTGATCCGAAGTCCACCTGATGAATGGTACATCACTTGTAAGAAAGGCCCACTTGCCTCATAGACTGAACTGATTGATCCCCTTTGAGGAACCTCAACTCTTGCTGCCACTGCCTCAGACAAGCCCTGCTCCTCGATTGCTGAGGCTCTAGGAGCCCTGCATGGATATTAAGGTTTGTCAGATTTCTGTGAGGGATCTGACTGAATGGCTGTCAACAGGTTGGGCATATTGGGCAGGCTCAGTGGGATTTGGCTGGACGTGGCCACTAGATCCCAAAACCAAGGCATGTTGGGCCACCCCGGAGCAATCAGAATGATTCTCTTGCATGGGGAGTCTTGCAACTTCTCCACCACTTTGCCCAATATGGCTGATGGTGGGAAGGGGTATGCTTTCAGATCCTACCATGGCCGACTGAGCGTATCCACTGCTGTGGCCAGGGGATCCGGTACCGGTGACACAAACAGAGGCAACCTGTTGTTGAACCTCGTGGCAAATAAGTCTATTTTGGGCCGGTGCCACCTGCTGCATAGAGTGGAAGACCTCTGGAAGGAGAAACCACTGTTTGGATGGTCTGGCCTAGCCTGGATAGCTTGTCTGCTACCACATTCGGCCGGCCTGGAATGTGTCGTGCTTTAGAGTCACTTGTTTCCTGGTACACCAAGTCAAGATTCTCCATAGTAGGGCACAAAGTGGGTACGACCTCATGCCTCCTTCCTTGTTTATGTATGACACTACTGTGGTGTTGTCAGGTGCTACAAGTACTATCTTGTTGAGCAAAGGTCTTGGAACTCTTTTAAAGCCAGAAAGACTGCTTTAAGCTCTAGATAGTTTATATGCAGCTTGCTTCCCGGAGGGGACCAGGTTGCCGTTGCAAAGTGCTCGTCTAAGCGAGAGCCCCACCCTTCTATTGATGCGTCTGTAATTATTTGCAGAGCATGTTTTATTTGTGTAATGGTTGGACTGTAAGTACATTGTCTTCCTTCTGCCATCATTGTAAATGGCGGTGCAAGGACCTGGGGGTTGGGATCACCTTTTCCAGTGATTTTGGGACCCTCCAGTTGTGTTTGTTATGCCACTGAATGAGTCTCATATGAAGTTGGCCTACATGAACTTGCTTTTCTGTAGCTGTTAGTAAGCCTATCACGGACCTGAATTCCCGGACCGGGCAAGCCGGTAGGGATAGCAATTTCAGCATTTTCTCTTGAAGGTTCTGCCACCGGTCTGGAGTCAGTCGGACCGGATCAGACCTGAGGTCGAACTGGTAGCCTACAAAATTGAAGTCTTGTTTGGGCTCCAGCTCTGGTTTCTCTAAGTTCACCAGCCAACCTAGTTGCCGACACATTATTTACTAGTTCCTGTGTATGTTGGAGACAAGCCTGGTGGGATCTGGCTCTCACCAACCAGTCGTCTAGGTACTGGTGGTTTCTTAAATCCTTGTGTATGGCCATCAATTTCACCTCCTTTGGTATCACGGTGAACTCCAAAGGTGCTGTGGACAAACTGAATGGCAGGGCCTTGAACTGGTATGCCCGACCTTGGATGTGAAATCTCAGGCATTTCCTGGATTGACCTTGTATAGGTATATGGACGTAGGTATCCCTCCTTCAACAATTGTACTACCTAGGGTCCAGCCCCCAAGGCTTCCTAAGCTCCCAAAAAGGGCTTAGTCTGGGCCCTACAGGCAGATTGTGTGCCACATTTGGGACATTTGGTATTCTGACAAACATTTTCTGTCCCTCTGGACACTGGTCCGGTCTGGTGACACCAATCCAAGTTAACAGTCTCCCTGTTCATATTGTGGTCCGGTGGGGCTGACACAGCTTTTCACATTAAAAGACTCTTTGCCCCGGGCCAGCAGCCTGCAAGGTGCAGCATTTACAGAGCAATTGTCATTTGTGAGATGTCTGACCCCTGGCCGGACATGATGACAAAATTTATTATCTCTCCAGTCAAGTCCAGCACCGATAACAGGTTGTTGAGAGGTGTGATAAGGGAAGGTTGCCTGGCAGTAGCTTGGGACACTGTCATATCACCAAGCCCACTGACTGGTCTAAGAATTCTCTGTAACCAAATTTACCTTAGGCAACTCTGTCCGGTACCAGGACTCTATACCCGGTACTTTACTGTAACCAGTAATTCTCTGTAACTGGCAAAAAACTGGTAGGCTGGGGTCACCAATGCATTTTGACATCTACTGGTCTATATTTCGCAAGCTTTTTTTTTTTTTTTTTATATGTAACCAGTTGGGGTGAAGCACTGTACTGTAAGGACTGTGTAGCCAGCACCCTGTTAGTATACTTTGTAACCGGTAGGTTGAAGCAAGTGTACAAGGCTGTGTAGCCAGTACCAGTCGGTACACTCTGTAAGCAGTTGTTGAAGAAGGCTGTGTAGCCAGTACCAGCCGGTATACTCTGTAAGCACTTGTTGAAGAAGGCTGTGTAGCCAGTACCAGCCGGTATATTCTGTAACCAGTTGTTGAAGCAAGTGTACAGGGCTGTGTACCCAGTACCAGTCGGTACACTCTGTAGTCTGTAACCAGTTGTTGAAGAAGCCTGTCTAGCCAGTACCAGCGGGTCCACTCTGTACCTAGTTGTTGAAGCAAGTGTACAAGGCTGTGTAGCCAGTACCAGCGGGTACACTCTGTACCTAGTTGTTGAAGCAAGTGTACAAGGCTGTGTAGCAGTACCAGCCGTACACTCTGTAACCAGTTGTTGAAACAAGTGTACAAGGCTGTGTTACCAGTCAGTACACTCTGTAAACAGTTACTAAAGCAATTTTACAACTATCTTCTGTGTTGAATTCAGCTTGCTGTAGGTTTCCTCCATTAATTAAAGTATTTCTTAAATCGCACGTCTTGTTTGTAGATTTGACAGTTGCTGGGAAAGCCCTTGTAATCTATTTTTAGAAACACTTGGTGTTCGGTGTGTCACGTGACCAGCCTGCTGGTCGGAAAGACACGCGATTGGCTGATTGGAGTTCGTCAGTTGTTGCGTTCTTTGTGAGACTTAAACATGCAAATGCGCAGTATACTGCTCATCCACAAACCCCACTACCGACAACGAAGGTCGGTTCATGAGAGGACTTGTATCGCAGTAGATGAAAGTTGTGAAGAACGCAGTTCCGACCTTTCTGGTCGGTGAAAACATGTGACCAGCTTCGTGATTTGGTCGGAAGGACACGCGATTGGCGAACTGGAGATGACGTCAGTATTCGCGTTCTTTGTGCGATGCTTTACTGGCAACTTTACAGTCCACAAAACCCCACTACCGACAACAAGGTCGGGTCTGTAAAGCAGGGACGGTAGTCACAGTAGACGTGAGTTCTGAAGAACGCACTTCCGACCTTCCTGGTCGGTGAAAACACGTGACCTGCTTCGTGATTGGTCGGAAGGACACGCGATTGGCTGACTGGATATGACGTCACAGGTTGCGTTCTTTTGAGCTGGCCGGCCGGCTGATGCTGTTAAAGCAGAGAAGCCTGGACCAGTGCGCTCTGTAGATGTGTAGATGAAATTCCTTCTCTCTTTCATGATAAAACCTGTGAACTGGCCATCCACAACCCCCACTACCGACAACAAAGCCGGGTCGGCAAGGGAGGAACTGATATCACCTTCTATTGTGAGGTTGGATGAACTGGAGCTTGCCGGTCAACTAATGCTTTACAAGCAAAGATGTCTGGACCAGTGCGCTCTGAAGAAATCTGAAGAATTCATCTCTTGCTTCTGATGAAAAAACACCAATACTCGAGCTAGGCTGGTGTGACTGATGCTATACAACAGAGAAGTCTTTACCAGTGCGCTCTGAAGAATGCACCTCTTCTGATGGCAATTCCTTCTATTTACAGCGTTAAATACTACATAGAACGAAGTTTTCCGTGATTTCCATTTGTAGTACTAGAGAAGACGTTTCTATGGTGATTGTAGCTGAAGGTACATTCAAACTAAAAGACACGGATAAAATTACCTTTTAAGTAGAATATCCATTATTTTCTTTAAAAATTGTCGATCTGCCCCTAACAACACAATGGTTAAAGGGAGGAAACTAGCAAAATGGCTGCCTTCATAATTCATATTTCTCGTCGCTTACTGCCCTATCATCAACACTAAATTGAGTCAGCTAGGGAGCGTTTCCAGCAGATTTCTTGATATATATACGTGCTTGATATGTAGGCAACACGTTTACAATAAATTATTTGCAAATAAGGTATAAAATCCGTCATAATGCACACTTTTCCTTAAAATATCTGGAGATTGTTGAAAACACGTCCGCACAGTACACGCGCCAAACGAAAAAGATGCTATGACGTCAGGTTGTCTAGACAGGAAGGAAGTACGAGGCGCCATCTGGGGAGTGCACAGTACTACGGACTGGCCAGCCGGTGGAAACACAGGACGTCTTTTTCTGGCATTTGGCGCCGACCGGATTAGCAATTGTCCATTGGATAGGATGTATTAACGCAATAAAATGTTATACTACAAACAACTGTAATATATTACATATAGTTAAATTATTATTATTAAATTATTACAAGTACTGATAAAGTGATAAAGTAGTTGTAATAAAGTAACTGAAAGGTACTCACCCTGACTTATGAAAGCAGCATGCTGTACCATACATAAACATGATATATATCAATCCCATCACCCTGTCTGTACAGTTGTGCAGGAGTCAAAGGTCAGTTGCGCCCAGTTGAATATAACTCCAACAGTCAGAGTGCAGCTGTCCCTCAAGCCATCCAGTCATACTTTGAAATGATATGCATAATCTAGTCCAAAATCAAAGTCCTACTCCATTCCAGTCCAATTCAATACATCCTGAAAAATAAAGGCTGATTATATTATTAACTCTCAATTGTTCACTACATGCTGTGCAGATACAATGGGACCTAACTTAAATATATTATCATTTTCCCAGCAAATATCCTTCAAATAAAAGTTTGTGAAGGTATTGTGGGACCTCCAGTAACAGGAGCTCAAGACCTGCTCTAAGGAGATACCTCCTTTGAACGCAAGTGATGCAGCCATAGCTCTAACATCATGAACTCTAACCTGAGTGACCTGTTGATCAGTCATACCTGAAGACTGGTAGCAAGTATGAATGGTCTGTTTGATCCACTGGGAAATGGTTATTCTAGTGATATCCTTCGAATAACCCTCCCTAAGTGATACAAAGAGAAGGGCCTTGCCCTTTCTCATGGATTTGGTCTTGTCTAAGTAGACTTTGAGGGCCCTAACTGGACAAAGTGACTTGTCCTCCACCAGTGAACTGTCCAACATGGTAGTAAGAGCTGGTATCACTACTGGTTTAATGGAGTCAGGGCCATCCGAAGCCAATTGGTTTTTGGTGACCTCTGACCAATTTCTCCTTGAAGAGACAGAAGAGTGAGTCCAAGCATGTATCTCACTCCTTCTTTTCCCTGAGGCTAAAGCCAACAGGAAAACTGTCTTGTAAGTTAGCCACTTCAAAGGAACCTCAGATAAAGGCTCAAAAGGAGGTTTTGTCAAACCTAGGAGGAGGTCCATATAGGTATGGACCTATTTGGTTTAGGTCTATCCCTGGTGAAGCTGGCAATAAGTCTATTCAGCTCTAGACTTTTTGAGATGAGTTCACCCTGTGAACCCAAAGCATCAGCAATTGCTGTTCTGTAACCAGTAATTGTGGCTGGTTTGAGATTTTTGACTGTGAACAGGTAGTTTAAAAATTCTGCTACCAGGTGATGTCCACCTTATTCTGTGAGCACCATTGCCCATAAATGGCCCACCTTGATTGATAGACTTTTCTTGAGGATTCCCTCTGAGGTGCCTTAATTCTTTCTGCCACCTCAGATGAGAATCTTCCAGAATTGGATTCCTGGAATCCAGAAGCCACACATGTAGATTCAGGTACTCCACGTTGTTGTGGAACCTGTTGGAATGTGGCTGTTTCAGTAGTGTCTTCCAATGAGGGAGCTGTAGGGGTACCCTGGTCGAGAGATCCACCAGATCCCAAAACCATGGCATCCCTGGCCACCCTGGGGCCAGTACTATCATCCTGCATGGGTATGTTATTATTTTTTTAATTACTTGTGGCAGGATGGATACTGGACAGAAGACATAGCCGTCTAGGCCTTCCCAACAGCTTTTCAATGCATCTATTTTCCAAGCCTTTTTGTCTGGGACAGGAGATACATAAATTGGAAGTTTTGATTTAGATGAGTTGCAAATAGGTCTACCATTGGTGTGTGCCAAACTTTGCAAATTTGGTTGAATATCTGTTGGTGAAGGGACCACTCTGTCTGTATGACCTTGTCCCTTCGTGATAGGGAGTCTGCTATGACATTTAGGGATCCAGGTACATGTCTTGCCCTTATCTGGATTCTTCTGGAATTTGTGAATGCCAGAATTCTCCAGATAAGAGCACACATTTCTATGGAATGTGTGCCTCCTTCTTTGTTCAAGTAAGACACTACTGTGCTGTTGTCTGAACAGATGAGCACTGTTTGACCTTGTAAGTGCTCCTGAAGCCCCTTTAGGGCCAGAAGGACAGCTTTTAGCTCCAGTACATTGATGTGAAGCTGAGCTTCCTTGTTTGACCAAAGGCCACTGAGCACTGTCTCGTTTAAGTGAGCTCCCCAGCCCTTTTGGGAGGCATCTGTGAATACCAGTGTGTTGTGAACATGAGGATGGATAGGGGCACCTGCCATCCTGTTACTGGAATCCTTTTGTCCAGTGACTGGGGAAATTTCCAATGGGACTTCAGGTACCACTGGAATGGTCTCATGTGTAACCTTCCTAGTGGTACTGTTTTTTCTAAGGAAGCTAATGTCCCTATGAATGACATGAGCTTTCTTGGAGTCAAGACTAAGGACTTTCTAATGGAAACAGTCTGAAGTTTTAACCGATCGAGCTTCTTTTGTGTTGGAAAGACTAGACCCCTCTGAAGATCGAAGTGATAGCCCAGAAAATCTAGTTTTTGTGTGGCCACCAATTCTGACTTTTGAAAATTGATAAGCCAGCCTAGTTCTTGGATCAATTTCACTAAATTTTCTGAATCTTTGAGACATTGTTCCTTTGTTGGTGACCGAAGAAGCCAGTCCAGATATTGATGGATTCTGAGGTTCCTGGCTTGAGCTATGAGTTTTACCTCTTTCCCAATGCGAGTAAACTCTTGGGGAGCTGTCGCGACACCAAAAGGGAGAGCCTGAAATTGGAAAACCCCTTTTTCGGTCTGAAATCTCAGATATTTTTGAGATTGTGGATGTATTGGAACATGAAAATAAGCGTCTGTGAGGTCTATCGAGGTGACCCACTCCCCTTTCCGAATCGACTTCCTGATAGATTCGGCTGTTTCCATTTTGAAAGTTGGAACATGTAAATGGGTGTTCAACATTCTTAAATCTATCACTGGTCACCACCGTTTCATGGGTTCAGAAACAGTCTGCTGTAATATCCCAGAGTAGTGGGTTTCCTGACATGAGTTATCGCCTTTTTTGTAAGCATGGCCTGAACCACTTCGTGGAGTTCGCCATCTTTGTTTTTGTTGTGATAATCGCTCAAAATGAGCGGAATTTTTGACAATTTTGGTAGAATTTTGAAGTCGATAACCATGTTGTAATAAACTTACTACTCTGGGATGTGCGTGATTTTTTGCCCATACCTGCCAAAAATCCTGCAATCGTGTCCCTGGAAAGTCACTTCCTCTTTCCGCCCCTGCCTCCTCACGATGCGCGCGCAGAGAAATGGCTGTAAGAGGTGGGTTTGGCTGCGTTCTTTTATCACGAAACGACCTGCTGCCTTCCTGAGAAGAAACCTCCCGAAATCGAAGTTCTTGACAGAATCTCTGTATGATTTGGTATCAGATTCTTTCATAATGGACAACCTATTGATCATATTGTCCTCTACCTGGGACAAAATATCTGAGTTGAAGACCTCCTGCTGGTCAAAGTGGTCTGTACACAAATTTGCTAAGTCCTTAGGTCCTAATTTGGAACTACAGTCCTTCAATAAACTGTCCCTCCAAGGAGCATATTGCAGGCCAAAGTCATGTTTTGCTTCAGAACCGTGTCCAGAGCTATCTCTAAGGAGGAAGTAACTGAAGCCTGGAGCTGTGAATATTTTATCATGAGATCTGCTGATTCCTTGTCAGTGTCCAGATCTTCTGAACTTCTAATTTCAGTAGCTAACTCCTGTATCCTATTATTGAGCTCTTCAATGGCCATCTTGAACCATACTACATGGCCTAAGATTTGGACATTCTCTCTGCAAACTGTCTCTTGAATGATATGTTGTTTAGAAGGCACAGAGATAGAGGCTGATAAAGATTTCACTCTAGCTATATTGAAGTAAGAGTCAGGCAACTTAGGAGCTCTCAAAGGTGTATTCTGAGGAGAAGTAGTGTAATATATCATGTCAGGTCTCTCAAAAGCCAGAAACTGACCCTGAGACAAGGATTCAGAGCTGGACTTGTCTTTTACTGTGGTTCCAGACGCCTTCCTGAACCTGTAGTCCCACATGGACTGAATATCTTGAACAGGAGTTAAAGCCAGATTTTGTTTTCTCACCACCTGCTTGGAGGGCTTCTTAGAGAAGGCAGAAGGGGCCACAAGGCACTCTACTTGTGGTACCTCCAGGTCAAGGAGACCTCTGATTGCATTAAGCATCGCTACATAGGAGGGATCCAACTCCTGTTGATGTGTATCTGCCTCACCTTGAGGAGACCTAGATCTGTGTCGTTTCCTAGCAGGTAAGGTAGAATCTTCATCAGACAGCTCCCCTTCTGATGGCTCAGGTCTCGCCTGGGAGGCAGGGGCACACATACCCTGCTCCTGAGAGAGGGAAGACCCTTATGAGAGGATGTAGGTTTGTCACTGCGCTTGAACTCCTCAAACTGAGAAGCCAGGGACGCCAACTGATTGTTCATAGCTTTGATCATATCCTGAAGAGAGGAATCAGGAGTAGAAGGAGTAGACTGTGAAGCTTTAGAAGGGGTTGGCTCATCCAACAGAGAATCATCAAACTTCTCAGTAGTTTTGCTTTTAGAAGATTTCTTCCTGTGAGGAATTTTTAAAGCACTCTGACTCCTTACCAATGACACATTTGTCCATCCCTTTCTTGTCGTTTCTACATTTAATGCAGGCTTGATGGTTATCCCAAGGAAGCATTTCACATGAACAAATGGAGCATTTTCTTTGTTTTCCGGACATGTTGTAACTTTGAAGCGCCAAAAAGAACGCGTGTGCACTTGACGGCGGTCAAAATAATGGCAACTTACAGAGGATCTATAACCTCCAGCAGGTGTCCGCTGGGGTTTACGTGTGTACTTTCAGTAAAAAAAGGGTGAGACACATTGTCTGTGTCCTTGACCGAACGGTAGGTCACGTAAGCATCTGTTGGGATTATGTAAGTACGTTTTTATGCAATAAAAATACACTTCCTACACCTTACAGTTTCCGAGATATGGCCCAGACAATATTTTATAGGTCAAGGTCATTACGGCAAGGTCAAATCAAGGTCACACCATGACGCTGCACATCTACAACCCCTAACCAATATCTCTACCAGGCATCAACTTCCTACACCTTATGGTTTCAAAGATATACCCCAGACAAGATTTTATAGCTCAAGGTCTCTACGGCAAGGTTAAATCAAGGTCACACCATGACGCTGCACAACTACACCCCCTAACCAATGTCCTTACCAAGTATCAACTTCCTACACCTTATGGTTTCTGAGATATAGCCTGGACAAGATTTTATAGGTCACCGTCACTACGGGAAGGTCAAATAAGGTCACTCCATGACGTTGGACACCTACATCCCCTAACCAATGTCCCTACCAAGTATCAACTTCCTACACCTTACGATTTCCGAGATAAGCCCAGACAAAATTTTATAGGTCAAGGTCACAACAGCAAGGTAAAAGGTCAAATCAAGGTCACACCATGACATTGCACATCTACACCCCAAATCCAATATCCCTATCAAGTATCAACTTCCTACACCTTACGGTTTCCGAGATATAGCCCGTAAAAGATTTTATAGGTCAAGGTCACTACGGCAAGGTCAAAGGTTAAATCAACCTCACACCATAACACTGCACACCTAACCAATGTCCCTACCAAGTATCAATTTCCTACACCTTACGGTTTCTGAGATGCAGCCCGGACAAACTTTTTCCCGCCGTCCACCCATCCGGACACTATGGGTGAAAACAATACTCCAATAGCCCTCAAGGGCTGTGGGGTAATAAATACCATGAGCTATTGATTACCATAAAATTTAACCAAGATCCAAATAATAGAAAAGTGTCCAGTTAAGTAATACTGTGGAAAGGAAAAATGCTGTATTTCATGATATGTGTATTTATTTACAATATAAACATGCATTTTCCCAAACCTGAAACATTTTCATCATAAATTGGTCAAAGATGTTGCACTCTACACCAATACTTATTTACTTTTTAATACTTTATCAAAATATATATACAATTTTAACAATTATATTAAAAAAATAATACATTTGGTACATCATGTAATACTGATCTAATGTGGACTTTTATAGCGCTTAATCTCCATCACTGATGGACTGATCATCTTTCTTCTTGTGAAATGGACTGCCGGTATGATAAAGGTATATGTAACTGTATGTCAAAATATTAAGAATATCAACAATTGTAACAGAAAATCAAACAAGATCAAACAAACCAGCCTTTGATTCAAAATACTGAGATGATTTTCACAGCTCCAAAACAAGGCCATGGAACACTAACAAAAACTAATACTTGTGGTTTGAAAAATAAAAAAAAATATAGAATAAATAACATCATTATTTTAAAACAGACATATAAAAAGTCAACACACAGGTCATACAACACTTAGCAGTCTATTCTTCACCCCACAATGGAATAAGATCAGACAGAAATAGTTATACCTAACATCATGCAGACTTCTCTGCATGAGTCCTTCCCAAAAGGCAAACAAACAAAAAACTTAGACCCACAAATTCTGAAACTAAAGAATGTTCAGCACCATGGTCTACGTAATGTTATTGTTCAGGTATTTTGATGTTTAAAAATCAAAAACAATTTAAAACATTATTGAACTTAAAGCTTTATCTGCTAACTAAAGATTGGATCTAAAAATGGTCTCTTTGTTTGTAATTTTACTCATTCAAGATCCCTAAGTATACAGTGTCATTCTCTAGAAAAGTCTTCAATACAGTATTCGACTTTATCTTGCATGCTCTTTTCTCAGTGGATTGTATATTTCAATTTTACTATGTTCTTCTCCACCTTCACTTCTGCCTAACCTGCTTTACAAGACATGGTGAATCCATTTTTCAGTACCATAACGCTACTTTTTGAAAAGCTTAGCTCAAGTTTGTTTTCCCTTTTTTAATTTTGGTTTCTAAATGTCTGCAGTTCAGTCTTGTTTGACTGAGGTACATGTATATAATAGGATGTCTAAAGCGCTGACTTCACCATGAATTTGAATGAATATAACCTTGGTAGAAGCAGGGTGTAGATTCAAATGTAGAAGAAAACTGACTAAAAATTGTAATTATATATTGTTTTAAATTTAAGTTACCATATCTCAACAATATTTTTTTCAGTAGACAATCAGACAATGAGCAAACAGTGTGGGATGCAGCTTAAAACTGGGTTTACTGATACTGTCTTAAATCTCAATGGGTTTGGGGACGGGTTTCCTGATGTGTCTCATGCTGCTGCCGGATTCATTTGGCTTGTAGGGGGCATGACTGCCATAGGGCCGTGGTATGGGTAGTTCAGAGTCGTCGTCAGGAATGTATGCATTTGGTCGAGGTTCTGCAGTCGTGACAATGCCGCCAGGAAGTGTGTACTGTTCTTCTTCCTCATTGGCCTGCTGAGTAGCCTCATGGTCCATTTGGCGACGCTGTTGGTCACGTATTATGCGTAGCCACTCACGCTCAATATCCTCGCTCGGAGGCTCGCCCTTCTCCATACGCATGTAGCACTGCTCCAACTCACCCTCCTTGCCTTTCACTTCCTATAAAGCAGAGGGAGAAAAACATAGTTGTTGAGATGTCTGAATAATTATAAGCACCAGAAAAGAAAAACATTTTTTTTACACCATGGTCGCACTATTCTAATTCACGCTCATGTTTTTCACATCCTGTAAGTAGAGAGAAAAAGATACATGCAGTAGAGATGACAGAAACGATTAAGGTCTGGCATTGATTTTTTTATGTGTGTGCACAGTTATAGTCAGTGCTAAAATTTTAGCCAGACGAGCCTCATAGTTTGTGACCTAGGGGGCTTTAAGAAGCTATTGGTCCATTTCAGACTTAACGTGGCCATAAGTTCTTTATTATTGAGAGTTTAAGGTTACCTTAAATTAGGGATCTTTTTTGGCCATCCTTAACATGTGTACCAAGTTTGAAAAAAAATACTGATCCATTTTTGAGTTATTGCGTAGACATGGAAATTTCTATACTGGTGGTGGTGGTGCCACGACGGACCCAGCTGAATCCAGTATATCCCCATATTTTTTGTCTAGGGATATAACTATGTTTTTTTACCAAAATAGCAAAATTATATCATTGTTGACCAAGAAGAGGTATTATTTTCTTTTTTTTTTCAATGCATAAATATATTTAAATATATTTAACACTACTGGAGATCACCCAGTACCACCAACAAAAGCTACAAAAATTATCCTTTTGGCTTCATTTTCACCAGCCCCTACAGAACAAGTTAGAAGTGATTCAATGATAGTTCAATGATATCTAATCTCAAATTGAAATGTTCCAAGCTACATTAAGTTTACAGGTTTTTCTGTTTGTACCATTTTCAATTTTACATTGGCAAAACCTAGAAATAAGATAAAGTAAATTCTAATTATTGCCACAATTTTATTTTTATATTAGCAGAAGGTAAAAGAGAGACAATGATTTTTATGTTGTGCTTTGTCTGTTTCTGTTGTTTTATCTTCAGTACTAAACATGACTAAAGCAGTGTTTCTGTTGTGTAAACAAAGTACATTGTAGTTGGTGAAACCTGCAGCCAACACCTCCAGGCACTGTGAACTGCAATCGAACTCACGGTGGCCTTGCCACAGCTCATTTTTGTGCATGAAGTTCAAAGTTGGGGGGGGGGGGGGGGGGGGGGGGGGGGGGGTTTTACATTCCCTGACCAGCTAGCTGTTTGGCCATATCAGGACACTTTCCTTACATTCCTCAATCCAAAGCCAAGTCATTAAATGTCAAACTATTCACCCATTCAGGTCTACTATTTTGTAAGAATAAAAATTACTTTATACTAAAATGCACTGAAAATGCCCTCATATAAAATATGCTATAAAGCAGGTAGGTTTAATTTAAGAGAGTACATACACTGGGTAGGCATAAAATGCAATTATATATGAAATTTTGTGTGGATAAAAATATCAAATTACTGGATATGTCCTCTTGCTGTTAACTTAGATTTTGCTCAGTTTACAATCAAGTAATACTGATGAAAAATCTGTTTTTGTAATATATTTTGTACTTTTAATTTTCACAATTTCTCTGTGATCTGTACACTGCAAAGGGACGATGTATTGATATTTCAATATCTATAAATATCATTGTCATTATTTTAATATCCATACTACTGTGTTAGTTTCAATAACCCTTCACTGGAAAATTCTTTCAAAATGTCATAGTTTACAAGTACTGTAACAGTTTTAACAGACTTTTTTTTTTTTGGTAAAAGACAAATCACTTCCTTTCCAGTTATGCAAGCATGAAATGATATTTTAATATTAACTGATTTGCCAAGCAAAATTTGAGTTTGATACCAACAATAAGATTGCATGTCATTCCTAACACTATTTGCCAATGAAACTTTGGGCCTGACAAAGACTATTAAGCCCGCACCAGTTCTTCATTCTGTCAGAGTCAATCTGGTGTGCTTCAATTACATAACTGGCACACTGAGATATATTTTCTCCAATGTATGTCTGTACTTCTAAGTGCTCCAGATTTTACATTTACCTTTTCCTTCAGTAACTGAAGTACAGTGATGATGTTGGAGCCCAACTTAGGAGTCAGCCCATCTTAAGATGGGCTATAGCCCAACTTAGGATCCCAAGTTGGGTAGCCTATCTTAAGATGGGCTTAAGATGGGCTAGAACATATTAGCCCAACTTAGGATAATAAAATTCAAGAAGGTTTTTAAATCTAAAATTTAATATTATCCTTTTAGATAGAATGTCCATAGCTTATTTTAAGATGAATTGACAGATATATATTAGCAAATCACTATGTCATACTTTATGGACTGTTTAATCAACCAGTTTATTTCAGTACTAAAATTTTAATTAAACAGCCTATGATTGTGAGTTACTATTGTTATTTAAAGTTTCTTTTTTCTTATCTTTCCTAAATATTTGCTTACAGATATTAGCCCAACTTATTTTATGCACAGGTAGTTTTTATTCTCAAAATGAAATAATATTATTAACTATTTAACCTGTATGTTTATAGGATTAGTCTGAATTCATTTGTCATTCCAATGCAGTTAATATGTTTGACAATGGGAGGGTCATTCGCTGACAAGATGTCTATTGTTCAACCACTCCTTTGAGCTTAATTGTTTTACTTCTGGGGAGTGATTAGGCAATTGGATTACATTGTGATTTATCTATTGTTTCAAGACTCTTTTTATGTTGATTTGTTTGACTATGTGTGTGACTTGTTAACTGGATTAGTGTTCAGATTTACCTTTTGTCCCAGCATTACTTTTGAACTTGATTTGTTTCACTTGTGCTTGAGTGACTAGCTGACAGGATTAAATAGGTATTGTTCTAAGATTCTTTTAAGGTATTTTTACATGTTTAAGGAAAACAATTAACATAATCATAATTACAACAATGATTCTAAATGAGCTCATGAGAAAGAAAGTTTTTTAACTGATCAGCACATCATAATATTGGTTTGTTCAAGTTCATGTTGAAATAATAAGAACTGGATATAGAAGTCATATTCTATCCATCTCTACCTCCTTTTTTCTTTTTCTTTCCCAAGTACTAGTCTAGTCATATATTCATTAAAATTCTAATCCTTGGAATACTTCCCTTAAATGTCACATTTTCCTTTCAAAAATCTTTTTAATTGCACTTTTTAATCGCACTACACATTCATGTTAACCAACCACAAAGTATTCAATCTGACATCATAATCTTTAAAATTTTCAGGAAATTAGAACTTCTTAGTCCCAAAAGATTTTCTTAGAAAATGGCATTTTTCTTAGGAAATTCTGAGAATAATTCTTAGAATAAGAATGTTTGTGAACATAGACCAGTTAAATTTCTGGTTCTTGCTAGGTGTCATCTGAAGGTCAAAGGTCTTTTCCAAATATAGTGGTAGTGGGGATAAAATACCTAACACATAGTAAGTACTACTAGGTGAATTTAGTTTAACTTTCTTAATTATTAAATCCACCAGCAATATTTTGCAGCAATTATTATATCTTAAAACAGGTGAAACATGTGACGAAGGTCATATTTATTGTTTATATGTTCAGATATATGGCCACACCACATTCAGACATGTTTCCTTAGTATTTAATCCTTTCACCATTAAGTATAAATAATGTGCTTTGTACACAAAGGGCCAATACACGAATAGTCAATAACAATACTGTCTTATCTGTGTGGATAATAAATAACAGAGATGACCCAATTTTCATCTTTTATATGGGAAATATATTGCAAAATATGTAGATAAAAATAGATATGAATGCTGCACTGAGATAAAGTACTGTGCTGTTAAAAAATGTACATGTTGCAAGGGATGGGTCAGTAGCACATATACTCAGTTTTGGTATCCCACTAATGGAAAACTGTTTCACTTCTGGGATTCTGAACAAAAAGGGTTTCAGTACATCCCCAATTGAATAGGCACACAAACAGGTAGTGAGGCTCATGAAAACAAAACATGGCAGTTCTGTTCCTATCAATCACTACAGAAGAATTAAATTTACAAAAAGTATGAAACAAAAGTTTATAATTTAATTTCTTCAGGTTAGGGTTTTTTTCCTAATACTTTAAGTTCTCCCATAATTATATGTAGTGTAACATCTCATTTATTTTGAAAGCTTGTAGCCATGCATACTGTACCACTCTACAGAAGTAGATCATAATAGGCAGTAGCACACACATCATCTTGAGCACAGACATGACTGGACTTATGCCCAATTAAAAGTTGCAGATATTGGCCAGAATTCTGTAGTAAGGAAGTAAATTATATTTAACTTGTAAGTATTGGATGGGAATATATCTGGAATGCCACTATGATGCTATTAAAATTAACAACTAGCATGGCAGTTTTTGGTTCAAAGAATAACAGATAACACAGCTAGATTTTGATAAAAATTTTCAACACCAATGAGTGATTCTCTTCATACTCAAAAGCAATTTTAGAGACTTGTGATGGTTTGATTATACATTTGTGTATACAGACCTGCTGTAGTTTCATGGCATTTGCCTGGTGCATGGAAAGCTCTGACACCATCGCCATCATCTTCCTGGTCACATCTTTGATCTTGGCCTGAAGTTCATTCACCTGGGGGGAAAAAGGCCTGAATTTAACAGTGTGTCCTGTTTTTTTTTATATTATACACAGTGATTTATGTACAATTTCTAGTTCATTCCTTAATTATTTGCCTGCCAACCACTTACAACACCATCCCAAAGACTATAAAGAAACAATTCACAAAGAAAGAAATGCGTGTCTGATTGAATTCTGAATGGTCTGCAATGATAAAGAATGACATACAGACCTTCTACTGATATTTGGAAGTGACTCCAAACAATCTGGAGTAGTTCAGCAATTAATTCAGAAATCAAAGTCTCTGTGAAAGTTGCCGAATGATAACAGAATTGACATGGAACCTTTATGAATGCCTTACAATGAGACAGATCATTATGTACTGGCATATGAACATGTTATTAACTTCCCAAATGAAAAAGGTATATAAGCGCAATATAACTGGAATGATAAGTTTTGTGAAGAGAGGATGAAAATTATGCAAAACCAAGAATTTTATGGAGTGATCAACACAATGGACGAATTCTCAAGAGAGTCACAAACTTCTATAATTTAGTGCAATATGTAAACAGAACCTATGTTTGGTAATACTTGAAAATATGTTATTGGAAATTAGTAGAAAGATCCTATAAATAATAGTAATTCAACACACCGAGAATCTGGATATTTCATCACATGCTTATTAAAAATTGCTGACTTACATTTCCTGGTATTTTGGTTTTGTTATGGCAATACTTATAACAGCAATTGTCTCCCTGACTTACTGTTTAAAATAAAGGTATGATGTAACTGAAATAAAATTTTTCATTTGAAACACTCAAGATCTCATGTTAAAGATTAAATTAAGTAATTATTAGCTTCCTGTGGCTTATCAGTGTGTACGTCTTGACACAAGGCCTCTTTCAGACAAAATGCTGGTCGCTATTACCACATTAAGTGACCAAAAATACCCTAAGAAATATGCAGAGGGGAAAAAATATCCTTTAACGGAATTATACTTATACTAAACACTCCTTTCAGTAAAAGTTTCACTAGAATTGCCACTTAAATCACTTGAACAAAGAAGGCTATCGAGGTCAAATATGACAATAGACATGGCAAAATGCTGACTAATGTCTTATCAATGTGACTTATTGATCAATCTCTGCAGATGACTGTTCACACAATGTATCTCACTTTCTTAATGTGTCTTGGTGTGTAGTGTGTTATGATAATGGCAGGAACACTGAAAACATAGATAGGAATCACATCAGCACCCTGGGCTGCTAAAGCTGCCATAAACTGAACAGATGTTTATAATCCCTTGCAAAGCAGGACAAAGAGCAAGTAAACACTGGTAGCAGCTGTAGTATATGAGGATGCAGAGTTGTAAGCACATATACTGTCATACTCCTGGATAATCCACAGAATAATGAACACAACAGCTTCCATCCAAGATGATCCTAGGTTACACTTCAATTTATAGCAGTATATTTTCATTTTTATTGCTCAAAATTAATACACTAACTAGGAAACATGCCTAAATTTGTGTATTTGAAGTTATAGCATTAAAAATAACAACGGAGATGCCTGAACCCCAAAGACCGGGGAAACAATATTTGTTACCATCAAATACAGAAGTGAAATAGAAAAAGATCAGGAGACTTTCAGAGCAAAGAGTGTTGGATATAAAGTAAAGAAAATAACATCAATGAGAGAGAAAATGCATGTAAAGTATTAAAACAAGACAATTCAATAGCAAGATGACAGCATTAATCAGTAAACTAAAAATTATGAAACTGAAACATTTATTAATGGAAGTATAGCTGTCAATGGAAACAGAACAATTAAGTAAAAGTATATTTAATAATAAGCTACAGCAATCCATATATTTTTCTGATAAGAGAAATATGTCTCAAATATGGCAGGTGAATACACTTTGGCAGAGCCAAGGTTAAAGTTCACAACATGATTTAGCATATCTACACTCTCCAACCAATGACTCACCCAAACATAAACTTCCTACACCTTACAGTTTCTGAGACATGGCCCAGACAACATTTTAAAGGTCAAAGTCACTACAGCAAGGTGAAAGGTTAAACCAAGGTCACACCATGACGTTGTGCAACTACATCCTTGAACTACTGTTCCAATTAAATATCAACTTCTACTACTTACAGTTTCTGTTATATAGCCAGGACAAGATTTTAAAGGTCAAGGTCACTATGGCAAGGTCAAATTAAGGTCACACCAAGACATTGTATACCTATAGCCCCTAACCAATCTCCATACCAAATATCAACCTTCTACACCTTACAGACTCCAAGATTTAGTCCAGACAAGATATTATATCGCAATGTCACTACAGCAAAGTCAAAAGTCAAATCAAGATCACACCATGACGTTGACACCTACACTCCCTAGCCAATGCCCCTACTAAGTATCAAGTTCTTACACCTTATGGTTTCCAACTTTCCAGGATATAGCCTGGACAAAATTTTAATGGTCAAGGTTACTATGGCAAGGTCAAATCAAGGTCACATTATAACATTGCACACCTATATGCTCAACCAATGTCTTTGCCAAGTATCAACTTCCTACACCTTACAGTTTTTAAAGATATAGCCCAGACAAGATTTTAAAGGTCAAGGTCACTACAGCAAGGTCAAAGGTCAAATCAAGGTCATATCATGATACATCACACTTACACCCCCTAACCAATGTCCCTGCTACGTATCAATTTCCTACACCTTACGGTTTCTGAGATATAGCCTAGACAAAATTTAAAAGGTCAAGGTCACTACAGTACGCTCAAATGTCAAATCAAGGTCACACTATGACATTCCACACCTACACTCCCTAACCGATGTCTACTTCCTATACCTTACGGTTTCTGAGATATAGGCTGGACAAGATTTTCAAACTCAAGGTCACTGTGGCATGGTCAAAGATCAAATGAAGGTAACACCACAACGTTGAATACCTAAACTCCAACCAATGTCCCCACCAAGTATTAACTTACTACACCTTAAATTTTCTGACATACAGCCCGGACAAACTTTTTGCTGCCACCTGCCCACCCACCTGTCCAGATGCCATGGGTGAAATCAATACCTGCACAGCCCTTAAAGGCTGTGGGATAAAATTTACAATGACTGAGAGACTTTACTGTATATACATCCAGTTTAGCCTGCAATTCAAACAAGGGAGGGTACTTATATTAAAGTTGCCAATTGATAAAATAATAAAATCAACTAAACTTATGATCAAGCTCAGAGTACAATTTGTATTCTATATAAATTTTAAATTACTGCCACGTGGACTTTTACAGCATTTAAAATTAATTCACGAATATAATAAAGGAATAACAATGAAGGTATTCCTGCTGCCTTCATGTATAATTCCACTATCTAATTTTACAGGCTCACTCAAAATTTATTGATCAACATATTTTTTAAGCATCCATATTTCTACATACAAATCCAATATGCTTGAGAGTGCCTCATAATTGGTAAAGTCAAAGCTGATTGCTCATGCAAAGTACCCAAATCTCACCTCAAGCTTTCTTAAAGAAACCACCAGACTTTAGCTATATTATGATAAAAAGGTCTCAATGGCAGTTTGATACTGACGTGGAGAAACTCACCCTTTTGGCCAAGTCAAGAGTGTCCTGTTTGCCTGAGTCAGCCTTGTTTTTCACACGGTCAGATAGGCGACAAGTCTGTTCAAAGATCAAGTCCTTCTCCAGCAGCTGTTCCTCCTTTTCTGCTAGCCGTACCTCCAGCTATATAATGTAAAACAAGAGCAAAATGTCTGAAATTTTTCATATTTAACAGCCGGACCTCCAAATGAATCCTGAGACCAGAGCAAATCTCTCAAATGTTTGTCATTGAACAGAAACTGGTATTGTTCCCAATTTCTTGCTATAGAATTTATTTGGGTGGCCATAAGAACATTATCAGCTCTGGGACTTTCTGTCTGAAAATTAATCTCATGAGACATACTTTGAACAGATAAAAGCTAATGACAAAAAAAAAACAACAACAAAAAACCCACACCACCTCTGTGTATGTATAAACAATGTGTACTTCTTGTTTTCACCTTACTCACCTCTTCCAGTTTGGAGTGTAACTGAGCTGGAGGGAGGTCTCTTCCCTCAAGGAAACGAACTCTATCAGGATCATTGGGGTTTTCTAAGAGGCGTTCTAACTCCAACATACGGTCTTGGCACTGGGAAAGCTGCAAAGTTAAACAAATTAAACAAAAGGGTGACATAAATCCAGTATATTTTTTTCCTTTTTTGTCATTTTCAACTGGGACCTCTGTGGCAGAGTGCCTAATAAGTGAAGTATTTAACTGCTTGGCTATCATCTCTGTGGTCACGAATTCAACTATGGATCATGTGACTTGAAATGGAGGCCTGTCCTAAAATGACTAAAGTTGTTGAAAGGGACATGAAAACCCAGCTCTGAGCTTTGCCAATTTCATCACTGAGCTGTTGAATCATGCTACACTGTGGCCTTCCCTGTATTTGCTCTAACCCTGACCTGTATTAGTTGTGACTTATGTAAGTTTTAGGCCTAAACTGAAAAGTTTTAGTCCTGACCTGTATATGTTTTAGGCTGAACTTGTGTAAGCTTTAGATCTGGTATTTAGGCCAGACTTGTATAAGCTCAAGGCATGGCCAATATAAGCTTTACGTCTGGCTTGATGTGTATCACTGCTTATTCTGACATATATTAGCTCTGGTCCTGACCTCTATTTGCTTTGGGTTTTACATGTATTAAACTCAAACCCTGCCACTGTGGCCTAGCGGGTAACACACTTGTCTAGGAACTCAGAGGACATGGGTTCAAACCTAGGTACAGGCAGATACATAGTGACTCGGATGACCACTTAAAATGGCGGTCCTCTGTCATTGGGTCCTATCCCCAGTAGCAGGCTAAAGAACCTCAAGGACGTTGATAAATGGTCATCCTTGAGCCTCTATCTTCCAGTTAGGGGAATGTCAGTTACTTGTGAGTTGGGGCTGTACCAGTGCAGTCAGATTGGTTAAATAGCGCTTTGAGTCCTGTAGTATATGGATATATTGCACTGAGTATAAATAAACAATACAATACCCTCACCTGTATTTGCAGGGTGACTAGTTCCTGCTCTTGGGCTTTCTTTCCAGGGAGCTGATTCTGTAGCAGGCCGATGGATCGCTTCTCCTCACTTTTCTGCATGGTGAGGAAGCGGATCTCCTCCTCCCTCGCCTGCAGTTCCACATCTCCATTGCGGATCATGCTGTCTGAAAACCACACAATACATGGATCATTAGGTTTTGATTTTCATGTAAAAAGATGACAGCTTGATTTAGCAACAGTAAGCCTCCGTTTTCATGTAAAATAACAGCTGAAAACTAAACGGAAACAACATCTGTAAAACTTGATTTCCACTTCTATATTTTCACAGTTTATTCAGTAACATTAATACGCACCAAAGCAATGGGTTTTATGTACCATCTGAGAAAGTATAGTAGACTCAGTAAATGTAGGACCACCAAAAATCATGTAATAGTAGAAAAATAGCATCAGAGATGCCCGTATCCCACAGCCTTGGGAAATATTTTCAACACCACGAGATATAGAAGTACTGTACCAGTACAAACTTCAGGATACTTTCAGAGCACTGTCAGTTATATAAAGGTCCAAACAATGTTTAAATGGAGAAATAATGTTTAAAAGAAAGATAATGCGTATAAAAATGAAGTATTAAAACAAGATAATTCAATGACAAGATGACAGCATTAATCAGTAAACTAAAATTCAACACTCTTTATATACATCTGCATTTCCGAATTATGGTTTAGATGGTTTGAATATTACCATGCATACAGAAGTGGTAATACATTTAATGAATGCTTATGTGTGGTGTTGGGAGTAAAATCTGCGGCTCACTTGATGAAATTCTATCTCTTACAATGGGAAGTTATGAAAGTAAAATTCTTAATAAATTCTAATATGACTTTTGCTTAATCTGCATCAAAAGACAGACCCAAAGGTGCAACAAGATTTTAAAGGTCAAGGTCACTACGGCAAGGTAAAAGGTCAAATTAAGGTCACACCATGATAATACACACCTATAGACAATAACCAATGTCCCTACCAAGTATCAACTTCCTACACCTTACGGTTTCCGAGATACAGCCCTGACGATTTTATAGGTCAAGGTCACTATGGCAAGGTCAAAGGTCAAATCAAGGTCACACCATGATGCTGCACACCTACACCCCCTAGCCAATGTCTCTACCAAATATCAACTTCCTGCACCTAACAGTTTCCAAGATAAAGCCCGGACAATATTTTATAGGTCAAGGTCACTATGGCAAGGTTAAAGGTCAAATCAAGGTCAGACCATGACGTTGCACACCTACACCCCCTAACCAATATCCCTACCAAGTATCAACTTCCTACACCTTACGGTTTCTGAGATATAGCCCAGACAACATTTTATAGGTCAAGGTCACTACAGCAAGGTCAAAGGTCAAATCAAGGTCAGACCATGACGCTGCACACCTACACCCCCTAAGCAATATCCCTACCAAGTATCAACTTCCTACACCTTACGGTTTCTGAGATATAGCCTGGACAAGATTTTATAGGTCAAGGCCACTACGGCAAGGTCAAAGGTCAAATCAAGGTCAGACCATGACGTTGCACACCTACACCCCCTAACCAATATCCGTACCACGTATCAACTTCCTACACCTTACAGTTTCTGAGATATAGCCCGGACAAGATTTTATAGGTCAAGGTCACTACGGCAAGGTCAAAGGTCAAATCAAGGTCACACCATGACGTTGCACACCTACACCCCCTAACCAATGTCCCTACCAAATATCAACTTCCCAAGCCTTACAGTTTCCGAGATATAGCCCGGACAACATTTTATAGGTCAAGGTCACTACGGCAAGGTCAAAGGTCAAATCAAGGTCAGACCATGACGTTGCACACCTACACCCCCTAACCAATATCCCTACCAAGTATCAACTTCCTACACCTTACGGTTTCCGAGATATAGCCCGGACAAGATTTTATAGGTCAAGGTCACTACGGCAAGGTCAAAGGTCAAATCACGGTCAGACTATGACGTTGCACAACTACACCCCCTAACCAATGTCCCTAACAAGTATCAACTTCCTACACCTTACAGTTTCCGAGATATAGCCCGGACAAGATTTTCAAACTCAAGGTCACTACGGCAAGGTCAAAGGTCAAATCAAGGTCAGACCATGACGTTGCACAGCTACACCCCCTAACCAATGTTCCTACCAAGTATCAACTTCCTACACCTTACGGTTTCTGAGATACAGCCCGGACAAACTATTTCCCGCCCGCCGCCCGCCCGGACGCCCGCCCGCCCATCCGGACACCATGGGTGAAAACAATACCCCAACAGCCCTTAAGGGCTGTGGGGTAAAAATGGGATAGCTTCATTTCATCTTTGAAAAAAAAAACTTAAAAATCTACCTGATGTTATATAGGAGTTGCAAAACCTCTATGGCTATAACAATTGATCACAATTGGACGGGTTTCAATATTTAACTTTACATCCTATGCATAAGCATATGTTAAGGTCCCAAAGGATTATAAAACGGTGGGGGTATTATGGTAGCAATTTTTTCCTTCCGGTTTCACTCTTGTACTTCCCGGTCGGTTACCGGTTAACTGTCTCTTATTTAACAAAACATGAGAACCAAATAGTTTTCCATACCATAAAACAGGAATTCTAACATGACACAGATGTGTCTTCAATTCTGATTGGCTAAACGACGAAATATATGGTAGCTCCGAATTATTGCTCATTATGGCTGTCGTATTACAGTAAAAATAGCCAGCCTCGGCAGGCAAGAACCCCAGCCCACAGGTACAGCTAAATGGCCAACAACATTGAGATTTTGGAAAATCTTAGGAACAACTTCTGTTGTGAGTATACAGAACCCACAAGATGTTCTACTAAAGATTCATGATTTCTTACAAGTAGTTTTCATATTTTTAAGCCCAAGAAACAATTATAAGGGAGATATAAGGCCTTTTTGATATGATGACCCTCCTATTTGGCATTAAAGATGTGATATGGCGGCCATTATGTTTCCAAAACAAGGCAAACTTTCCTATCCATTTACATTTTGTGCAAATCTGATGAAGCTAGGTGGAATATTTTAGGTTACAGAAAACATTAAAGATTTTAGAACAAACTTTAAGACCTGAAAATTTTAAAAGTTTTACCATGGCAACAGTTGCTGCTGGATACCCCCCAAAACCTAATCAGCTGTAGATCCTCTTGGAGTAAACATATCCTGAAAATTTGGTGAAAATCCATGCAGGGTTTAGGCTGTGGAACACGCACAAACTTTACGACTTGAAAATCTTACAAGTGTTGCCATGGCAACAGTTGTTACATGATACCCCCAAAAACCTAGTCCGCTCTAGATCCTCTTGGGCTAAACATATCCTGAAAATTTGGTCAAAATCCATGCAGGGGTTTAGGCTGTGGAACACCCACAAACTTTAAGACCCGAAAATCTTAAAAGTGTTGCCAACAGTTGTTACCGGATACCTCCCAAAACCTAATCAGCTCTAGATCCTCTTGGGGTAAACATATCTTGGAAATTTGGTGAAAATCTGTGTAGGGGTTTAGGCTGTGGAACACCCACAAACTTTAAGACTTGAAAATCTTAAAAGTGTTGCCAAAGCAACAGTTGTTATCGGATACCCCCCAAAACCTAACCAGCTCTAGATCCTCTTGGGGTACACATCCCCTGAAAATTTGGTAAAAATCCGTGCAGGGGTTTAGGCTGTGGAAAATCCAAAGCTTTATGCCCGTCACCGCCGCCCGGATGGCGCAGGGGACGACTACAACCCCAGCCTTTATGGGCTGGGGTTAAAAAGCAAATAAAAGTGGATTATGACATTTATTTTGTATGTAAGGTTAGATAATTACTTTACATTGAAGTGTAAGTGGAAAACCGGTAGCTGAACTTTATGACGGTTTGCAATAATTTATTTACTGTACCAACGATACCGGTACTGCCGCAACACCCTATAAAACTGAGATCAGTTTTGAGGTTTTATTATGAAAAACTGCGTTATTTTTACAAATTCCAGTGAAAATGAACCATTACTAGAACTAAATCCTGTGAATATTAGAGGTTCGGAATAAACAGTGTCTACACTTTGTATCCTCACACCATGCGGCAGTAAGGTGGCATATGAATACTTATATTTTATATTTGAATATAGTAGTGACATGATGATGTGGCTATGGTGAACTCACTTTAATGTACATATATTGCTTAATGCTAACACCCAATCTATGTTCACCCAATCTATGTTTTAATAACTATACAGTCTGTTTCTATTTCAAAATAAATGTGACCACTTTTCAACATAAGAAAGTGTTTTACATTTTTACCAGAAGAAAGTGGTTTATGCTGAATTTACTATTGTTAAACCTCATATTTTCATATTTCTTCTTTTTAGGAAAAAAAAATTATCAAATTTTTAATATATTTACCTTGTATATTAAGTCTCTCATAAAACACACATACTTCTTCCTCCCTCTCAATTAACTGGATGCCACGGTCATTACGATTCTGTACAGCAGTCTCATATCGCTTCCTCAGCTTAACCTAAAAACAGACACTAATAAAGCTGAACAAAGTTTTTAAAAGATAGTTTTGCAGGGATTGCAAGTAAAATTTCTGAGTAGCTTAAATATTCCACGGTGTTTGTTTTTAAGCTAAATTAGCATGCAGGAGGTTATGTTTTTGGAAGCATTCATTTGTCTGTTTGTTTTCATGGAAACTAAAAAAAGTAATGCAGATCTTCGTCAAAGAAAAGGAAGAAGTGGTCCCATTTTTAATGTATTTTTAAAGACTTTGGAATTCACATCCCTCCAATGGAAGTCTGCACTCTATGAGTGCTTTCTAGATTCCACTATACATTAAAAAGACTTTAACTGGAAAAAGGGGGACTGTCAAATATGTTTCACAACTCTAGCTGGTGGTTTTCCATAAGAACAATGTTACTTCATACTGTTATACAGCAACCACCGACCCATCCCCTAATCAACACAGACTCACCATCTGTTCCTCCGCCTGATTGATAAGCAGGTTCAGTTTGGCAATGTCCATTCTCTGCTGTTCTCTCTTCTCGTTCATTTCTTCATCCAGCCGATGTTGTTTGGCCAACTCATTACGTAGGCTGTCTCGCACGACAATTGCATTGGTGTGTTTTAACCTCTGCTTCTGTAACTGTCTGCAAAACCAAAAGGACTTATGAGAAAACACAAATTTACAGAGAGGCTAAAACTACAATTAAAAACTCCGTAATTTTCTTTTAAGGTTCTCCAAGACTTCTTACACAGTAAACCTTGTATTTACAATAGGTAGAACCTCAAATAAGTCAAAGATTTGAGTCTTGTCCCATTTAATTACTCCTGCCAAGAAGGTATTATATTCAAGACGGTTCATTTGTCTGTTTGTTAGAAGAATAAGGCCACACTACTGGTTGGAACTTCATGAAAAGAAAATCAGAAGACCCATACTTCATGAAAAGAAAATCAGAAGATGGGTCTTGGGTCCATTAAATCCCATTAAATTTTCAAAGTGATCTGGATCACAGGATACACAGGAAAAAAAATAATCTGGATTTTTCCCATTTACTTATTGTTACATGCCTTGGCAGGGGTCTGTGCTCTTTGAGTGCTCTTGTTTCCATATATACCAACAGAACTTACAGAAGTATAGTATATTGGATATATTCTCATGTTGGGACATAAAAAGTCTGGCAAATTTGAATACAAGTATTTTTTGTGTGCTGACAATAGCACCTTGCTTTTTTGCCAAATTGAAGCAAATTACCAACTACTTTTATGCTGGTGCCAAAATTGTTGGGTAAAAAAAGTCTTTATTTTTCTCTCTGTTTTTTATATATATATATTTTTTAATTCCTTGACATCAAACATTTTTATTTCAAATAGAGCAAAACAAGGGGAAATATTATGATGCCAAAAACCATGTTATTTTCACAGAAATTATAGTTTGTGTTATTTTTAAGTATAATTGTTAAAATAATTCTGATGTGACTGTTATCTTATTCAAACAATATCTTGCTTACAATGAATACATTGCTATGTTAATGAATAACTGACACAAAGTATATGTTGAGATCATCAGCAATATCCACTTAGTGTAGGTGTAAATCCAAAGCAGTGTCATGCAGTGACCAAGAAATGGGTACAAACATGTTGAAAATAAATTGTGTTTTTATTTGGCTAACAGTAACAGTAGTCAATGTTATTTATCACTTTTGCAACAACTTTTTCTGCAAGGGCATAAAAATTACATCATAATGAAGATAAAATATGAACCATACAATGGTAATAAAAACTATTGAAAGGATGGGAACAATCAAAGATAAAGAAGAAAAGGTCATCATTATTTTATCTATGAAGGTGATGTCATATTATAATAGAATTGAGTTCAAGTGATACTTTTATTGTAAACTGGACACATTATTAACTTATTACACATGACTAAAACAGGACATTTGACATGCAATTCGCAGGCTTGCAAATCATCACGTTTTACCAGGTTTCAATTCATTCACTCAACATATTAAACTTGTAGGCAAGTAAATTTGGGTAGAATGTCCAGAACCAGCAACTACTTTTGAAACTACAAATGGAAATAAAAGTTATTGTAATTCTAAATTCTCAAAACTCAAAAATTAGAATATGTACAAATGAGAAAGCAAATACCAACTTTCAATTGCAATCAATATGGCATGTTGAGAAGAGCAATGTAATTAAATTGACATTAACGAGTGTCTTTATGGTGTACATGACTATCCTTCCTGTTTGTTCTGCTTTTCTGCTATGCTATACTGTTGAATCCTTTTAAATTGAATTTCAATGGACCAGTACAAGACTTCTACTTATCCAGTACTTACAGATAACTGGGTAATTTTCAATGGAAAATGGCCTATAAGGATCTTACCACAACAATGCAGTTTGCTGGTACCAACCTTTTTAACCGCTCTTCTTTTCAAATATTCTACGGTAAAAATTCCCACAAAAACATATTTCCGTAAAATATGTCCAATGCTTTTTGAAAATATGGGGAGTATGGGGGTAAGGGGAGGGTCCCCCCCCCCCCCCCCATATTACCTTAATCAATCAAATAAATCTGCACTGTAAAAAATTAGTACCAGCAAACTGCATTTGCGCCGATCTTACATACTTCGAAATAAACGTGCTACATTAAAATGGCAGCTAGTGGTCAGTTCAACTGAATTCCACTCAATAATCTTCTACTGAAATGGTTTTACCTCTATTGATAGAGAAACTTACAACACAATTCAAACACTTAAATTTTTTACAAATATTTTCCAATACATTTCACATTATATTTAGACTTGCTCCAAGTGTCTTTGTATTTCTTATTCCACCAAATCTGACATACATGGAATCATTATGAACCCATTATGATGGGTGGGGAGATTACCGTGGAATGTCAGCACCAAATTCTTGAAAAATAAAAGTCATTCAGTCCTTAATTAATAATACCTAGGACAAAAGGACTTGAGGAAAGCTAGTCTACATTATACTTTATCTCTGCACAAACATTGCATGCTAGTTTTATAACTACCTTTGCAATGGTGGGAAAAACCCTGCAATGTTTGCCCATGTGGCTTTATTATTTGCATTTTACTGCTAGTGTTGTGGTTTGAGCTGGTAAATGTATCAAAAGTTGATTCCAGTGGGTGTTTTATTGTGCTTCAGATGGATGAATTTAGCCTTGTTTAAGGCTCAAATTTAAACTTAAACTTAACAGTATTTATATAGCGCAGACTGTATTTGTGTAAAAATAATTATCTGCGCTTTACAATGTTTCATGTAACTAGCATTTGAAATGATTGCAAAAGAGATATGTTTTCAGTTTCTTTTTGAAGGTCTCATAGTTTCTGATTTCTTTGATGTTGGCCGGTAGTTTGTTCCAGACCAGAGGGCCATAGAAGCTAAATGATCTGTCACCAAATGTCTTGTTCTTGTTGTATGGCACCACATAGTTAAGAATGTTTGGGGTGTTTCGTAGCTGTCTCTTTATTTTTGGCTTTTCTAGTGACTCTTTGAGATATTCCGGGGCTGCTCCATGTGTGCACTGGTGCATCAGAGACAGGATCTTGTAGTCTACTCTTGCTTGGATTGGTAGCCAGTGTAGTTCTTTTAGAGCTTCTGTGGAACTGTCATATTTTGATCTCGATAGGATTAGTTTGGCGCACATGTTCTGTATTCGCTGATATGTTTGTATGGTGCTTTTAGGGCTGTTACACAGTAATCCATTTGCGTAGTCAAGATGGGATATGACTAAACCTAATATAAGTGTATGGCAAGCATCAGGAGAAAGATATTGGCGGATTTCTCTAATTTTACTAAAGTTGGACATGGCCATGGAACATTTTTTTCGAACATGGTCTTGGAAATTCAAGTTCTTATCCAAATATCCACCGAGGTATCTGACACTTTCAGATTTCTTGATGTCATCGCCACACACATCAATGCAGTCTGAAGAGCATTTTTGAAGATGTTGTCTGCTGCCAAAGTACATGAATTCGGTTTTATCAGGATTCATTTTCAGTTTGGTTTTGTTCATCCACTCCTGTACAGTTAGAAGGGTACTTTCGAGTAGATGAATAGTATTTTCTTCATCTGATCTTGATGTTGCCAAGAAGCTACTTTGCAATGCATGGTCATCTGCAAAACCAAACAGGTTTATTCCTTCCGGAATGACATAGAATAGAGTGGCAGCATACATTATGAAGAAGAAGGCTGAGCTGCAACCACCTTGAGGCACTGATAAGTATAATTGCTTTTCTTCACTCATTTTTGTATTCACGTTTACCCGAAAAGATCTTCCGGAAAGAAATGATTTGATCCATGAAAGCACTTCCCCTGTAATTCCATAGAACTTTTCAAATGTCTCAAGCAGAATTGTGTGATTCACAGTATCAAATGCAGCACTTAGATCCATTAGCACAACAGCTGATATTCGACCTGTTTCCATGTGATTGAGTATTAGATCTGCCAGTTTGATGAGCATTGTTTCACATGAAAAACCTTTCCGGTAGGCACTTTGGAATTTTGGCAGTAATCCATTTCTCTCACAATGTTGAACTATTTGTTGAAGAGCAGCTCTTTCTATTACTTTTCCGAGGTATATAAGGTTAGAAACAGGCCTATAGTTTGTATCAACTGGACCTAAAGAGGGTTTTTTAATCAGTGGTTTTACTAATGCTTGTTTCCAGTGGTCGGGAAATTGACCAGATGTTAAGGATTTGTTTACTAGTTTTGTAATGTTAGGAACACTTGCTTCTTTGTTGTTGTTTAGGATATGAACTGGAAATTTGTCGAGTTCACATTGTTTGTTTCCTAGTTTGGTGATTATTTTCGAAACACTTTCTAAAGTTTCTTGATTGAATGAACTAAGTTGTGGTACGTCTCTGGATGGTGGCTTGTAATTTGGGTAATTCTGGAGATGACTAGCTATCTTGGCTACTTTTTGAGAAAAGAAGTCTGAAAAGTGTTGTGCCAAATCTTGACTTGATCTATTCGCTGGTAGCGGGTTTTCATTTTCTCGTTTGATCAAACCATTGATGGTATGATAGAGTTTTTTTGTGTCTCTCTTGGATTCTAGTACTTTTTTGGTAAAGAAAGCTCTTTTTGCTAGTTTTAGCTTTTTGCAATACTCATTCCTTGCATTCTTCACTGCAATCCAGTCTGTGTTCCTTCTCGTCTTTTTCCAGATTTTGAAACATTTTCTGTAGGCTGACCTCGAGGCATATATTTCTTTACTGAACCATGCTTTTGGTGTTCTAGAGCGTATTATTTTCTCCTGGATTGGTGCAACTTCATCTAAAATCTTTTCAAGTGCATTTTCAAAGCTTTCAGATAGTGAATTAACATTTTCACTATCACACAACTCGATAGCACTGAGCTTCTCCTTCCAGGTGGAATCTGGAACATCTTTGGTGTTTCTATAGGCTTTCTTTTGATGCTGAACCCCTTGCTTTAGTCTAGTGGTTTCAAAGATGACGTAACGGTGGTCTGAAAGAAAGTCCTTGACACTGTACTTATGTTCATATTTAATATTATCACTGGTTATAATGACATCAAGAATGTTGCCATCTTTGTGTGTGTACTCTTGGACATGTTGTTTAAGTCCAATGGCAGTGAGGCTGTTTTCTAGAGAGTTGATGGTGGGATTATCAAAGTTGTTCCAGTGCACATTGAGGTCACCCAAAATTACTAGATTGTCATGCCGGGGCAGAATGTCTGCTAACACATCAAGAAATTCATCAACAAATTGGTTGTCCGTTACCTTGTTTTTGTTTGTGTATGGTGGTCTGTAGATACCCAGAACTGTGGTTGCAATATTACATTGGATTACTTTCCACAGACCAAGTTCCATACACTTAATTCTGGGCCATTTCAGTCTTTGAACACTACAGGAATCATTATATACAAGTGCTAATCCTCCTCCTTTGCTTTTTCTTCTATGGATTGGATCTAGTTTGAACCCATTTGTGTTTAGATCACATAAATGCCAGTTTGATTCATCATTTAGCCAGGTCTCAGTTATAATTCCAAAGGAGCATTTATTTTCACAAATAAAATTTCTAATGTCAATTGATTTGTTTAATAATGAACGGGCATTAACTGTGAATATGTTTACAGGAAACTTATGATCAATACATGGCACAGATTTTATATTTATTAGGTTGTTTGTATTTACCCCTTTTGTTTGACATTTTTCCAGATATTTTCTTTTTTGTACATTTCCTCCTCTTTTGCAACGTCTGGTTTTTTTCCTCTCAAGCTTATTCTGTCTAATATTACAAACAGTAAGTACATCAAGGTTTTTTAGTGCTTTGTAGTGTGTTGCTGTTTCTCTCATCCACAGCAGATCTTGTCTTGTGTATGTGTGTGTACACCTCTCTTGTGCAGAGATGTAACCCATTCCTGTGACTCATATCCACTGCTTTACTGTACATCATGTGTGAGTTTTTTTATATCCATGAGCGATAAACAGAGATGTAGATTTATGCTCCACATTTTATCCAAACTGAGGAATTTTAACATGCTAAAAACAACTCCTCTGTGGTCTACTGGTCTATGATATTTATTTTACAAACAGACACAAGTTTTAACTTTTCACGATTGCTATTGATGTTATTTTGTGTAGGTAATTTCTCTGTTGTAGGGAGCTGCTTTCAACCAGCGCTACACCTCACCAAACTATTAAGGCTCAAATTTGTATGATATCTTTTTCAAACATGCACACAGATATCTGGTATTCATAAAGCACTCATACATGCTATGATATATATTTATTTATTTATTTGGGGTTTTACGTCGCTTTCAACACTGTACAGGTCATATCACGACGGGTAGTTGGAAGGGCAGAGGAAACCAGTACATACAGTTCGTTAGGGTTCTGTACTGTAAACTGCCGACCAACAGCAAGCAACTACCAGCTTTCCCACTTCAGGCCGTGACGGGGATCGAACCCCGGCCTCAGAGGTGGGAGGCGAGAGTGTTACCACTCTGCCACCATGGCCCCTGCTATGATATATAAGCTTATCAGACTGTCTTAGCTGTTTGCTAATGTAAAAGCCAGTACATGGCTTACATGTACAGTACAGTATATAAACTGAACCTTGATTACCTGAACTGAAAATTTTCCCTAACTGCAAAGAAACTTGATCCTTCCGCAAGGCTAGGATGAATTAGTGAGTTATTTAATGGCCACCTAAAGTGGAAAATCAGCATTTTTTGTTCACCTGTTGAAGCATTCAGATATGATCAATAAATTTGGTATCTCCCTTAATAGATACTGTACACACTGGATCCAGATCAACAGATTGGGTACCACCGAAAGTTTCTTCCACAGATCTACACTTTTCCCCCTAAATGGAGGATATGGTAAATTTTTTTTTCTGAGATTAGTAATGTATATCTTATTTGTAATACCTTAAGGTCACCTTAAACAATTACAATTTTAAGCTCTTTCTTGTCTGATATTGTTAATAGCAATTGCGGCAGGTACCTTACTTCAGTTTATTTCAAAACACCTGAACTAGGAAGTAAGTTGATAGAGATGTAATCCATCAATAATCCAATTACTGATTACTATAAAACACATTTTCAATCAACTGAATTCAGAGAACTGTATTAGGATATTATAATAAATAATCCAAGTGAGAATTGCTCAACAGAAAACACTATATATTTCAATATATTTGGAATTAAACCCCATTTTGCCAACAAATCTGGATCTGGGTGTGTTTGTATTATATAGGAACAAAACAACCTTATGGAATTTATCCAGATTATGGACAATCTAATGTGTATCCCAGTGCAACTTAGTAAAGTTTACTGTGTAAAACTAGCAGGAAGAAAAAACATGGTAACAGATTTACAAGCTGCAGGACCCATACAACTGCAATACATTAACCTATTTCAGGAGTGTCAGAAGTCTATAGATCAGAGCATATGTCAGAGAAAAGTGATTCTAAATATATACTCAATGATACATTGAATTAGGAACTAGATGCAGGACACTTGTTGAAGCTATACCAAGAACACTGTTTCTGATTTGAAGATACTATCTGTTATCAATAAAAAATCTACAGCAAAATAACAGTAGGACCTCTTTTGTCTGAATATTTGGGAAGAGTGAAATTTTGTTTGGATGGTAGAAGGGTCATAAAATTTGGAAATAAATAGCTATGGAAGACTTCATTCAGGACAATAGTTACTAGCTCTCCTTATTTTGACAATGACTTTATTTTTGTATTTTGTGATGGTTCATTGTAAAGATAATATTTAAAACAATACTTTGGTTTTGGGAGACTCAGTGCAGCTATTATATGCATGATAACTATACACACTCATTCCCTGCACAAAGATGATTTCACGTTCACTGTGCATCCTCAGTCTTTATGATGGAACAGATATTTTAATTAAAAACAGCAGGGAGTAATAAATTTGTTGGTAGTAGAAATAACTACTGAATATTTAGATAATAAAAACTTGGATAATAGACTTGCTCCAAGTCTTTGTATTTGTTATTCCACCAAATCTGACATACATGGAATCTTATGAACCCATCATGATAGGTGGGGCATTTGCTGAGGGCCAAAAAGTCATTCAGTTGTCATATAATATACCTAAGACAAAAGGACTTGAGGAAAGTCTACTTGGAAAATGGAGGTCTCAGTATATCTGGCATATTTATTACAGGCATCAGGAATTCACAATTGTACTGTACAGTTAGAATCTGGCAAGTTGGATGTTCAGGGACAAGACAAATACTTCCCATCAACCAGGATTTCCAGATACCAGTATTTTTTCCCTTCCTACTTGCAATTCCGGTGTAAAAGTAAATCTCCAACCCCATCCACCTAACCATAAACATTCCCCCACATTTTAGTACACCCCCAAAATACCCATTTATACACAGAAATATGGTAATTTAAAAGAGAACTATACATTCCTGCACAGGACACTGGATATTACTAAACTGATTTACAATTTGGGAATGGAATACTGTAATGGCTCCTTTCATATGTACCACAGAGCATTATTGAAATATGACAGCATAATTCATTAGCAGAATATATATCTGGGCTGTGTGGAAGGTTAAACCTATGTTTCCTTAATACTAATCAATGACACAGTGCAACAAAATCATTACCGTTGAAATAATTTATAGAGACCAAAATAGTTCACATTTTCTATAGTTTATATTATTAAGCCCATAAGAATATTTTACCAAAAACTATAATCTGCATGCGATAGTCAGTTGTAACAAATATTTCAAATAAAATGGGAAAAAAATGACAGCATTGGCAATTGGAAGTGGGTAAGAGGGAAAACGCCTTTAAGGCTGAATCACTGATGGGCCATATATAATAACGCACAGGCCAAATTATCTGCCACTGCTTAGACAACTGCAGGAGAGAAAATGTTTTGTAAACTAAGTCAATAAACTTATTCAACTCTGCACCAAATTGCCCTGAAATTAGCCTAATTATCAGAGTTCTGAGTGTGTGTTTACTGCCTGATGCGAGTTATAAAGGTAAAATTCACCACAGTAGGTGAAATTCGCCACTTGAGCTAAACCACCCATTAAATTAAACAGCAAGAAGCAAAATTCAATGAATTTCTGCAACAGATGAGATGAATGCCCCATAAATAGGTCACGCAAATATGCAAATTTGATAAGATTATCCCATATATTCAAAGTAACATAAGTGGTTAGTACTAGTTACTCTCAGGGCTAACTCCTATTTTTCCATCTATCTTTGACTGACATGTATGACGGTTTAGTCTAGAACCAGTTCAGACTTTGTACATCATTACATAACTCGTATGTAAATGTATGCAGAGTTCCCAGAATAACACAAGCCAGCCTCTGACTAATTGCAAGGAATTACGGAAAGAAATATTAGACTTTCAAAGGACTAAACAAGATTGATCTTGTAAAGACTCGATTAGTGTAGGAACTTCACCTGTCCTTTTTTCATCACCCAAATCCGTGTCCGTTATTGCCCTTCTTAATTTTTAGGTATAGAACAGTGTACTCATCCGTGTCCATGATTTAGGAAGGAGAAAAATTCGTTCTTCACAGACACGGGCAGCTAGTCCACAGTTTTGTACCAAAAGATCTAGGGTATCACGGATACGGGCAATAACGGACACGGATTCGGGTGATGAAAAAAGGACAGGTGAAGTTCCCACTTACGCCCGTTACATGCATGGCACCAGACAAACAAATTTACAAAATAAGTACATCATTTTTCTCAGCTAAAAAAAGTGTAGCCTATATCATTAAAATTTTTTATACTAGTAATTAATTGAATGAGTTTATGAGAACAAAACCAAGATATTACTCGAATTGAATAAATATTGTAAAGGGCTATTAGGTCAGTACTCCTGTACTTGTTATGAATTAGTGAAGTAATAAAATATTTTGGGAGAAAAATTAACAAAAGAATCAAAAGATTACCCTTTGCTTGCATGATGTCATAAACCATCCAAATATTTTTTTAAAACTGACATGAAATAAGTCATTTTGTGCAAGTTTTTAAATAAATCCAGATATAAATAAGTCCAGATATTTTTATGCTACGGAGTATACTCCCTCGAGAGTAGCACATGGGTAAAAAGGGTACTGTCTAGCACAAAATCTGACATTCATTTCAACCTGTTATTTTGTGAATCACAGCCCTGGTGTTCCACAAATAACATAAACCCTTGTAGTAATATTATAGTAATAGTAATATAACAGCAATATTGGGGTTTTTACGTCACTTTCAACACTCAGGTCATATCAGAATGGGTAGTTTTGTGGGCAGAGGAAACCAGTACATACAGTTGGTCAGAGTTCTGTACTATAAACTGCCGACCATTGGTAAGCAACAACCAACTTTCCTACATAAGGTCCGGGGTTTGAACCGCCAACCCCAGAGGTGGGAGGCGAGTGTGTTACCACTACACTGGAGAACACTGGTGTATATAAAGTAAGAAAATGTAAAATTTACCAAAGTTTGAGAAATCCACTAGTAGGGGCACCCTTTAAAAGTAAGACAAAATCATTAAATTGTGCAATGTTTGTATCAAGGGAGAGCAAAGACCTAACTTCACTAAAAATTGTAAATTTGGAAATAATTTCTGACAAGTCACAAAAATAAGAGGGGAGTTTTCTAACTGGCAAATTTCACATACTGTGGTGAATTTTACATTAATTACTCTACAGTAATACAGATATATAAAACAAATTACTCAGCATCTTTTTGAGGACATGTCTGGGCACACTTTATGCTTATAACTATGCACTCATTCAGATCACTTATGAAATGATAAGAAGCAAAAAATCATTTCTACATGATTCAAAAGTATCATTTTGCACTGATCCAAGTCTCGTCCACTGAAAGAGTTTGTGTGTAATTGTCTTTCACTGAAAATAGCACATATATTGCATCATCTTAGATCTGCTGAACACTCAAATATACACTGTATTATGGACAAGACCAAATAATGGCACTGATATTATAGTATTGAGACCACTTTACTGAAATACCAAATCAAAATAATACAACTGGCACATCGGTGACCAGCATATAACATGATGGGAAACTTATTACACAGAATAAATCTAAGAAAAATTCTCTCATCTTTTCTCCTACAATTTTGCATACTTCAAGGTTTTATTGTAATTATGTATGGTGAGCATGTTTTATATTGATTAACTCCAAGCTCTTCCTCTTACCAAGTCTATTCCATTAAGACAACACCAGAACACAACTTTTGACAGATAGTCAGATATGGGACATGCCAATCACTTACCTTTCCTTGAGAGCAGCCGCTGTGCGTAAAATTTCAATTTCATTCTGCAGGATCTTGATTTTTTCCCTCATCTCAGCAGCTTTCTGTGTACTGGTCTGGATCAGATTCACACATTTGTTACGTTCATTCTTGATGATGTCATATAATTTGGCAAACTCTTTCAGTCTAAATGAAAAGAACAGAAACAGCATGTGGTAACTGGGCAAAAGGACCAACAGAAACTGGCACTTGGAACAAGACACACTAAAAACAGTTAATACTGGGAACAAGGGTACCTAAAAACAGCCAATACTGAAAAAAGGGTAGATGAAATGGCCAATACTAAGTACAACGGTATTATAACCCAGATAATACTTGAGTACAAGGAAAACTGAAAACAGGTGCAAAGGTGACTCACAGCAGCTAGCTTCAATTTTAAAAGCTAAACAAAAATAAATGATCTGAGGATCTGGAGGATTTTGAATGTCTACCTTGCAGTAACAAATGTGAAAATTCATAAACATGCAACATCATTGGGCCACGAATGGAACTCTAATGTTAGTGACCCATACACAAAGATCTGTTCATTTTCACTAGGAATAACTTGCAAAGATTTCCACAAATTTACATACTTGGCTTGCATTTCATTATACTTCTTCTGATGGTCATGTATCTGCAGCTGCTTGGTCTTGAGGTCTTGAACTGCCCGGTGATATCTCATCTCTGCCCGCATAAAGTCACGTGCCTTCTGCTCGCGCTCATCATTCTGTCAACAATGAACCACATTAAGTAAGACAGATAACAATATGTAAAGTGTCTGAAAATTCAAAGCTCAGGACAAAGAGGCTAACAATTTGCTTCAATTGCTTCATCAGAGTAGATAAATGGTGCAAAATAACCAATCTGGTAAGCATTTGTGCTGACATAGTTTGGGAAGGGCTGGGGAGAGCCATGCAATGAGTACCTTTTCACTATCATTTTCCTCTCTACTGCGTCCTCTTTTTTCAGAGACAAACCATACAACACTTTGGGCTAATGTTACTACAGCATATGTCTGAAATGAACTCATTTAACACCATCCAAAGTTGAATATATCTATATGAATGGTAAAGTTGAAGTAAGAAAAGGGTACACCAGTGGTCACAAAGATAAATGGCCTTTAGAACCTTTCAAATATAAGTGCTTTAAACAATAAAATTATACAGACAAAATAACAGATGTCATGGTAAGGTTTGCTAAAGAGCATTTTATTTAGTCAGAGTTATTCTGTTGTTTAAACCTTATATATCTGAAAACTTTTAATGACCATAAAATTTGTGTTCATTTATCTTTGTGTCCACCCGTGTACTGTTCTGGAAAATTTGTATTCTAGAATACCCTTTAGTCCATTCTTTAAGTATTTGAGTGATAATGTTATCTGAAATTCCCGCTCAGGTAGATGGTTGCTCAGGGTATGAGATTTGGCTTAATGTAATGTTCCACTATTAGTTTTATACAATACTGTCTTGCTTATAAAACTAATAATACTCAAATAGGTTACCTTGATGGCAGCAAGTCTGGTGAGTTCTACCACTTCAATCCTCAGGTCACTCTGTTCATACAGCAGTCTCTCCTCCTCCGCAATGCTCTGCTCCACCTTGACTGTCTCCACAGCTGTCAGTGAGTTTTGTTGTGCTAGTGCCCTCTTGGCTGTCTCGACCTCCCGAGTCAAGTCCTCACGCTTCTTCACCTTTTAAATAAAAATATTTTATCACTCAAAACATGTTGTAGTAACATGCAATAACAACATACATTCATAATATGAAGTTATAACACTCGGGCAAACGGCACATCAATATGCATTCATAGCATGAAGTCAAAACTCGGGACGTCACGACTCCAAATATTTCATGTTGGCTAATCACAAAGTATTATTCGTGCCGACACCGAACAACCGTCAAATTTATAAAACTACCACAAATCTTATGTTTCATATTGTAAAAGGCAATGAAAAGGGTAAATATGTGAAATAAAATGAAAATATATGTATATAATCTGTAAAATTGAATAAATTTGCTGTTTTCCTGCGACTTCTGATGTATTTTTCTCATACAGGAAGTGGGCGATATAAGAGGTATATGGTACTTCCCGTTTTACGTGAATTATAAACAGTACAGAAAACGTGGCTTTTGTTGGATTTTAACTTATTTTATGTGTAAATATGGACATATTTGATGGATTCAGACCTTCTGCATTTAGCAATTATTCCGACTTAAAAATATGAACTGGTAAACAACACTATTCTAACCGTTGTCGATTAGTCAGCTAGTCGTGCCGCCCCTAGTCAAAACACACAGTAATAACAAGCAATAAAAATATACATTCATAATATGATGTTAAAACATGCAATAATAACATACACTCAAAAGACGAAATCATAACATTCAAGCATTCTTTATAATAACTAGAAAGTGTTGGTAGAGCTCAGACCTTCACCAGAGCATGTTTTCGAAAATTTGGAATTTTGTGTAACCAGAATATAATTCAGACCCTTCTTAAAATGTAATCACCTTTTTCTTTAGCAATCCCTACCCACATAAATAATTCATGATGATACATTCATTAGTTTGGGATTAATGACAACAAGAAAGACAAAGTCACTAAAAATATATTGAAAATGGGACTGAATGAACCCAAAAGCATAACCTCCTAGTAGAGATTAGGGGTGTGACGAGTACAAATAATTCAGGTCGATTGCTCACAGATAAAAACTCGACTCAACATCGAGCCCTCGTGAAGTTTAGTATCCGCCTCAACAGGAAACGACATCCAATATGGCGGCTCCCGTAAACAAAAAAAAATAAAAAGATAAAAGTTTTGAATCACTTGAATTAGTTATTGTCAGCATATAATATCACTGATATTATGGTAAAAATGGTGGATTATGCGATTTAATGTAAATAAGGTGGGTTATTTATGTTTTATTAATTAAAAAACGTACCCGGTTCTATAGGTTGTTACATATACACAAGCATTCGACCCTGAGATTTCGGATCGAATTTTCGTGAAATTTGCCTTGCTCGTTGAGTGTCGACTGCTCGGTCGCACCCCTAGTAGAGATACAACAGAAACTCATAACATGCACTCATAGCATACCACTCATTACAGTGTCAGAACACACAATCACAACAGGTAGGTAAACTGTGATTCAAACAATTAAAGACAAGACATATGGTCGAGATTTGGTAATGAAAGGGACAGAATGCAACGTAATTCACTATATACCTGAGAGCCATCGTCTTTTGGCATGGCATCCATGTTGCCTTTGGTCTTTTCATGTATCTGCTGTGTGTGCTGCAAGGAATCCACAGTGACCCTCAAATGAAGCTCTGCCTTCTTGAGGTTTCTCAGGTCTCGATCTTTTTCTCGCACTTTGCGGGAATGGATGTCATGAGTGGTCTTCTTCTCCAAGTTGATGTGTCTCAGATTCAAGTCCAGTGTCGCTCTGTGTAAATACAACACACATTTAAAAAGTCAGAAATGTGAAAATTACCATACCAGGTGACAGTTGTGACTTTGGAGCACCTTACTTTGGAGCACCTTGTCGAAGAAAGAGTCAAGAAGAAAAATTCACTGAAACTCAGCAACAGATTTAACTGGCATTAATTTGTGTTAAAAATCACAATTTTTTTTTTATAAAAGAATATCAATTATTAAGTTTAATATGGGGAGGTGAGCTTATTTATTGTGAATGCTAACAAGCTCAAATCAGAGTTTACACACAGTAAATCTCCCACTGTGGTTTTGAGGGGATCTGAAGAGAATTGTGCTACCTGTCTCCCATTAAGACAGCCTCCTTTTCCTTGGCATACTCATAGTCTTTCATAAGCACTTGGTACTCGGATTCTTTCTCCCCGAGCCGGGCAGCCTGCTTGTCTACTTCTCTGTCTAGGTCCAGTTTTTCCTGATGAAACAAATGCATTTATTATACACTACAAAAAATCTGATCCCAATAGCAAAAAATACAGGCTGATGTATAGATAGGTTTCATATTCATTGGTGCCTTTCACTTTGCATAATTCCATGTTGCATGGGTGTAAATATAAAATGTTTTTTCCACAACTGTATTAAAAACTATTTAACATATACACACAGATAATTTAAATATCAGAACACATGTTTACAGTGCTTTTGCTTGTTGTTCTTGCATTAAAATCCACCCAAGTGTAATAGAGAAACAAACAAAAAAATAATAGATACTTTTCATTATCATAACACATGCTTACCGGTACCCTCCTAGAATTGTGGGATAATAAAAGGTTTTTCTTTATTTGGTTCTGTAAGAAATATGCTCTTAGAAAAAGCCCAAATCTCAATACTAAACACTGTCATATGTTATATACCTGTCCAAGTTTTTCCTGTTTAGAAGTGAGTCCCTTCAATTCTTCCATGTAATTATTCATCTGATTTGTAATCTCACGGATCTTCTTTTCTACTTCACTGAAAAGTATAAAAAGAAACACACTCAATTACATTAATGTTGCAAAAAACATAATTAGCGGCAACCATGGGTCATAAATATTTACAGAGAATTTTCAAGTGAGATACAATGGGTCACATTCTCAAAACTCTCTAGATCAAAAATAAAGTTCTAAAGGGGAGATACAAGGCCTTTACTGTAAGCCCACTCCATCCAACCTTAAAACGGGTGAAAGGACAAATCTGATCACACAAAAAGATTTGCAGCCGAAAATTTCCTAAAAGCTATTTTCACATTTCCACACACCTGGGACAAATAAGTAAGATATGGGGAATTTTTGGTAAGTCCAAGCTATTTCACTTTGAAGCAGGGGAATAAAGGTCAGATCTGACCCTACAAAAAGATTCACAAGACATGATTTCCTATTAACCGTTTTCACATTAGGAATCTCAAGGCCCATAAATAAGGGAAACAAGGCATTTTCGACAAGCTGATCTTGTTTGACCTTGAAAACAATGGTCAAGGAAATGATAAACAAAGGTGCAATTTTACCATGCAAAGGTACGGGATATCAAAATTTTACAGTTTTCTCAAGATCTATTACAAATGGAACAGGCTTCATTGTATATTTCAACAACAACAAGCTAAATTATAGCAAAACTTGGTAAAAATGGTTTTAGTTGCCGAATTTTGTGTTTTCCAGGTGACCTTAACTTACAAGATTCAAGGTCAACCTTTTTTTACAGGTTTATATAGAAGATATATATCTGTTATATACATTAACCACAACAGGATCAAAGATACTTTTGATCTTTTGACCTTCTAACTGCCACCACTGACCTTAAAGATCAAGGTCACTATAAAATAAGCCTCATCAGCATATTTTTCTCACATACCAAACTTGAAATCTGTAGGTCAAATAATTTTTGAGGGATTGTGCCTGAAAGCAAAAAAAAAAAAAAAAAAAAAAAAAAAAAAAAAAAAAAAATTTCCTGAGGATATTGTTATGTATAAACAAGCATTCTGACGCATGCATTTATCTCCCGCCGTATAAATAAGATGTACTAAAGATAGTGGAATATAAATTTTCTTGTGAGATGGAGGCACATGTAGAAGTGACAAGTTTAATGTTTGATTGCAATACTTTTAAAGACAAAAGGCATTGATTCATTTTAGTAGCTATTACTCTGCCATCCAAAGAGCTACAGTTCTACAACTTTAATATGCAGTAGATCACCCAAAAGTAGGTGAATGACTTATTTAGAAGAAATTGCCTACCTGTAATACTTTTACAGATAAAAGACATTTACTCATTTTAGTAGCTATTACTCAGCTATCCAAAGAGCTACAGTTCTGCAACTTCACTATGTGGTAGATCACCCAAAAGTAGGTGAATGACTTATTTAGAAGGAATTGCCTACCTGTAATACTTTTAGAGATAAAAGACATGTACTCATTTTAGTAGCTATTACTCAGCTATCCAAAGAGCTACAGTTCTGCAACTTCACTATGTGGTAGATCACCCACAAGTAGGTGAATGACTTATTTAGAAGGAATTGCCTATCTGTAACACTTTTAGAGATAAAAGACATTTACTCATTTTAGTAGCTATTACTCAGCTATCCAAAGAGCTACAGTTCTGCAACTTCAGTATGTGGTAGATCACCCAAAAGTATGTGAATGACTTATTAGAACTAGACCAAGGACGCATCTGTGGCCAGATGCAAAATGTATCCACCGGCAAAGGCAAAAGTAGCTATTACCCAGCCATAGCATGAGCTAGAAGTCTGAAATTTTTATTATGTTATAGCTGAGCCAAAAGTAGGTGAATAATATATTTGCACAAAATTCTCTAAATCCAATAATTTTCACGTTACAATTGATTTTACTCATGATGGAAGTTAGTAAAAAGTCCAAAAGTAGCTATTACTCACTTAGCTATTGAGATAGACACCCAAGTTACTCACCATGTTGTTGCTATTGAAAAAGTAGGTGATTATCATATTTTAACAAAATGCTCTAAATGCAATACTTTTCAAGTTATAAATGATGTAGTGTTGAGTAAGATCTTCAAAGTAGCTATTACTCAGCTATGCTATGAGCCACAGGTCTGGAACTTAACTATGTTATAGCTGCTTCAAAATAGGTGAATAACATATTACAACTAAATAATGTAAATGCAAGAGTATTCAAGTTATAAGTGATTTACCCAACAGTGATAACCTAAAAGTAGCTATTACTCAGCTATGCAATGAGCTACAGGTCTGAAATTTTACTATGTTATAGCTGACCCAAAAGTAGATGAATAACATGTTTGCATAAAATTCTGTAAATACAACAGTTTTCAAGTTACAAGTGATTTTACTCATGATGGAAGTTAGTGAAAAATCCAAAAGTAGCTATTACTCACTTAGCTATTGAGATAGACACCCAAGTTACTCACCATGCTGTAGCTATGGAAAAAGTAGCTGAATAACATATTTTAACAAAGTGCTCTAAATGCAATAATTTTCAAGTTATAATTGATTTAGGGCATGATTTCATTACTTTTCATGAATAAAAAATTATTTTAAAAAGTCATAAAAAAACTTTAGCATGTGAAAGCTCTCCAAAATGTAGGTGAATGAGTTATTTGAGAAATACTGGCTATCTGCAATACTTTTAGACATAATTAGCATGTACTCATTTTGAGTAGGTGAGTAATTAACTATGGGTCTGAAACTTCAAGCGAAAGCTCTCCCAAAGGAAGGTGAATGAGTTAGTTGAGAAAAATTGGCTATCTGCAGTACTTTTAGAGATAATTCGCATTAACTCATTTTGAGTAGGTGAGTAATTAGCTATGGGTCTGAAACTTCACCATGTGAAAGCTCTTCCAAAAGTTGGTGAATGAGTTATTTGAGAAAAATTGGCTATCTGCAGTACCTTTAGAGATAATTCATATTTACTCATTTTGAGTAGGTGAGTAATTAGCTGTGGGTCTAAAACTTCACCAAGTGAAAGCTCTTCCCAAAGTAGGTGAATGAGTTATTTGAGAAAAATTGGCTATCTGCAATACTTTTACAGATAATTAGCATTAACTCATTTTGATTAGGTGAGTAATTAGCTATGGGTCTGAAACTTCACCAAGTGAAAGCTCTTCCAAAAGTAGGTGAATGAGTTATTTGAGAAAAATTGGCTATCTGCAGTACTTTTAGAGATAATTCGCATTTACTCATTTTGAGGTGAATAATTAGCTATGGGTGTGAAACTTCACCATGTGAAAGCTCTTCCAAAAGTTGGTGAATGAGTTATTTGAGAAAAATTGGCTATCTGCAGTACTTTTAGAGATAATTCATATTTACTCCTTTTGAGTAGGTGAGTAATTAGCTATGGGTCTAAAACTTCACCAAGTGAAAGCTCTTCCCAAAGTAGGTGAATGAGTTATTTGAGAAAAATTGGCTATCTGCAATACTTTCAGAGAAAATTAGCATTTACTCATTTTGATTAGGTGAGTAATTAGCTACAGGTCTGAAACTTCACCAAGTGAAAGCTCTCCCAAAAGTAGGTGAATGAGTTATTTGAGAAAAATTGGCTATCTGCAATACTTTTAGAGATAATTCACATTTACTCATTTTGAGTAGGTGAGTAATTAGCTATGGGTCTGAAATTCACCATGTGAAAGCTCTTCCAAAAGTTGGTGAATCAGTTAGTTGAGAAAAATTGGCTATCTGCAGTACTTTTAGAGATAATTCGTATTTACTCATTTTGAGCAGGTGAGTAATTAGCTATGGGTCTGAAACTTTACCAAGTGAAAGCTCTTCCCAAAGTAGGTGAATGAGTTATTTGAGAAAAATTGGCTATCTGCAGTACTTTTAGATATAATTCGCATTTACTCATTTTGAGTAGGTGAGTAATTAGCTATGGGTCTGAAACTTCACCAAGTGAAAGCTCTTCCAAAAGTAGGTGAATGAGTTATTTGAGAAAAATTGGCTATCTGCAATACTTTTAGATATAATTCACATTTACTCATTTTGAGTAGGTGAGTAATTAGCTATGGGTCTGAAACTTCACCAAGTGAAAGCTCTCCCAAAAGTAGGTGAATAAGGTATTTGAGAAAAATTGGCTATCTGCAGTACTTTTAGAGATAATTCGCATTTACTCATTTTGAGTAGGTGAGTAATAAGCTATGGGTCTGAAACTTCACCAAGTGAAAGCTCTTCCAAAAGTAGGTGAATGAGTTATCTGACAAAAATTGGCTATCTGCAATACTTTTAGAGATAATTAGCATTTACTCATTTTGAGTAGGTGAATAATTAGCTATGGGTCTGAAACTTCACGGAGTGAAAGCTCTCCCAAAAGTAGGTGAATGAGTTATTTGAGAAAAATTGGCTATCTGCAGTACTTTTAGATATAATTCACATTTACTCATTTTGAGTAGGTGAGTAATTAGCTATGGGTCTGAAACTTCACCAAGTGAAAGCTCTCCCAAAAGTAGGTGAATGAGGTATTTGAGAAAAATTGGCTATCTGCAGTACTTTTACAGATAATTCGCATTTACTCATTTTGAGTCGGTGAGTAATAAGCTATGGGTCTGAAACTTCACCAAGTGAAAGCTCTTCCAAAAGTAGGTGCATGAGTTATCTGAGAAAAATTGGCTATCTGCAATACTTTTAGAGATTTGGTTAATTTTATTGTAATTGGAATTTTTATAAATAAAAATACTTACATAATCCCAACAAATGCTTACGTGACCTACCGTTCGGTCAAGGACACAGACAATGTGTCTCGCCATGTTTTTTCTACTGAAAGTACACACGTAAACCCCAGGGGGCACCTGCTGGAGGTTATATCTCCACTGTAAGTTGCCATTCTTAAAATTTTGACCCTACCCCTCAGAAGATGGTAGAGGGGAGGAGGGTGGGACTCTCCTTGTTGGGATTATGTAAGTATTTTTATTTATAAAAATTCCAATTACAATAAAATTAACCAATTTTATTGCATAAAAACGTACTTACATAATCCCAACAAATGCTTGAATACAGCCCTGAGGTCCATGGTGGGTAGACTTCTGAGGACTGTCAAGTGCTATAGGAGAGTTCTTGAGGTTATACAGATACAAAAAATGCATAGACACCATATGTTATACTACAAACAACTGTAACATAGTACATATAGTTAAAACTGTAATTATATTATTGTTATTACAAGTACTGATAAAGTGAAAAAGTAGTTGTAATAAAGTAACTGCAAAGTACTCACCCACTTTTGAAAGCAGCATGTTGTACTATACATAGTATGATATTTATGAATCCCGTCACCGTATCTGTACAAATGTGCAGGGGTCAAAGGTCAGCTGTGCCCAGTTGAATAAAACTCCAGCAGTCAGAGTGCAGCTGTCCTTCAAGCCAAGCAGTCATAACATGAAATCTTATCCATAGTCGTGTTCAAAAATCAAAGTCCTACTACATTCCAGTCCAATTCCATATATCCTGAAAAAATAAAGACTGATTAAACTATTAAGTCTCAATTGTTCACTATATGCTGTGCAGACACAATGGGACCTAACTTAAAGATATCATCATTTTCCCAGCAAATATCCTTCAAATAAAAGTTTGTAAAGGTATTGTGGGATTTCCAGTAACAGGAGCTCAAGACCTGCTCTAAAGAGATACCTCCTTTAAATGCAAGTGATGCAGCCATAGCTCTAACATCATGAGCTCTAACCTGAGTGACCTGTTGATCAGCCGTATCTGAAGACTGATAGCAAGTTTGAATGGTGTGTTTGATCCACTGGGAAATGGTTATTCTTGTGATATCCTTAGAATAACCCTCCCTAAGGGATACAAAGAGCAGGGCCTTGCCCTTTCTCATGGATTTGGTCTTCTCTAAATAGACCTTGAGGGCCCTAACTGGACAAAGTGACTTGTCCTCCACCAGTGAACTGTCCAACATGGTAGTAAGAGCTGGTATAACTACTGGTTTAATGGAATCAGGGCCATCCGAAGCCAACTGGTTTTTGGCCAGGAATGCTGGAGAAGGAGAAACAGTAACTTCTGACCAATTTCTCCTTGAAGAGACAGAAGAGTGAGTCCATGCATGCATGTATCTCACTCCTTCTTTTCCCTGAGGCTAAAGCCAACAGGAACACTGTCTTGTAAGTTAGCCACTTCAAAGGAGCCTCTGACAAAGGCTCAAAGGGAGGTTTTGTCAAACCTAAGAGGACCAATGAGAGGTCCCATGTAGGTATGGACCTATTTGGTTTAGGTCTATCCCTGGTGAAGCTGGCAATAAGTCTATTCAGTTCTAGACTTTTTGAAATGAATTCACCCTGTGAACCCAAAGCATCAGCAATTGCTGTTCTGTAACCAGTGATTGTAGCTGGTTTGAGATTTTTGACTGTGAACAGGTAGTTTAAAAATTCTGCTACCTGGGGAACAGCTGTTGAGGTGATGTCCACCTTATTCTCTGTGCACCATTGCCCATAAATGGTCCACCTTGATTGATAGACTTTTCTTGAGGATTCCCTCTGAGGTGCCTTAATTCTTTCTGCCACCTCAGATGAGAATCTTCCAGAATTGGATTCCTGGAATCCAGAAGCCACACATGTAGATTCAGGTACTCCACGTTGTTGTGGAACCTGTTGGAATGTGGCTGTTTCAGAAGTGTCTTCCAGTGAGGGAGCTGTAGGGGTACCCTGGTCGAGAGATCCACCAGATCCCAAAACCATGGCATCCCTGGCCACCCTGGAGCCAGTACTATCATCCTGCATGGGTATGTTATTATTTTTTGAATTACTTGTGGCAGGATGGCTACTGGACAGAAGACATAGCCGTCTAGGCCTTCCCAACAGATATTCAATGCATCTATTTTCCAAGCCTTTTTGTCTGGGACAGGAGATACATAAATTGGAAGTTTGTAATTTAGATGAGTTGCAAATAGATCTACCATTGGTGTGTGCCAAACTTTGCAAATTTGGTTGAATATCTGTTGGTGAAGTGACCACTCCGTCTGTATGACCTTGTCCCTTCGTGATAGAGAGTCTGCTATGACATTTAGGGATCCAGGTACGTGTCTTGCCCTTATCTGGATTCTTCTGGAATTTGTGAATGCAAGAATTCTCCAGATAAGAGCACACATTTCTATGGAATGTGTGCCTCCTTCTTTGTTCAGATAAGATACTACTGTACTGTTGTCTGAACAGATGAGCACGCTTTGACCTTGCAAGTGCTCCTGAAACCCCTTTAGGGCCAGAAGAACAGCTTTCAGCTCCAATACGTTGATGTGAAGCTGAGCCTCCTTGTTTGACCAGAGGCCACTGAGGACTATTTCGTTCAAGTGAGCTCCCCAGCCTTTTTGGGAGGCATCTGTGAACACCAAAGTGTTGTGAACATGAGGATGGAGGGGAGAACCTGCCATAAGATTTTGTAGATCCTCCCACCATTTGAGATAATTGAGGAAATTCCTTGTTACTGGAATGTTTTTGTCCAGTGACTGGGGAAACTTCCAGTTTGACCTTAGGTACCACTGAAAAGGTCTCATGTGCAACCTTCCTAGAGGTACTGTTTTTTCTAAGGAAGCTAATGTCCCTATGAGTGACATGAGCTTTCTTGGAGTCAAGACTAATGACTTTCTGATGGAAACAGTCTGAACTTTCAACCGATCGAGTTTCTTTTGGGTTGGAAAAACCAGACCCCTGTGAAGATCGAAGTGATAACCCAGAAAATCTAGATTTTGTGTGGGAACCAATTCCGATTTTTGGAAATTGATGAGCCAGCCTAGTTCTTGGACCAATTTCACTAATTTTTCCGAATCTTTGAGACATTGATCTTTTGTTGGTGACCGAAGAAGCCAGTCGTCCAGATATTGATGGATTCCTGGCTTGAGCTATGAGTTTTACCTCTTTCACAATGCGAGTAAACTCTAGGGGAGCTGTTGCGACACCAAAAGGGAGAGCCTGAAATTGGAAAACCCCTTTTTTCGTTTGAAATCTCAGATATTTTTGAGATTGTGGGTGAATTGGAACATGAAAATAAGCGTCTGTGAGGTCTATCGAGGTGACCCACTCCCCCTGTCGAATCGACTTCCTGATAGATTCGGCTGTTTCCATTTTGAATGTCGGTACATGTAAATGGTTGTTTAACATACTTAAATCTATCACTGGTCTCCACCTTTTCATGGGTTTGGGTACCAGAAACAGTCTGCTGTAATATCCCAGAGTAGAAGGTTTCCTGACATGAGTTATTGCCTTTTTTGCAAGCATGGCCTGAACTGCTTCGTGTAGAGCGCCATCTTTGTTTTTGTTGTGATATTTGCTCAAAATGAGCGGAATTTTCGATAATTTGGGTAGAATTTTGAAGTCTAGGCGATAACCATGTTGTAGTAAACTTACTACTCTGGGATGTGCTTGATTTTTTGCCCATACCTGCCAAAAATCCTGCAATCTTGTCCCTGGAAAGTCACTTCCTCTTTCCGCCTCTGCCTCCTCGCGATGCGCGCGCAGAGAAGTGGTTATAGGTGTTTGGCTGCGTTCGTTTGTCACGAAACGATCTGTTACCTTCCTGTGAGGGCTTTGGATGTGAAGACCTCCCGAAATCGAAATTCTTCACAGAGTCTCTGTATGACTTGGAATCAGATTCCTTCATTATTGACAATCTTTTGATCATGTTATCCTCAACCTGGGATAAAATATCCGAGTTGAAGACCTCCTGTTGGTCAAAATGGTCTGTACGCAAGCTTGCCAAGTCTTTTGGACCTAATTTTGAGCTGCAGTCCTTCAATAAGCTATCCCTCCTTTGAAGGAGCATATTGCATGCCAGAGTCATGTTTTGTTTGAGGACCGTATCCAGGGCTATCTCCAGAGAGGAGGTAACTGAAGCCTGTAGCTGAGAATATTTTATCATGAGGTCTGCTGACTCCTTGACTGTATCCAGATCTTCAGACCCTCTAATTTCAGTAGCCAACTCCTGGATTCTGTTGTTGAGCTCCTCTATAGCCATTTTAAACCACACTACATGGCCCAAAATTTGAACATTTTCCCTGCAAACTGTCTCTTGAACAATATGTTGTTTGGAAGGTACAGTGATGGAATTTGACAATGATTTCACTCTAGCTATGTTGAAGTAGGAGTCAGGTAGTTTAGGAGCTTTCAAAGGCGTATTTTGTGGAGAGGTAGTGTAGTAGATCATGTCGGGCCTCTCAAAGGCCAAAAACTGTCCCTGGGACAATGATTCAGAGCTGGATTTGTCTTTGACTGAGGTTCCAGAGGCCTTCCTAAACCTGTAGTCCCACATGGACTGAATATCTTGGACAGGAGGTAAAGCCAAATTTTGTTTCCTCACCACCTGCTTGGAGGGTTTCTTGGAAAAAGCAGAAGGGGCCACAAGGCACTCCACTTGTGGTACCTCCAGATCCAGTAGACCTCTGATGGCATTGAGCATCTCAACATAAGAGGGATCTAACTCCTGTGAATGAGAGTCTGCATCCCCTTGAGGAGACTTAGATCTGTGTCTCTTGCTGGCAGGCAAAGAGGAGTCCTCATCAGATAGCTCTCCTTCTGAAGGTTGAGTTCTCGTCTGGGAGACAGGGGCACTCATACCCTGCTCCTGACAGAGAGGAAGACTGTTCTTAGAGGCTGAAGGTTTGTCACTGCGTTTGAACTCTTCAAACTGGGAAGCCAAGGAAGCCAACTGATTATTCATAGCTTTAATCATGTCTTGAAGCGAGGAATCAGGTTTGGAAGTAGAAGGCTGTGAAGATTTTGAAGGTGTTGGTTCATCCAAGACAGAGTCATCAAACTTCTCAGAACTTTTGGACTTGGAAGCTTTTCTTTTGTGTGGAATTTTTAAGGCCCCAGCACAAATAGAGCAATCAGATTCTTTACTCACAACACACTTGTCTTTTCCCTTCTTGTCGTTTCTGCATTTTAAACAAGCTTGGTGATTATCCCATGGAAGCATATCACCCAAGCAAACTGAACATTTCCTTTGTTTTTCGGACATCTTGAATCGTACAAAAGAACGCGTGTGCACTTCACGGCGGTCAAAATTAGAATGGCAACTTACAGTGGAGATATAACCTCCAGCAGGTGCCCCCTGGGGTTTACGTGTGTACTTTCAGTAGAAAAAACATGGCGAGACACATTGTCTGTGTCCTTGACCGAACAGTAGGTCACGTAAGCATTTGTTGGGATTATGTAAGTACGTTTTTATGCAATAAAAAATTAGCATTTACTCATTTTGAGTAGGTGAATAATTAGCTATGGGTCTGAAACTTTACCAAGTGAAAGCTCTCCCAAAAGTAGGTGAATGAGGTATTTGAGAAAAATTGGCTCTCTGCAATACTTTTAGAGATAATTAGCGTTTACTCATTTTAAGTAGGTGAGTAATTAGCTATGGGTCTGAAACTTTACCATGTGAAATTGAAAATTTCATGTTTCAACAGAAACCCTTCTACTACACTGTGGGTCCAAAACTTGCTCGAAATCGCTCTGACAGTTTCAGAGACATTTACTTCTTCTGTTATTTAGCTACAAATGAGAAAATAGTTATTACTCACTTAAGGCATGCAACAGAACCCCAAACTATGTACCATCTTATAGCTAAGGACAAAGTAGCTCAACAACATATTTTAGGAAAACACTCTAACTGCAATAATTTTGGAGTTACAATGGCTTTACTCAAGCTACAAACGAGAAAATAGCTATTACTCACTTATGGCATGCAATAGAACCCTAAACTATGTACCATCTTACAGCTAAGGACAAAGTAGCTGAACAACATATTTTAGGAAAACACTCTAACTGCAATAGTTTTGGAGTTACAATGGCTTTACTCAACAGTCAGAATTTCAAAGTAGCTATTACTCAGCTATCCAAGGTGCAACAGGTCTGAAACTTTACCATGTGATAGCTTACCAAAAAGTAGATGGATAACATATTTGAAAAGATTTCCCTGACTTTAATACTTTTGAAGATATTTGACATTTACTCCTTTTGTTATTTAGCTACAAATGAGAAAATAGCTATTACTCACTTATGGCATGCAATAGAACCCTAAACTATATACCATCTTATAGCTAAGGACAAAGTAGCTGAACAACATATTTTAGGAAAACAGTCTAACTGCAATAATTTTGGAGTTACAATGGCTTTACTCAACAGTCAGAATTTCAAAGTAGCTATTACTCAGCTATCCAAGGTGCAACAGGTCTGAAACTTTACTATGTGATAGCTTACCAAAAAGTAGATGAATAACATATATGAAAAGATTTCCCTAACTTTAATACTTTTGAAGATATTTGACATTTACTTCTTCTGTTATTTAGCTACAAATGAGAAAATAGCTATTACTCACTTACGGCATGCAATAGAACCCCAAACTATGTACCATCTTATAGCTAAGGACAAAATAGCTGAACAACATATTTTAGGGAAACACTCTAACTGCAATGGTTTTGGAGTTACAATGGCTTTACTCAACAATCAGAATTTCAAAGTAGCTATTACTCAGCTATCCAAGGTGCAACAGGTCTGAAACTTTACTATGTGATAGCTTACCAAAAAGTAGATGAACAACATATTTGAAAAGATTTCCCTAACTTTAATACTTTTGAAGATATTTGACATTTACTTCTTCTGTTATTTAGCTACAAATGAGAAAATAGCTATTAATCACTAATGGCATGCAATAGAACCCCAAACTATGTACCATCTTATAGCTAAGGACAAAGTAGCTGAACAACATATTTTAGGGAAACACTCTAACTGCAATGGTTTTGGAGTTACAATGGCTTTACTCAACAATCAGAATTTCAAAGTAGCTATTGCTCAGCTATCCAAGGTGCAACAGGTCTGAAACTTTACTATGTGATAGCTTACCAAAAAGTAGATGAACAACATATTTGAAAAGATTTCTGTAACTCTAATACTTTGGAAGATATTTGACATTTACTCCTTTTGTTATTTAGCTACAAATGAGAAAATAGCTATTAGTCACTTATGGCATGCAATGGGACCCCAAACTATGTACCATCTTATAGCTAAGGACAAAGTAGCTGAACAACATATTTGAAGAAAAAGTTGTTTCTGCAATAGTTTTTGAGTTATGAGCCCTTTACTCCAAGTCGCTAAGATAGCTATTACTCACTTATCGTTAGGCCTAAGTCCATAAAACCAAAAAAATTTTCGAGGGCGTGAAAATTCATTGGGACAATTAATTTACAAAAAATCTGTAGCTGTAGTAGTTTTGGAGGAATCTGCGTGACTAACTAACGCACGCACACACGCACGCACGCACGCACGTACACACAGGCATCATTTCATAATCTCCCTCCCGGGCTAAAGCCCGGCGGGAGATAATAAGCATATCATTAACATGATGTTCTTTGGTGAGGAATAATTTCAAAGTTCTCATATATTTTTCATATCCTTGGAACTAACTAAAACTTCAGATTAAAAGCACCTTTAGCATGAGGAAATGAGGGAAATTATGTGTGGCATATTCAAATTTCACACAGTATAATTTTCATTCAGTGTCCAAATTTTACAGAGAAAAGAGAAATTATATTCCTGAAACAATCTAGGCTGTACAGATGGCTCGGGACTTACTTCTTTTGTCTGTTAAATTTGTCTGCCTCTTTGGAAATTATTCCTGGGGTGGCATTTACAGCAACAAGATCACTCTGAAAGAAGGAACCAATGAATATTCAAGTGTTGTCATACCAGAAACTATAACGCTAACATTGAAATGTTTTTACAATGTAATAGACCACGTACATAATAGGACTGCATAAAAAAAAAAAATTTGTTTACATATTCTTTCAAGGTTTTCCCAATTTTCATGGCACTGCATTTTATAACTTATGAAAAATGCAATTTTAATCAAAAGTAACTGCTGTGGGTTCAACCTCTGTGTGGGATCAAATCCCACAACTGGTAATGTTGAGGCCCTGTCCAAATGATACCCAGGCTGTTGAATGGGATGTAAAACCCTGCCTTTGAACCTTAGAACTCATGGGTTCCTCTATTTTATTTTTTATACAGGAACTACTCAAAAGTGCCACCTGTCCAGTAATGAGCATATATTGTTTCATAGCGTTCCTTTACAGAGGGCAAAACAAATATCTGAAATTCGCCACCCGTGAAAATACTAATAAAATAAATGAATTGTGGTGAGATTTGTTGACTGTATAGTAAATTAAGGCTTTTTGAACTGAAAAATACCAATTTTTAGACAAAAACATCACTTTCTTCATAAAATTAACTAAGGTTTTAGAGGTGGCGAATTTTAGATTCCTGGCGAATTTTAGATTTCTTACTCTACATGGACAAACAAATTATGAGCTTTCATTCACATTGAAACTGCATGTTCAGGTGAGAAAAACAATATTACTCTGTGCATTTCAACTAAAGATTTTCATTTTGAGAAGAGAAAATGCTTGTTGAGATGTGTCAGTAAATTTTATAAACACTCAGTCTGTCAATATTTATGAAGTTCCATGCATACTTGCAATTGCGAATAATAATACCATCCAACACTCCTTTGCAAAGAATATTAATATGACAGCATGTACCTTGAATTTTTCAAGCTCTTCTTTTCTCGCTTCCAGGTCTTTGGTTTCTTTCTTCACCTGTCTATTCTTGTTGTCTAGTTCTTCTTTCAGAATTTTGACCTCCTGCATTGACAAACAGTGTTTTTGTACAGTATCATCATTTGCGTCTATCCTGAAATTACCTCAAATTTCCTCACTGGAATATTTCACATAAAGTGGAAAATTTGGCTTTTCTTACTCAACTTATTTTTGTATAGGGTATGGGATATCCATACTAAGTATTTAACATATACATTATCAGAATTATCCACACTTACACTAGTTCTGTCAACCCAACTTTGACAAATTCATGGGGTGCCAAGTGTAGTCATCACAAGCCTGACACAAGTACGGGGATATTACTGCTGATGCCAAAACTAGCTTATATATCTGTGATAATGCAGAAATTTAAAATATCAAGGGATCAGGAAAAAAGTTCCAATCAAAGCAAGATTTACAGGTAACAAGATGGGTAAATGGAAAAAGTTTTCAATGGGCTTGATAATATGCATTTCTACTAGTGGGTGGACGATTAGACAAACACTCTGTTAATTATCAGTGTCATGGTACAATCACGGTTAGTCACTGACAATTTCTAGAAATCAAGTAAAACTTATCTTTTTTTCTTTATGTATCTCAATATCCATGTATTAAAAAAATATTTTAGGTAGTTTCCTTTAATAAATCGATAGATTTGTCATGAATTTTGGGTTTGTTTATAACAAATGCCATATTTTCGGAAGTGGGTGCTTTTGGTAGATTCTAAATGATTGTCTGAAACACCGTTATTTTTACCGGATTGATATATACTTCATTACGGAAAGTGTGTTATCATGTATTGACCAACAGTGGAGTAAATAAGTCGATTGTGGGTCAATTATCAGTCGGAAAAATGGACGAATAATTGACCATGAAAATCAAGGCGATTCCACCCAGTACTTAATTTCTACTTGAAATAAGTTGTGTGATCATTGTATTTCAAGGGGTTGGATTGTGACATCAGTAAATTATACTTTGTCTCTAACCTGAGTTCTCTGTGCTATCTCCTTCCTCAGTTCTGCACTCACATTTTTCAACTCTTCAATTTTCTTCTTAATTTCCTGTTAATGACAAGTGGTACAAATGATGCTTCCAACGACAGGGAGATATGTGACATATTAGAAACCTCTATGACAGTGTCCGTATTACACTGGAATTCAATGTCAACGGGAAACATCAATACTGAACTGCTGCTTCTGTAAAATGCCTTATTTCAAAACTGGACTCTTTGTGCATTCATCTAAGTACAAAAATACTCAGCATTGAAAAAGCTTCTGTGTATTTTCATTTCAAAGGATTATACAAACTTTACATTCCACAGGGATAAAACAGTCTTAAATTTTTCATACTTTCATCCCACCTGTATCAAAGCACTTGCTATATTGTCAAAACAAACAAAAAGTGAGTATTAGTATTTTATTGTGTTAAATATTTGTTCATAAGAGGTAAATTTTGTCAACCCTAACTATTCACACTTCAACTCCAGAAAATCTCACAGAAATGAAATATTATAATGAAACAAGATTTCTTCAGCAACTGTTTCTGTTGTAAACATTTTAAGTGCCCTCTCCACTCACCTTAAATCTAAATGAACATCAAATATAGAACTAGAGGATCGCTCGCAAAAAAAAAAGATAATGTTTTTGCGTAGCAAAAACAAAGCGTCCCGAAAAGGATATAGAGGTGAGTGCTAAAGTATTAAGAAAATGCTTCGTTTCTAGCCTTATACTGTTGTGGCAACCAAAGTCAGCGCAGTCTGCTCTATCTAGCACGGTTTTCAAGATATAAGCATTTTTGTGTTTTGCAAAAAATAAAAAAATTAAAAATGTCCGCTATATTTGGTGAGACAAAAATATTTTGAAAATTGGCATGGCTACTCTGCAGAGATACCCAGCAGGTCCAAAATTTTGTTGAGTTTGCTCCATATAGCACGGTTTTCGAGATATAAGCATTTTTGTGTTTTGCAAAAACTTTGAAAATTCAAAATGGCCACCATTTTTGGGGAGACAAAAATTTTTGTCAAGACCACTACCGTGGTGTGTATCTCCCGCCGAGCATTAAAGCAGAAGAAATAGCTTTTCCGAGATATTCACAATTTTTCATTTTCGTGTGTGAAAGGTCTTCCAAAAGTAGGTGAATGAGTTATTTGAGAAAAATTGGCTATCTGCAATACTATTAAGAGATAATTCACATTTACTCATTTTGAGTAGGTGAATAATTATCTATGGGTCTGAAACTTCACCAAGTGAAAGCTCTCCCATAAGTAGGTGAATGAGTTATTTGAGAAAAATTGGCTATCTGCAATACTTTTAGAGATAATTCGCATTTACTCATTTTGAGTAGGTGAATAATTAGCTATGGGTCTGAAACTTCACCATGTGAAAGCTCTCCCACAAGTAGATGAATGAGTATTTGATAAAAATTGGGTATCCGCAATACTTTTACAGATAATTAGCATTTACTCATTTTGAGTAGGTGAATAAATAGCTATGGGTCTGAAACTTCACAGAGTGAAAGCTCTCCCAAAAGTAGGTGAATGAGTTATTTGAGAAAAATTGGCTATCTGCAATACTTTTAGAGATAATTCGCATTTACTCATTTTGAGTAGGTGAATAATTAGCTATGGGTCTGAAACTTCACCAAGTGAAAGCTCTGCCAAAAGTAGGTGAATGATTTATTTGAGAAAAATTGGCTATCTGCAATACTTTTAGAGATAATTCGCATTTACTCATTTTGAGTAGGTGAGTAATTAGCTATGGGTCTGAAACTTCACCAAGTGAAAGCTCTCCCAAAAGTAGGTGAATGAGTTATTTGAGAAAAATTGGCTATCTGCAATACTTTTAGAGATAATTCGCATTTACTCATTTTGAGTAGGTGAGTAATTAGCTATGGGTCTGAAACTTCACCAAGTGAAAGCTCTCCCAAAAGTAGGTGAATGAGTTATTTGAGAAAAATTGGCTATCTGCAATACTTTTACAGATAATTCGCATTTACTCATTTTGAGTAGACGAGTAATTAGCTATGGGTCTGAAACTTCACCAAGTGAAAGCTCTCCCAAAAGTAGGTGAATGATTAATTTGAGAAAAATTGGCTATCTGCAATACTTTTAGAGATAATTCGCATTTACTCATTTTGAGTAGGTGAGTAATTAGCTATGGGTCTGAAACTTCTCCAAGTGAAAGCTCTCCCAAAAGTAGATGAATGAGTTATTTGAGAAAAATTGGCTATCTGCAATACTTTTACAGATAATTCGCATTTACTCATTTTGAGTAGGTGAGTAATTAGCTATGGGTCTGAAACTTCACCAAGTGAAAGCTCTCCCAAAAGTAGGTGAATGATTAATTTGAGAAAAATTGGCTATCTGCAATACTTTTAGAGATAATTTGCATTTACTCATTTTGAGTAGGTGAGTAATTAGCTATGGGTCTGAAACTTCACAGAGTGAAAGCTCTCCCAAAAGTAGGTGAATGAGTTATTTGAGAAAAATTGGCTATCTGCAATACTTTTAGAGATAATTCACATTTACTCATTTTGAGTAGGTGAGTAATTAGCTATGGGTCTGAAACTTCACCAAGTGAAAGCTCTCCCAAAAGTAGGTGAATGAGTTATTTGAGAAAAATTGGCTATCTGCAATACTTTTAGAGATAATTCACATTTACTCATTTTCAGTAGGTGAGTAATTAGCTATGGGTCTGAAACTTCACCAAGTGAAAGCTCTGCCAAAAGTAGGTGAATGAGTTATTTGAGAAAAATTGGCTATCTGCAATACTTTTACAGATAATTCGCATTTACTCATTTTGAGTAGGTGAGTAATTAGCTATGGGTCTGAAACTTCACAGAGTGAAAGCTCTCCCAAAAGTAGGTGAATGAGTTATTTGAGAAAAATTGGCTATCTGCAATACTTTTAGAGATAATTCGCATTTACTCATTTTGAGTAGGTGAGTAATTAGCTATGGGTCTGAAACTTCACCAAGTGAAAGCTCTCCCAAAAGTAGGTGAATGAGTTATTTGACAAAAATTGGCTATCTGCAATACTTTTACAGATAATTCGCATTTACTCATTTTGAGTAGGTGAGTAATTAGCTATGGGTCTGAAACTTCACCAAGTGAAAGCTCTCCCAAAAGTAGGTGAATGAGTTATTTGAGAAAAATTGGCTATCTGCAATACTTTTAGAGATAATTCACATTTACTCATTTTGAGTAGGTAAGTAATTAGCTATGGGTCTGAAACTTCACCAAGTGAAAGCTCTCCCAAAAGTAGGTGAATGAGTTATTTGAGAAAAATTGGCTATCTGCAATACTTTTAGAGATAATTCGCATTTACTCATTTTGAGTAGGTGAGTAATTAGCTATGGGTCTGAAACTTCACCATGTGAAAGCTCTCCCACAAGTAGGAGAATGAGTTATTTGATAAAAATTGGGTATCCGCAATACTTTTACAGATAATCAGCATTTACTCATTTTGAGTAGGTAAATAATTAGCTATGGGTCTGAAACTTCACCATGTGAAAGCTCTCCCAAAAGTAGGTGAATGAGTTATTTGAGAAAAATTGGCTATCTGCAATACTTTTAGAGATAATTCGCATTTACTCATTTTGAGTAGGTGAGTAATTGGCTATGGGTCTGAAACTTCACCATGTGAAAGCTCTTCCAAAAGTAGGTGAATGAGTTATTTGAGAAAAATTGGCCATCTGCAATACTTTTAGAGGTAATTCGCATTTACTCTTTTTGAGTAGGTGAGCAATTAGCTATGGGTCTGAAACTTCACCAAGTGAAAGCTCTTTGGGATAGCTGCTCTGCAGAGATACCCTGAAGATAAAAAATTTCGTTGAAATCGCTCTATGTAGCACGGTTTTCGAAATATTAGCATTTTTGTGTTTTGCAATTTTTGCGCAAAAATTCGAAAATTCAAAATGGCCGCCATTTTTGGCAAGACAAAATTTTTTTGAAAATTGGCATGGCTACTCTGCATAGATACCCTGTGGGTCAAAAATTTCGTCGAAATCGCTCTATCTAGCGCGGTTTTCGAGATATAAGCATTTTTATGTTTTGCAATTTTGCGAAAAATTCGAAAATTCAAAATGGCCGCCATTTTTGGCGAGACAAAAATTTTTTCAAAATTGGGATAACTACTCTGCAGAGATACCCTGCGGGTCAAAAATTTCGTCGAAATCGCTCTATCTAGCACAGTTTTCGAGATATAAGCATTTTTGTGTTTTGCAATTTTTGCGAAAATTTCGAAAATTCAAAATGGCCGCCATTTTTGGCGAGACAAAATTTTTTTGAAAATTGGGAAAAGTACTCCGCAGGGATATCCTGCGGCTCAAAAATTTTGTCGAAATTGCTCTATCTAGCACGGTTTTTGAGATATAAGCATTTTTGTGTTTTGCAATTTTTGCGAAAATTTCGAAAATTCAAAATGGCCGCCAATTTGGGCGAGACAAAAATTTTTTGAAAATTGTGATAACTACTCCGCAGAGATACCCTGCGGGTCAAAAATTTCGTCGAAATCGCTCTATCTAGCACGGTTTTCGAGATATAAGCATTTTTGTGTTTTCCTTATTTGGAAAATTCGTAATGATTAATTAATCATTAATTACTCGGCCATTTCTTGACCAATCAATGCCAAAATCTAATGATTTCCAGATTTTAATAGAATGAATGTATTTGCCAAGTTTCAGGTGAATTGATAAAATTCCTTTCAAGTTATCATCCGGACAAGCTTCCCCATCGAAAAAAGACATTTTTGGTCATGTGACCTCTCTGATTGGTTGAAATGTCACTGCAGCATATTCAAAAAAATTCCCCAAGGCTACTGCCTAAACCTGCCAAATTTGAAAAGAATCCGCCTAACGGTTACAGAGTTATAAGGAAAACAAAATGCGGAGCCGCCGGAGCCGGCGGAGCCGGCAGAGCCAGAAGCTCTCCCATACACAAACAAGCGTCCACTTAATAAAGGAAAGCTAAAACACAGTTGAACAAATATGTTGTGAGATTTTGTGTAAAACAGATGATAAAGGTGGCCCAGGTTGTATAGAACAGACTTACCCCTTCTTTGGGCATTCTGGCATATTCCTTTTCAACCATTCTTTTTTCCTCCTGCAAACTGCATCATCATGCAACATCACAAAGAAACATGCAGAACATGCAATGCAGGACAAAATTACACCATGTTATGGTTTTAAAAAAAGTGATACATAATATCCAGTGACATGCATTTTACAGAATACAGAAATTATAGACACAATTGACTGGTAAACAAATTACGAACAAAAACAGTTTTTATAAACATAGACAAAAACAACCCTAAACTGCCATCTGGAGTCAAAGGGTCCATCATAATAATTGAGAAAAGTGCCCTCAGCACATAACGTATCAATATAGCAAGAATTTAACAGATATTTATTTATTCAGTACTATAAAATATATTCCAGAATTGTCAGTAATTTTTAATAAAATAAAAAACACCAACAGTTCGACAAATATAACGGGTTTATATTTATTAAATTTTATTAAACCTTTATGGTAAGTTTACATTCAATCTGACAGAGATATTACCAGTGCAAAAAGTTTTACCCAAAGTGTTATTTACAGGTATCAACATAAAAGAAAACATTAAACACTGAAGACCACAATTCTATTGAAATTTGAAAGTGATACAATAAACAACTTGTTGAAACAAGGGGAAAAGGAGACTATGTCAAGTTTTTTTTTTTTAAACAATGACATCATGCATGAAATTTACTTAAAAGATCACTCCCTATACTGGGATAAATAACAGTGAAGGGACTTATGAAATTTGGAAAAAGAAAAAAAATTGACATCTCATGGTGATCACTGACAATATTTAAATTCCAATTTATTGGAGCCCTCCCAAAAATCAGCCTAACCCTTTCAGGAAAAATATTTTCTAATAAAAACTAATACAACAACTAACTTAAAGATCACCAGAAACTGGTGGCAACTAATAAAGTTTCTTGTTTTGTCGTCCAAGTCGAGGTGAAACAGACTCTAACAGAACTACAATGAATCAAGAGCTTAAAACCAAATATGTTCTACACTGTAATATAGAATAAGAACCACATCATGTGGTAAAGTAGTGTATACACAGTTTATCGATACTGGTGATATTTACTGTTTGATATTTATCTGGCAAGTTGGAGAAACTTGCTCTTTTTCATCTTTTCAATAAGAGCTACCACTGCAAGGCCACCACTGCGACTTTTCTTATTTGACTTAAGTGAGGCAAAGAGGTGGCACCCAATTTCCAAAGTAAAGGATATTACTCGAACAGTAGACAAATATAGTTGACTTTTGGTTGAGTTAGATGGAATTAACACAAAGACACTTTACTGTCTCTCACCTGACCACTGTACAGTACGGCTGTTATCATTAGCGATTTCTGTGGATCGAGGATCACCTTTTAGATCGCTCATTGATTTTTATGTCTTTATGGTTAGATAAATTGCAAAAGTGCTAGTTTGTAACAAGATTAGTATATCATTATTTATTTCTTAAAAACTCGAGTTTAAATTGCATAAATTGATGTGATCCCCAAATATCGCCCACCAAGTTACAACTAGAGTTTGGGTCAACTCATTACAGCACTATTGTACTGGCAATTAGAAAATGGCAAATGCCCCTTCCGTTTGAGTTTGTTATGCAGGTATCCCTAAATTAAGGTACTGTAGGTTTAAATTGGTTCAAATAACCTTTGATATTTAATATGACTTAGTTTCATATATCCTCCATTTTTTAATGGCTTTGTGACATAGGTTCATAGCTAAGTGAGTAATGGCACTAGCAGGAACTCATGATTAAATTGCTTGTGTGGCGACCTTTCAGTCAGGTCGCTGGGTCAGATTGTAATGCCTCACTTGTAATGCCAAAATGACTGCATTTACAGCATTTTGGGAAATATGTAGGCCTAGAAATATGCAATCTACAATAATGTACATGTAAACACCACTAAGTTAGTTCAGAAATTAACTCTGCAAGCTGTGATAATCCTGGAAAAGTTGGTTGATACTGTGATTTTTTTTAGCCTTGCTAGGTGCAGATGAGGCATTCACATTTTCAACACTGGAATTACTCTGCGAAAGAACTAGCTCCAATACTGGATTCTAGATTTTCAAAATTTCCAGCTGTTTTTGAGCAGTTTATGTGGTTTTCTATGGTTGCCATTTTTGACAATGCTTTACACAAACCCTCAATTCCAACAACCTCTGCAGCATAAAATATGATGAATTGTGTATGACCTTTTTATTCTTAGAGTTGGGACATATTCTATAGAAAGCTCAAAGCTGTACATCGTTTAAAGGTTTTGTACCAACATCTATATAAAGTTTCAGAGAATTTTCAACAAAGAGCTGTATGTTGTGGTCACAGCATCCTGTGTGTGCTAATCCCTCCTTCCCTTGATGCTACATTCATATTTGGAGCATTATCAGTCACAAGGCAAGTATTGGTTACAATCTCCTTATCAATCAATATCTGTTGCAATGTTTCCAATGGCATTGACAATGTGTTGACAACAGTCTTGTGTTCATCAATGATTCTGACACTACAGTTTTTGAGAATTAATGTCTTAACCTCTCTAGAGTGTCAAAATACTGAAGTTTTTTCCCCACCCAGAAGGCATTACAAAATATGCCTTTAGATGCAAGCTTTTTTTTTTTTTTCGAAAAGTTGGTCCCATTTATGGACTTGGCCTTTGATGTGATTCTAATCAGTAAACATAAACTGGTTAGTTGAAACACCCCTATTCACTTTGAACTTAGAGCTGTGTAAGATATTTATTGACATCTTGATGATGACATACATATCTCGAAAGTGTTTACATAAGTTACAGGGTTTCAGATTCGCGTCGGCCATCGGTCATTGACCGAATTTTGCAACAAAACCCCGAATTTTAAATAGAATATTAGGACATATTGTCCGAGTCGTATCCGTGGGCGATAATAGAAGATCTAGACGTCTTTTTATTTACAAAATATGAAGTCACGTTACAACCCTAAAATCTTGCGAGATCTACGTGATTTTAAATTTTTTTATTGTAGCAAGGTCTAGACGTCTTTTATGAAATCTCGTGACAAGCCACGTGATCTGCAAGGAAATCCCAGGGGAAATCCGTGTCCTCATATCTTCTCATAAATATTAATGACTTGGGTGCTGTGGCCGTGAGTTCTCGAATTTAAAGTATTTGATCTTCGCCTATGCTTCCATTTTATAAAATATTGCAAGGAAATCCCAGGGGAAATCTGTGTCCTCATATCTTCTCATGAATATTAATGACTTGGGTGCTATGGCCGTGAGTTCTCGAGTTTAAATGATTTGATTTTCGTCTATGCTTCCATTTTAAAAAATATTGCAAGGAAATCAAATGGAAAATCTGTGTCCTCATATCTTCTCATGAATATTAATTATGGTCATCTGGTATTTTCGTGTAATTGTAGATTTTGTTTTCTGTAGGGTTCCACATAAATTTTACTGTAACATTCTGAATTTTTGCTTTGATTAATATTTCTTTTTATTAATAATTGCACTGAAAAAAAATCAGATTGAAAGTTTATTTGCTGTAATGTTTACTGCCAGTGGACATTTTAATAGCATGAAAATCTCATGGATCACCGATTCACCACACTTAGGTTCTAGGGCCGAGAGTTCTCGTTTTAATAATACATGATCATTGACCATCGTAAAGACTTTTTGACATTTTAACTAAAATGAGATTTTTATTATGATTCAGTAAATTTTACTTTATATCCCATTCATATAGGGTCATTGACTTTAATGACTTAATTTTAGCAACCTGTAGAATGAAAATTTGATTGACAAGAATTCTGTCCTAAATTCTCCGAAAATGTCCTAAACGTTTTCCTAGTCTTAGGACAGAATGTCCGGCCGGACTTTTCATGTAGCAGAATCACTGAGTTAATGTTGGGAGTTTGTGCCAGCTTAAACCATGTGCCTTCGAAAGGTCTAGTTACACCCGGAAACCAGTTTTTGAGGGAATCTATGTAAAATTTTTTATTGTTGGCCCTTAAGGTGGTTACATTTAAGTCTCCCTGAGAGGTTATAGTTGGAAATCTAAGATAATCATAAAGGAGTTGTCCTGAGGATAAAGTTCAACCACCCACCAAATACAAATGAAATCCATCAAGAACAATTCAAATTATTGTCCATAAAAGTCTAAACAGGCATACATTTATGACATTGAGACAAGGAACATTTTAATCATAATCTCTCAATGCCGAGTGACAGAACAAAGAGAGTTTCAGAGTATCTCACCACTCAATCTTGTATTCCAGTTCATACTGTCGTTCATCACATTGAGCCAAGTCATTATTGTGTGCCAGAAGCTGCTGCCGCATCTTGCCCACTTCTGTGTTTGCACTCTCTGGAAAATCATCAGCTTTTTCCAGCTCCTGGTGTTGTTTCTCCAGTTCTTGAGTGTGCTCTTTGGCCTCCTGAAGTAAATGCAGTTCATTCTCTCGGGTGCTACAAGAAAAAAAAAAGAAAAATCGTAAGCATCTTGAAGGAGATTGCTAATAAACATTTAAAAAAAAATTAGAATATGTAGAATACAGGTCAAAATATTTGAAACAATGCATTTACAAATGAATAGCTTTGCTAAATTTAACAAACATGCAATTACCAAATATAAAAAATATATATATTTTAAGGATAAGAACAAACTTCATCTCTACTTCAAAGGGGTTGCAGTAAATAGAGGTTTACTGTACAAGGTTCAGCTGCTTCACCACTCAAGCAATCTCAGTAAACACTGCACAGAAAGTAACCTACCTTTTGAGTGTTTCATGCAGCTCTGTATATTTAGACTTCAGTAAGGCAACTTTTGTTCCAGTCAATTTTCCTTCTTGGAATAACTACAACATATGAAACATTTTATTTTATTTTTATATTTAGTGATATGAGGTATAATTTTCAATGAGAAAAACTTTAACTCTTCTTTTCTTCACATAGTTACGTTGCCATATAAATGACTGAAAAAAAATAGCCAGCCTTGGCAGGTAAGAACACCAACCAGCAGGTACATCTAAATGGGCAATAACATTGAGATTTGGGAAAATATTAGGAACAACTTCAGTCAACAGAAACTACAAGATGTTGTCAGATGTAAGAACCAATTATAAGGGAGATATAAGGCCTTTTTAGCATGATGACCCTGCATGACCTTGAAGCAGGGGTTAAAGGTCAAAACTGACAGTTGCAAAAGATTTACAGACCACAATGTCCTATAAGTTCTTTTCTCATTCCAAACCCCCAGGACCAATGATAAATGAGACATTAGACCTTTTGATATATCTTCATAAATGAATGAGATATAAAGGTTGATGTAAAAATGTGAAAAATGCACACATGCACAGAAGGTATTTCATAATATTATAACCCCGGCCTTTGGCTGGCAGGAGATAAAAATACAAATGTAGTAACATTGGTTTCATAGCACCCCTTCTTCAAGTAAGAAGTTTAAGACCAAAAAGCATTTAACATGTTGTCATGGCAACAGGTATTGCCAGATACCCTCCAAAACCTAATCAGCTCTAGATCCTCTTTCAGTTAACATATCCTGAAAATTTGGTGATAATCTATGCATTAGTTTAGTCTGTGGAATACCCATAAAATTTAAGATACAAAAATTTAAAAGTGTTGCCATGGTAATAGTTGTTACCAGATATCACCCAAAACCGAATCAGCTCTAGATAATCTTGGGGTAAACATATCCTTAACACTTGGTGAAAATCTGTACATGGGTTTAGGCTATGAAACACCCACAAACTTTAAGACCCAAAAAACTTTAACATGTTGCCATGGTTTTAAAGTGTTGTGTTTAGGCTGTGGAACAACCAAAATCTTTATACCTGTCACCGCCGATGCCTGGACAGCACGGGGGACCACTATAACCCCAGCCTTTATGAGCTGGGGTCAAAAATTAGAGTTACAACATAATAGTCCAAAATCTAAATAAAAAATAGCAAGCCTCGACAGGCAAGAACCCCAACACGCTGGTACAACTAAATGTGCAACAACATTAAGATTTGAGAAAATATTAGGAACAACTTCAGTTGTAAGAAGTATACATAATCCACAAAATGTTGCCAGATGTAAGAGTCACAGGCCATGATTTCTTACAAGTTGTTTTCAAATTTTGAAGCCCTAGAAACAATTATAAGGGAGATATAGGCCCTTTTTCAGCATGATGACCCTACACGACCTTGGAGCAGGGGTCAAAGGTCAGATTTGACATTGCAAAAAATTTGCAGACCACGATTTTCAATAAGTTGTTTTCTCATTCCAATGCATATTGCAATTCACTCAACTGCAACATATTGCAATTCACTCTTCTTATCGCTCACTGATTTTGAGTTAAGGAGATTGCAGCTAGTCCAAAACTCACTCTGCAGGGTTGTCACCCATTCCTCTAAATTCTCTCACATTACCCCTCAACTAAAAAAAACTCCATTGGCTACCAGTCAGATACAGGGTACAATTTAAAATTGGCCTTATTACATACAAAATTCTCAACCAAGGTCAACCAGTTACCTAAGAGAATTAATCCACCCCTATACCTCTTCCTGAAATACAAGGCGAAGTACAGTAGAACCTCTATTATCCGACCCTCTTGGGAGAGTAAAAATAAGGTCGGATAATAGAAAGGTCGGATAATAGGAAGCCTAAAATAACAGGTTTAAATGGAGTTGGGAGAGTGGGTCTGAGGTTGGATAATTGAAAATTTGGATAATAGAGGGTCGGATAATAGAGGTTCTACTGTACCTTCAAACTCAAGTTCCTTCAAACCCCCACTTTCGATCGTAGAGTTCACAAATCAATCAAACACTTTTCTAATTCCTTCAGTCACTATGCCCCAGTCCTTCTTTCCCCTTTCATGAAAGAAAGAGTCCCTCTGTTGCATCTTTTAGGAAGCACCTCAAAACCCACCTCTTCAGCTCTAGTTTCCCAACTTAGTTTTCTTTCCCTCCTGGTCACACCCACAATCCTGGATTACTGACCTTGAACACCCCTTGACTCTCCCCAAGATAACGATTTTGTTTAATTAGTGCACTGAGTTCCCCTCTGTGGGGAAGATGTTGCGCTTGCAAAGCAGTAAATTAGATTAGATTCCAAACAGCTAGGACCAATGATAAGGGATATATTAGCGCTTTTTGTTATTACCCCCCCACCCCCCATTTGTCGTTTAAGATGTGATATGGCAGCCCCTTTGTTTTCAAAACAAGGCCAAAGTTACTCTCAGGCAAGCTTTCCTAGCCATTTACATTTTGTGTAAACCTGACACAGCTAGCTGCAATATACAGTAGAACCTCTATTATCCGACCCTCTATTATCCAAATTTTCAATTATCCAACCTCAGACCCACTCTCCCAACTCCATTTAAACCTGTTATTTTAGGCTTCCTATTATCCGACCTTTCTATTATCCGACCTTATTCTTACTCTCCCAAGAGGGTCGGATAATAGAGGTTCTACTGTATTATATTTTAGAACATATCAATGATTTTTGAGCAATCGGATATGGCGGCAATGTTACTTTTGATATGGGTACAAAATTTTTGAAAGACATGTTTTCACAGCCATAAACATTCTCTGCAAATTTAGTGAAGATATCTGCACAAATGAATGCGATATAATGCTTGATTTAAAAATGTGACAACGCACACATGCATGCATGCACACAAACGCATGCAGGCACAAAACCATGCATGCAAGGAAGGCATAATCTCCCAACTCTGGCCTTGGCTCGAGGGGGATAAAAATGCAACTGTGGTAACATCGGTTTAATGGTGCCCCTTTTTCAAATGAGAAGTTTAAGACCGAAAAGTATTTACAGAGTTGCCATGGCAACAGGTGTTGCCAGATACCCTCCAAAACCTACTAAGCTCTAGTAAACATACCCTGAAAATTTGTTGAAATTGGTGCAAAAGTTTAGGCTGTGGAACACCCACAAACTTTAAGACCCAAAATTCTTAAAAGTGTTGCCATGGCAACAGTTGCTGCCAGATACCCCCCAAAACCTAATCAGCTCTAGATCCTGTTGGGGTAAATATACCCTGAAATTTTGGTGGTGTGGCACACCCAGAAACTTTAAGACCAAAAAATAGCCAGCCTCAACAGGAAAGAACCCCAGCCCGCAGGTAAAGCTAAATGGCCAACAACATTGAGATTTGGAAAAATCTTAGGAACAACTTCTGTTGTAAGAAGTACAGAGAACCCACAAGATGTTCTACAAAAGTGTCACAGGCCATGATTTCTTACAAGTAGTTTTCATATTTTGAAGCCCTAGAAACAAATATAAAGGATATATAAGGCCTTTTTGATATGATTACCCTCCTATTTGGCATTAAAGATGCGATATGGTGGCCATTTGTTTCCAAAACAAGGACAAAACTACTCTCAGTAAAGCTTTCCTATCCATTTACATTTTGTGCAAATCTGATGAAGCTAGCTGCAATAGTTTAGGTTACAGAAAACATTAAAGATTTTAGAACAAACTTTAAGACCCGAATATCTCGAAATAGTTACCATGGCAACAGCAGTAACTGGTTACCCTTCAAAACCTAATCAGCTCTAGATCCACTTGGGGTAAACATATCCTGAAAATTTGGTGAAAATCTGTGCAGGGGTTTAGGCTGTGGAACACCCACAAACTTTAAGACCCGAAAATCTTAAAAATGTGCCATGGCAAAAGATGTTACCAGATACCCCCAACACCTAATCAGTTCTAAATCGCATTGGGCTAAACATATCCTGAAAATTTGGTGAAAATCTGTGCATGGGTTTAGTCTGTAGAACACCCACAAGTTTTATGCACACCGCTGCCGGCCGGACAGCACAGGGGATGACTTTAATCGCAGCCCATGATTCTGAACCAATCACTACTAAATGCACAGTTGCAAAATAACTTTCAGAAAGAGTACATATAAAACCACAAAGTTCTAATATTATCTATTTTTGAGTCTATTTAAAACTCCAACTTGTAATGTCTATTTTGCAACCAATTTTTCACATTAACTTACTTCATCCAGGCATTGAAAAGCTGGACTTGCAGACACTTCCACCTGGCTCTCCTCTTGAAGGACCACTTTTGGAGGCATTGCAGAGATGGGTGGGGAGTAGCGGCCAGCATCATCTCGCTCCTCTTCCTCTTTCAACTCCAAATCTTCCGAGTCACTCACAGTGGTTGAATCACTCATCTCTCCCTCTGCACATTGTAACAGCACCATTATTAACTCACTGATCATAGTTATTCAGAAATGTATCACTATCCTGATTTTACATAATTGCATTTTAGATATAATGTGATGATCAATTTCTACATTTATCAAAAAGTTTTTTCTTCCACAACAGTTTGCCTTGTTATCTAGGGAAAAAATGTCAAATATGTGCATATGTGGTAGAGTTAACTACACAATAAGATTTATTAGATTGCAATTTTAGGTCAGCACATTTTTTTTTCATCGAAGTCAAAACTTGAAATTCCATTTTATGGAAATTAAATTTGATTGCTGTTGAAAAGCTGATGGCATGCAATGGCGAGGGACAGAGTTCTCTACAGTACTTGTTTTTAGGGAAGGGTCGGTAGGCCCACAGTGTTTCGGTAAAGCGCATTTTAGTGAAATACCATGATTAGATTTTATGACCATCACTTGGCTTGTCAACATATATAATATTTAAAATATTAGAAACATACCCAAAATCTGAAGAAAGTCTAAGCTTTTATCCCATATTTTTGTGCATTTGCAGTCCTTTATAGCAATAAGGTTGAGTAGAACTGCCATGTTTGTGCTACGACACTTTATATAAGCTCAATCTTGATTGTTATCACATATAATGGATGGGGAAACTTAAAATGTTAGAAACATACCACAAATTTGTAGAAACTGCACAAGTTTATCCCACATTTTGAGCATTTCATGACCAGTTGGTGATTTATATTTTGATTTCTTTGACAGGAATTGTCCATGTTAGCTCAGGATGTATTAAAACGAGAAGTCCAGGAATCATAACAGTTGTGCATCGATGACCTCCCGATGTGCACATTTATGAAACCAACCCATCCCTACTTGTTTTCTTTGTAAATCTTGAATGACATATTTGTACACATATTGGCATGTTTGCATTCTTTGAGGTACATATATATGCCTTTCATTAATTTTTAACACCTATCCAAATGTAAACAAACTTAGCCTTCCTTTTGGACGGGGGGGGGGGGGGGGGGGAAGAATATGCTGTGCAAAATTAACACAGAAAGTACTGGAGAACTCCGCCCCTTGCTATTGCATAGCATCTATTAGTATATCAATGGCAATTGGCGATGGGATAGAAACTCGGTCTCAAGTGTTGCCAATGACAATGGAGTATTGTTGTGAAAAAATAATCAGTAATCTGGTTTGTACATGACTGAGGTTTACGCCAAGCTATGATGCCACAAAGTATATTCTGACCCTGTATATACTAGAGACCAGGGTTCACAATAACGCTGTCCGAGTATGTTAAACACGCGGTATTTCAGATTTGGGCGCGAATTTCGGTTGTCAGTGCGTCCGTCAGAACGTGATTTTTAAGAAGAAAATATTTCTACTTTAGAAGCGAATTTCGGCTGTCAGGAAGCGAAAATATGCATGCAATATATATAATACTGAAAATAAGCTTTATATTTTAAAATTAAATGGTTTCGAGTTGTTTACCTCCACCAGTGTAAAGTGAGATTTCATGCGTGACGACATCCTTCCGAAACAGCCAATGAGTGCTGGTGTCGTACACTAGCAAATCTACTCGAAACATTATATATCGAAAGAAAGCGTGATCTCTCCACGGAAACAATCGAAACAACAAGTCAGGACGGTGAACTTTCATGGGAGATGAACTATACTAAATCTCGAAAACTCTTGATATTAAACCCCCGAAAAGTACCCCGGAATATAAAATTCAAAAATATTTACAGGGGATGTAACAAAAAACTATATCTCTGGAACTACCCAATGAATTTTTGTCAAATAAAAAGCAACAGAAACTACAAATATTTGTCTTTCAATCAGTATAAATACCATATATATAGCTTGAATAAAATAATCATACAAAATAAATTTTACTCTTATTGCACTAAAATGAAGTTTGTTCACTGGGTCCAGCTTTTTAAAATATTTTTAAAATTGATTTATCGACAGATGCATATTATTTATCAGTAGAAAGGAAATTGAATAGTGCTTTTGTATATTTAAATGTATCCAGAAATAAGGGAGAAAAATTATTACTTGCACCCCATTTTCACAAAATGGTACCCCATTTTTGACGTGCCATAAGGTACAAGGTACCCGATGTTTCATAACCCTAACGCAAACACTGGACTCAGAAAAAAATGATTGGGACTCCATTGTTTGGAGGTCATGTAGTCCGTTGGACTCCATATTTTAGAGGTACTTCGCGAACCCTGTTGAGAGAAATTACCTACTGGCTTACAATTACTGCTCACAAGTGCTCAGCCAGTGAATTTCGTCACCTGCATTTCATGGCAATATTAAATCATTATTACACTTAATTTTGATCACTAAATTACATATTAATATTGCAAGTTGTGGTTACATGTGTTTAAACAAACCTTATGCTGGTTTTTGAGGGTTTAAATGGCGGGTGACAAAATTCATTGGCTTCATGAGCAGTTAGACGTGGTTACCTCGGCTCTACTTTACTTGCGTGTAGAGCCGTGGCACGACCCCAAATACAACTGGAGATTTGCATAAAACAAAAATATAAAAAATGTGAACACATAACTGTTCCCACAACTATTTTGTTTCATTTTCTTCAACAATCAGTCAACATGCAAACATGTTTGACAAAAAAATAAATGACATTTCCTGATTTTCCAGGGTTTTTGGACCATTTCTCCAAAAATTTAAAAATGTTCTTTTATTATAAAAGCTGTGTAAAAATATATTTTGTATGATTGTTGTACCTATTTCTAGTCTATTAACAAAATTGTGCAGTCTTTTTTCGCTGTAACATTTGAAACATTTCAGCGCACTTTTCTTGTTCCACGAAATCATGTGTATATACCCAAAAACAATTCTATTTTAAGAATATATAACTTCTGTTTATATATTGGCACAAAAACATGCATAAGTCTGATTTTAAATCCATTTAGACCAGAAATTGGAATGGACCGGATTCTGGTTCACGAAGGATACACATAATGTATTTGTTATGTCCTTGGCTTAATATCAACTGTTTCTAACTATATTAAACCATTTTCAGTCATTTTATCAAGTTTTATTCAACAGAAAAAGTTTTTATGCAAAACTCCAGTTCTATGTGGGGTCGTGCCACAGCCCTACTCGCAAGTAATGTAGAGCCGAGGGAACAATGCCTACATGAACAGTAAGCTTTTTTATTCACTTTGCTCAGCAGTATATCCACACAAAGAAATGGGCCAAGGTTGAATGTTTTTTTTTTTTTTTAATATTGCAGATGCAGACACTGATGCAAGAAAGGACACATGCGGGTGCATTTCCACACAGCCTTAAGTAAGAACTTCACCTGTCCTTGCCCGTGTCCGTGATTTCAATCAGTGTCCATGTCCTTGTCAGTGACTACACATATCCTTATTTCTGTATAGGTTTTTCATTTGAGATTGTTCTGTTGAGGACACGGGTGGGGAGGGGAACTTAATTTTCATGTAATCCTCAAGCAATTTTGAAGTTCTGCCCCCCTCACCCATGTCCGTGAAAAAACGATCAGAAACCACCCCATCCATGAACTGACATGGGTATTAACTTTCAAGGGTACAAGGGTAAAATTTTTGGCCCACAGGGTACATGCTGAGTCATCTGGTAGGTTTTTCCAAAAATTGTTTTCCTGCCATTTTTGGCAGCCATCTTGAATGTCTGCGTAAAATGCAAAAACGCATTTATCTCGGAAACGTTGCAAGTTAGAGCAATATGGATGAATTTTTTGGCCCACATATCGTATATGCAGAGTCACCTGGTACTCTTTGCCAAAAATCATTTTACCATCATTTTTGGTGGCCATCTTGAATTTCTGCATAAAAGGTAAAATTTGTATCTCAGAAACAATGAAAGATAGAGCGATTTTGGCCAAATTTTTGCCATGGAGGAATGCTCCAAGTTATCTGCACATATTTCAGGAAAACATGTTCCTGCCATATTCATAAATGTAAAAGCACAGTATCTTATAGTCATATCAGGAATTTTTTTATTGCTCATTGGTACACCTTGTTTTTCCAGACTTTATTGGATTAAACTTTTGAATAGTGACATTTGTGCTGAGGCATGCCAGCAGGAGTAAAGTCAGACATTATAAAAATTGAATTCAGATGTAAACCAGCTGATCCCATTGTTTCATATCTATAACTGTCTTTGGTCAAATGCTTTATTATTTTGTATTAATATAAGTTTGCAAATAGGTCAGGAGGAAATAAAGCTCTCACAGGTTCCTGATGATACAACTTCAATTTTAGATGGCTCACAAGGAACCTTTGAAGCTGCATTAATTGCTATGGAAATGTTTTGAACTTATTCAGATTTAAAAATGAATACCACAAAAACATAGATTATTTGGATAGGGACAAAACATAGTCCTGTGAAATTTCCTGTGTAACTAAAGTTAGAATGAGCTACTGATAGATTTAACTGGCTAGGAGCACTATTTTTGTTGAATCTAGATGATATACGCGCCATGAATTACTCAAAGTTCTTGGAAAAAAATACAGAAACATATTGATGATTGGCAACAAATATCTTTAGCAATATTAAGAAAGGTAATCATTATAAAAACCTTTAATGTTTCTTTATTTTACTTTTTTTTGTCTTTTTGCTTCTATACTAAAGAACCGCTGAATGATTCATTAGGAAGTTAAATGAATTGGCTTGAAAGTTTATAGCTATCTTTGGAATAGTAAGCTAAATAAACTTAATTATGTGTATAACACAGGATTATAATAATTTGGAAAAAGTCCTCTCAGATATACCAAATAGTAGAGTATAGAATCTTGTCTGAATCTATATTCTGCGAGTATAGAATAAGTTTTCGTGAAAAGGCTAACTGAAAAAAATGCATAGTCAATTTTGGAAGGAAGAATTTATTTTTTGGCTAACTTTTTAGCAAAAGAGATCCATCCACAATAAAAATGTTATATTGACTTTTGTTCTGTGGTTCAAGCCATAATTTCCTAATATTACATTGTTTCCAAGGGGGTATAAACATAGCATACATATGTTGCAGGTCTCCTTGGAGATACAGGAACCAATTGTAAATCAACAAGAACTCAAAAAAAAGTATGCTCTAAACTTAACTTTCCTTCATTACTATAGAATAAAAATAAGACTTTTGGAAATAAAATAAATGATGGGTTAAAAAAAAACAAAAAAACTTTCAAGGGTACAGGTTAAGGACAGGTGTAGTTAGCTGTGATACTTTGATTGGTTTTATTCATTTCACGGGCACGGATACAGACGAACAAGGACAGGTGAAGTTCCTACTTTAAATACAATTTGAATGTTTTATAAACTATGCACACCACAGCACCATTTTATCTTTAAAACAGAAAAAATGGATGTTCTTATATCCAAGAAAAATAACGAGTGTCGAAAATACAACACCCTTGAATCAAGGATACTTTACTACTGTTGTGCTACAGTATCATACTGTAAACAGCCGCTCACATGACGTTAATAGGCGGAAGGGAATCTGGTTGTCTCGGCCCATTTCAAAGTCGGCCCCCTACAAAGTAGTGTTACGATCGAAAGAAAATATTGAAACAGGGTCCCGAAAACAAAAATTCGGTTAAAACCGGATTCGTTTGAATTAGTTTCCACCAAACTTGCAAATTTAATAAGTAAATTAAATTTTTATAAGTTAATACCCTATCCAATGGACAATTGCTAATCCGGTCGGCGCAGACCGGCCCGCCAAACGCCAGAAAAAGACGTCCTGTGTTGCCACCGGCTGGCCGGTCCGTAGTACTGTGCACTCCCCAGATGGCGCCTCGTACTTCCTTCCTGTCTAGACAACCTGACGTCATAGCATCTTTTTCGTTGTCTAAACCTCTTAGACCCCTAGTAAGCTGATAGCGGGGTCGGTGGGAGGGTCTTGTGTGTCCATTGGATAGGGTATTAACTTATAAAAATTTAATTTACTTATTAAATTTGCAATTTTATTGCGTTAATACATCCTATCCAATGGACAATTGCTGAATAACTACCGCTTGGTCGGCGGGTAAGTTACTAGGGACTTATGTGAACTCACAAGAAGTAGCAAATTTTAACCTATGGTCTACGCTGACTTCGTCAGGAGACCTATAGGTCCAGGCCTGGGTTGACTTTAAGGTCAGGAAACCCTGCAAGGCCATGGTCGGTTGCCAGCAGCCGGTTACCCGGGGCTATACCGCCGTCGCCCCCCCCCCCCCCCCCCCTTTTTGCAGACCTGCTCTGAGGTAGGGGAAGAGAGGGATGAGTTCAGTCCCAGAATGCAAATAAACCTCCCAAAGGAAGCACGCCACACTTAATTCTTATGTACATGAAGAAACTGTTTATACATATATACAAATCTCCTCAATCTACGGGCCACTTGTGGATCTGCTGAGCAGCCACTACCGAGCCCAATTGGTAAAGCTCTGAATCAGCCCAAGCCCCGCCCTTCATATAGAACTGTGTGAAGGTATTGACTTCAGTGGCAGGCTGACAAGATTGGATCTAAGGAGACTCCCGACTGGAAGGCCTTAGAAGCAGCAAAGGCCCTGACATCATGGGCTTTAACCTGATGTTAAATGTGGGCCTCCTGGTCAGAGAGCTCATAACATAGGATCACAGTCTGCTTGATCCAAGAGGAGATAGTGGCAGGTGAGATGTCTTTGTTGAAACCTTTTTTAAAGGAAACAAAAACCACCTCCTTATTCTGCCCGATGTCTGAGGCCCTGTCCAAATAGTAGCATAATGCTCTGACCGGACAGAGGGACCTGTCAGACTTGAGGGATCTATCCAGAGTCGAGGCCAGGGCTGTTATAACCCCAGGGGCCACACTGGACACTCTATGGCCAGCTGATTCTAGGATAGAAAGCTGGGTGATGGATACAGGGACACCTTTGACCAATCGGATTGGTGTCCAATATATCAGTTTTGCCAGGCATGAATCTCACTTTTGCACTTGCCCGACCCAAGGGCCAAGAGGAATACCGTCTTGAAGGTCAAATGCTTCAAGGGGGGCCTCCTTGATTGGATCAAAAGGACTCTTAGCTGGTGCACGGCCAGTGAGAAGTTCCAGGAAGGTATGCCACTCCTGCCTCTGGGTCTGTCTCTGAAGAAACTATCCAGGAGACGAGTGAGATTTTCGTCCTTACTGATCTTGAAGGGTGAATTTCCAGTTTATCAACAATGGGTGACCTATAACCATCAATGGTGCTGGGCTGTTTGCCAAGCATATATCTCACTTCTACTCTTCCCCGACCCCAGGGCCAAGAGGAAACTGTCTTGAAGGTCAAATGCTTCAAGGAGGCCTCTTTAATTGGTTCAAAATGACCCTTGTCAGCTGGTGCAAAAAACCAGGGAGAGGTTCCAGGAGGGGATTCCCTTCCGGCCTTTGGGTCTGTCTCAGTGGAAACTATCCAGGAGACGAATGAGATTTTCATCCTTACTGATATTGACGGGCGAATTTCCCAGTCTATCAGCAATGTCTGACCTGTAACCATCAATGGTGCTGGGCTGCAACTTCCTGTCCTGAACTAGGTACATAAGGAAGTCAGCAACTAACTTACAGGAGGGGCCCCGAAGTCCACCTGATGAATGATACATCACTTGTAAAAATGGCCCACTTGCCTCATAGACTGATCTGATTGACCCCCCTTTGAGGAGCCTCAATTCTTGCTGCCACTGCCTCAGACAAGTCCTGCTCCTCGATTGCTGAGGCTCTAGGAGCCCTGCATGGAGATTAAGATTTGTCAGATTTCTGTGAGGGATCTGATCGAATGGCTGTGAACAGGCTGGACAGATTGGGCAGGCTCAGCGGGATGTGACTGGACGTAGCCGCTAGATCCCAAAACCAAGGCATGTTGGGCCACCCCGGAGCAATCAGAATGATTCTCTTACATGGGGAGTCTTGCAACTTCACCACTTTGCCCAATATGGCTGATGGTGAGGTGTATGCTTTTAGATCCTACATTGGCCGACTGAGTACATCCACTGCTGTGGCCAGGGGATCCGGTACCGGTGACACAAAACAGAGGCGACTTGTTGTTGAACCTCGTGGCAAATAAGTTTATTTGGGCCGGTGCCACCTACTGCATAGAGTGGAAGACCTCTGGAAGGAGAAACCACTGTTTGGATGGTCTGGCCTAGCCTGGACAGCCTGTCTGCTACCACATTAGGCCGGCTTGGAATGTGTCGTGCTTAGAGTCACTTGTTTCCTGGTACCCAGGTCAAGATTCTCCATAGTAGGGCACAAAGTGGGCCCGACCTCATTCCTCCTTCCTTTATGTATGACACTACTGTGGTGTTGTCAGTTGCTACAAGTACTATCTTGTTTAAGCAAAGGTCTTAGAACTCTTTAAAGTCAGAAAAACTGCTTAAAGTTCTAGATAGTTTATATATACAACTTGCTTCCCGGAGGGGACCAAGTTGCTCCTGCCAAGTGCTCATCTAAGTGAGACGCCCCACCCTTCTATTGATGCGTCTGTAAATATTTGCAGAGCATGTTTTATTGGGTGTAATGGTTGGCCTGTAAGTGCATTGTCTTCCTTCAGCCACCATTGTAAATGGGGGTGCAGGGACCTGGGGACTTGGATCACCTTTTCCAGTGATTCTGGTACCCTCCAGCTGTTTTTGAGATGCCCTGTATGGGTCTCATATGAAGTCTGCCTAGATTAACATGCTTTTCTGTAGATGTTAGTAACCTATCAAGGACATGAATTCCCGGACCGGGCAAGCCGGTAGGGATAGCAGTTTTAACAGTCTCTTGAAGGTTCATTACCCAGTCCAGGGTCGGTCGGAACCGATCAGACCTGAAGTCGAAACTGGTAGCCTACAAAATCAAAGTCTTGATTGGGCTCCAGCTCTGATTTCTCTAAGTTCCTTCGCCAACCCAGTTGCTGACACATTATTTACTAGTTCCTGTGTATTTTGGAGACAAGCCTGGTGGGATCTAGCTCTCACCAACCAGCCGTCTAGGTACTGGTGGCCTCTTAAATCCTTGTGTATGGCCATCAATTTCACCTGCTTGGTATCACGGTGAACTCAAAAGGTGCTGTGGACAACCCGAATGGCCGGGCCTTGAGTTGGTATGCCCGACCTTGGATGTGAAATCTCAGGCATTTCCTGGATTGTTCTTGTATAGGTATATGGACGTAGGTATCCCTCCTTCAACAGTTGTACTACCTAAAGTCCAGTCCCCAAGGCTTCCTAAGTTCCCAAAAAGAGGGCTTAGTCTGGACCTTATAGGCAGATTGTGTGCCACATTTGGGACATTTGGTATTCTGACAATATTTCCTGTCCCTCCGGACACTGGTCCGGTCTGGTGACCATGATCCAGGTTAACAGTCTCTCTGTTTTTATTGTGGTCTTATTTTCACATTAATAAACTCTTTGCCCCGGGCCAGCAGCCTGCAAGGTGCAGCATTTACAGAGCAATTGTAATATGTGAGATGTCAGTCCCCTGGCCGGACCTGATGACAAAATTGATTATTATCTCTGCAGTCAAGTCCAGCACCGATAACAGGTTGTTCAGAGGTGTGATAAGGGAAGGTTGCCTGGCAGTAGCTTGGGAAACTGTCCTATCATCAAGATCACTGACCAGTTTAAGAATTCTCTGTAACCCAATTAACCTTGGGCAACTCTGTCCGGTACCCGGACTCCATACCCGGTACTTTACTGTAACCAGTAATTCTTGTAACCGGCAAAAACTGGCAGGTTGGGGTCACCAACGAATTTCGACAGCTACTGGTCTATATTTAGCCAGCTTTTTTTTTTTTTTTTTTTTTTAAACCAGTTGGGTTGAAGCACTACAGTAAGGACTGTGTAGCCAACACCCTGTTAGTAGACTTGTAACCCATAGAATGAAGTAAGTGTACAAGGCTGTGTAGCCAGTACCAGTCGGTACACTCTGTAGCTAGTTGCTGAAGTGTACAAGGCTGTGTAGCCAGTACCAGCCGGTACACTCTGTAACCAGTTGTTGAAGCCAGTGTACAAGGTTGTGTAGCCGGTACACTGTAACCAGTTGAGGCTACTGTATAAGGCTGTGAAGCCGGTAGCCGGTCGGTAATACTGTAACCAGTTATTGAAGTAACTGTACAAGGCTGTTTAGCCGGTAGTCAGTCGGTACACTCTGTAACCAGTTGTTGAAGTAAGTGTACAAGGCTGTGTAGCCAGTAGGTACACCCTGTAACCAGTTGCTGAATGAAGTTTACAACTATCTTGTGTTGAATTCAGTTTCCTCCATTAATTCCTCTGTAACCGGTTGTTGAAGCAAGTGTACAAGGCTGTATAGCCGGTACACCTGTAACCAGTTGTTGAAAACAAGTGTACAAGGCTGTATAGCCGGTACTGGTCGATACACTCTGTAACCAGTTGTTGAAACAAAATTTTTCAACTATCTTTGAACGCACGTCTTATTTGTAGATTTTGACAGTTGCTGGGGAAGCCCTTGTGAGCTATATTTAGAAACAAATGTTGGTCGGTGTGTCACGTGACCAGCTTGCTGGTCGGAGGGACAACGTGATTGGCTGATTGGAGATGACGATCTGCTTCGTGAACTGGTCGGTGTATCACGTGACCAAGTTCGGGGATATGCCCTCACTAGACGCGTTCTTTCCTTATATTACAGTAAACGTAAGCTTACTGGTCGACTGATGTCTGTAGCAGAGAAGTCTGTACTAGTACGCTGGAGGGATTACAGGAACTAAAAAACTGGAATCACAGTAGACGTGAGCGCAAAGAATGTACTTCCGACCTTCTTGTTTGGTGAATCACGTGATAAACTTCGTGACTGGTCGGTGAAAACACGTGACCAACTTCGTGAAGACACGCGATTGGCTGACTGGATATGACGTCAGAGGTCGCGTTCTTTTTTGCTGGCCGGTCGGCTGATGCTTTACAAGCAGAGAAGTCTCGACCAGTGCACTCTGTAGATGAAATTCCTGGCCGGTCTGAAGTCGGTTCTTCTTCTCAGCCGGCTGTACACTCAAACCAGTTTCCTGGCCATCCACTGCCCTTACTACCGACACAATGGCCGGGTCCATAAGGGTGGAACTGAGAGTGACAAAGATTCCTTCTGTGTAGTAAATATTGGAGAGGTCGGTTGAAGAGATCTGAAGAATTCACCTCTTGCTTCTGATGAAAATATACTCGAGCTAGGCTGGTGTGACTGATGCTTTACAGCAGAGAAGTCGGTACCAGTGCGCTCTGAAGAAATCTGAAGAATTCATTGCTTCTGATTAAAAAACATCAAAAACTCGAGCTGGGCTGGTGTGACTGATGCTTTACAGCAGAGAAGTCTGTACCAGTGCGCTCTGATGAAGAATGCACCTTTCATGGGGAATCCCCTTTATTTACAGTGCTCAAAAATACGTAGACTGAGGTTTTCCGTGATTTCTAAGATGTTTCTATGGTGACTGTAGCTGGAAGGTTATAGATGGTACATTCAAAACAAAAGACACGGATAAAAATACCTGTAAGTAGTATATCCATAATTCCTCAATAAAGTCGATCTGCCCCTAACAACACAATGGTTGAATGGGAGGAAACTAGCAAAATGGCTGCCTTCATATTTCCCGCCGATTACTGCCCTATCATCAACAAAAAATTGAGTCAACTAGGGAGCGTTTCCAGCAGATTTCTAAAAGTATATCCGTGCTTGATCAGAAGGTAACACTTCTACACTGAAAATATCCACATATAAGGTTGAAAATCCGTCATAATGCACACTTTTGCTTAAAATATCTGGAGATGTTGAAAACACGTCTGCACAGTACACGCGCCAAACGAAAAAGATGCTATGACGTCAGGTTGTCTAGACAGGAAGGAAGTACGAGGCGCCATCTGGGGAGTGCACAGTACTACGGACCGGCCAGCCGGTGGCAACACAGGACGTCTTTTTCTGGCGTTTGGCGGGCCGGTCTGCGCCGACCGGATTAGCAATTGTCCATTGGATAGGATGTATTAACGCAATAAAATGTAAAATTTTCTGTGCGTGTACATGAACAATTATTCAACTAAAATGTGGATTATTTTATGATAAAATCAGACATTTGGGGTATTATTTCAGTGTATATTGTGAAAATATTAACAATTAAATATATTTACGCGTTTCTGTGCAATTTTGTATGCTAGATGTGAAATATATGACATTTCGGGAACCGGTTCTTGGACTTTTGTCACCGGATTTTGTTTACGTTTATAAAAATCGAATAGAAACCAACTATCCGGTTTGCCGTCTTTACCACTACTACAAAGTATGGGCCTGTTTAAGGTAGTCGGGTTAAACAAAGTTTGGAGTAAAATATTGTATTCTTAAGTAACATTTCTTTTAATAAAATATTGTTAGCAAACCCCACAGAGTTCTGTGACCTCATATTTTTCTGTGTACACATGAATATAAATGAAATATTTGAGTCCACAAATTTGAAATGTTGACTCTTAATTCAGCTAAAAACATGTTTCCAGGTAGTGGCTTTCTACCAGTGAACGCTAGTGGGTGGACGATTAGACCAATGTTCGATCAATCATCGGTGTCATGGTACAATCGCGTTCGGTCACTGACAACTTCTAGAAGTCGATTAAATCTTACCCTTCTTTATGTGTCTCAATATCCACGTATTTTTTTTTACATTTTAAACAGTTTTTTAAACTTTCCTTTAATAAATCAATAGATATCTCACTAATTTTGTGTTTATAACTACCGCCACATTTACCTGAAGTGGGTGCTTTTGGTAGATTCTAAATGTCGGAAACACCGTTATTCTTACCGGAATGAAATATAATTCATCCCAGAAAGTGTTTCATGATATATTGGCCAACAGTGGAGTGAAAAAGTCAATTATGGGTCGATCATCGGCCGGAAAAATGGACGAATAATCGACTATGAAAATTGAGGCAATTGATATCCACTCACTAGTGAATGCCCGCCTTCTATTTCTTTGTTGGAGGTCAAGGACAAATGCTTCTATTTCTTTACTAAATGGGCGTTCACTGGTATTTCCGGTTTGCGATAAAAACGACCGATAATACAGATGAAATGTTAAAATATGAAGTGTTGAAACAACTTCAACAAAATGTATCTCAGATAATAATTGTAGTGTATATCAATTGGTGCATGGTAGAAGAATAAAATATAAAGCTGTCAATCTAATTCAAATTCAATATATTAACTTCAGCATGGGCGTTTACTGGTAGAATGCCACTACTGCTTCCCTGCATAAGTTGGCCACGGGTCGTAAGTTGGCCACCATCATCATATTTTGAAATTTCTATAATTTTAAAGGCCTGTATCATTCTTGAATGGTCTATTATAATAAGATTTATTATAACCACCACTTTTAAAACCTGTGCAACGACACATTTGTCTGTTTGATACATTTAAATGAGTGGTGGCCAACTTACGACCCGTGGCCAACTTATGCAGGGAAGCAGTAACATACTTGATCTGCAAGCAGCATTTTTATAACGGAATCTTTTATAACATATTGTCAGAGAATCCCAAAGAATACTATGATTTCATATTTTATACACAAATATGAATATTAATGAGTTATTCTCATATCCACTTTGTAGGGGGTCGACTTTGAAACGGGCCGAGTTTGAAGTGGGCTGAGTTGTCCATAAAACTGGCGGAAGCCTGCCAATTAATGAACAAGAAAATAAAGAACACGTAAACTATTGCATGGAAAATTATACCCCCACACAATTACTACACTTTCACTCTTTTCAATATTGGCGATAGTTTTATTCTGAGTCCTATTTGGATTAAGTTAGAAAACGTGCATACTCTACTTATAAGTGGGGAAAGCACTCTCGAAAATTTTCAAGATGGCGGTATAAACAATGTTGATATGACAACAGTTAAAAATATATGGAAAAAGTCTTTTTTTAAAATATTTTTCACAAAAATATACATATAATAATGGTCTACATCTAATATAATTATTATATATATTTCTATCTAATAAAATAGTTGAAATATAATATGATTTTTAAAAAGTTTTTAAACACTGTGGAAGCAACTAAAACATGTATCAATTCTGAAAAGAACCGAAAATATGCCCCGGCCATATGCAGCAAATGTCGAAGTGAGAACCAAAACATTAACGCATTGTAGAGATTTTATAATTTTATAATTATATATTTATATCATATCTACCTTTTTCTGCTGTGAAATATGAAAATATAGAGTAATATTGTTTTAATTAAACATATTTATTGTTCTAAATAGGACCTTTCCATTCTTATATAAACTTTCTCCCGTGAGAATAGTTTTCTGGATTTCACCCTGCTCTTATTTGAAATCCGGTGAAGAGAAGATATATTGTTTATATATGAAATCATCTTTATGTTTAAAGAAGACATTCAACACAAAAGTGGGGCTCATATATTTGAAATCCTCTCTGGAGAAGAGCAAGGTTGGTTTAAATGTTCTCATGCAGGAAATCCTATCCAAAGAAGACAATGTAAACCTGGTTAGTTTGCTTATGCACAGATGAAAAAAAACTAGAGATTTACTGGTATTAACTGTGTTTCACTGTTATTGGGCAAAATATTGGTATATATTTATAAATATCCCAAAGGAGTTTAAAATTTTTCAGGAGCCCACATCCCATGCCTTAATTAATTCTGAACCTCTGCAATATGATTTGGCACATTATAATGTTTGTATTAATTAAAACAAACTTAGTTTAACATATATTCTAAATTATTTCTTAACCCGTGGCTATCATACAGGACACTGACTCTTTATTTTTGTGTAGTATATCTTTACACTAAACTCTACATTACATATAATGAGTCTCATTTTGAAGTACACAGCTTATACATTTTAGACAAATTCAGATAAGTGATAAATCTTTAATGAGACATTTGTTGATATTAAATTATTATAATGCAATACATGAGTGCATTTTAGATTAGAACATTGCATCCCTCTAGAACTTGCACAGAAGCTGTGAATACAAGATATAAATTACAATGACAGATGAAAATTGTGCTGTTTTATTTTGGCACAAATGTTTCCTCACTCTGAACCCATTCTCTATAATAGTTGAACACTTGAAACATTTATGCAAAGAGGAACTGCCTCAAGGCTTGTTTGATTTATGATGACAGGTTGTTGTCTCAAAAATCTCAAACAGAGCTGCGGTCATAGTAACCCTCTACAAATTTGTATTTTTTTAACTTTTTAGCAGCATTTTTTGCAGTTTTATGTAGAGTTCCTTCCCTCCTCCTTCTTCTGTGGGCTCGGTGGTGTAGCAGTCAGAGTGTTTGCCTTCAACCTTTGAGGTTGCTGGTTCACATCTCAGCCCAGGCACTTCATGTTGGAAAGTTGGTATACAGTGTAGAATCTTTACCAACTATAGTATGCACTGGTTCCTCCACCCGTAAATTACCCATTCCAATATGACCCTGGCTGTTGAACACAACATAAAACAAATAAATCTAACCTTCCCTCGTTTTTTTTTTTTGGATGTGAAATTTGGAAAAAATCTTTAAACCTGTAATTTAACTCCACATAAATTTGCTATACCCACCATTTTAAATACACATGTAAGATACAATATCAATACCAACCTTCCTATTGTAGAAAAATATAACACATGAAATAAAAGAAGAATCATATGTGAAAAAAAACAGTCAGAATTTGTTCAAAATTGATCAAAGAACTATTATATGCTCACAATATTAGACACTAATCTTGGCTTTCAGTCATTTCTTGGTTATATTGGTCTACTAGGTTGTCTTCTTCTCCTTCACTGTTATCCACATGGTCACTAGTGTTATGGCTATTATTAACCAGTTTCTTCAGTGAATCTGGGAGTTGTTTGAAATATGAAGAATTTCTTGTGATTTGCAGATCACTGTCCTTTGCAGTTGTCAATTGTCAGTCTTTTGTCTACCACTTCTAAAGGTCTTAGCTTGAATCGGTTTGAAAGTTGACTTTTCTTTGGTTGCTTAATAGATACTGTGTCACCAGTTTTTATGGACTATTGTTTGCGATGGAACCTATCTCCATAGCTTTTTATTTTGTCTCTAGCTACCTTGTCATTTTTTCTTATTTGAGTGTCCTGGGTAATTCTCAATTTTGGGGCCCATGGACATTTTGTACAAAATGGTCTGTTGAACAGTAACTGAGCTGGAGCTGCTACAGTACTACAGTGATGTGTCGCTTGATAATTCCACAAAAAAGCTTGCATATTTTGTCTCTAGTTCACATTATCTGACAGCTGCTCTAATAATCGTAGACAGTCTTTTCATGAAACTTTCAGCTTCAGCATTTGCTCTGGGCTAGTGAGGTGCAATTTTGGAATGATGCATATGAAATTCCAGGTAGCTAACAAACTGCCTGAACTGATCACCCAAAAAGATTGGCCCATTATCAAGCTTTACTATACTTCAGGGATTGAAAACATTGAAAAGATTTGGTCCAACAGTGGAATAACACATCTGTGAGAAATTGACTTAGAATTTCAACAATGGGGTAGGGTGTATATTCATCCATCACTACCATCAAGTATTATTCTGTTGGAAAAGGTGACATAATAGAAGACAAAATACAAGAGACAAGGAAGGTGAGTAGCGGGTTATTCAGTGAAAATCTATTAAAGGTGGAGAAATGAGAAGTTGATGGTCACACTGAGACCCTACTTTTAAATTACATGCATCAAGAAGCCTGATTAGCAATGCATCTGTGGCCAGATTAATTTAATTTTTTTATCATTGTTGGTGGTTTTTGTATTCTCTGTCTTTTTTTACCTGCGTCCCTCTCGTTTGTCCGTTTATATGTTCATATGGAGAAAAACTATACATTGGATCTGGGCCATATTTTCACACAAGAGAGATATACCTGTGGATTAGGGTTGGTGCATTCTAAGGCACTGCTTGTTATTACAGCGCTAGCTTTGGGTTGACATTTAGCCATTTACTTCAGTACAGATATGTAATGCTCCAATTACATTTAAAATGCCCCCCCATTGTTGTTTAAACATGACTGAAATTAAATTAAGACTTTGGCAGCATTATGATGTATGGGAAATTACCTCTATGGAGCAAGGGAGCACATCTGTCTCACATCATGCAGTGCTGAAATCAGTTCCCAGTAGGCACACGCCTTGAAATGTCGTTGATTTAGAGTTGAAAACAGGTCCTGACGTTGAAATCCGCATTATCAACTACTAAAGCTAAGTTAGTTTTCTGACATGAAAAAGTAGTGATATTTTGATCAAAAATCATGTTGATTTTTTCTTGAAAAATTGACACTGACATAATTTTAACACTACTTCAAAGCTGGATTTCTGACTGGAAAAAGTAGTGATACTTAAGACAAAAATCAACACTAACTCAAGTTAGGTTTTCCAACATGAAGTCTTAGTCATGTTATTGAACAGAAAACAGGTTGAATGTTGGGAAACGAATGACTAGTGATCATTGATTTAAAATTCTTTTTCTAGAGGGATATAGAAACTAAGTCTAACTTTTTGAAAGAACTAATTTTGCAATAATTTTTGAATTTGTAGGTATTTGTAAAGCAAAGACTAATTTTTAGACTCAAGATTATAAAGATGGTAAAGATTATGTGTGCATGTACTTGTACATTTTTATCTTTTCACCTTATTAATTTATAGCAACAACAAAACTGATGCACCCAAATATAATTTTTATAATTTATAATTATATTTTGATTAATGCAATTCCTGATAATTTAAAAAAATATTTTGAAATCAAACTTCTCTTTAATGAAAAAGATAAATTCAAACAAATTCATCATAACTTAGTAATTTGAATTTGTTGTTTGTTTTTGGTTTGCAAGTTTACACTGAAGACTTCTCTATAGAGAGAACCTAAGCTATAACATTTTATCACACAGCAGTGAGTTCATGGGGGTTCCTGGTTTTTCTGTACCCTGCTACCCAGAACATTAGGCCTGTGACTAAAAGTAACTAGATAACACAGCAAGGATAGAGGTGGGGGTTTACCCTTGTTCAATTGCATGAATGTTGTTTACTTCTTAAGGTGTGTTTTTTGTGGTCAGAACTGGGGAGGCAATGGGTGGAGTTCTACAAATGTGGCTATTCTTGTGGGTTTTTTTTCAGTTTATATGACAAAGTTGCATGAGACACAAGCATCTGAACTGAGCATTGATATAAATAATAAATAATGTCACAATTGCTTGTCTTTAGAGAGAAAAAAGTATAAATTTATTTTAAAATTTCACAAAAAGAATTTCAATTGAAGACATTGAATAATACTGCTCCTATTAATGGCATTATCTAGTTGGAAAATATGGATTTACATATCTTGAGCAGTTACATTTGAAAGTTGATGCAAAATTATGTGTCATTACAATGTCATGCAGAAATAGAAGATTGAATATATAATGATTCATGAAAACATGTCATCTTGGAAAGAATTAATTACTTTGAAGTTGTATCCAAATTGTAAAATATGTATATGGATAGTTATTGTGTAATATTATTAAGAAGCTATAATTATGACACACAAGCTTCAATGATTTATATAAATAAGACAGAGAAACAGCCTGATTTCATCCATTGAATTCAACCCTATTTCATACATTGGATTCAACTGAAAACAATTTGCAAAATCTACACATATTTCAACCACAATTCACCCATTGAATTCAACCTGATTTCAACGTTGGTTTCAACATGATTTCACCAGGTGGATCCAACCAAAAACAGTTTGCAAAATCTACACGTATTTCAACCAGATTTCACCCATTGAATTCAACCTGATTTCAACATTGGTTTCAACATGATTTCACCGGGTGGATCCAATTAAAACAGTTTGCAAAATCTACACATATTTCAACCTGATTCAACGTTGGCTTCAACATGATTTCACCGGGTGGATCCAACCAAAAACGGTTTGCAAAATCTACACGTATTTCAACCAGATTTCACCCATTGAATTCAACCTGATTTCACCGGGTGGATCCAATTAAAACAGTTTGCAAAATCTACACATATTTCAACCTGATTCAACGTTGGCTTCAACATGATTTCACCGGGTGGATCCAACCAAAAACGGTTTGCAAAATCTACACCCATTGAATTCAACCTGATTTCAACATTGGGTTCAACATGATTTCACCGGGTGGATCCAATTAAAAACGGTTTGCAAAATCTACACATATTTCAACCTGATTTCAACGTTGGCTTCAACATGATTTCACCGGGTGGTTCCAATTAAAAATGGTTTGCAAAATATACACATATTTCAACCTGATTTCAACATTGGTTTCAACATGATTTCACTGGGTGGATCCAACCAAAAACCGTTTGCAAAATCTACACGTATTTCAACCAGATTTCACCCATTGAATTCAACCAGATTTCAAAGTTGTGTGCCTGCTGGGTTATGTGTGCCCTTCAGGAACCCATAATTTGGATTTCAATTCTACATTCCACCTTGATTGATTCTGAAACAAACCCATTAAAATTTACATTGAACTCACATACTAACACTTCCTGACAGGTGGGTAGATATGGCTTTTGTAAATTGGCTCACTGGGAAAGAGTATAATGGGTTTCGTTAGGTTTATGTGTCAGATGACATAACATTTAAAAACCTTATCTGGCAACATAAAAATGCCCATTCATCGGGATACTTTTTTATTCCATTTTTCTGTGTAAACCTGATTTTAAGGTTTTCTTAAATTATGTTCTTAAGAATAACTTAAATGTTAATAAGCTAAATGTAAATGATAATTTAGATTTAAGATTAGCCTCATGTTTGTTCTGAAAAACACTGTAGAGTTTTAGATGACCTTACGGACATTAACTTGTAAGATTGATCTTAAAATAGTTTAGAGAGATGACTGATATGGAACACGCTAGATATACAAAAAGTATTATAAGACTGCTGTTATTGAGCAAATAATGGTAATTCGATAATCGAAAGATAAATCCAAGAAACAAAAGCTCGGACAAGACCAGAAGACATGACAAAGTCATAGAAATCGTATAAGAAAGCTTTTTTATACAATTTCTGTGGATAAAGTAATGTATCTGAAATAAAAATAGATACACAACCACTATCCCAGAATATAGGTTGAAATCCCAGATTATAAAGGAGGTCCTCAGTGCTGTAGTGGGTTAGCAAGTCTGTTATCTAATCACATGATTGTTGGGTTCGACTGCCACAAGTAACAATGATGAGGACCTGCCCAAGGCGATGGGTATTGAACTGGATGTAAAACGCCAACTTTGACCTTTGATCCAGATTATTAAGCTGAAATCAGACTGAATGAATGGCATTTGTATAGGGTCCAGAGTTTGAAATTAAGGGATAGTTGTCTGGTGTTTGTTTTGCACTCCTGGCATATTTCGTGGCCTAAAATCAAAATCAACAAAACTCATTTGAAGGGAGATGAGATGAAACTATTGAGATAATACATTTTGCGTTGGTCAGATGACAATGGAGTGTTCAAGATTTTACTGGTAACTGACCATACAACAAACCCTTTACATGGAGTCACTTGCCGAAAAAAAATCATATCTGTTCATGTTTAAATTTATGATTGGAATATTAAATGTGTGAGAGAATTAAACAACATCAAAAGGCATAAGTCTGGACACTTTACAAATTATAGACTGATGGGCTTTTAACTGCTACTGCATATGTTAATATTTGCCTGGAATTTAGAACAGGCTAACCAATGGCTAAACCTAATCCCAACCCACACGACAGAACACCAGGAAACAATGCTAAAGGCCAAACAGTAAGTTTCTATGTCACTGAGCCTACCCGTAGTTAGGGCAAATGTACGTTTTGTGCTGATACAGTAATCTGCTCACCAAGCTGGAGATACAGGGCAATGAGAATGAGCCAAGAATTATTTGAAAAAAAATCAGGAAGATTCAAACCCAACATTCAAAACAACTCTTCCAATTTCCATATGCCTTTGACTACTGGATTAAAGTTGGTAATAAAATTTGGTAATAAAGTTGGTGAGATACCTACATGTTATTGGCATCATCAATTAAGCATTCATGAGCCATTCATGATTAATTTCAGCAGGAGGTCCTGGCTTGGCGTGCCATTTGTAAATGCTGGCTTCAACTGGAAAACGGCTTTAGAAACAGATGATATTCCACATGTGGTGGACAGCAGTGGAGGAAATCACATTTGAATCAAGAAACCCAAGAGGTCTGGCAGTTTAAATTTTAATTACAAGGGACTTTTTTCTTTTGTATTGTTTGTTAGAGTGGATGGTGACTATAAATTTATTTGGGTGGACATTGGCCACTCGCAGAAAATGGACCTGATATACAATTTATTCTCAGCAGATGACACGTTTGCTCCAAAGACTAAAATCCTACTCAAGATGTCAACTTACTAGGAAAGAGAGGATTGCCGACTACAAAAATTTTTGGGCCAGGAGGATAGTGAAAATGTCCTTGGAATATTCGCCAACTGATTCAGACTGTAGTTTAATTGTGATGGAACATGAGCCAGAAACTGCTGCCACACTGACCCTAACCTCTGTGGTTCTACATAACAAGATGATCCAGGGCAGGGCAGGGCAGGGCAGACCAGAGCAGGAGGAAGTCGAGCCAATGGCAAGACCCAACTTGGATGGGGACGAGGGCTAAGGAGAACCTTGAGAACAACCTAAAACCACAGGTACCACAAGAAACTACTTTGAAGCACGAGAGTTTTCCTACTTCCCAGCAACCATGTTTGAGTTTTGCAAACTTTTGAAAGACAGGTTTGGAGAAGGTTAGAAATGATGGGTACAAAACCATTTATAATGGAAGATTTTCAAAGCTCTGACCCCAAAGGTAAAATTCAAATGTTTTTAGGTTGCTCACTAATGAAAATATTACTTTTATGTCTAAAATTGTAAGATAGTGGCTTAAAATTTTGCCCCCATTCAATTCTTACTTTTAGCCATTGCATGTGGGGCAATTTATGTCAAAATCCTCTAAAATCCCCTGTTATTGCTCAACACCGTCTTTGTTTGTAAGTGTTTGAAGGTAAAATGTTTAAGCATAATAAGCATTCTGAAAATATGGGTACAAAAACGTTTGTGACAGAATGTTTTTAAAACATTTCAAATTTTTTTTTATTGTGAGTATTAAAACCAGTTGCTATAAATGTAACATTTTCAGAGCAAACGTTTAAAAACATAAAGCTTAAAAACTTAAAGCATAAAAACCCCATACCCTCAAAAACTCCAGATAATAGATCTACAAAGGATGGGCGTCAGTGTCTGTGGAACACTTACTAAAACACACCCATACCTTTGCAATCATTGTCCATGTCTAGATTGCATGGCCGGTGTTGTAAAGCTGGGCGTTATCAGCGATATGGTGTGTGAACACTCAAGACTCTCTGGAAGCTAGCACAAAAAAAGAAAAAGTGCTAGTTCTGTCATAAAATTTCTTTGACAGTATTTAAAGCAAAAATGTATCAGAAATGAACTTGTCATTGTGCCAGCCTGGTGCTGAGCAGAGAAAAGTGCTGCTACTGTAGGTGACTGAGGTTGAACAAAAATATCCAGGATGTGCGGTGTGTATTACCTGGACCCTCTGTGGGTGAAATGTATGATGTCTGTCCCTCTGGCCTTTGAGATGTGTAACCAATATGAGCACCACTACTTGAGGCTGAAGCTAAGGATACTGTGTGTGATTTGTCGGGTTTATGTTTCTCCTGAATGCTGGTAAACAGCTTATTTTGCTGAACTTAAAATTCTTTGGCAGCTGCCTCTGACATTCTTTATAATTCCATTTACAATAATATATACAGTAACTCTCCCCCTAGGACTGGGACTTGTCTTGTCGGCTTGCAATCATAGACTTCATTTCAACAAATTTCTGTCAACATGAATACTAAATACTGTCCAGGCTGTTGTTTTCATCCTCTGTGAGGGAAAGGTAGTTTGGCTGTGGGTGTTGGGGGAGAAAAGCAATGCTTTCTCAATCTCAAATGACAGGGTGGTAACTGTTCCGTAGGATAATGTGGCGATACGGGACCCCCGGCCTCGGTCCGCCTCCGCCGTGTCAGCTCGGGGAAGAGCTCAGCTTTCCGGGGACGGGAGTTTTGGCCCCGGTCGCGGAAACATCCGGAGCCGGTGGCACACCCGCACTCTACAAAGCGGGCGACCCACCAGCTCCGGATGTTTCCGCGACCGGGGCCAAAACTCCCGTCCCCGGAAAGCTGAGCCCTTCCCCGAGCCGACGCAGCGGAGGTGGACCAAGCCCAGGGGTCCCGTCTCGCCACAGAAATTTTTGGTGGCAGCAGTGGGATGGAATCATGGCAGACATCGTGGAAACCAGTACTGGGGTTATAAATAAGTAAATCAGTAAATAAAATATATTAGTCAAAGTGAGAATTATTTTAATGTTTAACTTTTGGATTTCAGTGTGATTTTAAGATTAATGTTAGGTTTTATACTTTATGACTGGTTACGTGCTGCTTTGGCTTCAGCTGAGGATTATTTTACTCCTGGAAGACTCGGGGAGAGGTGCTGGGTCAGTATATGGAGGCAGACCCAGATTTCTACAGGAAGACAGCGGTTTGGCATCAGACCACAAGGAGGTGCCTACGGGTACATTGGTGTGGGGTGTTGAGCCCCCACCAATGAGAACCCCAGGGCGACTGAACCACAGGTCTGGGGGTCATGCCAAACCCCCAAGGTTTGATGGTAAGGAAATATGCTGGGATGAATTTATACTTCAGTTTTCTACTGTAGCATCTATTAATAACTGGGTTGAACCTGAGTTAGGACAACAACTTTTTGTGTGTTTGGATGGGGAGGCGCGTAGTTTTGTTGTAGGGTTACGCCTGCCAAGGATGGACTATCACATCCTGGTCAGAAAGCTGGAGGGCTGGTTTGGCTCAGCTTCAAGAAAAGAATCATATCGAAACCAGTTGCAATCTCGACGGAGGTTGCCAGGAGAACCAGCAACTTCTTATGCCTCAGAGGTAAGGCGTTTGGTTTCTAGGGCCTACCCGGGGTATCCAGAGGAGGTTCTGAGAGAATTGACTTTATAGGCAATTCTTGATGGGCTTCCTGATGGTGATTTGAAACTGGAAGTCGGCATGCATGGCCCACAGGATGTGGAATCAGCTGTCCGACTTATCGAGAGGTGGGAGAACTTGCAGAAAGGGGGAGCAAGGTCAAAACTCCAGGTAAGAGCAGTCACTGATCAGGACAGTCAGGTAAAGATGTTAGAGGAAATACTGAAGCTGTTAAAACAACTGGGGGTGACAAAGCCTAAGTATCCAGTCCGTCAAGGTATGGAATGCTTTAATTGTGGTGAGGAAGGTCATTTCAAGAAGGACTGCCCTAACAAGCCTCAGTCGAGTAACTAATTGATGCTTCTCTCACGGGGCTGAGAGTGGCATCAGATAATGCCCCATCTGGTAAGTTGGTAGAGTTGGGACAATGCACATTAACAATTCAGACTCTGGATGAGGGGGAGCCTGCAGACGTTGGTCTGGGAAAGCCACATCCCGAGTGGGGATTGTACGTGTGTGGTGTCCTGGGCAATCAGCAAGTACAACTCTTGATTGACAGTGGGGCATCAGTATCTATCTTGTCAAGTAGACTATTCCGAAGTTTGGAACCTGGTATCCTTAAGTTAGGGGGTGAGGGTGGTGACAGGTTGGCTACAGCGGATGGTAGTTTCTGTGAAGTGGAGGGCAACCTGACGTTAAATGTGGACCTTGGGAGGGAACATTTTGAGTTGGAATTTGTAGTTGCCAACATCACAGATCAGGCCATATTAGGTATGCCAGCTTTGTGTAAAATGGGTTGTGTGTTGGATTTTGAAAAGAACCAGTTAAGATGTAAGGGTGCCAAGATTCAGTGTTTTGATCAGAAGAGGAATCCCTTAGTTGGTAAAGTGGTTGTGTGTCAAACAACGTGGGTACCTCCTAGGTGTGAATATTTTGTGAGTAGTCGTCTTGACAAGGCAGAAAAGGTCCCAGTAGGTGATTTTTATGTAGATCCAGTGGATAGCTTGTTAGAAAGGGGTGGGGTAGTGTTAGCCAAATCAGTAATAACACCAAGTGAAAAATGTTTTGTGGTAAGGGTTTGCAATCCTTTAGAAGAAGAAATAGTCTTGTATGAAGAGTTAACTGTAGGGTTCTTAGTCCCAGTTGAAGTGTTAGATAATGATGAGAACTCTGAGGTTTTGGAGGAGACAAATAGGGTCCTGAGGGCAACTTGTGAACCAAAGGGAGAACAAGTTCTTCCAGAGCATTTGGATGAACTTTATTTGAAGGCTACTGAGGTTCTTCCTGAGAAAGATAGGGGTTTAGTAAAGGAAATGTTGTGCAAGTATCAGGATGTGTTTTCCAAAGACGATAGGGACTTGGGGAGGACATCTCTGGTTCAGCACCACATAGAAACAGGGGATGCAAAGCCAATCAAACAAGCACCCAGGCGATTACCACCATATCACCGTAGAGAGGTTGAAAGGCAGGTGTTGGATTTATTAGAAAGAGGACTAATAGAGCCCTCAGATAGTGCATGGGCATCACCAGTAGTGATGGTAAAGAAGGGAGACGGCTCTGAGATTATGTATTGACCTCCGTCGGATCAATGAAGCCAGTAGTGGGTCAGGGATACCATTGCCTAATACAGCTGAACTGTTCAGTACTTTGGACATGTTAAGTGGTTAAGCAGGTTGAGCTGGATAGAGAGTCCAAGCCCAAAACAGCTTTTGCTACCCACTTAGGGCTACATCAGTGGAGGGTGATGCCGTTTGGTTTGTCAGGAGCACCTGGGTCTTTCCAGAAGCTCATGCAAATTGTTCTAGGTAGCATGTCATACAGACAGCTTTTGGTGTACTTAGATGATGTGATTGTCCCGGCAAAAACAGTGCAGGAGGGGGTTGAACATTTGAGTGAGGTGTTTCAGAGGTTTCGTGAAGCTAATCTCAAACTAAAACCCGCAAAGTGTACCCTTTTTCAGCGAAAAGTTGCATTCTTAGGCCATGTGGTTAGCTCTGATGGGGTGGCTACTGATCCAGCCAAAGTTGAAACAGTTGAGAATCGGCCCACCCCTACCAGTAAATCAGATGTGAGAAGTTTTCTGGGGTTGGCATCATACTACAGGAAGTATATTGCAGGGTTTGCCCATATAGCTTATCCACTAAACCGTTTGACCGACAAAAAGTCTGAGTTCCACTGGACTGAGCAGTGTCAAGAAGCCTTTGACCAGTTGAAAGGTTTGTTAACTAGAGCACCAATCCTAGCACATCCAAATTATAATGGACAGTTTTTACTGGACACTGATGCCAGTGGGGTAGGTATTGGGGGAGTTCTGTCCCAAGTGCCACACGAAAAGAGCTGTGGGCTGTGGTTTACCATGTCAAACACTTCGGGTGCTATCTGTATGGAAGGCATTTTACGATCCGTACAGATCATGGGTCTTTGAGGTGGCTGCACAGGTTCAAGGAACCTGAAGGTCAACTTGCCCAGTGGTTAGATATACTAGCTGAATATGACTACACTATTGTATGTAGACCAGGTGTACAGCATAGGAATGCGGATGCCTTGTCTAGGTGGCCATGTAGTGGAAAAGGTTGTGTTTGTGCTACTCTAGAGGGTAAAGTTCAGGTTTCAGTTGGGGTGCAGACTGTAGATGAACAGGCTCGAGCGTTGTAATGAAAGTAGCTAAAGGGGTATCGGCTATTGAGGACTCGGAAGATGATGTTCATGAGGTAAGTCTGTGGGACACGGACGACATGAAGAAGGCTCAGATGGAGGATATAGCAATTGGTCCAGTGTACAAGTTTTTGTTGGGGAGCGAGCCCAAACCTTCTTGGGATATGGTAAGTCATCTCAGCCAAGAAACTAAGACCTTGTTGACCAGTTGGAATAGATTGAGTCTGAAGGAGGGACTGCTGTACTATCATTGGGTAGGTGAAGGTTCTTCAGATGAGGACAGATTCAAGTTGGTGCTTCCAGAGAAATGTCGAAGTGTTGTCCTAGAACAGCTGCACGATACAAAGACTGCTGCCCATCTTGGTGCAAACAAAGTATATCAAAAGGTGAAAGTTAGGTTCTATTGGCCAGGGATGTCTCAGTATGTTCGTTGGTGGATCACTTCTTGCCAAACATGTCAGACGTTTAAGGACCCAGGAAGACCAGCCAGAGGTAAGTTGCATCAGTATGTGTTAGGGGTGCCCTTTGAAAGGATTGCTATGGATATAGTAGGTCCTCTGCCCCAGACAGATAGGGGAAATGTCTACATTCTGGTGATCTGTGACTATTTCACTAAGTATGTAGAGGCTTTTGCCCTGCCTGACCAGCAGGCCGAAACTGTGGCTATAGCCTTCATTGAAGGTTGGGTTACAAGGTTAGGAGTCCCCAGGGATCTTCACACAGATCAGGGGTCAAATTTTGAGTCTGAGCTCTTTCGGGAAATGTGTAAGCTGTTGGGGATTTACAAAACTCGAACCACCCCAAGGAACCCCAAAAGTGATGGCTTAGTAGAAAGGCAGAACAAGACACTGGAAAAATTACTTGGGATGATGGTAGCTGAAAACCAGTTTGACTGGGATGAGCAGATTCCCTATGTCCTCATGGCATACCGTAGCTCTGTACAGGAATCCACTCAACAGACACCAAATATGAAGTGTTTCGGGCGTGAAGTCAGCCTTCCTTTAGATGTAGCTACTCCTCCCTGTCCAGATGAGATGGAGTTAACGGTTAGCGATTTTGTTCTGAAGACTCAGGCGAGGTTAAGAGAGGCACATGAACAAGGTAGGTTAGCCCTACAAAAGGCAGCGGTAAGGCAGAAATGAGGTTATATGACCCGATTCTTTCAGCAAAGTGAAAGATGTGGTGTGGTATTTCTGTCCTCAGAACAGGAAAGGTAAGACTCCTAAGTTTGCATCCAAGTGGACTGGACCTTTTGTCGTTGTCAAGGTCATATCTGACATTTTGTATGGAGTTCAGCTGAACAAAGAGAGTGCACTTAAGGTAGTTCATCATGATCATTTAAAACCATGTATGTCTAGGGAACAGGTTGATGTAGGATGGGTGGATGAACTTAAACCACCAGTGCCAGAAGAAACAGTGACAAAAGAGCCTGCAACCAAACCAGAACGACCCCATAGACACAGGAAGCAACCAGAGAGATATGGGGAGTGGTATACTAAATCATAGAAGTTATTTTATTTGTTTATTTTCAGTGATGTCAAAATCCATGGTATGGGATCCAGTGTGCCCTCGGTGCAAGATGACAGTTGGTGCAGAGATGTGGTACGACCACATGTCTGTTTGTAGGGGAAGGGACAAGTTTCTGGGTGCCATCAGGAACAGGCAAGTGTGGCAGACATCAGCAGTTGCAGCCAGGGCTGGGCCTCATGGTAATCCGGGACCACGCTCTCACCCAACAACCACCAATAAGATCCAGGCTACATCAAAGGTTTGTCAGGGAGGTGGGCAGAAACCACAGGGGACTCCAGGACAACCCCAAAGTGATCAAAGTCAATGCTTAGATGATTCACAGGATGGGTATGAAACAACTAACAGGTATCCTCTTGAAGCCAAGAACCAAGTAGCTGAGACCTTAAATCAGGCCTGTTGTCTCTCCCCACCCCCACCGCCACCTACCCCTCCACAGTTCTGTTCTCAGGAAAAGCAGTCTAACCACTTTCCTTGTAGGGTTTGCCATCTGGTCCTCTTGTCTAAATTGGATCGCAATATTCATATGTCAAAATATCACAGAGCCTGTCCTATTCCCCAGACTTGTGTTTTCTTTGGGGATCTCTTGCCCAGTAAGTCAGCGTATCTTAAACATAAAGTAATGCTGGCATCCTCAGATGCCCTACCAAACAGGCCTCACCAATTGAGGGGGCATCTGTGTCAACCACTGTACCACTTTCAGTATCAATTCCTACCCCAAACACAGTATTACCAAAAAGTGATGGTACCCTGGCAGTAATAACACAGGAAATCATGGTAACCACTGGGTTGGCAGAAGAGCCCCAACAGCTTAGTGAAACTTCCTCTCCTATTTTGGAGTGAAAGTGGAAACTGTCAGCGGAGATGGGCCAGGGTGTACTTGGGCAGAGGGTGAGCATATCTCCCTCACCTCAGGTCAATCTGGGTGGTGTCTCTGTTGCTGTTTTAGGATTTAAAGTCGGTTAGAGGTGGACTTATTTCATGAATAAATGTAATAACAGTGATGGCTTATGTGGATTAGTCATAGGAAGCTTAAACTTTATTCATATTTAAACTTAAAAATGCTTTTCTCCTAGGCTTGATGAAATTCACTGGGTTTTGGCTCAATTCATTTTATGATCTATTTTATTTTTACTTGTTGATTCATGGTTTTATTTTGGGGTTGTAATTTTGCTTAGGATGAAACAGTACAATTACCTCATTTGACACATAAGCGACAACTATTTTTTTTATGACTATCAATTTTGGATAGCAAATAGTTAACCACTACCTCAACATTTTCTGCTATTTTTATAGTTAACATGTTACCTCATGCATTTATATCTTACCGCTATACTTACCTCACAGTTTTGAGCACCAATATTTCATCTTGGACTTTAGCCATTACATAGGTTGATTCAGCAGAGGTCCGCCTTTGCTTGTTGGGTCAGTTGTTGCGGTGCTTGTATAAAGTCCTTCAGACGAGGACATCTGAGCTTGGGAGGGGGTAAAAGGGTTAAAATTGGATGGTAAAGGTTATGGTCTGAGTTGGTTCTCAGGTTTGGGACATTTCAGTACATGGGTTATGGTGTAACTTGTGTGAAATATATGCATGTGTATATGTGGTTTTTTTCTTATTATTTTTTCCTGTAATAATTTAAGTATTTTTGTTTGACAGTCAAGTAACTCATTCGTTTTAGAAAATAAGTCAATGTGTTTGTAAGAGTAAGTCTGATTACAGGTTCATGTAATGGTTATTCTCTTGTTTTTTTTTTAAAAACTATTTCATGAGCCTCCTGTTCTGGTTAATGTGTATGTTGTATTTCATTTCTTAGTCATTGTGTAAAAATATTTTTTTATGATTCTTTTCTTATAAATGGTTCAATGTCATGACCACATTTGAGATTTCAACAAGAAGAGACCTATATTTTTATGTCATTTGATGGGATGCCTCTCAAGATGAACTTGTACCTTTTGGAGTATTTGCAGGTCTTGTCATTGATGAAGTTGACCGGGGCAGGGACTGCTATCCTGGGAGTCAGTTAAAATTCTCTGAACAAAAAGAATGGACACCTCCCTTGTCAAGAGTGGGAGCTGTGGGGCTTTACCAAGAGAAACACAAGCCAGTCTTCAATGATAATCTGATCAAAAACAGTTATCCATGTCCTTCATCTAGCAACCAGCAGTCATGATGTTAGATCTCCAATCCAGGCACTGACAGCTTACTATGAAGGAAGTCTTGTTCATCAGCAACGTGACATGTAAAGAGGGCATTCCTAGCTGATTTAAGTAAACCATCCATGATGATTGCCTTGATGTGTCCATGGAGTGAAGGAGAGTGGTCAGCGTGGTTGTGTCAAATAAAGCCTTTTCGTGTCCTGTGAGGAAGATTCCCTGGTGGTTGTTCTGGCTTCTGATTCTGTGGCAGACAGGTGATACTTCATTTGGTATTCAGGGAAACTCTGGTTCAGAACTCAAAAGACGGTTAGGACGGTAAATGTTATGTGGGAAGTTAGTTTTGTTGGTTTTGTACAAGAGGAAATCAGGAACTGTTGATATGGAACTGGGACAAACAAATGAAGATGGGAGGCAGCTGGAACAGATGAAGTTGATGTTTGGGACAGTTGAAATCTTAAGTGTATTACTGTCATGGTGTATGGTTTGTAATTTGCTTTTGTGTATGTTAGAGCCATCACATGAATTTTTTTTATTGATAATTACTTATTTTGTTGGTTTTGTTTAATATACTGGTTACAGTAAGTTTTTTTTTTTTTGAATTGGGGATGTGCTGCTGTCATTCTTTATGTGTGAGTTATTTCGGGTAACCATTATGTAATGTTCTGACTGTTTTGGTCTCTCAGAATATGGGTAAAGTTCATAGACAGCTGACACTACTGTTTAGGGTTGGGCAAAATTTTGTTGTGTAACCAGATAGTAATATTGTAAAATTATTTTGTTGTATTTTACAAGATGTTTCTCTTGGTACTGTGTAAAAATTCACATTTTTCAAGTTGTAGTTTTTTTTTAGTAATGGTATTTCCTTGTGTTCCATGTCATGTATTGCGTCAAGCAGTTTAAGTGTGGTAGGCTTTTGGGACAGGTGGGGTCCTTAGGGTTACTTTCCTGCAGGTAGTGTTACTTAAGCTTTGGCCCTTGACAGGACATCAGACGAGGACATCTGATCTTAGGAGGAGATATTGTGGCGAACGTGATTTGCAGTAAAATTCGGCGATATTCAGCGATTTTCGGTGATTTCGGGGGTCGGCGATCATTTGAAAATCTCTCAGGTTTCCAGGGTTTAGTATGGGCCAGAAATGCCCATCCGGTTTTTCATAGGGTGTTTGTAAACAATAGGATTTGAAGGTAGGAAGTTGTGGTCAAAGATGATCCAAAGAGGGATGTTTTTGACCACACAAAGAGGTGAGTAATCCAGGGATTACAGGATGTGGGTGAGCACATGTTAGGCTCTCTTTTTGGATCTGGACTTTGAGGGAGAAGGACTGATTTTAGTGCTAGGTATGAAATCTTGAAATATCACCCAGATTCATCTCATCAATTTTAGGAATTTATTCTAATAGTTTCCTTGTTTGGTAAGTACTTTTAAATTTATAGTTTGAACCATTTGGTGTGTGGGGCCATGTGTCACATGGATTGGCCAGTCTGTGTGATATTTTGATCCTCTGTGAAAATTTACAATCATTTCGACCGGCATGTCAGAAACTGGCTTTTGATTTCATTCATTATAATCTTTCACTAAAAAAATACCATGGGACAAATTTGGTCTGTTTGTTTTGTGTTTTCCCTATTTTGACCTGGGGAGGGACTTTTGTTCATGTGCAGGTGGACAAACATGGTATTTAATCATCATTGTTATCAGGTTGCTGCACACCTGTTGGGTATTTTGACTCACAGGGGATGGGTGCACTGGGACTTGGACTGTGGCGTAGATGCCTGGAATAGTCACAGGACTATGGGTCAGGAACCCATGGAGAGTCCTGACTTTCATTCATCTCATTCATTCATTTTTCAATCCTTATTATCCTTATAATTTTTATAACTTTATCAAACTTGACATGATTGCTCAAATAACTGGGTGATATTTCAAGATTTCATACCTAGCACTAAAATCAGTCCTTCTCCCTCAAAGTCCAGATCCAAAAAGAGAGCCTAACATGTGCTCACCCACATCCTGTAATCCCTGGATTACTCACCTCTTTGTGTGGTCAAAAACATCCCTCTTTGGATCATCTTTGACCACAACTTCCTACCTTCAAATCCTATTGTTTACAAACACCCTATGAAAAACCGGATGGGCATTTCCGGCCCATACTAAATCCTGGAAACCCGAGAGATTTTCAAATGATCGCCGACCCCCCAAATCACCGAAAATCGCTGAATATCGCCGAATTTTACCGCGAATCACGTTCGCCACAATAACAAGAAGTTGTTTACAATTACTTCTCTAAACCGTATAAAGTTTTGTTCCAATACTGTGTAACTATATTATATTTATGCTTACGTAAATGCAAAAAAAAAACCTTATGTATTACAAAGAAAAATAATAATAATATGCCATAATAATCAAACTCATGTCTTGAAAACCAATAAAGGTGAAAAACATAGTTATAACCTGTTAGTATACATGGACTACCTAAGGGTAAGCAAGCCCGTACAAGTATGTCAATAGAATATGGAAAACATATTGCAGAACTTTTTTCAGTGCTCTTACATAATGGTGTAGAGCTTCTCTCTGCTGTCTGAAATAATGATGTAGTGATTCTTCTCACCGGGAGTTCCAAACTTCTGTCGGTCAGGACATATTTTTCCATGGGGCTTTTTTGTGTACATCATTGCATTTATATCGAACAACCTTGAGGTTAAATTTATAAATGATTCCCAGTAAGAAACAGAAAGGGGTTACATTTTACAGAAACATTATGTATACATATAAATACATATCTATATTTGTGTGTATGTGACTACTTACAGGTTTGCATAGATTTTAACAAGTACATGAAGTATAACAAGTTAGACTGATGTTTTAGCTACAGTTACAAGTTCAGAATAATGACATGTGATAACCACAAAGTTAATAAAGTGTCTAGAGATCAAACCAGGTCATTTTGGTAAAGTACGTGAAGCATGCTAAAACATGTAAAAAAGTAATTGAAGATATTTCATAACAGATAGACACCCAATCACCAAAGACAAGCTACTAGTAGTGTAATTAAGGAAATTAAATAAAGGAGTTTAAATGCTTTTGGGCATACAAGTCTGTGAGAGGGATATATGAACACTGGTAGGAATATTAAAAGAGGCGAAACTCTGGAATGAGGAATGGACTGCAACATAAGTATTAATATAACTGTGTGAGAGGGCTGTATGAAGCGCTGGTAGGAATCTAAAATAAGTGAAACTCTGGACTGAGGAATGGACTGCAACAAAATTGTTAATATAAATGTGTGAGAGGGCTGTATGAAGCAATGGTAGGAATCTAAAAATAAGTGAAGCTCCAGAATGAGGAATGGACTGCAACAAATTTTAAATCAGTGGGTGCGGACACACTTCACTAGACCAGACAGTTTTTTTCCCAGTAAATTAACACTGGATCCCAGGGCCTGTTAAGCTTTATAGCCTCTATAAACAATGGAACGAAGATCCCTAAATGCAGTGGTATCACAGTCGTAGAAGAAAAGCAGAGAATTAATGGCTAACACCACAAACAGTCACACAGGCTGTGTGGAACGAAGATCCCTAAATGCAGTGGTATCACAGTCGTAGAAGAAAAACAGAGAATTAATGGCTAACACCACAAACAGTCACACAGGCCTGAACCAGCTAAAATAGCAGTTGTAGACACTTGGGTCAGTCACAGTCCAGCCAGGATGAAAAAGAAATTAAATCAGGGAATATTCTATTAGAAACAACAAGGGTAGATGGTCTAAAACCAGCAGACAGACAATTCAAATGACAGAAGAAGGGCTAAGCAAGGAAGCTGTGACAGCCCCAGGATTTACAAATAAATTATATGTCATGATTTAACAATGTCAAATAAATATTAGCACTTATCCAAACATCATTACACTGAAAATTATTAATTTGTCAAAATGGTGCCTAAAACGACAAGTTTCTTAAATGACAAAATCAAATGAGATTTTCTTGTTGAATGATAGTCAAATGTTGATAACTTATAGGTCAAATTGTTAGAAAACTTATGACAAGAAAATTAGTGCCCTTAAAATTAATTTCACAGGAATGTCACCAATAACAGATGCCTAAAATGACTAATTAATTGGACTGCCGGGCTTATTTTCTTGTCATAAGTTTGTCAGTTAATTTGTCAAACAAGAAAATGACAAGTTTTAATTTGTCAATTAGGAAGTTTGTCGTTTTAGGCACCATTTTGACAAATAAATGACAAATTAATATTTGTCAGACGTTTTCAGTGTATTTACATACTGTTTCATTTTTATTATTAATTTAAGGAGAAACATATCATCTAGATAAAAGTTCAGCAATGTTATTGCTGGTACCCTGAATATGGATAGAAGTGAGAGATTAATTAAAAATTGCAGTCACCAGCCAAACATTTCTGACACATGCACAAAGTACGTCATCTCGAGCTATGTCAGTAGTAAGTACAATTTTTATTTTTGTAATGGCCCATAAAGATATTTAAAGCTGCAATAACTCTAACCATTTTCAAATGGAAAATGGTGTATCATCTAAAACCTAAAGGAATTTAAATGGCACAAACAAGGTTATTTTAAGAATTTAAGAACCACCCAAGCCATTGAGAGAGGCATAAAGACATAAAACCAGAGGTGGATTTATGCTCTTAAATTGTGATGCAATTGTAATTTGTGAAAGAGGGCGTGGCGTTATAACTATGTTTATTCATTGATGGTATCGCTGGTTTTTCAAAGAAATTGATATCAAGCAAAAGGCAAAAGGCAATGCCAGATCCAGAAAATAATTACTCTTATGACAAGTCTATATCACCAAGATCAATCCTCATATGTCTAAAGGCCCTGTTAATATCAACTTTTGGTAGCAAAGTCAAGTAGATTCAAACTGAAGTATGTCAGCTACAGAAAGGATAATGCAATTCAAAAGCAGTTGTTAAATATTAATCATTTTTAACATCGTCATTTAATGAATGGCCCTAGGGCCAACTGAGATCTATTATGGTGAACTCAGTATTATAATCAGCCTTTTCCCTAATCTTACAGGGAGACATAATGAACCTGAATAGGCAACTGTTCAAAAGGGCAATCATAGCTATAAATTGCAATTTCACCTGTATGTATTTATCCAATTGATCTGGAAAATTTAGTACCTCAAAGGTACTTATTTTTGGTACAATCTAACACACAATTCCTGTCAACATCTAAAGGAATTCCGAACTCCAAGAAATCCAGTCAAAATAAATAGCCAAATGATATCTCAATCTGTCCACAGTATTTCTAGATTTGAAGCCTTTAAACTTTATATTAAGTACATCGGGTTTTCATTCAGTAGCTTAAATACCTCTTGTACATCATATGACTTTCAGATTATTATATGACCTTGAGGAGACTTTGTTGTCTCACCTTTAACCTCTTGCCAACTTTAAGCTTTGGGCCATTTACCCCCCCCCCCCCCCCCTTGGGTTAGCCCTTTGTTATTACTACTTCATAATTGTGTTACATTTATTTATAGTGTTTGGGTTGACCTTTCTATCTGACCTTGATAATGATAACTTGTACAGTTTCCAAGTCAGAGTTATTCTCATCATATTGGTGTGAATTAGTATATGTCTTTATGATCACTTTGACTTGGAAAGTTGACCAGTGCACATAAAAAAATTCCACCCCTTGGGGTCCCTTCTCTTTTTCTGGCCAATGTCGTGCCTGTTGTCAGTTTGTTTATTGTAGGTTCTGCTCTGCCTGTGGGGCTCTCGGTGCTTCTGGTCACCTGTGGTGCTTGCTGGATGTGAAGACCTGTGCTTACTTCTTGATATATGTCCTGCTCCTCCTGTGATGGTAGTCATGTAGGATTGCCTAGGCTCCTGTGCCGCCTGTTGAGGTTTAGGGAGGTAACCGGTCTAGTTACCTGATGTCTTGCTGCTCTATGGAATTTTGTGCTGAGCTTTACCCCGACTCATCAACATGTCTGGTTGGTCCCTGCAGAAGGGGTTGGTGCCTTGATGGTTGGCTTCCCAGATGTCATCTAGTTACCAGGATCTTGGGATCTCTCATTCGCACTCTTGAATTTGAAGTTTTGTATTGAAATTAACATTTGCCTGCGCCTTTGGTAGTAAGAATTCACTCTGATAAGCGAGCACTTGCTTGTGTTGGTTGTTGTTATGGTGCAGAAGAAACAGCATATGGACTGGGAGAGATTGTGCTCTTTATTCATTTTCTTCAAGGAATGGTATTACACAGATGCCTTTGTAATTGTGTAACAATTTCAACATAACTATAATTTTATTCTAACTTTACTATTATGCCCTTTTATTATCTCCCTTAAACATTATCATAATGCTGCTATGCATAATTTACTATGGTTGCATTTACTTGGGCTTTGCATTTACTATTATCTCAATGATTTGTCTTTTACTATTTATATGTTTTATAGAGTATAAAATTTATATAGAGTTTATCATTGTTTTACCTTTGATATATCCCACGCTTACTGAGACTTTGTTATCCTGATGGGAGGCCTTGTTTTCCCACTAGTTTTCACAATGTTATGAAACCTTTGAACATTATTTTAATTACATGGGGTTTCCATTCAGTAATTTAACTACCTCTTGTACATGATATGACTTTCAGATTATTATATGACCTTGAGATGACCCTGTTGTCTCACCTTTGACTATTCACCTACATTAAGCTTTGAGTCAATTGGCCCCCCTTTGGGTTAGGCCATTGTTATTACTCCTTCATACATTTATTTATAGTGGATGGGTTGACCTTTCTATCTGACCTTGATAATGTTAATTTGTACAGTTTCCAAGTCAAAGTTATTCTCATGATATTGGTGTGCATTAGTATATATATCTTTATGATCATTTTAGTAGTCACATTTATCTATTTGTTGTGTAAATAAATAATAAATCTCATGTTGTATCTCTGTTGTTGTTGGGGGACTGGGGGAATATACAGCATTAATAGGTGAAGATCGTATGCGATACCAGCCCCTTTATTCGACTGGGGTCTAGTCTGTTTCTGAGTACACCTGTAGAGGTAGCAGAAGAGGGAGATTGATGGTGAGGTAGTAATTATTGAACTAATAGTGGAGGTATGGAAATCTGGAGAAGAGTTTCTTGCCTCTGTGACGGCTCTGACTGGGAAGATTGGCCATTAGGTGGAGGTTATTTTAGAAATTTTCCCAATCTAGGAGCATCGAGGGTGATAAAGAGTGGAACTCGTGATCTTGAGTAAAATATGGAGAGGTGATGAATTCATTGAAGGCTGATGTACAAGCAAACCGCAAAAATTGGTGGACAAGTAATCATTGGATGAATCCACACCACTGAGGTAACAGGGATTCTCCTTATGTACAAAGCATGATTTGGATTTCAGTTACATTATTAATTACCGCCCTTGCCTTCCATATTTGTGAACTAGGAATTGCGATTTTGGTAGTTTAAAGGAATAGTCATTGTAAGTAGTAAAGGAAAATAGTCCCCATTTCATATCTTACTGAGAGGTGATACAACTGCTCGTGGCACTATGTAAAATGTAGCCTGTAAAGTCTTTCGTAAAAAAAACAATCTGAGCATGACAGTATGAGTCTCCGAAAAACACAACCTAGATTTTAGTTTGCAGTGTCATCTCATTTATAGCGTCAAAATAACATTGAGTGTCTCTGTAGCAAAGTATTAATATAAGAATATCTAGGGTAATAATGAATGTAATTATTACGGTGGTGTTAGGGGATTCAATGGAAGACAATTCAGCTGGCACAGCTGAAGTGATGATTATCTTACAGTACACATTAAGTGAGTATGCTAATGCAAATATGACAAGCACAAAATTCACACAAGAGACCACAGGTAATGCAGTACTTATCACAGGTTGTAATAATATACCAAAATCGTTCCTGACTTTTGACATTTTATCAGAAAACATTTGACGTTTCTTTTTAATGTTTTGGAATACCTGTTTTAGTACTAATTTCCTTTTTGATTTTACTACAGAATAAAATCCTTCTAATATCACTCTTATTTGTGGGATTTTAGGAGTGACCGATTTTGGAAGAAAAAATGATTTTGCAGAAAGATTGTGAAGAATATCATTGGTTTTGATAGAAATTAACAAGGGCAGCCAAGTAAAGGTAATGATTAATTGCAAGTGTCAAAGTTTTATTGCTATGTTGTAGGGTTGGAGGAATATTAAAGGTTGGCCCTTTTAATGAGCAAGCACATGACATTTTGATCATACAGAGTTAACATGGGAGAATTTATTCAATGGGTATCTTAACTTGATATCAGATATGAGTTATCTGAGACAGTATACGAGTCATGATATTTAGATTCTGTCAGGAGCATAAAGGTGCATAATTCAGCAACATATTTTGGCTTAAAACAAGGCAAGTGAACAATTAGGTGTGCTACTTTCTTTCACAGTATGAGGTTGGTTACATATCTTCTAATGGTCACTTCTGCTGATTGAATATGATGACAAAACTGGCATTGGTGCTCAATTATATGCATTGAGCCCAGGGCAAAAGTGACTATCATTAAAGTGACTGTAGAGTTCTCAACATCAGGACTATATTTCGCACAGCAGAGGTGAACATCAGGGAACTTGGGAACCTCAAGCAGTGCAATGAAACTTTGGTGCCCAAAACTGGGCATTATCTAAGATGCCTTGCTCATGGAAAATTACTCCATAATTTTCTTTCACAACTGTTGCATCTTCTGACATTCAATACAGGCTGATACATCTCCCGTAGTACAATACTACTAGCCAAATAATGATATGCATCATATCAACACAAGGATTCATCTGAAATGATAACAAGACCACAAGTTGGTTTATACCCTCACAGAATAACATGTACAGCAATTTAGTTATCTTAAACTCATAAGGGGGTCTAACTTTGTAGTCTTTTGTTTCTTCCCTGAATACTACTTAAAGCCTTATTTTTTCCATAAATTGCTGTATAAAGGTCATAAATAAACAGGTTGTATTTCCTCACCAGAGGAGTCTTACATCATGCATGGGTTACATACAGTTTTGATGGCTTATAGTCAAAATGATGTTCATGTGATTATCCTTTATGTATTCGTCCCCTGGATAGGAATATCATGTGCACACACAAACTCCTTACCAGCTTCATTAAGATTTTCCAACAGTTCATATCTGCAGTCCAAGGCAGGATATCAGTTCCAATCAATAAAGTACTCAATATTTCCATCTTTATTGGACCTTCCACCGATGATATTATTAAACTCATAGTCTGGTGATCTTTCTAGCTATCATCTTTAGTGCTGAGTAGTCTGGTAGTTCCACATATGGTGATCCATATCTGGGGTTGGCTTACTTTCTTCCAAAGCTGGCTGACAAGGTATTATCATGTTTTGGACATTTGCATCGGTGAAATTTCTTTGTTCTAAGATGTTTAAGCTATTAATTTCTTGAAGATTTTGCAAATCTGTAGGTAAATATGGTACAATAGCTCGGTGATAAAATCATTTCACCCTGTTCTCATTAATTGCTTAGAGGCTTTAGAGGCTTCATATCAGGAGCTTGGTCTACTTTTAAGTTAGTTGGGTTTATCCTCTCTAAAGGAAGATATGGGACAAACCAGTTATGAAACATCTTGTAACTTCCACCAACGTTGATTTTGGAGAAAATATCCAAACTAGTTCTCCAGGTGTCATTGGCTTGCAATTACTAGTTGCATTATATCCCATCTTTATCATTTATTGAATTTGAACAATATTTTGTTTGCTATTACCCTTGAATAGGCCAACTGTAAGGCATACTCTGCAACAGTTTGTGGTGTGTCTTTTTGAGCTGGCATTATGGTATTTAGTGGACTGAACAGGTCTCTTCCAAACATTAAATAGAAAGGAGAGTATTGTGTGGGTTCAGTGCAATTGATCCGTTATAACCATACCACAATACTCTACCATATAAATCCAAGTTTCTGTGGTCTCTGAGCCACATACATAGATAAACAAGGCCACTGTCGCAGCGGTTATCTCCCGCCTTAGAATCAGTAATAATGGAGAACTAAAGGAGATATAAGGCCTTTGTAGTAATATAACCCCACTTGACATTGAAGAAGGGGTCAAATGTAAAAGTCAGCAATTGGAAAAGAGTCTCAGGCCTTGACTTCCTTTAAGTTGTTTTCACATTTGGAACCCCTAGTAGCAATGATAAGGGAGATATAAGGCCTTTTTAATAGGATAATCCCATTTAACATGTGATATGATGGCCATTTTGTTTTCGAAACTAGGCCAAATTACTACCAGGCTAACTTTATAATGTTTGCATCAGGGGCTGTTGCCATCGATTTTTTTTTGTTCTAGTGGGTTAAACCTTTGTGGTCTTGCTATTTGTTTGCTTTGTTGTTCAACCTTTTCTGTCAAGGTCTGGAATACATCTTGCAGAACCTTGGTTTAGGTGCGATCAGTGGCACTTACTGCACTATTCAGAACATAGGAACTGATGGCTAGATCCATTGGGTACGATGGAAGGGGCAATACAATTTACTATTAAGAAGATAACATGCTCATTTATAAGATCAGTGAATAATAGCTTAAAGGGAATAAGTGTAATTAGAACGGTTGTCAAATATATGGAAGCACTACAATAGTCAGTGGTAGCCTAATAATGAACGAGTAATGACTAATAATTTTGTGGGGGATACTGAAGAAACAGAAGCCAATAAGAGATATTAGCAGCTTACTACATGTAACCAGATATATAATTTTGTGCTGCTGTTGAACTAACAGATGTTCATAAATAGGATAACCTTTCTTTGGCTCATAAACATTAATATTCTCTTCTTCCAAGTGTGATCATGCCTTGAAAGTGTTACAAATCATCGTACACGTACATCAGAATTACCATTTTGGCCATAAGACTTATCCCAGCAGGCACGCAACTTTGAAATCAGGTTGAATCCAACGGTGAAATCTGGTTGAAATATGTGTAGATTTTGCAAACCATTTTTAGTTGGATCCAACCGGTGAAATCATGTTGAAACCAACTGTTGAAATCTGGTTGAATTCAATGGGTGAAATCAGGTTGAAATACGTGTGGATTTTGCAAACCGTTTTTGGTTGGATCCAACCGGTGAAATCATGTTGAAACCAACTGTTGAAATCTGGTTGAATTCAATGGGTGAAATCAGGTTGAAATACGTGTAGATTTTGCAAACCATTTTTGGTTGGATCCAACCGGTGAAATCATGTTGAAACCAACTGTTGAAATCTGGTTGAATTCAATGGGTGAAATCAGGTTGAAATACGTGTAGATTTTGCAAACCATTTTTGGTTGGATCCAACCGGTGAAATCATGTTGAAACCAACTGTTGAAATCTGGTTGAATTCAATGGGTGAAATCAGGTTGAAATACGTGTAGATTTTGCAAACCATTTTTGGTTGGATCCAACTAGTGAAATCATGTTGAAACCAACTGTTGAAATCCGGTTGTATTTATGTGTGAAATCTGGTTGAAATACATGTAGATTTTGCAAACAGGTTTTGGTTGGATCCAATGTATGAAATAGGGTTGAATTCAATGGGTAAAATCAGGTTATTTACATTGTCTTCTTTATTTGAATCATTGTATCTTGTGTGTCATAATTATAGCTTCTTAATAATATTATACAATAACTATCCATATGCATATTTTACACTTTGGATACAACTCAAAGTAATTAATTCTTTCCAAGATGACATGTATTCATGAATCATTGTATATTCAATATTCTATTTCTGATGACATTGTAATGATACATAATTTTGCATCAAATATAATTATAATTGCTCAAGATATGTAAAGCCATATTATCCAACTAGATATCCATTTTTATGTTTTAATAGGACCAGTATTATTCAATGTCTTCTATTGAAATTATTTTTGTGAAATTTTAAAATATTTTTTTTCTTTGTAAAAAACAAACAATTGTGACAATATTTATATCTTCAGCATTTTATCCAATCAGTTTCTGTTAAATGTTTTATTAAGTTGGCTATAATTATATTGTAATTATAAAGAAGCTATAATCATGTAGCAAAGCCACAATGCTCAGTTCAAATGCTTGTGCCTCATACAACGTTGGCATATAAACTGAGAAAAAAACACAAGAATAGCCACATTATTAGAACTTCACCCATTACTCCCCACCTTAATTAGTTGTCAGTGCTGACCACAAAAACAAACTTAAAGAAGTAACACCATGCATGCAACTGACCAAGGGTAAACCCCCACCTCCACTCCTGCTGTGTTATCTAATTACTTTAGTCACAGGTCCAGTGTTCTGTGTAGCAGGGTACAGATAAGAAAAACCAGGAATCCCCCAACCTCACTGTTGTGTGATAAAATGTTATAGCTTAGGTTCTCTGTATAGAGAAGTTTTCAGTGTAAACTTGCAAACTGAAAACTAGTTCTTTGTGTATGGGAGAATTTTGAGAAACAAATTCTAATTACTAAGTTTTGATGAATAAGTTTGAATTTATCTTTTTTTTATTTAAGATAAGTTTGACTTCAAAATGTTTTTTTTAATTATCGGGAATTGTATTAATCAAAATATAATTATAAATTATAAAAATTATATTTGGATGCATCAGTTAATTAATAAGGAGAATGGATAAAAATGTACAAGTACATGTACACATAATCTTTATAATCTTTAAAAATTAGTCTTTGCTTTACAAATACCTACAAATTCAAAAACAATTGCAATAATAGTTCTTTCAAAAAGTTAGACTTAATCACTATATCACCCTCTAGAAAATGAATTTTCAATCAACCAGTCATTCATTTCCCAATATTCAACCTGTTTTCTGTTCAATAACATGACTAAGATTTCATGTCGAAAAACCTAACTTGATTTAGTGGTGATTTTTTATGAAGTATCACTACTTTTTCCAGTCAGAAATCCAGCTTTGAAATAGTGTTGAAATTGTGTCAGTGTCAGTTTTTCAACCAAAAATCACCATGATTTCTGGTCAAAATATCACTGCTTTTTCATGTCAGAAAACTAACTTTTAGATTAAGGTTTAGATTAATATTTCATACCATAAAATTTTAGTTTGGTATTTAAGTCACACGTTTATGAATTTAGTTGTTGATACATTTACTGAGAAGGACTGCATAATTATTTTAAAGACAATAGTAGATAACTACTTATGTATAGGCTAACCATCAACTCAGTGTCCAATATTTGAAAATAATAGATTGTTTACAAGGTCACAAAAGGACCTAATCAACTTTCCATTATTTTCAAATATTGGACACTTGCGAGGCTATTATTATCAGAGACCACATGAGCATCAAAAAGAGTAATCACACTAAATTCAGTTATGGGGAGATTGACCACATGTTAGAATATCTGTGAACCTGTTAAATTATGTCCATGTGATTAATTATAGTTTCATATTGTACATAATATCATTTTTTACCCCACAGCCCTTAAGGGCTGTCGGGGTATTGTTTCACCCATGGTGTCCGGATGGGCGGGTGGGCGGTTGGGCAGCAGGAAAAAGTTTGTCCAGGCTGTATCTCAAAAACTGTAAGGTGTAGGAAGTTGACACTTGGTAGGGACATTGGGTAGGTGGTGCAGGTGTGCATCATCATGGTGTGACCTTGATTTGACCTTTGACCTTGCCATAATGACCTTGACCTATAAAATCTTATCCAGGGTATATCTCGGAAACTAAAAGGTGTAGGAAGTTGATACTCAGTAGGGACATTGGTTGGGAGTTGTAGGTGTGCAATGTCCTGATGTGACCTTGATTTGATTTTTAATCTTACCGTAGTGACCTTGATCTTTAAGACTTTGCACCGGCAATATCTCTGAAACCATTTATTTTAGGAGGTTGGTGCTTGGTAGGGACATTGCTTGGAGATTGTAGGTGTGACACATCAGGCTGCAATCTTGATTTGAGCTTTAACCTTGTCATAGTGATCATGAATTTTATAATCTTGTCCGGGCTATTTCCTGGATTCCATAAGATGTAGAACATTGACACGTGGTAGGGGCATTGGTTAGGTTCTATATCTCAAGGTGTTGAAATCTGTTTACCCAGGCTGTGGGGTACGGGCATCTCTGGTGCTATTTTCTACATTAACATAAATTGCAATATTTGTCTTTCTCCACTCACTATGTGAGTATATTAAATGTGTGATGTAATAAAACTAAATAAATGAATTGATTAATTAACCTTTAAAGAAAAGAAACCCCTCACACTTTTGAGTGAGAAACTGATTGATAAGGAAAAAGGACTACAGGCAGTGCTACATAACACATCCATTTGGGGTGGACACTCAAGATATGACATGGGGGCTAGAACTCCGAACACTTGGACCAGGATGGCGAAGCTGTAATGTTGCAAGGGAATGAATGTAGTGAGGAACCCAATGCTGGCTGCCAACGACTAGAGAAATGTCTTGGAAGACTGCTTGTGCAATTAGGGATCTGTACCATGGCAAATGGACAAGATATAGACTTTAATGATATAGACTTTCAAATTGAAATTTCCTGGACTGCATTAATTATTTAATTCAACAGACATGGAAAAGAAAAATATGGCACACACAACCTCAGTGAAAGGCAATTTGTTACATATCACCAATCTCAAACGGACAATTCAACTTTTTAAAACTTTGATGGGGGTTCGGACAGAAAATATGGAACATTAAGGTATGCAAATTTTGATAACAGAAGCTTCACGTACCATGGAGGAATGAGGCCTTTCAGCAGCATTGACAAATTTAGCCAATAAAGCCTGTTGTGTAATGTTGGCACTAAAGTACACTACAGATCACATGTAGTCAGATTAAATTCAGACTTGCAGAAGTGTGATTGGGCAGGTGTGTGATAGCCTGATAGGTGATATGAGTGCTGTGACATGAAATAGGTGTTATGTTGATGGTCTATGAGCTGCAATGATACTTGGTGTTACAGATGTATAAATAAACTTTGAAGTACTGAGTGATGTTTAAAAGTGTCACATTGATTTTAAATTTTGGATTTAGGCCTCCTATATTATTTTTAGGCCTACTTTGAATACTACAAATCTAGATGTAACACTCATAGAATGGCTGCCAAGAACAGATATCTAGCAGTTTCTCCATACAACTCGTAGGTCTTTAAGTTCAAAGTTCAATTTGGTGGATGTTTTACACATGACAGACCTAGACTGTGGATCAACCTTTCTACCCACATTAGAGTTACTCCAAAATTACCAGCTTTCATTAGTCAACTCAGAGCCCACCTTTTTCAGGATGCCTATCCACTGTAAATGTATTTGTGCCTGGTGTGAACACTTCATGTAGGAGACCAATGCTTCTTTATGGACAAATGAAATAGCGTATGGTTGTTTTTTGTAACCTTAGAATACAGGCTCATCATAGAAATAAGTTCTTATAAAGTCTGGATATAATAATTATCTTGTAAGCACAAAACCGTCTTGTACAAATGATTTAGCACATATTATATATTCTACAATATCCTAATAGGACTCTGTACTTGCTGTAAATAACAACTTAAGAGACAAATAGGCACATCCCAGCAGGCGCAGACCTTTGAAAACATGTTTATTTAGTGTTGAAAATGGTTCCTGACGTTGATGTACACTTTTTCAACTGTCAAATTTTAAACACTAAACCTAAGTTAGATTTCTGACAAGAAAAAGTAGTCATATTTCATAAGAATAATCAACACTAAATCTTGTTTAGGTGTCCAACATTAAAAAGTAGTTATGTTTTAGAGAAGAAATCTTGGTGATGTAGGGTTGAAAATTGATCCTGAAATTGATGTACACGTTTTCAACAGTAAATCCATGTTTGATTTCTGAAAGGGAAAAGTAGTCTTATTTTGAAACAAAAACATATTAAATACGAAAAAATGTATGCCATGAGTATGTTAATTGTGTACCTTCCCCAAAAGGTGAGCTTTTCAAAAAAAAAATAATAATAATAATAAATAATAATAAATTGTGTTATAGCTATAGGTAATTTTGATACATCCTTCTTAGTACTAACATTGTCCTTTTTTATTTGTCCATTCTACCTCAAGGAGTACTTTTTATTAATAAGTAAGTTATGATATATTTGGCTATGAAATTATCACAAAATTTCACATATATTTTGTGTTTTAATGGCAGCTCTAGTCTCAATGGATAACAATCAAACTGGATATCAGTTTTTAAATTTTATATCTAAGCTGAAAAATACCCTTGTGAAATTACCCTACGGCTTTCTAATATATAATATTTAGTTCATCTGCAGTAAAAAAAGTAGCACATTGGTGGATCATCAAAATGATTAGTATGTAATGAATGCCTACATGATTGTAAAATCTATTTGCTATAGCCATTCCTATTTATAAAACAAGTATATTTAGAAAAAATAAGAAATCACTTGTCAAAAGCAGCATGAACCTAAGCTCTTCAGTTATAGCATTTAAACACTCTGAGAACACAAGAGCTCTGTGTCATGGGGTTCACACATTCATCTTATCAGTACTCCTTGCTGTACTCACTCCTTAGTCTGTGACTGAAACTATTTACTGACACGACCTCACAATAGGAAGTGTTTACTCTTTCTCAATAACATGGTGTGTGCTTGTCTTGCTACACTGAAAATTATTAATTTGTCAAAATGGTGCCTAAAACGACAAGTTTCTTAAATGACAAAATCAAATGAGATTTTCTTGTTGAATGATAGTCAAATGTTGATAACTTATAGGTCAAATTATTAGAAAACTTATGACAAGAAAATTAGTGCCCTTAAAATTAATTTCACAGGAATGTCACCAATAACAGATGCCTAAAATGACTAATTAATTAGACTGCCGGGCTTATTTTCTTGTCATAAGTTTGTCAGTTAATTTGTAATACAAGAAAATGACAAGTTTTAATTTGTCAATTAGGAAGTTTGTCGTTTTAGGCACCATTTTGACAAATAAATGACAAATTAATATTTGTCAGACGTTTTCAGTGTAGGTCCACTCGTTTGTGGTCAAAATTGAAAACTAATTAAGCTGGAGCAGCAATCAAGTGAAGTTGTACACATTTAACTTTGTTGTGTTTTTTTCAAACTAAATTCAAGAGATAAATACTTAGAATGAGAGGCAACAAAATGCATTGTGATGTTACTTGAGAGTTTCTTTCTAATTGCAATGCCTATTTTTAATATAATATTTAACAAGTTTGACTGGATAAAATAATTAGACACAGGGAATGTCACTTCACAAATATCCAATTTGTTTAAATATATTAACAAGAATTCATCAGATTATTGAAATTGGATTATCTTATTATTGGAACATAAAATAATGGACATCTAGGTGGAAAATACAAAAGATCATAACATATAATCTTACACTGAGTTATGAAGTTTGATTTACATGCTCGTGTAACATTATGAATAGATGCAATTAAACAACCATCCTCAATGAACAAGTTATGATATATGCATGAATTAATTGGAAATTACCATGTCACATATTATTATGAGAGTTCAGCTAGCCACATGAGAACAAGTGGTTTGAGCCACTAAATGAGAAGTAAAAAAAATATAAATGTCATCACTCCATAAAAAATTAATTTGTTGAAGTAACATAGATTAAATCATTGGATTGCAATTGAAATAAGAATAATTTGCAAATTCAAAACATACTTCAACATTTCACCCATTGATTTCAACCTGATTTTACTGTTTGGATTAAACAAAAATGGTTTGCAAAGTCTACATGTATTACAACCAGATTTCACCCATTGTTTTCAACCTGATTTGACCCATTAGATCCTAAAAAAATGATTTGCAAAATCTACATGTATTTCAACCAGATTTCATCCTTGTGTTCATCCTGATTTCACCCATTGATTTCAACATGATTTCAACCATTGAGTCCAACTAAAAAAAGTTTGCAAAATCTAAACGTATTTCAACTACATTTTACCCGTTGGTTTCAACCTGATTTCACCCATTGGTTCCAACATGATTACACCCATTGGATCCAACTAAAAATCATTTTCAAAGTGTACACATACTTCAATCAGATTTCACCACTGGATTCAACCTGATTTCAAAGTTATATGCCTGCTAGATATATATGTTACAGTAAATACGTAAAATCAGTAAATATGCGTATTCCCTAAAATTTTCAGTAAATACGCGTCCTTACTGATGTTTTATCTTTGTTATTTCACAAGTTTACTGGTTTGACTTTCAGTAAATATGTGAAATGAAATTTTGATGTTTACTGGTTGTAAATATATAATATTGAATGTAAACCAAAACATACATTATCGGAACATTTTACTCTGTTATATTGACTATTACAATATACTTGGCAATACATTACATGCAATATTTTATGTAGAAAAATAGCACTAGACTTTTAAATATTCATGTTTACAAACTTTAAGTATGTGCTTTCAGTAAATATTTTATTTAAGCTTATATTATTTTCAATCCCACAGCTACAAACGACCTATGACATCTTAAAAATGATTAAAGATCATTTAACTTTTCACCAATTTTATGTGACTAATCCACAAAAAGTGTTTTATTGGCAATAAATAAAAGTTTTAGAAATTAATTGAAATTTGAGTTTCAAAATTACAACATATTTTAATTATGCTTTCATTCAACAGAAATTTTTCCTTATCATGTAAAACAAATTGATTCACACGCAAACAAATCCACATTTGTACTTTCATTCAACAGAAATTTTGCCTTATCATTTAAGACAAAATGATTTACACCCAAACAAATCCACATGTATTCTTTAAGAATCTTTTGTTAATCAGAGATTATCAGTAAGTGGTTTCTTTATTTTATTTCAATCAAGGCTTAATATTTTGCCATTTTCTGGTAGATATATGACTTTAATGTAGTACTGGCTACTTGATCAAAGGATTGTTATTACAAACATTAAAAAGGCCAGCTAGCCCCTAGCTGGATTAAAGCAATGTCTTTCAGAGGGACTTATCCCTGTTAAAGGCATCTATGGTTATGGTGTGGCTTCCTTGATTAAAGGGACAACATTAAAGGGAGATTTTATTCAACCCTAGATCTAAATTTCACTGGTGACCTTTGAAAAAGAAATACATTGTTAAAATACATTGTTAAAACTAAATAAAAGTTCAGATCTTAAACAATAAATATATGTTAATCTTATTACCTTGCTTGTTCTTCCTCATACATAAAGTATCATAATTTGACAAATATTTGGATATTTAAATTTATAAACTTGTTGATTTACATTACAATTTATTTTAAATGAAAAAATTACAAGTTTGTATCACATATCACATGCAACTGCTTTTAAAATTATAAAGTGATTTAAAATAGTTATTTCAGTGCTGAATTGTAAAAAGTATCTAACATTGAATACGACAAAATTAAAGTTTTAAATAACTGTTAATATGAAGACATAGCAGATAACACCCAACTATTAAAGATATAAAGTCTTCATTATGATTTTAGTAAATACGCGTAATTACTGATTTCGCATATTTACTGTAACATATATATAAATACGTGTATTTACTGAAATTTTCAGTAAATACGTGTATTTACTGATTTGGTTAGTAAATACGCATACTCCCTGAAAATTTCGGTAAATACACGTATTTGCTGTTTTTTTGGTCCAGTAAATACGTGTATTTACTAAAATCATCATGAAGATTTTATATCTTAAATAGTTGGGTGTTATCTGCTATGGCTTCATATTAACAGTTACTTTAAACTTTAAATGGCTTTGTCATATTCAAAGTTTGATACTTGTTTACAATCCAGCACTGGGATAATTATTTAACATCACTTTATAATTTCAAAAGCATTTGCATGTGATATGTGATAAACAGTTGTTATATTTTTTTTCATTTAAAATAAATTGTAATGTAAATAGAGAAGTTTAAAAATTTAAATATCCAAATATTTATCAAATTATGATGCATTATGTATAAGGAACAATAAGCAAGCTAATAAGATTAAGGTATATTTCTTGTTCAAGAACTGAATTGCACTGTAGTTTTGACAATGTATTTTAACAATATATTTCTTTTCCAAAGGTCACCAATAATATTTAGATCTATAATTAGGGTTGAATAAAACTTCCCCTTAATGTTGTCCCTTCAATAGAGGAAGCCACACCATAACCATAGATACCTTAAAAGAGATTAAGTCCCTCTGAAAGACTATGATGAAATCCAATTAGGGGCTAGCTGGCCTTTTCATTGTTTCTAACAAAAAAGAGCAAGTAGCCAGTATCTACATTAAAGTCATAAATCTACCAGAAAATGGCAAAATATTAAACCTTAATTGAAATAAAATAAAGAAACCACTTTCTAATATTCTCTGTTTAACAACAGATTCTTTGAGAATACATGCAGATTTGATTGGGTGTAAATCATGTTGTCTTAAATGATAATGTGAAATTTCTGCTGAATGAAAGTACAGTTAAAACATGTTAAAATTTAGAAATTTAAATTAATTTCTTAAACTTTTCTTTAGTTCCAATAAAAACGCTTTTTATGTATCAGTCACATAAAAATAGTAAAAAGATCTTTAATCATTTGTAGGGATGACATAGGTCCTTAGGAGCTGTGGGATTGAAAATAATATAAGCTTAAATGAAATATCTACAGAAAGCACATATCTAAAGTTTTTAAAAATAAATATTAAAAAGCCCAGTGTTATTTTTTCAACATATTTGTATGTAATGTACTTTAAAATGAGGTATGCTTATTATGTTCTAATAGTCATCATAACAGAGTAATATGTTCCAGAAAATTCACAGTAGTAAAAATGTTCCAACATAATGCACAATTTGGTTCACAATTTAATATTTATAGTTACAATTAGTGAACATCAAAATTTCAGTCCACATATTTACTGAAAGTCAAACCAGTAAACTTGTGAAATAACACAGACCATAAATCAGTATATATGTGTATTTACTGAAAATTTTAGGGAATACGCGTATTTACTGACCAAATCAGTAAATACACGTATTTACTGAAATTTTCACATATTTACTGTAACACATATATACATATATATATATATATATATATTAATGCACCAAGCCATGTTATTTAGTTCTAGTCTAGTCACAACACAGGCCTGACCATATAATAAAAGCGTGTAATTGTGCACTTCAGTTTATACTTTTGTTTGCAATTATGAGTCTGGCCCCCTGAAAGTGCAAGTCACCATACTTTGTTAGTAACCACCTCCAGACTGGATCTACATTTGATGGTGTGGAGGGAGATCGGCAGATAATCCCTAGCCTAAAAGAGAATATCCCTTGTTACCCAATCAATGCATCTATTGGGTAAATTCATTTGTTACACATTAAACAGACTTCAGAGCATGAATCAGTGGACATAGACTCTCTATTTATAAAAGACAAAGACTAATAGTATCACCTTTGTATATGCAGATCTCTATTACTTAATGTGGGTTCCTTAAAGTACACCACTCTCAGACTGGATCACATCAATCATGTGTACAGTAGTTGATGTGGAATATTGGGGCAACCCACCCAATCGGCACTGAACAATTTATCTAAGTGTGTGCATTTTGGTCTCAAATTCACACTCATAAAACCCCCTTGTTCATATAATAAAAGCAGCAGTAAAGTAGTGAACAGATTTTGTGTCTTTATTACAATAATGATACAGTGAAACACTCACTATGTAACATTTCCCAATCTGAGGCGCCCAAGGTTGTTGAAAAAAGACACGGTCGTATATTTTGTATATTTGCGGTTTTTAAAAGTAAATTCAGTTAGAGTACGTATTAAATACGTTTTGTGGAGGCTTTTGTGCTTTTCTGTCTGAAGCAAAATTAGTTAATAATGGTAGGTCGAGAATTCAGTAAATGCATATTTATACTGACGCTTTTATGTCAACTCTTGGCTTTACTTTTAATATTTCTCTGTACAGTGCTAAATGCGTAAATTTCCCATGAGCGATATTTCAAGTTAGTATGATTGACACTTGTCGCCCAAAATAAACCCAGTCAGGTACTGTAGTCCCATATTGAAGTTCAATAAAAAGATTAACATGAAAACATAATTTACAAATAGTTTGACTGTTAATGACATTTTTTTCCTGCTCGACTGCATTTCTAATATGTTACCTAGCTCCCTGTAAATGCCCATGCATTGGAAAATATATTAAATTTATGGAAGTGGTTATTATTCTTTAAGCAGCTTTAGCTCATATTTTTCTTCAATCAAATTCTTAAATGACATGTACCACAATTAATGCTTTTGAGTGTGCTAGCAATATTTCTTTGAGAGTGTGATATTTCGACGGAAGTAGTAACGAACGCCAATTCTGAAGAAGTACAGAAGCATTTCTGCTTGACCCCTGATAAACAAATAAAAGGTAGTTCTTAACTGGTAGGTAGGCATTCACTGGTAGCCAGTATGTTGTTTCTTGTACTTTGGCCCTGGAATTATACATAATTGCTTGGCAAGCAAAACAGTATATAGCTTGTTACTTGACAAACTATTTGTGAAGTGATGCAGAAACATGACTATCAGCTACCCAAGTTCATTATCCACTGCATATATCTACGGCTACATAAACATGTGTTTCATTCAGTGAGCTGATAATGCACTTCCGATATAGAAGATGTTTCTAATGTTAATGTAGAACCAAAGAGAAGGTGTATATCAATTGTATTAAGTGTTTATTCATGAATGTTACTCTTAACTTCAAAATATTACATCATAAAATTTGCTTGGGAAGACAATATATTAATAACACACAAAAAATCAAAGAATGGGTTAAGATATTTCTAATGTTACAGTAGAACCAAAAAGGTGCATATTAATTGTATAAAGCCAACATTAATACATTTTAAGAATCAGAACTGTGTGGCTGGTATTAATTATAAGAAAGAGTTAAATTAACTTGGGAATTTATAATAGTGTTTTGATGGATTATCAGGGGACATAAACACAATAGAGGTAACATCAACGCTAACACAACAGTTCTGGCACTAACTGCAATGCAAATTGCAATAAGTAGTATGGGATCAGTACTGCATGGGGAGGCCACATCTTTGTTTGACACATTTGGCTGTGATTAACTAGATTACAAGAAAAGACAATGGTCTAATCTGCCTTTGAACTCCACATGTAAAAAAAGACATCCATCACCTCAAATTATCAACAAAGGGGGACACATTGGCTGTGATTAACAAAGGGGAACACACTGGCTAGATTAACTAGATTATAAGAAAAGACAAGGGGCCAGCCTGCCTTTGAACTCAATATGCATGTTGGCTTAAATTTACAATCTCAAATACTCCCAGTTGTCGTCCATTAAATGTCTCCATGCGGTGATTAGACTTGCCGCAGTTCTTGTGTTAATAAATCCATTGAGTTGAAACACAGTTTTTTGTCTGTAATATATGAGATTTTGGCAATGAGGATGAACAATTGGATCATTACTATGGCAGTCTGTGGATTTTTGAGTCAGTTCAACACAACAGATGGTGTCAGGGACACTTACTCTGAGCAACTAGCATTTGGCTACACGCAACTAGCGAAACTGATGCCACTACAAAGAATGTTGTTTTCATGTAGGGACTCATGCTGGCGATTTTTGAGAAACTTAATTGCTCCAGCTAAACCCAAAGACAAAAGCCTTGATGAGCTGATTGCAGTCTTCAGGAGTACTTTTCACCCACATCTTCAGTCACCCTTAAACAGTTCAAGTTCAGCACCACTGTTAGATCACAGTTGATCTCTAGTAATGTAGCTCACCTGATAGTGTTGTGAATGGTAAACTGGCATACCACATTTCATTCAGATATAAATGACAAAATGTGCAAAGAATATTTAAGTATCGGTTGTTGAAAACGTCACTATATTAGGTTTTCTACTGGTTAGTACGTCGTCAAAACAATCAAAAGCGAATGAAGTTCATAAGCTTCAAAGTATCTCGTGAATACATATATTCTATTTTAATCATGGCTCATGTACACTAGCAGAAATTTTCACCATACCAGTACAGGCATTCAAAATTCTAGATTTCATTCAGTTTATAAGTCCCAAAAACATTCACAGGGTGGACATTACACATGATAATATGTTTTCATCTATGATATCCAGTTCTCTTCTATGCTATCCATGTCTTGTAACTACTCTTAACAGGACGTCCTATTTCTATTTTTTTTTACAGAAACTGTCATAAACATATTTTTTATCAAAATTATATTATTACAGGTTTACAGCAGTGCATAAACTTTTACCTGTGTTTGATAGGAGTAATTGTCATGCAACAAAAACTCCAATTCCACAAAAATATGATGATCCAGAGTAGTTAAAATGGGGTCAAAACAACCTGCTTGGCAGAGGTCGTCGACTGCTTTTCAAAATCCATTTGTGTCAATATCAGTATTGTTTGTCCTTGATAAGTTTCAAGGCAGGTGATGAACTTGGGTGAGTAAAGAACCTGAATAGCTGAGCACGAGTTCCCAAAACTTTTGTGTTACCATGATACCTTGCCATAAAGTCTATTGTGCATCACCATGATAATATTAATTAGATGTGGGTACCTCATCTCTGCTTGACTTCGGTGTAGAATCATTACTGAACTCCACGTAAATTAAGAGATTTACTTGAAACACTCATATAATAAAAATGAACCAAACGATTCCGCCAAGTGTTCCCCCAAGTGTTTTGTCGTATCCATGTCATCATGCAAGATGGCCCCTGTCAGACTGTCTTGGCACTTGGGTCTTCTTGTTTGCCTTCCTTTCTCACAAGCTGATTTCACCATTGCATATCCTGTTTCCCATAACTTTGTTTTTTTTACTCTCCCTGCCTGGGGTTTCTGTAAGCTGAAACTTACATTTTTTCAGTACCATCATGATTCCATATTCCCGACTTTGGCGTGACCCATGTGGATTTTGAAGTCAAGACCAAATTTCTTTTTAAGCTATTTGTCAGGAAACAAAGAGTCAAGAGTATATTAAACCTCTTTTGAAAAGTCATTGATTCTACATCCCTAGTCCCAAAATTGGAATATTCAGCCTGATTTGTTGTAATGGTACTTAGTCAAATTGAGATGTTTGGGACACACTCCAGTCATGAACGTTTTCCTGACCCTTTTCAGGGTCAAAGTAGCAGATAAGAGAGCAGATAAAGACTTATTTAATAAGGTTAGTCTATCGCCCTCCATGGCTTTTTCTCCCTTTTGGACACTAAAAAGATAGACACAGACTCATTCTGAAGATTGGATTATCTGTTCTCTGACATCAACACTTAAGAGGATGTCTACATCAATTTGGCGCTTTATAAATAAAGTCCTGGGGATCCCAAGTTCATTTTAGATTAGTCCAAATTGCCTGAGCCAATTTGGCTCAAAGGTAAATCAGATAGTTCCTAGTCTAACCACCATAACAGGAACACAATTGCATTTTCCTTGCTTTTTTATACTTTTTGGCATTTTTGACCCTGATCCACCCTGAGTTTAAAATTGGGACAACTGTCCCGACAAATCTTACATATGGAACCACCCTTCAAAGTAAAAACCTGTATTTAAGTTTACCTATGATCTTTATGTAATTTTGTAAAATGTTATTGTGTTAAATTTTCAGGCTAGAAATTCAGAAAAGGCAATGTAAGTACAGCTCTTTAAATTATTTTGAAGTGGTAGTAGTTCAACCTTATTGATGCACTTTACAACATATATTTGTTCACTTGTAGACTTATTGATTTGTGATATATGAAGGTCAAATGTGAAAGTTTATGCATTACATTCTGTGCCTTCACTGTAGTGTGTTTTTGCTCTTACAAATGAAAATTTGTTCAAGGCATGCAAATCTGTCTGTTCATCTGTTTGCTAGAGCCATTACAAGGGAGGTACCCCACCAAAAGTGTGAAAATTTCAACACTTTATCACAATTTTCTCATTGACTATTGCAGAGTGTCTCTCATATCTTGCATATATGTACAAGACCACAAGTAGTTCCCTTGTGTGAGTATCAGACCTGGATCTGTTTAAATTTTTTTATGAATTTTAGGCGGGTTGCATGTAACCAACCCGCCTATTAGATTGATATGTCCAACGTCCGTGTGTCTGTCCGTCCACATTTTTCGTTTCCGGACTCTAAGTCGAAAATGGTTTGTCCAATCGAATTCAAACTTGACAGGGACATAGATCACCATCATAGCTAGGTTCCTTTCGAAATTGGTGTAATTCCGTCCGTTCGTTTGTCCATTTGTCTGTCCGTCTGTCTGTCCGTGCACATTTTTGTTTCCAGACTCTAACTCGAAAATGGTTTGTCCAATCGAATTCAAACTTGACAGGGACATAGATCACCACCATAACTAGGTTCCTTTCAAAATTGTTGTAATTCCGTCCGTTCGTTTGTCCGTCAAAATTTCTGTTTCCGGACTCTAACTCAAAAACAGTTTGTCTAATCAAATTCAAACTTGACAGGGAGATAAATCACCATCATAGCTAGGTTTCTTTCGAAATTGGTGTAATTCCGTCCGTTCGTTTGTTCGTCAACATTTATGTTTCCGGACTCTAACTCAAAAACGCTTTGTCCAATCGAATTCAAACTTGACAGGGAGATACATCGCCATCATAGCTAAGTTGCTTTCAAAGTTGGTGTAATTCTGTCCTTTCGTTTGTCCGTTTATAGCCAAGATACAATTATGTAACCTAATCTAATCTAATGTACTGCTTTGCAAGCGCAATATCTTCCCCATAATGAGGAACTCAGTGCGCTAATTAAACAAAATCATTATCATATGGAAGTCGAGGGGCGTTCAAGGTCGGTAATCCAGGATTGTGGGTGTGACCGGGAGGGAAGGAAGACTAAGTTGGGAAGCTAGAGCTGAAGAGGTGAGTTTTGAGGTGCTTCGTAAAAGATGCAACAGAGGGACTATTTCTTACATGGATAGATTACAAGTTTTACGTTTCTTAGCACGTCTAACACATTCACCTTAACTGGGTGACCTAACATTTCTTTCCTTGTTTCTAAATGTAATTACAGCAGTCGCTAACCTTATTGCTGCCTGCGCAACCCGCCTTTTGGGGCATCTTTGACCCTCTTGTTTTAAAATAATTTTTAATGCATTAAAATTCATGAAATCATGCAATAAATAACTTATTTTCCCATTGACTATTGCAGGGATTTCTCTCTTATTTTGCTTATATGTACTAAGCCACTAATAGATTCTCTTGTGTGAGTATCAGACCTGGATCTTTTCTAATTATTTTTTATGAATTTTTAAAATAATTTTTAATGCATTAAAATTCATGAAATCATGCAATAAATAACTTATTTTCCCATTGACTATTGCAGGGATTTCTCTCTTATCTTGCTTATATGTACTAAGCCACTAATAGATTCTCTTGTGTGAGAATCAGGCCCTGAATCTTTTTTTAATTATTTTTTATGAATTTTTAAAATAATTATATCCCCAGACGAAAGTCGGGGATATATTGGATTCAGGTCCGTCGCGCCGCCGCCGCCGCCGTAGAAATTTCCTTGTGGACGCGATAACTCAAAAACAAATTAATATTTTTTTTTCAAACTTGGTACACATGTTAAGGGTGCCCAAAGGAAGATCCCTATTTTAAGGTGACCTTAAACTCCCAGTAAAAAAGAACTTATGGCCACCTTAAGGTCAGAAATTGCACTTTTGGCCACTTAGAGCCCTGTAGGTCACAAACTATGATGCTCAGCTGGCTGAAATTTTACCTGACAACACATTAATATGTTCTTAGTACATGTGCCGAAAATCATGACTTTAAGTTGAGGAGAAAATTGTGTTTGAGGCCCATAAATACCCCCACTTAGGGATTTTTTGCTATACTTTACACATATTTTGCCCTATAATTTGGAAGTGATAATTCTGATGAGTCTCAAACTGCGCTAGGTATAACTTTGATATGTAATCCTTGTCTGTAGAAAATTTTAGGGCTGTAGGTTTACCCAAAGGGGTCGACTTAAGGTCTCAAAAGTGCCCACAGAGACCCAATTTATGCACTTTTTGCCACTTTCAAGCACTGTAGCTTTCAAACTATGTCTCTCATCTAAGTTAAATATCATCTGGGAATATATCTATGTGTTTTCTTATATGCGCCCCAACATTTAGGCCTTTAATAGACAGTTAACCTGTGTATCAGGACCATAAACACCCACCCGAGTGACCCTTATAAGACATTTTTCACATCTTTTTCCCTGTAACTTGGAAATGGTAAGTCTGAGAAGTTTCAAACTGTATTAGATTTATATTCTGTGTGTAATCTTAGTATGTAACAGATTTTAAGTCTGAAGCTTTAATTTTGAAGGTCAAATTGAGGTCTCTAAAAGGCTCCCAAAGACCCAATATTTGGACTTTTTGCTACTTTTAAGCCCTGTGACTGTCAAACTATGTGACTGATAGAGCTCAAATCCTATCTGAGAAGATATTAGTATGTTATTTTTATATGTGCCAAAAATTAAGGCTTTAAGAAGACATTTAACCTGTGTATGAGGACCATAAATCCCCACCCGAGTGACCATTTTTAGACATTTTTCACATATTTTTCCCTGTAACTTGGAAATGGTAAGTCTAAGAAGTTTCAAACTGTATTAGATGCATATTCTATGTGTAATCTTAGTATGTGACAAATTTTAAGTCTGAAGCTTTAATTTGAAGGCTACATTTAGGTCTCTAGAAGGCCCCATAAAGACCCAGTATTTGGACTTTTTGCCAATTTTAAGGCCTGTGACTGTTAAACTATGTGACTGATAGAGCTGAAATCTCATCTGGGAATACATTATTATGTTCTTTTTACATGTGCCAAAAATCAAGGCTTCAAGTAGACATTTAACCTGTGTATGAGGACCTTAAACACCCACCTGAGTGACCCATTTAAGACATTTTTCACATATTTTTCTCTGTAACTTGGAAATGGTAAGTCTGAGAAGTTTCAAACTTTATTAGATACATATTCTATGTGTAATCTTAGTATGTAACAAATTTTAAGTCTGAAGCTTTAATTTGAAAGCCACATCGAGATCTCTAAAAGGCCCACAATGACCCAATATTTGGACTTTTTACCACCTTTAAGCCCTGTAACTGTTAAACTATGTGATTGATGGAGCTGAAATCCCATCTGGGAATGCATTATTATGTCCTTTTTTACATATGCCGAAAATCAAGGTTTTTAGTAGACATTTAACCTGTGTATGAGGGCCATAGACACTCGCCCAAGTGCCTTTTTTGACATTTTTTCCGTATTTTGCCCTGTTATTTGGAAATGCTTAGTGTGACAAGTCTTAAACTGTATTATATATCATTTTTGTTTGTTATGTATGCCCCCCAAAAAGTTTCAGATCTGTAGTTTAATTACTAAGGTCTCTTTAACAATTGTAAAATGCCCACAGAAACCCAATTTATGGATATTATGCCACTTTAAAGCCCAGTAACTGTCAAACGATGTGGGTTATAGAGCTGAAATCTTTGAATTTTTAAAAGGAAATGCCTGTCTATTTAAATTTTGAATATTAATAATGTTATGGCTATCTTAGTCTTTTAAGAACTTATTTTTGTGTGTTATACCTCTGCTTGCTGAGTTTTTCACTTTTTAAAATGAAACTGGTTAAACATATTCAAGTAGACAAAATGGACACTTTAAGTGAGCTTTAAGTCCCAATATTAATGAAATTATATCCTTATGTAGTAAAACTAGGGGATTTTTAACCCTCAACTAGCCCAGTTTTATTCAACTTGCCTCAGTTAATTTTGGCACAGCTCCTACAGTTATGAACTCATTTCAGTTGATAATCACATACTTAAAATTCTCAATTCTTTTTGTATTTGAGTACCCCTTTTATATAGATTGTTTGTTTACCATTTATGCTCAACCCACATCCCCCACCCGGATTCCCCCCACCCACCTCTGGGACCTCCAGCTATATTGAGTGACACTAAATAAACAAAGGTATTTAATGATATCGGATGAGAAACAAAGAACTCAATGGGGTTGCAGATCTTGTGTAATAGTGAGAGAGGTGTGGAGAAGGGGAGAGGGGTGGGGGTGGGAGGTGGTGGGCTTCATTACATATAACACAAAGGGGAGTCAGAACTGAGATTGTGTCACATATTTAGGTTGCATATATATGGACCACATATATAGGTATAGAGGAAATGAATAACTGAAAACAATTTGCAAATTCTAAAAATAATATAATAAAATAATAATATAAATAATTTTTTTTTAAATAATATTTTATTTGTGAACAAATATAGAAACAGATATGCGCTTTTGGGATTATGAATTTTAGAATGGACATTGAATCATCAATCATTTAAATACTTTGAAGGAAGATTGAAAAATATGATGAGTTGAGTTAAAAATAATATTTTATTTGTCAACAAATATAGAAACAGATGTGCTCTTTTGGGATTATTATTTTAGAATGGACATTCAATCATCAATCATTTAAATACTTTGAAAATAGGTTTAGAGTTATCATTGCAGGAAGATTGAAAATATAATTTCAGTTATGTATTCGGCGTCTGGGGATACACCATCTTCCTTGGGGAGATATAAACAGAGTAGATTGATGTGCTGAAGTTCATATAATAATGGGTAATTATGTTTTAAAAAATTCCCGATCAAAACCTGTGGCGTGAGTGATGACCTGTCTGGGGATATGTTGGCGCCGAGTTGGCCCAATCTAGTTTTTAATGCATTAAAATTCATGAAGTCATGCACTAAATCACCTGTAACTTGAACAGTATTGCATTTAGAGCATTTTGTTAAAAATTTTATTGAGCTACTTTTTCCATAGCAACAACATGGTGAGTAACTTGGGTGTCTATCCCAAACCTGTAGCTCATTGCATAGCCGAGTAATAGCTACTTTGAGTAAATCAGTTGTAACTTGAAAACTACTGCATTTAGAGAATGTTTAAATATCTTATTCATCTAGTTTTGAATTAGTTCTGACTTTTCAGTACCTTCCATAATGAGTAAAATCACTTGTAACTCGAAAACTATTGCATATAGAGAATTTTGTATAAATATGTTATTCAGCTACTTTGGGTCAGCTATAATATACATGTAGTAAAGTTGCAAACCTGTAGCTCATTGCATAGCCGAGTAATCTCTACTTTGAGTAAATCAGTTGTAACTTGAAAACTACTGCATTTAGAGAATTATGTTTAAATGTCTTATTCATCTAGTTTTGAATTAGTTATAACATAGTAAAATTGCAGACCTGTAGCTCATTGCATAGCTGAGTAATAGCTATTCTCAGGTTCTCACTGTTGAGTAAATCAGTTGTAACTTGATAACTATTGCATTTAAAGTATTTTCTATAAATATGTTGTTCACCTACTTTTGGGTCAGCTATAACATAGTGAAAATTGCAGGTCATGGCATAGCTGGGCCAGAGCTATGTTCAGGTTCTCACTATTGAGTAAATATGTTGTAACTTGAAAACTATTGCATTTAGAGTATTCTGTTTAAATATGTTGTTCACATACTTATGGGTCAGCTATAACATAGTGAAATTGTAGACCTGTAGCTTATTGCATAGCTGAGTAATACCTACTTTTAGATTCTCACTGTTCAGTTAATCCATTGTAACTTGAAAACTATTGCATTTACAGTACACATGTTTTGTTTAAATATGTTATTAACCTGCTTTTGGGTCAGCTATAACATAGTAAAATTTCAGACCTGTAGCTCCATGCATAACTGAGTAATAGCTACTTTCAGCTTTTCACTGTTGAGTAAATCGGTTGTAACTTGAATACTATTGCATTTACAGCATTTTTTTTAGATATGTTATGCACCTACTTTTGCGTGAGCTATACCATATTAAAATTGCAGTCCTTTAACTGATTGCATAGCTGAGCTACTTCGAGATTCTCACTGTTGAGTAAATCAGTTGTAGCTCAAATATTATTGCATTTGCAGTATTTTTTTATATCCCCAGACGAAAGTCGGGGATATATTGGATTCAGGTCCGTCGCGCCGCCGCCGCCGTAGAAATTTCCTTGTGGACGCGATAACTCAAAAACAAATTAATATTTTTTTTTCAAACTTGGTACACATGTTAAGGGTGCCCAAAGGAAGATCCCTATTTTAAGGTGACCTTAAACTCCCAGTAAAAAAGAACTTATGGCCACCTTAAGGTCAGAAATTGGACTTTTGGCCACTTAGAGCCCTGTAGGTCACAAACTATGATGCTCAGCTGGCTGAAATTTTACCTGACAACACATTAATATGTTCTTAGTACATGTGCCGAAAATCACGACTTTAGGTTGAGGAGAAAATTGTGTTTGAGGCCCATAAATACCCCCACTTGGGGATATTTTGCTATACTTTTCACATATTTTGCCCTATAATTTGGAAGTGGTAATTCTGATGAGTCTCAAACTGCGCTAGGTATAACTTTGATATGTAATCCTTGTCTGTAGAAAATTTTAGGGCTGTAGGTTTACCCAAAGGGGTCGACTTAAGGTCTCAAAAGTGCCCACAGAGACCCAATTTATGCACTTTTTGCCACTTTCAAGCACTGTAGCTTTCAAACTATGTCTCTCATCTAAGTTAAATATCATCTGGGAATATATCTATGTGTTTTCTTATATGTGCCCCAACATTTAGGCCTTTAATAGACAGTTAACCTGTGTATCAGGACCATAAACACCCACCCGAGTGACCCTTATAAGACATTTTTCACATCTTTTTCCCTGTAACTTGGAAATGGTAAGTCTGAGAAGTTTCAAACTGTATTAGATATATATTCTGTGTGTAATCTTAGTATGTAACAGATTTTAAGTCTGAAGCTTTAATTTTGAAGGTCAAATTGAGGTCTCTAAAAGGCTCCCAAAGACCCAATATTTGGACTTTTTGCTACTTTTAAGCCCTGTGACTGTCAAACTATGTGACTGATAGAGCTCAAATCCTATCTGGGAAGATATTAGTATGTTATTTATATATGTGCCAAAAATTAAGGCTTTAAGAAGACATTTAACCTGTGTATGAGGACCATAAATCCCCACCCGAGTGACCATTTTTAGACATTTTTCACATATTTTTCCCTGTAACTTGGAAATGGTAAGTCTAAGAAGTTTCAAACTGTATTAGATGCATATTCTATGTGTAATCTTAGTATGTGACAAATTTTAAGTCTGAGGCTTTAATTTGAAGGCCACATTTAGGTCTCTAGAAGGCCCCATAAAGACCCAGTATTTGGACTTTTTGCCAATTTTAAGGCCTGTGACTGTTAAACTATGTGACTGATAGAGCTGAAATCTCATCTGGGAATACATTATTATGTTCTTTTTACATGTGCCAAAAATCAAGGCTTCAAGTAGACATTTAACCTGTGTATGAGGACCTTAAACACCCACCTGAGTGACCCTTTTAAGACATTTTTCACATATTTTGCTCTGTAACTTGGAAATGGTAAGTCTGAGAAGTTTCAAACTTTATTAGATACATATTCTATGTGTAATCTTAGTATGTAACAAATTTTAAGTCTGAAGCTTTAATTTGAAAGCCACATCGAGATCTCTAAAAGGCCCACAATGACCCAATATTTGGACTTTTTAACCACCTTTAAGCCCTGTGACTGTTAAACTATGTGATTGATGGAGCTGAAATCCCATCTGGGAATGCATTATTATGTCCTTTTTACATATGCCGAAAATCAAGGTTTTTAGTAGACATTTAACCTGTGTATGAGGGCCATAGACACTCGCCCAAGTGCCTTTTTGGACATTTTTTCCGTATTTTGCCCTGTTATTTGGAAATGCTTAGTGTGACAAGTCTTAAACTGTATTATATATAATTTTTGTTTGTTATGTATGTCCCCCAAAAAGTTTCAGATCTGTTGTTTAATTGCTAAGGTCTCTTTAACAATTGTAAAATGCCCACAGAAACCCAATTTATGGACATTATGCCACTTTAAAGCCCAGTAACTGTCAAACTATGTGGGTTATAGAGCTGAAATCTTTGAATTTTTAAAAGGAAATGCCTGTCTATTTAAATTTTGAATATTAATAATGTTATGGCTATCTTAGTCTTTTAAGAACTTATTTTTGTGTGTTATACCTCTGCTTGCTGAGTTTTTAACTTTTTAAAATGAAACTGGTTAAACATATTCAAGTAGACAAAATGGACACTTTAAGTGAGCTTTAAGTCCCAATATTAATGAAATTATATCCTTATGTAGTAAAAGTAGGGGATTTTTAACCCTCAACTAGCCCAGTTTTATTCAACTTGCCTCAGTTAATTTTGACACAGCTCCTACAGTTATGAACTCATTTCAGTTGATAATCACATACTTAAAATTCTCAATTCTTTTGGTATTTGAGTACCCCTTTTATATAGATTGTTTGTTTACCATTTATGCATCCCCCACCCGGATTCCCCCCACCCACCTCTGGGACCTCCAGCTATATTGAGTGACACTAAATAAACAAAGGTATTTAATGATATCAGATGAGAAACAAAGAACTCAATGGGGTTGCAGATCTTGTGTAATAGTGAGAGAGGTGTGGAGAAGGGGAGAGGGGTGGGGGTGGGAGCTGGTGGGCTTCATTACATATAACACAAAGGGGAGTCAGAACTGAGATTGTGTCACATATTTAGGTTGCATATATATGGACCACATATATAGGTATAGAGGAAATGAATAACTGAAAACAATTTGCAAATTCTAAAAATAATATAATAAAATAATAATATAAATAATTTTTTTTTAAATAATATTTTATTTGTGAACAAATATAGAAACAGATATGCGCTTTTGGGATTATGAATTTTAGAATGGACATTGAATCATCAATCATTTAAATACTTTGAAGGAAGATTGAAAAGTATGATGAGTTGAGTTAAAAATAATATTTTATTTGTCAACAAATATAGAAACAGATATGCTCTTTTGGGATTATTATTTTAGAATGGACATTCAATCATCAATCATTTAAATACTTTGAAAATATGTTTAGAGTTATCATTGCAGGAAGATTGAAAATATAATTTGAGTTATGTATTCGGCGTCTGGGGATACACCATCTTCCTTGGAAGATATAAACAGAGTAGATTGATGTGCTGAAGTTCATATAATAATGGGTAATTATGTTTTAAAAAATTCCCGATCAAAACCTGTGGCGTGAGTGATGACCTGTCTGGGGATATGTTGGCGCCGAGTTGGCCCAATCTAGTTTTGAATATGTGTTTAACCTTCTTTTTATACCTCAACAGTTACCTTGTTACTTTACTTCTGAATACCATTTGCAGGGTACAACTTTTGTGTCCTTCTGCCACTTCTACTCTGAAACTCAAAACACACAGTCAGCTGACTCAGAGCACTGATTGTTTGTTATTGTTACATATATTTTATGTGTTAATTATAAAAATTAACACATATCGTTCATTGAACTCATTGAAAGCTTTAGCTTTAAAACAAAAGAAACAGATAAAATAACAGAGACATAAACAAACCAAACTTTAAAAAAAACAAAGTTTTGACAAAATTGTATTCATCCCTTGCTAAATACAAGGCAGAGATTTTGTTTGTCCGTTCACAACAAAATTAGGAAACTGATATCACATGAAACTACTGCAGTGGCATAATTAAGCGTCCCGCAAGGGACGCTTGTTTGTGTATGGGAGAGCTTCCGGCTCCGCCGGCTCCGCATTTTGTTTTCCTTATAACTCTGTAACCGTTAGGCGGATTCTTTTCAAATTTGGCAGGATTAGGCAGTAGCCTTGGGGAATTTTTTTGAATATGCTGCAGTGACATTTCAACCAATCAGAGAGGTCACATGACCAAAAATGTCTTTTTTCGATGGGGAAGCTTGTCCGGATGATAACTTGAAAGGAATTTTATCAATTCACCTGAAACTTGGCAAATACATTCATTCATTAAAATCTGGAAATCATTAGATTTTGGCATTGATTGGTCAAGAAATGGCCGAGTAATTAATGATTAATTAATCATTACGAATTTTCCAAATAAGGAAAACACAAAAATGCTTATATCTCGAAAACCGTGCTAGATAGAGCGATTTCGACGAAATTTTTGACCCACAGGGTATCTCGGCGGAGTAGTTTTCCCAATTATCAAAAAATTTTTGTCTCGCTCAAAATGGCGGCCATTTTGAATTTTCGAAATTTTCGCAAAAATTGCAAAACACAAAAATGCTTATATCTCAAAAACCGTGCTAGATAGAGCAATTTCGACAAACTTTTTGACCCGCAGGATATCTCTGCGGAGTACTTTTCCCAATTTTCAAAAAAATTTTGTCTTGCCCCAAAAATGGCGGCCATTTTGAATTTTCGAAATTTTCGCAAAAATTGCAAAACACAAAAATGCTTATATCTCGAAAACCGTGCTAGATAGAGCGATTTCGACGAAATTTTTGACCCACAGGGTATATCTGCAGAGTAGTTATCCCAATTTTGAAAAAATTTTTGTCTCGCCAAAAATGGCGGCCATTTTGAATTTTCGAATTTTTCGCAAAAATTGCAAAACATAAAAATGCTTATATCTCGAAAACCCTGCTAGATAGAGCGATTTCGACGAAATTTTTGACCCACAGGGTATATCTGCAGAGTAGCCATGCCAATTTTCAAAAAAATTTTGTCTCGCCAAAAATGGCGGCCATTTTGAATTTTCGAATTTTTCGCAAAAATTGCAAAACATAAAAATGCTTATATCTCAAAAACCCTGCTAGATAGAGCGATTTCGACGAAATTTTTGACCCACAGGGTATATCTGCAGAGTAGTTATCCCAATTTTGAAAAAATTTTTGTCTCGCCAAAAATGGCGGCCATTTTGAATTTTCGAATTTTTCGCAAAAATTGCAAAACATAAAAATGCTTATATCTCGAAAACCCTGCTAGATAGAGCGATTTCGACGAAATTTTTGACCCACAGGGTATATCTGCAGAGTAGCCATGCCAATTTTCAAAAAAATTTTGTCTCGCCAAAAATGGCGGCCATTTTGAATTTTCGAATTTTTCGCAAAAATTGCAAAACATAAAAATGCTTATATCTCAAAAACCCTGCTAGATAGAGCGATTTCGACGAAATTTTTGACCCGCAGGGTATCTCTGCAGAGTAGCCATGCCAATTTTCAAACAAAAAATTTCTCGCAAAAAATGGCGGCCATTTTGAATTTTCGAATTTTTCGCAAAATTGCAAAACACAAAAATGCTTATATCTCGAAAACCGTGCTAGATAGAGCGATTTCGACGAAATTTTTGACCCACTGGGTATCTCTGCAGAGTAGCCATGCCAATTTTCAAAAAAAATTTCTCTTGCCAAAAATGGCGGCCATTTTGAATTTTCGAATTTTTGCGCAAAAATTGCAAAACACAAAAATGCTAATATTTCGAAAACCGTGCTACATAGAGCGATTTCGACGAAATTTTTTATCTTCAGGGTATCTCTGCAGAGCAGCTATCCCAAAGAGCTTTCACTTGGTGAAGTTTCAGACCCATAGCTAATTGCTCACCTACTCAAAAAGAGTAAATGCGAATTACCTCTAAAAGTATTGCAGATGGCCAATTTTTCTCAAATAACTCATTCACCTACTTTTGGAAGAGCTTTCACATGGTGAAGTTTCAGACCCATAGCCAATTACTCACCTACTCAAAATGAGTAAATGAGAATTATCTCTAAAAGTATTGCAGATAGCCAATTTTTCTCAAATAACTCATTCACCTACTTTTGGGAGAGCTTTCACATGGTGAAGTTTCAGACCCATAGCTAATTATTTACCTACTCAAAATGAGTAAATGCTAATTATCTGTAAAAGTATTGCGGATACCCAATTTTTATCAAATAACTCATTCATCTACTTGTGGGAGAGCTTTCACATGGTGAAGTTTCAGACCCATAGCTAATTACTCACCTACTCAAAATGAGTAAATGCGAATTATCTCTAAAAGTATTGCAGATAGCCAATTTTTCTCAAATAACTCATTCACCTACTTTTGGGAGAGCTTTCACTTGGTGAAGTTTTAGACCCATAGCTAATTACTCACCTACTCAAAATGAGTAAATGCGAATTATCTGTAAAAGTATTGCAGATAGCCAATTTTTCTCAAATAACTCATTCACCTACTTTTGGGAGAGCTTTCACTTGGTGAAGTTTCAGACCCATAGCTAATTACTCACCTACTCAAAATGAGTAAATGCGAATTATCTGTAAAAGTATTGCAGATAGCCAATTTTTGTCAAATTAATCATTCACCTACTTTTGGGAGAGCTTTCACTTGGTGAAGTTCAGACCCATAGCTAATTACTCACCTACTCAAAATGAGTAAATGCGAATTATCTGTAAAAGTATTGCAGATAGCCAATTTTTCTCAAATAACTCATTCACCTACTTTTGGGAGAGCTTTCACATGGTGAAGTTTCAGACCCATAGCTAATTACTCACCTACTGAAAATGAGTAAATGAGAATTATCTCTAAAAGTATTGCAGATAGCCAATTTTTCTCAAATAACTCATTCACCTACTTTTGGCAGAGCTTTCACTTGGTGAAGTTTCAGACCCATAGCTAATTACTCACCTACTGAAAATGAGTAAATGTGAATTATCTCTAAAAGTATTGCAGATAGCCAATTTTTCTCAAATAACTCATTCACCTACTTTTGGGAGAGCTTTCACTTGGTGAAGTTTCAGACCCATAGCTAATTACTCACCTACTCAAAATGAGTAAATGCGAATTATCCCTAAAAGTATTGCAGATAGCCAATTTTTCTCAAATAACTCATTCACCTACTTTTGGGAGAGCTTTCACTTGGTGAAGTTTCAGACCCATAGCTAAGTACTCACCTACTCAAAATGAGTAAATGCGAATTATCTCTAAAAGTATTGCAGATAGCCAGTTTTTCTCAAATTAATCATTCACCTACTTTTGGGAGAGCTTTCACTTGGTGAAGTTTCAGACCCATAGCAAATTACTCACCTACTCAAAATGAGTAAATGCGAATTATCTCTAAAAGTATTGCAGATAGCCAATTTTTCTCAAATAACTCATTCACCTACTTTTGGCAGAGCTTTCACTTGGTGAAGTTTCAGACCCATAGCTAATTATTCACCTACTCAAAATGAGTAAATGTGAATTATCTCAAAGTATTGCAGATAGCCAATTTTTCTCAAATAACTCATTCACCTACTTTTGGGAGAGCTTTCACTCTGTGAAGTTTCAGACCCATAGCTATTTATTCACCTACTCAAAATGAGTAAATGCTAATTATCTGTAAAAGTATTGCGGATACCCAATTTTTATCAAATACTCATTCATCTACTTGTGGGAGAGCTTTCACATGGTGAAGTTTCAGACCCATAGCTAATTACTCACCTACTCAAAATGAGTAAATGCGAATTATCTCTAAAAGTATTGCAGATAGCCAATTTTTCTCAAATAACTCATTCACCTACTTTTGGGAGAGCTTTCACTTGGTGAAGTTTCAGACCCATAGATAATTATTCACCTACTCAAAATGAGTAAATGTGAATTATCTCTTAATAGTATTGCAGATAGCCAATTTTTCTCAAATAACTCATTCATCTACTTTTGGAAGACCTTTCACACACGAAAATGAAAAATTGTGAATATCTCGGAAAAGCTATTTCTTCTGCTTTAATGCTCGGCGGGAGATACACACCACGGCAGTGGTCTTGACAAAAATTTTTGTCTCCCCAAAAATGGTGGCCATTTTGAATTTTCAAAGTTTTTGCAAAACACAAAAATGCTTATATCTCGAAAACCGTGCTATATGGAGCGAACTCAACAAAATTTTGGACCTGCTGGGTATCTCTGCAGAGTAGCCATGCCAATTTTCAAAATATTTTTGTCTCGCCAAAAATAGCGGACATTTTTAATTTTTTTATTTTTTGCAAAACACAAAAATGCTTATATCTTGAAAACCGTGCTAGATAGAGCAGACTGCGCTGACTTTGGTTGCCACAACAGTATAAGGCTAGAAACGAAGCATTTTCTTAATACTTTAGCACTCACCTTTATATCCTTTTCGGGACGCTTTGTTTTTGCTATGCAAAAACATTATCTTTTTTTTTTGCGAGCGATCCTCTAGTTATATTTACATCAACTTGCCCAATCTGGTGGCAATGGTCAGTTGGCTGCATCTAAAACTTGGAAATATGTCACTGATTTTGCTTCTGGTGAATCCACTGAAAAACTGAATAAAAGTTTTGATATGTGTATGTGTACTCCTACTTTGAATAAAAATTTAAACCAGAAAGAAGTTTCTTCATTTAAAATTTTCATAAGCAATCAACATGTGGCACCTAAACTTTAATGTGTGTGACATGTCGTTTGTTTTTTTAAAATTTCAACAAGTACACCAGAAAATTTTGTTAAAATAATAATTTTCAAAAATCATAATAATTTGCTTTCAACATGTTAGAACAGAGTAGAATAGAATTATGATCCCCTCTGTCATAGTGGGAGGTCCCTCATGTTATATCTTGGCTATATGTATAGGACAGCCCTGGCCCGCTGGAGAAATGCCCAGCTAGGAGGTACGAATGAAGTGGAGAGGCGTCCTTACCTTGCCACAGAATGCGATGACCCAAAGAAAGCAGAGAAATGGAGAAGGCAGATCATTGGAGAAATTTCAAGGAAAGTTGCCCAGATACAAAATGGTGGGTGTGTTTAAGTTAATATAAAGACTATGAGATAACTTTATACTCGTATGACAAATTGACCTTCAACAACAGTCTCAAAGTCAACCATATCATCCAGTTAAGTGGGACAATTTAATCATCAAGTCAGTGTGTCTCTTATGCTACTCTGAAAAAGATTTGCAGAATTTGAATTCCAGCAAGGTATTCTGGCTTTTGTTTTCATTTGACTAGTCTTAATGGGGACTGTACACACACCATGCAATTGATGTATGCATTACTATTTCAAACAATTACTGTAGTGTCAGCAGTCAGTGTAAGTGTTTTAGCAGAATACTTTACTGAAGTGTTGTTTTTCCTTTTCAGCTGGTCTTGGAGAATTCAAGTTACGAGATTTGAATGATGAAATCAATAAACTCCTGCGGGAGAAAGGCCATTGGGAGGATCAAATAAAGGACCTAGGTGGACCAGATTACAGGGTATTTATAATTAATTTCAGAAAGTTCTGTAGAAAAATGTTTTAAAATATAGTGTACTTATTGATATTGTCAATTTTGAATATTACACATTTACCGTAAACACACATAGATCTGATTCTAAGAACAGATAACCCACCATATATTTTAAGACCATATCCTAATATACAAAGTTTACAAATACTCAAATATATACTTTTGCATTTACTCTTTTGTAATTTAGAAAATTGGGCCAAAAATGTTGGACCATGAAGGCAAAGAAGTCCCAGGAAACCGTGGATACAAGTAAGATTCATTGCTGGAGGCTTCAGATTTATACACAAAGAGCTTTTGAATTTCTGTAATTTGTCATCTTTTAATTGACAAAGTTCCCCAATAACGGGTTGACTTAATGTGTAGATAAAACATAACTCAAAGGATCTTCTGCATTATGATAACAGTATCTTCAAGGAAAGACCTAGCGAAAGCCATTCAGATTTGCAGTAAATCTTGGCAAAACCATGAAGTATTAATATGCAGTACCTCCCCACTTCAATGTAAAAAGTGTCTGCCATTTTTCGGATCCTAAGAGGTTCATATAATGAAAATAGCTGCTACAAATGAGCTGCAAATCTTTTCACTGGGTCAAAATTAACAAAATCTCATTACATTTCATGGCATATTTATAGGCGTTATCTGGCAGAATAAACAAACCCAACTAGCTGCTGAGGTATTGCATATCGTCTGTGTGACAGTTAAATCCTCTCTAAACCTTTATATTCACAGCAGTTTTATAGCTTTGATATGTATGTTTATTATCTGGCACTTGACATGTATATATTAGGATGTTTACTTTAGCATCACACTTGACTGAGGAATGAGTGATTATAAATGCTCTTTGACCTCTCGAATTTGGGCTTTAAGTGGGATCAGATTTAATCTTTGACCCCTGCTATAGGGCAAACATGGTCAGCTTACCGAAGACTCCTTCTGTCTCCCGTATAATTGATCCCTGGGGTTTGAAATATGAAAGCACCTTATAACAAAATTATGGGGTGTGAAGTTTTTTGTATGGTCTAACTTGACCTTTGTCGTGTATTTCAAGGTTTGACTGAGTAGAGTTATGATGGACTTTTATCTCATATTATTATTGATCCCCAAGGGTTCGGAATGTGAAACAACATATAGAAAATCATATAACTGCCAACCTGAGACCCCTTATACCTCACTTGGAAGAATACTCTCTAGAAGATTGGGCACATTAGATGCCATTTGTCTTATTTGTAACATGTCCTTTTAAATGACACACTGATGCAAATGAACAAACATATCAACACTAATTGATTCTAATGGACACTAATTTTGTGTTGATATGTGAATCAAATCATACTTAAAAGAAATTGATCCGTTATGTATTTGATAATTTGTGAACAGCTTAGACACATTCAATCAAAATGGTACAAGAGAGATGTAGTATTTTTTTAGACAAACAGGCCACAGAGATCTGCCATGAAAAGGAGTGAGTCATTATTTCAAATGACACCATACTTTTGTAATTTAAGGTACTTTGGTGCAGCCAAAGATTTGCCAGGTGTCAGAGAGCTTTTTCAACAAGAGCGTAAGTTACATCCCAATAAATTTTACAATTTTAGCAAAATACCCTTACCATTTCCTAACAGTAGCTATTTGTTGGAGCCATCCAGGCCGATGGCCAACGCAGAGATGTGAATTTAAGGTTATATCACAACCTTAACCAGGCCACTGGGTTACAGTAGTCCGTCCTCCCACCAATTAGGTCACATGACCACATTGTTTACTTCATTATTTTTGTTGGCCATCAACAGTATGGACGTTTTTGGGAATTAGAAGAAGTTTTGTCATTGCAAATGGGAACCTGATTTTCAATCAAAGAAAATACTTACCACAGAGATATTGTATTGTGAATTTCTGCCCTAAAGGACTCTCATAAAAATAAAATTTTCTTTCATGTGCAAGTGCTTGTCAGGCATGTAGACTCAATATCTTTTCCATTCATGTATTCAGTTAAATTCCTAGCCAAGCAAAAGTATATTTCTAGTCCTGGAGTTTCAACTTAACACAGTTCAACTGTTCTTTTTCTTATACTATAATTTTAGTGCCTTTTTAAAGTAACTAGTAATATCTTGTTACTTGGGTTATCAAGTTATGGTCAAGGTTCTTTTCGCTGCAGGTATTTATATGTTTAGGATTTGAGCCCTTGCTGCACTTCAAAAAGTAATAAAATATTTTTAATCTCAGGAAATAAAAACTGCAAGAAGTGTGCTGGTAGGACATTCATAGTGACAAGTGACGACTGATATCTGATACAAATGTACTTGATTTTGCCCTTGTGGGCTGGCTCAGATGTTTGACCTCTTTATTATTTGCCCTTGCTGCTAACCTATCATCTACTCTCCAGCCCCACCACCACCCAGGAAAACCCGAGCAGAATTGATGAAAGATGTGGATGCCGATTACTATGGTTATAGAGATGAGGATGATGGAGTCTTGATACCACTGGAGTTGGTATGTACAATCTGTATTATTGTAACACTTAGTGTTAGGTCTCTCTCAAATAAGAATCAGTTGGACTTTTCAAGCTAAATAAGCACCCTACCCCTGCCGCAGAAAAGCCCCGCCCCCTCGTTTTTGACATTAAGGGCACAAGCCCCCTCAGCTCTAAGAATATAAGGCATGCAGGCCTTTTCCCCATTAACCATTTTTAGAAGAAAAAAACTCTTTTTGGTATGTTAGGATGCACTATATTTTGTTGACTGTTATATGCAGGTGTATTTTGTCAAGGGCCTTTTGTCCAAGATTCATACATAAATTCAGAATCATTTCGAATAGCTTGTATTGCTGTCTGTCTTGATTCAGGCTTTATGGATTATAAGTTTGAATTAAATAAAAATTTAATAAATAATCACATTTAAACTCACTCATGATTTTCAGGATTTGAAACGTCAAATAAAAATAATCATGAATTTAGGGCCTACAATTAACACATATTGTACCATAAGACCAATTTCAAAGATGGTAAAAAGTTAAACTGAACAAAATGCTCTGAATATTTTTGAGAAGGTTAAAATTTTAACTTTTTTTTTTTAAGTCTTTTTGCCATGTTATTGTAAAACCAATACATTCTTGAGTAACAAACGAGTAAGGTATAAGAGAACATCTATTGTCTAAACATGAGTTGGGGGTAAAGTTTTGTTTCAAGAATAGATTAATAAAACAGAAGAAGCAATTTGTTAATAAAGAGAACAGAAAAATAATAAATGTATAAAAATGTAAATGATCTTAAGAAGTGATGGGTACCAGCAGGCAGGGTAAAAGGTTACATTGTATTTTAACCTGGTGACAGAAAGCAGAGAAAGAAGCCATAGCTGAGCGACTAGCCCAGTACAAGGCAAATAAAGAAGCAAGCATTCAGGGTCAGGGCAGAAACTCACCAGAACCAATGGAAGAGGACATATATGCAGTTGAAGTGGAGGTGAGATCAGTTAGTAGTAAAAGATTATACATCATTGTGTGAATATCTGTCGTTAAAACTGAATAGTGGATGTATATTCAGCTTTAAATTTAAATTAAATTTGACAGAATATGGAATTATTTTTTGGTTTACTCCACTATAGTGATGAATTTATACAGACCCATAAAGACATATTACTACATGTGTGGTTCAAACAATGATAGGAGTCAATCAGAAAGTTTCTTTTTGTTCTTTTTGTTGAATAATTTTTTTCATTGTTCAGTTTTGCACATTGTTGTATCCCAATATGAATATCATGTTGTGTTTAATATGGTTGCTTTATGGTTATAATTGTCATCGTCAAAGAAACACTGTATCCTTGTCTTAAATAAGGAGTAATACACAGGATCTGAACCAATTAGTATGTTCTTTTTTCTTTCTTTGCTTCCCCCCCAACAGCAAACAAAAAACCCTTGACCTACTGTGAACTATGCAGTGTTTACAAAAGCAGTGTTAAATTGAAATAGTTTTTTACCCAGCCAGTAATGCCTGGGTTTATTTTTCACCCCTGTGCCACCCGGGTGTCCATGCTGAGAGTCAGTGCTTTGACAGAATTTCACCAAATAGTCAGTGAAACGTGAAAGCATAATTATATCCCCAGACAAAAGTTAGGGATATACTGGTTTTATGTCTGTCACGCCACCACCGTACGTTTTGAATTGTGTGTGTGATAACTCAAAAATGCTTTCACATATTTCATTCAAACTTGGCACACACATGTATTTGGGTCAGGAGAGGAACCCTATTTTATTGTGATCTTAAACGCCCAATAATAAAGGAGTGATGACCACCTTAAGATCAGAAATTTGACTTTTGGCCACTCAATACCCTCTAGGTCAAAAACTATATTTGCTCATCTGACTCAAATTTTATCTGGGAACACATTACTATATTCTCCTGATATATGCCAAAAATCAAGACTTTATGTTAAAGTTAAAATTGCCTTTGAGGCCAATAAAGTCCCTACTTAGACATTTTTTTTCAACATTTTTCACATATTGTGCGCTATAACTTAAAAATGGTAAGTCTGACAACTCTCTAACTGTATTAGATAGAACTTCTAAAGGTATTCTTTGTATGTGAAAAATTGTAAGTCTATAACTTTAATCTTAAGGTCACATTAAGGATTCTAAAATGCCCACAGAGATCCAATTTATGGACTTTGTGCCACTTTTAAGCCCTATAGCTGTCAAAAGATGTGACTGATACAAGAAAAATCAAGGCTTTAAATAGACATTTAACCTGTGTATGAGGGCCATAAACACTCACCCGTGTGACCTTCTTTCGAGATTTTCCACATATTTGATCCTGTAACCTGGAAGTTTTAAGTTTGACAAGTCTCAAACTATATTAGATATAACTTCTATGTGTAATCTCAGTTTGAGAAAAATTTGAAGTCTGTAGCTTTAATTTTAAGGTCACCTTAAGGTCCTTGAAATGCCCACAAACCTCCAATTTATTGACTTTTTACCACTTTTAAGCCCTATAACTGTCATGTTTTGTGACTGATATAGCTGAAATCTCATCTGGAAATATATTAATATGTTCTTTTTTTCATCCGCCAAAAACCAAGGCTTTAACTAGACATTTAACCTGAATATGAGGCCCATGAACAATCATGGACTTTTTTAACTTGACCCCCCCCCCTCCCCCAAAAAAATAAAGAAAAAAAAAAAAGGTTTGATCACAAAAAAAAAAAAAAAAAAAAAAGATTTTGGAACAACATCAGGCAAAAACTGTTGCAGCAAATTTAATGACATAATCTATTGTTAGGAAATCTTCTTTTATGAAAAGTATTCTTTTTAGTCTTGTGACATTGATCAGTAAAAATGTTTCTAATTTCTACTTTGAGGGTATTTATGTACTAGACTACTAATAAGGAAACACAATAACAGTGTTTCATATGTTGTGGAGCCCTGGGAAATGAGTTTAGTTTTTACCCCACAGCCCTTAAGGGCTGTCGGGGTATTGTTTTCACCCATGGTGTCCGGATGGGCGGGCGTCCGGGCGGGCGGGCGGGTGGGCGGGCGGCGGGAAATAGTTTGTCCGGGCTGTATCTCAGAAACCGTAAGGTGTAAGAAGTTGATACTTGGTAGGGACATTGGTTAGGGGGTGTAGGTGTGCAACGTCATGGTCTGACCTTGATTTGACCTTTTACCTTGCCGTAGTGACCTTGAGTTTGAAAATTTTGTCCGGACTATATCTCGGAAACCGTAAGGTGTAGGAAGTTGATACTTGGTAGGGACATTGCTTAGGGGGTGTATTTGTGCAACGTCATGGTCTGACCTTGATTTGACCTTTGACCTTGCCGTAGTGACCTTGACCTATAAAATCTTGTCCGGGCTATATCTCGGAAACCGTAAGGTGTAGGAAGTTGATACTTGGTAGGGACATTGGTTAGGGGATATAGGTGTGCAACGTCATGGTCTGACCTTGATTTGACCTTTGACCTTGCCGTAGTGACCTTGACCTATAAAATCTTGTCCGGGCTATATCTCAGAAACCGTAAGGTGTAGGAAGTTGGTACTTGGTAGGGACATTGGTTAGGATGTGTAGGTGTGCAACGTCATGGTCTGACCAGGATTTGACCTTGCCGTAGTGACCTTGAGTTCAAAAATCTTGTCCGGGCTATATCTCGGAAACCGTAAGGTGTAGGAAGTTGATGCTTGGTAGGGACATTGGTTAGGGGATGTAGTTGTGCTGTCATCTTGTTATTGAATTATCTTGTTTTAATACTTCATCTTTATATGCATGATCTTTCTTTTAAACATTATTTCTCCATTTAAACATTGTTTGGACCTTTATATAACTGACAGTGCTCTGAAAGTATCCTGAAGTTTGTACTGATACAGTACTTCTGTATCTTATGGTGTTGAAAATATTTCCCTAGGCTGTGGGGTACGGGCATCTCTGATGCTATTTTTTATCCTACAACTCTAATTGATGCAGATTTTACCAGAAGAGAATGCATTATATATTAACAGAATCACAAGAACAAGATACAAATAGTCTGCAGATTATCTTTAAATTCTGATATGATATTTTTAACTTATTGTCTTACAACATAAATAATACTTCTGTGCTGAAAATGTCCAAATAAGGACAAATCTGAAAATCCCTGAACATTTCTGTATCATGGAAACCAAATCCAGAATGGCTGGTGCGGATGATTTAATTCTTCTTTTTATAGAAAAGTAAACTTTGTTTCTTTGCAGTTTGTTGTTTAAGGATCTCTTGACATGTTGTTTGTATATTATCAGAGCTCTGATGATGAAGAAAAAGTCCTCGCAAAAAAGAAACTGAAAGCAGAGGAAGGCATCACACAGTTTATTGCTCATGTACCTGTGCCTTCACAGAAAGAGGTCAGTTTGTGCATCATTCTCCAAAAAGTTCTTTTTTTCATAATTGAGTAAAACTTGAACAAAATATTGGTATTTATTCTTGTTTTATGTTAATCAGTATGGGTCTTTTTATCACAGTATGCCATGATAGAAATAAGACATATTAATCAGCATACTCAACTGACCTATTTGATGGGATATTTTGTTCAGATGTAAGCCATGTCCATGGTATTTGGTAATCAGTTATAACCCAAAATATGTTTTATAAATTGCAGGCACAGCCAGCTGTGATTTAACTATTAGTTAGGTGCCACAGGCATATACCACATGATGGCTCACAGGGTTGGGGCCAAGTACATTGAAATGTACTTAAGTACAAGTACTTTGTAAATTTTCCAGTAAAAGTACAAGTCCTTTTAGTACAAGTACAAGTACTTTGTAAATTTTCCAGTAAAAGTACAAGTCCTTTTAGTACAAGTACAAGTACTTTGTAAATTTTCAAGTAAAAGTACAAGTCCTTTTTTCATCAAAGTACTTAAGTACAAGTACTTTTCAAAGTAATTAAGTACAAGTACTTTTCATCTGTGAATGACAAAGTAAATTTAAAAACAATACCAAGTTTATTCAAACATTTAAAACAGAAACATAACACACAATTATCTACAAAGTAGCAGTTTTTACCCCACAGCCCTTAAGGGCTGTTGGGGTATTGTTTTCACCCATGGTGTCCGGATGGGCGGGCGGGCGGGTGGGCGTCCGGGCGGGCGAGTGGGCGGGCGGCGGGAAAAGAGTTTGTCCGGGCTGTATCTCAGAAACCGTAAGGTGTAGGAAGTTGATACTTGGTAGGGACATTGGTTAGGGGGTGTAGGTGTGCAACGTCATGGTCTGACCTTGATTTGACCTTTGACCTTGCCGTAGTGACCTTGAGTTTGAAAATCTTGTCCGGGCTATATCTCGGAAACCATAAGGTGTAGGAAGTTGATACTTGGTAGGGATATTGGTTAGGGGGTGTAGGTGTGCAACGTCATGGTGTGACCTTGATTTGACCTTTGACCTTGCCGTAGTGACCTTGACCTATAAAATCTTGTCCGGGCTATATCTCAGAAACCGTAAGGTGTAGGAAGTTAATATTTGGTGGGGACATTGGTTAGGGGGTGTAGGTGTGCAACATCACGGTCTGACCTTGATTTGACCTTTGACCTTGCTGTAGTGACCTTGACCTATAAAATCTTGTCCGGACTATATCTCGGAAACCGTAAGGTGTAGAAAGTTGATACTTGGTAGGAATATTGGTTAGGGGGTGTAGGTGTGCAGCGTCATGGTCTGACCTTGATTTGACCTTTGACCTTGCCGTAGTGACCTTGACCTATAAAATCTTGTCCGGGCTATATCTCAGAAACTGTAAGGTGTAGGAAGTTGATACTTGGTAGGGATATTGGTTAGGGGGTATAGGTGTGCAACGTCATGGTCTGACCTTGATTTGTCCTTTGACCTTGCCGTAGTGACCTTGACCTATAAAATCTTGTTCGGGCTATATCTCAGAAACCGTAAGGTGTAGGAAGTTGATACTTGGTAGGGATATTGGTTAGGGGGTGTAGGTGTGCAATGTCATGGTCTGACCTTGATTTGACCTTTGACCTTGCCGTAGTGACCTTGAGTTCGAAAATCTTGTCCGGGCTATATCTCGGAAACCGCAAGGTGTAGGAAGTTGATACTTGGTAGGGACATTGGTTAGGGGGTGTAGTTGTGCAACGTCATGATCTGACCTTGATTTGACCTTTGACCTTGCTGTAGTGACCTTGACCTATAAAATCTTGTTGCACCTTTGAGTCTGTTTTTTTGATGCAGATTTAGCACTGTTAAAGTCATATTAGAATTTATTAAGAATTTTACTTTCATAACTTCCCATTGTAAGAGATAGAATTTCATCAAGTGAGCCACAGATTTTGCTCCAACACCACACATAAGCATTCATTAAATGTATTACCACTTCTGTATGCATGATAATATTCAAACCATCTAAACCATAATTGGGCCATGCAGGTGTAGATAAAGAGTGTTGAATTTTAGTTTGCTGTTTAATGCTGTTATCTTGTTATTGAATTATCTTGTTTTAGTACTTCATCTTTATATGCATTATCTTTCTTTTAAACATTATTTCTCCATTTAAACATTGTTTGGACCTTTATATAACTGACAGTGCTCTGAAAGTATCCTGAAGTTTGTACTGGTACAGTACTTCTGTATCTCATGGTGTTGAAAATATTTCCCTAGGCTATGGGGTACGGGCATCTCTGATGCTATTTTTAAAAGTTATTACATCTGGCATTACACCTCACAAACATCAAATCCTCAAATGTCTTGTCCTTCAGTAAACACTTGTCTGGTCGAAGCACCTTTCATGCTATAGTGAACAGACTGTGATAATCTGGTCCTTGTAATTATCTTGGACCTATTTTAAGATCTTAAATGCCCAGGGGAAATTTACCAAAAATACTCATACCTGGGTAGATATTATTAACTGAGATCTAGCGAGTTCAACGTAGACAGTTATAATAGGATTAAAAAGGGGAGTAATATGCAATCTTGGAACAATGACCCTCTTTTTAAGATATGATTGGCTCATTGAATTGAAACTATAATAATTTGATTCATTATTATTATCAATAATACTACACTTTTAAAAGAAACAGTGTTATCAAATTAAATCAGAAATATCAGTGTAACTTTTATAAAAATTTAATCTGAATGAATGTTTATCAATAAAAATATGGAAAAAGCTTAATTCAATTGACAGTAATGATAATATATAGTCATAGTATAAAGTGTTATGATCACACAAACTTTTGAAAAATTAGTAAAAATTTACTTAAAACTAAAAGTACTTAAAAAGGACTTAAATGTACTTGCAAGTACATCAAATTTAAAATGTACTTAAGTACTCAGTGATGCTTCTAGAGCGCGGGATACACGATATCTCACGAGTTTTAGTACTAGCCCGCAATTCGGTATATTCGGCGCGTTCGGTAGAAGACGCGATCCCGCGTGTTTACAGAATGGAGGGGCACCAATCGTTTCGTGAGAATCCTTTAATTTTATCATCATGAAGGCTATATTTGGTCGTTTTTTCAGTGAAAAATGTTATTTCATATGAAAACAAAACGGATACTACAGTTTGAAAGTGGATGATGCAAACAATGCCAAACATCAGATATTAACAACAGTACTGTTGAACCAGTTCATACAGCATGTGTGTTACCTCATATCTTCCAATGAATATTAATGAGTTGGGAGCTATGGCCGTGAGTTCTCAAGTTTAAAGTGTTAGATCTTTGTTGAGGGTTCTATTTTATAAAATATTGCTAGAAAACCCCAATGGAAATCTATGACCTCATGTCATCTCATGAATATTAATGACTTGGGTGCTATTGCCATGAGTTCCCCAGTTTACAGCATTTGGTCTTTCATCGAGGCGCTTCTATTTTAAAAAATATTGCTAGAAAAGTATTGTAGAATATGGCCCCAGGTCTTTGATATTTTTTTATCGAAGCACTGGTCCAGATAAGTAACATAATTTAATGTGATCTAAGTTGCATCAGTTTCCATCTTCTATTTTTTTCACGAAGATCCATACGGTAGCATTTGTGTAATCCTGCTAACAAACATATGGACAGACAAATGCTTCTGAAATTAATCCCTCTTTGGCGGAGGTACAAGTTCCCATTTTTATTGACCAAGCCCCCGCATTTTTCGGACATGGGGGGGAACTGCCCCCACATTTCAAAATTTCTAGAATCAACACTGAAGTACAATTCAAGTACATGTACTTGAAATTTAAAAATGTACTTAAGTACATTTTAGTACTTTCAAGAATCTACTTAAGTACAAATGCACTTAAGTACAGAGTACATTGACCCCAACCCTGATGGCTCGTCATACTTTGAACTGACACAGTGAACATAAACATTGTTTCAACCAGGATACCTTGCTTTTAAAAGGCATGATGTCACTCTGATTTGACTGTCTCTCAGTTAATGTATACTTGCTTTGAAGTGACAAATAAGCCCAATTGGGCTGGGTACAAAATGTTTAATATTTAATACATTGTATATGTTAATGTACTTGTCACTATAATAAAAAAATTCTCTCTCTCTCTCTCTCTCTTTTATAAAATATTGCTAGAAAACCCCAATGGAAATCTATGACCTCACATCATCTCATAATCTATGACCTCATATCATCTCATAATTAATTCATCGGTGGTGTTGCCTTCTACCACCCACTTAAAGACCAAAAATTATACGGCAAAATCATGTTAAAGATGTATTTAAATGGTCATATTACTTAATAATTTAATTTTTTCAATTTCTGTGTCAAGATCAAAGTGAAAATGGTAAGCAGATCCTAGAGCCACCTGTGTTCCAATATGTGGAGATGATGCAGGTGTGACACATGATGTTGAGGTCTTGGCATTATTTTCTGTGAATTGTATTGTAGATTGAGGAGGCACTAGTTCACAGAAAGAAGATGGAGCTTTTACAGAAATACACCAGTGACACTCTACAGTCAGAGACAGAACAAGTGAAAGAAATGATGGGATTGTCCTAGCACCAGCAATAATAATAAAGAAAACTGCTGATTTCATGGCTCAAGTGCATGGTCTACTACCATTTACAGTTCTGGCTCAGAATAGCATATCTGGTTTAGATAGTTCTCGTTGTCTCATCTTCCAGAGATAGAGTAACATGTATTTGTGGAAAAGTGGTTTTGCAACAGAGTCGATTTATTCATTGAGATGTGTAAATATACCCAGACAGATACCGAGACAATTTGTACTGCCATTTGTATGGATAGCCATTGTGTACAAAGACATGAGTTACATGCCTGAGAAGTTAAAATGGTGTTTTGATCTAACCTGCCTTGTCAAAAGCTATTCTCAGTTTTCCGAAGTAATAATAACGATTGCCTCTTCCATCATGACCTAATCAATATTATATTATACATAGTTTTGATTTGCCAGATGCCAATGGAATAAAGGCAAATTGTACTGTGCTTGTTATGTACGATGGATCAGAACTGTTTTATTTTCCATATAATGGAAGTCCGGTGGTTTGTGATCAATTGTTTATACGCTTTTGCATATCTTCCAGTGCATTTGCCATTGAAAACCTGTTGATCAAAAAGATATTGTGTTGAATAAAGTGTGACAAGTATTGTAAATACCATATAAATATTTTTACTAAGTTAAATACATGGTGACTGAGTATAAATGATTGTAATGTAACAGCAAGTCAAAGCAACAGGATTGCTTGAGTTTTCTTGATTTCTCAGGAAAGATTTACTTCTTGGCTTGCAGCAGAATTTAAGTGAGGATATAAAACTGAGATTTTGTTGCTGCATCTCAATGATCCCCATAAATCCACAATCCCGTTTCTATTTGACATATATGTATTAGTCAGTTTGTGAAACTAGTTATTACACAAAATGACTGAAATTTCCAATCATTTAGTGCAGTAACCAACCATCTGATCCAGTTTGTAGGCGTTATAACTGAACACAAATAAATTAAAAATAAAACATGTCAGCATTTTTGTTTACTACAGGTAGCTGCCATGTAAATATCTATGATATGGTGAACACATTAGAGTAACAGAAACCTGCAGTCAGGTGTTTACATGTGGCTTCTTGTTCATAGTAGTGCTGGGAGATCACCACAATTTTACCTGACAATGTTTGTATTGGAATAATGTAAACAAAAATTAATCATTGCCAATCATGGAGTCAAAAGAGTTAACCAAACTAATAAATAAATAAACTAGAGATTGCGTCTCGACGCAGTGTATTCCCGGACGGGACATGGTTGAAGCGTGACATACAGAGTATTATGGTTGACACAAATATACCCCTGTGTTGAGTGTTTAATGGAGCAACTTGTACTGACACTAAGTAAACAAAATGTTTGCTTAATGAAAGATACAAATGTAACTAGACGTAGCACATCGGAGAACCGATGCAAATTGTATCCACCAGAAAGAAAACTCACCAAAGCTAATCAACCATCACTTAACCTTGAAGGAGGAGCCCAAGGTAAAATCTGACCACATCAAAAGATTCTTAGCCCATGATTTCCAGTAGGTTGGTGTGACATTGCAAACCTCTAGGAACACAAATAAGCGAGTTATAAGCACTTTTAATTTTGGCTATCGTCATTTGACCTTGAAAGAGGGGCCAAAGCTCAAATCTGATCACATCAAAAGATTCCTAGCGCATGATTTCCTATAGGATGGTTTCACATTACAAACCTCTAGGACCAAGAAAAAGTGATTTATAAGCACTTTAGATTTTGCTATCCTCGATTGACCTCGAAGGAAGGGCCCAAGGTCAAATCAGAGACCACATAAAAAGATTCCCGGCCCATGATTTCCTATAAGTTGGTTTACCATCCCAAACCTGTACGACCAATAATAAGCGAGTTATAAGCACTTTTAAGTTTGGCTATCCTCGTTTGACCTTGAAGGAGGGGTCTAAGGTCATATGTGACCACACCAAAAGATTCCCAGCCCATGATTTCCTATAGGTTGGTTTACCATCCCAAACCTCTAGGACTAATAATAAGTGAGTTATAAGCATTTTAAGTTTGGCTATCCTCGTTTGACCTTGAAGGAGGGGTCCAAGGTCAAATCTGACCACACCAGAAGATTCCCAGCCCATGATTTCCTATAAGTTGGTTTACCATCCCAAACCTGTATGACCAATAATAAGTGAGTTATAAGCACTTTAAGTTTGGCTATCCTCATTTGACCTTGAGGGAGGGGTCCAAGGTCAAATCTGACCACATCAAAAGATTCTTAGCCCATGATTTCCTATAAGTTGGTTTACCATCCAAAACCTCTAGGACCAATAATACGTGAGTTATAAGCACTTTTAAGTTTGGCTATCCTCGTTTGACCTTGAAGGAGAGGTCCAAGGTCAAATCTGACCACACCAAAAGATTCCCAGCCCATGATTTCCTATAAGTTGGTTTACCATCCCAAACCTGTACGACCAATAATAAGTGAGTTCTAAGCACTTTTAAGTTTGGCTATCCTCATTTGACCTTGAAGGAGGGGTCCAAGGTCAAATCTGACCACACCAAAAGATTCCCAGCCCATGATTTCCTATAAGTTGGTTTACCATCCCAAACCTGTACGACCAATAATAAGTGAGTTCTAAGCACTTTTAAGTTTGGCTATCCTCATTTGACCTTGAAGGAGGGGTCCAAGGTCAAATCTGACAATATCAAAAGATTCCTGGCCCATGATTTCCTGTAAGTTGGTTTCACATTGCAAACCTCTAGGACCAATAATAAGCGAGTTATGAGCACTTCTAGGTTTGGCTATCCTCGTTTGACCTTGAAGGAGGAGCCCAAGGTCAAATCCGACCACACCTAAAGATTCCAAGCCCATGATTTCCTATAGGTTGGTTTACCATCCCAAACCTCTGGGACCAATAATAAGGGAGATATAAGCACTTTTCATGACTGACAAAAAAACGCCCGTGGCGGCCATCTTGTTTTTCAAAATAAGGCCGAAAATATTTCCAGTCAAGATTTTGTAATGCGGAATATATTCTGCTAATTTGAGATCTCTACCTATAATCCCCCTTGCTCTACAGGGCCAACAAAAGTCCTTGCTTTCAGTCGAATAAACGTCCCTGGTGGCCATCTTGTTTTTCAAAATGAGGCCAAAAATATTCCCAGGCAAGATTTTAACCATGTTGAGTCATTTTAGCAGGCCTAAGGTGACCTTGAAAACAATAGCCAAGGTCAACAAACTGGATGCTGGTACTCCATCATGTACTCAACCTCCAAAACCATTTTCAATAGTTTCCATGCAATATAGTCAGCATTAAGTGTGAAAATATCTCAAAAAAGGCCAAAAAATGGCACCGGTGAGGTACTTTGGCGGTCTGTGGATGACCTTCAATGAAGAGCTTCAAGGTCAAATTTCTGCATACTTACAGAGGACATATCTATTATATATACCAGCAGGGTTGGGGTCAAATCCTTGAAAAAGGATTTAAATCCAAATCCAAATCCTTTGAATTTTTTCAAATCCAAATCAAATCCAAATCCTTTCTTTTTCAAAAGGATTTAAATCCAAATCCAAATCCTTTTTGAGAAAGGAATTAAAATCCTTTTGAAAAACATGCTTGAATAAACTATGATGGATGTGTACTATAATATCTACTGTACTAAAGCAGAAGTAACAAATTAATTAATTAGTAACAAATACTGTGAATAATTTGCAATTAAATGAAATGTTAATCTAATTAAAATTTTGTGTCACAATGTTCCTGTTTATATTTGTTCAAATTTCAAACAAATGTATATATCAAAAGTCATATTACTGACCACAAGCATGTATAACAGTAGGCTTATTGTAGACAACAAGCAGAACTAAAGTGACTTATGTAACTCTGTCATGTTTCACTTTCTTTAGACAAAAGCTGAATATACACACACCAATAGATATCTTAGCAGGTTTGAAGAGGCTTTTGTTAAAGCAGAAATAATAGCTGTGTAATGTTTGCACTTGGCTTTGAAATTCCCATTCACACCTTGGGGGATGTCAATGTGTTTTTGGAATGAATGGGATTAAAAGAAATGAGGCATCTTTTACAAACAAACAGACAAATTAATTGCATTTCCAAAGCCTCTTTCAACTATGCTCCCATTGCTGCTCAATGTGGATTTCTATCCTGTTTATGAAGTGTATGTATGTTTATTAAGTTTATGAAAGCTAAGTGCAATTTCATCAAAGTACTGAGGCTTCTTTCAACTGTACTCCCTTTCCTACTCACTGTAAACTACAAAGATAATATTACATGTAAAGCAACAATTGTATTTGTTTGTATACTTTTGCAGCCTGCACAAGATTACTAGAATGTATTAACATATTTTATAAAAAGGACAAAGAAGCATTAATACATTACATATTAAAAATAGACACACATTACACAATTAAAATTTAAAGGATTTTAAAAAGCAGAAGGATTTTGCCCAAAAACAAAAGGATTTAAATCAATTCCAAATCCAAAATCCTTTTTATCTCCCGCCGGCCGGCCGGGAGATTATAAAACGCATTCCGTGCGTGTGTTTGTGTGTTATTGAGTGTGTGTCACGCTTTTATAAAGGGCTGTACATCACACTGGTTGTTTCTCCTTGGCCTTTTCAATGTTTTTGATGACCTTATTGCTTATGTCCTTTCATTTGATGCTGTTATTTCACACCTAGGACCATAGCTAAGTGAGTAATAGCAATGGTGGCCACTTTGAGTAAAGTGCTCATAACTCCAAAACGACTGCATTTAGAGTGTTTCTGTAAAATACGTTGTTCAGCTACTTTCTCCATGCCTACAAGATGGTACCATTTTTAGGGTTCTATCTTCATAGCTAAGTGAGTAATAGCTATTTTCTGTTATTAACAATGAGCAAAATGAGTAAATTGATTTTGTCTTTGTAACTGTTACTTACAATATTGGCCTGAAATATGTTGTTCAACAACTCCTTCATGTACTATATCATGGTGAGGTGTCCAAGGTGTAGCACCATAGCTAATTGAGTAATAGCTATACTAAGTTTAACATTTGACCATTGAGCAAGTCACTTATAACTCAAAAACTATTGAATATAGAGGATTTTTGTTGAATATGTTGTTCACCTATCTTTTGGATATACTGTATTGTGAATTTTCACAGCTGTAACTCCATAGCTAACTGAGTAATAGCTACTTTGATGATAACCATAATGAGTAAATGGCTTATATCTTCAAAAGTATTGCAGCTACACAATTTTGTTCCAATATGTTGTTCAGCTACTATCTCTACAGCTACAACATGGTCACTAATTTGCAAGTGTATCTCCATAGCTAAGTGAGTAATAGCTACTTTGTCAATTTTTAATGATAACCATAATGAGTAAATGCCTTATATCTTCAAAAGTATTGCAGCTACACAATTTCTCTCAAATAAGTTGTTCATCTACTTTTTTGTGAACTGTAACATATTTAAGTTTCACAACTGTTGCTCAATGTACAAGTGAGTAATGGCTACTTTATTGCTACTTTTGGTGAAAATGTGAAAAATGACAAATATCTCGCAAACCGTAATAGCTACTTTGTCAATTTTTAATGATAACCATAATGAGTAAATGCCTTATATCTTCAAAAGTATTGCAACTACACAATTTCTCTCAAACAAGTTGTTCATCAAATTTTAAGTCATTCATCTACTTTTGGGAGAGCTTTCACATGGTGAAGTTTCAGACTCGTAGCTAATTACTCACCTACTGAAAATGAGTAAATGCAAATTATCTCTAAAAGTATTGCAGATAGCCAATTTTTCTCAAATAACTCATTCACCTACTTTTGGGAGAGCTTTCACTTGGTGAGGCAAATACAAATTATCACTAAAAGTATTGCAGATAGCCAATTTTTCTCAAATAACTCATTCACCTACTTTTGGGAGAGCTTTCACTTGGTGAAGTTTCAGACCCATAGCTAATTACTCACCTACTCAAAATGAGTAAATGCGAATTATCTCTAAAAGTATTGCAGATAGCCAATTTTTCTCAAATAACTCATTCACCTACTTTTGGAAGAGCTTTCACTTGGTGAAGTTTCAGACCCATAGCTAATTACTCACCTACTCAAAATGAGTAAATGCGAAGTATCGCTAAAACTATTGCAGATAGCCAATTTTTCTCAAATAACTCATTCACCTACTTTTGGGAGAGCTTTCACTTGATGAAGTTTCAGACCCATAGCTAATTACTCACCTACTCAAAATGAGTAAATGCGAATTATCTGTAAAAGTATTGCAGATAGCCAATTTTTCTCAAATAACTCCTTCATCTACTTTTGGGAGAGCTTTCACATGGTGAAGTTTCAGACCCATAGATAATTACTCACCTACTGAAAATGAGTAAATGTGAATTATCGCTAAAAGTATTGCAGATAGCCAATTTTTCTCAAATAACTCGTTCACCTACTTTTGGGAGAGCTTTCACATGGTGAAGTTTCAGACCCATAGCTAATTACTCGGCTACTGAAAATGAGTAAATGCGAATTATCTCTAAAAGTATTGCAGATGGCCAATTTTTCTCAAATAACTCATTCAGCTACTTTTGGGAGAACTTTCACTTGGTGAAGTTTCACACCCATAGCTAATTACTCACCTACTCAAAATGAGTAAATGCGAATTATCGCTAAAAGTATTGCAGATAGCCAATTTTTCTCAAATAACTCATTCACCTACTTTTGGGAGAACTTTCACTTGGTGAAGTTTCACACCCATAGCTAATTACTCACCTACTCAAAATGAGTAAATGCGAATTATCGCTAAAAGTATTGCAGATAGCCAATTTTTCTCAAATAACTCATTCACCTACTTTTGGGAGAGCTTTCACTTGGTGAAGTTTCAGACCCATAGCTAATTACTCACCTACTCAAAATGAGTAAATGCGAATTATCTCTAAAAGTATTGCAGATAGCCAATTTTTTCTCAAATAACTCATTCATCTACTTTTAGGAGAGCTTTCACATGGTGAAGTTTCAGACCCGTAGATAATTACTCACCTACTCAAAATGAGTAAATGCGAATTATCTCTTAAAAGTATTGTACTTAGACAATTTTTCTCAAATAACTCATTCACCTACTTTTGGGAGACCTTTCACTTGGTGAAGTTTCACACTCATAGCTAATTACTCACCTACTGAAAATGAGTAAATGCGAATTATCGCTAAAAGTATTGCAGATAGCCAATTTTTCTCAAATAACTCATTCACCTACTTTTGGAAGAGCTTTCACATGGTGAAGTTTCACACCCATAGTTAATTACTCACCTACTCAAAATGAGTAAATGCGAATTAGCTCTAAAAGTATTGCAGATAGCCAATTTTTCTCAAATAACTCATTCACCTACTTTTGGGAGACCTTTCACTTGGTGAAGTTTCACACTCATAGCTAATTACTCACCTACTCAAAATGAGTAAATGCGAATTATCGCTAAAAGTATTGCAGATAGCCAATTTTTCTCAAATAACTCATTCACCTACTTTTGGGAGAGCTTTCACTTGGTGAAGTTTCACACCCATAGCTAATTACTCACCTAATCAAAATGAGTAAATGCGAATTATCTCTGAAAAGTATTGCAGATAGCCAATTTTTTCTCAAATAACTCATTCACCTACTTTTGCAAGGGCCTTCACATAGTGAAGTTTCAGACCCATAGCTAATTACTCGCCTACTGAAAATGAGTATATGCGAATTATCTCTAGAAGTATTGCAGATGGCCAATTTTTCTCAAATAACTCATTCACCTACTTTTGGGAGAGCTTCAAACCAACCTGTGGAAAAGCACAGGGTAAGGGTAAGACCTTGGGCCCCTTCTTTGAGGTGGAATGAAGATATCCAAACCTTTTTAGTGCATATCTTACATGTACATAACTGCGGAATATGTACATTCAGTGGCTCTAACTCTGGAATGTGGCCATTCGATGGCCAAACTCAGTACTACTTTGACTTTTTTGATTTAAATAATTTATAACAGCAAAACTATTCAATTTAAAGGAGTTTTGTCAAATATGTTGTTGACCTACTTTTTGATGTAGTGCGGCGGGAGATCATACCACGGCAGTGGTCTTGTTTGGCAAAAGGATTTCAAATCCTTTATAAAAAGGATTTAAATCCTTCAAATCCAAATCCTCAAAGGATTTGACCCCAACCCTGTATACCAGCCATAGGATGATACAACTTTGTGTATATGAGAACTGGGCCAAAATGTGAAAAAATAGCCCAAATCTGACCTTTAAGAGGCCGCCAGTGACCTTGAAATTGAAGGTTAAGGTCACAAAACAATAGCGTTCGTGGCATTGCCCATGTATACCCACATACCAAATTTGAAAGTTCTAACTAAAATATTTTTTAAATTATCGTGTCTGAAAGGAAATCTCTGCAGCAGCGTGACCGTACTGAATCCTAAGTATCCCCAACTTTCGTCCTGGGATACAAATATTAAATGAAAAATCACCACAAATAAAACCAAAAGATAACCAAAAAGCTTTTCACCAATGTCGCCCTCACTACTTAACATGCTGGACCTATCAACATTTGTGATTGGCTGATTTTATGATCACCTTAACAACAGTGGGGAAACCCTGGGGTGTTTTCTGTTTATAGTTTTGCATTTACAAATAGTTTTGTGTTTTTAACTGGTGAATGTAAAAAATTTTCACAAAACATGATTTTTATGATGACAAAAGGGCTAGAAAGAAATGAGTTTGGCAACTAATCGTATAAAAATTTTACCAACCATAGCTCAACAATGAAGTTTATAAACATCGTCTCAGCACCAGTTGCAAGAATCTTGTCCTTTTCATCCAGAGAGATGACTTAGTTGTGGTTAGCATTATTCATACCTTTCGCTATTACTGGAACCTTAATTTGTGGTAGTCCATGAACATTCACTATCATGTTACTTTGCCATCTCTACTAGACATAGCTTTTGTATAGGATTTCACAGAAATTGCATTTAAAAAAGCTGAACTATTCTAACCATTGTAATTGTAGCTCAGTAAAATGAGCATGGTGTAAAAAGTTGTAGCCGACTTATAATTTCTGGTTTGATTATTTGTAGCAGTTGAAAAGTGTCTGCACATAATAATCAGTCATAAGGCTCATGAAAATTTTGCTGCAAATTCCCAAAATATTACATGGTTTCAAATAATTGCATGGTTCATATTAACATCAAGTGCCATTTGAAACCATTAATTGCACTGTTTTTTATAAGACTTGGTGTACAACTGGTTTAATACAATGCACGGCCAAATTGTGCAGTTAACCTCTATTGTATAAACATATTGAGTTATTTCTTAGAAAACTGAAAGTTTGTAAACTAAAAGAATCATTTCAGTGTAGAAGAAAACAAAAAATACAATTTCTTGACAGTGGAAAGGAGTTCATAAATTGAACATTTGAATAACTGAGGTCAGATAATAAACATAACCTAAGTCATGCTACTTGCAATACTTCTGCTTTTCTAGTTTCTTCTATCATGACATCCAGCCCTTAAAATATAGCCAGTGCTTGTGAAAGCTCTATCTATAATTATGAAACACTATACATGACCTGGTGCTGAGAATTAATTTTATGCTGTAATAAAATTCCCGTACAAAATGTGAATATTTTGCTTATGTTGTACCTGTTTAAAGAGGGATCTAGATTTAGACCCGTCACTTGGGTGCAATTAAAAATTTCAAAATAATATTTTTCAATTTCTGACACTAAAAGGAAGGGTTCATATATTATTCTTACATTGTTAAATAGAATCCTAAAGGATAAATAGAATTTATGAGGCACATTGGTATTGTTTGTGAAGGACACACATAGATGTTATTGACTATCAATGCCTTTATATTTAAAAAGAAATTGAAATATTTAACTGTGCAGTACCATTAACAGGCACTGTATCAGCAGCTGGGTCACACGAGCCTAAGAAATTGCAAGTTTTGGTGTGTAGCACACAACAGGGAAAAACCTGGAGATGTATGGTCAAGATAAATCACTCACTGTATATTAATTTAGTTACAGTAGAACCTCTATTATCCGACCCTCTTGGGAGAGTAAAAATTAGGTCGTATAATAGGAAGGCTAAAATAACAGGCTTAAATGGAGTTGGGAGAGTGGGTTTGAGGTTGGATAACTGAAAATTTGGATAATAGAGGGTCAGATAATAGAGGTTCTACTGTATTAAATTAATTTGGTTGAAAAAATCCCAAAAACCTAACGTTTTCCTCCTGTTTGCAAGACAGAAATTTTAAGCAGTGAAAAATTTTAAAAAATGAAAAGCTCTTTTTGGTTATGTCAGACAGAAAAATAGCATCTGAGATACCCATACCCCACAGCCTGGGTAACTAGTTTTCAAAACCACGAGATATAGAAGTAGTGAGACAGTACAAAGATCCTTTCAGTGCACTGTCAGTTATATGGAGGTTCAAATAATGTTTAAGTCGAGAAAATGTATGTAAAGATAAAGTATTAAAACAAGACAATTCAGTAGCAAGATGACAGCTGTAATCTTTAAAGGAAAACTTATTAAGCTGTAAAATTTATTAATTGGAGAATAGCGGTCACTGGAAATAGCCCAATTATGTAAAAGTACATATAATAATCAGTTGCAGCAATCCAAATATGGCAGGTGAACACACTTTGGCACAGCCAAAGTTAATGGTCACACCATGATGCACACCTAGACCCCCAAATCAATGTCCCTACCAAGTGTCAACCTTCTAAATCTTACAGAATCCAACAAATAGCCTGGACAAGATTTTAAATATCATGGTCACTACAACAAGGTCAAAGGTCAAATCAAGATCACAAAATGACATTACACACCTACAACCCCCAAGCAGTGTCCCTACCAAGTATCAACTTCCTACACCTTACGTTTGCCAAGATATAGCCCAGACAAGATATTATAGGTCAAGGACACTACAAGGTCAAATATCAAACAAAGGTCACAACAATGATGTTGCACACTTACAACTATTAACCAATATCCCTACCTAATAAAAACTTCCTACACCTTACAGTTTCTGAGATATAGCTCAGACAAGATTTTATAGGTCAAGGTCACTAGGGCATGGTCAAATCAAGGTTACACCATGACGCTACACACCTACAACCCCTAACCAATGTCCCCAACAAGCATCAACTTCCTACACTTTACGGTTTCCGAGAGGTCAAAGGTCAAATCAAGTTCACACCATAATGTTGCACACCTACAACTCCTAACCAATGTTCCTACCAAGTATCAACTCCCTACACCTTACGATTTCCGAGATCTAGCCCAGAGAAGATTTTATAGGTTAAGGTCACTACAGCAAGGTCAAAGGTCAAATCAAGGTCACACCATAATGTTGCACACCTACAACTCCCAACCAATGTCCCTACTAAGTATCAACTTCTTACACCTTATGATTTCCGAGATTTAGCCCAGAGAATATTTTATAGGTTGAAGGCCTAGTAGCGTCAAATCTAACATTCTAATATTTTAGGCTTAAAACATTGCACTGATCATCCTGTTTGCACAAATACCACTCTTTTGAAAAGCAATCCAGTATTCATTCTATTCAGATTCTACAGCCGATTTATTTACTCTAAATTAGCCATTTCTCTTGTCAAAACCTGCCAGTGAGAAACTGTGTGTACTACGTCTACTGTGTACACAACAAATATGCTTGTACTATGAATGCTCTGTGTGTGTATACAGAAAGACACAGTTGCAGTGTGGTGTGGTTTTTTTTTCTCATTTGCATTTGATTTGTTTATGTAGATAATCAAACTAGCTGACATCATTTATCATATATATGTCTGATAAAAATAATTTTCAAAACTTATTTGATTTTGATGATAATAATAATGTACCAAGTAGCAAAAATGATGGAGAGAACACAGACCTTACCAGATAGGATTGATCAGAATGTACAAGAAGAAAGCCTTATAACTTTAGGGCCTGTATATCTGATTATAAAAGTAGTAATAAGAAGGATAATTTGGACCCAAATTTTGCATCTAAACTCCATTGGTAATATAGTACTGACAACATTTGAATGTTTAACAGTGAGATATATACTGCATTATCATATTGGACAATAATAAAACATTTTATATCTGGAACCAGAATCTTAAAAATGTGCAATATCTCATATTTGGTTTTATAGGTTCTGGGTGATTGTGAGGATATGGGACATCTGGGTTTGGAAATTGAAAATCAGGGGTTAGATTTAACCTTTAACTTTTAAAAAGGAAAACATTACCATAGACTTGTCTGAATTTTCTCGTGTCTATCAAACAGTACAATTCCACCTTTAAAAATATAAATAAATCTTCAAAAAAAATAATCTTTTTCTTAATTGTCTCAGTATTCTTTAAAACAGCAAAGTAGATTATAATGTTAATGAGGGGCCATAGTGCCACAGTGGTAACACTCGCCTCCCACCTCTGAGGTCGGTGGTTCAAATCTTGGACCTTATGTGGGATGGTAGGCAGTTTACACGAACTGTATGCACTGGTTTCCTCTGCCCACAGAACTACCCGTCATCATATCACCTGTACAGTGTTCAAAGTGACATAAATCCCAAAATAAATAAATAAATATAATGTATATGAATATGGCAGTAGAATTAAACACATCCAATGCTTCCACAGGATCTGGACATCAAACATATGTCACATATTGCTTGATTAAATTAACAATATGAGTTACTTGTTGAAGGAGGGAAAATTATCCAAAATATATTAAAAACTTAATCTGCATTCCAAATAATTTCTTTATTTTACTTTTGGAACACATTGAAATCCCCACATCAAAAATCACTCAATATTTGCACAGAAATCCCAAGATGTAGAATTGAAAATCAAGATAAAATGTCCATAAAATAAGAGAATAAAATAATAATAATATACAATACACTTTATTTGAGGGGTGTTTGAGTTGGTTTCAGAGCATACAATAACTAAAATGAAGAGCCAAACCTTTAACTTTCTAAGTATTTATTAAAAAAACAAATCAGTAGGCTTGTAATAGCAGTAATAGTCTGTATACCTGTCATTATATATTTTGTTTAACTTCTACATAGACAACAAGACAAATGAAAGCTACATTTCTGTTTAGAAGAACAGGAAATGGAAGTCCCATTAAAGGTCTACATGTGTATACAGAAATGAATTAATAACAAGACAATAATAATGCATTAGTAAATACTATAGTATTAGGAGTTTTTTTATATTAGTGATTTTCAATGCCACATCTTGATTTACTATGGGTTTGAAAATATTCAGGGATTTTTAATCTGGGGATTTTCAATCTATAGATTTTCATGTGTAATCCTTACTTATAGTCAAGCAATTTTAAATTTATCAATTGGTCAATCTAAGACAGTTTTTTATCAAGTTCATAAACAATCAGTAAATCATATAGTGAAGTCAGTACTGTGTTCATTGACTGTACACACAACAGATGACGTATGCACAAGAGATAAAATGGCTACTGTTTGTGTTGAAGCAGAAAGCCGACAAGCAGCATGAAAAGTGAAATGTTTATCTACGTACACAACTCTCAGCTGTGTGGTTATAATTACTGGGGTGTATGCATGTTAGTTGAATATATGAGACAAAGTTGTATGTTAGGTGCTACTAGGCCTTTAAGGTCACTACAGAAAGGTCAAATATCACATCAAGGTCACACAATGACATTGCAATATCCCTACCAAGTATAATCTTCCTATACCTTACAGTTTCCAAGATATAGTCCAGACAAGATTTTAAAGGTCAAGGTCACTACAGCAAGACCAAAGGTCAAACTGAGGTCACACCATGATGTTGCATACCTACATCTCCTAATCAATATCCCTACCAAGTACCAATTTCCAATACCTTATGTTTCCAAGTTTTAGCCCGGACAAGACTTTAAAGGTCAAGGACACTACATCAACGTCAAAGGTCAAATCAAGGTCACTGTACACATACATCCCTAACCGAGTATTCCCATAATGTTCCGATTCTGAGATACAGCCCAGACAGGTTTTTCCCGCTGCCCCAAACATCTGCCTGCCCATCTGCACACCATGGGTGAATATGATACTGGCACAGCACTTAAAGGCTGCGGGGTAAATAGAGTTTCAAAGGAATCAAATGTCCAATATAAAACTCACAAACCACAACTCTTTCATGGCAAATTTTAACTTTCAATTTAAAAGTTAATCTATGCGAGATACATCTTAAACTGGTACATCTCAGCCCATACTCCTGCCTCTCTTCCCGAAACTCCATTACCTCCTATTTCTGACGAGACATGTTTCTGATTATCAAACGAACTGGTTTGTTTCATGAAAAGGCTTAAAAGTGAACTTAGAGATTTAATATTTGAAAAACTTAAAGTAATTTGTAATTTCTAGAAATATTCAATAGAATCTTGTAATTTCTAGAAATATTCAATAGAATTCATTCACTTTTATGTATTGTGCCTTTATTTATAAATTCGACAGTGAAACTCCTTTAAAGAGAACTGTGAAAAGTACAATTTATATTCAAGTAGAAATAAGTATCTGGTCCTTACATGAATATTTCCATCAAACTTTACTCTTTTTGCCAGAATTTACTCAAGATGGCAGTTTTTTTTAACTTTACAGGGTGGAAATCTCCTGTGTACTTTATAAAAGTATAAAAATCAATTTGCCAATGGGTGCCACTTGGTGGCAATAAGTGAATGTGGGTGAGTTTGAATATAAATCTTGGAACCTACATCAAAACTTAAAACTACATATCTTCTTCTCAAATGTATTCACATCAACACTGGCAGATTTTCTTTCTGGGGGTGTTTTGAAATAAACTTTTCTTCAATTTCACAGCAAAAATTCAGTAGACAGGCTTTGACTTATGTTCTTTTTTTTAAGAAAAATAGGCAACTTTAAATCATTGGTTGAAAAGCTGATGCTATATTTCTCTTTAAAATATTTTTACTTCAGTTAGTTGATTTTGTTTATTATAAAGATATTACAACCTTATATTTATAGCATTTCTCCCTGTTTTACTTAAGAAAACAGCATTCTAAATTCCTTTTGGGGACTGCTTCTTGTAAAAGTAAAAACTATTTCTCTTGTAAAACATGCATTTATAACATTTCATGTGAATAAATGTCTACCCGGGGACAGTCGTTACACTTTGTATCACAGAAGCCTCTGCCGTAAAAACTGCTATGTGAAACTTGTCCAGTCTCATGACCTGTGTCATTTTTTCAGTTTTAATGTAGCTGATAACATGCGGTGGTCAGAGGGGAACATTTCCTCTGGTATAATTGCAGTTATGTGATGCACTAAGTTGCCAAATGTCATCATAAAGGTTTGAATGTACACACAGCCCAACAACAGGGTAACTAGAACCAGCACCATTGGTGGCAATTTGCAAAGAGGCCAGAATCTGGACACAAAGTTGGGGCGAGACAAACGAGTCCTGGAAGTGAAGTCTCTGGGATATGTGTAGAATACCAGATCACATAAACACAGCCAGTCACAGCACAGAAAAACACAGCAGGATCTATGACTCCTGAATACAGAACAAGAATGGTGCAAAATGTGACATGATATACTTAAGTACATTATATGTAGCACAAATATTAGTCTTTACTTTCCAAGTTCCAGCATCGGAAATGTAGTATTTTACAGGTGTTAATGGAAGTCTGCTATAACTAGAAGTCTAGAACCAATTTCTGTGGATATATAGGGTTTCTAATTGTACAGCATTTACCACATATCATTGAAGCAGTACAAATTTATCCTTGACAATATCTTAATGATGTCTTCGTAAACATCAATACACCTTGCTTGAAGTTTAAGTTCATATTTTTCTTTTACAATAACACCTTATTTTAGTAGTCACATGGATCAAAACATTAAAAGCTTAAAAACTCACAAAACATGCAGATATTACATCCCATAAATAACAAAATAATGATAAAGTGATATACTCTAACCTGTTGTTCATAGCTTGTAAAACCCGCAGCGTAGCATACAGTAACTGGATGACAAGAATGATGGCAATTACTCCAAACACCAAGAGCAAATTCAATGTGGCTTCATCACATTCTGGACAGTCTGGGACATTGCAGATATTGTGATCTCCTCCAGATACACAGATGCCACATCTACAAAATGGGTTCAATTTCAAAAGTACCAGTCAGATTCTCAGAAATGTTTAACATTTTTATCAAAATTAATAAAAATACAATACACAAAGATCGGATTAAATACTATTTTACTCATTCTGATTGCCAATTACAGCCCAAGCTCTGGTGACCAAGATTCCCCTAACTGGAAGACGAGGCTCTGAGATTATCATTTATCAACATCCCTGAGGTTCTTCGTCCTGCCACTGCTGATAGAATCCAATGACAGCGGACCGCCATTTTAAGTGGACCTCTGTTCCACTTTGTATCTGCCTGTATCTAGGATCAAACCCATCTCACCTGTGTTCGTGGGTGTGTTACCCACTGGGCCACAGTGGCAGATAAATTAAGTGCTTCAGATTCTGCACTTTGAACTACTGGCATGAAATTACAAGTTTTAAACACAAGTGGGATTCAACTCCACACTCGCTGATAGTCTATAATAAATAATTGGTTTGGGAATATGTTTAATGTCTCAAAGTAACAGTTCTGAGGTAGCAACTATTGTATCCTTTTCGACAAGTAAAAACTAACAAAATTACAATATGTTACAATACATTTGTGATATACAGATCATGGTTTTCTTTCCTCTTCTGATCAGCTATTTCATCCAGCCTTATAATTATTACATGTTTAACTTCATCAAGTTAAAAAATAGCCACCCTTGACAGGCAAGAACCCCAGCCCACTGGTACAACTAAATGGGCAACATTGATAGTTGGGAAAATATTAAGAACAACTTCAGTTGTAAGAAGTACACAGAACCCAAAAGATGTTGTCAGATGTAGGAACTTTCATGCAGATGAAGATGGGAGAAACTAACATATTTTATTCATTCATGATGTGAGTTCCAAGCCCAAAGACCAATATATAAGAGATATATGGCCGTTTTAGTTTGATGATCACACTCAACCTTGAAGCAAGGGTCAAAGGTCAAATCTGACACTTGCAAAAGATTTGCAGGCCATGATTTCCAAAAGTTGTTTTCACATTTGGAAGCCCAAGAACCAATAATAAGGGAGATATAACAGCTTTTTAATATAATAACCCCTCTTGACCTTGAAGCAGGGGTCAGAGGTCAAATTTGACACTGGTAAAAGATTCGCAGGCCATGATTTCGTATAAACTGTTTTCTCATTCCGAACTCCTAGGACAAATGATAAGGGAGATATTAGACCCATTTGATATTATGACCCCCATTTGATATTAAAGATGTGACATGATGGACATTTTGTTTTCAAAACAAGGCCAAGATTACTTTTGGGCAAGCTTTCCTAGTCATTTACATTTTGTGCAACTCTGATGAAATTAGCAGCAATAATTTAAGGTTTAGAACATATTAATGATTTTTGAACAATCGGCAGCCATAATGAAATTAGCAGCAATAATTTAAGGTTTAGAACATATTAATGATTTTTGAACAATCGGCTATGGCTGCCATGTTTTTTAAAATGAGGATAATTTTTTTACAGACATGTTTTCACAGCCATAAACCTTCTCTGTAAATCTGGCTAAGATATCTTTATAAAAGAATGAGATATAGAGGTATATGTAAAAATGTGAAAAACACGCACATGGAAGGTATTTCCTAATCTCCTAACCCTGGCCTGTGGCCAGCAGGAGATAATAATGCAACTGTAATAACATCTGTTTAATAGCGCCCCTTTTTCAATCAAAAAGTGTTAGACTGAAAAGTATTTAAAGCATTGTCATGGCAATGACTTTTGTCAAATATCCTCCAACACATAGTCAGCTGCAGATTCTCTTATCTTGGGGTTAACATATCCTGAAAATTTGGTGAAAATCTGTGCATTAGTTTAGGCTGTGGAACAACCACAAATTTTAAGACCCAAGTTCTTAAGTGTTGGCATGGCACTTGTAGTAGGATATCTCAAAACCTGATCAGCTCTAGATCCTCTTGGAGTAAACATATCCTGAAAATTGGATGAAAATCTGTGCATCTGTTTAGACTGTGGAACACCCAAAAACTTTAAGACCCAAAAATCTTAAAAAGTGTTGGCATGGCAATTTTTTGTTGCTGGATATGCCCCAAAACCTATTCATCTCTAGATCTTCTTAGGGTAAAACTATCCTGAAAATTTGTTGAAAATCAGTGCATGGGTTTAGGCTGTGGAATATCCACAAGTTTTATGCCAGCCACCACCACCTGGACGGTGCAGCGGAGAACTATTACCCCAGACTTTATGGGCTGGGGTTAAAAAACTGCTGTATTATTCTGTGTTTAAATCAGCAATATCCTGTTTTAAAACAATATTATCTCTTTTAAATAAAAATCTGTTCAGCAGAGTTCCATTTTAAGTACACATCAGTATTAAACATGTATTAAATATGAATCAGTAGGATTGACAATCAGATTTATACCTGCATGAGGCATGAGGGCCACAATCATGTAAACATGCCCTGCCTGTTAATCCTCTCTTTGAGTCAAACATGACTGATACAGCTGTTCTCACTCGATTCCAATACACATGGAAATGAAAGCGACTTTTGTACACCCTACCATCCCCCAGAAGTGTTGCAGATATAACAAAGATGTCCTTTGTGCCAAAGATTCTGTCTGGTCGACTTTCTAACCCAGGTTTTGGCTTTTAAGTAAGAAACAAGCATTCTGACGCATGCATTTATCTCCCGCCGTATAAATTACATGTACTAAAGATAGTGGAATATAAATTTTCTTGTGAGATGGAGGCACATGTAGAAGTGACAACAAGTTTAATGTTAGATTGCAATACTTTTAAAGATATTTACTTTAAGATATTTACTTATTTTAGTGGCTATTACTCTGCCATCCAAAGAGCTACAGTTCTGCAACTTCACTATGTGGTAGATCACCCAAAAGTAGGTGAATGACTTATTTAGAAGAAATTGCCTACCTGTAATACTTTTAGAGATAAAATACATTTACCCATTTTAGTAGCTATTACTCAGCTATCCAAAGAGCTACAGTTCTGCAACTTCACTATGTGGTAGATCACACAAAAGTAGGTGAATGACTTATTTATAAGAAATTGCCTATGTGTAATATTTTTAGAGATAAAAGACAATTACTCATTTTGGTAGCTATTACTCAGCTATCCAAAGAGCTACAGTTCTGCAACTTCACTATGTGGTAGATCACCCAAAAGTAGGTGTATGACTTATTTAGAAGAAATTGCCTACCTATAATACTTTTAGAGATAAAAGACATTTACTCATTTTAGTAGCTCTTGCTCAGCTATCTACTCACTTAGCTATTGACCTACATCTGCAAAAGCAACAAAAATATAAAGGACACAGGAAAGTAAGCTTTTGAAAAACCAGATGAATAACAAATGAAAAGATTTGCCTAACTTTGGTACTTGTGAAGGTATTTGACATTTATTTCCATCATAATTTTGCTACAAATAAGAAAATAGCTATTGCTCACTTATGACATGCAATGGAACCCCAAACGATATGCCATCTTATAGTTAAGGAAAAAGTAGCTGAACAAATTATTTTAGGAAAATCCTGTAACTGCAGTAGTTTTTGAGTTACAATGGATTTACTCAACAGTCACAATATCAAAGTAGCTATTACTCAGCTGTCCAGTGTGCAACAGGTTTGCAGCTTTACTATCTGATAGCTCATCAAAAACTAGATGAATAACATATTTGAAAATATTTCCCTAACTTGAATACTTTTGAAGATATTTGAAATTTACTTATGTTGTTATTTTGCTACAAATAAGAAAATAACTATTACTCAGTTATGGCATGCAACAGAACCCCAAACTATATGCCATCTTATAGATAAGGAAAAAGCAGCTGAATAACATATTTTTGGAAAATACTCTAACTGCAATATTTTTGGAGTTACAATGGATTTACTCAACAGTCACAATTTCAAAGTAGCCATTACTCAGCTATCCAATGTGCAACAGGTCTCAAACTTTAGTATGTGATACCTTAGCAAAAACTGGATGAATAACATATTTGAAAAGAATTCCCTAATTTTAATACTTTTGAAGATATTTGAAATTTACTCATGTCGTTATTTTGCTTCAAATAAGGAAATAGCTATTACTCACTTATGGCAAGCAATAGAGCCCCAAACTATATGGCATCTTATAATTAAGGACAAAGTAGCTGAACAACATATTTTAGGAAAATACTCTAACTACACTAGTTTTGGAGTTACAATGGATTTACTCAACTGTAGAATTTCAAAGTAGCTATTACTCAGCTATCCAATGTGCAACAGATCTGAAACTTTACTATGTGATAGCTTATCAAAAAGTAGATGAACAACATATTTGAAAAGAATTAACTAACTTTAATACTTTTGAAGATATTTGACATTTACTTATGTCATTATTTTGCTGCAAATAAGAAAATAGCTATTACTCACTTATGGCATGCAATGGGACCCCAAACTATGTACCATCTTATAGCTAAGGACAAAGTAGCTGAACAACATATTTGAAGAAAAAGTTGTAACTGCAATAGTTTTTGAGTTATGAGCCCTTTACTCCAAGTAGCTAAGATTGCTATTACTCACTTATCTTTAGGCCTAAGTCCATAAAACCAAAAAAATTTTCGAGGGCGTGAAAATTCATTGGGACAATTAATTTACAAAAAATCTGTAGCTGTAGTAGTTTTGGAGAAATCTGCGTGACTAACTAACGCACGCACGCACGCACGCACGCACGGGCATCATTTCATAATCTCCCTCCCGGGCTAAAGCCTGGCGGGAGATAAAAACAATTCTTTAATGATTCTACATCTCTATTAGCAACACAATGCATAAGCCCAAAAGTATCAACATTTCACCACTCAACTGAAATCAATATACAATGTACAAACTTTTTTTTTTCAAGATTTTAAAGGCTTAAAAATATTAGAATGCATTGCCTGAATATAAAATAATATGAGAAACTTATTGAAAATAAAATTTATTAAATATGTAACCACAAATCACCATATTGCTGAAAGTAAGTCCAGGATTATCAGGATATATCTTTTTCCAAACATCAATATATTGTCCATTTTTACTGTAAGAATGTTGATTCGGAGCTGACATTCTCTGTGCAAGACATTTCTTCTTAGCCTTGTTATCACTGGGATCTAACAACAACTGTACTGGCCATGGAAATGTTGAATATACATTAAAATCACCAAGAATAATCTTGTTTTGAATCTTGTATGCTGGAAAAACAAAATGAGACAACTGAGTACAATGATTATGCAAAGGAATACTTGATAACACATTACCATGTCCTGGAAGAATACATAAGCAACTAGATTGGGCCAACTCGGCGCCAACATATCCCCAGACAGGTCATCACTCATGCCACAGGTTTTGATCGGGAATTTTTTATGTAAGCCATTTGTTGTATGCCATAAATCTTGGGAAAAGTTATATGAACTTCAGCACATCAATCTACTAAATTTATATCTTCCCAAGGAAGATGGTGTATCCCCAGACGCCGAATACATAACTCAACAGAGCATATTTTCAATCTTCCTGCAATGATAACTCTGAACCTATTTTCAAAGTATTTAAATGATTGATGATTGAATGTCCATTCCAAATTAATAATCCCAAAAGAGCATATCTGTTTCTATATTTGTTGACAAATAAAATATTATTTCTAACTGAACTCATCATACTTTTCAATCTTCCTGCAAAGGGTGACTCTGAACCTATTTTCAAAGTATTTAAATGATTCATAATCCCAAAAGCGCATATCTGTTTCTATATTTGTTCACAAATAAAATATTATTTAAAAATTATATATTATTTATATTATTATTTTATTATATTATTTTTAGAATTTGCATTGTTTTTCAGTTATTCATTTCCTCAATTCCTATATATGTGGTCCATATATATGCAACCTAAATATGTGACACAATCTCAGTTCTGACTCCCCTTTGTCTTATTAGATAATGAAGCAAACCCCATCTCCCAACCCCACCCCTCTCCCCTTCTCCACACCTCTCTCACTGTTACAGAAGATCTGCAACCCCACTGAAAAGTCTGGTTCTTTGTTTCTCATTTGATATCATTCAATACCTTTGTTTATTTAGTGTCACTCAATAGCTGGAGGTCCCAGAGGTGGATGGGGAGTGGGACTAAATACAGCACAAATGGTAAACAAACAAAAGGGGTAATCAAATACAAAAAGCTCAGTTAATCTTATCACTAAAACTAGATTGGGCCAACTCGGCGCCAACATATCCCCAGACAGGTCATCACTCACGCCACAGGTTTTGATCGGGAATTTTTTAAAACATAATTACCCATTATTATATGAACTTCAGCACATCAATCTACTCTGTTTATATCTCCCCAAGGAAGATGGTGTATCCCCAGACGCCGAATACATAACTCAAATTATATTTTCAATCTTCCTGCAATGATAACTCTAAACCTATTTTCAAAGTATTTAAATGATTGATGATTGAATGTCCATTCTAAAATAATAATCCCAAAAGAGCATATCTGTTTCTATATTTGTTGACAAATAAAATATTATTTTTAACTCAACTCATCATATTTTTCAATCTTCCTTCAAAGTATTTAAATGATTGATGATTCAATGTCCATTCTAAAATTCATAATCCCAAAAGCGCATATCTGTTTCTATATTTGTTCACAAATAAAATATTATTTAAAAAAAAATTATTGATATTATTATTTTATTATATTATTTTTAGAATTTGCAAATTGTTTTCAGTTATTCATTTCCTCTATACCTATATATGTGGTCCATATATATGCAACCTAAATATGTGACACAATCTCAGTTCTGACTCCCCTTTGTGTTATATGTAATGAAGCCCACCACCTCCCACCCCCACCCCTCTCCCCTTCTCCACACCTCTCTCACTATTACACAAGATCTGCAACCCCATTGAGTTCTTTGTTTCTCATCTGATATCATTAAATACCTTTGTTTATTTAGTGTCACTCAATATAGCTGGAGGTCCCAGAGGTGGGTGGGGGGAATCCGGGTGGGGGATGTGGGTTGAGCATAAATGGTAAACAAACAATCTATATAAAAGGGGTACTCAAATACAAAAAGAATTGAGAATTTTAAGTATGTGATTATCAACTGAAATGAGTTCATAACTGTAGGAGCTGTGCCAAAATTAACTGAGGCAAGTTGAATAAAACTGGGCTAGTTGAGGGTTAAAAATCCCCTAGTTTTACTACATAAGGATATAATTTCATTAATATTGGGACTTAAAGCTCACTTAAAGTGTCCATTTTGTCTACTTCAATATGTTTCACCAGTTTCATTTTAAAAAGTGAAAAACTCAGCAAGCAGAGGTATAACACACAAAAATAAGTTCTTAAAAGACTAAGATAGCCATAACATTATTAATATTCAAACTTTAAATAGACAGGCATTTCCTTTTAAAAATTCAAAGATTTCAGCTCTATAACCCACATAGTTTGACAGTTACTGGGCTTTAAAGTGGCATAATATCCATAAATTGGGTTTCTGTGGGCATTTTACAATTGTTAAAGAGACCTTAGCAATTAAACTACAGATCTGAAACTTTTTGGGGGGACATACATAACAAACAAAAATCATATATAATACAGTTTAAGACTTGTCACACTAAGCATTTCCAAATAACAGGGCAAAATACGGAAAAAATGTCAAAAAAGGCACTTGGGCGAGTGTCTATGGCCCTCATACACAGGTTAAATGTCTACTAAAAACCTTGATTTTCGGCATATGTAAAAAGGACATAATAATGCATTCCCAGATGGGATTTCAGCTCCATCAATCACATAGTTTAACAGTTACAGGGCTTAAAGGTGGTAAAAAGTCCAAATATTGGGTCATTGTGGGCCTTTTAGAGATCTCGATGTGGCTTTCAAATTAAAGCTTCAGACTTAAAATTTGTTACATACTAAGATTACACATAGAATATGTATCTAATAAAGTTTGAAACTTCTCAGACTTACCATTTCCAAGTTACAGAGCAAAATATGTGAAAAATGTCTTAAAAGGGTCACTCAGGTGGGTGTTAAAGGTCCTCATACACAGGTTAAATGTCTACTTGAAGCCTTGATTTTTGGCACATGTAAAAAGAACATAATAATGTATTCCCAGATGAGATTTCAGCTCTATCAGTCACATAGTTTAACAGTCACAGGCCTTAAAATTGGCAAAAAGTCCAAATACTGGGTCTTTATGGGGCCTTCTAGAGACCTACATGTGGCCTTCAAATTACAGCTTCAGACTTAAAATTTGTCACATACTAAGATTACACATAGAATATGCATCTAATACAGTTTGAAACTTCTTAGACTTACCATTTCCAAGTTACAGGGAAAAATATGTGAAAAATGTCTAAAAATGGTCACTTGGGTGGGGATTTATGGTCCTCATACACAGGTTAAATGTCTTCTTAAAGCCTTAATTTTTGGCACATATAAAAATAACATACTAATATCTTCTCAGATAGGATTTGAGCTCTATCAGTCACATAGTTTGACAGTCACAGGGCTTAAAAGTAGCAAAAAGTCCAAATATTGGGTCTTTGGGAGCCTTTTAGAGACCTCAATTTGACCTTCAAAATTAAAGCTTCAGACTTAAAATCTATTACATACTAAGATTACACACAGAATATATATCTAATACAGTTTGAAACTTCTCAGACTTACCATTTCCAAGTTACAGGGAAAAAGATGTGAAAAATGTCTTATAAGGGTCACTCGGGTGGGTGTTTATGGTCCTGATACACAGGTTAACTGTCTATTAAAGGCCTAAATGTTGGGGCACATATAAGAAAACACATAGATATATTCCCAGATGATATTTAACTTAGATGAGAGACATAGTTTGAAAGCTACAGTGCTTGAAAGTGGCAAAAAGTGCATAAATTGGGTCTCTGTGGGCACTTTTGAGACCTTAAGTCGACCCCTTTGGGTAAACCTACAGCCCTAAAATTTTCTACAGACAAGGATTACATATCAAAGTTATACCTAGCGCAGTTTGAGACTCATCAGAATTATCACTTCCAAATTATAGGGCAAAATATGTGTAAAGTATAGCAAAAAATCCCTAAGTGGGGGTATTTATGGGCCTCAAACACAATTTTCTCCTCAACTTAAAGTCATGATTTTCGGCACATGTACTAAGAACATATTAATGTGTTGTCAGGTAAAATTTCAGCCAGCTGAGCATCATAGTTTGTGACCTACAGGGCTCTAAGTGGCCAAAAGTGCAATTTCTGACCTTAAGGTGGCCATAAGTTCTTTTTTACTGGGAGTTTAAGGTCACCTTAAAATAGGGATCTTCCTTTGGGCACCCTTAACATGTGTACCAAGTTTGAAAAAAAAATATTAATTTGTTTTTGAGTTATCGCGTCCACAAGGAAATTTCTACGGCGGCGGCGGCGGCGCGACGGACCTGAATCCAATATATCCCCGACTTTCGTCTGGGGATATAATAAAATCAAATATATAAATAAGGAATGTCCAACAGGAAAATTATATACCTCCAGAATTAAATATAAACTAGAAATAGGACGCATCTGTGGCCAGATGCTGGATGTATCCACCGACAAAGGCCAACTAACATAGTTTAGAAGATAAAAAGCATTTTTCGTTAATAAGCAAGCTGAAAGCACTTTTAAGTTTGGCTACCTTTATTTGACCCTGTAGCAGGGGCCCAAGGTGAAGTCTGACCACTTCAAAAGATTCGCAGTCCATGATTTCCTATAAGTCGTTTTCACATTGCAAACCTCTAGGACCAATAATAAGCAGGAGGGGCCCAAGGTGAAATCTGACCACATGAAAAGATTTGCAGCCCATGACTTCCTCTAAGTTGTTTTCATATTAATGAGTTATTTGTGAAATACTGGCTATCTGCAATACTTGTAGAGATAATTCGCATTTACTCATTTTGAGTAGGTGAATAATTAGCTACGGGTCTGAAACTTCACCAAGTGAAAGCTCTCTCAAAAGTAGGCGAATGAGTTATTTGAGAAAAATTGGCTATCTACAATACTTTTAGAGATAATTAGAATTTACTCATTTTCAGTAGGCGAGTAATTACCTACGGGTCTGGAACTTCACCATGTGAAAGCTCTCCCAAAAGTAGATGAATGAGTTATTTGATAAAAAATTGGATATCTGCAATACTTTTATAGATAATTAGCATTTACTCATTTTGGGTAGGTGAATAATTAGCTACAGGTCTGAAACTTCACCAAGTGAAAGGTCTCCCAAAAGTAGGTGAAGGAGTTATTTGACAAAAATTGGCTATCTGGAATACTTTTAGAGATAATTTGCATTAACTCATTTTCAGTAGGTGAGTAATTACCTACGGGTCTGAAACTTCACCAAGTGAAAGCTCTCCCAAAAGTAGGTGAAGGAGTTATTCGACAAAAATTGGCTATCTGCAATACTTTTAGAGATAATTTCCATTTACTCATTTTGAGTAGGTGAGTAATTACCTACAGGTCTGAAACTTCACCAAGTGAAAGCTCTCCCAAAAGTAGGTGAAGGAGTTATTTGACAAAAATTGGCTATCTGCAATACTTTTAGAGATAATTTGCATTTACTCATTTTGAGTAGGTGAGTAATTACCTACGGGTCTGAAACTTCACCAAGTGAAAGCTCTCCCAAAAGTAGGTGAAGGAGTTATTTGACAAAAATTGGCTATCTGCAATACTTTTAGAGATAATTCGCATTTACTCATTTTGAGTAGGTGAGTAATTACCTACAGGTCTGGAACTTCAGCATGTGAAAGCTCTCCCAAAAGTAGGTGAATGAGTTATTTAAGAAAAATTTGCTATCTGCAATACTTTTAGAGAAAATGCAGAATTACTCATTTTTAGTAGGTAAGTAATTTAGCCACAGGCCTAATTTAGACATAAAGCCTACCAATAGAGTACTGTGGTGCACCCTGTAATATACTTTGCAAACTTGAGAAGGCTAATTTTTTTTTTGTTAGAGCGGTAATGGTGAAATCTCTCTACACACTACGGCTATCCAGTGGATACAATGATTTACTCAACAGTGAGAACCTGAAAGTAGATATTGGTAAGCTATGCCATGACATAGAGGTCTGCAATTTCACTCTGTTATAGCTGACCAAAAATTATGTGAATAACATATTTAAACAAAATACTGTAAATGTAATAGTTTTCACGTTATAACTGATTTACTCAACAGTGATAACGTCAAAGTAGCTATTACTCAGCTATGCAATGAGCTACATGTCTGAATTTTTTCTATGTTATAGCTGACCCAAAATTAGGTGAACAACATATTTAAGCAAAATACTGTAAATGCAATAGTTTTCAAGTTACAACTGATTTACTCAATAGTGACAACCTGAAAATAGCTATTGCTCAGCTATGCCATGAGCTATAAGTCTGTAATTTCACGACGTTATAGCTGACCCAAAAGTAGGCGAACAACATATTTTAACAAAATACTCCAAATGCACTATTTTTCAAGTTACAAGTCATTTACTCAACAGTCAGTACCTGAAAATAGCTATTGCTCAGTTGTGCCATGAGCTACAGGTCTGTAATTTCACTATGTTATAGCTGACCCAAAAGTAGCTGAATAACATATTTACACAAATTTCTGTAAATGCAATACTTTTCCAATTACAACTGATTTACTCAACAGTGTGAACTTCAAAGTAGCTATTACTCAGCTATGCAATGAGCCACAGGTCTGGAACTTCACTATGTTATAGCTGACTCCGAAATAGGTCAATAACATATTGAAACAAAATACTCTAAATGTAATACTTTTGAAGTTATAAGTAATTTACTCAACAGTGATAACCTAAAAGTAGCTATTACTCAGCTATGCCATGAGCTACAGGTCTGAAATTTTACTATGTTATAGCTGACATAAAAGTAGCTGAATAACATATTTATACAAAATTCTGTAAATGCAATAGTTTTCAAGTTACAATTGATTTTACTCATGATGGAAGTTACTGAAAAGCCCAAAAGTAGCTATTACTCACTTAGCTATTGAGACAGACACCCAAGTTACTCACCATGTTGTAGCTATGAAAAAAGTATCTGAATAACATATTTTAACAAAATGCTCTAAATGCAACACTTTTCAAGTTATAAGTGATTTAGTGCATGATTTCATGACTTTTAATGCATTTTAGACATTTTTGTCTACCACAGGCCTAATTTAGACATAAAGCCTACCAAAAAGATAGGGTGGCGAGTCCTCTAGCATACCAAGCCACCTGCCAAATATGAAAGAAATCTGGAAAGAAATGTGGACTGTAGGTCGCTAACAAGCAATATTCCACATTTTAGACATTTTTGTCTACCACAGGCCTAATTTAGACATAAAGCCTACCAAAAAGATAGGGTGGCGAGTCCTCTACCATATCAAGTCACCTGCCAAATATGAAAGAAATCCGGAAAGAAATGTGGACTGTAGGTCGCTAACAAGAAATCTCTGCGGACGCGGACGAGGGCGCGGACGCGGACGACGATGATGATGAATCCATAGTATCCCCGCTTCGCGTCGGGGATACAATTATCAAACCACAAGAACAGATTTATAATAATGTCAGAATTGAGAATTTTAAGAATGTGATTATCAACTGAAATGAGTTAGTAACTGTAGGAACTGTGTCAAAATTAACTGAGGCAAACTGAATAAAACTGGGCTAGTTGAGGGTTAAAAATCCCTATTTTTACTACATAAGGGTATAATTTCATTAATATTGAACTTATAGCTCACCAGAAAATAACAGTGTCCATTTTGCCTACTTGAATATGTTTAACCAGTTTCATTTTAAAAAGTTAAAAACTCAGCAAGCAGAGAGATAACACACAAAAATAAGTACTTAAAAGCCTAAGATAGCCATAACATAATTAATAAAAATTTAAATAGACAGGCACTTCCTTTGAAAAATTCAAAGATTTCAGCTCTATGACCCACATAGTTCGACAGTTACAGGGCTTTAAAGTGGTATAATATCCATAAACTGGGTCTCTGTGGGCATTTTACAATTGTTAAAGAGACCTTAGCAATTAAACTACAGAGCTGAAACTTTTTGGGGGACAAACATAACAAAAAAAAATTATATATAATACAGTTTAAGACCTGTCACACTAAGCATTTCCAAATAACAGGGTAAAATACGGAAAAAAATGTCAAAAAAGGTCACTTGGGTGAGTGTTTATGGCCCTCATACACAGGTTAAATGTCTACTAAAAGCCTTGATTTTCGGCACATGTAGAAAGGACATAATAATGCATTCCCAGATGGGATTTCAGCTCCATCAATCACATAGTTTAACAGTCACAGGGCTTAAAGGTGGCAAAAAGTCCAAATATTGGGTCTCTGTGGGCCTTTTAGAGATCTCGATGTGGCCTTCAAATTAAAGCTTCAGATTTATAATCTGTCACATACTAAGATTATACATAGAATATATATCTAATAAAGTTTGAAACTTCTCAGACTTACCATTTCCAAGTTACAGAGCAAAATATGTGAAAAATGTCTTAAAAGGGTCACTTGGGTGGGTGTTTATGGTCCTCATACACAGTTTAAATGTCTACTTGAAGCCATGATTTTTGGCACATGTAAAAAGAACATAATAATGTATTCCCAGATGAGATTTCAGCCCTATCAGTCACATAGTGTAACAGTCACAGGGCTTAAAGGTGGCAAAAAGTCCAAATACTGGGTCTTTGGGAGCCCGTCAGAGACCTCAATGTGGCCTTCAAATTAAAGCTTCAGACTTAAAATTTGTCACATACTAAGATTACACATAGAATATGTATCTAATACAGTTTGAAACTTCTCAGACTTACCATTTCCAAGTTACAGAGCAAAATATGTGAAAAATGTCTAAAAAGGGTCACTCGGGTGGGGATTTATGGTCCTCATACATGGGTTAAATGTCTATTAAAGGCCTAAATTTTGGAGTACATACAAGAAAAACATATTGATATATTCTCAGATGATATTTCACTTAGATGAGAGACATTGTTTGAAAGCTACAGTGCTTGAAGGTGGCAAGAAGTCCATAAATTGGGTCTCTGTGGGCAATTTTGAGACCTCAAGTTGGCCTAACAGGTAAACCTACAGCCTTTAAATTTTTCACAGACAAGGATTACATATAAGAGTTACACCTAGAGCAGTTTGAGTGCATAAATTGGGTCTCTGTGGGCACTTTTGAGACCTTAAGTCGACCCCTTTGGGTAAACCTACAGCCCTAAAATTTTCTACAGACAAGGATTACATATCAAAGTTATACCTAGCGCAGTTTGAGACTCATCAGAATTACCACTTCCAAATTATAGGGCAAAATATGTTAAAAATCTAGGAAAAAAGTCCTAAGTGGGGTCTTTATGGGCCCCAAACACAATTTTCTCCTCAACTTAAAGTCTTGATTTTCGGCACATGTACTAAGAATATATTAATGTGTTCTCAGGTAAAATTTAAGCCAGATACGCCTCATAGTTTGTGACCTAGAGGGCTCTAAGTGGTCAAAAGTGCAATTTCTGACCTTAAGGTGGCCATAAGTTCTTTATTATTTGGAGTTTAAGGTCACCTTAAAATAGGGATCTTCCTTTGGGCGTCCTTAACATGTGTACCAAGTTTGAAAAAAAAATATTAATTGGTTTTTGAGTTATCGCGTCCACAAGGAAATTTCTACGGCGGCGGCGCAACGGACCTGAATCCAATATATCCCCGACTTTCGTCTGGGGATATAATTAATTGGAAATCATTTTTTCAAAAATAGCATCAGAAATGCCCTTACCCCACAACTCAGGGAAATAGTTTTCAACACCATGAGATACAGAAGAAGTGAAACAGTTCAAAGATCAGAATAAACAGTGTCTGCTTTATAAAGGTCCAAATAATATTTAAGTAGAGAAAATAATGTTTAAGACAGACAAAAAAAATTGTGTAATAATAAAGTGTTAAAATGACAATTTAATAGTAAGATGATGGCATTAATCAGTAAACTGAAAATAAAAAATAGCATCACAGATGCCCGTACCCCACAGCCTGGGAAAATAGTTTTCAACACCATGAGATATAGAAGTAGTGAAACAGTACACAGATTGGGATACTTTCAGAGCAGTGTCAGTGTCCAAATAATGCTTAAGTAGAGAAAATAACATCTAAGAGAAAGAAATTGCATGTAAAGAATAAGTACTAAAACAAGACAATTCAGTAAACTAAAAATTATGAAGGTTTAAGACTTCTCCCATTTTGATTTTCATTTGTATGGTTGAATTATGGTTTGGATGTTTTGAATATTACCCATACATACAGATGTAGCAATACATGCTTTTATGTGGAATTGGGGAAAAACCTGTGACTCACTTGATGCAATACCATCTGTTACAATGGGAAGTTGCAAAAATAAAACAGTTAATGACTTCTAATATGACTTTAACAGTGCTTAATCTACACAAAAAGACACCCAAATGTGTAACAATCAAGATTCAAGTAAGAAGATATAAGAGACATATAAGAGAGATAAATAGTATCAAATATAGTCGTAGAGACATAAAATAGCATCAGATATGCAAGATCAAAGGTCAAATCCAGGTCTCACCATGACATTGCACACATATAACCCTTGACCAATGTCCCTACCAAATATCAACTTCCTACACCTTATGGTTTCCAAAATATAGCCCAGACAAGGCATTATAGGTCAAGGTCACTACGGCAAGGTCAAAGGTCAAATCAAGGTCACACCATGACGTTTTACATCTACACACCCTAGCCAATCTCCCTACTCAGTATCAACTTCCTACACCTTACGGTTTCCGAGATATACCCCGGACAAGATTTTATAGGCCAAGATCACTATGGCAAGGTCAAACGTCAAATCAAGGTCACGCCATGACATTGCACACCTACACCCCCTAACCAATATCCCTATCATGTATCAACATCCTACACCTTACGGTTTCCGAGATATAGCCCGGACAAGATTTTAGAGGTCAAGGTCACTACGGCAAGGTCAACGGTCAAATCAAGGTCTCATTATGACGTTGCACACCTACACTCACTAACCAATGTCCTTACCAAGTATCAACTTCCTACACCTTACGGTTTCCGAGATATAGCCCGGACAAGATTTTCAAACTCAAGGTCACTACGGCAAGGTCAAAGGTCAAATCAAGGTCAGACCATGACGTTGCACACCTACACCTAACCAATGTCCCTACCAAGTATCAACTTCCTACACCTTACAGTTTCTGAGATACAGCCCGGACAAACTTTTTCCCGCCGCACACCCGCCCACCCATCCGGACACCATGGGTGAAAACAATACCCCGACAGCCCTTTAGGGCTGTGGGGTAAAAACTGTCAAATTTATTAATTGAACTATAGATGTCAATGGAAATAACACAAGTAAAGTAAAAGTAAGAAAAAAAAACATTTATTAATCAGCTGCAGCAATCAACGTATCTTTGTGATAGGAGAAATATGCAGATAACACACTTTGCCAGAGCCAAGATCAAAGGTCACACCATGACGATGTATTGTATACCCACACCCCCTAGCCAATTTCCCTACCTAGTATCAACTTTCTATGTCTTACATTTTCCAAGATATAGCACACACAAGATTTTAAGAATCAAACTCACTACAGGGTCAAAGGTCAAATCAAGGCTACACCATGAAGATGCACACCTACTCTACCTAGCCAATGTTCCTACTAAGTATCAACCTTCTATACCTTAATATGATTTTCAAGATACAGCCCAGACAAGATTTTAAAGGTTACTACAGCATGGTCAAAGTTACTACAGCATGGTCAAAGATCAAATCAAGGTTGCACAATGACTTTGCACACCTACACCCCCTAACCAATGTCCCAAGTATCAACTTCCTACACTTTATGGATGCTAAGCTATAGCCTGGACAAGATTTTAAAGTTCAAGGACACTATGGCTAGGTCAAAGGTCAACTCAAGATCATACTATGGCATTGCACATCTACACCCCCAAACAATGTATGTACCAAATATGAACCTTCTACATCTTACGGATTCTGACATATATCCTGGACAAGATTTTAAAGGACCAGGTCAGTACAACAAGGCCTAAGGTCAACTCAAGGTCACACCATGACATTGCACACCTCCATCCCCTCACCAATGTCTTTGGCCTGACTAGTCCTGCGGAATAATTCAATGAAATTTTCCAGGATTGCAGGAAAAACTTTTCTAAAGACACTGCAAAATACTAGAGAATAAATTTTACGGCCACCCCTGTTTGACCTTGAAGGGGGAATAGTTAAACTAGACCAACGCATCGGAGAACCAATGCAAATTTGTATCTACCGGAAAGACAACTCACCAAAGCCAGTGAACCATCGTTTGACCTTGAAGGAGGGGCCAAAGCATCAGAAGATTCCTAGCCCAAGATTTTGTATGAGTTGCGCATTGTAAACCTCTAAGATCAATAATAAGCGAGTTATAAGCACTTTTAAGTTTGGCTATCCCCGTTTGACCTTGAAGGAGGGGCCCAAGGTCAAATCTGACCACACCAAAAGATTCCCGGCCCATGATTTCCCGAAAGTTGGTTTGCCATCCCTAACCTGTATGACCAATAATAAGTGAGTTATAAGCACTTTTATGTTTGGCTATCCTCGTTTGACCTTGACGGAGGGGTCCAAGGTCAAATCTGATCACACCAAAAGATTCCAAGCTCATGATTTGCTCTGGGTTGGTTTACCATCCCAAACCTCTGGGACCAATAATAAGCGAGTTATAAGCAGTTTTAAGTTTGGCTTTCCTCGTTTGATCTTGAAGGAGGGGCCCAAGGTCAAATCTGACCACACCAGAAGATTCCCAGCCCATGACTTCCTATATGTTGCTTTACCATCCCAAACCTCCAGGACCAATAATAAGCTAGTTATAAGCACTTTTAACTTTGGCTATCCTCGTATGACCTTGAAGAAGGGCTCCAAGGTCAAATCTGACAACATCAGAAGATTCGCAGCACATGTTTTCCTATACGTTGGTTTGACATTGCAAACCTCTAGGACCAATAATAAGAGAGATATAAGCACTTTTAAAGTCCACTATGTGGGTTACTTTGGCACTCCGTGGATGACCTTGAATTAAGAGCTTCAAGGTCAAATGTGTGCAAGGTTGTAGAGGACATGTATATCTGTTATACATATCACCTATGAAGAGATTCAACCTTCTACCTACGAGCAACAGCCAGTAGAAAAATGCGGTGGCCATCTTGTTTTTCAGAATGAGGCTATTTTCAGTCCCAGAGAAGCTTACCCCCCAAGGAAGATATCCTGAAAATTTGGTGAACCTAGCTGGTGTAGTTTTCCTCTTAGAACATTAACGCCGAAAATCTCTCTACACGCGGCGGCGGCGGCGTAGCGAACGCTTAACCAAAGTATCCACCAGATGCCTCTGGTGGATACAATAATTTAAGACTTACTGTTCAGTTGGTGACTAATTTCCATGACATTTCTGCACTGTTGGTTTTTATCATAGGACAGATGAACTACAGACACCAAAATATCCCCAGTCAGCGGATGTTTCACTCTGCAGTGCAGAACAGCCCTGTGGTTCTCATCTTGGCCAAAACTATGAGTGAGATTCTGAACTTCTAGTATAAATGGGTACTGACTAAGAATCCCTAGTCCTGTATAAAAACATTGTACAAGTACAAAAATTGATATTTTCTTACTTTTTAATATACTTTTAATTTTTCATCTAAAGTTAAGAGTCACCCAGTGGTCACTATCTTTCACGATATGCAACTAAAGACAGGTGCTTGCAACATGTCCACTGACCCTTAATGTGGTGGAAAGTTTTAACTGATACATATTTAAAATTTGGATAACAAGCTCTTGGAGCTCAAAGATGCAACACTAATGATACATATTTTATGCTAGGCTTACAGGAGCTGTTTTTCTTGACAAAATGTGGCTATTACAGCGTAGCTGTGGTGCATTCACCAGCACAATTCTACAATGGTGTTTAATCTCTAAACTGCCAGATTCTGATGCAAAATTAAACTCAAACATCATTCAAAAGTCAGTACATTCTGAAGAAAATCAAAGTAGTTCACAAAGAATCCCACCAGCTCTAGAATTCAGTTCATTACAAATTTGGCCAGAATCTGTCAAGATATTTGGACTGTTGCTGTGACAAAAAATATTTTTTACTGTTGGCAAACTAGTAACCTGTTTTGATGGGCTAAGTTAAGTAAAAGATACAAGACTTTATTTAAATGAAAGTATTGTCAGCAAAACAAAGTAATAAATGAACAACTTAAAATGTTACAATCAATCTAATACTAGAGATTGCGCCTCGAAGCAGTGTATCCCCGGACGGGACATGGTTGAAGCGTGACATACAGAGTATTATGGCTGACACAAATATACCCCTGTGGGGAGGGGGCATAAGTGTTTATGGGGGTAACTTGTACTGACACTAAGTAAACAAAATGTTTGCTTAATGAAAGATACAAATGTAACTAGATGTAGCGCATCGGAGAACTGATGCAAACTGTATCCACCAGAAAGAAAACTCGCCAATCAACCATCACTTAAGCTTGAAGGAGGAGCCCAAGGTAAAATCTGACCACATCAAAAAATTCTTAGCCCATGATTTCCAATAGGTTGGTGTGACATTGCAAACCTCTAGGAACACGAATAAGCGAATTATAAAAACTTTTAATTTTGGCTATCGTCATTTGACCCTGAAAGAGAGGCCAAAGCTCAAATCTGATCACATCAAAAGATTCCTAGCACATGATTTCTTATAGGATGCTTTCGCATTACAAACCTCTAGGACCAAGAAAAAGCGATTTATAAGCACTTTAGGATTTTGCTATCCTCGTTTGATCTCAAAGGAATGGCCAAGGTCAAATCTGACCACATCAAAAGATTCCCAGCCCATGATTTCCTATAGGTTGGTTTCACATTGCAAACCTCTAGGACCAATAATAAGCGAGATATAGTAACTTTTAAGTTTGGGTATCCTTGTTTGACCTTGAAGGAGGGGTCCAAGGTCAAATCTGACCACATAAAAAGATTCCCGGCCCATGATTTCTTGTAAGTTGGTTTACCATCCCTAACCTGTACGACCAATAATAAGTGAGTATAAGCATTTTAAGTTTGGCTATCCTCGTTTGACCTTGAAGGGGGGGGGGGGGGGGGGGGGGGGTGTCCAAGGTAAAATCTGACCACACCAGAAGATTCCCAGCCCATGATTTCCTATAAGTTGGTTTACCATCCCAAACCTGTACGACCAATAATAAGTGAGTTATAAGCACTTTTAAGTTTGGCTATCCTCGTTTGACCTTGAAGGAGAGGTCCAATTTCAAATCTGACCACATCAGAAGATTTTTAGCCCATGATTTCCTATAAGTTGGTTTACCATCCCAAACATCTAGGACTAATAATAAGTGAGTTATAAGCACTTTTAAGTTTGGCTATCCTCGTTTGACCCTGAAGGAGGGGTCCAAGATCAAATCTGACAATATCAAAAGATTCCCGGCCCATGATTTCCTATAAGTTGGTTTCACATTGCAAACCTCTAGAACCAATAATAAGCGAGTTATGAGCACTTTTAGGTTTGGCTATCCTTGTTTACCCTTGAAGGAGAAGCCCAAGGTCAAATCCAACCACACCAAAAGATTCCCAGCCCATGATTTTCTATACGTTAGTTTTCCATCCCAAACCTCTAGGACCAATACTAAGGGAGATATAAGCACTTTTCATGACTGACAACAGAACGCCTGTGGCGGCCATCTTGTTTTTCAAAATGAGGCCGAAAATATTTCCAGTCAAGATTTTGTAATGTGGAACAAATTGTACAAATTTGAGATCACTACCTATAATACCCTTTGCTCTAGAGGGCCAACAAAAGTCCTTACTTTAAGTCGAATAAACGTCCCTGGCAGCCATCTTGTTTTTCATAATGAGACCAAAAATATTCCCAGGCAAGATTTTATAGTTATGTATATATCCTGCAAATTTGAGAAGGCTAGGTATAATATTTTTTTTGTTAGAGCGGTAACAGCCAATAATATACAATTATATATACCAGCCATAGGATGATCTAACTTTCTGTATATGAGAACTGGGCCAAAATGTGAAAAAATGGCCAAAATCTGACCTTTAAGAGGCCACCAGTGACCTTGAAATTGAAGGTCAAGGTCACAAAACAATAGCATTCATGGCATTGTCCATATATACCCACATACCAAATTTGAAAGGTCTAACTAAAATATTTTTTAAGTTATCGCGTCCAAAAGGAAATCTATGCGGCGGCGTGACCGTACTGAATCCCAAGTATCCCCGACTTTTGTCCGGGGATACAATTAAAGTGTAACCACAATAAAATGGTCATTACCATTCATTACAATCGAGGCATTGAATTTATATATTCTTACAACAGGGTAACACACTCATGAGGTACAGATTTCTGGCACATCTATAATTTGAAGTTAAACCACCAATTCAAAAGATTTATATAAGAGCGTACAGGCATTCAAACTACATGTGTATTTGAAAATGATAATTTTTTGACAAATACTTGTCCTCCATGTTAACAGACTGAAAATTTCAAATGTTAGTTGAATAAAAACTAGAGGAATGCTTTTGCTAACAAAAGCGAAGCATCCCTGAAAGTTTAAAATGCTTTGTGGTTTTAATAAGCATGCTGTAAAGCTAAGAATGCACAAAGCTGCGCCGTATGCTTTCCCAATACCTCTTAATACATTCTGAAGCTATAAAAGCAACGATAAAGGAGATATAAGGCAAAAACTCCAAAGCAACTATTTATGACCCCAGTTTGGCCCATAAGGGGGGGTCAGGGGGTAAAACTGACCGGCTATTTAGACTCTCAATATATGCTTTCCCAATACCTCTTAATACATTCTGAAGGTATAAAAGCAACAATAAAGGAGATATAAGGCAAAACTCCAAAGCAACTATTTTATGACTCCAGTTTGACCCATAAGGCGGAGTCGGGAGATAAAACTGACTGGCTATTTAGATTCTCCACATATGCTTTCCTAATACCTCTTAATACATTCGGAAGTTATAAAAGCAACGATAAAGGAGATATAAGGCAAAAACTCCAAAGCAGCTATTTATGACCCCAGTTTGGCCCATAAGGGGGGGTCGGGGGGTAAAACTGGCCGGCTATTTAGACTCTCCACATATGCTTTCTCAATACCTCTTAATACATTCTGAAGCTATAAAAGCAACAATAAAGGGGATATAAGGCAAAAACTCAAAATCAGCTATTTTATGACCCCAGTTTGACCCATAAGGGGGGGCCGTGGGGTAAAACTGACCGGCTATTTAGACTCTCCACATATGGTTTCCTATTACGTCCCAGTATATTTTATGGCTCTAAATGCAATACTTAAGAAGATAATAGGGGGGTTGACCTAAATTTAAGGCTTTCAGATTGGAAGGTGTCAGAAAATCACTCATAAATGAGACATTTTTCAAGGGATTGCTCCCAAAATCTAATCAGCTCGCGTTTTCGATAGTATGAACAGGTGTGTCAAATTATAAGGCTGTGTAGCAAGTAGTTTTTCCCGAACTGCGATGACGCGAGGGGGGGGGGGGAGGGGGGGGGGGGGGAGGGTGTACTTCAAAAAAAATTGTTTTTGATCATGTGACCTTCAAAAGGTCAAATTTAAGCATGCAGAAAAATTTTCCCACGCCTAAGGTATATAACTGCCAAATATGGTTTGAAACCTTCTAATAATAAGGGAGATATTCAAGGGAGACCATAATGCGGCAGCGGCGAGGAAACTGAGGCGAAAACAAATAAGCGCTCTTTCAGGGACGCTTAATTAACACAGAAGAGTACCTTCATGTGTCCACTCTTTGTGATATGCATCTGACTTGTGAGTTACTTTTTGAACCATAGAAAAGGCATCATACATCAACCAAGGAACAAGTTGTTGTATATCTTGCAACTGATTTCTTGCTTTCTCAGTATTTTGTCGAACCTCTTGAAATGCGATAATGTCAGGAGCAACTTCTTTTATCTGACCATGAAAGAAAAAAATATGTTTTGCTGCATACAGAACTATTCCTTATGAACTGAAACAAACCACTTTTTTGCCAATACACATTTAATTAGATTATTTTGTTATTTCAACAGGGTATGCTCCGAAAAAAGATGGCTCATAAGTTTAAAGTATTCTACTTAGATACATAATAAATTGCACACTATCGAAAATATTCAAGACATACTACATCACTAACAGAGTTGATAAAAAGTTTCAAGATGACCCTTTAATTAGTCGCCTGATACAAGCTGATAGAAGTTAGAAACTAGAAAAAGTATGCATGCGAAGCAGAAAATGACAAGATGGAATTATGTATATTCTGCAAAGACACTGTAGACATAGTAATATAGCGCATTTAAATGGTTGACTGTATTCTTAAAAAGCTTTGGTTTATTTTTTGAGAATCTGACTGGTTTTCTGGATTCTCTGCATATGAAATCCCATAACCTCCCCAAAAATTCAAAAGCTCCACAAGCAATAACTCCATAATAAGTAGATTGGGCCAACTCAGTGCCAAAATATCCCCAGACAGGTCATCACTTATGCCACATGTTTTGACTGGGTATTCGGACCCATCTTCTGTATGCCACAGATTTTTAGGAACAGATGAACACTCCCTATTATAAGAACTTTCGCAATTAAAACTACAATATGTTTATTTTGCCAAACAAACTTGTATCCCCAGACAATATTGCATTACTATTATGAAAAACTTTGAATTTAACTCATTTTCAATCTTACTGTTACGATAACTCTGATCCTTTTTTTTAAGTATTTGTCATAACTCCTCTCTGTTTAACCTTTACACAAGGGAGAGAGGTTCACAGCCCATAATGTTATATTAGATTGGACAAAGTGGCGCCAACTTATCCCCAGCAAGTCAATACTCATGCCCCATGTTTTGACTGGTAATTTTCCATGGAACCGATCTTCTGTATGATAAAATTTGGAGGATAACAAAATCCTATTGTGTAGCTGCAATACTTTTGAAGATATAAGCCATTTACTCATTATGGTTATCATTAAAAATTGACAAAGTAGCTATTACTCACTTAGCTATGGAGATACACTTCCAAACTACTGACCATGTTGTAGCTGTGGAGAAAGTAGCTGAACAACATATTGCAACAAAATACTCTAAATGCAATAGTTTGAGAGTAATAAGCCATATAATTACATTCGGTAAAAGTGCTATTACTCACTCAAAAGTAGGCCAAAGTTCACCAATCCCCTTAGCATAGGACATTGTTGTACCACCCTGTGAGTCAAAACTTCGCTCGAAATTGCTCTATCTCTCACGGTTTGTGAGATATTTGTGAATTTTCACATTTTCACTAAAAGTAGCAATAAAGTAGCCGCTACTCACTTGTGCATTGAGCAACAGTTGTGAAACTTCAATATGTTACAGTTCACAAAAAAGTAGATGAACAACATATTTGAGAGAAATTATGTAGCTGCAATACTTTTGAAGATTATAAGCCATTTACTCATTATGGTTATCATTAAAAAGTGACAAAGTAGCTATACTCACTTAGATGTGGAGATACACTTCCAAACTACTGACCATGTTGTAGCTGTGGAGAAAGTAGCCGAACAACATATTGCAAGAAAATACTCTAAATGCAATAGTTTGGGAGTTATAAGCCATATAATTACATTAGGTAAAAGTGCTATTACTCACTCAAAAGTAGGCCAAAGTTCACCAATCCCCTTAGCATATGACATTGTTGTACCACACTGTGGGTCAAAAATTCGCTCGAAATTGCTCTATCTCTTACGGTTTGTAAGATATTTGTGGTTTTTTCACATTTTCACCAAAAGTAGCAATAAAGTAGCCACTACTCACTTGTGCATTGAGCAACAGATGTGAAACTTCAATATGATACAGTTCACAAAAAAGTAGATGAACAACATATTTGAGAGAAATTATGTAGCTGCAATACTTTTGAAGATATAAGCCATTTACTCATTATGGTTATCATTAAAAATTGACAAAGTAGCTATTACTCACTTAGCTATGGAGATACACTTCCAAACTACTTCAGCCATTTTCCTTTTAGAACTAGGTGAAAATTACTATCAGGCTAGCTTTTCTAGCCATATATCTTTTGTGCAAATATGATGAAGCTAGCTGGAATATTTCGAGATTTAGAACAACTTTATGATTTTTAAACAGTTGGATGGCAGCCATTTTGTTTTTCAAAATGAGGCCAAAATTTTGCAGAGACAGGTTTTCATAGCCATAAACATTCCCTGCAAATGTGATGAAGATATCTTTATAAATGAATGAGATGTTAAGGTTTATATTAAAACCTGACATACGGATGCACAGACGGATGCACAAACAGACACATGTATGGAAGGTGTTTACAATCTCTCGACCACAACCTATGCTTTTCATGGTCTGTGTTTACAATCTGAAGCCATAGCACCAATAATAAGGGAGAAATAAGGACGTTTTAATGTGACGACCCCATTTAACCTTGAAGCAGGGGTCAAAGGTCAAATTCTACACCTGAAAAAGATTCCCAGGCCATGACTTCCTACAAGTTGTTTTCACATTCTGAACCTCTAAGAGCAATATTAGGGGAGATATAAGGCCTTTTTAATAGGATAACCCTGTTTGACATTAAACATGTGATATGGCGGCCATTTTGTTTTTTGAACTAGGCCAAAATTAATATCAGGCTAGCTTTTCTAGCCATATAGCTTTTGTGGAAATTTGATGAAGCTAGCTGGAATTTTTCAAGATTTAGAGCACCTTTACGATTTTCAAACAATTAGCTATGGCGGCCATTTTGTTTTTCAAAATGAGGCTAAAATTTTTCAGATTGTTAGGCCATGACTTCCTACAAGTTGTTTTCACATTCCAAACATGTAGGAGCAATCTTTGAGGAGATATAAGGCCTTTTTAATAGGATAACCCTGTTTGACATTAAACAATTGATATGGCGGCCATTTTGTTTTTTGAACTAGGCCAAAATTACTATCAGGCTAGCTTTTCTAGCCATATAGCTTTTGTGGAAATTTCATGAAGCTAGCTGTAATATTTGAAGATTTAGAACACCTTTACGATTTTCAAACAATTAGCTATGGCGGCCATTTTGTTTTTCAAAATGAGGCTAAAATTTTCCAGAGACAGGTTTTCATAGCCATAAACATTCCCTGCAAATGTTATGAAGATATCTTCATAAATGGCTTTTACTGTGTATGCCGGAAATGTTTAAATAGTTAAGTAAATGTGTTTTGTAAAGGGGATTAAACTAGATAAGTGCTTCACTTCCTTTAATTCCTTTTCTTCAGTCGTTATTTCCTTCTATTTTATTTTTTTTTCCATTTTGTACTAAAGCAGCTAATTTATTGTTAACATTTATGTATAAACTAACAATATACTATGTACATGATTATCTCATGTAAAATTCTGTTGAAATAAAATACCTATCTATCTATCTAAGTTGGCCGCAGTCATAAGTTGGCCGCCCTCACCACAGCTTCACAGGGCTTTAACATGAATGGCCTACTACACCCTGAAACCATGTATTATTGTTAAACTTATTATATGCAACAGTTTTTATTGGTGTACAATAACCTATTTGTCTTTCTGGAGCCTGTAGATGAGCCATGGCCAACTTATGACCGCGGCCAACTTATGCAGGGAAGCAGTACTGTACAAAAAAACTCTGTGTAAAGTTGTAAACACATTACCATTTGAGCTATCCTATATTTTCTTACATCCCAATTAAACATCACGTTCCACAGGTTATATGTTGCAATGGTTAACACATGACAAACCACATTTGGGATTAAACAGAGTAATATTATCAATGTTAACAAAGCTTTCATTTTCATAACAGATGGCTGGATGTTTTGTTTACAATTTCTATTCGATTATTTCATTGGACTATATAATCCAATCCAAGTATACCTTACAAAACTCCCTAACTGAATTTTTATATATAATTCGCCATACATATCTCATCACAACAGTAGGCGTATTTCACAACCAAGAATCTGCATAATCCGTCGAATCTAGATTCAGATTTGGATTCGTTGCATTAGCTAGATTCGTGAAATGCAATTTTCTATAGATCTGGGGCCGTATTCATAAAGAGATCTTAAGTCTGAGACAAAAAATAGTCTCAGCTTTGAGATTTGGTCTCAGCTGAGACCAAGTCTCAACTTTGTATTCACAAACAGGTTCTCAGCTGAGACCAAGCTGAGACCAGTCTCAAGTCTTTCCAATATAAACAAATCATAAACTTGCAAATATATGCAACATTTTTTTTAAAAATCAATAGTTTTTGTGTGTTTTAATTCCTAACAAAAATTATAATGTCTATTAAAATAAAAAATAAACAGAAAATTGTGTCAACTGTGTTTTTATTTTTCATGTCACATGATCTATTTCTTTGTTGCTATGCAGTCAGAAAACTCTGTTGAAAAGTGTCTCAAAGTAAAGTACTTTTGAACCCAAAGTTTGGGCTATCCGTTGTTACAAAAGTTTAGGCCAAGTATTATATATGTTGTAAATTATTTCTACTTTACATTAAGCCATAAAAAGTAAAAACATGAATCTCAGTTAAGGTGAAATAATGCTTGAGACTTTTACCAAAATATTTGAGACAACTATATACCAGTCTTAAGTTTGAGACCAAATCTGAGACTAAATTTGGTCTCAACTATTTTGTGAATAGCTAACAAGTTTGAGACCAAAAGCAGTCTCAGATTTGAGACCAAAACTTGAGACTTGAGACAAAATTTGGTCTCAGCAAGTTTTATGAATACCGGCCCTGGGGCCGTATTCTTCAACAATACTTAGCTAAGGTCACCTTAGATCCAAGTTAGGAGTGGTTTTCCACTTACCTAAGTAATACTTAGATTTCGTATTCATCAACCTCTACTTTGTTAAGTATAACTTAAATTCTAAGTTAGGAAAACTCCCTTTACTTTGTACTGTAACTGTAAACATGGGAACCAGTATATCTAAGTTAGGAAGAGTCTTATTCCACAATAATACTTACGTAAGGCCTACTTTGTTTTTTACTGAATCATGTACTTTATTAAAAATGGTGAAAAAGGCCATTTTATTGAAGAAAAATGCCATTTTAAGTATTGTGTCACAGCTTAATATCAATAAAACACAACATTCCCTGCATTAACTGCATATTTTAAAAACATTCCATCATCTAAGGTACCTCTGCAGATAACTTGAAATCTAAGTAGAGGTCTAAGGTGACCTTAGAGTTAGGAATGTTGATGAATACCATTTTGATTTAAGTTAGTAAAGGTTCAAGAAAAACTTGGAATCCAAGTTAGGAAAAGTCTAAGTATTGTTGAAGAATACGACCCCAGAATCTAAAATATGAAAATAAGATGAACCGACATAAATATAATATATTATTCTAACATGACACGGCTGTGTCCGCGATTCTGATTGGCTAAGACATGAAAAATTGCTCTGTAAAACCCCGCATAACCTCATGTGTTCTATTTTATCGCTCACAAGCTGCTCTGCAAAAAGAAAACTTGAAGTAACAGCTTGGATTTTTTTTCATGAAATAGATATATGATAGTAAATACGATATTCAGGGATTGTTACATTTTAAATAAAATATATTGACATGAATCTCCTAAAGTTTAATTACGTTTAACAAAGCAAAGGGCTATCTTATTTTGTGGCTCTTCCAATAATTTTCAACTGCACCCGTCGATAAACAAAATTTTATAGAATATTTGTATATTTTTCTACAAAATAGCTTCAAAACTAATTTTTATAAGATCTTCTAAAATGTCATGTTAGAATAGAAATAGACAACTCCGGGCTCGGGGTTATAGGCGATTTTACAACGATTATCGCATTAGAATCACTCAGGCTTCGTCTTCGTGATCCTAATATCGCTAATCGTTGTAAAATCGCCTATAACCCCTCGCTCGTCGTTGTCTATTTCTATAATATATGGCAGTATATAGTAAAATAATATCATCATATTACAATATAACAAAAATTTCCCAAATGTTAAAATTTTTTACCACATGTTGCTGCCATTATTTTACAAAGAATTATGGGTAATCCAAGGACATTGAATCTGTTGATCTACCTCAAGAGGTAGATCAACAGATTCATAATCCAGATTCAAGTCACAAAACAAGCGAATCCGTTGATCTGACGAATCTAGATTCAACGGATTACGGTTGTGAAATACGCCTAGTGCTTTGTTCAGCAAGGTATGATGTCAAATACAATAAACATACCAAATTTACAAACACATAATTTTGTAAATCAATATACAATTAAGCACAAGCTATAAGTAGGCTTTAATCACAGTTATTCAAATCAATTAACCTTTCACAGTGCTTTTAAGTGGCAATAATATAATTTCTATAAGCGTCCCAACTTGGCGGAATTTGTATAAGATATTTGAAATTGTGTCCAGATTAGGTTTGTGCATGCATGATATGTTGCCAAGCAGTAACATGTGCAAACACAACATAGAAAATTATTAAAACAATACTTTTTTCTTTATAATCACCTCTCTGATAACTCATATAATGATGCCCAGTCTTGAATACATTAATTTTTAAGGTATCACTATGCTACAGTGAAACATTTTCCAGTTTGTGTGCTGCAGTACAGATTGCTGCCCTAGCGCAAGATTTGTTTCTGCAGTATGCCCTGTTAAACTGTAGCTATTAAGCTTCAGTGCAGTAACCCGTGCATTATTTCAATGGTACCACAGCCAGGGTTTTCTGAGACTAATACATGTTTTTTTACAGCTAGGGTCAATTTGGAGCAGGGCTGTATATCAAATCAGTGGATATCGTCTTGGTCATACATGTGAAACTGTAAACATTTATTTAGTTCTTATAACACCACAATCAATAATATTAAAGCACATAATACACATCAACAAAGTGAAAATATTCTCTTCCTTTGCTTTCGCTATGGCTAGTTCTCACACACTATATCCCGTGTACAAGTAATTTAATGGCAGCAATTTCTGTTCAGGTCCACACATGATCATACTTTTTATTGTGAATAACTATTCTAAATTACACTTACACTTTTTAAAGGAATATTGGTACATGGTATATTATTTTTTAACTTTTGCTAAAAAGAAATATAATAGAACTTTGTCTCTTTTGTGCACTAATCTAGTTTAAAAGGCTTTCCTTTAATGATTAGATCTAAGGAATTATAGCCTGTCCTTTGAAGATTAGATCTAAGGGTTATTAAAAGTAACTGTCAATTTAAAAAGGTTGAAGCCACCCCAAAGGTTACAAAAAGAAGTGAGTTAATTACAATTAAATCCAACTTACCGGTGGTGAGACTTACTTTTAATGAGATATTAGGATTGTAGCCAACCTTTTGAGGATTAGATCTAAGGGTTAATTCAATGAGAATTACAGTCATAAATCTTATCATAATGTGGACAAGAAAATAACAACAGCGATATCAACATTTGCAATTAGTAATGTGAATAAACTACCAATGTTGCTTACTGTTAAAAGCTGTTAATGTAATAAAACATATGTTGCAGTTTAGTCTCACCTAAATACTATCTCAAATTCTTAAACTTTTAATAAATACAAATATTAACACATACTTACAAAATATTGTAGCTTAATCACAGCAAGATTATATTAGATTTTATAATAAAATGTTAAAGGAACTATAATAACCTGCACATCACCAGTAGACTTCAGGCTAAAGTACAACCAGTGATGTATTCTACTACTATGTATCAATAAAAATGAAAAAAAGAAACAACTTTTTTTCACTGTGAATGAGAGTAAGACTTTTATACATTCAGTTGTCCATTTCATGAAAGGTTAGTAGATCTTTTATCCATTTCATGAAATGGACAAGGAAATTGTTCATTTCACGAAATGGACAGATAGGTTGTCCATTTCATGAAATGGACAATTTCCTTGTCCATTTCACGAAATGGACAATTTCACACATGGTTCATGACATATATATAATATGACTGCTGGCATCAATGATTTAAAACAGTCTTTTCTATAAAGTTTTTATGAAGGACAACTGTCTGCACTTTTGTACCCAAATTGGGGTTTCTGCCTAGAAGGTCATGACCATATTCCTCAGTACATGTTAAATTAATGTCCTCTTTTACCACAAGATAAATAATCAAATTTGATTGTAGTGTTATATTTAAATCTTTGCAAGACCGATAAATCTGATCAAAAGTCAAAATTGGGGTTTTACATCCCATTCAACAGCCAGTACAAATTTGATCAATACCATTACACATATACATATATTTTTTTCTTGTGTTGTAGGCTTTTTGTCTGAAATGTTTTGCTAGTAATCTTCTGCTAGTAGATAATTATTATTATGCCCAAGCCTTTCATGTACTCAATACTGATATGCATGTACATCAGTGTGTGGCAATCTGTTTCAATTCAATTTATGATAACATATAGGATGCATTCTTTCTGTGTGGATATGACATTAACGGTTGATATATAACAACATAAACAAATTGCTAATGCCACATATACAAGAACTTCTACCGTAGCTGATAAATTCAAAAAGCAAGAATATTTTTTAATATTATTTTACAACTGTTGCTGTTAATTGCAAATATTTTTTACTTTTTTATCTTTTGAATTTTTTATGTTAGTATTTTACATCAGTTGACAACTTTCTAATCATATTCTCATATGAAATTTTCGTTTTCTGTAGTTACTAGGTGTTTAGAGTAATTATAGAAATGCTATACAAATCATATGTAATATAATGTGTAAAACTTCAAGTCTGACTTTTGTCCACATAAGCTTTTAAGAACCTGTATATTGCTAAAGTGATTATGTCAGTTTAATCTCCATCTGTCATTTGTCCTTCTATATCAACTCTTGTACCTCTTATACCTTAATGGTCTGAGGTGCTGGATTTCCTTACTGTATGTATACTTGTCCTGTAATTGTCTCTTGGCTGCACTTCTCACCTGGTCCTTTAAATCAGCCAATCAGCTCTAGTATAAGCATGCATTTGTATGCTGTTTTGATTCCACATCACCCTCGCAGGAAGCCCTGTCTATTCTCTCTGGTCACTTAGAGTGTGATGACCAGGAGCATGAGCTACTTTAACTAAAAATGTACAATCCAGACGTTGTCAGATTTTTTTACTGATATACACAAATAGTATTGTCCAAATATGGGCAACTCATATTGATAGCATTGCAATGGTATGCACTTTAAAATCTTCAAAATTAATTCCACTTGGATGGCATGTGTTTAATTCCACATTTTGGCAAAAATATTTTGTTTGTAATTTCGACAAATTTACAAACCACAGTCTGAAACACTTTATTAGAGAACTCTGTGCTTTACAGTACTTTTTTGACAGACTCAACTTCAATTTGACTCCTAGCATAATAAACTAGGTAAATGGTCAAGCAGTAGCTCCTCCATTTTATGGACAATATCAAGGCTTATGTTGCCAGAATAGTGCATACAAAGATTTTCATGAGACATTATGATGCTTTGTTGTTTTGTCTAGTCTGTATAACTTTAATGGTTCTCCTAGATTTACAAAGACAACACAAAGAAGATCGAATATAAAATCATTCCAAAACAACAAATTTTAAATGAATTATTTTCCATATCCTTTTCCTTAGGGACAAACTTTAAAGTAATGACAATCCCACTAGAAAGACAAAAACAAATATCTCAGTCAATGAAGTTAGTTATCACCAGGATTCCCCAGTAAGGATAGAATGGTTATAAAAGTACACATAAATATTCACTGCCAGAACATGTTTTCCATATCATTTAATCAAATATTTGAAAGAAATTATGTTATATTCTCGTAATCAATCATTTGACAAAATATGAAAAAAGATATGATATGATAACAGTCAATAATTTTATTATGTGGTGTGAAAAAACGACAATAATTAATGGCTAGATTATTAAGTAATCGGTTAAATTCCCTGTATTCACATGTTTTGGAAAAAAATGCTGATATTATTTTTGGTGTGTGTATAGCTAAATATCAAAGTTCTCTGGGGTTTTACGTATTCTATGTTATTTTTTGTAATCACAGTTTTATATTGTGCTTTATTGTAAGAGTACGTACAATTGTAAGCCTGCTGTATTTGAGCGATATTATGTAACTATACCAGTACTGCCTTGCCACCAATTATGGTCAGTGTACCAATTATGGTCACCCCCAGCCGGTCAAATAAAAGTAAATGCCATGGTGAGGAAAACATGAAGTAATTGTAAACAGCTAGAGTAATCCTATTCTAAATAACAAAAGATTATTAAAATATATTTTTAAGATATATTTTTTTGAATATATCACCTCCCTCTTTATTATCTTCATGTCAATTTCAAAACATAAAATGAGAAGAAATATTTTTACTTAAAGACAGCAAGTATCACAAATTAGGTTTGTGACCTCACAATGATAGTTGCATTGTGACATCACTGAGTAATGACATCATAAGAAAGTAAAATATTGATGTGATGAAGAGAAGCAGCTTCACTGTGTATTCCCAATTAAAAATAAGAAAAACTCTCTCCTGGCTTTAATTTTCAAACAAATTACACCAAATTTGGAAGAACCAGAGTAATGACATCATAAGAAAGTAAAATATTGATGTGATGAAGAGAAGCAGCTTCACTGTGTATTCCCAATTAAAAATAAGAAAAACTCTCTCCTGGCTTTAATTTTCAAACAAATTACACCAAATTTGGAAGAACCCGTCTGTACCCCATGAAATACCTGCCCACCAAATTTGAGAGAGATTGATGTCATAGTTTTTGAGTTATAAGGGCAAAATGGTGCACAGACAGAGAAGCAGATTTCACTGTAAAAGCCCAATTAAAAATAAGAAAAACTCTCTCCTGGCTTTAATTTTCACACAAATTACACCAAATTTGAAAGAATCCATCTGTACCCCATGAAATACCCGCCCACCAAATTTGAGCTCGATTGGTGTTATAGTTTTTGAGTTATAAGGGCGAAACGGTGCACAGACAGACAGACAGAAACAAACTGATCACAATAACCCTCTCCTATCGTCGAGCATTAATTACAGACCTGTAGCACATCGGAAAGTGGAGCAATAGCTACTCTGAGGTTATCACAGTAGAGTAAATCACTTGTAACTAGAAAACTATTGCATTTAGAGAATTTTGTTTAAATATGGTATTCATCTACTTATGAGTCAGCTATAACATAGCGAAATTGCAAACCTGTAGTTCATGTCATAGCTGAGCAATAGCTACTTTAAGGTTCTCACTGTTGAGCAAATCAGCTGTAACTTCAAAACTATTGCATTTAGAGTATTTTGTTTAAATATGTTATTCAGCTACTTTTTGGTCAGCTATAACATAGTAAAATTGCAGACCTGTAGGTCATTACACAGTTGAGCAGTAGCTATTTTCAGGTTCTCAGTGTTGAGTAAATCAGTTGTAACTCGAAAACGATTGCACTTACAGTATTTTGTTGGAATGTATTTTCCACCTACATTTTCCACCTTTACAACTTGGTACTTTACTTCTGAATACCATTTACATGACACAAATTTTGTGTACTTCTATTTTTTCATTTTTACTCTAAAACTAAAAACACAGTCAGCTGACACAGAGCCCGTTCACGGGCACCGATTGCTTGTTGAAACTCCTAGAATTTCTCTGAATAAGAATTATCATCATTACTACACCTAGTCTTTCAAAGACATTCATGCTAATGTTGATCAGCAAAAAAAAAAAAAAAAAAAAAATGTGGATCCACATGCATTTATATCAGAATCCTGTTTCCTGGAAATGCATCCATATACATTGGGAGCCAAGCAAGGCTCGGATGATCCAGGAATGACCCAGGGATTACCAGGAATGGCCTCGTACATGTCCCGATTCTGGAGCAGACTGTATCTGTACTTTACAAACCACACAGTGGTCCTGATTTTGACCCCATAGCAGCAATAGTACAGGGTGGAAGTTTTGTAAGCACTAGAGCAGTAAGTAGTTGCATCTGCAGAGTTGCTTCTAGGATGCGTTTTCTGCGATATCTCGCATTAATTTGCTTTTGCTCGCGGATTTCATCGAAGTATGCGGGGACAAGATTGTAAAAGAACGCATTCAGCGCAAGGCAATGCGGGATATTGACCCTTTGCATCTTACGTCACAATGTTACGTGTATCATCATTTGGACGGCAAAACATCCCGCTTGAACGAACATGTCTGTGTAAAACAGGCAGGATATATTGGAAGAGATACCTTATTTTAAAAATGAAATATAAAATAAATATGCATCTTATTGACTTTAAAATTGCACACATAAAAGTACAAGCAGTAGTCTATCTGGTACTGTTTCAAAAATAACATTAGGATGCGGAATTGCCGAGATATAGAGTATTAAACTTGTAGTAAAATGCAAAATATCCGTTTTTCTGTGATGCATGTCCTAAGTACAGGCAAATATAAAAATGTTAGGATATAAAAGAATTCCTTATTTTCATTTTACCAAATTGTTGATTTCCTTCCCATCAATATACTTTTTACAGAACAGAAAAGGACAAATTATTCAAATAGAAATAAGAATTTAAAAGTTGTGTATTTTTGATGAAAATGTTCAGTGTAAGTGTTTCTCGTTCGCAAGGAAAAACTGACAAAAGTTCCTATAAAATATCAAAATAATAATTAAAGACAAAATAATATATTTTTAAAAGCTGTGCCTTCATTAAGGAAATATGTTTAGAATTATTTCCCTTTTTACTGAACTCAAATATATGATTTTAAAAGGCGTAAGTTTAATTTTTTGTCAAAGTACAGCACCAATAATCCGTTTTTTGCCGTCCAAAATGGACGTTGTTCACTGAAAACGTCATCCTGACGTCATATAGTGACGTTGATGCAAAAGGTCAATATATACCAAGCGAAAAGACGAGAGATCAAAGAAATCGAAACGATGCGTGGAGCGAGAGTTTGTCAAGGTTTTGATTTTTCCGTCGAAACGTTCTTCGAATAATGCCTGTAGACGATTTTGGTTTCGTGATCGTTTACAAACTCAAATATATTATGAGGTACAGACAGTATTTGGACATATTATACCCAAAAATATAAAATTAAGCTGAAAGTGGATGATTATATAAAAATGGCTGCAAGAAAAACGAAACTTACAGTAGACTGGATTGTTACCACAACAGGCCATGGCAGTGAAGCCGGTGGTGACCCTATTGGCGTAGTAGCTTTCTACCAGTGAACGCCCGCCTTATATATCTTTATTAGAGGTCAAGGACAAATGCTTCTATTTGCAAACAAATTGGGCGTTCACTGGTATTTCCGGTTAGCGGTAAACACAGTCGATGATAGAGATATATTGTCAAATTACATCACTTTCAAAGAAATGTTCCCCAGCATATTTAAATCATTAATTATCTTGAATGTCATTGGATAATTTGGTTGAAGCAGAATATAAACTAAACCTCCAAATATAAGATAAATGCTAAATGTTATCTTAAACACGGGTGTTTACTGGTAGAAAGCTACTACGTATCTGTCGGAATTCCCTAGAAAAATATCTTACTGGATCAAAATTCACGGACAACTCATTAATATTAATGAGGTCACAGATTTTCGTGGTGGTTTTAATTCTTAATATTTTCTGATTTAAGATCAAATACTAGAAGGACTACAGAGCTCATGTATGCGTAAAAAATATTTGACGATTCCATTGGATTTTTTAGCAATATTTTACTTGAAGAATTTGTGGACTACTCATTACTATTCATGAGGTCATGGTATTCTGTGGGGTTTTCCAACATATTTGTATGAATTGATGGTGTAATGACTGAATTTGTGATGCCATGACTTCAGATGAAAACTTAAAACCATAATGCCATGACAGGAGCCACTTTGATGTAAATAACCATTTTCAGTATTTTTTTTAAATTCTATCACTAGCTTTGAAGTTTATTTTTATTGGGCAAGACAATAAAAATTGACCACTAATTAATAGAAGTCCACTGTTAAAAATGCCTAAATAAACTGAAAATGTATTTTTTATTAGTTTAAACTTATCATAAAGTCGTCCCCCAGAATTTGTAGCCCCTCCCCCACATTTTGTGTAGTGGTGGGGGATCGCCCCCACTTTTTGAAATTCCTAGAATCAACACTGATCTGGCAGCATCAGGGAGAGATCTGAAAGGGTTTTAAAGGCCATAAATCAATAATTTGGGAGGAATGTTCCCAGATAACAAGATTTCCCACTCTCCCATTGTGGTCCTTATATATTTTCATACCATCTACCAAAAGGAACTGCTCAATAGATTTTTGGCTTTCTGTTGAAGAATACAAGTCAACCATTTAAATACTCTACATTGCCATGTCTTTAGTGTCTCTGTATATATATAATTCTTTCATTTCATTTTCTGCATTTTGGGAGGCTTCATTTTGGTTAGCAAAAGCTTTTTTCTACTAATTTTTGTAACACAGCAAGACTTCACAATACCCCTTAACATAAAGTAGTATTCCGTCATCGTTTGCAGACTCAAGTGACAGCAGATTTTAAGTAAAATACATACCGGCCAAATTTACTTGGCAGATTATCTAAAACATTTTCTTTTGTAGAATCCAGTAGATAATGGGAGAGTTTAGAGTTCATCACATAAAATTCTTCGAATATAATCCAGCCGCCATAAATTGCCTTTCTTATGATGACAGTATTCAGAAACTTGCCCTTTCAAGGTAAGAAGTGGCATCTCAAAAGACTGGAATGTTTGTAATTGTAAAAATTTGTGACTTTATTTAAGTTTAATTTTTCTTCATTCTTTCAAAGTAATTGGCTTGACATATGTCAAATGTATCGACATTTTAGATTTTTTTTAAAAAAAATGTATTTTTGTAGTATCTTTGTAGAATTAAAATCACTTATGTATGGAAATACTCCCCAATTTTGGTAATTGTGCAGGAATTACAACACTAATTATCCCCCGTCAATGAAAGTTGAAGAGGGAAAAAGGAATAGTTGAGGGATAAAGGAATAGTCAGCATCTGGCTGTCCATCTGCCCATCCAAAATCACTGTCCTCTCACATCCACAATACTTGACTGACTTTTACCAAATTTTCACACTGTGTATCCCATTGAAAAGTTTTAAAAGAAATGTTTTTTCTGAAGATTTGCCAAAAAATGTGCCCGTGGCCATGACTTTAAAGGTTTTGCTTTAATTGTATCCACCGGAGGCATCCGGTGGATACTTTTGTTTAGCGTTCTCTACGCTGCCGCACGTAGAGAGATTTTCGGCGTTAACGCTCTAAGAGGAAAAGTACATCAGCTAGGTTCACCAAATTTGCAGGATATCTTCACTGGGGGGTAAGCTTCTCTGGGAAGGAAATTAGCCTCATTCTGAAAAACAAGATGGCCTCCACAGGCATTTCTTTGAAAATTATCTACATTTTTCTACTGGCTGTTTCTCATAGGTAGAAGGTTGAATGTCTTCATAGGTGATATGTATAACAGATATATATGTCCTCTATAACCTTGCAGAATTTGACCTTGAAGCTCTTAATTTAAGGTCATCCACGGAGTGCCAAAGTAACCCACATAGTGGACTTTAAAAGTGGTTATATCTCCCTTATTATTGGTCCTAGACGTTTGCAATGTGAAACCAACCTATAGGAAATCATGTGCTGCGAATCTTTTGATGTTGTCAGATTTGACCTTGGACCCCTCCTTCAAGGTCAAATGATAGCCAACTTAAAGTGCTTATAACTCGCTTATTATTGGTCCTAGAGGTTTGGGATGGTAAACCAACCTATAGGAAATCATGGGCTGGGAATCTTCTGGTGTGATCGGATTTGACCTTGGGCCCCTTCTTCAAGGTCAAACGAGGATAGCCAAACTTAAAAGTGCTTATGACTCACTTATTATTGGTCCTACTCCTAGAAGTTTGGTATGGTAAAGCAACTTATAGGAAATCATGGTCTGGGAATCTTTTGATGTGGTCAGATTTGACCTTGGACCCCTCCTTCAAGGTCATACGAGGATAGCCAAACTTAAAAGTGCTTATAACTTGCTTATTATTGGTCCTAGAGGTTTGCAATGTGAAACCACCTTATAGGAAATCATGGGTTGGGAATCTTCTGATGTGGTCAGATTTGACCTTGAGCCCCTCCTTCAAGGTCAAACGAGGACAGCCAAACTTAAAAGGGTTTATAACTCGTTTATTACTGATCCTAGAGGTTTGCAATGCGAAACCAACTTGCAGGATATTGTGGGCTGGGAATCTTCTGATGTCAGATTTGACCTTTGACCCCTCCTTCAAGGTCAAACAATGGTTCACTGGCTTTAGTGAGTTGTCTTTCCGGTGGATACAGATTTACATCGGTTCTCCAATGCGTAGGTCTAGTTAATTTTTAATTTTAACTTTGAGAGTGTGTTTAGAATGACAGAAGGTCAGTTTTCACATTTAATCAGTAAATTCTGGCAAACTTGCTGCCATATTAACCGTTTTATTTTGAAATTTTTCATATTTTCTGTTCATTTTCAGTTTTTGACTTCACTACAGACCAAACTGTTTCACATGTTTTTATGAACTTTTTAGTGTGTTGCTCTGTATAAAACATCAAACCCGAAGATTTGGGATAAAAATGTTGCCATGGTAACCATTCTTCCATGGCAGGTTTAGCTGTTTTTAGGACCTGAAAGCTTATGCATGCTTCTGAAGTCAAACTTTCAAAATATGTTAACCATGACAGTACTTCAATGTGTTCTATTTTAGTCTTACCAAAATTATAGTTCTTTTGTGTACGTCACATGCATTGACAGGGTTATGTTGGCTTTCTAAGCCACCTTGTTTTTGTTAAATTTCAGTTTTAACAGGATAATAACAGAGTAACGTAAATTTTTAGGTCAAATGGAACTGTGGAAATTTGGAGTGTTTCTGACAACTGGTATCAGGAAAAGGTTAGTTTATTTTTACCATGAAAACAATCCAGGCATATACTCTTTCCATGGCAACAGTGCAGTCATATTTTCTTCTTGTTGGAAAGTTATTTTCAAGAACTCCTTATTATACATACAATGACACTCCTATTCTTTTTCTTTGCAAAATAGTTGATCCAAGCGATTTTTTCAGTATGAGAAATATTGTTCAAATGAATATGCAGTGGATTTTGAAAAATAAAATCGGTGTAACTGCAGTTAAAGCTAGGTACATGTATAAGTAGAGTTAGTTGGAGGTCTTAATATCAGAACATGATGTAATTTTGAAAGACCCAGTAGAAGTTGTTTCAAATTACCCAAACCTGTGAACACTGGAGATTTTAGGTATACACATGGACTCAACATATGGTGAACTGTTTTCCAGATCTTGCCTCCGTTGGAAGGGAGATCAGTGGAGACAATTGTTTGGTGTAAGGGGCGGCTTTTCTCAGCTGGATTACATGGAGATATCCTAGAACATTGCCTTGAGTCCCTAACTGTGAAGGTGTGTGACATATTTCTAAAAATATTCTGCCATCATAAATGTGTATCAAATAGAACTTATAGTTTGCAAAGTTTACTGGATAAGTTACATCAACTGCAGTTGATAAGTTATTTACAGTTATGGATGAATAAATACATAAAGTCACATGATACAGATACCATGTACCAGGATTTGATAAACAATGGCTGACTTTCATTTTAGTGAAATATTGAAACAGAATCTGGAATGTCAGCACATAAAAAGATGGGGTAACATAAATACCAGTAAAAGTGGAGACTTTTTATTCAAGAAGTAAATACCTTTCACATTATCTGTTGAGGGTTTTGTGTTTTACATTGTGATGTTGAGGGGTAATATGTTTATCTCTATGTTTAATTTTGATGAACTTCATTTCCTGATAGTTAGTGCAATTAAGCAAATACTGAAATAATTAAATACTAAAAGTTTTCTTTAAGATGAAAATGAAAAATCTTTAATATCTTAGAAAGATGCGAGATAGAGTGGTTTTGGTCAAATTTTTGGCCCAGGGGGCTCTAGTGGAATCATAATGTTGAGTTATGGTGAAAGTCATTCTCCCACCATATTTGGCAGCCATTTTCAATTGCTGCATAAAATGCGGAATTGCATTTATCTTGGAAACGGTGCGAGATAGTGTGATTTCGACCAAATTTTTGGCTCAGACGGGTATGTGTAGGGTCATATGCCCATTTTTTTGCAAAACACCATTCTCCAGCTTTTTTTGGCCGCCATCTTGAATTTCTGCGAAAAACACAAAAGCAAATTTATCTCTGAAATGGTGTGAGATAGAGCAATTTCAGCCAACCTTTTGGCCTGTTTGACATATTTCTGTCAGTACCCACTAAACATTTCTAATGTTTGCAATAGTTTGAAGGGAAATGTTTTGTAAAGGTTACAAAATGATGGGTATGGCACCAATTTATAATAGAAGGTTATCAAAACATTTTATTGCGTTAATACATCCTATCCAATGGACAATATGCTAAACCGGTCGGCGCAGACCGGCCCGCCAAACGTCAGAAAAAGACGTCCTGTGTTTCCACCGGCTGGCCGGTCCTCACACTGCACTCGCCAGGTGGCGTGTCGTACTTCCTTCCTGTCTAGACAAGCTGACGTCATAGCATCTTTTTCGTTTGGCGCATGCACTGCTTGAACGAATATTTGGAAATAGTTTTTAAATTTTATTTTATGTGAGTTTGAAGAAGTGCTGGATTGTGGAACTTTGCGTATCACTTCCTCACATACTATAGATCATTTCTACAGTTATTTTAGTTCTTGGAACGTTTTGTGAGTTTTAGAAGTGCGGTTTTTTATACCTTACGGATCACTTCCTCACGTGTGCTTGTTTTATCATGTCTTCTCCAAGTCAGCGTAGGGGGGGGTGCGGCCACATGATGGCTGGCTTTGACCACCACACTGTGTGTGCTAGGTGTCATGACAAGAAGAAGGGCTCTGACCCTTGTGTTAAGTCCCCTCCAGAATCTTGCGGACATTGCGACCTTTTGACGCCAGAACAAAGGACTCAGCTTTCAACCCCCTCCTACAAACTAAAGAAGGAACGGAAAGAGGCCAAGTCTTCAACACCCATCAAAGATTCAGACACTCTCAGTCCCACCCTTGTGGACCCGGCACTTGTGTCGGTAGTAGGGGTAGTGGATGGTCAAGGTACCTCCGGTGCCTCTGGTTTGAGTGGGCCGGAAGAGAAGAGGAGGAAATCTGAGAAGAAATCTGATAAGAAGTCTGCACCTTCCAAGTCGGTTAAGCCGGACAAGTCGGTTAGGTCACCCAGCCGACCTGCATCCTCATCTTCATCTACCGGACAGGGGAAGTCCACTGCCCCTTCTACCGACTCTAAATTATCAGATTTGGACAAAAAGTGGTCGGACCGGTTCAACAGGCTGGAGGCCCTGCTTATGGCCAAAACGTTGGACCGACCTCAGGAACCAGTGTTCGGAACTGTCAAGGTCACCCCTTCACATGCTCCACCAGCTGATTTGATCCGACCAGAACCCTTCATTCAACCGACTACTCTTCCTCAGCCAGCCGACACTGCCCTTGCCTCACCGGCCACCGACCCAGTTCCTCACGGGTCTACTACTACTTCAAAAGCCTCCTCATCAGGCCTACCAGAGCTGGCACAACCAAGGCAGAAACGTTCAGTCACGGCCTTTGACACATCTAAGAAAGACGCCTCTCCCTCTAGTGACTCGGAATCGGACAGCCTGTCTTCCGACTATCCTCTTGTTGATATCTTTCCGGAGGAAGGAGAATTGTCAGACGATATGGAGGCAAATGCATCTGATCATGATCAGTCCCTCTCGGAGGAGCAATCCTACCGAGAAACTATGAGGGGGATTAGATCCTTCATGAACTGGTCTCATATTCCGGACATTGACTCTGGTGCGACAACTTCTGAGGACAATCCCTTCTCCGGCCCCAAGATGCACACTCCAGGGAAAGTCTCTGTTACTCTACCGACAGATGAATGGCTCTGCAAGAAGCTTTCAAAGCAAGAGAACTTACGTAAATGGGAAAAATCCGCGACAGATGAATGGCTCTGCAAGAAGCTTTCAAAGCAAGAGAACTTACGTAAATGGGAAAAATCCGCGCGCGAGTCCACTATTATATGCAACCAGGCTGCTGGATTCAACCGGTGTTTACTGAAGGTCCAGCAGAACATGGGTGCACAGTTAAAGGCAATACGAGTGGAATCCAAAGGCAAGGCACCGACCAAGGCTTCAGCTGCTGTTGACGAGCTTCAATTTTTACTGGATTTCAACGCCAGTGTGTGTCAATCCATGGCAAAAGCAGTCGAACACCTCACTGAATTTGTGTTCGTCAACATGGCAAATGCAACTCTCCTGAGGCGAGATTCTTATCTGGCATATCTTAAAGCTGGTGTGAAGGCGGATACCCTCAACGCCCTCCGTACCTCACCTCTTCATCTGGAGACTCTCTTTCCAGACTCTTGTGTAAAAAAGGCTGAGGAGGACATTACTGACTTTGATAGGAACAAGTCTGGTTCTGTATATAAGGGTCGCCGCTACCACCCATATGAAAGGCAGGAACAAAGGTCGGACAGAAAACAAGACAAACCGGCCTGGAAGACTTTGTCACGCACTCAACGCCGCAAGAACAAAGGGAAACAGCAGTACTCCTCACGTCCTGCCAAGGGTCAGCAGCAGTATAAATGACAATCAATGTTTTTTGCAATTGAGACTCCTGCTGCTGACCGGGAGCCCACAAGAGACTATGAACACTTTAAATGCAAAGTTACCTGTTGTAAATTCTGCTCATACTGCGCCCGGGCATTCGCAAAAGAAAGAAATAAGTCCCGGGGCAGCAGTTTGTTTTCCAGATCTAAGTTCATTAAAATCTGTGAAAGGTGTTTCTTGTGTCATTCCATTGTCTCATGTAAATATTGTAACAAATGCTCCCAATGTTGTCACAAATCTTCCTGTAGGGGCCAGACTGCAAATGTTTTGGGAAAAGTGGTCAGAACTGGGGGCCGGTCTGAAAGTTGTTCAAATCCTGAGGGAGGGGTACACCCTTCCCTTCCGGACCAGGCCAAACTTGTCAAGAACCCCAACAGTTGTAAGCTGCTATGGCAATCCTCACAGAAATCTCAAACTGTTAGAGGCATTACATCAGCTTACGGCAAAAAATGCTATAGAACGGGTACACAAACAGACCTCCCTAGGGTTTTTCAACCGACTATTCCTGGTTCCCAAACCCAACAACAAATGGAGGCCAATCCTAGATTTGAGCAATCTAAATCCCTTTCTCAAAACCGAGAAATTCAAGATGGAGACTCCGGAAACCATCAGAACCTCTCTCCAACAAGGAGAGTGGGTAACCTCCATAGACTTCAAGGATGCATATTTCCACATCCCCATACAGGAACAGTCAAGGAAATTTTTGAGATTTCACGCCCAGGGACAGACCTTTCAGTTCAAAGCTCTCCCCTTCGGACTATCCACAGCTCCCATGGAGTTCACTGTCATAGCAAAGGAGGTGAAACTTATGGCCACTCAGAAGGGTATAAGACTCCACCAATACCTAGACGACTGGTTGGTGAGGGCCACATCCCACCGGGCCTGTCTCCAACATACACAGGTCCTGGTACAACTGTGCAGACATTTAGGTTGGCTGGTGAACATAGAAAAGTCGGAATTGGAACCCAAGCAAGTTTTCAACTTCGTAGGTTACCAATTCGACCTCCAGTCCGGTCGGGTCCGACCGACACCGGACAGGTGGCAAAGCCCACAGGAAAAGATACTAGAACTCATCTCCCGACCGGCTTGTTCAGTACGGGAACTGATGTCCTTAATAGGCCTGCTAACCGCGACAGAGAAACAAGTTCACCTAGGCCGACTACACATGAGGCCCATTCAGTGGCATCTCAAAAGAAATTGGAGAATACCGGAATCCTTACACAAACGGATCCCTCTGCCCAGATCTCTGCATCCTCACTTACAATGGTGGCTGCAAGAAGACAACGTTCTCACAGGCCAACCACTACACCCTCTACAGCATGCTCTGCAAATCTTTACAGACGCATCAAAAGAAGGGTGGGGCGCTCACTTAAACGAGCATATTGCCAGAGGGTCCTGGTCCCTACCGGAAAGCAAATTGCACATAAATTACTTGGAGTTAAAAGCAGTCTTTCTGGCTCTAAAAGAGTTCCAAAAATTATGCATAGGGAAAATGGTGCTGGTTGCAACCGACAATACCACCGTAGTAGCCTATATCAACAAGGAAGGAGGCATGAGGTCGGGCCCACTTTGTGCCCTACTCTGGAGAAACTTGACCTGGTGCACCGGGAAGCAAGTGACTCTGAGGGCACGACACATTCCCGGCCACCTAAATGTAGTGGCAGACAAATTGTCCAGACTAGGTCAGACCATCCAAACCGAATGGTCCCTCCTGCCAGAAATCTTCCAAGCCCTATGCGACAGGTGGCATCAGCCTCAAATAGATCTATTTGCTACGAGGTTCAACAACAAGCTGCCCCTGTTCGTATCACCGGTACCGGACCCCAGGGCCACTGCAGTGGATGCACTCAGTTTGTCATGGGAAGATCTGGATGCATACGCCTTCCCACCGACAGCCATATTGGGCAAAGTGGTGGAGAAGTTGCAAGACTCCCCGTACCGGAGGTTGATCATTATTGCCCCGGGGTGGCCCAACATGACATGGTTTTGGGACCTAGTGGAAATGTCCAGCCAGATCCCATTGCTTCTGCCTCAGTTGCCAAACCTACTGACTCAGCCCTTCAATCAGACCCCTCACAGGAGTCTAACAAACCTAAATCTCCACGCATGGCTCCTAGAGCCACAGCTATCAAGGAGCAGGGTTTCTCTGAGGCAGTGGCAACAAGAATTGAAGCTCCTCAAAGAGGATCAACCAGATCCGTCTATGAGGCAAAGTGGGCCATTTTTACAAAGTGGTGCATCACAAATCAGGTGGACTTCAGGTCACCTCCTGTAAAGTCAGTGGCTGATTTCCTCATGTACCTCTTTGAGGAAAGGAAATTGCAGCCCAGCACCATTGATGGCTACAGGTCTGCCATTGCTGATAAATTGGGAAGCTCAACTCTCAACATCAGCAAGGATGAAAATCTCACCCGTCTCTTGGATAGCTTCCACAGAGACAGACCCAAGGGCAGAAGAGGTATTCCCTCCTGGAACCTATCTCTGGTCTTACACCAGTTAACAAAGGCTCCCTTTGAGCCAATTAAGGAGGCCTCCTTGAAGCACTTGACCTTCAAGACAGTTTTCCTCTTAGCCTTGGGATCAGGCAAACGCAGAAGTGAGATTCATGCTTGGCAACATAAGAACATCAGACACCAGTCTGATTGGACTAAGATATCCCTGTACCCGTCTCCCAGCTTCCTCTCCAAAAATCAGCTGGCTAAAGAGGGTCCAGACAGTGTGGCCCCAGTGGTTATCCCAGCCCTGGCCCCCACTCTGGATAGATCCCTCAAGTCTGACAGATCCCTCTGTCCGGTTAGAGCCTTGCGTTACTATTTGGACAGGACTTCAGACTTCAGGCAGAATAAGGACTTGGTTTTTGTCTCCTTCAAAAAAGGCTTCGACAAGGACATCTCACCTGCCACTATCTCCTCTTGGATCAAACAAACTGTGATCCTATGTTATGAGCTCTCAGACCAGGAGTCCCACAAGTTACATCAGGTTAAAGCCCATGATGTCAGGGCCTTCGCTGCTTCAAAGGCCTTCCAGTCGGGAGTCTCTTTGGAACAAATATTATCAGCATGCCACTGGAAGTCACATAACACCTTCACCCAATTCTATTTGAAGGATGTGGCATGGGCGGATTCTGAGCTTTACCACCTGGGTCCTGTAGTGGCTGCTCAGCAGATCCACAAATAACCCAGGCCAGAGGAGAGATGGGTACATATGTATATAGTGTATATATAGTTAAGAAGCATCAAAAAAAAAAAAAAAATCATAGACGTGCTTCCTTAGGGAGGTTTATTTCTTGGGACTGAACTCATCCCTCTCTTCCCCTACCTCAGAGCAGGTCTGTCAAAAAAGGGGGGGGGGGGGGGCGAGTCGGTTTGGACCGGTTAACCGGTTTCTGTTGACCGACCATAGCCTTAAGGGTCTTGATAATCTTAGATCGACCCAGGCTTAAAGTTGTTAGTTATTTTCTGAGTTCGTATAAGTCCCTAGCACCTTACCCGCCGACCAAGCGGTAGTTATTCAGCATATTGTCCATTGGATAGGATGTATTAACGCAATAAAATTGCAAATTTAATAAGTAAATTAAATTTTTATAAGTTAATACCCTATCCAATGGACACGCAAGACCCTCCCACCGACCCCGCTATCAGTTTACTAGGGGTCCAATAGGTTTAGACAACGAAAAAGATGCTATGACGTCAGCTTGTCTAGACAGGAAGGAAGTACGACACGCCACCTGGCGAGTGCAGTGTGAGGACCGGCCAGCCGGTGGAAACACAGGACGTCTTTTTCTGACGTTTGGCGGGCCGGTCTGCGCCGACCGGTTTAGCATATTGTCCATTGGATAGGGTATTAACTTATAAAAATTTAATTTACTTATTAAATTTGCAATTTTAAGCATACCATTTATTAAACATTTAATGACAAATGTTAGAAAAACATTACAAATGAATATTACAATGTCTCAAATATTACTTTAGCATTGCTTACCAATTTTAACCTTAAATGGGGTCAGAGATCAGATCAAACTTCTTTTTCTTTACTCACCAATAAAATGTTATTTTATGTCTAAAATTGTAATATAGTTCCTTAAAAATTGTGCCCCAATTCAATTCTTACTGTTAGGCATGGTATGTTTAATAAGCATTTGGAGAATATGGGTACAAAAAACTTTTAAAACGATTTAAAAAGATGTTTATAAAAACCAGTTGCTATGGAATGTTAGTAAAATGTTTTCAGAACAAACAGTTACAAAAACATTGTCAACAGATGCTGTTTAAATGTTCTATGTAACTGTCTATTACACATTTAATGACGAATGTTTGAAAAACATTTCCAGCATAACCTGCATTTATTGAGTTTTTTGTTACTGTTTAAAATATGTTTAGTAACCCCAAAATTAGGGTTTAAAAATGTTTTGTAAACATTTAAACCTTTTTGAAATATTTATAATGTATACTAGGATAGTTATCTGGATTGGTGCAACTGATTATTGTATATACGTTACCTAGTTGTTAGGGGGTAAATTGTTTGGCTTTGTGCATATCGATATTGAATGTAAAAATATTTCAATATCGGGGGGTTGATATTGTCTACCAAATAGTCCGAATTCAGGAAAACGTTTTATTTTAGCATATCCCGAACTGCTTACAGGAAGCAAAATTTATCAAAACAAAACATTGCAGTTTTCATCAAAAACCCATTGAAAACTTTAAAAATGTGAGATAAAAGTGTACAATTTCTTCAGATTTGGGCTTTATATCAAATATTAACAGTGTAAGTTTACAGTTTTACTTAAAATGCCGATATTGAAATATGTCTTTAGATCTTGATATCGGGAGCCCAGTTCCAAAACAATAAATATTGGCAACATCGATAAACGATTTACCCACTACTAGTTGTACTATGTCCTTTGACAGCTATACTTCAATTAAGAAATTTTACATCTTCACAACTTTCAGTTTACCAATTAATAATGTCATCTTGTTAATTGCATTATTTTGCTACTTGGATACTTTGTCTTCACTTACATATTTTCTCTCTTACATGTTTCTTTCTCATGCACCTTTACATAACTTACTCTGTCTATTCTGAAAGTATGTTGACCTTTACACTGTTGCACCTCTTCTATATCTCTTGGTGTTTAATGCTATTTCCATGGGCTGGGGTACAGGCATCTCTGAAGCTAGTTTACAGTTCTTCTGTTTTTAGGTAAAATATCCCTGATCTGCATTACTCAGAATCAGATAATATACAATTGTTGTAAGTTGTGTTTGTGTATTTTTAGCACAGTATCTCTGCCAATGGTGGTGCAGTGTGGAATTTGGCCCTGAATGCCAGCAAAACCATTCTCGCGGTAACCTCTTTTTACACTTATCTCATCAATATGTAGTTTTGACAGTCTTAACGACAACCTGTAACAGCAGGATTTTAGTAGTCCCGATAATGTCTGGGTATTGTCAGGTTTACAGTTTGTCATTGCTTATCGTTCAAAGGCATGACTTGTACAGATTTCATCTGCAAGTTAGGGTTCCCACCTGCTTAGGCTAGACATGTTTACACCTGTTATTTTTGTGAATGAATACAAAATAGGTCTTGTTTGATTTTGCAAAATTACAGTACCTTTTGTTCAATGCAAAATATGAAGTGAGCGCATTGAAAAATATAATATGTTTGCTCTATATCCACAAACATAAAATACAGTTAGTGTCTTGTGATCTTGTTAACTGTAGCACACTTATGTAATCAGATAACTGAAGTTCTGCAGTACAGTATATTGTAAGTATACAGATTTCAAAGTTTCTCTACCATGAGTTTGACCTTGACGTTGTCTTATTATCCATTGATTGAGGACCCTTTTTGTTAGAGCAGTATTTCAAAAATTGAGAATGTTTGATATTGTTTAGGCTGCAACAGAGGAAGGCTGTGTGGTGCTATTTAAAGTGGAAACTGCTGGTTTAGAGTATTTCAAGACACTGGACAAACAAGAAGGTACTAGAGTAAGAAATCTAAAATTCGCCACATATCTGAAATTCGCCACATGTGAAAATACTAATAAAATAAATGAATTGTGGTGAGATTTGTTGACTGTATAGTAAATTAAAGCTTTTTGAACTGAAAAATACCAATTTTTGGACAAAAACATCATTTTCTTCATAAAATTAACTAAGGTTTTAGAGGTGGCGAATTTTAGATTCCTGGCAAATTTTAGATTTCTTACTCTATATAGTTTTTAATGCATTCACATTGAGTGTATGCTGTGAGATTGTAAGGAAACATCAGAAAAACAAGTTACTGCATTCCATGTTTGTAATCCAAACACATAAAATCTCAAGCCAGGTGTTCAGAATCCTGGTCAGACCTTTATTGTAGAAAAGTTTGTGTTTGCTAGCTTGATTGCCTACAGTACATAGTAGGGATCAAATAGGATCTACTGTTTTCCTTCTGCCACACAACTACCCATCATTATACAGTGTATAACCTTGATAATACCTTAAAGGTGATATTTGACCCAAATCATTCTATCATATCCCTTGTATATTTTTAATTTACTAAGAGTACTAGATTTGTTTTCCTTACTTATATATAGTACATAATTGTGAATACATTGTTTATCGATATTAGCGATATTTATTGTTTTGGGACACGGTTGCCGATATCGATGCATAAAGATATATATCAATATTGCCATTTTAAGTAAAACTGTAAACTTACACCGCAAATATTTGAAATAAAGCCTAAATCTGAAGAAATTGTAGACTTATCTCGCGTTTCTGCAGTTTTCACTGTATTTTTAACCCCAGCCCATAAAGGCGTTGGGGGGCCTGTATAAAGTTTATGGGTGTTTCACAGCCTAAACTCATGCACGGATTTTCATCAAATTTTCAGGGTATGTTTACCCCAAGAGGATCTAGAGCTGATTAAATAATTTTCGGTCTTAAACTTCTTAATTGAAAAAGGGTGCTATTAAACCAATGTTACTACAGTTGCATTTTAATCCCCAAGGCCGGGGTTGGGAAATTATGAAATGCTTTTGCGTGCGTTTGTGTGTGCATGCATGTGTACATTTGTCACATTTTTAAATCAAGCTTTATATCTCTTTCAGTTATGAAGATATCTTCACCAAATTTGCAGAGAATGTTTATGGCTGTGAAAACTTGTCTGTAAAAAAATTATGGTACTCATTTTAAAAAACAACATGGCCGCCATTGCTAATTGCTCGAAAATCATTGATATGTTTTAAAATTTAAATTATAAAGACCGGAAGTGCGCAGACCACACAAAACAATGCAGTGCGCATATTTCTTGCATACATTTATCTCAGGCAATAAATGGACGATCGCCGATAATAGAGAACCAAATGATACACACAAAATATAGTGCAACAAATAGGTGTGTATAACAATATATATACAATAATATTTATGGATTAATAAATGAAACCGGTCTTTATACCGCTCCGCGCTCATCCATTATCCGCCAGAAGTACCATCCTTTTATAGAGGTCATAAAGTTCTCAACCTCGGACTTTATTTCTACAATATTGCAGCTAGCTGTGTCAGATTTACACAAAACGTAAATGGCCAGGAAAACTTACCTGAGGGTAACTATGGCCTTGTATTAAAAAAAAAATTGGCTACCATATCATAACTTTTATGTCAAATGGGGGGGGGGGGGGGGGGGGGGGGGGTGCATATCCAAAAGCCCTAATCTACCTTATCATTGGTCCTAGAGGTTTGGAATGAGAAAACAACTTCTTGGAAATCGTGTTCTGCAAATCTTTGCAGTGTCAAATTTGACCTTTGACCCCTGATTCAAGGTCATGTAGGGTCATCATGCTAAAAGGGACTTATATCTCCCCTATAATTGGTTCTAGGGCTTCAAAATAAGAAAACAACTTGTAAGAAATCATGGCCTGTGAATCTTACATCTGACAACATTTGGGGATTCTGTATACGTCTTACAACTGAAGTTGTTCCTAAGATTTTCCCAAATCTCAATGTTATTGTCCATTTAGTTGTACTTGCGGGGGGCTGGGGTTCTTGCCTGCTGAGGCTGGCTATTTTTACTGAAAACTGTTGTATTTTGGTAAATTTCACTTCCTTTTGGTGGTTGGGGATATGCCAAAACAAACTTTTTCGGTGTCCCAGATTTGGTCTATTTAGTAGACAGTTGTAACCCTGATATCGGCTGATATTAAAATATTTTTACATTCAATATTGATATCCACACAGCCAAATGATTTACCCAGTAGTACATAAATACCTGTACCTTATGATAAAAATATTTTGTGTTGACCTGTAACATGTTTCAAGGTGATATACTTTTCTTAGCTTGATTGTAACTGAATCCACGCGGGTAAAACTTTAGGGATGAAGTGATAAATATTGGGGAGGGGGTGGACCACATATATCAGTATGTCACTGCTGGTTGAATGAATGGATGCTTGATTTATGACTCCATAAATTGTAACTGGGTTGTATTACTTTCAAGGTCGTATCCTCTCATTGGCTTGGCATGAGCCAGAGAATGTGATTGTGACAGGGGGACTAGATAATATCCGTATCTGGAGTGTGAAATCTGGACATGCCATCCAACGACTCACACCAGGAAGACAGGAGAGGAACAGAGAGACCATTGTCTGGGCTGTAGCCATTGCAAAGTATGTAATGTAATCTACAGGGGAGTGACTCTGGAAAAACCAAACCTGGGTGTCTGGATTGTGAGAACTTACCTGGGTACTTGCATTTTAGTAGTGTTACAATCGAAAGTAAATATGGAAACCGGGTCCCGAAAACAAAAATTCGGCGGAAACGGGATTCGTTCGAATTAGTATACACCAAACTGTAGTCACACTGTAAAATCTTCTGCATGCGTACATGAACAATTACTTCAACTAAAATGCGGTTTAATTTTTGATAAAATCTGACATTTTGGATATTATTTCATTGTATATTGGCAAAATATTACACAAGTAAATGTTTTTAAGCGTTTTTGTGCAATATTTTATACATTTGAGGTGTTAATATGTGACATTTCGGGAACCGGTTCTTGGACTTTGTCACCGGATTTCGTTTACGTTTATATGAATCGAATAGAAACCAACTATCCGGTTTGCCGTCTTTACCACTACATTTCAGTGTGAACCAACTGAAAGTACCAAAAAGGCAAATATATTTTATCATCATTTAAATCAATTAAATGATGATAAAATATCAGATATCTGTGAAAATATGGAAAATTAAGTTAACAAATATTAGTAAACAAGTCAGGTTGAATGTTGAGTCATACCCATGTTGTTTTTAGCTTACTGGCCAACGGCCGTAAGCTAATGGCATGGCCTGGCGTCGTCTTCGTTGTTGTCGTCAACAATTTTTTCCAGCCTCTTCTCCTCAGAAACTACTGCACCGATTTCTTTGAAATTTGGTATGGAGCTTCCTTGGGTAGAGGACTATCATTTTTCCTCATTGCATGTTTTTCAACCAATCAGAGAAGGTCACATGACCAAAAACATGTTTTTCAAAAGGGTGTGCTTGTCTGGATGATAACTTAAAAAGCGCTTCACCTATTCACATGAAATGTTGCAAGTAGGTTCGTTATATACATGTCTGGAAATCAATAACTTTTCGAAGTGATCCAATACAAAATGGCCGACTTATTAATAATTTACTAAATGTCTCGATTTTTCTTAACGCTGAAAAAACAAAAACGGTGCGAGATAGAGCGATTTCGTCGAAATTTTCGACCCCCGGGGTTTTTAAGGAGCGTACTCTTTGGAATTTTCAAAAAATTTTCCCCTCCCCAAAAATGGCGGCCATTTTGAATTTTCGATTTTTTGCCAAAAATGGAAAAACACAAAATTGCTTGTATCTCCTTAACCGTGCGAGATAGAGCGATTTCGTCGAAATTTTCGACCCACAGGGTATCACAGGAATGTACTCTTGGCAATTTTCAAAAAATTTTCCCCTCCCCAAAAATGGCGGCCATTTTGAATTTTCGAATTTTTGCCAAAAATGGAAAAACGCAAAATTGCTTCTATCTCCTTAACCGTGCGAGATAGAGGGATTTCGTCGAAATTTTCGACCCATAGGGTATCTAAGGACTGTGCTCTTGGCAATTTTCAAAAAAAAATTTTCCCCTCTCCAAAAATGGCGGCCATTTTGAATTTTCGATTTTTTGCCAAAAATGGAAAAACACAAAATTGCTTCTATCTCCTTAACCGTGTGAGATAGAGCGATTTCGTCGAAATTTTCGACCCGCAGGGTATCTTAGAAATGTATTCTTGCCAATTTTCAAAAAATTTTCCCCTCCCCAAAAGTGGCGGCCATTTTGAATTTTTGCCAAAAATGGAAAAACACAAAATTGCTTCTATCTCCTTAACCGTGCGAGATAGAGCGATTTCGTCGAAATTTTCAACCCACAGGGTGTATAAGAAATGTACTCTTGCCAATTTTGAAAAAAATTTTCCCCTCCTCAAAAATGGCGGCCATTTTGAATTTTTGCCAAAATGGAAAAACACAAAATTGCTTCTATCTCCTTAACCGTGCCAGATAGAGCGATTTCGTCGAAATTTTTGACCCACAGGGTATCTAAGAAATGTACTATTGGCAATTTTCAAAAAATTTTCCCCTCTCCAAAAATGGCGGCCATTTTGAATTTTCGAATTTTTGCCAAAAACGGCAAAACACAAAATTTCTTTTATCTCCTTAACCGTGCAAGATAGAGCGATTTCGTCGAAATTTTCGACCCATAGGGTATCTAAGAAATGTACTCTTGGCAATTTTCAAAAAATTTTCCCCTTTCCAAAAATGGCGGCCGTTTTTAATTTTCGAATTTTTGCCAAAAATGGAAAAACACAAAATTCCTTCTATCTCCTTAACTGTGCGAGATACAGCGATTTCGTTAGAATATTCGACCCACAGAGTATCTAAGGAATGTACTCCTGCAATATTCAAAAAATTTTCCCCTCCCCAAAAATGGCGGCCATTTTGAATTTTTGCCAAAAATGGCAAAACACAAAATTGCTTCTATCTCCTTAACCGTGCGAGATAGAGCGATTTCGTCAAAATTTTCGACCCACAGGGTATTTAAGGAATGTAGTCTTGCCAATTTTCAAAAAAATTTCCCCTTCCCAAAAATGGTGGCCATTTTGAATTTTCGAATTTTTGCCAAAAATGGAAAAACACAAAATTGCTTCTATCTCCTTAACCGTGCGAGATAGAGCAATTTCGTCGAAATTTTCGACCCACAGGGTACATAAGAAATGTACTCTTGCCAATTTTGAAAAAATTTTCCCCTCCTCAAAAATGGAAAAACACAATTGCTTCTATCTCCTTAACCGTGTGAGATAGAGCGATTTCGTCGAAATTTTCAACCCACAGGGTATCTAAGGAATGTACTCTTGGCAATTTTCAAAAAAATTTCCCCTCCCCAAAAATGGCGGCCATTTTGAATTTTCGAATTTTTGCCTAAAATGGAAAAACACAAAATTGCTTCTATCTCCTAAACCTTGCGAGATAGAGCGATTTCGTCAAAATTTTCGACCCACAGGGTATTTAAGGAATGTAGTCTTGCCAATTTTCAAAAAAATTTCCCCTTCCCAAAAATGGCGGCCATTTTGAATTTTCGAATTTTTGCCAAAAATGGAAAAACACAAAATTGCTTCTATCTCCTTAACCGTGCGAGATAGAGCGATTTCGTCGAAATTTTCGACCCACAGGGTACATAAGAAATGTACTCTTGCCAATTTTGAAAAAATTTTCCCCTCCTCAAAAATGGAAAAACACAATTGCTTCTATCTCCTTAACCGTGTGAGATAGAGCGATTTCGTCGAAATTTTCAACCCACAGGGTATCTAAGGAATGTACTCTTGGCAATTTTCAAAAAAATTTCCCCTCCCCAAAAATGGCGGCCATTTTGAATTTTCGAATTTTTGCCTAAAATGGAAAAACACAAAATTGCTTCTATCTCCTAAACCGTGCGAGATAGAGCGATTTCGTCAGAATTTTCAACCCACAGGGTATCTAAGGAATGTACTCTTGGCAATTTTCAAAAATTTTCCCCTCCCCAAAACTGGTGGCCTTTTTGAATTTTCAAATTTTTGCCAAAAATGGCAAAACACAAAATTGCTTCTATGTCCTTAACCGTGCGAGATAGAGCGATTTCGTCGAAATTTTCGACCCACAGGGTATCTAAGGAATGTACTCTTGGCAATTTTCAAAAAATTTTCCCCTCCCATAAAATGGCGGCCATTTGGAATTTTCGAATTTTTGCCTAAAATGGCAAAACACAAAATTGCTTCTATCTCCTAAACCGTGCGAGATAGAGTGATTTCGTCGAAATTTTTGACCCACAGAGTATGTAAGAAATGAAAAATAATGGAAAAACAAAAATTTCCTTATCTCCTTAACCGTGCAAAAACATATATTAATTGCTGCACATTTATAGCATGAAAAAAGTATTTGGGTGGCACAACCACAACATGCGGGTCGCCAGTAAGCAGCAGGCCTTGGCCTATTTTTATGTATAAAATTAACAATAGTTTAATAGTTTTTCCCCCTGAGTACCCAGTTTGCCTGTTTGTACATAGTTTCTCAACATAATTGGCCTTTTCATGAGTATCAGGGTTTATGGCACTGTACATTCAGTACTTACAGATTCTAAGTAGTGTTAGGAATTGGTCTGAAAAATCAGGAGCGATTAATCATTAATTTTTAGTGATTGATTTTCGATTCTAATCATTTTTAGGCGGGTTGCGTGTAACCAACCCGCCTATTAGATTGATTTGTCCGACGTCGGTATGTCTGTCTGTCCGTCTGTCCACATTTTCGTTTCCGGACTCTAACTCAAAAACACTTTGTCCAATCGAATTCAAACTTGACAGGGACATACATCACCATCATAGCTAGGTTCCTTTTGAAATTGTTGTAATTCCGTCTGTTCGTTTGTCCGTTTTTTGTCCGTCTGTCTGTCCGTCCACATTTTCATTTCCGGACTCTAACTCAAAAACGCTTTGTCCAATCGAATTCAATCTTGACAGGGACATAAATCACCATCATAGCGAGATTCCTTTCAAAATTGGTGTTATTCCGTCCGTTTGTTTGTCCGTTTGTCTGTCCGTCAACATTTCCGTTTCCGGACTCTAACTCGAAAACGCTTTGTTCAATCAAATTCAAACTTGACAGGGAGATAGATCACCATCATAGCTAGGTTTCTTTCGAAATTGGTGTAATTCCGTCCGTCCGTTTGTCTGTCCATCCACATTTTCGTTTCCGGACTTTATTTGTTTTCACGTAAGTTTGACTGATCACCACCGCCGCCGCAGGATTATGGTCTCCCTTGAATAACTTCTTGGGCTTTCAAATTTTTCTTTCCTTCTTATCTTTCTTTAAAACTATAGGGGTGGGAAAAATTTTTGGGATACTTTGCAGAGACCTTAAGCTTTACTTAAGGTAACCTTAAGCATTTTTCAAAAATACCCTGTCATCGCGTTTCGGAAAAAACACACACACCTGCGCTATAAAATTTATCAGGTACATTCTAGACCAAATTTCGAAGGTCGGAAAGGATTTTCTCATCAATCGAACCATAGATGCCTGAATGGGAGGCGTTTTATTTTTATACCTGTAGCTCATGGCATAGCTGAGTAATAGCTACTTTTAGGTTATCACTGTTGAGTAAATCACTTATAACTTGAAAAGTGTTGCATTTAGAGCATTTTGTTAAAATATGTTATTCAGCTACTTTTTTCATAGCTACAATATGGTGAGTAAGTTGGGTGTCTGTCTCAATAGCTAAGTGAGTAATAACTACTTTTGGGCTTTTCAGTAACTTCCATCATGAGTAAAATCACTTGTAACTTAAAAACTATTGCATTTAGAGAATTTCGTATAAATATGTTATTCAGCTACTTTTGGGCCAGCTATAACATAGTAAAATTTCAGACCTGTAGCTCATGGCATAGCTGAGAATAGCTACTTTTAGGTTATCACTGTTGAGTAAATCACTTATAACTTGAAAACTATTGCATTTAGAGTATTTTGTTTCAATATGTTATTCACCTATTTTGGGGTCAGCTATAACATAGTGAAGTTTCAGACCTGTGGCTCATTTCATAGCTGAGTAATAGCTAATTTGAAGTTCTCACTGTTGAGTAAATCAGTTATAATTGGAAAACTATTGCATTTACAGAAATTTGTGCAAATATGTTATTCAGCTACTTTTGGGTCAGCTATAACATAGTGAAATTATAGACCTATAGCTCATGGCACAACTGAGCAATAGCTATTCTCAGGTACTGACTGTTGAGTAAATCAGCTATAACTTGAAAAATATTGCATTTGGAGTATTTTGTTAAAATATATTGTTCACCTACTTTTGGGTCAGCTATAACATAGTGAAATTACAGACCTATAGCTCATGGCATAGCGGAGCAATAGCTATTTTCAGGTTCTCACTATTGAGTAAATCAGTTGTAGCTTGAAAACTATTGCATTTACAGTAGTTTGCTTAAATATGTTGTTCACCTACTTTTGGGTTAGCTATAACATAGTAAAATTTCAGACATGTAGCTCATTGCATAGCTGAGTAATAGTTCCTTTGAGGTTCTCACTGTTGAGTAAATCAGTTGTAACTTGAAAACTATTACATTTAGAGTAATTTGTTAAATATGTTATTCACAGAATTTTTGGTCAGCTATAACATAGTGAAATTGCAGACCTCTATGTCATGGCATAGCTGAGCAATAGCTACTTTCAGGTTCTCACTGTTGAGTAAATCATTGTATCCACTGGATAGCCGCAGTGTGTAGAGAGAGATTTCACCATTACTGCTCTGATGAAAAAAAATATTATAGCTAGCTTTCTTAAGTTTGCAGTATATATTAATAACCATAAAATGTTGTCTGGGAATATTTTTGGCCTCATTTTGAGAAACAAGATGGCCGCCACAGGTGTTTTTTGTCAGTCATGAAAAGTGCTTATATCTCCCTTATTATTGATCCTAGAGGTTTGGGATGATAAACCAACCTGTAGGAAATCATGGGGTGGGAATCTTTTGGTGTGGTCAGATTTGACCTTCAATGACCCCTCCTTCAAGGTCAAACAAGGATAGCCAAACTTAAAAGTGCTTATAACTCGCTTATTATTGGTCCCAGAGGTTTGGGATGGTAAACAGACAGGAAATCATGGGCTGTGAATCTGTTGATATGGTCCGATTTGACCTTGGAACCCTCCTTCAAGGTCAAATGAGGATAGCGAAAATTGAAAGTGCCTACAACTCGCTTATTATTGGTGACAGAGATTTGGGTTGGTAAACCATCCCATAGGAAATCATTGGCTCGGAATCTTTTGGTATGGTCAGATTTGACCTTTGGACCCCTCCTTCAAGGTCAAATGAGGACAGCCAAGCTTAAAAGTGCTTATAACTCATTTATAATTGATCCTAGAGGTTTGGAATGGTAAACCATAGGAAATCATGGGCTGGGAATGTATTTGTGTGGTTAGATTTGACCTTGGACCCCTTCTTCAAGGTCGAACGAGGATATTGCATTTGTAGTATTTCTTTAAATATGTTTTAACCTATTTTTTACACTTAAACAATTACCTTGTTATTTTCCTTCATAATACCATTTACAGGGCACAACTTTTTTTATCCTTTTCTTCTGTCAGCTTCGGAATTTCTTTCGAACTTGCTGTTCAGTTACCATTGACTGTATTTCTGTACAGCCCTTTTCCTGATAATTATTCTGTCCTCTAATCACCTTCACAAATCAAAAACACTCCGTCAGCTGACACAGTGCCCGTTCATGGGCATTCTCCTCTTGTTTTATATCAAAATTATCACTGGTATTAAAATAGATAAAAATAATACTTATGGTCACCTTAAACTCTCAATATGAATGGAGTTGTAGCCAGCTTAAAGTGAAATAAGGGGGTTTTCAGCCTCCAACTATCTTATTGTTCAACTGCCCTCAGTTAAACTTTGCACACCTATAAAGGATGGCAAAAGGGACACTGTTATTTTATGGTCAAATTAATGGCCCAATATGAATGAAGTTATGGCCACCTGACAGTAACAGTAGGGGGTTTTCAGCCTCCAACTATCTTCTTGATCAACTGACGTCAGTTAAATTGGGACACTTATAAAGGATGCCAAAAGGGACATTCTTATTTTCTGTCCACCTTGAAGTCCACCTTGGTCATCTTACAGTAAAAAATGGGTTTTCAGCCCCCAACTGACTTACTGTTCAACTAACATCAGTTAAACTTGACACATTGATTAGGCTTACTCGTAGGAAGGTTTCTTTAGAATTTATTTACCATTCATACAATTATAAGCATCAGCAATATATTATTCTCTACATTGGCCACATTATAACAAAATACCAAAACATAAATTTCAGTAACCAGAAGAATGCATACTTTATCCTTTAGCCAAAAACAAGCCTTTACCAAAACTTCGCAAGCTTTAATGTATTGTTCATACAAAAGCACAAAAAATATCACTGTTTAAAACAGATACACAGCAGCAGTAGAGAAATAGGAGATTTGTTTTAAACATTATAGTATCAGTTACTTGTAAAATAACAAACACCTCACAAGATTACGAAAATCAAACTGACAATACTTTTTTCCCCACACTGTTCCAGTCTATTCATCTGCACACCAATAATCCTCTTAACCAATAAAGAAATTGTTAACTAGAAAATAGAAGTATAATATCCACACTCAGTAAATAATTTAAAGCGAAATGACTTTATTTAAAAAGCAATATGAAACAGTGGCTATAAAGAGGTCTGGAATTTAGTGACTAAATTGTTCTAAATCCCCTGTGTGTAGTGCCCTTAAAAGACATAAGAGTATCATTTGTAAGTTTTGTTTGAAGGACTGTAGTCACACAAGAAAAAACAATGTCCTTCAATGCAATTTCCAATGAAAGGGGTATAAAAACACAAAAGCTTTTCATGATAAGAGTGCTTGGATTGAACAGCCTACATATGATCTTCATTATAAAGAAACTTAATCCCCTGTTTCAAGTAAGTCTAATTAGAGTGGGACCTTTGTCTGCCTTTTAAGGTAATCTTATAGTCACATGGAAGTCATCAAACATCCCAAACTATCATAATCTCCTACTAAACATATAAATATTTACTTGTACCATTTGAAAATTATTTACACAAAATGTGAAAGGAAGACTGATTTCCCTTAAAAACTTCCCAATACTTTCAGATGAATTTTATCTGTCTGCATCAGATGACAGGCTAGCTGAACCAGCAATTGATATAAAGGGTTGTTGTTCTTGGCTTATGTTCAAGTGTGAGCCTTGTGTTTGTGTATGCTAAATCTATTACTCTACCTGTACTATTGTGTGAGTGAGGGGGGAGGGGACCTTGTCAGTTGAGTTAGGATGTCATTCTACACAGGGCTTCTTTGATGTGGGGAGATAAAAAAGTGGTTGCAGGTCACATTCGACAGGGGTTCATTAATTACAGGGTTCAATATACAATATGTATAAAATATTGTACAAATCATGGTTTAATTAGCATTATTGAATCTTAATTTGCTCTTGCTTTTGTGCATTATTGAACCGCATGAATCATGATCTTCTACTGTTATTCCTAAGCCTACATTATTAATTTCAGTTGCTAAGTCATTCATAAATATTCCAATATGTAAACTCATACTTTTCTTTCCGAATAAATCCAGTAACATTTTAGATTGATTTGTTATTTCTTAAGACACATTTACGGGGCATATATTTAGGTCTATAGAATACAAATATGCAAGATACATACTTTCTAGGTGGAATTTCTGCAAAAGCATTTTTTTTCTAGCAGGTAAATTTTACAGCTACAAGTTGTCTTCTGCCAACTTATAGTAAAAATGATCTATTCTTTTCGTAAAATATACTACTTTATATAAAGTAACACAATAAAGCTTACATTCTGCTTACAGTCTAATACTCCAACTACTGCAGTTTTTAAATAATCAGCTTTTCTATCAGATACAAAACACAGTAAAGCTTACATTCTGCTTACAGTCTGATACCGCAACTACTACAGCTTTAATAACCCCACATCTCCATCCGGGCCGCTTGTTTTTCTTAGCAAAAACCTTTTTCTAGTTCAAACTTGACAGGGAGATAGATCATCATAGCTAGGTTGCTTTCGAAATTGGTGTACTTCTGTCTGTTCGTTTGTCCATTTTTTGTCCGTTTGTCTGTCCGTCAATATTTCCTGCGCAACCCGCCCTTTTGGGGCATCTCTGACCCTCTTGTTCTGCTTGTTTTTTAAGAAAACTTTATGGCCAAGGTCGTTATTCCCCATTTAAAGGGAGTATGCGTGTTATGTTTGAAGCAGTGGAAGTTAAAATTAACTTAGGTTAAACTTGGTTTATTGTGATAAAAGGTCTTCTAAACTTATTCAGAAATCTTGAGTCTTTGTCTGAGTTTTAGTTGTAACAAATGTTATGAAAATAAAATGGTAACTATCCATGCAAAAAAGGAAAATTGGGTGGTTTTTATATATCTTTGATTCATAAACAATTCTTAACATGAGAATTGACTTCCTACATCCAAATTTTTAAATAGACCTTTAATCATCGGACCACTAATTCTAAGGTGCACAAAATAAATTTTTGTTTTAGACCAATGCAACCATTGGTCAAGGGTGGTGATTAGACTTGTGTTTGGTTAATCATTGGTGACGAGCTACCATGATGGTCGGACATCCACCATTATAAATTATCAATTACTCAACATAAATCTTACTTCTCACACTATGACTGAATGTCCAGTCCTTTTAAAATATTTATACAGTGTTATATTCAATAAATTGACAGAATTATCACTGCCATATTTAGCATTTTCTGAGCATTTTCTCTGGATACTAAATGTCGGAAACTTAGTAACCACCAAAATTCTTAATGAATTGACATATACTTCATACCAGAAAATGTTTTTGGATATATTCAGTATAATGACCAACAATGAAACAAAATAACTCATTCTGCCTAGATCAACAGTAAACGGACAAAACACCGGAGGACAAAACCCCTAAAAAATCTGGCCACTGGGACAAAAACCCGGAGTTGATTTTCAGAGGGGTGGACTGAACCCCAGACATTTTTTACATTAATTTTCATGGAATTTATTCTATTTAAGATTGTCAAATCTGTGGATATTACAAGAAGATGCAGTGCCTGTTATAAAATTTATTTCGTAGTAAGCCAGGGGTGAGTTACCAATCAAAAGACAATCTTGAGCTGCTGTCACCCTACAGAAGAACACTAAAGAATCTATACCACGCATTTGATGATGGGTCCGAAAATCTAGGAGACTTTCTTCCTGGCATTGGACACTGTATTAGATTGATTAATTGTTGATTCAGATTGTTTTAGGGTTATGGTGCTTACTCGTTATACATATGTTTGTGTTTTTGGTGTTGAAGTATGCTTTTGACAAGGAATAAAGAATATATTTCTTCATGATTTGTTTTATATTTTGATGATTTCTCTTACATTTGCTATACTTATAACTGCGGGGTTCTGTCCTCCCCGTGAAAATCAACTCCGGGTTTTTGTCCCAGTGGCCAGATTTTTCCGGGGTTTTGTCCTCCGGGGTTTTGCCCTCCGGGGTTTTGTCCGCCATTCAGATCAACAGTCAGCAAAGTGGGCGATTAATTGACTATGGAAATTGGGTGTGATTCCTTATACCAATCAAGTATGAGTTGTTAAAATAAAGGTGGAAAAGCTCTATTGAATAAGTAGGTTTTAAGCCGTGTAGTAAACATGGCCAGAGAGGAGGCACTGCAAATATCAAGAGGCAATTGACAACAAGACCTTGGAGTTTCATAACTAGGGAATGAATCATATGTAGATTTTTTAAATATTGCTGAAAAACCCATGTTGGATCTCATATTAATTCTCAACATACATAATAATAGTAAACAACAGATTGCATTGTGTCCTGCATCAAAGTAAGAATCTAATACAGTTTACTGTTTTATCCAAATATCGCAACAGTAGTAAATAGAAAAGTAGAAAGTTGTATACAAGTATTTATAAAAAAGTAAGGTTTATGCTGAATTATTGAAGTAGGCTTATACATGTAATAACTAAACAACTGCTTCCGAGGAATGTAACATCTGTACAATTTGCTCTTAGTAGAGTCACTGCCAGTTAGTAATGGTATTGTTTATCGATATTGAAATATTTATCAATTCACGCCAAGTATACTGATATCGATAATGCATGGTACAATATCGGAATATAGGATTTAACAGATGAAATTAAGCTGTTTTCCATTCAAATAAAGTACAAAATTTAAAGAATATATTAGTTATTATATCATTTTTGTCAACTTTCACTTACCGCTAAAGCGGAAACGCCATATTTGTTTACATTTCGGGAAACTACTAAAACTTGTGAGAAAGTTCGGAAGGTCTCTCTCCGAAAACATGTATGACCCAATATTTCAATATCGATCGATACACAAAGCAAAATTATAGTTTGATATAGATATTATTATTCGATACCAACACTACTGCCAGAGTATGTAGAGTAAGAAATCTAAAATTCGCCACATATCTGAAATTCGCCACATGTAAAAATACTAATAAAATAAATGAATTGTGGTGAGATTTGTTGACTGTATAGTAAATTAAGGCTTTTTGAACTGAAAAATACCAATTTTTGGACAAAAACATCATTTTCTTCATAAAATTAACTGAGGTTTTAGAGGTGGCGAATTTTAGATTCCTGGCGAATTTTAGATTTCTTACTCTATACCACATGTATTCTAGTTTGTCTCATAGCTCACTTATGAATAAATTTTTGTTTTTCTGTGTGCAGTGACTTTACCATAGTTAGTGGGGATTCTCGTGGCAAAGTGTGCTTCTGGAATGGCCGGCAGGGCACACAGATCAAGAGCTTTCAGGTAAGCCAGGCAGAACTTTTTCAATTTAACCATCTGTTTGTACACTAAATACCATATTCTAAATGACACCTGCATACCTTCCCAGTTCCCAACTTAATTTGGTATTCTTTGCTTTCTTTTCAGATTTGCTGTTTATGAATGAAAACTGGTATCATCAAAAAGCAAGAAATATAGTAAATACAATTTAAAAACCAATTATTGTAAATATCAATATTTTAGTTTTTTTTCCAGTGGTTTGTTATGAAAACAATAAAAGTCCTATAGATTTTTTTAATATTTTGTATGCAAGATGGTGTCAAGAAAATCATCCATTGCCATGTAACCTATTGCTAACATGTTCAATGTAAAATTTAAAAAAGCCTACTCAAATCCAGGTGAACAAGGCAGATGTGCTGTGCCTGTGCGTGGATGCAGGTGGCAGCACCGTGTTTGCTGGCGGAGTGGACCCACTGGTTGCTCAGTTTGAGTATGTGCCAGTGAAGACTGACAGCGATTGGAAGCAGTGGGTCACAGGAAGGATGTGGTCACAGCACACCCATGATGTGAGGGCTGTTGCACTGTGTGGTCATAATAAAATCGTCTCAGCAGGTCAGCATATGAAAATACAGTCAGACCTCTATTGTTATCCCCTATCAATAAATGAGGCCTGCCATCTGTGTGTCTATCCAAAATCAGTGTCCTGATATCCACAAACTTGAATGATCCTTACCAAATTTTCACAAAATGTGTATCCCATGGAAAAAATTTACCGTTTTACCATTTAACCAAACATTTTTGAAAAGCTTCGCCAAAAAATGTTTCTGTTTGAACATTTTAGGACTTTAAAGCTTATGCATGCTCCTAACATCAAACCAGAAGCTTCATTGCCATCAAACATTCAGAATATGTCTCCCTGATAAAAGGGCAACACTTTTAATGAAATTCTGGCAAATGTTGCTGCTATGGTAAGATTGGGCAAAAAATGTTGCCTTGGCAACCATTTTTATTTGGCAATTTTCAAATTAGCTGTTTTAGGACTTGAAGCTCATGCATACTCCTGACATCAATCCTGAAGTTTCATTACTTTCAGACTTTCAGAATATGTTCACCATGACAGAAGGTAAGTATCTTGTAATTTTAATTCACTTCTGACACCAATTTTTTGCCATGGAGACTCTGACTGTTTTACTTTGAAATTAGGTTTTTCTGGATGTAAAAGCTTATGCATGTTTGGAGAGTGAGATTTTGTTTGAATAATATAAGGAAAAAAACTTGAAAAGTCACTTTAGCATAAAACAATAGGCAACTAAAAATATGAGGAGTGTAGAAATGAGTTCATAAAATTAAATTTTTGGATAATGGAAGACTAGGAAAATCTACTGTAAGAAAAAATATACTGTGCATAGTGAGCTCCACAGCTGTGTAAAGTGAAGATGCATCAATAGCTGCCTCTGTAATTCAGTAAAATTAATATACTTTAAATTTTCTTATTCACAGGTGAGTAAATTTTTTCAAGTTGAAAAAATTTTGTTGAATATTGAAGTAGTGACAAAGGAGTACCAAGGTACAAAGATTACAACTGAGAATGATACTTTTAAAGCAGGCCTTTTTCTTGAGGAAGTCTGGTACAATAGTTTGTCATGGTTGTATTTTACAGGTGTTGACTGTCAACTAATCGTCAACCAGACTGATGGAACAAAGAAGGGCTGTAAGAAGATATCTCCCATTCCACAGGTGAGATACTGCAGTTAGGAGTAAGAAATGTAAGATTCTCTAATGGAGGGCATTCTTTAAATGTAAAACAAAAAATAAACAAACCTTTGTGTCAATTCTGATTGGAGGCCTAATACAGTCACAAAATTGCAAATGTGTAAAGAATTCCCCACAAATCAAGGCAAGAGAAAGGAGTTTCGTCACTGGTGAACTGTATATTGTATCTGAAATTTCACATTTCTAACTGTATAAAACTACTTGTTTAATAATAAACTTTTATCTCATATTTTGTATATTTTAGTTCTTTAGTAGTGATTTCTTTTCGGAAACATTGCAGTGTTTTCACACATTTTACTTCCTGTGATGGGCCCATTCGATTGGTTTCACACTGGTGGGATACCGAAATGGAAAATCTGATACCGACCATGCCCTAATTTACAAAAACTGTACAGTCTTGTTTAGCTTTAACATTTGAAATACTTTAGTGCACTTTTCTTGTCCCAAACAAGACAACTAATTTAAAGATATACAGGGTGTACCCAGTCATGGAAAACCTGGAAAAGTCATGGAATTCCATTTTTTCGAGGCCTGGAAAAGTAATGGAAATTGACTCCAGGCTTTGGAAAATTCATAAAAAGTCAGCACTTCAATACGTGGATACGTTTAGGTAATCAGATCAAATTTTGGTGTCTTCTACATCTTCCTGTACTGTGACTGGAACCTTGTGTGTGGTTCTCAAAGGAAGAACTGGTTGGAGTCATTTTGACTTTATCTTTTTTATCGCATTCTGTACCAATCGACTCCAAATCATACAGGTATGGGCTGTCACATCTTCCCTCATTTCCTCTGTACATGTCTCTTTCATGCCACAAAGCATGTAAAAGGTCCTTGATTTTAAAGCTTTCGTCATGGAGAAGTCATGGAAAAATTATTGAAATTTATTGGATACATCCTGGATATAGAGCTTCTGTTAATATTTTTGTTAAAATACATGCATAAGTCGGACATTAAAACTGTTTAGACTGGAATGTGGAATGAACCGGATTCTGGTTCATGAAGGATATATGTGCACAATTACAGTATTTTCTAACGTTAGGACCTTATTACTAGTTCCACTAATGCCTTACACTCTGATGTCTAATTGTAATTTTTAATTGGACCTTTATAGCACTAAGGGGAAGCTATTATTGCACAACAGCACCAAAAAGGTCAACCAGTGTCTCTTGTTCTTCTTACACATAGTCTATATCTGTTGTTAAAAGAAATGAATAATTCTACTTGTTATGGCAGGAATCTTTAGTAGATGTTGCCAAGAGTGCAGAGCTTGTTCTCCTGAGATATTCAGACCACTTGGATGTTTGGAAACTTGGACATACTACTGCACACGCAGGTAAGGTCCTTCATAGGGATTTATTCTCAAATTTTTAATCTGTGTACCAATTTTTGCGTGTGGAATTAGTCCTTAACAAGAGAAGAATATTCTTGTTTTCAAGTATTCATTTACCCTGATTCTACTCTTTAACGAGTACTCTTTTAAAATCAAAGCAGCCAGCTTTTTTTCCTAATTTTCTTATGCAAGTGACGTAAAATGACTCACTTGAGGTTTATTAAGATATTTTTAAATTTATCTGTATTGAACAAGAAAACCATACTCAGAAAATGTTAAATTCCAAAGAAGTTCTTTTTGCAGCTCAACTGGAAATTAGGTGGTAAGTACACATACCATATTTTAAAGAATGAAGAAAAGGTCAGCGGGTTCAGTTAGATGCTAATTTTTGCACAATTATTGATAACAATGTGTTCAGTTGGTGTCATGGCACAATCTTGAGATTTAGTTTCTCAAACATCAGGACCTGTGAGAGGTACAAACAATGCTAATTTTAAGTTATAAAATGCCACTTTAACAGATTTAGTAAAATTCTTTTATGACCATTAAGTGTTGTCTTTCTGAGGGTTTAAAACCAGACAGAATATTGATTGTCTCAGGCTTCTGAGGGGTTTGTAATGTTAGTCTTGGCAATAAGGCCTGAACATATGGCATTTACAGAACTCTGGTCAGTATGATAAAGCTGAGCACAACTGTGCCTTTTAATCTTGAGTACAGTGTAAGCAATGTACATGTTATTTTATTATCTTTACTGTCATCACTGAATATATATCGATTACAGAGCAGAGTGGGGAGGTGTTACCACTGACCCGGGGAGCTAGTAAGCTGGTCCAATTAAGCAGCAAGAGTGAAGAGTATGTTATGTGTGCAGCCATCTCTGATAATGGACAGTGGATTGCCTACTCAGACACCAACAAGCTCAAACTCTTCCATCTAAGCCTGGTAGGTTAACAGAGTCATAAATAAATAATATGGGTGTGACAGTACAAATAATTGGGCTCGATTACTCAAAGAGGAAAGTCCAGCTCCACTTACAAAATTTAGTGTGTCTATTTACATGCAACTGCCTCAATATGGGTGGGTCCTGGAACATAAAATAGTATTGGTATAAGCCTTTTAATCTTTAGATTTGGCAGATGTCACCATGTTTTATATTATAAAACTATGAAAACCACCCTTATTCCTTTAAAAATCCTTGAACTGTCTAAAAAACTACCTTTTTTGTTCAAATGTCAAATTAAAATCTACATATAAAGGAAGACCATTGTTAATCATAGGTTAATCTTGCAACTTGTTGAGCATTGCCTATTTTAGCATATAGTCTAAATTCTAAAAAGAAAATGAGAATTGTTTTCCACTGAAAGGCCAGAATAACAATTTGGTTTTGTATGACATGTTTCGTCCCATTTTTTTGAGTGTGTTATATTCCAATATCTGTCTATACAAAACAACTTTTTTCGAAACTTTAACTGCTTAATAAAAATTTCCAAAATATTTCCCTTTCTGCAGTAGCCATTTTTCTAAGTTTGAATATTTAACCCACATGCCAAACCATGTCAAAAGTTTTGATAGGTGCTTGTCGTCTTTGTTAAGATAATACTGGTGTAAAACTGGTACAGTTATCACAATTTACTGTTGGAGGGCTCTCCACCTTGAGTTTTCACAAAAGCAGGAAAGTTGGCTGGGCATTGATCAAGATCGGGCAAATCAGTACTGGACATTTTGGTAATGCGGGTTGGTTGACACATAAGAAAATTGAATTAGTTAACAAAGCAAAATTATGTAAATTCTGGATCTGGGATGAGTTCAGATCAGCTTTAAGATAATAATAGGGGTATGAACAAAAATTATTTGGACAAAAGTATTGAGCTAAAATAAGACCCGTACAAAAAGTATTCAGACAAGAATTGTAGACCAGGACAAAAAGTATTTAATCTTTTATTTTGAACATTAATTATTATCTATTAGTATACAGACATCTCTAATTATTTGGAACTTTGTTAAGTTCATTTACTGCTCCAACTTAATAGAGCACACTTCGAAAGAATTACCTATCACAGTTTATACTCTTAGGATAATAACAATGACCAATAGCAAGTGTATCCAGTTCAAACACAGCCTCAATTACAATTATATTATTGCCTTCTTTTTATGCATACACACTGTGCTTTTATTGTTGCAAAACATTAAATAAATTAACAATCAATTCTGCTTTGATGCTTAATACAAGAAGACAGGGAAGCCACATCCCATGAATTATGAATTATGCATGACTTAACTTAATCTCAAAACCTAACATAGGATTATATGTATACATGCCATTATAATACATATGATAAGTGAAACTACAAAAAAAAAAGGGGGGGGGGGGATATAAAAATACATAAAATGTATACAAAGTACATAAAATATACAATTATATAATTATATGAGAAATACTTTTTGTCCTATGTCTGATACTTGTTGCCAAATATTTTTGTCCTACAATCCGATAATATATTTTGGCCCTCATTTGGACAGTTATCAATGCTATGTTGAGGCTGATACCAAAATCAGTATCAGATGGAGGTCTTAATGCTATATATAGAACATAAACTTTTTACCTCTGTCAAGGAGGATATGTTTTGGGGTATGTTGATTTGTTTTCTTGCAATTGCTCCAAACCTAATGAACACATCTCTGTTAAGGTTTGATTTATGTGTGTGTGTGGGTAGGGCGTGATGAGAGGAAGAAGTGATTAAAATTCTGAGAAAGATTCAAATCATATTCTAGATAAAAAATAATCCCAAATTTTCAATGGTCCAGTTTTCAATTAGTATTTGGGAGAAATAACAACATGGGACCCATTCAGTGCTATCTTGTACATACTGTCGCACACAACCATTAAAATTAAGATCTTAATCTTCGCCTTTGGATTTTATAACCTCAAACCATGGTAAAATTATGTGTAAACTGTAAACCATGGTTTGTTAGGTGTTATTCCTATTCTAACATGAGAAGTTTGTAAGTATTATAAATAGTTTTATATTTCACATTTTAATGACAAAAATGAGGTATTGTCAATACAGCCATAATGAGAGATAATAGAAAGTTGTGGGTTATGCTGATATTATAAAATATTTTCTCAATTACCCAATCAAATTCACAGATAAATGCTTGTCATATTAGATTATCCTATGTACACTCTCACACACAACCATTAAAATTAAGATCAACTTTTTATAGAACTCGGCTCATTTAGTCAGCAATGCTTCAGTCCATTTATACTTTACTCAAAGTACAAACAAGCTTATCCTCTTCCTCTTTAGTCTAACTTTGGAGGGCTTTATATTTTAAAAAGTGTAAAAATCCTTTACACCATGGTACCATATAAAAAAGGCCAGCGGAAAGCTTGCAGAAACAACAAGTCAGTCCTATGTAAATCTGGTAAATTTCACAGGACAGTAATTGATGTCCAGATTTTCCCCTGAAGTAAAGAGTTTTGCTTCAATAATCTGAGACACATTTTGGTTAGCATAACTTTTTTAACTTGAATGTTAAGTGTTAAATACTGTTTATCATCTAGCATAAGGGCATCAATAAGGACACTCCAGATTAAGGGGAGGTTAACATATGATCAGGCCATGATATTCTACAATCCTAGTAAATATAAAAACTGCGTGAAGTGTGTGTGAGTGGTAAGGTGTAACTCCTGCCTTGTAATCTAGTCTATTGTGCATGATTATTTCAATTGTCACTGGGCAATCTCATCACAGGCTATGTAAGAGATGGTAAGAGGCTGCGTAAGGTTCAGGCCCTGAGGTGCAAAAGTGGCTCCTCTTGGGAGGAGTCAAAGCTTCCAAAATGGGAGCAGGATCCTCCTATATGAGGCGTGAGTGGGATGTCACAATTAAATAATTTACAGTCCGTCACTGGTTGCTTAATTGTGGGTATTATTTGTTGGCCTGTATACTAGTGTGTGCACCAATAGAAACAGGTCAGATTAAGGTGCATCCTTATTCTAAAATCCTACCTTGTATAGCTATCTTTCACAACTAACATTTGAAAGCTTACTCATACATGAGAAAGATTAAAGGTAATCAAACACTTCATTCTACATCTGTTATCAAAGCCATGTTCCAAGGACACAATCATCTTTCTGATATTATATCTTATAAATTTATCTGCTATAGCTGGAGCAACTTGCACCTTTTTATTTGTAGGATGATGGCATCCCCCATTTACAGAAGGTCAAATGGATGCCCCCAGAACTGTTACCAGCAAGAAGAATGACTTTCACCTTAAATGGAACAAAGTTGCTCCTTGTATCCTGTACTGGTGTCCTACAAGTGCTGAAAGTGGATGCTCTCCAGCCAGCCATAGTGCATGTGTTTGAGAACCAGCAGCTCGGTGAGTTTCTTAATTCATCTACAGTTAAGAGAGTAAAACATAACTGCACATTTTCCCTTATGTTGGGAACAAATGGCGCCATGTATCATTATTTTATTAATCAGAATGGTGAATTAGCACTGTTGAAATTTCTTCAAGTTTGAGGTGTACAGTATATAATAAACTAGTTTTCACAGAAAATTTTTATTCCTGATTAAATTTTTTTCATAGAAAAGAATGCTTCTAGTATGTTCCACAGTACATGAAATTCATCAGTGATGAAACCCGCTTTTGTGATTTATGTGAAAATATTTGGTTTAATATTCCCATTATACAAAACTAGCACCAATTTTAATCATTTTATCTTTCTTTAAAGGAAACTTGCCAGTTGAAACTTGCACGTTACAAGTGTAACACTAAATAATTACATCATTTGCTTATTTTAACTAAGCAGTTTTGAGAATATGGGTAAACCTCAAACTAAGTTTTAGGTAACAGATGCTGGTTGCTTTTCAGGCAGGATTTTCTATGTGTTGTTTCACAGATAATGTTGGTGTGCATCTTCTCAGTGTGAGTGACTGTGGACAATATGTTGCTACAGGAGACCATAGCAGTAATGTACATGTATATGACCTACACAATCTCAAGGTCAGTCTTGTATATCCAACACACTACCATTGATTGCTCTTGCTTCACCCTCCTACCAACTTCTTACTGTATCAGAAGACTTAGTGTAAATATCCAGAACAAAAGTAATCAAAATTGTGGTTTTCAAACTGTCATGTTTTTGGAAAAAAATGGCTACAACTGAAGCTATAGATTTATACTACCATTTTCTTACAGATATATTTGTCTGAGAAGTTAACTACTTGCCTCAAATTTATATGTGATTGTATGGGATAAAACTACTGCAAAGTTGCTGATGAGAGTTAGAGTGGTTAGTTCTCCTGCCACATGACACAAAAGTTACAAGACTACAGTTGTTTACTTCATTGTGTTTGTTGTAAAGAATTTTGCTGAATTTCCAACAAAGGTTCATCCATCAGGACACAAAATTTTTACATTTTTTCCCATAGGAATCTCAATCTGAATAGGTTTATCACAATATCTGGTCAGTCATTCATGTCCTTCAAAATTCCAAACTGTTTTCTGCCTCTTCTGGTTGGTTCATCACTTCATTGTACATATCCCTGGTCAAGGAAATACTTTTCACTTTCCCATTGTGGAAGTTTATGTCAATGTTTTATTCAAGAAGTTGACTCACCTCACCTAATCCTAAGCTATACCTGTCTGCATGAGGTAAAATTGCTACTTTTGTGTAATTTGAGTCACTGTGGAAGTTATATGGAGCATTTTGTTTGGAAACCATGCAGTTGTCATGTACATATAACATATAACATTGTGTATTTACTTAACTGAAGTTGCACTTACTTCACAGCCACAATTTCAAAATGCCAGTGAAAACTTATCCTTGTCAACAGGAAAAGATTTTATTCATTGATTTCATTGAGTAACATTTTTTGTAAAGAGACCTTTTATTGAAATTGATCAAATTCAAGGTTTTTAAAATCAGATCTCAGAGCTCTACCAGTAAGAAAGATAGCTTTTTATTGCGTAAAATAGCCTTACCTTATCCTCACAAGTGCTTGTTTGGTTTTGTGGAGCAAAAACGTATCGACCGACAAGAATTTTTTAAGGAATATTCTTGTCACAAGAGGTGACCCCTTTGTCTGCGCATGTCCGCGCTTGCGCAGTAGTCGTTGTCGACAGACGATTGTCGAGAGCTCTTCATTATATTTTTGGTCGATATGGGAGCAACACGTATTTTCTTTTATTATCGTCCATTTACAGACGAAGATCTATGAAGTTTTGAAGCGTGCAAGCGTGCACCTAGCTGTATTTATCCATTATTCGACTGGTACTACCACTAATTCTGCCTCCCTTGTCCTGAAAAGGGTCAGAATAAGATGTGCAAGAAGATGTTGCTGTAAAGTCTTCAGTGGAAGACGTGTATATCTTCCGCTGTACTCGCCCATTATTCGACTGGAATTACCTCCTTGTCGATGAAGGGGATGCAAAGAAGATTTTGCTGTAAAGTTTTCAGTGGAAAACAAAGAAGAAATGCAGTTGGCTTTGCAACGGAGGTCGTAGATTCTTTACTGTGGGTGGAGCGCCACCCTGGTACAGTAACAGGTCTCCCTCCAAAAGACCGATTACAGAAGCGTATCCACTTAAAAATATGGACAGATTACCTTCCTTTGCTGTAAATTTGGATGAAGATCCAACAGACATCTTTGGGGCAGTATGTGCACTGCTTGTCTGTTCAGCCCTGTTGAAGAATTGCAATAACTATTTACTAGATAATAAAACCTTCCTATGGCCATGTATCCATTGGAAAGAATACTGTGACTTTTGAGTTAATTCTTCTGCAAACTCAACGAAGATCGTCGTACCACTCTGCCTAGTTTACCAGGTCAGAGGGATACAGAAGAACGTGGCTACATTAATGCAAGTCACCATGGAGGCTCTTCTTGCAGAGTTACTGGCAGTGATGGGAGATTTTCATTGCCATCCCAGAGTTGTGCGAATCTTGAGACGGAGTTGTCGAATTACTCCCCAATCGAATTCACCAATGCCTGTACTACCCACAATGCAAAGCGATGACGTCAGACAGGAAAACATGGCTACAGTAAATATACCACTGAAATATTGCTGGAAATCCTTCAAAAGAAAGCAATTCATCCACTCTACAATTGCAGAACTCCAGGTTTCTATGGCAGTTTATTCTTGTATACAAACTCGGCTAATGACGACCTCTGATAGATCTCAGTGTCCTGAATTGATTTCTAACTACGAATTCAACGATCACTGCCCACGAGTGAAGTTCGTTTACTACGTCAATAAATACCTGCTTGTCCCATCATTTAAACTGGAGACAGCAGAAATTATTAGAAATTCGGTTACAAAAGATGCGTTCTTCTATGTACCGATTCACAAGTTTCTCAACATCTACTTCAGTTTAATGTACACTGGCAAACCTATCACTTCAAAGCATTAGGAAATTCGGGTTAGCGACCCCTCTACAGTATCATGCGAGTAGTAAAGAGGCAAATCTCATTCTTCAGTCTCACGGAATAGGAGTTCACCATATACCTGGACCACTGGTTGTTAAGTTTACGTAAAAGACACCAGTATTGGGTTCAAATCAAAGAACTCATCCAATTATTCAACAACTGGGCTTCGTGATGTCGATTTCCTAGGTTACCACTGCATTTTGGTACCAGGAAATTTCTTTCACCATATACCTAGACTACTGGTTGTTTAGTGTACGTAAAAGACACTAGTATTGGGTTCAAACCAAAGAACTCATCCAATTTTTCTTCAACTGGGCTTCGTGATATCGATTTCCTAGGTTACCACTGCATTTTGGTATCAGGAAATTTCTTTCACCATATACCTAGACTACTGGTTGTTTAGTGTACGTAAAAGACACCAGTATTGGGTTCAAACCAAAGAACTCATCCAATTATTCATCAACTGGGCTTCGTGATATCGATTTCCTCGGTTACCACTGCATTTGGTACCAGGAAATTTCTTTCTACCTCGAATAAATTATATACCTGAGAATCTATTCAAGACATGGCGATCTCATCACAATCAACCCCAAGGTTGCTTATATCCCAGGTAGGGATACTGGCATCTTTGGAAAAGACTATACCAATGGGTCAGTTATGTAGGTGTGCCTTTCACTGGTATCTACTACAACTGGCAATATCTCCAGTCACTAGTTGTGAGAATTCCTGTTTCAAATCCTTCTGAAAAAGCATATTCAGTGGTGGAAAATGCCAAAAAATGGGAAATAGGATGCCCTTTCTATACACAGGGGCACAATTCCCTTATTTTCGTAGATGCATTAAACCAGGGTTGATGATCCCATCTAAAAGCATCACAGTCAGTGGCTTTTGGACAATTCAAAATGTATATATTACATTTCAATGTCCTACAACTGAAGGCAGTGTGTTCAGCCCTTAAAAGCCTTCAACACAAATTCTACACAAAAGAATTCTGATAGCATCAGACAACACCACTGTGTTCGGTTATCTGAACAAACAACAGAAGGGGGGGGGGGGGGCACATGTACCTCCTAGTTTGGCGCATCTTGGCCTACTGCAATCCTTGAAATATACTCAAAAGAGACAGACATATTGTGGGTTGCTTAAGTATTAGAGCTAACATCCTCTTCAGAAGGGACAAAGGCTTGGCGCATCCTGGCCTATTGCAATCCTTAAAATATACTCATAGGAGATAGACATATTCTGGGTTGCTTAAATGTCATAGTCAATAGCTTCTACAGAAGGGACAGAAGAAATTCGTATAGAATGGTTCTTCCTCCCTTTATGGTTCAAGACAATGTGCAAGTTTGGCACAAATCAACAATAGGTTTTTTATGCAGGTATGCTGCATCTTGGCCTACTGCAATCCTTGAGATATTCTTATATGAGCCAGATATATTCAGGGTTGTCTAAAGGTCATGACAGTCAGTCTCTCCAGAAAGTACAAAATGATACAGACAGGGTGGTCTCTTCATCTTAAAATGTTCCATTTGACTTGCATAGTTTGGTAAATACCAATGGTAGAGATGTTTGCCACCAATATGAATCACAAACTTCCATCCTATGTTGCCAGTCCTGGATGCAAATGCTCTGAACATAGATGCATCAAACATCTTGTTGGAGGTTCTGGACTGCTAGGCCTTTTGTCCTATACCACTTATTCCAAAAAGTCATTGAACAAGTGAACACCAGGTGCAAAATGATTGTAGTGGCCCCTTGGTGGCCCATGATGCATTGGCTTTGGGGTTTGGTGAGTCATTCAACCAAACCTCCATTACACTACTTCACTGGTCTCAGAAACAGCCATTCAGTCAGAAATACCATCTGAATCTGTTGCATTGGCACCTTCATGCTTGGCACCTTAACACCACTCAGAATCTCTTATATCATTCTCTGGGCAAGGGATAGAGAGATTTAGGGCATCTCAAGGACCCTCATCTTGGAATGTATGAGTCATGATGGGCCATTTTGAGCTCTGGTACCCACAGAATAAGGTGGCCATCTCAGAGCCTACGGTCTCAAATATACCAGATTTTTTTATCCATTTACTTGCAAAAATCTGAAACCTGTCACTATTGTTGGCTTGGCAGCAGCCATAGCTGATCATTTACATTTTTTTGTGCAGAAGTTGAGCCAAAGCCTGGATCTTTATAGGCCTATTGCAAGTGTTATAGAGAGAAGCCCACTGCTAACACAGGTGCAGCATCAAGGAATTTGCCTTTGCTTCTGTTGGTTTTTCACAAAAGGCTCCTTATTAACCTTTAAAAGGAGGTCAGTCTAAAAAATTTTGACTTGCAAGACTGTTGCAATGGCATTGGAAGTGTATTCTGGGACTGTGGCTCCTTCAGACACAAGCCTCATAGGAAGGAGTTTACAGTTCTCCCTCCTACCTACCTTTTCAGCAAGGACCTATTAGCCTCAGTTGGTCTAGATTGCCTCCAGTGGTCACTTCAGCTCTAGATCATTCCTGAACTCAATTTGCCTGGACACATGCTTCGTTGTCCTCCTACAGCACTTACATCCTTCTTGGACAGGACTACTGCTTGGAGAAAAGGGAAAGTCTCCTTCTCCTGCCTTTTAGCAAGAATCAGTTGGCTTACAATGCCCCAGATGGCTCAAACCAGTGGTCATTCCAGCTCACAAACCTTTCTTGAGCTGACGTTGGACTGATGTTGTGACACTCTGCCCTCTTACAGTACTTAGTTACTATCAAGACAGTACAAGTACTTCAAGGAGGGGAAGAATCTCTTGCTCATATCTTTTAAGGAAGGCTTGATGGAGATATCTTGAGTTCTGCTATCTCTTCCTGGATCAATCTGGATGCATGATTAGATTACCAGTCCTTTGATTCTGATTCTCAGAATCTATACATTGAGACACATATTACATCCATGGCTGCCTCTTTAGTTTTCAAGAGTGGGGTCTTACCTCAGCAGATATCAAACTCTTGTTATTGAAAGACCCACAAGTCTTTACTACATTCTACTCGAAGATGTAGCTTGGCAATCCCATGACCAGTCCATGAACAAATTGGGTCTTGTGGATTCACCTCAGCATGTAGTCAATTTTTTATGTATTTATACATCTTATTCATATGACTCGCATATTTATGTTCTCTCCAGTTATACAAGTGTTGTGTCACTGACATATGTCTTTCTTGACTTACATATGGCCCCATATCTGCAGTTTTTGCAGTTCAGTTTGCCTGCTTGGAGATATTCTCATTGCCAGATGATGACATCTTGTTTGGGGAGTCATGCAGACATCTCCGGCCAATACTGGGTGATGGTTAATTCTGCTATATGATTTGTTGTAAAATTGTCTACAACAGCAACAGCAGCAACAATGACGACCACATCATGGATCTCTTGTTGAGGGTAGCAAATTACTCATCTGTGATGAAGAAGTAACTTTTAACCTAAGATGTGGTGTATGGAAGCTTATCTTATCCTCTTATCAGTGCTTTATTTGGTGACCCCTTGTCTGACAATCATCTAACAGTGTGGCCAAAACAAATACCCTCCACCTGTTATGGTTGTATTCAAGCACTTGTGAGGATAAGGTAAGGCTATTTTACGCAATAAAATGTAACAAATTTTATTGTAATTTAACTTTTTACAAGTTAAATACTTACCTTATCCTCACAAGGATAAACCCACCCTACCTCCCCGCATAATTTGTTTTCTGGGGACCAAAAATACAATGAAGAGCTCTCGACAATCGTCTGTCGACAACGACTACTGCGCAAGCGCGGACATGCGCAGACAAAGGGGTCACCTCTTGTGACAAGAATATTCCTTAAAAAATTCTTGTCGGTCGATACGTTTTTGCTCCACAAAACCAAACAAGCACTTGTGAGGATAAGGTAAGTATTTAACTTGTAAAAAGTTAAATTACAATAAAATTTGTTACAGTTTATTGCTTATTGATTACTAGTAATGCACCTGTATCCACTGCAGTATTACTTTCCTAAACACAGAGTAATTAAAATACTAGAAGCCTTAACCATTTTCTTGATGACAATGTTTCAGCACCTGTGTTCACTACCAAAGCGCTCTAGACAACCCACAGCAATGGGCTTCCATCCTTCTGAGCCTGTTATAGCAGTGGTGTATGCAGACAGACAGGTATACATGCGAACCTCAAATCAAGCAAACTCTAAATCTGGAAAGCTGGAGACCCGAAATCTAGTCTATTTAGTCACTGCTGAAATTGTCATACCTCGTGTGACACAGTAAATGTTGTCAAGACATCATGACTGTCCCAAAAGCATGCAGCTTTATAATATCTTAGCAAAATGACGGAAAGTTATTATTATTATTATGTATTTATACTCGGTGCAATATCTCCATATACTACAGGACTCCAAGCGCTATTTAACCAATCCGAATGTACAGGTACAGCCCCAACTCACAAGTAACTGACATTACCCTAACTGGAAGATAGAGGCTGAAGGATGACCATTTATCAACGTCCTTGAGGTTCTTTAACCTGCCACTGGGGATAGGACCCAATGACAGAGGACTGCCATTTTAAGTGGTCATCTGAGCCACTATATATCTGCCTGTACCTGGGATTGAACCCACGTCCTCTGAGTTCCTAGACAAGTGTTACCCACTAGGCCACAGTGGCAGATAGATGGATGGTTGTAGATGGATAAATGAAACATTAATTTCTTGGTTTTGTATGCGATTTAAGACTTAAGGATGTACTTGTGATATAACTGAGTGTGTTAGATTGTCAGACTTGAGTGGCTGAGTTGTTAACAAGTTTGACATTTAATTACTTTACTCTCACCCGTGTGGTCATATGTTCAAATCCAGTGGATGTCACCATGTGGTATTCATTGTGGGTCAGTCATTGTATGGACATACCGGTGCCGCACTCTGTATCGCTCATGTTTTTGAAAGCACTCATACACAATCTTATGTTATCGCCCATAAATTGCTAATATGTCGTTTTGATATGAAATTTCTTCATAAAAACCCAGTAATCAGTCAAATATGATTAATTCATATCCATTTTCAACAATATTTTCCTTATTTTAGTGATTATGTCACCTTTTATTGTGCCGAGATTTGTTTACCAACCGCATATTTTACTTCCAGTTGGTATGTGCTAAAACGTGGTTTCCCCAAATTCGGGTTATTTTTTCAAAACGCCCAGCTGGTTTTCGTTGCTGTAAACGCCCATCCCCAACTTTTGCAAATATTTGGTTACAGAGCACGGCTACGGTAGTTTATTTACACTTATATGTAGCTCACAACATCCGATGGCTGATTTGCAATTATTGTCAACATATCCATCCACTTTTCTATGAAATACACTGTGATTTTGCTTGTTATTTGACCTTTTTCCCCCTCCCATAGTGAAAAAAATCGCTGTTGTAAATCGCACATTGGGTGTCACAAATCAGATTCAGATACATGTAAACAATCAAACAAAAATGATGAGGGAAATCTTACCTCAGATGTCGTGAGGTGTGTACATCTGTACATACTATTAGGTTTTGAAAGGGACATTAAAGGAAACTTAATTATTCAGTATTTAAATTCAACATGTCTGTGTCAATGAATCTGATTGGTTCAGATTCAAAAATTTTTGGATTAGAACTCCGTGTAATAGCCCGCCAAATTATCACCCAAATATAATGTATTTACGATTTATTTCTCAAAAACTTACATACTTTGGGTGATTATTCTCATCTTGGAAGGAAAACTTTTTTTCAATGTAATGTTTGTCCGTGGCTTTTTGTACTCACATAAGATATGTATTGTAATATTTTACAGCAAAATAACAGTACTGTTGCCTAAATAAGCTTGTACCATGTTGTTTTGGTATCTTTCCTTATAGTTGTTTGAGTATAACATTGAGGAACAAGAGTATACAGAATGGAGCCGTGCATTGAATAAAAACTATCATTCACAGTGGCTGAAGAGACATTCAAAGTTTACACAACTGCTTTATAATCCACGCAAAAGTAGTCAATTTCTTCTTAGAGATGAGAAAATGATCTGCATCATCGATAAAACTGAGGTATATCACTTAATTTATTACAGTCATTTTACAGGAGATTACAATATGAATATGAAACACTGATTGAAGATTTATTAATCTTTGTAATTTATTGTTGTTTTTCTTTTCTTTTTTCTGTTATTCACCCAATCACAGATCTGTGTGCCTTATTTAATTAAGCGTCCCGCAAGGGACGCTTGTTTGTGTATGGGAGACCTTCAGGCTTCACCGGCTCTACCGGCTCTGCATTTTGTTTTCCTTATAACTCTGTAACCATTAGGCGGATTCTTTTCAAATTTGGCAGGTTTAGGCAGTAGCCTTGGGGAATTTTTTTGAATATGCTGCAGTGACATTTCAACCAATCAGAGAGGTCACATGACCAAAAACGTCTTTTTTTTCGATGGGGAAGCTTGTCCGGATGATAACTTGAAAAGAATTTTATCAATTCACCTGAAACTTGGCAAATACATTCATTCTATTAAAATCTGGAAATCATTAGATTTTGGCATTGATTGGTTAAGAAATGGCCGAGTAATTAAAGTCCACAGTGCATGAAAAAAAAAGTTTCTTTAAAAATTTGTAAGTGTGTGCCAGAGAGTAAGACAATCCCAGTAAAGAAAACCAGACATCAATCAGAGCATCCCCAACTGAGATACAGCCTCTCAAAGTGGCATATAAAATAACATCCCTGAAAACATGTGTGGAGGTGTTGTGATGACACAAAAGGTACACAGCAGTAAATTTGCCATGGTTTTTGTTGTAAATGTATTGGGAAGAAATGGATGTAACTGACTTTGTAGCTGATTTAGTTGCATTTGGAAGTGACTTTTTTTTTAAGTTTAACTTTAACTGAACAAGGATAATCTTGTTTGAAAAGTTTTTATAATTTTATATGATAATTAGCATTTATTCTTCAATATGAAAACTCTCAATCAGACTCCATCTAAAACTGTCATTGATAGAGTGTGAGGATTCTGTACAGATAACATTTTAAATATTAACCATAAGTAATGTAATTGTAAGAGCTGCTTGGGTTACAGTCATACATTTATTAATGTGTACCAGTCTTTGTTAATAAAGTGTTATTTTTTTTTCTTTTGGCTTGGGTTGTAAAACGTTCAATGAAATTATTGAGTATAGTCTTTAACTTGGTTATTTCTTGCATACAATTCGACCAAATTACATTAAAATGTTGTATAATCAACAAAGTACTGGTACACTACTCTTCTCTATGACAAACAAGAATTTCATCAAAATTCATTCTTTCCTGTTGGAATAAAATTATGGAATACATTAGATGATTCTTTTAAACGCGTAACTACATTATCTAGTATAGGTGATAGACATTGGAACTTGATACACTCAAAAATGGGAATAAACTGTAGTCCTCTTAAAGAACATCTTGCACATAATTTACATGTTATGGAAAATTCAACTTGTGACTGTGGCTTTTCAGTAGAAAACAATTTTTATTTTCTTTTAGAATACAGACTACATACTCAAAATAGGCGGTCAATGTTTATGAGCTTTACCAACAATAACCACTGATTTTCATTTAATGGATATTATAACTTGACTTTTGATCAAAAAAAGGTAGTTTTTGAAGCAGTACAAGAATTTTTTAAGGAATCAGGGTGGTTTTCATAGTTTTATATTAGTCACATGTCCACAACTTCATCATCATTATCATCTATTCATATGCTTTTGTAAATAGTTCGTCCTGTGAGAAGGCTTTGTTGATTTTGCCTAATTGCTTCAATAAAATATTGTTTATGAAAAAAAAATTCATACTTTAAAAGTGCTAACTCCAGTGTATTAAACTCTACATCCTGAACCAGAGTGCTTAAACATTTGGTCATTTCAGCCTGCTTACTTTTAATATTGGCAGCAGTGTAGCCCAATATAAAAGAGCCTAATACACTGAGTCTTTTACAGTGTGTTTTGAGGCTGGTTTTACAAATTGCACTAGCAGATCCAGGAGGGTTCAAAAAAATTTTTTTTGACTGAAGCTGAACCTTTCCAAGCCAGTTTATAAAACACTAATTTCACTTCATTTTACACTATTTTGTATTGGACACACAGAAATCAGAGTGGGAAATGTCCTTGTGTGACGTGGCACAGTTTCAGAGAGGGATCTGTTTTGTTTTTCCAACTGTCAGATTTAACTGGCTTTTAATGTGCTTTCTAGTGGGAGTTTGAAGATGGGACTTGGCAGGTGTGTTTTTACACACATAATCTGTACAATAATGCAAAAAAAAATTTCACGCACTGTGGTCTTTAATGATTAATTAATCATTATGAATTTTCCAAATAAGGAAAACAGAAAAATGCTTATATCTCGAAAACCGTGCTAGATAGAGCTATTTCGATGAAATTTTTTACCCACAGGGTATCTCTTCAGAGTAGTTATCCCAATTTTCAAAAAATTTTTGTCTTGCCAAAAATGGCGGCCATTTTGAATTTTCGAATTTTTCGCAAAAATTGCAAAACATCAAAATGCTTATATCTCGAAAACCGTACTAGATGGAGCGATTTCGACAAAATTTTTGACCCACAGGGTATCTCTCCAGAGTAGCCATGCCTATTTTCAAAAAAATTTTGTCTCGCCAAAAATGGCGGCCTTTTATTACGCTACAATAGCTTACCATGTGGGACTTAATGCTGTTCTAGGGTTGCCACACCCGGGGCCAACGTCTTAGAAAAAAAGACAGTTCTTGTTAGCCACCGGATACACTGCTAGTTGTCGTCACGTGATAACCTCTGACCTCTCGCCCTACTTTCTCGTTGGCCACGCGAATTAGCAATGCTTTATTTGCAAGGAATATTATTTCATTTTTACCAGGATATTCTAGTCGTTAGATATGGAAACTACACCAGTTTCTTTATTTTATTACATAGAATCATAATTCGATGTCTTTTCATAGTTCAGATAAGTATCTTTACTATATTTATATCCCCAGACGAAAGTCGGGGATATATTGGATTCAGGTCCGTCGCGCCGCCGCCGCCGTAGAAATTTCCTTGTGGACGCGATAACTCAAAAACAAATTAATATTTTTTTTTCAAACTTGGTACACATGTTAAGGGTGCCCAAAGGAAGATCCCTATTTTAAGGTGACCTTAAACTCTCAGTAAAAAAGAACTTATGGCCACCTTAAGGTCAGAAATTGCACTTTTGGCCACTTAGAGCCCTGTAGGTCACAAACTATGATGCTCAGGTGGCTGAAATTTTACCTGACAACACATTAATATGTTCTTAGTACATGTGCCGAAAATCATGACTTTAAGTTGAGGAGAAAATTGTGTTTGAGGCCCATAAATACCCCCACTTAGGGATTTTTTGCTATACTTTACACATATTTTGCCCTATAATTTGGAAGTGATAATTCTGATGAGTCTCAAACTGCGCTAGGTATAACTTTGATATGTAATCCTTGTCTGTAGAAAATTTTAGGGCTGTAGGTTTACCCAAAGGGGTCGACTTAAGGTCTCAAAAGTGCCCACAGAGACCCAATTTATGCACTTTTTGCCACTTTCAAGCACTGTAGCTTTCAAACTATGTCTCTCATCTAAGTTAAATATCATCTGGGAATATATCTATGTGTTTTCTTATATGTGCCCCAACATTTAGGCCTTTAATAGACAGTTAACCTGTGTATCAGGACCATAAACACCCACCCGAGTGACCCTTATAAGACATTTTTCACATCTTTTTCCCTGTAACTTGGAAATGGTAAGTCTGAGAAGTTTCAAACTGTATTAGATATATATTCTGTGTGTAATCTTAGTATGTAACAGATTTTAAGTCTGAAGCTTTAATTTTGAAGGTCAAATTGAGGTCTCTAAAAGGCTCCCAAAGACCCAATATTTGGACTTTTTGCTACTTTTAAGCCCTGTGACTGTCAAACTATGTGACTGATAGAGCTCAAATCCTATCTGAGAAGATATTAGTATGTTATCTTTATATGTGCCAAAAATTAAGGCTTTAAGAAGACATTTAACCTGTGTATGAGGACCATAAATCCCCACCCGAGTGAGCATTTTTAGACATTTTTCACATATTTTTCCCTGTAACTTGGAAATGGTAAGTCTAAGAAGTTTCAAACTGTATTAAATGCATATTCTATGTGTAATCTTAGTATGTGACAAATTTTAAGTCTCAAGCTTTAATTTGAAGGCCACATTTAGGTCTCTAGAAGGCCCCATAAAGACCCAGTATTTGGACTTTTTGCCAATTTTAAGGCCTGTGACTGTTAAACTATGTGACTGATAGAGCTGAAATCTCATCTGGGAATACATTATTATGTTTTTTTTACATGTGCCAAAAATCAAGGCTTCAAGTAGACATTTAACCTGTGTATGAGGACCTTAAACACCCACCTGAGTGACCCTTTTAAGACATTTTTCACATATTTTGCTCTGTAACTTGGAAATGGTAAGTCTGACAAGTTTCAAACTTTATTAGATACATATTCTATGTGTAATCTTAGTATGTAACAAATTTTAAGTCTGAAGCTTTAATTTGAAAGCCACATCGAGATCTCTAAAAGGCCCACAATGACCCAATATTTGGACTTTTTACCACCTTTAAGCCCTGTAACTGTTAAACTATGTGATTGATGGAGCTGAAATCCCATCTGGGAATGCATTATTATGTCCTTTTTACATATGCCGAAAATCAAGGTTTTTAGTAGACATTTAACCTGTGTATGAGGGCCATAGACACTCGCCCAAGTGCCTTTTTGGACATTTTTTCCGTATTTTGCCCTGTTATTTGGAAATGCTTAGTGTGACAAGTCTTAAACTGTATTATATATAATTTTTGTTTGTTATGTATGTCCCCCAAAAAGTTTCAGATCTGTAGTTTAATTGCTAAGGTCTCTTTAACAATTGTAAAATGCCCACAGAAACCCAATTTATGGATATTATGCCACTTTAAAGCCCAGTAACTGTCAAACGATGTGGGTTATAGAGCTGAAATCTTTGAATTTTTAAAAGGAAATGCCTGTCTATTTAAATTTTGAATATTAATAATGTTATGGCTATCTTAGTCTTTTAAGAACTTATTTTTGTGTGTTATACCTCTGCTTGCTGAGTTTTTCACTTTTTAAAATGAAACTGGTTAAACATATTCAAGTAGACAAAATGGACACTTTAAGTGAGCTTTAAGTCCCAATATTAATGAAATTATATCCTTATGTAGTAAAACTAGGGGATTTTTAACCCTCAACTAGCCCAGTTTTATTCAACTTGCCTCAGTTAATTTTGGCACAGCTCCTACAGTTATGAACTCATTTCAGTTGATAATCACATACTTAAAATTCTCAATTCTTTTTGTATTTGAGTACCCCTTTTATATAGATTGTTTGTTTACCATTTATGCTCAACCCACACCCCCCACCCGGATTCCCCCCACCCACCTCTGGGACCTCCAGCTATATTGAGTGACACTAAATAAACAAAGGTATTTAGTGATATCAGATGAGAAACAAAGAACTCAATGGGGTTGCAGATCTTGTGTAATAGTGAGAGAGGTGTGGAGAAGGGGAGAGGGGTGGGGGTGGGAGGTGGTGGGCTTCATTACATATAACACAAAGGGGAGTCAGAACTGAGATTGTGTCACATATTTAGGTTGCATATATATGGACCACATATATAGGTATAGAGGAAATGAATAACTGAAAACAATTTGCAAATTCTAAAAATAATATAATAAAATAATAATATAAATAATTTTTTTTTAAATAATATTTTATTTCTGAACAAATATAGAAACAGATATGCGCTTTTGGGATTATGAATTTTAGAATGGACATTGAATCATCAATCATTTAAATACTTTGAAGGAAGATTGAAAAATATGATGAGTTGAGTTAAAAATAATATTTTATTTGTCAACAAATATAGAAACAGATATGCTCTTTTGGGATTATTAATTTAGAATGGACATTCAATCATCAATCATTTAAATACTTTGAAAATAGGTTTAGAGTTATCATTGCAGGAAGATTGAAAATATAATTTGAGGTATGTATTCGGCGTCTGGGGATACACCATCTTCCTTGGGGAGATATAAACAGAGTAGATTGATGTGCTGAAGTTCATATAATAATGGGTAATTATGTTTTAAAAAATTCCCGATCAAAACCTGTGGCGTGAGTGATGACCTGTCTGGGGATATGTTGGCGCCGAGTTGGCCCAATCTAGTTTACAACTGAAGTCCACTTCCGGGTTCACGTTGTAAAGCAATGGCGACTCGTTTATGTGGTTTCTAATACAGGATATATATATATATGCCTGTCAGTAAAATAAAATAAAACAAAATATTTAAGCCCTATCTGCTTCATTATTGGACACCTTTTAGGGTTTAAAAGTGTATAAATGTAACACAAACGAGTCCTGGCCGAGTAAAATCTCCGGAAACAACTTCCGTTTTATTGTCGAGACAGCAATTTCTTGTAATGCGCGTCTCGCGTTGGTAGTTTTTATACAGGAATATATGCCTGTTGAAATCAAATTAAATAAATTTTGCAAGGGTTAAAATATGATATATAGCACGATTCTAACTGGGGGAATCCTCGGGGAAACCCCTGTGATGACGTCACGTCTAGACCGCATGTGCTGAGAGACGCGGGTTTCTTACAGTATGTTTATAAATATAAATAAAATAATATATTTTATCCCTTCTTCCCTGTATTATTGACCATTTATAAGGTTAATACTTAAATAAACAGGAATAGAATTCTTCATTAATCGTCTAGACATTACGTGTCTCTTTAGGCTATAAGGTAACCTTGGTTACCCATTATTTTAATTATATTTTAATTCATCCAGTTTTAAATTATAATTACTTGTTTTTTAGATTCTATGTTATTTAATAAAATTCTGTGTAATTTCTGCTTTCATTATCTCACAACTAGCCCTACCTGCAGTGAGGCGGGTGGGGCAGGTGACCTTGTGTCACAGTTGATTTACTTACGTAAATCTAGTTGTGTAGTTCCTTCAAAGAAGGAAAGGCAAAGCTTCCTTGGAAGCTTACCTTAAGGAAAGCTTACATAGAAATTATAATATCCAACTTCTTTCTCCAGGGTGGATCAGATCCCTGCTTAAATTCAGATAAGATCTTAGTTCATCCGAGATTTTTAATGCATCCGAGAATCGGATGCAGTATTCTCAACTTCTATTCAACCCAGTATGATTTGATACTCGGTTTTCATTGCATCTCTCGGATCATCTGAAATCTAATGCTTGGTGGATTGTATGTAGATCTGATCCTCGGATGATCGGATCATCTACTCTGATGTTCGGATGTTGATTCCAGATCAGAACACTAACAATCCTCACACACACACAAAAAAAAAAAATAAATAAATAAATAAATAAAATTAAATAAATAAATAATAAATAAATAAATAAAACTTGGAGTAATAGTTCACCAGCCTGGCAGTAAATATCACCTATTGGAGGCTTGGGTCCAAGTTCAAAAAGTCCAAGTCCTCAAGCCCAAGAGGCCTTCTAAACAAGGTCCTTCATTCAGTCCTGGCTCTGTATTTTAGGGAAGTAGGTTGCCTGACTTCACCCTAACCAATTTTTGAGGACATTGAAACTTGGGCAGTTTTTTGAACCTCCCTGCCCCCAGGGAATTTATGCCTAGATCCTCCACAGTCTGGACTCTGAATGATTTACTAGGCCAACAGGAACTTGGGCAGTTTAATTATCTCCCGCCCGGCTCGCCGGAGGGAGATCATAATTTGCACCATGTGCGTGTGTACGTGCGTGCGTGTGTCACGCAGTTTTCTCTGAAACTACTACAGTTACACATTTTTGGTAAATCACAAGTCCTAATGAATTTTTTTGCTCTTCAATATTTTTGGGGTTTGGTGAACTTTGGCCTACTTTTGAGTGAGTAATAGCTATTTTAGCTAATATAATTATATGGCTTATAACTCTGGAACTATTGCATTTACAGTATTTTGTTCTAATATGTTGTTCAGCTACTTTCTCCACAGCTACAACATGGTCAGTAGTTTGGAAGTGTATCTCCATAGCTAAGTGAGTAATAGCTACTTTGTCAATTTTTAATTATAACCATAATGAGTAAATGGCTTATATCTTCATAAGTATTGCAGCTACACAATTTTGTTCCAATATGTTGTTCAGCTACTTTCTCCACAGCTACAACATGGTCAGTAGTTTGCAAGTGTATCTCCATAGCTAAGTGAGTAATAGCTACTTTTTCAATTTTTAATGATAACCATAATGAGTAAATGGCTTATATCTTCAAAAGTATTGCAGCTACACAATTTTGTTCCATATGTTGTTCGGCTACTTTCTCCTCTGCTACAACATGGTCAGTAGTTTGGAAGTGTATCTCCGTAGCTAAGTGAGTAATAGCTACTTTTTCAGTTTTTAATGATAACCATAATGAGTAAATGGCTTATATCTTCAAAAGTATTGCAGCTACACAATTTTGTTCCAATATGTTGTTCAGCTACTTTCTCCACTGCTACAACATGGCCAGTAGTTTGGAAGTGTATCTCTATAGCTAAGTGAGTAATAGCTACTTTTTCAATTTTTAATGATAACCATAATGAGTAAATTGCTTATATCTTCAAAAGTATTGCAGCTGCACAATTTCTCTCAAATATGTTGTTCATGTACTTTTTTGTGAACTGTAACATATTTAAGTTTCACAACTGTTGCTCAATGTACGAGTGAGTAATGGCTACTTTATTGCTACTTTTAGTGAAAATGTGAAAAATCAGAAATATCTCTCAAACTGTAAGATATAGAGCAATTTCGAGCAAATTTTTGACCCACAGAGTAGTACTAGAGTATCCTTTTTATTGCGTTAATATATCTTACCTAGTGGACCGGTGCAATAGTCCGGCGCCTAGCCGGTCCCGCCAAACATTAGCAAAAAATGTCCTGAGCTGGGCTCTGGCCTGGACCGGTAGTGTAGTATTCACTCGCCAGGTGTCACCGGACACCCAGCTCCCCTACTGCGCATGTGCGCGCATGCGCACTTCCTCTTTTTGTTTGGCGCCATTGTGTTTAAAATCTTGGAATTTATAAGAGAAACTTTTTTTGTTCTACAAAGTGACTTAGTGTTTTATTGGTGAATTATTGTGGATTATTAGTTTGCATATATATCATGGCATCTCCAGGACAACGAAGAGGAAACTGCGGGCACATCAAAAAAATGTGCTAGGTGTAGAGACAAAAAATTGGGAGATGACCCTTGTGTGAAGGATCAAACTTGCCCCATTTGCGATTCTTTTACAGAGCAACAACGTACCATGCTCTCCACCCCTCAGTATAAAATCCGCAAGGATAAAAAGTCGGGTCTGTTAGTGTCTCCCTCAAAGGTCACCGTTGTGGGTGTAGTTAACCAGGAAGAATTGGCTGAAGATGACGACGACTTAGATGATGTTCCGGTTCTAGCTTCCGGTTCCGGTGATCAAGAAGTCTTTGCTGTATCTCATCATGCCCCGGAGGATTTTGTCTCTAAGAGTGATTTTGATACACTCAGTAACCAACTGGAGGAAAAGTTCGCCCGTTTCGAGGCATTACTCACTCGCACAAATATCTTCTCTACACCCAAGGCCCCAGTTTCCGCTGTTGCTATTACTACTTCGGAGCAGCCCTTCTTCAATCCCTCTGAGTCTGGAGCCACCGGTCCGGTGAGGTCTCCGGCTACAGACGCGCAAAGTTTACAAAGAAAGGATAAGAAAAATAAGGGCACGGGCAAGAAAGTTAAAAAGACCAAGGTTGCCCCTACTGCTACAGTTGTGTCTGAGGCCCCGGCTCCGGTGAAGGACCAACCTGTAACTATTGCTCCGCCTTCTCAAAAACAGGACAAACCGGTTGAAGTGGACGCTCCCGTTCCGGGACCTGCCTTGTCTCTTCCCTCTGGTGTGGACTCTAGTCCCAAACTTACTTCTTCAATGTTCACTACATTGCCTCCAGTCACCACCGGTTCTTCCGGTGCCGGTCAATCCTTCCTTCATGAACAGGACGTGTCTGATGTTGATTCTAATCCCGACCGGTCTGATAAAGTTTCTGACGAAGGGGAGATCTCAGACTCAGACAATACCGAACAAAACGAAGAAATGAACTACCGGGAAACATGCAGGGCCGTCAGAGCCTTTTTAGGGTGGAATCACATCCCGGATTTTGAACTGTCTGTATTGGACGGGGATCGTTCAGACAACCCGTGGAAAGGGAAACATCCAAGGAAAACAGGCAAAGTATCGGTAGAATTCCCTCCGGATGACTGGCTTTGCCATAAAATGGAGAAGTTAAATTGTCGGGCTGCTGAAGGTTACCCTTCCCGCTCTCAGGACTCTGCTGGGTTGAAAGTTGACCAGTTCATTCGTACACCAAAGAGTCAATCCAAGTGGTACAAGCAACATAGACTTAGACAGGATTCAAATTCTAGACCAGGAAAGACCATTTTCAGCTGGTCGGACTCTGAGGCCCGCCTCAACGCCCAATACTCTAGAGTCGCTAAAGCTTCTTCCTACCCTCAGTCTGGTCCCGCATCCCGACCTGTTCCTCCGGATATTCTACGTCGATGGGAAAAGTGTGCTAGGGAGGGATCATATATTACTAATCATGCAGCAGCTTTCAATAGGTGCACCAGTGAAATACAGGACAAAATGAACAATCACATCGGTTTACTGAATGATGTGATCGTTAAGGGAAAAGCTCCCAAGGAAGTTGTAGATGCCATCAAAGATCTCAAGGATTTATCCGCCTTTCATGCCAATGTTTCCGTAGCTCTAGGAACTTCACTCCAACACCTGGCGGACAGCCTGTTCATTCAACTTGCCAACTTTGTGCTTTTGCGCCGGGATTCATATCTGGAATTTGCTAAAACCGGTCTCAAACCAGACACTTGGAATAGGTTGCGCAATGCTCCCTTATTTAGTTCCTCCCTGTTTCCAGATGACATACTCGCCACAGCAGAACAGGACATAGCAAAGTTTGAGTCTACTCCAAGTGCTCAAGGTCCCGGTCCGGGCACAGGGCAGCACTTTGGTAAGAAACATCAGTCGTACCGGTATAGACCGTACGATAAAAAGGATAGCCGACATTCAGGTCATTCTTCCTCCCAATCTAGCCAGTCTTGGCGTCAGTTCTCTCATAGAGGGAGGGGTCGCGGACGCGGACGTGGAGGGAACAATACCAGTTATTTCTCCAAATCGTCCCGTCAACAGGCATATAAATGACAATCATTGTTTGCTAGATCCTCAGTTAGTGATAAGTGTGGAGGATCCAATATTTCAAGATTCAAGACAATGTTTAAACAAGACTGTAAACTTAGATGTTGTTTGTCGTGTACCTTGTGTAACAGGGCAGTCAGAAAACAAAGACTTAAGTCCCACTCAGTCTCAAACAAGAATAAAGTGTGTGAAACATGTTTACTGTGTAAATCATTGTCTTTATGCTCCAACTGTTCAAAATGTCCCTCGTGTTGTAGACAATCCACCTGTGGGGGCCCGTCTGCAAAGGTTTTGGCAGGTCTGGCACTCCCTAGGTGCAAACCCAAGGGTTGTTTCAATTCTTCAGGAGGGGTACAACCTACCCTTCAAAGAGAAACCTCCTCTAACAAGGTCACCGGTCATTATCAGTGGATATGCAAATCCGGTCAAAAGCAAACTCATAAAGGACTCCTTACAAGAACTCATTCAGAAACAGGCTGTAGAAAGGGTGATAATTCCATCCTCCCTAGCTTTCTACAACCGGTTGTTTCTGGTTCCAAAACCCAACCTAAAATGGAGACCCATCTTGGACTTAAGTCAGCTGAACTATTACCTAGCAACTGCATCATTCAAGATGGAGACACCAGAGACCATTCGACTCTCCCTTCAAAAAGGGGAGTGGGTGACGTCTCTGGATTTCAGCGACGCTTACTTCCATATTCCAATAGGACAAAGGTCGCGGAAATTCCTCAGGTTCTTCCTCCACAGTCAAGCTTATCAGTTCACAGCCCTCCCCTTTGGCCTCTCAACGGCTCCGTTAGAGTTCACAAAGGTGGCCAAGGAAGTCAAGTTAATGGCACAGGCTCGGGGTATCAGGATCCACCAGTACCTCGACGACTGGTTGTTGAGAGCCCCGTGCCCGGAAACGTGTCTACTTCATACCCGGACCCTCTTGGACCTATGCCACAGGTTAGGGTGGGTAGTCAATATGACAAAGTCGGAGTTGGTGCCTCAGCAGGTCTTCAACTTTGTAGGTTACCGTTTCGACCTCTCTCAGGGGCTGGTCAAACCGACCCAGGAGAGGTGGATGGCTCTGTCCCAGAAGATCAACGACCTTCTCAATCAACAGGTGTGTTCGGTCCGACAGTTCATGTCTCTTATAGGACTGCTAACAGCCACAGAGAAACAGGTAGTGGCCGGGCGACTTCACATGCGCCCTATCCAGTGGCATCTGAAGAGGCATTGGCATGTCCCGGAGTCATTGGAAAAAGTTATCCCTCTGCCTCAGTCCCTTCATCCACACCTGAGGTGGTGGTTGACTCCAAGCAATGTCCTAAAAGGTCAGCCTTTACACCCACTTCAACACGCTCTTCAGCTGTTTACCGACGCCTCAAACGAAGGTTGGGGTGCTCACTTAGGCGACTTCACCGCAAGAGGCCTTTGGTCCACACAAGAAAGCACCTTGCACATAAATTTGCTGGAACTCAAGGCCGTCTTACTAGCCCTAAAACAGTTCGAGCGATTGTGTTGGAACCAGACCATTCTGGTGTGTTCCGACAACACAACAGTGGTCTCTTACATAAACAAGGAGGGCGGTATGAAATCCGGCTCTCTCTGTGCTCTCCTCTGGAGGCTGCTGATGTGGTGCAACCAGAGGCAGATGGTATTAAGGGCAAGGCATATTCCGGGTCACCTCAATGTCATTGCGGACAAGCTGTCCCGGCACGGGCAGGTGATACAAACGGAATGGTCCCTCCTGCAGGAAGTCTTCGACCAGATTTGCAGAAGGTGGCACAAACCGGAGGTGGACCTATTTGCGACCAAATTCAATCGCAAACTTCCCAGATTTGTGTCCCCGGTTCCGGATCTACTAGCCTGGAGAGTGGATGCTCTAAGCGTTCCCTGGCAAGATCTGGATGCCTATGTTTTTCCCCCGGTGGCTCTTCTGGGGAAGGTGGTCTCCAAGTTGATGGATCAAGGATTCAAAAGAGTCATTCTCATTGCACCAGGGTGGCCCAACATGCCATGGTTTTGGGATCTGGTCAGTATGTCAATACAAATTCCCCTAAGTCTGCCGAGAGTAGGGAACCTATTGACTCAACCCTTCAATCAGTGTCCTCACAGGGACCTTCACAGTCTGAACCTGCATGCATGGCTCCTAGGGCCTTTGCCATCCAACAGGCAGGCTTCTCTGAAGAGGTGGCAACACGAATTGAAGCTCCTCAGAGACGTTCAACCAGAGCCATCTACGAATCAAAGTGGTCCGTTTTTGTCAGATGGTGTGAGGAACATAAGGTGGACTTCAGGTCTCCTTCTATAAAGCAGATCGCTGACTTCCTGCTCTACCTATTTCAGGAGAAACGTCTGCAACCTAGCACCATAGATGGCTATAGGACCGCTATATCAGACAAGATAGGAAATGGCCGGGTAAACATTGGTAAGGACGAGAATCTTACCAGACTGTTGGACAGTTTCCATAGGGACAAGCCTAAGGGTAGGCGGGGTGTGCCTTCCTGGAACCTTTCCTTGGTTCTTCATCAGCTCACGAAACCTCCCTTTGAACCTCTTAGGAAGGCTTCCCTTAAACACCTTACCTTTAAGACGGTCTTCCTTCTTGCCTTAGGGTCGGGCAAAAGAAGAAGCGAGATTCATGCTTGGGTACATAGGAACATCAGGCATCAGGAGGATTGGTCTAATGTCTCCCTGTATCCTTCCCCAAGTTTCATCTCCAAGAACCACCTGGCTAAGGAGGGTCCGAGTTGTGTAGCCCCGGTTATAATCCCGGCTCTTGCTCCGACCTTGGACAAGTCTCTTAAGGAGGACAGGACCTTGTGTCCGGTGAGATCCTTGCGTTACTATCTAGACAAAACCAAGGACCTTCGGTCAGACAAGGAGTTGGTTTTCGTCTCTTTTAGGAAGAGCTTCAAGAAAGACATTGTGCCAGCCACTGTCTCTTCCTGGATCAAACAAACGATTGGCTTATGTTACCAACTCTCGGATGAGCAGTCTCAAAATTTGCATCAAGTTCGAGCTCATGATGTCCGGGCTTTCGCGGCTTCCAAAGCCTTTCAGGGAGGCGTACCCTTAGATCAAATTCTATCAGCCTGCCATTGGAAGTCTCATAACACATTCACCCAGTTCTACCTAAAGGATGTAGCCTGGGCAGACTCTGAGCTATACCACCTGGGCCCTGTGGTAGCAGCTCAACAGATTAGAGATTGAGTTTGAGTCTTCGTTGTAAATATGTACATAAAAAAAAAAAAAAAAAAAAATGTCTCTGCAGTCTACCTTACCTCTCAGGATAGATGTGGGACCAAATGGATTTCCCCTATTTCTTCCTCAGGACTCATTGGGACTCCTCTCTCCTCCCCTCTTCATGAGTGTCAGATTTCTGAAAGAAAGGGGGGGGGGGATAATGGAATGTAACCGAGAGGTTTAGGAACCGGTCTAGGTTTGTTACCTCGGTCTATATGAGGTTTGGGAGTTATCTCCCATAGTGAGTCCCTGGAAATGTTGATTGATCTACCCGCCATCCAATGGGTAGTTATTCTGCACCGGTCCACTAGGTAAGATATATTAACGCAATAAAATGGAAAATTTAAGAATTAAATTAAATTTTTATAAGATAATATCTTACCTAGTGGACAAGGAGAGTCCCACCCTACCTTCCCCGCTTAAATCAAGGGGACTTTACTTGGTAGGCAACAAAAAGAGGAAGTGCGCATGCGCGCACATGCGCAGTAGGGGAGCTGGGTGTCCGGTGACACCTGGCGAGTGAATACTACACTACCGGTCCAGGCCAGAGCCCAGCTCAGGACATTTTTTTCTAATGTTTGGCGGGACCGGCTAGGCGCCGGACTATTGCACCGGTCCACTAGGTAAGATATTATCTTATAAAAATTTAATTTAATTCTTAAATTTTCCAATTGCTAAGGGGGAAAAAGTTTGGTGAACTTTGGCCTACATTTGACTGAGTAATAGCGCTTCTACCTAATATAATTATATGACTTTTAACTGTCAATGAGTAAATGGCTTATATCTTCAAAAGTATTGCAGCTACACAATTTTGTTCCAATATGATGTTCAGCTACTTTCTCCACAGCTACAACATGGTCAGTCATTTGGAAGTGTATCTCCATAGCTAAGTGAGTAATAGCTACTTTTTCAATTTTTAATGATAACCATAATGAGTAAATTGCTTATATCTTCAAAAGTATTGCAGCTACACAATTTCTCTCAAATATGTTGTTCATGTACTTTTTTGTGAACTGTAACATATTTAAGTTTCACAACTGTTGCTCAATGTACAAGTGAGTAATGGCTACTTTATTGCTACTTTTAGTGAAAATGTGAAAAATCGGAAATATCTCTCAAACTGTAAGAGATAGAGAAATTTCGAGCAAATTTTTGAACCACAGGGTAGTACTAGAGTATCCTATGCTAAGGGGAAAATGGTTTGGTGAACTTTGGCCTACTTACTCACCTCCTCAAAATGAGTAAATGCGAATTATCTCTAAAAGTATTGCAGGTAGCCAATTTTTCTCAAATAACTCATTCACCTACTTTTGGGAGAGCTTTCACTTGGTTAAGTTTCAGATGCGTAGCTAGTTACTCACCTACTCAAAATGAGTAAATGCTAATTATGTCTAAAAGTATTGCAGATAGCCAATTTTTCTCAAATAAGTCATTCATATACTTTTGGAAGAGCTTTCACTTAGTAAGGTTTCAGACCCCTAGCTAATTTCTCACCTACTTCACTTGGTGAAGTGTCAGACCTGTAGCTAATTTCTCACCTACTCAAAATGAGTAAATGCTAAATATCTCGAAAATTATTGCAGATAGCCAATTTTTCTCAAATAACTCATTCATTTAATTTTGGAAGAGCTTTCACATGGTGAAGTTTCAGACGCATAGCTAATTACTCGCCTACTCAAAATGAGTAAATGCGAATTATCTCTAAAAGTATTGCAGATAGCCAATTTTTCTCAAATAACTCATTCACCTACTTTTGGGAGAGCTTTCACATGGTGAAGTTTCAGACCCATAGCTAATTACTCACCTACTCAAAATGAGTAAATGTGAATTTTCTCTAAAAGTATTGCAGATAGCCAATTTTTCTCAAATAACTCATTCATATACTTTTGGAAGAGCTTTCACTTAGTGAGGTTTCAGACCCCTAGCTAATTTCTCACCTACTCAAAATGAGTAAATGCTAATTATCTCTAAAAGTATAGAAGATAGCCAATTTTTCTCAAATAACTCATTCACCTACTTTTGCGAGAGCTTTCACTTGGTGAAGTGTCAGACCTGTAGCTAATTTCTCACCTACTCAAAATGAGTAAATGCTAAATATCTCGAAAAGTATTGCAGATAGCCAATTTTTCTCAAATAACTCATTCATTTACTTTTGGAAGAGCTTTCACATGGTGAAGTTTCAGACCCATAGCTAATTACTCGCCTACTCAAAATGAGTAAATGCGAATTATCTCTAAAAGTATTGCAGATAGCCAATTTTTCTCAAATAACTCATTCATCTACTTTTGGAAGAGCTTTCACATGGTGAAGTTTCAGACCCATAGCTAATTACTCACCTACTCAAAATGAGTAAATGCAAATTCTCTCTAAAAGTATTGCAGATAGCCAATTTTTCTCAAATAACTCATTCACCTACTTTTGGGAGAGCTTTCACTTGGTGAAGTTTCAGACCCGTAGCTAATTACTCACCTACTCAAAATGAGTAAATGCTAATTATCTCTAAAAGTATTGCAGATAGCCAATTTTTCTCAAATAACTCATTCATCTACTTTTGGAAGAGCTTTCACATGGTGAAGTTTCAGACCCATAGCTAATTACTCACCTACTCAAAATGAGTAAATGCGAATTTTCTCTAAAAGTATTGCAGATAGCCAATTTTTCTCAAATAACTCATTCACCTACTTTTGGAAGAGCTTTCACATTGTGAAGTTTCAGACCCATAGCTACTTACTCGCCTACTCAAAATGAGTAAATGCTAATTATGTCTAAAAGTATTGCAGATAGCCAATTTTTCTCAAATAACTCATTCATGTACTTTTGGAAGAGCTTTCACTTAGTGAGGTTTCAGACCCCTAGCTAATTTCTCACCTACTCAAAATGAGTAAAGGTGAATTATCTCTAAAAGTATAGAAGATAGCCAATTTTTCTCAAATAACTCATTCACCTACTTTTGCGAGAGCTTTCACTTGGTGAAGTGTCAGACCTGTAGCTAATTTCTCACCTACTCAAAATGAGTAAATGCTAAATATCTCGAAAAGTATTGCAGATAGCCAATTTTTCTCAAATAACTCATTCATTTACTTTTGGAAGAGCTTTCACATGGTGAAGTTTCAGACCCATAGCTAATTACTCACCTACTCAAAATGAGTAAATGCGAATTATCTCTAAAAGTATTGCAGATAGCCAATTTTTCTCAAATAACTCATTCATCTACTTTTGGAAGAGCTTTCACATGGTGAAGTTTCAGACCCATAGCTAATTACTCACCTACTCAAAATGAGTAAATGCGAATTCTCTCTAAAAGTATTGCAGATAGCCAATTTTTCTCAAATAACTCATTCACCTACTTTTGGGAGAGCTTTCACTTGGTGAAGTTTCAGACCCGTAGCTAATTTCTCACCTACTCAAAATGAGTAAATGCTAAATATCTCGAAAAGTATTGCAGATAGCCAATTTTTCTTAAATAACTCATTCACCTACTTTTGGAAGAGCTTTCACTTGGTAAAGTTTCAGACCCGTAGCTAATTACTCACCTACTCAAAATGAGTAAATGCTAATTATCTCTAAAAGTATTGCAGATACCCAATTTTTCTCAAATAACTCATTCATCTACTTTTGGGAGAGCTTTCACTTGAAGTGTGAGACCTGTAGCTAATTTCTCACCTACTCAAAATGAGTAAATGTTAAATATCTCTAAAAGTATTGCAGATAGCCATTTTTTCTCAAATAACTCATTCATTTACTTTTGGAAGAGCTTTCACATGGTGAAGTTTCAGACCCATAGCTAATTACTCGCCTACTCAAAATGAGTAAATGCGAATTATCTCTAAAAGTATTGCAGATAGCCAATTTTTCTCAAATAACTCATTCACCTACTTTTGGGAGAGCTTTCACTTGGTGAAGTTTCAGACCCGTAGCTAATTACTCACCTACTCAAAATGAGTAAATGCGAATTATCTCTAAAAGTATTGCAGATAGCCAATTTTTCTCAAATAACTCATTCATCTACTTTTGGGAGAGCTTTCACTTGGTGAAGTTTCAGACCCGTAGGTAATTACTCACCTACTCAAAATGAGTAAATGCGAATTATCTCTAAAAGAATTGCAGATACCCAATTTTTCTCAAATAAGTCATTCATCTACTTTTGGGAGAGCTTTCACTTGGTGAAGTTTCACGCCCGTAGCTAATTACTCACCTACTCAAAATGAGTAAATGCAAATTATCTCTAAAAGTATTGCAGATAGCCAATTTTTCTCAAATAACTCATTCATCTACTTTTGGAAGAGCTTTCACATGGTGAAGTTTCAGACCCATAGCTAATTTCTCACCTACTCAGAATGAGTAAATGCGAATTATCTCTAAAAGTATAGGAGATAGCCAATTTTTCTCAAATAACTCATTCATCTACTTTTGGGAGAGCTTTCACTTGAAGTTTCAGACCTGTAGCTAATTTCTCACCCGCTCAAAATGAGTAAATACTAATTATCTCTAAAAGTATTGCAGATAGCCAATTTTTATCAAATAACTCATTCATCTACTTTTGGAAGAGCTTTCACATTGTGAAGTTTCAGACCCATAGCTACTTACTCGCCTACTCAAAATGAGTAAATGCGAATTCTCTCTAAAAGTATTGCAGATAGCCAATTTTTCTCAAATAACTCATTCATCTACTTTTGGAAGAGCCTTCACATGGCAAAGTTTCAGACCCATAGGTAATAACTCACCTACTCAAAATGAGTAAATGCAAATTATCTCTAAAAGTATTGCATATAGCCAATTTTTCTCAAATAACTCATTCACCTACTTTTGGGAGAGCTTTCACATGGTGAAGTTTCAGACCTGTAGCTAATTACTCACCTACTCAAAATGAGTAAATGCGAATTATCTCTGCAAGTATTGCAGATAGTCAATTTTTCTCAAATAACTCATTCATCTACTTTTGGAAGAGCTGTCACATGGTGAAGTTTCAGACCCATAGCTAATTACTCACCTACTCAAAATGAGTAAATGAGAATTATCTCTAAAAGTATTGCATATAGCCAATTTTTCTCAAATAACTCATTCACCTACTTTTGGGAGAGCTTTCACATGGTGAAGTTTCAGACTTGTAGCTAATTACTCACCTACTCAAAATGAGTAAATGCGAATTATCTCTGAAAGTATTGCAGATAGTCAATTTTTCTCAAATAACTCATTCATCTACTTTTGGAAGAGCTGTCACATGGTGAAGTTTCAGACCCATAGCTAATTACTCACCTACTCAAAATGAGTAAATGAGAATTATCTCTAAAAGTATTGCGGATAGCCAATTTTTCTCAAATAACTCATTCATCTACTTTTGAAAGAGCTTTCACATGGTGAAGTTTCAGACTCGTAGGTAATTACTCACCTACTCAAAATGAGTAAATGCTAATTATCTCTAAAAGTATTGTGGGTACCCAATTTTTATCAAATAACTCATTCATCTACTTTTGGAAGAGCTTTCACATGGTGAAGTTCCAAACCTGTAGGTAATTACTCACCCACTCAAAATGAGTAAATGCGAATTATCTCTAAAAGTATTGCAGATAGCCAGTATTTTTCAAATAACTCACTTCACCTATATTTTGGGAGAACTTTCAATTAGTGAATTTTCAGATCCATATCTAATTACTCACCTACTCAAAATGAGTAATTGCCTATTATCACAAAAAGTATTGCAGATAGCCAGTATTTCTCAAATAACTGATTCACCTACATTTTGGAGATATTTCACATGCTAAAGTTTTTTTATGAATTATTAAAATAATTTTTAATGCATTAAAATTAATGAAATCATGCACTAAATCGATTATAACTTGAAAAGTATTGTATTTAGAGCATTTTGTTAAAATATGTTATTCACCTACTTTTTCCCACAGCAACAACATGGTGAGTAACTTGGGTGTCTATCTCAATAGATAAGTGAGTAATAGCTACTTTTGGATTTTTCACTAACTTCCATCATGAGTGAAATCACTTGTAACTTGAAAACTATTGCATTTAGACCTTCAGGGTAGTACAAAAGTGTCCTATGCAAAGGGGAAAGATTTCAATTTTCGCCACTTTTGGCGGCCATCTTGGATTTTAGCGGAAAAAAATGAAAAAGTGTGAATATCTTGAAAACCATAAGGGATAGAGCAATTTCGAGCGAATTTTTGACCTGCAAGGTAGTACAAGAATGTCCTGTGCACAGGGGTAAAATATCAATTTTCGCCACTTTTGGCGGCCTTTTTGGATTTTTGCGGAAAATAGAAAAGTGTCAATATCTCGAAAACCGTAAGAGATAGAGCGATTTCGAGCAAATTTTTGACCTGCAGGGTGGTACAAGAGTCTCCTGTGCAAAGGGGGAAAATTTCAATTTTCGCCACTTTTGGCGGCCATCTTACATTTTTGCGGAAAATGAAAAAGTGTCAATATCTCGAAAACCGTAACAGATAGAGCGATTTCTTGACCCGCAGGGTGATACAAGAGTGTCCTGTCCAAAGGGGAAAAATTTCATTTTTCGCCACTTTCGGCGGCCATCCTGGATTTTTGCTGAAAATGGAAAAGTGTCAATATCTCGAAAAGCATAACAGATAGAGCGGTTTCAAGCGAATTTTCGACCTGCAGGATGGTACAACAGTGTCCTATGCAAAGGGGAAAAATTTCAATGTAGTATTTCTTCCCCTGCGGTACTCGGCGGGAGATACATACCGCGGCAGTGGTCTTGTTTCCCTTAAAATGGAACAAGTTTTCAAATTTGTATCTCCTTAGGGGCCTCCTTGGGTAGGCCCCTCCTCCCCTTCTGGTCAGCAAGAGTTGAGCTTCAGGCTGCTCTTCACTAGGTTTTTTTCTGAATACAACCTGGTTATATATATATGTTAAGACAGTAGCAAGGCTACTACCAGACAGGTCAAACTCAATTCCATGGTGCATATAAGTAGTCACAAGGGGTATGGTGAATTCAGGTGAGATACTGGATCTTTAGATCTTAAAGTTCCCCATTCACAACTACTTTAGGAGGGACAGGAGTCCCTCATCAAGGCACCTGTAATAACACTTAGGGTTTAGGCCCTATTAATCAACCCTTTCCAATTCCCCACATCTAGAGGCTCCTACAGGAACCACCCCAATGGGGGTCATTCCATCCATAGCAGTATCCATCGTTTTCCCCAGGTAGGGGGAAATCGAGTAGCCGAGGCTCCAAGGTCTTTTGACCCACTCCAGGGGACGAGGGCATAAAAACCCTTCCCCCCAATGACTCCTCCAGCCTCACTCAGTCCGCCAGTAGGAGTTCTCCTCCGTTCTTTCAGATTAGACTGGCAAACAAATCCTGTCATTCTTTTTAATCCAAGTCCGGTCAGACTCCTGACCCGGTCAGAATACAAGGCCCTTCAAAGACCAAATCCTGGCCTCTGTATCCAGTCTCTTATGTCAAAGAACGCAATAGAAAGGGTGGAAAATGTAAAATCTCTCGGGTTTTACAGTCGCCTGTTCCTAGTACCAAGCCTCACCTAAGGTGGAGGCCAGTCATAGACCTAAACAGGCTCAACACTTTTCTACACGTAGAAAAGTTCAAAATGGAAACTCCAGAGTTCATCAGGACCTCCCTGATTCCAGGGGAGTGGGTATCGTCGATAGATCTATCGGACACTTACCTACACATCCCCATCCATCCAAACTCAAGGAAATACCTAAGGTTTTGCTACAAGTCACAGGTGTTCCAATTCACCTCCCTCCCATTCGGACTAGCCACTGCCCCCCAGGTCTTTACAATGATCGTAAAGGAAGTGAAACTAATGGCCCTCTCAAGAGGACTCAGAATTCACCAATACCTGGACGACTGGCTGATCAGGTCCCAGTCTCAGGAGGAAGCCCAAGTGAACACATAGGCAGTGGTAGACCTAACTCAGTCCTTGGGGTGGATAATAAATCAGGAAAAATGAGAACTGAAACCTACTCAGGTGTTTTTCGTTCATGGGCTACGAATACCACCTAGATTCAGCCCTTGTAAAACCCACTCAAGAGAGATGGCTCAACTTCAGGATTTGATCCTACTACTCAAGTCAAAACGTGTTTTGACTGCAAGATGTTTGATGTCTCTAATTGGGTTGCTAGCCTCAACGGAGAAAATGGTCCCGGAGGGACGCCTTCACAGGAGGCCCTTTCATTTTCATCTCAAGGAGCACTGGAGATATCCTCAGTCGCTGGACAACCTCCTTCCTTGGACAGAAGCCATTGCAGCCCACCTAGATTGGTGGCAATATCCCTCAAACGTGATGAAAGGTGCAGACCTTCATCCCAAACACCACAGTATCCAACTCTTTACCGACGCCTCACACGAAGGTTGGGGCGCTCACTTAGACCAAAAATTCCACAAAGGGTCTGTGGTCAGATCGGGAAAAAAGGCTACACATATATGTCCTAGAATTGAAGGCGGTCTCCCTGGCCCTTCGAGACTTCAAGGACCAGTGCCAGAATCAAACAGTGTTAGTTGCGATGTACAACTCAACAGTGGTAGCCTACATCAACAATAAGGAGGAACACACTCAGTAGAGATGTGCGCTCTCCTGTGGAAGATCACGACCTGGGGCCATCACTACCTCATAACATTGAAAGCCAGGCACGTTCTAGTGTGCCTGAATGTGATGGCCGACCTACTGTCCAGGTCCAACCAAGTGCAGTCAACAGAATGGTCTCTTCACCCCCAGGTGTTCAAACAGATCTGCCAGAAGTGGTTCACACCTCATGTAGACTTATTTGCCACTCACCTGAACCACAAGCTCCCACTGTACGTGTCTCCTATCCCAGACCCAAGGGCCTGGGACATAGATGCGCTAAACATAAACTGGACCAACCTCACGGCCTAGGCTTACCCTCCTACGGCTCCTTCACAAGGTGATCCAAAAGATCAGGCAATGTTATTGTCTGATCATCGTAATAGCCCCAGGCTGGCCAGGGATGCCCTGGTTTTGGGACCTAGTGCAGCTCTCAACAGAGATCCCACTACAACTCCCAGTGTCAACGACCCTACTCAAACAGTCCCACAACTATGTGTTCCACAACTATCCACAACAGCTGAACCTCCACGCCTGGTGTCTAGGAGCGGACAACTCCAAGAACAAGGCTTCTCTGTGGAGGTGGCAGAGAGAATTGCTGCCCCTCAGCAGTCATCAACAAGGACCATCTACAGGTCAAAGTGGGCCCTATTTGAAAAATGGTGCAGAGAAAATTCGGTGGATTTCTCCACTCCATCTGTGAAACAAATCTCAGATTTTTTCATGTACCTGTACCAAGACTTAAACAGGCGCCCCTCGACCATTGATGGTTACAGGACTGCAATCGTTGACACTTTGGGCCCAACGGCCCAACACATTGCACACAATGCAGACCTTCATAGGTTACTCTCCAGTTTTCACAGGGATCGTCCTAAAAGTTCCAGAAATTTACCCAAGTGGAACCTTTCTGTTGTCCTTAACGAGCTCACTAAAGCACCATTTGAGCCCATGAAAGACACAGACCTCAAACATCTTACTCTAAAACTGCTTTCTTGCTAGCTTTGGCCTCCGGCAATCGCTGCAGCGAAATCCATGCCTGGGTCGCAAACAAGTATCTAATCTAGGCCAATGGGAAAAGGTTGCCTTGTTCCCTTCTTCTGATTTCATAGCCAAAAACCAACTAGCAAGAGAAGGTTCTCAAAGTGTATCTCCGGTGACTATTCCTGCTTTGACTACCATTGTAGATAGACAATTTAAGGAAGACAGGACCCTGTGTCCCGTGCGGGCCCTGAGGTTTTATTTGGACCGAACAAAGACCTGAGAGGGTCTCGTTCTCTCCTTTTCATCTCCTTTACGAAAGGACATACCTCAGACATCAGACCCCCTACTCTCTCTTCATGGTTGAAACAAACCATCCTACTTTGTTACAAACAAGCAGATCAACAAGCCTTGGACTTGGTCCAAGTCAAAGCGCATGACATCCGGGCCTTCGCGGCCTCTAAGGCCTTTTACGGTGGGGTATCGGTGGACCAAATCATGCAAGCCTGTCACTGGAAAGCTCACAACACATTTACAAATTTTTACCTAAAAGACCTTACTTGGTCAGACACCGACAACAATATGTATCTGGGACCCGTAGTGGCGGCACAACAAGTCCTAGATCCTTCCCCTCAGACCAGTTGTCCTCGGAAAGAAAAAAGGGGGGGGGCACATCCGCTACAACCAAGTCTTCAGGAGTCTCTCCCAGGATCTAGGTATTCCTTTACCTTCAAGATGTTACGGATAAGGTCATTTTTGTTTTTCAGTTATCAAGTAACTTCTATTAAGGACTTATTTAGTTGTCATTAATCTCATATTCAGGTTGTAAAAAATTTATGAGATGTCCAACCATGGGTTGGTCAGTCACTAGTGAAGGGCCCTCAGGGACCCTTAGACCTCGAAGTGAGCACTGCTGCACTTCCGTCCTACAATCAAACATCTAGACAGTTTCAGCACTGTCTCTCATTTTATTTAGGTTTTTGGCTCATTACAGGCCCGGTCTTCGGGATCGGGGCACTGTAAATGGGACTGAGACTGGTATTTCTGGCACTATTCTATACATATTAATTCAAAATCTTAGAAAAAATGACATACCTTCCAGTCTCAGCTCTAATCCCGTCACCGGGCGGTTGAATTCAGCATTAAGTCCCACATGGTAAGCTATTGTAGCGTAATAAAATTGTAAATTTTAATTACTTAAATGTAGCTTTTATAAGCTACAAGCTTACCATGTGGGACTTAGAAGAGTCCCACCCTGCCTCCCCGCTGTTTACAGCTGAGGGGTAGGTTTTAGAAAATTTCAACGAGAAAGTAGGGCGAGAGGTCAGAAGTTATCATGTGACGACAACTAGCAGTGTATCCGGTGGCTAACAAGAACTGTCTTTTTTTCTAAGACGTTGGCCCCGGGTGTGGCAACCCGAGAACAGCATTAAGTCCCACATGGTAAGCTTGTAGCTTATAAAAGCTACATTTAAGTAATTAAAATTTACAAATTTTGAATTTTCGAATTTTTCGCATAAAAATGCTTATATCTCGAAAACCCTGCTAGATAGAGCGATTTTGACGAAATTTTTGACGTGCAGGGTATCTCTGAAGAGTAGCCATGCCAATTTTCAAAAAAAAAATTTCTCGCAAAAAATGGTGGCCATTTTGAATTTTCGAATTTTTCGCAAAAATTGCAAAACATAAAAATGCTTATATCTCGAAAACCGTGCTAGATAGAGCGATTTCGACGAAATTTTTGACCCACAGGGTATCTCTGCAGAGTAGCCATGCCAATTTTCAAAAAAAAAATTTCTCGCCAAAAATGGCGGCCATTTTGAATTTTCGAATTTTTCGCAAAATTGCAAAACATAAAAATGCTAAGACCTCGAAAACCGTGCTACATAGAGCGATTTCGACGAAATGTTTGATCTTCAGGGTATCTCTGCAGAGCAGCTATCCCAAAGAGCTTTCACTCAGTGAAGTTTCAGACCAGTAGCTAATTATTCACCTACTCAAAATGAGTAAATGCTAATTATCTCTAAAACTATTGCGGATACCCAATTTTTATCAAATAACTCATTCATCTACTTTTGGGAGAGCTTTCACATGGTGAAGTTTCAGACCCGTAGATAATTACTCACCTACTGAAAATGAGTAAATGTGAATTATCTCTTAAAAGTATTGCCGATAGCCAATTTTTCTCAAATAACTCATTCATCTACTTTTGGAAGAGCTTTCACATGGTGAAGTTTCAGACCCATAGCTAATTACTCACCTGCTCAAAATGAGTAAATGCGAATTACCTCTAAAAGTATTGCAGATACCCAGTTTTTCTCAAATAACTCATTCACCTACTTTTGGGAGAGCTTTCACTTGGTGAAGTTTCAGACCCGTAGCTAATTACTCACCTACTCAAAATGAGTAAATGCTAATTATCTCAAAAACTATTGCGGATACCCAATTTTTATCAAATAACTCGTTCATGTACTTTTGGGAGAGCTTTCACATGGTGAAGTTTCAGACCCATAGATAATTACTCACATACTCAAAATGAGTAAATGTGAATTATCTCTTAAAAGTATTGCAGATAGCCAATTTTTCTCAAATAACTCATTCACCTACTTTTGGAAGAGCTTTCACTTGGTGAAGTTTCAGACCCATAGCTAATTACTCACCTACTCAAAATGAGTAAATGCGAATTATCTCTAAAAGTATTGCGGATAGCCAATTTTTCTCAAATAACTCATTCACCTACTTTTGGGAGAGCTTTCACTTGGTGAAGTTTCAGACCCATAGCTAATTATTCACCTACTCAAAATGAGTAAATGCGAATTATCTCTTAAAAGTATTGCAGATAGCCAATTTTTCTCAAATAACTCATTCACCTACTTTTGGAAGAGCTTTCACATGGTGAAGTTTCAGACCCATAGCTAATTACTCACCTACTCAAAATGTGTAAATGCGAATTATCTCTAAAAGTATTGCAGATAGCCAATTTTTCTCAAATAAATCATTCACCTACTTTTGGGAGAGCTTTCACTTGGTAAAGTTTCAGACCCTTAGCTAAATACTCACCTACTCAAAATGAGTAAATGCGAATTATCTCTAAAAGTATTGCAGATAGCCAATTTTTATGAAATAACTCGTTCACCTACTTTTGGGAGAGCTTTCACTCCGTGAAGTTTCAGACCCATAGCTAATTATTCACCTACTCAAAATGAGTAAATGCTAATTATCTGTAAAAGTATTGCGGATACCCAATTTTTATCAAATACTCATTCATCTACTTTTGGGAGAGCTTTCACATGGTGAAGTTTCAGACCCATAGCTAATTATTCACCTACTCAAAATGAGTAAATGCGAATTATCTCAAAAAGTATTGCGGATACCCAATTTTTATCAAATAACTCATTCATCTACTTTTGGGAGAACTTTCACTTGGTGAAGTTCCAGACCCGTAGGTAATTACTCACCTACTCAAAAGGAGTAAATGTGAATTATCTCTTAATAGTATTGCAGATAGCCAATTTTTCTCAAATAACTCATTCACCTACTTTTGGAAGACCTTTCACACACGAAAATGAACAATTGTGAATATCTTGGAAAAGCTATTTCTTCTCCTTTAATGCTCGGCAGGAGATACACACCGCGGCTGTGGTCTTATCAAAAATTTTTGTCTTCCCAAAAAATGGTGGCCATTTTGAATTTTCAAAGTTTTTGCAAAACACAAAAATGCTTATATCTCGAAAACCGTGCTAGATGGAGCGAACTCAACAAAATTTTTGACCTGCTGGGTATCTTTGCAGAGTAGCCATGCCAATTTTCAAAATATTTTTGTCTCGCCAAATATAGCGGACATTTTGAATTTTCAAATTTTTTCCAAAAGACAAAAATGCTTATATCTTGAAAACTGTGCTAGATAGAGCAGACTGCGCTGACTTTGGTTGCCACAACAGTATAAGGCTAGAAACGAAGCATTTTCTTAATACTTTAGCACTCACCTTTATAACCTTTTCGGGACGCTTTGTTTTTGCTATGCAAAAACATTATCGTTTTTTTGCGAGCGATCCTCTAGTTTGTTTTTTTTTCCTGGGGCACTGTACTCTCAATATATGACACATCATAAGCAAAAATTAATATTTTAATAGTCGTCCACCTGTGCCATCCGGGCAGTGATGGCTGTGGCAGTGGGTATAAAGCTTGTGGGTGTTTGACAGCCTAAACAAATGCATGGATTTTCACCAAATTTTCAGGATTTGTTTCAGAGAACAGCTGTTGCCATAGCAACGCTTTAAATACTTTTCAGTCTTAAACTTCTTAATGAAACAATGGGTAAGCTGCAAAGCCATCAGAGACACAAGTAGTGCACTAGAATTTGTGAAAGTCTTGCAAGAAAAACACATTCTGACTCAGACAAATCATATATAGCTGGTCCAGAACTCAAGACGGTCACCCTCGTATGTAGTAATGTAGCCCATTGCTGCTCAACTTCAGTGAAGAGATGGGTACTTATCAGATGTTCCAATTTTCACGAAAGACAAAAAAAAGTGATTTCTAGAAGCATGAGCCTCGCTAGAGTTCACGCTTAAAAAGAGGCACAATTAAAACTGATGTTGCTACAGTTAAGTTTTTATCCCCCGCCAAGGAAAGGGTTGAGGTTGGGAGATTAGGAAACGCCTTCCATACATGTGTGCATTTGTCACGTGAACTTTTATAACTCATTTATTTACTAATAGGAACTTTATATCTTCACCATATTGGCAAAATTGGCAAAGAATTTTTGTGGCTATGATATCCTATCTGTAAAAATTTTGTCCTCATTTTAAAAACAAAATGGCTGCCAAAGCCAATTGTTCGAAGATCATAAAGATGTTCTGAAACTTAAAATATTGCAGCTTGCTTCATCAGATTTGCACAAATGTATATGGCTAGGGAAGCTTACCTGAGAGAACTTTTGGCCTTGTTAAAGTTTGTTATTTGCATTTATGATTCTAATAGTTTTGCTATAGTCACTTGTAATAAAACATTTTTGTGAATATTTTGTTCTTATTTTATTCCACTTCATTCGCTCATGTTTTTTAGCCTTTCCCAGACTCATCTGTGAATTTATTTGCTGCTGACAAGCCATCACTAAGGGATGACAATAGAACAAAAAGGCACTGTTTCCACATTTGTACCAAATATAAAGTAAGTATAGATAGAAAGGGTGAAAAAATGCATATTTTTGTGATATTATGATACCTAAGGGAGGTTAATCTTTGAGAGTGTTTTATCAAATTGTACTTCATGTAACATCAGAGGTTAAACCTGATCCAAAAGCAAGGTAAGGAAAGCTATATTTCTTTACCAAAAACATACTGTTTTCCCAACATTTATAGTCAGTTTACCACATCTGGTGACTCCACACCTATTCTATGGTCTTGATGGTAAAAACCTTATCACCAATAGCAATGTGAAACATAACTTCAGTAGTTGCCTCAATGGATTTCCTATTATTTTAGCTTTTTTTCTGTCATTTGCCATGACACTTTGTCTCTGTTCATTTTAGAGAAAAAGTATTTGACATATCTCAGCCAACTTAGGCATAAAGTTTTATTGGGAAATAGGTTCCTTGGGATTGCTTTTCAGCGAAATTCCAAAAGTTTTGCCCATTCTAAGGGTGTTTTTTCTGTGATATTATGGTCACTGCATCCATACACGACTACAAATTAGGTTAATTTATATGTTTTTATGTCTTCAATTGGCAAAAATAGAAGACTTTATAACCCATAATGAACCTTGCAATGCTTTAATATATTTGCCATGTTCACAACCTCGAGACCCTAATTGTTGATTTGTTTCAAAAAAGCAATATAAATTACACTTATTTACCTCTGCAATGGAAAAGTGTCCCTCAGTCCCTCAGCTGACCTTTGGAAGGTCACAAGCAAGATAGACACAATTTATATCTGGATTTCTGGGTTCAAAATAGACCAAGATTCTATCCCATCACAATTTACTATTGATGTGCTGATGGTATGTAATGGTGAGGGCTAGAGTTCTATAGTACTTGTTCTCTGTGTAAATTTTGAATGGCAGGCAATTATTGCATGTACTCAAAAATGTCCTTTTGTGACTAGATGTGCCGAGTTTATAATACATAGCTTGTTACACTAACCACTTTTACAGGACGGGAATTTCTTTGTAAATAACACCGCAAAGGTTAAATTTTGTTTACATCTTAAAAATGGGTTGAAATATATACATGCTATTTGGATAGGTATTAAATGTTAGTGGACGGCATATATATACAGGTCTCAAAGAGTGCATATAATAGGAAAACTTCCCGAATGACATATACAGAAAAAATATATCATGAATGAAGATAACAATTATATTATACAAGTGCGAAGCATGAGTAATATATTGTTAATCTTCATGAGTGATATATTTTTTTCTGTTTATGTCCAATGAGGGATGTTTTGCTTTTATTGTCCACCATTTTGTACGATTTATGGGTTAAATAACATGAATATTTAATGAAAGAACGTGAAAGAAACTATCAAAAAGCGGTGATTTTTATGCAACAGACTCGAGTGGAAGTGCTGTAAAATGACCTTTCCAATGATATATTATACATATTTGTAAGTTACATACTTTCCGAGATATTGATGAAAAAAAAAAATCTCAAATTCATTATCCATAGTATCGGGGCGCTGGTGTATACAGAAAAAAAAATACATCCCTGTCTGTATTCCCTCATATTTAGGGCAAATACGTTGGCAATGCGTGGTGGATAATAAAACACATTATATTTTACTGGGTTTTTACCCCACAGCCCTTAAGGGCTGTCGGGGTATTGTTTTCACCCATGGTGGGCAGATGGGCCGGCGGGCGGGTGGCGGGAAATAGTTTGTCCGGGCTGTATCTCAGAAACTGTAAGGTGTAGGAAGTTCATACTTGGCAGGGACATTGGGGGGTGTAGGTGTGCTACGTCATAGTGTGACCTTGATTTGACCTTTGACATTGCTGTAGTGACCTTTAAAATCTTGTTGCACCTTTGGGTCTGTCTGTTGATGCAGATTAAGCACTGTTTAAGTCATATTAGAATTCATTAAGAATTTCCTTTTGCAAGTTCCCATTGTAACAGATGGAATTTCATCAAACGAGCCACAGGCTTTTCTCCAACACCACACATAAGCATTCATTGAATGTATTGCCACTTCTGTATACATGGGTAATATTCAAAACATCCAAACCATAATTCGGCCATTTTTGGTTTACTGATAAATGCTGTCATTTTATTATTAAATTGTCTTGTTTTAATACTTCATCTTTACAAACATTTCTTTTCCTTAGATATTATTTTCTCTACTTAATCATTATTTGGACCTTAATATAACTGACACTGCTCTGAAAATATCTTGAACTTTGTACTGTTTCACTACTTCTATATCCCATGGTGTTGAAAAATATTTCCCCAGGCTGTGGGGTACAGGCATCTCTGATGCTATTTTTTTTCTGCTTTAGTACTTGCTCCACATTGACATGCTCAGAGACGATTTTCTCACAGTAGTGGAGAGGTCACCAGCCACAATTGAAGAAGAATTACCTCCTACTCTAAAGCTAAAGAAATTTGGCACTTAATGCTTATTTATGGATGTTTTTGGTTAACAACTGTTGCATTTATTTAATATATCATCAAATATCACAACATTTGCAGAATTTTGTGTAATATTAGAAAATGCTGCAATGATTGCACTTCCAAGTATTTCTTTATGCTTGCACAAAAATTTGCACTGACATTGTAATACAGGTAATAAATATATACAATCTTGTTAATGCTGAGTTGTTGTTTTTTCTTCTGGTACATTTAAGTTTTCCTTGTATTCAAACATAGATTTGATAAACATTAAATGTGCAATTAGTGTGAAATAGTAAAGTAAGGAAAAAAATTCTAAAGACTCAATCGAGATCAGAATCTTTTTACAGGAAAACCAAGCCACAGACAGACCCCACCTCGTGAAAATAATGATCCAGATCCTATGTATAGTTTTTTGGAGTTATGTGCATGGACAAACAGACAGACCCGATTATAATATTTTTTACAGAAAATAAAAACAGTAAGTACTTGAGTCAGTGAAGAGTAGGCCAAGACTACACACATACACGATTAAATGATCCAAAATTCTAAACCAAATTTGATCATGACCCCACACAAAGAATTGGTCAAAAATAAATGAGACACTTACAAGATGTACAACAAAGGTTTAATTAGTGAAAAAAACCTTGAACACCTATCCCCAGAATCTTGCACAGAAGCAAAATTTTACAAGCTCCCTAAGATCCTTAAGAAAAATGTCCCCAGCAGACCTATTTGCGGTTCTGTGAACGACCCCACAAGCAGAACTAGTAAATTTGTAGATGAACATATGAAACAGTATGTTCCTCAAACAAAATCCTACATTAGAGATACCCAAGACTTTTTAGAGAAAATAAGAAGTCTAGGACACATCCCAGAAGGAACAATATTATGCACTCTGGATGTATCTAGCTTATACACCAATATCCCAAATCACGAAGGAATATTGGCAGTGGCAAACTAACTCAGAAGTGACCCTACCAAAACACCAATAACTCAGTTCGCACTAGACCTGTTGACTCTAGTCCTCCACAGTATGAATTTTGAATTTGATGGAAAACATTACCTACAAATAGACGGGACAGCCATGGGGACATCCCTGACACCAAACTATGCTACTTAAGCGGCCTGTAAGGGACGCTTATTTGTTTTCACGTAAGTTCAACTGATCACCGCCGCCGCAGGATTATGGTCTCCCTTGAATAACTTCTTGGGCTTTCAATTTTTTCTTTCCTTCTTATCTGTCTGTAAAACTATAGGGGTGGGAAAATTTTGGGGATAGTTTGCGGAGACCTTAAGCTTTACTTAAGGTAACCTTAAGCATTTTTCAAAAACACCCTGTCATCACGTTTCGGAGAAAACCATACACACCTGTTCTATAAAATTTATCAGGTACATTCTGGACCTATATTCGCAGGTCGGAAAGGATTTTCCGATCAATCGCACCATAGATGCCTGGATGGGGAGGCCTTTTATTTTCGTAAATTTTTTAAAAATCGGTTCTTGGTCTGTATCTCAAAAAGGATTTCAGCGTTTTGTTGGAATAACTTATTCATTTTTGATAATCTTTCACATGCCGAAGTTTTACCCCTGTATCTGCAATCTTAAGGTCACCTTAATGTCGAAAAGGGGGTTTTAGCCCTCTAGTTCACCAAACTTGGCATATATATTAAGATTTACCAAAGGATTATCCTGACTTTATGGTGACCTTAAACTGTTAATATAATTGGAGCTATGGCCTGCCTAAAGTCATAAAATTTGGAATAAAGCCATCTGGCTCCTTTCTTTTTCCATATCTAACGTATATTGATATTGAAGTAGATGAAAAGAAGACTCTTACTACCTTATGATGTAAATATTAATGATGTTATGGCCATCTTAAACTTAAAATGTAGGGTTTTCAGCCCTAAGCTCAGTTAATGTTTAAATTTTTAAAATAAAACTTGGCACATTTATAAAGGTTGGCAGAAAGGGACATTCTTCATTTTATGGCCACCTTAAAGTCGCAATATGAATGAAGTTATGGTCACCTTACAGTGAAAAAAGGAAGTTTTCAGCCTCTAGCTATGTCATTTAAACTGACCTCAGCTAGACTTTATGCACTTATAAAGGGTGACAAAAGGGACATTCTTATTTTATGGTCACCTTAAAGTCCCAATATGAATGAATTTATGGCCAACTGGCAGTGAAATTATGGAGTTATTACTCTCCAGCTATCTTATTGTTCAGCTAACCTCAGTTAAATTTTGCAAACTTATTAAAGATGAAAATAGGGACATTCTTATTTTCTTTCCACCTTGGAGTTCCAATACAAGTACAGTCATGGCCACCTTGAAGTAAAAATGAGGGTTTTCAGCTCCCAACCGACTTACTGTTCAATGACATCAGTTCAACTTGATTAAGTTTAAGGAAGACTTTTAATGACCTTTTCCCTTAAAATTCCTGTTTTTATGTCAGCTGACCGACATTATGGCATCACTCTGCACCGTCCGCGTATGCATCTGCATGAACAATTTCTCCTCCAAAGCTACAAGACCCAGAGACATGCTTTTTTGTAAAAGATACCTTATCTATCGAGGATGATAAATCGTAAAATCCACACAGATCTCTCTGTTCGTTTGTTCCCCAGAGCCATTAGAAGAGAGGTGCCCCCACCCAAAGTCTGAAAATTTCAACACTTTATCACAATTTTCTCATTGACTATTGCAGGGATTTCTCTCATATCTTGCATATATGTACTAGGCCACCAGTAGATTCCCTTGTGGGAGTATCGGGCTTGGATCTTTCTTAATTATTTTTTTATGAATTTTTGATGCATTAAAATTCATGTATTCATGCACTAAATCACTTATAAATTGAAAAATATTACATTTAGAGCATTTTGTTAAATGTGTTTTTGGTGTAGTTTTGTGTCAGTTATTACATAGTAAAATTTCAGAACTGTAGCCCCTTACATAATTATATCCACCCCACTGGGGGGTGGACATATTATTTTTGCTTTTTTCCGCCGTCCGGCATCCGCCGTCCGGCGTCACACTTGGTTTCCAGACATTTTAGGCAACAGTTCTTATCCTATCTTTACCAAATTTGGCATGCAGGTTTATTAGATTAATAGCTTGTATGGGATTGCTTTTGGTGATAATAGCTCTATAGCTAACTGAGTAATAGGTACTTTGCTACTTTTGAGTATCTCTTTGGTTTCCAGACATATTAAGGAATGCTATTAAGCCTATCTTTCTGAAATTTGGTATGGAGGTTCATTAGAGTTATTTCGTTGAAATTTTCGACCCATACATTAACTATAAGAAATGTACTCTTGGCAATTTTCAAAACATTTTCCTCTTAAATTTTTGCCAAAAATAGAAAAACAAATTTGCTTCGATCTTCTTAACCGTGCAAGATAGAGTGACTTCGTCAAAATTTTCGACCCAACCAATGCAAAAAGGCATGAAGCTGAAATAATTTACATGTACACTAATAAATATTTAAGCATCATTGATATATTTTACAAATGAAACAGGGTCTTGTAAGACTACTGTACAATTTTGGCAAAAGGTTCATGGGGTGGACATTACACATGATAATGTGTGTTCTTCTATGCTATCCTCTTTCTATTCATATGTCGCAGCTACTATCAACAGGGCGTCCTATTTCTTGTTAAGTAATTGCTGTTAAACCTAAACATTCTACTGCAGCAAATAATCTTTTTCTCACCTGCATTTTATTTTAGTGAAAACGCAGTAAAGCTGAGAGTCCTTTTATACGCAATGGCACATATGTATGCGTATCCGTGTACATATGCGTACACGTAAAACACTTCTCTCCCAATATTTTAAGTTAGTATGACTCCATCTATCCATGTACTATCTCATCTATCCAGATGCGTATGCATGAAAAAAAAATATGGATGCAATCTGAATCACTTTCTAAGCGATTTTTTACGCATACGGACCATAGATGCATGCATTTGTCATTGAACTTGGAGGAATTTCCCAGTAATATATTTAAGTTTTTGTCCCCTTTTTATGATGATAGAAAGTAAAACTTTCCATAAAAATACATATACCAGCCTTCAAAAACAAGTGAAAGCCACAGCTGAATGTAAAAGTTTCCTTGTCAATGTTTCCTCACAAACTTTTTCTGGGACTTTATATACACGACTATTAGGTAGCAACAATTTACTGGCTGTTTGATACTTTATGAATCATTAAACATACCATTTCACTTTGCGTGTGTGAATGTATGGGAATTTAAGGTTAAGATATATAGTGGATTGATTAGTAAATCCACCAGCACACACATGGGTTCACAGAAAAGTTTAGCCTCATAGGAGGTTTTGAACACAACACAAAAATATTTTCTATCTTATTTTCATAAAATAGACGGGTCTTGGTGTAATGGTTGTTTTTACTTTTTGCAAAAGGTTTCATCCAATTCATTACATTCACTGCTATGTAATATTATGAAACTGGTTTAAATATTATATTTCGTGAAAACCAATATTGTAAGTCTTTAGAAGGTTAACTGAAAGCTGGCTTGCAAGCATGTATGCACATGTTTGTGGCTTCAACACTTTTTGTCCTAAGCTGAAAATATGTTGTTTTTTTCCTTCAACAGATAAATGTAAGCATTTAGTCTGCGTTATTTATAAATTTACCATTTGTTATGTTTTGAATATATTCAGAATTGTTTGGTACTAGCAAAAAATTGAAAGACAATTTTACTTCCTCATTTTTGGTTGGAATAAGTTTTTATGTGTGTAAATATAACTGGTAATGGAGCCACATGAAACGCATACGGATAATGGATGGGTTATATGTATACGCTTACCCATACGCCATTGCGCATTAAAGGATTCTCAGCTCTAAGCTAACCTTCTTACAGTCTCCTACCACAACTACTACAGCTTTATTAACTGAAGTCTCCATCCGGGCCGCTCATTTTTGTTAGCAAAAACCTTTTCTAGTTTATGGTTAGATTCGAAACCATGCCTTAGATGGGTATCACCTCAAACCACTGGTCTGGAAAAGGTTCATTGACGATATTTTCATGGCCTGGACACCTGGTGAAGATCGAATCACAATCATTTTATTGAGTACCTAAATTCTCTCCATGAATCAATAACCCAGATAGCAAGACTCTGTAGGGCCACCGCTGGCCCACTGGCGGCATAGCTGTCGGTCCGACGTTGGCTGTAGGCGGTGGCCAGCCGTTGGCGTGACCGGCTGATAGGCTGTGGTCCACCGTTGGTAGCCGACAATACGGTTTTCTGATGGACCTTCAGTGGCCCACTGTCGGCAGCCAATGATAAGCTTTTCTATTGGCCCACCAGTGGCCCACCTTCAGTAGCCGACAAGGTTGACTGGTGGTCCACCAGTGGCCCACTGTTGGGTGCCATCAATGGTGGTTCTCTGGTGGCGTGACCAGCTGATAGACAGTGGCCCACTGTTGGCAGCCAACAATAAGGTTTACTGGTGGCCCATCAGTGGCCCACTGTTGAGTGCCAACAGTGGTGGTTCTCTGGTGGCGTGACCAGCTGATAGACAGTGGTCCACTGTTGGCAGCCAACAATAAGGTTTACTAGTGGCCCATCAGTGGCCCACTGGCTTTTTGGCCGGTGGATGTGTCGGTCTGACATTGGCAAGCCACTGGTAAAATTTTACTACCACTATAATATAGCATCAGCCAATCAGATTGCAGCATGAAGTTATGTGGCCATTGTTTAACAGAAAGCAAATAATTGACAGATTGTGGGTGGATTTTAGTTAAGGGAATCCCTGATAAGTCACTTGACCAAACATAAACAATGGTGGAACAGTATCTTAGGATGATATGTTCCATAGTCAAATAATAAAATTATAATGTTCAGAAACAACTTTTCTTACTGTGAATTTCTAATGAGAATGTTATTTTTATGTCTAAAATTGTTAAATAGTTAGTTAAAAATTGTGGGCCCACTGAAATATGATTTTTAGACATACCATAATAAATAATTATGTCCACCCCCCTGGGTATTATTTTTGCTTTTTTCGCCGTCCGATGTCCGGCGTCCGATGTCCGGCGTCACGCATGGTTTCCGCTCATTTAAAGGAAAAGTATTAGAGCTATTGTCACCAAATTTGGTATGCAGGCTTATTGGGTCAGTAGCTTGCTTGGGATTGCTTTTGGCTGTTGTACCTCTTTTGCTTACTGAGTAATACTTAAGTACAGCTATTTTCAGTACCCATTGGTTTCCGTGCATTTAAGCCAAAATAATTAAAGATATTTTACTACAATTTTGAATACAAGATTGTTATGTCCATAGCTCGCTTGGTATTGCATTTGGGACTGATAGCTTTGTCAGTACATGAGTAATAGCCATTTAGGTACTTCATTGTGTATTTTCAGTACTACTTTTGAGTAATTTGCTAATATCTCAGAAACCGTGTGAGATAGAGCGATTTCGTCGAAATTTTCGACCCACAGGGTATTTAAGGAATGTAATATTTGCAATTTTCAAAAAATTTTCCCCTCCCCAAAAATGGCGGCCATTTTGAATTTTCGAATTTTTGCCAAAAATGGCAAAACACTAATTTGCTTCTATCTCCTTAACCGTGCGAGATAGAGCGATTTCGTCAAAATTTTCGACCCACAGGGTATCTGAGCATTGTACTCTTGGTAATTTTAAAAAAATTTTCCCCTCCCCAAAAATGGCGGCCATTTTGAATTTTCGAATTTTTGCCAAAAATGGCAAAACACAAATTTCGTTCTATCTCCTTAACCGTGCCAGATAGAGCGATTTCGTCAAAATTTTTGACCCACAGGGCATCTGAGCATTGTGCTCTTGGTAATTTTTCCAAAAATTTTCCCCTCCCCAAAAATGGCGGCCATTTTGAATTTTCGAATTTTTGCCAAAAATGGCAAAACACTAATTTGCTTCTATCTCCTTAACCGTGCGAGATAGAGTGATTTCGTCGAAATTTTCGACCCACAGAGTATCTAAGGAATGCAATTTTTGCAATTTTCCAAAAATGTTCCCCTCCCCAAAAATGGCGGCCATTTTGAATTTTCGAATTTTTGCCAAAAATGGCAAAACACAAATTTGCTTCTATCTCCTTAACCGTGCCAGATAGAGCGATTTCGTCAAAATTTTCGACCTACAGGGTATCTGAGCATTGTGCTCTTGGTAATTTTTACAAAATTTTCCCCTCCCCAAAAATGGCGGCCATTTTGAATTTTCGAATTTTTGCCAAAAATGGCAAAACACTAATTTGCTTCTATCTCCTTAACCGTGCGAGATAGAGCGATTTCGTCGAAATTTTCGACCCACAGGGTAACTAAGGAATGCAATCTTTGCAATTTTCCAAAAATTTTCCCCTCCCCAAAAAATGGCGGCCATTTTGAATTTTCGAATTTTTGCCAAAAATGGCAAAACACAAATTTCCTTCTATCTCCTTAACCGTGCCAGATAGAGCGATTTCGTCAAAATTTTCGACCCACAGGGTATCTGAGCATTGTACTCTTGGCAATTTTTAAAAAAATTTCCCCTCCCCAAAAATGGCGGCCATTTTGAATTTTCGAATTTTTGCCAAAAATGGCAAAACACTAATTTGCTTCTATCTCCTTAACCGTGCGAGATAGAGTGATTTCGTCGAAATTTTCGACCCACAGGGTATCTAAGGAATGCAATCTTTGCAATTTTCCAAAAATTTTCCCCTCCCCAAAAATGGCGGCCATTTTGAATTTTCGAATTTTTGCCAAAAATGGCAAAACACTAATTTGCTTCTATCTCCTTAACCGTGCGAGATAGAGTGATTTCGTCGAAATTTTCGACCCACAGGGTATCTAAGGAATGCAATCTTTGCAATTTTCCAAAAATTTTCCCCTCCCCAAAAATGGCGGCCATTTTGAATTTTCGAATTTTTGCCAAAAATGGCAAAACACAAATTTCCTTCTATCTCCTTAACCGTGCGAGATAGAGCGATTTCGTCGAAATTTTCGACCCACAGGGTATCTAAGGAATGCAATCTTTGCAATTTTCCAAAAATTTTCCCCTCCCCAAAAATGGCGGCCATTTTGAATTTTCGAATTTTTGCCAAAAATGGCAAAACACAAATTTGCTTCTATCTCCTTAACCGTGCGAGATAGAGCTATTTCGTCGAAATTTTCGACCCACAGGGTAACTAACGAATGCAATCTTTGCAATTTTCCAAAAATTTTCCCCTCCCCAAAAAATGGCGGCCATTTTGAATTTTCGAATTTTTGCCAAAAATGGCAAAACACAAATTTCCTTCTATCTCCTTAACCGTGCCAGATAGAGCGATTTCGTCAAAATTTTCGACCCACAGGGTATCTGAGCATTGTACTCTTGGCAATTTTTAAAAAAATTTCCCCTCCCCAAAAATGGCGGCCATTTTGAATTTTCGAATTTTTGCCAAAAATGGCAAAACACTAATTTGCTTCTATCTCCTTAACCGTGCGAGATAGAGTGATTTCGTCGAAATTTTCGACCCACAGGGTATCTAAGGAATGCAATCTTTGCAATTTTCCAAAAATTTTCCCCTCCCCAAAAATGGCGGCCATTTTGAATTTTCGAATTTTTGCCAAAAATGGCAAAACACAAATTTCCTTCTATCTCCTTAACCGTGCGAGATAGAGCGATTTCGTCGAAATTTTCGACCCACAGGGTATCTAAGGAATGCAATCATTGCAATTTTCAAAAAATTTTCCCCTCCCCAAAAATGGCGGCCATTTTGAATTTTCGAATTTTTGCCAAAAATGGTAAAACACAAATTTGCTTCTATCTCCTTAACCGTGCGAGATAGAGCGATTTCGTCGAAATTTTCGACCCACAGGGTATCTAAGGAATGCAATCTTTGCAATTTTCCAACAAATTTTCCCCTCCCCAAAAATGGCGGCCATTTTGAATTTTCGAATTTTTGCCAAAAATGGCAAAACACAAATTTGCTTCTATCTCCTTAACCGTGCGAGATAGAGCGATTTCGTCGAAATTTTCGACCCACAGGGTATCGAAGGAATGCAATCTTTGCAATTTTACGAAAAATTTTCCCCTCCCCAAAAATGGCGGCCATTTTGAATTTTCGAATTTTTGCCAAAAATGGCAAAACACAAATTTGCTTCTATCTCCTTAACCGTGCGAGATAGATCGATTTCATCAAAATTTTCGACCCACAGGTATTTCAGCATTGTATTCTTGGCAATTTAAAAAAAAATTTCCCGTCCCCTAAAATGGCGGCCATTTTGAATTTTCAAATTTTTGTCAAAAATGGCAAAACACAAATTTGCTTCTATCTCCTTAACCATGCGAGATAGAGCGATTTCGTCGAAATTTTCAACCCACAGGGTATCTAAGGAATGTAATCTTTGCAATTTTCAAAAAATTTTCCCCTCCCCAAAAATGACAGCCATTTTGAATTTTCGAATTTTTGCCCAAAATGGAAAAACACAAACTGGCCTTAACCGTGCAAAATAGAGTTATTTCGTTGAAATTTTCGACCCATAGGGTATCTAAAAAATGTACTCTTGGCAATTTTCAAAAAAATTTCCTTTTCCCAAAAATGGCGGCCATTTTGAATTTTCAAATTTTTGCCAAAAATAAAAAAACAGGAATTTGCTTCTATCTTCTTAACCGTGCCAGATAGAGTGATTTCGTCAAAATTTTCAACCCAACCAATGCAAAAAGGCATGAAGCTGAAATAATTTACATCTACACTAACAAATATTTAAGCATCATTGATATATTTTACAAATGAAACAGGGTCTTGTAAGACTACTGTACAATTTGGGCAAAAGGTTCATGGGTGGACATTACACATGATAATGTGTGTTCTTCTATGCTATCCTGTTTCTATTCGCATCTACTATCAACAGGGCGGCCGATTTCTAGTTTTTTACTAAGTGTCTCAATATCCCCTATTATTGCTCGCCGCCATCTTGAATAAAAAGCCTCCACTGGCCCAACCTTGGCAGCCTGAGTTTTGGTTGGCAAGCCTTCATTGGGCCAGCGTTGGCATGGGTAATTCGGCCACTGATTGGAATATATTTCAAGGGTAATTCAGCCACTAATTGGAATATGTTTCAAGTGTAACTAGAAAAAGGACGCATCTGTGGCCAGATGCTGGATGTATCCACCGACAAAGGCCAACTAACATAGTTTAGAAGATAAAAAGCATTTTTCGTTAATAAGCAAGCTGAAAGCACTTTTAAGTTTGGCTACCCTTATTTGACCCTGTACCAGGGGCCCAAGGTGAAGTCTGACCACATCAAAAGATTCGCAGCCCATGATTTCCTATAAGTCGTTTTCACATTGCAAACCTCTAGGACCAATAATAAGCAGGAGGGGCCCAAGGTCAAATCTGACCACATGAAAAGATTTGCAGCCCATGACTTCCTACAAGTTGTTTTCATATTAATGAGTTATTTGAGAAATACTGGCTATCTGCAATACTTGTAGAGATAATTCGCATTTACTCATTTTGAGTAGGTGAATAATTAGCTACGGGTCTGAAACTTCACCAAGTGAAAGCTCTCTCAAAAGTAGGCGAATGAGTTATTTGAGAAAAATTGGCTACCTACAATACTTTTAGAGATAATTCGAATTTACTCATTTTCAGTAGGTGAGTAATTACCTACGGGTGTGGAACTTCACCATGTGAAAGCTGTCCCAAAAGTAGATGAATGAGTTATTTGATAAAAATTGGATATCTGCAATACTTTTAGAGATAATTAGTATTTACTCATTTTGAGTAGGTGAATAATTAGCTACTGGTCTGAAACTTCACCAAGTGAAAGGTCTCCCAAAAGTAGGTGAAGGAGTTATTTGACAAAAATTGGCTATCTGGAATACTTTTAGAGATAATTTGCATTTACTCATTTTCAGTAGGTGAGTAATTACCTACGGGTCTGAAACTTCACCAAGTGAAAGCTCTCCCAAAAGTAGGTGAATGAGTTATTTGAGAAAAATTGGCTATCTGCAATACTTTTAGAGATAATTCGCATTTACTCATTTTGAGTAGGTGAATAATTAGCTACAGGTCTGAAACTTCACCAAGTGAAAGGTCTCCCCAAAGTAGGTGAAGGAGTTATTTGACAAAAATTGGCTATCTGGAATACTTTTAGAGATAATTTGCATTTACTCATTTTGAGTAGGTGAATAATTAGCTATGGGTCTGAAACTTCACCATGTGAAAGCTCTCCCAAAAGTAGATGAATGAGTTATTTGATAAAAATTGGATATCTGCAATACTTTTAGAGATAATTAGCATTTACTCATTTTGAGTAGGTGAATAATTAGCTACAGGTCTGAAACTTTAGCAAGTGAAAGCTCTCCCAAAAGTAGGTGAAGGAGTTATTTGACAAAAATTGGCTATCTGCAATACTTTTAGAGATAATTCGCATTTACTCATTTTGAGTAGGTGAGTAATTAGCTACAGGTCTGGAACTTCAGCAAGTGAAAGCTCTCCCAAAAGTAGGTGAATGAGTTATTTAAGAAAAATTTGCTATCTGCAATACTTTTAGAGAAAATGCAGAATTACTCATTTTTAGTAGGCAAGTAATTTAGCCACAGGCCTAATTTAGACATAAAGCCTACCAATAGAATACTGTGGTGCACCCTCTAATATACCTTGCAAACTTGAGAAGGCTAGCTATATTTTTTTCGTTAGAGCGGTAATGGTGAAATCTCTGTACACACTGCGGCTATCCAGTGGATACAATGATTTACTCAACAGTGAGAACCTGAAAGTAGATATTGGTAAGCTATGCCATGACATAGAGGTCTGCAATTTCACTCTGTTATAGCTGACCAAAAATTATGTGAATAACATATTTAAACAAAATACTGTAAATGTAATAGTTTTCACGTTATAACTGATTTACTCAACAGTGATAACCTCAAAGTAGCTATTACTCAGCTATGCAATGAGCTACATGTCTGAATTTTTTCTATGTTATAGCTGACCCAAAATTAGGTGAACAACATATTTAAGCAAAATACTGTAAATGCAATAGTTTTCAAGTTACAACTGATTTACTCAATAGTGAGAACCTGAAAATAGCTATTGCTCAGCTATGCCATGAGCTATAAGTCTGTAATTTCACGACGTTATAGCTGACCCAAAAGTAGGTGAACAACATATTTTAACAAAATACTCCAAATGCAATATTTTTCAAGTTACAAGTCATTTACTCAACAGTCAGTACCTGAAAATAGCTATTGCTCAGTTGTGCCATGAGCTACAGGTCTGTAATTTCACTATGTTATAGCTGACCCAAAAGTAGCTGAATAACATATTTACACAAATTTCTGTAAATGCAATAGTTTTCCAATTACAACTGATTTACTCAACAGTGTGAACTTCAAAGTAGCTATTACTCAGCTATGCAATGAGCCACAGGTCTGGAACTTCACTATGTTATAGCTGACTCCGAAATAGGTGAATAACATATTGAAACAAAATACTCTAAATGTAATACTTTTGAAGTTATAAGCAATTTACTCAACAGTGATAACTTAAAAGTAGCTATTACTCAGCTATGCCATGAGCTACAGGTCTGAAATTTTACTATGTTATAGCTGACCCAAAAATAGCTGAATAACATATTGAAACAAAATACTCTAAATGCAATAGTTTTCAAGTTACAAGTGATTTTACTCACGATGGAAGTTACTGAAAAGCCCAAAAATAGCTATTACTCACTTAGCTATTGAGACAGACACCCAAGTTACTCACCATGTTGTAGCTATGAAAAAAGTATCTGAATAACATATTTTAACAAAATGCTCTAAATGCAACACTTTTCAAGTTACAAGCGATTTAGTGCATGATTTCATGAATTTTAATGCATTTTAGACATTTTTATGTACCAGAGGCCTAATTTAGACATAAAGCCTACCAAAAAGATAGGGTGGCGAGTCCTCTAGCATACCAAGCCACCTGCCAAATATGAAAGAAATCCGGAAAGAAATGTGGACTGTAGGTCGCTAACAAGCAATATTCCACATTTTAGACATTTTTGTCTACCACAGGCCTAATTTAGACATAAAGCCTACCAAAAATATAGGGTGGCGAGTCCTCTACCATATCAAGCCACCTGCCAAATATGAAAGAAATCCGGAAAGAAATGTGGACTGTAGGTCGCTAACAAGAAATCTCTGCGGACGCGGACGACGACGATGATGAATCCATAGTATCCCCGCTTCGCGTCGGGGATACAATTATTCCTTTCAACTTAAGAAACTTTATATTTTATCGGACACATACATATTGCAGCCAGTGGACCAAGGGTTGTCCAGTGGTGGCTACACCTCAACCCCAATTAATAGGGTTTTGATTGAATGTCATATTTTTCTCCTGTACATGTTTTATGGTTTGTTTACAGGGGAAACTTTCACTTCTGTTAACTTTTCTGTGTAATTATCAGATAATTTTATTGATTAGATCTAAAATCCGGGTGGAAATTAGAAAATTGGAAGAAATTTGTGGCCCAAGAATGGGAAGAAAAGAAATATATATTAAGGCAGAGATGTGACATCTGTTATTTAAAAATGTTGGTGTCTCAGTGATATACACACACATACATAAAGTATCCAATTACTTTGCCGTCTGTGGGCCACCGGTGGGCCAACAGTATGTGTACCATGCAGGCAGAAGGTGGACCACTGATGGACCACCAGTGGCAAATCTTACAATTTTTTCATGTAATAAAATTCAGAACAGCTACTTTTGGAAAGTAATTCACTTGAAACAAATGAATTTAAGCCAAAACAGCCTCTCTTCAAGATCTGTCAAAACAAATGCCGTTCAGCAGAGCTTGAGGTGTAGCCACCAGAGGACCACGATTGGTCCACCAACTAAGTATAGCTCTTACAGATGATAGTTGCATGTGTCAGACAAAAACAAATTCTGCGATAGTTTTAGGTTTCATCAAAAAAAAAATTAATATCAAAAGGAAAAAATGAAAATATCTTTCTTTAACCTTCACTAAAAATATATATATATATGTGCCACCAGTGGCCCACTGGCTGCCCATCATGGGTCATGTACTACTTATGTAGTGGGTGGACCATTGATGCACCACCTGTGGCAAATATATAAGCAAGTAATATATAAAGTAATAAAGTGGAGAAAAGTCTGACTGAGCAAAATGAAGGAATACAGAATAAGTTTGTTAAAAAATGACATTAACTTATGTTAAGTGAAAGAAAACACACATTTTATCTAATTTTTCCCAGGATTTTACACCAGTGGGTGTAGGCTGGTACCTGAGCTACAGCCACTGACTCTGGTAGTTGGTGGGCCAACTGTGGGCCACGCAATGTATTTATATTTTGAAATAATATGTTTTTAACATTGAATATTGTTAAATAATATGTCAGAAAACAGTATTTGAGGTTGCTTTTGAAGTTGTTTATAATGCTTTAAAATTTTGAAAAAAATGCAGTCAGTGGGCCACCAGTGGCTCAGTGGTGGCCCACAAGCTATATTTTGCCACCCATAGCCAACGGTGGCCCACTAGCGTCTTGCTATCTGGGAAAGTTAACCCATGAATTCGGCTACACTGACATAAATTTCTTAGATACCACAGTGAAATTTAATGAGAATAGGGAATTAATTGCAACCCTGTAAATAAACCCATCAGACAGACACCAAGTACTGTATTAGAAAAAGGACCTTATGGACAGTACTTCAGGTTCGCAAAATATGCACATTGGACAAAGATTTTAAATCCAATGCCTCTAAACTGACTGGATATTACCTCAAAAGAGGCTACCCAGCGGGTAATCCCAAAAAGCATTTCAATATCAGTTTAAACAGTCAAATTTACTGGAGGACAACCCAAAAGAGACCACAGACACACCTGTCATGGTCACTCAATTCAACCCCAGAAACCCGCCTATTAAACCTCATTAGGGACAATTGGAATACTATCCAAAACACTGATGAGCTCAAAAATATCTTAAAGGACAAACCACTAATAGGTTACAGGAGACTACCATATATCAAGGACCGACTCACTGAAACTGCTATCACCATCCCACCTACTGATAAGACTGAAAATAAACACATTTTCAACTCCATATGTACTAGACGTGGTTACCTCGGCTGCACTTGACTTGCGTGTAGAGCCGTGGCACAACCCCATATAGAACTGGGGCCGTATTCATAAAGAGATCTTAAGTCTGAGACAAAAAATAGTCTCAGCTTTGAGATTTGGTCTCAGCTGAGACCAAGTCTCAACTTTGTATTCACAAATAGGTTCTCAGCTGAGACCAAGCTGAGACCAGTCTCAAGTCTTCCCAATCTAAAGAAATCATTAACTTGCAAATATATCCAACATTTTTTAAAGATCAATAGTTGTTGTGTGTTTTAATTCTTAACAAAAATTATACTGTCTATTAAAATAAAAAATAAATAGAAAATTGTGTCAATTGTTTTTTATTTTGCATGTCACATGATCCACTTCTTTGTTGCTATGCAGTCAAGAAAACTCTGTTGAAAATTGTCTCAAAGTAAGGCACTTTTGAAGCCAAAATTTGTGCTATCAGTTGTTACAAAAGTTTAGGCCAAGTAGTATATAGGTTGTAAATTATTTCTACTTTACATTAAGCCATAAAAAATAAAAATATGAATCTCAGTTAAGATGAAATAATGCTTGAGACTTTGAACAAAATATTTAAGACAGCTATGTACCGGTCTTAAGTTTGAGACCAAATTTGAGACTAAATTTGGTCTCAACTGTTTTGTGAATAGCTAACAAGTTTGAGATCAAAAATGGTCTCAGACTTGAGACCAAAACTTAAGACTTGAGACAAAATTTGGTCTCGGCAAGTTTTATGAATACCGACCCTGGAGATTTGCAAAAAAGCACAAATACCATTGAAATATGTACATGTCACAGTGGAAACTCCAATCCAGTGCCATTTCTAATTCCCCTAGTGGTAGTTCCAATTGGAACTACCACTAGTGCTACTTCCAATTGGAACTACCACTAGTGCCATTTCTAATCCTTTGCTGATAAACAACAATTAGAAGTAGCACTAGTGCTAGTTCCAATTGGAACTACCACTAGAGGAATTAGAAATGGCACTAGTGGTAGTTCCAATTAGAACTACCACTAGGGGAATTAGAAATGGCCCTGACTCTTGATATGACTTCTCATGAAGAAGTTCATCATTGATCACAAACTGTTTATTTACATACAGTAAATGATAATACATACAGTATTCACATACAGTAAATGACAATACATACAATACACAATATGACGTCATTTCACAAGTTTTAATGTTTTATATCACTTGAGGAACCACTGGATTGGAAGTCTTCAGACAGTATAGCACATTTCTGGCACTAAGTTTTTGTACTTTAAAGTTTTTTGAAACCCAGTACTTAAAGAAGCTACAACTTGGTCATATTTGTGAAACTTTAGTTAATAACTATTCACTGTTGTTTCCAAAAGTTAAACTGACCATTGCCTAGATGGGCTGGTCTTATATAGACACAGTGTTCTAAAGAAAGATAGATCAAAATGATGACATGGATTACCTGCATAACTATAATCTAGAATATGAAAGCAAATTGCTGCTCTGGTGAGAGCTGCTCATCTGAGCAGATATCACAATTAAAGGGACAAAATGGGGTAATTGCAATTCAGATTAGAAATTAGTGTTGTCACAAAAATGTTGATTGATGATTTTAGAAATTACACCTTTCAAAGATTTAGTGCCATTTCTAATTCCCCTAGTGGTAGTTCCAATTGGAACTACCACTAGTGCTATTTCTAACTCCCCTAGTGCTGCTTCCAATTAGAAGTACAACTAGTGGTAGTTCCAATTGGAAGCAGCACTAGGGGAATTAGAAATGACACTAGTGGTAGTTCCAATTGGAAGTAGCACTAGTGGTAGTTCCAATTGGAACTACCACTAGGGGAATTAGAAATGGCACTGGATTGGAGTTTCCACTGTGACATACACATAATTGCGAAAGCCTGGAACCGCCATCCAAATTCAAAATTTGAAATATGTTATTTGGAATTCCAAATACGCTATTCGGAATTCCAAATACCCTATTCTGAATTCCAAATAAATATTCGGAATTCCAAATACGTATTTGGAATTCCAAATAGCATATTTTGAATTTGGATGGCGGTTCCAGACTTTCGTACATAATTGTTTCCACAACTATTTTGTTACATTTCCCTCAACAATCAGTCAACATACATAGTTGACTGAAAATAAATGACATTTCCTCATTTTCAAAGTTTTTTACCACTTTTCAAAAAATTGAAAAAATGTTCTTTTTATGATAGAAACTGTGTAAAAGAGCACATTTATTGTACAAATATTGTACTTGATGTGTCCTTGACTTAATATCAGTTGTTTTTAACTACAATAAACCATTTTCGCTTAGTTTATTAAGTTTTACTCAATAGAAAAGGATTTAATGCAAAATGCAAGTTTTATGTGAGGTCGTGCCACGGCTCTACATGCAAGTAAACTAGAGCCGAGGTAACCACGTCTATATATGTACTAGATTAGGAAAACGTACATACTGTCCTAAATTGACGAAGTGTAAAAAATAACCAGTTTCCACTCAAAAAAGAGTACCACCAAGGCACAGATATAGTTGCGAGAGACCAATTAGGCAGATAATGTATGAACACTACAGAAGTGTTCAAAAGTTCACTGCTCTAAATTTGACCTCTGTCTCAAGACACTTCACTCAATCCAAGCATAGTGTCAAGAATATGGAGTTCAGCATTGTGCAATGGATGGGGGAAGGACAACAACCCAGAGTCCTCCACTAAACGTAAAAGATAGGAACTATTTTACATCTGGACCTTCACCCAAGGGGTATCAATATATTTGTGTGAGTTTATGCCCTCTTATTGCACCCCTACCCAGGTGCCAACCTGTGATTTTTTTACAGAAAGATGGTCTCCCTGTCCCCACATTTGATCTGGACCTGGATTGTTGTTTCCAAAATTTCTTCGGTGTTTCTCTGTGGATGATGGTTTGTGCATTTTTAGGCACTGCTTGTTAGAGTTGTGTTTAACAGATTGTGTGACAAACCCCTTGTCTCTTTGAATGTGGATTCGAACCCAGTTTCCTAACAGGGAATTGGTAGAATGCATAATTCTACATATTAATCATGAAGTTGCATAAAAGTTAATTTGCGTAAAAGGCTCAGAGATAATTTGATTTTAGGTATGTGATCGCCATGTATCAGGACTTATCATTTCATGGCAGATCTAAATATAGCTCTCTCCTCAAACTGTAATTTTAGATTAGGCCATCTGAAATAGATTTGAGTCTGTTAATTATAATAGAAATATTTGATCCCTGTATTATCTGGAATGTCTCAAAAGAGTATGTTAACAATAATCAGTAACTGTGATGATAACAATGTCATTTTAAAAGAATCTTTCAAAGTTTACATAGATTATTATAGAGTTAAGTGAACATTGTTATTGCTAAATACGATTCTACTCACACAGCTGAATATTCAGACAAAATTTTACAGAGGCTCTTTGTCACTATTTACCTCTGCTAAGGAGGTTATGTTTTTGCCTGGGTTTGTTTGTGAACAAGATAACTCAATAACTCAAACGGATTTTGATGAAATTTTCAGGATATGTTTGAAAAGGTAAAAGGAAGAAATGATTCAATATTGGGAGCGATCCGGATCATCTGGGTCTTCTGGATCCATGAAATGTAATTTTTCAAGACAGATAATTCAGAAAGTTATTGACAGATTTTGATGAAATTTTCAGGATATATCCTAAATGGAAGAAGTGATTAGATTTTGGGAGTGATCTGGATCACTATTGGTAAAAATATGAAATAGAGGGGGGAAAGCAATATCAGTGCTAATGGTAGGTTTTGAAAGTCCAGGAATTGAGCTCCCGTGGTGGAGGTCTGCACTCTCTGAGTGCTTTTGTTTAAAATGTCACCACACTTTAATTTTAATATTTGGCAACAAATTGGTGAAAACATTTGTTAAATTTTCAGAATTGATTCTCCAATAGTAACAGAAATCACTCTATTCACTGTATCAGGATAGACTGATATTTTCTCAGTTAAGGCAGATTTAAGGTTGTAAACCATATTTTGTCCCACAGGAGTCGCCACTTGAATTAATTTTAGCAGTGTGATCCTTCAGGTTCAGGGAGTGTAGGTGGCGAGGATGTCATAAAATACCAGATCAGTCCAAACCACCTCTTAAAGTTCACCAATATTGCTGAAATTTTCACAGAAAACTCAGTTTATATCAGGGACTGAATTTGTATAGGTCTGGTCAACTTGAGGGCCATATTAGGAATTTCAGTTCCGGGGTGTGGGAACCCCTGGTCTCCCCCCCATGGGGGTTATGTCAAGTATATCACAATATTGCCAATCTGAAACCCATATTTAATTGCATGCTTGTTTTAACAATAAAGGGGGATATTTTAGGCGCATTTTGAGCATTACATGTCTGAACAGAAAATATTTAACCCAAATATTGCTGTTAAAATGATTCAAAATAGATGTAAATCAGCCAGAACCAGTACCAAATATTGCTCTGTAAACATGAAACTTGGCCCCAAAATCACCTGACACATACTAAATCTGATTGCACAGCTTTTAGGATTACATCTGGTGTACCAGTGGTGTCATCTGTATAAAATGGGGTCCAGGAAGGAGAAAATAAAGTCTCAGGTGGCTGTATCAGGATATGCTGATATTTTCTCAGTCAAGGCAGATTTAAGGTTGTCAACCATATTGTGTCCCACAGGAGTCACCACTTGAATGAATTTTAGCAGTGTGTTCCTTCAGAAATGCATATCCAGTCCAAAGTACAGGTTCAGGGACTGTAGGTGGCGAGGATGTCATAAAATGCCAGATCAGTCCAAACCACCTCTTAAAGTTGACCAATCTTGCTGAAATTTTCACAGAAAACTCAGTTTATATCAGGGACTGAATTTATATTGGTCTAGTCAACTTGAGGGCCATATTAGGAGTTTCAGTTCCGGGGTGTGGGGGCCCCTGGCCTCCCCCATGCGGGATATGTCAAGTATATCACAATATTGCCAATCAATATAAAGGGGGATATTTTAGGCCTATTTGGAGCATTGTATGTCTAAACAGGAAATATTTAACACAAATATTGTAGGAGGTAGATCAACGAATTCATAATCCAGATTCTGATCACATCACAAGCAAATCCACTAATCTGATAAATCTAGATTCAATGGATTAAGTAAATAAATAAATGTTTATTTCAGCCATATATGTGAACAATAACAGCAAAGATATTACAAACAGATAATAATATTTTTGGTATAATTTAATTTCTCATATCCAAATTATTGTAGAGAATGAAATATTTATCATAGGTTTGTTGAAAAGGAAGCAGCTGAAGCATAGCTTATAATTATACTGCCCCCACAAGATTTAACATCAACACAATGTAAAGTGAAACAAGTTAATATTTAAGTATATTTAACTATGTATAATTTTTATCCCTATTAGGCAGAATTGAGTGATTAAAAAAACTGATTACCATGATTTAATCTTTGTAAGAATTAATTATATATTTCTTTAAGACTGATTTAAAATTTTTAAAAGAATTTATTCCACTGATATTACTATTTAACTTGTTCCACAGTTTCATTCCATATATGAAAATACATATGGATTTTAATTTTGTCCTTGCAAAAACTACACAAAACTTTCCTTCTTGTCTAGTGATTTTTGATCGTTGGGCATTTATCACTTAACCAACCCAACTAAGATGTTTGCCATGCACATTTTACTCTTCTTCACCATGTTGATGGCTGCTACTCATCTCAGGAGTGTCTCACATAATTTTATTGGAAGTGGATTCCTCATTCCATCCATGTTAAGGATTGCTAAAAATTACTCCTATAGCTCCACCTGCCATGTTCCCCCCCTACCGTAAAACAGAGTGGGCTTATGCTATTGACTCTTATGTGCGGTGATGTTGCCATGAATCCTGGACTGGTTATGCTTGGCTTAGTAAATGCAAGGTCAATCCGGAATAAGGGCCCTCTCCTTGCTGACACAATAGCATCTCACACCTTTGATTTCCTCTGTCTCACTGAAACACATATTCGTACTACTGATTCGGATAGTTTCCTTCATTCACTCACCCCGGATGGGGTCTCTTTGATACATAGGCCACGTTCATCAGGTATTAGTGGTGGTGTTGGTTTCTTCATGCATGATTCATACAAACATCTCAAGGTGGATACCCCTAATTATAGCTCCTTTGAAAATATGGTCATATCAGTCTCAGTTTCGTTCCAAACTTTGCTCCTAGCCTCTATCTACTGCCCTCCTGGGCCGTGTTCTTCCATTTTTTTAGATGAATTTATGTTTTTTGTTTGTTTTCTGTCTTCTGTTGATTGCAATTACTTCATATGTGGTGATTTCAATATACACATAGATGTACCTTGTACTGATAGTCACAAATTGAAAGCCCTTTTAGAATCATGTAATCTAAGACAGTCAGTTAACAATACCACTCACTTGCATGGTCATATCCTTGATCTCATTCTTTTCCCCAGTGATTAAGATATGTGTGTACATGTTGACATCTGTGAATTCATATCTGATCATGCAGTCATTAAATGTGCTATCGATGTTCCTTCCTCTCCTACTACCTGTCAAACAAGAATTTCCTATAAGACGTACCATCATATCAATATGTCTGACTTTCGGTCTGACATTAAAGAAATGCCTTTTGTGAAATATCCAGCAAATTCTGTCTCACAGCTCTATGATCAGTATGTACAAGATTTGAGTTGTATCCTTGACAGGCATGCTCCTCTTGTGTCCAGTTTGAAGACGAAACAGCATGCTGACTCGTTGTCAGAGACCTATCGCCTTGCTAAGTCACTCAAACGTCAATTTGCACGAGCTTGGCATAAAGATAAAAGTCATTACAACAGGAGTCGTCTTCGATATCAAATTGCCTGGTGTAATTGTCTTGCAAACAGGGACAAAACTGTCTATTACAGGAAACTAATCTCCGACAATAGCCATGATTCAAAGAAACTATGGCAGGAGTTACATAAAGTCCTACATAGATCCCATAGCACTACTCTGCCCACTTGTGAATCCTAAAAGTCATTGGCTGATCGTTTTGCTACTCTTTTCTCAAATAAAATCATGAAAATTTGTGAGAGTTTTTCTTCACCTGACTCCTGTAACACAGTACATCCCCTCTTTGACCCTCCTAAACTAACAATCTTTACTCAAATCACTCAAGATGAAATCGCAAAAATAATCAGTAAATCACCCACCAAATCATGCCTGTTGGACCCATAGCCCACATTCCTTATTATGGAATGCATTGACATCCTTCTACCATCTATAACCAAATTGGTCAATTTTTCACTCAGTGAGGGACTGGTTCTAGATGGTTTCAAAAAAGCTGTAGTAAGTCCACTTATTAAGAAGGCCTCTCTTCCTGTTGAGGATTTGAAAAACTACAGCCCAGTATCTGGACTTAGCTTCATTTCTAAACTGGTGGAATGTGTAGTTGCTAAACAGCTGGTTGATCACATTCATCGACATGACTTGGATAACTCATACCAGTCAGCATATAAGCCAGGTCACTCAACTGAGACGGCTCTACTTTCCATCAAAAATGATATTCATTTGTCACTATCTCAGGGTGAAGCTACTGCCTTGGTACTTCTGGATCTCTCGGCTGCCTATGATACGTTTGATCATTCCACTCTCCTTGGCTGTCTTCTGGATTGGTTCAGTGTTGGTGGCTCAGCTCTCAAATGGTTCTGTTCTTATTTGACAAACGCTATCAGTCTGTGAAGATTGGTTCTACTTTGTCTAATTTACAAAAACTGCTGTTCAGCGTATCTCAGGGTTCTGTTTTGGGTTCTCTGCTATTTTCTTTGTACACATCTCCCCTTAGTACACTGATTGGTAAACACAAAAGTATAAACTTCCATTTTTATGCCGACGACACACAACTTTATGTCCATCTCTCACACAGGAATGCCTCAGCTGTCTTTGATAAGTTGAATAGATGCCTCAAGATGTCAAAGAATGGATGTCGGCTAGCAAACTTAAACTCAATCCTGATAAAACTGAGTTCATACTTTTTGGCTCCAAGAAACAGAGAGAAAGGTTAAATGCATGTTTCCCAATTGATACCCTGGGCAACCCCCTTCATCCCACCAAGTCAGTCAGGAACCTGGGTGTGTGGTTTGACTCTGATTTTTCCTTCTCTAAACATGTCCAGAATGTTTGTAAAGGCTGCTTTATTCAACTGAGGGATTTTAGAAATATTAGGCAGTTCTTGACTCAGGATGCAGCTGTGTCGGTTGACAATGCTTTTGTTAGTAGTCGGTTGGACTACTGTAACTCACTTTTCAGGAGTCTCTCTAAAGTCAATATTCATAGATTACAGTCTATCCAAAATAGTGCTGCTAGAATTGTTACAAATTCGTGTAAATACACTCGGATAACTCCGGTACTCAGGAAACTCCATTGGCTCCCTATTCAGTTTTGCTGAGTTCAAACTGGCTACCCTGGTGTACAAGTTTATTCATACTGGTTTCCCCAAATATTTGGCTCCACATCTATCCACATACCGCACTACTTACAATACTAGATGCAGTCAGAGTGTTGCCAATTTCCTCAATGTACCAAAATTTCAACCTACAATTCACAAGTCCACTAAGCAGTTTGGCTTCAGTTTTGCCTTTGATGCTCCCACTGTTTGGAATTCACTTCCTGAAGACATCCGTGCATCACTCACTATTGCCTCTTTTAGAAAGAAGCTCAAAACCTATCTCTACGCAAAGGCATATCCTCCTTAGCTCATTTTCTCTTATGGTTTCTCCGTGGTGCCGATCTGTTTTTGTCCCTGGACTTTGAATTTGCATATTGCTATTGTCTTGTTGCACCTTAGAGTCCACTACTCAGTGGAGATTAGGCGCTATAAAAGTCAAATTAGAATTAGTGTTTACATTAATACTTGGTTTGACTTTGAAAAACAAATGTATATTAGCAGGTAAACTATCTTCTTTGGCTTTATGCATAATCAACAATGTCTTAAACTGAACTATATCACTGAATTTTAATAACTTATATTTGCTAAATAAGGGAAGTGTATGGGCCCTGTATTCACTCTTGCTTATTACCCTGATAGCTCTTTTTTGTACAACTACTACTCTTTCTATGAAATAGCTAGAAGCATTTCCCCAAACCTCACAACAGTAAAACAAATATGGTAAAATAACAGCATTATACAGATATTTTAAGGAATCAACATTAAGTATATTTTTCACTTTATAAATGACTGATAAATTTTTTTAAACTTTGTACATACATATGCAATATGATAGTGTCAGGGGCCGATTTCACAAAGGGACTTAAGTCCAGATTTAGACTTTGGTCTTAAATTTTGTCAACAGAATGATAAGTCTGTGGTCTTAGACTTAACGGATTTCACAAAGCAGCTAAGCCCATGAAATTGCTAAGTCAGTGATCTTAACTTTTAGTCTGGGAGGTAGTGGGCTTAAATTTTGTAAAGAGGATTTAAATATGGCCGCCATATATAAGGTTTTCTCCACTTCAAAATTTGAAATGGCTGTAAATAAAGTATAATTACACAGAACACCTCACTAAAGTAGTCTTTGGGAAATTTATATGTGGCAACAAGGTTTTCCATTTCAAAACAGCACTTTTCCTCAGATAAAATGCATTAAATGAACGATATATGGCACCAATATTATATTTTGAATAGATATAAAAGGTCACATGACACAGAAAACCACTGTGGTTATTTGATAAGCTTGGACTTAGCTAAGTCACCTTTGTGAAATCCATTTTATGTCCCAGACCTAGCAAAGACCAAAGTCTTAGATTTAAGTCCCTGACTTAGCCAATAAAGTGACTTAGTTTAAGTCCTTTATTGAAATCGGCCCCAGGGGCCGGTTTCATGAAAAGTCTCAAACTGAGCCAGACTCAAGGCTGAGTCAGGGTCTCAAATCTGAGACTTTTGTCTGTTACGGTCACGGGCAAGCACGGTAGCAATTACCGGTTGTCTTTAAGTTGTAACAGAAAAAGCAAAAAGTTAAACTTAACAAATTTATTTAATAGTCAACAATAATGATTACAGTCAACTGGTATGCTCTTAACCAAACACACTAATACAATAATAAGATCTAGCTGACCTGACCACAGAGATTATGAGTTAAGTTTATCCGCCGTATCCAGCAATCTGTTCCGTAATCCGTCCTGTAGTATATTCTGTGGTCTATCCAATGTCCTGTGGTCTGTCCTGTGATCTGTCCAATGTTCACTCACACACGGATATCTATATCCTGTGACCTGTCTCACACTCAACAACACAGAAGGTTCTTGTCCTGCTATTCTTTATATATCCAGTCACACAGAATGTCTGTCTGGAGATTTTTAGAGAGTTAACACAACTGTACTGTCTGCTCCAAGATGTGGACAATGTCCAAAATGCAGTAAATTCACTCTCTGTTATATGAATGTACAATATCCAAAATATCCAAAGTACAATAAATCTGTCCAGATGATGTATCCAGTTCACTCCAGTAAAAGTTCACAGTGATATAAGCATATATTATACTCCAAAACACAATAGCTCTCCTTATAGCAAGCGAATACAAAGTTCACTTGTGGTCAGATGTACATTCCTTATATACATTCACAGATTCCTCTGGAATTGTACAGAACCAACTCAAAAGAAGATTAAGCCATCTAGGCCAAATGAGGAAGTTCTAGAAACTACTGGCAATTGGGTTTCCCCAAATCTATCATAACCACTGAGGGGGGGATTTCCCCCAGTCTATGAACAAATCAATAAACACTAAAACACAAAAATCAATAACTCCCTTACTTTAAATGTTAATACACAAAAAGAACCAACAACACAATTATCTTTTATGACAATGTATAAACATAAAGCTTAAATTAAACAATGCACTAATATAGTGCCTAATATATGTAATATACAATGTACTAATATAGTGTCCAATATATGTAACATGTCTCGGCTGAGTTTTGGCTCAAATGGATTTCACAAAGGGTGGATCAGCTGAGACCAGTCTCAAGTTATGGTCTCAATTTTTTAATCTCATTTCATATATTTAGTGGGCTTATTTTTAGTTTAAAAAGTTATATTTCATGATTATTATTATTTTAAATATCTTTAATACTCATAATACAAAGAAATTATATGATAATATATTATTCTAAGTGATCCATAAGATTGAGTCTGGCTTTGAGTCCACCCTTGAGGCCTGTCACTTGATAATAGCCTATAAAGCATGTCAATTCTATTGACTTTTGTTATTAGTAAATATTGAATATGTGGCTGTAATTACAAAATAAAATGAAAATAGAAGATTTCAAGATTTATCTATTTCATTTTGGAACAAATTGTATCGCTTTATGTATGTGTTTTTTGTCATCAAAGCTTGGACTCAAATTTGAGACACCTCCTTCATGGGCTCAAATTTGAGCCTGTGACTGAGCCAGGTCTCAAGTTGAGCTTGTTTGTGAAATGCATTGAGTCTGAGTTCACAGACTCAGCAAAATATTTCCAAAATTTCAGACAAAGTCTCAACTTTTGAGTCTGACTCAAGGCTTAAGTCTGTTCATGAAACCGGCCCCAGGAGAGTTTATTATCTATAACTATGCCCAAAAATTTGGTTGTGTGTACTCTTTCTATGCGCTGCTTATCAAAGACCATTATTATAGACAGTTTTATTGGCGAAATACGCCTACTGGTTCCCCTTCAACATGGGTCTTACTATGCACCCAATATTATTCACGTTTCCGGGTTAAAAAAAAAAAAAAAATAAACAAGCTCTCAAACAAGCTCTCAACTATCTTTGAAGGACACGACACCACATCTTTTAACATACCACTTTTGAAGAATACTTGGAAACTCTAATTCAGCAATCAGCGTAATAGTACACCCCTGCCACTAATGTTAGACGGCATTACGTAATGTTGCAGTGCACACACGGGTGGCCACTACACGGGTGGTCAGTAAGATAAACGGTCACGGAGATAAACGGTCCTCCGAAATGCTCACATAAAAACAGTTAAAAGGTTTAAACAACAATATAACACAAACCAAAATCATGAAAAGCATTGTTTAAGTCTATTTTGTTGTTTAGTTTCTGCGATTTTGCTATTTACACTATTTAAATTTGAAAACTTTGAAGACCGTTTATCTTCGTGACCGTTTATCTTCGTGACCACCCGTGTAGTGGCTTTCTACCAGTGAACGCCCGCCTACCAGTGAACGCCCGCCTTATATGTCTTTGTTGGGGTGTGTTATAAAACTCGGAGTTGGAGCTGGAGTTGGAGCTTTACTCGGAGCCGCACCTCTACCGCACCCCTCTTCTGATTGGCTGTGTGTTTCATCAAATGCTGGTACTTGTACACCCACAGAGTGCTGCAAACGTGAGGCTACGATGGGGTTCTAACAATCTTTTACAAATATATAATCCAGCAATACTTTACTGTCACCGCACCTACTGCCTTCACGAAATATTTAAAACAAATAAAATATAAAATGCTGATACTTGTACACCCACAGAGTGCTGCAAACGTGAGGCTACGATGGGGTTTCTAACAATCTTTTACAAATATATAATCCAGCAATACTTTACTGTCACCGCACCTACTGCCTTCACGAAATATTTAAAACAAATAAAATATAAAATGCTGGGGCCCTATTCATAAAGAGATCTTAAATCTGAAACAAAAAATAGTCTCAGCTTTGAGATTTGGTCTCAGCTGAGACCAAGTCTCAGCTTTGTATTCACAAAGAGGTTCTCAGCTGAGACCAAGCTGAGACCAGTCTCAAGTCTTTCCAATGTAAACAAACAATAAACTTGCAAATATATCTAACATTTTTTCAAAGATCAATAGTTTTTGTGTGTTTTAAATCTTAACAAAAATTATTCTGTCTATTAAAATAAAAAATAAATAGAAAACTGTGTCAAGTGTTTTTTATTTTTCATGTCACATGATCTACTTCTTTGTTGCTATGCAGTCAGAAAACACTGTTGAAAAGTGTCTCAAAGTAAGGTACTTTTGAAACCAAAGTATGGGATATCCGTTGTTACAAAAGTTTAGGCCAAGTATTATATATGTTGTAAATTATTTCTGCTTTACATTAAACCAAAAAAAATTATAATATGCATCTCAGTTAAGATGAAATAATGCTTGAGACTTTGAACAAAATATTTAAGACAACTATGTACCAGTCTTAAGTTTGAGACCAAATCTGAGACTAAATTTGGTCTCAACTGTTTTGTGAATAGCTAACAAGTTTGAGACCAAAAATGGTCTCAGACTTGAGACCAAAACTTAAGACTTGAGACAAAATTTGGTCTCAGCAAGTTTTATGAATACCGGCCCGGGTACTTGTACACCCACAGAGTGCTGCAAACGTGAGGCTACGATGGGGTTTCTAACAATCTTTTACAAATATATAATCCAGCAATACTTTACTGTCACCGCACCTACTGCCTTCACGAAATATTTAAAACAAATAAAATATAAAATGCTGGTACTTGTATACCCACAGAGTGCTGCAAACGTGAGGCTACGATGGGGTTTCTAACAATCTTTTACAAATATATAATCCAGCAATACTTTACTGTCACCGCACCTACTGCCTTCACGAAATATTTAAAACAAATAAAATACAAAATGCTGATACTTGTACACCCACAGAGTGCTGCAAACGTGAGGCTACGATGGGGTTTCTAACAATCTTTTACAAATATATAATCCAGCAATACTTTACTGTCACCGCACCTACTGCCTTCACGAAATATTTAAAACAAATAAAATATAAAATGCTGGTACTTGTACACCCACAGAGTGCTGCAAACGTGAGGCTACGATGGGGTTTCTAACAATCTTTTACAAATATATAATCCAGCAATACTTTACTGTCACCGCACCTACTGCCTTCACGAAATATTTAAAACAAATAAAATATAAAATGCTGGTACTTGTACACCCACAGAGTGCTGCAAACGTGAGGCTACGATGGGGTTTCTAACAATCTTTTACAAATATATAATCCAGCAATATTTTACTGTCACCGCACCCAATACTGCCTTCACGAAATATTTAAAACAAATAAAATATAAAATGCTGGTACTTGTACACCCACAGAGTGCTGCAAACGTGAGGCTACGATGGGGTTTCTAACAATCTTTTACAAATATATAATCCAGCAATATTTTACTGCCTTCACGAAATATTTAAACCAAATAAAATATAAAATGCTGGTACTTCTACAAATATTGTACAAATATTTTTACCGCACCCCACCGCACCCACCGCACCCCTCCGACCGCACCTCCGGAGCTCCGAGTTTTATAAGGAGGTCAAGGACAAATGCTTCTATTTATCCACAAAATGGGCGTTCACTGGTATTTCCGGTTTGCTGTAGAAACGGCCGATAATAGAGATAAATTATGAAAATATAAAGCTTTGAAACAAATAAAACAATATGTGCCAAAGTTATTAATTGTAGTGTATATCATTTGAAAATCTGTTGTTAGAAGAATAAAATATAAAGCTGTACTGCTCAGCCAGTGAATTTCGTCACCCAAGTGAAGTTCGTCACCTGGGCTGGGATTCACAAAAGGTCTTAAGCAATTTTTTTGCTTAGATAAATCTTAAAGTTATGACTTTTGTCTTAGCTAAGATTTCTCTTAAATTGGGATTCACAAAGAGTGCTTAGCAAAATCTTAGCTGAGACAAAATTTGTGCAAAAAGTCTTAACTATTTTGAATTCAAATTAACTAATCTTAGTAAAACAAAAATATTTTTCATCAATAAATACACCAAACATGCTCTTTAAAATTATAAAACAGATTTGTTACTTTTTCTTTGTAAAATTATGTAAAAATAGTAGTATTTGTGTTTTATTGTGAGTCAGCCATTTTTATGACATTATTTTTACCACAAGAAGGTAAAATGTGGAAATTTATAGGTAATTAAATGATGTAAATTTTTATTACAATCCACAGAAATTACTTTTATAGGAAGTATAAATCCCCATATATATATATTTTGTTGGCATAACAAAGGGTAAAATGTAAATACATGCAATGGAATATTTTAAAATTGTCTTAAGTCTGCCCTGCAGTGGTCTTAAAGTTATGACAAAATCTAAGACAAATTTTTGTCTAAGACCTTTTGTGAATCCCATTTTGTCTAAGCAAAAAAAAGTCTTAACTTTATGACAAAATTCTTGCACAGTTAAGACTTTTCTCTCAAAGTTATGACAATTTTTTGCTTAAGACCTTTTGTGAATCCCGGGCCTGCATTTTATGGTAATATTTAGGAGTTTTTCCTGTGAATTTTCGGCATACATGTATGCCTCGTTGCTGAAAGCAGCTATTCCATTTATTTAGATATGAATATTGCCTATCCGTGAGTATTTTTACGGCAGGTGACGAACTTCACTGGGGTGACGAAATTCACTGGCCGACCAGTAAATATAATTTAAATTTAATATATTAACTTCAACCTGGGCGTTTACTGGTAGAATGCCACTACAGTAGTGGTGGTGGACCAATTCACGCCCGGGTACCAATTCAGGCCCACCCCCAATTTTCTTGAAGGTTTATATTTTTTCATGGAGAAGATGTTCACCACATCATAGATAATCATCATATTGATCATATACATTTGTAATATATTGTTTAACTGTGATTGTTTTGGATAAATTCAGGGGTGGGCGTGAATTGGTACCCGGGCGTGAATTGGTCCACCACCACTATCCTTGCATTGCCGGTTTACGCATTTTTCAACGGCCATACGCATTTTAATTAATTTTTGTTTCTTTCATCAGTCCTTGCTGTATTTTAAACTTAAAATTCAAAAATACATTGTTTATTTGACAAGTCAGTCAATCAATCAGTTGTCCACGTGCTTAATCTCCGTATCAACGGATTCTAAGGCACACCATCCAATTCATAAGGCATAAGTCATAAGACATTAGTCATGTTCCGAGTCATTGCCAGAGAGGTGGTCCGGTGTTCGGTAGTAAGAAGCTATGGTGGGAATGATTTCTGAAATAGGTAGGTTTTGAGTCGACTTTTGAAACTGGAGAGATTTGGAGCACTGCGTATATCATATGGAAGATCATTCCATAACTTAGGGGCATCATATGAGAAACTATTGTTAAAATGGACCTTTGATTTATGGATGGAAGCACAGTAAGAGGGAACCTGAAGGAACAAATTTTTGGGATTGGAATGTCTTGTATTCATGGCAGATTTGTACAAGGGGAGATATGGTGCAAAATACTCAGGCTGGCCAGTGGTGAGGTACTTATAAACCAAAACTAGGGTTTTGAAGATAATACGTTGTCTAATGGGTAGCCAATGAAGTGTCCTAAGGGTGGATGTAATGTGAGTGTACTTTGAAGCACCAGTGACAAACCGTGCAAGCACATTTTGAACATATTGGAGCCTTGTAGCATTTCGGGATGACAAACTGCAAAAAAGAGAATTGCAATAATCCAAACGACTACTGACCAGAGCATTTGCAATCACCACTGATGTATCCACAGAAAGAAACCTCCTGATGCGATGAAGGTCCCTGAGGCTAATAAAACAGGATTTGATAACAGAATTTACGTGATTAGTGAAACAAAACTTTGCATCAAACAGAACACCCAGATTGCGTACAACATCTGCGGGAGAGAGGCAATTACCCAGGATATTGACAGGAAATGAGTCACTGAGCCATTTGTGTCTGTCTTTGGCACCGAAGACTATGAATTCTGTTTTATCAGGATTTAGCATGAGTTTGTTTTCAGACATCCAGACCTGAATATCATTCAAACACGATTTAAGACGGTCAAAAGACTTGAGACTATCATCAGGGGATAAGTGAATGAACAGCTGAGTGTCGTCCGCATAGAAGTGGTAATGGACTCCGGTATATTTTCTGATGACTTGACCAAGAGGTGTTGTGTAGAGGGAAACCGAAGAGGACCTAAGACAGAACCTTGGGGACTCCAAACTTCAATTTGAACAGATTCGAAAGACTGGAACCAATCTTGACTGACTCTAAACGATCCTGGAGGTAGGATCTAAACCATTATAGTGCCGATCCAGCAAAACCAAATCTAGACGACAAACAGGATAGGAGTGTGCATGATCGATAGTGTCAAAAGCCGCGGACAGGTCGAGTAGCACTAGTGCTGTAGGCATGCCCTTGGACAGAGATAAGTGAATCTCATTTTTGATGCACAACAAGGCAGTTTCTGTTGAGTGCCCCAACTCATAGGCTGACTGGAAAGTGTTACCAAGATCATGAGAATCCATGTGAGATCTAATTTGGGCAGCCACAATTCGCTCGACCAATTTTGACAAGAAGCTAAGACCGGACACCGGTCGATAGCTCAAGTCCTCTTTTGAAAGGGTGGACTTTTTAAGGAGGGGTGTGACAATAGCCTATTTGAAAGGATTAGGGAAAATGCCATTTTTGAGGGACAAGTTAACCAGTTTAGTCAATGAAGGGAGAAGAATGTCAATACATTGTTTCACAATGTGAGTGGGTCATGGATCAAGGGAGCAAGTTTTTGAAGGGGCATCCTTGATAAACTTAAGGACTTCAGTATCAGTGACAACTTGAAAGGAACTGAAAGTCGGCGGCTCCTTGTCTGGGTGAAGAACCTGAGATCTGGTGTATTTAAAGGTGTCTCGAATCTTTTAAATTTTATCAATGAAAAACGAACCAAATCTGTTTGCTAAAGATTTTTCATCATCAAAGGATGGGAGGACAGTAGAATTTGACCAACTCAGTGTTCTATTTAGTGCATGCCATAACCTCTTACTATCACCGCAATTTTCGCTAACTATATCACGGTAGAAACACCCCTTGTTTCTATTTAGAATGTGGTTACATCTGTTTATCTGCCGTCGAAGACGGGAACGATTTTCAGAGGATTTGTCTCTTCTCCAGGCGCGTTCATACTGCCTTCTCATGCACTTGGCAGTTCTATACTCATCGGTTATCCAGCTTGGGGCTGGTTTGATGAGCTGTTTAGTCTTCACTGGTGCATGAATATCTAGAAGGCCAGATAAACCAGACATGTACTGTTCATGCAATAAATCTATGTCATCAGATGGTGAGCTAACAAACGGAATAGCCAGGAGGTCACTTCTGAATTGATCAATATTCAATTTATGATACTGACGGAAGGTAACAACTTTCTGAATTGGTGTATCCAAAGATGGAAAGTCAACCACACAAGAGATAATTTTGTGATCACTAATGAAGCCTGAACCTTTCACATCAGAAATTGCAGAGAACTCGGATGGAGCCATCAACAAATCTAAGGTATGACCATGAAGGTGAGTTGGAAAATCAATGTGTTGGGACAGACAGCAAGAATCAATGACTGATTTAAATTCAGAGACTGTTGGAGACATAATGTCAACATGAAGATTGAAATCACCACAAATGACAAAGGAGGAGGATAAGGAAGACAAAAAACCCACGTATGACAGAAAATCTTCAAAAAATTTAACTACAGATGAGGCAGGGGGCCGGTAAATGACCCCAAGAAACAAGCGACGCCCATCGAGAGTGAGACAGACCGTGTGATTTTCATGGGACGAGAAGTCAGGGGAATGAATGGTTTTAAAATCAAGAGCAGATTTAATAAAAAAGCCAACACCGCCACCACGTTTGTTTTCTCTGTTGGTGTGAACGAGGGAAAAATCTTCAGGTGTTAACTCATTTAGAAATGAGGGTGTGTCTAGAGCTTTAATATGGGTCTCGGTGAGACCAAAAACATCAAAATTTCCAGTTTGGATTTCATCACAGAGAATTGGACCTTTATTCCTAATGGACCGGCAGTTAGCAAACCCAAACTTCAATGGCCCAGGATTTAGAGCGACATCACCCGACAGTAGAACCAGAGCAAGCTGCCTGAAAGACGCCTTTTCACAAAAAGTGACTATGTGTCCTGACATAAATAAACAAAATGGATTTGGCAGTAGGTCCATCATATTTACATCCATGCAGGCTGACATCGCACCTAGTCTGAGTTCTGTTTTGACTCTTATGGCAATGTACAAAGAGGCCAACAACACAAAGAAGGAGTCTAACAATCCGCATCATGAGGAATCACAAACCACACACAAAATGAACATGCAAAAATTCACAGCAAAAACATTAAAGGACAATAAAATACAAACCACAACCAAAAAAAACTGAGTAACTCCCGGTAGAGGACGGTAATGCCCGTAATATCAACTAGCAAAATGTTCAAAATGCAAGACACAACCAAACAACACCGAGTAACTCCCGGTAGTGGGCGATAATACCCGCAATATCAACTAGCAAAACTATTGTAGTTAAAAACATACAGAACAACATAAAAAGGATAAATAACTGAAGGTATTTCATGGAAGGCAGTAATAATAAGAAAAAGTACGACTAAAAAGCCCAGATTATTTGATATTTTACATCAATTTTGTATATTGTTAAAATGCGCGTCCGTTACGGTCCTACCGAACACCGAAAGTATCAAGTATATGATAGGACAAATATTTTAAGTTATTTTACCTTATTTTATTTGATTTAGTTTCTGTATTTATGGTGTTCTTATTTAGAAATGGTTTTCTATTATGGACGGTATAATAAAATCAATATTAAAGGTATTCAAAATATATTCTAAACTTTTTATTTTTTCCTTTGTCCTCTTTAATGTAGAAATAAACTACGTATGCGCGGACTTTATTGGCGATTCAATCACAAAAATAACCTCAAATAAAGCACGAGGGCTCAAAAATAACCTCAAATAAAGGACGAGGGCCGAAGGCCCGATCAAGTCCTTTATTTAGAGGGTATTTTTGTTATTGAATCACCAATAAAGTCCAAGCAAAAGTAGTTTATTTCTATTATAAAACGATTATTGATGTTTTATCCCATGTTCACTGATTTTTTTTTTTTTTTTTTCAATTTTATTTTCGAGATTATGTTGCGCAACCATGTTCGTAGATTGGAACAGCGTACATTAGTTTCTCTATTAAGTACTCTCTCGAAATGCACAGAGACGCATATTCGTTGACTGCGCAGGTGTCCGTTTTATAATTGATAATTCAACAAATAAACATAATCACTGTTGCAATTTTATCATAAAATAGTAAATAACATTCCTTTTTGAAGGAGTGCACATAAAATTATTTTCATAGACAATTATATCATAAATTTTTAAAGTTGGTTTTGAAAGCTGTTTCTGCCATTGTATCAAGATATATCACATGTTTTTATGTTAATGATCATAGGTGTGGTTAATTTATTCGAAGTGGCTGGAGTACGGTAAATCACCGCACTCGAGAAGAAATTCTACAGTACAGTAGCATTCACTTGCCGTATTCCAGTAAATTAACTGGAGTGCGGTTCAAGCTGGTATCCTAATAATCTCATGGAGTGAAGGAAGTATGAGACCACGATGGTTTTGTGTCACCAGCTTTTATGCTGCGTGGCATATAGGGATTGTTTCGTCATCCAATTTTGTGGCGTCGTCTGTCCGCGGCATCTGTCGTCGTCACACTTTGTATTCCAGACAGTATCTCAAAAATGGTATATCAGATTTAATTCAAATTTGGCATGTGGATGTAACTAGTCCTGAGGGTGTGCTGTATAGTTTTGTGACCTTAAACTCCCACTAGTAAGATACTTAAACTCATTTTAAGTTTTTTCGTTTCCGGACAGTATCTCAAAAATGGCTTGATGGATTCAAATTAAATTTGGCATGTGGTTGTAACTAGTTTTGATGGTGTCCCCTATTTTAAGGTGACCGTAAACTCCCACGTATAAAAAACTTATGTCCAGTTTACATTTTTTCTTTCTTCATAGAGTATACTGAAAATAACTACAGAAATTTCATTCAACTTTTGCATGTATATGTAACTGGCCATAGGTAAGTGCCATACGATAAGGTGACCTTAAACTCCCAGTAATAACAGAATTATATTCACTTTAAGTTTGGTAATTTAACTAATTTTTGAACAGTATTTCAAATATTGTGCAATTCTAGGCATATTTTAATTATGGATGTAACAAACCTTGAACAGAACTTTCAGAAAAAGATTACCTTAAACTCACTACAGTATACAGCAGTGCAAACAAACTTTGAGTTTAAGGTTGGGACTATATTTTTGTTGTTTGGAGGATATTTTATATGCTAATTAGGACTTTTCACATTGATATTCATCATGTACATATATCTCCACAAAAAATGGTCTCTTTTGTAAGGTTATAGTAAATTGCTAATATTTTGTATTAGTTTGTGTCACTAGCAGCTATGATGCAAAACATACATGGTCAGTGTCATCGTCACACTTACTTTCCAGACAGTATCTCAAAAATAGCTTGATGAATTAAATTCCAATTTGGCATGTTGATGTACCTGTTCCTCAATGTGTGCCCTATTTAAGGTGACCTTAAACTCACAGTAGTAAGATACTTATATTGTGTTGAAGGTTTTTCGTTTCCAGACAGTATCTCAAAAACAGGTTGACGGATTCAATTCAAATTTAGCATGTGGTTGTAACTGTTTTTTCAGGTGTGCCCTATTTTAAGGTGACCTTAAACTCTCATGTATTAAAAAGTTATGTTGAGTTTAAGTTTTTTACTTTTCCGTACAGTATACTAAAGATAACTTAAGAAACTTCATTCAAATTTTGCATGTATATGTAACTGGCCATAGATAAATGCCTCATATTAAGGTGACCTTAAACTCCCAGTAATAACAGAATCATATTCACTTTGAGTTTGGCAATTTTTCAACAGTATTTCAAACACTGTGCAATTCTCAGCATCTTTCAAGTTGTAAATGTAACACACCGTGAACAAAACCTACAGGAAAAGATTCTATTAAAGTCCCTCACAGCTGCAAACTAACTTTGAGTTTAAGGTTTGGACAATTTTTTGGTATTTAAAAGATATTTGATGTGCTAATTCAGACTTTATTCTTTGATCTTCATCATGTACATATGTCTACACCAAAACGTTTCTTTTGTAAGGTTATAGTAAATTCCTGATATTTCATAAACTTATGAGTTTAAGGTTGCATTACTTTTGTGTCACTAGCAGCTATGTTGGAGGACAAGTATGGTCAGTGTCGTTGTCACACTTCCTTCCCAGACAGTATCTCAAAAATGGCATGATGGATGAAATTCAAATTTGGCATGTGGATGTGACTGGTACTCAAGGTGTTCCTTGTTTTAAGGTGACCTTAAACTCCCACTAGTAACATCCTTATATTGATTTTAAGTTTTTCCGTTTTCAGACAGTATCTCGAAAAGAGGTTGACTGATTCAATTCAAATTTGGCATGTGGTTGTAACTGGTATTTAAGGTGTGTCCTATTTTAAGATGACCTTAAACTCCTATGTATAAAAGAATTATGCTGAGTTTAAGCTTTTTATTTTTCCATAGAGTATACTGAAAATAACTTGAGAAAATTCATTCAAATTTTTACATGTATATGTAACTGACCATAGACAAGTGCATACATTAAGGTGACCTTAAACTCCCAGTAATAACACATAGTCAGTGTCACCACACTTTCTTTCCAGACAGTATCTCAAAAATGGCATGATGGATTAAATTCATATTTGGCATGTGGATGTAACTGGTCCTCAAGGTATGCCCTATTTTAAGATGAACTTAAACTCCCACTAGTAACAAACTTATATTTATTTTAAGTTTTTCCGTTTCCAGACAGTATCTCAAAAATGGGTTGATGGATTCAATTCAAATTTAGCATGTGGTTGTAACTGGTATTCAAAGTGTGTCCTATTTTAAGGTGACCATAAACTCCCATGTATAAAAGAATTATGTTGAGTTTAAATTTTTTATTTTTAATAGAGTATGCTGAAGATAACTTGAGAAATTTCATTCAAATTTTGCATGTATATGTAAATGGCCATAGATAAGTCCCATGCATTAAGATGACCTTAAACTCCCAGTAATAGCACATTGTCAGTGTCGTCGTCACACTTCCTTTCCAGGCAGTATCTCAAAAATGACATGATGGATTAAATTCAAATTTGGCATGTGGATGTATCTGGTATTCACGGTGTGTATTATTTAAATGTGACCATAAACTCCAATGTGTAAAATAATTATGTTGAGTTTCAGTTTTTTATTACGTGCTGTGAGGATATAGTTTTCAGCCATGGTGTCCGGATGGGTAGGCGGGCGGGCGGCAGGAAATAGTTTGTCTGGGCTGTATCTCAGAAACCATAAGGTGTAGGAAGTTCATACTTGGCAGGGACATTGGTTGGGGTGTGTAGGTGTGCAACGTCATGGTCTGACCTTGATTTGACCTTTGACCTTGCCGTAGTGACCTTGAGTTTGAAAATCTTGTCCGGGCTATATCTCGGCAACCATAAGGTGTAGGAAGTTGATACTTGGCGGGGACATTAGTTAGGGGTTGTAGGTGTGCAACATCATGGTCTGACCTTGATTTGACCTTTGACCTTGCCGTAGTGACATTGACCTATAAAACCTTGTCCGGGCTATATCTCGGCAACTGTAAGGTGTAGGAAGTTGACACTTGGTAGGGACATTGGTTAGGGGGTGTAGGTGTGCAACGTCATGGTCTGACCTTGATTTGACCTTTGACCTTGCTGTAGTGACCTTGACCTATAAAATCTTGTCTGGGCTATATCTCGGAAACCGTAAGGTGTAGGAAGTTGATACTTGATAGGAACATTGGTTGGGAGTTGTAGGTGTGCAACATCATGGTGTGACGTAGTGACCTTGACCTATAAAACCTTGTCCGGGCTATATCTCAGCAACTGTAAGGTGTAGGAAGTTGATACTTGGTAGGGACATTGGTTAGGGGGTGTAGGTGTGCAACGTCATGGTCTGACCTTGATTTGACCTTTGACCTTGCTGTAGTAACCTTGACCTATAAAATCTTGTCTGGGCTATATCTCGGAAACTGTAAGGTGTAGGAAGTTGATACTTGGTAGGAACATTGGTTAGGAGTTGTAGGTGTGCAACATCATGGTCTGACCTTGATTTGACTTTTGACCTTGCCATAGTGACCTTTACCTATAAAACCTTGTCCGGGCTATATCTCGACAACTGTAAGGTGTAGAAAGTTGATACTTGGTAGGGACATTGGTTAGGGGGTGTAGATGTGCAACGTCATAGTGTGACCTTGATTTGACCTTTGGCCCTTACCGTAGTGACCTTGACCTATAAAATCTTGTCTGGGCTATATTTCGGAAACTGTAAGGTGTAGGAAGCTGATACTTGGTGAGGACATTGGTTGTGGGTAGTAGGTGTGCAACGTCATGGTGTGACCTTGATTTGACCTTTGTACTTGCCATAGTGAACTTGACCGATAATACCTGGTCTGGGCTATATCTTGGAAACTGTAAGAGGTGTACGAAGTTGATACTTGGTAGGGACATTGGTTGAGGGTTTTAGGTGTGCCATGTCATGGTGTAACACTGATTGACCTTTGACCTTGCTGTATTGACCTATAAAATCTTGTTGTACCTTTAGATCTGTCTGTTGATGCAGATTAAACACTGTTAAAGTCATATTAGAATTCATTAAGAATTGCCTTTTGCAAGTTCCCATTGTAACAGATGGAATTTCATCAAGTGAGCCACAGGCTTTTCTCCAACACCACACATAAGCATTCATTGAATGTATTGCCACTTCTGTATGCATGGGTAATATTCAAAACATCCAAACCATAATTCAGCCATTTTTGGTTTACTGATAAATGCTGTCATTTTATTATTGAATTGTCTTGTTTTAAAACTTCATCTTTATATACATTTCTTTTCCTTAGATATTATTTTCTCTACTTAAGCATTATTTGGACCTTAATATAACTGACACTGCTCTGAAAGTATCTTGAACTTTGTACTGTTACACTACTTCTATATCTCATGGTGTTGAAAAATATTTCCCCAGGCTGTGGGGTACGGGCATTTCTGATGCTATTTTTTAGTATATAGTACAGTATAGTATAGAGTATAGTGAAGATAACTTGAGAAATTCCATTAAAATTTTTCATGTATATATAACTGTGGAGGTTTAATGGCATGAGAACTTGTATGTGATTGCTTTCTTGGCAATTTCTGCAACAAGTGTTTTCATGGCAACACTTTTTCTGTTTCTTGGTCTTTTATTTTGTGGGCATTTAACATTATTCAAACTTTCAAAATATGTTCATTACAAGAGGAACTTGTGATTTGGTTTTAGGCAACATTTGCCAACACTTTTCCTGTTGTTTTTCACTTTTAAATTGGTGGGATCTTTATAAATAAAACCCATGCAAAGATTTTAACTCGTATTTTCAGGATATATTTCATGCAAGGGGAACTACAAGAGTAGTGATGATGCTTTTTTGCAAGTTTTTGGTAACAGCTGCTGCAATGACAATACTTTTTCTGTATTGTTTTTCAAATTGTGATTTTATCAACATTTTCTCATGTTTCTTGGGTTTAAAAATCTTTTTGTGGGTTCTTTGCATTCCAAACCCCATGGCAACACTTTATCTTTTTCCTAAATTTCCTGCTTAGTGCTGACATCTAGTAAAAACTTGGTAAGTGATAACTTCATGTGTTTGCCTCTCTGTCTGCCTGTGTCCATTTGTCATATCCTGCACATTGGATCTAGGTTATATTTTTCAACAAGTTGGAGTCTCACCATGGCTCGGTACTTCTCAAGGATTTTCTGGATCTGCAAAATTACTGCCAGTCAGCCAACTATTTATGTCCTTTTGAATTTCATCTGCTTCAGTCTTTAACCATAGCTGGTGACACAGTACAATTTTTCTGAATTCTTGTTTTTTTTTAGATACAGAAAATCTAGCCAACCAGTCTGCGAATGTGATTAATTTAATTAACCAATGAAAACTATTGTTGCTGAAACCTCACTCGAGACAAATATTTTACCCTTATCACAACTACAGTACTGTTGAAGTTTTCTAGTAATATTTTACCAATAGAATATCAATTGGTAGTACTTGCTCACACAGACTTAAGGAAATATGAGGTTAAGATGGGTATTTCTAGCCATATTTTACAAATGGAAGATATAGCCAACCAATCTATTTTTCATCTGCAAATGTGATTCATTCAATTAACCAATGAAAACAATTGTTACTGAAACCGTACTCGAGACAAAAAATGGGAGTGCGGTAATCCGTACTGCAGCATATTTTCTAGGGAACGGTTTTACCGTACCGCAGCCACGCCCTCTAAAAATCCAATTATTTTATGGCATGATTTTTCATTTTATTGGCTGCTGAACTAACACATGCTGTCAGTGACAATAGATTACATAAAAATCAATTTAATATGTAGTTTTATATTGTGAAATATATATTGTGAAATATTTTAAATCTATTTGCCTTTTACAAAATCTGTAATAACTGTATTTTATTAGGATAAAATTTGCATATTTCACAGAAATTCATGAGTGTTGCCAATGACAACCATGTTTTATTTTGCTTTAAAAATTGATGTATTATTTCACTCAACAAAATCGGTATTTTTTAATGCATCACACATTAAGAAACTTTAGTTTCTAAATTCAAACCATAGTTGTACTTAAAACCGTATAATATATTTTAGATAAGGGTTAATATTATTTTGTTTGATTTTTACTGAGATCAAAAGCACATGCACAGAACAATTATATATTACGGTAATGCACGGCCGTCGATAATGGACGACCGTCGATAATAGACAACACAACGATACTACTGTACAGTACAGTACACGGGTGGTCACTGATATAAGCGGTCATGAGATAAACGGTCTTCAGAAATTATGACACAAAAATGGTTAAAGGGTTCAAACAACAATATAACACAAACAAAATGTTATGGGAAGCATTTTTAAAGATAAACCAAGTTTTCTGTCCCAAAATATGCTTTTTTAAAACTGATGGATGGCATTTTGGGACAGAGTTCCTCGCCACACAAAAAAAAAACTTCAATATCTGAAAATTACTGTCACTTTAAACTTTAAAATATCCACTTAAATGTATTAACAGTATAAAGCATTTAGATGTAGGAACACAATTTTCTGTGTTTGTAGTAATATAGACATTTTTCTGCTTTTCCTGTTTGTATAAACAATGATGAAATTTTTCAAGTGAAATAAATTTTGGTAAATGTATCCATTAACTATGCAAAAAGTTTATTTTTTTTTTAATGCGGGTACATATACGTGATGATTGACAGCTCATGTGCTTTCACTTGTAATCAAATAGTCTGAAAATATGCGAGGAAATTAAAAGCTGTAACCCGAAAGAAATATGAAATCCCATAGGGTATTTGGAGACTCTACTGGCGACTTTTCCCAAAAATCGTTTTCCTGCCAATTTTGGCGGCCATCTTCAATTTCTGCGTAAAACGCAAAAACGTGTTTATCTCGGAAATGGAGCGAGATAGAGCGATTTCGACAAAATTTTTGACCCACAGGGTATCAGTAGAGTGTACTGGCGACTTTTTCCAAAAATCATTTTCCTGCCACTTTTGGCGTCCATCTTGAATTTCTGCGTAAAATGCAAAAGTGTGTTTATCTCAGAAACAGAGCGAGATAGAGCGATTTCGATGAAATTTTTGACCCACAGGGTATGTGCAGAGCCTATTAGCCAATTTTCCCAAAAATAGTTTTTCCGCCATTTTTGGCAGCCATCTTGAATTTCTGCGTAAAATACAAAAACACGTTTATCTCGGAAACAGTGAGAGATAGAGCGATTTCGACAAAATTTTTGACCCGCAGGGTGTACACAGAGTCAGCTGCAACTTTTTACCAAAAATTCTTTTCCCACCATTTTTGCATTGTTGACGGCCATATTGAACTTCTGTGTAATAATGCAAAAACTTATTATCTTGGAAACGGTGTGAGATAGAGTAATTTTGGTGATAAAATGGTCATTCACCTACTTTTGCATGATCTGCCACATGCTAAAGTTGCAGATCTATAGCTCTTTACATAGCCGAGTCATACCTACTAAAATGAGTAAATGTCTTTTATCTGTAAAAGTATTGCAAATACAATGTAATAGCTTCTAAAATGACTAAATGCCTTTTATCTTTGAAAGTATTGCAGTCAAACATTAAAGTGCCTCTTGCTTATTGTCACTTCTACATGTTCCTCCATCTCACAAGAAAGTCTATATTCCACTATCTTTAGTACATCTAATTTATACAGCGGGAGATAATTGCATACATCAGAATGCTTGTTATTGATTAATATAAGGATTGTAGCTGGTGAAATAAGAGGGAAAGCTATTTTAGTCCAGTGAAAGCATTTGTTGGTGAATGTTGGCTAAAATTTAACCCTTCTTCATCCTATATTCTCTCCTTTTGAATTCTATAAGTTTTAAGAAACAATACATAAAATTTTAGGCAGTAAATAATTAGTATTGTGCCATAAACAAAATTATTCAGGAATTGGTGTGTTTATAGTTGTCGAATACAGTTTCCATTTATTGTTGCAGCATCATCTATTTGGGACAAGTTTCTTAGATGTGGATCATGTCTTTACATATGCGTCTCCTCATCATACCTTTATTGGTGTGTTCTGTGTATGGAAAGCGCAATAAACAAAGTGAGTGACAAACCTAATTTCTTCATTAATTATATCCCTAGATGAAAGTTGGGGGATATACTAGATTCAGGTGTGTTGCGCCATTGCTGTATTAATTGCCTTGTGTACATGGTAAATCCATTTCCTTTTTCTGGTACACATCTTAAGGATGGTGAATTTATTTTATTTATTTATTTTATTTGTTGTTTTACGTCGCGTTCAACAGCCAGGGTCATATTGTGACGGGTAGTTTACAGGTGGAGGAAACCAGTGCGTACTGCACTGTAAACCACCGGGCATCGGCAAGTACCTACCAACTTTCCAACATGAAGTGCCCGGCCCGAGATTCGAACCGGCGGCCTCAGAGATTGGAGGCGAGAACTCTAACCGCTACACCACCGAGCCCCCTCTTAAGGATGGTGAAAGGAAGATCCCTATTTTAATGTGACCTTAAACTCCCAATAATAAAGAACTTATGACCATCTTAAGGTCAGAAATTGACCTTTGGTCACTTAAAGCCCTCTAGGTCACAAACTGTGGGGCCCATCTCTGAGAACACTATATTAAATATGTCAAAAATCTTGACTTTAAGTTGGAGTCAAAACTGTGTTTGAGACACATGAAGGCCCCACCTGGGAAATTTTTTTGGTGCGTTTTTCACATATTTTGCCTCTGTAACTTGAAAATGGTAAGTCTGACCTGCCTCAAACCTTATTGATAAAAATTCTTCATATGATCTTTGACTGTAGAATATGTGGGATCTGCAGTTTTAATTTTAAAGTCACCTTAAGATGTTTAAAATGCCTAGACACCAAATTTATGGACATTTTGTCACCTTTAATCCGTGTCAAACTATGTCTCTTGTCAGGATGAAATTTCATCTGGGAATAGATTAATATGTTCTTTTTACATGTGCCAATAACCTAAGGTTTAATTAGACATTTAACCCCTGCATGAGGGCCATAAACACTCCACCTGAGTGAGCCTTTTTCTACATTTTAATATATTTTGCCCTGCAATTTAGAAGTGGTAAGTCTGACCAGTCTCAAACTGTTTCAAATATAATGTCTATGTAAGAGCGTCGTCTCTGGGAAATTTGAGGTCTATTGCTTAAGCTAAAACAATAAGATCTTTTAAAAAATCCCACAGGGACCCAATTTATGAACTTTGCCTTTTCTAAGCCCTGTAGCTGTCAATCTCATCTAGGAATAGATTCATATCTTTTTTTATTATGTGCAAAAAATCAAAGCTTTAAGTCAACATGTAACATGTGTATCATTCCCATAAACACCCCACCCAGGGGGACTTTTCTCTACAGTTTTCACATATTTGCATTGTAACAAGACGTGTGTGTTCATTATAACCAAATAATTTGTCATTGACATTTTTCAAAGACCCCATCATGATGTTAGGCTATCTTAAACTTTAAAAAAATGTTTTTTATCCCTTGACTCATTGAGTTTTTACTTTTTTAAAAGCAAACTTGTGAAGTTGTTACACATATTAAAGTTGGCAAAAGGAACATTCTTATTTTCTGGTGGTAATGACATTTTGGGCCTGGCTTAGTATTGTTCAACTTGCCTTAGTTAAATTTGAGATAGTTCATGTAGTCATGAACTTATTTCAGTTCAGTCAGTTTATAGTCACACATTTATAAATGCCCAAGTGTAAGTACATTAACACTTTTTTCTGATTTCCATTCTTTTGGAGTTAGATTTAATTAGAATTCTGGAGCTATAATTTTCCTGAAGGTATTCCTTGTTGATAAGTTGGATTTGTTTATTGTTTATAACATTAACTCAGCTTTGGGGGTAAGTGTGTTCAATGTGTAGGCTGGATCATTGTGATTCGTGAGTATTTTTATTATCCCTGTTGCGTATATTGGATTTATTAATACTTAAGAGACTTACAGCTGAGAAACTTGCTGAGGGCTGATATTGCTGACATTTAATTGGATATTCACAAAGTATACATAAAGGTAATGAGTTAATTGAATCCTTCCATATTAGGAAAAAAATTAAAATTCTAAAATAAAAGTCGATCTGTTAAGATCTGATCACAGAATTTTTCATATTTCTTCTACCCACTAATGTATAAGCATCGTAAAAGCAGATAAACCTGTTTTGGAATTACCAGTTTAGAATGATAGTCATTCAAAATACTTTGAAGAAAAAAAATCAAATTTATCATTGCAAGAGGATTGAAAAACTCGACGCAGTGTATCCCCGGACGGGACATAATTAAGGTGTGAATGTGTCGGTCTTGAGCCTGTTTCCTGGAGCACCAGGTCAGGATTCTCCATAGTACCAGATTACTCCGAAAAGCTAATCACTAGTTCTTTCACTTATATCTGTCTTTAAAAATTACATTTCATGGATCCAGAAGATCCATATAGTGATCTGGATCACTTCCAATCATTTAATCCTTTTACCTTTTCAGACATATTCTAAAAATTTCATCAAAATCTGTCCATAAGTTTTTTAGTTATCTTGTACACAAACACATCTGGCAGCCTGGATCCGCATGATCCAAACAGTGATCCAGATTACTCCCAAAAACTAATCACTTGTACTTTGTCCCATTTAAGACATTTCCTGAAAATTTCATAAAAATCCATCCATGACTTTTTGAGCTATGTGTCTTTAAAAATTACATTTCTTGGATCCAGAAGATCCAGATAGTGGTCCAGATCACTCGCAAAATTGAATCATTTCTTCCTTTTACCACTTCTTCCTTTTACCATTTGTAACATATCCTAAAAATATGAAAGTCCATCCCAAGATTATGTGGCAGCCTGGATCCAGATGATCCAGACAGTGATCCAGATCACTCCAAAAATTTAATCACTTGTTCCTTGTACCATTTAGGCCATTTGCTGAAACAATCCATCCATAACTTTTTGTGGTATCTGTCTTTAAAAATTACATTTCATGGATCCAGAAGATCCATATGGTGATCCGGATCACTTCCAAAATTCAATCATTTCATCCTTTTACCTTTTCAGACGTATCTTGAAAATTTCATCAAAATCCGTCCATAAGTTTTTGATTTATCTTATACATAAACACATCTGGCAGCCTGGATCCAGATGATCCAGATCACTCCCAAAATCTAATCACTTGTTCCTTGTCCCATTTAGGACATTTCCTGAAAATGTCATCACAATCCATCCATAACTTTTTGAGGTATCTGTCTTTAAAAATTACATTTCATGGATCCAGAAGATCCATATAGTGGTCCGGATCACTTCCAAAATTCAACCATTTCATCTTTTTACCTTTTCAGACATATCCCAAAAATTTCATCAAAATCCGTCCATAAATTTTTCAGCTACATTGTACACAAACACATCTGGCAGCCTGGATCCAGATGATCCAGACAGTGATCCAGATCACTCCCAAAATCTAATCACTTGTTCCTCGCACCATTTAGGTCATTTGCTGAAAATGTCATCACAATCCATCCATAACTTTTTGAGGTATCTGTCTTTAAAAATTACATTTCATGGATCCAGAAGATCCATATAGTGATCCGGATCACTTCCAAAATTCAATTATTTCATCCTTTTACCTTTTCAGACATATCTTGAAAATTTCATCAAAATCCGTCCATAAGTTTTTGATTTATCTTATACATAAACACATCTGGCAGCCTGGATCCAGATGATCCAGATCACTCCCAAAATCTAATCACTTGTTCCTTGTCCCATTTAGGACATTTCCTGAAAATGTCATCACAATCCATCCATAACTTTTTGAGGTATCTGTCTTTAAAAATTACATTTCATGGATCCAGAAGATCCATATAGTGGTCCGGATCACTTCCAAAATTCAACCATTTCATCTTTTTACCTTTTCAGACATATCCCAAAAATTTCATCAAAATCCGTCCATAAATTTTTCAGCTACATTGTACACAAACACATCTGGCAGCCTGGATCCAGATGATCCAGACAGTGATCCAGATCACTCCCAAAATCTAATCACTTGTTCCTCGCACCATTTAGGTCATTTGCTGAAAATGTCATCACAATCCATCCATAACTTTTTGAGGTATCTGTCTTTAAAAATTACATTTCATGGATCCAGAAGATCCATATAGTGATCCGGATCACTTCCAAAATTCAATTATTTCATCCTTTTACCTTTTCAGACATATCTTGAAAATTTCATCAAAATCCGTCCATAAGTTTTTGATTTATCTTATACATAAACACATCTGGCAGCCTGGATCCAGATGATCCAGATCACTCCCAAAATCTAATCACTTGTTCCTTGTCCCATTTAGGACATTTCCTGAAAATTTCATCACAATCCATCCATAACTTTTTGAGGTATCTGTCTTTAAAAATTACATTTCATGGATCCAGAAGATCCATATAGTAGTCCGGATCACTTCCAAAATTCAACCATTTCTTCCTTTTACCACTTCTTCCTTTTACCATTTGTAACATATCCTAAAAATATCATCAAAATTCATCCTAAAATTCTGTTGCAGCCTGGATCCAGATGATCCAGACAGTGATCCAGATCACTCCAAAAATGTAATCACTTGTTCCTTGTACCATTTAGGTCATTTGCTGAAAATGTCATCACAATCCATCCATAACTTTTTGAGGTATCTGTCTTTAAAGATTACATTTCATGGATCCAGAAGATCCATATAGTGCTCCGGATCACTTCCAAAATTCGAACATTTCATCCTTTTACCTTTTCAGACATATCCTGAAAATTTCATCAAAATCCATCCATAAGTTTTTGAGCTATATTGTACACAAACACATCTGGCAGCCTGGATCCGGATGATCCAGACAGTGATCCAGATCACTCCCAAAATCTAATCACTTGTTCCTTGTCCCATTAAGGACATTTCCTGAAAATTTCATCAAAATGCACCCATAAGTTTTTTAGGTATCTGTCTTTAAAAATTAAATTTCATGGATCCAGAAGATCCAGACAGTGATCCGGATCACTCCCAAAATTTAATCATATCTTCCTTTTACCATTTTGGACACATCCTGAAAATTTTATCAAAATCCATCTGTCAGTTTTTGAGTTATCTTGTTCACAAACAAACAAACAAATAGAGGGCCAAAAATGACCCTCGGTCAGGTACTTTGGCGGTCAGTGGATGACCTTAAATGAAGATCTGTAACCGGTAAGCCTGGATGCTGGTACTCCATCATGTACTCAACCTCCAAAGCCATTTTCAATAGTTTCCATGCAATGTAGTCAGCATTAAGTGTGAAAATATCTCCAAATTTGCCAAAAATGACCCTTGGTTAGGTACTTTGGCGGTCAGTGGATGACCTTAAATGAAGATCTGTAAGCAGTAAGCCTGGATGGTAGAAGTCCATCATGTACTCAACCTACAAAGCCATTTTCAATAGTTTGCATGCAATATAGTCAGCATTAAGTGTGAAAATATCTCCAAAAAGGCCAAAAATGACCCTCGGTCAGGTACTTTGGCGGTCAGTGGATGACCTTCAGTGAAGAGCTTCAAGGTCAAATTTCTGCATGCTTACAGAGGACATATATATGTATTATATATACCAGCCATAGGATGATCTGACTTTCTGTATAGGAGAACTGGGCCAAAAAGTGAAAAAATGGCCAAAATCTGACCTTTAAGAGGCCACCAGTGACCTTGAGATTGAAGGTCAAGGTCACAAAACAATAGCATTCGTGGCATTGCCCATATATACCCACATATCAAATTTGAAAGGTCTAACTAAAATATTTTTTAAGTTATCGCGTCCAAAAGGAAATCTCTGCGGCGGCGGCGTGACCATACTGAATCCTAAGTATCCCCGACTTTCGTCCGGGGATACAATTAATACGTTAAGGACAAAATATTTCATAATGGTTATTTATCATAAGTTTTCCTTTAAAATACACTTGGTTTAGATTGAATTACTATTATAAAGTTTGTATATTAGTGAGTGTTATATTTTCCTGATAATTATGGTATACAGAAGATGGGCCCCCAGAAACTACCAAATTGAAGCCAGTGGCGTGAGGGATGATCTGTCCAGGGATGTGTTGGCATCAAGTTGACCAAATCTAGTTCATGTACAAAATGTGAAATTCAACATACATTTTTTTATTATCCACCACGTGACGTATTTGTCCTAAATACGTAGAAATACAGACCAGGATGTATTTTTATCTCCCGCCAGGCGGGAGATCATAAAACGCATTCCATGTGTGTGTGCGGGCGTGCGTGAGTGAGTGTGTGTGTTTCACGTTTTTAAAAAGGGCTGTACATCACACTGGTTGTTTCTCCTTGGCCTTTTCAATGTTTTATGACCTTATTGCTTATGTCTTTTCTTTTGATGCTGTTTTTTCAGACCTAGGTCCATGGCTAAGCGAGTAATAGCAATGGTGGCTACTTTCAGTAAAGTGCTCATAACTCCAAACGACTGCATTTAGAGCATTTCTGTAAAATACGTTGTTCAGCTACTTTCTCCATGCCTACAAGATGGTACCATTTTTAGGGGTCTATCTTGATAGCTAAGTGAGTAATAGCTATTTTCTGTTTTTAACAATGACCAAAATGAGTAAGTTGCTTTTATCTTTGTAATGGTTACTTACAATATTGTTCTCAAATATGTTGTTGAACAACTCCTTCATGTATTATATCATGGTGGGGTTTCCAAGGTGTAGCACCATAGCTAGCTGAGTAATAGCTACACTAAGTTTAACATTTGACCATTGAGCAAGTCACTTATAACTCAAAAACTATTGAATATACAGGATTTTTGTCAAATACGTTGTTCACCTACTTTTTGATGTACTGTGTCGTGGTGAATTTTCAGAGCTGTAAGTCCATAGCTAACTGAGTAATAGCTACTTTGAAATTTCTTAATTTCAACATTCAGTAAATCACTTAATACCTCCAAAACTATTGAATTTAGGGAATTATTGTCAAATATGTTAATCAGTTACTTTTTAATGTTCTGCGACGTGGAAAAGTTTCAGAGCTGTATCTCCATAGCTAACTGAGTAATGGCCACTTTGAATTTCAACATTGAGTAAATCACTTATAACTCCAAAACTATTGAATTTAGAGAATTATTGTCAAATATGTTGTTCACTTACTTTTTGATGTACTGTGTCATGAGAAATTTTCACAGCTGTATCTCCATAGCTATCTGAGTAATAGCTACTTTGAGGGTTTTCCATTGAGTAAATCACTTAGAACAGCAAAACTGTTGAATTTAAAGGATTTTTGTCAAATATGTTATTCACCTACTTTTTGATGTACTGTGTAATGGCAAATTTTGAGAGCTGTAGGTCCATAGCTAACTGAGTAATAGCTACTTTGGTGATTCTCCATTGAGTAAATCACTTATAACTGCAAAACTATTAAATTTAGAGGATTTTTGTCAAATATGTTGTTCACCTACTTTTTAATGTTCTGTGTCGTGGCAAAGTTTCAGAGCTGTAGGTCCATAGCTAACTGAGTAATAGCTACTTTCAATGTTTTCCTTTGAGTAAATCACTTTTAACAGCAAAACTGTTTAATTTAGAGGATTTTTGTCAAATATGTTCTTCACCTACTTTTTGATGTACTGTGTAATGGCAAATTTTGAGAGCTGTAGGTCCATAGCTAACCGAGTAATAGCTACTTTAATGGTTCTCCATTGAGGAAATCACTTATAACAGCAAAAGTGTTGAATTTAAAGGATTTTTCTCAAATATGTTGTTTAGCTACTTTTTTATGTACTGTGTAATGGCAAATTTTGAGAGATGTAAGTCCATACCTAACTGAGTAATAGCTACTTTGATGGTTCTCCATTGAGTAAATCATTTATAACTGCAAAACTATTACATTTAGAGGATTTTTGTCAAATATGTTGTTCACCTACTTTTTAATGTTCTGTAAAAAGTTTGGCAAAGTTTCACAACTGTAAGTCCATAGCTAACTGAGTCATAGCTACATGTACTTTGATTGTTTTCCTTTCAGTAAGTCACTTTTAATGGCAAAACTTGAATATCTCGAAAACCGTAAGAGATACAGCGATTTCGAGTGAATTTTTGACCCGCAGGGTAGTACAAGAGGGTCCTATGCAAAAGGGAAAAATTTCAGTTTTCGCCACTTTTGGCGGCCATCTTAGATTTTTGCGGAAAATGAAAAAGTGTGAATATCTCGAAAACCATAAGAGATAGAGCGATTTCGAGCGAATTTTTGACCCACAGGGTAGTACAAGAGTGTCCTATGCAAAAGGGGAAAATTTTCAATTTTCGCCACTTTTGGCGGCTATCTTGGATTTTTGCGGAAAATGAAAAAGTGTAAATATCTCGAAAACCATAAGAGATAGAGCTATTTCGAGCAAATTTTTGACCTGCAGGGTAGTACAGGAGTGTCCTATGCAAAAGGGAAAAATTTCAATTTTCGCCACTTTTGGCGGCCATCTTGGATTTTAGCGGACAATGAAAAAGTGAATATCTTGAAAACCGTAAGAGATAGAGCAATTTCGAGCAAATTTTTGACCCACAGGGTAGTACAACAGTGACCTATGCAAACGGGGAAAATTTTAATTTTCGCCACTTTTGGTGGCCATCTTGGATTTTTGCGGAAAATGAAAAGTGTGAATATGTCGAAAGCCATAAGAGATGGAGCGATTTCGAGCGAATTTTCGACCCATAGGGTAGTACAGGAGTGTCCTATGCAAAAGGGACAAATTTCAATTTTCGCCAGTTTTGACGGCCATCTTGGATTTTAGCGGAAAATTGAAAAGTGTGAATATCTCAAAAACCATAAGAGATAGAGCGATTTCGAGCGAATTTTTGACCCGCAGGGTAGTACAGGAGTGTCCTATGAACAAGGGAAAAATTTCAATTTTCGCCACTTTTGGCGGCCATCTTGGATTTTAGCGGAAAATGAAAAAGTGTGAATATCTCAAAAACTGTAAGAGATAGAGCGATTTTGAGCAAATTTTTTACCCGCAGGGTAGTACAAGAGTATCCTATGGAAAGGGGGAAAAATTCAATTTTCGCCACTTTTGGCGGCCATCTTGAATTTTAGCGGAAAATGAAAAAGTGTGAATATCTCAGAAACCGTAAGAGATAGAGCGATTTCGCGTGAATTTTTGACCCGCAGGATAGTACAACAGTGTCGTATGTAAAGGGGAAAAACTTTAAGAGTATCTTATGCAAAGGGGAAAACATTTCAATTTTCGCCACTTTTGGCGGCCATCTTGGATTTTAGCGGAAAATAAACATTGAAAATATCTTCGAAATGGTAAGAGATAGAGTGATTTCGAGCAGATTTTTGACCCACAGGGTAGTACAACAGTATTCTGTGCCTAGGGAAAAAATTTCAGCTTTCACCACTTTTGGTGGCCATCTTGGATTTTAGCGGAAAATGGAAATTTGTGAATATCTCGGAAAAGGTATTTCTTCCCCTGTACTGCTCAGCGGGAGATAATACCAAGGCAGTGGTCTTGTATTTGTATACACCGGTGCCTCCATATTATGGATAACAAGTGCCAATAACTTCTGTTTTTTCACCAATATCTCGGAAACTATGTTTCCTATAAATATGTATTATTTATCATTGGAAAGGTTATTGTACATCGCTTCTGCTTGTGTGTGTTGCATAAAAATCCATGCAGAAATATAGGAGCTATTGCAAGTTAAAGATTGAAGTTTTTATAATCACTGTTGCCTGTGCTTTTTGACAGTCTTTCCACATTCTCTCATTAAATATTCATGTTACTTAACCCATAAATCATACAAACTGGTGGATAATAAAAGTAAAACATCCCTCATTGGATGTATACAGAAGAAATATATCACTCATGAAGATTAACAATATAATACTCATGCTGCGCACTCGTATAATATTGTTATCTTTATTCGTGATTTATTTTTTGTGTACATGCCATTCGGAAAGTTTTCCTGTTGTACACTGTAAGGTCCACCTATGGGTTCATCCTTAAAATGAAGTGAAAACAAGAAAGTTTAACAGAAAATGTGCAAGTTGTTTAAATAACTCATCTTTTCAGGCTTGCCTTCATAACACCTGTCCATACACAGATTTCTAGTTAAAATTAAATGGAGATTATCATGAAATCTTAAAATGTATAACAGAAATTTTTCCAAAGTTATTTCATTTTGAGAACACATTTTTATCTCTGTATAAGATGAAACATTGTAACCTGTTGTAGTAAGTCTTTATGAATTAGCTCATACATGTATATTATTTGTCATTTGCACAATTATGTTTGGTTTTTATAGTCATTAAGCGTCCCACAAGGGACGCTTGTTTGTGTATGGGAGACCTTCAGGCTCCGCCGGCTCCGCATTTTGTTTTCCTTATAACTCTGTAACCGTTAGGCGGATTCTTTTCAAATTTGGCAGGTTTAGGCAGTAGCCTTGGGGAATTTTTTTGAATATGCTGCAGTGACATTTCAACCAATCAGAGAGGTCACATGACCAAAAATGTCTTTTTCGATGGGGAAGCTTGTCCGGATGATAACTTGAAAGGAATTTTATCAATTCACCTGAAACTTGGCAAATACATTCATTGTATTAAAATCTGGAAATCATTAGATTTTGGCATTGATTGGTTAAGAAATGGCCGAGTAATTAATGATTAATTAATTATTATGTATTTTCCAAATAAGGAAAACACAAAAATGCTTATATCTTGAAAACTGTGCTAGATAGAGCGATTTCGACGAAATTTTTGACCCACAGGGTATCTCTGCAGAGTAGTTATGCCAATTTTCAAAAAAATTTTGTCTCACCAAAAATGGCGGCCATTTTGAATTTTCGAATTTTTCGCAAAAATTGCAAAACATAAAAATGCTTATATCTCGAAAAGCGTACTAGATAGAGCGATTTCAACAAAATTTTTGACCCACAGGGTATCTCTGCAGAGTAGCCATACCTATTTTCAAAAAAATTTTGTCTCGCCAAAAATAGCGGCCATTTTGAATTTTCGAATTTTTCGCAAAAATTGTAAAACATAAAAATGCTTATATCTCGAAAACCGTGCTAGATAGAGCGATTTCGACGAAATTTTTGACCCTCAGGGTATCTCTGCAGAGTACCCATGCTAATTTTCAAAAAAATTTTATCTTGCCAAATGGCGACCATTTGAATTTTCAAAGTTTTCGCAAAAATTGCAAAACATAAAAATGCTTATATCTCGAAAACCCTGCTAGATGGAGCGATTTCGACGAAATTTTTGATCCACAGGGTATCTCTGCATAGTAGCCATGCCAATTTTCAAAAAAAAAATTTTCTCGTAAAAAATGGCGGCCATTTTGAATTTTTCGCAAAATTGCAAAACATAAAAATGCTAATATCTCAAAAACCGTGCTACATAGAGCAATTTCGACGAAATTTTTGATCTTCAGGGTATCTCTGCAGAGCAGCTATCCCAAAGAGCTTTCACTTGGTGAAGTTTCAGACCCATAGCTAATTGCTCACCTACTCAAAATGAGTAAATGCTAATTATCTCCAAAAATATTGCGGATACCCAATTTTTATCAAATAACTCATTTATCTACTTTTGGGAGAGCTTTCACATGGTCAAGTTTCAGACCCGTAGATAATTACTCACCTACTCAAAATGAGTAAATCCGAATTATCTCTTAAAAGTATTACAGATAGCCAATTATTCTCAAATAACTCATTCATCTACTTTTGGAAGAGCTTTCACATGGTGAAGTTTCAGACCCATAGCTAATTACTGACCTACTCAAAATGAGTAAATGCGAATTACCTCTGAAAGTATTTATGACCTGTACAGTGTTGAAAGCGACGTAAAACCCCAAATAAACAAAATAAACCTCTAAAAGTATTGCAGATAGCCAATTTTTCTCAAATAACTCATTCACCTACTTTTGGGAGAGCTTTCACTTGGTGAAGTTTCAGGCCCATAGCTAATTATTCACCTACTCAAAATGAGTAAATGCTAATTATCTGTAAAAGTATTGGGGATACCCAATTTTTATCAAATAACTGATTCATCTACTTGTGGGAGAGCTTTCACATGGTGAAATTTCAGACCCATAGCTAATTACTCACCTACTCAAAATGAATAAATGTGAATTATCTCTTAAAAGTATTGCAGATAGCCAATTTTTCTCAAATAACTCATTCATCTACTTTTGGGAGAGCTTTCACATGGTGAAGTTTCAGACCCATAGCTAATTACTGACCTACTCAAAATGAGTAAATGCGAATTATCTCTAAAAGTATTGCAGATAGCCAATTTTTCTCAAATAACTCATTCACCTACTTTTGGGAGAGCTTTCACTCGGTGAAGTTTCATACACGTAGCTAATTACTCACCTACTCAAAATGTGTAAATGCCAATTATCTCTTTAAAAGTATTGCAGATAGCCAATTTTTCTCAAATAACTCATTCATCTACTTTTGGAAGAGCTTTCACATGGTGAAGTTTCACACTTGTAGATAATTACTCACCTACTCAAAATGAGTAAATGCCAATTATCTCTTAAAAGTATTGCAGATAGCCTATTTTTCTCAAATAACTCATTCACCTACTTTTGGAAGAGCTTTCACATGGTGAAGTTTCAGACCCATAGCTAATTACTCACCTACTCAAAATGAGTAAATGCGAATTATCTCTAAAAGTATTGCAGATAGCCAATTTTTCTCAAATAACTCATTCACCTACTTTTGGGAGAGCTTTCACTTGGTGAAGTTTCAGACCCATAGCTAATTATTGACCTACTCAAAATGAGTAAATGCGAGTTATGTCCACCCCCCTGGGGGGTGGATATATTATTTTTGCTTTTTTCGCCGTCCGATGTCCGGCGTCCGATGTCCGGCGTCACGCATGGTTTCCGCTCATTTAAAGGAAAAGTATTAGAGCTATTGTCACCAAATTTGGTATGCAGGCTTATTGGGTCAGTAGCTTGCTTGGGATTGCTTTTGGCTGTTGTACCTCTTTTGCTTACTGAGTAATACTTAAGTACAGCTATTTTCAGTACCCATTGGTTTCCGTGCATTTAAGCCAAAATAATTAAAGATATTTTACTACAATTTTGAATACAAGATTGCTATGTCCATAGCTCGCTTGGTATTGCATTTGGGACTGATAGCTTTGTCAGTACATGAGTAATAGCCATTTAGGTACTTCATTGTGTAGTTTCAGTACTACTTTTGAGTAATTTGCTAATATCTCAGAAACCGTAAGAGATAGAGCGATTTCGACAGAATTTTTGACCCACAGGGTATCTAAGGAATGCAATCTATGCAATTTTCCAAAAATTTTCCCCTCCCCAAAAATGGCGGCCATTTTGAATTTTTGCCAAAAATGGCAAAACACTAATTTGCTTCTATCTCCTTAACCGTGCGAGATAGAGCGATTTCGGCAAAATTTTCGACCCACAGGGTATGTAAAAATTCTACTCTTGCCAATTTTTAAAAAATTTTCCCCTCCCCAAAAATGGCGGCTATTTTGAATTTTCGAATTTTTGCCAAAATTTTCGACCCACAGGGTATCTAAGGAATGCAATCTTTGCAATTTTCAAAAAATTTTCCCCTCCCCAAAAATGGCGGCCATTTTGAATTTTCGAATTTTTGCCAAAAATGGCAAAACACTAATTTGCTTCTATCTCCTTAACCATGCGAGATAGAGCAATTTCGTCGAAATTTTCGACCCACAGGGTATCTAAGGAATGCAATCTTTGCAGTTTTCAAAAAATTTTCCCCTCCCCAAAAATGGCGGCCATTTTGAATTTTCGAAGTTTTGCCAAAAATGGCAAAACACAAATTTCCTTCTATCTCCTTAACCATGCGAGATAGAGCGATTTCGTCAAAATTTTCGACCCACAGGTATTTGAGCATTGTATTCTTGGCAATTTAAAAAAAAATTTCCCCTCCCCTAAAATGGCGGCCATTTTGAATTTTCGAATTTTTGCCAAAAATGGCAAAACACAAATTTGCTTCTATCTCCTTAACCATGCGAGATAGAGCGATTTCGTCGAAATTTTCAACCCACAGGGTATCTAAGGAATGTAATCTTTGCAATTTTCCAAAAATTTTCCCCTCCCCAAAAATGGCAGCCATTTTGAATTTTCGAATTTTTGCCCAAAATGGAAAAACACAAACTGGCCTTAACCGTGCAAAATAGAGTTATTTCGTTGAAATTTTCGACCCATAGGGTATCTAAGAAATGTACTCTTGGCAATTTTCAAAAAAATTTCCTTTTCCCAAAAATGGCGGCCATTTTGAATTTTCAAATTTTTGCCAAAAATAGAAAAACAGGAATTTGCTTCTATCTTCTTAACCGTGCAAGATAGAGTGATTTCGTCAAAATTTTCAACCCAACCAATGCAAAAAGGCATGAAGCTGAAATAATTTACATCTACACTAACAAATATTTAAGCATCATTGATATATTTTACAAATGAAACAGGGTCTTGTAAGACTACTGTACAATTTGGGCAAAAGGTTCATGGGTGGACATTACACATGATAATGTGTGTTCTTCTATGCTATCCTGTTTCTATTCGCATCTACTATCAACAGGGTGGCCTATTTCTAGTTATCTCTAAAAGTATTGTGGATACCCAATTTTTATCAAATAACTCATTCATCTACTTTTGGGAGAACTTTCACTTGGTGAAGTTCCAGATCCGTAGGTAATTACTCACCTACTCAAAAGGAGTAAATGTGAATTATCTCTTAATAGTATTGCAGATAGCCAATTTTTCTCAAATAACTCATTCGCCTACTTTTGGAAGAGCTTTCACACACAAAAATGAAAAATTGTGAATATCTTGGAAAGGCTATTTCTTCTCCTTTAATGCTCGGCGGGAGATACACACCGCGGCTGTGGTCTTGTCAAAAATTTTTGTCTCTCCAAAAATGGTGGCCATTTTGAATTTTCAAAGTTTTTGCAAAACACAAAAATGCTTATATCTCGAAAACCGTGCTAGATGGAGCGAACTCAACAAAATTTTTGACCAGCTGGGTATCTCTGCAGAGTAGCCATGCCAATTTTCAAAATATTTTTGTCTCACCAAATATAGCAGACATTTTGAATTTTCGAATTTTTTGCAAAACACAAAAATGCTTATATCTTGAAAACCATGCTAGATAGAGCAGACTGCGCTGACTTTGGTTCCCACAAAAGTATAAGGCTAGAAACGAAGCATTTTCTTAATACTTTAGCACTCACCTTTATATCCTTTTCGGGACGCTCTGTTTTTGCTATACAAAAACATTATCTTTTTTTTTGCGAGCGATCCTCTAGTTTGTAATTATTTTCAATGCTAAATACCAGTGGTGGTATGCTGTGTTTTCAGTGAGTTTGCCTAGATCTCTATATTGCGGGAAACAGTTTGAAATTGATGGTGCCACAGTCAAGAGTGACAGCAGTCCTAGTAGTCTGTACAAAAACAGTGCCTGTATTGTGAAATTCAAGGCAGATGATAAAAAGCTATTGGTCAATCTAACGGATGTCCATATCCGTACATGTCCATCTAAGCTGTCAGTATATTTTGATGATGACTCTTATGGCACTCCAGATGTAAGTTTATACTTTGTTCTTATGTATATTGTTTTAAAGCTGTTTTAAGAGTCCCCAGGTACTCATGCAGGAGAAGACAAACTGTATTTCTTGGAATACAAAGTTGAGGAAAGAGTACCAGTTTCACCTAAATATTAGCAGTTTTCAAAATGCTATTCACGTGAAAATCATCACAAGTTGCAGAAATTTCTGCTGGTTTTAACAGAATAATAGCACATTTTACTGCTGTTATTGCTTGAAATAAAAATAGCACTTGTTGAAGAGTAGGGTAACGGTAATTTGATAAAAGAGATCAAGTACAAAAAAGTCAACTTGTGGAAACTCTAATTTTTATGTATTTTTCTTTAACTTAACATCACTAGTTTCACATGCTTGACAGTTACAATTCAGTATAATAATTTATATAAACAGTATAGTGTTGTTTTACAATATAAGTTCTTGTTGTGTGATTAAGAAAAGAGTTAAGGTGCTTTGTACAACTGTTTAAGTACCTCATCTTCACAGTTATTTAGAGGCTCAAAAGTGAAATAACCCAAAGTCAGAATAAATGCACAAGCTACAAATATTCCATATATATTTCAGTCTACAATACTTTGTCATTGCCTTCTTATTTATTTATTTATTTGGGGTTTTACATCGCTTTCAACACTGTACAGGTCATATCACGATGGGGACTTGGAAGGGCAGAGGAAACCAGTACATAGAGTTCGGTAGGGTTCTGTACTGTAAACTGCCGACCAACGGCAAGCAACTACCAGCTTTCCCACTTGAGGCCGTTCCGGGAAACGAACCCTGGCCTCAGAGGTGGGAGGCGAGAGTGTTACCACTCTGCCACCGTGGCCCCTCATTGCCTTCTTGAAAAGTTAACAGTTTTATTTGTCACAGGAAAAGCATATTTAAGCGTCCCGCAAGGGACGCTTGTTTGTGTATGGGAGAGCTTCAGGCTCCGCCGGCTCCGCCGGCTCCGGCGGCTCCGCCGGCTCCGCATTTTGTTTTCCTTATAACTCTGTAACCGTTAGGCGGATTCTTTTCAAATTTGGCAGGTTTAGGCAGTAGCCTTGGGGAATTTTTTTGAATATGCTGCAGTGACATTTCAACCAATCAGAGAGGTCACATGACCAAAAATGTCTTTTTTCGATGGGGAAGCTTGTCCGGATGATAACTTGAAAGGAATTTTATCAATTCACCTGAAACTTGGCAAATACATTCATTCTATTAAAATCTGGGAATCATTAGATTTTGGCATTGATTGGTCAAGAAATGGCCGAGTAATTAATGATTAATTAATCATTACGAATTTTCCAAATAAGGAAAACACAAAAATGTTTATATCTCGAAAACCGTGCTAGATAGAGCGATTTCGGCGAAATTTTTGACCCGCAGGGTATCTCTGCGGAGTAGTTTTCCCAATTTTCAAAAAAATTTTATCTCGCCCAAAATGGCGGCCATTTTGAATTTTCGAAATTTTCGCAAAAATTGCAAAAGACAAAAATGCTTATATCTCAAAAACCGTGCTAGATAGAGCAATTTCGACAAAATTTTTGACCCGCAGGATATCTCTGCGGAGTACTTTTCCCAATTTTCAAAAAATTTTGGTCTCGCCAAAAATGGCGGCCATTTTGAATTTTCGAAATTTTCGCAAAAATTGCAAAACACAAAAATGCTTATATCTCGAAAACCCTGCTAGATAGAGCGATTTCGACGAAATTTTTGACCCAAAGGGTATCTCTGCAGAGTAGTTATCCCAATTTTGAAAAAAATTTTGTCTCGCCAAAAATGGCGGCCATTTTGAATTTTCGAATTTTTCGCAAAAATTGCAAAACACAAAAATGCTTATATCTCGAAAACCGTGCTAGATAGAGTGATTTCGACGAAATTTTTGACCCACAGGGTATCTCTGCAGAGTAGCCATGCCAATTTTGAAAAAAATTTTATCTCGCCAAAAATGGCGGCCATTTTGAATTTTCGAATTTTTCGCAAAAATTGCAAAACATAAAAATGCTTATATCTCGAAAACCGTGCTAGATAGAGCGATTTCGACGAAATTTTTGACCCAAAGGGTATCTCTGCAGAGTAGCCATGCCAATTTTGAAAAAAATTTTGTCTCGCCAAAAATGGCGGCCATTTTGAATTTTCGAATTTTTCGCAAAAATTGCAAAACATAAAAATGCTTATATCTCGAAAACCGTGCTAGATAGAGCGATTTCGACGAAATTTTTGACCCACAGGGTATCTCTGCAGAGTAGCCATGCCAATTTTCAAAAAAATTTTGTCTTGCCAAAAATGGCGGCCATTTTGAATTTTCGAATTTTTGCGCAAAAATTGCAAAACACAAAAATGCTAATATTTGGAAAACCATGCTACATAGAGCGATTTCCACGAAATTTTTTATCTTCAGGGTATCTCTGCAGAGCAGCTATCCCAAAGAGCTTTCACTTGGTGAAGTTTCAGACCCATAGCTAATTACTCACCTACTCAAAATGAGTAAATGCGAATTATCTCTAAAAGTATTGCAGATAGCCAATTTTTCTCAAATAACTCATTCACCTACTTTTGGCAGAGCTTTCACTTGGTGAAGTTTCAGACCCATAGCTAATTACTCACCTACTGAAAATGAGTAAATGCGAATTATCTCTAAAAGTATTGCAGATAGCCAATTTTTCTCAAATAACTCATTCACCTACTTTTGGGAGAGCTTTCACTCTGTGAAGTTTCAGACCCATAGCTAATTACTCACCTACTCAAAATGAGTAAATGCGAATTATCTCTAAAAGTATTGCAGATAGCCAATTTTTGTCAAATTAATCATTCACCTACTTTTGGGAGAGCTTTCACTTGGTGAAGTTTCAGACCCATAGCTAATTACTCACCTACTCAAAATGAGTAAATGCGAATTATCTCTAAAAGTATTGCAGATAGCCAATTTTTCTCAAATAACTCATTCACCTACTTTTGGGAGAGCTTTCACTTGGTGAAGTTTCAGACCCATAGCTAATTACTCACCTACTCAAAATGAGTAAATGCGAATTATCTCTAAAAGTATTGCAGATAGCCAATTTTTCTCAAATTAATCATTCACCTACTTTTGGGAGAGCTTTCACTTGGTGAAGTTTCAGACCCATAGCTAATTACTCACCTACTCAAAATGAGTAAATTCGAATTATCTCTAAAAGTATTGCAGATAGCCAATTTTTCTCAAATAACTCATTCACCTACTTTTGGCAGAGCTTTCACTTGGTGAAGTTTCAGACCCATAGCTAATTACTCACCTACTGAAAATGAGTAAATGCGAATTATCTCTAAAAGTATTGCAGATAGCCAATTTTTCTCAAATAACTCATTCACCTACTTTTGGGAGAGCTTTCACTCTGTGAAGTTTCAGACCCATAGCTAATTACTCACCTACTCAAAATGAGTAAATGCGAATTATCTCTAAAAGTATTGCAGATAGCCAATTTTTGTCAAATTAATCATTCACCTACTTTTGGGAGAGCTTTCACTTGGTGAAGTTTCAGACCCATAGCTAATTACTCACCTACTCAAAATGAGTAAATGCGAATTATCTCTAAAAGTATTGCAGATAGCCAATTTTTCTCAAATAACTCATTCACCTACTTTTGGGAGAGCTTTCACTTGGTGAAGTTTCAGACCCATAGCTAATTACTCACCTACTCAAAATGAGTAAATGCGAATTATCTCTAAAAGTATTGCAGATAGCCAATTTTTCTCAAATTAATCATTCACCTACTTTTGGGAGAGCTTTCACTTGGTGAAGTTTCAGACCCATAGCTAATTACTCACCTACTCAAAATGAGTAAATGCGAATTATCTCTAAAAGTATTGCAGATAGCCAATTTTTCTCAAATAACTCATTCACCTACTTTTGGGAGAGCTTTCACTCTGTGAAGTTTCAGACCCATAGCTAATTACTCACCTACTCAAAATGAGTAAATGCGAATTATCTCTAAAAGTATTGCAGATAGCCAATTTTTCTCAAATAACTCATTCACCTACTTTTGTGAGAGCTTTCACTTGGTGAAGTTTCAGACCCATAGCTAATTACTCACCTACTCAAAATGAGTAAATGCGAATTATCTCTAAAAGTATTGCAGATAGCCAAATTTTCTCAAATTAATCATTCACCTACTTTTGGGAGAGCTTTCACTTGGTGAAGTTTCAGACCCATAGCTAATTACTCACCTACTCAAAATGAGTAAATGCGAATTATCTCTAAAAGTATTGCAGATAGCCAATTTTTCTCAAATTAATCATTCACCTACTTTTGGGAGAGCTTTCACTTGGTGAAGTTTCAGACCCATAGCTAATTACTCACCTACTCAAAATGAGTAAATGCGAATTATCTCTAAAAGTATTGCAGATAGCCAATTTTTCTCAAATAACTCATTCACCTACTTTTGGGAGAGCTTTCACTCTGTGAAGTTTCAGACCCATAGCTAATTACTCACCTACTCAAAATGAGTAAATGCGAATTATCTCTAAAAGTATTGCAGATAGCCAATTTTTCTCAAATAACTCATTCACCTACTTTTGTGAGAGCTTTCACTTGGTGAAGTTTCAGACCCATAGCTAATTACTCACCTACTCAAAATGAGTAAATGCGAATTATCTCTAAAAGTATTGCAGATAGCCAGTTTTTCTCAAATTAATCATTCACCTACTTTTGGGAGAGCTTTCACTTGAAGTTTCAGACCCATAGCTAATTACTCACCTACTCAAAATGAGTAAATGCGAATTATCTCTAAAAGTATTGCAGATAGCCAATTTTTCTCAAATAACTCATTCACCTACTTTTGGGAGAGCTTTCACTCTGTGAAGTTTCAGACCCATAGCTAATTACTCACCCACTCAAAATGAGTAAATGCGAATTATCTCTAAAAGTATTGCAGATAGCCAATTTTTCTCAAATAACTCATTCACCTACTTTTGGGAGAGCTTTCACTTGTTGAAGTTTCAGACCCATAGCTAATTACTCACCTACTGAAAATGAGTAAATGTGAATTATCTCTAAAAGTATTGCAGATAGCCAATTTTTCTCAAATAACTCATTCACCTACTTTTGGGAGAGCTTTCACTTGGTGAAGTTTCAGACCCATAGCTAATTACTCACCTACTCAAAATGAGTAAATGCGAATTATCTCTAAAAGTATTGCAGATACCCAATTTTTCTCAAATAACTCATTCACCTACTTTTGGGAGAGCTTTCACTTGAAGTTTCAGACCCATAGCTAATTATTCACCTCAAAATGAGTAAATGTGAATTATCTCTTAATAGTATTGCAGATAGCCAATTTTTCTCAAATAACTCATTCACCTACTTTTGGCAGAGCTTTCACACACGAAAATGAAAAATTGTGAATATCTCGGAAAAGCTATTTCTTTTGCTTTAATGCTCGGCGGGAGATACATACCGCGGCAGTGGTTTTGACAAAAATTTTTGTCTCCCCAAAAATGGTGGCCATTTTGAATTTTCAAAGTTTTTGCAAAACACAAAAATGCTTATATCTTGAGAACCGTGCTATATGGAGCGAACTCAACAAAATTTTAGACCTGCTGGGTATCTCTGCAGAGTAGCCATGCCAATTTTCAAAATATTTTTGTCTCGCCAAATATAGCGGACATTTTTAATTTTTTTATTTTTTGCAAAACACAAAAATGCTTATATCTTGAAAACCGTGCTAGATAGAGCAGACTGCGCTTACTTTGGTTGCTACAACAGTATAAGGCTAGAAACGAAGCATTTTCTTAATACTTTAGCACTCACCTTTATATCCTTTTCGGGACGCTTTGTTTTTGCTATGCAAAAACATTATCTTTTTTTTTTGCGAGCGATCCTCTAGTTTTAATTTGGCACAATAATTTTTACTTTCAAAATTTGATATCCAGTGGCCATATTCATGAAAGGTCTTAGCCAAGTTTTAGGCTTAACTTTTGTGTACAAATATAGCCAACTTAAGCCTAAGATTTGACTAAGACCTTTCGTGAATACACCCCTGGATAATATAGTCCTTGTTCATTACTTATTTGATTTTTTGGTTGATGTTACTTTCAAATTTCAACACATTATGTTGGTTTTATCACAACAGGAAGTTGATTTGCTTGCCCCTGTATATTGGACCAAGTCTCAAATTGGTTCAAAATTGAAGTAAACTATAAATTTTATTAATACATCCTATCCAATGGACAATATGCTAAACCGGTCCGCCAAACGTCCGAAAAAGACGTCCTGTGTTTCCACCGGCTGGCCGGTCCGTAGTACTGTGCACTCCCCAGATGGCGCCTCGTACTTCCTTCCTGTCTAGACAACCTGACGTCATAGCATCTTTTTCGTTGTCTAAACCTCTTAGACCCCTAGTAAGCTAATAGCGGGATCGGTGGGAGGGTCTTGTGTGTCCATTGGATAGGGTATTAACTTGTAAAAATTTAATTTACTTATTGTATCCACCGGAAGCATACTTTGGTTTAGCATTCGCTACGCCGCCGCGCGTAGAGAGATTTTCGGCGTTAACGCTCTAAGAGGAAAACAACAGGAGCTAGGTTCACCAAATTTGCAGGATATCTTCATTGGAGGGTAAGCTTCTCTGGGAAGGAAAATAGCCTCATTCTGAAAAACAAGATGGCCGCCACGGGCATTTCTTTGAAAATAATCTACATTTTTCTACTGGCTGTTCCTCATAGGTAGAAGGTTGAATCTCTTCATAGGTGATATGTATGACACATATACATGTCCTCTACAACCGTGCACACATTTCACCTTGAAGCTCCTAACTCAAGGTCATCCACGGAGTGCCGAAGTAACCCACATAGAGGACTTTAAAAGTGCCTATATCTCCCTTATTATTGGTCCTAGAGGTTTGCAATGTGAAGCCAACCTATAGGAAATCATGTGCTGCGAATCTTCTGATGTGGTCAGATTTGACCTTGGACCCCTCCTTCAAGGTCAAATGAGGATAGCCAAACTTAAAAGTGTTTATAACTCGCTTATTATCGATCCTAGAGGTTTGGGATGGTAAACCAATATATAGGAAATCATGGGCTGGGAATCTTCTGGTGTGGTCAGATTTGACCTTGGGCCCCTCCTTCAAGGTCAAATGAGGACAGCCAAACTTAAAAGTGCTTATAACTTGCTTATTATTGGTCGTAGAGGTTTGGGATGATGAACCAACATATAGGAAATCATGGGCTGGGAATCTTCTGGCGTGGTTGGATTTGACCTTGGGCCCCTCATTCAAGGTCAAACGAGGATAGCCAAACTTAAAAGTGCTGGCTTATTATTGGTCCTAGAGGTTTGGGATGGTAAACCAGCATATAGGAAATCATGGGCTGGGAATCTTCTGGTGTGGTCGGATTTGACATTGGGCCCCTCCTTCAAGGTCAAACGAGGATAGCCAAAGGTAAAAGTGCCCATAACTCACTTATTATTGGTGCTAGAGGTTTGGGATGGTAAACCAACCTATAGGAAATCATGGGCTGGGAATCTTCTGGTGTGGTCGGATTTGACCGTGGGCCCCTCGTTCAAGGTCAAATGAGGACAGCCAAACTGAAAAGTGCTTATAACTCGCTTATTATTGGTCCTAGATGTTTGGGATGGTAAACCAACATATAGGAAATCATGTTCTGGGAATCTTCTGGCGTGGTCGGATTTGACCTTGGGCCCCTCCTTGAAGGTCAAATGAGGACAGCCAAACTTAAAAGTGCTTATAACTTGCTTATTATTGGTCCTAGAGGTTTTGGTGCATTGTCTTTACGGTGGATGCAATTTGCATCGGTTTTCCGATGCGCTAGGTCTAGTTAAATTTGCAATTTTATTGCGTTAATACATCCTATCCAATGGACAATATGCTGAATAACTAGCGCTTGGTCGGCGGGTAAGCTACTAGGGACTTGTCAACTCAAAAATGATAATAAATTTTAACCTACGGTCTAGGCTGACAATATCTTCAACAGTGCGTTCTTCAGAATTGACGTTCTACTGTGACACCAGTCCCTCTCTCATGGACCCAGCCTGGTTGTCGGTAGTGGGGTTTGTGGAGGGCCAGAATACTGCACAGTTACCTGTTTAAGTGTTACAAAAGAACTTCACCTATGACGTTATCTCCAACAAGCTGGTCACGTGACTACCGACCGGGAATTATTTCTAACTATAGCTCGGAAGGGCTATCCCACCATCTGTCAGATCTTCACAATAAAGATGTGCAGTTAAGAAATAGTTTTTTAAAAAAATACTTCAACAATGTGTTCTTCAGAATTCATGTTCTACTGTCTGTGACATCAGTCCCTCCCTCATGTACCCGACCTTGTTGTCGGTAGTGGGGTTTGTGGATGAGTCATCTTCTCCAGCAAGCTGGTCACGTGATTCACCGACCAGCAATTCTTTGTAAATATAGCTCACAAGGGCTATCAGCTACATAATTGACTGGCAATTGCTGTCAGGTGGCTTCTTGGTAAAAAGGTTACAGAGAGACAAATGCTGTTAGATTTCATTGGTTACAGAGAAACAACTGTCTACCAGACTGGCAAAGAAGCAATAAGGGGTTATCCTTGCTCCCTGAAAATTTTGGTTACAGATAAACACAAGCCCACCGGACTGACAGATAATCAACAATAAAGTAACCATTAACCTCTGAATACTTGGTTTACAGAGAAACACCAGCCAACTGGTCTTAGTACGATAGCTGAAGCTCATTAAGGTGACCAGAGGAAAGCAAGTTTTCCAGGAACTCTGCATCTCCTAGGAGCCATCATTAATTGAATACACTGGATGCACGTAAAACTGCTCCCACTAGCCTGGCTACACCCCCAAGGCAGTGTTCTGAAAAAAACAGAAGGTCTTGCCACACTCTGAAAGCTAAGGCTAGTCAGGATTGTGGTCTCATTAGAAGGGTCTTGGCCATCCTAATGAGGGACAACAAAATTCTTCCAAGGACACTGACCTGTCCAACCGACCATGTAAGCTATGGTCACTAGAAAGATTGTTTACACTTCAAGACCGGCCAAGGGTCCGTTTGTCATTTTAGAATGACAATTACTGTACAGCCCAGTTGTGTGGGATACAACTGACGTGGGAGCAAAGACAGTGTAGAATAGTTTTCAGACTTTAATTCTTAGATTAATTGATTTTCTGCCCAGGCACACCAATGTCCCAGTGGCTGCTCCAGATCTACCTAGACAGGCCAGATGGCACAAATTTGGGAGATATGAGAAGCTCTAGGGCCCAGCCCCAAGGTCAGAAGAATCCTCATGGAAGACCACACTCTTCTCTTCCCGATTCGACCAAATTGTTCAGATCACTGACCTTCATAAGTGGCCATGTCCTTCCTCACAGATGCCTGATCGAGGCATGACGTGCATTCAACAGGAATGCAGTAGCACTGGGCAGACCACAGATCTGATAGTCTTCTTTAGTCGACTTTCCATGGTACCAAACCCAACAACTGGTCTATTCGCAGCACCCTTGGATGTTACGGTGCTAACCAAGGAAGTGAATCTGATAGTCTTACACAAGCATATAAGGACCCACCAAAACTGCCTCCTAAGGTTGGCTAGTGAACTTGGAGAAATCAGATCTGGGCCCGAAACAGGTTTTTGACTTCGTAGGTTACCAGTTTGACCTCAGATGTGGCTAGGGTCGGTTCACACCAGACCGGTGGCAGACTCTTCAACAGAGAATACTGAACTACTCTCCCGACCGGCCTGTCTGGTCCGGCAGTTCATGTCCTTGATTGGTCTGCTAACTGCCACAGAGAAGCAAGTTCACCTAGGCCGACTGCATATGAGACCCATACAGTATCATCTCAAAAACAACTGGAGGGTTCCGGAATCACTAGTGAAGGTCATTCCAATAACCAAGACGTTTTACCCCCATTTAAAGTGGTGGCAGGAGGAAAGCAGTGTGCTTCAAGGTCATCCACTACACCCATTACAACATGCTGTGCTTACAGACGCATCAAAAGCAGGGTGGGGCGCTCACTTGAACGAGCAAGCTGCATATAAACTATTTGGAACTAAAAGCAGTCTTTCTAGCCTTAAAAGAGTTCCAAGACCTCTGCTCAGACAAGATAGTTCTTGTAGCAACTGACAACACCACAGTGGTGTCATACATAAACAAGAAAGGAGGCATGAGGTTGGGCCCACTTTGTGCCCTACTGTGGAGCAATCTTGACCTTGTGTTCCAGGATACAAGTTACTCTCAAATAGGGCAGGGTCGGTAACACTGGTATCTCGGTATCGAGACCAATTCACTTAAATACCGTTGCGACACTTTACAGTCAGTATTTCGAAAGTCAGCATATAATATTGTGAGAAAACGTAAAGTATTAGAAACAAACCTTAAATCTGAAGAAATTACAGACTTTTATCCCATATTTTCATATATTTCAGCACTTTTATAGTGATTTCTTTCAGAACTGCAATGTTTTCTTTTCGCCAATCTTACTTCCAGTTGGTGGACCTATTCGATTGGGAATATGCTAGAACGCAATTTCTTCTTTTGGTATCCCGGAATCGGTACGGTTTTATACTGGCGGGATACCGAAATGGAAAATCTGCTGCCGACCCTGCCCTACTCTCAAAGCCCAACACATTCCAGGCCAGCTGAATTTGGTAGCAGACAAGCTATCCAGGCTAGGCCAGACCATCCTAAAGGGAGTGGTCTCTCCTTCCAGAGGTCTTCCAATCAATATGCAGCAGGTGACACTGGCCTTAAATAGATCTGTTTGCCACAGGGTTCAACAAGTTACCTCTGTTTTGTGTCAGCAGTACCAAACCCCCTGGCCTGGGCAGTGGATGCACTCAGCCTGCCATGGGAGTATCTGGATGTGTATGCCTTCCCACCAGCAGCCATCCTGGGCAAGTGGTGGCGACGTTGCAGGACTACCCATGCAAGAGAATCATGATTACTCCAGGTTGGCCCCACATGCCTTGGTTCTGGGACCTAGTGGCCATGTCCAGCCAGATTCCAATCTGCCCAATTGCTAATACAGCCCTTCAATCAGACTCCTCACAGGAATCTTACAAACCTAAACCTACATGCGTGGCTCCTAAAGCTTCAGCTATCAAAGAACAGGGGTTCTATGAGACAGTGGCAGGACGAATTGAGGCTCATCAAAGAGGATCAACCAGATCAGTCTATGAGGCAAAGTGGACCATTTTTACAAGTGGTGCCTCAGTAATCAGGTGGACGTCAGGGCACCACCTCCCCCCATCCTGTTGAGGCAATTGCCCGGCTTCCTACTGTACCTGTTCCAGGACAGGAAGTTACAGCCAAGTACCATTGATGGCTACAGATCAGCCATTGCTGACAAACTAGGAAAAATCCATAAATATCAACAAAATGAGAATCTCACTAGTCTTCTGGATAGCTTCCACAGAGACGGACCCAAGGTCTCCCAGGTGTTGTACCAGCTGACAAAAGCTCCTTTTGAACTCTGCCTTCCTTTTGGCCCTGGGTACGGTTAAACTTAAGAGTGAGATCCATACGTGGCAGAACAAAACATCAGACATCAGTCAGAATGGTCTAAAGTATCCTTTTTCCCCTCACTCAGCCTTCTTTCCAAGAACCTGCTGGCCAAGAGGGTCCAGATAGTGTGGCCCCAGTGGTTATACCAGCCCTGGCCCCCAACTCTGGATAAGTCACTCAAGTCTGATAGGTCCCTGTTTCCAGTCAGAGTACTGCGCTACTAATTGGACAGGACCTCAGGCAGAACAGGGAGTTTGTTTTGTCTCCTTTAAGAAAGGCCTTGACAAAGACATCTCATATGCCAATATCTCCTCATGGATCAAGCAGACTGTGATCCTATGTTGTGAGCTCTGACATAGAGGCCCTCACTTTAAACCAGGTTAAAACCCATATCTGAGGGCATTTGCTCCTTTCAAGGCATCCCAATCAGGAGTCTCCTTGGAACAATATTGTCAGCCTGCTATTGAAAGTCACATAATAACTTCACACAGTTCTATTGAAGGCTGATCCAGAGCTCTACCACCTGGGACCTGTAGTGGCTGCTCAGCAGATCCACCAGTCGCCCATGTTATTGAGGAGACTTTGTACATACGTTAATAGTTCTACATATATGTATATAGACAATAAGTAGATTTAAAAATTAAATTAAATAAGTAGATTAAATTAAAGTTAATACCCTAATTGAAGTTAATACCCTATCCAATGGACACACAAGACCCTCCCAACCGACCCCGCTATGAGCTTACTAGAGGTCTGAGAGGTTTAGACAACGAAAAAGATGTTATGACGCCAGCTTGTCTAAACAGGAAGAAGTATGAGGTGCCATCTGGGGAATGGACACTGCTGGGACTGGCCGGCCAGTATTTTATATACAGGACATCTTTTTCTGACATTTGGCAAGCCGGTCTGTGCCAACCGGATTAGCTATTGTCCATTGAATAGGGTATTAACTTATAAAAATTTAATTTACTTATTAAATTTGCAATTCAACCAAAGAAATTGACATTGAGTTTAAGGTAAGTGCAAATTTAAAACATGTAGTTCATGTTCCATTGGTACCAACTGTCAAGCAGTAACTGAATATTGTTGTGCTGTAAATCATGTATTGCCTTTTCACAGCACGTAATTGACTGTGACCACCCAACTCCTGGAGTTGTAATGAGCACAGGGAAATATGTAACAATTCGTCAGGATGGAATTATTGGACGACCAGATGCCTTCAACATTATACTAACCTCTTACCACACAAGTAAGTGAGGCATTGAAAACCAGTGTAAATTAGTAATTAAGCGGCCCGTCAGGGACGCTTATTTGTTTTCACCGAAGTTCGACTGATCACCGCCGCCGGATTATGGTCTCCCTTGAATAACTTCTTAGCCTTTCAAATTTTTCTTTCCTTCTTATCTTTCTTTAAAACTATAGGGGCGGGAAAATTTTTTGGGATACTTTGTGCAGACCTTAAGCTTTACATAAGGTAACCTTAAGCATAACTCCAAAACACCCTGTCATCGCGTTTCGGAAAAAACCACATACACCTGTGCTATAAAATTTATCTGGTACATTCTAGACCAAATTTCCAAGGTCGGAAAGGATTTTCTCATCAATCGCACCATAGATGCCTGAATGGGAGGCGTTTTATTTTTATAATTTTTTTTAAAATGGGTACTTGGTCTGTATCTCCGGTTAGGATTTCGGCGTTTTGTTGGAATAACTTATTCTGCTACTTTTTGATAATCTTTCACATGCCAAAGTTTTAGCCCTGTATCTGCAATCTTAAGGTCACCTTAATGTCAAAAAAGGGGGTTTTAGCCCTCCAGTTCACTTAGTTTTTCACTTTTTTCAACCAAACTTGGCATATATATTAAGATTTGCCAAAGGAATATCCTGACTTTATGGTGACCTTAAACTCAAAATGTTAATGGACATATGGCCTGCTTAAAGTCATCAAATTGGAATAAAATCCTCTGGCTCTTTTCTTTTTCCATTTTTACCCCACAGCCCTTAAGGGCTGTCGGGGTATTGTTTTCACCCATGGTGTCTGGATGGGCGGGCGTCCGGGCGGGCAGTGGGAAATAGTTTGTCCGGGCTGTATCTCAGAAACCGTAAGGTGTAGGAAGTTGATACTTGGTAGGGACATTGGTTAGGGGGTATAGGTGTGCAACGTCATGGTCTGACCTTGATTTGACCTTTGACCTTGCTGTAGTGACCTTGAGTTTGAAAATCTTGTCCGGGCTATATCTCGGAAACTGTAAGGTGTAGGAAGTTGATACTTGGTATTAAGTTATTATTGCTATTATTAAGTTCAACCATTTCGGAGCGATATCAGGGCTTCGGCTCAATATAGATAAAACAGAATTAGTGCCTTTAGGGGATCTTCATTTAGACTTGTCACAAATCACCGGCAATCTGTTGGGTATAAAAATTACAAATGGTCCCTTCAGGACACTTGGGATATGGTTCACTAGAGATGACAACACTTGTACACAATTAAATTTTAATGAGCGGATTAAAAACATAAAGAAAGTACTGGACATCTGGAAATTAAGAGCACTTTCATGGAAGGGTAAGATAACAATATTAAAAAGCCTGATAGTACCACAGTTAATACACTTGCTTAGCACTCTATATACCGCAGCTAGTATCCTTGAAGAGATAGATAAATTGTTCTTCGATTTTTTATGGGCAAATAAGCCACCAAGAGTTAAAAAATGTACAATAGTACAAAAGTATGATGATGGAGGGCTGAAAATGCCTGATATATATAGTATCCATGCTACCCACAAATTGTTATGGATAAAACGTTTGATGGATGAAACAAACAGAAAATGGAAAACACTTACTAAAGCACTATTAGGCATAAGTAGTGAGTTTTTACACTTTAAATTACCGGAAAAATTTTATATACAGTGTGCCGAAACCAAGTATTATCAGCAGCTATTAGACTTCTGGTATAACTTTAAAAATAGGGCACCCACTTGTGCTGAAGAAATAAAATGTGAATATCTACTATACAATAGATACATTTCAATTGGAGGCTCTTGTTTGACGATTGCAATAGTAGGTAATAAGAAACAAAATTTGAAACTACAACTTCATGATGTTATTGATAATACTGGTAACTTTATAAGTTTTGAGGCTTTTAAGACGAAACTTTCAATAAAGATAAATTTCTTAGAGTACTTAAGCATAACAAAAGCAATAGAAAAAGAGTGGCTAGAAAAGCTTAAACTACATCCGTATGAGGGCAAACCTTCCGATAAAGGGTTGACTGTGAGTGTCTGTAAGGTACTGAAACCTCTTAGTAAATTAAAGAGTCAGGATATATATTGGGAACTGATTAATAATAATTCTAATATGCCTACATCTCTTAGGGTATGGATTGATCTTTTCCCATTTTTAGAAACAGCCAATTGGGCAGAGATTTTTAAATTGGCAAATAAAGTGACCTGTGAACCATATTTGCAGACGTTTCAGTATAAAATATTAAACAGAACCTTAAACTGTAGACATAACTTATGCAATTGGAAAAGAGTAGAGTCTGCAACATGTAAATACTGTCAAGACCAGGCCATAGACACTTTAGAACACCATCTGGTATTTTGTCCTATCTCAGCAGACTTCTGGAAGACAGTTAAAAGTTGGTGTAATACTAATACGAAAATTACAATTAAATTTACTGTTTGTGAAATCCTTTTGGGTATCCCATGTACTGCAAATTCAGAACTCCTAATGATAAATTGCTTAATTCTTTTGGGAAAATGGTATATTAATGAAAAGAAAACAAAAGATAAACCCATTTTATTTCGGGAATTCTTAGCTCAGATAAAGTCAAAGCTTGTGGTATTTCATGACCTCTATTCATCAAAATTTAGAAATAATAAACTTAGTAAAGTATATGAGGAGATTTATGAAATCCTAAGTTGAAGAACTGTTGTCTTGTAATTTTGTGTAGTCAATTGAATTATTTTTTGTATGTTTCTGTTGTACAGTGTCATGTCACTCTGTAATGTTTTGTATTATGTCTATGTTTCTTCTTGTTGAATAAAAATTTGAAAAAAAAAAAAAAAAAAAGTTGATACTTGGTAGGGACATTGGTTAGGGGGTGTAGTTGTGCAACGTCATAGTCTGACCTTGATTTGACCTTTGACCTTGCCGTAGTGACCTTGACCTATAAAATCTTGTCCGGGCTATATCTCGGAAACCATAAGGTGTAGGAAGTTGATACTTGGTGGGGATATTGGTTAGGGGGTGTAGGTGTGCAACATCATGGTCTGACCTTGATTTGATCTTGCTGTAGTGACCTTGACCTATAAAATGTTGTCTGGGGTATATCTCAGAAACTGTAAGGTGTAGGAAATTGATATTTGTTAGGGACATTGGTTAGGGGGTGTAGGTGTGCAACGTCATGGTGTGACCTTGATTTGACCTTTGACCTTGCCGTAGTGACCTTGACCCATAAAATCTTGTCCGGGCTATATCTCAGAAACCGTAAGGTGTAGGAAGTTGATACGTGGTAGGGACATTCGTTAGGGGGTGTAGTTGTGCAACGTCATGATCTGACCTTGATTTGATCTTTGACCTTGCCATTGTGACCTTGACCTATAAAATCTTGTCCGGCATATATCTCGGAAACTGTAAGGTGTAGGAAGTTGATATTTGGTAGAGACATTGGTTAGGGGGTGTAGGTGTGCAGCATCATGGTGTGACCTTTATTTGACCTTTGACCTTGCCATAGTGACCTTGACCTATAAAATCTTGTCAGGGCTATATCTCGGAAACTGTAAGGTGTAGGAAGTTGATACTTGGTAGGGACATTGGTTAGGGGCTATAGGTGTGTATTATCATGGTGTTGACCTTAATTTGACCTTTTACCTTGTCGTAGTGACCTTGACCTTTAAAATCTTCATGGACCTTTGGGTCTGTCTTTTGATGCAGATTAAGCAAAAGTCATATCAGAATTTATTAAGAATTTTACTTTCATAACTTCCCATTGTAAGAGATAGAATTTCATCAAGTGATCCACAGATTTTGCTCCAACATCACAATAAGCATTCATTAAATGTATTACCACTTCTGTATGCATGGTAATATTCAAACCATCTAAACCATAATTCGGCCATGCAGATGTAGATAAAGAGTGTTGAATTTTAGTTTACTGATTAATGCTGTCATCTTGTTATTGAGTTATCTTGTTTTAATACTTCATCTTTATACGCATTATCTTTCTTTTAAACATTATTTCTCCATTTAAACATTGTTTGGACCTTTATATAACTGACAGTGCTCTGAAAGTATCCTGAAGTTTGTACTGGTACAGTACTTCTATATCTCATGGTGTTGAAAATATTTCCCTAGGCTGTGGGGTACGGGCATCTCTGATGCTATTTTTTATATTGAAATTATCACTGGTATTAAAGTAGATAAAAATAATACTTATGGTCACCTTAAACTCTCAGTATGAATGGAGTTGTAGCCACCTTAAAGTGAAATAAGGGGGTTTTCAGCCTCCAAGTTTCTTATTGTTCGACTGACCTCAGTTAAACTTTGCACACCTATAAAGGATGGCAAACCAAAGGGTTATCCTGACTTTAAGTAGACCTTAAACTGCTAATATAATTTTGCCCCCCCCCCCCCCCCCAAAGTCATAACATTTGAATAAAGCCGTCTGGCTCTTTTCTTTTTCCATATCTAACATATATTGGTATTGAAGGGACATTCTCATATTATGGTCACCTTAAAGTCGCAATATGAATGAAGTTATGGTCACCTTACAGTAAAAAAATGAAGTTTCAGCCTTCAGCTATCTTATTGTTCAACTGACATGAGCTAAACTTCATGCACTTATAAAGGAATGAGAAAAGGGACATTTATATTTTATGGTCACCTTCAAGTCCCAATATGAATGAAGTTATGGCCACCTTGCAATGAAATTATGGAGTTTTTAATCTCCAGCTATTGTATTGTTCAGCTGACCTCACTTTAATTGTGCACACTTATTAAAGATGAAAATAGGGACAAGTAACATACACAATGCAATAAAGTTCACAGTTTCTATTGCTTATGATGCATATGTTGACATCTTTTATGGGTGACTTCTTTTTCATCAGGGCTGCTTCGTTTTTGTCAGCAAAAACATTCTTCTAGTTTAGTAATGTAAGCAGTGGACTTTATTTTTAAGATGAACTCAGATATGCAGCTATAAAAGTACTATTTAATCAAGCTCAGTACTGTAGAAATCTTGTTATTGTATTTTGACCTCTAAGTCTTTCTTGAGAAATATATGATCTTTTACCCAACAGCCCTTAAGGACTGTCGGGGTATTGTTTTCACCCATGGTGTTCGGATGGGCGGGCGGGTGGCGGAAAAAGTTATCTGAGCTATATCTAGGAAACCGTAAGGTGTTTGAAGTTGATACATGGTAGGGACATTGGTTCGGGTGTTTAGGTGTGCACCGTCATGGTGTGACCTTGATTTGACGTTTGACCTTGCCGTAGTGACCTTGACCTATAAAATCTTGTCTGGGCTATATCTCAGCAACCATAAGGTGTAGGAAGTTGATACTTGGTTAGGGGGTGTAGGTGTGCAATGTCATGGTATGACCTTCATTAAGCGTCCCGCAAGGGACGCTTGTTTGTGTATGGGAGAGCTTCAGGCTCCGCCGGCTCCGCATTTTGTTTTCCTTATAACTCTGTAACCGTTAGGCGGATTCTTTTCAAATTTAGCAGGTTTAGGCAGTAGCCTTGGGGAATTTTTTTGAATATGCTGCAGTGACATTTCAACCAATCAGAGAGGTCACATGACCAAAAATGTCTTTTTTCGATGGGGAAGCTTGTCCGGATGATAACTTGAAAGGAATTTTATCAATTCACCTGAAACTTGGCAAATACATTCATTCTATTAAAATCTGGAAATCATTAGATTTTGGCATTGATTGGTCAAGAAATGGCCGAGTAATTAATGATTAATTAATCATTACGAATTTTCCAAATAAGGAAAACACAAAAATGCTTATATCTCGAAAACCGTGCTAGATAGAGCGATTTCGGTTTTCCCAATTTTCAAAAAATTTTTGTCTCGCCCAAAATGGCGGCCATTTTGAATTTTCGAAATTTTCGCAAAAATTGCAAAACACAAAAATGCTTATATCTCAAAATCTGTGCTAGATAGAGCAATTTCGACAAAATTTTTGACCCGCAGGATATCTCTACAGAGTACTTTTCCCAATTTTAAAAAAATTTTTTAGCTCGCCAAATATGGCGGCCATTTTGAATTTTCGAAATTTTTGCAAAAATTGCAAAACACAAAAATGCTTATATCTCGAAAACCGTGCTAGATAGAGCGATTTCGACGAAATTTTTGACCCGCAGGGTATCTCTGCAGAGTAGTTATCCCAATTTTGAAAAAATTTTTCTCTCGCCAAAAATGGCGGCCATTTTGAATTTTCGAATTTTTCGCAAAAATTGCAAAACATAAAAATGCTTATATCTCGAAAACCCTGCTAGATAGAGCGATTTCGACGAAATTTTTGACCCACAGAGTATATCTGCAGAGTAGCCATGCCAATTTTCAAAAAAATTTTATCTTGCCAAAAATGGCGGCCATTTTGAATTTTCGAATTTTTCGCAAAAATTGCAAAACATAAAAATGCTTATATCTCAAAAACCCTGCTAGATAGAGCGATTTCGACGAAATTTTGGACCCACAGGGTATCTCTGCAGAGTAGCCATGCCAATTTTCAAACAAAAAATTTCTCGCAAAAAATGGCGGCCATTTTGAATTTTCGAATTTTTCGCAAAATTGCAAAACACAAAAATGCTTATATCTCGAAAACCGTGCTAGATAGAGCGATTTCGACGAAATTTTTGACCCACAGGGTATCTCTGCAGAGTAGCCATGCCAATTTCAAAAAAATTTTGTCTTGCCAAAAATGGCGGCCATTTTGAATTTTCGAATTTTTGCGCAAAAATTGCAAAACACAAAAATGCTAATATTTCGAAAACCGTGCTACATAGAGCGATTTCAACGAAATTTTTTATCTTCAGGGTATCTCTGCAGAGCAGCTATCCCAAAGAGCTTTCACTTGGTGAAGTTTCAGACCCATAGCTAATTGCTCACCTACTCAAAAAGAGTAAATGCGAATTACCTCTAAAAGTATTGCAGATGGCCAATTTTTCTCAAATAACTCATTCACCTACTTTTGGGAGAGCTTTCACTTGGTGAAGTTTCAGACCCATAGCCAATTACTCACCTACTCAAAATGAGTAAATGCGAATTATCTCTAAAAGTATTGCAGATGGCCAATTTTTCTCAAATAACTCATTCACCTACTTTTGGGAGAGCTTTCACTTGGTGAAGTTTCAGACCCATAGCTAATTATTCACCTACTCAAAATGAGTAAATGTGAATTATCTCTAAAAGTATTGCAGATAGCCAATTTTTCTCAAATAACTCATTCACCTACTTTTGGGAGAGCTTTCACTCTGTGAAGTTTCAGACCCATAGCTATTTATTCACCTACTCAAAATGAGTAAATGCTAATTATCTGTAAAAGTATTGCGGATACCCAATTTTTATCAAATACTCATTCATCTACTTGTGGGAGAGCTTTCACATGTCTGAAGTTTCAGACCCATAGCTAATTACTCACCTACTCAAAATGAGTAAATGCGAATTATCTCTAAAAGTATTGCAGATAGCCAATTTTTCTCAAATAACTCATTCACCTACTTTTGGGAGAGCTTTCACTTGGTGAAGTTTCAGACCCATAGATAATTATTCACCTACTCACAATGAGTAAATGTGAATTATCTCTTAATAGTATTGCAGATAGCCAATTTTTCTCAAATAACTCATTCACCTACTTTTGGAAGACCTTTCACACACGAAAATGAAAAATTGTGAATATCTCAGAAAAGCTATTTCTTCTGCTTTAATGCTCAGCGGGAGATACACACCACGGCAGCGGTCTTGACAAAAATTTTTGTCTCCCCAAAAATGGTGGCCATTTTGAATTTTCAAAGTTTTTGCAAAACACAAAAATGCTTATATCTCGAAAACCGTGCTATATGGAGCGAACTCAACAAAATTTTGGACCTGCTGGGTATCTCTGCAGAGTAGCCATGCCAATTTTCAAAATATTTTTGTCTCGCCAAATATAGCGGACATTTTTAATTTTTTTATTTTTTGCAAAACACAAAAATGCTTATATCTTGAAAACCGTGCTAGATAGAGCAGACTGCGCTGACTTTGGTTGCCACAACAGTATAAGGCTAGAAACGAAGCATTTTCTTAATACTTTAGCACTCACCTTTATATCCTTTTCGGGACGCTTTGTTTTTGCTATGCAAAAACATTATCTTTTTTTTTTGCGAGCGATCCTCTAGTTTGACCTTGCTGTAGTGACCTTGACCTATGAAATCTTGTCCGGGTTATATATCGGCAACCATAAGGTGTAGGAAGTTGATACTTGGTAGGGACATTGGTTGGAGGTGTAGGTGTGCAACGTCATGGTGTTACCTTGATTGACCTTTGACCTTGCCGTAGTGACCTTGACCTATGAAATCTTGTCCAGGCTATATCTCAGCAACTGTAAAGTGTAGGAAGTTGATACTTGGTAGGGACATTGGTTAGGGGTTGTAGATGTGCAACGTCATGTTGTAACCTTTGATCTTACCATAATAACATGGTCTGACCTTGCTTTGACCTTTGACCTTGCCGTAGTGACCTTGAGTTTGAAAATCTTGTCCGGGCTGTATCTCGGAAACCGTAAGGTGTAGGAAGTTGATACTTGGTAGGGACATTGGTTAGGGGGTGTAGTTGTGCAACGTCATGGTCTGACCTTGATTTGACCTTTGACCTTGCCGTAGTGACCTTGAGTTTGAAAATCTTGTCCGGGCTGTATCTCGGAAACCGTAAGGTGTAGGAAGTTGATACTTGGTAGGGACATTGGTTAGGGGGTGTAGTTGTGCAACGTCATGGTCTGACCTTGATTTGACCTTTGACCTTGCCGTAGTGACCTTGACCTATAAATTCTTGTCCAGGCTATATCTCGGAAACTGTAAGGTATAGGAAGTTGATATTTGGTAGGGACATTGGTTAGGGGGTGTAGGTGTGCAACGTCATGGTGTGACCTTGATTTGACCTTTGACCTTGCCGTAGTGACCTTGACCTATAAAATCTTGTCCAGGCTATATCTCAGAAACCGTAAGGTGTAGGAAGTTAATACTTGGTAGGGATATTGGTTAGGGGGTGTAGGTGTGCAACGTCATGGTCTGACCTTGATTTGACCTTGCCATAGTGGCCTTGACCTATAAAATCTTGTTCGGGCTATATCTCGGAAACCGTAATGTGTAGGAAGTTGATATTTGGTAGGGACATTTGCTAGGGGGTGTAGGTGTGCAGTATCATGGTCTGACCTTGTTTTGACCTTTGACCTTGCCGTAGTGGCCTTGACCTATAAAATCTTGTCCGGGCTATATCTCAGAAACCGTAAGGTGTAGGAAGTTGATACTTGGTAGGGATATTGGTTAGGGGGTCTAGGTGTGCAATGTCATGGTCTGACCTTGATTTGACCTTTGACCTTGCCATAGTGACCTTGACCTATAAAATGTTGTCCGGGCTATATCTCGGAAACCGTAAGGTGTAGGAAGTTGGTACTTGGTAGGGACACTGGTTAGGGTGTGTAGGTGTGCAACGTCATGGTCTGACTAGGATTTGACCTTTGACCTTGCCATAGTGACCTTGAGTTTAAAAATCTTGTCTGGGCTATATCTCGGAAACCGTAAGGTGTAGGAAGTTGATACTTGGTAGGGACATTGGTTAGGGGATATACTTGTGCAACGTCATGGTCTGACCTTGATTTGACCTTTGACCTTGGCGTAGTGACCTTGACCTATAAAATCTTGTCCGGGCTATATCTTGGAAACCGTAGGGTTGAGGAAGTTGATACTTGGTAGGGACATTGGTTAGGGGCTGTAGGTGCGTATTATCATGGTGTCACCTTAATTTGACCTTTGACCTTGTCCTAGTGACCTTGACCTATAAAATCTTGTTGCACCTTTGGGTCTCTCTTTTGATGCAGATTAAGCACTGTTAAAGTCATATTAGAATTTATTAAGAATTTTACTTTCATAACTTCCCATTGTAAGAGATAGAATTTCATCAAGTGAGCCACAGATTTTGCCCCAACACCACACATAAGCATTCATTAAATGTATTACCACTTCTATATGCATGGTAATATTCAAACCATCTAAACCATAATTTGGCCATTCAGATGTAGATAAAGAGGGTTGAATTTTAGTTTGCTGATTAATGCTGTCATCTTGTTATTGAATTATCTTGTTTTAATACTTCATCTTTATATGCATGATCTTTCTTTTAAACATTATTTGGACCTTTATATAACTGACAGTGCTCTGAAAGTATCCTAAAGTTTATACTGATACAGTACTTCTGTATCTCATGGTGTTGAAAATATTTCCCTAGGCTGTGGGGTACGGGCATCTCTGATGCTATTTTTGCCTTACATCTCCTTTATTGTTGCTTTTATAGCTTCAGAATGTGTTAAGAGGTATTGGGAAAGCATATATGGAGAGTCTAAATAGCCGGTCAGTTTTACCCCCCGACCCTCCCTTATGGGTCAAACTGGGGTCATAAAATAGCTGATTTTGAGTTTTTGCCTTTATCTCCTTTATTGTTGCTTTTATAGCTTCAGAATATATTAAGAGATATTGGGAAAGCGTATGTGGCGAGTCTAAATAGCTGGTCAGTTTTACCCCCTGGCCCCCCCTTATGGGTCAAACTGGGGTCATAAAATAGCTGATTTTGTGTTTTTGCCTTCTATCTCCTTTATTATTTCTTTTACAACTTTAGAATGTGTTAAGAGGAATTGGGAAACCATATGTGGCGAGTATATTTAGCCGGTCAGATTTACCCCATGACACCCCCCCCCCCCCATGGATCAAACTGGGGCCATAAAGATAGCAGATTTGGTCCCTTTGCCTCATATCTCCTTTATTTTTGCTTTTACAGCTTTAGAATGTATTGAGGGGGAATAGGAAAGCATCTAGTACAAACAGTCTACATAGCCAGTCAGATTTACTCCTTTCCCCCCCCCCCCCCCCACCCCCCCACCCCAACTTATGGGTCAAACTGGATTTTTTATGTCAGCTGACTTGTCAGTCAGCTGACATTATGTCATCACTCTGCGGCGTGGGCGTACGCGTCCACGTACGCGTCCGCGTCTGCGTGAACAACTTCTTCTCCAAAACTACAAGGCCTAGAGACATGCTGTTTTTTTTAAAAGATACCTTATCTATCGAGGGTGAAAAAGTGTTCAAGGCATGCAAATCTGTCTGTTCGTCTCTTTGCTAGAGACATTACAAGGGGGGTACCCCCACCAAAAGTGTGAAAATTTCAACTTTTTATCACAATTTTCTCAGTGACTATTGCAGGGATTTCTCTCATATCTTGCATATATGTAGTAGGCCAGAGGTAGATTCTCTTGTGTGAGTATGAGACCTGGATCTGTCTTACTTTTTTTTTAATAAATTTTTTTAATAATTTTTAATGCATTAAAATTCATGAAATCATGCACTAAATCACTTATAACTTCAAAAGTGTTGCATTTACAGCATTTTGTGAAAATATGTTGTTCAGCTACTTTTTTCATAGCTACAATATGGTGAGTAAGTTGGGTGTCTGTCTCTATAGCTAAGTGAGTAATAGCTACTTTTGGGCTTTTCAGTAACTTCCATTATGAGTAAAATCACTTGTAACTTAAAAACTATTGCATTTAGAGAATTTCGTATAAATATGTTATTCAGCTACTTTTGGGCTAGCTATAACATAGTAAAATTTCAGACCTGTAGCTCATGGCATAGCTGAGTAATAGCTACTTTTAGGTTATCACTGTTGAGTAAATCGCTTATAACTTAAAAACTATTGCATTTAGAGAATTTCGTATAAATACGTTATTCAGCTACTTTTGGGTCAGCTATAACATAGTAAAATTTCAGACCTGTAGCTCATGGCATAGCTGAGTAATAGCTACTTTTAGGTTATCACTGTTGAGTAAATCACTTATAACTTGAAAAGTGTTGCATTTAGAGCATTTTGTTAAAATATGTTATTCAGCTACTTTTTTCATAGCTACAATATGGTGAGTAAGTTGGGTGTCTGTCTCAATAGCTAAGTGAGTAATAGCTACTTTTGGGCTTTTCAGTAACTTCTATCATGAGTAAAATCACTTGTAACTTAAAAACGATTGCATTTAGAGAATTTCGTATAAATATGTTATTCAGCTACTTTTGGGCCAGCTATAACATAGTAAAATTTCAGACCTGTAGCTCATGGCATAGCTGAGTAATAGCTACTTTTAGGTTATCACTGTTGAGTAAATCACTTATAACTTGAAAACTATTGCATTTAGAGTATTTTGTTTCAATATGTTATTCACCTATTTTGGGGTCAGCTATAACATAGTGAAGTTTCAGACCTGTGGCTCATTTCATAGCTGAGTAATAGCTACTTTGAAGTTCTCACTGTTGAGTAAATCAGTTATAATTGGAAAACTATTGCATTTACAGAAATTTGTGCAAATATGTTATTCAGCTACTTTTGGGTCAGCTATAATATAGTGAAATTATAGACCTATAGCTCATGGCACAACTGAGCAATAGCTATTCTCAGGTACTGACTGTTGAGTAAATCAGCTATAACTTGAAAAATATTGCATTTGGAGTATTTTGTTAAAATATATTGTTCACCTACTTTTGGGTCAGCTATAACATAGTGAAATTACAGATCTATAGCTCATGGCATAGCGGAGCAATAGCTATTTTCAGGTTCTCACTATTGAGTAAATCAGTTGTAGCTTGAAAACTATTACATTTACAGTAGTTTGCTTAAATATGTTGTTCACCTACTTTTGGGTTAGCTATAACATAGTAAAATTTCAGACATGTAGCTCATTGCATAGCTGAGTAATAGTTCCTTTGAGGTTCTCACTGTTGAGTAAATCAGTTGTAACTTGAAAACTATTACATTTAGAGTAATTTGTTAAATATGTTATTTACAGAATTTTTGGTCAGCTATAACATAGTGAAATTGCAGACCTCTATGTCATGGCATAGCTGAACAATAGCTACTTTCAGGTTCTCACTGTTGAGTAAATCATTGTATCCACTGGATAGCCGCAGTGTGTAGAGAGAGATTTCACCATTACTGCTCTGATGAAAAAAAAATTATAGCTAGCTTTTTTAAGTTTGCAGTATATATTAATAACCATAAAATGTTGTCTGGGAATATTTTTGGCCTCATTTTGAGAAACAAGATGGCCGCCACAGGTGTTTTTTGTCAGTCATGAAAAGTGCTTATATCTCCCTTATTATTGATCCTAGAGGTTTGGGATGATAAACCAACCTGTAGGAAATCATGGGGTGGGAATCTTTTGGTGTGGTCAGATTTGACCTTCAATGACCCCTCCTTCAAGGTCAAACAAGGATAGCCAAACTTAAAAGTGCTTATAACTCGCTTATTATTGGTCCCAGAGGTTTGGGATGGTAAACAGACAGGAAATCATGGGCTGTGAATCTGTTGATATGGTCCGATTTGACCTTGGAACCCTCCTTCAAGGTCAAATGAGGATAGCGAAAATTGAAAGTGCCTACAACTCGCTTATTATTGGTGACAGAGATTTGGGATGGTAAACCATCCCATAGGAAATCATTGGCTCGGAATCTTTTGGTATGGTCAGATTTGACCTTTGGACCCCTCCTTCAAGGTCAAATGAGGACAGCCAAGCTTAAAAGTGCTTATAACTCATTTATAATTGGTCCTAGAGGTTTGGAATGGTAAACCATAGGAAATCATGGGCTGGGAATGTATTTGTGTGGTTAGATTTGACCTTGGACCCCTTCTTCAAGGTCGAACGAGGATATTGCATTTGTAGTATTTCTTTAAATATGTTTTAACCTATTTTTTAGACTTAAACAATTACCTTGTTATTTTCCTTCATAATACCATTTACAGGGCACAACTTTTTTATCCTTTTCTTCTGTCAGCTTCGGAATTTCTTTCGAACTTGCTGTTCAGTTACCATTTACTGTATTTCTGTACAGCCCTTTTCCTGATAATTATTCTGTCCTCTAATCACCTTCACAAATCAAAAACACTCAGTCAGCTGACACAGTGCCCGTTCACGGGCACTCTCCTCTTGTTTCTTTTTGCCCTATATCTCCTTTATTATTGCTTTTACAGCTTTAGAATGTAGAATGGATTCCATATATGCAGAGTCTATATAGCCAGTCAGGATTACCCCCTCCTATGGATCAAACTGCGATCATAAAAAAGGAGATTTTCTGTTTTTGTCTTATATCTCCTTTAAAACTACTTTTCTTACAAACTATAACGTTTATTAAATTAACTTTTCACAATTTATGATCATAGAAAACAAAATAAAGCTTACATTTTTACCCCACAGCCCTTAAGGGCTGTCGGGGTATTGTTTTCACCCATGGTGTCCGGATGGATGGGCGGGGGGGCGTCCGGGCGGGCGGCGGGAAATAGTTTGTCCGGGCTGTATCTCAGAAACCGTAAGGTGTAGGAAGTTGATACTTGGTAGGGACATTGGTTAGGGGGTGTAGGTGTGCAACGTCATGGTCTGACCTTGATTTGACCTTTGACCTTGCCGTAGTGACCTTGAGTTTGAAAATCTTGTCCGGGCTGTATCTCGGAAACCGTAAGGTGTAGGAAGTTGATACTTAGTAGGGACATTGGTTAGGGGGTGTAGTTGTGCAACGTCATGGTCTGACCTTGATTTGACCTTTGACCTTGCCGTAGTGACCTTGACCTATAAAATGTTGTCCGGGCTATATCTCGGAAACCGTAAGGTGTAGGAAGTTGATACTTGGTAGGGACATTGGTTAGGGGGTGTAGTTGTGCAACGTCATGGTCTGACCTTGATTTGACCTTTGACCTTGCCGTAGTGACCTTGACCTATAAATTCTTGTCCAGGCTATATCTCGGAAACTGTAAGGTATAGGAAGTTGATATTTGGTAGGGACATTGGTTAGGGGGTGTAGGTGTGCAACGTCATGGTGTGACCTTGATTTGACCTTTGACCTTGCCGTAGTGACCTTGACCTATAATATCTTGTCCAGGCTATATCTCAGAAACCGTAAGGTGTAGGAAGTTAATACTTGGTAGGGATATTGGTTAGGGGGTGTAGTTGTGCAACGTCATGGTCTGACCTTGATTTGACCTTTGACCTTGCCATAGTGGCCTTGACCTATAAAATCTTGTTCGGGCTATATCTCGGAAACCGTAAGGTATAGGAAGTTGATATTTGGTAGGGACATTTGCTAGGGGGTGTAGGTGTGCAGTATCATGGTCTGACCTTGATTTGACCTTTGACCTTGACGTAGTGGCCTTGACCTATAAAATCTTGTCCGGGCTATATCTCAGAAACCGTAAGGTGTAGGAAGTTGATACTTGGTAGGGATATTGGTTAGGGGGTGTAGGTGTGCAATGTCATGGTCTGACCTTGATTTGACCTTTGACCTTGCCATAGTGACCTTGACCTATAAAATGTTGTCCGGGCTATATCTCGGAAACCGTAAGGTGTAGGAAGTTGGTACTTGGTAGGGACATTGGTTAGGGTGTGTAGGTGTGCAACGTCATGGTCTGACCAGGATTTGACCTTTGACCTTGCCATAGTGACCTTGAGTTTAAAAATCTTGTCTGGGCTATATCTCGGAAACCGTAAGGTGTAGGAAGTTGATACTTGGTAGGGACATTGGTTAGGGGATATAGTTGTGCAACATCATGGTCTGACCTTGATTTGACCTTTGACCTTGGCGTAGTGACCTTGACCTATAAAATCTTGTCCGGGCTATATCTTGGAAACCGTAGGGTTGAGGAAATTGATACTTGGTAGGGACATTGGTTAGGGGCTGTAGGTGTGTATTATCATGGTGTCACCTTAATTTGACCTTTGACCTTGTCCTAGTGACCTTGACCTATAAAATCTTGTTGCACCTTTGGGTCTCTCTTTTGATGCAGATTAAGCACTGTTAAAGTCATATTAGAATTTATTAAGAATTTTACTTTCATAACTTCCCATTGTAAGAGATAGAATTTTATCAAGTGAGCCACAGATTTTGCTCCAACACCACACATAAGCATTCATTAAATGTATTACCACTTCTATATGCATGGTAATATTCAAACCATCTAAACCATAATTTGGCCATGCAGATGTAGAGGGTTGAATTTTAGTTTGCTGATTAATGCTGTCATCTTGTTATTGAATTATCTTGTTTTAATACTTCATCTTTATATGCATGATCTTTCTTTTAAACATTATTTGGACCTTTATATAACTGACAGTGCTCTGAAAGTATCCTTAAGTTTATACTGATACAGTACTTCTGTATCTCATGGTGTTGAAAATATTTCCCTAGGCTGTGGGGTACGGGCATCTCTGATGCTATTTTTCTTTCATGTCAATGCATAACACTCCACACTGTCTGCTTAACTTTCACTTCTTCTCTCAGTGCTGCATGTTTTTCTTTTCAAAAAGCTTTTTCTACTTTATACTATATTACATCTAACCTTTGGGATGCTTTGTTTTTGTTAGCGAAAACATTTTTCTGGTTTAAAAACATTTTCTGTTAATTTGGTTTACTACCAAGACTACCATGTATTTTATTGCATCTTTTGAAAACATAATGCTTTTGTTCTCAACAGCAGATCATGCAACAACAAGAATCCTGTGCAATGGGCGATTACTGTATACTCTTTGTCCACTATTTAATATTAAGAATGTCCATTTGCCAGCTTAAAACTTGTTTCTCCTGTTGAGGAGGATAATTAAGCGTCCCGCAAGGGACGCTTGTTTGTGTATGGGAGAGCTTCCGGCTCCGCCGGCTCTGCCGGCTCCGCATTTTGTTTTCCTTATAACTCTGTAACCGTTAGGCAGATTCTTTTCAAATTTGGCAGGTTTAGGCAGTAGCCTTGGGGAATTTTTTTGAATATGCTGCAGTGACATTTCAACCAATCAGAGAGGTCACATGACCAAAAATGTCTTTTTTTCGATGGGGAAGCTTGTCCGGATGATAACTTGAAAGGAATTTTATCAATTCACCTGAAACTTGGCAAATACATTCATTCTATTAAAATCTGGAAATCATTAGATTTTGGCATTGATTGGTCAAGAAATGGCCGAGTAATTAATGATTAATTAATCATTACGAATTTTCCAAATAAGGAAAACACAAAAATGCTTATATCTCGAAAACCGTGCTAGATAGAGCGATTTCGACGAAATTTTTGACCCGCAGGGTATCTCTGCGGAGTAGTTTTCCCAATTTTCAAAAAAAATTTTGTTTCGCCCAAAATGGCGGCCATTTTGAATTTTCGAAATTTTCGCAAAAATTGCAAAACACAAAAATGCTTATATCTCAAAAACCGTACTAGATAGAGCAATTTCGACAAAATTTTTGACCCACAGGATATCTCTGCGGAGTACTTTTCCCAATTTTCAAAAAATTTTTGTCTCGCCAAAATTTCGGCCATTTTGAATTTTCAAAATTTTCGCAAAAATTGCAAAACACAAAAATGCTTATATCTCGAAAACCCTGCTAGATAGAGCGATTTCGACGAAATTTTTGACCTGCAGGGTATCTCTGCAGAGTAGCCATGCCAATTTTCAGATAAAAAATTTCTCGCAAAAAATGGCGGCCATTTTGAATTTTCGAATTTTTCGCAAAATTGCAAAACACAAAAATGCTTATATCTCGAAAACCGTGCTAGATAGAGCGATTTCGACGAAATTTTTGACCCACAGGGTAACTCTGCAGAGTAGCCATGCCAATTTTCAAAAAAAATTTGTCTTGCCAAAATGGCGGCCATTTTGAATTTTCGAATTTTTGCGCAAAAATTGCAAAACACAAAAATGCTAATATTTCGAAAACCGTGCTACATAGAGCGATTTCGACGAAATTTTTGATCTTCAGGGTATCTCTGCAGAGCAGCTATCCCAAAGAGCTTTCACTTGGTGAAGTTTCAGACCCATAGCTAATTGCTCACCTACTCAAAAAGAGTAAATGCGAATTACCTCTAAAAGTATTGCAGATGGCCAATTTTTCTCAAATAACTCATTCACCTACTTTTGGAAGAGCTTTCACTTGGTGAAGTTTCAGACCCGTAGCTAATTACTCACCTACTCAAAATGAGTAAATGCTAATTATCTCAAAAACTATTGCGGATACCCAATTTTTATCAAATAACTCATTCGTGTACTTTTGGGAGAGCTTTCACATGCTGAAGTTTCAGACCCGTAGATGATTACTCACCTACTCAAAATGAGTAAATGCGAATTATCTCTTAAAAGTATTGCAGATAGCCAATTTTTCTCAAATAACTCATTCGTGTACTTTTGGGAGAGCTTTCACATGGTGAAGTTTCAGACCCGTAGATGATTACTCACCTACTCAAAATGAGTAAATGCGAATTATCTCTTAAAAGTATTGCAGATAGCCAATTTTTCTCAAATAACTCATTCACCTACTTTTGGGAGAGCTTTCACTTGGTGAAGTTTCAGACCCATAGCTAATTACTCACCTACTCAAAATGAGTAAATGCGAATTATCTCTAAAAGTATTGCAGATAGCCAATTTTTCTCAAATAACTCATTCACCTACTTTTGGGAGAGCTTTCACTTGGTGAAGTTTCAGACCCATAGCTAATTACTCACCTACTCAAAATGAGTAAATGCGAATTATCTCTAAAAGTATTGCAGATAGCCAATTTTTGTCAAATTAATCATTCACCTACTTTTGGGAGAGCTTTCACTCTGTGAAGTTTCAGACCCATAGCTAATTACTCACCTACTCAAAATGAGTAAATGCGAATTATCTCTAAAAGTATTGCAGATAGCCAATTTTTCTCAAATAACTCATTCACCTACTTTTGGCAGAGCTTTCACTTGGTGAAGTTTCAGACCCATAGCTAATTATTGACCTACTCAAAATGAGTAAATGTGAATTATCTGTAAAAGTATTGCAGATAGCCAATTTTTCTCAAATAACTCGTTCACCTACTTTTGGGAGAGCTTTCACTCTGTGAAGTTTCAGACCCATAGCTATTTATTCACCTACTCAAAATGAGTAAATGCTAATTATCTGTAAAAGTATTGCGGATACCCAATTTTTATCAAATACTCATTCATCTACTTGTGGGAGAGCTTTCACATGGTGAAGTTTCAGACCCATAGCTAATTACTCACCTACTCAAAATGAGTAAATGCGAATTATCTCTAAAAGTATTGCAGATAGCCAATTTTTCTCAAATAACTCATTCACCTACTTTTGGGAGAGCTTTCACTTGGTGAAGTTTCAGACCCATAGATAATTATTCACCTACTCAAAATGAGTAAATATGAATTATCTCTTAATAGTATTGCAGATAGCCAATTTTTCTCAAATAACTCATTCACGTACTTTTGGAAGAGCTTTCACACAGGAAAATGAAAAATTGTGAATATCTCGGAAAAGCTATTTCTTCTGCTTTAATTCTCGGCAGGAGATACACACCGCGGCAGTGGTCTTGACAAAAATTTTTGTCTCCCCAAAAATGGTGGCCATTTTGAATTTTCAAAGTTTTTGCAAAACACAAAAATGCTTATATCTCGAAAACCGTGCTATATGGAGCGAACTCAACAAAATTTTTGACCTGCTGGGTATCTCTGCAGAGTAGCCATGCCAATTTTCAAAATATTTTTGTCTCGCCAAATATAGCGGACATTTTGAATTTTTTTATTTTTTGCAAAACATAAAAATGCTTATATCTTGAAAACCGTGCTAGATAGAGCAGACTGCGCTGACTTTGGTTGCCACAACAGTATAAGGCTAGAAACGAAGCATTTTCTTAATACTTTAGCACTCACCTTTATATCCTTTTCGGGACGCTTTGTTTTTGCTATGCAAAAACATTATCTTTTTTTTTTGCGAGCGATCCTCTAGTTTGTTTAAGTGTCCCGCAAGTGACGCTTGTTTGTATTTAGGGGAGAGAGGAGAGAGAATGGGTCCGCTGGCTCACATATTTTCTATTGCTTATAGCTCGCCCACCACTGGGCGGATTCTCTTCAAATTTAGCACATGTATGCAATATCCCTGGGAAAAATTTCTGAATATGATGTCGCAACATTCATCTAGGAAACCTTGCATTTTGGCATAAAGGGAAAAACATATTAAACACAGGAAGATAGTCATTTCTACAAAATCATTAATACTCATTGGGACGCTTTGTTTTTGCTGTGAAAAAATTTTAGAATTTGTTTTTCACCAGGGTAACACAAAAATTTTCCAGCTTCTAAATTGTTAGAAGTAAATACATCCTGATAAAATATTGGTGGATATTGTAGTTTAAAGTAAAAATTAAATAATTTAGGATTTTAATCATTTTGTAATACAAAATGCCTTTGGAAATATATATATATATTTATTGTTTATATAAATTATATGATTATTTATTGCAGGTTTGTTTGACTGTGAGTTTAAGTGCAGAAATGGGTATTGTATTGATCGTGATTTGGAGTGTGACAGAATTGATCATTGCTCCGACAACTCTGATGAAGATGTGTGCTGTAAGTAAATTATAAAGGACATTTATTTATTTAATCTCACTGAACAGTGCTTAAGACACTTGGTTCTATGAAGCCTTCTTGTATTCATTAAAATTAGCATTTGGTCTTATTACTTTGCAAAAAGTTTTGCAAAGTGTATTACTCATTCTGTTTGCTTGTTTGTTTGTAAGTTTGTTTATATTCATGGGAGAGAGGAGAGAGAGAGGGAATGCCAGTTTTGCCTGCGCCCACATTTCCTATTGCTTATAGCTCGGCAAACACTGGGCGGATTCTCTTAAAATTTAGCATATGTATGCAGTAGCCCTGGGAAAAATTTCTGAATATAAGGTGATAACATTTCAACTAAACAGAGAAGTCACATGACCAAAAACATGTTTTTCAAAGGGGTGTGCTTGTCCGGATAACTTAAAAAGTGCTTCACCTATTCACATGAAATTTGGCAAGTTGGTTTGTGATATAGATGTCTGCAAATCATTAATTTTTGGCAGTGATCCGGTACAAAATAGTTGACTCATTAATGATAAACTAAATGCCATGATTATGTCCACCCCACTGGGGGTGGGGTGGGGGTGGACATATTATTTTTTATTTTTCCGCCATCCGCCGTCCGTCACGCTTGGTTTCCGGTCATTTCAAGAAAAAGTATTTATCCTATGTTTACCAAATTTGGTAGGGGTGTTTATTGGGTTAATAGCTTGAATGGGATTGCTTTTGGTGAAGATAGCTGTATAGCTAACTGAGTAATAGCTACTTAGTTACTTTTGTGTACTTCTTTTGTTTCCAGGCATTTTAAGGAAAAATATTTGACATATCTTTACTAAATTTGGTATGAGCAATAGTTAAGTCAATAGCTTGCTTGGGATTGCTTTTAGTGATAATAGCTATAATATTCACTCAGTAATAGCTACTTAGCTACTTTTAGTAGCTTTTTATGTCAGCTGACTTGTCAGTCAGCTGACATTATGTCATCACTCTGCGGCGTGGGTGTACACGTACGCGTGAACAACTTCTTCTCCAAAACTACAAGGCCTAGAGACATGCTATTTTTTTTAAAAGATACCTTATCTATCGAGGATGAAAAATTGTTCAAGGCATGCAAATCTGTCTGTTCGTCTGTTTGCTAGAGACATTACAAGGGGGGTACCCCCACCAAAAGTGTGAAAATTTCAACTTTTTATCACAATTTTCTCAGTGACTATTGCAGGGATTTCTCTCATATCTTGCATATACCGTAGCCGCTCTCTGTAACGCCCATGGGCAAAGTGACCAAATATTTGCAAAAGTTGGGGATGGGCGTTTACAGCAACGAAAATCAGCCGGGCGTTTTGAAAAAATAACCCGAATTTGGGGAAACCGCGTTTTAGCACATACCAACTGGAACTAAAATATGCGGTTGGTAAACAAATCTCGGCACAATAAAAGGTGACATAATTACTAAAATAAGGAAAATATTGTTGAAAATGGATATAAATTAATCATATTTAACCGATTATTGGGTTTTTATGAAGAAAGTTCACATTGAAACGACATATTAGCAATTTATGGGCGATAACGTAAGATTATGGATGGGCGCTTTCAAAAGCATGAGTGATACAGAGCGCGGCACCGGTATGTACTAGGCCAGAGGTAGATTCTCTTGTGTGAGTATGAGACCTGGATCTGTCTTACTTTTTTTTTAATAAATTTTTTTAATAATTTTTAATGCATTAAAATTCATGAAATCATGCACTAAATCACTTATAACTTCAAAAGTGTTGCATTTACAGCATTTTGTGAAAATATGTTGTTCAGCTACTTTTTTCATAGCTACAATATGGTGAGTAAGTTGGGTGTCTGTCTCAATAGCTAAGTGAGTAATAGCTACTTTTGGGCTTTTCAGTAACTTCCATTATGAGTACAATCACTTGTAACTTAAAAACTATTGCATTTAGAGAATTTCGTATAAATATGTTATTCAGCTACTTTTGGGCCAGCTATAACATAGTGAAATTTCAGACCTGTAGCTCATGGCATAGCTGAGTAATAGCTACTTTTAGGGTATCACTATTGAGTAAATCGCTTATAACTTGAAAACTATTGCATTTAGAGAATTTCGTATAAATACGTTATTCAGCTACTTTTGGGTCAGCTATAACATAGTAAAATTTCAGACCTGTAGCTCATGGCATAGCTGAGTAATAGCAACTTTTAGGTTATCACTGTTGAGTAAATCACTTATAACTTGAAAAGTGTTGCATTTAGAGCATTTTGTTATGTCAGCTGACTTGCCAGTCAGCTGACATTATGTCATCACTCTGCGGCGTGGGCGTCCGCGTCCGCGTGAACAACTTCTTCTCCAAAACTACAAGGCCTAGAGACATGCTGTTTTTTTTTAAAAGATACCTTATCTATCGAGGATGAAAAATTGTTCAAGGCATGCAAATCTGTCTGTTCGTCTGTTTGCTAGAGACATTACAAGGGGGGTACCCCCACCAAAAGTGTGAAAATTTCAACTTTTTATCACAATTTTCTCAGTGACTATTGCAGGGATTTCTCTCATATCTTGCATATATGTACTAGGCCAGAGGTAGATTCTCTTGTGTGAGTATGAGACCTGGATCTGTCTTACTTTTTTTTTAATAAATTTTTTTAATAATTTTTAATGCATTAAAATTCATGAAATCATGCACTAAATCACTTATAACTTCAAAAATGTTGCATTTACAGCATTTTGTGAAAATATGTTGTTCAGCTACTTTTTTCATAGCTACAATATGGTGAGTAAGTTGGGTGTCTGTCTCAATAGCTAAGTGAGTAATAGCTACTTTTGGGCTTTTCAGTAACTTCCATTATGAGTACAATCACTTGTAACTTAAAAACTATTGCATTTAGAGAATTTCGTATAAATATGTTATTCAGCTACTTTTGGGCCAGCTATAACATAGTGAAATTTCAGACCTGTAGCTCATGGCATAGCTGAGTAATAGCTACTTTTAGGTTATCACTGTTGAGTAAATCGCTTATAACTTGAAAACTATTGCATTTAGAGAATTTCGTATAAATATGTTATTCAGCTACTTTTGGGTCAGCTATAACGTAGTAAAATTTCAGACCTGTAGCTCGTGGCATAGCTGAGTAATGGCTACTTTTAGGTTATCACTGTTGAGTAAATCACTTATAACTTGAAAAGTGTTGCATTTAGAGCATTTTGTTAAAATATGTTATTCAGCTACTTTTTTCATAGCTACAATATGGTGAGTAAGTTGGGTGTCTGTCTCAATAGCTAAGTGAGTAATAGCTACTTTTGGGCTTTTCAGTAACTTCCATCATGAGTAAAATCACTTGTAACTTAAAAACTATTGCATTTAGAGAATTTCGTATAAATATGTTATTCAGCTACTTTTGGGCCAGCTATAACATAGTAAAATTTCAGACCTGTAGCTCATGGCATAGCTGAGTAATAGCTACTTTTAGGTTATCACTGTTGAGTAAATCACTTATAACTTGAAAACTATTGCATTTAGAGTATTTTGTTTCAATATGTTATTCACCTATTTTGGGGTCAGCTCTAACATAGTGAAGTTTCAGACCTGTGGCTCATTTCATAGCTGAGTAATAGCTACTTTGAAGTTCTCACTGTTGAGTAAATCAGTTATAATTGGAAAACTATTGCATTTACAGAAATTTGTGCAAATATGTTATTCAGCTACTTTTGGGTCAGCTATAACATAGTGAAATTATAGACCTATAGCTCATGGCACAACTGACCAATAGCTATTCTCAGGTACTGACTGTTGAGTAAATCAGCTATAACTTGAAAAATATTGCATTTGGAATATTTTGTTAAAATATATTGTTCACCTACTTTTGGGTCAGCTATAACATAGTGAAATTACAGACCTATAGCTCATGGCATAGCGGAGCTATAGATATTTTCAGGTTCTCACTATTGAGTAAATCAGTTGTAGCTTGAAAACTATTGCATTTACAGTAGTTTGCTTCAATATGTTGTTCACCTACTTTTGGGTTAGCTATAACATAGTAAAATTTCAGACATGTAGCTCATTGCATAGCTGAGTAATAGTTCCTTTGAGGTTCTCACTGTTGAGTAAATCAGTTGTAACTTGAAAACTATTACATTCAGAGTAATTTGTCAAATATGTTATTCACAGAATTTTTGGTCAGCTATAACATAGTGAAATTGCAGACCTCTATGTCATGGCATAGCTGAGCAATAGCTACTTTCAGGTTCTCACTGTTGAGTAAATCATTGTATCCACTGGATAGCCGCAGTGTGTAGAGAGAGATTTCACCATTACTGCTCTGATGAAAAAAAATATTATAGCTAGCTTTCTTAAGTTTGCAGTATATATTAATAACCATAAAATGTTGTCTGGGAATATTTTTGGCCTCATTTTGAGAAACAAGATGGCCGCCACAGGTGTTTTTTGTCAGTCATGAAAAGTGCTTATATCTCCCTTATTATTGATCCTAGAGGTTTGGGATGATAAACCAACCTGTAGGAAATCATGGGGTGGGAATCTTTTGGTGTGGTCAGATTTGACCTTCAATGACCCCTCCTTCAAGGTCAAACAAGGATAGCCAAACATAAAAGTGCTTATAACTCGCTTATTATTGGTCCCAGAGGTTTGGGATGGTAAACAGACAGGAAATCATGGGCTGTGAATCTGTTGATATGGTCCGATTTGACCTTGGAACCCTCCTTCAAGGTCAAATGAGGATAGCGAAAATTGAAAGTGCCTACAATTCGCTTATTATTGGTGACAGAGGTTTGGGATGGTAAACCATCCCATAGGAAATCATTGGCTCGGAATCTTTTGGTATGGTCAGATTTGACCTTTGGACCCCTCCTTCAAGGTCAAATGAGGACAGCCAAGCTTAAAAGTGCTTATAACTCATTTATAATTGGTCCTAGAGGTTTGGAATGGTAAACCATAGGAAATCATGGGCTGGGAATGTATTTGTGTGGTTAGATTTGACCTTGGACCCCTTCTTCAAGGTCGAACGAGGATATTGCATTTGTAGTATTTCTTTAAATTACCTTGTTACAATTACCTTGTTATTTTCCTTCATAATACCATTTACAGGGCACAACTTTTTTATCCTTTTCTTCTGTCAGCTTCGGAATTTCTTTCGAACTTGCTGTTCAGTTACCATTTACTGTATTTCTGTACAGCCCTTTTCCTGATAATTATTCTGTCCTCTAATCACCTTCACAAATCAAAAACACTCAGTCAGCTGACACAGTGCCCGTTCACGGGCACTCTCCTCTTGTTTATTTTAAGCATTTTAAAGGACAAGTATTTCGCCTATGTTCACAAAATTTGGGATGGAGGATTATTGGCTCAGTAGCTTGCTTGGGATTGCTTTTGGTGATAATACCTTTGTAGCTAACCAAGTAATATCTACTGTGCTATATAGCTATTATGCTATTTTGATTTGACTTTTTCTGGACATTTTAATAAAATAATGTTTTCTATCTTCACAAAAATTTATGTGAAGGATAATTGGGTCAATAGTTTGGCCAGGATAGCTTTTCGTTGATGATAGCTTTGTAGCTATCTGAGTAATAGCTGCTTTGCTACTTTGAGCCTACTCTGAATTGCATTTCTGTTTTCACTCTTTTAAAGGAAACATATTTAACTCATCTTTTTAAAATTTGGTGTGAAGGTTTATAGTGTCAATTGCTTGCTTGGTATTGTTGTTGGTGGTATTAGCTTTAATCTCCTGAGTAATAGCTACATAGCAAAAAACATAAATGCCTATCTCCTTAACCGTGCGAGATAGAATGATTTCGTCGAAATTTTCGACCCACAGGGTATCTAATCAATGTCCTCTTGGCAATTTTCAAAAAATTTTCCTCTCCCCAAAAATGGCGGCCATTTTGAATTTTCAAATTTTTGGCCAAAAATGGAAAAACAAATTGCTTCTATCTCCTTAACCATGCAAGATAGAGTGATTTCGTCAAAATTTTCGACCCATAGGGTATCTAAGAAATGTACTCTTTGCAATTTTCAAAAAATTTTCCTCTCCCCAAAAATGGTGGCCATTTTGAATTTTCGAAGTTTGCCAAAAATGGAAAAACACAAATTTGCTTCTATCTCCTTAACCGTGCGAGATAGAGCGATTTCGTTGAATTTTCAACCCACAGGGTATCTAATCAATGTACTTTTGGCAATTTTCAAAAAAATTTTCTCTCCCCAAAAATGGCGGCTATTTTGAATTTTCAAATTTTTGCCAAAAATGGAAAAACACAAATTTGCTTCTATCTCCTTAACCATACAAGATAGAGCAATTTCATCAAAATGTTCCACCCACAGGGTATCTCAGCCGTCTACTCTTGCCAATTTTGTCCAAGTTTCAGAGCAGAACTCATGCTTCCCTTTGGGTGGACATTACGCATACCAATGCGTCCTATTTCTAGTTTTTCTTAACAATGAAAATAAAAAGTTTAAATATCTCAGAAACAGTGCGAAATAGAGTGATTTCAATGAAATTTTTGATCCACAGGGAGGCATCTGGGGCAGTATTCACTAACAAGGATTAAGATCATATCAAGATCAGATCAAATTTGAGAAAATAGTTTCAAGTGAGCCATGGGATCAAATAGCTATTCATAAACCATGGATCACTTGAACTGAAAATATTAAATATTTGATCTGACTTTGTATGAATTTCACACAATTTAAAAAGGTTTACTCAGTTGTGAAATGCTGTTTGCCTCTGTAATAACTGATTAAAACATTCATCTTCCCTGAGAAATAAATCTTCTATCAGTTATTATGTCCACCCCCCTGGGGGGTGGATATATTATTTTTGCTTTTTCTGCCGTCCGGCGTCACGCATGGTTTCCGCTCATTTAAAGGAAAAGTATTAGAGCTATTGTCACCAAATTTGGTATGCAGGCTTATTGGGTCAGTAGCTTGCTTGGGATTGCTTTTGGCTGTTGTACCTCTTGCTTACTGAGTAATACTTAAGTACAGCTATTTTCAGTACCCATTGGTTTCCGTGCATTTAAGCCAAAATAATTAAAGATATTTTACTACAATTTTGAATACAAGATTGTTATGTCCATAGCTCGCTTGGTATTGCATTTGGGACTGATAGCTTTTTCAGTACATGAGTAATAGCCATTTAGGTACTTCATTATGTATTTTCAGTACTACTTTTGAGTAATTTGCTAATATCTCAGAAACCGTAAGAGATAGAGCGATTTCGTCGAAATTTTCGACCCACAGGGTATCTAAGGAAGGTAATCTTTGCAATTTTCAAAAAAATTTCCCCTCCCCAAAAATGGCGGCCATTTGGTATTTTCGGATTTTTGCCAAAAATGGCAAAACACAAAATTGCTTCTATCTCCTTAACCGTGCGAGATAGAGCGATTTCGTCGAAATTTTCGACCCACAGGGTATCTAAGAAATATACTCTTTTCAATTTTCAAAAAATTTTCCCCTCTCCAAAAATGGCGGCCATTTTGAATTTTCGAATTTTTGGCAAAAATGTCAAAACACAAAATTGCTTCTATCTCCTTAACCGTGCGAGATAGAGCAATTTCATCGAAATTTTCGACCCACAGGGTATGTAAGGAAGTTACTCTTTGCAATTCTCAAAAAAATTTCCCCTCCCCAAAAATGGCGGCCATTTTGTATTTTCGGATTTTTGCCAAAAATGGCAAAACACAAAATTGCTTCTATCTCCTTAACCGTGCGAGATAGAGCGATTTCGTCGAAATTTTTGACACATAGGGTATCTACGGAAGGTACTCTGCAATTTTCAAAAAATTTTCCAAAAATGGCGGCCATTTTGAATTTTCGAATTTTTGGCAAAAATGGCAAAACACAAAATTGCTTCTATCTCCTTAACCGTGCGAGATAGAGCGATTTCGTCACAATTTTCGACCCACAGGGTATCTAGCCAAGGTACTCTTTGCAATTTTCAAAAAAATTTCCCCTCCCCAAAAATGGCGGCCATTTTGTATTTTCGGATTTTTGCCAAAAATGGCAAAACATAAAATTGCTTCTATCTCCTTTACTGTGCGAGATAGAGCGATTTCGTCGCAATTTTCGACCCACAGGGTATGTAAGGAAGGTACGTACTCCTTGCAATTTTCAAAAAAATTTCCCCTCCCCAAAAATGGCGGCCATTTTGAATTTTCGGATTTTTGCCAAAAAATGGCAAAACACAAATTGGCTTTTATCTCCTTAACCGTGCGAGATAGAGCAATTTCGTCGAAATTTTCGACCCACAGGGTATGTAAGGAAGGTACTCTTTGCAGTTGTCAAAAAAATTTCCCCTCACCAAAAATGGCGGCCATTTTGTATTTTCGGATTTTTGCCAAAAATGGCAAAACACAAAATTGCTTCTATCTCCTTAACCGTGCGAGATAGAGCGATTTCGTCGAAATTTTCGACCCACAGGGTATGTAAGGAAGGTACTCTTTGGAATGTTCAAAAAAATTTCCCCTCCCCAAAAATGGCGGCCATTTTGTATTTTTGGATTTTTGCCAAAAATGGCAAAACACAAAATTGCTTCTATCTCCTTAACCGTGCGAGATAGAGCGATTTCATCGAAATTTTCGACCCACAGGGTATCTAGGGAAGGTACTCCTTGCAATTTTCAAAAAATTTTCCCCTCCCCAAAATTGGCGGCCATTTTGAATTTTCGGATTTTTGCCAAAAATGGCAAAACACAAATTGGCTTTTATCTCCTTAACCGTGCGAGATAGTGCAATTTCGTTGAAATTTTTGACCCACAAGGTATCTCAGGAATGTATTCTTTTCAATTTTCAAAAAATTTTCCCCTCCCCAAAAATGGCGGGCATTTTTAATTTTCGAATTTTTGCCAAAAATGGCAAAACACAAAATTGCTTCTATCTCCTTTACCGTGCGAGATAGAGCTATTTCGTCACAATTTTCGACCCACAGGATATCTAAGGAAGGTACTCTTTGCAATTTTCAAAAAAATTTCCCCTCCCCAAAAATGGCGGCCATTTTGTATTTTCGGATTTTTGCCAAAAATGGCAAAACACAAATTTGGTTTTATCTCCTTAACCATGCGAGATAGAGTGATTTCGTCGAAATTTTAGACCCACAGGATATCTAAGGAAGGTACTCTTTGCAATTTTCAAAAAAAATTCCCCTCCCCAAAAATGGCGGCCATTTTGTATTTTCAGATTTTTGCCAAAAATGGCAAAACACAAATTTGGTTTTATCTCCTTAACCATGCGAGATAGAGTGATTTCGTCGAAATTTTAGACCCGCAGGGTATCTAAGGAATGTACTCTTCTCAATTTTCAAAAAATTTTCCCCTCCCCAAAAATGGCGGCCATTTTGAATTTTCGAATTTCTACCCAACCAATGCAAAAAGGCATGAAACTGAAATAATTTACATGTATACTAATAAATATTTAAGCATCATTGCTATATTTTACAGATGAAACAGGGCCTTGTAAGATTACTGTACAATTTTTGCAAAAGGTTGATAGGGTGGACATTACACATGATAATGTGTGTTCTTCTATGCTATCCTGTTTCTATTCATATGTCGCAGGTACAAGCAACAGGGCGTCCTATTTCTAGTTTTTGATTTGTCTTGATCCAAAAGTTAATCCGTCAAAGAGCATGGATCATAGATAATCCAAAATTTGATCAAAATATCAGATCAAATGTTTCATGAATACCAACCTGAGCTGATCCAAAAATCTGATCAAAAAGTGATCATTTTTGTTCAAATGTGATCTGATCTTTACTGATCCATGTTAGTGAATACCACCCCTGGCAAGCTTTCCCAAATATCGTGCATAAAAAGAATTTATCTCGGAAATGGTGTGACGTAAAGCGATGTCAGCAAAATGTCTGACCCCCAGGTTATCTGTAAAGCCATCTGGCAACTTTTCCCAAATATTGTTCTCCCGCGGTTTTTGCAACCATCTCGAATTTTTTTGAAAATGCATTTATCTCGGAAACTGTGTGAGATAGAGCGATTTTGGCAAATTCTTTTACCCCCAATGTATCTGCAGAGTATTCTTGCAATTTTCTCTTTAAAAACGTTTCGCCGTTATTTTGTATGGCCATCTTGAATTTCTGCGTAAAACACAAAAACACTTTATTCTCAGAAACTCTTGAAATTTTTTACCCCCAGGGTATCTGCAGTCATCTGTCGAATTTTCCCAAAAATTGTTTTCCCACCATTTTTGGCGGCCATCTTGTAAAACAAAATAAACATACTTACCTCGTGCAAGATAAAGTGATTTGGGCAAAATTTTGACCACCAGGGTATCCACAGAGTATTCTGGCAATTTTCCCCATAAATCGTTTCCTGTCATTTTGGATGGCCATCTTGAACTTCTGCGTAGAACACAAAACACTTTATTCTCGGAAGTGGTGTGAGATAGAGTGGTTTTGGTGGAATTTTTGAACTCCAGGGTATTTGCAGAGTGACCTGGTGATTTTTCCCTAAAAGCGTTTTCCCACTAACATAGCTATTTGGACAAAAATTTTGACAACAGAAAAGACCTTATAGCTTCCTTGTTATTGCTCCTATGGCCTGAAAATGTGAAACTAACCTATAGAAAGTCATGGCTTGCAAATCTTCAGCAAGTGTTAAATTTGGCCTTTGACCCCTACTTCAAAGTCAATTTGCGTCATCATACTAAGGTCTTATATTTCCATTATTCTTGGTTATAGGGCTTCCAAATGTGAAAACAGCTTATAGGAAATCATGGCCTGCAAATCTTGTTCAAATATCAAATTTGACTGTTGGCTCCTGCTTCAAGGTCAAGTAGGGTGATCATACTAAAAAGGCCTTATACCTCCTTTATTAATTGGTCATAGGGACTTGAAATGAGAATACAACATACAGGAAATCATGGCCTACGAATCTTTTGCAAGTGTTAAATTTGACTTTTGACCCCTGCTTCAAGGTCAAGTGGGACCATCATACTAAAACAGCTATTTGTGTCTCGAACCATTTCCTGTAGATATTAGCAGTACTTGGTCTTCTGTAATTAAATAAACATTTCTCACTTTTAACAAGAAACAAGAACTCGTTTTCTGCTCTTACTAAGTTACTAATTATTTGCAGTAATTATAAACTAGTTGTTTTATGAGCAGCAGTTAACTAGTCTTTTAATAAACTTTGTATACTCGATGTCTCCCGCTAAATTTAAGGGCATTCCCAAACAGACGATTTTGAAGAAATGCACGCCGACTTCAAGTCAGCAGCTACACTGGGTGTTGCTGTTATCATTGGCATCATAGTGGCCATCATTGTGATCTGTGTTGCTTGCTGTGTGGGCATCATCTGCTGTTGTAAGAGGAGACAGGGATTCAAGGTAAGTAAGAGGAAGAAGACAGAAAGATTTAAATAACTGTATCCAGTACAATTAGAGTGTGTATTCAGAAAATTGGGCTTCAAGGGAAATCAGGGAATATACCGAACCACTGGAATTAAAATTATTTTTACATAATCAGAAGACTTTAAACATTATTCTCATGAGTAGAATATTTAATCCCAGAAAGGTCTATTTTTTGTCAAAGGAGATTCAGACCTTTTCATTTTTCTATTTCTATTTCTAGATCCATGTTTTCTTCTCTCAACAGGTATATCAATCAAAAGTAGTTAATTTTGTGTTCAAGGACTTTCATTAGAAAAATCGATTAATAATATATGATAAAAAGTTGTGAACAATAAAATTTTGTAATTCAAGAAAAGCCTGATCTGCACATTATTTTGTGATCAAATATTTTTTTTATAAAAATCTGGTGGACTAATTACATTGCCACCCTAATTTTTCAACAACATCTGGAGAAAGCGTGGAAAAAGAAATGTGAAGGTTATCGCGTGAAATTCTCCACAAGAAGCATAATTCACTTAAATTTGACAGTGGCCAAAGCTGTGGTATTCATTTTAAGAGCTAAGGTCTTATTGGGGTACACTGTGCAACCCACGTTATTAGAAACTGGACTCAAACCCATGACCACAGAGATGAAAGACAAGTGATGACTTATAACTTGAAAAGTAACATTAATTAAATACCAAACTTGTGAAACACTAAAATATATAACATCATAGTAAACAGGGACTTCTGTGAGGAAATTTTCACATGCGATTGTTAGTTACACATTTATTCTAGTGTGTACTGTAATGAATGAATTTGTAGGGCCGTGTGTTGAGAGGGCCAGCCTCCCAGGCTACAACTACCACAATAGTTCCACCACCGCCTGCTGCCCAGCCATTGATGCCAATGCAAGGTAGTATTTGGAATGACAATTCTTTTCTAGGTCAATAATCTTATCATCCCCTTTTGTTGATTGATTATTGAGCAAGTTAAGCTTTAAGTTGTCAATAAAGGCTAAAAATGTACTAGGATGAAGATTATGCAGTACCCAGGTTTCAGATTTTCCTGTCATTTTCAAACTACCAAGATTTAGTATCTACTGCAACCAGCCACTTCCTCTTATCACTGTCCTGTAAATAGTAACAAATGTATAAGATTAATGAATTTACTCTTGGCTTGAAATATATATAATTCCTCAGATGAATATTTAAAATATGTTAAAAAATGCCCTTTAATTAATCAACCACACATTTATTTGTCCTGTCAGCATTTAAAGAAATATCTAAAGGATCTTTTGTATTGTCAGCAAGGGTTTTAACAACAGCAGGTACAACTACTCAAAAACTGGAACTACTGCAGCACCTGATCCAATCAGACTTTCATAGTGCAAAAGCTTTGTGCTATTGTTGGTCATTGAACAAAGAGATGCCAAACTGGTCTGCTAAGGAGATTGAATAAGTAACTTTTAAGCCTTTGTGTGAAACAGATGAGAGAACCAGAACCAACAGATTCTAGAGGATTTAGAGTGAAAACCATTACCATAAAACTAACTTGTAAAAGGGAGATTAGGTGCTATACAAATCCACTTAGAGTTAGAGTTAGAATTGCAATTTCACAACAAAGCTTTTTTTTCTGTTTAACAACAAGCTTAACCTGGCCAATGTGGTACATTTATCCATTCCTGGAGCAATTAGTTAAATAGCCACACTCGTATTTTGACATATTGCTTTGAATGTGAACCTTATTTTTTCTCTCTCTCTTTAAGGACCTGGTCAACCAGCACAGCCGGGAGCCTACCCTCCTCCCCAACCATCTGGTTACCAACCGATGCCTCAGCCACAGCAACCATACCCACAACCTGCACAGTACCCTGTTGCTGTCCCTCCACGTAAGTAGCATCTTTAGATCAATTTTAAAACCCCGTTTTTACTTTATTTAAAGTCAAAATGTGATACATATACAAGTAAATTAAGTTTTTACAATTCTCATGCAAAAATCAGCAGTAAAATTGCTGGATCTTAAATATTGTTTATGGTTTTTCATTTTTCTGTTATGAAGAAACAGATTGTGGAGCACTGGTTCACCATTCACACCATTTTGGGATACCTCCAAAAATTGAACATCAAGAAACAAAGTCACAGAAATCCTACGTCTAATAAATGGCCTTTCAATGTCACAAGCTTCACTATTTTGATAAAAATATCCTATAAATGAAAGTTGAAGTTTATCAATCTTGTCCCTGATCATAATGTTATTTATTTGGTTTAATTTTACTTTTTCCTAACACTTGAAAATATACATATTAACTTCTATTTTGATTTTCAATTTTTTTTTGTTAACTACATAGTCCATTTTCATTACCTCATAGTCTTGCTTTATCAACAATTAGTACTTTTTATGTCCGCCGACATTATGGCATCACTCTGCGGCATCTGCGTATGTGTACGCATACGCGTGAACATCTTCTCCTCCAAAAGTACAAGGCCCAGAGACATGCTGTTACTTTTAAAAGATACCTTATCTATCGAGGATGATAAATTGTAAAATTCATGCAGATCTGTCTGTTCATCTGTTCCCCAGAGCTGTAAAAAGCGAAGTATCCCCACCCAAAGTGTGAAAATTTCAACACGTTATCACTATTTTCTCATTGACTATTTAAGGGATTTCTCTCTTATCTTGCATATATGTACTAGTCCCCAGGTACATTCCTTTGTGTGAGTATAAGAATTGGATCTTTTTAAATTTTTTTTTATCTCCCGCCGGCCGGGCAGGAGATTATAAAATGCATTCTGTGCGTGTGTTCGTGTGTTATTGAGTGTGTGTCACGCTTTTATAAAGGGCTGTACATCACACTGGTTGTTTCTCCTTGGCCTTTTCAATATTTTTTATGACCTTATTGCTTATGTCTTTCATTTGATGCTGTTATTTCACACCTAGGACCATAGCTAAGTGAGTAATAGCAATGGTGGCTACTTTGAGTAAAGTGCTCATAACTCCAAAACGACTGCATTTAGAGTGTTTCTGTAAAATACGTTGTTCAGCTACTTTCTCCATGCCTACAAGATGGTACCATTTTTAGGGTTCTATCTTCATAGCTAAGTGAGTAATAGCTATTTTCTGTTATTAACAATGAGCAAAATGAGTAAATTGATTTGGTCTTTGTAACTGTCACTTACAATATTGGTCTGAAATATGTTGTTCAACAACTCCTTCATGTACTATATCAGGGTGAGGTGTCCAAGGTGTAGCACCATAGCTAACTGAGTAATAGCTATACTAAGTTTAACATTTGACCATTGAGCAAGTCACTTATAACTCAAAAACTATTGACTATAGAGGATTTTTGTCGAATATGTTGTTCACCTATTTGTTGAATATACTGTATTGTGAATTTTCACAGCTGTAACTCCATAGCTGAGAAATAGCTACTTTGATGATAACCATAATGAGTAAATGGCTCATATCTTCAAAAGTATTGCAGCTACACAATTTTGTTCCAATATGTTGTTCAGCTACTATCTCCACAGCTACAACATGGTCACTAGTTTGGAAGTGTATCTCCATAGCTAAGTGAGTAATAGCTACTTTGTCAATTTTTAATGATAACCATAATGAGTAAATGCCTTATATCTTCAAAAGTATTGCAGCTACACAATTTCTCTCAAATAAGTTGTTCATCTACTTTTTTGTGAACTGTAACATATTTAAGTTTCACAACTGTTGCTCAATGTACAAGTGAGTAATGGCTACTTTATTGCTACTTTTGGTGAAAATGTGAAAAATGACAAATATCTCGCAAACCGTAATAGCTACTTTGTCAATTTTTAATGATAACCATAATGAGTAAATGCCTTATATCTTCAAAAGTATTGCAGCTACACAATTTCTCTCAAAGAAGTTGTTCATCTACTTTTTAAGTCATTCATCTACTTTTGGGAGAGCTTTCACATGGTGAAGTTTCAGACTCGTAGCTAATTACTCACCTACTGAAAATGAGTAAATGCTATTGACTGTGTGTCACGCTTTTATAAAGGGCTGTACATCACACTGGTTGTTTCTCCTTGGCCTTTTCAATGTTTTTTATGACCTTATTGCTTATGTCCTTTCATTTGATGCTGTTATTTCACACCTAGGACCATAGCTAAGTGAGTAATAGCAATGGTGGCTACTTTGAGTAAAGTGCTCATAACTCCAAAACGACTGCATTTAGAGTGTTTCTGTAAAATACGTTGTTCAGCTACTTTCTCCATGCCTACAAGATGGTACCATTTTTAGGGTTCTGTCTTCATAGCTAAGTGAGTAATAGCTATTTTCTGTTATTAACAATGAGCAAAATGAGTAAATTGATTTTGTCTTTGTAACTGTTACTTACAATATTGGCCTGAAATATGTTGTTCAACAACTCCTTCATGTACTATATCATGGTGAGGTGTCCAAGGTGTAGCACCATAGCTAACTGAGTAATAGCTATACTAAGTTTTACATTTGACCATTGAGCAAGTCAATTATAACTCAAAAACTATTGACTATAGAGGATTTTTGTCGAATATGTTGTTCACCTATCTTTTGGATATACTGTATTGTGAATTTTCACAGCTGTAACTCCATAGCTGAGTAATAGCTACTTTGATGATAACCATAATGAGTAAATGGCTTATATCTTCAAAAGTATTGCAGCTACACAATTTTGTTCCAATATGTTGTTCAGCTACTATCTCCACAGCTACAACATGGTCACTAGTTTGGAAGTGTATCTCCATAGCTAAGTGAGAAATAGCTACTTTGTCAATTTTTAATGATAACCATAATGAGTAAATGCCTTATATCTTCAAAAGTATTGCAGCTACACAATTTCTCTCAAATAAGTTGTTCATCTACTTTTTTGTGAACTGTAACATATTTAAGTTTCACAACTGTTGCTCAATGTACAAGTGAGTAATGGCTACTTTATTGCTACTTTTGGTGAAAATGTGAAAAATGACAAATATCTTGCAAACCGTAATAGCTACTTTGTCAATTTTTAATGATAACCATAATGAGTAAATGTCTTATATCTTCAAAAGTATTGCAGCTACACAATTTCTCTCAAAGAAGTTGTTCATCTACTTTTTAAGTCATTCATCTACTTTTGGGAGAGCTTTCACATGGTGAAGTTTCAGACTCGTAGCTAATTACTCACCTACTGAAAATGAGTAAATGCGAATTATCTCTAAAAGTATTGCAGATAGCCAATTTTTCTCAAATAACTCATTCACTTACTTTTGGGAGAGCTTTCACTTGGTGAAGTTTCAGACCCATAGATAATTACTCACCTACTGAAAATGAGTAAATGCGAATTATCGCTAAAAGTATTGCAGATAGCCAATTTTTCTCAAATAACTCATTCACCTACTTTTGGGGGAGCTTTCACTTGGTGAAATTTCAGACCCATAGCTAATTACTCACCTACTCAAAATGAGTAAATGCGAATTATCTCTAAAAGTATTGCAGATAGCCAATTTTTCTCAAATAACTCATTCACCTACTTTTGGGAGAGCTTTCACTTGGTGAAGTTTCAGACCCGTAGCTAATTACTCACCTACTGAAAATGAGTAAATGCGAATTATCTCTAAAAGTATTGCAGATAGCCAATTTTTCTCAAATAACTCATTCACCTACTTTTGGGAGAGCTTTCACTTGGTGAAGTTTCAGACCCATAGCTAATTACTCACCTACTCAAAATGAGTAAATGCGAATTATCTCTAAAAGTATTGCAGATAGCCAATTTTTGTCAAATTAATCATTCACCTACTTTTGGGAGAGCTTTCACTCTGTGAAGTTTCAGACCCATAGCTAATTACTCACCTACTCAAAATGAGTAAATGCGAATTATCTCTAAAAGTATTGCAGATAGCCAATTTTTCTCAAATAACTCATTCACCTACTTTTGGCAGAGCTTTCACTTGGTGAAGTTTCACACCCATAGCTAATTACTCACCTACTCAAAATGAGTAAATGTGAATTATCTGTAAAAGTATTGCAGATTGCCAATTTTTCTCAAATAACTCATTCACCTACTTTTGGGAGAACTTTCACTTGGTGAAGTTTCACACCCATAGCTAATTACTCACCTACTCAAAATGAGTAAATGCGAATTATCTCTAAAAGTGTTGCAGATAGCCAATTTTTCTCAAATAACTCATTCAAACTATTCAATTTAAAGGAGTTTTGTCAAATATGTTGTTCACCTACTTTTTGATGTAGTGCGGCGGGAGATCATACCACGGCAGTGGTCTTGTTTTTTATGAATTTTTAAATTATTTTTACTGCATTAAAATTCATGAAATCATGCACTAAATCACTTATAACTTGAAAAGTATTGCATTTAGAGCATTTTGTTAAAATATGTTATTCAGCTACTTTTTCCATAGCTATAACATGGTGAGTAATTTGGTGTCTATCCCAATAGCTAAGTGAGTAATAGCTATTTTGTGACTTTTCAGTACCTTTCATAATGAGTAAAATCATTTGTAACTTGAAAACTATTGCATTTAGAGAATTTTGTATAGATATGTCATTCAGCTACTTTTGGGTCAGCTATAACATAGTAAAATTTTAGACCTGTAGCTCATTGCATAGCTGAGTAATAGATAGTGTCTATCCCAATAGCTAAGTGAGTAATAGCTACTTTCTGACTTTTCAGTACATTCCATAGTTAGTAAAATCACTTGTAACTTGAAAACTATTGCATATACAGAATTTTGTATAAATATGTTATTCAGCTACTTTTGGGTCAGCTATAACATAGTAAAATTGTAGACCTGTAGCTCATGGCATGGCTGAGTAATAGCTACTTTGAGGTTATCACTGTTGAGTAAATCACTATAACTTGAAAACTATTGCATTTAGACTATTTTGTTTCATATGTTGTTCACTTATTTTGGAGTCAGCTATGACATAGTAAAATTCCAGACCTGTAGCTCATTGTATAGCTGAGTAATAGCTACTTTGAGGTTCTCACTGTTGAGTAAATTGCTTATAGCTTGAAAACTGTTGCATCTAGATAATTTTGTTTAAATATGTTATTCATCTACTTTTGGGTTAGCTATAACTTAGCATAGCTGAGCAATAGCTACTTTGAGGTTATCACTGTTGAGTAAAATAGTTGTAACATGAAAACTATTACTTTTTACCCCACAGCCCTTAAGGGCTGTCGGGGTATTGTTTTCACCCATGGTGTCCGGATGGGCGGGCGGGCGGGCGGGTGGGCGGGCGGCGGGAAATAGTTTGTCCGGGCTGTATCTCAGAAACCGTAAGGTGTAGGAAGTTGATACTTGGTAGGGACATTGGTTAGGGGGTGTAGTTGTGCAACGTCATGGTCTGACCTTGATATGACCTTTGACCTTGCCGTAGTGACCTTGACCTATAAAATATTGTCCGGGCTATATCTCTGAAACCGTAAGGTGTAGGAAGTTGATACTTGGTAGGGACATTGGTTAGGGGGTGTAGTTGTGCAACGTCATGGTCTGACCTTGATTTGACCTTTGACCTTGCCGTAGTGACCTTGACCTATAAATTCTTGTCCAGGCTATATCTCGGAAACTGTAAGGTATAGGAAGTTGACATTTGGTAGGGACATTGGTTAGGGTGTAGGTGCGCAACGTCATGGTGTGACCTTGATTTGACCTTTGACCTTGCCATAGTGACCTTGACCTATAAAATGTTGTCCAGGCTATATCTCAGAAACCGTAAGGTGTAGGAAGTTAATACTTGGTAGGGATATTGGTTAGGGGGTGTAGGTGTGCAACGTCATGGTCTGACCTTGATTTGACCTTTGACCTTGCCATAGTGGCCTTGACCTATAAAATCTTGTTCGGCCTATATCTCGGAAACCGTAAGGTGTAGGAAGTTGATATTTGGTAGGGACATTTGCTAGGGGGTGTAGGTGTGCAGTATCATGGTCTGACCTTAATTTGACCTTTGACCTTGCCGTAGTGGCCTTGACCTATAAAATCTTGTCCGGGCTATATCTCAGAAACCGTAAGGTGTAGGAAGTTGATACTTGGTAGGGATATTGGTTAGGGGGTGTAGGTGTGCAATGTCATGGTCTGACCTTGATTTGACCTTTGACCTTGCCATAGTGACCTTGACCTATAAAATGTTGTCCGGGCTATATCTCGGAAACCGTAAGGTGTAGGAAGTTGGTACTTGGTAGGGACATTGGTTAGGGTGTGTAGGTGTGCAACGTCATGGTCTGACCAGGATTTGACCTTTGACCTTGCCATAGTGACCTTGAGTTTAAAAATCTTGTCTGGGCTATATCTCGGAAACCGTAAGGTGTAGGAAGTTGATACTTGGTAGGGACATTGGTTAGGGGATATAGTTGTGCAACGTCATGGTCTGACCTTGATTTGACCTTTGACCTTGGCGTAGTGACCTTGACCTATAAAATCTTGTCCGGGCTATATCTTGGAAACCGTAGGGTTGAGGAAGTTGATACTTGGTAGGGACATTGGTTAGGGGCTGTAGGTGTGTATTATCATGGTGTCACCTTAATTTGACCTTTGACCTTGTCCTAGTGACCTTGACCTATAAAATCTTGTTGCACCTTTGGGTCTCTCTTTTGATGCAGATTAAGCACTGTTAAAGTCATATTAGAATTTATTAAGAATTTTACTTTCATAACTTCCCATTGTAAGAGATAGAATTTCATCAAGTGAGCCACAGATTTTGCTCCAACACCACACATAAGCATTCATTAAATGTATTACCACTTCTATATGCATGGTAATATTCAAACCATCTAAACCATAATTTGGCCATGCAGATGTAGATAAAGAGGGTTGAATTTTAGTTTGCTGATTAATGCTGTCATCTTGTTATTGAATTATCTTGTTTTAATACTTCATCTTTATATGCATGATCTTTCTTTTAAACATTATTTGGACCTTTATATAACTGACAGTGCTCTGAAAGTATCCTAAAGTTTATACTGATACAGTACTTCTGTATCTCATGGTGTTGAAAATATTTCCCTAGGCTGTGGGGTACGGGCATCTCTGATGCTATTTTATTACGCTACAATAGCTTACCATGTGGGACTCAATGCTTTTCTCGGATGGCCACAGGGCATTATGGCCAACGTCTAAGAAAAATAGACATTTATAGTTGGCCGTAGCCTCTCATTGTCGTCACGTGATAACTTCTGACCAATCGCCCTACTTTCTCGTTGGCCACGTTGAACTGGTAGCTGTTTGTAAATATACAGACATTTTCATTTATTTCTCAGCTTTTACGTATTGTTGGAGGTTCTTTTTGGCTATTTCTTTTGTTATATAACATGGATCATTCTATAAAATTTTTATTTTGACAGGATAAGTATATTTCTTGTTTCGCGTGTTTTGAGTTTTCCTTGGTTCAGGCCCTTTATTTTCTACGTCTTTTATTGCGTTTAAAATGTCCATCCATCAAACGAATAAAGACAAACCAAGAGCACCAAAATGCCGCCATTTTTGTTTTTTACACAACTATTTCCCTACTTGTAGGGAAGCTGGCAAGGGTGATGACCCCTGTGTCACCTTTGAAGCGCCCTGTGATATCTGTGCATTTTTTACAGATGACCAAATGAAAAAAATTCAACACAGGAAACGCTACTTAAAGAAACAAAAGGCGGACTCAAATACAAAGGATGATGAACTTGATCTCTTGGGCGAAGGCGACGGGGATTCTTTTACTGGTTCAAATGCAGACCTTGAGAGTGCTGCTGACAATCTTTTTACCTCACCCCCCCCCGTCCTCAGCCCCTACCCTTCAGTTCTTTATCACTTAAAACACCAGCCAAATCTGTCCCACCCACCCCAGGTACTGCCTTGCAACAAAAAATTGAAACAAATCTAGAAAAATCCCTGGGAAATTCTTTAAATATTCATTTACAGCAACAAATGGGTTCCTTCCAGGCATCCATGTTGGAAGCTGTTCAGTCGCTCCGAGAGGAGTTGACTGCTAAAAAGCAAACAGAGGTGGATCAGACCTCGGTTTCTGCTTCCAAACCTGGTACATCCAGTACTGCTGTCAATCTGGACCTACCCCCTCCGAGACATAGAACTAACGTACAAACCGAGGATATGGATGTGGACTACGGTCCAGCACTTCCTCCTCGTCTCGGACCTGACCCTCATGATACATCGGATCAGTATGTTGCTACATCTGAGTTACCTCCGAAGAAAGTCTCGGATAAACCCAAAAAGCATAGCCACTCTCGCAGTAGGCATGAAATTGAATCCAGGTCTGCCTCGGATCAATCTAATGAGGAATCCGATGAACCTCGGATCCCATCTACTAAACCTAAAAAGCACTCTGATAAGAGTAAACACAAATCAAGGTCCAGATATGTGTCATCTTCCTCAGAGGAGGATCAGTCCTCTGTTGCCAGACACAGGTCTTCTAAGCCCTCTGGGGCTCAGCCCTCAGGGGCTGTTTCTGATCAAGACCTCCCTCAACATGATCCAGACCCCCCTTATTATAGGGAAGTAGCTCTGTCTGACATTCCCTCACAGTACGCTAAAGAGGTCGACACTTTTAGGCGCATTCTTTCCCTCCCTGACCCCAGGGAGTCTATGCCTAGGTCCTCAACTTCAGTCATGGGTCTGGACGATGAGAAAGGCCGTCAAGAGCTCAGACCTAGAGGTCCTTCCTCTATTCTTCCGCTTAGCTCAGTTATCAAGGACGCCTTTGATAAATTTCAACATGACTTTAAGGCTGCTAATTTACCTGAGGGTAAATACGTCAAGCCTCCTCCATCCACTTCTAAGTGGTACAAGGTGGGACAGCCCTGTTATCAGGACAAATATCAGGAGTTGAATACGGATTTCGCCAAAATTTGTATTACTCCTAAACCCTCTGGGGCCCCTATGGGCAAGGTCCCCCTACCAAATCTTAAAGAAGTGGAGCATCAGGCTAGGCAAAATATCTCAACCCTCAATTTCACCGCTGCCTTTGCTAAAACTTCTTCTTGCAATGCTTCCCTTGAGTGTCAACGTAGCATTAAGTCAACTGTCAAGAAGATTAAGACACAGATCCAAAAAGGTGCCAATCCTGATAAAGCAGCAAAGCGTGGATATGAGGAAGTCTATGAGTACATGGATTTTTGAAATAAGACAGTTCTTATTCAACACAGGGCCCTTACATGCCTCAGCAAATCCCTAGCCCATATACTCCAGAGGGAATTATATTCTATGGCTAATACCGGCTTGCTTAGGCGCGAAGCCGAAATGACCCTCTTACAACCACAAATGGGGGAAACGAGATGCCAAGAACTCAGGAACTCATCCTTTTGGGACCCCTCCTTGTTCCAGTCTCAACTTGTGAAGGAAGGTGAAGACTTCCTCCTCAAAAAAGGCACCTCTAAAGACTCTCAGGTTTTCGCACCCTATCAAAATAAGCCCTTTCGTGGTCCCCACAACAAGAGAAGAGGCTCCTACAGGAAATGCCCCCATGGGGGCAACTCCTCACAAAGCAGTAACCAATCGTTTTCCTCAGGAAGGGGGAAACCGAACTTCAGAGGCTCCAGGGGTCCTTTTCGACCCCATAATAGGGGAAGAGGGCGTGGAAACCCCTCTTCCCAATGACTCCTCCAAAGCCTTCCTCAGTCCACCAATAGGAGGTCACCTCCGTTCTTTCAGAAGAGACTGGCAAACAAATAAATGTTCTCCAAACTTGTTAAACATTATCACCAATGGCTACGTACTGCCATTCCTTTCAAAGCCAAATTTGGTCAGATTCCCTCTGATCCTGTCAGAGTACAAGGCCCATCAAAAGACCAAGCCCTGGCCACTTGTATCCAGTCTCTTCTGTCAAAGAACGCAATCGAAAGGGTGGAAAATGTAAAATCTCTCGGGTTTTACAGTCGCCTGTTCCTAGTACCCAAGCCTCACCAAAGGTGGAGGCCAGTCATAGACCTAAGCAGGCTCAACACTTTTCTACATGTAGAAAAGTTCAAAATGGAAACTCCGGAGTCCATTAGGACCTCCCTGATTTCAGGGGAGTGGGTATCGTCGATAGATCTGTCGGACGCTTACCTGCACATCCCCATCCATCCAAACTCAAGGAAATACCTAAGGTTTTGCTACAAGTCACAGGTGTTCCAGTTCACCTCCCTCCCATTCGGACTAGCCACAGCCCCCCAGGTCTTTACAATGATTGTAAAGGAAGTGAAACTAATGGCCCTCTCCAGAGGACTCAGACTTCACCAATACCTGGACGACTGGCTGATCAGGTCCCAGTCTCAGGAGGAAGCCCAAGTGAACACTCAGGCGGTGGTAGACCTAACTCAGTCCTTGGGTTGGATAATAAATCAGGAAAAATCAGAACTGAAACCTACTCAGGTGTTTTCGTTCGTGGGCAACGAATACCATCTAGATTCAGCCCTTGTAAAACCCACTCAAGAGAGATGGCTCAAACTTCAGGATTTGATCCTAAGACTCAAGTCAAAACATGTTTTGACTGCAAGATGTTTGATGTCGCTAATTGGGTTACTTTCCTCAACGGAGAAAATGGTCCCGGGGGGGACGCCTTCACATGAGACCCTTTCAGTTTCATCTCAAGGAGCACTGGAGATATCCTCAGTCGCTGGACAGCCTCCTTCCTTGGACAGAAGCCATTGCAGCCCACCTAGACTGGTGGCATAATCCCTCAAACGTGATGAAAGGTGCAGACCTTCATCCCAAAGACCACAGTATCCAACTCTTTACCGACGCCTCAAACAAAGGTTGGGGCGCTCACTTAGATCAAAATTCTACAAAGGGTCTGTGGGCAGATCGGGGAAAAAAGCTACACATAAACGTCTTAGAATTGAAGGCGGTCTCCCTGGCCCTTCGAAACTTCAAGGACCAGTGCCAGAACCAAATAGTGCTAGTTGCGACGGACAACTCAACAGTGGTAGCCTACATCAACAAACAAGGAGGAACTCAGTCAGCAGAGATGTGTGCTCTCCTGTGGAAGATTATGACCTGGTGCCATCACTATCACATAACATTGAAAGCCAGACCACATTCCAGGGTGCCTGAATGTGATGGCCGACCTTCTATCCAGATCAAACCAAGTGCAGTCAACAGAATGGTCACTACATCCGCAGATGTTCAAACAGATCTGCCAAAAGTGGTTCACACCTCATGTAGACTTATTTGCGACTCATCTGAACCACAAACTTCCACTGTACATATCTCCTGTCCCAGACCCAAAGGCTTGGGACATAGATGCTCTGAACATAAACTGGCCAATGCTTACTGCCTATGCTTACCCTCCTACGGCTCTCCTTCACAAGGTGATCCAAAAGATCAAGCAATGCCATTGCCTGAGCATCGTAATAGCCCCAGGCTGGCCAGGGATGCCCTGGTTTTAGGACCTAGTGCAGCTCTCAACAGAGATCCCAGTGTCAACGACCCTACTGAAACAGTCCCACAAGTATGTGTTCCACAACAACCCACAACAGCTGAACTCCAAGAACAAGGCTTCTCTGTGGAGGTGGCAGAGAGAATTGCTGCTCCTCAGCGGTCATCAACAAGGACCATCTACAAGTCAAAGTGAGCCCTATTTGAAAAATGGTGCAGAAAAAATTTGGTGGATTTCTCCACAAATCTCAGATTTTTTCATGTACCTGTACCAAGACCTAAACAGGCGCCCCTCGACCATTGATGGTTCCAAGACTGCAATCATTGACACTTTGGGCCCAACGGCCCACCATATTGCACACAATGCAGAACTTCATAGGTTACTGTCCAGTTTCCACAGGGATCGTCCAAAAAGTTCCAGAAATCTTCCTAAGTGGAACCTTTCTGTTGCTCTCAATGAGCTCACAAAAGCACCATTTGAGCCTATGAAAGACACAGACCTCAAACATCTTACCCTCAAAACTGCTTTCTTGCTAGCTTTGGCCTCCGGCAAACGCCGCAGCGAAATCCATGCCTGGGTCGCGAACAAAGTATCTAATCTAGGCCAATGGGAAAAGGTCGCCTTGTTCCCTTCTTCTGATTTCATACCCAAAAACCAACTAGCAAGAGAAGGTTCCCAAAGTGTGTCTCTGGTGACTATTCCTGCTTTGACTACCATTGTAGATAGACAATTCAAAGAAGACAGGACCCTGTGTCCGGTGCGGGCCCTGAGGTACTATTTGGATCGAACCAAAGACCTGAGAGGGTCTCGGTCCCTCCTTTTCATGTCCTTCAAGAAAGGACATACCTCAGACATCAGACCCGCTACTCTCTCTTCCTGGTTGAAACAAACCATCCTACTTTGTTATAAACAAGCAGACCAACAAGCCTTGGACTTGGTCCAAGTTAAAGCGCATGACATCCGGGCCTGCGCGGCCTCTAAGGCCTTTTACAGTGGGGTATCGGTGGACCAAATCATGCAAGCCTGTCACTGGAAAGCTCACAACACATTTACAAATTTTTACCTAAAAGACCTTACTTGGTCAGACAACGACAACAATATGTATCTTGGACCCATGGTGGCAGCACAACAAGTCCTAGATCCTTCCCCTCAGACCAGTTGTCCTCGGAAAGAAAAAAAGGGGGGGGGGGCACATCCGCTACAACCAAGTCTTCAGGAGTCTAATCCCAGGATCTAGGTATTCTTTTACCTTCAAGATGTTACGGATAAGGTCATTTTGTTTTTTAGTTTATCAAAGTAATTTGTATTAAGGACTTATTAAGTTGTCATTACTTACTTGGACATACCTTACTTGGACATACCTTTCGACACCATTGATCACACTATACTCCTGGACAGACTTAATGGTTACTACGGAATCAGTGAACTGGCACCTGGCTGGTTCAAATCATACCTGTCGGGAAGGACACAGTCGGTCAAGGTAGGCAGCACACTCTCAAATCCTGTTGCCCTTCAGCATGGGGTCCCCCAGGGCTCCGTCCTTGGTCCAATTCTTTTTTCCCTTTACACCAACCCAATCAGCTCCATCATTCAATCTCACAGTAGCATCAATTACCATTTCTACGCCGATGACACTCAGCTATACATTTCACTCTCTCCAGCAAATTTTTCTTACTCTGTACAAAAACTAAAAAATTGCCTAAACGACATCCAAAACTTCATGCTTACAAATAAATTAAAAGTCAACCCTGATAAAACCGAGTTCATTTTGATAGGTTCGAAAAACAACCGTAAACAACTCCTTCCTCACTTTCCAATCAATATTCTTGGTAATCAGGTCTCACCAGCACAAAGTGTCAAGAACCTCGGAGTGGTGTTTGACTCCAACTTCACTTTCTCCGACCATGTGTCACAGGTCATAAAGTCCACTAGAGCTCATGCAAGAGACCTCTACAGAATACGCCCCCTTCTAGACCTTAAAACATCAGTTCTTTTAGCCAATGCCTTGGTCAGCAGCAGATTGGACTACTGCAATTCCCTGTTTCTATCACTCACAGACTTTGAGCTAAGAAGATTGCAACTAGTGCAAAACTCACTCTGCAGGGTTGTCACCCGTTCCTCAAAATTTTCTCACATCACCCCTCAACTGAAAAAACTCCATTGGCTTCCAGTTAGGTATAGGATACAATTCAAAATAGGCCTCATTACATATAAAATCCTCAACCAAGGTCAGCCTGTTTACCTAAGAGAACTAATCCACCCCTACACTTCCTTTAGAAATACTAGCCAAAGTACCCCTAAACTCAAGTTCCTTCATACCCCCACTTTTGACCGTAGAGTTCATAAATCACTTCTCAAATTCTTTTAGTCACTATGCCCCAGTTTTTCGGAACTCTCTCCCCTTCCAAATAAGAAACAGTCCCTCTGTCGCATCTTTCAGGAAACACCTCAAAACGCACCTTTTCAACTCTAGCTTCCCAACTTAGTCTCCTTACCTCTCGGTCCCACCCACAAACCTGGTACACTGACCTTGAACGCCCCTCGACTCTCCTTATAAGAAATGATTTTTGTTACTAGTGCACTGAGTTCCCCATAGTGGGGAAGATATTGCGCCTGCAAAGCAGTAGATTAGATTAGATCATTAATCTCATATTCAGGTGGCAAAAATTTTATGAGAATTCCAACCATTGGGCTGGTCTGTCACCCGTGAAGGGCCCCTAGGGACCCTTAGACCTCTAAGTGAGCACTGCTGCACTTCCGTCGTACAATCAAAACATCTTGACAGTTTTACCACTGTCTTCCTTTCTATATAGGTTTTTGGCTCTTTACAGGCCCAGTCTTCGGGATTGGGGCACTGTAAATGGGACTCAGACTGGTATTTCTAACACTATTCTAATATATATATTACTTGAAATCTAAGAAAAATTGACATTCCTTCCAGTCTCAGCTGTAATCCTGCCACCAGGCGGTTGGATTCAGCATTGAGTCCCACATGGTAAGCTATTGTAGTGTAATAAAATTGAAAATTTTAATTACTTAAATGTAGACGTTGGCCATGATGCCCTGTGGCCATCCGAGAACAGCATTGAGTCCCACATGGTAAGCTTGTAGCTTATAAAAGCTACATTTAAGTAATTAAAATTTTCAAATTTAGAGTATTTTGTTTAAATATGTTATTCAGTTACTTTCGGGTCAGGTATAACATAGTAAAATTGCGGACTTGTTGTTCATTGCATAGCTGAGCAATAGCTACTTTGAGGTTGTCACTGTTGAACTGCTTATAACTTGAAAACTATTAGAGAATTTTATTTTCATATGTTATTCATCTACTTTTGGGTCAGCTATAACATAGTGAAATTGCAGACCTGTTGCTCGTGGTAGAGCTGAGCAATAGCTACTTTTAGGTTCTCACTGTCAAGTAAATCAGTTGTAACTTGAAAACTATTGCATTTAGAGTATTTTGTTTAATTATGTTATTCACCTACTTTTCAATCCTCTATAACATAGTGAAATTGCAGACCTGTAGGTCATTGCATAGCTGAGTAATAGCCACTTTGAGGTTATCACTGTTGAGTAAATCAGTTGTAACTTGAAAACTATTGCATTTACAGTATATTCTTTAAATATGTTAATCACCTACTTTTCAGTCCTCTATAACATAGTAAAATTGCAGACCTGTAACATCATTACATAGCTGACCAATAGATACTTTGAGGTTTATCACTGTGGAGTAAATCAATTGTAAAGCGAAAACTATTGCCTTTAGAGTATTTTGTTTAAATATGTTATTCAGCTACTTTTGGGTCAGCTATAACATAGTAAAATTTCAGACCTGAAATGCCATTGCATAGCTGAGTAATAGCTACTTTGAGGTTATCACTGTTGAGTAAATCAGTATTTTGTTTAAATATGTTATTCATCTACTTTTCTGTCAGCTATAACATAGTGAAATTGCAGACCTGTGGCTCATGTCATAGCTGAGCTATAGCTACTTTCAGAGTATAGCTGTTGAGTAAATCGGTTGTAATTTGAAAACTATTGCATTTAGAGTATTTTCTTTATATGTTATTCACCCACTTTTGGGTCAGCTATAACATAGGGAAATTGTAGACTGGTAGCTCATTCTATAGCTGAGCAATAGGTACTTTGAGGTTCACACTGTTGAGTAAATCAGTTGTAACTTGAAAAGTATTGCATTTACAGTATTTTGTCTAAATGTGTTATTCACCTACTTTTCAGTCAGTTATAACACAGTGAAATTGAAGACCTGAAGCGCATTGCAATGCTGAGCAATAGCTACTTTGAGGTTCTCACTGTTGAATAAATCAGTTGTAACTCGAAAACTATTGGAGTTAAAGAATTTCGTTTAAATATGTTATTCACCTACTTTTGGGTCAGCTATAACAGTGAAATTGTAGACCTGTAGCTCATTGCAGAACTGAGCAATAGCTACTTTGAAGTTCACAATGCTCAACAGTGTGAACTTCAAAGTATTGCATTTACAGTATTTTGTATAAATATGTTATTCCTACTTTTCAGTCAGTTATAACACAGTGAAATAGAAGACCTGAAGCGCATTGCAAAGCTGAGCAATAGCTACTTTGAGATTCTCAGTGTTGAGTAAAGGAGATGTAGCTTGAAAACTGTTGCATTTAGAGTATTTTGTTGAAATATGTTTTCCACCTACTTTTTACACCTTAACAGTTAACTTGGTACTTTACTTCTGAATACCATTTGCAGGACACAACTTTTGTGTCATTTTCTTCTTTCACTTCTACTCTGAAACTCAAAACACAATCAGCTGACACAGAGCCCGTTCACGGGCACTGATTGCTTGTTTGTTTTATTTTAATGCAGTAAATGTTCTGAAGAATATAAAGTTTTATTTTAATTGTTATATTCTATGATGAGAATCAAAAGTGCATTTTAAAAATTTGTTTGAGAATTTGAGAAAAAAAAATGGACATTGAAATAAATTGTGTGTTTATGACAGCCTACCAGGAGAAAGAGGGACCTTACCCACCTCCTCCTCCTGTACAGCAACAGATTCAGCAGTCCAGTGCCCCAGGAAGTCTCATGCCAAGTGCTCCGCCATCAGTCTAAATTGATGGCCAGGGCAATAGAATCCACTGCAGATTGGCCACAACAAATTGATAGGCACACTATATACCAGTGTATGGGAAAATGATTACAGTTTGAAAAATGGAGTGCACTTATCCAGCTCATTTAGATAAGTGATTAGATAACAAAGTAGATTGAAGTATGTTGAGTTAAAGGCGCAACTAGTGAGGTTACTGTGTTTATTACACTTCTTTAACGAAGGAGTCTTAGTGAATAGTGTTTTTAAGGTCACCTTACAAATGGACCTTTTTCACTTTCCTTTAGTAAAAGGACTCTAAGTAACTCAAAGCTTAAGTAACTCAACAAATTCTATGAGAAAATAATTTTTATCAAAGATGTACAAATATTTTTTAAGGCATTTACAAAATTGGAGGAGTTATCTTTAACTGTATTACTAGTTAAGTACAAGTGATTTTTGTTTTTTTTTCCTTGCTGCATATTTTGAAATATGATCTTTGTATTGTCTGACCATGTTATAACAATTTATAATCAAACTTGTACTATAGATCTGAGTCAACCAAGTATGAATTGGTACATATTGTAATTAATTTTATTCCTGAATATTGCTCTGTGTAAATTTCCGGATCATACTGCACATATAGATCTAACTTCATGGCTTCTATTAATGATAATAATGCATTGATATCATCACTTCTGCCAAGAAGGTTATGTGTTTAGGTGCGTTCATTTGTTTGTCCGTCTGTGTTCAAAAATACTCCAAAACTAATTGTCACATATTTCTAAAATTTTTATGTGGATAGTGCCTGACTAAAGAAGAAGTGATTAATGCTTGAGAAAGATTAGGATCATACTCTGTATATAAAAAGAATCCCAAATTTCAAGTCCTATTTTTAATTAATTGCTTAAAATTTTTATGTGGATATGGATCATAATCTGCAAACTCAACTCTCTTGGCAGAGGCCTGCATTCTCATAGTGCTTTCTAGTTACAGTTGAAAACCTTTGTGTAGAACTCTGTGAAGTAAAATTCCTTCTAGTGCAGAAATAAACACCTGATCATTTTTCATGAACATCAACCTGTTACTAAGGCTGAAACAGTTGAACATACCAAGCCAATATTTGGTTACCTAAGCACTGGCCAGTGGCTATCGTGAAGAACCAGTTAGCCGTTTGCTTGTATGGGATTTACATGATCATTGAAATTCTCAATATTTGAAGTCACACCCTAAAGCATTATCAATTCAAGGCATTTTATCTATATGTTACAGGCAATCTGTGTAACCAGGCATTACGCGTAAAGACTGATCATTTCAGTCATTTTGTGAAATGCCTAAAGTTTAGCCATTTCGCAAAATGCCTAGGCATTTCACGTAATGACTGAAATATAAGGTTCAGTGTTCAAGTATTTGAGATTTCAGGCAATCTGTGTAATGATCTTTTTAAATTATCTTTTTGATAATATCAAAATAATTCATGATAATTATGAAACATGATAAAAATTATGTTTAGGCATTACACGTAATGCCTAGAGCTCATTTTCAGTCATTACATGAAATGCCTAGGTATTTCGCGAAATGCCTGAACTGTTTAGAAATGATCAGTCATTACGCGTAATGCCTGGTTACACAGATTGCCTGTAACATAGATATTATGTTGAATGTATAGAATATGATGTTTATTTGCAAATTACCCAATAATTTACATGATTTTTCTGCATTTACAGCATTTAACTATTTGCCATTATTGTTTGCAAATTTACATATTTTAAGCTAGAACTTATCAGTATTGAATGATTAAGAAAAACAAATCACCAAAAAGTGAAAAATGTTAACTATATTCATAAAAATATTCACGAGTACACATACTTTAGAAATTTGAGTACGAATACAAATACTTTGCATTTTTCACAAAAATACTTGTGTACAATACACAGAAAAGTGTATATAATACTTATGAATATGAATGGTCCAGGCCTGCTGAGTAGTTACTTTCATTCCAAAGACACCTTACATCAGAAACAGTTAAATTGTTAGTTGTCAGCTAATGCTAACGGGTGATCACATTATAGTGTTTCAGCCTTACAGGTTAATTTAAAACATTGCAAGGTAGAAGTATTTTTCCAAAGTCAACTGAGATTCACATTCACAGGGTCCTACAGTAACTTGAATGTGTAATTAAATCACTTTGTTTTTTTGGATTTTTTCAACACATATGATACTTTATATACTGGCATAGGCATGATGTGCATGGTTTTTATTATTATTGTCGATGTTGCTGTATATTTTAACAAACTGTATTATAGTTAGTGCTTTCAGATGTGTTTTTGAATTTTAGTAATGTTAACCAATGGGTAAAAAGTACTGAAAAGCCTCTGCTGATCAAATTATAGGACTTAATTTGATGAAGCATATCATAGTTCGTAATAACCTGAAAAAATAGCCATAAAATTTAGTCGTCAATGTGCACATTAAATGTTACATACCTTGTAAAAGGGGCAGACAACTGGCATTGACTGACATGGTGCACTATTATGTAAGTTGTAGTCAACAGGCCTAAAAGTGCAAATGTTGGCTAGCTTTTACTTTACCGGTACGACATTTGGGCGATAATTAAGCGTCCCTGTAAGGGCGCTTATTTGTTTTCGCCTCAGTTTCCTCGCCGCTGCCGCATTATGGTCTCCCTTGAATATCTCCCTTATTATTAGAAGGTTTCAAACCATATTTGGCAGTTATATACCTTAGGCATGGGAAAATTTTTCTGCATGCTTAAATTTGACCTTTGACCTTTATGAAGGTCACATGATCAAAAACAATTTTTTTAAGTACACCCCCCCGTCATCACAGTTCAGGAAGAACTACTTGCTACACAGCCTTCTAATTTGACACACCTGTTCATACTATCAAAAACGCGAGCTGATTAGATTTTGGGAGCAATCCGTTGAAAAATGTCTCATTTATGGGTGATTTCCTCACACCTTCCAATCTGAGAGCCTTAAATTTAGGTCAAGCCCCCTATTATCTTTTTAAGTATTGCATTTAGAGCCATAAAATGTATTGGGAGGTAATAGGAAACCATATGTGGAGAGTCTAAATAGCCGGTCAGTTTTACCCCACGGCCCCCCCTTATGGGTCAAACGGGGGTCATAAAATAGCTGATTTTGAGTTTTTACCTTATATCTCCTTTATTGTTTCTTTAAAAGCTTCAGAATGTATTAAGGGGTATTGGAAAAGCATATGTGGAGAGTCTAAATAGCCGGTCAGTTTTACCTCCCGACCCCCCCTTATGGGTCAAACTGGGGTCATAAAATAGCTGATTTTGAGGTTTTGTCTTATATCTCCTTTATTGTTGCTTTTATAGCTTCAGAATGTATTAAGAGGTATTGGGAAAGCATTTGTGGAGAGTCTAAATAGCCGGTCAGTTTTACCCCCCGACCCCCCTTATGGGCCAAACTGGGGTCATAAATAGCTGCTTTGGAGTTTTTGTCTTATATCTCCTTTATCGTTGCTTTTATAGCTTCAGAATGTATTAAGAGGTATTGGGAAAGCATATGTGGAGAGTCTAAATAGCTGGTCAGTTTTACCCCCCGACCCCCCCTTATGGGTCATTCTGGGGTCATAAAATAGCTGATTTTGAGTTTTTGCCTTATATCTCCTTTATTGTTGCTTTTATAGCTTCAGAATGTATTAAGAGGTATTGGGAAAGCATATGTGGAGAGTCTAAATAGCCGGTCAGTTTTACCCCCCGACCCCCCCTTATGGGTCAAACTGGGGTCATAAAATAGCTGATTTTGAGTTTTTGCCTTATATCTCCTTTATTGTTGCTTTTATAGCTTCAGAATGTATTAAGAGGTATTGGGAAAGCATATGTGGAGAATCTAAATAGCTGGTCACTTTTATCCCCTGATCCCCCCCATGGGTCAAACTGGGGTCATAAAATAGCTGATTTTGAGTTTTTGCCTTATATCTCCTTTATTGTTGCTTTTATAGCTTCAGAATGTATTAAGAGGTATTGGGAAAGCATATATGGAGAATCTAAATAGCTGGTCACTTTTATCCCCTGATCCCCCCCCCCCCCCCCCCCCCCCCCCCCATGGGTCAAACTGGGGTCATAAAATAGCTGATTTCGAGTAGCGGGTCAGTTTTACCACCCGACCCCCCCCTATGGGTCAAACTGGGGTAAAAAATAGCTGTTTTGGAGTTTTTACCTGATATCTCCTTCATTGTTGCTATTATAGCTTCGGAATTTATTAAGAGGTATTGGGAAACCATATGTGGAGAGTCTAAATAGCCGTTTAGTTTTACCTCCAGACCCCCATGTATGGGTCAAACTGGGGTCATGAAATAGCTTGTGCCTTTATTGTTGCTTTTATGCTTTCACAATGTATTAAAACCTATTGCAAAACCCTGTGGACAATCTAACTAGCAATACATACTTGCACACATGATTATATATGAAGTTATCAATACTCGTTACTGAAATGCTTTGTAGCATTTACACAAAATTTACTAAAGTTACATCCAATGTTGTACATCCAATGTACAACACTTTCTCCAGCTTGTCTATGTCTACAACACTTGTTTATGTTAATTAAGGAAGACCTTTGTAGGATTTTCCCTGTCATGATATCACTAAGGGGGTTGGTTTATGTAAGAGTACGGTACAGCTTTGTGCATTCTTAGCTTTACAGCATGCTTATTAAAACCACAAGGCATTTTAAACTCTCAGGGACGCTTCGCTTTTGTTAGCAAAAGCATTCATCTAGTATAATTCAACGTTTTTGCAATTCCATCCTTTTGTTTTTTATTGTAATACACAGGAATACTATTCATGGGGGTTGGGGGCTTGCCCCCATTGATAGCTTTGTTAATTTTATTTCATATTTCCTTGACAATTTCCTGCAATTATCAAATATGGCGGACCGGTAAAGTAAAATCGCCCCCAAATGTTAAAACAAAAATGCACTGTAGAATGGTCATACTACTTGTTACAATTATGCATTTGTTCCCTTCCCACCCCCAGAATTCAAGCATAATACATTGAAAACTATATATCGTTAAATCTGTTAAGATCTGAATATTAGTACTTTATAAGGGTTATTTCTGTAACCATGTTTTAGTAACAATACTCCACATGTATATAGTTGTTTGTATAACAGTTTGGTAGTGTGATCTCTCTAGACAAGGCTTTGTGTCAGAGATATCATTGCCATGTTAATACATGTACATGTGTACTTGCATTTACCTTAGAGGTATTATATGAATATTAAGTTAAGAGATATTGTAGATATTATTAAGCTTAGTGTCAATGAAGTGGATGTATTGTTTGAGAAAGTGGGACAGGAAATTTTTTTCAAGTACAATAGGTTCCCAAAGGAATAAAATAGAATTCTATGTAAAGAGTGGATATAAGTCATGAAATAGAATATTTAGAGGATAAAGTTCTTCTCGGTTACTTGTGGCAATGTCTATGTTGGAGCCCAACTTAGGAGTCAGCCCAACAGCAGATTAGCCCAACTTAAGATAAGTAAACTCAGGAATGATTTTAAAACTAAAATTTAATATTAACCAGCTATTTTAATATTAATTTATTATTTCACACTCCACTGGTGGTTTTAATCATGAAATTGAATGTAACTATGCTAGTTTATTTAAATACTTATATTTCAATTATACAGTATATATTTGTGAAATATTATTTAAAATTTGTTGTGCTTATCTGATCTGAATATTTGGTAACAGATATTAGCCCAACTTATAATTTGCACACAGAGTTTTTATTTTTGAAATTTAAATATTATTTACTTATTTTTCTACTTAAATGTTACTTCTTTTCTTTACCTCATTATGCAGTGATAGTATTAATGTTAATTCTCTTATTGTTTCAAGACACTGCCTCAGTTAATCTGACAGTTGGAGGGTCATTAGGTCATAAGGTATCTATTGTTCAACCATTGCTTTCAACTTGATTTGTTTCACTTGTGGGGAGTGATTAGGCAACTGGATTAGATTGTGATATAACTATTGTTTCAACATTCCTTTTAAGTTGATTTGTTTGACTATGTGTGCGAATTGGTAACTGGATTAGTCTTAGAATTACCCCCTCATAGGTTTGACAGAATTAAGCCTCAATATATTTAGAGATTACTTTGATGTTGATTTGTTTCACTTTATGATTTGGGGTATTCCCTATTGTGTACCTCACCCACCCCAAGGAAACAAATCAACATCAATAGAATGTTGAAACAATAGGCACAAATCCAATTAAGAAATCATTGCAATGAAAGACAATGAAATCGACATCAAAGGAATATTTCAATGCTTTCAAGGCTCAGGAAACACAATTCATTTTAGTTTTTGCAATTAAATACTTTTTGTTGAGGTTAGATAAGCTGAACATATTTATATAAAATAAAAAAGAAGTACAAATTATTTCTGTACAAGGGTCAGTAAAATTTATTAATGTTAATGTAATCTTTTTCATGAAAAAATAATTTACTTGCAAATAGTTTATATTATATTCAACATAAAATTCACTCTTGAATTTTATTATCTTAAGTTGGGCTGATATGCTCTAGCCCATCTTAAGATGGGCTAGCCCATCTTAAGATAGGCTACCCAACTTAGGATCCTAAGTTGGGCTATAGCCCATCTTAAGATGGGCTGACTCCTAAGTTGGGCTCCAACATCTATACCTGTAAAAGCTAGTTTTACAGCCTCTGACATTTTCAAAAACATTAAAATGAAGTGTGAAATTCACAACAGTGTGTGAAATTTCTCAGCAAAGAAACGTCCTACTATTTCCTGGACTTGTGTGAAATTCTTTTAATATATGTGAGTTTTGTAACTACATTAATACGTCACACTAAAACTAAAGTGTTTTTTAAAAGAATAACTGGAATCCGCCTCCTTTCTATGATTACGTTATGTATAACAAGTTTGAAATTTTAAATACTGAAATGCAAAATATTTGTTTTGTATAGTTCACCTTACATGATAGTGTGTGCATTCTTTTAAAACAAACCTTCTGTGTAAATACTCTACACCCATACATTACCTGGGCACTCAATCACTCTTTACTGTTGTGCTGCAAAGTGGTTGTATACAGTTGTATGTTATTTTTTATCTTTCTTCTTATCATCTTGTAAAATATTTATAAATTTTGTTACAAAACACATAAATGTCAATACAATAGCAATGAAGCTACTGTTAAATAATGTATAATACCTGTTTCTCTAGTCGAAAACATTTTATCTCTGTAAATACATACTCATTTATCTGAGCTATGCAAGGTTAGGTTGTCTCTGAAATGGGACAATGTAATGCTACTATATTGATGTATTATAGATATAATCATGTAAAAACTTTTAATTTTTTTATACTTATAAGGACACAGAACTATGAAATTATTTGCACGGAATGTGAAATTTGCTACTTGGAAGGACCCGTTTAAAACAAGGCTCTTAGGGAGATCAGAGTTCTTATATAGGCACATACATGTATATCATGTCAAAATCTTTTCTTGTCAGCAAAATATAATGGAAGATTTCTCGCTGGTACAATTCAAATTCTGCGGCAAATTTCACATTCCCTTTTCGGCTAGTCATCAGTGAGGTATGCATATGTGAATTTTATTTGCACTTTAATTTTGGATCAAAGAATTCCACATTTAATAATAAATATTACCAACAATGTCTATATGAACTAATTTGGTGTGATTTGTGGGTTTATTCAGTGTACATGGTTAGGGACCTAAAAGGTAGATTTTTTTTAAGAAATACATAAAAAAGTGGTGATACCACTAATACTAGCTATAGATCCTAATTGACCTTTGATAGATTCTTCAGTGGCAAATGGTAGTGTTGAGACAATTAGACATGTACTCGATTAATTGTTGGTGATAGTGTACAAAGACGGCCAGTCATTGTCATTTTGTAATAATTAAATTTTCAGCTTAAATCTTACCTTTACTAATGTACTGCAATATCCACATATTTTTTTTAATATTTTAGGCATTATTGCTTAATAAATTGACAGATTTGCCATGAAATTCAACATTGTTTATATCTATCGCCATATTTACAGGAAGTTGGTACTTTTGGTAGATTCTAAATGTTGGAACACCTTTTATCTTACAGATTGACATATACTTTATCCCACAAAGTGTTTCTTAAATAATGACCAACAATGGAGTAAAATAATCGATTAGGGGGTGGTCAATCATCATGTCGGAAAAATGGACGTATAAATCGACCATGAAAGTTGGAGGCTAGTCCCAACACTAGTAAATGGTTATCCTACCTGAATGGTTGAACCTCAGTGAGAACCCCATCTTATGGCAACTTACCACTAGCATTCTTACATTGAGTGTGGATAACACCTACAGAATTGAACAATGGATTTAATTTGAATTTTATGGGCCTCAGTGTCCCAGTATGGCCGTATTTTCTGAACAAATAAGTCAGTGGCCCAGTGATCATAAAGTTTGGTGGTAGACTTGAACACAGCCCCTGAGAAAGAACATGATGATGACATTTTCCTATATGACCCTAGCTGTTTAAGTGAAGTAAGAATAAACGTCAAATTCATTTATACCAGGCAGATGGCTGTACCTGGATTTTTGCTTGTGAGTAAATCTGTTGTATCTTTATCTTTAACACTCCAACCAACCAGTTTTGTGTGATTTGCATCCCCACATATGGCCGCTTACAACAGGCATTAAAATTTTCGTTATAGTTACCACCAATCTGGGTGGGTCTCCACAAAATGTGCATTCAGTAAATTCATTAAAAACATTTTTTTTTTTTTTTCAACAATGTATTTCTGATACTACTGTTCATGTAGCACACACTCTCTTGCATATTCTTATAGTGTACACAGACTTCATAATCATTATAGAGGTTTCATTGATTCACCTATGCTCCCTGGAAACAGAAGGTTTAAACAGGAGACACATTATGTGTTTCTAATCTCAGGATATCCAATTACAAAGGTACATGGAATTCTTTGAATCACAGAAGCCGTGGAGTTATCTCAAAACTATCAGAATTTTTTGTTTGTGACCAAAGAGTTTACATAGTTACATTTGTGTTAATGTCGGTGCACTTGTGCAATTTATTGTAGGAGAGAATCTCTACAAGCATGTTTTACAGAGTTAGAGTATGTATAATATATCCAGATCTTTCATCACTGACAAAATATATCAAATGTAGTTATATTTGAAAATAACTGGGTTAGTGGAGAATAGAGATTATTGCAGTCATTTGAATAGCAATAAAACCTCCCTAAACATTTGTTTTGACTCTTTTGTATTTTATTTTTAGAAGTTTTAAGCTAATTAAGACATTTTCATGATAAATTCCTGTTTTTATCCTTCCTATACATGTTTCTTAAATAAATTTTTGCACTTCAAAAACTGTTTTATTATTCTTTTTACCCACTTTAATATTACTAGTCAACATCCTTAAGTAGCACTCTGTAGTGGAATTCATTTTAAATCGACTAAATACCAGATACTTTTTCACTGAAATCTGCACTATTATGTTAAGATCCTGATAGTATCCACCGGAGGCATCCGGTGGATAGTTTGGTTTAGCGTTTGCTACGCTGCCTCCGCCGCGCGTAGAGAGATTTTTGGCGTTAACGCTCACACCAGCTAGGTTCACCAAATTTGCAGGATATGTTCATTGGGAGGTAAGCTTCTCTGGGCTGAAATTAGTCTCATTCTGAAAAAACAAGATAGCCGACGCGGGCATTTCTTTGAAAATTATCTACCTTTTTCTACTGACTAGTTCTCATAGATAGGTTGAATCTCCTCATAGGTGATATGTAGAATACATATATATATGTCCTGTACAACCTTGCAGACATTTGACCTTGAAGCTGTTAATTCAAGGTCATCCACGGAGTGCCAAAGTACTTCATACAGCGGACTTTAAAAGTACCTACATCTCCCTTATTATTAGTCCTAAAGGTTTGCAATGTGAAACCAACTTCTAGGAAATCATGGGCTGGGAATCTTTTGGTGTGGTCAGATTTGCCCTTGGACCCCTCTTCAAGGTCAAACTAGGATAGCCAAACTTAAAAGTGCTTATAACTCGCTTATTATTGGTCCTAGAGGTTAGCAATGTCAAACCAACTTACAGGATATCATGGGCTGGGAATCTTTTGATATGGTCAGATTTGACCTTGGGCCCCTCCTTCAAGGTCAAACGAGGATACCAAACTTAAAAGTGCTTATAACTTGCTTATTCGTTCTATAGGTTTGCAATGTGGAACCAACTTATAGGAAATCATTGGCAGGGAATCTTTTGACCTTGGGCCCCTCCTTCAACGTCAAACGAGGATAGCCAAACTAGAAAGTGCTTATAACTTGCTTATTATTAGTCCTAGAGGTTTGCAATGTGAAACCAACTGATGGGAAATCATGGGCTTGGAATCTTCTGATGTGTTTAGATTTGACCTTGAGGCCCTCCTTCAAGGTCAAACGAGGACAGCCAAACTTAAAAGTGCTTATAACTCGCTTATTATTGATCCTAGATGTTTGCCATGTGAAACCAACTTGTAAGATATCATGGCCTGGGAAGCTTCTGATATTGTCACATCTGACCTTTGGCCCCTCTCTCTAGGTCAAGTGATGGTTCACTGGCTTTGGTGAGTTGTCTTTCCAGTGGATACAAATTTACATTGGTTCTCTGATGCATAGGTCTAGTTAGAAGATGATTTTCTGCAAAATGCTGGTCCCATGAATTCTCACACAAGAAAACAATGTTGGATATTTGCATTTTTTTGGTCATTTGCTCAGGTATTTTATTGTATTATGGAAAATGCCATATTTACACAAAATCATAATGATGTACAACACAAGGATGGTGATTGAGGCTTCTGTGTGTCTTAAATGCTCTATTTGGATGCAAATATAGCATGCCACTTCTTAAACATGAAGGAAGTTGATTTCAAATATTCAACAAGAAGGTCAAAGATACCCCAAAAGGCGGGTTGCACAGTCAGCAATAAGGTTAGCGACTGCTGTAATTACATTTAGAAACAAGGAAAGAACTAGATTGGGCCAACTCGGCGCCAACATATCCCCAGACAGGTCATCACTCACGCCACAGGTTTTGATCGGGAATTTTTTATTTAATCCATTTGTTGTATGCCATAAATATTGGGAAAAGTTATATGAACTTCAGCACATCAATCTACTAAGTTTATATCTTCCCAAGGAAGATGGTGTATCCCCCAGACGTCGAATACATAACAGATCATATTTTCAATCTTCCTGCAATGATAGCTCTGAACCTATTTTCAAAGTATTTAAATGATTGATGATTGAATGTCCATTCTAAATTAATAATCTCAAAAGAGCATATCTGTTTCTATATTTGTTGACAAATAAAATATTATTTTTAACTCAACTCATCATACTTTTCAATCTTCCTGCAAAGGGTAACTCTGAACCTATTTTCAAAGTATTTAAATGATTGATGATTGAATGTCCATTCTAAATTCATAATTCCAAAAGCTTATCTCTGTTTCTATATTTGTTCACAAATAAAATATTATTTTATTACGCTACAATAGCTTACCATGTGGGACTTAATGCTGTTCTCGGGTTGCCACACCCGGGGCCAACGTCTTAGAAAAAAAGACAGTTCTTGTTAGCCACCGGATATACTGGTAGTTGTCGTCACGTGATAACTTCTGACCAATCGTCCTACTTTCTCGTTGGCCACGATTGACTGGTAGCAGTTTGTAAATATACAGACATTTTCATTTATTTCTCAGACTTTACTTATTGTTGGAGGCTAATATTTGCATATTTCTTGTAATATATATTATAGATCATTCTGTAAAAGTTTCATTTTCACAGGATAAGTATTTTTATTGCAGTCGCGTGTTTTGAGTTTTCCTCGGTTCAGGCTAATACATTCTACGTCTTTTATTGCGTACAAAATGTCTACACATCAAGCAAATAAAGACAAACCGACAGCGCAGAAATGCCGCCATTTCTGCTTTAGTTTTGATACACATAATTTCTGCCCTACCTGTAGGGAAGCTGGCAAGGGAGATGACCCCTGTGTCACCTTTGAAACCCCTTGCGAAATCTGCACGTCTTTTTCAGATGAGCAGCTTCAGAAAATCCAAAACCGGAAACGGTATTTGAAAAAGCAGAAAGCGACAACTAGTTCCAAAGATGAACTAGATCTTTTGGGTGAAGGCGACGGGGATTCCTTCACTGGGTCCAATGCAGACCTCGAGTGTGCTGCTGATAGCCTTTTTACCTCACCCCCCCGTCCACAACCTCTTGCCTTCAGTTCCCTGTCTTTGAAAACGCCAGCAAAAACCATTCCACCCACCCCTGGTACAGCTTTGCAAAATAAAATCCAGAAAAATTTAGAGAAATCACTCGGTGATTCCTTAAATATACACTTACAGCAGCAAATGGGTTCCTTCCAGGCATCCATGTTGGAAGCTTTTCAGTCACTCCGAGAGGAGTTGGCTGTAAAACAGAAAGTCGAGACACAGTCCTCGACTCTTGCTTCAAAACCTGGCTTGTCCAGTTCTTCTGCTGCCCCTCTGGATTTGCCCCCTCCGAGATCTGGTACTAACATTCCAAGCGAGGATATGGATGTGGACTACGGTCCAGCTCTTCCTCCTCGTCTAGTATCTACTCAACCTTCCTCGGATCAGTACGTTGCCCCCTCTGAAGGTCATCCCGAAGAGGTTTCGTACTCTCACAAAAAGCAAAGCCACAAGCAGCCAGTTGACCCGAACTCTGCTTCGGACCAACTAAATGAGGATTCCGATGAACCTCGGATCCCTTCTTCTAGATCCAAAAAGCACTCTGACAAGAGCAAGGTGCCAATCCTGAGAGAGCAGCAAAGCGCGGATATGAGGAAGTAGCTGACTACTTAGATTTTTGGAACAAGACAGTACTTGTTCAACACAGGGCCCTCACTTGTCTCAGCAAATCTCTAGCCCATATTTTGCAGAGGGAATTGTACTCTATGGCTAATACCGGCTTGCTCAGGTGCGAAGCCGAGATGACTCTATTGCATCCACAATTAGGAGAAACGAGACGTCAAGAACTCAGGAACTCGTCCTTTTGGGACCCTTCCTTGTTCGAGTCTCAATTAGTGAAGGAAGGTGAGGACTTCCTTCTCAAAAAAGGCACCTCAAAAGATTCTCAGGGTTTTGCACCCTACCAGAATAAGCCCTTTCGTGGTCCCCACAGGAAAAGAGGCTCCTACAGGAAACGCCCCTATGGGGGCAATACCTCTCAAAGCAGTAACCAGTCCTTTCCTTCGGGAAGAGGAAAATCCAACTTCAGAGGCTCCAGGGGTCGTTTTCGACCCCACAATAGAGGAAGGGGGCGTGGAAACCCCCCTCCCCAATGACTCCTCCAAAGCCTCACTCAGTCCACCAGTAGGAGGTCGCCTCCGTTCTTTCAGGAGAGACTGGCTCACAAACAAATGTTCTCAAAACGTGTTAAACATTATCACCAATGGCTACGTTCTGCCATTCCGTTCAAAGCCAAACTTGATCAGATTTCCTCTGATTCTGTCAGAGTACAAGGCCCAACAAAAAGACCAAGCCTTGGCTACTTGTATCCAGTCTCTCCTGTCAAAGAACGCTATCGAAAGGGTAGACAATGTAAAATCTCTCGGGTTTTACAGTCGCCTGTTCCTAGTACCCAAGCCTCAAAGGTGGAGGCCAGTCATAGACTTAAGCAGGCTCAATACTTTTCTACACGTAGAAAAGTTCAAAATGGAAACTCCAGAGTCCATCAGGACCTCCCTGATTCCAGGGGAGTGGGTATCGTCGATAGATCTGTCGGACGCCTACCTGCATATCCCCATCCACCCAAGCTTAAGGAAATACCTAAGGTTTTGCTACAAGGCTCAGGTGTTCCAATTCACCTCCCTCCCGTTCGGACTAGCCACAGCCCCCCAGGTCTTTACAATGATCGTAAAGGAAGTGAAACTAATGGCCCTCTCAAGAGGACTCAGAATTCACCAATACCTGGACGACTGGCTGATCAGGTCCCAGTCTCAGGAGGAAGCACAAGTGAACACTCAGGCAGTAGTAGAACTGACTCAGTCCTTGGGATGGATAATAAATCAGGAAAAATCAGAACTGAAACCTACACAGGTGTTTTCGTTCGTGGGCTACGAATACCACCTAGATTCAGCCCTTGTAAAACCCACTCAAGAGAGATGGCTCAAACTTCAGGATTTGATCCTACGACTCAAGTCAAAACGTGTTTTGACTGCAAGATGTTTGATGTCTCTAATTGGGTTGCTAGCCTCAACGGAGAAAATGGTCCCGGAGGGACGCCTTCACATGAGGCCCTTTCAGTTTCATCTCAAGGAGCACTGGAGATATCCTCAGTCGCTGGACAACCTCCTTCCCTGGACAGAAGCCATTGCAGCCCACCTAGATTGGTGGCAAAATCCCTCCAAGGTGATGAAAGGTGCAGACCTTCATCCCAAAGTCCACAGTATCCAACTCTTTACCGACGCCTCAAACGAAGGTTGGGGCGCTCACTTAGACCAAAATTTTACCAAGGGTCTGTGGTCAGATCGGGAAAAAAGGCTTCACATAAATGTCCTAGAATTGAAGGCGGTCTCCCTGGCCCTTCGAGACTTCAAGGACCAGTGCCAGAATCAAACCGTGTTGGTTGCGACGGACAACTCAACAGTGGTAGCCTACATCAACAAACAAGGAGGAACACACTCGGCAGAGATGTGTGCTCTCCTGTGGAAGATCATGACCTGGTGCCATCACTATCACATAACATTGAAAGCCAGGCACATTCCAGGGTGCCTGAATGTGATGGCCGACCTGCTATCCAGGTCCAACCAAGTGCAGTCAACCGAATGGTCTCTGCACCCACAGGTCTTCAAACAGATCTGCCAGAAGTGGTTCACCCCTCATGTAGACTTGTTTGCCACTCACCTGAACCACAAGCTCCCTCTATACGTGTCTCCTATCCCAGACCCAAAGGCCTGGGACATAGATGCTCTGAACATAAACTGGACCAACCTCACAGCATATGCGTACCCTCCTACGGCTCTCCTTCACAAGGTGATCCAAAAGATCAGGCAATGCCAGTGCCTGATCATCGTAATAGCCCCAGGCTGGCCAGGGATGCCCTGGTTTTGGGACCTAGTGCAGCTCTCAACAGAGATCCCACTGCAACTCCCAGTGTCAACAACCCTACTCAAACAGTCCCACAAGCTGGTGTTCCACAACAACCCCCAGCACCTGAACCTCCACGCCTGGTGTCTAGGAGCGGACAACTCCAAGAACAAGGCTTCTCTGTGGAGGTGGCAGAGAGAATTGCTGCCCCACAGCGGTCATCAACAAGGACCATCTACAAGTCAAAGTGGGCCCTATTTGAAAAATGGTGCAGAGAAAATTCGGTGGATTTCTCCACTCCATCTGTGAAACAAATCTCAGATTTCTTCATGTACCTGTACCAAGACCTAAACAGGCGCCCCTCGACCATTGATGGCTACAGGACTGCAATCGTTGACACTTTGGGCCCAACGGCCCAACATATTGCACACAATGCAGACCTTCATAGGTTACTCTCCAGTTTTCACAGGGATCGTCCTAAAAGTTCCAGAAACTTACCCAAGTGGAACCTTTCTGTTGTCCTTAACGAGCTCACCAAAGCACCTTTTGAGCCCATGAAAGACTCAGACCTCAAACATCTCACTTTAAAAACTGCTTTCTTGCTAGCCTTGGCCTCCGGCAAGCGCCGCAGCGAAATCCATGCCTGGGTCGCTAACAAAGTATCTAATTTAGGCCAATGGGAAAAGGTTGCCTTGTTCCCTTCTTCTGATTTCATAGCCAAAAACCAACTAGCAAGAGAAGGTTCTCAAAGTGTGTCTCCGGTGACTATCCCTGCTCTGACTACCATTGTAGATAGACAATTTAAAGAAGACAGGACCCTGTGTCCCGTGCGGGCCCTGAGGTTTTATTTGGACCGAACTAAAGACCTGAGAGGGTCTCGTTCCCTCCTTTTTATCTCCTTCAAGAAAGGACATACCTCAGACATCAGACCCGCTACACTCTCTTCATGGTTGAAACAAACCATTTTACTTTGTTACAAACAAGCAGATCAACAAGCCTTGGACTTGGTCCAAGTCAAAGCGCATGACATCCGGGCCTTCGCGGCCTCTAAGGCCTTTTACGGTGGGGTATCGGTGGACCAAATCATGCAAGCCTGTCACTGGAAAGCTCACAACACATTTACAAATTTTTACCTAAAAGACCTTACTTGGTCGGACACCGACAACAATTTGTACCTGGGACCCGTAGTGGCCGCACAACAAGTCCTAGATCCTTCCCCTCAGACCAGTTGTCCTCGGAAAGAAAAAAGGGGGGGGGGGCACATCCGCTACAACCAAGTCTTCAGGAGTCTTTCCCAGGATCTAGGTATTCCTTTACCTTCAAGATGTTACGGGTAAGGTCATTTTATCCTTTAATTATCAAGTAATTTCTATTAAGGACTTATTTAGTTGTCATTAATCTCATATTCAGGTTGTAAAAATTTTATGAGATGCCCAACCACTGGGTTGGTCAGTCATACGTGAAGGGCCCTTTTTGGACCCTTAGACCTCGGAGTGAGCACTGCTGCACTTCCGTCCTACAATAAAACATCTAGACAGTTTTAGCACTGTCTCTCATTTACTTAGGTTTTTGGCTCGTTACAGGCCCGGCCTTCGGGATCGGGGCACTGTAAATGGGACTCAGACTGGTTTTTCTGGCACTATTCTATACATATTAATTCAAAATCTTAGAAAAAATGACATACCTTCCAGTCTCAGCTGTAATCCCGCCACCGGGCGGTTGAATTCAGCATTAAGTCCCACATGGTAAGCTATTGTAGCGTAATAAAATTGAAAATTTTAATTACTTAAATGTAGCTTTCATAAGCTACAAGCTTACCATGTGGGACTTAGAAGAGTCCCACCCTGCCTCCCCGCTGTTTACAGCTGAGGGGTAGGTTTAAAAAATTTCAACGAGAAAGTAGGACGATTGGTCAGAAGTTATCACGTGACGACAACTACCAGTATATCCGGTGGCTAACAAGAACTGTCTTTTTTTCTAAGACGTTGGCCCCGGGTGTGGCAACCCGAGAACAGCATTAAGTCCCACATGGTAAGCTTGTAGCTTATAAAAGCTACATTTAAGTAATTAAAATTTTCAATTTAAAAATCATATATTATGTATATTATTATTTTATTATATTATTTTTAGAATTTGCATTGTTTTTCAGTTATTCATTTCCTCAATTCCTATATATGTGGTCCATATATATGCAACCTAAATATGTGACACAATCTCAGTTCTGACTCCCTTTGTCTTAGATAATTAGATAATGAAGCAAACACCACCTCCCACCCTCACCCCACCTCTCTCCCCTTCTCCACACCTCTCTCACTATTACAGAAGATCTGTATACCTTTGTTTATTTAGTGTCACTCAATAGCTGGAGGTCCCAGAGGTGGGTGGGGGATGGGGGGTGGTACTACAAAGAGATGGAGTGCTGCAGCACAAATGGTAAACAAACACTTATAATATAAAAGGGGTAATCAAATACAAAAAGCTCAGTTAATCTTATCACTAAAATAAAATCAAATATATAATAAGGAATGTCTATTAAAGGCCTAAATTTTGGAGTACATACAAGAAAAACATATTGATATATTCTCAGATGATATTTCACTTAGATGAGAGACAGATAGTTTGAAAGCTACAGTGCTTGAAGATGGCAAAAAGTCCATAAATTGGGTCTCTGTGGGCAATTTTGAGATCTTAAGTCGGCCTAACAGGTAAACCTACAGCCTTTAAATTTTTCACAGACAAGAATTACATATAAGAGTTACATCTAGTGCAGTTTGAGACTCATCAGAATTACCACTTCCAAATTATAGGGCAAAATAAGTTAAAAATATAGGAAAAAAGTCCTAAGTGGGGTCTTTATGGGCCTCAAAAACAATTTTCTCCTCAACGTAAAGTCTTGATTTTCGGCACATGTACTAAGAATATATTAATGTGTTCTCAGGTAAAATTTGAGGCAGATAAGCCTCATAGTTTGTGACCTAGAGGGCTTTAAGTGGCCAAAAGTGCAATTTCTGACCTTAAGGTGGCCATAAGTTCTTTATTATTGGGAGGTTAAGGTCACCTTAAAATAGGGATCTTCCTTTGGGCATCCTTAACATGTGTACCAAGTTTGAAAAAAAAATATTAATCCGTTTTTGAGTTATCGCGTACACAAGGAAATTTCTACGGCGGCGGCGGCGCGACGGACCTGAATCCAATATATCCCCGACTTTCGTCTGGGGATATAAATATTAGGTCACCAAGTTAAGGTGAATGTGTTAGACTAAGAAACGTAAAACTTGTAATCTACGATACATAATTGTATCTATACTATAAATGGACAAACGAACAGAGGGAATTACACCAATTTCGAACGCAACTTAGCTATGATGGTGGTGTATCTCCCTGTCAAGTTTGAATTCGATTGGACAAAGCATTTTCGAGTTAGAGTCTGAAAACGGAAATGTTGACGAACAAACGAACGGACGGAATTACACCAATTTCAAAAGGAACCTAGCTATGATGGTGATCTATGTCCCTGTCAAGTTTGAATTCGATTGGACAAACCGTTTTTGAGTTAGAGTCCAGAAACGAAAATGTGGACGGACAGATGGCCAAAAAACGGACAAACAAACAGACGGAATTACACCAACTTCGAAAGGAACCTAGCTATGATGGTGATCTATCTCCCTGTCAAGTTTGAATTCGATTGGACAAACTGTTTTCGAGTTAGAGTCCGGAAACGAAAATGTGGACGGACAAACGAATGGACAGAATTACACCAATTTCGAAAGGAACCTAGCTATGATGGTGATCTATCTCCCTGTCAAGTTTGAATTCGATTGGACAAACTGTTTTCGAGTTAGAGTCCGGAAACGAAAATGTGGACGGACAAACGGACGGACAGAATTACACCAATTTCGAAAGGAACCTAGCTATGATGGTGATCTATCTCCCTGTCAAGTTTGAATTCGATTGGACAAACCGTTTTCGAGTTAGAGTCCGACGGAATTACACCAATTTCGAAAGGAACCTAGCTATGATGGTGATCTATCTCCCTGTCAAGTTTGAATTCGATTGGACAAACCGTTTTCGAGTTAGAGTCCGGTGTAGCGCCAGATAATGTATCCCCCACAAAGTGTGTGGGGATACAAAATATGGCAAGGGGGGCTGCCACATTTTGTATCCCCTGCCATATTCTGTATCCCCTTTGCCATATTTTGTATCCCTTAGCATTTTATAAACTAATCATTAGAATTTCCCGCTGTGCATTATGGTTATGCAGTTAATAGCCCAATGTTTGTAATGTAAATACAGTTTTACTTTTCACAACCTTTTAAAGGGGAAAGTTTTTATATCAGGAAGAAAATCTCATTAAATTTCACTCTTGGCATATTTATAGGTGTTATCTGGATGAACTTTGTAGCCATTGCTAAGTTTTCAAAAAAAAAAAAGACTACATGGGAGCTAGGTTCACCAAATTTGCAGGATATCTTCATTGGGGGTAAGCTTCTCTGGGAAGGAAAATAGCCTCATTCTGAAAAACAAGATGGCCGCCACGGGCATTTCTTTGAAAATAATCGACATTTTTCTACTGGCTGTTTCTCATAGGTAGAAGGTTGAATCTCTTCATAGGTGATATGTATAACAGATATACATGTCCTCTACAACCTTGCACACATTTGACCTTGAAGCTCTTAATTCAAGGTTATCCACGGAGTGCCGAAGTAACTCACATAGCGGACTTTAAAAGTGCCTATATCTCCGTTATTATTGGTCCTAGAGGTTTGCAATGTGAAACCAACCTATAGGGAATCATGTGCTGCGAATCTTCTGATGTCAGAATTGACCTTGGACCCTCCTTCAAGGTCAAATGAGGATAGCCAAACTTAAAAGTGCTTATAACTCGCTTATTATTGATCCTAGAGGTTTGGGATGGTAAACCAACCTGTAGCAACTCATGGGCTGGGAATCTTCTGGTGTGGTCTGTATTTTGTTAACAATTTACCTTTAATCTTGTTTTTTGTCTTCCTAATAGTTGGTAAAATATTGCAAATATGGAGTGAATACACAATTCACATTCATTTGAATTCAATATAAAAATCGATATATGAATATATAATCATTTGAAGATTTATTATCCATTTTTCTAACAGGTTTAATTTTAGAACTTAATAAATTTAATTCAAAGAGCTTATCTAGTTGCCATATCTGGTAAAAAGTTTGTGCATAAGGATTTAATAAAATGATACATAAAAAATATACATTAGACATACAAAGAAAAATATAAATAAACAAGATGCACTCAGAGAGAGCAAAATGCTCGACTCCATGTGACCAGTCTTTCAAGTGATATAAAGTATTGTAAGGATGACAATAAATTAAAACCAAACATGTAAATTAATCTTCATAGAATTATCAAGTAGAAAGCTAAAGTCATACATCGAAAAAATATATATCCAAACTAAGATCCAGATCTTTCTTTTAGTAACTTCTTCCTTCAGTCAGGTCCTACCCACAAATTTTTAAATAAAGATCAGTTCATTATATAAGTTCTGGAGTAATCTAAACACACACACATGGTAATTTTTTGTGATGGACTGTCAAGGAATTGAAAGAAAAAAGAGAAAATAAAACAGTAATAATAATTAATTTAAATGATGAATATACCACCCCCCTCTTTATTATGTTTACGTCAATTTCAAGACATAAAATGGGAAGAAATATTTTTACTTAGAGACAGCAAGTATCACAAGCTAGGTTTGTGACCTCACAATGACAGTTGCATTGTGATATCACTGAGTAATGACACCATCAGAAAGCAAAATATTGATTTTTTACATACGTGATGAAGAGAAGCAGTTTCACTGTGTATTCCCAATTAAAAATAAGAAAAACTCTCTCCTGGCTTTAATTTTCAAACAAATTACACTATATTGCTAATGTTGTTAAAATATGAAGTTATAAAAATAATGAGTTAAATAATTTCTTTTAAACAACTTGTTAATTGAAAATAAAAAGTGTATGACTGAGAGTGTATTGAAATAATATGTAATTTTCATTACATATGCACTTACACTACTTTATTTTTTATATCATTAAAATCAGAAAGGCTAACATTTCCACCCACACATGGAAGAATCCGTCTGTACCCCATGAAATACTTGCCCACCAAATTTGAGCTTGATTGGTGTTATAGTTTTTGAGTTATAAGGGCGAAACGGTGCACAGACAGACAGACAGAAACAAACTGGTCACAATAACCCTCTCCTATCGTCAAGCGTTAAATATTCACCATGGACTTTCTAATACAGTTCTTTCTTCAAAATTTAAAAAATAATGCAAAATTTCCCATAAAGTTTTCCATCTTAAGATGGGCTAGCCTGTTCCAGCCCCTCTTTAGTTTGGCTATGACTTATTGTTAAGGAATGAATTAGTTGGTACAAAGCACTAAGTTCATATTCTGTGAACACTGAATGAATGGGATGAAATGGAATTTTAAAATGGTTTTCAGTGCTACAGTTAGTATGAATTTGGTGATGTTCTGTGTATAAGGCATGGTTCTGTATATTATTTTGCATATAACTATGTATATCTTCATAACTTTGCTTTACTTCTAACCCTGCTCACTCTTGAGTGAATCAAAGTTGATCAAAATGAGACATTTGATTTGTTTGACAACAATCATCCCAAACAATGGCAACTTAATCCTCTCCACCTGTGTTTGCTTAACTTTGCTGTTTATGTCCCCCTCCTTTACACCTACTGAGGGGATACAGAATATGATGGGGATACAAAATGTTGCTGCCATATTTTGTATCCCCTTAATCCCCTATTGTTGGGATACAAAATATGGCAGCCACATTCTATATCCCCTAGAAGATCAAAGAGGGGATACAGAATATGGCAGGCATACAAAATATGGCGTTACACCGGAACGAAACGAAAAATGTGGACAGACGGACGTCGGACACATCAATCTAATAGGCGGGTTGGTTGCACGCAACCCACCTAAAAAATAGCATCAGAGATGCCCAAACCCCACAGCCTGGGGAAATAGTTTTCAACACCATATGAAATATAGAAGTAGTGAAACAGTACAAAGACGACAGTACAATAAATAGCCCAGACAAGATTTTCAAACTCATGGTCACTACGACTAGGTCATAGGGCAAATCAAGACTACACCATTACCATGCACACCTACAACCCCACTAATGTCCCTACCAAATATCAACTTCTTACACTTTACGGTTTCCAAGATATAGCCAGGACAAGATTTTATAGGCCAAGGTCACTACAGCAAGGTCAAACCAAGGTCACACCATGACGTTGCACACCTACAACCCCTAATCAATGTCCCTATCAAGTAACAATTTCCTACACCTTATGGTTTCCGAGATATAGTACGGACAAGATTTTATAGGTCACTACAGCAAGGTCAAAGGTCAAATCAAGGTCACACCATGACGTTGCACACTTACAACCCCACCAATGTTCCTACCAAAGATCAACTTCCTATACCTTACAGTTTCCAAGATATAGCCCGGACAAGATTTTTAAGGTCAAGGTCACTACGACAAGGTCAAATCAAGGTCTTACCATGACGTTGCACACCTACAACCCCTAACTAATGTCCCTGCCACGTATCAACTTTCTACACCTTACAGTTTCCGAGATATAGCCCGGACAAGATTTTCAAACTCAAGGGCACGGCGGTGAGGTCAGATCAAGGTCAGACCATGACGTTGCACACCTACATCCTCCAACCAATGTCCCTACCAAGTATGAACTTCATACAGCATGGACAAACTTTTTCCCACCACCCGCCCGAATGCCCATCCGGACACCATGGGTGAAAACATCTTCATTAACCTTTACCACAGTGGAAGAGTAAGGACCATAAATATTTGGGGCTGCAGTAGATTACATTTGAAGCTGCAATGGCAAGAAATGTTGACATGCTCTGCTCTTATCTGGACATGAAATCAGCCAACATTTGTACACAATAACATAAGTACACCAAAACTTTCTGAAAGGCACTTCAAATTTAGACATGATTGCAATTTCAAAATCACAAATATTTTGGAGAGTATTATATTCAATCATCAAGGCTAGATATTACTGAAACCTGTGCACATGTCTCGTAAAAAAGATAATCATTTAAGTTTGCTGAAGAACGCTAAATATTTTCTTGTCACAATGACACAATATTGTGTTGTTTGACACTTCAAAGTATATCAATATTATAATTCTGATTAAGTTATATTCTGATGCCATTTGTATATCACGACACCTCTGAAGGCAACTTATTCCCACCAAAAGCTGACTGAGAAGCTTGTGCTGAGTGACCGTACATAATGCCAATATTTAGGTGGAATGTACAACATTTCTCCAGGTTTCAAAATGCATTCTAAAGATGATGCCTTAACAAAATCTGGATAGTCTACTAAATTGGGATTTTCCACATCTACTTGACTGGTATTAAACAGTAGCTTGCTTTCATTGGGATATAAGTAACCAGTATCATCCTGACTGTAAAGTTTAATATATTTTTCTCCCACTACTTGACACAGGAAGTTATGTTTTGGATCATGGTGAAGTGGAGAGACCGTTTCTTTTGGTCCAAACCATGCATTAATGTCCACACCCTCTTTTTGTCCAAGACAACAATAAGTTGGAACACTGATATCATTCTGAAGTTCAGGTATTTGTTCAAATAGTTCATGTTGAGCCAAGTAGCCTGTAGTCCCTTCAGGACTTTCTATGTGTTTCTGAATAAATTCAGATACAGTCATTAATCTTTGTGACCAGGCGTCATCAGTGTACTTTGAACCAATTTCAATTGGAACAGTCCGACAACCAGCAACATCATTAATATAATCTAAAGTCCATTTATGGTCATTAAATGCAGGCCAATGATTTATGGCATTAGTTATAATAACAGGCTGGCCCTTTTCTACATACATCTTTTTAAACCCCTCTAAAGAAGGTAAATCTAGTTTTGACAGCAAATGTTTTTGTTTAATACTGGGATAAGTTATACACGTTGGGATTTGTTTTCTTTGTTTTGCTCTTGGCTCAAGAACTCCTTTCTCAGAAATGAGACGTGAAAATTGTTTTTGCAACATACAAACAAGTTTGGACAAAATATTGTCATGAACAGGAATGCCCATCAATAAACCCATGTCACAGGTGTGTATAGATTCCTTTAACATTTCCTTGTCACAGCTATCTTGAAACAGTTGGAATTCTGAAAGAGACTTGAACAGGCTTAGAAATGTGTATGCATATCTCCACGAATGGTGTACATCTTTCCAATATCCAGTGTTCAGCTTCTCCCAAGTAATATCCAACAAGACCTTTGACTTTATGTGACAATCATTCCATCTTTTGGATGTGAATGCAGATGTCAATTCATTAAAAGCAGCCATGAAAGAAACGCCCAAGATTTCTCTTTGTAGAAGTTGTAGATCTAACTCACTCAGAGACATGAAAATAACCTCCTCAGTTTCTTCAGCCATTTGTGCTAACCTGCAGTGCTGTAAGCAAAGAAATATAACATTTAGCACAAATTTAATTGGATCAAGTAACCATTAAATCATCAGGTCCTTTAAAACGCATTCTTGACATTTAAATGAAAATAACTGTTAAAGATGCTAAATAATGCCTGTACAGTTCTCACAATGATTTAATAGGTAGTTTAAAATAACAGTGCATAATGTGAGATCAAGATTTCAAGTAAATTCTGCCAAGTACACTGCCAACTTCACCAAGGACACATTTTGGACTTGATTCAACCCTGACTATAGTATGGACATAATCATGTCAAATGGTATAATTCAACTTTACAACCCAGTTTGACCATAAGTGGGGCTCAGGGTCAATTTGTTGGGGTTTTCAGGTATCATTACCTTCCTAATTTCAATAATAAAAGTGAAAACCTAACCCATTTAGGGTCATAAAGTTAACCTTGGAGTGCAAAAATGGTACAAAAAGTCAAATCACCAGATCAAAATCAGGTCACAATGAATAACTCCATAAATTTTTGTAGGACACCAAGTAATATTTTGTAGACATACTGCCAAGTGCAAAATAACAAGAAACCAACATTATGACCCCAGTTTGACCTTGAGAAGGGGGGTGGGGTGTCAGGGGCAAATTTGATGGGGTTTCTTTTGGAATGCCAGGCCATGGTTTCCTATTACCTCTCAATATATTCCCAAACTCTAAAAATCAAAATGTAAAGGAGGTACTTGACATTTTAACAATGTCTTCCGCCTGTACATAGCAACCCAAAGACACATTATTTGGCTGATTTTACGGCTGTCTTAAAATGAGGATGCTTCTTTCGAAGCTACAAACCGAAATTTCATACTGCAAAAACAGCCTGGGGAAAAATTTTTAACACCATGAGATATAAAAGTACTGAAACAGTACTTTCAGAGCAGTGTCAGTTATATGAAGGTACAAATAATGTTTAAGTAGAGAAAATAACATCTAAGAGAAATAAAATGCATGTAAAGACAAAGTATTAAAACAGGACAATTCAATAGCACGATGACAACACTAACCAGTAAACTAAAAATTATGAAGCTGTAAAATTTATTAACTGGAGAACAGCTGTCAATGGAAATAACACAATTATGTAAAAGTGCATATAATTATCAGTTTCAGCAATCCATTTATCTTTGTCAAAAGAGACAGATGTCTCAAAAATGGCAGAGCCAAAGTTGAAAGTCACACTATGATGCACACCTACACCCACTAACCAATGTCTCTACCAAGTATCAACCTTCTACACGTTACAGAATCCAAGAAATAGCCCAGACAAGATTTTAAAACTTGTGGTCACTACAACAAGGTCAAATCAAGATTATCAACTTCCTAAACCCTACAGTTTCTGAGATAATGCCCAGATAAAATATTATAGGTCAAGGTCACTATGGCACGGTCAAATCAAGGTCACACCATGACGTTGCACACCTACAACTCCCAACCAATGTCCCTACCAAGTATCAATTACCTATACCTAATGGTTTCCGAGATATAGCCCGGACAAGATTTTCAAACTCAAGGTCACTACGGCAAGGTCAAATAATAATAAGCAAGTTATAGGCACTTTTACCTTTGGCTATCCTCGTTTGACCTTGAAGGAGGGGCCCTAGGTCAAATCCGACCACACCAGAAGATTCCCAGGCCATGATTTCCTATATGCTGGTTTACCATCCCAAACCTCTAGGACCAATAATAAGCGAGTTATAAGCACTTTTAAGTTTGGCTGTCCTCATTTGACCTTGAAGGAGGGGCCCAAGGTCAAATCCGACCTCACCAGAAGATTCCCAGCCCATGATTTTCTATATGTTGGGTTTACCATCCCAAACCTCTAGGACCAATAATAAGAGAGTTATAGGCACTTTTATCTTTGGCTATCCTCGTTTGACCTTGAAGGAGGGGCCCAAGGTCAAATCCGACCTCACCAGAAGATTCCCAGCCCATGATTTCTTATATGTCGGTTTACCATCCCAAACCTCTAGGATCGATAATAAGCGAGTTATAAGCACTTTTAAGTTCTGCTATCCTCGTTTGACCTTGAAGGAGGGGTCCAAGGTCAAATCTGACCACATCAGAAGATTCGCAGCACATGATTTCCTATAGGTTGGCTTCACATTGCAAACCTCTAGGACCTATAATAAGGGAGATATAGGCACTTTTAAAGTCCGCTATGTGGGTTACTTCGGCACTCCGTGGATGACCTTGAACTAGGAGCTTCAAGGTCAAATGTGTGCAAGGTTGTAGAGGACATGTATATGTGTCATACATATCACCTATGAAGAGATTCAACCTTCTACCTATGAGGAACAGCCAGTAGAAAAATGTAGATTATTTTCAAAGAAATGCCCGTGGCGGCCATCTTGTTTTTCAGAATGAGGCTATTTTCCTTCCCAGAGAAGCTTACCCCCCAATGAAGATATCCTGCAAATTTGGTGAACCTAGCTGCTGTTGTTTTCCTCCTAGAGCGTTAACGCCGAAAATCTCTCTACGCGCGGCGGCGGCGGCGGTGTAGCGGACGCTAAACCAAAGTATCCACCGGATGCTTCCGGTGGATACAATTACCATAAAACCAAGTGACAATTTGGAGAACTTGTCTCGTGAATATGAACCTGGCTATGCAACAGGACATAAACCAAAACTTTGACCTCAGACAGTAGCATGCGATAATGCAAACTTATGCTGCATTCTGCTGCCTATTCTCAAGTCATAAACATGAGTTCATGGTCGGTACAAATTTCAATTGTGGCTTTCTACTAGGGATGGGTCAGTACCAAAAATATGCACATAGGGAGTTCACCAATACAAAACCATACCATTCCAGGACTCTGTGTTTTAGTAGACCCAACCAAAGATGGATGTTTCCTCTGATGACATTGCAATAAATGTGGCGAAATGTACAAAATATGAGATAAAAGCTTATAATTTCTTCAGACTTCTGGTTTGTTCCCAATATTTTAGGTTTTCCTTCAATTATATGAGCTGACAAGCGAGATTGAGGTTACAATGTTTCGCAACCAAAACATGGCAGTTCTGGTTAACATAATCACTAGTACTGTATAAAGTCTGCAAATGCATGAAAATTGGTGGAAAAAAAGGTTATACTTTCTTCAGATTTTGGGGATGTTTCTAATATTTTAACTCTTCCTTCCATTATATGTGTTCACAAGCGAAGTGGTGGTTGTAATATCTCATCAAGGTATTCCAGTCTGTAAATTTCTCTCAATACCGGTGTAAGCCCTCAGATCATACCCCCAATCATTTTATATTTTATAAATTCCAAAGTATACCCCGGGGGTGGTTTATGGACCCAACCAGAATCTACCCCCTCCTCCCAGAATCTCCCCCGTCCTTTATGATTAGCAACTTAAGAGTTATAGAATATCAATAAAAGGAATGCTGAGGCTATTTTAACCCTACAATTAACCTTGAGACAGCTTGTACACTGTATATGGTGACATAGTTTTATTATTTTGTTCTGCACACGACATAATACAATTTTTATACAAATTATTTTAAACTGACTTATATGCTTTTTAAAGTTGTTTGTAATGATTTGTGTAATATTTTGTAACACAGTTCAATAAACATTTGTCTATATTATCTATCTTATTACACTATTTGCTGAGCAGAAAATTATTTAAAAAGATCTGCAAACAAGTCATCCATTTTTGAATTTTGACAAGTGATGATAATGGGGTTAAATTATGTGCTTATATATATTTTTAAGCAAACAGTAGTACACATTAATAACAGTTCATTTTATTCCTGTTATTAAGTTTTTATGCCACTGATTCACATCACTGTTCTTTTTTGTGAGAGCAATCAGCCATTCTAGTCATTTCTTTGAAATGACTAATTCAGACTTTTGGATAAAGTGCATCATTTTACTTACACAAGTCTAGTTATTCTTATGATTGGATTGATTGGGATTAGTTGAAGCTGGGTCCCAGTGTACATCAAAAGTTAAGTTATTCTTTGATGTCATAAATTGGGATTAGTTGAAGTTGGGCCTCAGTGTACATCAAAAGTTTAGTTTTTCTTTTGATTTCATAAATTGGGATTAGTTGAAACATAGCCTCAGAGTACATCAAAGTCCTGTTATTCCTTCAAAATTTGGGATTAGTTGAAGCTGGGCCTCAGTGTATATGAAACAAATTCCATCAATTGCACAGCTTAACAGAGAGTCTCTGTTGAAAAATCTAAATTACCAATACTAATACCCAAGCATTTGACTATTATCTACTTTCACCTATTAACTTAGCTTAAGTGTTACCAATGCATATATTATAATACAATCACACACTTTCAGAGAAGAATTATTTGCATATACAGTTGTGCACATCATGTAAATGTTGCATGAATTAATTTCTCAGTGACCAATTTAAAAGCTTAAATACTTAGTCACATAAATTAAAATTATCAATTATCTGTATTAACTATAAGTAGATTCTGGAGGGACCTCCAGAATATATCCCGGGGTGTAATCTGGGAGGGCAGAATCTATCCGGGTATAAATGGAAGGGGATACACTTTCAGAGTTTACCCCAGGCCTACCAACCCATCCCTACAGGGGGTAGTTTCTGGAGGGACCTCCAGAATATACCCCAGGGTGTAATCTTCGAGGCGGGGTAGATTCTGGGAGGCCACCAGAATCTATCCAGGTATAAAAGGAAGGGGGGGGGGGGGGGGGGGGGTATATTTTCAGAGTTTATACTGGACCTACCGACCCATCCCTACTTTTCTATATCAGTAAAATGCCCGCCTACCAGTGAATTCCCACGTTATATTTTTTGTTAGAGCTCAAGGAAAAATGCTTCTATTATGTCTACAAAATGGGTGTTCATTGATATTTCCAGTTAGCAGTGCGGACAGCTGATCATATTAGAGATAAATTGGTCCATAAATTGTTAAAATATGAAACTTTGAAACAAGTGTAACAAATATGTACCTCCGTCATTAATTTGGTGTATTATTTGACAATCTGCTGCATGAAAAATAAAATCAAAAGCAATCAATACAGTACAATTTAATTTAAAATTTTTAACTTCAATATGAGCGTTTACTGGTCACTGTTGCTTGACTGGACGATAATATGCGATCCGTATTGCTCAGTTTCTTGCTATCACAGAATCGATCAGTTTTTTTTTACATGCTTACACTTCATAGTGGGGTAAATACATCTTTATGGGTTTTTTAAAATTATTTTGTTATTTTATCAAGGTAGAGGATATTTACCCAACGGCTGTGTACGCTAGATCAGTTTCACTGCTAGCGTACCCAACGGTTGTGTACGCAAGATCTATTTGACTGCTAGCGTACCCAACGGTTGGGTACGCAAGATTTATATCACTGCTAGCGTACCCAACGGTTAGGTACGCTAACAGAGATATCAATCTAGCGTACCCAACGGCTGTGTACCCAAGATTTATATCAGTGCTAGTGTGCCCAACGGCTGTGTACATACACTACTGGCATACCCAACTACCCTGCAACCCAGGCATTGAACCCTATGTTCCCAAAGGCTGTGTACACTAGATCAGTTTCACTGCTAGCATAGCCAATGGTTGGGTACGCTAACAGGGATATCGGTCTATCGTACCCAACGGCTGTGTACGCAAGATTTATATCAGTGCTAGTTTGCACAACAGCTGTGTTTATACACTACTGGCATACCCAACTACCCTGCACCCAAGGCACTGAACCCTATGTTCCCAATGGCTGTGTACACTAGATCAGTTTCACTGCTAGTGTAGCCAATGGTTGGGTACGCAAGATGTATTACACTGCTAGCGTTCCCAACGGTTCTGTACGCTAGCAGGGATATCAGTCTCAGTCTAGTGTACCCAATGGTTGTGTACGTAAGATCTATTTCACTGCTAGCGTACCCAACGGTTGTGAACGCTAGCAGTGATATTGGTCTAGCATACCCAACGGTTGTGTACGCAAGATTTATATCGCAGCTAGCCTACCCAATGGCTGTATACATACACTACTGGCATACCCAACTACCCTGCACTCGAGGCAGTGAACCCTATGTTCCCAATGGTTGTGCACCCTAGGTCAATAGCTTTCTTAGCATACCCAACAGTTGTGTATGCAAGATCTATTTCACTGCTAGCCTACCCAACGGTTGTGTACGTTAGCAGTGATATGGGTCTAGCTTACCCAAAGACTGTGTATGGAAGACCCGTATCACTGCTAGCATACCCAACAGCTGTGTATGTACACTAACGGCATACCCAACTATCCTGCAATCAAAGCAGTGAACCCTTTGTTCCCAATGGTTGTGCACCCTACATCAATAGCATTGTTAGTGTACCCAACTGTTGTGTACACAAGATGTATTTCACTGCTAGTGTACCCAACGGTTGTGTACTCTAACAGTGATAACGGTCTAGCCTACCCAACGGTTGTGTACACAAGATCTATATCACTGCTAGCATACCCAACGGCTGTGTATGTACACTAATGGCATATGCAACTCTCCTACATCCAGTTAAAGCACTAAGTTCTGTTTTCCCAATGGTTATGTACCCTAGATTAACGTCATTGATATTTTCTTTTATTAGTGTAACCAAAAGCTGTTTAAGGTACTGGCATACCCAACTACCCTGTACCCAAGGCAGTAAACTCTGTGTTCCCAATGGTTTTGCACCCAAGATCAGTATCATTGCTGGCATACCCAGTGGCTGTGTACACAAGATCCATATCACTGCTAGTGTTCCCAGCAGCTGTGATATTGGTCTAGTGTACCCAGTGGTTGTGCACACAAGATCTATATCGCTGCTAGTGTACCCAACAACTCCAAATTTTTTACAGCCTGCCCAATTTCTCATTACCCAAGGTAGTATGCACTCAATGGTTGTGCACTCGATATCAGTGCCCTTCATAGCGTACTAAACAGGTCTGTATCCAAGGCATTGTGAAGTAATTAGTTTTTAAGGAATTTTTTTGAGTAGTCAGAAATGGGCCAAGGACCACTCTCTGAATTAAACTTATTCAGCTTATTGTTACATTTTAACAAAGTTAATTTAAGGAAGAAGTGATTAAAATATGGGTACACTAGCACTGATCTTGTGTATATAGCCGTTGGGTACGCTAGCGATGATATAAATCTTGTATACACAGCCGTTGGGTACGCTAGACCAATATCACAACTAGCGTACACAGCCGTTGGGTAAATAACCACTCCGTTTTAATCAATAACCCTACTGTACTGTTATTTCCGCCCACTTGGGTGTATATGTTACAGTCAATCTGTGAAACCAGTCATTACGCGTAATGACTGAAAGTATCAGTCATTTCACGTAATGACTGAAATGAACAGTCAATACATGTAATGACTAAAATTTTCAGTCATTTCACGTTATGACTGAAATATATGGTTCATTTTTACACAGATTGACTGAATTAATTTCAGTTAATATGTGTAATTGATTTAGAGTTGTTTTTCTTCACACCCTTTGCATTATTCAGAACCTTTGTACATTGTTCCCCTGCATTTTGAAAATTTTTGTGCTAGAGAACCTTAAACTATTTTAATCAAATAAATAACTTTGGAATTCTCACATGCTTCCTGAATTTATAGCCAGAATTTTCAAACCTAAACGCAGACTTGTGTAATAGACTCTATTGTTATTTTCAAAAATATTTTTAAAATATTGAATGGTTACATGTATCTAATTACATTTTAAATGTTATTTACATTCTAAATTCATATTTGCAGTTTTAAAACTAAACTCATTGTCATAGAATGAAAATATCTCTTTGTTGTCAATGAAATTTATGTCTTTTTTGAAGACTAATTCTCATTTATAAATCATAATTTATAATACATTTTGCCTTTTATGTTATTAATTAAAGACTCAGTTCTATTATGGCAGGTTGTTAGGAAGCACGAAACCATGAAGCTTTTGAAGTGAATCTTGTCCACTCTTGTCCTAATTGCAATGCAGCTCTTTCATCCTGTTTTGTTCTTTCAGGCCTTGTTACTGTTGTTTGACCTCTCCACAGAAAGAGCCTGTTTATCAAAGATGGAGTTGACCTTTAACGTTCTAAAATAACTGGGACAACTTAATCCATTCTTTTAATAGTTATTAAAGCCTGAGTAGGATAACTTAGAGCTCTAACTCACACCTGAGTACCATTGTAACTATAAATAACCATCAAGATACTTGATTTACTCTATGTTCTTCAGTTGGACATACATGTTACACAGAACTTTAGATTTTAGTAAGAGTCTATCGATCGGGTCCCCGTTTGTTAGGAATGCTACCTATCCATTGGGTCCCCTGTCATATTTTACAAGGGAGTACATATATATGAAGGTCATTTTTATGACATGAATTAAAAGAAGTGGGGCTTAGTTAAAATAACTGTAGAAGAGTTTGATAATTTGATCATTTACCCATGTTATCAATCAGTAATCATGTCAGAATATGTTCAAATCTGAAGTGATAATTTCATTACCCCTATTTAGTAATCACATGAGAATGCAATTTAAATTACTAAGTGAGGCCAGACAATTTCATTTTTAGTAAAGCAAGTATTTAAAACTTTTATCACAATTCAGCCATTACGCGTAATGACTGGACCTTATTTTCAGTCATTACGTGAAATGACTGAAAATGTTAGTCATTACGCGTATTGACTGGTCATTTCAGTCATTACGCGAAATGACTGAAACTTTCAGTCATTACGCGTAATGACTGGTTTCACAGATCGACTGTATCATATATATCGCCGCACGTCCCATTATCAACCACTAGTTACTTCTTATTATCGACCGGGAGCAATTTTTTCCTTTCTCAGGTCACATAACTGCATTTTGAATTTGCCGATTGGAGAATTGAATGTAAACAACTTCTGAAATAATATCACACAAAACTTTCAGAAAGATGAGGTCAAACAGGTATGAAATTTTAAAAAGTTAAAAAGTGTATGTGATAATTTCTCAATACACTAATGTACGTTTTTCACAATTAATAATTCTTCAATTTTGTAGTATTTTATCAATGTTTCTGTCACTAATTTCATTTCTCTTCTGCAGAATTCTGTCTATTTTTATTCCAAACCAATAAATAGATCTAAACTGTTCAGAATAATGTGTAATAAACCTGAAGGAGTGATATGGTCCTTATAGGTCCTCTCTCAGAAAAGTTAAAAATTGTTTCTCAAATATTTCTATTACTTCATTTTAAAAGAAGGTTTTGTTGCATCTTATTGCAGAAAAATCCTGACCATGTCAAGAAGCTTATCTGACCTTTGTATTATTGCAAGCTGTGATTGATGAAGGTCACTCAATTACACTCTGGCGTAAGCTGATATAATAAATTTTATACTTTTATCATTTTCCGTCATCAATAGTATTTTTTATTTATCTCACAACCTTAAGTCTGCTATTTCTAGCTTTAGATGCAACCTTTAGTCATGTGATTGATAATTGGAAGTGATGCTTCCTGTATAGTGGATGATCGTAAAGCCGATCACTTAAGGGAGACCTACATAAAGAGTGATTGTTTTCACTTGATAAAATCAAAATCAACTTTAAATATTAAGGTACATTGAAAAATATGATTTCATAAAGGAAATAAACCAACAAACCACTGCAAGACTTCTAAGATTTTTTTCAACAGAAAGTTTAAACTTGGGTATGAAAATGCAGAAAAAAAGACTGTCATTTTTAAGATTGCTCATTAAGTCGATCACCCAGTACCACCACTTTAATTGGGCTCAAGAAGGTGAATGATTTGTTACAAGATTATACATTATATCCATCAAACAAAAATTTGTACACAGATTTTACAATAGTTGTATTATAATAAACTGGATGGTTTTGTTCTGTACTGAGGCTATATTTTAGTGTTTATTTCAGAAAATTTTAAAATATATCTGCTTGGAACACATTGCACAACTATTTTTGCAGAATAAATTAATGAAAAGGATGTTTGTTTATTTGCAAATTCAAATGAAGTTCACTATGTGCGGTAAGGGTGCCAATGCTGACCGATCGATTTAATGAGCATATCGACATTACGATCATCTACTATATAACATGTGTGACATACCTAAGAAAAACAATCATTTCTGTGCAAAATATCATATCAAACCGGGATATATACATATCAATAGATGGATAACATAATATGACAACAACCAACTGGATATTTGCAAATGTATGTTATTTCATATTATTTATTGTCGATTTTCCTGCTTTTATACGTGGTTGATAATTGGATGTGCGAGGATATATATGCATTAAAATAGGAGGTTTTGCAATAAAATTCATATCATAACTATTTACGGACCCTATTTACTACGCATAACACATAAAATAAAAGGAGTTTAGGTATAGGTAGCTTTGGTACTTATGAACAGATATAACTGTGTGTGATTTATTGTAAAACACGTGAATTTTCACTGACAGTTTTTGCCTTCAGAAAATGTAAACAGGAAGTTGCTGATGTCATGCTTAGCACATTAATAATAAATAAAGGTAAAACTATCATCTAATATTAAATTCTCATTTCTTCTGTCATAGTGTACTGTAAACATGTTACTAAATTGTTGATTAATGTACTGAAATACAAAGCAAAAAAATAGTTACTGTTTTTTAGTTCCACAAAGAAAATTCAATACTGCTGGGGAATTCCAAAGATATTGATTTAATGATGTCATCAATGACATCATCATGTGAAACAAATATTGATTTTTATAACATCTGTAGTGGTACTGACGTTATTCATAATGTCCTCAAGTCAAGTATAACATATTCAAACTAGCATATTTTAGACCTATATTGTGTTGATTCCACTGTATATCATGAATTCCTTAATCATAATACAGAATGTTTATATAATTAATTACTAAAAATCCATTTTTAAGTTAAATCTTAGATTTTTTAATGGCTTAAATCAATATTTAATTATTTTTAACACCAAATTTTACACATCTGAAGATCACATTTTCAAATCCATATAAGGGCACAGTTTTTTGGGGTTTTTTTTGGCTATTTTTTTTCATCTATATGCTTTGAAATATATAATGACTTACTTGAAGAAAAAATGCAAAACAAGCCAAACCCCTGTTTTAATATATTTTTTATTTTTTTTACACTGGATATTTACAAACATATCATCTGAAGGTCCCAGGTTCAATTCTAGACAAGGACATCGTTTTTTTCTCTCTCTCTGTTTTTTTATCTTATTTATATTCATCTATGCTGTGATATATACATGTATGGACTTATTTAAAGAAATAAAAGCACAAGTTAAACCAGTGTTAAAAATTAATTACCATGATGTTTTTTTGTTTATACTGGATATTTCCAAAGATCTGGGGTTCCCAGGTTCAAATCCACACTAGGGCAGGGATTTTTTTTCTCTTTAATTTTTTAATAATATTTTTTCATTTATGCTTTGAAATATATAAGAACTTATTTAAAGACATAAATGTACATATAACAAGCTAAACCAATGTTAAATAATATTTATATTTCTTTACACTAGCTATTTACAGTGATATCATCTGAAGGTCCTATGTTCAAATCCACACAAGGACACAGATTTTTTTTTGTTTTTGTCCATGCTTTTGATTTCTTTTTATCATATTTTTTATCTATGCTTTCAAATATATAAGGACTTATTTAAAGAAAAAATACATAATAATCTGTTATTTGACTGATTTTTGCTTCTGCTGAAATATATTAAAATTGACACTATAAAAAGGCATCTTTGAAATGAGATACAGACAGCTGACTTTTTTACCCCACAGCCCTCAAGGGCTGTCTGGGTATTGTTTTCACCTGTGGTATCCAGATGGGTTGGTGGGTGGGCGATGGGAAAAAGTTTGTCTAGGCTGCGTATCAGAAACTGTAAGGTGTAGGAAGTTGATACTTGGTAGGGACATTAGTTGGGGGTTGTAGGTGTGCCATGTCATGGTGTGAACTTGATTTGACTGTTGACCTTGCCATAGTGACCTTCACCTATAAAATCTTGTCCAGGCTATATCTCGGAAACCATAAGGTGTAGGAAGTTAAGTTTACAGCTTCATAAATTTTAATTTACTGATTAATGCTGTCATCTTGCTATTGAATTGCTTGTTTTAATACATTTTCTTTCTCTTAGACGTTATTTTCTCTACATGAACATTATTTGGACCTTTATATAACTGACACTGCATTGAAAGTATCCCAATCTTTGTGATGTTTCACCACTTCTGTATCTCATGTTGTTGAAAACTATTTCCCCAGGCTGTGGGGCAAGGGCATCTCTGATGCTATTTTCTTTTTTTCTCTCATTGAAAACACACCACAGAAGAATAAAAATCTCGATAGCTATGCCTTTCACATTTTGGTAGCTGCAGATATTGTTCACATCTTGGAGTGAACGTCAGGAGTTGTTCAGACATACTGAATACTGGGACAGAGAATTACTTTTGTGTTGAACACAAGATGTATCTTTTGGCAGACTACTGTATGTGGATGATCACCTTGAGCCTTCAACTCATCAATATTATTGTTGACTCACATGATTGATGATATAACTGGTTTCAGATTTGTTATATTAATGTATATAAATTGGTCAATATCTACAGTAATCTAGAGATTTCCAAGTTTCAGCCACTAATTGTCAATCATTGACCATTTCTACACAAGAGTCCTGTGGTTTCATGTTGCAGTCTGATTGGCTAACAATAGTATGAATATCATTCTTATTTTTGATATTTATATATTTTATACAAAATGGTCATATGTTAAACTGAGGCCATGGTGGCACAGTGGTAAAACACTCGCCTCCCACCTCTGAGGTCTGTGGTTCAAACCCTGGGAAATGGGGGAAACTTGGTAGTTGCTTACCGAAGGTCGGAAGTTTACAGTACAGAACCTTGGCCAAATGTATGTACTGGTTTCCACTGCCCACAAACCATCCATCGAGATATGACCTGTACAATGTTGAAAGCGACATAAAACCCCAAATAAATAAACACATGTTAATTTGGAGGCAACAAAGAAAGCGTGAGGGAAGATATAGTCTCCAGTTGGATCAGTTTTAAAATTAACCTCTGAAATCAATGATAAACAGTAAGTTACTTTGAAAATTGAAGATAATTTTGATTAATTTTTGGCAGAATTAACTTTATTGGAATTTACTCTAAACAGATTTTATTTCAATTACTATGCATGTAAACAAAAAAAACAAACCAATAAACATCAATTGTTTCAAAGTTCATACTTGTAAACAGTCTGATCATTGCCAAATTTGGTTAATTTTATTGTAATTGGAATTTTTATAAATAAAACTAGAGACGCAGTGTATCCCCAGACGGGACATGGTTGAAGCATGACATACAGTGTATGTCCAGCCATATAAGTGAGTTATAAGTACTTTAAAGTTTGGCTATCCTCGTTTGACCTTGAAGGAGGGGCCCAAGGTCAAATCCGCCCACACCAGAAGATTCCCGGCCCATGAATTCCAAAATGTTGGCCCCATACAGCCAGCAGTAGCCAGCTTTAGCTGCCAGTAGCCACTAATGTAGCTGCCAGTAGCCACATATATCCATCTATATCATGATCGGCCATATTATGGCCATGAGCAGCCACCTCTATGCATGCACTAATGTATATTAATCCCGACTTTGTAGCTGTTATCTTAGGAGTAATTACAACCAGTACTAAAGTATCTTGTCATACAGTGTCCATATAAATTTGAAAGTTGATACAGCTGTTACGAATAACTTGGGTTTAGTAGCCTGATTATTTGCACTACTTCTTGTTCCCATTAAATAAATTAATACTTTGATTTGCATGTTTAATAAATGTTAATAGCTTGAATCGTTTGAGTTGCCTGCTTGCTTCCTGTTCCTTCCCTTAGTTAAAACATACTTATCTGCTAAAGAATTATACATGGGAAGACATGTCCTGAGATCAGAGTAAATCATAAAAGGTTGACTCTAGACCACAATCTGGCAGCGAATCTATGATTACACCCGGGAATCTTGGTTGGGGATTGTAGGTCTGCAACGTCATGGTGTGACCTTGATTTGGCCTTTAACCTTGCTGTAGTGACCTAGACTTATAAAATCTTGTCCAGGCTGTATCTCGGAAACCATACGGTGTAGGAAGTTGATATTTGGTAGGCACGTTGCTTTTGGGCTGTAGGTGTGCAATCATGGTGTGACCTTTAACCTTGGCTCTGCGAAAGTGTGTTCACCTGCCATATTTGAGACATATTTCTCTTGTCACAAAGCTATATGAATTGCTGTAACTTATTATTATATATACTTTCACTTAATTGTGCGATTTCTTTGACAGCTATACTTAATTAATAAATCTTACAGCTTCATAATCTTTAGTTTTCTGATTAATGCTGTCATCTTGCTATACCTTTACATCCCTTAGACATTATTTTCTCTACCTAACCATTATTTGGATCTTTTTATAACTGACACTGTTTGTTCTGAAGTCTCCTGATCTTTAAAATGACATATAATTTGCTGAAATAAAGCAACAACATAGATTTTATATTAACCAGTGAATTATTAATTGTTCTTATTTGTATTTGTCGTTTGTTTTTCCACACTTCTATTGTAAACATATTTGCAGCACATGCGCACTCAGAACTCCAATATGGCTTATAATAATAAGACTAAAAAATAGGTGACTACTTTCTTTAACAAAATTTCATTCAAACAAATAAAAAGTATGCACTGTTAAAATGTGTAATATATATTTTCCTTCTAACCTGAACCCCCAGGTCCTTCTGTATTGAGGTTGCCTGGCTAACAGCTAATGTGGGTTATACTGTAACCTCATTTCTGTGTCAAAATACAGAATAAGGCTAATTATTCTAAATTTTAACTATTATTTATATAAAATATTACATGCCGATAAATTTTCAATTTCCAAAGTTGAAAAGCCTTGCAGCAAAGATTTTAGGAATACCCCGCCCTGAATAAAAATTAATTTTCACTTAAGGTTACAGTATAAAATACAGATACCACCTAACATGCAGCTTATGTTACAAGCAGGTTAGCATGCTACAGAGGTTTGCTAATAGCTAAAAGGTGCATAACAGAAAATACATACATTTACAACTCACATTTTAGAAACAGCTGTGGTTATTGTACGCTGAGTATTAAGGAAACATTAAAGCAGTGTGACCTAGAAACTGGGTTCAATAAACAAGGACAAGTAATGAGAGAAATATTAGGCCTTTTGAGTGTGATGGCCCCATTTTAATATTTTCAGTTTTTGAACTTTTTAATGATTTTTAGCATATGGCTATGTCAGCCAATTTATTTTTCAAAATATTTTCATGGCTATAAAATACATATATAAACATTGTCTGCAAATTTGGGGAAGATATCTGCATTTTTGTCCTAATTATGGTTTCTTCTCTCTGAAAATATTCTAGGTTTTAGGTACATAATGCACACATACAGAACGTCATACTTAGTTCCAGTTTCATTCACCAGGGAGAGATAAACAATATGAATGATAAATCCCCTTGCATTTCCTTATATGGGCGGAATTGACGCCAGTCAAAAATGCTGCTTACAACAGTAAAATAACCAAGTTCTCTATTTTGAAAATACTTTTGAACAATTCAAAGTCTTCTGTTTAATTTCGGGGATTTTTTTTTGCTGGGTGTGTTTTGTGGTGACATTTAAGAAAATGTGTGCATCCCGAAAAACGGAAAAACTTTATTTGCTAATACAGAATATAAATAGAAAATTGTTTAAAGGCAAGAACATTTGGTATGAGTAGTGGGGAAAACTTATAGAATTATGAAATCATTCATGAAATCCCGACCCTTTATCATGAAAACATCTCATATATATTTTATTGCGCTACAATGTACTTACCTATTGAAACAGAGTGCTATTCCGTTGTTGACCGGAAGAGCTACCAACAGGCTGAAAGTTGGAAACTTTCCCGGCCGAATGCGGGGGGTCCCCGGAGCCGGCTCACTCCACCGGAAACACCAGTGTTGAGATGACCGGTTATGTGACGACTGCGCAGCAGATCACGTGATTCTTCCTTCTTTCCGTTGGTAGCCATCTTGTTAGCCCAGATAGCAAGACTCTGTAGGGCCAACGCTGGCCCACTGGCGGCATAGCTGTCGGACCGACGTTGGCTGCAGGCGGTGGCCAGCCGTTGGCGTGACCGGCTGATAGGCAGTGGTCCACCGTTGGTAGCCGACAATAAGGTTTTCTGATGGTCCTTCAGTGGCCCACTGTCGGCAGCCAATGATAAGCTTTTCTATTGGCCCCCCAGTGGCCCACCTTCAGTAGCCGACAAGGTTGACTGGTGGTCCACCAGTGGCCCACTGTTGGGTGCCATCAAAGGTGGTTCTCTGGTGGCGTGACCAGCTGATAGACAGTGGCCCACTGTTGGCAGCCAACAATAAGGTTTACTGGTGGCCCATCAGTGGCCCACTGTTGAGTGCCATCAGTGGTGGTTCTCTGGTGGCATGACCAGCTGATAGACAGTGGTCCACTGTTGGCAGCCAACAATAAGGTTTACTAGTGGCCCATCAGTGGCCCACTGGCTTTTAGGCCGGTGGATGTGTCGGTCTGACATTGGCAAGCCACTGGTAAAATTTTACTACCACTATAATATAGCATCAGCCAATCAGATTGCAGCATGAAGTTATATGGCCATTGTTTAACAGAAAGCAAATAATTGACAGATTGTGGGTGGATTTTAGTTAAGGGAATCCCTAATAAGTCACATGACCAAACATAAACAATGGTGGAACAGTATCTTAGGATGACATGTTCCATAGTCAAACAATAAAATTATAATGTTCAGAAACAACTTTTCTTTCTGTGAATTTCTAATGAGAATGTTATTTTTATGTCTAAAATTGTTAAATAGTTAGTTAAAAATTGTGGGCCCACTGAAATATGATTTTTAGACATACCATAATAAATAATTTTTTACTAAGTGTCTCAATATCCCCTATTATTGCTCGCCACCATCTTGAATAAAAAGCCACCATTGGCCCACCGTTGGCCCAACCTTGGCAGCCTGAGTTTTGGTTGGCAAGCCTTCACTGGGCCAGCGTTGGCATGGGTAATTCGGCCACTGATTGGAATATATTTCATGGGTAATTATTCCTTTCAACTTTTCAACTTCCAGTGGTGGCTACACCTCAACCCCAATTAATAGGGTTTTGATTTAATATATTTTTCTCCTGTACATGTTTTATGGTTTGTTTACAGGGGAAACTTTCACTTCTGTTAACTTTTCTGTGTAATTATCAGATGATTTTATTGATTAGATCTAAAATCCGGGTGGAAATTAAAAAATTCCCATCAGTGGCCCATCAATCATAGCTTATATACCACTGATATAGTTGGTGGGCTGCCAGTGGTAAATCTTGGAAGAAATTTGTGGCCCAAGAATGGGAAGAAAAGAAATATATATTAAGGCAGAGATGTGACATCTGTTATTTAAAAATGCTGGTGTCTTGGTGATATACACACACATACATAAAGTATCCAATTACTTTGCCGTCTGTGGGCCACCGGTGGGCCAACAGTATGTGTACCATGCAGGCAGAAGGTGGACCACTGATGGACCACCAGTGGCAAATCTTACAATTTTTTTATGTAATAAAATTCAGAACAGCTACTTTTGGAAAGTAATTCACTTGAAACAAATGAATTTAAGCCAAGACAGCCTCTCTTCAAGATCTGTCAAAACAAATGCCGTTCAGCAGAGCTTGAGGTGTAGCCACCAGAGGACCACCATTGGTCCACCAACTAAGTATAGCTCTTACAGATGATAGTTGCATGTGTCAGACAAAAACAAATTTTGCGATAGTTTTAGGTTGCATCAAAAAACAAATTTATATCAAAAGGAAAAAAATGAAAATATCTTTCTTTAACCTTCACTAAAAATATATATATATATGTGCCACCAGTGGCCCACTGGCTGCCCATCATGGGTCATGTACTACTTATATAGTGGGTGGACCATACCATTGATGGACCACCTGTGGCAAATATATAAGCAAGTAATATATAAAGTAATAAAGTGGAGAAAAGACTGACTGAGCAAAATGAAGGAATACAGAATAAGTTTGTTAAAAAATGACATTAACTTATGTTAAGTGAAAGAAAACACACATTTTATCTAATTTTTCCCAGGATTTTACACCAGTGGGTGTAGGCTGGTACCTGAGCTACAGCCACTGACTCTGGTAGTTGGTGGGCCAACAGTGGGCCACACAATGTATTTATATTTTGAAATAATGTGTTTTTAACATTGAATATTGTTAAATAATATGTCAGAAAACAGTATTTGAGGTTGCTTTTGAAGTTGCTTATAATGCTTTAAAATTTTGAAAAAAAATGCAGTCAGTGGGCCACCAGTGGCTCAGTGGTGGCCCACAAGCTATATTTTGCCACCCATAGCCAACGGTGGCCCACTAGCGTCTTGCTATCTGGGAGAAGGCTTATTTTAGCTCTCACTTTGTGACAGTTTTTCATTCAGTTATCAGAGGATTTATTCTCTAAGTTAGTTTTAATTTGTCTCACCGTTGTGCATAGACACTTTTGATATATATTTGTGAGACTTTTCAGTGTTACTTCTGTGACACTTTAACATCATTATGGTAGGCACTCCTCCTTATCAGAAGAGAGGGAAATGTGGGCACTGGATGCCCTCATTTGACAAACACCTGAGGTGTTATAGTTGCAGGATGCACTGCAAAGGGGAAGACCCCTGTGCCTCAGGTGCCCCTCTGGAGGCGTGTTCATCTTGTTCCTCCCTTACGGAGGTCGAATGGAATCATTTGAGAACTGTTTTCCAGGAAAGAAGTGCTAAACGTTCAGCCAAGAATCTACCGGCCGACCCGGACCCGGACAATAGTGTAGACGAGCCGGAGACCGGTGAAATTGATGATTCCATATTGGATCTCAACACAGATGAAGTACAACATACACCGGCCGGTGCCGCCGGTTATACTTCTCCAACCGGAGTGTCAGCTCCCACCGGCCTGTCTCCACTCCAGCCGGCTACGACCTCAAGTGGATTTTCTTTCCTTCAACCATCTATTCCACCGCCAAGGTCCGCGGCTTTTCACACAGTGCCGACCTCATCTTCCTCAGCAGTCTTTTTCAAGACTCCGGCACCAGTGAATCAGGAACCAATGTTTGCCACAGCTCCGGATCCGCAGAGGCTCGTCCCTCCTCCTACTCCACGCACTCAAATGCTCAAGGCACATTTTGAACAGCAAAATATGCAGATGATGGAGAACCTATCGCAACAAAATCAAAAACAAATCCAGGACTTATCATCTCAACTCCAGTCCGGATTGCAACAGTTCCTAGCTTCCTCAATGGAACAAATGTTTAAGAAGTTCTCACCACCATCTGATACCCAAGCATCAAAAGCAACGTCACAGGCCCATCCCAGTCAGGTCCCCCCTCCAAAGACTCGAGAAGGGAGACTATGGTGTAACTGGAGACTCATCATACTCGTCATCATCCCAAGTAGATGACTCAGAACCCGAAAATCTAGCCCCTCCACCCAAAGCGGATTTCCACGCTTTCATAGACCGAGTCAGACAGTATCTCGGCATTGATGACCCTGCCAAGGCAGAGGACTACAGACTGGTATCAGGACTCGGCAGGGATCCCAACATGTTCCGTATGGAACAGTCCTCACGTCCTCCTTCGCTCAAACTCCCTCTTATGGATGACATTGCAAAACTTTTGCAAAACCAGGACTCAGTAATCAAACCTAGTACCTCATCTTCTACTTCCCTGGATATCGGTCAATTCGTCCCAAATCCACCAAACAGAGGCAACTGGTACCCGGTGGCAGGAGAAAATTTTGAGCAAAAACCACAAGTAGTTCCCCAATCATTCTCAAACATTGCGAGACCTGGGTATAAAGGCCTACCCCCAGCCTCTATTAACCAAAGAGAACTGGTTAAGTTGGAATACATGGTCAGAGAATGCATTGCGACCTCCAACTTCCTCTCCACCCTTTCTACAGCCAGTGAATCCACCTTAAACAACCTACGAGCTGCAAGGGATCAGAGGGAAAAGATATTTGGCCTACTGGCGTCAGAACCAGACCCAAGGACCAGAGACCAGCATCTCCAACAATTACTCAATACTACAATAGAGGATACCCCACAAATGCAATTCATGCTGGATATCAGCAGAAGCACGGCAGTTGCTTACCAGCACTTACTGGAAAAGTTCCTACACATTTTAACCAACATAGTACTCATGCGCCGAGACGCATACCTCAAAAACGCCCACAATAGTCTAGACGCCTATCGTCTCAAAAACCTGCGGGCAGCTCCCATTTCTGGCCAAGACCTATTTGAACGCTCCTTATAATGCAAGATTACGAACAACATCTAATAGGCTTGGGAGTCAAAGCAGGAAATCAACAAAGCTCCAGGTTTCACCCTTATGGAAAAGGCAAAAGGAAACCTAGAGGCAGAGGAAGGGGAGCTTATCACCAAGGGGGATATTATCCAGCTCCTCCCCCTTAATACATCATGCCTCCTCAGTTCTACCCACAGCAGCAGAGAGGTAGTTTTCGTGGCGGCCACAGGGGCAGGGGAAATCGTAGAGGCAGGGGCAAAAGCTCCGACAATAACCAAAACCAACAACAACAACCCCCTCAACAATGACACTCTTCAATCTCCTCCCCCCCCTCAATCCTGGACAACCTCTTTCAACCCATTCCGGGCATCCCTGGGAAAACAATTCATACGAGCCACAAAAACAGTTTCCCCTCAACAGACCCTACACAGAGAGGGCAAAGACTCTGGATACAAAGTCCCTACCAGAGAGGGCAAAGACTCTGAGTTCGTCAACCCCTCAGGAGGGGGTAAAGACTCCTTGTACACAACTAGTCAAGGTTCCTGTATCTATCCAAGAAAACATAAAAGACCTCCCAGTGGGAGACAGGCTAAAGTGGTTCATAAACGAATGGGAAAAACAAGGTGCTCATCCTTTCCACTTAGACCTCCTCAGACTAGGCTATCGCCTACCCTTCAGAGAACACCCAAGGTTGTCCAGGACACCATGCATCATCAGCAGTTACAGCGAAGTCGACAAAAACAATGCCTTACCGACTTCTATTCAAAACCTTCTCACAAAAAACGCTATAGAGAAGGTAAACAGGGAAGACAGTCTTGGATTCTACAGCCGACTTTTCCTAGTTCCCAAACCAGGAAACCGGTGGAGACCCATGATAGACCTCAGTTCTCTAAATCAGTTTCTCACGGTCTCAAAATTCAAAATGGAAACCCCAGAATCCATTAGTGCATCACTGAGGCAAGGGGAATGGGTTACCTCTATAGACCTCTCGGATGCCTACCTTCATCTTCCCATCCATCCACAATCAAGGAAATTCCTCAGGTTCCACCACCAAGGGAATTCTTACCAATTCACCAGCTTGCCGTTCGGGCTAGCCACAGCCCCACTGGTGTTCACGTCCCTGGTAAAGGAGGTCAAACTATTGGCACTAAAACAAGACATCCGGTTGCACCAATACCTGGACGACTGGCTGATCAGAGCACCTTCCCAGGCAGAATCAAAGGAACATACTGCCAACCTCCTTTCCCTGATCCAATCACTGGGCTTCATAGTAAATCACCAGAAGTCGGAACTAGTACCCCAACAGAGGTTCAAATTCATAGGGTACCATTTTTCATTAGATCAGGGTCTTGTCAGGCCCACGCAAGACAGATGGGCCAAAATTCAGAACTCCTTCAACAGGATCTCAAAGAAGTCTGTTATCAATGCAAGGACTCTTATGTCCATCATTGGATTACTAGCATCTGCAGAGAAGACAGTGAGACTGGGCAGGATCCATATGAGACCTTTTCAATGGCATCTAAAGACTCATTGGAAATTCCCAATGCCTCTGAATTCTCCCATTCCCTGGACTCAGACAATGAAACAACACGCGGAATGGTGGTTAGACCCACAACACGTATTAGGCGGAGAATTCTTACACCCCAGGGACCACGACGTTCTGATCTTTACAGACGCATCAAACGCAGGCTGTGGCGCACACTTAGATCACGCCTCCGCAGGCGGCCTATGGTCTCACACAGAGCAACAGCTCCACATAAACGTCCTGGAATTAAAAGCTGTCATCCTAGCCCTCAAACACTTCTCAGATCAGTGCACCAAGAAACAGGTGTTGGTGGCCTCAGACAACACAACAGTAGTAGCCCACATAATCAAACAAGGAGGGACCCACTCGCCAGAACTCTGTGCTCTCATGTGGCAACTCCTCACATGGTGCAACAAACATCAGATCTTACTCAGAGCGCGACACGTGCCGGGGTCACTCAATGTCATTGCGGCCTCTCCAGGAGAAACCAAATCCAGCACACAGAATGGTCTCTTTCCCCCCAGATCTTCAAACAAATTGCGCAACTCTGGGAACACCCACAAATAGACCTGTTTGCCACCAGGCTAAACACAAAACTCCCAACTTACGTTTCTCCCATCCCAGACCCTCAAGCATGGGCAGTGGATGCACTGAACATCTCCTGGAAGAACATAGTCGGGTACGCCTTCCCTCCAACAGCTCTGCTACCCAGGGTGGTCCAAAAATTACTCTCCCAGTCATGCCGACTCATTCTCATAGCCCCGGGCTGGCCAACAAAACCGTGGTTTTGGGACCTGGTGGAACTGTCACTCGATCACCCAAGACAACTCCCACCAATCCGATCACTGCTCAAACAACCACTGAACAACCAATTCCACACTCACCCGGAATCCCTCAACCTTCACGTTTGGTTTCTAGGAGTACAATCCTCCAGAACCAGGGCTTCACTGCAGAAGTGGCAGATAGAATTGCTGCACCTCAAAGACTCTCTACTAGAGCCATCTATGCATCAAAATGGGCAGTTTTTCAAAGATGGTGTGCCCACGAACAGGTGGACTTCAGGGCTCCCTCTATAAAGGATATTTGTAATTTTATGTGTTTCCTCTTCAAGGAGAAAAATAGACACCCTTCCACCATTGAGGGATACAGGACGGCAATCGCAGACACATTGGGAAATACTCCCTTAGACATCAGCAATAATCCCGAGATTGCCAGACTCATTGCCAGCTTCCATAGGGATAAACCTAAGGCCTCCAGAAGCATTCCCACTTGGAACCTCTCCTTAGTTCTCCACCAACTCAAACAGCCTCCGTTTGAACATCTGGAGGAGGCTTCCCTTAAATACGCCACGTGGAAGACAGTTTTCCTACTAGCCTTAGCTTCTGGTAAAAGACGTAGTGAAATCCACGCCTGGACCATGGACGATCTTCTCTGCCTAGGCGACTGGGACCAAATCCAACTCACCCCCTCTCCCGTCTTCATTGCTAAGAACCAACTAGCAAGAGAAGGGACCCAGACAATCTCTCCAGTGGTTATCCCCGCTCTCAAAACTACCCAAGATGACAGAGATACTGACATTTTACTCTGCCCCGTTAGGGCCCTCTCAATCTATCTCAAACTTACTGTCGAACTGAGACAGGATAAAACCTTGTTATTTATCTCTTACAAACAGGGCCATTCCAAGGACATTCTATGCTCCACCATATCTTCTTGGATCAAAAACACTGTCAAGTTTTGCTACTCAAAAGCGGGGGACACCGACATGGACTCTTTAGGGGTTAGAGCCCATGACGTAAGAGCATTCGCGGCTTCCAAAGCCTTTTACGGGGGTGTCTCAATGGATCAGATTCTCCAAGCGTGCCATTGGAAATCTCATAACACATTCACTTCATTCTACCTAAAGGACCTCTCGGGTCAGAACCAGAAGGATCTCTCTTACCATCTAGGATCCTTTGTGGCTGCACAACGAGTGATGCCTCCCTTCTAGCTGACCAAGGACACCTACAAAAGAAGGGGGGGGACATCCGACGACACATCCAGCAGATGGGGCCGGTCAGAACCCTGACCGCGTAGAGCGTGACTTCTCGTCACAAAAGGTAAATTATATTGTTTTTTACTGAGGTGTTCTTTTTCCTAACTTTACATGGAATTCTCCTTCCATTTTATCTCCTGGAATCATTGTTAATTTTTTGTTAACACCCATTCCACCTTATATCCTCCAATCTAATTATTGTCTTTGTACTCTCTTGCAGCCACCATGGAGCGCCTCCTGACGGGACTACAGTTCTGGTCTCCTCCACCACATAGCCCTCTCCCCGGGTATCCAGAAGAGTAACCCCAAGATCGGGCCCGCAACATACCGGCACGGATGCTCGGGTCGGGTCTCCTTCCTTCACCACTCAAGGCTCTTCCACCGGAACCCAGTCAGTGAGCTGTCTTCCCCCCATCCAAGATGTTGGAATTCAGCACTCTGTTTCAATAGGTAAGTATATTGTAGCGCAATAAAATTGAAAATTTTATTTTAAATGTAGCATTTATAAGCTACAATACTTACCTACTGAAACAGATAGAGGCCCTCCCGGTCCATCCCCGCTTACAGACACCTCACCTTTGGGGATGGTTCCAACGAAAAGAAGGAAGAATCACGTGATCTGCTGCGCAGTCGTCACATAACCAGTCATCTCAACACCGGTGTTTCTGGTGGAGTGAGCCGGCTCTGGGGACCCCGCTCCCCGCATTCGGCCGGGAAAGTTTCCAACTTTCAGCCCGTTGGTAGCTCTTCCGGTCAACAACGGAATAGCACTCTGTTTCAATAGGTAAGTATTTTAGCTTATAAAAGCTACATTTTAAATAAAATTTTCAATTTTATAGGGTTTCTTCCCAAATTTAAAACTGACGAAAGATATGTGTTATTATACATCAACGGTTTTCATAATTTTTCTGCGTTCTACCAGCTTACTGATATTATGATTTGTGTGTGTGAGATATATTTGGTGTTGTGCCTTAAAATGCACTACAGCAGTACATTGCATTGAAATAATTTAAAATCTCCAATGTTCTCATTTAAGACCTATACCGTTCATCTGAATGTGCTGCACATGCACGCGTCGTCAAAATGCGGTGGATGTTTATATCTAACTTAGAATAAACAAGAGTCCTCTATGAAAGTGAAGGGTTGTACCAAATAACTAACAGATGCCAAACTTAGTTTGATTAATTTTAACAGCAATATAAACATAAAAACTAATAAATGTGGTTGTGTAATAAATAATTATTGTTTAATAACTTTCAAACATTTCAATCTGCAAATTTAGTTTTCTTTAGTAGTGTCACTGTTTAGTAGTTCCATTTTAATTTACTTCATTTTTATTACACTCAAGCAAATATATCTCGAGCTTTGTACAAACAACACTTATTTGCCCACTTTTGATTTACGCGAATGTGTGAGTCACATAAACGCACGCGATTGTACTCCAAATCGCCCAATTAATCGCCCAATTACCTCAAGATAACAGAAAATTGTACATCAGTAGATCTACTCATTGTTTCATTGTAATCTTATATATAAATTTGTAAAATATGTTATACTTATGCAGGTACAATAAATAAGTAAACTACTGTGTCATTGTAGAGCGATTTTTAGGCGATTTTCCGTTTCCGTCACGGAATTCGAGGATTCCGTCACTTTTCCGTGGTTTAGAAACAACCTCCTCGGTTCCATGCTCAAACATGTTTTTGTTGACTGTGGAGAAATATTATAAATAGCCCAATCAATAATCCTTCACAGCATAAATAGCAGGATCTACGCTACATGCGGTATATATTGAAGTAGGAGCACCATACAAACTGATAAAAAATGTTTGGTGGGACTTACATGAAAATATATGGGACCATCCGTAAGGGAATTTTTATTTAAATTATTTATTGGTGGTTGCTTCATGCTTTGCCAAGCAGTAATGCTGCGTTCAGAGAGCCCGTGCAGAATACCAGATCGTTCGCCACAATTCTGATTCGCCACATATTTTCATCAGACGTTTCGCCACAGATAGATAGTAGGGGCGAGAGAGAGAGTGAGAGAGAGAGAGAGACCAAGTGGGGACCCCCAACCATGTTTAAATAAAGATCATTTATTTTCCAATGCATGTAAAAGAAGTTTTAACTAAAAGTAACTAAAAGCCATAAAGATTATTTACATTTTTGTTTTACATTTTACAGGAGTAGAAGTACAAAAGATTTTATAACATTGTTCATTGTCTCACATCATTTTTCATTCACCCACAATGCCTTCATCTGTTTCATCTGGTCTGGCAGAAGGAGCATAGATTCGCCCACATGAAACTAGCAGGTGCTTTGCTGTAATTTCACCAGAAGAAAACAGAGTCCACAGCTTCTTGATCCTGAGGTTGATGTCCCTGTATTCTTTTCTTTCCATCCTCCTTAGGTCATTAGCCTGGACAAGCCTTGTTTGGATCCCAACATATTCAGCCTCCTTGTGCAGGAGCTCAATAAGGAGATACATCTGGATTTGGGCCCGTCCAGCATTTCTGTTTAGCCTATTATGCCAACCCTCAACGTCATTGTTTGTTCTCACATTTTGTTGAAACACGGACCAAGTTGATGGACGAAATACTGTGGCATTGATCCATGTAGATTCAATATAGCCACACAGTGATACCAGCAGTGGTTCAGTTGCTTCAGCTTTCAAAGATTGGAAGAGAGCTGGTATCAGTTCATGAGGTGCAAATGGAAGTGCAAACAGCCTCCTGCAATAGGCCCTGGTCCCTTCATCATTGTTGTAGGAACTGGACAGGCCTATTTCCCTAAGTTTCCTGTTAACTGCCTGAACCCAGTGGAATGCACAGCCTTTGAAAGTTATTTCAGGGAAGGCATACCTCAGGCCATGCCACATTGCCATCTCAAAATCCATGAGTGCCTCTTCAACTTGGAAGGTTCCAAGAATAATTTTCAGAGAGTCAAAAACCCCCTTATAGTCTGACTTGTTCTTCCCCGACATTAATATGAAGACCAGTGGCACCTGTTTCATATCATCTCCTCTTTTGACAAAGGCATGCACACTAAGGAGCTGTGTGAAGGGAGCCTTTGTGACTTTAAAGGTGGCATCTATGTACCACCTTTTGGCCAACTGCAGTAACTTTATCTGATGAGATGTGGCAAATAACAGGTGTCTCCTTTCATTTACCACTATGTCCCTCTGGAGGAAGTTCTCAGGCACATGGTCATACTGTACCTCAAAGTTCAGATCTGTGGGGTGCTTTGGGCGGAATTTCTGTCTATGTCTATTGGCCACTCGTTCCAAGTTTGCAGGCTTTGGCAAAAAATTTTCTTCGGAGTTTACAGTCAGAGCTTCTTGCACCAGGGTCCCTGCAGATTTAAAGACGTGCTCCTGTGCAGATTTCTTCACTGCCACACTTATTTTGGCCTTGGCAAGGGATCCTGGGTCAGCTTCATGGAGGTGTGGATGAGGTCCTGCAGTGTAATGGGCACCCCTCTGCTTCACAGTTGCTTTACACCTGAGCTTTTTCCCCCTGACTGTGCACTGCCAATCCTTTGAATACTCAGAGGTTTTCCTGAACAGGTTATAGGTATAACCTAGAGTGTCAATCAGCTTGTCTTTACCCCTTTTGGTCCCACTGGGCACCACAGTGTATGTCAAGTGTAGTGGCTCAGGTACAATCACAGGAGTGGGATCATTTAATGAGGACTCTTCCACAACCCCTGGCAACTGGAACGAAATGTTGTCTGGATCAGTAACATCTGGAACTGACAGATCAGGAACATCTGGCACTGGCTCATCTGCATGTGGGACATCAGTAACTTCTGGCACTGGGCCCTCTGGCAGTGGTACATCAGGCACATCTGACACCCTTGTACTTTCAACTGTTGGGATGAAAGTCAAATCCATCTCAGAACACTTCTGACAATTCCACTGATTTAGATGTGTTTCTCAGAAATACGCGGTAGGAAACAAAATATTACTGGCCATTTCTGTTTGGAGTAAATGCCCCTGTAAAAGAACGATCTGCATTGTTTTAAAATATTTTATTTCACGGCCTAACACCAACTCATTAATATTCATGAGCAAATCAGAAATATGCGGTAGGAAACAAAATATTACTGGCCATTTCTGTTTGGAGTAAATGCCCCTGTAAAAGAACGATCTGCATTGTTTTAAAATATTTTATTTCACGGCCTAACACCAACTCATTAATATTCATGAGCAAATCAGAAATATGCGGTAGGAAACAAAATATTACTGGCCATTTCTGTTTGGAGTAAATGCCCCTGTAAAAGAACGATCTGCATTGTTTTAAAATATTTTATTTCACGGCCTAACACCAACTCATTAATATTCATGAGCAAATCAGAAATATGCGGTAGGAAACAAAATATTACTGGCCATTTCTGTTTGGAGTAAATGTCCCTGTAAAAGAACGATCTGCATTGTTTTAAAATATTTCATTTCACGGCCTAACACCAACTCATTAATATTCATGAGCAAATCAGAAATACGCGGTAGGAAACAAAATATTACTGGCCATTTCTGTTTGGAGTAAATGTCAAAAGAACGATCTGCATGGTTTTAAAATATTTATTTCACGTGCCAACACATCAAAACTAACACAGGGCACTTCAAAGAAGTTAAGGCTCTTTATAATTGTGTAATTAGTGCCCTCCCTCCATCCCTCTTCAAACAATGGAGACATCTTCAAAGAAGTTAAGTTTCTTTGATAATGATTCCAATTATTATGTGGCGAAACATCTGAAGTAATTATGTGGCGAACGGGAAATGTGGCGAATGATCTGGTTACCCCCGTGCACACGACCTGTGAGTTGGTACCCACCAGTGGAAAGTTTTGACCGTTCTTCACAATTTACCGCTGGTGTGTTTATGTGTGGATGTAAACAAACACAAATGACAAAGAGAAAGAAATAAAAGAAATCACAATACTTCGCTATCCACCATACAAAAGATATAGTGGTGGTGGACCAATTCACGCCCGGGTACCAATTCACGCCCACCCCCAAATTTATCCAAAACAATCACAGTTAAACAAGGAGTTACAAGTGTAAATGATGCATTTGATGATTATCTATGATGTGGTAAACATCTTCTCTATGAAAAATTATAAATCTTGAAGAAAATTGAGGGTGGGCCAGAATTGGTACCCGGGCGTGAATTGGTCCACCACCACTATATTTCATTCGTTATTCGTTTTCTGAGGTTATTTATCAAAATCCCGAGTACCGAGACAGTTCATTTAGCAGGTTTTTTTATAACAAAAGCACATGTATTCTGCATCTTTGGGGCTCCCATCTTTGTTGTCACTAGAGGTGAAGGTCAAAGTTTGGAAAGTTTCTGGTGACACCCAACTCACCAGTGGTATATACCACCTGTGAGACCGTTCTTGGCAAATTTACAGGCTGTGAAGTCGTGTTTACGGCCGGTAAGAACGCAGCATTAGCACGTACTGTACACGGGTGGTCACAAAGATAAACGGTCATAGAGATAAACGGTCTTCAGAAATGATCACATTAAAAATGGTTAAAAGGGTTTAACAATAATCTAAAACAACCAAATGTCATGATAAGCATAGTTTAAGTTTATTTTGTTATTTATTTTTTGCAATTTTGTTTTTTACACTGTTTAAATATGAAAGATTTGAAGACCGTTTAATTATCTCTGTGACCGTTTATCTTTGTGATTACCCGTGTACAGTATGGTTGCAGCAAAAATTATGGACACCCCATTTTTTTTCTTACAGCAATTCTTTAAGTTTCGAAAGATAGCTACGTACAGTGGTACTGTAGATCAATTTACACAATAGAAATTAATTTTGACACAGATATTAAACTTACAGTTGTAGAGCTTTACTCAGTACATACACTACATGCAGGTTGTCACAATATCGTGTGTGTCATAATTCCGTGCATCAATATTCAACAAACTAATTATGAAATCTATCTTTTGAAATTACAGAAAAAAAAGAACTGGAGCACAAATAACAATCAGTTAAATATAAATTTTATAAAATATTACACGTTGATAAACGATTTATTGCTGGATAGGTTTCGAAATAGAAACGCAGAGTATTATGATATGCACGGAATTTTGACAACCCGTGTAGTAGATTTAGAAATAAACTTTAAAAACGTGTGGGTAACCATAATTGCTTGGCAAGCAGTACTTCGTAGTAATACTAATTAAGATGAACTGGTTTCAGTAGTAAAAATGTTCACTGACTATAGCTGCCTATTTTAGATTATTTAACAAAAGTATTAAGCATTTGACCACCACACATATTGAGCGACTGTACTGTAGTATTTGTAACATAATCAATTTTGGTGGTGCTATGTTATTTTGACATAATAACACATCAGAAAATTGTCATGTTTTTTTCAAATTAATGAGGAAAGTCTTGACATTTTAGTTTTAATTTTTGTGTTAAAGTCACACAACTGAAAGTTCAATTTTGTACTGTAGCCTGTAGGTGATCAATAATACAAAATTAATAATAATAAAACATTGTAAAATGTATGCTTGTCTGTGGTGTTTTCATGTCAGTAGAGTTTTCATGGTATAGTGTTTCCTTCCATATAACCTATAGGGTGAAGGTCCTGCACTACTGCAATATTATTTTTAGTCAAAAAAGCATGTTTAAACAATTTAGAATCAATATTTTAGAGTATATTTCAAGTAAGACTATGTCTATAAACACCTTCTATTCCCGAATTAATACTATTGCACAGTGCAATTTTGTGCTCTAACCTATGGATCAGCACACAATGTTTATATCTGGCCTGCAGCAATGTGCATCAAATCAATACATGCCGCAACATAGTGTAAAACAAACATACTCTTAACTTCTTAAGTAGGGATGGGTCGGTAGGTCCGGTATCGAGAGCATTTTACTGAAATACCGTAATGAGATTTTACAACCGCCACTTCGCTTGTCAGCACATATAATGAAAGGAAGAGTTAAAATATTAGAAACATACCCAAAATCTGAAGAAATTATAAGCTTTTCTCCCCAATTTTCATGCATTTGCAGACTTTATACAGTACTATCGATTACATTGGGCAGAACTGCCATGTTTAGGTTACAACAATTTATAACCTCAATTTCCCTTGTCAGTTCATATAACTGAAGGAAAACTTAAAATATTGGGAACAAACAAGAAATCTGAAGAAATTATAAGCTTTTATCTCGTATTTCGCGCATTTGATCACTTTTATTGTGATGTCGTGAAGAGGAAACGTCCATGTTTGTTTGGGGTGGACTAAAACGTGGAATCCCGGAATCGGTACAGTTTTGCATTGGCGACCTCCCGATGTACATATTTTTCATACCGACCCATCCCTACTCTTAAGCACATTGTGTAGTTGTACATAGCACTGTTTATCAGGTCCAGCTTTTCTGCTTGTTGTGAAAATTTATTTTGTGTTGGTACCTATATATTGATATGTGTATGTTTTTCCATATGTGCCATTTAATTTATTTTAGAACAAGCCTTGAAGCTACTGTATGGAAGTGCCACAAAAAGAAATTTTACTGTAAGTAAATCTTAGGTTTTTTGGGAGAACTATTTAACATGATTTGTACAAGATTTTCCCTTATCCCCAATCACTGTATTTTATAAAACTTATCTTTTTTTTTTTTTTTTAACATTCTGAGGTTCAGCATAATGCTGCAAAATGAAAATGTTTGGTGGTTCAAGCACTCGTGAAAGAACAAATTCTCCTTTCACAGTGATTTTTAATCATTTTTATTTCAAACTTGTTCCCCAACTTGGCACCATACTTGTAAAATGCATACTTAAATACCTGAAAGCAATTATTTGTCATTGCTTCAATTTGAAGTTCCTTATATGGTATGCAGAAGTACTCAAGTTTTGCCAACGACAAACAAATGGAAATAAATAAGCCATCTTTCGGTTTGTGACAGGTTGAGGTGTGTGCCAAGTTATGATGTCAAGCATTACAGTGAAAAAAAATATGGGATGTGCTGCAATCATTGTTTGTCAAGTCTGTTTCTATAAAATACTTTTGATTTATATCTATTTCAACAGGTTTCAGTTGAGGGAAACATTGCAAGTGGAAAGACCTCTTTGTTAGAATACTTTCAAAATTCATCTCTGGTAGATGTAAGTATGATGGTATGGTTCTTGAAACACATTTAATTTTAGATTTTATTGGATTTTATGATGTAAAACACTTTTCACATATGAATGTTTATTTGGTTATTTTTATGTGTTTACAACATATTTAGATACCATGAAATAATATTTTAAATATATAATATTTTTCAATGTTTGTGCAGATGTGATATTTTCTTTCTTGCTTTGGCTATTATGCATACAGTTTATTTATATGCATTTTAATTTAATGTGATAAGAATTTGAAATATCACACAATAGTCTCAATTTTAGATATATTATGGTACTTTAGTTTTAAGTTCGAAAAATATAGAGATTTTACACAAAATGAAATTTGTGGTTGAAGATTGGTTACCATTGTTCAAAACTAGGTGCACATGGAGCCTGTGAAGAAATGGAGGGATGTGAGAGGACACAACGCCTTGGCGAAAATGTATGAAGACCCCACTAGGTGGTCATTAACATTCCAGACATATGTCCAGCTTACAATGTTGGAAACACATGTACTTAAACAGGTAGGTAAAATGTTAATGTTCGATAAACTAGCCTATTATGAGTTGTTTAATGTATCTTAAATTGCACAAGAGGTCCTTAATGGCATAGTGGTTAGCAAGTTTGGCATCTTATCACAGGATGTCACCTCTTACTTTGCACAGTATAATCTCATTTATACTAAATTTATAGTTTTTACCCCACAGCCCTTAAGGGCTGTCGGGGTATTGTTTTCACTCATGGTGTCCGGATGGGCGGGCGGGTGGGCGGCGGGAAATAGTTTGTCTGGGCTGTATCTCAGAAACCGTAAGGTGTAGGAAGTTCATACTTGGCAGGGACATTGGTTGGGGGGTGTAGGTGTGCAACGTCATGGTCTGACCTTGATTTGACCTTTGACCTTGCCGTAGTGACCTTGAGTTTGAAAATCTTGCCCGGGCTATATCTCGGCAACCATAAGGTGTAGGAAGTTGATACTTGGCAGGGACATTAGTTAGGAGTTGTAGGTGTGCAACATCATGGTCTGACCTTGATTTGACCTTTGACCTTGCCATAGTGACCTTGACCTATAAAACCTTGTCCGGGCTATATCTCAGCAACTGTAAGGTGTAGGAAGTTGATACTTGGTAGGGACATTGGTTAGGGAGTGTGGGTGTGCAACGTCATGGTCTGACCAGGATTTGACCTTTGACCTTGCCATATTGACCTTGACCTATCAAATCTTTTCCGGGCTATATCTCGGAAACTGTAAGGTGTAGGAAGTTGATACTTACTAGGGACATTGGTTAGGGGGTGTAGGTGTGCAACATCATGGTCTGACCTTGATTTGACCATACCATAGTGACCTTGACTTATAAAATCTTGTCCAGGCTATATCTTGGAAACCGTAAGGTGTAGGAAGTTTGGTAGGGGCATTGGCAAGGGGTTGTAGGTGTGCTGCATCATGGTGTGACCTTGATTTAACTTTTGACCTTTTCGTAGTGACCTTGACCGTTAAAATCTTGTTGCACCTTTGGGTCTGTCTTTTGATGCAGATTAAGCACTGTTAAAGTCATATTAAGATTCATTAAGAATTTTACTTTTACAACTTCCCCTTGTAACAGATGGAATTTCATCAAGTGAGCCACAGATTTTGCTCCAACACCACACACAAGCATTCATTGAATGTATTACCACTTCTGTATGCATAGTAATATTCACAACATCTAAACCATAATTCGGCCATGCCAGATGTAGATAAAGAGTACATGCATTATCTTTCTCTTAGACATTATTTTCTCTATTTAAACATTGTTTGGACCATTATATAACTGACAGTGGTCTGAAAGTGTCCTGAACTTTGTACTGATACAGTACTTCTATATCTCATGGTGTTAAAAATATGTCCCTAGGCTGTGGGGTACGGGCATCTCTGATGCTATTTTATACTATTACAAGATGTTGTTGAACTTTAGTTTCCATGCATGCTATTCTGGTATCATTTAGAGAAATTGTCAATTAACTCTACAGTCTTTTTTACAGTGAAATATGGTGGAATGTCACGTGGAAAGTAAGGAAGTGTGACAAGTGCTGTTTCGTATAAGTTAAAATTAGAATCAATACTTTTTTGTTATTTGATCACACAAGTTATGTTGTATATTTTCAGACAAAACCGGTGAAATTGATGGAACGTTCAATATACAGTGCAAAGTACTGCTTTGTTGAAAATCTGTACAGAAGGTATTTATTGGAGAGTTATATCGATGAATTATAAATCATGTGGATCTGTATTTAAAAAAAAAAAAAAAAAGGAATAATGTGTGTACTAGTCAAACTTGGATATTACACATAAAACATAAATATGCGTAATGATTGAAAGGTAACATTTGATTTAAGTTATGTAACATATAGACTGAAGCATTTAGTACTTTTAGTGAAGCAATCATATTGCGGCTATGTTTTTTTTTTTTTTTTTTTTTTTAGTGGTAAGATGCCAGAGATTCAGAAAGTTTTGTAGGGGTGGTACAGTTTGTAGTGTGATAAAAAAACGCACAACCATTAAAAATAACTGAAAACAACATTTGGTTTAATGGCATAATGTGTGAACTGAACCATTTCATATTCACAGTCAAGAAAATACAATTTTTTTTTTCAATTCTGTATCTTTTTCCAGTGGTAAGATGCCAGAGCTTGAATACATTGTCTTGACTCGGTGGTTCGATTTTATTATTCAAAATGAAGATTGTCATCTGGACCTAATTGGTGAGTTTTGCACCAGTCATGTTAACTCAATGATTGTGTTTTATTAAAAATGTTGTGAAGGACTCGATTAGGGATGGGTTGGTGGCTGCCTAGGCATCAAGAACATTTTTACTGAAATACCATGACACTTTACAACTGGCATTTCAAGTGTCAAGACCTATAATTGAAGAAAAACTCAAAATATTGGAAATAAACCCTAAATCTCAAGAAATTACAAACTTTTATCCCATATTTTTGTACATTTGGAGACTTTAAAGGAATAAGTTGAGCAAAACTGAAGTGTTTCTGATTTATGAGTTTCACTTCCTGTTAGTATGCCTTTTTGATTGGGATGTAGTAAAATACATCTTTTTTGGAATCCCAGAATGAAAATAGTTTTGCATTTTAGGGATACTAAAACAGTATGCTACTGACCCATCTCTAGACTCTATACTGCTCCAGTTCTGTTAAAAAATTCAGTTATGTACTATTCTGACTGCAAAATTAGAAAGAAAACTTGCATCCAGTATCAGCACTTTTGTTATAATTCTCACAATACTTACTGGCTACTTTAACAGAAAAATGCTCTGTGGAATGTAGTGTAATTGTAAATGATAAACAGAGTACAGAAATTACCACTTGTTCCAGTGCTGTTGATAACTCAAGTTTTGGATAAAATTGAATGAACCCAGGCTGTTGATTGGGATATAAAACGCCAACTTTGACTTCAATAATTGAATGAATTTTGATAAACTTTAATGGTTTTGCTGATTGAAATTCCCCAACACATTTTGAGATATTTTTCTGTATTTGTTTTTAAGTGTATCTCAGAGCATCACCAGACACTGTCTTGGAAAGAATTCACAGCCGAGGAAGGAAAGAGGAAAAACCAATACCTTTGGTAAATTAATTTCAAGCATTTGTTTTTACAACATAAAAAAATTATCTTGGCAGAGGGAAATACGGTGTATCTGTTTTAACTTGTTATTCTCAAGCATAATGTTAATGCTGTCTAAAATGTGAATTCAATTGAAAGTTCATTCTTTTTTTTTAAGATGAGCACTGATATTATTTGTGGCTGTTTTGTCATTAACACTCATTTTCCTCTTCTTTTGAGAAAAGGCTAAATGATGCATTCTCTGATTTTAGAATTATCTGGAAACTCTTCATAATTTGCATGAAGATTGGCTGGTGAATCAATCGACTTTTCCTCTTCCAAAGAATAGGCATGGAAAACCTACTCCAATATTGGTTGGTATTTTGTTTAGTGTAATTTTATTGTACAAAAGCCATATAGGATGAAGTGTAGTGTCCATTGCAACAGTACAGAGTACGATAAATATAAGAAACCAAAGTGAACTTTAAATTTAGTTGAAAGATCCAGTCATCATCCAGTGCATATTACCAGTTTTGTACTCTAAAGCCGCCACGGGTGATGTAAAGAAATATTACTAGTTGGACTGGTTCTAAAAACAAAAACCGCATTCCGGGGCTTTGAAACTGAACGAAATCTGTGATTTTGAAAGTGTGCAATGATGTGGTGAAAAATTCTATGCAGGCATGCGTACATGAGCTTCATTGTCAAGAGGAAGTATGTATTGCAAGATATTTAAAAGTTTATAAACTTCATTTACCATGAATATAAGGTAAAATGTTAGATGTTTCCTTAAATGTATATGTTCTTTATTGTTTTGATGAAGTATTTACCAGTACAAAGCCTAATATGATGACGTTCTCTGTTCTCAATAACCGGTATTTAAATATTCTTTGCGGAATTCGTCATTTCTACCTAAATGAAACCAAGTGCGGTATGCCAGTTTACCGCTCATACTACTAACAAATATTTGCAAACAAGATGGGGATGGGTATTTATGACAGTGAAAACCTTGGGTATTCATATAAAAACAAAATATCCAAATTTAGGTACTCGCATTTTAGTATACACCAACTGGAAGTAAACAGATCTCTGTATTAAAATGTGAAATAACGCCAAAAATAAGGGAAATTATATTGGGTATAAAGTAATCAAATTTGATTTACTACTGGATTTAATGGAGTTAGTATACCTCAGGAAAAAATAAGCAACTTAAGGATGCTTATGAAAACATGGGTGATACAGAGAACTACAGTAGTAAATTTTTAATATTCATTATTTTTAACATGGAGTGGGTACCACAAAGTTCAAGTTTACTGATTCTGTGATAATGATTAATTTATTTAGTTTATTATTTTTGTTTATTTTTGTTTCAGATACTTGATGCTGATCAAGATAAAGCTGGGGTTGAAAAACAATATGAACTGCATAAATCAGAAATTCTGTGTGGCTTGTGACCAGAAAAGACTCTGTTAAGAATAACATATGGAATATGTCAGCAGTAATATCTGAAGTGCTAGCCTCAACAGATACTGCAAGTCAGCCCTTTCTAGGGGTAGTGGTTGTCTGTTACAGTCTACCCAAAGTCTTACTTGGATTTGCAACTGCATTATATTAGTGGGTGGACGATTAAACCAATGTTCGATCAATTGTCGGTGTCATGGTACAATCGCGTTCGGTCAATGACAACTTTTAGAAATCGATTAAATCTTACCCTTCTTTATGAATCTCAATATCCGTATACTTGTTATATTTCAGCAGTTTTCTAAACTTTTCTTTAATAAATCAATAGATTTCTCACCAATTTTGGGTTTGTTTATAACTACCACCATATTTACCGCAAGTGGGTGCTTTTGGTCGGTTCTAAATGTCGGATCATCATTATTCTTACCGTAATGAAATATAATTCATCCCAGAAAGTGTTTCATGATATATTGGCCAACAGTGGAGTAAAAAAGTCGATTAAGGGTCGATCATATGTCGGGAAAAATGGACGAATAATCGACCATGAAAATTGAGGCGATTCCACTCACTACATTATGTGTCAACTTGAATAACAGTTTATATTTAACATAATCTACTAGCTGTTGTGGATTGTTATTTTTTTAGTCGAATCTTTGATTCGAGTTATGTACTGAGTTGCGGCCACGATTTTAAATTGGCTGTTTAAGCCCTTAAATATCAATTCTGCATAATATTTCTTCACATATCTGTACATTAAGGTGTATAGTATACACTCTGCCATTTTGAAGATTTTTAGTGATTTTATTCGGTTATATTTTATAAAGTAAAAAGCATGTCTGGCACTACGTCTGGCTTTCTCTAAGAACCCGTATGTCCTAGAAACTATTGTGTTTGCCATTGTAATGGTCTACTCGAACGAGTCTTTTTTAACCGTTTCGTCTGCTGGTTTCTAGTGGTGAAACCCCAATTAATTTATTCGTCTGCAGGGTTTACCACGCAGTCACTGTTAATTTAAAATTGTTGTCTGCGCATCTACAGCCTATTACTAATTTGTCAAACAAATAAACTGCAAAGAAATTAATGAATGACATCACGGTGACATCACGGTAGTACTACACCTTTGTCGTTCAGCCAATCAGAATCGACAAAGAAAATATTCAAACTCCGTAGTTCTACATTCAACCACTTGAAGGCGCTTTTGCATGTCCTAGAAGTTATCACGTCATTTCGACATCGGTAAAATACAGCATAATCTATGGTTCCCTATTTTCGCTCATTGTGGCTTTTTGTAGAAACAACACACGAATATTTTATTTGAATACTTACAATTTGCTTCTGTAAAATATCCAGGGACAATGCGCCTCTTTCTTCACTTGATCCAATATCCTCGTCCTTTATTTGAGGTTATTTTTGTGATTGAATCGCCAATAAAGTCCGCGCATATGTAGTTTATTTCTACAACATGCTGGTACTTTTCATCTTAAACCAGCCTTGTAAAATATATTGTCAGGAAATATCCACAAAGAACTGCCGTGACTGCGCATATTTGCTCATTAATATTAATGAGGCAAGTCCGTGAACAGGAAATATGCTGGTAGTTTTCATCTTAAACCAGCCTTGTAAAATATATTGTCGGAAAACCCCCTCAAAGAACTGCCGTGACTGCGCATGTTTGCTCATTAATATTAATGAGGCAAGTCCATTGACAGGAAATATGCTGGTGGTTTTCATCTTAAACCAGCTTTGTAAAACTGCGCATCTACAGACCCTTTATATTTGTAAACAAATACCCATCTCGAGACACAGATCTGAAAACTTCCGTGAAAGCGGTTTCCAAATGTGGGCGATAATACAGAGTTTACAGATTTCAACACCCAGTCCTGTCCTAAGATTCGACTCTGTGGTTGGGTGAAAGCCAGCCACTTTACTCTAGTTTTAAAAAGATTGTGGTCTAGTGATTCTAACAAGCAAAGTAAGGTTTGGAGTGCCAGTAAAACTTTTTGATTCTATATTGTTTTGCTTAATTATTTTTAAAAGCAAATTGTTGCTTTATGTCCACAGGGTAATATATTCTGTGACCGCTAGCTGAGTGTTGACCTTCAGGAAATGTTAATGTTTGAATGTCCTAATTTATGAGATGTTGTTATTGATCAAGGTTTTAGTGCATTTACATATTATGTTAAGTGATAGTCTTGTTTAATATGGGGAAATGGGATATACAGACAGCAAAGGCCATGTAGATCTGCGTTTGTGATTTCCCAAAGCTCAGGTAAAGAACTGTTGCAGAAAATGGACTGTAGAACTCTTGGGATTTGTGATTTTATGTTAGTAGTCCAATTATTACTTTCTAGTCATTGTAAATAGAAACCACATTGTGTTCAATAAAGCCAGTGATCAACAAATGTCAAATGACCATAGTGTGTTAAATGATCTTAGAGTAATACCTTTGTAATGCCTATTGTTTTGATCATTTGTTTGCACAAGTATTCCAGTTTGAGACATTTTTTCAAAATAGTAGGGATGGGTCGGTAGGCCTGGGGTCTTAGTATCAACAGCATTTTACTGTAAATACTGTGATGAAATTTTACAACCATCACTTTGCTTGCCCACACATATAATTGAAGGAAGAGTTAAAACATCAGAAACCTTCCCAAAATCTGAAGAAATTATAAGCTTCTATCCCCAGTTTCCATACATATGCAGACTTTGTACAGTGCTAGCGGTTGCGTTTGGCAGAATTGCCATGTTTTGGTCATGACACTTTATAGCTTAAATCTCCCTTATCAACACATAATCGAAGGAAATCTGAAATTATTTGAAACAAACTACAAATTTGAAGATATTACATGAGTTTATCTCTTATTTTGTGCAGTTGAAGACTTTTATCGCGGTTTCATTGAGAGGAAATGTCTATGTTTGATTGGGGCGTATTAAAACGTGGAGTCCCGGAATTGGTACAGTTTTTGCATTGGCAGCCTCCCGATGTACACATTTTTGATACTGACGCATCCCTACAAAATAGCAGTATTCAGGTAGACTGGTCCATAGTTATAGCATAAAATTAATTTGCCTCACATGAAAGCTTTAACAACATACTAGTCTTAATGTATCTGTATTACTATCTTATTCCAGGTTTAAAGGTCTTGTCCTACAGTGTCTTTTGTACAAATTGTATTTATCTGTGTAAAAAGTAGTATTTTGAGAGCAATATCAAAGATCTGAAATAATTTATCAATCAGTAAGTGTTGCAAGAAACCACAAAGAACCAGAAAAATAAATAATCTAACAAATGGGATGACTTTGCTTTCAATCAATCAATACAATAATATGTACTGTGAAATATAACCCTTCACCCCACAGTCTTTTAAGCAGCAAGAAAAACCTTGTCTGGGCCATATCTCAGAAACTGTGAGGCATAATAAGTTCATACTTTACGGGGACATTGATTGGAGGTAGGTGTAGGTGTTCTTTGACTTTGATTTGACCACAGACCATGCCGTAGTGACCCAGACCTTTCACATCTTGTCCAGGCTATATCCCAGAAACCATAAGGTGTAAGAAGTTAGTTGGTAGGTGTATTAATTGGAGTGTGCAGGTGTGAAAGGTCATGATGTGTCCTTTGACCTTGGTTTTACCAGAATGTTTTCTACTGCCACATCAAGGTATATTATTAAGTGTCCCGTAAGGGACGCTTGTTTGCATATGGGAGGAATTCTCGCGGAAGGGTCCGCCGGCTCCACAAGTTTGCCTACCTATAGCGTCTTTACTAGTGGATGGAATTTCTTCAGACTTGGCACATATATTTTATTGCGTTAATACATCCTATCCAATGGACAATAGCTTATCCGGTCGGCGCGGACCGGCCCGCCAAACGTCAGAAAAAGACGTCCTGTGTCTCCACCGGCTAGGCCGGCCCAGTGCTGTGCACTCGCCAGATGGCGTGTCGTACTTCCTTCCTGTCTAGACAGAGTGACGTCATAGCATCTTTTTCGTTTGGCGCGTGGCTTGTGCACAGGAATTTTCTTCAGCCAGATATTATTTTATTTCTTCATCAGCCATTTTGTTTAGAAGCTTTAATATTGTGTTCAACGGGAAGTATTATCATCATGTCTTCTCCAGGACAACGCAGGGGAAGTTGTGGACACGCTATGGCGAGTTTCGACACTCATTTGTATTGTGCACGCTGTAGGGAGAAGGGTAAGGGCTCTGACTCGTGTGTTAAAGAACCTCATTCAGACAATTGTCAGATATGTAAAGCTTTTTCTGAGGAACAGCGTCAACAGTTAGCTACACCTTCGTATAGATTAAAGAAGGAAAAGCGTGAAGCTAAGAAAGTCATCCCTACCCCTCCGAACGAAGCGGAAGAATTAGTGGACCCAGCTAATGTAGCTGTCATAGGGGCAGTCGATAACAAAGGATCTGTTAAGTCACCTAACCCTGCCCCTCCACCAGAGAAAAAGCAAAAGAAAGATGTTAAAAAGGACACTAAGAAAGACATATCTTCCCCTGCAAAAGCTTCTACTTCTTCAAGTCAAAGCAGTGCAGACACGAAAATTGCCGAACTGGATAATAAATGGGCGGAACGTTTTAACCGCTTGGAAGCTTTGATTTTGTCAAAGAACTTTGAACCATCATTCTCTGCTAACGTGAAGGTAACACCGACCCATTCACCTCCATCTTCGGTTGAAAATGTGTCTGAGCCGTTTATCCGACCTTCAACTTCCAGCACGCTTCCTGGCAATGGCTTCTCTGCTGAAAAGCATCAGCCTACCAGTAAAGCAGTGACCGACAAGCAGACTTCTTCAGCTAAGTTTCCTGGTACAGGCTTCTCTGCTACCCAGCATCAGCCGGCCAGTAAAACTAAGTCCAGCCGACCTACCTCAACTGTCAGTCGACCGACCCAAGTCTCCAAGTTTCCTGGACAAGGCTCCTCTGCCTCTGTGCATCAGCCTGCCAGTCAAACTGCTAGTAAACGACCTACTCCCATGCTGAACTCTTCTCAGAGCCGACCATCTGTCACCGACCGACCTCCGTCTACCGAACCGGCCGACACCGGCTCTCCTGCCCTTCATGCCTCTAGAAGGGATAGTATTTCCAGCCTTTCTTCAGACGCAGACAGTGTCCAGTCGGACCGACCTCCATTAGATTTATACACTGAGGAGGGTGAACTTTCTGAAGATCCGGATCAGACAGTGACGGAGCAGGACCAACCCATTTCAGAAGAACAGAACTATAGAGAGACTATGCAGGGCATTCGCTCTTATATGGGTTGGTCCCACATTCCAGAAGTTGATAACCTAACAGCCACCTCAGACGATAACCCCTTCGCAGGGCCTAAGACTGTGACACCTGGAAAAGTATCCGTTAAGATGCCAACAGAGGAGTGGCTCTGTAAAAAACTGGGAAAACTAAATCTGACACTCACTGAGGGTTACCCCTCCCGTGGCTCAGAAGCCGGTGGTTTGGCTAAGGATGTCTTTCTCCGACCTCCCCGTTCACAGGCAAAATGGTACGGGCTCCACACCGACTCTCAACTAGATCTGGATAAAGTTACTACCTGGAGTACCGACGCCTCCAAGCTCAACAGCAGTTATAGCCGGATTGCCCGGTATACCGGCCTGTCATCCACTCCACCAGCTTCACGCAGGATTGCCCAGGAAACATTGCGCCGGTGGGAGAGGTCGGCTAGGGAGGCTTCTATAGTGTGTAACCAAGCAGCTAGTTTCAACCGGTGCTTGTTTAGAGTGCAACAGAACATGAAGGATCACATCAAAACTTTGGCCTCTGAGAATAAAGGGAAGGGCTCCTCAAAGAGTTCGGTGGCTATTGACGAACTTAACTACCTGCTTGACTTCAATTCAAGTATCTCACAGGCAGCCGCAAAGTCAATGGAACACTTGTCTGAATTTGTGTTCATAACAATGGGAAACCTCACCCTCGTCCGCAGGGACGCGTATCTTAGCCACCTCAGGACAGGCATAAAGCAAGATACTCTCACAGCCTTGAGAGCTGCCCCACTACACATACCTACACTCTTCCCGGACTCAACTATTAAGCGGGCAGAAGAGGAGATCGCACAATTTGAGGCAAAAGGTCACACTGCACCTCAGCAGGGTAAAGGTCGGTTCCACCCTTATGAACGGCCGGACAAGAAACACACCAATAAAGACACCAGACCTGAAAAGCCGGCTTGGAAAACCATAGGCAAAAAGCCGTTCAAGAAAGGGAAAGGACGTTCTTCATATTACTCATCCCGACCGGCCAAGGGCCAGCAGTCATATAAATGACAGTTACTGTATGACACCTTTGCAGAACAGACTGCTGGCCGGGAGCCTTCCACAGACTGTAATTCCTCCTGTAATTTCAAATGTAAAAGTTCATGTTGTCACAAATGTTCCTACTGCGCCCGGGCATTCACAAAAGAAAGAAATAAGTCCCGGGCCAGTAAATTGTACTTACAAAGATTACACATTAAAGTCTGTGAAAAGTGTTTCTTGTGTCATTCCATTGTCTTGTGCCAAATCTGTAACAAGTGTCAAACATGCTGCCGGAAATCTGCCTGTAGGGGCCAGACTACAAAAATTTTGGAAAACCTGGTTGAATCTAGGGGCCGGTCCGAAAATAGTTCAAATCCTGAGGGAGGGTTACACCCTCCCCTTCTGGACCCGGCCAAATCTTACAAGGTCACCAACTGTCGTAAGCTGCTATGGCAATCCCCACAGGAACAGCTACCTGCTGGAGGCATTACGTCAGCTTATAGACAAAAATGCAGTAGAGCTGGTCAGAAATCAATCATCTCTGGGGTTTTTCAACCGACTCTTTTTGGTCCCAAAACCAAACAACAAGTGGAGGCCAATTCTGGATCTGAGCAAACTAAATCTCTTCCTCAAGGTGGAGAAATTCAAGATGGAGACACCGGAAACCATCAGAACATCTCTCCAACTAGGGGAGTGGGTCACCTCAGTAGACTTCAAGGATGCCTACTTCCACATTCCAATACAGGATCAATCCAGGAAATACCTAAGATTTCATGTCCAAGGCCGGACTTACCAATTCAAGGCATTGCCCTTCGGTCTGTCCACAGCGCCCATGGAGTTCACTGTTTTGGCAAAGGAGGTGAAACTGATGGCCATAAACAAGGGTATAAGAATCCACCAGTACCTAGACGACTGGTTGGTGAGAGCCAGATCCCAAGAAACTTGTCTCCAGCACACCCAAATCCTGGTCAGGATGTGCCAGGACCTAGGTTGGTTGGTGAATTTAGAAAAATCAGAGCTGGAACCCAAGCAGGTCTTCGACTTTGTAGGTTACCAGTTCGATCTCAGGTCCGGCCGGGTCAGACCGACCCCGGACCGGTGGCAAAACCTTCAGGACAAGATACAAGTACTTCTGTTACTACCGGCCTGTCCGGTTCGACAGTTCATGTCCCTGATAGGCCTCCTAACAGCCACAGAGAAACAAGTTCACCTCGGCCGACTTCACATGAGACCCCTACAGTGGCATCTCAAAAACAATTGGAGGGTACCAGAATCTCTAGAGAAGATTATCCCCCTCCCGAGAACCCTACACCCTCACTTACTATGGTGGCTAGACGAAGACAATGTACTTCAAGGTCAACCATTACACCCAGTAAGGCATGCTCTGCAGATATTTACAGACGCATCAAAAGAAGGGTGGGGCGCTCACTTAAACGAGTTCACTGCAAGAGGGTCCTGGTCAGTGCCGGAAAGCAAACTGCACATAAACTATCTAGAACTCAAGGCAGTGTTACTAGCCCTCAAAGAGTTCCAAGACCTCTGTGTAGACAAAATAGTTCTAGTGGCAACCGACAATACTACAGTGGTAGCTTACATAAACAAGGAAGGAGGCATGAGGTCAGGCCCACTGTGTGCCCTACTGTGGAGAATCTTGACCTGGTGTTCCCAGAGACAAGTGACCCTAAAAGCTCGGCACATCCCAGGCCATCTCAATGTGATAGCAGACAAACTATCCAGGCTGGGTCAGACCATCCAAACAGAGTGGTCCCTCCTTCCGGAGGTCTTTCAACAAATATGCAACCGGTGGCACTGGCCTCAAATAGATCTCTTTGCCACGAGATTCAACCACAAGTTGCCTCAGTTTGTCTCTCCAGTACCGGACTCCCTGGCTGTGGCAGTGGATGCACTTACCCTGCCATGGGACGATCTGGATGCATACGCCTTCCCACCGACCGCAATATTGGGCAAAGTAGTGGAAAAGCTATTGGACTCCCCGTGCAAGAGACTCATTCTGATTGCCCCGGGGTGGCCCAACATGCCTTGGTTCTGGGACCTGGTGACCATGTCCAGCCAGGTCCCTCTCAGCCTTCCCAACCTGCCCAGTCTACTAACACAGCCTTTCAATCAGATCCCTCACAGAAATCTGACCAATCTAAATCTCCATGCCTGGCTCCTAGAGCCACAGCTATCAAAGAACAGGGCTTCTCTGAGGCAGTGGCAGCAAGAATTGAGGCTCCTCAAAGAAGATCTACCAGATCAGTCTATGAGGCGAAGTGGACCATTTTTACAAAGTGGTGTGTCACTAATCAGGTGGACTTCAGGGCACCACCTATAAAGTCGGTGGCTGACTTCCTAATGTACCTCTTTGAGGACAAGAAGTTACAACCCAGCACCATTGATGGATACAGATCTGCCATTGCTGATAAACTGGGTCCTACAACAGTCAATATCAGCAAAGATGATAATCTCACTCGTCTCTTGGAAAGTTTCCACAGAGATAGACCCAAAGGGCGGAGGGGTATTCCCTCCTGGAATCTTTCCCTGGTGCTACACCAGCTGACAAAGGCTCCTTTTGAACCTCTTAGAGAGGCATCTCTGAAGCACCTCACCTTCAAAACTGTCTTCCTTTTAGCCCTAGGCTCTGGCAAAAGAAGGAGTGAGATCCATGCTTGGCAGCACAAGAACATCAGACACCAATCCGATTGGTCTAAGGTGTCCCTTTTTCCATCTCCCAGCTTTCTTTCTAAGAATCAGCTGGCCAAAGAGGGCCCAGAGAGTGTAGCCCCAGTGGTCATACCAGCCCTGGCTCCTACTCTAGATAGATCCCTCAAGTCTGACAGATCCTTGTGTCCAGTCAGAGCTTTGCGCTACTACTTGGACAGGACGTCAGACCTCAGACAGAGCAAGGAGTTAGTCTTTATCTCCTTCAAGAAAGGTTTCGACAAAGACATCTCCCCTGCCACTATCTCCTCATGGATCAAACAAACTGTGATCCTATGCTATGAGCTCTCTGATCAACAGGCCCACACCCTCCATCAAGTTAAAGCTCATGATGTCAGGGCCTTTGCGGCTTCTAAGGCCTTCCAGTCGGGAGTTTCCTTAGAGCAGATCCTAGCAGCCTGCCACTGGAAGTCTCATAATACCTTCACCCAATTTTATCTGAAGGATGTGGCTTGGGCTGACTCAGAGCTCTACCATCTCGGACCAGTTGTGGCTGCCCAGCAGATCCACCAACAGACTGGCTCCTAGAGGAGAAATGTATATATGTAAATACTGGTACATATTTGTAAATATTGCACATATAATTAAGGAATATATAAAAAAAAAAAAAAAAAAAAAAAAAAATCTCTCACGTACTTCCTCTGGGAGGATTAAATTATGGGACTGAACTCATCCCTCTCTTCCCCTACCTCTGAGCAGGTCTGTTAAAAAAGGGGGGGGGGGCAAGGTCGACTCTGACGGTTCCATTCCGGATTACCGGATGATGATATTCGACCATAGCCCTAGGGGGTTTAGACTTCAAGGTCTACCCGGGCTTTAGAAGGCATTGTCACTATGCCAAAATGAGTTCAAGTTCTTTAGTCCCTAGTAACTTACCCGCCTACCAAGCGGTAGTTATTCAGCTATTGTCCATTGGATAGGATGTATTAACGCAATAAAATTGCAAATTTAATAAGTAAATTAAATTTTTATAAGTTAATACCCTATCCAATGGACACACAAGACCCTCCCACCGACCCCGCTATCAGCTTACTAGGGGTCTAATACGTTTAGACAACGAAAAAGATGCTATGACGTCACTCTGTCTAGACAGGAAGGAAGTACGACACGCCATCTGGCGAGTGCACAGCACTGGGCCGGCCTAGCCGGTGGAGACACAGGACGTCTTTTTCTGACGTTTGGCGGGCCGGTCCGCGCCGACCGGATAAGCTATTGTCCATTGGATAGGGTATTAACTTATAAAAATTTAATTTACTTATTAAATTTGCAATTTAATAGCCCTGGGAAAATTTTCTGAATTTGGTGCCATGACATTTCAACCAATCAGAGAAGTCACATGACCAAAAAACAGGATTTTGCTTGTCCGGATGATAACTTAAGAAGCGTTTAAAATATTGGCCTGAAATTTGATATATGGATGCAAGGTATAAAGATCTAGAAATGATTAGATTTTGGTAGACTTCCATTAAAAAATGGCTAATTAATTAAGTGTTAACACTTTTATTTACGAGGAAAATACAAATCCCTTAATAACTTCTAAACCGTGCGAGATCGAGCGATTTCGACGAAATTTTTGACACACAGGGTATCTCTGCTAAGTACTCAGCTCAATTCCAAAAAAATTTCCTCTCTCCAAAAATGGCGGCCATTTTGAATTTTGTAATTTTTGACAAAAATGGCAAAAAAATTAAGGTCTGCACTCTGATTTGTGGGAACACAATGCACTCATGTAGTGTTCATCACAAATAATTATTTTGGCAAAATTTTTGGCCCACAGGGTATCTAAGCGAGATACTCTGCACATTTTTCAAAAAAAAATTTCCTCTCTCCAAAAATGGCGGCCATCATGTAGTGTTCATCACAAATAATTATTTTGGCAAAATTTTTGGCCCACAGGGTATCTAAGCGAGATTAGATTTCCTCTATCCAAAAATGGCAGCCATTTTCGAATTTTCGACAAAAATGGTAAAACTTAAAATTGCTTGTATCTCCTAAACCGTGCGAGATAGAACGATTTCGGCGATACTCGGCTCAATTCTCAAAAATTTTTCCTCCAAAAATGGCGGCCATTTTGAATTTTCGAATTTTTGACAAAAATGGTAAAACATAAAATTGCTTGTATCTCCTAAACCGTGCGAGATAGAGCAATTTCGGCGAAATTTTTGGACCACAGGGTATATATGCAAGATACTCTGTTCAATTCTCAAAAATTTTTCCTCTTTCCAAAAATGGCGGCTATTTTGAATTTTCGACAAAAATAGTAAAACTTAAAATTGCTTGTATCTCCTAAACTGTGCGAGATAGCGCGATTTCGGCGAAATTTTTGGCCCACAGGGTATATATGCAAGATACTCTGCTCTATTTTCAAAAATTTTTCCTCTTTCCAAAAATGGCGGCCATTTTGAATTTTCGAATTTTGACAAAAATGGTAAAACTTAAAATTGCTTGTATCTCCTAAACCGTACGAGATAGAGCGATTTCGGCGAAATTTTTGGTCCACTGGGTGTATATGCAAGATACTCTGCTCAATTTTCAAAAAAATTTTCCTCTTTCCAAAAATGCCGGCCATTTTGAATTTTCGAATATTTGACAAAAATGGTAAAACATAAAGTTGCTTGTACCTCCTAAACCGTGCGAGATAGAGCGATTTCGGCGAAATTTTTGGCCCACAGGGTATATATGCAAGATACTCTGTTCAATTCTCAAAAATTTTTCCTCTTTCCAAAAATGGCGGTCATTTTGAATTGTCGAATTTTTGACAAAAATGGTAAAACTTAAAATTGCTTGTATCTTCTAAACCATTTTAAATTTTCCAATTTTTTTTCGATATAATTTTAGATTGACAGGGTATCTAGGCAAGATCTTTCTATTATAAGCAGCCAACACCATCTTTCTTTTGGGACGCTTTGTTTTTGCCATGCAAAAACAATGGCTTTGCTTCGCTAGTGATCCTCTAGTTCCTATTGCAAAGCTATATGGATTGATGTAACTGATTATTGCACGTAATTTTACCTAATTACCAACACTACTTCAGGATGTGGGGTATGGACATCTGATGCTACTTTTTAAGCTTCCTGCAAGGGACACTTGTTTGTATTCAGGCGAAAGGGGGAGAGAGAGAGGGTCCCCCGGCTCCTGCACTTTCTATGGCTTATAGATTGGCAATCACTGTGCGGATTCTCTTCAAACTTAGCACACATGTGCAGTAGCCCTGAGAAAATTGTCTGAATATTGGTGTCATGATACAACGTAAGAAGTCCTATGATGAAAATCATGTTTTTAAAATAGCATCAGAGATGCCCGTACCCCACAGCCTGGGGAAATATCTTTCAACACCATGAGATATAGAAGTAGTGAACAGTACAAAGATTGGGATACTTTCAGAGCAGTATCAGTTAACAGTGTTGCTTCTAGGACCCGTTTTACACGGGATCGTACATTAATTCGCCTACAAACACAGCTTTTCTTGGAGTCTGCGTGGACTAAATTATATGAGAATGCATAGTTCACAAGGCGATGCGGGAAATATATAAAGCAAAAAGACGAGAGATCTAGAAAATCAAAACACTGCATGGATCAAGAGTTTGTCGAGGGTTCGATTTCTTCCGTCCAAACGTGTTTCGGATAATGCTTGTTGAAAATGTTGATTCGTGATAATTTATGAAAATTAATGTGGGCTAGAAACACTACATATATTACACCCAAAAATATAAAATCAAGCATACAAGTGGATTGTTACTTCAAAAATGGAGGAAAGAAAAATGATATTAACAGTCAAGATTGTAGCAACAATTGGCCAGTCAAGCCGGTGCTGACCCTATTGACAGTGTACTGTACCAGTACATCTGGGAGCCGCGATTCGGCTGTCAAATGGCATAAACACTTGCATAAACTACAATTTAACTGCTTTTCGGTGTCACTTTATGGTCATGATTACATGATATAATGCAAACAACTGATTGTTATTTTTAAATCTTTTTTTTGTTCAAAATTTGTTTTGCTTCTATTTAATTGGGTCAATTATTATGTCCCCTAAATTGTAAAATTTTCTAGCTAAGGGATCCAACTTTTGGACCCTATATCAAAATTAAGGTACAGTTAAAATAAATAAGCGGCCCGTGAGGGGCGCTTATTGTATCAACCGGAGGCATTCGGTGGATGCTTTGGTTTAGCGTTTGCTATGCCGCCGTACATAGATTTTCGGCTTTAACACTCTCAGAGGAAAACTACACCAGCCAGGTTCACCAAATTTGCAGGATATCTTCATTGGGGGGTAAGCTTCTCTGGGACTGAAATTAGCCTCATTCTGAAAAACAAGATGGCCGCCGCGGGCATTTCTTTGAAAATTATCTACGTTTTTCTACTGACTGTTTCTCATAGGTAGAAGGTTGAATCTCTTCATAGGTGATATGTATAACAGATATACATGTCCTCTACAACCTTGCAGACATTTGACCTTGAAGCTCATAATTCAATGTCATCCACGGAGTGCCAAAGTAACCCACATAGCGGACTTAAGTGCCTATATCTCCCATATTATTGGTCCTAGAGGTTTGCAATGTGAAACCAACCTATAGAAAATCATGTGCTGCGAATCTTGTGATGTGGTCAGATTTTACCTTGGACCCCTCTTTCAATGTCAAATGAAGACAGCCAAACTTAAGAGTGCTTATAACTTGCTTATTATTGGTCCTAGAGGTTTGCAATGTGAAACCAACTTAAATCATGGGCTGGGATTTTGGTGTGGTCGGATTTGACGTTGGACCCTGCCTTCAAGGTCAAACGAGGATAGCCAAACTTAAAAGTGCTTATAACCTGCTTATTAATTGTCCTAGAAGTTTGGGATGGTAAACCAACCTATAGGAAATCATTGGCTGGGAATCTATTGGTGTTTTCAGATTTGACCTTGGACCCCTCCTTCAAGGTCAAACGAAGATAGCCAAACTTAAAGTGCTTATAACTCGCGTATTATTGGTCTTAGAGGTTTGGGATGGTAAAACAACATATAGGAAATCATGGGCTGGGATTCTTTTGGTGTGGTCGGATTTTACCTTGGACCCCTCCTTCAAGGTCAAACAAGGATAGCGAAACTTAAAAGTGCTTATAACTCGCTTATTATTGGTCCTACAGGTTTGGGATGGTAAACCATCCTATAGGAAATCATCGGCTGGGAATCTTTTGGTGTGGTCAGATTTGACCCTTGGACCCCTCCTTCAAGATCAAATGAGGACAGCCAAACTTAAAAGTGCTTATAACTCTCTTATTATTGGTCCTAGAGGTTTGGGATGGTAAACCAACCTATAGGAAATCATGGGCTGGGAATGTTTTTGTGTGGTCGGATTTGACCTTGGACCCCTCCTTCAAGGTCGAACGAGGATATTGCATTTGCAGTATTTCTTTAAATATGTTTTAACCTACTTTTTACACTTAAACAGTTACCTTGTTACTTTCCTTTGTTAAAAAAACATAAAATTACACACTTAGTTGCCATTTTCTCAGTCACTATAATAGGGATTTATCTGAAATCTTACATTTTTATAGCGAAATACCCCTACCATTTCCTAAAAGTAGCTATTATGTTGGAGCCATCCAACCCAATGGCCAACGCCAAAAAGTGTTTTTAAGATTATATAACAACCTTAATCAGCCAAAGGGCTACATAGTAGTCCGTCCTCCCGCCATCTTAGTAGTCGACATGTTTTGGAAAGCTCTGTTTGTGGACATTTTCTTTACAAAATGTCTTACAATATGGATTCTTATAACATATCAACAAGAAATAATCTTCATTTGGACACATTATACAAGTAAATACCTTACAATTCTGTGGCTTTTTGGGTATCATGCGATCCATGCGCAGTTTGGAGACAGATTTGTGTCATGGTTTTGCTAGGAACTGGACTTCTACAGATACATCGGACGAAGGTTACTCAAGTTCTACAAATAGATGCCTACCTTTTGCTGCTGTGGAAAAGATGGTTATTTTAGCAAAATCCTTGCATTACGGTGGTGAATGGAGGTAAAAAGTCTTAGGCATAGGACAAAAAGTATTTCATATATATTTTATTTATACAGGTGTATTATATGAATGTGTACATATATGAACTTCAATTTGCTTATTTTTATAGATTTTTTGTACATTGCAAAACAGTGTTTGGGATTTACATGGTCCTTTAAATTTCAATAGAAGTTTTGGGATTAACATTATCACAAGTGGCTTCATTGCTTTTTGTTTTGCCTGATGCATCAAAGCCCAACTATTATGGTGTGAAATCTTTTGAAGTATATTAGATGTGGCTTCGCGACATTCTATCCTTTAAAATCAAAGAAAGCTTTGATGAAGTGAAATTGTATGAAATATATTAGATGGCTTCACAACCTTCCCTCTTTTTCCAATCAAAGAAATACTATTATGAAGTGAAACCCTTTGAATTATAATACCTGTGGCTTCACTTCCTTTTAATCTTGTATCCTTTGCAATCAAAGAAAATCTATAATCTTTTGTATTATATTAGATATAGCTTCACTGTCTGAGAACTTTCTTTCCTTTTCAATTGAAGAACAGTTATTGTGTGTGTACTGGTTTCCTCTGCCCTTCCAACTACCCGTCGTGATATGACCTGTACAGTGTTGAAAGCGACGTAAAACCCCAAATAAATAAATTTACAACACAAAAGCAAGAATGTATGAAAAGATTAATGTAATTGTAATTAATTCCATCTTTGATATGGGAACACTTGACAATGCAATTGGGATAAAAACTACAAGACACATTATTAAGTGTTCCTTTTCAAGTGTACTCTGGTAGGTTTGAGTAACAAATGATCATAATAAAGATTTCAAAAGCCTAAGCATAGATTAATGATATGAAGCTGCTCAGGGGGGATTAAGTTGTTAAAATACAAAAAGGTGTCAGCAACAAATATACAAATAACAAATACTTCTTTGTGCTGTAAATGTGCAGTGACTTACATATGTTTTATACAACAAATGTAAAATAAAAAAAAATTAATACTTTTCGTCCGGATATGCAATACTTTTTGTCCAGATACTTTTTGTCCTAATCATTTTAAGGTCAGTACTTTTTGTCCAGATACTTTTTGTCCTACAATCACTTTTTTCATGGCCACAACATGGTCAATAACTTGGAGGTGTATCTCCATAGGTAAGTCAGTAATAACTATTTTCAGCTTTTCAGCACTTACTTAATGAGTGGGTGGCTCATATCTTTAAAATTCTTGCAGCTTCGGAATTTCTTTCGAACATGCTGTTCAATTACCATTTACTGTACTTCTGTACAGCACTTTCCCTGATAATTAAGCGTCCCACAAGGGACGCTTGTTTGTGTATGGGAGAGCTTCCGGCTCCGCCGGCTCCGCCGGCTCCTGCGGCTCTGCCGGCTCCGCATTTTGTTTTCCTTATAACTCTGTAACCGTTAGGCGGATTCTTTTCAAATTTGGCAGGTTTAGGCAGTAGCCCTGGGGAATTTTTTTGAATATGCTGCAGTGACATTTCAACCAATCAGAGAGGTCACATGACCAAAAATGTCTTTTTTCGATGGGGAAGCTTGTCCGGATGATAACTTGAAAGGAATTTTATCAATTCACCTGAAACTTGGCAAATACATTCATTCTATTAAAATCTGGAAATCATTAGATTTTGGCATTGATTGGTCAAGAAATGGCCGAGTAATTAATGATTAATTAATCATTACGAATTTTCCAAATAAGGAAAACACAAAAATGCTTATATCTCGAAAACCGTGCTAGATAGAGCAATTTCGACGAAATTTTTGACCCGCAGGGTATCTCTGCGGAGTAGTTTTCCCAATTTTCAAAAAATTTTTGTCTCGCCAAAAATGGCGGCCATTTTGAATTTTCGAAAATTTTCGCAAAAATTGCAAAACACAAAAATGCTTATATCTCGAAAACCGTGCTAGATAGAGCGATTTAGACGAAATTTTTGACCCTCAGGGTATCTCTGCAGAGTAGTTATCCCAATTTTGAAAAAATTTTTGTCTCGCCAAAAATGGCGGCCATTTTGAATTTTCGAATTTTTCGCAAAAATTGCAAAACATAAAAATGGTTATATCTCGAAAACCGTGCTAGATAGAGCGATTTCGACGAAATTTTTGACCCTCAGGGTATCTCTGCAGAGTAGTTATCCCAATTTTGAAAAAATTTTTGTCTCGCCAAAAATGGCGGCCATTTTGAATTTTCGAATTTTTCGCAAAAATTGCAAAACATAAAAATGGTTATATCTCGAAAACCCTGCTAGATAGAGCGATTTCGACGAAATTTTTGACCCACAGGGTATATCTGCAGAGTAGCCATGCCAATTTTCAAAAAAATTTTGTCTCGCCAAAAATGGCGGCCATTTTGAATTTTCGAATTTTTCGCAAAAATTGCAAAACATAAAAATGCTTATATCTCAAAAACCCTGCTAGATAGAGCGATTTCGACGAAATTTTTGACCCACAGGGTATATCTGCAGAGTAGCCATGCCAATTTTCAAAAAAATTTTGTCTCGCCAAAAATGGCGGCCATTTTGAATTTTCGAATTTTTCGCAAAAATTGCAAAACATAAAAATGGTTATATCTCGAAAACCCTGCTAGATAGAGCGATTTCGACGAAATTTTTGACCCACAGGGTATATCTGCAGAGTAGCCATGCCAATTTTCAAAAAAATTTTGTCTCGCCAAAAATGGCGGCCATTTTGAATTTTCGAATTTTTCGCAAAAATTGCAAAACATAAAAATGCTTATATCTCAAAAACCCTGCTAGATAGAGCGATTTCGACGAAAGTTTTGACCCACAGGGTATATCTGCAGAGTAGCCATGCCAATTTTCAAAAAAATTTTGTCTCGCCAAAAATGGCGGCCATTTTGAATTTTCGAATTTTTCGCAAAAATTGCAAAACATAAAAATGCTTATATCTCAAAAACCCTGCTAGATAGAGCGATTTCGACGAAACTTTTGACCCGCAGGGTATCTCTGCAGAGTAGCCATGCCAATTTTCAAACAAAAAATTTCTCGCAAAAAATGGCAGCCATTTTGAATTTTCAAATTTTTCGCAAAATTGCAAAACACAAAAATGCTTATATCTCGAAAACCGTGCTAGATAGAGCGATTTCGACGAAATTTTTGATCCACAGGGTATCTCTGCAGAGTAGCCATGCCAATTTTCAAAAAAATTTTGTCTTGCAAAAATTGGCGGCCATTTTGAATTTTCGAATTTTTGCGCAAAAATTGCAAAACACAAAAATGCTTATATTTCGAAAACCGTGCTACATAGAGCGATTTCGACGAAATTTTTTATCTTCAGGGTATCTCTGCAGAGCAGCTATCCCAAAGAGCTTTCACTTAGTGAAGTTTCAGACCCATAGCTAATTGCTCACCTACTCAAAAAGAGTAAATGCGAATTACCTCTAAAAGTATTGCAGATGGCCAATTTTTCTCAAATAACTCATTCACCTACTTTTGGAAGAGCTTTCACATGGTGAAGTTTCAGACCCATAGCCAATTATTCACCTACTCAAAATGAGTAAATGCGAATTATTTCTAAAAGTATTGCAGATAGCCAATTTTTCTCAAATAACTCATTCACCTACTTTTGGGAGAGCTTTCACATGGTGAAGTTTCAGACCCATAGCTAATTATTTACCTACTCAAAATGAGTAAATGCTAATTATCTGCAAAAGTATTGCGGATACCCAATTTTTATCAAATAACTCATTCATCTACTTGTGGGAGAGCTTTCACATGGTGAAGTTTCAGACCCATAGCTAATTACTCACCTACTCAAAATGAGTAAATGCGAATTATCTCTAAAAGTATTGCAGATAGCCAATTTTTCTCAAATAACTCATTCACCTACTTTTGGGAGAGCTTTCACTTGGTGAAGTTTCAGACCCATAGCTAATTACTCACCTACTCAAAATGAGTAAATGCGAATTATCTCTAAAAGTATTGCAGATAGCCAATTTTTCTCAAATAACTCATTCACCTACTTTTGGGAGAGCTTTCACTTGGTGAAGTTTCAGACCCATAGCTAATTACTCACCTACTCAAAATGAGTAAATGCGAATTGCCTCATAAAGTATTGCAGATAGCCAATTTTTGTCAAATTAATCATTCACCTACTTTTGGGAGAGCTTTCACTTGGTGAAGTTTCAGACCCATAGCTAATTACTCACCTACTCAATTATCTCTAAAAGTATTGCAGATAGCCAATTTTTCTCAAATAACTCATTCACCTACTTTTGGGAGAGCTTTCACTGTGTGAAGTTTCAGACCCATAGCTAATTACTCACCTACTCAAAATGAGTAAATGCGAATTATCTCTAAAAATATTGCAGATAGCCAATTTTTCTCAAATAACTCATTCACCTACTTTTGGGAGAGCTTTCACTTCGTGAAGTTTCAGACCCATAGCTAATTACTCACCTACTCAAAATGAGTAAATGCGAATTATCTCTAAAAGTATTGCAGATAGCCAATTTTTCTCAAATAACTCATTCACCTACTTTTGGGAGAGCTTTCACTTGGTGAAGTTTCAGACCCATAGCTAATTACTCACCTACTCAAAATGAGTAAATGCGAATTATCTCTAAAAGTATTGCAGATAGCCAATTTTTCTCAAATAACTCATTCACCTACTTTTGGGAGAGCTTTCACTTGGTGAAGTTTCAGACCCATAGCTAATTACTCACCTACTCAAAATGAGTAAATGCGAATTGTCTCATAAAGTATTGCAGATACAGAAGAGAGAAGGGGTGATTACTGAGTGCATTGTAATCAAGATAATAACCAAGAAGATTCACACAAATTGGTTAATGCCAATAGGGGCCAGAGAGTGCAATTTGAATATCCAAGACAACTCAATACGCCTACGCTTGGAAGTGTTGGATGCTTCAAATTTAGGTGTGCACCACTCTAGCACAGAGAATTGCATGTTCTTGTGGTTATGTCCATCACTTGTGAAGTGACGTGAGACAGGAGTGTCTATTGTATCTGACTTTTGTACAGAATGTCTGTGTTCATACATTCTTTGTCTAAATGCACGTGAGGTTTCCCCCACATAGTGTTTGTTGCATTTGGAGCAGGTAATCAGGTATATGACATTATTAATTTCACATGAGAAATTCTTGGGTAAGTTTTGTGTGTTGAATAACTTGTATGTAAAGTTACATTTTACTGATCCCTTCTTTTTGATTAGGGGGCAGTAAGTGCATTTACCGAGTCTGGTGCATACAGGTAAGTATGGTTTTGTCTCTATGTCAGTAGTGGGAGGGTAAGTGAGAGTGGCATTTGTTAATTTGTCTCTCAAGTTTGGTAGTCTCCTAAAACCTACCAGAGGTTTGTCTTTAAAGATTGGTCCACAGTCCTGGCTATTTGTTATAATATTCCAGTTTTTGTGGATCAGTTCCTTAATGTTGGGGTTACCTGGGTTATAATTGGTTACCATTACTGGTGTCTTGACAGGTTATTTCCTTGTCACTGCTAATAATTCATCTTGTGTGAATTTTGAGGCTCTATTGTAATGTTTGCGTAGAGCCTTTATATCCTCTTTTTAAGTAATAGCCAATGAGTTTATCAGCATTCATATTAAAGTCATTGTCATATGTACAAATTCTTCTGAGTCTTAAGAATTGGCCATATGGTCCCTTTGTCTTACTTGGTGCGTGGTGTGCAGATGTATAGTGTAGGTACAGATGGGTGTCTGTGGGTTTTTCATATAGGGTTGTGTATAGTTCCCTATCTTGGTTAATCTTTACTGTGGTGTCTAGAAAGTTAATGTGTGTTAGGCTGCTTTCATGAGTGAACTTAATAGTAGGATGTATACTATTAAGATATGTGATGAACTCATTGAGCTGATCTTCTCCATGTGTCCACACCATCCAGATGTCGTCGATGAACCGAAGCCATAGTAGAGGTTTCAATGGCCAATTTGCTAGTGCTTTAGTCTCAAACCTGTCCATGAATAGGTTTGCATAGTTCGGTGCTGTTGCCGTACCCATTGCTGTGCCTCCTATTTGGAGATAATGGTCTCCATTGAAACTGAAGCTCATAGAATGTAGTACTAGTTTGAGTAGGTTTAATATGTGGGGTCCCATTTTTCGTTTATCTGGGTCCTTCCTCAAGTGTTCTGCCACAGCTATTAGACCTTCCTGATTTGGAATGTTTGTGTATAGTGAACTAACATCTAGTGTAACTAGTAAGGCTCCTTCTGGGATTTTGCCAAGTTGTTTGATCCTACTTATGAAGTGTTGTGTGTCTCTTACATAAGATTTTGTTTGAGGAACATATTTCTTTATGTGTTCGTCTACAAATTTGCTAATGTTGGCTGTGGGATGGTTTATTGAACTACATATTGGTCTACCAGGCACTCCCTTTTTGTGGATTTTTGGTAGCATGTAGAACCTGGCTTCTTTTGGATTGGGCACATTGAGATAATCAAAGTTTTTCTCTGTGATTAAGTTTAGTGATCTCATTTGTGTTAATTCCTCAGCAATTTTCTCAGAAATTTGAGGTGTTATGTCCTAGGTATTTTCTGGTAAAACTTTTCATCTTGTAGTTGCCTGTAACCTTCTCGTAGATAGTCAATAGTGTTCATTACTACTACTGCTGACCCTTTATCTGCCTTCTTTATGATTATATGGGGGTTAGAAGTTAGTTTAGGCAGATAAAGGGTTAGCAGTAGTAGTAATGAACACTAAAGGGTTAGCAGTAGTAGTAATGAACACTATTGACTATCTACGAGAAGGTTACAGGCAACTACAAGATGAAAAGTTTTACCAGAAAATACCTGAGGACATAACACCTCAAATTTCTGAGAAAATTGCTGAGGAATTAACACAAATGAGATCACTAAACTTAATCACAGAGAAAAACTTTGATTATCTCAATGTGCCCAATCCAAAAGAAGCCAGGTTCTACATGCTACCAAAAATCCACAAAAAGGGAGTGCCTGGTAGACCAATATGTAGTTCAATAAACCATCCCACAGCCAACATTAGCAAATTTGTAGACGAACACATAAAGAAATATGTTCCTCAAACAAAATCTTATGTAAGAGACACACAACACTTCATAAGTAGGATCAAACAACTTGGCAAAATCCCAGAAGGAGCCTTACTAGTTACACTAGATGTTAGTTCACTATACACAAACATTCCAAATCAGGAAGGTCTAATAGCTGTGGCAGAACACTTGAGGAAGGACCCAGATAAACGAAAAATGGGACCCCACATATTAAACCTACTCAAACTAGTACTACATTCTATGAGCTTCAGTTTCAATGGAGACCATTATCTCCAAATAGGAGGCACAGCAATGGGTACGACAACAGCACCGAACTATGCAAACCTATTCATGGACAGGTTTGAGACTAAAGCACTAGCAAATTGGCCATTGAAACCTCTACTATGGCTTCGGTTCATCGACGACATCTGGATGGTGTGGACACATGGAGAAGATCAGCTCAATGAGTTCATCACATATCTTAATAGTATACATCCTACTATTAAGTTCACTCATGAAAGCAGCCTAACACACATTAACTTTCTAGACACCACAGTAAAGATTAACCAAGATAGGGAACTATACACAACCCTATATGAAAAACCCACAGACACCCATCTGTACCTACACTATACATCTGCACACCACGCACCAAGTAAGACAAAGGGACCATATGGCCAATTCTTAAGACTCAGAAGAATTTGTACATATGACAATGACTTTAATATGAATGCTGATAAACTCATTGGCTATTACTTAAAAAGAGGATATCCAGAAAAGGCTCTACGCAAACATTACAATAGAGCCTCAAAATTCACACAAGATGAATTATTAGCAGTGACAAGGAAAGAACCTGTCAAGACACCAGTAATGGTATCCAATTATAACCCAGGTAACCCCAACATTAAGGAACTGATCCACAAAAACTGGAATATTATAACAAATAGCCAGGACTGTGGACCAATCTTTAAAGACAAACCTCTGGTAGGTTTTAGGAGACTACCAAACTTGAGAGACAAATTAACAAATGCCACTCTCACTTACCCTCCCACTACTGACATAGAGACAAAACCATACTTACCTGTATGCACCAGACTCGGTAAATGCACTTACTGCCCCCTAATCAAAAAGAAGGGATCAGTAAAATGTAACTTTACATACAAGTTATTCAACACACAAAACTTACCCAAGAATTTCTCATGTGAAATTAATAATGTCATATACCTGATTACCTGCTCCAAATGCAACAAACACTATGTGGGGGAAACCTCACGTGCATTTAGACAAAGAATGTATGAACACAGACATTCTGTACAAAAGGCAGATACAATAGACACTCCTGTCTCACGTCACTTCACAAGTGATGGACATAACCACAAGAACATGCAATTCTCTGTGCTAGAGTGGTGCACACCTAAATTTGAAGCATCCAACACTTCCAAGCGTAGGCGTATTGAGTTGTCTTGGATATTCAAATTGCACTCTCTGGCCCCTATTGGCATTAACCAATTTGTGTGAATCTTCTTGGTTATTATCTTGATTACAATGCACTCAGTAATCACCCCTTCTCTCTTCTGTGTTTTATATAGCCATGAAGATCACCAGAATTCACCTAAAAACAACCCAACATAGTTTAAAAATAATCACTATTAAAAATAAGCCATTAAATAGACTATTTATAAACATCGCAAAATTGGTGTTTATAATCGTAATTAAGATTATTTTCAATAAAATAAGCATGTTTATATATTCCAGAGCATGAGATTTAACATTATATATCACTCCAAATAGAAATAAAAATAAAATATTTTTAAATAAAATAAAAAATTATTTAAAAATAAAATAACACCTGAATATTATGTAAAAAGTGATTTATAGCTATGACGTAATCTTAATAATTACGTCATGGCACAAAAACGTCATACAATCAAATGACATCACAAAATCAGTCACTAAGCCATTTTTAGCACTTGGATGGAAAAATCACATAGTGTCATTATGGATAGAAATAAATACATATGTGGACATTGTAACCAAAGTTTTAAGCACAAATCAAGCTTAAGACGCCATATTAATACTATTCACAATGAAAAGAGATTCATATGTGGAATCTGCAATAAGAAATACACCAGAAATGTGGACTATATAGGCCACATAAGCAAAACCCATCCACCTCTAATAATGGAACAAGGGTCAGAAAATGTCACTTATGGTAAACCAAACACCTCTACAATGATGGAAGCCAATACCACTACCCATCAACCCCAGGCCACTACAAGCAATAACCATACTCTAGAAGCCACCACTAATGCCATAACAGGGGTCACTGACTGGGAAACAATCTTAACCAAGGACCTTGCGTTAAGCGATGATGAGTCACAGCCTGCTCCCCTGGCACCACCTAGAATCTGTATAGGAGTAAACACAGACAAGAGTTTTCCCACTGAAGAAAACAAAAGTATGAACACATCACCACTGGGGATTTATAACCTAACTCCCACAGTATCAGCGCTCCTCTCAACACATAATTTACCAGAGGAAGCCAAGACCACTTTAAAAGTGTCAAAGAAAGCCACCACTCAAATAGGATGTGTACCTGTCACATTTCTAAAAGATAAATCAGCCCAAACTGACAACCAGAAGTGCCAGTCTTGTGACTATAATGAACACCTTATAGTTGAGCGACAACAGTACATGATTGATGATGCTGTTCGCAACACCCAGTTTAATCATGTAGAACCTGTTACCTCCAGGGAAGACCGACAAAACATGCCACTCCCATGTACAGCTAGATATTGGAAATGGTTCTCCAGATTGAGACCAAGTCTAATCCCCAGGACCCCAAAAGAGTTCCCTAAAGCTGCCACACCTCGAACCCATACCAAGAGTGAGATTAAAATCACCAGTAAACAAGCTGAGACATCACACAGCAAAGTGAGAAAACCAAGTACATTGACCATTGACAACTCAACTTACGAGGCGATTTGTAGTAGAAAACCTACACGCCCCACCCTGGTCACCTCACCAAGGAAACTAGTATTACCACCACCACCACAAGATGGGAGCTGGTCATACACCACCAGCAGATTTTAATATAATAAACACTGTATTAAAACACAACAATAATAAAAACACGTTTCATTATTTTTAGACTGATTTTATTATACAGAAAATAGAATAAATATATGTAACAGAACAATATATTTAAATACTTGGTATATTAAGAACCAATATTAGCTTTTTATATTTATCTGAACATAAACAGTATAATGTTGAAAACAAGGTACGCAGACCATTACATATAATGTATACAAAGTTATTATTATTTTCATAAATTATAAATAATATGACTGCCTACTATAAATAAATTAGTATGGTAAATAAAGCTTATTAGAATAAATATTTATACGACTCAGATTGGTCTCTGTATGACTTATAATATGAATTATATTCATAACTGAATATAATTACATATGGAAGCATAATAATAAAATTCTAATGAAGCTAACAACTACACTCATTTTGGTGGAACCTATAAATAGAGACTTAACAAAAGCCTGGAAATGAGATACCCATACTCACCACCAACTTCCAAATGAGGACAACACAGTTGTATGTTTACAGTACCTACCTCAAAGTGAAATTATCAAAAATCCACAAAAAATTATGATAATTGAGTTATCTTCACTTCACACTTCAGGACTTCCCTATACAACCTGGAGCCTGCAACCAGGCTCCTGAACCGGTTCTGAACCGGCTCTAAACCGGGGGCTCCCCCTGTTGAAGCAAAAAGTACCTTAGGGACCAGAAACCTGAAAATCCCATAGCCTCTGATGAGACTGAGAATATTTATACCAGTCGAAATACAATTTACACAAGGTAAATTATATAAGGCAGATAAACAAAGCTTATCATCCTTCAGTCTTTGCATAAGCAGGAAGCAGACCTTTTCCTAAGTATTGCAGATAGCCAATTTTTGTCAAATTAATCATTCACCTACTTTTGGGAGAGCTTTCACTTGGTGAAGTTTCAGACCCATAGCTAATTACTCACCTACTCAATTATCTCTAAAAGTATTGCAGATAGCCAATTTTTCTCAAATAACTCATTCACCTACTTTTGGGAGAGCTTTCACTCTGTGAAGTTTCAGACCCATAGCTAATTACTCACCTACTCAAAATGAGTAAATGCGAATTATCTCTAAAAATATTGCAGATAGCCAATTTTTCTCAAATAACTCATTCACCTACTTTTGGGAGAGCTTTCACTTCGTGAAGTTTCAGACCCATAGCTAATTACTCACCTACTCAAAATGAGTAAATGCGAATTATCTCTAAAAGTATTGCAGATAGCCAATTTTTCTCAAATAACTCATTCACCTACTTTTGGGAGAGCTTTCACTTGGTGAAGTTTCAGACCCATAGCTAATTACTCACCTACTCAAAATGAGTAAATGCGAATTATCTCTAAAAGTATTGCAGATAGCCAATTTTTCTCAAATAACTCATTCACCTACTTTTGGGAGAGCTTTCACTCTGTGAAGTTTCAGACCCATAGCTAATTACTCACCTACTCAAAATGAGTAAATGCGAATTATCTCTAAAAATATTGCAGATAGCCAATTTTTCTCAAATAACTCATTCACTTACTTTTGGGAGAGCTTTCACTCTGTGAAGTTTCAGACCCATAGCTAATTACTCACCTACTCAAAATGAGTAAATGCGAATTATCTCTAAAAGTATTGCAGATAGCCAATTTTTCTCAAATAACTCATTCACCTACTTTTAGCACAGCTTTCACTTGGTGAAATTTCAGACCCATAGTTAATTATTCACCTACTCAAAATGAGTAAATGTGAATTATCTCTAAAAGTATTGCAGATAGCCAATTTTTCTCAAATAACTCATTCACCTACTTTTGGGAAAGCTTTCACTCTGTGAAGTTTCAGACCCATAGCTATTTATTCACCTACTCAAAATGAGTAAATGCTAATTATCTGTAAAAGTATTGCGGATACCCAATTTTTATCAAATACTCATTCATCTACTTGTGGGAGAGCTTTCACATGGTGAAGTTTCAGACCCATAGCTAATTACTCACCTACTCAAAATGAGTAAATGCGAATTATCTGTAAAAGTATTGCAGATAGCCAATTTTTCTCAAATAACTCATTCACCTACTTTTGGGAGAGCTTTCACTTGGTGAAGTTTCAGACCCATAGATAATTATTCACCTACTCAAAATGAGTAAATGTGAATTATCTCTTAATAGTATTGCAGATAGCCAATTTTTCTCAAATAACTCATTCACCTACTTTTGGAAGACCTTTCACACACGAAAATGAAAAATTGTGAATATCTCGGAAAAGCTATTTCTTCTGCTTTAATGCTCGGCGGGAGATACACACCATGGCAGTGGTCTTGACAAAAATTTTTGTCTCCCCAAAAATGGTGGCCATTTTGAATTTTCAAAGTTTTTGCAAAACACAAAAATGCTTATATCTCGAAAACTGTGCTATATGGATCGAACTCAACAAAATTTTGGACCTGCTGGGTATCTGCAGAGTAGCCATGCCAATTTTCAAAATATTTTTGTCTCGCCAAATATAGCGGACATTTTTAATTTTTTTATTTTTTGCAAAACACAAAAATGCTTATATCGTGAAAACCGTGCTAGACAGAGCAGACTGCGCTGACTTTGGTTGCCACAACAGTATAAGGCTAGAAACGAAGCATTTTCTTAATACTTTAGCACTCACCTTTATATCCTTTTCGGGACGCTTTGTTTTTGCTATGCAAAAACATTAATTTTTTTTTGCGAGCGATCCTCTAGTTATACTTTCCTCTCATTATCACCTTTACAACTCAAAAACACTCAGTCAGCTGACACAGTGCCCGTTCACGGGCACTCTACTCTTGTTTTAATTCCCCAGTAAAATCATTTTAGGTAATGTAATACTTTGTAATGATAGTTGGTAATTTCCTCCAGACTGTCACTTCATTTTATGTAATCAAAATTCAATCATGTGTATGTGGTAGGTGGATTTGTAACTGATTGTAACAAATTTTATTGTAATTTAACTTTTTACAAGTTAAATACTTACCTTATCCTCACAAGTGCTTGTTTTGGTTTAGTGGAGCAAAACGCATCAACCGACGAGTCTTTTAATAAAGACTTTTCTTGTCGAGAGGTGACCCCTTTGTCTGCAAATATCTGCACATGTGCAGACATCGTTGACGAGAGAGAATGTCTAGAAACTCTTCATTATATTTTTGGTCCCAAGCATAACAAATTTTTTAGCGGGGTGGTAGGGTGGGTTTATCCTTGTGAGGATAAGGTAAGTATTTAACTTGTAAAAAGTTAAATTACAATAAAATTTGTTACATTTTATTGCGTAAAATAGCCTTACCTTATCCTCACAAGTGCTTGAATACAACCATAACAGGTGGAGGGAATTTGTTTTGGCCACACTGTTAGACGATTGTCAGACAAGGGGTCACTGAATAAAGCACTTTGATAAGAGGATAAGATAAGCTTATCTACGTCACATCTTAAATTATTAATTACTTCTTTTTTCAGTAAAGATAAGTAACTTGCTAACCTTAGCTGTCAGAGCCTGATGTGGTCGTAGTAGTCATCAGTTGTAAAGAAAACAAATAAATTCCATTTCATCTTAAATAGCCAACACCCGTGGAGATCAGAGGAGTCTTCCTATACCCTCAGGCCAGACGCCGTCATCCTATAAGAAGCCTCTGAGCTGGAAGTGGAATCCTAACTACAGATGATTATGGAGCCATCTGTGGAAAATAAAAACACAAAGAATATGTTCGTACAGAATTACTGGTATGTGTGGAGAATTATGAATATGTATGTCATATGTCAACATGTATACATACTTAACATTGACAATATGCTGAGCTGACACCACTGGACCCAGTTTGTAATCAGATTGGTCATGTGATTGCCAATCCACGTCTTTTAAATAAAATGTAGTAAAGGTGTTGTGACTTTTCCAATAGCAGGAGCCTAGAATCTGTTCAAATGAGGCCCCACCCTTGAAGGCTAAAGAAGCAGACATGGATCTGACATCATGTGCCTAAATATGAAGATCTTGAGAATCGGAATTAGAAGACTGATAGGCCAACAAAACAGTCTGCTTAATCCAAGAGGATATAGTAGATCTCATGATATTTTTGTCAAAATCTTTCTTAAAAGATATAAACAAGAGGTTCTTTCCCTTCCTTAAAGCACTAGTTTTGTCTAGATAGTATCTAAGTGCTCTGACAGGGCATAATGTCATGTCTTCAGTCAAGTCCGAGCTCAGGAAAGGTTTCAAAGCTGGAATGACCACTGGTTTTAGTAAGTCTGGGCCATCTGAAGCTAACTGATTTTTTGCAAGAAACGCAGGAGAAATAGCGACCTCCTTCAACTGAGGTTTGTGTCTGAGAGAAGAGTATATCCAAGAATGCACCTCAAATTAGAGTGAATATTTGAGGATGAAGTGACCACTCTATCTGTATTATTTTGTCCCTCCTGGAGAGACTGTCGGCTATGACATTGAGACAACCCTGAATATGTCTGGCTCTTATGAGTATGTTTCGAGGATTGCAGAAGGCCAAGATGCGCCAAACCAGGAGACACATGTCCCATGAGTGTGTTCCCCCCTGTTTGTTCAGATAACTGATCACAGTGGCGTTGTCTGTTGCTATCAGAATTCTTTTGTTTTGAATTGTGTTTTGAAAGCTTTTTAAAGTCAGAAAGACTGCCTTTAACTCTAGGACATTGATATGAAGAGATTTCTCTTGATTTGTCCAACTGCCACTGACCGTCATGTTTTCTAGATGGGCTCCTCAAGCCTGGTTTGACGCATCTGTGAAAATAAGGATGTTGTGTTCTTCTGGATGTAAGGGACATCCTACTCTCACATTGTTTGGATCTTTCCACCACTGAAGATGTTTTAACAAGAGGTTTGAAACTGGAATCTTCAGATCTAGGGACTGGGGATATTGCCAGTTTGTTTTGAGATACCATTGAAGAGGATGCATGTGTAGCCGACCCATTGGTATAGTCTTTTCCAGGGATGCTAGTACACATATCAGGGACATTAGCAACCTTGGGGTTGTTTGAGATGAGACCTCTATGTCCTGAATCGATTTTTGCAGAATTTTTAATTTCTTTTCTGTTGGAAAGACTTTTCCTTGTTGCAGATCAAAATGGTAACCAAGGAAGTCGATTCTTTGTGTAGGCTCGAGCTCTGATTTTTCGAAATTTATCACGAAGCCGAGTTGTTGAACTGTATGGAGGAGTTCTTTTGTCTGGAGCTGGCACTGGTGTCTGGTGTTTGCCCTTAACAACCAGTCGTCCAGGTATTGGTGAACTTGAATTCTGCGGGACTGAAGAATGAGCTTTGCCTCTTTTACAATCCGCGTGAACTCTAGGGGTGCCGTTGCTAACCCGAATGGCAGAGCTTTGAATTGGTACATTTTGTTGCGTTAATACATCCTATCCAATGGACAATTGCTAATCCGGTCACACGAATTTTATGCTCTCCATAATTTTGTGCAATATCACCAAGATTTTTGATTTTTAGTTTATTTATTTACCGTTACTAGTTGTGGAGATTATATAGACTATCATGTCTTCGCCTGGTCAAAAAAGGGGGAGTTGTGGCCATGCAATGGCCTCCTTTGATGGGCATGCGTTTTGCGCCCGCTGCAGGGACAAAAAGAAAGGGGAAGATCCTTGTGTGAAATCACCAGAGAGTGAGTGTAACTTTTGCATTGTTCTTACACCTGATCAAGTTGCTCAACTTTCTACTCCATCTTATAGACTGAAAAAGGAAAAAAAGAGAGGCTAAGAAAATGGGAGCGACTCCGTCTAAGGACAGTACTCTTGTCGACCCTTCCTCAGTTGCCATTATTGGGTCTGTATCTGCCTCTGCTTCTGTTTCATCTCCTACCACTGCAGTCCCTGAAAAGAAGGTCAAGAAAGATAAGCCAGCTTCTTCGAAATCTAAGAAATCTTCTGATAAGTCGGTTGAGGACTCCAAATGTGAAGAACTGGATAAAAATGGATCGACCGCTTCAATAGATTGGAAGCTCTTCTCATGGCTAAGTCGCTACAACCTACTGAACAGCCGACCTTCTCAGCTTCAGTGAGAGTTCCCCCTTCTCACTCTCCACCAACGGTTATTGCTAAAGATTCGGATCCATTCTTCCAACCTCTTTCATCAGGGCGCACTGGCACCGACTCCTCTGTACTTGTACATCAGTCAGCCAGCCAGCCCGAGTCGGATGCTACTCTTAAGCGCACTGGAAAAGACATCTCTGCTAATCAGCATCTGTCATCCAGCCAGCTTGTGCCCGACCAATAGACTGTTGTCAGATCTTCTTCATCACCAAAGTGCACTGGCACCGACTCGTCTACCAAACATCAGTCAGCCGGCCAGCTTAAGCAAGACCGACACCGGCCAAGGTCCCCTTCACCTAGGCGCACTGGCAGGGATTCCTCTGTCTCTGGACATCAGTCCGCCAGCCAGCCTCGCTCCGACCGGAACCGACCTGCTACTCATGCTGGTACCGACCCTTCTGCTCACAGACATTCTTCAGAAAGCAAAGCCCGGTCCGACCGACCTAAATCTGCTCTGGCCACCGACTCCGGCTCTCCTACTTTATGTAGACAGAGACGCGATAGTTCTTCTAGTGGGAGCTCTGCTTCTGGTACTGATTACTCTGACCGACCACCTGTGGACTTATACGCAGAAGAGGGAGAGTTATCAGAAGATCAAGAGTGTACTACTACTGAGCCCGACCAAGCTATTAGTGAACAACAGGGAGACAATGAGCGGCATCAGATCATATATGGGCTGGTCAAACATCCCTGAATTGGATAGTGCTACAACGGGCTCGGATGATAACTCCTTTTCTGGTCCGAAGTCTTCTACCCCAGGGAAAGTCTCTGTCCAGATGCCCACGGAAGAATGGCTTTGTAAAAAGCTCAGCAAATTGAACGTTACTCTGGTTGAGGGTTATCCCTCCTAAAGTTCTGAAGCCGATGGCTTGATGATGGACCAGTTCTTGAGGCCTGCAAAGTCACAGTCCAAGTGGTACGGGCTGTCATTCGACCACAAAACTGACCCTACCGCAGTCTCGACCTGGTGTACGGACGCATGCAAACTTAACAGTTCCTACAGAAGAATAGCCCGGCAGTCTGGTATCACTTCTACCCTTCCTACTTCAAGGCGTATTTCTCAGGAGACGCTCAGACGATGGGAGAAATCTGCAAGAGAGGCCACAGTCATCTGCAACCAGGCTGCCAGCTTCAATAGATGTTTGTTCAAGGTGCAGCAGAATATGCAGGAACAATGCAAGATTGTACGCTCTGAAAGCAAGGGTAAAAGCTCGTCCGAGGTGTCTACTGCCATGGAAGAAATGCAGTATCTCATGAACTTTAACTCTAGTATCTGCCAGGCTGCTGCAAAATCCATGGAGCACCTCACGGAATTTGTTTTTATTTCCATGGGCAACTTGACATTGGCACGCCGGGACTCTTACCTCACACACATCAAGACAGGGGTCAAACCAGACACTTCGGCCGGTCTACATACAGCTCCCATTCACATTGCAACTCTCTTTCCAGACCACCTTATTAAGAAAGCGGAGGAAGAGATAGTGCATTTTGAGAGTAAGGGTCAGTCTTCAAGTACAAAGAGCAAGGGTCGGTACCACCCCTATGAAAGGCCGGACAGGAAAGCAGATAGGAAATCTTCCTTCAAACAGGACAAGCCTTCCTGGAAAAACATTGGCAGAGCTCAGCACAAGAGAGGTCGCGGAAAAGCAGCACACTACTCCTTGCGACCAGCCAAGGGCCAGCAGTCCTATAAATGACAATCACTGTGTCGACAAGTTACAGGGAGGACTGCTGGCCGGGAGCCAGACATCAAGACAAGAACACTTGATAAACAGTTCTGTAAACTTAAATGTTGTAAATCCTGTTCATACTGCGCCTGGGCATTCCCAAAAGAAAGGAGTAAGTCCCGGGTCGCCAGTTTGTCATATGCCAACAGATTACAAATTAAAATATGTGCAAGGTGTTTCTTGTGTCACTCAATTACGTTGTGTAAATCCTGTAACAAATGTCAAACTTGCTGCACAAAATCTTCCTGTAGGGGCCAGACTTCAAAACTTTTGGCAAACTTGGCTGCACCTGGGTGCCGGTCCGAAGGTAGTTCAAATCCTGAAAGAGGGTTACACCCTCCCCTTTCGGATCCGGCCAAAACTAGCAAGGTCTCCCACAGTCGTAAGCTGCTATGTCAATCCCCACAGGAACAGCTACCTGTTAGAGGCATTACATCAGCTTACAGACAAGAATGCAATAGAACTGGTCCACAATCAAACATCTCTGGGGTTTTTCAACAGACTATTTTTAGTCCCCAAACCCAACCAAAAATGGAGACCTATATTAGATCTGAGCAAATTGAATCTCTTCCTCAAGACAGAAAAATTCAAAATGGAGACACCGGAAACCATCAGGACATCCCTCCAACAAGGGGAGTGGGTTACCTCAATAGATTTCAAGGACGCCTACTTCCTTATTCCAATACAGGAACAGTCCAGGAAATATCTCAGGTTTCATATCCAGGGTCAGACATACCAATTCAAAGCTCTGCCTTTCGGTCTGTCCACAGCACCCTTGGAGTTCACAGTAGTAGCAAATACCTAGACGACTGGTTGGTGAGAGCCTCTTCCCACCGGGTCTGTCTCCAGCATACTCAGATTCTAATGAGAATGTGCCAAAGGCTTGGCTGGCTGGTGAACGTGGAGAAATCGGAGCTGGAGCCCAAACAAGTCTTCGATTTTGTAGGCTACCAGTATGACCTCAGGTCTGGCCGGGTCAGACCGACACCGGACCGTTGGCAAAACCTTCAGGCAAAATACTGGAAGTACTGTCCTCACCGGCTTGTCCGGTCTGGCAGTTTATGTCTCTGATAGGTTTACTCACAGCCACAGAAAAACAGGTTCACCTAGGCCGCCTTCACATGCGACCTATACAATGGCACCTCAAAAACAACTGGAGGGTTCCAGAGTCACTAGAAAAGGTGATTCCCATCCCCAGGTCCTTGCACCCGCACTTACAATGGTGGCTAGACAAAGACAATGTTCTCACAGGCCAACCATTACACCCTATAAAACATGCGCTGCAAATCTTTACAGACACGTCAAAAGAAGGGTGGGGCGCTCACTTAAACGAGCACATTGCAAGGGGAACCTGGTCCCTTCCAGAAAGCAAGCTGCATATAAACTACCTGGAACTCAAAGCAGTTTTCTTAGCCTTAAAAGAGTTCCAAGACCTTTGCATAGACAAGATAGTTATCACAGTGGTAGCATATATAAACAAGGAAGGAGGTATGAGATCGGGTCCGCTTTGCGCCCTTCTGTGGAGGATCTTGACCTGGTGTACCAGAAATCAAGTAACCCTCAAAGCCCGACATATGCCGGGCCGCCTAAATGTGATAGCAGACAAACTATCCAGACTAGGCCAGACCATCCAGACAGAGTGGTCTCTCCTTCCAGAGGTCTTCCAAGCTATATGCAGCAGGTGGCACCAACCTCAAGTGGACTTGTTTGCCACAAGGTTCAACAACAAGTTGCCTCTATTTGTGTCACCGGTACCAGATCCCCTGGCCACAGCAGTGGATGCACTCAGTCTGCCATGGGAGGATCTGGATGCTTACGCCTTCCCACCAACAGCCATCTTGGGCAAAGTGGTGGAGAAGTTGCAGAACACCCCAGGCATGAGAATCATCTTGATTGCCCCGGGGATGCCGAACATCCCTTGGTTTTGGGATCTGGTAACCATGTCCAGTCAAATCCCACTGAGCCTGCCTTTCCTGCCCAACCTTCTAACACAACCATTCAATCAGATCCCTCACAGAAATCTGACAAACCTGAATCTCCATGCCTGGCTCCTAGAGCCACAGCAATCAAGAGACAATGTTTCTTTAAGGCAGTGGCAGAGAGGATTGAGGCTCCTCAAAGGGGATCCACCCGATCAGTCTATGAGGCAAAGTGGGCCATTTTTACAAAGTGGTGCATCTCTAATCACTAGTAATCAGGTGGACTTCAGGGCACCCACTGTGAATACAGTGGCTGACTTCCTTCTGTACCTATTTCAGGACAGGAAGCTACAGCCCAGTACCATTGATGGTTAGAGGTCAGCCATTGCTGATAAATTGGGGAATTCGCCCATCAATATCAGCAAGGATGAAAACCTCACTCATATCCTGGATAGTTTCCATAGAGACAGACCCAAAGGGCGGAGGGAAATTTATTTATTTATTTATTTGTGGTTTTAACGTCGCTTTCAACACTGTACAGGTCATATCACGACGGGTAGTTGGAAGGGCAGAGGAAACCAGTACATAGAGTTCGCTAGGGTTGTGTACTGTAAACTGCCGACCAACGGCAAGCAACTACCAGCTTTCCCACTTACGGCCATGACGGGGATCGATCCCCGGCCGCAGAGGTGGGAGGCGAGAGTGTTACCACTCTGCCACCGTGGCCCCCAAAGGGCGGAGGGGAATTCCCTCCTGGAACCTCTCGTTGGTACTACACCAATTGACTAAGGCTCCCTTTGAACCAATTAAAGAGGCGTCTCTGAAGCATTTGACCTTCAAGACAGTCTTCCTCTTAGCCCTTGGGTCAGGCAAGCGAAGGAGTGAGTTACATGCTTGGCTAAACAGAAACATAAGACATCAGTCTGACTGGTCAAAGGTTTCTCTGTATCCATCACCCAGCTTTCTATCAAAGAACCAGCTGGCAAAAGAGGGTCCAGACAGTGTGGCCCCAGTGGTTATACCAGCCCTGGCCCCGACTCTGGATAGATCCCTCAAGTCTGATAGGTCCTTATGTCCGGTCAGAGCTCTGCGCTAATATCTGGACAGGACATCAGATCTCCGGCAGAATAAAGAATTGGTCTTTGTTTCTTTTAAGAAAGGCTTTGATAAAGACATTTCTCCTGCCACCATCTCCTCTTGGATCAAACAAACTGTGATCCTGTGTTATGAGCTCTCAGATCAAGACGCCCACACCTTACACCAGGTTAAGGCCCATGATGTCAGGTCCTTTGCAGCCTCAAAGGCTTTCCAGGCAGGCGTCTCTCTGGACCAAATGTTATCAGCCTGCCATTGGAAATCCCATAATACTTTCACTCAATTTTATCTCAAAGATGTGGCATGGGCTGACTCAAAGCTCTATCATTTGGGGCCAGTAGTGGCTGCTCAGCAGATCCACAAGTAGCTCCAATAAGAGAGGAGTTTGTACATATGTAAATATTGTACGTTTTATAGATAAGTTGTAAACAAAAAAGATCATCAAAAAAAAAACAAAAAAAAAAAACTCTGACGTGCTTCCTTCGGGAGGTTTATTTCTATGGGACTGAACTCATCCCTCTCCTCCCTACCTCAGTGCAGGTCTGGAAGAAAAAAGGGAGGGGGGGAGGTATGTCGGTTTGGACCGTTTCACCGGTTTCTGTAGACAGACCATAGCCTTAAGGGTTTCCTGACCTCAAGGTCGACCCAGGCTTGGCAGAAAATTGTTAGTTTTTATTCTGAGTTCTCTGTAGTCCCCAGTAACTTACCCGCCGACCAAGCGGTAGTTATTCAGCAATTGTCCACTGGATAGGATGTATTAACGCAATAAAATTGCAAATTTAATAAGTAAATTAAATTTTTATAAGTTAATACCCTATCCAATGGACATACAAGACCCTCCCAGCCAACCCCGCTATCAACTTACTGGGGTCCTATGAAGTTTGGACAACGAAAAAGATGCCATGACGTCACGCTGTCTAGACAGGAAGCAAATACCTATACGCCACCTGGCGAGTGCACTCCAGGGCCGGCCAGCCAGTATACTTGCATACAGGACGACTTTTTCTGTCGTTTGGCGGGCCGGTCTGCGCCGACCGGATTAGCAATTGTCCATTGGATAGGGTATTAACTTATAAAAATTTAATTTACTTATTAAATTTGCAATTCTCTTGTCTACATGGAAGCATAGCAAATGTTGAGAATCCGGATGTATGGGTACGTGAAAGTACGCATCTTTCAGATCTATCAAAACTAGCCATTCGCCTTTTGTCAGGGAGTTTCTGATAATCTCTGCCATTTCCATTTTGAACGTTGGTACTAGCATATAGCTGTTCCGGATACTGAGGTCTATCACAGGCCGCCACTTTTTGCTGGGTTTCGGTACAAAAAAGAGTCTGCTGTAACAACCTGGCGTTGTGCAATCCTGGAGATGGTAAATTTCCTCTTTTTGAAGCATTTGTAACACACAATCTTGTAGGTAGCCATGTTTTTCCTGTCGTTTGAATTGTGGGATATACAGACATGGGCGGATTCGATTGGAGTAGGATTCGATAACCCCACCTCAAGATTTGCACAACTCGGATGACAATAAAGATTCTCCCATACCTGCCAAAAATGCTGCAAACGGCCTCCATGGTGTACAACTACGCTGTAGTCACCTACGCTTACTTCCACCTTTTCTGGAAGGCTGGGAAGAGTGGAAGCTGGATTTTTTGAAGGAAGAAGGTTCTGGTCACGAAAATTCTTCTGTGTATAACTGGACTGATGCTCGCCAGTAGATCTGTCATCTGACTTTCTTTTAAAACTGAATGAGGACTTATTGTCTGTCCTAGGCCTCTTGGGAGATTTTTGTATCTTCTTTTCTACCTTATTTAACACAGTAGGGCAAAAAAGATCATGCGACTTGAAGCCCGTCCTCCTCAACCTATTAAAATCATGTTCGTTGAGGTCTGGGGCAAGACTTTTGAGTACAGTATCCCTTCTTGCTAACTGGAGGTTGCACGCTGCTGCAATCAAATTGTCAGTAACATTCTCCAATGCCTTTTCTATGGAAGATATACAGCTGAATTGGATGTGCAAACCCGACAACATAGAGTCCAACTCCTTGATGACAGCGTGATCCCTGGTGGAGTTCTTTACACCCAACATGGTGGTTTCTAACTTGTTTGTCATCTTCTCTATAGCATTCAGGAAGAAATGTACATAGGAAAGAATCTGCACATGCTCCCTGTTCACAGTTTCTAAAAGTGTATGCTGTTTTAAAGGCACACGAACAGAAGACGGCATAGGCCCAGGGAATGAGGATCTGAAGGAATCTTGGCATCGAGGTACTTGAAAAGAGAATTCAGTTGAAGTAGATTTGTAATACTTCAGTGGGGCCGTTGTGAAGTACAGATAATTATCAAAGTTCAAAGGGTTGGTCTTAAGATGAGGCTGATCTTGTTGAGTGTTTCCTGCTGATTTCTTCTCATAGAAATCCCACCTTTCTAGAACCCCGTCCACTGGGGGCATAACCATGGGAAGTAGAGAGGACCTACACTTGTCCTTTAGTTTAGAACCAAAAATTTGTGATGGCTGTTCTGAAAACTCGTCAAGAATGCTGAGATCTAACAGAGAACGCACTGCCGCCAATGTCTGTCTGTATAAAGTGTCGTCTTCCGTGTCGTCTGGTGAAGGTGACCTATCTCGCTTCTTTGAGTTACTAGTGTCTTGAAGGGTGGGGTCTTCGTCTGAGGCTTCGCCTACCTCAGAATGTATTGAAGCAATAGAAACAGAAACTTCGCTGTTTCTGTTCTTAAGAGCAGTTAATTGGCCCTGCATATCATCCAATCTTCTCAAAATAGCCTGAAGAGGATCAGACGTATTTTCTTCTGTCGTAGGTCATGGATTAGCTGAAACTGAGCTTTGGTGGCACTCCACCCCCAGTAAAGCATCTTCTATTTCTTGTGACACCACGCTTGGTGTAGATTTTTCTTTTCTTTTAGTTCTATGTGCAAGTTTTCACTTCTGTTCTTCAGAGAACTGCAAGCATATGAAGCAGTCTTCTTCCTTGGACTTAACACAAACGTCGCTACCCCGACCTTTCTCCCTTCACGGGAAACAAAACTGGTGACAATCCCAATCGAATAGGGGGTGTCCACATCCTGGTGCACGTTTAAGTTCTTTGGAGTTTTTGAACTGCGCATCGGCCATAATAACTAGAGTAGAAACGATGCTGCTCCCAGTACGACCAAAAATGTAATGAAGAGTTTCTAGACATTCTCTCTCGTCAACGATGTCTGTGCATGCGCAGATGTTTGCAGACAAAGGGGTCACCTCTCGACAAGAAAAGTCTTTATTAAAAGACTCGTCGGTCGATGCGTTTTGCTCCACTAAACCAAAACAAGCACTTGTGCGGATAAGGTAAGGCTATTTTACGCAAACAAAAAAACATTTATTGCAGGACCGGATAAGTAATTTCAAGAGCATACTAAAACATAAATATCAAGTTATTGTATCATAAGTGTTTACGAAGTTGTAAAGACTGTAAAATTTCCAAGATCATTGCACACTGATTTACCATGATTTAACACCAACTTTGCTATCACCAGGACTACAATTGGAAACCTTTCACCAAAATCTTGTCAACTCCATTGGTACAAGTAAGTATTTTGCAACTGTTTTTCGAGAGTTTTAGTGCCAAGTTAACCGTTCCTGACCAAAAACTACAGTTTCGCCAAATGTGATTTACATATGGTTTGATCTATCAAGACCTTATTTCTTGGCTAGCAGTGGATTACCAAGTGTATTCATCAATGCAAAGTGTCCGTTGACTAAAAGTTGGCACCACAGTATGTTATGCTTTCACCAGTGTTGGCAGGTCAGCAGGCAGTGAGACTGGTAGCAGCGGGCAACCTTGTCGAGGCCAGATCTCCAAAATCAAAGTTGAAACCTGGCAGGGAGGTTTGTTGGAAGATGTAGTTGTGCAACGCGTGACCTTGGCTCTGTGGACTTGGACAATTTCTGACTTTGGACTTGAAAATCTTGTCTAGGCCAAAGGTACCGTAAGGTGAACAAAATTCAAACTTTGCAGCGATGTTCCATAAGGGATGAAGTTGTGCAATGTTATGGTGTGACCTTGGTTCTGCCAAAAGTTGTAAGACATATTTCTCCTTTCACAAAGCTATATGGATCTCTGTAACAGATTATTAGATGTACTTTTACAAAATTGTGACATATCCATTGACAGCTATAATTCTATTCCGAGTAATGGATTTTCACAGCTTCATAACATTTACTTCATAAAATTATGCTCCCATACTGCTACTGTCTAGTTTTGATACTTTACTTTCACATACATGTATTTTGTGTCTTTTATAAGTGTTGTTTCTCCCGTACCTTTAGATATCTTACACTGTCCTGAAAACACCTTATCACTTGTACTTTTTCACCTCAAAATGACCCACACAGTTTCTCGTGGCTGTGGGACACAGGCATCTCTGATGCTATATGTTTTTTTTCCCCCTTCAGCACTAAGTAATTAAAATAGCATCAGAGATGCCCGTACCCCACAGCATAGGGAAATATTTTGAACACCATGAGATATAGAAGTACTGTATCAGTACAAAGTTCAGGATACTTTCAGAGCACTGTTAGTTACATAAAGGTCCAAACAATGTTTGAATAGAGAAAATAACGTCTAAAAGAAAGATAATGCATGTAAAGATGAAGTATTAAAACAAGATAATTCAATAACAAGATGACAGCATTAATCAGTAAACTAAAATTACAACACTCTTTATCTACATCTGCATGGCCGAATTATGGTATAGATGTTTTGAATATTACCATGCATACAGAAGTGGTAGTACATTCAATGAATGCTTATGTGTGGTGTTGGAGCAAAATCTGTGGTTCACTTGATGAAATTCCATCTCTTACAATGGGAAGTTATGAAAGTAAAATTCTTAATAAATTCTAATATTACTTTAACAGTGCTTAATCTGCATTAAAAAACAGGCCCAAAGGTGCAACAAGATTTTAAAGGTCAAGGTCACTACGACAAGGTCAAAGGTCAAATTAATTCACACCATGATAATGCACACCTATAACCCCAAACCAATGTCCCTAGTAAGTATCAACTTCCTACACCTCACAGTTTCCGAGATATAGCCCGGACAAGATTTTATAGGTCAAGGTCACTATGGCAAGGTCAAAGGTCAAATCAAGGTCAGACCATGACATTGCACACCTACACCCCCCCCAACCAATGTCCCTAGCAAGTATCAACTTCCTACACCTTACGGTTTTCGAGATATAGCCCGGACAAACTTTTTCCCACTTCCCGCCCGACCACCATGGGTGAAAACAATACCCCGACAGCCCTTAAGGGCTGTGGGGTAAAAACTATTGGAATTCATTTTAAAAAGAAGAACACATTTCCTTTGGTACAGTCAAAGGTTGCTCCATTGATGATGCGGGAGTCAATATAAATGCTTAGCCTTTTTCCAGGGCTTTCTCTTGATATTTACACTAATGTATACTTGTTAGGTTATCCTTGAAATGCATCTATTCACACCTCGGTAACTGTAGCTTGGTTTGATATTTTCAGATTGTAGGTGTGTTTTGGGAAAAAAAAAAAGATGTAAACTACAGATTTCACAAATCTAACCACCAACCCTAGGGTTAAATTAACTAAGTTAATTTTAGTTTATTGCAACCAACACTTGGTTTCAAGGCAATATAATATTCAAATGAACAATATTAACCGCATTCCAAATGAGGTTCTGAGGAAAAGGCAATATATTAAAATATCAAATTCAGTAAAATTTATTGCCTGCTAATTTGACAATGAAACAGAAAGGTATTCTACCCTTGGTTACCATTAATAAAAGCATTCAATACAGGCTACAGACAAAGGCGGATTTATTCAATCCTTACAAAATTAACACATTAAAATTGATAATTTAAACTTCCCATTTTCAATTTTATTCTGACAGTAATAAAATTGAAATATAAATAGAATCTGTTTATCACATTAACTAAAATTTGGGTAACAAGAACATGTTATGCATTCAAGTGTAAATGAATTGTCACAAACATTTTTAATTCATTTACCGAGGCTTACATTTTGAATGTGAACTTCAGTCTGCTAATTGCATGTCAATACACTACACATCAATTACTGAAATATAATACTGTTTACTGCATAATATTTCCTGTAATGATCAATCTATCTGCAGGAAATAATATATAAATTGTGCAAGACAAAATCACTCAGAAATTTGCCTAGACATTTCAATTCATTTTGTTTCATTATTTTGAATACATTTCCAAGCAAAGCACAATTACTGTTAACCAGTCATATGGTTATATATATTTCTAACGCACAACTGTGTCTGTTAATATGTTTGGCAGAAAGCCGTGGTAAAATTTAGTATCTTTTTAGTGAACTTTTTAGCATTTATAATTTCCAAATAATTTGTTGGGTAAGAACAGGATTCAACTTCGCAATTTATGACATCGAATAATGATACAAACCATGTGCATACCAAAGTTTGTCATGTGCTATTCCAAAAATTTAGTAGCCACAAGAATTCAGTTATAAAGAAGTATCTAAATATTATTTAAAACAGGTGTCAAAATATAAATTCTCCACTCACAGTTCCAGACATCAAGTAATATCAATAACCTACATGTTGAAAGGTTAAATAACTGACCCGATTAAAAAGGATTACTGAGCATGCAGCTACCTTCACTTACTAATGTTATACGGAAAGTGAAACCGTCACAATACAGTTCATATAAATGTCACATCACCTAACCTTACATAGTTTCACAGAATGGAACGGATCAAACTTGTACTTTTTCAGAGAGAGGTTGCCTTTGAGATAAGTTTTGGTTGCATTTTATTTTACCCCATTCAATAATTAGTTATATGACGAACCAACACCCCTAAATGTACAGCAAAAACTAGACCAAGGACGCATCTGTGGCCAGATGCAAAATCTATCTACCGGCAAAGGCAAAAGTAGCTATTACTCAGCTATGCCACAAGCTAGAGGTCTGAAATTTTACTATGTTATAGCTGACCCAAAAGTAGGTGAATATCATATTTGGACAAAATTCTCTCAATGCAATAGTTTTCAAGTTACAAGTGATTTTACTCATGATGGAAGTTAGCGAAAAATCCAAAGGTAGCTATTACTCACTTAGTTATTGAGATAGACACCCAAGTTACTCACCATGTTGTAGCTATGGAAAAAGTAGCTGAATAACATATTTTAACAAAGTGCTCTAAATGCAATACTTTTGAAGTTATAATTGATTTACTGCATGATTTCATTAATTTCAATGCATTAAAAATTATTATTCATTAAAATTATTCATAAAAAAAACTTTAGCATGTGAAAGCTCTCCAAAATGTAGGTGAATGAGTTATTTGAGAAATACTGGCTATCTGCAATACTTTTAGTGATAATAGGTATTTACTTATTTTACGTAGGTGAGTTATTAGCTACGGGTCTGAAATTTCACCAAGTGAAAGCTCTCCCAAAAGTAGGCGAATGAGTTATTTGAGAAAAATTGGCTATCTGCAATACTTTTAGAGATAATTAGCATTTACTCATTTTGAGTAGGTGAATAATTAGCTACAGGTCTGAAACTTCACCAAATGAAAGCTCTCCCAAAAATAGGTGAAGGGGTTATATGAGAAAAATTGGCTATCTGCAAAACTTTTAGAGATAATTCGCATTTACTCATTTTGAGTAGGTGAGTAATTAGCTATGGGTCTGAAACTTGACCATGTGAAAGCTCTTCCAAACGTAGGTGAATGAGTTATTTTGGAAAAATTGGCTATATGTAATACTTTTAAGAGATAATTCGCATTTACTCATTTTGAGTAGGTGAGTAATTATCTACGGGTCTGAAACTTCACGATGAGAAAGCTCTTCCAAAAGTAGATGAATGAGTTATTTGAGAAAAATTGGCTATCCGCAATACTTTTAGAGATAATTAGCATTTACTCATTTTTAGTAGGTGAATAATTAGCTGCGGGTCTGAAACTTCACCAAGTGAAAGCTCTCCCAATAGTAGGTGAATGAGTTATTTGAGAAAAATTGGCTATCTGCAATACTTTTAGAGATAATTCGCATTTACTCATTTTGAGTAGGTGAGTAATTAGCTATGGGTCTGAAACTTGACCATGTGAAATTGAAAACTTTCATGTTTCAACAGAATACTCTTCTACTACCCTGCGGGTCCACAATTCGCTCGAAATCGCTCTATCTCTGACAGTTTCAGAGATATTTGCCATTTTTCATTTTCCGCAAAAATTCAAGATGGCCGCCAAAAGTTGTAAAATTTGAAATTTTTCATATTGCAACCGAATACTCCTGTACTACCATGCGGGTCAAAAATTCACTCGAAATTGCTCTATCTCTTACAGTTTTGAGATATTTCCACTTTTTGTATTTTGTAAAAAACTGTCAAAGAAACATCCACGGCGGCCATCTTGTTTTTGTCCAGATATCCAGAATAATTCCCAAGCGAGCTTTGACCATGATGAACATATCCTGCAAATTTGGAAAGTGTACATTGCATGCCCTTTGATATACTGTGGCAGCAAAAGTCCCTAAAAATGTGAATAAAACGGCCGTGGCGGCCATCTTGTTTTTAGAAACGAGGCCAAAAAACCTCGGAGGCAAGCTTTTGTACCATTGAACCTATCCTGCAAATTTGAGGCCTCTAATGCTAATACTTTTGGCTGCAGAGGGGTAACGAGAAATCATCTACACACTGCGGCGGCGGCGGCGTACCCCCGCGAAAACCATAGTATCCACCGGATGCATCCGGTGGATACAATAAAGATAAAATAACAAAAACAATAATATTAAACTACAAGATGTAATTTAATTAAAAAAATTTAAAAAAATCCAATAATTTGAGATGAAAAAAAGTTTCTTATGCACCTTCAAATCTGTCTTCTATGATTACAAACTTGGAGGTGTTTTTATGAAAGTATTTTTTTGTTTCAAAATGACTACTTAAATCACAACATATGAAAAACAACAATTAAATCCTCAGCTTCTATGTATTTACTACAAAGACAAGGCCAACAGACCAAAAATAAACAAATTTCACCAACAAAAGGGAACAAAGATAAATGTGTGTTATCAAATGACATTCACACGGAATGAATCTGGTTTTTGTTGACTTTTGACAACATTAGGAATCTGGCATATTGTTTCCTTTTAGTATTTCCACAGAGTCAATACCTTGATTTTAACTCAGTTTAGTTAAATGGTAGATGACCCTCATCCTTGATAAAAAGTAGTTCTCCAAAAATTCTTTTTATGTGGGGGACCATGCAACATCATAAAAGTCTCTGCTCCAATATTAAGTTTGTTAAATGTTCCAGCACTTGACCAACATGCTTTTCACTGAATATCTACAAAAATAAACATGGAAGTCATGTAGATTAATGTACATAGTTTACATTCTGTCTGATGGTTTGTAATGCCACTTCTTAATAAAAATTGAGCCATGACATATTTCTGTTATCTTTCCATATTTTAAAAATGTTAAAACTGAACAACAAGAACAAATAGGATACAATGTGTATTATTACCTATAACAATTCAGATTAAATATTTGCTTTGTTGGCAAGTTATTTTAATAAGAGCAGGCAATATGTAGTTCATGCAAAACATCCCCAATACCAGCCAATGAAATATGTCACAAGATATGTACAGATACAAAATTCCTGTTGGTGTGCAAGCATGATGGAAAGGATGGAAAGGTGGTGATCTTCAACAATAGTTGCTTGCAGTGCTAGTTTGTAACTTGCACAAAATCATAAACTGTACCAAAAAAAAATTAAATAAAGTGTGATATATTTCACACACATGTAAAATTGTCTGGGGAACTCTTCAATAGCCCTGCCCCAAAGCAAGTATAATACGATGATTTGTATAAATAAATCAAGAATAACTAGACCTATGTATCAGAGAACCGATGCAAATTTGTATCCACCGTAAAGACAACTCACTAAAGCCAGTGAACCATCGTTTGACCTTGAAGGAGGGGCCAAAGGTCAAATCTGACAACATCAGAAGATTCCCAGCCAATGATTTTTTCCTATAAGTTGGTTTCACATTGCAAACCTCAAGGATCAATAATAAGCGAGTTATAAGCATTTTAAGTTGGACTGTTGTTTGACCTTGAAGGAGGGGTCCAAGGCCAAATGTGACCATATCAAAAGATTCCCTGCCCATGATTTCCTATAAGTTGGTTTCACATTGCAAACCTCTATGACCAATAATTAAGCAAGTTATAAGCACTTTTAAGTTAGGCTATCCTTGTTTGACCCTGAAGGAGGGGTCAAAGGTCAAATCTGACCACATAAGAAGATTCCCAGCCAATGATTTCATATAGGTTGGTTCCACATTGCAAACCTCAAGGACCAATAATAAGTGAGTTATAAGCACTTTTAGGTTTGCCTATCCTCGTTTGACCTTGAAAGAGGTATGCAAGATCAATCTGACTGCATCAGAAGATTCCCAGCCCATGATTTCCGATAGGTTGGTTTCACATTGCTAACCTCAAGGATCAATAATAAGGGAGATATAGGCACTTTTGAGGTCTGCTATGTGGGGTACTTTGACATTCCATGGATGACCTTGAAGTAAGAGCTTTAAGGTCATATGTTTGCAAGGTTGTAGAGGACATGTATATCTGTTATACATATCACCTATGAAGAGATTCAGCCTTCTACCTATGAGAACAAGCCAGTAGAAAAAGCTAGATAATTTTCAAAGAAATTCCCACAGCAGCCATGTTGTTTTTCAGAATGAGGCTTATTTCAGTCCCAGAGAAGCTTATAGATCAATGAAAATATCCTGCAAATTTGGTGAACCTAGCTGGTGTAGTTTTCCTGTGAGCACATTAACACCAAAAATCTCTCTAGGCGCAGCAGTGGCGGCGTAGCGAACGCTAAACCAAAATATCCACCGGATGCCTCCATGGGTTAAAACAATACCCCGACAGTCCTTAAGAACTGTAGGGTAAAAATAACCGAAAACTGAACTTTATTATAGCCATCACTGACCTCGAAATTTAAGGTAAGGGGTGACCAAAGAAATAAGTTAGGTTTTTCCCCATCTGAAAGAAATAATCTGATTTCCCCCACTAAATCATTTTGGCAGAAAATAATTGATGAGAAATACATAACTTCACCTTCAATCTTCCCTCTGTGCTGGCGTAGATTAGCGCAGTTCCTATTCTTGTCAGGGGCATTGCCTAAACAGTGTAAAATCATCCGTTATCTGTTACACTTAAAAGTAAATATGACGGAGTACTGAGAGTAATAATATTTTTATAGCAAGTTTTGAGTGTAAAAACACACACAGGCAAAAAAGAAAAAAGTAATACAAATAGGCAAAATGTAGTTGTATAACGTGTTTAAAACAGAAAATATGACATTTCTCACTCGAGCATAAAACAAAAAATATTACATTTCTCAATCAAGGTTTAGCCTATCATTCATTGCCTATTTTTTAAAAGGTATTAACCAACTGACTATTTACCAAACTTGACAACCATTTGCCAATAGTCTGAGGCTCTCTACTTGTCTCCAACAAAATATGTAAGCAAGAGATACCAAAATACTAACGAGTTTATCTGTATTTAAACATAAATATGCAGTTTACTAACAAATTTTCATACATTAACAAATTAAATAACTGTTCAACTAGCTGTAAATGCGAGCTTTGTATGCAGTCTACTTACAAATAAAGCAATTTTAAAGTGGTGGTAGAAGTGTGCCTCTTGTGCCTTGATAAAGGAGTTCACATCCTCCTCACTTATCTCATCTGAGTTACTGTCGTGGATACTGTAAAGACATTGTTCGCTTGATTTGCCAGGAAGTAATGAGGTTTTTTTTTACATGACCTTAATTTACTCATCTTTTACACTAGAACCTATTGCAAGTGTTACATTAAATGATCATTATCCACAGGACAATTATGGCCAGCTTCCATTGCACCTCCTAATGCAAACAGGACAATATTATTTTTTCTTTAAACAGTACTCGGAGCAATTTCACTTTACCGGTAGGAGATCCACCATATTGGATAATTACAGGAAACTGTTACGGAAATTTAAAATAAAATGAACAGTTATAATTGGGGGCAAGCCCCCAACCCCCATAAATAGTATGTATGTCTATTTCAATTAAATAAAAGGGTCAAAATTATCGCCCAAATCTCATACCGGTGAAGTAAAAACTAGCCCAGTACTCAATAGCTTGTACTATTTTTTCCTTTTAAAAAGTAACAGTAATTGATCATTTCATGCACATTTTTATGAAAATATTCTGAGAACTGTCAAACATTTTCATGTGGAAAGAGTACCCTTTTCACATTTCTGAACAGCATTCACAGCTATATATAAGTACTGAAGTTATAAATATAATACTTATTCCATTTTAGAGGCAAGTGATATATACACAGTTGTTTCTGACAGGCTTTATTGAAAAAAATTGGTTTTGTAATCCTCAAGATATATGAAGAAGTGTTATGTATATCTGAGTAAAGTAAGTAGTTTTGCGAGTAGCAAAAAGAATAAGAAGCACCGCTGAGATACCTTTACAGTGACACATAGCATATATCTGTGAATAAATTACTTTTAAAAATATTTGGAAAAGATGAGCATTTGTTGACACCCTTCATCTTGCTGGAATTTGTGCAGATAATGTTGATATGGTTGTTTTATTTAAACTAGGATTATTATATCAATGCCATTTTCAAGGTAAATTCATATTCATATCCAAGTAACTATTGATGCTACATATGATATTTATACCACTTTGAAGGCAAATTATTATTCCTAAGGCTGCTTTTGATTTGAAGAAAATCCATTTGGTACTTCAAGGTATACAGTTTTTTGTATTTTTTTTTTTTTTTTTTTTTTGGCTACATCAACTGGAAATATTTTATATGTTTGGAAATTTGCATTTTCAAGGTTTCCAGGGTTTTCAAGTTTTAGTATGTCCCTGTGTAACGTTTACAGTTGCAAGTTTATAAACAGAAATGGTATCGTTGATATGCCTCATAACGAATAATATTTTCCTATTATATTGTTTTTCCATTATTAAACATTCAAGATATTTAAAAAAGAAAAGCTTTAGCAGTTACTTAATCCCATTGGTGGATTTACAAAATAATTAAACAATTGTTAGAACACAGTGGGAAAAATATTATGAATCTGTCTGGGTCATTTCCTGACAAGAATTATGCCAAGGTGAGACCAATAATTTCGCAACAAAAAGAGGACAGCAATGAGAAAGGTACCAAAACTACATGTTAAAGTATAAAAATATTGTTTTGTTATTGAAATCTAATTGAAAAAAGAGAGTTATGCCGGACAAAATTGCACAAATTTCTGCAAAAAGTTTTCCTGTTAACAACTGCTCATTTTTCGGAGCTCTGCCTCCAAAAGTGAGATGACAATAATTCTGTACAAATCCTATATACAATATTGTGCAAATCTTACCTATCCCAGAGTGCTTTGCAGTGCTTGGCACTGAGGTTGATGGTAATTTTATCCAGTCCCTCCACTTCTGCTGGTGTTTTGTATTCAAACTGTACAGGCTTCATCTTTTTCTCTGCCAAACCCAGTACAATAGAAGTTAGTGAAATGTCACATGATTGCCGTATGTGGTTTTACATATACATGATGTATGCAACAATGTCACTGGATATTAATTTGGCACAGAAAAAGAGTCTACTGAAATAGTGAAGCAACATACATATAAAGATGACAAGCTCCTTCATAAATGCAAGGAGATGCTATTGGACCAGGTATTTTTAAGAAATAAACCAAATTGCCATGCCGGGGTGGCCCTAAGCTGGACTCTGAAAGAGAAAGGACTAGAAAGAACAAGGGGACACTTGGAGAGGAACGAATGAGCAGAAAGAGATGGGAGATAGCTTGGGTTCCATACATGGTCTGACAATGCTGGAATGGCCAAGAATAGGTCTGAATGGAGGGACCTTATCAACAGTCCGATTTTTCATGTGGAGAAATGGAATGAAACCCAGTCATTAAATTTGGTACATTAACAGTTTGAATCCCAACTGGGAAAGTTGAATGTTTGTCAAAATACAACTTCTACATAAACCACAAGACAGAGTTTACTGAAATATCTGCCATGCCTACATTAACTGACTGAAATGAAACAAATGTTGCACGTGAACAACTTTACTGAAAATGGAAAATGCAAGTAATGTAAATAAAGCAGCACAAGTAATTAAAAGATTTGCATTGTATTTTAATATTCTGGGGGAAAACAAATTCAATAAATTATTTTACTAACTCCGACTGTTTTCAGCTAGCCAGGTAAGCTATCACAGCCATAGTTCTCACTTTTACAGTCAATGGTTTGAGTCCAGATCACAATAATACTGTTATTAATACATGGGCATGGATGATGATGTCAGAGGAATGAAACAACATCACAGATGCCCATACCCCACAGCCTGGGAAATAGTTTTCACAGCATGACATATAGAAGTAGTGAAGCAGTACAAAAACTGGGATACTTTCAGCGCAGTGTCACTTATATAAAGGTCCAAATAATGTTTAAGCAGAGAAAATAACGTCTAACAGAAACAAAATGCATGTAAAAATAAAGTACTGAAACAAGACAATTCAATATCAAGATGACAGAATTAATCAGTAAACTAAAAAAAATATGAAGCTGTAAAATTGTAAAATCTATTAATTGGAGAATAGCTGTCAATGGAAATTGCATAATTATGTAAAAGTGCATATAATAATCAGTTGCAGCAATCCATATATCTTTGTCATAATTCACATAGCAATAATTAACATTTACTTTTGAAAGATGAACACACTTTGGCACCAGGTCACACCATGATGCACACATGCATTTACATGCACCCCCTAACCAATGTCCCTACCAAGTGTCAACCTTCTACACCTTATGCAATCTAAGAAATAGCCCAGACAAGATTTCAAAACTCATGGTCACTATGAAAAGGTCAAAGGTCAAATCAAGGTCACAGAATGATGTTGCAAATCTACAACACATAACCAATATCTCTAATAAGTATGAACTTTCTACACCTTACGGTTTCCAAGATATAACCCAGACAAGATTTTATAGGTCAAGGTCACTGCGGCAAGGTCAATGGTCAAATCAAGTTCACACCATGACACTGCACACCTACACCCCCTAACCAAAGTCCCTACCAAGTAACAACTTCCTACACCTTACTGTTTCCGAGATATAGCCCGGATAGGATCTTATAAGTCAAGGTCACTACGGTCACCATACCTTCTGAGATGCAGCCCGGACAAACTTTTTCCCGCCACCCACCCGCCAACCCGGACACCATGGGTGAAAGCAATACCCCAACAGCCCTTAAGGGCTGTGGAGTAATAAAAGCATAACCACAAAAAAATAGTTTTTTTTTCTTTCAAGTTTTAGCAATTATTAACATTTACTTTTGAAAGGTTTTCAATGTTGTCAAGGAATGCTAGAATGAAAACCTTATTCATTATCTGGGACGGTTAACATGTGACTATACATGCTTCAATGTAAAATACATACCAAGTAGTTCTCCTGCCCACATAGCAATCATCCAGCTTAACTGAACAGGAGTAAACTTCAGAGGACTGATGCAGCAATCAAACATCATCTGGAAAGTCATACAGAAGGTGGAATCACAGAAATAGCAGTAAAAAAAAATTACAGAATAAAATACTTCTTTCTGGGCAATATTGTGATTTATGCACTTGAGGTATAATAAATGTGAATATAATGCAGCAAAACTTTTGTTGTCTTGCCTTCTACTATTTGATTTCATGACCTTATTCAGACTCTCCCAAATTTGGGTGTTCTTATTGTTTAATATTATAGTGCGGTTGACCATGTACAAAAATCAAACTTGTTTTCCAGGGCTTCAAAATTTAAGAATATCCAGTACTTTGTAGTGTTATATCTAATAACTGATATAACCATATTATTACAGTAAACTACACTCGAAAATTTGATCTTGATATGTATTTTCTGTCAAAATTTGTATATGTCAACTCGCCAAGACGTTTATACCCTAAACCTCCCAGGTCCTTTTGAACTAGAAAAGTAACTAAATCTATCAACTGTCAGAAAAAAAAAGTTACATCTACTACAGCTTGAGGCTGGTCACTTACCATTCCCAAATTACAGGTCAAAATATGTGAAAAAAATGTAGGAAAAAAGTTGCTTAGTGGGGTTTTAATGGACCTCGAACACAGCTTTAACCTCAACCTAAAGTCTTCATTGGCATATCTAAGAACTTAATTATTAATGTGTTCTTAGGTAAAATTTTAGCCAGATGAAAAACATACTTAAGGAGCCAAAGTTTATGAACTTTAAGTGGCCAAAGATCCATTTTTGGCCTTAAGGTGGACTTACTTTCTTTATTATTGGGAGTTAAGGTCACCTTAAAATAGGGTTCCTCTCCTGTCATATAGAAAATTCTGTATTTTGTATACAAGTTTGAGTTAGCCACTACTAAAATATATTCAAACAGACTTCAAAGGTGGTGCTCTTTATTCTTCACCATATACAAACATATTTCTGAAAATTGGATCAATTAAGCAAATTTTTAAAATTCTTGTCTGTCTGACAACACACAGTATATTAATTTTTGCATGTGAAAAATTTAGAGTGGTTCCCATCTGTGACAAAGGGATTAGTGGTCATGAGTCCACTCAAGATTGACGGTGGATAGTGTTGTCATTGATGTATGACTTTTGTTCTGTCCATAAGATACTTAATTATAGCCTGGGTCCTAATTATAAGCAGCTAATAATTTAAAGATTATTTAATGCAAACATTCTTCATAGAGTTCAGTGAATCACCATCCGGTGTAAGTGGTTGCATGTGCAAGCTGAAGTATATTCAAAGCAACCACATGATTATGTTAATAAAATTTGCATATAACATGGAATTTTACAGGTAACTGAAATTTTTTTTTTTTTCAATCTGAACTCTGAATAAGATGTTACATGGATAACTGAACTTTGTAGGCCTGTGCAGGCTGGGGCAGTCACAACATCCTCACCTAAGTGGTCTTAAGAACGTAGTGGCTTGCCAATGCCTAATGTTTTTCAATGTAGAAAATTAACCAACCAGTACCAATTACCCAGACAATATTGTGGACAGTTACAGTCTGCAGGAAGTACTGACCATGAGCCAGCTGTTGAGTTGTCTGGCGATGGTGATGGGACCCCTGACCAACATGAGTGGGAGGAGGGTGAAGGCTTTATGGGTTCTATTCACTGCCTCGTTATCATGTTGTACACAGCACAGCACTGCACTCAGAACCACCCGTGCTTCCCCTGTGTTTCTTCCTGAAATGGTATCAATGAAACTGGTTAGCTCTTATATCAGCCATAATAAACATTTATTATTCTATCAGTGACCCACTTGCCAACTCAGCAATGGCTAGTTATGCTTAGGGTTTACTAGCAAATTATTTTAAACACTCACTATTTGTTATCCTCACTGAAAACCTAAAAAAAAAGGTGTCTATTTTATTTCAACCGTAATTCACTGAATTGATCATCAGCTGTAACAACTAAAACCATCACATGTAACTTGAACCAGCCTGAATTTTGATGAAAAAGATCATGCAGTTATGTCAGTATTTTTCCCATGGCACATATAACTGTAAAGGGAGTCCTTTAAATGACTGTTTTCATAGATACCAGTACTTGTACAAAACAAGGAGACTCAGAAGAACCATACTTGGTAGAGCTTGGTACACTGAGATTATGTGCATTGTTACAGCTGAGCCCTGTAGACATTGAATGGATAAGAAAACATGTCTGTGTCACAGTAACCTCCACCCAATGGTATATACTTCAATGGAAAGACCCTAACAAATAATTTCTACTCTAAAGGAACAACTTTTCATCACAGTTTTACATAAACAGCTTTGACTGTTCCACAGTTTTTATTTCTGTGGTGTTTTGTTTTCACTTGTTACATCATCAAATCATGAATGTGTAATATTACACACCTTATGGGTAATGAATAGTGCTTTAAAATATCATTGGATGCAAAGAAATATTACCAATATTATTTGCAAATGTTATAACTTTACTTCAAAATTGTAACATTAATTCCATACTTCTCAAGAGAGTAAAACAAAACTTGATCAAGAAACATACCTGAAGTCATTTTCTTTGTCAGGGTAATCTTAATGGCATCAGGTCCAGCTAAAAATTGTACAAAAACAATGGATACTTCTAAAAATAGCATCACAGATGCCTGTACCCTACAGCCTGGGGAAATAGTTTTCAACACCATGAGATATAGAAGTAGTGAAACAGTACAAAGATCGGGATACTTTAAGAGCAGTGTCAATTATATTAAGGTCTAAATGATGTTTAAGTAGAGAAAATAACATCTAAGGGAAATAAAATACATGCAAAGATAAAGTATTAAAACAAGACAATTCAATAGCAAGATGACAGCATTAATCAATAAACTAAAAACTATGATGCACACCTACAACCCCTAAGCAATGTCCCTACCAACTATCAACTTCCTACACTTTACAGTTTCAGAGATATTGCCTGGACAAAATTTTAAAGGTCAAGGTCAGTACGGCAAGGTCAAATGTCATATCAAGGTCACACCATCACATTGCACACCTACAACCCCCAACCAATGTCCCTACTAAGTATCAACTTCCTACATCTTACGCTTTCTGAGATATAGCCCGGACAAGATTTTATAGGTCAAGGTCACTACGGCAAGCTCAAAGGTTAAATCAAGGTCACACCATAATGTTGCACATCTACACCCCCTAACCAATGTCCCTACCAAGTATCAACTTCCTACACCTTACAGTTTCCGAGATATAGCCCAGACAAGATTTTATACGTCAAGGTCACTACGGCAAAGTCAAAGGTCAAATCAAGGTCAGACCATGACGTTGCACACCTACACCCCCAACCAATGTGCCTACCAAGTATCAACTTCCTACACCTTACAGTTTCAGAGATATAGCCCCGACAAGATTTTATAGGTCAAGGTCACAACTGTTAGGTCAAAGGTCAAATCAAGGTCACGCCATGACATTGCACACCTACACCCCCTAACCAATGTCCCTACCAAGTATCAACTTCCTATGCCTTACAGTTTCCGAGATATAGCCCGGACAAGATTTTATAGGTCAAGGTCACTACGGCAAGGTCAAAGGCCAAATCAAGGTCAGACCATGACGTTGCACACCTACACCTCCTAACCAATGTCCCTACCAAGTATCAACTTCCTACACCTTACGGTTTCTGAGATACAACCCGGACAAACTTTTTCCCGCCCACCCAGACACCATGGGTGAAAACAATACCCTGACAGCCCTTAAGGGCTGTGGGGTAAAAAGTGTAAAACGTACACTGCAAATCTTTGAAATAAAGCATAAAGCAAAGAAATTGTACACTTTTCTCTCACGATTTTTGTAGTTTTCAATGCGTTTTGATGAAGACTGTCACATTTTGTTTGTTAAAGTTTACTTCCTGTTAGCAGTTGGGGATATGCTAGAACAAAACGTTTCCAGTATCCCGGATTCGGACTACTGAGCTGATATCACCCCCCTGATGCTGGCTGATACTGAAATATTTTTACATTCAATATCGATATCGACACAGCCAAATGATTTACCCACCAAACAACTGCTATTTGAATTGCTATTACTTTGTACAACAGAACATGCAGAAATATATTGAACTACCTTACCATTGCCTAAGCCTTTCAAGTCTTTTATCACAGTAAATGTGGCCTTGTCTGCTGTCTCATCAGAGACAACACTTCCTTGACCACGATGGGATTCCTGAAATAGTACATGTTTCAAAAATAAATATGCCATTGGCAGTAATCTTTGTACTTGAGTACCACTTTATCATTATTACTCAAAAGATTGATAAAACCAAATACATGCTCCATGTTCCTTCAAAGGTAACAGAATTTAGGTGATCATTTGCCAAACTTTATAACCACTTTGTTTCCAGAAATTGGTATTTTGTTTTTGGAGAGGAAAAAATGTGCATACTAAACCACACGAATACCGAATTGCAAGATGAATTTGGGTAACTTGGCTCCTGGGGTGGATATTTACCACTCGTCACAGCCTCACTTAAAACCATTGTCTCATACCACTTGAGAAGACTAATTGAACAATAAAGTCACTTTAGATCATGTCAAACTGTTACTTTACATAATTTAAAGGTACTTACAGCTTCAAGGTGAGAAGAGAGCAACCTGGAGTAACTCTTGACTTTGTCATGACAGAAGCCATACAATGGGGACACCCTGTACACATGCCAGGTCACATTCACAAAGTCTAAGGTAAAGAAAGGATAATGAAAATAACCTTACAATTTGAATATATATTTGCTTTTAGTAGAGCACGTGTTTGAAAATAATAACACTTTCACAGGCCAGTATTTTCATAAATTTAGTTGCATGGCAAGTTTTTGACATTTACTAACTAGTAAAAATACCCATTTTCTGTAAATATGATCACAAATGTAAACAAAATAAAGTAATGAGTTCATAGCAAAACAGATTGGTTAAAATTGTTTGATAGAAAAGTTTGGATATTATATTACTGATAGAAGAGTAAAGTTCTATAAAATAATCTATTTTTCTTTTTAAATTGTGAATAACGCCATGTGATGCGTGACTGTCACTGACAATTACTCAAGTGCAAATATAATCATTCTATCACTGAGTAAGTTGCACTTCCTTTTGCTTACTGAGGTAAAATAACCATCAGATTCACTGTTAACAGAATCCTGTCCTGTCTTACGAACTATTTGCCTGAGCCACCTGCCTGACAAACTTCCCCTCATCAAAAACTCTACACTCACATTGCTAAGGGTTTTCTGATTAATATGTTAAAGCTCAAATGGTCTCACCAGGGTACTCTGCAGTCCAGTATCAAACTATCAATATTATACTGATAATCACTAATGATAACTAACTTCTGGTGACTAATTTACCATCTCACACTTTTTGTTGTTGTTGCTGAAATAGCTCACAAAAAAGTGTTGACATTAACAAAATGATTAGTGAATTGATGAACACAAAATGTATCCAATCCTTTTAGTGAAATTACTAGTAACATAAATACATTTAAATTTCAAGACAAATTTTTAAACATTTTCCAGAGGAAAAACAGACACACATAATACTTTAAAATCAAAAGTACTCCAACAATTACAAACAAGAATGAAATGTTAGTAGAGTAAGGAATCTAAAATTCGCCAGGAATCTAAAATTCACCACCTCTAAAAACCTTTGTTAATTCTATGAAGAAAATGATGTTTTGTCTTAAACTTGGTATTTTTTGGTTCAAAAAGCCTAAATTTACTATACATTTAACAAATCTCACCTCAATTCATTTAATTTATTAGTAATTCCACATGTGGCGAATTTCAGATATGTGGCGAATTTTAGATTCCTCACTCTATTAAAATCATGCCACAGAGTGCTTTTCTTCATTTGACAAAAACATTGTGTTTTGTGTACCTTTGAATGCTCTGTTTTCTGCAGCTCTTTCAGGGGTTCTTACATGGGACACAGCTCCTAAAATATATAATAAACTACTAAACTAGTCACATTAAATTTTCAGTGTAAGAATAAACTGAATTGAAAAAGCATATCACATAAAGTACTGAAATTATAAAATGCAATGACAAACTGACAGTAGAGAGATCACAAAAAAGAAGAGAGATACACTTTTTGAAACATATAGGTCGCAGAATTACTAATTAGTTTCTGTGCCTTTTCTTCTTTCAAAAGTAAAATACAAAGAAGATATTTATATATTTTATATTTCTGTGTAAATCTCACCCAACTTGATTCACTCAATATTTTTAAGAATGAACTCTAAGAGATTTTTAAATGTTTGAAACAAAATGCATTACTAACCTTTAATTCGCCTGCTCTTTGGAGTTTTATGGTATGGTGTGAATCTACGAGAACGAAAGGGGGTCTTCCTATTGCTTCCTCTATTTGTCCGTTCTTCAACATTTGGCGTCTCTTGACTGAACCTTACATGAGCTGCTGATGTATTGTTCACAACATGTGTAATTACCTTTTCCATATCAAGTCATAATTCTGAAAAAAGTAATTCATTTCTACACAAGCATAATCAACACTTAATGTAGTTTTGGGCAAAACTGTCTAATTTTAAGTTATAAATTATCACAGACGCTGGCATTTTTTTCACTTAAAAATCAGAGGGCACCGTAATATATTATTTTGTGACCCAGCAAAACCAGTACCAATATGCCAAGAATGTATAATCTATAAAAAATTGTATTTTAATTGTGAAATATTTTCTTAAATTTCAGTTATTAATGCATAGAAGTTTATCTTATTTTATATACTTCTTTGTTTAGTCAACAATATTTCATAAAATATTACAAATAAGTTAATAAACACAAACAGAACCAGTAAAAAATGCTGTTCCAGGTTAAAAATTCTTGTGGTACATGTGTGTTTGCAATTTAGTATCTAAAAAACATATTTTAACTTTATTTCTAAACAGTTGTCACCTAATGAGAATATAACAGGAAATAAGCTTAAGAATTTAATCTGGTACATTTCACAGTCACTCATAGATGGTTCATATACACAAAAGCGAATCACTGTCATTTATGATCACTCTCAGCCACTTTAGTCTGACTTGCATAAAGCAAAGTAATTAACAATCACAGGGAGTGGAGGGGGGGGGGGGGGGGGGGGGGGGGGGGGGGGAATTTGACAATTTTATTTCATAACAAAACAGACATGCAATAATAATGCAAGTTTCCCGATGTGGCTTAAAATATGCTGTGTCCCGCTAACATTACCAGATACATTTGTAATGTAAATGAATATCCATGTCAGAGATTACAATTTCTGATATGATGGGACTTCTTCGACAGTAATCCTTTGACCATCTGTCAACACAGCCGAGTTGTGTTTACTTTCATTAAGTTGTCGAGTTTAGAGTTATTGTTAAATCATTAATGCATTTGAAAATACCATCACATATTTCTAACATTAATATATTCTAAGCAAGCAGTGCCCGAGGGAGCATCAACCTTCACTAAAGGATCTGAAACCAGATCTTGGTGAAAAATCCTTTCAAAAATTTCTGAAGTTACAATGTAGATCTACATTGTACCATTCAGTTAACCAGTAAAACTGTTTTTTCAGTGTGAGCTAGTGTTATTTTTTTTACTTCCATGGTATTTTTCACATCCTTCTGGAGAATTTTAATGTAATTTGCAGCAGCAGATCACCTGTTATTTAGGTTGTGATCATGCGAGAAACTTCACAGTAAATAGTAAATACCCACAAGCACAACATACATCTTTTATGCGAGTGTTTTCAAAATCCTCACATAATATGCCTTTAAAAAGTATAAAGCTGAAATCGATCAGAGTAGTTTCTGAAATTATTGTTCATTTTTTTTCTTTGTTTGCAACAATTCATATTTAATACTATCTCAGCTGATGCAAAAACAAAATTTCTACCAGTAAAATCTATCAGAAACTACAATAATTTGTATTTAAACATAATATAATTTTGTACCCTATACCAAATTTGAATTTAATCAGTCTAGTCATATTTAAGACACAATCTGGGATCAAAGTGTGACAACGATGAATGCTGCCGGAGGACAAAGTTCCATCATAGATGCTTGTGACACAACTAGGTCAGTAGTCATGACACATAAACCTTTGACATTCATGTTTAAATGAAGGAAACATAAATATTTCAGCAGTTTTGTAGAATTTTTTCATAACTTTGTCTTAATGCATGAAGTGTTTTAAAGTTAAGTAAAACTTCATGTAAATTTGAATTATTATATATTTCATCAATAATCAAGTTGCATAATTACTAATGTAGCCTCCATACAACAAAAACCACATGGATCACATTACATACAATTTTGTGAAAAAATTTGACTGAATGTCAAGTTTAAATAATTAACATAATTCCTTTGTACAGATATCTTTTAGAAAAACCCACTTTTAATATGCATTTAAACAGTTTAAAGATGAACTGGTCCAAAAAATGGGTTGGGGGAGATTTTCCGTCAGATTTTCCAATAATTAATTTTACTGTGTAATTTGATCATAGAACAATACAATGTAAAGCTGTGAATAATATTTAAATCAAAATATTAATCACTGCATGGGTGTTTACTGGTACACGGGTGGTCACAAAGATAAACGGTCACAGAGATAAACGGTCTTCAAATCTTTCAAATTTAATCAGTGTAAATAACAAAATTGCACAAACTAAATAACAAAATAAACGAAAACAATGCTTATCATGACATTGGGTTGTTTTATATTATTGTTAAACCCTTTAACCGTTTTTAGTGTGATCATTTTTGAAGACCATTTATCTCTATGACCGTTTATCTTTGTGACCACCCGTGTAGAAAGCCACTAGTGGTGGCGGACCAGTTCACGCCCGGGTACCAATTCACGCCCACCCTTAAGTTTATCCAAAACAATCACAGTTAAACAATAAATTACAAATGTAGTGGTGGTGGACCAATTCACGCCCGGGTACCAATTCACGCCCACCCTCAATTTTCTTGAAGATTTATTATTTTTCATAGAGAAGATGTTTACCACATCATAGATAATCATCTAATGGCTCATTTACATTTGTAACTTATTGTTTAACTGTGATTGTTTTGGATAAATTTAGGGGTGGGCGTGAATTGGTACCCGGGCGTGAATTGGTCCACAACCACTATATGATCAATTTGATTATTATCTGTGATGTGGTAAACATCTTCTCTATGAAAAATTATAAATCTTCAAGAAAATTGAGGGTGGCCGTGAATTGGTACCCGGGCGTGAACTGGTCCACCACCACTATGCCATACTGCACAGACCGGAGCCGCGTGTCCACTGGGAGCTTACACTGGCAGGGATATAAATAGGAATTTTTTATATTTTGCCATGCATCTTACGTCGCAGTATAGGTCAATTATATTTACAAGAGTTACTTAGTGTTTTAAATCCGTTTTTGTTTGAAGTTCAAAACAACCGCTGGGCGCATACTAGTGCACTAGATCTAATAAATGTACAGTAGACTTCCAATTCGGCCTTTCACATCAGCCGTAATTTTTTCAGGTACAATTTTGACTGTCCTACTTACAATGAACCAAAATTATAGTTTTCTTAACCTTAACTTAAAAATATAAGACTGGGACATGATTTTAGTTGAAAACATGTCGCTCTGGGAGTAGACACAAACCACAGAAAAGGTATCCTCAGTGGCCTAATGGTAAACAAGTTTGACATCTGATCAAAGGTTGTCATCTCTGTGTGGGATCAACTCCCACAAGTGGCAATGCTGAGAACATGTCCCAATATGACCCTGGCTGTTGAACTATACATAAAACCATAACTTTGTACTTTCAACCAAGAGAAAATTAAAAACAAACATATCATCATATGTGGTAAAGAAAACTTTGACTCACACACTTGCTAGTATACACACTGAAGTGCATCTCTATTGAGTAATGTCGTAAAAGTCTCTCCCCTCTGATTGTTTTCAATAGTTGCTTTATAACTGTTTAACTATGCTAAAATTATTTGCTGTTCACACAAAATAGATGGGTAATCAGTGAGAAGTCGTTTTCTCACTTTTAAATTTTTAATGCATGCAAAATCATATTGCACATTGCTTATTATTTGGTCATTTTGTCCCAAATGAAAAACTACTTAGTGTTTAGATACATGTATGCATCCCTGGACATCCGACACCTGATTTGCAACTATAATTTTTCATTCCTTTTCATTCATGTTCAGAAGTTTACATGTGTCACTGCAATTTGCAGTGCAGACATGGTGATATCAATTGGTAATTTCTTGGCTCAAGGATCAAGAAAATCGGATGAAATGTAAATGTAAATCATACATGTCTCTTATATGCTTAATTTACTATTTTAATCATCATTGACATAAAACTAATTCTCATATTTGGCAAACTAGGTTTTAACTAAAAGAAAAATATCAAAACAACTACTTTCAATAATTGTACATATAGGTCTTGATTGAGCCTGTGCTTACTGATTGCTGCTCCATCAGTTGGTTTATGAGAGAGTGAAGAAATATAGGGAATGGGATTTACTCTTTTTATTTTAATAAGAGATGACAGGAATTGTAGTGTTCATAAATATATACATACTTTGATAAGTTAAAAATTTCTTGCGGTGTTTTTTATTTGAGGACATGTAATTTTGTGTTTGTGTGAAAAAAAACACTAGATTTGTATTTCTGATTTACAAGTTGGCATCAGATGTTGGGAGGTACATACCTGCATAGATACCCATAGGCTATTTTATTTCAAAGACCTTCCATAATGATGGAAGAATAATAGGGCCATCAGAAAAATTATATACTTGAACATAGATTTTGTTTGCACCCATTAACCCTGCTTTCTAGGCACCAGTTCGCCTCCCACCTCTGAGGTCGGGGGTTCGATCCCCGTGACGGCCTTAAGTGGGAAAGCTGGTAGTTGCTTGCCGTTGGTCGGCAGTTTACAGTACACAACCCTAGCGAACTCTATGTACTGGTTTCCTCTGCCCTTCCAACTACCCGTCGTGATATGACCTGTACAGTGTTGAAAGCGACGTAAAACCCCAAATAAACAAATAAACAAATCTAGGCACCAGTTACTGATTTGTAAACAAGTTTGAGGTTTGTTCACTTCTGTTTCATCTCTGTGGTGTTGGGTTCAAACCAAGGTCATAATATCATGCTATCTTTAGTGAGGGCCTAGCTCCCTTTATATGAAACTCTGTCTTTAAACCCAATTTTAACCTTTAGAATTGACCCTGTGGGATTTAAGGCTCGAATTGGTTTTATTTATATTCTGCATTTTTGGCAGTTTTATCTTTTAACATTTGTGCAGTTTGGGCAGTTTTGTCTCTATTTAAAATTAATAATGATATTTAATCTCAATGTAAGAAGTCACATTTTTACTTAACTGCCAAGTGTTTTAGAAGTATAAAACACTAGAAAAGATGAAAAGAGGCAACAGGAGAAAAAAGACATTTGGCATGAAACACCAATACACAATCACTTTACACACATGTACACCTCTTTATTTGTCTTCTATACTAATAGCTTTGTTTCTCTCAACCAAAGGCCTTGTCAGCTCTGGATATGCTAGACCCATAAAAGCCTAATCTTAATTCACTGCCTCCCCTTGAGTTGTTTCAGTGTTTGGTTATCTAGTCTGCATAGTACTCTGAAAAGAGATGCTTTAGGTAACCTATTGAGTCTCCATTACAGTACATATCCATGATTTGGGTCATTTGACTACTGTGAAATGTTCAGGGTTTTACATATACAAATTTTTTTCATTGATTTTATTTTTTTTAAATTTCCCTAACAAGGTTTAATCTTTGAGCAGGTTTATCATCAAAACAAGTTTATCTTTGTGCTCAGGACTGGACTTACCTAGCTGCACAAAATTTCTGACATTTTTGCATAAGTGCAATCATGCAGGTGAGAAAGATTAATAAAACAAGAAGTTTTTTCCTCACTTTATACCTCTTAATTGCAGTTGTCAATTACAGTGCTGCAAGTCTTCTTTCATGTGATGATATTTAATGTCATAACATTAAGTGGGTACTAGTATTTGGATTGGATTACTTGCAAATGTTCATTAGAGTCAGTTGTGAGTAATAAACTTTGTTATTTATTACCGCTAAAATTAATATTCTCGCTAAACAGGGCTTCGTTCATTCGCGAACTTAAGCACCCTCGAAAATAACCACTTATACAGTGTATGGATTTGTTGCACTATGAATCAGCCAAGCAGAAATTGTAAGAACTATAAATCTGGATAGTCATCTTGATTTATCGACATATTAGGTTGACATATGGAAAAAGGGATCTTTTTAGGGAAATACTAGCTAGTACACTTTGGAATTTTTTTTTCTAAATGTTGACTCATTAGTAATTCGTTAATCAGTCTGTATTTCAATAATGAGAAAAAATTTAGGGTGGTCCTACAACTCTTTCATACATAATAAATAAAATGGTTTCATTATTTTTGCATTTCCTTTGTCATAAAATGAAAAACCAAAGGAGCAAGTATAACAATGAAATAATAAAGAGATTCAATTTGAAAATTCCAACTTAGTTTTTTATCCATCCATTTCTATTTATATGCCCCCATACACATCCCATGTAGAGATATGTGCATGAACTGTTTCTTTATAAATCTTTTGGAGACTGAAAGATAAAGATCAGTTTGTAAAGCACAACAGTTGTGTATTTAAACACTGCAAACCAAATTTTACACTCATTTCTACAACAGCACATGCATCCAGGCACTATGTAAGTCAGGCATATAAACCCTTTTAAGTTTGGGTGCATGAGTTCTGGTGAGCCGTATGAACATTGTAGGGAAAGTTTGAGTTACATGGCTGCTGAAAAACCTGAGGGTACAATAGTTCTGGTTTCCTTCATAGGTGGCTCTAGTTACTTCCAGGTGAGTGAACAAGGCCCTTCCTTCTGGGGGGAAATGATCTCAGAGAATCAGAATGCACTATGGAAGGACCTTGCACAAGGTCTACTAAGATACAATAATTGCAACAATGATAAAGATTTCAATTTTAACTTTAAATAGAAATAGAAAAACAGAAGAGAAGAAGCCCAAAATTCATGTAAACTGACAAAGTAGTTCAATGTATAATATACAGAGTACAGTAAGTGTGAAGGCAAAAAAAGAACAAAATCAGAAATTGATATATGTCAGAAGAATATCAAATATGTTGGAATTTAAAAAAAAAATTGACTTTTCTATGCAACCTAAAAAATTAGGATTTAGAGCCCAACTCATATTAATGTCATTAAATTAATTTGTACTTTTCCCGGATACACTTCATTCAGATTGTACCACCCATATGTCTAATTGTATTGCTAGTATGACCAATATATCAGCCTTAAATGTTAATACAAACTCATCTAGCTGCTATAATATCCTGTGTAATATTGTATGGTGGTTCCATACTACCAACTTTGGTGCCCAAACTGCTAAATTTGAAGTTGGGATCAAACTTTCTCTGGGGGCCACGGTGGCAGAGTGGTAACACTCTCGCCTCCCACCTCTGAGGCCGGGGTTCGATCCCCGTGATGGCCTTAAGTGGGAAAGCTGGTAGTTGCTTGCCGTTGGTCGGCAGTTTACAGTACACAACCCTAGCGAACTCTATGTACTGGTTTCCTCTGCCATTCCAACTACCCGTCGTGATATGACCTGTACAGTGTTGAAAGCGACGTAAAACCCCAAATAAATAAATAAATAAATAAACAAACTTTCTCTGGTTGTATATATCAGGAAATAAATTCATGAAGGTTGGCAAAAATTGGGAGAATATCAAATATGTTAGATATCTTCTGAAAAATTGGAGACTTTGCTTCCTAACCCCCATAGCCGAGATCTAGAGCCCAACTCTTAATGTCATTAAATCAAACTGTAATGTTCAGGAATCACTCCATTCAGATCTTAATTATGACCAATATGTCTAATTGTATTGCTGTCAAGACCAATTGACTTCTTGAAAATTTAAATAATTGTTTGCTTAACACGGAATTTTCAAGTTTGGGCAAATTCAGATTTTTTACAATAGTTTTATTCTAGATAGTCATGTAGCATATGTACATAATATTGTTTTTATAATCGTTTTACTAAGGTGAAACTTCAGCGTATAAACGCATCATTCCGAATCCCGAATCCGGAAAAGGTTTATCTGTTTTTAGAGTGCTCCCACGACACTCAAAATAAAATTGTATCTAGCACTAGGTGAGAAAGCTATTGTGTGTTTATATAATTGCAAGGCTACTTTTAAAGTGTTGTGTTTTTAAAAAATGTCAATGTAGGTATTTTATTTTTATTCTTTGTGAATATCTCTGTAAATATCTGTATTATCGCCCGGCCTAATGTGCCTGGCAGCAGTCACCAGAGACTGGTTTATTTATAAAGTAGGCCGAGACAAATTATAAACATGAGCTATTATAAGCTACAAGTTTGGCAACTCACAGACCAGTCATATTCTACACTTATTGTGGCATTCTACCAGTAAATGCCCATGCTGAAGTTAATATATTGAATTTAAATTAGATTAACAGCTTATATTTTCTTTTTCTTTTAGTTGGCTGTTTTAGCGCAAACCAGAAATACCGGGGAACTAGTGTAGAATTAAGTACCATGTTGAGGATTGATATTGAATGAAAATGTAGGGTGGTGGATCGATATTTCAATATCAAGACTGTTAACGAAAGCTGTGGGCGATGATACAGATTCTTTGAAAACTTGTACATATTAATTCATGAAATTATCAAAACATACTATTTTTGCACCAGAATAAATTTCTGCAATATGAAATATGGCTGCGCTTGATGCTCATGATAAGAGTGTTCATTGTAGAGAAAAAACATTGTGCCAAGGTCCCTTAGTATTAGGTGAATTATGTGAAATTTGTGATGCCCTTATGGATGCACAAAAAGATTCCTTGTCCACTCTAATTTCTAATTCTAATTTGACTTTTATAGCGCTTAATCTCCACTGAGTACTTAGTGAGTAGTGGACTCTAAGGCGCAACAAGACAATAGCAATATGCAAATTCAAAGTCCAGGGACAAAAACAGGTCGGCACCACGGAGAAGTCATAAGAGAAAGTGAGCTAAGGAGGATATGCCTTTGCATAGAGATAGGTTTTGAGCTTCTTTCTAAAAGAGGCAATAGTGGGTGATGCACGGATATCTTCAGGAAGTGAATTCCAAGCAGTGGGAGCATCAAAGGCAAAACTGAAGCCAAACTGCTTAGTGGACTTGTGAAATGTAGGTTGAAATTTTGGTACATTGAGGAAATTGGCAACACTCTGCATCTAGTATTGTAAGTAGTGCGGTATGTGGATAGATGTGGAGCGAAATATTTAGGGAAACCAGGGGCCGTATTCATAAAGAGATCTTAAGTCTGAGACAAAAAATAGTCTCAGCTTTGAGATTTGGTCAGTTGTGACAAAAGTTTAGGCCAAGTAGTATATATGTTGTAAATTATTTCTACTTTACATTAAGACATAAAAAATAAAAATATGAATCTCAGTTAAGATAAAATAATCCTTGAGACTTTGAACAAAATATTTAAGACAACTATGTACCAGTCTTAAGTTTGAGACCAAATCTGAGACTAAATTTGGTCTCAACTGTTTTGTGAATAGCCAACAAGTTTGAGACCAAAAATGGTCTCAGACTTGAGACCAAAACTTAAGACTTGAGACAAAATTTGGTCTCAGCAAGTTTTATGAATACCGGCCCAGTATGAATAAACTTGTACACCAGGGTAGCCAGTTTGAACTCTGAGCGAAACTGAATAGGGAGCCAATGGAGTTTCCTGAGTACCGGAGTTATCCGTGTATTTACACGAATTTGTAACAATTCTAGCAGCACTGTTTTGGATAGACTGTAATCTATGAAGATTGACTTTAGAAAGACTCCTGAAAAGTGAGTTACAGTAGTCCAACCTACTACTAACAAAAGCATTGGCAACCGACACAGCTGCATCCTGAGTCAAGAACTGCCTAATATTTCTAAAATCCCTCAGTTGACTAAAGCAGCCTTTACAAATATTCTGGACGTGTTTTGAGAAGGAAAAATCAGAGTCGAACCACACACCCAGGTTCCTCACAGTCTCGGTGGGGTGAAGGGGGTTGCCCAGGATATCAATTGGGAAACATGCATTTAACCTTTCTCTCTGTTTCTTGGAGTCAAAAAGTATGAACTCAGTTTTATCAGGATTGAGTTTAAGTTTGCTAGCCGACATCCATTCTTTGACATCTTGGAGGCATCTATTCAATTTATCAAAGGCAGTTGAGGCATTCCTGTGTGAAAGATGGACATAAAGTTGTGTGTCGTCAGTATAAAAATGGAAGTTTACACCTTTGTGTTTACCAATCAGTGTACTAAGGGGAGATGTGTACAGAGAAAATAGTCAAAAAGTATGAACTCAGTTTTATCAGGATTGAGTTTAAGTTTGCTAGCCGACATCCATTCTTTGACATCTTGGAGGCATCTATTCAATTTATCAAAGGCAGCTGAGGCATTCCTGTGTGAGAGATGGACATAAAGTTTTGTGTCGTCAGTATAAAAATGGAAGTTTACACCTTTGTGTTTACCAATCAGTGTACTAAGGGGAGATGTGTACAGAGAAAATAGCAGAGGACCCAAAACAGAACTCTGAGGTACGCCGAACAGCAGTTTTGGTAAATTAGACAAAGTAGAACCAATCTTTACAGACTGATAGCATTCTGTCAAATAAGAAGAGAACCATTTGAGAGCTGAGCCACCAACACCGAACCAATCCAGAAGATGGCCAAGGAGAGTGGAATGATCAATCGTATCGAAGGCAGCCGAGAGATCCAGAAGTACCAAGGCAGTAGCTTCACCCCGAGATAGTGACAAATGAATATCATTTTTGATGGAAAGTAGAGCCGTCTCAGTTGAGTGACCTGGCTTATATGCTGACTGGTATGAGTTATCCAAGTCATGTCGATGAATGTGATCAACCAGCTGTTTAGCAACAACACGTTCCACCAGTTTAGAAATGAAGCTAAGTCCAGATACTGGGCGGTAGTTTTTCAAATCCTCAACAGGAAGAGAGGCCTTCTTAATAAATGGAGTGACTACAGCTTTTTTGAAACCATCTGGAACCAGTCCCTCACTGAGTGAAAAATTGACCAATTTGGTTATAGATGGTAGAAGGATGTCAATGCATTCCTTAATAAGGAATGTGGGCAATGGGTCCAACAGGCATGATTTGGTGGGTGATTTACTGATTATTTTTGCGATTTCATCTTGAGTGACTTGAGTACTCTGACTTATAAGATCAGGAAAGAGAAGAATGCAGGCAGTTTGGTGTCTCCGAAAGACGTTACTGTTATTGGCAGTGTTGATGAGATTTCTGCCATTGATCAAGCATCTTTGCAGTCCACTGCACAGCCTTCTGTGTAGCCACATGTTTCTGCTTCATAAGTTCCACCAGTATCGTACATTATTTCTGAGCAATTTGCAGCAATGAAGGATAAATGGACTGAACAATTTACAAAAATTTGAAGCATTGCTTTACAGGGATAATATCTTTTCAACCCCCAAAACTTCAGTGGTTCCTGACTTCCTGTATCTTGTCACCCTGTCATGTCAGATAAGCCTTTTATAGAACCACCTGTGTGACCCACTGGTCCTATTAGGATCCCGGCAGAGAAAGAAGAAAAGAAAAAAGGTTCCAGTTATGGAAAACCTGGAAAAGTCATGGAATTCCTTTTTTTTCCAGGCCCATAAAAGTCATGGAAATTGACTCCAGATTTTGGAAAATTCATAAAAAATCATGGAAATTAAAAGGCTTCCTCTTGCTATTTTCTTATATGTAGCAACTGTTCCTTTCTTTCATCCAGCATTTCAATACAAGGATACGTTGATGTAATCAGATCAAATTTTGGTGTCTTCCACATCTTCCTTTACTGTGACTGGAACTTTGTGTGTGGTTCTCAAAGACATTTTGATTTAATCTTTTTTATCGCATTCTATCGTGATCTAAGTACATGTCTCTTTCATGCCATGAAGCATGTAAAATTTTATAAAGCTTTCTTCATGGAGAAGGCATGGAAAAGTCATGGAAAAAATATTGAAATTTAGTGGATGCACAATGACAAAAGCAAGAGTGACAAGTCATATGCTAAGCACTCTGACACTAATACACCGGGATCAGGACATCCCCGCTCCGGTTTCTGATGCAGGACAACTATCGGTTACCAATTCTGATTCTGAGGATGGAGAAATTTCATCTGACAATAGTGACAAGCTAGAACAAACAGAAGATATGAACTATTGTGAAACTGTTCACTGAGAGATTTTATGGGTTGGGATCATATTCTGTTCTTGAAAGTGATTTTAGTGAACCAGATAAATCGATAACAACCCTTGAAAGAAAAAATCCCAGATGACTCTCCCAAATTTCTGTTGCTATACCACCAGATGACTGGCTCTGTCAAAAACTGGAACATCTCAGTACAAATGTAACTAAAGGTTATTCTTCTCATTCTCAGGAGATTTTATACAGGATTACCATGTAAAGATTCCCCAGAGTCAGGCGAGGTGCCACCAGATTCATAATATAAAACCGGATGGCCAACATTGCCCCGGCAAGTCACTCTTCACCTGGCGAAACACTGAAGCCAAAGTCAACTCCCACAGGACCGGCTTCCTGGCCTATTTCCGAGGAATATTTATGCCTGTGGGAAAAATGTGCAAGAGCTGTATTTTCAATCATGCTGCTGGATTTAATAGATGTACCAGCAGACTTCAGGATAGAATTATTCCAATATTGCCTTTCTTCTCTCCTGGTTCAGTAAAGGGAAATCACCAAAGGAAGTGACTGATGCTTTGAAAGATCTTAAGGACCATGTGGCTTTTCATCGAAATATTTCAGTGGCGATGGGAACAGCTCTCCAACATTTGGCTGACAGTTTGTTTGTACATTTAACCAACCTCATTTTCATACATCAGGATTCCTATTTGGATCATGTTAAGGCAGGAATCAAGCAAGATACTTGGAACCAATTGTGTAATGGGCCTCCCTGTGGATATGGTCTGTTCCCTGACTCAGTGATTTGCACAGCTGAGCAAGATATAACTAAACAAGAAGCCACTGGTGTTGCTCCAGGACCCAGTTTGGGTGCCTCAGAGCACAACGGTTGGAGGTCTAATTATCAGTATAAGCCATATCACAGCAAAGAGGCTAAACTAACTGGTCAAGGGAACAACAACAGCCACCTTGTCGTCAGTTTGCCAGGGGCCGGGTAGGGGCTGTGGACATGACAGTTGATCCAGTCCTTGTTTTTCCAAGTCCCATGGCTTTAAGTATTACAAATGACAATCAGTGTATAAGCCCAGCTTATACAAATCAGAATGTGAATCAGTTGGGATTAGTATTAAGTCAGAATGTAAATCAGAGTGTAAACTTTCAAGGTATAGACAGTTTAAGTCAGTTACAGAGACAGGTTATATTGAGCAAGACTGTAGACAAGGATGTTTGGTAGTTATAATTGTATTAAAGTCAAAAGTTTATTGAGTTTACTGGAGTACTTATAATGTGTACTTTTTGTCTTATATTAAATGTGTTAGTTCTTGTAGCCGTCTGATTGTGTTTTTGTCTTGGCACTTCAAGTAATGTATTATGTCTTGTAATCTGACTTCTTGTATTGTAATGTGGTATATATATCCAATAAACACGTTAAAAAAAAATGTTTGTTGTCCAGAGGTTTTAATTCGTGCACATTTGTACCTATGGTAGGACAGCCATAAAAGAAAGGCTTAAGGCCTGGTCCTTACTTGACAAAAATAAAGCATGTCAAAGGTGTTTGTAATGTCACTCCTTGTCTTTCTGCCCCTGTTGTCACAAGTGTCCTCAATGTTGCAGAAAATCTTCTTGTGGGAGGCAGACTGTAAAAGTTTTGGCAAATCTAGTAAACCCTGGGTTCAAATCCAAGGGTTGGTCTCCATTTTGAGGGAGAGGTTCTCCCTGCCTTTCAAACTCAGACCCCTCTGGCAAGGTCACCTCTGATTATCAGTGGATATACAAACCTTCTCAAGAACAGCTACTCGAAGGAGGCTTTACATTCCCTGATAGAAACACGGGCAGTGAAAAAGGTCATGGTTTGGTCCTCACTGGCCTTCTACAACAGTTTCTAGTTCCCAAACCAAACAACAAATGGAGGCCAATTTTAGATCTCAACTAGTTAAACCTGTTTCTAAAAACAGACACCTTCAAGATGGAAACTCAAGAAACCAGCAAGGAATATGGGTCAACAGCGATGAAAGTGGGACTTCAGCGATGATTACTTTCATATCCCAATAAGTCGAAGGTCAAGGAAATATCTGAGGTGTCATCGAAACGGTCAGACGTATCAGTTCACGGTTTTTAAGTATTGTATTGTTTATTACCCTACATCCCTTAAGGGCTGTCGGGGTATTGTTTTCACCCATGGTGTCCGGATGGGTGGGTGGGCGGGCGGGCAGGCGGGCGGCGGGAAATAGTTTGTCCGGGCTGTATCTCAGAAACCGTAAGGTGTAGGAAGTTCATACTTGGCAGGAACATTGGTTGGGGGGTGTAGGTGTGCAATGTCATGGTCTAACCTTGATTTGACCTTTGACCTTGCTGTAGTGACCTTGAGTTTGAAAATCTTGTCCGGGCTATATCTCGGCAACCATAAGGTGTAGGAAGTTGATACTTGGCAGGGACATTAGTTAGGGGTTGTAGGTGTGCAACATCATGGTCTGACCTTGATTTGACCTTTGACCTTGCCGTAATGGCCTTGACCTATAAAACCTTGTCCTGGCTATATCTCGGAAACCGTAAGGTGTAGGAAGTTGATACTTGGTAGGAACATTGGTTAGGAGTTGTAGGTGTGCAACATCATGGTCTGACCTTGATTTGACCTTTGACCTTGCCGTAATGGCCTTGACCTATAAAACCTTGTCAGGGCTATATCTCAGCAACTGCAAGGTGTAGGAAGTTGATACTTGGTAGGGATATTGGTTAGGGGATGTAGGTGTGCAATGTCATGGCCTGACCTTGATTTGACCTTTGACCTTGCTTTAGTGACCTTGACCTATAAAATCTTGTCCGGGCTATATCTCAGAAACCGTAAGGTGTAGGAAGTTGATACTTGGTAGGAACATTGGTTAGGAGTTGTAGATGTGCAACATCATTGTCTGACCTTGATTTGACCTTTGACCTTGCCATAGTGACCTTGACCTATAAAATCTTGTCCGGGCTATATCTCGGAAACTGTAAGGCATAGGAAGTTAATATTTGGTAGGGACATTGGTTAGGGGGTGTAGGTGTGCAACGTCATGGCATGACCTTGATTTGACCTTTGACCATGCCATAGTGACCTTGGCCTATAAAATCTTGTCCGGGGTATATCTCAGAAACTGTAAGGTGAAGGAAGTTGATACTGAGTAGGGACATTGGCTAGGGTGTGTAGATGTAAAACGTCATGGTGTGACCTTGATTTGACCTTTGACCTTGCCGTAATGACTTTGACCTATAATGCCTTGTCTGGGCTATATTTTGGAAACCATAAGGTTTAGGAAGTTGATATTTGGTAGGGACATTGGTCAAGGGTTATATGTGTGCAACGTCATGGTGTGACCTGGATTTGACCGTTGATCTTGCATATCTTATGCTATTTTATGTCTCTACAAGGATATCTGATACTATTTATCTCTCTTATGTCTCTTATATCTTTTTACTTGAATCTTGGTTGTTGCACCTTTGGGTGTCTTTTGGTGTAGATTAAGCACTGTTAAAGTCATATTAGAAGTCATTAACTGTTTACTTTTGCAGCTTCCCATTGTAACAGATGGTATTGCATCAAGTGAGCCACAGGTTTTGCCCCAATTCCACATAAAAGCATGTATTGCTACATCTGTATGTATGGGTAATATTCAAAACATTCAAACCATAATTGAACATACATAATTGTGAGATTTTCATTGACAGCTATTCTCCAGTTAAGAAATTTTACAGCTTCATAACTTTTAGTTTACGGAATTGTCTTGCGGTGCTCTGAAAGTATCCCCATCTGTGTACTGTTTCACTGCTTCTATATCTTATGGTGTTGAAAAATATTTGCCCAGGCTGTGGGGTATAGACATCTCTGATGCTATTTTTCAAGATCTGGGTTTGGTAGTGAACTTGAGCAAGTCGGAACTGATTCCCCAACAACTTTGTAGGATATTGTTTCGACCTCTCCCAGGGCCTGGTCAAGCTCATGCAGGAGAGATGGCAAGCCCTGACTCACAAGATAAAAACTCTCATGCTCTAGAACACACAGTCCTTGGAGAAGATAATACCTCTGCCAAGTTCTGTCTACTCTCATCTGTCATAGTGGCTAGATGAACACAACAAGCTTCGTGGTCAACCCCTGCACCCCTTTCAACACACTGTTCAGCTCTTTACAGACTCATCAAACGAAGGCTGAGGCACTCACTTTGGGGATAGCCAAAGGGCTCTGGTCAAAACCAGAAAGCAATGTGCACACAAATTTCCTGGAGCCAAAGGTGGTCTTGCTGGCCCTCAAACAGTCACTTGAATTTAATAACCGACAAATTATCCAGGCTCCAACATGTGATTCAGTCAGAATGGTCCATCCACCAGGAAGTTTTCAGTCACATCTGTGTGCAGTGGCATACCCTTTGGGTAAATCTGTTTGCCACCAGGTTCAAGAATAAACTTTCAACATTTGTATCCCCAGTTCCAGACCATAAGGCTTGGAAAGTGGATGCTTTCAGTCTTCCCTCTGCAAGATCAGGATGCCTATGCATTCCCACTAGGTCTATTCGAGGGAAATTGGTCAAAAAGTTAATCAACCAAGGGTGCAGGAGGATGATTCTCATTACCCCGAGTTGGCCCAACATGCCCTGGTTCTGTGATCTAAGGCGAGAGTTTTTTGATTAATTGGATTTCAAAAATTTTTGGACCCTAGCAAAGTGAGTCGGTCGGACGGAAGGAAAAAAAAAAAAGTACATTACTACCAAGGTCGGGAGGTCGGTTGAAAAAAAAAAACTCACTCTTACGAACATACATATTCACTTAAATGAAAAGAAGTTCCCTGGATTGTATTAAAGGTGATCCTACCGATTGATACCCCAAAAATACTTTTCATTTTGACTGGATTAGTCTCAATTGCTGCAGCCCTACTATTAGTGCACTAGAGGGACAAAACCCAGGCCCCCTCCCTTTCCCCCTCATTAATCCAATGTAACAGGCCAAGCCTGTTCATAAAAACAAGATCTTATGTGTACTCTGTGTTTCAATTTTCTGTGTATGTATCACTACCTCAACATCAAGCATCAAAGTAGAATCTATGAGAAAAACAATGTAAACTACTCTGTCACAAAAAAAAATGTTACAGTTAAAAGAAGTCTAGCTTAAGGCTCAAATTTGTATATATATTTTTAAGATGAACACAAAAAGTGATTTTAACCAAATAGATTTACAATTCTATATTAAAATTTGGCAGAGCCTAAACTTTCTGATTAAATAGGAAATATTTAAAATATTCCATGCAAGAAAATAATGAATCAATTTAATATTAATGTATATTTTGTGGAAATTCAGACATAAAAAAGCTGTTTTAAAATGTATAAAAAAAATTACTTGTGTATTGCTAAGCGAGATGTTTTCCAATTTTTTGGCTCATCTGATCCTTCCTTTGTGGATACAGACTTGAGCCAAAGATCAGCTGAGCCATTTTTCCGGATTGTAATGATCTTGAGCTGATTTTTCACTCAACTTGATCTCTGTTAGTGAATACAGGCCCAAGCGAATGGCCCAATCAATAAAATAATCAATACTGTCTTGTATGAGTACATAATGATGAGATCTGAAAAAGATGCGAAGATCTATCCTTACTGCAAGTTTACTTCTTATCTGTTTTATTTATTTATTTATTTGGGGTTTTACGTCGCTTTCAACACTGTACAGGTCATATCACGACGGGTAGTTGGAAGGGCAGAGGAAACCAGTACATATAGTTTGTTAGGGTTCTGTACTGTAAACTGCCGACCAACGGCAAGCAACTACCAGCTTTCCCACTTGAGGCCGTCACGGGGATCAAACCCCGGCCTCAGAGGTGGCCCCTTACTTCTTATCTGTGAAATAAAAACTGCTTTTCTCCCTTCTAAAAATAATTACACTTGTTTACAGCCAACATAAGGCTGTCTTTTTTTTTTTTTTGAAGTGTTTGAAAACTGACATCAAGGTTTACAAGACTGGTTGTTTTTGTATGTCTTCCCCCCCCCCCCCCCCCCTCCCCTCTGCCTGCCCAATGATCGGGTCTGTGTTGATACAAATTTTGAAAAAGTGATAAAATGTGAGGGGGAAACATTGATTTCCTATCTGTTTATGTATTTAAAACAGTCTAAATACACTGTAAATATTGAGAGAGAAAAGCCTTGAAGTGAGTATAAATGGACTAATGCATTCTATTTAGAGCCACCACAGTCCTAACTGTACAGTATACATAAGTTTCAAGTAACAGACATATTAAACTCACCGATGATTATATAAATACTTGCATTTAGTATTTGATATTCATCTTGCTAAATACCTAACCCCTGCTCTAGAAGGCATCTGTGGAGCCATACACACAGCCAAACATACAAAAATCAATACTGGCCTGTGATACTGCAAAATGGAATCTTCAGCTTAACTTTTTAGCAGTTGATCTGTACATCACAATTTGACAGGGCCAAATAGAAATAACACACACACAAACCCACACTTCTCCCCACTGTAAAAGACATACAGACACATGCATTCACACACACAAACAGCAAAACTCTTCACATTTCTTACTTCTAAGACTAGGTGGAGTCGGTCGTGCATATACAAATAAATGACTTGTGACTGTTTTATTCTGTCGGGAGCAAAACAAACCTATCGGCGGATTTGAAATCCAACTTATCAAAAAACGACCGCCTAAGCAACATTTTAGTTCAAATACCACTATCTCTACCCCTTCAGGAGGACCTGCTGACCCAGCTGTTGACCCAAGCATCCGCACAGGGGCCTCAGGAACCTGAATCTACATGCTTGGCTCCTAGAGCTTTGACAATCCAGAAACAAGGTTTCTCTGATGAAGTGGGAGCACAAATTGAGGCTCCTGAGAGTCAATCAACCAGAGGTGTCTATGAGGCAAAGTGGTCCATTTTTACCCCACAGCCCTTAATCGCTGTGTGGGTATTGTTTTCACCCATGGGGTTCAGGCAGATGGCAGGAAAAAGTTTGTCTGGGCTGTATTTCAGAAACTGTAAGGTGTAGGAAGTTGATACTTGGTAGGGACATTGGTTAGGGGGTGTAGGTGTGCAAAATCATGGTCTGACCTTGATTTGACTTTTGACCTTACCGTAGTGACCTTGACCTATAAAATCTTGTCCGGGCTATATCTGGGAAACCTTAAGGTGTAGGAAATTGGTACTTGGTAGGTACATTAGTTAGGGGTTGTAGGTGTGCGAAGTCATGACATGACCTTGATTTGACCTTGCTGTAGTGACCTCGACCTACAAAATCTTGTCCGGGCTATATCTCGGCAACCATAAGGTGTACGAAGTTGATACTTGGTAGGGACATTGGTTGGGGGTGTAGGTGTGGAACGTCATGGCCTGACCTTGATTTGACCTTTGACCTTGCTTTAGTGACCTTGACCTATAAAATCTTGTTTGGGGTATATCTTGGAAAACCGTAAGGTGTAGGAAGTTGATACTTGGTAGGGACATTGGCTAGGGTGTGTAGATGTAAAACGTCTTGGTGTGACCTTGATTTGACCTTTGACCTTACCGTAGTGACCTTGACCTATAATACCTTGTCTGGGCTATATTTCGGGAGCCATAAGGTGATTGGAAGTTGATATTTGGTAGGGACATTGGTCGGGTGTTATATGTGATATATATATTTGGTATATTTGATCTTGCATATCTGATGCCATTTTATCTCTCTACAGGGATATCTAATACTATTTTATCTCTCTTATATCTCTCTTATATCTTTTACTTGAATCTTGCTTGTTGCATCTTTGGGTGTCTTTTGATTTAGATTAAGCACGGTTAAAGTCATATTAGAATTCATTAACTGTTTTACTTTTGCAACTTCCCATTGTAACAGATGGTATTGCATCAAGTGAGCCACAGGTTTTGCCCGAACTCAACACAAAAGCATGTGTTGCCACATCTGTATGTATAGGTAATATTCAAAACTTGCAAACCATAATTCGACCATACAACTGAATATCAAAATGGGAGAAGTCTTAAAGCTTCATAATTTTTAGTTAACTGAATTGTGCTGTTTTATTACTTAATCTTTGGATGCAGTTTCTTTCACTTAGATGTTATTTTCTCTACTTAAACATTATTTGGACACTGACACTGCTCTGAAAGTATCCCAATCTGTGTACTGTTTCACTACTTCTATATCTCATGATGTTGAAAACTATTTTCCCAGGCTGTGGGGTACGGGCATCTCTGATGCTATTTTATTTGAAGGATGTGGCTTGGGCTGATTCTGAGCTTTTTCAATTGGGCCCGGTCATGGCTGTACAGCAAATAAGGCCTTGATTATACATTTTTTCTGTACATAGTGTATAGTTTACCTTTCCCATTCTTCCCTGGTCTTGTATAGGGTCTGGTAACTAGTTCACTGGTAAGCCTTGGGACCTGGAATAGGTAGACTAGTTAATTGCTGTCAGAGTTCTTGGAAAGTCCTTATGCAATAAAATGGAAAATTTAATAAGCAAATTACCTAGACGACAAAGGGATTTCCACTCTACCTTCCCCACTGTACACAGCTCAAAAGGGGATCTATTATGGTAGAGGTGTATTTATCCATCTAGTGAGAGGTGGGGTATTGTGGCCATGTGGTGAGAGAACAGAATACCACCGGTCTCGGCCAGAGCCCAGCTCAGGACGTTTTTTTTTTTTCTAATGTTTGGCGAGACCTGCAGTGCACCAGATATATGAAATGTGTCCTCTACGTAAGGTATTAACTTATAAAAATTTAATTTACTTATTATATTTTCCATTTTAATTGTTTTACATATTTTTACATGGATTTCTTTTAATTCAAATATGCATTGACACAACCTATGAATGTAAATAAACAAACATGAACTCAAAGCAATAAACCTTTTAGAATCACTTTTAAGTTGCAATAATATAATTTCTACTTGAAATTATGTATGGTGTCACTTTGAGTACCTTATTTGGTATCTGAAAGTGCTCAAGTTTTATAGATGACAACCACGTTAAATATTCCATCTTCCAGTTTGTGCCGATATTAACTAGGTTTTTGCAATGATAGGGGGCCAAGTTCCGTCAATCAAACAAATTTGCAGGGAATGTTCATGGCTATGAAAACATGTCTGTGCAAAATTTTGGCCTCATTTTGAAAAGCAAAATGGCCACCATAGCCATTTGTTTGAAAATCATAAAGATGCTCTAAATCTAGAAATATTGCAGCTAGCTTCATAAAATTTTCACAAAAGATATATGGCTAGGAAAGCTACTCTAATAGTAATTTGGCCTAGTGTGCAAAAAAAAAAAAAAAAATGGCCGCCATATCACATGTTAATGTCAAATTGGGTTATCCTATTAAAAGGACCGTATATCTCCTTCACCATTGCTCCTAGGGGCTCAGGATGTGAAAACAACTTGTAGTATGTCATGGCCTGGGAAACTTTCCCAGGTATTGAAAATGACCTTTGACCCTTGCTTTAAGGTTAAATGGGGTCATCATACAAAAACATTGTAATATCACTTATTATTGGTGCTAGGGCTTGAGAATGTAAAAATAGACCATGGGGAGTCCTGGTCTGCCAACTTTAAGATGCTGTAAAACTTGAAATATTGCGGCTAGGTTCATCAAATTTGCACAAAAGATATATGGCTAGTAAAGTTAGCCTGATAGTAATTTGGCATAGTTTCAAAAACAAAATGGCCTCCAGATCACATGTTTAATATCAAATGGGATTATCCTATGAAAAAGGCCTTATATCTCCCTTATCATTGCTACTACAGGTTTGGAATGTGAAAACAACTTATAGGAAGTCATGCCTAGGGAATCTTTTCCAATTGCTGACTTTGTCCTTTGACCTCTTCTTCAGTGTCAAGTGGGGTCATCTTACTACAAAGGATTTATATCTCCCTTTGTTTTCTATCATTACTGATCCTAAGGCGGGAGATAGCCACTGCAGCAGTAGTCTTATTGTATCCCCAGACGAAAGTCGGGGATACTTAGGATTCAGTACGGTCACGCCATTGCCCCCACCGCAGAGATTTTCTTTTGGACGCGATAACTTAAAAAATATTTTAGTTAGACCTTTCAAATTTGGTATGTGGGTGCATATGGGCAATGCCACAAAAGCTCTTGTTTTATGACCTTCACCTTCAATTTCAAGGTCACAGGTGGCCTCTTAAAGGTCAGATTTTGGCCATTTTTTCACATTTTGGCCCAGTTTTCATATACAGAAAGTTAGATCATCCTATGGCTGGTATATATAATATATATGTCATCTAAAAGTATGCAGAAATTTGACCTTAAAGCTCTTCATTCATGGTCATCCACAGGTCATCCAAAGTACCTAACCGAGGCCATTTTTGGTATTTTTGGAGATATTTTCACACATATTGCTGACTATATTGCATGGAAACTATTGAAAATGGCTTTGGAGGTAGAGTACATGATGCAGTACCAGTATCCAGACTTACCGATTATAGAGGATTGTTGGTTACAGAGAAAATCTGCTGATTTCACAGTTATGGACAGGAAGAAGGCAGATGTTTCATATAAGCCTACCCCTGCTGAGAAGTAGTCTGATTCGCCCAGTTCTGTCAGTTCCTATGAGTTTTCGCGGAACTGTGGAGCCAACAGGAACTGGTTACAGAGCATTGCTTCACCTATAGCCAGTTAGGCCGTGGTACTGAGCAGGTCCACAGGACTGGCTAACAGACCAGCAGTAGCCTTTTAAGGGTCCAAGTGGCCGTCTCAGATCAACCAGTTACTGCCCAAGGAAATTGGTCACAGAGAAATTCTTATACCAGTCATTAGTCTTGGTGAGATAACTTGTCTGAACCTACCACACCAGTTAGCCAGCCTACTGTCAGGACCTCCTAGCTGGTCAAAAGTGACTATATATAAGACTTTCCCAACAAGATTTGTCCAACTACCTTTCAGCTTTATCTTATCAGACCCCACACCAGCCAGTTACTGGTCCCAGAGAGATGCCGACTCAACCGTACTGGTCCGCCTGCTGCCCGCAAGAAGTCTGCTGTATCAGATACTGTGGAGGTTCATCAAGTTTTTCTTACATTGTTTTCTTACATTGTAAAGATAAATTGAAGAAAAGTGGGTTCCAGTGGGGCTATACACAATTTAATCTTACATTTCTACATTGTTTTCTTACATTGTAAAGATAAATTGAAGAAAAGTGGGTTCCAGTGGGGCTATACACAATTTGATCTTTTAGGATTAACCTTTTCAGTGGACCTTTCTGAAATGATAAATTTAAACTTTAAAGCAAAAATACTTGAAATCAAAGAGCTAAAAAAATATGGAACAAGAGATATCTGACACCATTGGGGAAAATAACTGTTATCAAAACCTTTTTATTGGCTAAATTGAACCATCTGTTCCTCACTTTACCAAACCCAGGTAAAGCATTCATTGGTGAACTGAATGACCTTTTTCATAAATTTATCTGGTCTAATAAGCCAGACAAGATAAATAGGAAAACTATAATTCTGAGGAATCATTCAGGAGGGCTGAATATGATTAATCTGGAACTATTTCAAAGGTCCCTCAAAACAAACTGGCTTCGAAAAATAGTCCAAGAAGAAAACACTCCTTGGAGAAAATTATTTCAGTTCACAATTAATTCTGAAATTGAAAAAAATTGCAGTCTTGGGCCTGAATATATTCTATCCTTAAAGCGAAAGACTGGCAATAAATTTTGGTTACATACCTTTGATGCTTGGTATCATGTTCTGAGTGTCCAACAAATTTTAACTTCTGAACACTTGCACAGAACACCGTTATGGTATAATAACAAAATTTCAAGTGAAGTACTATATCTTCCGAGTTGGTATGCGAAAGCAATCACTATAATTTCTGACTTATTAGATGACACTGGCTCCTTTATGAGCCGTGAACAGCTTCAAATTAAGTATAATTTTGACAATATAGACTTTCTGTCATATCTAAGAGTCAAACAAAGTGTCCAGAAATTTATCAAGGAATGTAAAATAGACCATACGGAAATTCTAGCTCGCCCTTTTATTCCTAATCATATTAATGTAATCTTTAAATCCAAGAAAGGGGCTCGTGACTTTTATGAATCACTACAAGCTGACCAGAAAAATAATCATATTATGAAGCAAAGCTGGAATAAAGATGTTAATACATTTATAAATGAAGGACAATGGAACCTTATTTTCAGGGTGTGTTTTAAAACACTGCAAAATAATTTTTTGATATGGTTTCAGCTAAAAATCCTTTATAGAATCTTGGGCACTAATCAATATTTGCATAAAATAGGGTTTTCAGATAGCCCACTTTGTTCTAGATGTAATACTACATCCGAACGTATTTTACATCTATTAGCTCAGTGTAATGAATCAAGGAATTTTTGGATTTCATTGGAAAACCTAATTTATGAAAAGATAAAATTTAGAATTAAATTCAGTGATTCCAACATAATACATGGCTATCTATCTATAGATCAAAATAATATTCCGTTGAATACATTAATAATTACTGCAAAAAAGTATATATTTGATTCTGTCACATCTAAAAGTCGATTGCATATGATGGCTTTCAGGCACAAATTCTCAGATATGTACACTGAACAATCATTTGTCTCAAAATTTAACGAACAAGAGGCAAATTTTAAGAAAATTTGGCAAAAATGGCTTCCTCTCGTTGAAACATAATTCCCCCTATCCAAGCACTATCACTAAAAACTTTTTTAAAACTTTTTCATAATGTTAAAAAGCATAACATGTGAAAACTGAAAGAATGTCATAAGTGCTAAGAGTTTAACCTTGTACACTACTGATGAATTTTTTCATGTACTTAATGTGTAACTTTAAATACTTCTGTAAAAATTATCCTTTTTGTATATATACTGTTGATATGGGAAACAATAAAAAAAAAAAAAAGTTTTGCTTACGGGTTCCAGTGAGATACAGTGATCCACAATCCTAGACTGGCCACCCAGCTTGCTTTTACCCAGCCTGTGAGCAGTGTCAGCTGACACCAGGGTCCTGAGTTTTCAAACTCCGCCTTCCCCTCAAGATTATAACCCATTTGCCAGTTTTCACAACTCAAGCAATGGTAAATTTATCGTTAATCAGACCAGGGTCACAGTTCTCAGAAATGGCTATTAGTGTTTTCCACAGTGGGGTTGTGTGGGTTACTGACACCCATACAGAAGCAAGGCCACCTAGGTCGCCTCCACATGAGGCCGATTCAATGGCACTTGAAGAACAGCTGAAGGGTGCCAGACTCACTAGAAAAGGTGATCCCAGTACACTCCACCCCATCTAAAATGGTGGTTGTAGGATGACAATGTGCTTCAAGGTCAACCATTACACCTACTTAAATATGCTCTGCAAATCCTTACAGATGCATCAAGAAGGGCGAGTGCTCACTTAGGGGAACACACTGCAAGGGGAACCTGGTCCCTTCCAGAAGCAAGTTACACATAAAGTATCTGGAACCAAGGCGGTCTTTTGGCCCTAAAGGAGTTCCAAGACCTCTGCTTGAACCTTATTGCTACCATAGTTATGGACAACACCATGGTGGTTGCCTATTTAAGGGGGGGGAGTAAGTCAGGCCCTCTGTGTGCCCTACTATGGAGAATCCTGACCTGGTGCTCCAGGAAAAAGGCTCAAGCCCGACACATTCACGCTTCAACCATGTCCCGTCCATTGTCACACTTTGTTTCTGAACAGTATCTCAAAAACTGAATGAGGATTAAATTCAGATTTGGCATGTAGATGTAATCAGAAAGATGTGCCTGTGTAAACGTGATCGGAGGCAATCAGGAACCTTGGTGTCTGGTTTGATTCAGATTTTTCCTTTTCTTGCCATATCAGGAATATCTGCAAGGCTTGTTTTGTTCATATCAGGGATTTAAGGCGACTCAGAGGGTATCTTACATGTGAAGCTGCTCTCTTGGCTGCAAATACCTTGGTTGGAAGTCGGCTTGACTACTGTAATTCTCTTTTCAGAAGTCTCTCTGCTCTTCACCTTCGCAGGCTCCAATGTGTTCAGAACAGTCTAGCTAGAATTGTGACGAATACCACCAAGTACTCACATGTCACTCCTATAAGAAAGAGTCTTCATTGGTTGCCTATCATGCATCGCTCTATTTTCAAGGTCGCTCTTCTGGTGTACAAGTTTCTACATAGTGGCCATCCAAAATACTTCGAACCTTTCCTTAAACCTAGACACAGTATGTACAGAATGCGTAGAAGTCAATCTCAGGGTGTTTTGCTTGAGGTCCCACATTTTGCATCAATATACAAGTCAAAAAAGTAATTTGGCCTTAGCTTTGCATACGATGCTCCAATGATTTGGAATGATCTCCCTGATGATGTACGCTCAGCTAAATCTCTCTCCTCATTCAGGAAGAAGTTGAAAACTTACCTCTTTGAAAAAGCCTACCCACCCTAGTTTTTTTCCTCTGTTTTCATTTTGTCTTTCTCCGTGGTGCCGACCCCTGCAATGTCTCTGATTTAACGATTACGATCTCTGATTTTTGGCTTTATGCGTCTTAGAGTCTGTCAATAGATAGAGATGGAGCGCTATAAAAGTACTATTAGAATTAGAATCTTAAATTCTGAGTGATATCACAATTATATTGAATTAAACGTTTTGATTTCCAGACAGTCCCTCATAAATATTTTGATGGATTCTATTCAGATTTGGCATGAGGATGTGACTGGTCCTTGAGGTGTGCCCTCTTTCAAGGTGACCTTGATGTCCCACTAATAACATAATTACTTTGAATTAACTTTTTTCATTTCCGGATAGCATGTCAAAAATAATGTGACATAATCACTTCAAGTTTGGCATGTGGATGTAACTGTTAAGTATCCATGCCATCGCATCTGAGGCCAGTGCTGAATTGATGTACACATCAAGTGTGCAAATTTGAAATGCCTCATGGTGCAGAAACGACCTGCAACAAAAACTAGTGGAAATTTAATTATATTGTCCCATTATCACCAATAGAACATGAAAAAATGGAAGTACCAATGAATGCCCATTCATTACATCAGTACTTGGCCTTGACCTCAAACTAGAAAATATTATGTGATCATTCACCGTGCATATTGAAGACTAGTAGAAAGCTATAAAAAAATTCCGAAATGTTTTTCTGTATTTTAAACAGAAGTATTAACCATAAAATAGAGTCACCAGTTATCTTATCAGAATATGTGACTAATTTTCTAAACTAGTAAATATACAAAATTTATCTGATGGTATATGACTATATGTATGAACTTTCTACATATTCACTTGATTATAATGAGGACATCAAAAATAAACCTAAGATTTTACATGTACATTTTGCATATTCATTTCAGGTTTTGCAAGTTCAGCTGAATAAAAAATACAATGGTTGTTGTCATTGGTTTTGAAGGAAGTGCCAATAAAATTGGTGTGGGCATAATCAAAGATGGAGAAGTGCTATCGAATCCCAGAAAAACTTACATAACACCACCTGGACAAGGTTTGTAATTATTTGTTACCTGAAATTTTTGTGCGAGTTAATCATCTCATGTAATAGATAATATTCGTCAAGCTAAATGGTTAGAAATGACAATGTGCGTTTGTTCGTATGAGAACCTTTTCCTAAATGAGTGTGTGCTATATGTCACAGTAGGTGACAGTAGGATCAAAGTATGAAATTGTGATACAATAATATAATGCATCTTGCAGCCTATTTAGCCTAGTATGTTGAAGATTTGTACAAGAAGTTTAGAAATTTTAAACTGAAGTGGCTGTTTTGTTTATGCATTTGTATTCATTTCTGTCTGCTTGGAAGCACTTTTATATACTTATTAAATGTTTCATTAAATATCTTCAAGAAAATGTGAATATCTTTTTTAAAGGTTTTCTTCCTCGTGATACAGCAAAGCATCATAGGCAATGTGTGTTAGAAGTACTGAGATCAGCTTTGTCTGAGGCCAATATCACTCCTCAAGAAATTGATGCAGTTTCATACACAAAAGGTACATACATGAAATTGAATTTATAAATCAGCAGTGAAAATATTGTTGTTTTTTTCTAATTATAGAGTTTTCTCATTGAAACCTAAGGTACATGTTATAGTGCCAACACTATTGTTGCTAATTACACTAAATAGATATTTTATTTTATTGAACCGCATGTGAAAATAAATTTAATAAAAGTGGGTTGCCTCGGCTTTGAAACCGAATGAAATCTGATATTTTATACACCTGTGAGGTGAAACCTAACTGTGATCATACTGAAGCCATAATTTTAAAAAGGAAATGTCTTTACATAGTAGTTTTGTTTAAAAAAATTGTATTTGACCAAATATGAAGGGAAATAGTGAGGCTCCAAATTTATAGTTTTAATGTCACCTGACTTGTTAGTGAGCTGACATTTATGGTATCACTGTGGTGTCCGCGTGAGCAACGTCTCCTCAAAAAGTACCAGGCCCAGAGACATGCTATTTATTTAAGGCATGTAGATCTGTTTGTTCATCTGTTCCCCAGAGTTGTTATAAGAGAGGTACCCCCCACCCAAAATGTGAAAATTTCTCCACTTTATTACAATTTCTCATTGACTATTGAAGGGATTTGTCTTTTATCTTGCATATATGTACTAGGCCACAAGTAGATTTCGTATCAGGCCTAGATCTTTCTTCATTATTTTTAATGAATTTTTAAAATAATTGTATCTACCGGATGCATCCTAAATGACTGCGCATAGAGACATTTTTGACGTAAACGCTCTCAAAACAAGATGGCCACTGCGGGCATTTCTTTGAAAATTATCTACCTTTTTCTACTGGCTGGTTCTCATAAGTAGAAGGTTGAATCTATTCATAGGTGATATGTATAACATAAGCTCATTGACTTTTTAACCCCAGCCCATAAAGGCTGGGGTTATAGTAGTCACCTGCACCGTCTGGGCAGCGGCAGCAGCAGGCATAAAGCTTGTGGGTGTTCTACAGCCTAAACCCATGCATCGATTTTTACCAAATTTTCAGGGTATGTTCACCCCAAGAGGATCTAGAGCTGATTAGGTTTTGGGGGGTATCTGGCAATAACTGTTGCCAAGGCAACGCTTTTGAGATTTTTTGGTCTTGAACTTTGTGGGTGTTCCACAGCCAAAATCCCTGCATGGATTTTCACCAAATTTTCAGGGTATGTTTATCGCAAGAGGATATAGAGCTGATTAGGTTTTTGGGGGTATTTGGCAACAACTGTTGCCATGGCAACACTTTTAAGATTTTTTGGCCTTAAAGCTTGTGGCTGTTCCTTAGCCTAAACCCATGCACGGATTATCACCAAATTGTCAGCGTATGTTTACCCCAAGAGGATCTAGAGCTGTTCAGGTTTTATGGGGTATCCGACAACTGTTGCCATGGCAACGCTTTGAATATTTTAGGGTTTTAATGTTTGTGGGTGTTCCTCAGCCTAAACCGATGCATGGATTTTCACCAAATTTTCAGGATATGTTAACCTAAGTAGGATCTACAGATGAGTAGGTTTGGGAGAGTGTCAGACAACACGTGTTGGCATGGCAATGCTTTAAATACTTTCGATCTTAAAATTCTTCATTGAAAAATGGGTGCTGTTAAACTGATTTTACCACAGTTGCATATCTTCACCAAATTAGCAGAGCATGTTTATGACTGTAAAAACATATCTGTAAAAAAAATATGGTACTCATTTTAAAAAATAACATGGCCACCATAGTCGATGTGCTCGAAAATCATTGATATGTTCTAAAATTTAAAATATTGCAGCTAGCTGTGTCAGATTTACAGAAAATGTAAATGGCTAAGAAAGCTTGCCTGAGAGTAATTTTGGCCTTGCTTTAAAAACAAAATGGCTGCCTTATCTCCCATTATTGGAATGAGAAAATAACTTCTTGGAAATCATAGTCTGCAAATCTTTTGCAAGTGTCATATTTGACCTTTGACACCTGCTTCAAGATCATGTCATCATGCTAAAGGGGCCTTATATCTCCCTTATAATTCGTTCTAGGGCATCAAAATATGAAAACAACTTGTAAGAAATCATGGCCTGTGAATCTTACATCTGACAACATTTCGTGGATTCTGTATACTTCTTACAACTGAAGTTGTTTCTAAGATTTTCCCAAATCTCAATGTTGTTGCCCATTTAGTTATACCTGCGGGCTGGGGGTTCTTGCCCGCCGAGGCTGACTATTTTTCTTGAACTATGACCTATTTAAATTCCAAAGTTGTTGCTCAATATATATGTGTGTGTGACAGCTACCTTTGTTATGTCATAGTTGAGTAAATTGCATTTTCATGAAATAGATTGTCTAGTTACTCTCTCCTAAGTTAAGAGTTGGTCATTGCTTGGATTGGCTATCGCAGTAGCTAAGTGAGTAACAGCCACTTTCTCATTTTTCAGCCATTAGCATAATGAGTAAATGGCTGATAGCTTCAAAAGTGTTGCATCTATGTAATTTTTACCCCACAGCCCTTAAGGTGTCCACCCATGGTGTCCGGATGGGCGGGCGGCGGGAAGAAGTTTGTCCGGCGTGTATCTCAGAAACCGTAAGGTGTAGGAAGTTGATACTTGGTAGGGACATTGGTTAAGGGGTGTAGTTGTGCAACGTCATGGTGTGACCTTGATTTGACCTTTGACCTTTCTGTAGTGACCTTGACCTATAAAATCTTGTCCGGGCTATATCTCGGAAACTGTAAGGTGTAGGAAGTTGTACTTGGTAGGGATATTGGTTAGGGGTTGTAGGTGTGCAGCGTCATGACGTGACCTTGATTTGATCTTTGATCTTGCCGTAGTGACCTTGACCTATAAAATCTTGTCCAGGCTACATCTCAGCAACCATAGGTGTAGGAAGTTGATACTTGGTAGGGACTTTGGTTAGGTGGTGTAGGTGTGAAACGTCATTGCGTGACCTTGATTTGACCTTTGACCTTGCTGTAGTGACCTTAACCTATAAAATCTAGTCCGGGGTATATCTTGGAAACCGTAAGGTGTAGGAAGTTGATACTGAGTAGGGACATTGGCCAGGGTGTGTAGATGTAAAACATCATGGTGTGACCTTGATTTGACCTTTGACTTCGCCGTAGTGACCTTGACGTATAGTGCTTTGTCTGGGCTATAGGTGTAGGAAGTTGATATTTGGTAGGGACATTGGTCGGGGGTTATATGTGTGCAACGTCATGGTGTCACCTGGATTTGGCCTTTGATCTTGCATATCTGATGCTATTTTATCTCTCTACAGGGATATGTGATACTGTTTTATCTCTCTTATATCTCTCTTATATCTTTTTACTTGAATCTTGGTTGTTGCACCTTTGATGTAGATTAAAGTCATATTAGAATTCATTAACTGTTTTACTTTTGCAACTTCCCATTGTAACAGATGGTGTTGCATCAAGTGAGCCACAGGTTTTTGCCCCAACTCCACATAAAAGCATGTATTGCCACATCTGTATGTATGGGTAATATTCAAAACATTCAAACCATAATTCGACCATACAAATGAATATCAAAATGGGAGAAGTCTTAAAGCTTTATAATTTTTAGTTAACTGAATTGTCCTGTTTTAATATTTAACCTTTACATGCATTTTGTATCTCTTAAATATTAATTTCTCTACTTAAACATTATTTGGACACTGACACTGCTCTGAAAGTATCCCAATCTGTGTACTGTTTTACTACTTCTATATCTCATGGTGTTGAAAACTATTTCCCCAGGCTGTGGGGTACGGGCATCTCTGATGCTATTTTTTTCAAAGGCTGTTGTTTATATATGTTGTTGTGAACTAAAACATAGTTAAGTTTCAAAGTTGTTGCTCAGTGTATGAGTAATAGCTACTTCTCCCTCCCTCCCTTAAAGGTCAAGTAAGTCCTTGCGACTATTAATCTGTTTCCTTTACTTTCACTTTTCCTCCTGAAGCTCAAAACACAAAGTTAGCTGAAAAGAGCCCGTTCATGGGCACTGATTTCATGTTTGCTGTTTTGGTGAAGTATCCGTCATTATAAAACCTAAAATAGTAATGTTTTCAGTAACCAGTTCTAAAATATTCTTTGCAGATTTCACTATTTTCGCTATAATGAAACAAAAAGAGGAATACCAGTTTACCGTTTGTACCACTAGTTGAAACCCAATATTTCAGTTTAAAGAAGCCATTATTTACAACATTTAGTTTGTATTTATTGAAAATTTTATGATTTCTCCAATAACACAACAGAGAAGAAAAATAAAGACACTTTTGGAAATTAGATTTTAATAAATCATAACACTTTTCTGCATTTTCTCATATAAGTAATTAAAATGTAGTATACTGATAGAATTTCATTAACATTACAACAATGTAGCCATCAAAAGTAAGTATATAATCCCAAGAGTTATATTGTAGTAAAAAAATATTACATTGACAAGTTTTCCAGCTAGGAGATATTTACAAAAGAAATAAGTTTTTGAGATTAAAATAAATATGCAATTCACAGACCACTAGGTGAACTCTAAATGGAAATCCATACTTGCCAAACTAGCAGTAATTATTGTTTTATTACTTCTTTGGTTCTGTTACAAATGGAAACATCCAGAGATACACATAGTCTTACCACAAGTTATATACCTTGAAGCTCTCATGATTATAGTACCAGAATAGTATGAAGCAAAGAGATAGATTGATTAACTGGGTTTTAATTTGACTTTTAACACACTGTATAGGTCATACCATAGCTGGTAGATGAGGAGATGGAAGAAAGACGTGAGTGCTAGTTGGTCTGCACTAAGTGAACCCACAAGCAACTGCCAGCTTTTGAACTTCTGTTCAGCCCAGGAATCAAACCTAAGACCTCAGAGCAGGGAGCAAGTGTTTTACTTACTACCCTCACTGTACCCAATCCAGCAAGTAGAAGTACTATACTTGTTAGAAAACTATAACTGGTTTTGATTTTTGCAGAAGTATATGACTCACTTTTATTAGTCGAATCTTTGATTCGAGTTATGTACTGGGTTGTGGCCGCGATTTTAAATTGGCCGATTAAGCCCTTAAATATCAAATTCTGAATAATATTTTTTCACATATCAGTACATTAAGGTGTATGTTATATACTCTGCCATTTTGAAGATTTTTAACGCTTTTATTAAGTTATATTTTATGAAGTAAAAAGCATGTCTGGCACTACGTCTGGCTTTCTATAAGGTCCCGTATGCCCTAGAACCTATTGTATTCCCATTGTGATTTTCTACTCGAACGAGTCTTTTTTAACCGTTTCGTCTGCTGGTTTCTAGACCTTAAACCCCCAAGTAATTTATTTGTCTGCTGGTGTATCACGCAGTCACTGTTAATGTGAAATTGTTGTCTGCGCATCTACCCATTTGTCAAAGAAATAAACCGCAAATAAATTAATGAATGAAGTGACGTCACGGTAGTACTATACATTTTTCGTTTAGCCAATCAAAATCGAGGACACCTGTGGCAGAGACAATGAAAATATTCAAACTCCGTAGTTCTACAGTCAACCACTCGAAGGCGCTTTTGCATGTCCTAGAAGTTCTCACTTGATTTCATTTTTCTGTCAATCCGTTTCTTATTTTGGAGGAAGTTGTCTTCCAAATAGTTTTACAGTATATTTACATAATAAACCAGTTCGCCAATCTTATTTCCTGACAATATTTTATAAAATGGACGTTTCGACAAAGATCAGATACTTTAAGCTACAGAACTCATGACAAAATACTTCATCGGTAAAATACAGCATAACCTCTGATCCCCGATTATCGCTCATTATGGCTATCGTAATATTGTAGAAATAACACACCAATATTTTATTTAAATACTTACAGTTTGCTTCTGTAAAATATCCATATACTGTATTGTCAGGAAACCCCTAAGGAACTGCTGTGACTGTGCATATTTGCTCATTAATATTAATGAGGCAAGTCCGTGGACAGGAAATATGCTGGTAGTTTTCATCTTAAACCAGCCTTGTAAAATATCATCAGGAAATCCCCTCAAAGAACTGCCGTGACTGCGCATATTTGCTCATTAATATTAATGAGGCAAGTCCGTGGACAGGAAATATGCTGGTGGTTTTCATCTTAAACCAGCTTTGTAAAACTGCGCATCTACAGACCCTTTTTATTTGTAAACAAATACCCATCTCGTGACACAAATCTGAAAACTTCCCTGAAAGCGGTTTCCAAATGCGGGCGATAATACAGAGTTTACAACACCCAGTGCTGTCCTAAGATTCGACTCTGTGGTTGGGTGAAACCTAACCACGTCACCCTTGTCTGTAAAACATTTTGATATTACACTGAAAGTTTGCATTACAGGTCCAGGTATGGGGGCACCATTAGTTACTGTTGCCCTGGTAGCAAGAACAGTTGCACAGCTCTGGAACAAACCAATTATTGGAGTCAATCATTGCATTGGACGTATCCATTTTGTTTCATGGGATGGGTTATGGTCATTAAGACTCATTATGTTAATAGTCAGAGGGGTATTTACTTATACATACCATATTTTGAGCATGAAGTTTTACCCCATAGCCTTTAAAGGTTTTGCAGCACCCATGGCATCTGGTTTGGCAGGTAGGCAGGTGCAAACTGTAAGGTGAAGGATGTTGATAATTGGTAGGGACATTGGTTGGGGAGGGTAGGTGTGCAACATTATCGTGTGACCTTAATTTGATCTTTGACCTTGCTGTTGTGACCATGGGTTTGATAATCATGTCCAGCCTAAATCTTGAAAACAGTAAGGTGTAGGATGTTGATACTTGGTAGGGTATTTAAAGGCTGCAATATAAGCCCCATTAAACTAGGTGTTATTAAATTTCCTCATATTGAAGCTTTGTAATCATTAAAGATTGCGATGGAGGCCATTAAACTAGGTGGTATTAAATTTTCTCATACTAAAAGCTATTTAAAGGTACAAAACTGCAGTTGGATTAAGAGGTTCATGAGCGGCATTGTCATGAAAAGTTAGTTAGAATCACTTTTAGGTGTATGACAACTTTTTATTTTCTAATTAATACTGTCATCTAGCTCTTGAATTGTCTTTTTAAATAATTTGTCTATAAATACGTTCTCTTACTTAAGCATTGTTTCTCCTTGACCTCTATATAGACTCACACAGTTCTGAAAGTCTGCTCATCTTTGTATGGCTTCACCTCTTCTCTATCGGTTGGTGTATCAATGCTATTTCTGTGGAGTATGGGCATCTCTGATGCTATATTTCTGTTTCTGTTTCCTAGTTAATTTTTATGTCAGCTGACTTGTCAGTCAGCTGACATTATGGCATCACTCTGCGGCGTCCACGCATGGGTCTGCATCTGCGTCCATGTGAACAACTTCTCCTCCGAAAGTCAGTCAGCTGACATTATGGCATCACTCTGCGGCATCTGCGTACACGTACACATGTGCGTCCACGTGAACATCTTCTCCAAAAGTACAAGGCCCAGAGACATGCTGTTACTTTTGAAAGATACTTTAACTATCGAGGATGATAAATCCTAAAATTGATGCAGATCTGTATGTTCGTCTGTTCCCCAGAGCCGTTAGAAGCGAGGTACCCCCACCCAAAGTGTGAAAATTTCAACACTTTATCACAATTTTCTCATTGACTATTGAAGGGATTTCTCTCTTATTTTGCATATATGTACTAGGCCACAGGTAGATTCCTTTGTGTCAGCATAAGACCTGGATCTTTCTTGAATTTTTAAAATAATTTTTAATTCATTAAAATTCATAAAATCATGCACTAAATCACTTATAACTTGAAAAGTATTGCATTTAGAGCATTTTGCTAAAATATTTTATTCAGCTACTTTTTTCATAGCTACAACATGGTGAGTGACTTGGGAGCCTTTCCCAATAGTGAAGTGAGTAATAGCTACTTTCTGACTTTTCATTACCTTCCATAACGAGTAAACTCACTTGTAACTTGAAAACTATTGCATTTAGAGAATTTGTATAAATGTTATTCACCTACTTTTGGGTCACATATAACATAGTAAAATTGTAGACCTGCAGGTCATGGCATAGCTGAGCAATAGGTAATTTCAAGTCTTCACTGTTGTGTAAATCAGTTGTAATTTGAAAATTATTACATTTAGAGTATTTTTTTAAAATGTTATTCACCTACTTAGCTATAACATAGTGAAATCGCAGACTTGCAGCTCATTGCATAGCTGAACAATAGCTACTTTCAGATTCTCACTGTTGAGTAAATCAGCTATAACATGGTGAGTAACTTGGGCATCTATCCCCATAGCTAACTGAGTAATAGCTACTTTCTGACTTTTCAGTAACTTCCATAAGGACTAAAATCACTTATCACTTAAAAACTATTGCATTACAGAATTTTGTATAAATATGTTATTCAGCTACTTTTTGGTCAGCTATAGCTGTGCACCATTTTGCCCTTATAGCTCAAAAACTATGACATCAATCTCTCTCAAATTTGGTGGGCAGGTATTTCATGGGGTACAGACGGATTCTTCCAAATGTGGTGTAATTTGTTAAAAATTTAAGTCAGGAGAGAGTTTTTCTTATTTTTAATTGGGAATACACAGTAAAAATGCTTCTCTTCATCACATACGTAAAAAATCAATATTTTGCTTTGCTGATATATTTTGCTGATGTCATTATACTTAATGATGTAATAATGCAATTCTCATTGTGAGGTCACAAACCTAGCTTGTAATACTTGCTGTCTTTAAGTAAAAATATTTCTTCTCATTTTATGTCTTGAAATTGACACAAAGATAATAAAGAGGGGGGGTGGTATATTCATAATTTTTATTAATTATTATTTCTGTTTTTATTTTCTCTTTTTTTCTTTCAATTCCTTGACAGTCCATCACAAAAATTTACCATGAGTGATTTTCACCAAGAAGTGACTTTTAAGCTATATTTAACCTCAACCAGCAATTTATGTGTTTGGGTGCAAATTGTTTGTCTATTTGTCTGTCTGTCTGTTTTTTGGTGTTTAGATTACTCAAGAATTAATGAACAGATCTTTATTAAAAATTTTTTTGTGGGTAGGACCTGGCCAAAGGAAGAAGTTACTAAAAGAAAAATCTGGATCTTATTTTGGATACAAAAAATCAAGAATTTTCAGAGGTCCCATTTCAATGTATTTTTAATGAATTTGGCTTTCTACTTGATATTTCCTCGAAAATTAATTTACATGTTTGGTTTTATTTTATTGTCTTCCTTACAATACTTTATATCACTTTAGAGACTGGTCACATGGAGTCGAGCATTTTGCTCTCTCTGAGTGCATCTTGTTTAAATATGTTGTTCACCTATTTGTGAGTCAGCTATAACATAGTGAATTTGCAGACCTGTATATCATGGCATAGCTAAGCAATAGCTACTTTCAGGTTCTCACTGTTGAGTAAATCAGTTGTAACTTGAAAACTATTGCATTTAGAATATTTTCTTTAAATATGTCACCTACTTTTGGGTCAGCTACAACATAGTAAAGTTGCAGACCCGTAGCTCATTCCATAGCTGAGCAATAGCTATTTTGAGGTTTTCTCTGTTGAGTTAATGAGTTGTAACTTGAAATCTATTGCATTTAGAGAATTTTGTTTAAGTATGTTATTCACCTAATTTTGAATTAGCTATAACATTGTAAAATTGGAGACGTGTAGCTCATGGCATAGCTGTGTAATAGCTATTCTCAGGTTCTCACTGTTGAGTAAATCACTTGTAACTTGAAAACTATTGCATTTAAAGTATTTTCTATAAATATGTTGTTTACCTACTTTTGGGTCAGCTATAACATAGTGCATTTGCAGACCTGTATGTCATGGCATAGATGAGCAATAGCTACATTCAGGTTTTCTCACTGTTGAGTAAATCAGATGTAACTTGAAAACTATTGCATTTAGAGTAATCTGTTTAAATATGTTGTTCACATACTTATGGGTCAACTATAACAGTGTAATTGTAGACCTGTAGCTCATGGCATAGCTGAGAAATAGCTACTTTTAGATTTTGACCGTTCAGTTAATCAGTTGTAACTTGAAAACTATTTCATAAACAGTATTTTGTTTAAATAAGTTATTAACATGTTTTTGGGTCAGCAATAAAATATTATAATTGCAGACCTGTAGCTCCTTTCATAGCGGAGTAATAGCTACTTTTAGGTTCTCACTGTTGAGGAAATCAGTTGTAACTTGAAAACTATTGCATTTGCAGTATTTTCTTTAAATGTGTCTTTAACTTACTGTTTACACCTTGTTACTTTCCTTCTGAATACCATTTCCAAGGCATAACTTTTGTGTCATTTTCTTCTGTCACTTCTACTCTGAAACTCAAAACACACAGTCAACTGATACAGAGCCCTTTCACGGGCACTGATTGCTTGTTACTTTATATGTTCATTTAGCAATCACTGAAATGTAAATATTTGATGTATGCTACTTCAGTGATTTTTAACTCCGCAAAATAATTATCATAAATTATGATTACGATTCATAATGAACAAAAGCCATTAAAATTTTTAAAAAAGACAGTAACAGTGAACTTAGTCTAGTGAAATTTTATGTAGACAACGTAGGTTTTCTGAGTCCCTTTGGACAATAAAATTCCTTGATAAGCTCATAAGATATAGAAATGGGGAGGCAGGTAACAGGCGCAGATAATCCAACAGTACTGTATGTCAGTGGTGGAAATACTCAGGTAAGTAACTGGCTGATATTTTTATAGCCACTAAATTTTTAAGCTCGATCTCTGTTGAGGCTCATGCTTCCAGGCATCATTTTTTTTAAAAAAAATTTTTTATCGCCAGACTTTCATAAGAATTGTGGCATAGTATGATGAGTACGCGTCTCATCACTGAAGTGATGGGCTGCATTAGTACTTGGATAGGTAACCATCTGAGTGGACTACTCATGTTTGTCCTGCTTTGTAGCTCGCATATCCAGACCGAAACACTTTTTGGGCTTGTTAAAATGGAAGAGGCATTTTATTGTTAACAATGTGAGGAAATACAATTTTACAATTTTTCAATGATGCAAATAAGTTCATAAAATTAGATACATGTATACAAATAATGAAATGTCTGATAATATCATAAAATCAAACATATGCGTAATATAAGGTTGGACAGTAATTGTTTGGAACCTGTGAAAGATGTGTACATTGTGCCACAAAATATGTTTCTGGACCAGTGCTGAAACATTGTACACAGATATAGATCTAAAACCCGATGTTCTGTATTATAATTTCTTCTAGGTCATTGCTTATTCAGAAAAGCGCTACCGAATTTTTGGAGAGACTATAGATATTGCTGTTGGGAATTGTCTAGATAGATTTGCACGAGTTTTGAAGGTAAAGTAAATTATATTCTTACAGAAATGCCTTTTGATAGTAATTTATAAGTTATAGTATTTGTATATTTATTTTAAAAAAACATATTTTTTATAGTGATCATTGATCTGTAAGATATATGTTGTAACATAGTGTGCTATGAATTGTTTTATTACTATAGCCACCGGATGGCCGGATGTATCTGGTGAATATATTGGATTGTACTTTGTTATGCCACTGCTTATTACCCATTTTAGCATACAGACATTTAACCTTGAACCTGTTCATGTAAGGTGATCCACAGAGTGCCAAAACATCACTTAGACAATTTTTGGTCGCTATATCTGGTTTAGTATTGGTCCCAGAGCTTTAGGATGTTAAACCTACCTGTAAGGAACTCTGGTCAAGGAATCTTTTGATGTGGTCAAATTGGACCTCTGGCCCCTTATTCAAGGTCAAACTGGATGGCAATTAAACTTAAAAGTACCTAAATCTTGCTAATTATTTCTCATAGAGCTTTTCAATATAAAATAAACCCATGGAACATTATGGGCTTGGAATATATTATTTTGGTCAGAATTTACCTTTACACATTGTTGAAGGTGCCTTTATGTAATAAGAATGGTAAACCAGTAACCTATTTATAGAGTAAAACACATTGATCTGGCTATCTTCCATTTGCTTGTAACTAGAACTGGTTTCATCACAAATTAACTATTTTAATATAAGTTTTCTAAAATATTCAACAACAAAAAATATTTCACAGTACTTTATTACATTCTATCGAGATATTAGCCATTTTGTTGAAAAACCATTTCAAAAAGCATCACAATTCATATTTATATGTGAATTCTATATCGTATGCATATTGATAATTTTTGTCATTGCGTTCAAAAACATCAAACATACCCAGTTTGTCATTGAATTTCTGAGGTGCCTATATCTCGCTTATTATTGGCCCTATATGTTTCAAAACTATTAACCTTAATTTGGCTGCAAAGTTTTAACATAAATGCCCCAAAGCATAGGGTTAGGGTGCTTTGTCTTCTCAGTGGATACAAATATGCATCAGTTTTCTGATGCACTAAGTATAGTTTTCACTTGATCGTGCAGATTCCAAAGCTAAAAATTTTATCTAAACTGATTTTAGGAAGAGTTTTCTACAATATCTAATCTCCTGCTTTGTCTCCCTGGCAATTGTTTTCATGGCTCCCAAAAAATCTCAAAATCTCAATGTTAGCAAAGATCTGACTAGATTATTGAATTGGCTTCATGATTATTGTATCCCCGGGCAAAAGTCGGGGATATTTAGGATTCAGTATGGTCACGCCGCCGCCACAGAGATTTCCTTTTGGACGCGATAACTTAAAAAAATATTTTAGTTAGAACTTTCAAATTTGGTATGTGGGTATATATGGGCAATGCCACGAACGCTATTGTTTTGTGACCTTGACCTTCAATCTCAAGGTCACTGGCGGCCTCTTAAAGGTCAGATTTTGGCCATTTTTTCACTTTTTGGCCCAGTTCTCCTATACAGAAAGTCAGATCATCCTATGGCTGGTATATATAATACATATATATGTCCTCTGTAAGCATGCAGAAATTTGACCTTGAAGCTCTTCATTGAAGGTCATCCACTGACCGCCAAAGTACCTGACCAAGGGTCATTTTTGGCCTTTTTGGAGATATTTTCACACTTAATGCTGACTATATTGCATGGAAACTATTGAAAATGGCTTTGGAGGTTGAGTACATGATGGACTTCTACCATCCAGGCTTACTTGTTACAGATCTTCATTTAAGGTCATCCACTGACCGCCAAAGTACCTGACCAAGGGTCATTTTTGGCAAATTTGGAGATATTTTCACACTTAATGCTGACTTAATGCTGACTACATTGCATGGAAACTATTGCATGAAAATAGCTTTGGAGGTTGAGTACATGATGGAGTACCAGCATCCAGGCTTACCGGTTACAGATCTTCATTTAAGGTCATCCACTGACCGCCAAAGTACCTGACCGAGGGTCATTTTTGGCCCTCTATTTGTTTGTTTGTTTGTGAACAAGATAACTCAAAAACTGACAGATGGATTTTGATAAAATTTTCAGGATATGTCCAAAATGGTAAAAGGAAGATATGATTAAATTTTGGGAGTGATCCGGATCACTGTCTGGATCTTCTGGATCCATGAAATTTAATTTTTAAAGACAGATAACTCAAAAACTTATGGGTACATTTTGATGAAATTTTCAGGAAATGTCCTTAATGGGACGAGGAACAAGTGATTAGATTTTGGGAGTGATCTGGATCACTGTCTGGATCATCCGGATCCAGGCTGCCAGTTGTGTTTGTGTACAATATAGCTCAAAAACTTATGCATGGATTTTGATGAAATTTTCAGGATATGTCTGAAAAGGTAAAAGGATGAAATGGTTGAATTTTGGAAGTGATCCGGATCACTATATGGATCTTCTGGATCCATGAAATGTAATTTTTAAAGACAGATGCCTCAAAAAGTTATGGATGGATTGTGATGACATTTTCAGCAAATGACCTAAATGGTAAAAGGAAGAAATGATTCAATTTTGCGACTGATCTGGACCACTATCTGGATCTTCTGGATCCATGAAATATAATTTTAAAGACAAATAGCTCAAAAAGTCATGGGTGGATTTTGATGAAATTTTCAGGAAATGTCCTAAATGGGACAAGGAACAAGTGATTAGATTTTGGGAGTGATCTGGATCATCTGGATCCAGGCTGCCAGATGTGTTTATGTACAAGATAAATCAAAAACTTATGGACGGATTTTGATGAAATTTTCAGGATATGTCTGAAAAGGTAAAAGGATGAAATGATTGAATTTCGGAAGTGATCCGGATCACTATATGGATCTTCTGGATCCATGAAATGTAATTTTTAAAGACAGATACCACAAAAAGTTATGGATGGATGTTTCAGCAAATGGCCTAAATGGTACAAGGAACAAGTGATTAAATTTTTGGAGTGATCTGGATCACTGTCTGGATCATCTGGATCCAGGCTGCCACATAATCTTGGGATGGACTTTGATATTTTTAGGATATGTTACAAATGGTAAAAGGAAGAAGTGGTAAAAGGAAGAAATGATTCAATTTTGCGAGTGATCTGGACCACTATCTGGATCTTCTGGATCCAAGAAATGTAAATTTTAAAGACAAATAGCTCAAAAAGTCATGGATGGATTTTTATGAAATTTTCAGGAAATGTCTTAAATGGGACAAAGAACAAGTGATTAGTTTTTGGGAGTAATCTGGATCACTGTCTGGATCATGTGGATCCAGGCTGCCAGATGTGTTTGTGTACAAGATAACTAAAAAACTTATGGATGGATTTTGATGAAAGTTTTAGAATATGTCTGAAAAGGTAAAAGGATGAAATGATTGAATTTTAGAAGTGATCCGGATCACTATATGGATCTTCTGGATCCACGAAATGTAATTTTTAAAGACAGATATAAGTGAAAGAACTAGTGATTAGCTTTTGGGAGTAATCTGGTACTATGGAGAATCCTGACCTGGTGCTCCAGGAAACAGGCTCAAGACCGACATATTCATGCCTTAACTATGTCTCGTCCGGGGATACACTGCGTTGAGACGCAATCTCTAGTTGAATTGTCTCTCGTGTCACACCTTAGAGTCTGCTTTGGCAGAGGTTAAGTGCTATAAAAGTACAGAATAGTATACAATAGATGTAACTACCATCTTACAAGAAGAAACATGATAATAATTTACTAAAGTTAATGTGACCTTAGTGAAAGTAATTGGTAGCAAGTAGCGAGAGAATTAGCAAAACAATTTGGTGCTCTGTAATTTGATAACCAGGGGTTGTAACTTGTAACAGATCTAATTACACATTTTGAATACACTTTACCAAGGTATGTTTTTTGATTTTGCTATTTTTATTTCAGTTATCCAATGATCCCAGTCCAGGATTTAACATAGAGCAAATGGCAAAAAAGTAAGTTCTAGCTGCGAATGACCGTATTTTGGTATTATTTTTATAATTTGAATAAGGGGAGATTAAGCACTGTAAAAGTCCAATTAGAAGTAGAATTAATTTGGGTGAAGGAATGATTTAACATCAAAATAATTGCAAATTAGCAAATATCCTGGTTGGAACACTGATGTACATATGAGTTTATGTTTTAGTAGTTCTCAGTTTTCACTAAGTTGGAAGTATATTTGTTGTCATTTGCATCTCCAGCAATTGATACTAAAGTTTAAACTTGTTAAATGAATTCACTAAGGACCATATTTATGTAAAGTGAAGTAGGAATATCAGTGTTGGGTAGATATTTTAAGGTTGATTTTGTTGTTATTGTTTATTTGATTCTAGGTATGCATTCAGTAAAGGAAACAAATTGTTTCTGAACTAGGATTTGCTATTTTGATTTAAAAGAGATGTTATATTTTCATTTATTACATTCTCGGCATACTAGTGGTAATAGACTATTACTAGACTATCACTTTCCTTAGTTCATCTCAGGCAGGGATGGTTTTGCCATGACTGCACCAATGGAATGGAACAAGCTCCCACGTGGTATCAGATCCCCACATACCATTTCAAGCTTCAAAAGCCAAGTCAAGACTTATCTCTTTAGACTAGTATACCCACCACCATGGACATCTTCCCCTGGCAGGCGCCTACTGGATTACAACAGTGCTCAATTTATGACTTTCCTTTTTTGCATTCCAGCACATGAGAGGATCCTCGTCAATTTTGAGCTTTACAAATGTTTCTATTATTGTTATTATTCATTAAAATAAGTGGAATTACACAGATTTTGATGTGTATTTTCAGAGGAGAGAAGTATTTAGAACTGCCTTATGTTGTCAAAGGAATGGATGTATCATTTTCAGGGCTCTTATCATATATTGAGGTAAAAGCTTTAGAGACATTATGCAAATACAGTGGGTTTGCATATTATAATAAAGCACCAATAAGTCAGTGAGTGTAATTTGGGTTTACTGGAAGCTAGAAGTCCTGCGAATGTTGCATTAAAATGTTTGTAGAAAAACAATCCAACCTCTATTATGCATATATTTTAGGACACACAGAATTTATATAATATAGAGCAACGTAAATGAAGATTTTATTGTTACACAGTAGGGAAATACAATTTTATTACATTACAGTAGCTTACCATGTGGGACTGAATGCTGTTCTCAGATGGCCGCCAGGCCCGGCCAACGTCTAAGAAAAAAAGACATTTATAGTTGGCCGTAGCCTCAGGTTGTCGTCACGTGACCTACCCCATTTGTCTTCTCCTTTCTCGTTGGCCGCCGCCATATTGGAATATATTGTGAAGTTTTTCTGTCATTTTCTACTTATATCTCAGTTTATTTATATTGTTGGATGTCTTTTTTCAGCCATTTTGTTTATTAATTATCAAAGCACGTATTGCATAACTTTCCGTCCAGTCAGATAAGTATTTTTTCTTTTATTCTTGTTGTGAGTTTTTGCCTTGGCTAGGTTCTTTATGTGATCGGGTCCACCTCTTTTATTGCGTTTGAACATGTCTTCTCACCAATCCAACAGAGATAAACCCCGTGCATCTAAATGCCATCATTTCTGTCATGCTTTCGACACTCATAATTACTGTCCTACCTGCAGAGAAGCCAGCAAGGGAGATGATCCCTGTGTCACTTTCATCTCACCTTGTGATATTTGTTCTTCCTTTACGGAAGAACAGTTAACTAAGATCACACATAGGAAGAGATATGTAAAGAAACCAGATAAGAAAGCTGACAAAAATGATCAAGAACTAGATTTATTGGGCGATAATTCTGTTGAATCCTTTGCGGGCTCACAAGCAGACCTCGAGAGTGCTGCTGACCATCTTTTTACTTCCCCGCCTCGCCCTCAACCTCTTGTCTTCGAGGCTTTATTATTGAAAACTCCAGCTAAAACTGTCCCACCAACTCCAGGTACTGCTTTACAGCAGAAATTAGAAACAAAGCTCGAGAAGTCCTTGGGATCTCGGCTAGACATTCAACTAGATCTAAAGATGGGTGCTTTCCAGGCAAATATTTTAGAGGCAATGAAGTCCCTTCGAGAAGATTTTCAGAAATCTCTCAGTAAAACTTCTTCTCAAGTGGAGGTAGATCAGACCTCCACTTCGGCCTCAAAACCTGGCGCATCTAATACTCGTCTGGACCCCCCCCGAGTACTAATACTGTCGAGTCGATGGACATTGATTATGGCCCAGCCTTACCTCCTCGTCTCGACTCTCATAGTCGCGTCGATGATGCCTCGGGTCACAATGTTAGTTCTGTCGAGGAACCCTCGAGGTTGCCCTCGGCCCAACCAAAGAAATCTTCTCATTCTTTCAAACAGTATGTTGTGGCCCCGAGCTCTTCCTCGGACCACTACTCTGATCATTCTGATGAACCTCGGCCTGCACCTAGCAGAGCCAAGAAACATACTGATAAATCTAAACACAAATCTAGGTCCAGATATTTACCTTCTTCCGCAGAGGAGGATCAGTCCCCTGAGGCCAGACATAGGTCTCCAAAACCTTCTAGGAAGACCTACACTGATCAAGACCATCCTCAACATGACCCAGATCCTCCTTACTACAGGGAAGTAGCTCTGTCTGACATCCCCTCTCAGTATGCAGAGGAGGTGTATACCTTCAGGTGTATACTCAAACTTCCAGACCCTAGGGACTCCCTACCCAGGTCTTGGGCCTGCGGTCATGGGCCTTGACGATGAGAAAGGCAGGCAGGAGCTCAGGCCAAGAGGCCCTTCATCTATGCTGCCTCTGAACTCCATTATCAAAGATGCCTTTGATAAGTTTGATCAAGACTTTCAAGCAGCAAATTTATCTGATGGTAAATACATCAGAGCTCCTCCTTCCACTGCCAAGTGATACAAGGTGGGACAACCTTGTTACGAGGACAAGATGCAAGAACTTAATACAGACTTTGCCAAGATCTGTATTTCTCCTAAGCCCTCTGGGGCCCCTATGGGCAAGGTTCCCCTACCAATTCTCAAGGAATTGGAACACCAGGCGAGACAGAATATCTCCACGCTTAACTTTACTACCACCTTTGCCGAGACTTCTTCTTCCTGAAATTCCACTCTGGAAAAGTGTTTGAAGTCGACCTTTAAGAAGGTCAAATCTCAGATCAGGAAAGGTGCCGACCCTGAAAAGGTAGCAAAGCGTGGATACGAGGAAGCCTGTGAGTACCTGGATCTCTGAAACAAGACACTCATTATCCAGCACAGGGCTTTGACTTGTCTCAGCAAATTCCTTGCTCATATACTCCAGAGGGAGTTATATTTCATGGGCTTGCTGAGGGGCGAAGCCGAAATGACCCTGTTACAACCACATATAGGGGAAACGAGACGTCAGGAACTGAGGAATGCATCCTTTTGGCTGCCTTCCCTGTTCAAGGTTCAATTAGACAAGGAAGGTGAAGACTTCCTTCTTAAAAAAGGCACCTCAAAAGACTCTCAGGGTTTCGGACTCTATCAGAATAAGCCCTTTTGTGGTCCCCACAAGAAAAGAGGCTCCTACAGGAAACGTCCCTATGGGGGCAATTCCTCTCAAAACAGTAACCAATCATTTTCCTCTGGCAGGGGAAAACCAAACTTCAGAGGCTCCAGGGGTCGTTTTCGACCCCATAATAGGGGAAGAGGGCGTGGAAACCCCTCCCCCCAATGACTCCTCCAAAGCCTCACTCAGTCCACCAGTAGGAGGTCGCCTCCGTTCTTTCAGGAAAGACTGGCAAACAAACAAATGTTCATCAAACATGTTAAACATTATCACCAATGGCTACCTACTGCCATTCCTCTCAAAGCCAAACTTGGTCAGATTTCCTCTGATTCTGTCAGAATACAAGACCCTTCAAAAAGACCAAGCTCTGGCCACTTGTATCCAGTCTCTCCTGTCAAAGAACACTATCGAAAGGGTGGAAAATGTAAAATCTCTCGGGTTTTACAGTCGCCTGTTCCTAGTACCCAAGCCTCACCAAAGGTGGAGGCCAGTAATAGACTTAAGCAGGCTCAACACTTTTCTACATGTAGAAAAGTTCAAAATGGAAACTCCAGAGTCCATCAGGACCTCCCTGGTTCCAGGGGAATGGGTATCGTTGATAGACCTATCGGACACTTACCTTCACATCCTCATCCACCCAAACTCAAGGAAATACCTCTCTACGTGTCTCCAATCTCAGACCCAAAGGCCTGGGACATAGACGCTCTGAACATAAACTGGGCGGGTCTCACTGCTTATGCTTACCCTCCGACGGCTCTCCTTCACAGGGTGATCCAAAAAATCAGGCAATGCCATTGCCTGGTCATCGTAATAGCCCCAGGCTGGCCAGGGATGCCCTGGTTTGGGACCTAGTGCAGCTCTCAACAGAGATCCCACTACAACTCCCGGTGTCAACGACTCTACTCAAACAGTCCCACAAGTATGTGTTCCACAACAATCCGCAACAGCTCAACCTCCACGCCTGGTGTCTAGGAGCTGACAACTCCAAGAACAAGGCTTCTCTGTGGAGGTGGCAGAGAGAATTGCTGCCCCTCAGTGGTCATCAACAAGGACCATCTACAAGTCAAAGTGGGCCCTATTTGAAAAATGGTGCAGAGAAAATTTGGTGGATTTCTCCACTCCATCTGTGAAACAAATCTCAGATTTTTTCATGTACCTGTACCAAGACCTAAACAGGCGCCCCTTGACGATTGATGGTTACAGGACTGCCATCGTTGACACTTTGGGCCCAACGGCCAACCATATTGCACATAATGCAGACCTTCATAGGTTACTGTCCAGTTTCCAAAGGGATCGTCCCAAAAGTTCCAGAAATCTTCCTAAGTGGAACCTTTCTGTTGTTCTCAATGAGCTCACAAAAGCACACTTTGAACCTATGAAAGACACAGACCTCAAACATCTTACTCTCAAAACTGCTTTCTTGCTAGCTTTGGCCTCCGGCAAGCGCCGCACCGAATTCCATGCCTGGATTGCAAACAAAGTATCTAATCTAGGCCAATGGGAAAAGGTTGCCTTGTTCCCTTCTGACATCATAGCCAAAAACCAACTAGCAAGATAAGGTACTCAAAGTGTGTCTCCGGTGACTATTCCTGCTTTGACTACCATTTGTAGATAGACAATTCAAAGAAGACAGGATTCTGTGTCCGGTGCGGGCCCTGAGGTACTATCTGGATCGGACCAAAGACCTGAGAGGCTCTCGGTCCCTCCTTTTCATCTCCTTCAAGAAAGGACATACCTCAGACATCAGACCCGCTACTCTCTCTTCCTGGTTGAAACAAATCATTCTACTTTGTTATAAACAAGCAGACCAACAAGCCTTGGACTTGGTCCAAGTGAAAGCGCATGACATTACTTGGTCAGACAACGACAACAATATGTATCTGGGGCCAGTAGTAGCGGCACAACAGGTCCTAGACCCTTCCCTTCAGAACTGTCATCCTCGGAAAGAAAAGAAGGGTGGGGGGGATCCACTACAACCAAGTCTTCAGGAGTCTAATCCCAGGGTCTAGGTATAGGTTACCTCATCAGGGTGTTTCGGGTAAGGTCTTTATATTCTTCATTTCTTTTAGCTTTAGCTTTAATTGTATATGTATTAAGAACCTTAAGGTTGTCATTAATCTCCTTTATCTGGCAATATTTTTGGTACCTCTGAGCCTTGGGCCATCTTTCCGTGATGGCCCTTGGGGCTTTACCCCACCTAAGTGTACTTCGGCTACACCTCCTTCTCCTGTCAAAACACCCAGACAGTTTATTAGCACTGTCAATCATTTTTTAGGTTTTTTGGCTTCTTACAGGCCCAACCCTCGGGTTTGAGGCACTGTAAATGGGAGTCAGACTGGTATTTTCTATCCCCATTCTACTTATTCTATCAAGATCTAAGAAAAACAGACATATCTTCCAGTCTCAGCTGTAATCCCGCCACCAGGCGGTTGCATTCAGCATTCAGTCCCACATGGTAAGCTTTTGTAGTGTAATAAAATTGAAAATTTTAATTACTTAAATGTAGCTTTTATAAGCTACAAGCTTACCATGTGGGACTGAGAAGAGTCCCACCCAACCTCCCCACTGTATTACTACTGACGGGTTAAAATTTCAACGAGAAAGGAGAAGACAAATGGGGTAGGTCACGTGACGACAACCTGAGGCTACGGCCAACTATAGATGTCTTTTTTTCTTAGACGTTGGCCGGGCCTGGCAGCCATCCGAGGCCATGAGAACAAATCATCTTTGGCACCAAAACATATTGTGGTGAATTTGTACTTTGAAGGACCGAGCAATCAAGTTAATAAAAAGTGGTGAATACACAGCAGAAGATCTTTGTTTTTCCCTCCAGGAAACAGTTTTTGCAATGTTGATTGAAATAACAGGTATGCATTCATCCTGATGAAAGTTGAGCTTTTTCACATTGTGAAAATTTTGTCAAAAATAGGTCAGAAGTAACAATGTTTAAGTTTTTTCAGTGTAGCACAAACAGGGAATAGCGAACTACATTACATACAGTAACACATTTAACCTGTTATTCTGGAGAAGTAAGTAAATTACTTGTGTTAAATCTCTTTTTCATCTAGGTTCTGACTTTAGTTAATATGTTCATTCAAATTTTTCAATTGAAAATCCAAATTTATGCAAAAGATGTAATATACTACAAATGCAGTCATTTTTATAAAGTAATAATGAAAATAAATGAAAATAAAACAAACTTATTTGTAACTATTTTTACAACAATTTTTGCTGTTGCACCAACACCCAAACTTTTGGTGTTTTGACGAAATTAGTGAGCTATACTAAAAATGACACAGCAAATTTTCATAAAGATTTTGAAAAATTGTCGATTAGTATTTGATAAACTTGCAATATATGAAAGATTTTCTGTCCTTTTTTTCAGAGAGAGCCATGGCACATTGTAATTCTCAGGAAGTCCTTATTGTTGGGGGAGTTGGTTGTAAGATTTACATTAAATATTCGAAGTTTTAGTTTATCAACAAAATGTTATAAATTGTTGTTTTATATGTACATAGTTGTGGAAGATTTACAGTGACAGTCGGCTTGAAAGTATTGATCCCAAATTTATTTTTGTTTGAAAAGACATTCAACCTGGGAAGTATAATAATAACATAATGAGTTATGTTTGTAGAAATTCATTGTGAAATTACAAAATACTGAGTAAATAGTTATACCCTGAAATAAAAAGTAAGGTAATAAATAGAAAGAACAAGTCTTGTGCAGTTTTTATGGAGGATCTGTTACCACTTTTCAAAACTGTGTGCACATGTATATATTATGCTTAGAAACAGTCTCCATATGAATAATTTTATCCATTTACAGTGATTTCAACAGTCCCTGTAATCAGAACAGATCTGTATTCCTTAATATTCTTGCTTTTAAAATTATTCTTGTCTTCAATTTTTTTGTTTAAAAAAAAGAGACTTAAGAGAATAAAAATTCTTGATTCCTGACTTTTTTGTTAATTTAGTAAATTTATTTTATAAATAAATAATAATCAATCCAATTTGGTTTAACTGTACACTCCTGCTGTCATTGTTCACACAGGCAATGCACGTCTTCAGGCGATGATGCGGGTGATGGTGGAAGAAAGAGGTGGCTCTCTTTGTGCCACAGATGACAGGTAAGTCATGTTCAAAGGTTCAAAGATGAGAATTTCTGTTCCCATTTCAATAGCTAAGGTTATATGAAAACATCCCACCTGGTAGCTGGAATTGAACCCACAACTATATAGGTAAGAATCAAGTGATTTAATATCGATGAAATTTTGGGGTGCGACCGAGTAATCATCGCTCGACACACGCGCCAAATTTCATTAAAATTTAATTCCAGTTTTAAAAGTCGAGTGTTCATGTATATAAAAACTACCATCCAATTTGTTATGTTTTCTCGCAGTAATAACGCAACCATATTTATATTAAATTGCATAATGCACCGTTTTTGACATAATATTCATTATTTTATATGGTGACATCAGCTAATTCAAGTGATTTAAGGCTTTTATCTCCATATATTTTTTCGCTTACTGGAGCTGGAATATTAGATGTTGTTTCCTGTCAAGGTGCACAGAAAACTTTGCAAGGGCTCGATGTCGAGCCGAAATTTCTACCTTGAGCAATCAACCTCAGTTATTTGTAATCGTCACACCCTGACTCAAATCTAATTGGAGTACACTTTCATATAGTTTAATCTCTGTGTTAGAATATTCTATGGCAGAGAATCAGAATATGTAACTTGGACTTTTATATCGATCAGTATTAAAACGTAACAGGTACTTATCCTTCATTTACCATAAAAAAGCCAGTTATCACATAAGAGATGTACAAAGCTTGTCATGAAATTTTCAAAGCAATTCCATTTCATAAAATCTTTAAGATACTCTTCCAATGTGTAAATATTGCCGCAAGGCTTTGCTGAAAAACCAGTTTCATATAAAAACTGAACATGTGGTTGTTGAGCCACTTCTAGAACACATCCATGTCCATAACTTGGACAACCCGTACGAGTCTGCATATAAAGCAGGTCATTCAACAGAAACAGCTCTTCTATTCATAAAAAAATTAAGTTCACTTATCCCAATCAAGAGGCGAATCTACTGCCTTGATACTGCTTGACCTGTCTGCTGCCTTTAATACCATTGATCATTCCACTCTTTTCAGTTGTCTTCAGACTTGGTCTGGAGTTGGGGGTACTGTCCTTAAATGGTTCACTTCTTACTTAACTGAGCATGATTAGTCAAAAAAAATTTGTTCTACTTTGGTCTTTTTAAACTGTTATTAGGCATCCCCCAAGGTTCTGCCCTGGGCTCTTTGTTGTTCTCATTGTGCCCTACCCCCCTCAGTTTGATTATTTGTAAACACAACAGAATAAACTTTCATTTTAATGCAGATGACACCCAAGTTTTATGTGCATTTATCCCAGAAGAATTTATCTGTTGCCGTTGAACAGTCGAGCAGGTGCCTAGATGTTGTCAAAAGGTGGATGTCAACTAGTAAACTCAAATTGAATACTGACAAGACTGAGTTTAGCATCTTTGTTTCGAAAAGACAGAGGGATAAGTTGAAAGCAAGTTTTCCAATTGATATCTTGCATACCCACCTTAGTCTGGATCATCCCCTGGTGTTCTCCGTGGTGCTTGACCCCTCTTCTGTCTCTGGATATTGAAATTTGGTCTATCTACTGCTCTTCTGGTTTTGTTGCGCCTTAAGAGTCCTCTTGTATGGGGAGATTAAGCACTATAAAAGTCCAATTAGTAGAATCTTGGGTAATCCTCTCTGCCCTGTTGAGTCGGTCAAGAATTTGGGTGTGTGGTTTGACCGATTATTCCATGTTCTAACATGTTCAGAATGTCTCCAAAAGTTGTTTTGTGTAACTGTGTGACTTCAAACATGTTATACGGTTTCTTACTCCTGATGTTTCTGTACTTGTGGCTAATGCTCTTGTTAGTAGTCAGTTGGATTACTGCAACTCACTTTTCAGGAGTAGTCAGTTGGATTACTGCAACTCACCTTTCAGGAGTTTCTGTAAGTTCAGTTTATGTAAACTACAGTGCATCCAAAATAATGCAGCCAGAATTCTATCAAACACCAGCAGATACACCAGTATATCTCTTGTGCTTAAGGAATTCCTTTGGCTTCCTGTTTAACATCACACAGTTTTTAAAACAGCCACACTTGTTTTGAAGTTTCTTCACACTGGTTTTCCCCAAGTATTTTGCTCCATATCTTTCTTCCTACTACAGTTCTTATAGTACCAGGTGCAGTCAGAGTGGTCGTAATTTTCTCGCCATTCCAAAGTTCTACCCTTCTATTCATAAAGCTGTCAGTTTGGTTATTGTTTTGTTTTTGATGCCCCTGCTGTTTGGAATGCTCTTCCTGATGAGATTCTTATATCTCCCTCCCTAGCCTCTTTCAGAAAGTAGCTTAAAACCGACCTGTACACCAAAGCATACCCACTGTAGTCTTAATAATGCCCTGCATTCTCTGTCCTTGACCTCTGTCTCTGATACTGAAATTGGTGGACTGTTTTTGGTTCTGTTGCACCTTAAAGTCTTCTTTGTAAAGGGGAGATTAAACGCTATAAAAGTCCAATTAGAATTATTTTCATACTGATATTGTACCTTTTCTTGGTTCAGTCTTGTTTGCATAGTTTGTGTCTGCCCAGTGTTTCAGTTTAAAAATGGCAATTGTTGTTATAAATAAATCATTTGCTTTTCTTTATAGATATTGTATAGACAATGGTGCAATGATAGCACAGGCAGGCTATGAAATGTTTAGATCTGGTCAAGTTACCGATTGGGACGACACATTTGTCACACAAAGGTAAGACCTCTAAAAGGTTTGTGTTGACCTAGTGTTAACGACTTAATCAATGACACACATATTTTTATAGAATCTAAGTCTAATCTAACGTGGACTTTTATAGCGCTTAATCTCCATCACTGATGGACTCTAAGGCGCATCTAAACATAAAGCAAGGCAGTTATCATTAATCAAGGCACATAGCCAGGTCGTACCAAGGAGACACAGATGTGACGGGAGAGGCTATGGTGGGTAGGCTTTTGCAAACAGGTAAGTGTACCCATGTTCCCGCTGTTGTGCTTGAAAAGGTTTTCATTGAAAAGATCATTGGTATGCAGTACAAATTAACAGGGTACTAGTTATCCCCCATGTCAATTCATCAGTGCAAACTGTGACTCTTCAAAGGTTTGTTTAATCTTTTTTCAGATAACTGTATTTTATTTAAATAAGAGTCTCTTCCACAATATTCACTGTCACTGCAGCAAGGTAATTTTGGTGCACAAACTGGCCTTATAAAAGTGGGATTTGTCAAGGTTTGAAGATCTTTGACTCTTGACCAATCTGTCTGAAATATTTAATGTTCTGGTTTGTTTTTTTCTACACGAGTTCTAAGTGTTTTCTTTTCAATTAAAATTTTTGTTGATTTAAATACCATTGAGCCAAATTGAGACCATTTATCTATTTAAAAAATAATCAACTTTTTGGTGAATATAAATGGAAAATACCCTCTGAGGAAATGGTACTGATTCTACACAAGAGAGAATTCTACCAAATATTTACTTAAAAGGGTCAGATTTTGAATAAAATAATAGGATCAGTAAATGACTGGGTAAAGAGCTGAGCAGTGCCTCCAAAGGGCCTGTTATTTACATCAACCACAGAGGCAATTCTACAGAACAGACTTCAACTCAAAAGAGTTTTCCTTGTATCAGTTGGTCAAGTATATGAAACCCATGTTGTGTCAATTCATCCATTCTTACGGATATGTTTTTAAATTTTTAGATACAGGACAGATGAAGTTGAAGTAACATGGCGAGACTGAATCTGTAACTATTTTAGAATGAACATCTACCATTTAAATACTTGGGAAAAACAATCATACATATTATAGTAAAATAATACAAAATGTAATGATTGTGGTAGGCACAAAATGGCCACCCAGAAAATACCCAGTCAATACCTTCAGCATAACATAAATGGTCGTCCGGAGGATATCTTTGCATTGAGTTGGTGCAGTCTACATTGTATGTAAGTGACAAACTCAAAAGTCATAAAGGTTTCTGATTGTTTGCTCTTCTTGTAGCTTCAACCTGCTTCATAGTTTTATGTCATTGTTTTGTGGAGTGAAAATAATACAATTACACAACATCAAAAAGAAATACAAAGGAAGTCATTTCAAAATTTTATTTCTGTGTTTTTGTTGCATGAGCTCTTTGTTATACTTTTAAAAGCCTTTAGTAAATAGTGGCACCTTTACAAAAATAATAATGTGAATTTGCACACAAAATATCAAATGTAAGTAAGAATATACAGTAGACTATAAATGTAGAAGATAAATGGTAATGTACATCTCTATCACAAAACACACAAGGTTTATTCGTTGTATATAAAGTTTGGTAGGGGTTTTTTATTATTCATGGATTGTTTTTCTCAACACAAAATACAATTCTGACAAAACTTTAGCCCTATGAAAAAAATATTGCATTTTTTTAAGCTGTTTGCCTCCATTAGCTATATTTGGGACAAATTAAATTAATCAAATATGGTTATCTGAATATAAAAATGTGTTTGGCACATGTCTGAAATTATTCTGAGCCTTTAGCCTCGTTCATCAGCCATGTCAACGATAACTTGCGTATTTTAAAATAAAACACTAAAATATTCTAACCATGTACATATAGGACCTTGGGGAGTCTCAACCATCCTAAGCTGAATTGGAACAAATTTGTGCAAAACTGAACTTAACAAGTGGGATGTATTTGTGGCTAGATTTCTGAGATAGAACAAAATTTTCTCTTGTATACAGTGCAAAGCTGGGGTTTATGTTATTTTCATTACTACAGAAGCAAGAACCAAGTAATTCAATGCCAGACTATTTTTAACTATTTGGCCACTGAAACCTTTTGTATAAAGTTTTGATAGGGTTTATCATTTAATTTATGGAATTATATTGTCATATGTTTAGATTTTAAAGTGTAGCAAGAAATCAGTGTACCAGTCTAATATATTAAACAAATTGCTTTTGTGAAGTGTTAACCATGGGATAATTTGTCCGCATGAAAGTGGGGGGTGGAACTCTTGACTGGTAGCAGGTGGCAAGTATATTAACTAAAACAGTGTGGAAGCCCCAACATGAAGTGAAAATATGATTTTAAATAAAAAATCCTACACAAAGATGATACACTGAGACCAGTGTTGACTTCACCACTAAGCTTGTTTTATTGTGAAATCCGAAAGCACAGTTCAAGCATTGCTTCTTCAGTCCATGTAATGTCACACATCTGCTATCTGAAATTCAGTCCTCTGTTGATTTTTATGAACTCCCTTTCACTGTTTCAGCATTACGTGTTCCTACTATTTACTGTTGTGTTACCTGGTCTATTTTGCAAACATTCTACCATGCTAATGGTGGCTCAGTGGTGTAGTGGGTAACTCTCTGATTTTGGTGGTTTGGACCCGACCCTAAGTGGGAAAGTTGGTATTTACTTAATGACGCCCAGCAGTTTACAGTGCAGAATCTTGACCAACTAGTCTATACTAGTTTCCTCTTCCTTTTAAACTGTATGTCCTGATACAACCTATACAATGTGTTGAAAGTGAAGTTTAACCCAAATAAATCAAACTAAATCTAATATACCAACACTGTTTTCCTCAATCCACATGTTCAGATAATACAGGCTATACTGTATCTAGGACAAACCTTGTAAAGTTTACAAACAGTTGGACAAAACCTGATGAAGTTGATGTACATTTTTACACATCCTCTCTATATATAGCATATATGTGCAATAAAAATATGCACACTTTCTATTAACAGATATAATACAAGATTAAATTTCTTCACAATTCTATACAACATAATGGTTGTGCACTGTAGTTACACATATAATATTAATTGATAAAAGAACACAGCCGATTTGAAAATATATTGTAGACACATTTTATGTACAAACAACATATGTGCAACAATATTTTAGTAGTAATTTGTACTTTGAAAAACTATAAGTTAAAACAATAATCTACCAACTACTGTCATTTTTAAGTATCCCAAATGGTCTCTTCAGGATTACCTTGAATAGTTACATTGAAAAATAGTATCGCTTGAGGAATGTTTAGTTTAGCAAACTAATCCCATAGAGACATGTTAGAAACAACCATTTTTACAATAACTTCTTCGAATAATATCACCAATCTTGAAAGCCTTCATGTTGAAGGCCCACTTAACAATTCTGTTCACAGTATCTTGACGATAACAGTATTTCCCAATAATTATGGTCAAATTGAGGTGAAATAAATTGTACATCTATTCATTGTTGTCTTCTGTTAAGAAAGCATATACAACCATGTTACACATAACTTGAAAAGACAAGCCAAAATGATAATTTTTTTAATTCTATTTTGCCATTGGAATATTAAACTTTATTAATCTTTGACAGATGTACAAAGTTGCATGTGAACGAACAGTGTATGCATCATCATTCAGGGTTCTAGAATAGCAGTAAAAGAGCCACAATGGCTATTGGATTAATATCTACAGATCTCGAGTAAGAAATGTGAAATTCCACAATGTTAGGCACTCTTTATCATAAGTTAAAGTACTCCAAATTTGTGCCAATTTTGCATTAGCAGAGATCAGAGGCCTATTGTGTCAAAATGATTCTGTAAATTGTGCTGAATTTCATATTCTTCCTCTCACAATTAGCAAGGAAATATTTTGAGGCTAAGTTAGTACATTAATATTACTTGTATTATTTAATGCAAGAAGAATTATTTTACTTTTTGACGGAAGAGACATTGTTGTCCGTGAAATAGATGTAGCGGTTGAAAAAGGTTAGAACAAAAATAAATCAACAATTTGCCAAGAATCACATTGAGATCAAAATGTTTGAGGGCTCGTAGCTACAATCACACTCAATGTTGTTTTCTGCAGTAAAAGACATGGAATGAGAGAGAAATACAACAAAAATATCAACATTCACATGAAATTGTGAAAATAAACATTAATGGAATAAGTACGATCACACCTCAATGGAAAAAAATAATAAAATCACAATCAGTACATATGCTTGGAATGTCTTTGGCAAAACAACTATACTTTTACTCTCATATTTTAAGTGGGGTTGTACAGGATGCACCACTACCATGGGCTGACAGTATGGAGACACAGAATACAACCAAGCCAACCCAACACTCTTTAAAAATATTAAATACTGTTTATTTCAATAAATAATATGGTAGAAACCAAATTACCAGACAAATCTGTCTACCTGATATTCATATTTAACATAATTTTCCTCTTATTTTCACAAACATTTGGCATTTTATTTTTAACAAATCCGTTCAACTGTCACACTTGGTTCACTGGCACTTCCAGTCGTTTCACATTGAAACAGGAGTATCTGGAGTTTGATCAGTTCTTGCAATACTGATATTCCGCCCAGTTTTTCACCGAGTTACATGTACTATCTTTTGAGCCACCAGATAATTGGTAAAACTTGACTTGAAGTATAATTTTGGTCTCTGGAGAATGACGGTACTAGTTTATAGATTTGGTAACAAAACACATGGAAATAGCATAGCTGGTAAATAAAGGGTTGGCTCAATTGAAAAGTTTAATATTTTACTATATATTTTCAGTTCAACAATATAATGGAATGTTATGGCTTCTGAAACTTTAAATACGTAATCTATGTACTACATGTCCTTGTTACATATACATGAATATAAACACCATCTTTTCTGAAAACAATTATCATTGAAAAATCTCCACACAATTGGGGAGCATTTTCCAGTTTTCAGTGAAAAATTTTACATTTGTACACTATTTAAATGACAACACAAATCCCATTTATTGCACATAATTGTCCATGCAATAAATATAAATATTATAAAAATATAGACAGATTGTAAAAGTATACATGCTGTTGTCAACAAAGGACAACACTGTGACCTTGAAAATCTAACTACAACAATTTGAATTAGACTTCTCAGACTTTTTGGATAAAAATGTGCACATTACTCCACATTCCCAGGCTGGTATTTATGAAAAACTTGGTGTATATATATAACTCGGTATAATTCTGGGTTTACACCTTTATATTTGTGCTTAAACTACAATTTACAGATATAGTTTTGAAGAATTTTACTTGATACTACTAAATTTAAGTTTTGTATTTGCATGAAGGAATGAATTTCATTTGGGGACAATGAGTCTAAGTTTAAGATTTTTATAAATGCCAAACCAAATCTTTTATCAAACTCAAATTCGGTGTTATCAAAGGCATCCTATCCAAGTATATGTTGAAAATCAAATTTGAGTTTAAAACTCAAATATAAGGTGAAAGCCCCTAACTATAAATAAGTTTGGGATTTCCCATGTGTACAAGCCCTGATTCAATGAAGAGTCCCTCTCGGGCATGGTGTCAGCTGACACTTCGAGGAGGGAGCAAACAGCAAAAAGGCTTACAGGGATAGCACTAGAAAATCAGCCCAAAATGTTTTATAAGGATACTTTACACTATCAAGAAGAACATCTTGTTTAAAAATTGCCAGCCCAGGCAGGCAAGAACCCAAGCCTGCAGGTATAACTAAATGGGCACCAACATTCGGATTTGGGAAAAGCTTAGGAACAACTTCAGTTTTAAGAAGTACATAGAATCCACAAAATGTCAGACATAAGATTCACAGGCCATGATTTTTCACAAGTTGTTTTGATATTTTCAAGCCCTAGAGGCAATTATAAGGGAAATATAACACCCTTTTAGTATGGTGACCCCACATGACCCTGAAGCAGGGGTCAAAGGTCAAATTTGACACTTGCAAAAGATGTGCAGACCACAATTTCCAATAAGTTGTTTTCTCACGCCAAACCCCTAGGACTAATAATAGAGACATAAGGCCTTTTCAATTTCCCACCCATTTGACAGTGAAGATGTGATATGATGGCGGCCATTTTATTTTCAAAACAAGGCCACAATTACTTTCAGGCAAGCTTTCCTAGCCATTTACATTTTGTGCATATCTGACACAGCTAGTTGCAATATTTAAAATAACATATCAATGCTTTTTGAACAATTTGCTACGGCGGCCATGCTTTTAAAAATGAGTACAAAATTTTTTACAGACATGTTTTCACAGCCATAAACATTCTCTGCAAATTTGGTGAAGATATCTTCTAAAATGAATGAGATATAAAGGTTGATGAAAAAATGTGACAAACGCACACATGCACGCACGCATGCACGCACGCACAGAAGGTGTTTCATAATCTCCCAACCCCGGCCTGGACAGACAGGAGACAAAAATGCAACTGTAGTAACATCGGCTTAATAGCAACCCTTTTTAATTAAAAAGTTTAAGACTGAAAAGTACTTGAAGTGTTGCCATGGCAACAGGCGTTGACAGATACCCTCCAAAACCTAATCAGCTCTAGATCCTGTTTTCAACATAACCTGAAAATTTGGTGAAAACCCATGCATTACTTTAGGCACTGGAAGACCCAGAAATAGCTCTAGACCCTCCTTCGGTTAACATATCCTGAAAATTTGGTGAAAATCCATGAATGGGTTTAGGCTGTGGAACACCCACAAACTGTAAAACCCAAAAATCTTAAAAGTGTTGCCATGGTAACAGTTGCTGCTGGATACCCGTAAAACCTAATCAGCTCTAGATCCTCTTGGGGTAAACATACCCTGAAAATTTGGTGAATATCTGTGCATATGTTTAGGCTGTGGAACACCCATAAACTTTAAGACCCCAAAATCTTAAAAGTGTTGCCATGAGAACAGTTTGTGCCGGCTACAGCCTAAAACCTAATCCGCTCTAAATCCTCTTAGAGTAAACATACCCTGAAAATTTTGTCAAAATCCGTGAATGGGTTTAGGCTTTGAAACTCCCACAAGCTTTATGCCTGCTGCCTCCCAAACGGCACAGGGGGTGACTATAATCCCAGCCTTTTTGGGGTCAAGACGGTCAAGACCCAGTGAAGTTGTTTTACTGTTGTGTTAAAGTTAAAATCATGTCATGATACATTGTGACAAATGCAAAACGCAAGCTGCTATTCATTTCACTGTTACTATTTATTTTATTTTAATTAATCATGTAGACTGTTAATAACTTGACTTTGATAAAAATATCACTGATATTTGGTGTTGATGTAGGTATATTTTTAACCTTAAACTCCTTCATGACAGATTCAAAACATATCGCCTTTACATTTTCCCACGTTCTTCTGTGACAATTACCTGTCTAAGCTTTTACTGAATAAAACACTGCATTATTTACAATAAACGCACTGAATAATCTTATTCAACTGCTTTGTTTACACAATATACAAATCTTTAAAATATTATTGAATAAAATTATGATTTAATGAGGGTTGCAAGTGCAACATTTTAATCAACACAAATACAGAAACTTCTTTAGAACATTCAAGAAAATATTAGTTTGATGGAAATGTAGGAAATAAATGTTCCTGACTTCAAACCTGAATCATTGGGTATGTATAAAGTATTAAAATCATCAATTCAAAATATAAGATTTCAACACTTTCCATCTAATTTTCATTGCATTTATTCCCATTGTGTTTTCTGAACGAAATCTCAAATTACAACCTTTTATTTGATATCACTAATAATGATGTCACTGAAATAAAGTCTTACCATAAGACAAGCTAAATTTACTAGTTCTATGAAAAAGCAGTTTTTATATACAATTAACATTTCCCTGGCTGGAAATCATTCACTAACCATAGAATTTGCCTGTTGTTTTCCCTTTGCAAATGTACATTTAAAATTTACACGGACAAAGCCTATGTGGATATTTGATCCACACGATTAGCAACTGGCAATCCCCAACATGATTTTCAATGTCTGTGGATTACCAATCACACAAGGAAATGTAGCTATCTAATCTTCCTGGAGAAATACAGCAAACTAAGAATTGAATACTCCAACTTAATGATGAATGAAATATTTACAGACAGGAATATGGGGACTAAAACACAACAGATTGAACGACAGTGGAGTCATGATGAAAGTGCAAGAATTAAATATGAAACCAATTAGTGCACACAATGCCAGTCAATGGAAGACCAGAAGTGTTTATAAGTATTTATAAATGATAGTTCTCTGTAAAACCCAATTGTTCACCCAAATGTTTACATTTAGGACTATGAAATAAGGCTTGGACTTGTTTGCTATGAGTTGTATATTATCAATGTTATAGAAACTTTTTACTGGAACACGCTAATTATTCAAATATGTTGTCACAAACTGGATATGAAGCCCAGAGACTGGATCCAATTTTACAAAAAAAAATTGTACTAATTGCCATTCACTCTCTCAAAAATGTCCAAACAATTGATAAACAACAAAAACTATGAAATAAACGGCGTACCCCAAATAAACAAGCATGGTCATTGATGATAGGATGTGGAACACAGTAAATTACCTTAAATTTGCATGTCTGTGTTACAGACTAAGTTGGATGGTTCCAACCAACGGCAAGTGTTAGTATGTAGTAAGCATATTTTTACCATGAAATAGTTACGTGCCAAATTTGGCAACTCCTAGGACCCAGTATATCATCAAGAAATGTATTTTAAGTCAATTTTAAATCTGGAAATTTTGTCCTATGACTGATAATTTATTTCAAGAAAATATGATGATCCCCTTCAGCTGAGTTTTTGTTATATTGTGTTTTGTTCAATAAAGCACAAAGCCTGCTTGAGTTTGAAATACTCCAGTCTAAAATTCATTGAACTATGAGATTTCCAAATCTGATGTGCAATCTTCTGAATATTTTCAATACTACAAGCATTTTTGCAAAAAACTTATGACCAGATTCACCAACAGTTCTGCAGATATTGACATTTTACAAGTTAGTTAATTGAGACAGTTAATATGAGTTCCTCAAACGTAATACTGTTTTGAATCTTACTTAAAAACCTTATGTGTACAGACTGAGTTCTGATTGTGAATCTGGTCTGGTTTAAGGGTAGCAGAGTTTCTACTATCCATACCTCGACTTCCTCATTGTATAATGCCATTGCCACTTACCATATTGCTCCATATCTGTCTTCTGATGTAACTTTATAAAATCTTATGGTATCTCACTTGCTCAAAATATTCAAAAAATAAGACATCTATACAATATTTGAAATTGAACAAATAAATGGAAGCACCAGACAAATGGTTCATATCTGAGGTATCTTGCTTGTATTTATTCATATGAACTCAATATTTATGTACTCACAGGTAATGCAGTTTAACAACTTGTTGTAATAGACATGAAACAGTAGACTCTGTATAACTACAACCTTCAATATCCACATGATCTGGTTCTAGTTTTGAACTTTTGACCAACTTCCACTTGCACAAACTAAAACATTTTTTATGGTTCCAGTTATACCTCTATTCTACATAGGCAGTTCCTTCTAATACAAAATAAATGGTACAAATGTTCAGTATATATTAATGGGTTTTAATTAACTCTTTCCAGGTCATGTTCTAACAAACCTGCAGTAATAGTTTAAGGCCAACAGATGGACAATATAAGCATACTGTATGTAGCACATCAGATTCTTGTGACAATGTTCAGATTTACTACCATCTAGACATCCATCAGATTAACAGTCACCATGAAGTACACGACAGCATAAAACATATATTGACATCTGCATTTGACTAAATTTGTCCTCCTATTTGACTATCCATAGTGAAATCAACCATGAAAAATTAATATGTAACACAAAAACTACTTTTTATGACTCTTTTGGTGTGTGGTAATACACTGTAAAAACCAAAGAACTTGACCTCTTTATTCTGTAATTAATTAATCTCAACAAAAGACAAAAATGTAAATAGTATTCAAACAAATACAAAAAAAATCACAGTGGCTAAGATTTCTTTGTTGTCCGCAGCTGTAGGAAGAAAATGGAAAGCAGACTATACATCTACAGGTCCTATGAGGACTATTCCTGATGTAAAACCTCACTGCACAACACAGCAACTAGTCTGTGTATCATCGTCACCCAGTACACTGGTAGTGTCTGAGAACTTGTAGCGTTTTACTGATTCACCTGACCGTACTGGGTAGGCATTATTGTTACTGGCAGGTACCTTGCCATTATGTCCATTGGTGAACTGCTGTTGGGATGGTGGTGGCTGATGGGCCTGTGCCACTGGCTTGTTGGCTGCCATTGGTTCAGCTGACTTGTAATTTGCATTGTGATTACTAACCTCTTGATTCAAGCCATCACGATCCTTAAACTTCAAAGACTCGTGCATTTTTTCCTGTAACTTTTGTGCACGTTGCTTTTTTAAGTCTGAGAGAGTGCCTTGTGGAGGGCTACCCACATGCGGGGTTCCCTGTTGTTGTTGACGTTGGGGAGGTGGACTATTTTCCAAGGGGTGACTGGCTTCTGAATGTTTTGGGGGCACACTAACACCCCCTGGTGTGGACTTTGTGATGGTTTTATTTGTTTCAGTAGTTGTGTGACCTTGTTTGTCTGAAGGATGTGGGGAGGCCTTGTTCAAGTCACCATGTACATCACCACCCTGTGCTGGTCCTGAACTTTTTGCATGTTCCTTTCCTTTTGACGGTTGTTGCTGGTGCTGAGAAAGGTTCGGATCTGGCTTATTATCACCTGCAGCTACAGCCACAGGTGCTTTGGGGGCACTTTTCTTTAGTGATTTCTTAGAGTCAGCTTCTCCAGACTTTGTTTCACTAGCAGCAGGATTCACTAAAGGTTTAGCGGTGGCATCGGATGTGCTCTTTTTGTTGGTAGAATCTTTCTGCTGCTTCACTGGCTGCTGCTGTTGTGGACCTTCTTTTGCCTTGCCCACAGCCATAGGCTTTGTGGTAGTGGATTGAGTATTCAACACCTCAGCTGTTCCCCTTGGCTGTGCATCTTTCTCAATCATCTCGATGTTTGTCGTCTTTCCAGGAACACCTCGCTCTACTGACTGTTGAGCCCTGCTGGGTTTCTCGGGTGCAGCCTTTTTCTCGTTCACTTTGGCATCTGGTTTGGTGGCTTTCTCCTCTGGTTTTTGTTTAGCAGTGTCTGGTTTTAGTTCTGGTCTTGATGTGGGAAAAGCTTCTGTTTTAGGCTCTGGCTTTGATTGTTGAGGCTTTGCTGCAGGCTTCAAAGGTAACTGAGACGGAGGAGGTTCTTCAGGAGTGGGGTGTGTATCAGTAATGTACACCTTAATATCTTCCACTTTTCTGGGAGCTTCCACAGATGAGCCATTCTGGAAAAAGAAACAACAATATACTGTGTACTTTTGTGGGGAAAACTGAATAAAATGGACACTGGAGCATTCATTTCCAAAAAATGCTATAAATTTCACTAATTATCACTCGCAGTGACTATTAAATCAGTTTATATGTTTGACAGTAAACAAAGGTCAAAGTTTTGGGCTTATATCCTTTTGAACAGTTGAAGTTGTATTGGGTCAGGCCCTTAATAATTTTCACATGTTACCATGGATTCAAAACCACACCCAGAAGGGTGACATCATGGGGAGAAAACGACATCAACTACCGAGGCATCAGAAAGTAAATGAAGATACTCCATACATATGCACAACCCCTGTCTTGAAAAAAGTAAAAAAACTGAAAATCATTAAACAAATGATAGATTTTCACTTGAATAGTTGTGGTATTTACCTACCACTAGACATAAAGCCAGACAAGTAAATTCTAATATATCTGATAAAGGTAAATAAATAGGCCACTCTGAGTGGAGCAATTTCAGAAAGGATGCTTTTGGCGAAGAAATTGCAATTACATAAGTAAACATAGCATTCCAACAAAGTTGTGACTGCACTAATAGGACTCTTTGACAATTGTAGGGAGCTGTATTTCAGAGGCAACTGAAAGACATAACCAACAAAAGATACGAACATAAACATAATCTGGACCAACATAAATACTGTAACAGACTAAGGTGTCTTTTGCAATATTCAGATTTGAAAGCATCTTTAAGATTATAGTCTCTAAACTGGGACACAGTAAAGTACACAAAATATTCTTGCCACACATACACAAAAAGTAAAGTGCAAGAGAAACAAACAGAAGGCACATAACAAGCATTTCTGAACAAGCCACTTCTCTGTATAGTTCTTCAAGTGGACATTTTTACCACTGCTGTCAGCACACTTGCAGTACGTAAAATGTGGTGTTAACAATAGGAAGTTCTATTTTCACACATTTCTCAAGAGACAAGTGGGTTGGATCAGGCAGAAGTACAGACTGTTTTTACCAACTTGGAAGACCATAACAATGTTTGTGTACCCAAACATTGTACAAATGAAGTGATGACAAATTATAGCCAACGGGGAGAATACCTACAGTCGGCAGAAAAAAGTCAGTAGTTTTTAAACATAATGATCAACATAAAGACAATTAAGGCTTGACATTCACATGATAAAATGTCAACCAAAGTTTGATATTTATCATATTATGGCAACGAATATGCTAGATCTGAAATAAAATACGTTACATGAACTTAAATATACTAAATTTAAACTACGATTATTATTTTCTTGAAATTTCTTCTTAATCAAAAATATGGTTAGTGAATTTCTATTCAAGGAGAACAAACTTATCTGTATTCCAAAGTATTGTATTTTTATATCATAAACTGCTTGTAATTTGTCACATGAACCACCAAAAAAGGAAAATCAGATAAATAATTTAAGCAGTCCCTAGCTCGCAAAAAGTGGGTATTATAGTCCAATTCATTTTTTTTTTTTTTTGGGGGGGGTGGGGTGGGGGGGTGGGTGGGGGGGGTGTTTTGGAAGCAATGGAGAGATGGTGCTTTCGGGCAGTTTAGATAACACTAGGGGTCTAAGGTACTGGACTGGTTTTCAGTCCAATCGTTAATTTCCTCAATACATGAAGTACAGCTCTCAAGGGAGATTGCACAATTTGGTAAAAGTACAAATAATAGTCGATTGCAGCAATCTATACAGCTTTGTGATGGGAGAAATATGTTTCAAATGAGGCAGCAGAAAACATTCTGGCTGAGTCAAGGTATAAGGTAAAGGTAAAAGTTCACACAATGATGTGGCACACCTACACCGCCAACCAATATCACAGCTTAGAATCAGCTCCTGACAATTTACAGTTTGAAGATACAGCTGGAACAAAATCTTGAACAGCAGGGTCACTACAGAGTGGTCAAAGGTCCAATCAAGGTCACACCATGACATTGCACACCTACACTCTCAACTGATGTCATTACCAAGTGGCAACATTTTACACCTTGCTTCGTTTGACATGCAGTTCGGAAAAGATTCTTAAGCACAGGGTCACTATGGCAAGATTAAAGGTCAAACCAATGTCACACCATCATGTTGTACACTTATACCTTCTAACCAAAGTCCCTACCAAGTATCAAATTTCTACACTTTACAGTTGCCGAGACATAGGCTGCATAAGATTTTAAAGGTCTGGGCATTATGGCAAAGTCAAATGTCGAATCAAGGTCACACCATGACATTAAACAGCTACAACCCCCAACCAATGTTTCCATCAAGTATGAAGTTCCTATACCTCACAGCTTCTGAAATTTAGCTGAGACAACACTTTTCCCAACAACCTGCCACACTTATCACCCCCTTACCTCCCACCCACCCAGACAGCATGACTGAAAATAATACTGCACAGCATTTAAAAATGTTCTAGAATTCTCATTGTAATTGGACTTTATAGCACTTAATCTCCCCTTGCCAAGGGGTCTCTAAGGTGCGTCATCACCAAAATGGTCAAGCAATATCAGTATCCAGAGACAGAAAGTAGTCCAGCACTATGGAGAACAACCAGGGGGATATAAAGACTAAGGTGGATACGCCTTGGTGTTGTGGTATGATGTAAGCTTGATGATGAAATATACAATAAAAAAAATGATAAGGCAGCACTGACAAAGTAAGAATTAATTGTATGTCTAGAAACACTTGGATTTGGTTTTGAGTTGCCTTAAAGATGAACAGTTATAAAAAGTCAAAAGTACCTCATTTATCTAAAGTCATATAAGATACTGTATTACAAGCCAGTGGATTTATTATATTACAGTCAAGGGGAAATAACCCTTCCATTCCCTAAAATGGCTCAAAAATAACATCAGAGATAGCTGTATTCCAAAGCCTGGGGAAATAGTGCTGGACACCATGAGACACAGAAGAGTTGAAAAAGTGCAAAGATACGAAGTCTTTTAGAATTGTATACTATTTGTAAAGGTACAGGAGAAACTAGAGATTGCGTCTCGACGCAATGTATCCCCGGACGGGACATAGTTAAGGCGTGAATATGTCAGTCTTGAGCCTGTTTCCTGGAGTACCAGGTCAGGATTCTCCATAGTACCAGATTACTCCCAAAAGCTAATCACTAGTTGTTTCACTTATATCTGTCTTATAAAATTACATTTCATGGATCCAGAAGATCCATATAGTGATCCGGATCACTTCCAAAATTCAATCATTTCATCCTTTTACCTTTTCAGACATATTCTAAAACTTTCATCAAAATCCATCCATAAGTTTTTTAGTTATCTTGTACACAAACACATCTGGCAGCCTGGATCCAGATGATCCAGACAGTGATCCAGATTACTCCCAAAAACTAATCACTTGTTTTTTGTCCCATTTAAGACATTTCTTGAAAATTTCATAAAAATCCATCTATGACTTTTTGAGCTATTTAGTCTTTAAAGATTAGATTTCTTGGATCCAGAAGATCCAGATAGTGGTCCAGATCACTCGCAAAATTGAATCATTTCTTCCTTTTACCACTTCTTCCTTTACCATTTGTAACATATCCTAAAAATATCAAAGTCCATCCCAAGATTATGTGGCAGCCTGGATCCAGATGATCCAGACCACTCCAAAAATTTAATCTCTTGTTCCATGTACCATTTAGGCCATTTGCTGAAACAATCCATCCATAACTTTTTGCGGTATCTGTCTTTAAAAATTACATTTCCTGGCTCCAGAAGATCCATATAGTGATCCGGATCACTTCCAAAATTCAATCATTTCATCCTTTTACCTTTTCAGACATATCCTGAAAATTTCATCAAAATCTGTCCATAAGTTTTTGATTTATCTTGTACACAAACACATCTGGCAGCCTGGATCCAGATGATTCAGATCACTCCCAAAATCTAATCACTTGTTCCTTGTCCCATTTAGGACATTTCCTGAAAATTTCATCAAAATCCACCCATGACTTTTTGAGCTATTTGTCTTTAAAAATTACATTTCATGGATCCAGAAGATCCATATAGTGATCTGGATCACTTCCAAAATTCAATCATTTCATCCTTTTACCTTTTCAGACATATCCTGAAAATTTCATCAAAATCCGTCCATAAGTTTTTGATTTATCTTGTACACAAACACATCTGGCAGCCTGGATCCAGATGATTCAGATCACTCCCAAAATCTAATCACTTGTTCCTTGTCCCATTTAGGACATTTCCTGAAAATTTCATCAAAATCCACACATGACTTTTTGAGCTATTTGTCTTTAAAAATTATATTTCATGGATCCAGAAGATCCAGATAGTGGTCCAGATCACTCGCAAAATTGAATCATTTCTTCCTTTTACCACTTCTTCCTTTTACAATTTGTAACATATCCTAAAAATATCATCAAAATTCATCCTAAAATTATGTTGCAGCCTGGATCCAGATGATCCAGACAGTGATCCAGATCACTTCAAATATGTAATCACTTGTTCCTTGTACCATTTAGGTCATTTCCTGAAAATGTCATCACAATCCATCCATGACTTTTTGAGGTATCTGTCTTTAAAAATTATATTTCATGGATCCAGAAGATCCATATAGTGATCCGGATCACTTCCAAAATTCAACCATTTCATCCTTTTACCTTTTCAGACATATCCTGAAAATTTCATCAAAATCCATCCATAAGTTTTTGAGCTATATTGTACACAAACACATCTGGCAGCCTGGATCCAGATGATCCAGACAGTGATCCAGATCACTCCCAAAATCTAATCACTTGTTCCTCGTCCCATTAAGGACATTTCCTGAAAATTTCATCAAAATGCACCCATAAGTTTTTGAGTTATCTGTATTTAAAAATTAAATTTCATGGATCCAGAAGATCCAGACAGTGATCCGGATCACTCCCAAAATTTAATCATATCTCCCATTTACCATTTTGGACATATCCTGAAAATTTTATCAAAATCCATCTGTCAGTTTTTGAGTTATCTTGTTCACAAACAAACAAACAAATAGAGGGCCAAAAATGACCCTCGGTCAGGTACTTTGGCGGTCAGTGGATGACCTTAAATGAAGATCTGTAACCGGTAAGCCTGGATGCTGGTACTCCATCATGTACTCAACCTCCAAAGCCATTTTCAATAGTTTCCATGCAATGTAGTCAGCATTAAGTGTGAAAATATCTCCAAATTTGCCAAAAATGACCCTTGGTCAGGTACTTTGGCGGTCAGTGGATGACCTTAAATGAAGATCTATAACCAGTAAGCCTGGATGGTTGAAGTCCATCATGTACTCAACCTCCAAAGCCATTTTCAATAGTTTCCATGCAATATAGTCAGCATTAAGTGTGAAAATATCTCCAAAAAGGCCAAAAATGACCCTAGGTCAGGTACTTTGGCGGTCAGTGGATGACCTTCAATGAAGAGCTTCAAGGTCAAATTTCTGCATGCTTACAGAGGACATATATATGTATTATATATACCAGCCATAGGATGATCTGACTTTCTGTATAGGAGAACTGGGCCAAAAAGTGAAAAAAATGGCCAAAATCTGACCTTTAAGAGGCCACCAGTGACCTTGAGATTGAAGGTCAAGGTCACAAAACAATAGCGTTCGTGGCATTGCCCAAATATACCCACATACCAAATTTGAAAGTTCTAACTAAAATGTTTTTTAAGTTATCACGTCCAAAAGGAAATCTCTGCGGCGGCGGCGGCGTGACCGTACTGAATCCTAAGTATCCCCGACTTTCGTCCGGGGATACAATAACACTCATGAAAGAGAAAATGTATGTTAAGACAGAGTTCCACAACAAACTTTCAATAGCAAGGTGATCACATTAATTTGTGACCTAAAAAACGGGTAGATGCTTCTTTATTTTAACACTGCTCACTGGATGGAGCAGGCTTTCTCATCAGTTCACAGTATCTAGTTTGTGAAATCATCTCAATGTCTACCACATTAGACTACCCTACTCGCCTTCATTGTTACCCCCCTTCATGAATGCTGTTTTAGCTATGACCTATATTTTGGAATATGGAAAATCCCTTCTCCAACATTACCACTCTAGGGGATGTTTTTCATTAATTTAGTGCTTTAATGCTACTATTTACCCAAAAGTCTCATGAAGACATATCTCTTCAGAATTGCCTATATCCTTCTTTTGTCTCTCCTCTGCATGTTTTGTTTTGTGAATGAACTCCTTGGTATTGCATTGCCTTTCAACTGACACTTTAGCTGAAGTTCCCATGAATTAAGCATTTTACAATTGGCACTAAAATTTCGCTCCTGAACACCAGAAACTTAGCACCTGATTCAAGTGAATTAAGCACTTTACAATTGGTACTGAACTTTACTTGTTGAATACCAGCTCTTTAGATTATGTTCCAAGTTAATTAAAACACTAAACTATTCCTCATGGATGCTGGCAACCTAAATTATGGAGTGGAGGTGTACAAACATTCCAACAAAAAATCACACCCACCTGTTTTGGTTGGTGTTCCTCAGCCTCATCTTGTTCCTCCTGATCTGACACGGACTCTCGCAGTCTACCTGCCTCCTCCATTGCCTCCTTGTGGGCAATGGCACCCTTTTCCTTAGAACTCACCCTCCTCACAGATGAACTACAAATAAGACATGACACCACGGGTAAAGAAGTGGTGGACAAAACAGCAGAAATTCATGTTATACAAATAAAGGAGACCCAGATTATAACTTGATGGTTCTATCAGACTGAACAAAAAACTTAGTTACACCTCAAATTTAGCCAGAATCAAAAATGGACACAGGCTAAAACTTGCATTTGTATAAACCAAAGATAGACAAAGGGGATCAGCACTAGAGTGTATATCCTTAGAAATCAATAACAAGAGTGGATGTATGGCTTACGAGTATCTTAATTTATTTAATTAGAGTATTCAGTTGAATAATTTGGAAAAGAAACCTAGGAGAAGCTTTAATCCTGAAAGATATTAAACATGTCAAACATATGGAGACCAAAAACACAGTCCACAAGTTACATGGTAATTTTATTGGTTCAGGAAGTCCCGTCACAAGTAAACTTTAGATTTCAATGCAACAAACTTTAAACCAAGAATTATAAAATACTATAAAAGATATTATTCTTAATATAGTTTGTCAATTGCTTTCAAAGCTATAACTAATGTCAATCAGATGTGTCCTCAAAACAATTGTATAGTCTTTACAATTTTGCTCCTGTGCATGAAAATGAAATAAAGACTGTGTGTTTAATTTAATCATATTAATTTGGAAAATTTAATAGTAATTTAAATTTTTATTAGAAATACTTACCATTTCCTAACAGTAGCTATTTGTTGGGAGCCATCCAACCCAATGGCCAACGCAGAGATGCGATTTTAAGGTTATGTAACAACCTTAACCAAGCCATTGGGTTACAGTAGTCCGTCCTCCCGCCAATTAGGTCACATGACCACATTGTTTACTTCATTATTTTTGTTGCAAGTAAAAGAATGACTTGCGGGGAGGCGGGAGGGAAATATGAGTGTTAGGAAATGGTAAGTATTTCTAATAAAAATTTAAATTACTATTAAATTTTCCAATTTTATAGCGAAATACCCTTACCATTTCCTAACAGTAGCTGAATTCAGCCTTGTAGGATGGAGGGAATTCTTTTAAGAAAAACCACTACCCAACCTACAACTAAACAACATGAGAACTTCACAATGGAATTTACAGGCATTAATAACATATAAACTTCCAACAATCACAACATACAACTCCCAAAAAACTGAAAGTATGTAGTTGTAGTTCTCACAACTGCTGACAATGTTGGTGTTGCAAAAGGATGTCATACATAGATATCCCATCTACATTGTAACATCCGACCTCAAGACAAGGTCAAACCAACCTGAAAGTGTCATCAGCATAATGCCTAATCCTTCCCAAGAAAGATTTAGGCAAGATTGATATCTAACTACAAACATCCAGCATTGCAGACATACCAGCCACAAACTGCAAATGTACCAATATAAGTATGAAACACATACTTATAAAGTAACAAAACTGTAACTGCAACTGTAGGACCCAATTTCAAATCTGACCCTATGACAACAGAGGTTTTTCAGATAGAAATTAGTATACATACAATGCAATTTCCAATACCATGTATCAAGAAACTCATGTAAGGAAATCACCTATAAACTAAAGATGCAATCAAAAACCTACATCAATAGTTTCCGTGACTCAATCTTGACTCAATCAAGATGAAATAGGTGCCAAAAGATAAGTCTTATTAAGAAACTTTCTTAATGGCAGTAAAAACAAAAAATTTTGTTCTATCCCAAACCTTTTGATTACCACCCCTAACAGGAACAGACAGACCCACATTGAGTCAAACTGATGTCCAAAGAGGCTAAGAGCTGGCATGACCACAGGCTTAATTGCAGTAGGCCCATCCAAAGCAAACTGGATCTGGCAATTGATGGGCCAGAGTTACTTGTGACCAATTCTCCTTATAACTAAAGGAGGAATATGTCCAAGCATTAATGTCACTCCATTACCATGAATCCACAGAGACAAAGACCACTGACTCAGTTGCAGTAATTGCAGTAGGCCCATCTGAAACCAACTGGTTCATGGCCAAAAAAGGCAGTTAATGACCAAAATTACTTGTGACCAATCCTCCCTACAAGTAAGGGAAGCATGAATGTCACTACTTACTTGAAACCAAGACCAAACGTCTTGAAAGATAATAACTTCAAAAAAGCCTTCCTCACAAGCCCAACGGCTGTTTGATAAGAGCCTGAAGGACCAATGACAAAATCCAAAACTATTGGTTTGTCCCTTTCTAAAAGTTGCTAATCTAATATTAGCTCAACTTTTAGATACTTTTTACCCTTTCAGCGCCAAACCATCCGTAATTGCTGTTCTATAGCCCAGAATAGAGGATGGTATTAGTATGTTCCTTAAACTAGAATTTCAGGAAATTGCTCAATGTGGAATAGTGGGGTCTGAGATATAAACCTGGCTCTCTTCACACCACTTCCCAAAAAAGAACAATTGCTTCTCAGATTCTCCTTGAGGAGTGCTCCTTCATTGTTTCACCACTTCCTCTGGGAATCTTTCATAATATTCATGCCTGACTCCAGATGCCAATCATGAAGATTCAAATAGGCTAGATTGTTGTGAAGTCTGTTGCTGAAAATTGAACTAACAGATTCACCCATTTAGGAGTCTTTGTGGAACAGATTCATAAGACACAAAAAACAAGATATCCCTGGCCACCCAATCATGATGATTCTACACCTGTAGGTGGTCATTAGTTGAATCACCTGAGGGATGAGGGCCACTGGACATAACTGACCAGACCCTCCCCCTGACATTCAATGCATCTGTTCCCCAAGCCCGACTGTCTGGGACATGAGACAGACACATTTACATTACCTGCAGGACCAAGGCCCTGGGCAAAACATGTCTAATTGATTGAAAACCTGGCGACTCATAGCCCCTTTGGTTTGAATAACTAAACTTCTAGACAAGGAATCTGGCAGAACATCTAGATTCCCTAGGATGTACTTTCGTGAATCTGAATCATTCTGGCATTTAATTAAACCATGATTATGCAGATTAAGGTACATGTTACCTAAGAGTGGATGCCTCCCTGTCTGTTCATATAGGCAACCACTAATAAATTGTCAAGAGAAAATGAAACTGATTTCAATCCAGAAACTGACTTCTGAATCATTTTTTAAAATAACAACATTGCTTCCAATGTTATGTAATGTGGAGTCTTGACTCTTCCTGATGCCACAGACCAATGGCTGTGGATGACTCAAGAAGCACCCCAACCCATTAGGGAAGCTTCTGTGAATGGAGAGAAAACTGTGCTCCTGAAGGAGTGGTGAGTCCTCCTTCAAAATTGAACTAGAGGTCCACCACTGAAGATGATCCCTGAACCAAAAAACCCAAGAAATGGGACATCCAGAGACTGAAGATATCAGCAGTGTTTCCAGATACCATTGGAATGACTTCATGTTCAGATAACCCAATGGTATGGTATTCTCCATTGAAGCCATGCTTTCAAAGTGACATGAGCTTCCCTGGATAAACGAGAAGCTTCCAACATGGTAACTGTCCTTGCCAGAAGACAATAGATTTCCTCTGAGTTGGGAAGACTAGCCCTACCCTGAGGTCGAATTGTAAACCAACAATTCGATTACTGGATTTGGAAATAAATCTGACTTTAGAAATTGTGATCCAACCCAAGCTTTCAACAAGATGCACCAACCAATAGATGTTTTCTTGGCATTGCTATCTACCCTGAGGTCGACTGTTTTGAATTTGTTCTCATTAGCCAACCGTCTATATACTGGCGAATACTGATGCCTTCTGCACGAGCCATCAGCTTCACCACTTTTGCTACCTTGGTGAACTGGAGAGGAACTGTAGCCATATTGCAAGGTAAGGCAGTGAACTGGTAGAATCTGTAGCCTCCAGCTGAGTCTACCGGTGACGAGTGTGTACCCATAAGAGTCGAGTGACGTCATCCACTCTCGTTATATAGACGAATTCCAAATATTAAACAATTCATATTGAGTAAGGTACATGCAAAGCTTGTTTACCTGACCTTAAGTATACGGACAGTCATTTCTTCTTCACTAACCCCAAGAAATAGACTGTAACTGTAAACTTCCAGCAATGTGACTGGTGATATCGCCCTTTTGTCGATCATTTCATAAACAGCTTTTATCAAAATTGCTGTTTCTCCCGTTTTTTTTTTTTTTTTTTTTAAACTTCTGCCAACCTCACTTCTAAAAAGTCTGGCTGAATATTCTTCTTTCCCAGGACTTGTATAGTACCAAACTGGAGAAAGGTTCCTTGAAACCACAGGAAGCCAGCTATCATCCCTGCTTCCATAGGCCTGTATAAGTAAGATCCACTCCCCTTTTAACTAGCTGAGGAGTAGGAGGCACTTGTAACTCTATTCCATGGTTTATTAGACCAGAACTAGAAGCATGCTCACTTCTAGAGTTACTAATCCTTGTTAATTATTTCCATGAAAACACTAGATGAAAATCCTCTGAACATCTAATATGCCCAGCAAGAGAACATCATTAGGAGTGAAAAATGCATTGTAGGTTTGCTAAAGACATTCTAATTACATCCCTCCTGTTGAGTCACATGTTCTTAGACATGGGCAAACTGCAACAAGAAGATTTGGACACCAACTGGTTGACTGGACTAGAAATGCAAACATCATTGCACCCAGTCCAAAGCATAATGAAGTCTATAACATATCATAGTGATCCCTAGGATCCTCTAAATATGACCTGAACTGAAGGAGTGAGAATATACACGCTTCTTCTCTCTTACAGTCCCCTACCAGGGACCCTGTTTGCAAAGTGTCTGAAAGGTCATGTTCCTCCTGCAGACCTGCTGTAACTAAGGAGCTGTCCAGGAAAGTAATGTATGTAAGGAAGTGCAAGCAAAACTTCTTCCTGCATAGCTGCTCTTTAAAACATCAGAGGCTTCAAACTCCTTGAAACCCAACATAAAAGCCACATTTCAATGCTGGCTGTTCACCCAAGGAATGTAAATGTGACCAAACAAAGGAGCATTCACAGAAACTGTGCCTGTTAAATCAATCCCTAGCCACTCAATAACAGTCAAGCAAAAGTAAAATAAGGAATAGATTCCTTGTAATGAGATGAATCATAATCACCATCTCCTGACAACCTGAATTCTAAACCTTTTGAGAGGTATAGAAACCCGATTGTACTAAATTCTTGTGCAAAACCATAGAATCAAAAGCCTCTCCTTGTAGATATGAATGACACTCCCGGACATCTGACAACCCGAATTCTGACCTTCTGAGAGGTATAGAATACTCGATTGTGCATGACCTCACACAGGTATTTCCTCTGGTGAATGTTTTGACTGGACTTCGACGGAAGAGTTTTCCGAAGAAGTAGTATTTCCTGCATTCAAAACTCCTCCACGATGCCGTGTCCATGGCAACATAAATGGCCGCCCCCAAGGGAGATTCCTTCTACTGACTCGTCGACAATCAATTCGACTGGGATGTATATTGTGATCAAAAAACTGCTTTCAACGCCTGGCTATTAGAACCCGACGTGAACAGCAATAACGGCCACTCGAATTGTCATTCTCATCCAAGATGGCGTCTTCCAGATCGCTTCTGTTATTGAAGAGTACATTCTTTGTAAACATGTATGCTGCAAAATTATAGCTTCCAACGTCCAGCAAACTGAACCGAACGACTGGCAAGCTAAATAAAAATATTAGAGAGTTTGCGAACAACGTTTTTGATGCCCGCATCTACTGTCCGCTACGTTACACGTCATTGATTTCTGTGTGTGATGCAATTTCATAAGGTTTTAGCTGCACAAGGTTACGTTTTTTACGTGGCAAATGACTTTGCCACGTAATTTGTTTCCCTTGTGGATTTATTAATTATTTGGCCTATAAAGTGTGTTATACATGTCAGTACAGAGTTCCCCAAGTACTACAGACTATATTTAGCCAGTGTATTATATTTTAAAAAGTCCAAGTATACAACGACCAGCCTTTTTTTATCACCTGTCAGAAACTCTTCCAATTAATGGAAACAATAAGGCCAAAGACATGCAATTTTTTATTTCTATAAATCTTCTATCAATGGGATATCCATGTTAGTAAATAATTAACCATGATTTCTGACAGTTTATTTTGATTTATGATGGATTAAATATGAATATTATATAAAACTGGATTTTCTTATAAAGTCTCATACATCTTAAACAAAGCATAATAGTTTGCAATCTTTGTGTAACTAATAATTATGTCTAGTTTTGGCCTTAAAACCTCCTCTTTTCAAACGTTGTGCGCAAACAAGAACTCTGCCCCGTCTGATGGACTTTCGTATTGATTAATTATGTTGCGTTTTTTGTAAGGGGCGTTTATGAAACGTTGTTCGCAACCTCTCTAGTATTGCATAATGACCCTCTTTATGTTAATGTATTTCCTCGAGGTTGAAGACGATGAAACCTCGAAGTCACCATCCAAAAGTCCTTTATTTGCATAATATAATGCATACCTTCGAAGATTTAACAAAGGTATAAGTTCTGTATGATATACATTAAAAATAATAAGTGAGATTGACTGTAAAATCTCAAGAAATAAATAAAACCTTGACAAAAACTTCTCCTAATTTCCAAAGACGTCCTTACTGATGATGGCCAACAAAAATAATGAAGTAAACAATGTGGTCATGTGACCTAATTGGCGGGAGGACGGACTACTGTAACCCAATGGCTTGGTTAAGGTTGTTACATAACCTTAAAATCGCATCTCTGCGTTGGCCATTGGGTTGGATGGCTCCAACAAATAGCTACTGTTAGGAAATGGTAAGGGTATTTCGCTATAAAATGGAGCATTCATACAACAATATCATTCATACAACTAACATGCAGTTGGAACTACTTGGTAATAACTAAATACTGGTACATGTATTTTACATAACAGAATATGTAAATAATGTTTTTATCAATCACATAATATATTAATTAAATGCTATTATTCTGTACATATTTACACACATTATACATGACTGAAGGCAGAAGTATAGTTAAATGAGGGACAATATGGTATTCACTGCATTTATGCAAATTGTAACCATTATCACAATGAATCAATGGCTGATTCCCCTAAATCAAAAATGAAAAAGATAAAGTCACATGACTGTTAGAGCATGCTGTAAGGATTCATTGTCAACTGGACCAACATTTGAGAAATTCACTGTTAAACTAATTTTTTTATTTTACAAATTAAATATTTTAAAGTTGTAGTTTAAGGTTGTCGCTCACATAAAATTTTAATTTTAAAAATATACAAACAAAAAGTGATAGTAAGTGGAACCACTCATTCTAATATACTAGAAAACACTTCTTTTTCTTGACCAATTATTTAATGTTATTGTAAAACTCAATAGTTCTCTAAAATCCTGTAAAACTGCAAATGTACTATCATAAAATAGGTATAATATTTCCATCCCCAATTACGAGTATGACACATGGTTATAGCACCGAACCTACAAACAACATTCAAGACATAGTCTCATCCTCCACTAGAAATCCATACAAGAATATTGTTAGCTACAAATGTTAAAAGATGTGACTGTTAAAGCAAAGACAAATATAAAGGCGTGTAAGCACCTATGGCACCAATATGAGCCAATCATGAGCCCTTATACAACCTGTCTTGTCTATATGCATGAAAAAAACTTAAAATCTAATCCGAAATAACTTTCATTTTGAAGAACATTTAAGAACTATGAACATTTAATGTCACCATTTTGTAATGTTTTAAGAGGGCTGGCATCAAAGCATATCATATTAGATTTGTTTGGAACACGTAAGGATTTCCATTATTATATCAAAACGGATGTCGCATATTATTATCATAATAACATTAAAGACATTATAGTGACATATAATGACATTATACATGAACCCTTTTATTCTGATAAATAAGTACAGCTAAATATCAATTCTTCAAAAAGCATTTTTCAACTGTTAAGTATTTTTCATGCCCCGTGAGGTGCAACTTCACAGATAGCAACTGCATCTGTTATTTATATTCCTACATACAAAACAAGCAATCAGTGCCCGTGAACGGGCTCTGTGTCAGCTGACTGTGTGTTTTGAGTTTCAGAGTAGAAGTGACAGAAGAAAAGGACACAAAAGTTGTGCCCTGGAAATGGTGTTCAGAAGGAAAGTAAGAAGGTAACTGTTCAGGTGTAAAAAGTAAGTTAAAAACATATTTAAAGAAAATATTGCAAATGCAATAGTTTCAATTTCACTATATTATAGCTGACCCCAAAATAGGTGAATAACGTACTGAAACTAAATAATCTAAATGCAATACTTTTCAAGTTATAAATGATTTAGTGTTGAGTAAGAACCTCAAAGTAGCTATTACTCAGCTATGCAATGAGCCACAGGTCTGGAATTTTACTATGTTATAGCTGACCCCAAAATAGCTGAATAACATATTGAAGCTTAATACTCTAAATGCAATAGTTTCAAGTTATAAGTGATTTATTCAACAGTGATAACCTAAAAGTAGCTATTACTCAGGTATGCCATGAGCTACAGGTCTGAAATTTTACTATGTTATAGCTGACCCAAAAGTATCTGAATAACATATTTACACAAACTTCTCTAAATGCAATAGTTTCAAGTTACAAGTGATTTTACTCATGGTGGAAGTTACTGAAAAGTCCAAAAGTAGCTATTACTCACTTAGCTATTGAGATAGACACCCAAGTTACTCACCATGTTGTAGCTATGGAAAAAGTAGCTGAATAAAATATTTTAACAAAATACTCTAAATGCAATACTTTTCAAGTTATAATTGATTTAGTGCATGATTTCATTAATTTTAATGCATTAAAAATTGTTTTAAAAGTTCATAAAAAATAATTAAGAAAGATCCAGGTCTGACACTCACACAAGGGAATCTACTTGTGACCTAGTACATATGTGCAAGATATTAGAGAAATCCCTGCAATAGTCACTGAGAAAATTGTGATAAAGTGTTAACATTTTCATACTTAGGGTGGGGGGTACCTCACTTATAATGGCTCTAGCAAACAGAGGAACAAACAGATCTGCATGCCTTGAACAATTTTTCATGCTAGGTAGATAAGCTATCTTTTAAAAAACAGCATGTCTCTGGGCCTTGTAGTTTCGGAGAAGTCGGTCACGCGTACGTGTATGCTACGCATACGTCCACGCCGCAGAGTGATGCCATGTCAGCTGACATAAAAAGGTTTTCAAATGAAGAAGTAATTTTATATGGCGCTAAAATAATTTGAGAATTTCTTTCTCAATCTGTGGAAGTAGGGTCCCAAATAATAGTTTATTGCAAACTTACTATAAATTGAAAATTTTAATTACTTAAATGTAGCTTTTATAAGCTACAAGCTTACCATGTGGGACTCAATGCTGTTCTCGGATGGCCACAAGGCATTATGGCCAACATCTAAGAAAAAAAGACGTTTATACTTGGCCGTAGCCTCTAGTTGTCGTCACGTGATAAGTTCTGACCCATCGCCCTACTTTCTCGTTGAAATTTTCTAAAACCTACCCCTCAGCTGTAACAGTGGGGAGGCAGGGTGGGACTCTTCTGAGTCCCACATGGTAAGCTTGTAGCTTATAAAAGCTACATTTAAGTAATTAAAATTTTCAATTTTATTACGCTACAATAGCTTACCATGTGGGACTCAATGCTGAATCCAACCGCCCGGTGGCGGGATTACAGCTGAGACTGGAAGGAATGTCATTTTTTCTTAGATTTTGAATAATAATTATATTAGAATAGTGTTAGAAATACCAGTCTGAGTCCCATTTACAGTGCCCCAATCCCGAAGACTGGGCCTGTAAGGAGCCAAAAACCTATATAGAATAGAAGACAGTGCTAAAACTGTCAAGATGTTTTGATTGTAGGACGGAAGTGCAGCAGTGCTCACTTAGAGGTCTAAGGGTCCCTTCTCATAAAATTTTTGCCACCTGAATATGAGATTAATGACAACTTAAGAAGTCCTTAATACAAATAATTTTGATAAAGTAAAAAACAAAATGACCTTACCCGTAACATCTTGAAGGTAAAAGAATACCTAGATCCTGGGAGAGACTCCTGAAGACTTGGTTGTAGCGGATGTGCCCCCCCTCCCCCCTTTTTTTCTTTCCGAGGACAACTGGTCTGAGGGGAAGGATCTAGGACTTGTTGTGCCGCCACTACGGGTCCCAGATACATATTGTTGTCGTTGTCTGACCAAGTAAGGTCTTTTAGGTAAAAATTTGTAAAAGTGTTGTGAGCTTTCCAGTGACAGGCTTGCATGATTTGGTCCACCGATACCCCACCGTAAAAGGCCTTAGAGGCCGCGAAGGCCCGGATGTCATGCGCTTTAACTTGGACCAAGTCCAAGGCTTGTTGGTCTGCTTGTTTATAACAAAGTAGGATGGTTTGTTTCAACCAGGAAGAGAGAGTAGCGGGTCTGATGTCTGAGGTATGTCCTTTCTTGAAGGAGATGAAAAGGAGGGAACGAGACCCTCTCAGGTCTTTGGTTCGGTCCAAATAGTACCTCAGGGCCTGCACCGGACACAGGGTCCTGTCTTCTTTAAATTGTCTATCTACAATGGTAGTCAAAGCAGGAATAGTCACCGGAGACACACTTTCAGAACCTTCTCTTGCTAGTTGGTTTTTGGCTATGAAATCAGAAGAAGGGAACAAGGCGACCTTTTCCCATTGGCCTAGATTAGATACTTTGTTTGCGACCCAGGCATGGATTTCGCTGTGGCATTTGCCGGAGGCCAAAGCTAGCAAGAAAGCAGTTTGAGGGTAAGATGTTTGAGGTCTGTGTCTTTCATAGGCTCAAAGGGTGCTTTTGTGAGCTCATTGAGAACAACAGAAAGGTTCCACTTAGGAAGATTTCAGGAACTTTTTGGACGATCCCTGTGAAAACTGGAGAGTAACCTATGAAGGTCTGCATTGTGTGCAATATGGTGGGCCGTTGGGCCCAAAGTGTCAACGATTGCAGTCCTGTAACCATCAATGGTTGAGGGGCACCTGTTTAGGTCCTGGTATAGGTACATGAAAAAATCTGAGATTTGTTTCACAGATGGAGTGGAGAAATCCACCGAATTTTCTCTGCACCATTTTTCAAATAGGGCCCACTTTGACTTGTAGATGGTCCTTGTTGATGACCGCTGAGGAGCAGCAATTCTCTCTGCCACCTCCACAGAGAAGCCTTGTTCTTGGAGTTGTCCGCTCCTAGACACCAGGCGTGGAGGTTCAGCTGTTGTGGGTTGTTGTGGAACACATACTTGTGGGACTGTTTGAGTAGGGTCGTTGACACTGGGAGTTGTAGTGGGATCTCTGTTGAGAGTTGCACTAGGTCCCAAAACAAGGGCATCCCTGGCCAGCCTGGGGCTATTACGATGATCAGGCAATGGCATTGCTTGATCTTTTGGATCACCTTGTGAAGGAGAGCCGTAGGAGGGTAAGCATAGGCCGTGAGGTTCGTCCAGTTTATGTTTAGAGCATCTATGTCCCAAGCCTTTGGGTCTGGGACAGAAGATACGTACAGTGGAAGTTTGTGGTTCAGGTGAGTGGCGAACAAGTCTACATGAGGTGTGAACCACTTCTGACAGATCTGTTTGAACACCTGCGGATGCAGAGACCATTCTGTTGACTGCACTTGGTTGGACCTGGACAGCAGGTCGGCCATCACATTCAGGCACCCTGGGATGTACCTGGCTTTCAATGTTATGTGGTAGTGATGATACCAGGTCATGATCTTCCACCGGAGAGCACACATCTCTGCTGAGTGAGTTCCTCTTTGTTTGTTGATGTAGGCTACCACTGTTGAGTTGTCCGTCGCAACTAGCACTGTTTGGTTCTGGCACTGGTCCTTGAAGTCTCGAAGGGCCAGTGAGACCGCCTTCAATTCTAGGACATTTATGTGTAGCCTTTTTTCCCGATCTGACCACAGACCCTTTGTAGAATTTTGATCTAAGTGAGCGCCCCAACCTTCGTTTGAGGTGTCGGTAAAGAGTTGGATACTGTGGTCCTTGGGATGAAGGTCTGCACCTTTCATCACGTTTGAGGGATTTTGCCACCAATTTAGGTGGGCTGCAATGGATTCTGTCCAAGGAAGGAGGTTGTCCAGCGACTGAGGATATCTCCAGTGCTCCTTGAGATGAAACTGAAAGGGCCTCATGTGAAGGCATCCCTCCGGGACCATTTTCTCCGTTGAGGCAAGCAACCCAATTAGCGACATCAAACATCTTGCAGTCAAAACATGTTTTGACTTGAGTCTTAGGATCAAATCCTGAAGTTTGAGCCATCTCTCTTGAGTGGGTTTTACAAGGGCTGAATCCAGATGGTATTTGTAGCCCACGAACGAAAACACCCGAGTAGGTTTCAGTTCTGATTTTTCCTGATTTATTATCCAACCCAAGGAGTGAGTTAGGTCTACCACCGCCTGAGTGTTCACTTGGGCTTCCTCCTGAGACTGGGACCTGATCAGCCAGTCGTCCAGGTATTGGTGAAGTCTGAGTCCTCTGGAGAGGGCCATTAGTTTTACATCCTTTACAATCATTGTAAAGACCTGGGGGGCTGTGGCTAGTCTGAATGGGAGGGACGTGAACTGGAACACATGTGACTTGTAGCAAAACCTTAGGTATTTCCTAGAGTTTGGATGGATGGGGATGTGTAGGTAAGCGTCCGACAGATCTATTGACGATACCCACTCCCCTGGAATCAGGGAGGTCCTGATGGACTCTGGAGTTTCCATTTTGAACTTTTCTATGTGTAGAAAAGTGTTGAGCCTGCTTAGGTCTATGACTGGCCTCCACCTTTCGTGAGGCTTGGGTACTAGGAACAGGCGACTGTAAAACCCGAGAGATTTTACATTTTCCACCCTTTCGATTGCGTTCTTTGACAGGAGAGACTGGATACAAGTGGCCAGGGCTTGGTCTTTTTGATGGGCCTTGTACTCTGACAGGATCAGAGGGAATCTGACCAAATTTGGCTTTGAAAGGAATGGCAGTATGTAGCCATTGGTGATAATGTTTAACACATTTGGAGAACATTTGTTTGTTTGCCAGTCTCTCCTGAAAGAACGGAGGCGACCTGCTACTGGTGGACTGAGTGAGGCTTTGGAGGAGTCATTGGAAAGAGGGGTTTCTACGCCCCCTTCCCCTATTATGGGGTCGAAAATGACCCCTGGAGCCTCTGAAGTTCGGTTTCCCCCTTCCTGAGGAAAAGAATTGGTTACTGCTTTGTGAGGAGTTGCCCCCATAGGGGCGTTTCCTGTAGGAGCCTCTTTTCTTGTGGGGACCACGAAAGGGCTTATTCTGGTCGGGTGCGAAACCCTTAGAGTCTTTAGAGGTGCCTTTTTTGAGAAGGAAGTCTTCCCCTTCCTTAACAAGTTGAGACTCGAACAAGGACGGGTCCCAAAAGGACGAGTTCCTAAGTTCTTCAGGCTTAGAAGACCTGTGTCTGGCTACAGGGGACTGATCCTCCCCTGAGGAAGATGACACATATCTGGACCTTGATTTGTGTTTACTCTTATCAGAGTGCTTTTTAGGTTTGGTAGAAGGGATCCGAGGTTCATCGGATTCTTCATTAGATTGATCCGAGGCAGACCTGGGTTCAATTTCCTGCCTACTACGAGAGTGGCTTTGCTTTTTCTGTTTGTCCGAGACCTTTCTCGGAGGTAGTTCAGATGGAGCAACGTACTGATCCGAGGTATCATGCTGGTCAAGTACTAGACGAGGAGGGAGTGCTGGACCGGTGTCTCGTTTCCCCCAAATGTGGCTGTAAGAGGGTCATCTCGGCTTCGCGACTAAGCAAGCCGGTATTAGCCATAGAATATAACTCCCTCTGGAGAATATGGGCTAGGGATTTGCTGAGGCATGTAAGGGCCCTGTGTTGAATAAGAACTGTCTTATTCCAAAAATCCATGTACTCAGCGACTTCCTCATATCCGCGCTTTGCTGCTTTCTCAGGATTGGCACCTTTTTGAATCTGAGACTTAATCTTCTTGACAGTTGACTTGATGCTTTGTTGACACTTCTCAAGGGAAGCATTTCAAGAAGAAGAAGTTTTAGCAAAGGCAGTGGTGAAATTGAGGGTTGAGATATTTTGTCTAGCCTGATGCTCCAACTCCTTGAGAACTGGAAGGGGGACCTTGCCCATAGGGACCCCAGAGGGTTTAGGAGTAATACAGATTTTGGCGAAATCTGTATTCAACTCCTGAAATTTGTCCTGATAACAGGGCTGTCCCACCCTGTACCACTTAGAAGTGGAAGGAGGCGGCTTGACGTATTTACCCTCGGGTAAATTAGCAGCCTTAAAGTCATGTTGAAATTTATCAAAGGCGTCCTTGATAACTGAGCTGAGTGGCAGAATAGAGGAAGGACCTCTAGGTCTGAGCTCTTGACGGCCTTTTCCATCATCCAGGCCCATCACTGAAGTTGAGGACCTAGGCATAGACTCCCTAGGGTCAGGGAGGGAAAGGATGTACCTAAAAGTGTCGACCTCTTTAGCGTACTGTGAGGGAATGTCAGACAGAGCTACTTCCCTATAATAAGGGGGGTCTGGATCATGTTGAGGGAGGTCTTGATCAGAAACAGCCCCTGAGGGCTGAGCCCCAGAGGGCTTAGAAGACCTGTGTCTGGCTACAGGGGACTGATCCTCCCCTGAGGAAGATGACACATATCTGGACCTTGATTTGTGTTTACTCTTATCAGAGTGCTTTTTAGGTTTGGTAGAAGGGATCCGAGGTTCATCGGAGGCAGACCTGGGTTCAATTTCCTGCCTACTACGAGAGTGGCTTTGCTTTTTCTGTTTGTCCGAGACCTTTCTCGGAGGTAGTTCAGATGGAGCAACGTACTGATCCGAGGTATCATGCTGGTCAAGTACTAGACGAGGAGGGAGTGCTGGACCATAGTCCACATCCATAGCCTCGGTTTGAAGGTTAGCTTTAGGTCTCGGAGGGGGTAGGTCCAGATTAACAGCAGTACTGGATGTACCAGGTTTGGAAGCAAGAAATGAGGTCTGATCCACCTCTGTTTGCTTTTTAGCAGTCAACTCCTCTCAGAGCGACTGAAAAGCTTCCAACATGGATGCCTGGAAGGAACCCATTTGTTGCTGTAAATGAATATTTAAAGAATTTCCCAGTGATTTTTCAAGATTTGTTTCAATTTTTTGTTGTAAGGCAGTACCTGCGGTCGGTGGGACCGATTTGGCTGGTGTTTCAAGTGATAAAGAACTGAATGCAAGGGGCTGAGGACGGGGGTGGGGGGGTGGGGTGGGGGTGAGGTAAAAAGATTGTCAGAAGCACTCTCGAGGTCTGCATTTGAGCCAGTGAAGGAATCCCTGTCGCCTTCGCCCAAAAGATCAAGTTCATCATCTTTAGTACTAGTTTCCGCCTTTTGTTTTTTAAGATAGCGTTTCCTGTGCTGAATTCTCTTCATCTGGTCATCTGTAAAAGATGCACAGATATCACATGGCATTTCAAAGGTGACACAGGGGTCATCATCCTTGCCAGCCTCCCTACAGGTAGGGCAATAGTTGTGTAGGTCGAAACTAAAACAAAAATGGCAGCATTTCTGAGCTCTCGGTTTGTCTTTATTCGTTTGGTGGAGAGACATTTTAAACGCAATAAAGACATACAATGTAAAGGGCCTGAACCGAGGAAAACTCAAAACACGCAAAAACAAGAAATATACTTATCCTGTCAAAATAAAAATTTTACATTATGATATATAATAAAAGAAATATCCAAAAAAGAACCTCCAACAATAAGGAAAAGCTGAGAAATAAATGAAAATGTCTGTATATTTACAAACAGCTACCAGTTCAACGTGGCCAACAAGAAAGCAGGGCGATTGGTCAGAAGTTATCACGTGATGACAACTAGAGGCTACGGCCAAGTATAAACGTCTTTTTTTCTTAGACGTTGGCCATGATGCCTTGTGGCCATCCGAGAACAGCATTGATTCCCACATGGTAAGCTATTGTAGCGTAATAAAATCAAACATTACATTGTAACTTTAATTATTTCATTAATTTTAAAACATTTTGAGAAGGTGTAAAATTTTGTTTTCACTAGAAGATGATGTTTAAACACTTCCCAACATGCATCAAAGGCAGACCGGTGAGATAGACTTTGCTGATTGTAAAATGTTAAAAAAATAGAAAATGTATCTCCATGGAAGTTGAACATGCCATGAACTATAATTACAGTACAAGAAGTAACAAAGAAGAAATCAAAATTTCCAAATGTGTTTAAAAGTGCATAAAGCAATTAAAATAGGAAAGAATATACTTCTTGTGACATACATGGTGGTTTTTGTACTTATATATCACTAAGGAATTCTTATCATAGTTTAGAAATGTGGCCTATAAAAATTAATACAATGAAATCATGTGCAGGGCAATAGTGATGGCATTACTGAGTTTTTAAGGAGATTAACACTAAAACTTAGCCAGAATATTGCTGTCTGCCAGGTGAGCAAGCAGCTTTACTTTTATCTAACAAAAATCTGTCTTGGCACTTCACTATGAAAAGGAATGCCAAAAATAAGAAGTTTGTTACACATGCAACATAAACAAATATTAAAACATTAAAGTTTAAATTTAATCACTTTTAAGTTGAAATATTTCTAATTTTTTCATGTGTGAAAATCTTCTTCCTCTTGGTGGATGTAAAAATGTATAACCACAAAGTATTCTGACATACATGCAACAATTTACACCTAAATCCCCTGAGTCACTGTATGGTTGACATTAAACTGTAATATCAAGTACGCATTGATTGTGACATTATAAAACTTGCTTAAAATCCAAAATATTGAAACAGCAAACAGGCCAGTGGTCACAGGTGTTTCATGACTATAAGCAAAAGATGTAAACAATAAGCATATTAATCTGTTGAAAATAATTTTCACTGGCTATTAAAACTAAATCTCAGTGAAATTTAAAATTTGCCTTAATTTCTATTGAGCAAAACTTGAACATTAAAAAAATAATTTTGTGAATTTCTTCAAAATTAGTGAAATACTCGTCAGGCTAAGAAGAAGTCCACTTTTATATACATGTTCACAATATCTGCATCGAATGTAATCGTATGAAAAAAATAATCCTCACTTCAAGAGATTTGAGCTGGTTGCTATTCAAATGAACAAATTGTGAATTCCGTGGCAAAGCTTTCAAACATAACCTCATTTGAATTCCCAGGAGAGACATTTGTTGCAGAGGGTTTATATTTGTCTATGGCCCTTTTAGATCACTATGACAGTAAGAGCATCATTAATCTGTATCAACCTGCATGTGACAGTAATGTGACCACTGTGACCCCATCAGTTTACTACTTTTTGTCACTGCAATTAAAGGCATGCAACAGTTGCTGAAAATGACAAGTGAATTCTACTGAAATAATGTGTGTACACTGTTAGAATGCAACAGAGAAAACCTCTACCAAGTAAGTAATACTATGTTGATAAAACAGGTTAAATAATATAAATGAGTTCCTAAATTTGGGACCACTTCATGGACTCGAGTTAAGAAGACTGACTAAATATACCAACATACACTGAAATAAATGTAAAGACAAGTGTTATAATCTAAAGTTTTACAATTCAGGTGCAACTGCAGTCAATACTTTGACTACTTTATTGTTAAAATGTTAACACCTAATGTTAACAAAAGGGTAAATTACAGTACAAGACTCCATTATTTGAGCTTATATTTTTTAAGGTTGAACATATATTTCCAGGAATAATTTCTATCCTATATTTACATCTACTGAACTCACTTGAGCATTTACCTATTTTTTGGTCTTTGAATATTCAAACATTATCACATGAAAGTTCAGATAAAGGAGGTTTACTGTATCTCTACCATTTGACTACCTACAAGTCACATGATTAAGTAAGATCTAAGTTTAATGCTAATCACTTCTCAACTAAAAACAAGTGTTAGTGTGCATCAACTAGCTGTAAGTTTCACCAAGCAAAGCATTCCTCAGCAAAGTCAAGAAAAGCAAAGAGGGAGAAAACCTACTGGTGGGCACTCTCTGACCTTTGACCTAACCTGATTGGGTTTTTGTCAGCCAATGACGTGTTGGAGCTGTAGATTGAGGCAGAACTATTGGACACCAAACTGCTGTGACATTTAGAAAACAAGTGAAAAATATAGGTTGACTATCCTTGCATGACAAAAACTTAAGGAGATAGGTAAAAGCAAGGTAGTGTGAATTAAACATTGATAAAGATGTAAACACACAGCATGTAGGTCTACTTCTTGGTACATGCTTGAGTCACATGATCCCTGCCAAGATGTCTCACAATTTTACATTTTATATCCATGCATAAGGTTGTGAATGTTGCTTGTGGATGCTGTTTGTGGTTATAAAGAAGTTTTTTTTCATTGTTATAACTTGACATAATAGGTTTTCCTTAAACTGACAATAACTTCTTTATATGATACCAATAAAACTGTGTTCAGTAATTCTGAACATCGTGTTCAGCTGAAGAAGATGAAAATTTTGATACCACGAAACATGAAAAATGTGCAAGAATATATGCTTTACCTTTGGTTCAGTTACTGATTGAAAATTAATGCAGGCCACAACAGACACAAACATATGCAAACCTGTACACAGGGATAGGGTCCTGGTATTTCTTAGGTGATTAAATTTGTTACTACAACCTGGACCCACAAACTGTGCACTTGTATGACTGTACACTTAAGTAATGATCACAATCATGTGGTAATGTCTTACTGGCTGAACTGAAAGCCATTTTTACAAAAATAACTGTTTACCAAAGGATATTGAATTTCGACTGATTAAAGTACTTGGCAAGGATTTAAAAGAAATTTATAATGTTAAAACTTTCAACAGTACAATCATATAAAATACAGTCAGCTTCAGAGGTAGCATACTCCAGAAACTGGTATCCTATAGAAGCTTTATAATAAAATTAATCATACATAGGTAAATAAAGCACTAACAAACTATGTGTAAAATGATGCAACACATGACTGTCACACCTAAAGAATAAGTCTGGGCAATTTCAAAAATACATATATTGAAGAAAATGACAAAAAAACTGAAAAAGTACTTTTCTTGAAAAAGTACACACAAATGTATCAATAACAACCAAATTATAAGAAATATCAACATAAAATTCATAAACCAATATACAGATAAAAGTATTTTCTGCAAAATTATAAATTTGGAATGGCTGTGTGCAGCCACAAGTCATCTAATCAATCACAAATAACTTAATATTACACTATCAATACTGCCACAACAAAAGATCCATAGCCATGTAAAGTTGCATTAAAGATGACAATATACTGGAAGTATAGGTAAACCCACAGATTAGGAAAATGTTCCCTGGATGCACCAAATATCTCTCTCCCTTCAACTAAGGTCTTTGACCAACTGTCAATACAATTTTGAAATTCTGATGTACCCACAGTTATCATTGCAGTGAGATTCACTTTGAGTATATGGTTTGTAGAATTTATATTTCAAAAGCAATTCACATGTATATATAGTTATCATATTACAGGAAAAATTAAAAAAATATCTCCAAAATGGATCCAATGATACTTATAGATTAGTTAGCCATCAAATTAAATAAAATAAAAACTGAACCTCAGAAAATTATTTTATAAGATGTACAATTTTGTGTAATTGAAATGAGTGTCTCAGCAACTGAAAACTCAGAAATATCAATTGCCATAACCTGCTACATATCTTATGTTTTAGATATTTAACTTATACAAAGTGATGACACATCCACTTTTTGCACACCCACTTAACAATATTCAAGACCAAAAACAGTTTGACCTAAAAATAAACCATAAAACTACCACAAAAACCTAAAAACTCCAATTCTGTCTGAAATTTAAAACCAACAGCATAAACAGGAAGATGAAATACATAAAATAGATGAATAATATGTACATTAGATATTTTAACTCCACTAAAATAATTTCTGTCACCTAGCTGTGGGTGAAAAAGCGATGGCAAGAGAAGTACAGAAAATATAGGAAAAGACTATACCATCATGCTGAACTAAATGTTTTAATTAATCAAAATTTCAAGAGACCTCATAAATCCAACAGATACACACAAATATATATACAGCTTAATTTAAATTCATAGGGTTATCACTGAATAAGCAAGTGAAGTACTTGTGTATGGTTTGGGTGAATCTATGACAAGTACAACTAGAGGATCGCTCGCAAAAAAAAAGATAATATTTTTGCATAGCAAAAACAAAGCGTCCCGAAAAGGATATAAAGGTGAGTGCTAAAGTATTAAGAAAATGCTTTGTTTCTAGCCTTATACTGTTGTGGCTACCAAAGTCAGCGCAGTCTGCTCTATCTAGCACGGTTTTCAAGATATAAGCATTTTTGCGTTTTGCAAAAAATTTGAAAATTCAAAACGTCCGCTATATTTGGTGAGACAAAAATATTTTGAAAATTGGCATGGCTACTCTGCAGAGATACCCAGCAGGTCAAAAATTTCGCTCCATCTAGCACGGTTTTCGAGATATAAGCATTTTTGTGTTTTGCAAAAACTTTGAAAATTCAAAGACAAAAATTTTTGACAAGACCACTGCCGCGGTGTGTATCTCCTGGGGAGCATTAAAGGAGAAGAAATAGCTTTTCCGAGATATTCACAATTTATCATTTTCGTGTGTGAAAGCTCTTCCAAAAGTAGGTGAATGAGTTATTTGAGAAAAATTGGCTATCTGCAATACTATTAAGAGATAATTCACATTTACTCCTTTTGAGTAGGTGAGTAATTACCTACGGGTCTGGAACTTCATCAAGTGAAAGTTCTCCCACAAGTAGATGAATGAGTATTTGATAAAAATTGGGTATCCGCAATACTTTTACAGATAATTAGCATTTACTCATTTTGAGTAGGTGAATAATTAGCCATGGGTCTGAAACTTCACGGAGTGAAAGCTCTCCCAAAAGTAGGTGAATGAGTTATTTGAGAAAAATTGGCTATCTGCAATACTTTTACAGATAATTCGCATTTACTCATTTTGAAGCTATAAAAGCAACGATAAAGGAGATATAAGGCAAAACTCCAAAGCAACTATTTTATGACCCCAGTTTGACCCATAAGGGGGGGTCGGGGGTAAAACTGACCGGCTATTTAGACTCTCCACATATGCCTTCCCAATACCTCTTAATACATTCTGAAGGTATAAAAGCAACAATAAAGGAGATATAAGGCAAAAACTCAAAATCAGCTATTTTATGACCCCAGTTTGACCCATAAGGGGGGGGGGGGGGAGGTAAAACTGACCGGCTATTTAGACGCTCCACATATGCCTTCCCAATACCTCTTAATACATTCTGAAGGTATAAAAGCAACAATAAAGGAGATATAAGGCAAAACTCCAAAGCAACTATTTTTTTGACCCCAGTTTGACCCATAAGAAGGGGTCGGGGGATAAAACTGACCGGTTATTTAGATTCTCCACATATGCTTTCCCAATACCTCTTAATACATTCTGAAGCTATAAAAGCAACGATAAAGGAGATATAAGGCAAAAAATCCAAAGCAACTATTTATGACCCCAGTTTGGCCCATAAGGGGGGGCGTGGGGTAAAACTGACCGGCTATTTAGACTCTCCACATATGGTTTCCTATTACCTCCCAGTACATTTTATGGCTCTAAATGCAATACTTAAGAAGATAATAGGGGGGTTGACCTAAATTTAAGGCTTTCAGATTGGAAGGTGTCAGAAAATCACTCATAAATGAGACATTTTTCAAGGGATTGCTCCCAAAATCTAATCAGCTCGCGTTTTCGATAGTATGAACAGGTGTGTCAAATTATAAGGCTGTGTAGCAAGTAGTTTTTCCCGAACTGCGATGACGGGGGGTGCACTTCAAAAAATTGTTTTTGATCATGTGACCTTCATAAAGGTCAAATTTAAGCATGCAGAAAAATTTCCCCATGCCTAAGGTATATAACTGCCAAATATGGTTTGAAACCTTCTAATAATAAGGGAGATATTCAAGGGAGACCATAATGCGGCGGCGGTGGCGGCAAGGAAACTGAGGCGAAAACAAATAAGCGCCCTTTCAGGGACGCTTAATAATTAGGACGGATGCCCTTAAGGTTTCGTCAGAATTTTTTTTCTCCTTTTCTTTCTCCTTCATTTTCTACTTTTCCTCATGACAGCAAAACTGTTCAAGATATCATCTTCAGGTTTTCTGTGTAGGTTTCAGGGTCAACGGGTCAACTTGTGAAAAAAGAAATTTCTCGTGTGTGCTCTAAGTCCAGATTGCTTTGACCGATTGTATTCAAAGTTTGTACAGTCATTGATGTTACTCATGGGAGGAAGTCTAATGATATTGGGCAAAACTGATTAAAAAACGTGACTGCCAGAGGTGCTTTTGTAAAATACAACTTTACTAATGCAATGCTAAGTACCACAAGGCTTGCTTCAAATGTCTCAAAAATGTTCCCATTGTGTTTTTCCGACATGTTTTATCCCATATAGAACATTTTTTGGCCATATTATAGAAATATGACTGTTGTGAAATGAAAACTGACTTTTCTGCATGTCTCTGGAGGATGTCCCAAGGCCTACAGGCCTTCTGTTTAGTTTTATCTATTTTAATAATGTTGGCTTAAGGGTACCTTAACTTGCAGTAAAAGTTTAGTTTGATCTAAAATTTAAACTTTGGGATAAAGTTTGAATATAAGTCATGAGTTTAAGATACAACGAGATATTTTTTGACATAAAGTCTGATGCAAGTTAAGGTGGCTTTAATCAATAATCAAAATGACAGAATGTGTAAAACTAAAATGAAACTACAAAGAGAATTAGATTTGTGATTAATTTTCATGGCTACATGATGTTAACAATATTCAATAGTAATTCTGTGTTCTTGTTAACCTCTTCCACACTTTACAGTTTGAGGTACATTGATAGCTCTTTGTTAGGAAACATGGTATGAATGTTTAACTGTGTCCTTAAATAAAGTCCTGGGTGCATCAAAGTGATGGAGTCAGATCCCTTATGAACTGCCATTGAACTGCTTCAGATTGAGCAAAATCAAAAGGGTGAAAACCTAAACAGGATTGTTTCACTCAAGCAAATGCTACATGTCATCTCTTTCCTGGTTTTTTAGTGCCACATGACAACTATGATGTATCTACTTTATTCGTAAACTGGTGGTTTTTACCTAGTCAAAACAGTGTCATAACTTTTTCAAACTGTGATGGTGCAACTTAAACCCAGTAACAATATACCGCTTTATATAAATTTTGTCTATCTTGTTCAACTGAACATATTCTGAGACCAGACTTGTTTTTCTGGAGAATGTGAAAGTTACAGTTTTTCTTTGAAATTCTCATCTTTCAAATTTGTATAGTCAGCATTTTATGGATGAAGCTAAAACAATCCTGTAGTACTGCCTAAAATGCTGTTAAAAGTGACAGTGGTTGATCTGAAGAAATGGTGAAACGTGTCTGGCAGTGAAAAGAAGATCAAGAAAGCATAACACGAAATTCAGGATTGCATCTAACATTCAACTATATTGTACACTTACAAAATGATTCTACATGGCGTTTAGTGGAGCTAAAATTGTACTTCTTGTACTTCTGTCTAAACTGAATTCAAAACAATTATTTTCTCTTTCCCCTATGCATCATGTTTATGTAAACTACTATAACTGAGAAACAGCATCACAGTTTTGCCACTGTCAATAATCACTTTCTTTATGTGAAAAGCACTAAATTCCAGTCAAAACACAATTTGGAGTAATTCATTTACTCTGCATTCTTTTAAATGAGACTACAGAAGACTTAAATTTGACATATGGTGAGCAATGAGTTATCATTGATTTTTACATTTTATCTAATAGACTGGTTGATCAAGACAAAAAATCCACAATCAATTGTACAGGTTAGCAAAACATTTGATCATACAGGAGCTTTTGTACAGGTATAAGGTGACAGTGTATTGTACTCGTCTAAGATTGGATTGGCATAAATAGATCAATAAGTTGTGGCTGAATTTATAGGATTTGGCATTTTTTTTATTAAAAAATTAGACAGAAGCACAGTAATACACAAAGCATGTGGGGGGCACTGATCTTTGAAAGTAACTTGTGGAAAAGCAAAACACAAACGATGTTTAAGAGAAATTGTGACCTCATATAACCAATGTTTTGAACAGAAATCGGAGCAACAACTTTGCAAAGATATAATTTACGATCTAAGGATAACACTGAATAATGCCGAGAATAACTGTCACAGCATTATTTTAGGTTATCCTGAGACCTAATTCTTTCACTTCTGAAAAGATGACGATTAGAATTTTCCTCATATACAACTGCCAATAAATTAAAAGAACCACTATGCTGGATCAAGTTTCAAAAAGCAGTATCATGTAATTAAGCTATAATAAATACAGGCTAAGGTCACACATCAATAATTAGAATCCCATGTCAAAAAAGACCATCAAAACTAATGCCTCAACATTCAAAGAAGCGGTGAGTATTTCCTCAATCTGAGTGATTGCAACACACAGTGAGGAGTGTATGTTTTCATGTGTCCAATTTGCAGCCATAATTTGTGATATATTGCTGCTAGGTATGTTAATTTCTGGCTAAAAGTTAACAGATTGACAGTAAATGAATAAGTAATTATGATGACCAAATATTATGCATAATAAAATACAAAAACTGCAATACATGGGAAAATCTCAATTGCAAACCACTTTGATAATACTTTAGAAGGAAAGTTTAAAAAAGGAGATCACTGTCGCCAATCGTGAACATGGAAACATACACTGTGTGTGACACATAACTGGGCTTACCTCTGAGAGTGGGACTGACCGCGGGGACTAATTTTAGGGCTTGAAAGGATACAACATACAAGCACACTCAGTATACTGTACACTGGCTAGCAATGGTAATTGTACAATATAGTATAAGTGGAAAGTTTTAGGTCACAGAAAATTGTACCACATTTTTCATACTTAAAGAAACTCACTGGAATTAAATTGCTACTAATGCCCAATTCATACTACAGACTGTATTAGAATGTAGAAGTTTTACTCAGCGGCAGAACCGCCTCCAAGTACATCTCATATCTTCTGAGATTTGTTGTATCCAGAAGGTATGATGTACATGCACACTGATTGAACATGCCCCATGGTGTGTAACTTTAAATAACCGCAGGATAGCAGTAGAACGAGAGTAGTATAAACATGTGTCTCAGAGAGACAACCTCCATTTGCCTCCACTCAGCCTATGTCGCCGCCACACTAATGTGTGTTACACCGAAGCACAACCGAATCACAACCTTGTATGAACTGTGGACCACAGCTTTAGTTACCATAAGAAAAAGTTCATCTGTGCATGCTCACGGTTAAAAATTCAGATGTGGAGACTTTAAACATTTCAAAACTTCTGTAGGATGTGCAAAGAATTTTGCCACCGTGTCAGTTCGCATACAGGTGTCAGTTTTTTTTGTTTTTTTCCCCCCCCTCAGAAAGTTGCCAGTCTAATTTCACTGCCAACAATGGGTGTGTTGTAAACACATCATAAACAGACTTTTTTAAACAGACAGGTGTCAGATGGTAACTGAAGGACAGCGGCGTTTGGGCCAACATCGATAACCATGGGTTATACCGCCTGTAGTGTGAAAGGGGTAAAAAAGGAATTAAATCAAATTTAAGATTTCATCAGAAATACGCTTTAATATCTAAAATAAATGTCCAGGGAAAATTTCCACTTAAACATTGTAAAAACAATTGAAACCCATTAAATGAAAGATTAAGTAGAGTTCTCACAGAAGCCAAATAAATAAAGTCTCTAGGGGCCATATTCAGGGATTCTCAAAAGCTAAGTGCAAAAATGGCTTACTCCAAAAACTGGATTAGGATTACGGTTAGTATTCAATTGAGAAGATAAGCTAATTTTTGGATTAACTTTAAACTATCCATCAAAATGGATTAAATTTTGGATTAAATATAGTTGAATAAACTGCGCTTAATCCAAGAATTAGCTTAACTTTATGAATACTAATTTAATCCAAAAATTTATAATTGTTGGATGGGATTAATTCTCCCTTAAAATTTCAATTAATAGGATTCAAGTGTGCATCAAATATACACAGATTTATTTCAATTATCCAAGTTTGAAATTTTTAATGGCTGTTTTTTAATTTACTGATATATGTCGGCCTCAAAACTGAAAAAAAAAACCTTTACCATTGACTCTATATCGGAATATACTGGAATGAATCAAATTTTGCCCAAAAGCAGCAGCACAAAGTAGTACTTATTTTGTGACCCTAATGCCAGGAAATACTCTTTTTAGTGGGCACAAGTGGACCTCTGGCATACCTAGAACCAAATCCTTTGGATGTGAAGGTTCTAGTAAGACAGTCAATTGTAAAAATACCTGATTCACTCAATAATTTTAGTCAAATCTGTGGAAAGTCAACTAACTACCTGAAATCCATAGTATTCCCCCTAGCTATTTATGGTCAACTTTCACTTATGACAACTAAGCTGTAGCGATTTTTTGACAATGGGACCTATATAATAATGCCAGTTATAAAGTTAATGCCCTTTCAACTGGACATTACTTTAATCTGAATAATACAGGTTAATCCTACATGACATTTTGTGCTGGGTTTGCATTATCTATTATGACATCATTTTTGTCACCAATTGCCAACCATTACAAATCTCTTAGATTTGCGATGTTTAACAATCTTGCAATATTCACAGCTGTGGATAAAACCGGGGTGAACAAGAGAAAATACTATACAAATGCTATACACACTCGGTAGTTTTCCTGAAAAGAATAGAGAAAGTACATTTAAGTGACAAAAACAAAAATTCTAGCAAAGAATAATATTGAACACACTAATAGTATACATTGTTTACATGGATCAGGTTACACAAACATGCTTCATTCAAATAAATTGAAATGATATATCTTAAATCATGTCAAATGATAGTATTGTTTAGTGTCACAGGTGACACAGTAAAAGCTTCTTAGCATAAAGTTATAACCATAAAAGAAATGTTTTATCTGCTGCATTACTAACTAATGAGGTTTCTTTTTCATCCAATGTTAATTTATTCAGTTAGAATTGGACTGAAAGTTACTAATCTTGCAAGCTAGTTGGTATCAGTATTCAAGAAACATTTTACAACAGTCAGGCAAACATCTACAAAAGCAAAAGCCAATCACATTTTTCACACAAACATTGCATAAAAAAGCAAAAATATGAAAAGAATAATCACAGTAACTGAGTCAATGTTATCTGATGATAAATTATCTCATGAATGTTTGCTCATAACTTTAAAAAAGTATAACTACAACAGCCGTAATATAAATGAAAATCAAATGCTTTAAAACCACAAAGGCTTTGGACCTGATTCAGCACAAAAGTACAAAGTGTCACAAATGGACTTATTTGACCCAGTTCTGAGATATCACAGAATATCGAAATTGTCTCAAAAGTAACCCGACAATCTCAGAGCAAACTGGCATATTTCACCTCCACTAGTATTTCTCGCAATTCATTACATGCTTATAGATATCTATAAATATGTTTCAAGGTCACACTGTCATCCCAAATGCTTTATAACTTCTGTCTGTTGAAGCCAATGTACAGAAATGGTGACCGAACATGACTAGGATCTAAAATATAGGTCTGCTAGGATGGGAATAGCTTCATGAGCTAGGGCTAAACTTATTGCAAGATCAAATATTGTTGCATTCGATGTATAAAAAGTTTAGTGGCATCAGAAAGGTCAAAATGATTTATGAATGAAAACTAAAAATATCTTTTGTTTCTAAAGCTGCTTTCAAAAAGTCTGGGTCTAAAATATGAAAGCATCTGCAGTATATACTTTGAGATTTGTAGCAAGATGTTTTAATGGTGAGTATAACACTGCATGGGCTGTCAAACATATTTAATCTATTTTGAATGTAACCACGGAATATTTAGTGAACCATATCTTGTGCAAGAAAATGCCTTAGTGCCATTGCCAGAATGTGGGGCAACATAAAATATGACTTTTCCATACAGTGTGTCTGGACTAGAACTACATAGATGTACGGAGTGAACAGGAAAACATCTAACAAACAAGAGGAGAGTGCCCGTGAACGGGCACTGTGTCAGCTGACTGAATGTTTTTGATTTGTGATGGTGATAATGAGAGGAAAGCATAATTATCAGGGAAAGGGCTGTACAGAAATACAGTAAATGGTAACTGAACAGCATGTTCGAAAGATATTCCGAAGCTGACAGAAAAAAAGGACAAAAAAGTTGTGCCCTGCAAATGGTATTATGAAATAAAGTAACAAGGTAATTGTTTAAGTGTAAAAAGTAGGTTAAAAATATTTAAAGAAATACTATAAATGCAATATCCTCGTTCGACCATGAAGAAGGGGTCCAAAGGTCAAATCTGACCATACCAAAAGATTCCCAGCCAAAGAATTTAGGATGGTTTACCATCCCAAACCTCTCGGACCAATAATAAATCAGTCATAGGCACTTTTTAAGTTTGCCTATCCTTGTTTGACCTTGACGGAGGGGTCCAAGGTCAAATCCGACCACACAAAAAAATTCCCAGCCCATGATTTCCTGTAGCTTGTTTACCATCCCAAACCTGTAGGACCAATAATAAGCGAGTTCTAAGCAATTGTAAGTTTGGCTATCCTCAATTGACCTTGAAGGAGGGGTCCCAGGTCAAATCTGACCACACCAAAAGAATCCCAGCCCATGATTTCCTATATGTTGGTTTACCATCCCAAACCTCCAAGACCAATAATACGCGAGTTATAAGCACTTTAAGTTTGGCTATCTTCGTTTGACCTGGAAGGAGGGGTCTAAGGTGAAATCTGACCACACCAAAAGATTCCCAGCCCATGATTTTCTATAGGTTGGTTTTCCATTCCAAACCTCTAGGACCAATAATAAGCGAGTTATAAGCACTTTTAAGTTTGGCTATCCTCATTTGACCTTGAAGGAGGGGTCCAAGGTGAAATCCGACCACACCAAAAAATTCCCAGCTCATGATTTTCTATAGGTTGGTTTTCATTCCAAACCTGTAGGACCAATAATAAGCGAGTTATAAGCACTTTTATGTTTGGCTATCCTCATTTGACCTTGAAGGAGGGTTCCAAGGTCAAATCGGACCATATTAACAGATTCCCAGCCCATGATTTCCTACAGGTTGGATACAATGATTTACTCAACAGTGAGAACCTGAAAGAAGCTATTGCTCAGCTATGCCATGACATAGAGGTCTGCAATTTCACTATGTTATAGCTGACCAAAACGTCTGTGAGAAACATATTTAACAAAATACTCTAAATGTAATAGTTTTCAAGTTACTACTGATTTACTCAAGAGTGAGAACCTCAAAGTAACTATTACTCAGCTATGCAATGAGCTACATGTCTGAATTTTTGCTCTGTTATAGCTGACCTAAAAGTAGGTGAACAACATATTTAAGCAAAATACTGTAAATGCAATAGTTTTCAAGTTACAACTGATTTACTCAATAGTGAGAACCTGAAAATAGCTATTGCTCCGCTATGCCATGAGCTATAGGTCTGTAATTTCACTATGTTATAGCTAACCCAAAAGTAGGTGAACAATATATTTTAACAAAATACTCCAAATGCAATATTTTTCAAGTTATAGCCGATTTACTCAGCAGTCAGTGCCTGAGAATAGCTATTGCTCAGTTGTGCCATGAGCTACAGGTCTGTAATTTCACTATGTTATAGCTGACCCAAAAGTAGCTGAATAACATATTTGCACAAATTTCTGTAAAGGCAATAGTTTTCCAATTACAACTGATTTACTCAACAGTGAGAACTTCAAAGTAGCTATTACTCAGCTATGCAATGAGCCACAGGTCTGGAACTTCACTATGTTATAGCTGACCCCAAAATAGGTGAATAACATATTGCAACAAAATACTCTAAATGCAATAGTTTCCAAGTTATAAGTGATTTACTCAACAGTGATAACCTAAAAGTAGCTATTACTCAGCTATGCCATGAGCTACAGGTCTGAAATTTTACTATGTTATAGCTGACCCAAAAGTAGCTGAATAACATATTTATACTAAATTCTCTAAATGCAATAGCTTTCAAATTATAAGTGATTTGCTCAACATTGAGAACTTCAAAGTAGCTATTACTCGGCTATGCAATGAGTCACAGGTCTGGAACTTCACTATGTTATAGCTGACCCCAAAATAGGTGAATAACATATTGAAACAAAATACTCTAAATGCAATAATTTCCAAGTTATAAGCGATTTACTCAACAGTGATAACCTCAAAGTAACTATTACTCAGCTATGCCATGAGCTACAGGTCTGAAATTTTACTGTGTTATAGCTGACCCAAAAGTAGGTGAACAACATATTTAAGCAAAATACTGTACATGCAATAGTTTTCAAGTTACAACTGATTTACTCAATAGTGATGACCTAAAAGTAGCTATTACTCAGCTATGCCATGAGCTACAGGTCTGAAATTTTACTATGTTATAGCTGACCCAAAAGTAGCTGAATAACATATTTATACTAAATTCTCTAAATGCAATAGTTTTGCAATTACAACTGATTTACTCAATAGTGAGAACCTCAAAGTAGTTATTACTCAACTATGCAATGAGCTACAGGTCTGAAATTTTACTATGTTATAGCTGACCCAAAAGTAGGTGAACAACATATTTAAGCAAAATACTGTAAATGCAATAGTTTTGAAGTTACAACTGATTTACTCAATAGTGATGACCTAAAAGTAGCTATTACTCAGCTATGCCATGAGCTACAGGTCTGAAATTTCACTATGTTATAGCTGACCCAAAAGTAGCTGAATAACATATTTATACGAAATTCTGTAAATGCAATAGTTTTCCAATTACAACTGATTTACTCAATAGTGAGAACTTCAAAGTAGCTATTACTCAGCTGTGCCATGACCTACAGATCTGAAATTTCACTATGTTATAGCTGGCCCAAAAGTAGCTGAATAACATATTTATACGAAATTCTCTAAATGCAATAGTTTTGCAATTACAACTGATTTACTCAATAGTGAGAACCTCAAAGTAGTTATTACTCAGCTATGCAATGAGCTACAGGTCTGAAATTTTACTATGTTATAGCTGGCCCAAAAGTAGCTGAATAACATATTTATACGAAATTCTCTAAATGCAATAGTTTTGCAATTACAACTGATTTACTCAATAGTGAGAACCTCAAAGTAGTTATTACTCAGCTATGCAATGAGCTACAGGTCTGAAATTTTACTATGTTATAGCTGACCCAAAAGTAGGTGAACAACATATTTAAGCAAAATACTGTAAATGCAATAGTTTTCAAGTTACAACTGATTTACTCAATAGTGATGACCTAAAAGTAGCTATTACTCAGCTATGCCATGAGCTACAGATCTGAAATTTCACTATGTTATAGCTGGCCCAAAAGTAGCTGAATAACATATTTATACGAAATTCTCTAAATGCAATAGGTTTTAAGTTACAAGTGATTTACTCAATAGTGAGAACTTCAAAGTAGCTATTACTAAGCTATGCAATGAGCCACAGATCTGAAACTTCACTATGTTATAGCTGATCCCAAAATAGGTGAATAACATATTGAGACAAAATACTGTAAATGCAATAGTTTCCAAGTTATAAGCGATTTACTCAACAGTGATAACCTAAAAGTAGCTATTACTCAGCTATGCCATGAGCTACAGGTCTGAAATTTTACTATGTTATAGCTGACCCAAAAGTAGCTGAATAACATGTTTATACGAAATTCTCTAAATGCAATAGTTTTGAAGTTATAAGCGATTTACTCAACAGTGATAACCTAAAAGTAGCTATTACTCAGCTATGCCATGAGCTACAGGTCTAAAATTTTACTATGTTATAGCTGACCCAAAAGTAGCTGAATAACATATTTATACGAAATTCTCTAAATGCAATAGTTTTTAAGTTACAAGTGATTTTACTCATGATGGAAGTTACTGAAAAGCCCAAAAGTAGCTATTACTCACTTAGCTATTGAGACAGGCACCCAACTTACTCACCATATTGTAGCTATGAAAAAAGTAGCTGAATAACATATTTTAACAAAATGCTCTAAATGCAACACTTTTCAAGTTATAAATGATTTTGTGCATGATTTCATGAATTTTAATGCATTAAAAATTATTAAAAAAATTTATTAAAAAAAAAGTAAGACAGATCCAGGTCTCATACTCACACAAGAGAATCTACCTGTGGCCTAGTACATATATGCAAGATATGAGAGAAATCCCTGCAATAGTCACTGAGAAAATTGTGATTAAGTGTTGAAATTTTCACACTTTTGGTGGGGGTACCCCCCTTGTAATGTCTCTAGCAAACAGACGAACAGACAGATTTGCATGCCTTGAACAATTTTTCATCCTCGATAGATAAGGTATCTTTTAAAAAAAATAGCACGTCTCTAGGCCTTGTAGTTTTGGAGGAGAAGTTGTTCACGCGGACGCGTACGCGGATGCGTACGCGGACGCCGCAGAGTGACGACATAATGTCAGCTGACTGACAAGTCAGCTGACATAAAAAACTACCTTAAACAAGAACTTAGAAAAGAACTTCTGCTTTCTTTTGAATTTTAAACTTTAGATACTAGATTATACAACAGAATTCTACCCAAGTATTGTAACATCATACTTAAAAGTCAAAGTTCAACAGGTAGTAAAGACAATACATGTGCTTGCCCTTCATGCAATTTACTATAATTCTTAACACAACATACATGTCTATCTATCAAACAGTCACCATTATAAGGGAAGCAGTACAGTAAATCTCTGCTATATGTACACATACCTGCGTGATTTGGTGCTGCGTCGTCGTACCACGTTCCTGGACTTTATCTGACCTTTAGCAGCCATCTCACTCTTTAGTTCCATCAGTCTCTCTCGAATTTCTATATCTTCACATATATCTGAAAACCAAGAGCATTGAAAGTGTCAGGACTATTCTGGACTGATTTATTTTCATTTATTTTGAAATCCTATCACATTCTAGAAGTCGTACCATGTGTTTACAGTAGATGTTTAAAGCAACAACATACTATTTATTAAGCAGAGTAAAAATATGCATTATTAGTACTTTTCTGAAACCTAAGTGCAAAATATTTCATGCACAAAATTTTGTTTGGTGTGTGTACTCTGAGTTAACTGAAATGGTAGAGGGAAGCAGTTGGTCAAGACTCTCCATCACATTAAGTGCCTTCCCCTCTTGATGTCAGGACTGTGAAGTCCAGAGATACTGGAGTTACAAACTTTCCCCATTAAGGTAAGGTCCAAGACTTAAACCCATTTTGTGAAGTATTTACTTGACAAATAATTTTGATAATTTGATACAGTATTCAAAGTAATGCTTCAAATTTTGTTTTCAATTTCAGAATACTTCCATGTTTCACAAAATTCTCAAATTGCCATGTTCATAAGATCTAATATTATTAATATATAAGGAACATATTTTTAAGTTGTAAATTGTTAACTGACTTTAATTAGTTAAAAAAATGTACAAAATCACCATAGGGTGTTTCTCCATTCTTGGTTTTTGCATCAAGGTCGGCTCCATGTTGCACCAAAACTTCCAGGACGGGCAACTAGAAGCACAGAACACAGCCATTAAAGTCTCCATACAACGTATCTGTATACAGTAAAAATTATCCCAAATCTAATGACATAATTATTTATAATTGAAGTTTGCAAGCTCTGTTAAAAGTAAATAATCAAAATACTGGTTATTTATATTTACCATGCAGAATAAGAAATGTTAACTTTTGTGATCACATTTTGGCATATGAAATTAGCTTCTGAGGAAAGCCCCACATTTTTCTTTCAATTTATTTCATATTCTTATGAATCTTCTGACACATTTTGGCAGTCTGTCAGATTTCAGTGAATTTTACTTATTTTACAGAATAACACAAATCAGTGACTTGGCAGTGAATTTTACAGGTAGCAGCATATTTCACATGTATTTGACTTTATGCATTAAATCAATGAATTCATTTTTAAAATACCAGCATTACAACTAAATTCTGATCTGGAAAGACAAATATATTCTTATAACCCCAATGTGTAGTTGATGCTCAAAGCAAATGTTTACATCAATTATATTATTTAAAATATAAAATTATTCTGGCATGTTTCAGTATATAGTATGCTCTCAGTAACAAAAAAAATTAAAGTCATTTAGTTAATGCAAACAGAACAAGTTTGGAGGTCTAACCTAAGAAAATAGCTGTACATTTTTGGCTGAAGTGGAAATTTGCTAAAACAAGAAACAAATTCTGTGGATACTAGATGTTCTAGTTATAATAACTCCACTGTACTGATAAACCAATGGTTACAATTCTTAATTGACAACCATTGCTAACATAATGTGTCACTCTGCATGGATGATGTCATACTGATCTAAAATTATGTACCAAAATTATTTTAATAGACAGATGATCATAGCCATACAACTTGTTTTAATTTCTTTTCCAAAGCACAAAAATGTGAAAGTTGAATTAGTTTCACTGAAATACACCCTCGATTAAAGTAATGCAAAGATGACAGAAAAAATCTGAAATTGTCATGAGTGTCTTGGTATATTGGTAATTACAGAGGTTGTACTCACATGACCCCAGCATGCTGCTGCATGGATAGGCTGCCAGGAATCCTCATCTCTCACATTTAAGGAGACATTTTTTGAAATCAGAAACTCTGCAACCTGCAGATATCCATTAGCTGCTGCTATGTGAAGCTATAACGGAAAGAAGGGCATAAATGAAAGTGAGATTTGCTAGTCAGCTTATCAGCTGCTCAACTGTAGACTTCCCCCCGACTTATATTGAGCCATGGTATTATGGTACACACCATTCATAACTACAAATGATTTGTAAAACAATACATATCAAAGAAGAATAAAAGCATACAATGACCACATCGTTGACAGGGTCTAAAGCTATTAAACTAATGTTTTAATATGACTTTATAGCACTTAATTGCATCACAAGACAGACGTAACAACCAAGAAAAAAGTTTAAAAAAATCATTGTCCAGAGACATACAAGACCACTGCCGTGGTATGATCTCCCGCCGCACTACATCAAAAAGTAGGTGAACAACATATTTGACTAAACTCCTTTAAATTGAATAGTTTTGCTGTTATAAATTATTTAAATCAAAAAAGTCAAAGTAGCTATTACTGAGTTAGCTATGGACCTGAGTTAGCTATGGACCTACAGCTTTCAAAATTTGCCATTACACAGTAGATCAAGAAGCAGGCGAACAACACAGTTGACAAGAATTCTCTAAATTTGACAAAAATCCTTTAAATTCAACAGTTTTGCTGTTATAACTGATTTACTCAATGGAGAACCATCAAAGTAGCTATTACTCAATTAGCTATGGACTTTTGAAAGTTGCCAAGAATACATTGCCTAGTTACCCTGTGGGTCAAAACTTTCGACGAAATAACTCTATCTCGCACGGTTAAGGAGATAGAAGCAAAATAAGTGTTTTGCATTTTCGGTGAAAATTCGAAAATTCAAAATGCGGGCATTTTTGGGGAGAGGAAATTTTTTTTCAAAACTGCCAAGAGTACATTGCTTGGTTACCCTGTGGTTCTAAAATTTCGACGATAGCGCTCTATCTCGCACGGTTAAGGAGATGGAAGCAAATTTGGGTTTTTGCATTTTCGGCGAAAATTCATAATGGCTGCCATTTTTGGGGAGATGATTTTTTTAAAATTGGCAAGAGTACATTGCTTAGATATCCTGTAGGTCTAAAATTTCGACAAACTCAATCTATCTGGCATGGTTAAGGAGATAGAAGCAAATTTAAGTTTTTGCATTTTTAGCGAAAATTCCAAAATTCAAAATGGCTGCCATTTGGAATGTATACATTCAATAGTTCTGGCAACTGAATGTACACATTCAATGGCAAATCATAGCATATACCCATTCAATGATTTGGCCATCGAATGGCCACATTCCAGAGTTAGAGCCACTGAATGTACATATTCCGCAGTTATGTACATGGAAGATATGCACTAAAAAGGTTTGGATATCTTCATTCCACCTCAAACAAGGGGCCCAAGGTCTTACCCTTACCCTGTGCTTTTCCACAGGATGGTTTGAAGCTCTCCCAAAAGTAGGTGAATGAGTTATTTGAGAAAAATTGGCCATCTGCAATACTTCTAGAGATAATTCGCATATACTCATTTTCAGTAGGCGAGTAGTTAGCTATGGGTCTGAAACTTCACTATGTGAAGGCCCTTGCAAAAATGGGTGAATGAGTTATTTGAGAAAAAATTGCTATCTGCAATACTTTTCAGAGATAATTCGCATTTACTCATTTTGAGTAGGTGAGTAATTAGCTATGGGTCTGAAACTTCACCAAGTGAAAGCTCTCCCAAAAGTAGGTGAATGAGTTATTTGAGAAAAATTGGCTATCTGCAATACTTTTAGCGATAATTCGCATTTACTCATTTTGAGTAGGCGAGTAATTAGCTATGAGTGTGAAACTTCACAAAGTGAAAGGTCTCCCAAAAGTAGGTGAATGAGCTATTTGAGAAAAATTGGCTATCTGCAATACTTTTAGAGATAATTCGCATTTACTCATTTTGAGTAGGTGAGTAATTAGCTATGGGTGTAAAACTTCACCATGTGAAAGCTCTTCCAAAAGTAGGTGAATGAGTTATTTGAGAAAAATTGGCTATCTGCAATACTTTTAGCGATAATTCACATTTACTCATTTTCAGTGGGTGAGTAATTAGCTATGGGTCTGAAACTTCACCATGTGAAAGCTCTCCCAAAAATAGGTGAATGAGTTATTTGAGAAAAATTGGCTAAGTACAATAATTTTAAGAGATAATTCGTATTTACTCATTTTGAGTAGGTGAGTAATTATCTACGGGTCTGAAACTTCACCATGTGAAAGCTCTCCCAAAAGTAGATGAATGAGTTATTTGAGAAAAATTGGCTATCTGCAATACTTTTAGAGATAATTCGCATTTACTCATTTTGAGTAGGTGAGTAATTAGCTATGGGTCTGAAACTTCACCAAGTGAAAGCTCTCCCAAAAGTAGGTGAATGAGTTGAGAAAAATTGGCTATCTGCAATACTTTTAGCGATAATTCGTATTTACTCATTTTGAGTAGGTGAGTAATTAGCTATGGGTGTGAAACTTCACCAAGTGAAAGTTCTCCCAAAAGTAGGTGAATGAGTTATTTGAGAAAAATTGGCTATCTGCAATACTTTTAGCGATAATTCGCATTTACTCATTTTGAGTAGGTGAGTAATTAGCTATGGGTGTGAAACTTCACCAAGTGAAAGTTCTCCCAAAAGTAGGTGAATGAGTTATTTGAGAAAAATTGGCCATCTGCAATACTTTTAGAGATAATTCGCATTTACTCATTTTCAGTAGGTGAGTAATTAGCTATGGGTCTGAAACTTCACCATATGAAAGCTCTTCCAAAAGTAGGTGAACGAGTTATTTGAGAAAAATTGGCTATCTGCAATACTTTTAGCGATAATTTGCATTTACTCATTTTCAGTAGGTGAGTAATTATCTATGGGTCTGAAACTTCACCATGTGAAAGCTCTCCCAAAAGTAGATGAAGGAGTTATTTGAGAAAAATTGGCTATGTGCAATACTTTTACAGATAATTCGCATTTACTCATTTTGAGTAGGTGAGTAATTAGCTATGGGTCTGAAACTTCACCAAGTGAAAGCTCTCCCAAAAGTAGGTGAATGAGTTATTTGAGAAAAATTGGCTATCTGCAATACTTTTAGAGATAATTCGCATTTACTCATTTTGAGTAGGTGAGTAATTAGCTATGGGTCTGAAACTTCACCAAGTGAAAGCTCTCCCAAAAGTAGGTGAATGAGTTATTTGAGAAAAATTGGCTATCTGCAATACTTTTAGCGATAATTCGTATTAACTCATTTTCAGTAGGTGAGTAATTAGCTATGGGTGTGAAACTTCACCAAGTGAAAGCTCTCCCAAAAGTAGGTGAATGACTTAAAAAGTAGATGAACAACTTATTTGAGAGAAATTGTGTAGCTGCAATACTTTTGAAGATATAAGGCATTTACTCATTATGGTTATCATTAAAAATTGACAAAGTAGCTATTATGGTTTGCGAGATATTTGTCATTTTTCACATTTTCACCAAAAGTAGCAATAAAGTAGCCATTACTCACTTGTACATTGAGCAACAGTTGTGAAACTTAAATATGTTACAGTTCACAAAAAAGTAGATGAACAACTTATTTGAGAGAAATTGTGTAGCTGCAATACTTTTGAAGATATAAGGCATTTACTCATTATGGTTATCATTAAAAATTGACAAAGTAGCTATTACTCACTTAGCTATGGAGATACACTTCCAAACTAGTGACCATGTTGTAGCTGTGGAGATAATAGCTGAACAACATATTGGAACAAAATTGTGTAGCTGCAATACTTTTGAAGATATAAGTCATTTACTCATTATGGTTATCATCAAAGTAGCTATTACTCAGTGAGCTATGGAGTTACAGCTGTGAAAATTCACAATACAGAATATCCAAAAGATAGGTGAACAACTTATTCGACAAAAATCCTCTATATTCAATAGCTTTTGAGTTATAAGTGACTTGATCAATGGTCAAATGTTAAACTTAGTATAGCTATTACTCAGTTAGCTATGGTGCTACACCTTGGACACCTCACCATGATATAGTACATGAAGGAGTTGTTGAACAACATATTTCAGGCCAATATTGTAAGTAACAGTTACAAAGGCAAAATCAATTTACTCATTTCGCTCATTGTTAATAACAGAAAATAGCTATTACTCACTTAGCTATGAAGATAGAACCCTAAAAATGGTACCATCTTGTAGGCATGGAGAAAGTAGCTGAACAACGTATTTTACAGAAACACTCTAAATTTGAAAATTTTAATTACTTAAATGTAGCTTTTATAAGCTACAAGCTTACCATGTGGGACTTAATGCTGATCTCGGGTTGCCACACCCGGGGCCAACGTCTTAGAAAAAAAGATCGTTCTTGTTAGCCACCGGATATACTGGTAGTTGTCGTCACGTGATAACTTCTGACCAATCGTCCTACTTTCTCGTTGAAATTTTTTAAACCTACCCCTCAGCTGTAAACAGCGGGGAGGCAGGGTGGGACTCTTCTAAGTCCCACATGGTAAGCTTGTAGCTTATAAAAGCTACATTTAAGTAATTAAAATTTTCAATTTTATTACGCTACAATAGCTTACCATGTGGGACTTAATGCTGAATTCAACCGCCCGGTGGCGGGATTACAGCTGAGACTGGAAGGAATGTCATTTTTTCTAAGATTTTGAGTTAATATGTATAGAATAGTGCCAGAAATACCAGTCTGAGTCCCATTTACAGTGCCCCGATCCCGAAGGCCGGGCCTGTAACGAGCCAAAAACCTAAGTAAATGAGAGACAGTGCTAAAAACTGTCTAAATGTTTTATTGAAGGACTGGAGTGCAGCAGTGCTCACTCCGAGGTCTAAGGGTCCAAAAGGGGCCCTTCACGTGTGACTGACCAACCCAGAGGTTGGGAATCTCATAAAATTTTTACAACCTGAATATGAGATTAATGACAACTAAATAAGTCCTTAATAGAAAATACTTGATAATTAAAGGATAAAATGACCTTACCCGTAACATCTTGAAGGTAGAGGAATACCTAGATCCTGGGAAAGACTCCTGAAGACTTGGTTGTAGCGGATGTGCCCCCCCCCCTTTTTTCTTTCCGAGGACAACTGGTCTGAGGGGAAGGATCTAGGACTTGTTGTGCAGCCACTACGGGTCCCAGGTACAAATTGTTGTCGGTGTCCGACCAAGTAAGGTCTTTTAGGTAAAAATTTGTAAATGTGTTGTGAGCTTTCCAGTGACAGGCTTGCATGATTTGGTCCACCGATACCCCACCGTAAAAGGCCTTAGAGGCCGCGAAGGCCCGGATGTCATGCGCTTTGACTTGGACCAAGTCCAAGGCTTGTTGATCTGCTTGTTTGTAACAAAGTAAAATGGTTTGTTTCAACCATGAAGAGAGTGTAGCGGGTCTGATGTCTGAGGTATGTCCTTTCTTAAAGGAGATGAAAAGGAGAGAACGAGACCCTCTCAGGTCTTTAGTTCGATCCAAATAAAACCTCAGGGCCCGTACGGGACACAGGGTCCTGTCTTCTTTAAACTGTCTATCCACAATGGTAGTCAGAGCAGGGATAGTCACCGGAGACACACTTTGAGAACCTTCTCTTGCTAGTTGGTTTTTGGCTATGAAATCAGAAGAAGGGAACAAGGCAACCTTTTCCCATTGGCCTAAATTAGCTACTTTGTTAGCGACCCAGGCATGGATTTCGCTGCGGCGCTTGCCGGAGGCCAAGGCTAGCAAGAAAGCAGTTTTTAAAGTGAGATGTTTGAGGTCTGAGTCTTTCATGGGCTCAAAAGGTGCTTTGGTGAGCTCGTTAAGGACAACAGAAAGGTTCCACTTGGGTAAGTTTCTGGAACTTTTAGGACGATCCCTGTGAAAACTGGAGAGTAACCTATGAAGGTCTGCATTGTGTGCAATATGTTGGGCCGTTGGGCCCAAAGTGTCAACGATTGCAGTCCTGTAACCATCAATGGTCGAGGGGCGCCTGTTTAGGTCTTGGTACAGGTACATGAAGAAATCTGAGATTTGTTTCACAGATGGAGTGGAGAAATCCACCGAATTTTCTCTGCACCATTTTTCAAAAAGGGCCCACTTTGACTTGTAGATGGTCCTTGTTGATGACCGCTGAGGGGCAGCAATTCTCTCTGCCACCTCCACAGAGAAGCCTTGTTCTTGGAGTTGTCCGCTCCTAGACACCAGGCGTGGAGGTTCAGGTGCTGGGGGTTGTTGTGGAACACCAGCTTGTGGGACTGTTTGAGTAGGGTTATTGACACTGGGAGTTGCAGTGGGATCTCTGTTGAGAGCTGCACTAGGTCCCAAAACCAGGGCATCCCTGGCCAGCCTGGGGCTATTACGATGATCAGGCACTGGCATTGCCTGATCTTTTGGATCACCTTGTGAAGGAGAGCCGTAGGAGGGTACGCATATGCTGTGAGGTTGGTCCAGTTTATGTTCAGAGCATCTATGTCCCAGGCCTTTGGGTCTGGGATAGGAGACACGTATAGAGGGAGTTTGTGGTTCAGGTGAGTGGCAAACAAGTCTACATGAGGGGTGAACCACTTCTGGCAGATCTGTTTGAAGACCTGTGGGTGCAGAGACCATTCGGTTGACTGCACTTGGTTGGACCTGGATAGCAGGTCGGCCATCACATTCAGGCACCCTGGAATGTGCCTGGCTTTCAATGTTATGTGATAGTGATGGCACCAGGTCATGATCTTCCACAGGAGAGCACACATCTCTGCCGAGTGTGTTCCTCCTTGTTTGTTGATGTAGGCTACCACTGTTGAGTTGTCCGTCGCGATCAACACTGTTTGATTCTGGCACTGGTCCTTGAAGTCTCGAAGGGCCAGGGAGACCGCCTTCAATTCTAGGACATTTATGTGAAGCCTTTTTTCCCGATCTGACCACAGACCCTTGGTAAAGTTTTGGTCTAAGTGAGCGCCCCAACCTTCGTTTGAGGCGTCGGTAAAGAGTTGGATACTGTGGTCTTTGGGATGAAGGTCTGCACCTTTCATCACCTTGGAGGGATTTTGCCGCCAATCTAGGTGGGCTGCAATGGCTTCTGTCCAGGGAAGGAGGTTGTCCAGCGACTGAGGATATCTCCAGTGCTCCTTGAGATGAAACTGAAAGGGCCTCATGTGAAGGCATCCCTCCGGGACCATTTTCTCCGTTGAGGCTAGCAACCCAATTAGAGACATCAAACATCTTGCAGTCAAAACACATTTTGACTTGAGTCGTAGGATCAAATCCTGAAGTTTGAGCCATCTCTCTTGAGTGGGTTTTACAAGGGCTGAATCGAGGTGGTATTCGTAGCCCACGAACGAAAACACCTGTGTAGGTTTCAGTTCTGATTTTTCCTGATTTATTATCCATCCCAAGGACTGAGTCAGGTCTACTACTGCCTGAGTGTTCACTTGTGCTTCCTCCTGAGACTGGGACCTGATCAGCCAGTCGTCCAGGTATTGGTGAATTCTGAGTCCTCTTGAGAGGGCCATTAGTTTCACTTCCTTTACGATCATAGTAAAGACCTGGGGGGCTGTAGCTAGTCCGAACGGGAGGGAGGTGAATTGGAACACCTGAGCCTTGTAGCAAAACCTTAGGTATTTCCTTGAGCTTGGGTGGATGGGGATATGCAGGTAGGCGTCCGACAGATCTATCGACGATACCCACTCCCCTGGAATCAGGGAGGTCCTGATGGACTCTGGAGTTTCCATTTTGAACTTTTCTACGTGTAGAAAAGTATTGAGCCTGCTTAAGTCTATGACTGGCCTCCACCTTTGGTGAGGCTTGGGTACTAGGAACAGGCGACTGTAAAACCCGAGAGATTTTACATTGTCTACCCTTTCGATAGCGTTCTTTGACAGGAGAGACTGGATACAAGTAGCCAAGGCTTGGTCTTTTGGTTGGGCCTTGTACTCTGACAGAATCAGAGGAAATCTGATCAAGTTTGGCTTTGAACGGAATGGCAGAACGTAGCCATTGGTGATAATGTTTAACACGTTTTGAGAACATTTGTTTGTGAGCCAGTCTCTCCTGAAAGAACGGAGGCGACCTCCTACTGGTGGACTGAGTGAGGCTTTGGAGGAGTCATTGGGGAGGGGGGTTTCCACGCCCCCTTCCTCTATTGTGGGGTCGTTTTCGACCCCTGGAGCCTCTGAAGTTGGATTTTCCTCTTCCCGAAGGAAAGGACTGGTTACTGCTTTGAGAGGTATTGCCCCCATAGGGGCGTTTCCTGTAGGAGCCTCTTTTCCTGTGGGGACCACGAAAGGGCTTATTCTGGTAGGGTGCAAAACCCTGAGAATCTTTTGAGGTGCCTTTTTTGAGAAGGAAGTCCTCACCTTCCTTCACTAATTGAGACTCGAACAAGGAAGAGTCCCAAAAGGACGAGTTCCTGAGTTCTTGACGTCTCGTTTCTCCTAATTGAGGATGTAATAGAGTCATCTCGGCTTCTCGCCTGAGTAAGCCGGTATTAGCCATAGAGTATAATTCCCTCTGCAAAATATGGGCTAGAGATTTGCTGAGACAAGTGAGGGCCCTGTGTTGAACAAGTACTGTCTTGTTCCAAAAATCTAAGTAGTCAGCTACTTCCTCATATCCGCGCTTTGCCGCTTTCTCAGGATTGGCACCTTTCTGAATCTGAGATTTAATCTTCTTGACGGTAGACTTAATGCTATGTTGGCATTTTTCCAATGAAGCATTGCAAGAAGATGAGGTTTTGGCAAATGCAGCGGTGAAGTTGAGGGTAGAGATGTTTTGTCTAGCCTGAAGTTCTAGCTCCTTGAGAACTGGCAGGGGAACTCTGGCTACTGGGGGCCCAGAAGGTCTAGGAGTAATACAGATCTTAGCAAAGTCTGTATTCAACTCCTGAATTTTGTCCTGAAAAGTTGGTTGTCCCACCTTGTACCACTTGGAAGTTGAGGGAGGAGGCTTGACATATTTTCCCTCAGATAAGTTGGCAGCCTTAAAGTCATGTTGGAATTTATCAAAGGCGTCCTTGATAACTGAGCTAAGTGGAAGAATAGAGGAGGGACCTCTAGGTCTGAGCTCTTGACGGCCTTTTTCATCATCCAGACCCAACACTGAGGTGGAAGACCTGGGCATAGATTCCCTGGGGTCAGGGAGAGACAAAATACGCCTGAAGGTATCCACTTCCTCAGAGTATTGGGAGGGCATGTCAGACAAAGCTACTGCTCTATAATAAGGGGGGTCTGGATCATGTTGTGGGAGGTCTTGGTCAGAAGCTACTCCTGAGGGCTGAGCCCTAGAGGGCTTAGAAGACCTGTGTCTGGCTACAGGGGAGTGACCCTCCTCTGAGGAAAATGACACATATCTAGATCTTGATTTATGTTTGCTCTTGTCAGAGTGCTTTTTGGATCTAGAAGAAGGGATCCGAGGTTCATCGGAATCTTCATTTAGTTGGTCCGAGGCAGAGCTCGGGTCAACTGGCTGCTTATGGCTTTGCTTTTTGTGAGAGTACGAAACCTCTTCGGGATGACCTTCAGAGGGGGCAACGTACTGATCCGAGGAAGGTTGAGTAGATACTAGACGAGGAGGAAGAGTTGGACCGTAGTCCACATCCATATCCTCGCTTGGAACGTTAGTACCAGATCTCGGATGGGGCAAATCCAGAGGGGCAGCAGAAGTACTGGACAAGCCAGGTTTTGAAGCAAGAGTCGAAGACTGTGTCTCGACTTTCTGTTTTACAGCCAACTCCTCTCGGAGTGACTGAAAAGCTTCCAACATGGATGCCTGGAAGGAACCCATTTGCTGCTGTAAGTGTATATTTAAGGAATCACCGAGTGATTTCTCTAAATTTTTCTGGATTTTATTTTGCAAAGCTGTACCAGGGGTGGGTGGGACGGTTTTTGCTGGCGTTTTCAAAGACAGGGAACTGAAGGCAAGAGGTTGTGGACGGGGGGGTGAGGTAAAGAGGCTATCAGCAGCACACTCGAGGTCTGCATTGGACCCAGTGAAAGAGTCCCCGTCGCCTTCACCCAAAAGATCTAGTTCATCTTTGGAACTAGTTGTCGCTTTCTGCTTTTTCAAATACCGTTTCCGGTTTTGGATTTTCTGTAGTTGCTCATCTGTAAAAGACGTGCAAATTTCGCAAGGGGTTTCAAAGGTGACACAGGGGTCATCTCCCTTGCCAGCCTCCCTACAGGTAGGGCAGAAATTATGTGTATCAAAATTAAAGCAGAAATGGCGGCATTTCTGCGCTCTCGGTTTGTCTTTATTTGCTTGATGTGTAGACATTTTGTACGCAATAAAAGACGTAGAATGTATTAGCCTGAACCGAGGAAAACTCAAAACACGCGACAGCAATAAAAATACTTATCCTGTGAAAATGAAACTTTAACAGAATGATCTATAATATATATTACAAGAAATATGCAAATATTAGCCTCCAACAATAAGTAAAGTCTGAGAAATAAATGAAAATGTCTGTATATTTACAAACTGCTACCAGTCAATCGTGGCCAACGAGAAAGTAGGACGATTGGTCAGAAGTTATCACGTGACGACAACTACCAGTATATCCGGTGGCTAACAAGAACGATCTTTTTTTCTAAGACGTTGGCCCCGGGTGTGGCAACCCGAGATCAGCATTAAGTCCCACATGGTAAGCTATTGTAGCGTAATAAAAGCAGTCGTTTTGGAGTTATGAGCACTTTACTCAAAGTAGCCACCATTGCTATTACTCACTTAGCTATGGTCCTAGGTGTGAAATAACAGCATCAAATGAAAGGACATAAGCATTAAGGTCATAAAAACATTGAAAAGGCCAAGGAGAAACAACTAGTGTGATGTACAGCCCTTTATAAAAGCGTGACACACACTCAATAACACACGCACACACACACACGGAATGAGTTTTATAATCTCCCGCCCGGCCGGCGGGGGATAAAAAGCGGGGTCAGCACCGAAGGGACAGACAGAAAATACAATAAACCTAGGGTGGGTAGGCTTTTGTGAACAGACAGGCTTTCAGTGTCTTCCTAAAAGATAGAGATGTGTCAGAGCAGATGTCATCTGGCAACTCATTCCATACCTTAGGATGCATCATGGGCAAAACTAAAGCCAAATTGGTTTGTTGACTTATGAACAGACGGAATAAACTGTGGCACCTCAAGAACTTCACCCTCCATCTGGCTACTCCTAGTATTACAAAAACTTTTTCAGAGATTCAAAACGGCTCTGAAATATTTAGGATAACCACTCTGTAGGAACTTATAAAATATTGTAGCTTTTCTGATTATTGACCAATGTTGAACAGACAACCAGGGCAGACTCTTAAGTACCGGAGTTGTATGTGAACATCTGCTTGCAGGGTTCCCACAGATTTTTGATAACTGGATTCAAGGTCTTTTGAAGGATTTTCAAGGTTGACAACAACAATTCTCAAGGATATATATTTTAAGGCATGACCTCCTTTACCTCCCCGTCTAGCCATCTGTTCCTCACACAAAATTCTTTATTGTCACATGATTTTAACATTTTATAAACTCATTACAACAATGCTATTTGTCAGAGAGATTATAGAAAAAGCCATATATAATTCAAGGATATTCACTTTAATTTTCTCTTGGATCATACTTGCTTTGCTGAGTCACACCATAGCCGTAAAAATACTAGATGATGCAGATGCAGAAGTTGGGCAATAACAAATTCAAGGGCTTTTCAAGGATTTTATTCAATTTTGACCAAATTCAAGGATGTGGGAACCCTGGGTTGTGTTGGTGACAATCCTAGCTAAGTTATTTTGGACACTCTGAGTTTCTACCATTAAATCCTGAAAGATTCCTGAACAAGGAATTAAACTAGTCAAGCTGACTGCTTACAAGAGCATGTGCAGCTTCCACAGTTCCTGTGTAAGATGTTGTTAAAGTCTCCTAAGATCCCTCAGTTGTACAAAACAGGCCTTACAGAAACTTTGAATGTGCCTAGAAAAAGAAAAATCAGAGCCAAACCAAGCACCCAGATTTTTTACAACTTTGGCAGGATAGAATGGGTAAATGAGAATACTGACTGACAAATAGGACTTCAGTTTTCAATAAAGCAACTCTGAGCCAAAAACTATGAACTCGATTTTATCAGGACTGAGTTTCATCTTGTTTGCTGATAACCATTATTTTTCATCATCGAACCACTTGTTTAGTCTTTCAAATGAATGAGTCACATTTTTATGAGTGAGATGTATGAAGAGCTGAGTGTCGTCAGCATAAAAGTGTAACTTTATAAATGGGGGTCTACAAATGACCTTATTGAGAGGTGTAGTATATACTGGTATTAAGGAGAACAGTATGGGACCCAGGGCCTGAACCTTGGGGAACACTGTACAATAGTCTCCTGAGTTCTCAACGGGTCAAACCAATCTGGATACATTGGAAACGGTCACTGAGGTGAGATCTGAACCATCTTAATACAGTGCCACTAATGCCAAACCGTGAGTTGACAAGGTCAACAAGTTTCACAGTCAAACTGGTGCACAAAGTACAAAGATGAGAAACCTAAACAATTCCTACAGGTAGACAGGCTTGACAGTCTAAATGGTCGACATATTCTCCAAAATCTATAGGTCAGATTAGCTCAATATGGGCAACCAAATCCAACCCCCATACAATTCCGTTAAACCTTACTAAAATTTTATTCCATCATTTTAATTCAAACACAAAATGCAAGTACACTACAACAATTTGATGACCTTTCCAACATGTCAACCATAAATTGCTACTGTCTACTACAACATTGTGTTGACTTTGTCAACTTTGCTGACCTGTTGACCATACATTTCTTATTATTATATACCATTCGGTCAATGTTGTAGGCCTATCAACCATACAAATTTCACTTTTTATACCTTTATGGTCCTTGTCAAACTGTTGATCATACATTCTTTACTTTTATACCATTTTGTCAACCCTCTCCACTTTTCAACCTTCAAAATCTTGCAACTTAAAAACAACAGAAACCATATACTAAACAGATTTCCAAATTGTAAACTTGTGGACCTTGTCAGCCTGGTAACCCAAATGTTTAGTCCTCCTAATGTAAAAAGTTTTATCTTATCTTGCTAATTACTACATTTCAACTTCTAGTCGTGCTGAATCCAGAACCATGGAAAAGATACGACACAGATACTTTTTCAAATAACCATTTGGCCAATACAATAGCATTAGCTGCCTCTGTAGTGTGTTTACTTTACAACATATTTCTCAAATAAACATTGTAATGATAGATATATAGAGAGATACCAGACTTTGTTTATATTTGTTCGTTTGTATAGAACAAAATTAATGGTACCCCTCATAGTTCCCCTTATTGAATTTATCTTTGAATTAAACCAGGTTAGACTACATGTACATTAATTTTGTGGCCTGACATTTTCACTAAACTATCAGTTTGATGAAAAAAATGTTTTTGTTCAATATTTGCTGCAGTGCTACCAGTAAAGGAAACAAGGAAACAACTTAAATCTGTAGTTTCAAACTGATTTATTGTGGTTAATAATATTTTTGTCACAATATTCAAACTAGAAATAGGCCGCCCTGTTGATAGTAGATGCGAATAGAAACAGGATAGCATAGAAGAACACACATTATCATGTGTAATGTCCACCCATGAACCTTTTGCCCAAATTGTACAGTAGTCTTACAAGACCCTGTTTCATTTGTAAAATATATCAATGATGCTTAAATATTTGATAGTGTAGATGTAATTTATTTCAGCTTCATGCCTTTTTGCATTGGTTGGGTTGAAAATTTTGACGAAATCACTCTATCTTGCACGGTTAAGAAGATAGAAGCCAATTCCTGTTTTTCTATTTTTGGCAAAAATTTGAAAATTCAAAATGGCCGCCATTATTGGGAAAAGGAAATTTTTTTGAAAATTGCCAAGAGTACATTTCTTAGATACCCTATGGGTCGAAAATTTCAACAAAATAACTCTATTTTGCACGGTTAAGGCCAGTTTGTGTTTTTCCATTTTGGGCAAAAATTCGAAAATTCAAAATGGCTGCCATTTTTGGGGAGGGGAAAATTTTTTGAAAATTGCAAAGATTACATTCCTTAGATACCCTGTGGGTTGAAAATTTCGACGAAATCGCTCTATCTCGCATGGTTAAGGAGATAGAAGCAAATTTGTGTTTTGCCATTTTTGGCAAAAATTTGAAAATTCAAAATGGCCGCCATTTTAGGGGAGGGGAAAATTTTTTAGAAATTACCAAGAGTACAATGCTCAGATACCCTGTGGGTCGAAAATTTTGACGAAATCACTCTATCTGGCACGGTTAAGGAGATAGAAGCAAATTTGTGTTTTGCCATTTTTGGCAAAAATTCGAAAATTCAAAATGGCCGCCATTTTTGGGGAGGGGAAAATTTTTGGAAAATTGCAAAGATTGCATTCCTTAGATACCCTGTGGGTCGAAAATTTCGACGAAATCGCTGTATCTCGCACGGTTAAGGAGATAGAAGCAAATTTGTGTTTTGCCATTTTTGGCAAAAATTCGAAAATTCAAAATGGCCGCCATTTTTGGGGAGGGGAAAATTTTTTGAAAATTGCAAATATTACATTCCTTAGATACCCTGTGGGTCGAAAATTTCGATGAAATCGCTCTATCTCGCACGGTTAAGGAGATAGAAGCAAATTTGTGTTTTGCCATTTTTGGCAAAAATTCGAAAATTCAAAATGGCCGCCATTTTTGGGGAGGGGAAAATTTTTGGAAAATTGCAAAGATTGCATTCCTTAGATACCCTGTGGGTCGAAAATTTCGACGAAATCGCTCTATCTCGCACGGTTAAGGAGATAGAAGCAAATTTGTGTTTTGCAATTTTTGGCAAAAATTCGAAAATTCAAAATGGCCGCCATTTTTGGGGAGGGGAAAATTTTTTGAAAATTGCAAATATTACATTCCTTAGATACCCTGTGGGTCGAAAATTTCGATGAAATCGCTCTATCTCGCACGGTTAAGGAGATAGAAGCAAATTTGTGTTTTGCCATTTTTGGCAAAAATTCGAAAATTCAAAATGGCCGCCATTTTTGGGGAGGGGAAAATTTTTGGAAAATTGCAAAGATTGCATTCCTTAGATACCCTGTGGGTCGAAAATTTCGACGAAATCGCTCTATCTCGCACGGTTAAGGAGATAGAAGCAAATTTGTGTTTTGCAATTTTTGGCAAAAATTCGAAAATTCAAAATGGCCGCCATTTTTGGGGAGGGGAAAATTTTTTGAAAATTGCAAAGATTACATTCCTTAGATACCCTGTGGGTCGAAAATTTCGACGAAATCGCTCTATCTCGCACGGTTAAGGAGATAGAAGCAAATTTGTGTTTTGCCATTTTTGGCAAAAATTCGAAAATTCAAAATGGCCGCCATTTTTGGGGAGGGGAAAATATTTTGAAAATTGCAAAGATTGCATTGCTTAGATACCCTGTGCGTCGAAAATTTTGCCGAAATCGCTCTATCTCGCACGGTTAAGGAGATAGAAGCAAATTAGTGTTTTGCCATTTTTGGCAAAAATTCGAAAATTCAAAATGGCCGCCATTTTTGGGGAGGGGAAAATTTTTGGAAAATTGCAAAGATTGCATTCCTTAGATACCCTGTGGGTCGAAAATTTCGACGAAATCGCTCTATCTCGCACGGTTAAGGAGATAGAAGCAAATTTGTGTTTTGCCATTTTTGGCAAAAATTCGAAAATTCAAAATGGCCGCCATTTTTGGGGAGGGGAAAATTTTTTGAAAATTGCAAATATTACATTCCTTAGATACCCTGTGGGTCGAAAATTTCGACGAAATCGCTCTATCTCGCACGGTTAAGGAGATAGAAGCAAATTTGTGTTTTGCCATTTTTGGCAAAAATTCAAAATGGCCGCCATTTTTGGGGAGGGGAAAATATTTTGAAAATTGCAAAGATTGCATTGCTTAGATACCCTGTGTGTCGAAAATTTTGCCGAAATCGCTCTATCTCGCACGGTTAAGGAGATAGAAGCAAATTAGTGTTTTGCCATTTTTGGCAAAAATTCGAAAATTCAAAATGGCCGCCATTTTTGGGGAGGGGAAAATTTTTGGAAAATTGCAAAGATTGCATTCCTTAGATCCCCTGTGGGTCGAAAATTTTGCCGAAATCGCTCTATCTCGCACGGTTAAGGAGATAGAAGCAAATTTGTGTTTTGCCATTTTTGGCAAAAATTCGAAAATTCAAAATGGCCGCCATTTTTGGGGAGGGGAAAATTTTTGGAAAATTGCAAAGATTGCATTCCTTAGATACCCTGTGGGTCGAAAATTTCGACGAAATCGCTCTATCTCGCACGGTTAAGGAGATAGAAGCAAATTTGTGTTTTGCCATTTTTGGCAAAAATTCGAAAATTCAAAATGGCCGCCATTTTTGGGGAGGGGAAAATTTTTGGAAAATTGCAAAGATTGCATTCCTTAGATACCCTGTGGGTCGAAAATTTCGACGAAATCGCTCTATCTCGCACGGTTAAGGAGATAGAAGCAAATTTGTGTTTTGCCATTTTTGGCAAAAATTCGAAAATTCAAAATGGCCGCCATTTTTGGGGAGGGGAAAATTTTTTGAAAATTGCAAATATTACATTCCTTAGATACCCTGTGGGTCGAAAATTTCGACGAAATCGCTCTATCTCGCACGGTTAAGGAGATAGAAGCAAATTTGTGTTTTGCCATTTTTGGCAAAAATTCAAAATGGCCGCCATTTTTGGGGAGGGGAAAATTTTTGAAAATTGCAAAGATTGCATTGCTTAGATACCCTGTGTGTCGAAAATTTTGCCGAAATCGCTCTATCTCGCACGGTTAAGGAGATAGAAGCAAATTAGTGTTTTGCCATTTTTGGCAAAAATTCGAAAATTCAAAATGGCCGCCATTTTTGGGGAGGGGAAAATTTTTGGAAAATTGCAAAGATTGCATTCCTTAGATCCCCTGTGGGTCGAAAATTTTGCCGAAATCGCTCTATCTCGCACGGTTAAGGAGATAGAAGCAAATTTGTGTTTTGCCATTTTTGGCAAAAATTCGAAAATTCAAAATGGCCGCCATTTTTGGGGAGGGGAAATTTTTTTGAAAATTGCAAATATTACATTCCTTAGATACCCTGTGGGTCGAAAATTTCGACGAAATCGCTCTATCTCGCACGGTTAAGGAGATAGAAGCAAATTTGTGTTTTGCCATTTTTGGCAAAAATTCGAAAATTCAAAATGGCCGCCATTTTTGGGGAGGGGAAAATTTTTGGAAAATTGCAAATATTACATTCCTTAGATACCCTGTGGGTCGAAAATTTCGACGAAATCGCTCTATCTCGCACGGTTAAGGAGATAGAAGCAAATTTGTGTTTTGCCATTTTTGGCAAAAATTCGAAAATTCAAAATGGCCGCCATTTTTGGGGAGGGGAAATTTTTTGAAAATTGCAAAGAGTACACTCCTCATACCCTGCGGGTCGAAAATTTTGCCGAAATCGCTCTATCTCGCACGGTTAAGGAGATAGAAGCAAATTACTCAAAAGTAGTACTGAAAATACACAATGAAGTACCTAAATGGCTATTACTCATGTACTGACAAAGCTATCAGTCCCAAATGCAATACCAAGCGAGCTATGGACATAACAATCTTGTATTCAAAATTGTAGTAAAATATCTTTAATTATTTTGGCTTAAATGCACGGAAACCAATGGGTACTGAAAATAGCTGTACTTAAGTATTACTCAGTAAGCAAAAGAGGTACAACAGCCAAAAGCAATCCCAAGCAAGCTACTGACCCAATAAGCCTGCATACCAAATTTGGTGACAATAGCTCTAATACTTTTCCTTTAAATGAGCGGAAACCATGCGTGACGCCGGACATCGGACGCCGGACGCCGGACATCGGACAACGGACATCGGACATCGGACGGCGAAAAAAGCAAAAATAATATATCCACCCCCCAGGGGGGTGGACATAATGAGAGAATGCTGTCAAATAAAATGTGCATAAATTGCTATTAATAGTGTTTTGGTTATCCAATGTCCAAAGTATTCTAAAACTGCTCTATATCTTATTATGCACCATCTATTTGTCATAATGACAACCAGGAAATTGCTGAATCACTAAAAATGCAGTTACTCTAATCTACCCCCCAAAACTTCAATAACGGTTAATAACTCTTGCAAATGATTTCTCAACATGACATGGTAAATGAGCCATGGTTTTTTTCAGATGTAAAGACAAAATCAGAACATTGGGAATACTGATAAATCTATGTATCCAGAAATGAAGATGTCATTCCTAGGTTTTCCTATGAGATTGCCTAGTCCAAATGAAACGCAATTCATTTGATTTGCTTCTGTGGTATCCAAGTCTGGACCAAACATAAGAACACTAAATGAAATGGGAACCTCATAGAGCATCTTAAGACCAGTTACTGTAACTGATGAACAAGATTTCCACATATAAAACAAACTACTTGACAATGTTACATATATTGAGTTAAAACATTCTTCCAGCTATTATTATTATCTTTTCAAGAAGTAAGGCTGAAAGTGGATTGGTTCTTCATAGAGGTGAAAAAAATAATTCCCTATTCTTGATTTATTAAAGCTACCTACAAAGTTTCTGAAAAAAATAGGGGAGGGAAGATGTGGAAATCATGTCAATAAATAGAAACCCAGGATATTGGCACTTGAGAAATATTTTCAGTTAAAGAAAGATACATAAACACAAGTTCTAAAACAAAACAGTTGTTGTCTTATGTATAATCTGAAAGAAATCAAAGTCTCACTTAAAACCTCCATTTGCTTAGTATTTTTTCAGTGAAGAAATATCTATTGTTTTCCTAATGAATGTATCTGTGTGATTAAGTATCACCAGTCACTGAGAGAAAGGGACATTACACACCCAGTAAACTGGGGGCTGTTCAAGCATAATAACACAGAATTCAGATTTTCTACACTGGACTGTCTATATAAAATAATATAAGACACTTATGTATGTACTGAACCGAACCAATACTTAAGTTTAAAATTGCCAAGCATAAACAGATGTAATCTTGTGCAAAAGTGCAAAATAATTTAGTATAAAAACTTGATTTTCATAAAAAAACACTTTATTTTTCAAAGATATACAAATCTTAAGGAAACTTATCAGAACTGAGTGACTTCTTCAGTTAAGGGGAATGGGAGATTTATGGGATTGCTTTATCCACAAAATGGTCCCAACCACTCCCAGGTCAGAACAGGAGGGGCTCAATAGTCTGAATTATCTTTCATGAAGTAAAAGACCAGAAAGCCTGCAAAAAAGGGGCCCCTGCACAATGAACCAATTAATGCCACATGAGAATCACCCCCGAGTTCTTTGAGCCCACTGGAAGGCCTATGGAAGCATTGAACTTTGTCTCTCTCAAGGCTGTTATGCATAAAAAGCTTACAATAATAATGTTTGGCTGAAGGAACTATTCTAGTTTGTCATAGTCCAATACAGCAGCAACAAGATGTAACTTTGAAAGGCAACAAAGATAACAAAAATATCACACATGAATCAAATGCACTGGAATATTTGACTGGTTGTAACAATAACAAAAAAGTCTTATTATATAAATAGTTCAAACTTCTTAAGTGAATCTAAGCTAATCCAATCTAATGAGAACTTTTATAGTGCTTAATCTCCATCATTTGAGAGACTCTAAGACCCCAGTTCCATTTCCATGGATGAGCTCCTAAACTGTCCCAGAAACATGAAAATTTTGGGATTATTGCCAATTATGGACATACTGGAGGCCTACTTAAATCATCCAGAGTATACTGGATGAATCAAGACCCATCTGTCTTTGCCCCCCAAATATTAGGTGTAACACATAAATTCCGGCAGCAGCCCGGGAATAAAAATACTTTTTATCTCATCCTTGACTGGTCTGTAAGCAGTACAGGGGCTGAGGTGGAAGGGACTATAGTGGGTTCTTTATGATACATCAAGAACCAGGGAGATCTTTGGAATCCATCACTAAATGGAAATGTTCGGGACCAATATCTGTCCTTTAGTATGTGAACCTGAAAGAGTTTTGCATGTCCTTAGCACCTACATAAGTCATCCGCGTACATTCAAGGAGATCTGGAAGCAAGTTCTGGAGCCCTACTTGGATATCCAGAGTAGAACTGATATTTGACCTTCAAGTGTGATCAAAAATCAGTATTAAAAAAAATATACATATAAAATTCTGGAACAAACAAAAAACAAACAACGCTCCTGGACTGCTCCCGGTGGAAGTGCCCCTTAAGGTTCAACTATTCACAGACATATAGAAAACCTGTAGGTCCACTGACATAGTAAAATCTAAAGAAATTAGAAACTATTTCTACTTACCCAGGAATAGCATCAAAAATGGAAAATTTCAATGGAAAAGGCCGAAAAAGAACATCTATGAACTGAATATGTACTTCTCTTTGAAAGGAAATTCAATATAATAGGAATTCCCTTTTAATGGGTTCTACTGTGTGGTGAATAACAATAGACATCTTGAGCTAAATATGTCCATAACATCTAATCACATGAAAAGCAATAACTTTTCAAGGGCCAAAGAACACAAAAACATTTCTCATTTTAAGCATTGTCTGTCACTGCATGTTTACGTATACTTGTTCAGGACATCAATGAAAAAATTCATGCAAAAAGATAGATGGCTTAACATTTTTACCAAGACTCATTGTTCATTGACAACCAAGCAATATACATCAAAAATAAATCTGAGCCCACAGAGAAATTATTTTAGCTAAACATTTTTTTTTTGTGTTGGAAATATTCAACAGGTTTTTGCAATATTTGTGTTTGGCCTATGCTCACATATGTGTACCTCTGATAAAAAATTGTCTTCCATGTCAGCAGTTTATTGTACATTTGCCTGAAACCTGTGAAAGCCAGTCTATGGTCCTACTCTATCTGTTGAACTAAACAATTTAAAGTACATTTTCTTTTATAATTAAAACCCAGCAAATTTATACAAAACCTTCACACCTATAAATCAGGATTTTTTTGTGAATTGTAAGTCCAACTTGAGTTTCGGTTTTAGTTATTGGAGTTTCTGACACTCCTGTAAATTCTATGTACCATTTACTGGAGGTTTTAACACTCCTGTTAGTGCATTATAACTCTCACTTACTGGAGTTTCTGAAACCCTGCCTGTGGATTCTAAGTCCCCTCCCTCATCAGCATACACTTTCAGGTCCTTCAGCATCTGAATCTCTGTGGACAACCTGGTCTCATCAATTTGTTCTTGTGTGACACCTAAAATATAAGGCAAGACTATCAAATAACTAACATAGTAAAACCATAACCTAAATTTGAGCAAACAATGAAGTTACTCCCCTCAACCTTACAGCACAACCCCATTCACCAAAACTCTACTGTTTAATTATTTTGTCTCGTGGATATATTTCATGTTTCCAATTTAATGTAATATCTTGATTTAAAACAGAGAAACTACTTGGGGTTGTGGATATTACAGGTTGTGGATATTACAAACAGCAAAGGCTAATCGGATTTTAAATTGACCTGGATCAAAGATGTGACAGGAAAGAAATAATTGATAAATTTCACTAAGTTTCAGGTGATTTTAGTTGCACTGAATACCAATATACTAACAGCCTTTTAGTGTGACATTTTCAAGGTCAAAATGGTTTCTGGTAATAGTATACCGGAGTATGTTGTGCTGACTAACGGATAAATAATACACCATTAGCAAATCAGCCAAATAATATGGTCTTATCAGTTTACTAACAAAAACTAAACTGATAAGCCAAGTGCATCCTATTGTATATGCAAACAAGAAAGGTTTTATTGTATATGCAAACAGGAAAGGTTTTAAAATGCACACATTATGATGTATCGACATTTCTTGCTGTTTAAGCAGCCACAAGAATAATTTTAAGCATGACTGGACAAAGAAATTTTTTTTTCACTTTTTTTTCTGTATTGAACATATCTACTATATTGGATCTCATATATACAAGAGAGACTTCCTGTGGCAATTGCAATAATTACTCTGCCACCATTAGATGATTGGATATATTGCAATTACTTCCTCAATTCTCCACTGTGATGTGTATCACTTTAGGCTTTCTGCATATATCACTGTGGTAATACGGAATAGTGTCTTATTTACATGAATGCTCCGAGCTCTCATAACTCAATGATACTGCACTAGGGGGTGGCTCATGTTTTGATCTTAATTATGATCATACTAGTAAAGCTGCATCAGTTTAGTTATTTTCCCAGAAAGGCTATAAGACTGACATTAACCTTTTGTTCAACTAGTCTAGATGTATAACATTAGATAGCTTTGTAGGTAGAACAATTGATCTGACATATTTGCTTCATCATTGGTGACAGTGCATCATCATAATCACTCATTGCCAATTTAAAACTAGACCTACGCATCGGAGAACCGATGCAAATCTGTATCCACCGGAAAGACAACTGACCAAAGCCAGTGAACCATCGTTTGACCTTGAAGGAGGGGCCAAAGGTCAAATCTGACATCAGAAGATTCCCAGCCCACAATATCCTGCAAGTTGGTTTTACATTGCAAACCTCTAGGATCAATAATAAATGAGTTATAAACCCTTTTAAGTTTGGCTGTCCTCATTTGACCTTGAAGGAGGGGGCTCAAGGTCAAATCTGACCACATCAGAAGATTCCCAGCCCATGATTTCCTATAAGGTGGTTTCACATTGCAAACCTGTAGGACCAATAATAAGCATGTTATAAGCACTTTTAAGTTTGGCTATCCTCGTATAACCTTGAAGGAGGGGTCCAAGGTCAAATCTGACCACATCAAAATATTCCCAGCCCATGATTTCCTATAAGTTGCTTTACCATCCCAAACCTCTAGGACCAATAATAAGCAAGTTATAAGCACTTTTAAGTCTGGCTATCCTTGTTTGACCTTGAAGGAGGGGCCCAAGGTCAAATCCAACCACACCAGAAGATTCCCAGCTTATGATTTCCTATAGGTTGGTTTACCATCCCTAACGTCTTGAACCAATAATAAGCGAGTTATAAGCACTTTTAACTTTAACTATCCTCGTTTGACCTTGAAGGAGGGGTTAAAGGTCAAATCTGACCATACCAGAAGATTCCCAGTTCATGATTTCCTATAGGTTGGTTTACCATCCCAAATCTCTAGGACCAATAATAAGCGAGTTATAAGCACTTTTAACTTAGGCTATCCTCGTTTGACCTTGAAGAAGGGGCCCAAGGTCAAATCCGACCACACCAGAAGATTCCCAGCCCATGATTTCCTATAGGTTGGTTTACCATCCCAAACCTCTAGGACCAATAATAAGCGAGTTATAAGCACTTTTAAGTTTGGCCATCCTCGTTTGACCTTGAAGGAGAGGTCCAAGGTCAAATCTGACCACATCAAAAGAGTCGCAGCACATGAGTTCCTATAGGTTGGTTTCACATTGCAAACCTCTAGGACCAATAATAAGGGAGATATAAGCACTTTTAAAGTCGACTATGTGGGTTACTTTGGCACTCCGTGGATGACCTTGAATTAAGAGCTTCAAGGTCAAATATCTGCAAGGTTGTAGAGGACATATATATCTGTTATACATATCAACTATGAAGACATTTAACCTTCTACCTATGAAAAACAGCCAGTAGAAAAATGTAGATAATTTTCAAAGAAATGCCCGTGGTGGCCATCTTATTTTTCAGAATGAGGCTAATTTCCTTCCCAGAGAAGCTTACCGCACCCCCCCCCCCCCCCCCCCCACAATGAAGATATCCTGCAAATTTGGTGAACCTAATTGATGTAGTTTTCCTCTTAGAGCGTTAATGCCGAAAATCTCTCTACACGTGGCGGTGGTGGCATAGCGAACGCTAAACCAAAGTATCCACCGTATCAAAAGTATCAAAATAGCCAGAAATTTTTGCCATCTTTTAAAAGCATTATTTTTTATGCAAGAAACTGATGGAAATGCTTTGTTAACATTTGCTATCATACTTATTGGAAAAGGGTAATTTCAAAAGGTACTAAATGTGGAAAACTTTAGAAAAAAAGAACAAATTATTACTGAAATATGTATACTCTTCCTGGAAAGTCTTTTACGGTTTGATGACCACCAGAATAGCCAACTAAAAATGTAATGTGGCTCCTTCATCGATCATCAAAATAACTCATGAATTTATTCAAAATTCTCAGCTCTATTGATAAAATAATTTCATATATTACACTCATAATACACTGTAATACTCATCGGAGTTAGACTTCATCTTATTTTTCTGTCCATTATAAATTGACTGACTGTTTGTCAATGAAACTCTCCAAAACACTCACGACTTCACATTTATTTTTAACACCTTGTGCATCCCCATTACCCTCAAAATATAAAATGGTTATTTCATCACACTAAAACACAAAAATACAGTGCGATTGATTTGATTTGAATAATTTATGAAGCACCAAATTGATGTGAACATCCCCAGGCACCTGTTGTCCAAGGAGGAATAGTCCAGTAGGAAAAAGTAGGTCAACACTGAAAAAACCATCAATCTGAGGAGAGAGAGTTATGATGGTGCAAAGGAAAGTCTAAAAAGACCAGTGCTTAGCTTGTCTCTGAAAAAGCCAAGGCTGTTTCACATGTGTGTGAGCTGACTACATGTGGTAGTCTGTCCACTAAAATGATGCCGCAAGTGCTACCTACATTTTTTGTGGGTAGAGACACATATAACAAACAATTTGTTTTGTCACAACTGAATTTGCTGGAATTTACCTTTGCAGACTAGAGAACAAAGCTGATTAAAATTAGTAACTTTAAATAAAAAAAGGTTGTACTTGAAAAGGATGCACTGTTGAATAGGCAACCAGTGGAGTGTTTCTGGAAAAGGTTTATCTTGAGTTTGTATTTTCAGCTGACAGACAATTCATTTGGACAAAGGCAGCAGACACTGTATATGATTAAAATGTTCACAATATACAGGGTACAGTTGGAGTTATGGTTCACTTCTACTTAAATTGTACGGAAAAACACATTATTTTCTGTTGTTGGGATGTCAGCACTTTTTTCAGTTAAGGCTGGGTTATATTTCATGTTATTTATCTGACCTACATCCCTGAACAAATTATCAATCTTTTGTGCAACTCTCACTGATACTAAAATGTCAATATTTTCATGCATTTTACTTCAAAATACTATTGTTTGCAAATACCTTAAGATGTCACAATAGCATTACACTACCATACATAAATGCTTTGGTGAAAATTACAAGTTGAAATGTTCTTTTCAGCAGGTAAAATTCTGAAATGTGTAAAACAGGTAAACTTACCTCTCTTTGCCATTTCATTTTCAATGAAATCAAGGGTGACTTCATCCTCACAGATGTCATATGGCATGTTTCCATCTGCATTCACTGAGAGAAGTTCAGCACCACTATAACAAATACAGGGGTAATGGTATTTTTACAATAACCCATGATATATGGCTAAACCCAGTAAATAGGTTCTAGAATATAACAAAAGTTAAAGGGTAAAGTTTGGGTCTAATATCTCGCTTTACACTTTAGGTCATATCAGGACAGCCACTTGGTGTATACTACATGTTCCATAAGCTGTATTTGACCCCATGAACAGAGGTTAGGATGAAGACACTAAATGTTGCTTGTGCATATATGGGTTCTCCATAACTCACTATCTGGAACATTCACATTTAATGATACTGTAGTGCAAATGCTGTGGTGTCTCCTCAAAGCTGTGAATGCTGCACTGCAGAAAATTTCAGTACTGTTTTAAGACTTGTTAAAAAAGTAAAGTGAAAAAAGTAGACAAAAGTAGACAAAGTGGGATTTTAGGGGGGTTTTATGTCCATTTAAAGTGCCAGAGGTCATATCAGGAACTGGTCCTCATCCTAAATCTTGCCTCATGTTGGACTTAAACCCATGACCACTGAAATGAGAGCCAAGTACTATGATGGCAAACTTGATAACCCCCTCAGACAACTAGATTGGGCCAACTCGGCGCCAACATATCCCCAGACAGGTCATCACTCACGCCACAGGTTTTGATCGGGAATTTTTTATTTAATCCATTTGTTGTATGCCATAAATATTGGGAAAAGTTATATGAACTTCAGCACATTAATCTACTAAGTTTATATCTTCCCAAGGAAGATGGTGTATCCCCAGACGTCGAATACATAACTCAACAGATCATATTTTCAATCTTCCTGCAATGATAACTCTGAACCTATTTTCAAAGTATTTAAATGATTGAATGTCCATTCTAAATTAATAATCTCAAAAGAGCATATCTGTTTCTATATTTGTTGACAAATAAAATATTATTTTTAACTCAACTCATCATACTTTTCAATCTTCCTGCAAAGGGTAACTCTGAACCTATTTTCAAAGTATTTAAATGATTGATGATTGAATGTCCATTCTAAATTCATAATTCCAAAAGCGTATCTCTGTTTCTATATTTGTTCACAAATAAAATATTATTTAAAAATCATATATTATTATTTTATTACCGTAAATGACCTATTTAGCGCATCCGCCCTTGTAACCGCACCCTACCTCTTTTTCCCGATGACAGTCCACAATATCCACATATTTTTTTATATATTGTACGTATTTTTACTTAATAAATTGACATTTTTATCACGACTTTCGAGTTTGTTTTCATCTACCGCCATATTTACAGGAAGTGGGTAATTCTAAATGTCGAAACACCGTTTTTCTACCGGATTGACCGAAACTTCATCCCGGAAAGTGTTTCATGATGGGTGCGCTAAAAGGGACATTTTTCCCAACAAATATGAATAAAAATAGACTTTGCTTAGCGCACTGTGCGCTAAATAGGTCATTTACGGTATATTATTTTTAGAATTTGCATTGTTTTTCAGTTATTCATTTCCTCAATTCCTATATATGTGGTCCATATATATGCAACCTAAATATGTGACACAATCTCAGTTCTGACTCCCTTTGTCTTAGATAATTAGATAATGAAGCAAACACCACCTCCCACCCCCACCCCACCTCTCTCCCCTTCTCCACACCTCTCTCACTATTACAGAAGATCTGTATACCTTTGTTTATTTAGTGTCGCTCAATAGCTGGAGGTCCCAGAGGTGGGTGGGGGATGGGGGGTGGGACTACAAAGAGATGGAGTGCTGCAGCACAAATGGTAAACAAACACTTATAATATAAAAGGGGTAATCAAATACAAAAAGCTCAGTTAATCTTATCACTAAAATAAAATCAAATATATAAATAAGGAATGTCTATTAAAGGCCTAAATTTTGGAGTACATACAAGAAAAACATATTGATATATTCTCAGATGATATTTCACTTAGATGAGAGACATAGTTTGAAAGCTACAGTGCTTGAAGATGGCAAAAAGTCCATAAATTGGGTCTCTGTGGGCAATTTTGAGATCTTAAGTCGGCCTAACAGGTAAACCTACAGCCTTTAAATTTTTCACAGACAAGGATTACATATAAGAGTTACATCTAGTGCAGTTTGAGACTCATCAGAATTACCACTTCCAAATTATAGGGCAAAATAAGTTAAAAATATAGGAAAAAAGTCCTAAGTGGGGTCTTTATGGGCCTCAAAGACAATTTTCTCCTCAACTTAAAGTCTTGATTTTTGGCACATGTACTAAGAATATATTAATTTGTTCTCAGGTAAAATTTGAGGCAGATAAGCCTCATAGTTTGTGACCTAGAGGGCTCTAAGTGGCCAAAAGTGCAATTTCTGACCTTAAGGTGACCATAAGTTCTTTATTATTGGGAGTTTAAGGTCACCTTAAAATAGGGATCTTCCTTTGGGCATCCTTAACATGTGTACCAAGTTTGAAAAAAAAATATTAATCCGTTTTTGAGTTATCGCGTACACAAGGAAATTTCTACGGCGGCGGCGCGACAGACCTAAATCCAATATATCCCCGACTTTCGTCTGGGGATATAATGACGCCAGGCCTAGAATATACATTAAGTCTATAACATGAAGTATATTATTGGTAGCTGGGTCACAAATACAGTCAAAATCACTGAAAAATAAAAATTTATGTCTTTTTCTCTAAGTTTTTTTAATTAAAATGACATAGCAGGTGAAAGCTTGAAAAAACCTGAATAATGTAAGTTTTGAAACTCCTGTCTTTACTGATGTGTTAGGATATTCCCTTGAGAATTCACAAACAAAGAATTCATTTGGTATTTGAATTGTAGCAATCTCTGTGAGTTTAACAATCAGTGTTCGCTCTCGTCAAAAACGAATGCGAGACAGACTGTCTCCCTTCACTTGAAAAGGCGAGACAACTGTGAAAAAATGTGAGACATGTTTTGCGTCAAGATATTTTGAAATATTTAGTTCCAATTTGGGACTGCATAAAATCTTCTTTATTTAAATAATAAGAAATAGATGCTAAACTAAAAGTTCAAATAAATAAAATATTTAACGCTGTTTTGATTTGTCTTTTATTTTTTTTTTAAATTTCACTTCTAAACCACATCTTAATGGCTGGGTGCTACTGGTCTTTTTTTATTTTTTTATTTTACTGTTATCATCAAATAAATAAATAAATTGCATTTCTTCTCTTTTCTTTGAAGAAATATATATTTTGTCTCTTCCGATAATAGACGAATTTCTTTGGTCAGTAGTTGTTTCGACTGTTTCACCTGTGACACAATATGCAGAAGACAAGTTAAAAATTAGACATAAAGCACGGAAATCTCGTGAGAATACCCGAATTCTTGCGTGAATTACTGTTACCGGGATGTATCAAATAAAATAAACTCGCTTTCATGTCTTTCTCACCTATTTCTATGAGGAAATATGTACGTTGTCGCTTCCGATAATAGACGAATTTCTTTGGTCAGTACGTAGTTGTTTCGCCTGTGAGAAGATGAGTTTAAAAATCGACAAAAAGCACGGAAATCTCGCGAGAATACCCGAATTCTCACGTGAATTACTGTTAGCTGGATATATAAAATAAAATAAACCGCTTTTCATGCGTTTCTCAAACATTTCTATGAGGAAATATGTATGTTGTCGCTTCCAATAATAGACGAATTTCTTCAGTCAGTTTTGAGTGTTTCGCCTGGTAGCGACAGCACACACGCGTTGGTGAGTTGGTTTTGCGACAACTCACTCCAGAGTGTGTACAAACTCGCGAAATCGTGCTCGAGAGCGAACACTGAACAATGCCCCACTATAACTTAAGAAATGCTGTGCAACACAAAGGTTCTCCACATTTACATACTTATTATTTGCTACCTAAAAATTCACACTACTCGTGCTCAGGCAAATGCTAAACACAGAATAAGTAGTGATCTACAGTCAATAATTATAATATAACCCAAAATTAACAACTTTTTCAAGTAATTTACATTTTATTTAATCTTATTTGGAATTAATATATGGATGAAAAGTGAAAAATAAGAACTTCAATTGATATGATTTTACTATCTTGAACTAATTTGAATTGATGGGTGTGTCTGGTATTGTTTAAACTTTCTACAAAATTGTAAGTCAATACTTCTACAAAAGCATTTGTAATTCATAACTTACCTCAGAACAAAACTGACTTTGTTTTGTAAGTACAGAGATTAATCATATAAAGTACTTACAAGCTACACACCAATATTTTGAAAATACTGCCATGTGAGTTATAAGCAATGTTATAGATAGTGAGATATTGATATAGAGTAGGAACCTGTTAAATCAAACAGCAAAGAACCATACAAGGATACTTTTACTTTAACCAGATTTCCAGACAACTGGGTAACTTTCAATGGAATAGGTCTTCTACAGAATATGTAACGACTTCTACTTAAAATGGAATTCTACTTATCACAGTAACTTTACTTGATACCACTGTTTCACCTATGTCACTAATTGTAAGTGATCCAGTAAAAAAGACAAAAAAAACAAAGAAACCTAACAAAACAAGTGATTTGTTCCAAGTACAAAGATAGGCTGTACAACCAAACAGATTGGTCTTACTGAATAGACTTTTATTATTCATAAAGATCACACATATCACTAAGTCTCAGCCATTCTTGTCAGTACCTGGGGAGCCTTCTGACCGGTCTTTTTTTGGGGACCAGAGCAAGCAGCTCCACTTTTACAGACATGTGTATAAGACAGGTTACAACTGTTGTAGGATCTTAAAGCTTGGTCATAACACACTAAGTATAAGTCATACAACTGTAGATATTAGTTATAACTGCCATATGGCCAATCGGTCATGAAAACTTGTTATGGCAATGCAGCTAACGCTCAATTGCAAAGGTTTTTAACCATGTTTAACGTTTCGGACAAGCATCTACTTTCTCTGTAATAAGATTATACTTGTGACTACATTATCTGAGCAGTTGAGAGGCAATGTCATGACAGTTGAACAGGGATGTAATGGGGCTTCAGTGTATATTTCCATCACTACTTACTGGTCTATGAGTATTTTGCATAGGTGGATGTGGCCACAGGTTGCCGCTGCATGAAGAGGAGTCCACAACTCACTGTCTTGAGCATTCACATTAGCACCATACTCCAGCAAGAGTCGCAACATCTCCTCCAAATCATCAATGCAGCACTGCAGAAAAGGTGTGGACATTGCAATCCAATTTTAATATTGTTATGAAATATGAACTAATTTTTATAAAAAGTATAAAGTACAGTTTTGTTTAAAAAAGTACACATGAAAGAGTAAACAAAGCAGAAAGTATGGACTTTTACTCTAGTTTTGACAGCTAGAGGTCATTATTATTATTATATGTCCTCAGTGAATATCTTATCATCAGCAGGATTTAGACAACAAAGATAAGCGGCAGGTAATTAAATACCAAAAATGTGAACCACTGGGCTACTGAGACCTTATGACAGAATAGAGAAACAAATATTTTTGTTGTAGAAAAATATGAAAAGGACTTTGCTATCAATGGCGGATCAATTGTTTGCTAAAGAATGACCTCGAATAATTTTTTATAATAATAAGAATATTTTATAATAACATTTTGGGTCACTTCAAAATGAAAATCATTCAAATTTTGGCTAATTTTAAGTTCAAGGATACAGTATTACAAGAGGCCATAACTTACAAACCCTAATCCCTTGTATTCTGTGGGTACAGAGATAAAGTGTTGAAAAAATCTGATTGGATAAGTATAGGTTGGACTATGTTAAATCAAAATCTTGGAAGTTAATGGAAATATATATTCATACTACTTATTTAATTTTATCATCCATTCCCTACCACAGAAGCAACAGAAACAAACACTGCGTAAATTCAGGCACATAGTGGGAAAACTGACCAAGAAAATTTTTTTTTTCGTAGTCTACACATTTCATGAAGCATATTATTAATATGAAAGTAAGTACACACAAAATATGATCGAAAGACTACTCAAGGTGAATTCTTCTGCAGAAAGTGGAGCATTACTTATTGTGAGTTCTTCAAGAGCCATTTTCATGTACTTATAGTGGACACACAACAAAGGGTTAATTTGTAGTTTATTGAGAGATAATTACAAAGGTTTTTGGACTTTTCATATAATAATATACTCATTATGTCGGTGGGTCTCTAAAATTGCACACATATCTATCTTGTACCTATAAAATCTAAAAACCAACTTCAAGTGTTCCCTCAAGAAATATTTATAATTGGCAGACACATAAATATTGAAGATGAAACAAATTATGTGTAATTGTGTGCTTCAAGAGCTTGATTACTTTCTCAATAGTAGAAGATAGCTTTTTGTGCCTTCAAAATGGTTGTACCAAATTCTAAAAGCTTGCATCATCTAGTGTCATACATCAAACTTACAGTATTTCAGAAAAATTACAGTACAGACCAAAATTGGATAGACATTGCTTATTCTGTTCTAATAAAATAATCGGATCGGATTTTGCAGACCATTTAGTAACCTATCATTTTACTGATTTACATACGCTAGTGATAAAATGGAGACAAAGAATGAAAACTTGTACCCACCATCAACAATATCATACAATACTAGCCAAGGAAGAAAAGTTTTTACTTTGAAGAATAAGATGTTTTATTGGTAAGAAATGTTCGCATATACAATAGAAATTCCTTATATATGGTCGGATTTGGAAATTTTTCCTCTGAATTTCTTAATCAGATCAGTATGGTGGGTACAGGCTGTAAGAGTAATTTTTTTACAAAAAGCAACACTTTGCTGTATGCTACTCTAATTTTCCAAAAAAAAAATATTATTTATTACCTTTTCTGGGGCATTAATTTCATTATCATGTGATCAGGTATCAAAAGAAACCAGCTTTTAATTTAAATGGCTCAAACTCCATATCCTGGGGATATTACAATGGATGCTATGGAATACAGAAGAGGTGAAAAAGTGCAAAGATGTCTTTAAGAATAGATTGTGTAAATTATGTAAAAGTGCAGGAAAAATAACAGTTAAGAAAGGGAATATTTATCTGAAGACAAAATATCAGAACAAGTCAATTTGACAGCATGATAACAGCATCAATTGGTTAAAAGTAAAAGTTACGATGCTGTAAAACTTATTAATTGATGTACTTATTAATTGAAGTATAGCTGTCAATGGAGATAACATTATTAGTTTGAAGTACAGATAATAATCAGTTGCAGCACTCCATATAACTTAATGGTAGGAGAAATATGTCAAGAATTTGACAGCAGAAAACATTCTGGTTGAGCCAAGGTCAAAGGTCATATCTATGCCGTACTGTGACATTTTACATCTACCCCCCACCCCAATAAATAATTCCTTTCCATGTATCAGATTCCTGCACCTTAAAATTTCTGAGACATAGCCCAGACAAGACTTTAAAAGATAGAGTCACTTCAAGAAGATTAAATATCATATTAAGTTCACACCATGATATTTGTACACTTACATCCACAGCCAATATTCCTGCCAAGTATCAAGTTTGGAATAATTTTTCTGAAGAAGAAAATGTGACAAATGCATGCACATACACACTGCATTTTGTAATCTCTGACTCAGTGGACCAGCATGAGATAACATATACACATTTTAAAACCCTCTATGTATTTTTCTTATGGCCAATATAAATCCATGACAGTCCACAATAAAGAGAGTTTATTTACAGTGACATAACAATGGCCTCCAATCCCCCAAAACAGTTCATGTAACTGGTTTTGCTTGCACAGATAGACTAAAACTGCAGAGTGTGATGGGACTAAATGAGTTGTATCTGTTGTGACAGGTAGTTGCGAGGGTCCAGATAATGGAAAAAATTGTTAATGACACAAAACCAAACCTGTAGTGACATTGTTAATGGCTCTGTAGTCTTGTGGAAAGAGGACACCTTCGATATAGGGTAAAGGGTTGGAACAAAAAATTAATAAATATAAATGCAATATTCCAGCATATTTTCAAAATAGGTTTATATAACAGTGAAGACGCTAAACAATGGAGACTGGTGATTCCACAAGCCGAAGCAATGCCTTTCATTTTGTTAGATGTCTTTTTTGAAAGACAATTGATGTGCAGGAGTGACATTATAGATTAAAATGAACAGGTAACAGAAATTTTTGCTGATTCACAAACCTGTAAGATTACCTAGTGTAAGTTTTTTTCATAAATTTATCATAAAAAAATCTTTTTCACAGTGAGTTCTTTGGCTTTATATGTCATTGAAAGTATATATGTTGCAAACTGTATGTTAATTTTGGGGGACAGGAGAATTTTTTTACTAAAGAAGTTGCAAAATCTATTGTAGTGAACGTATGAACACTGCTGTGGAGATGTTTCATGTTGTACATGCCTACAAATTATAAATCACAGTTGGAGGGAACTTTTTGAGCAATTAAATGAACTCTGATGTGAATCTGTTCTTCATATCGCATAAAAATATTTATAAATCAATTACCTGATGTAAAGCTGTGAGACCATCTTCGTTTGTAACATCTGGACTGACTTTTCCTTTCAGCAAGTTCCTAACTGAAACACACAAATCAAGAGGATCACAAACAGACTTTTAAATCTCTTCAAATTTCAAAAATAATCCTTTTGGCCAGACCTAAAAATACAAAACAAACCTGGTTTTAAACATCAATATCTTGTTCAGATTATATATATGCTGTTCCTGAAATGTATCAACAGATGGCGGTCCTCTGTCATTGGGTCCTATTGCCAGTGGCAGGCTAAAGAACCTCGAGGACGTTGATAAATGGTCATCCTTGAGCCTCTATCTTCCAGTTAGGGAAATGTCACACTTGTCTAGGAACTCAGAGGATGTGGGTTCAATCCCAGGTACAGGCAGATAGATAGTGGCTCGGATGACCACTTAAAATGGCGGTCCTCTGTCATTGGGTCCTATCCCCAGTGGCAGGCTAAAGAACCTCAAGGACGTTGATAAATGGTCATCCTTGAGCCTCTATCTTCCAGTTAGGGGAATGTCAGTTACTTGTGAGTTGGGGCTGTACTTGTGCAGTCGATTGGTTAAATAGCGCTTTGAGTCCTGTAGTATATGGAGATATTGCGCTGAGTATAAATACACAATACAATACAATACAATGTATTAGGAAACATTTGTGTACAACCAGGGTATGATACGCAGCAAAATTGTTTTAGTAACAGTGAAATGGCACATTATTGTAAAACCCCAAAGCCTGTGGCCTAAGGAAATTCTGCTGGTTCAATATAGGACAGAGTGAAAGACACTAAACAGCCTCTGTGTACAGATGAAGATAAGATTATGATACCTACAAAGGTGGGTTTCAAACTGTCTTGACAAGGATTGAGGGTTGAAGCAGAATGAAGCAGATTTGTTTTAATTCTGGTCGATTGTCCACACCACAGGGTTTAATCTGGATTGGGAAGTGTCCCATTTTGTACATCTGAAAGTGACTCTTTGTGTGCAGTACAACAAATAATGTAAGCCCCACATACTTAAGTGCATCGAAAAGAAACATAAAAGCAGTGAATTTTGAAACAACATTTTGTTATTGTAATATATAATTAATATTATACTTTTATAATATAAACAAGGAATCTGTGAATGTGAGCATTCTCTGTGTCAGCTGACTATGTGTTTTGAGTTTCAGAGTAAAGTGAAAGCAGAAAAGGACACAAAAAAGGTGCCGTAAAAATGGTATTCAGAAGTAAAGTACAAAGTTAACTGTTAAGGTATAAAAAGTAGGTGAAAAACATTTATAAACAAATTACTTTAAATGCAATAATTTTCAAGTAACATCTGATTTACTCAGCAGTGAGAATCTCAAAGATGCTTTGCTCAGCTATGCCATAAGCTAGAGGCCTGCAATTTCACTTTGTTGTATCCGACTGAAAAGTACAGGTGAACAACATATTCACAGAAAATATTGTAAAAGCAATAGTTTTCAAGTTGCAACTGATTTACTCAACAGTGATAACCTGAAAGTAGCTGTTGCTCATCTATTCAATGAGCTACAGGTCTACAATTTCACTATATTATAGCTGACTAAAAGTAGGTGAATAACATATTTAAACAAAATTCTCTAAATGCAACAGTTTTCAAGTTACAACCACTTTACTCAACAGTGAGAACCTTAAAGTAGCTATTGCTCAGCTATGCTATGAGCTACAGGTCCACAATTTCACTATGTGATAGCTGACCCATAGGTAGGTGAATAACATGTTTAAAGAAAATTATCTAAATGCAATAATTTCGAAGTTACAACTGATTTACACAACAGTGAAAACCTGAAAGTAGCTATTGCTTAGCTATGCAATGAGCTACAGGTATACAATTTTACTATGTTATAGCTGATCCATTTCCACAAAAATCCAAGACTGCTATCAGAATTTAATTTTTTTTCTAGAGGAAATAGTCCTTACTACCCAGGGTATCCAAAATTTATTTGAGTTTTACATACTCCTAAGTCTTCAACAATCTTTACAGGATTTCCCACTTGAGCTAAAATCAGCTACATAGGGTACTTTGGCATCTCTTGGTGACCTTGAATGAAGAACTTCATGACTAAATGTCTACAAGCTTGTACAGGATATCTGTATCTGTTATACATGTCGCCCCTAAAGAGATTAAACCATCAGTACACTGAGAACAAGACAGTACAAATAGGAAAATAATTTAAAGAAATGCCTTGGGCCCCATCTTGGGCCCCATCTTGTTTTTCAATATGAGGCTTAATTCAGTCACAAGAGAGTGTAAACAATAAGTGACACCATACCACCTCATTCACGGTAAATGTGAATGAAAAGAAGGCTTGTGACAAAAGCAAGGAATTATGAACATGTAGCCTTAACAGTAATTGACTGCCTGAGGTGCTGGAGCTCTTTTCATAAATGAGATCTAGTGATTTACTCAGTGCACTACCAGCAATATGGAAACACTGGGGACTCAAAAGGAAAAGGATTTAGTGACTAGCTCTACACAGGGGAAAAACACTTCTACTTTCCTTTTAGTTTTTTAAGCGTGAGCTCTAGCGAGGCTCGCGCTTCTAGAAATCAGGGTGGTTTTTTTGTCTCTTTTTTTTTCATTTTTTTTTTTTTTTTGTCTCTGGATTTTCATGAATTGTGGTGCAGCATGATGAGTCCTTGTTTCTTCACTGGAGTTAAGCGGCAATGGGCTAAGTTGGTACTGGGATGGTTGACCCTTCAGTGCACTACATCGTGTCTGATGGCTTTGCGGTTCGTGCGGGTAGACCGAAACACCATTTCGGTCTTGTTTTATCACAGTATCATAAGATATTAATCAATGTCAAACAATTATGTATACTCTGATTGATGGCCTAACCAAATTTAAACAAAATAATCAAATATTTAAATCAAACCTTAAAACACATTTAGCACAGATTTGTTGATATATGTCTGTTTACAATGCCTTGACCTGATGCTGACCTTGGGGGTTGTTATAAAAGTGCAAGACTATAAAATAAAAGTAAAACACTGTAAAACCCAAGGCAAATTTGATTGATACTCTTTAGAACAAACCCCAATGGTTAAGCATGCTCACTTAAACCCAAGGACTTTATTGACGATGAAGCTTATTTATATTCACGGCACTGAAAATCCCATTTCACATGTTATGACTTATTTATTGTGTTAATATGAATGGGTTCTTTTCACTTTGTAATGTCCAGTTAATATCTGAGATTTGTAATGTCAGATTTGTAATTTTGTGACAGTTTGGACCCATTCTTTACAATCTTCTTCAGAATTTTATGGCATTTCCTTCCAGTATTTAAGTTGCAGTTGCATTGGTGAATTTTACATTTCCCATTCCACTATACTCCTTTATTGACAAAACTTTTAACGCCCAAGTGAAAAGGTTCTTCGTTAAAAATGCAGCCTGAAATATTTTGCCATATGGTATATTCTATACTTGATGCCTATGTCCCAAAGTAATCTCATTTGGTAGTTAGCCATACTTTGTATTTCTAAACACTGACCATCTTAAGGTAAAAAAATAAGGTCATGCTGGGTCATTTGTACCCCTAGTTATTAGTTAATACCATTTACTTTCAAATCGGCTGCTACCATGGGATGGGAGCCAATCCTCATCAATTAAGGTCCTCACCAAGTCATCATGTGCCAAATCTGACACACACTGAACCTTACATGCTATGCAACTTAATATTCCATTATCATCCCAAGATGGTACAGTTTTACAAAAACAAGAGCACTTGGAGAGCACAGACCTCTGCCACTAAGGCATATAATAATAAGTAAATGGGAAAATCCAGATTTCTTTTTGTATCCAGATAGTGATCCAGATCACTCTCAAAAATTAATAGGATCTAAGTAATGGACCAAGATCCATTGCATAATCCTACTAACTAACTAACTAACAGACAAATAAATATGCATTGAGGGCATCCCCTCGAAAATGACCATATAAGCAAGAATTAAAATCCACTAAAATTCTGTCTGCACCAGACATAGATAAATGGGTCCAGATGCAATTCGCACAAAAATAGCATCAGAGAAGCCTATACCTGACAGTCTGGGGAAACACCATGAGATATAGAAGTAGTGAAACAGTACAAAGATCGAGATACTTTGAGAGCAGTGTCAGTTATATATAGGTGCAAATAATATTTACATACAGAAAATAACGTCTAAGAGAAAGAAAATGTATGTAAAGATAAGTATTAAAACAAGACAATTCAAAAGCAAGATGACAGCACTAATCAATAAACTAAAAATTAGAAGCTGTAAAATTTATTAATTGGAGAATAGCTGTCAATAGAAATAGTCAAATGATGTAACAGTACATGTAGTAATCAATTGCAGCAATCCATATATCACCATGACTTTGCACACTTACACCCCCTATGTCAAGCATCAACTTCCTACATCTTACGGTTTCTGAGATACAACCCAGACAAACTTTTCCCAGCTGCCCGCCTGCCCACTTCCATGGGTGAAAACAATACGCCAACAGCCCTTAAGGGTTGCTGGGTAAAAATGACGAATTTTAAGAGCATGTTCTGATAATTGAAATAAAAGCTGCCAAGGGGAATATCATATACCGGTATTATTGTGGCAATTTTGACACTTTTTATTGGTCATAACATCATGCAGCAAGAGTTGGTCCATATTCCCACTGGCATCCTCATGTGCTGCAATTAGCTTATTTATAAGCAAACACTACCATCACAACACAACACATTGCATCAACTTAACTCTTTTACTTTGAGATGGGGAAAAGGAGTGATTAGCATTGGTAAGTAATGGACTTTGTGTAAGCTGCAGTCACAATTATGGCCTATTGTGCCTGGTGAAGAATATTAACAGTTTATTGCATGTAGCTGTCCAATTTTTGACCTGGATATACTCTAATGTTACACTAAGAGAAATCCAACATAATATATTTAATGAACAAATGATACTCTTCTCACAGCACCTGAATAAAATGTAGGGCACAGCCACAAGTAAAAGGCTTTCTTCTGTTAAGTTGTCAAATGCAAGTGATATAATTGGCATTCTTTTTCCAAACAAAATTCTTATGTACATTTAAGTACATTTTATTTCACAACAAATTAAGCAACCGTAAAAATAAATTAATAATACAATAAAAATTTCACTTCCATTGTTGTTGCTCTAATTATTTGAATGATCTGGAATTGTGGCAAAAAACAATTGATAGAAAATAGAAACTGAGCCTGTTCTTTTAAGTATCCAAGTTGTATTCATAGAAACCTTGAAAACAATATCTGATTTTAAAGTAACTGATAACTGTAGAACAAGGTTTTTTAAATTTTATTTCAAAATGTCTATTTAGTTTAACTGCCAAATATGTAAGTGAGACAAAACCTATCAGAATGTTTCAACGTTCCAAACTGACTGGGAAGATATAACAGCTTACATGCATTTAACTTTGAGTAAGATAGCCTTATTTGTTAGGAGAAAGTCTCAGTGTTTTTACTTGATTTGAGATATTTGCATTAAGTAGTCTGCAGTGTTCGCTCTACTGGTTAAAATAATGGCTTAGACAATAGAAAGTGATAAATGAATAATTTTACCATGTTCCATAACTGACAACTTTCATAAAGAATGTCATATTTTGTCAAAAAGGAAGCAGTCTTTTCTACAACAATATGTGTGAAGCATTTAAAATTTTCTACTTTTAAACAGTTAGTTAGAAAGGTTGTACAAACATCACTGCTGAAAGAAGGTGGGGGTGTACAGCTTCTTAAATGTATGTGAAATTCTCATACCATTTAAAATTTTTTTTGTGTGTGTGTGTGGGGGAGGGGGGGGGCGTCACTATCTGGATATATGTTTATCTGCCCAAACACTGACCTTTTCAAGGCCACCACTGACCTTGAAACTGTAGGTCAAGAAGACAAGGCCTCTTGCTCTTCAACAAATATAACCACATGACAAATGTAAAAGCTGTTGAAAAAATGTAAGTTATTTTCACATTTTACTGTACATTATGAGGCATACTTGGAACCAATTGGTAAAATAATAATCTAAATAGGTTGCCAAAAATACAAACATTTAAAAATTAATGTCTTTTTATATAAATATTTAAGATCGGCCTTTAAAATCTGGTATGTGGAAAACAGTAAGTGTCGGCCATTGGCAATAAGGAATTAGAGTTTTGGTTTAGCTTTTACAAAAGTGGGTTCCTTGACTGCGATAGCCCACTGGATATAAACGAAGGCCTCTCTGTGTCATAATAATAATGGCAAAGGCTCATAGTGTGATCGATTATGCTCAGCTTCCACCACCATTTGGGAACATTACATTTTTGTAATTTTTATCTTTCTGTTACAAATGGTTAACCAAAGAATATATTTATTGGAGGAACTGAGTCTGCGAAAGAGATTTTGTTTTTATCCTCTGTCCTTTCATCTATGTCTTTTATTTTCTGGAGATAAAACCCAAAAAAATAATGCTCAAGTGGGTTACTATATATAGGAGACTTTTTTATTATTGATAAAAGTGTAAAATTTTCATGGAGAAGTATGGGTTAACCTTGCTTAAAAAGCCTCAAGAAGTAACCAACAAAGAAAGTGTGTCTATGAGTTATTGTGGCACTTTAAAAATTTGTTTTTCCATCTGTATAATCTACAAACAGCAACGGGTGATTTTTCTTTACTTTTGAAATAAAAATACAGATTGGCAATATATAATTTTTGGGTTTCTAAAATGCCTAGGTCCCACATTCAAGACCTAAATGCAATGACTTTGTAAAATTAATGATTACTGAAGATTGGCAAGTCTGTCATTTGCCAAATTTTGGGGTGTAAAAATGGGGTTGCCTGGTCAGGCATGTACAACTTTACCACTCTCAGTGGTTTTGTCACAATAATGCTGCAATTTAAGGTGAACTTTGAATGATTACATGGCTATATTCTAACAAAAATAGAGGAAGATTCATGAAGATAATTGTATGGACATCTACCATAGCTGTAACTATCAATGACTGATCAATGACTGATGATGCTTTATGATTGTGATAAAGCAATTGACAATAATGATGACAATGAAGATCAATTCACGGTTATTGCATTTATATGCGAGTTGTGGGCATTAATCTCCAATTCATACATTAAGGTCAAACTCCAAATTGGTTTCATATTTAATGACCTCATGTATGACATCACGAATACCTCACAATATGGGCATGGTGATTTAAGCATTATCCAAGGAACCCCAATGGGATTGGATATGGAAAATCACCACCTTGGTTATCTCAATAACTCACCAATTCAAGTAATTTAAACACGGTCATACAAACAAGAAGGAGGGGTTTTGGGCAGAAAACTTCTCATCCAAATCTAGCCTTGTGAAAATTTAATTTGGTTTCATATTTCCATCAACAGTGATTAATTTACAAAAAACCTCATGTAATAATCTTAAGTTTATAAGATATCATATTATAAGAAAACTGCTTTGACAAGTTAAATTTAAAAAGCAGTTAACGTAATAACTCAAATACACATTTGGGATCTGAACCCCCAGAAAATGTTTAAACTTGCGGCTTGGATTCAGGGGGCTGCTGATTTGACTGACACTGACAGGACAACAGGCAGGAAAACTGGAATGTCACAGAAAGAAACGTCAGTTGTCCTAACTGGCAAGATTGGTAATAGACCAAAGACATTGGTCAAATGACCTAACGTCTTGTCTGTTAAAATTCAAAAAGATCGCTCACAACACGAAGTCACTTTTAGAAACTGGAGAAGATTAATTGACACACTCGTATGACTTATCTTCATTTTCTATTTTTAAGGGGAAGACTGGTTGCATCATAATGAGACTGAATGTGATCGCTTAGGACAGAAATACTCGCTCAAAGTTTTAAAACATTGAGAATGTTTTCAATGAGACTGACAAGATTATGCTCCTGTCTGCATACTTTTGTGTAACTGAAAATATTTTTCAACTTGACACTTTACAAATTAAAACTGAAAGTGAAGAAGCTTAATATTGATTCATATTGAAATACTGAAACAGAAAATATCTGTTATATGTCTGGTACTCATACAAAAGAATTATTAGTATTTGCTCTCTTACTTAATTTCTACCCTGTAATCCTGGACTTTAAATTAGGCAGTTCTAGAGATTTTAAAGCTGTCTCTTGAGAGTTTTAAGTATCTACTTTTTCTATAGTTCTGGTTAATGGTTAAGATTACTGCATTGCTAATGCTTTGCCAGTTTGGCATTTATTTCCTTTCAAAACTGCACACTTTGGACAAGCAATCTGATTTTCTATAAAGCAGCAAATTCTCCCAGAACCTGCTTAATGACTGTCAACAAAACAAATCCTCCAATTCATTTGTGGCTCATTCTGTTTTGACTACATTTGTCACGAAATACAACTGCAGTACTAGAGAGTTGGAATTTTTATAGGGTGTCATAAAATATGACTTTAGGCTGAAAAATAGGAATAGCATACTATGTACTTGTTTGTCTTCATTAGAAACTGAATGTGATATGACAAACATGTGTCTGTCTTGGACAATGTTTGTAAAACTCATGTAAAAACATAAACAAACATATTATACACAACATCGAATTAAATGACTTTAACCATTATTTTAAAATTCTTTTTATAAAATTGAGGAAGCAATTGTACAAGATATATTATTAGTAAAACTTAAGACTACCTTTCAACCAAAATGTCTTTATCCGCCTCTGTGTTTTTCATTGAGCCCCAGAAGTTTATCACACAAAAGTGCATGCACTTGATAAGTCCTGAGAGCTGAGTAAACCTTAAAACTGGCTAGTTACTGTTGTAAATTGAAACTGTAGGGTATCCCCATTCGATGAAGTTGAAACTAAAATAATTGTATTTCATGGTTAAGACTTGTTACCCAGTAATGGGGATACAGGTGTAAGCACAGGTGGTTCGCCAAGGGCTACAGGCTTCATGTATCAAGCAGATATACCTATAAATGCATACACTAGCAAATATACATGCAAAAATCCTGTTGCTTTAAGCATGTCAACTAATATCCCCTGATTTAAAGTGATATGGTAAGAGCAAAATTTTTTGCAAGAGATATTTTAAAAAGTTTTAAACCATAATTCTATTCATATTTAGAATTTTTTTCAAATTTAAATAATGCACAAAGCATATGTGCAAATAAAAGTCTTCCACTCTCCATAAATAAATCCATACTGAAAATAGAAACAGTATTGTTTACTGTTTGTTTTTCAGTACTCTTTACGATGGTAATGTCTCAGAAAATGCCTTATAAAGATAAAACTGTATCTAATATATATTTATAAATTATATTTGCAATTGTCTTTGTTTTTTTTTAGTTTTGTAATAGTAAGTAAATGTAACTGCATAATGGTATTGGAAATATTCATTTCAGGTCATGGGTAACTTTATAGGAATAGCAGTACAGTGTAAGAATGCCAAACAGCATCCAAGGCCCCTTTACAGGCTTACAGGGGCTTTTACAGCAAAAGAATTCAATTCAAGTTTCTCATATAAAGGCAAATCTTCTCTCAGCTCTGAATTCTTTCAAACCACTCCAGGGTGACATAAATTAAGTCTGATGACCTGAAACAGATCTTGCTTGATAAGCTTGGAATCATGGCCAGCATTCTCAAAAATTAACTCTCTTACAATTATGATTCTTATTGTGATTGCAAGTGTTTATCCTGGTTTACTTCATAAGAAACAAAGACATTTAATAAGAATGTATAACTTCTTCTCTGTAATGAAGAACATAATAACAATTATAAACACCTCAAAACTTCATAACTTGTTTGCACAAAGTTGTATGAACTTGATATTCTATGGGTATCTTATATATTTAATATGTGGGAAAAGAACCTCTGTCCTTCATTAGGTTTCATGATAATAGCTGTATTTCTAAACCCAACCTAAACTAGAGAATCAATCGCAAAAGAAAAGATAATGTTTTTGCACGGCAAAAACAAAGCGTCCCAAAAAGGATATAAAGGTGAGTGCTGAAGTATTAAGAAAATGCTCTGACTCTAGCCTTATACTGTTGTGGCAACCAAAGTCAGCGTAGTCTGCTCTATCTAGCACGGTTTTCAAGATATAAGCATTTTTGTGTTTTGCAATTTTTGCAAAAAATTCGAAAATTCAAAATGGCCGCCATTTTTGGTGAAACAAAAATGTTTTGAAAATTGGCATGGCTACTCTGCAGAGATACCCTGTGGTTCCAAAAATTCCTCGAAATCGCTCTATCTAGCAAAGTTTTCAAGATATAAGCATTTTTGTCTTTTGCAATTTTTGCGAAAAATTCGAAAATTGAAAATTACTGTCATTTTTGGTGAGACAAAATTGTTTAAAAAAACTGGAATAGCAACTCTGCAGAGATACCCTAAGGGTAAAAAATTTTGTTGAAATCGCTCTATCTAGTACAGGTTTCAAGATATAGGCATTTTTCTGTTTTGCAATTTTTGCAAAAAATTCGAAAATTCAAAATGGCCGCCATTTTTGCGAGACAAAATTTCTTTGAAAATTGGGATAGCTACTCTGTACAGATACCCTGTGGGTCAAAAATTTCGTCGAAATCCCTCTATCTACCACGATTTTCAAGATATAAGCATTTTTGTGTTTTGCGAAACAAATTTTTTTTGAAAATTGGCATGGTTACTTTGCAGGGATACCCTGCGTGTCAAAAGTTTCGTCAAAAAACGCTCTATCTAGCACAGTTTTCAAGATATAAGCTTTTTTGCGAAAAATTTGAAAATTCAAAATGGCTGCCATTTTTGGCAAGACAAAAGTTTTTTGAAAACTGGGATAGCTATTCCACAGAGATACCCTTTGGATCAAATTCGAAAATTCAAAATAACCGCCCTTTTTGGCGAGACAAATATTTTTTGAAAATTATGATAGCTACTCTGCAGAGATACCCTGCGGCTCAAAAATTTCATCGAAATCCCTCTATCTAACACGGTTTTCGAGATATAAGCATTTTGTGTTTTGCAATTTTTTGCGAAAAATTCGAAAATTTCAAATGGCCGTCATTTTTGTTGAGACAAAAAATTTTTTAAATTTGTGATGACTACTCTGTAGTGTTACCTTGTGGGTCAAAAATTTCATCGAAATCCCTCTATCTAACACGGTTTTCGAGATATAAGCATTTTTGTGTTTTGCAATTTTTGCAAAAAATTCGAAAACTCAAAATGGCCGCCATTTTCCGTGAGACAAAATTTTTTTGAAAATTGGGATAGCTACTCTGCAAAGATACCCTGTGGGTCAAAAATTTTGTCGAAATCCCTCTATCTAGCACGGTTTTCGAGATATAAGCATTTTTGTGCTTTGTAATTTTTGCGAAAAATTCGAAAATTAAAAATGGTGCCATATTTGGCGAAACAATTTTTTTTTTTGAAAATTGGCATGGTTACTTTGCAGGGATACCCTGCGAGTCAAAAGTTTCGTCAAAAAACGCTCTATCTAGCACAGTTTTCAAGATATAAGCATTTTTGTGTTTTCCTTATTTGGAAAATTTGTAATGATTAATTAATCATTAATTACTCAGCCATTTCTTAACCAAGCACTGTCAAAATCTAATGATTTCCAGATTTTAATAGAATGAATGTATTTGCCAAGTTTCAGGTGAATTGATACAATCCCTTTCAAGTTATCATCCGGACAAGCTTACCCATCGAAAAAGACATTTTTTGGTCATGTGACGTCTCTGATTGGTCGAAATGTCACTGCAGTATATTCAAAATAATTCCCCAAGGCTACTGCATACACCTGCCAAATTTGAAAAGAATCCGCCCAGTGGTGACAGAGTTATGAGAAAAATAAAATGCGGAGCTGCAGGAGCCAGATATCCTCCCATACACAAACATGCGTCCCTTGCGGGATACTTAAATATGGTAACACTGATTACAGAATTAAGAATAGCAATATTCTATGAGTGTTTAAAATATCCCCAGGCATCATGTTCACACCTTCTGTTCAATCTGCACCAGCTAGTGAAAGGGGGAAAATCTAATTTCAGTTTTAGGATTAAACTTAATTTAGCTTTGTATTTGTGAAATATTGTTGTACTCTCAAAAGAGCAATGTTTTTTGAGTGTTTGAAATATGCTCACACCTTTAATTCAAACTTCAATTCAATTCACGACAGTACTGCCTTGAAAATATATCAAATTTTATCAAATATCATGTAATTATACATTAAACCAACAATCTGAAGATGCTATCAGAAAACATAATTAAAAACTAGATTGCAGCAACTTGACACCAACATGCCCCCACACAGGCTATCTCATGCCACAGGTATACACTGCGTATTATTGTAGTAACCATTTTGTGTGATTCACAATTATTATAAAATTTTTATTTATTATTTTTGTTTGGTCAAACCATTTTTCATTTTTTTTGGGGGGGGTCAATTTTAAAAAAGTCCTCTGGGTCGATTGTTCATGGGCCCCATGTACAGGTTAAATGTCTCCTTAAAGCCTTGATTTTTGGAATATATGCAAACACCTATTAATGTCTTCCCAAATGAGATTTCACCTCTATCAGTCACATAGTATGACAGCTATAGAGCTTAAAAATGCTTAAAAAGTCCATAAATTGGGTCTCTGTAGGCATTTAGAGACCTCAAAGTGAACCTACAATTAAAGCTACAGACTTCACAGATTTCACAGACAAAGATGACATGTAGAAATTATAACTAATACAGTTTGAGACTTGTAAGACAAATATGTGAAATATATCAAAAAGAGTCACTCAGGTTGGTGTTTATGGTCATCATACACAGGTTAATTGTCTATTTAATATTTTGATTTTTCACACATGTAAATTAAGACATCCTGATATATTCTCAGGTGAGATTATTCAGCTCTATCAGTCACATGGTTTGACTTAAAAGGGCTTAAAAGTGGCAAAAAGTCCATAAATTGGGTCTATGTGGGTATTTTAGATATCTAAAGGTGACATTTTAGTAGGGCTGCAAGTGAGCCCAAAAACGCGCCTCGATTACTCATTTTGGAAGAACCGTCACTTGGACTCAGTTAATCGCTTGATTATCGCCCACAAAATAAACTATATCATATTTTGACATATTAAACCTTATAAAATGGTTAAAAGGCACAAAACAGGAAAGAATTTTGATAATTCATTGTATTTTGGTAAAAAGACGTATTTATAATGCAAAATACAGGAACCTTTAACCATTTTTATATTGCGAGATTTAAGGGCCATCTCCGAAATATGTTATATTAAAATGCTGTCTTATAAAAACATTGTTACACAAACAATTTAAGCTTGCAAAAGCTTAAAATATTAAAAACTGAAACAGAAACACTTTATATTAGTAAAATACATAAATATATTCATATATTTAAAGAAAAATTTAATTTTGTGGTAGATTTAACGTCTGTGTTTAGTTGTTTTCGAAGACCCGGTTCACTTTTCTTGCCTCGAGTATTAGACTGAATCATTTCGTTTACGAGTAACCAAAGATTCGTTGCAGCCCTACTTAAAATTAAAGCTAAAGACTTCAAATTTGGCACAGATAAAGATTATCCACCATAGTTATCTTCTATAGTCTGACTTGTCAAACTTACAATTTTTAAGTCACAGGGCAAAACATGTGAAAAATAGTAAAAAAAAAGTCTTAGTAGAGTCTTTATGGGCCTCAAACACTATGAACACATAGTTTTTGACCTAGATGGTATTAAGAGGCCAAAAGTCAAATTTCTGATCTTGAGGTGGTCCTAAGTTCTTTAATATTAAGCATTTGAGGTCACATTAAAACAAGGTTCCTCTCCTGACCCAAATACATGTGTGTGCCAAGTTTAAATAAAATCTGTGAAAGCGTTTTTGAGATATTGCACAAACAAGTCAAAATGTATGGCAGCAGCAGTGCGACGGAGATGAAACCAGTATATCCCCGAATTTTATCTAGGGATATAATAACAGTATCAATATTGAAATCAAGGAAGCTATATCAACTGATAATGAAACATGGATGACTCATCAGTGGTACTAATCTCTGCTGGTTTCATTTTGCAAACCAAGCCTTCTTTTAAATAATTAGAATTCAACCTAAGAGTCATGGATGTACTTTGTTTGATTGAAAGACCTCCAGTGGCACAAGTCACATCTGTACTGACCTTCCTCAATATCATTTCTGGCTGCAGCCTCTAGCAGCTTCACATTACTGATGAAATGCACTCTCTTATTGTGACCCGCTCGTTTGATTTTCTTGTTTTGCTGTCCCTTCTTGGTCTTCTTGTTGTTTTCTTTCTCAAGCTACAATGTCACAAACACAGCATTTTCATACACTGAGTGTTAACAGTACTGTTATGCCTCTTATTAGTGAAAAAACTGCGCTCTTTTCCTTTTCCCTGCATACAGATTGATTAATCCACTGGAAAAACTAACATACTTATTCCTAAAGTACAAGTAATATTCTGAACCAAAATTGCAACAGCACATAAAACTGCTTACCAGAATTAGGTTAACCTGGAGTCCTACAAAAGTCTAATACTTAAACTTACCAGGTCATGACTGCTAACCATCAGGCTCAGAGTAGAAATTTTAATGGATATAACATTTAATCTTTTTTTTTCAAATTGGCATAAATCCTGTAAATCTGATAATTCAGGTGTGCGTCCATATTGAATTGAATTCTTATTCTAGGAATAACATTTTTTATAGTTGGTAAGGATTTTGTGTCAGAATGCTAAACAACTGTATTCTGAAATAAAAATAATGACAAATAGCATACAACAGCTAATGTACACAAAATCTTAGTAGTTTTATTGTTTTTGTAACTTTTGTCGAAACTAGCATCAGGGTATTTATATGTTGAAAGACTGTTTTCAAAAGACATTCAAAAATTTATTGAAATTGTGAATAATTACACTGTCCAGAATTTTTTTCGTATTCTCAAGAATTTTACTGAGAACACTGTTATTTTTTCAAGGAAACTTCATTGAATCTGTTTAGAGATTTCTTCAATGCTTCAATACTTTGAATTTACCAGATCATGACTATGGGAATCCTCAGGATCAGAGTAGAAATTTTAATGGATATAACAATTGATCAATTCTTTCTAAATAATGGTATAAATCCTGTACTGCACACTGACAAGTGATATATAATAGAAAAATACAACATAAAACATCTATACTGAATGACCAAAAGCCCGCCACCCCCCCCCCCCCCCCCCACCCCCATCACTGAACCTCAAGAGACTACTACTTTAAAATGAAACTCCAGATAACAAGGCAAAGGATCAAAAGGAAAGGCCTCCATGGACCTTAATTTTTGCAGTCCCTTAAAGGGAATTCCATTTATCACAGTTTGACTTAAAGTGTTTCTGGCTGTACAACTCTTGCACAGCATGAGCAGCATGAATTTACATTGCATTTACCCACAACTACTGCATGCCAGTTGTATTGGGGTCACCCTTTGAGATATCTTCAAAGAAAAACACATTATCATTGGCTTAATGCAGGTTTTCCATTGATCAGCATATCCACTTGATATACACTTCATGGAACAAAATAAGGGGACACATTTCCACTGGGTATTTCCTTGACCCAAGTTGTAGGAGATAACATGTTTTCTTTTCATTTGCAAGTCTAATCACAGTAAATATAAGGGAAAATGGAGGGGGATGGGGTTTTCACTTAAGCAGGTCAAACTGACCAAAGCAGAAATTAGCAAGCAAAGGCTATGACAATTAATCAATCAAGATGACTCTTTATCAATTAGCCTTTCCTGGGGTACAATCTTTTAGCTGTTCAGTGACACTTAAGAAAGCATTTTTAAACAATATCACAGGTGATTAATGCCCTGTTGAGTCTAATCTCAAGGAGCCAGAGTTATATTTTTTAGTGTTTTATATCTCACCTAATACCTTATGGGTTATACTGTGACGGGTAGTTGGAAGGTCAGAGGAAACCAGTACATACAGATGGTTAAGGTTCTGTATTGTAAACCAATGACCAGCAACTAATAGCTTTCTCACATGAGGTGAGGCCAGGATTCAAACTCTGATCTCAGAGGTGGGAGACGAGTGTGTTACCACTGCATCCCCTGGCCCCCTCAAGGAGGCAGCAACAAGGCTCTTCTAATTTGTACATTATCTTTCAAGATTTGTAGATAACTGGATGAATTAGAAAAGATCTGTTGCAAACCGCATATTTCTGAAAAGAAGGAAATTTTATTTAATAAACATTTCCAGATTTACTATGCCCATTTACCTAATTAATGGTAAATGATCATGTGCAGGAAAAACCAATACTTTAAAAAATGTAAACAATCATGATCATGTGCCCATCCATACTATCTCGTGCATTCAAAAGAGAAAGAAGGAAAACAGAACACAGGGCAGACAAGCAACACTAAATCATAGCTTTCTTCTGGTATTTAATAAACAAACTCATTTAATGAAGCAGTAATTAAGGGTTACATCCAACATTACAAATTTACCATCAAAAAAGAAAATTAGAGCCTTGAAATGGATACACTAATCATAAATTTTATGATTATTATGGTCAAAGTTAATGGCACATCATTAACAAATTTGGGGTTTATTTTTAATAATTTGTAATGTGTAACACAAAGTTGGTATTTATAGAATATTTTTATCAATGAAGAAACTCCCACAAACTCATATCAGTAAAGTATGCATGATGAAACACATACTTTTATATCAAAAATAATAGTGGGACAATACACAGTTTGCCCACCTTTCACAGAAATATCCAAAATAATCAGCCAGAAAGATAATACTGTATAAATTTTTACATTTTTCAATTTCTTAACTAATATACTCATTGAATATTTGAAAGTGCAAAAGTATTTTGCAGCATGTATAAATGTATAAATGATTGCCTCTCCTATAGACTATACGAAGAATTTACAGTGCCTGTTACCATATCTAAAATCGTATCTCAATAACTGAAATTTTAATTATTTCATAATCTACTGACTCTTCTGTAATAGTATAAGCAATTAAATAAGCCTGTTTTCAAAGAAAAATGGAAATAATGGTAACTGAAACAAAAACTTAGATCACACCGCCTCAATACCAACATATCCCAAGATAGGCCATCTCTCACACCACTGACTGAGTATTTTTTTGTGGGACCTATTTTCTATGTACCATAATTATTATAAATCATTTTTATTATTTTATTTTCACACTTTCTGCAGTGATAAGACTGATTCTTTTTCAAAGTATTTAAAAGGTTTTCTATAGCTTCTACAATAATTAGCCCAAACCAGTTTTATCAGTGTTTTGTAGTGATCTGTTTTGCATGCCATTATTACTGGAGAGATGAAGTATCATAAAATGATGTGGTAACATATATGCAGATAAACTTATATCTCAAGAATTTGGGAATTTTGTTTCCGAAATTCAATGACATACTATTTATACTAGGGGAGATACTGAAGGAAAAAAGGTACCAGAAAAATGCTGATATTTCTTACAGTGGGAAACCTCATTTTCTTTTAGTTTGGAAATTATGAGCAAGAGGTAAAGACAGGATACAGTTTATATAAACAGATAATCTGACTCTCCAATCAATCATTTATAAAATGACTGATCTCAAAATAGACTGAGGTGAAGATGGTGATGTAGTTCATTTATACATGAAACTTTGTAGAGCCATGTCACTTAGTTTCTGAGAAAAAAGTGGTTCCAAGGTATAAAATAGCCAGCCTCAGCAGCAAGAGACCACAATAGACCACAATAAGCAGGATAAGACTTAAGTGACAAAGACAAGCCGGTGTCATGATACGTAAAGAGTTGAAATAATAAGACAAGCTGGTTTCCAGGTGGGGCAGAGCCACGGTCAGGATCAAGAGACAATTGGAGGGGCGGTGAAATATCAAACATTTTCAATATTTTGCCAACCCACCAAGTCAAGCTAGGAAACCATAACCAACCCTAACCGACTGAGTAGACATTGTTCCCAGCCCTCAAAAAAATCCTTAGTTTAACTGACAAGAAGGCCTGAGTGGAACACCCCTATAAGTTATAACTTCAGTTATAAGAAGTATAGAGAATCAATGAGATGCTGTCTGATGTTAAACATGTAGCTGAAGAGGGGGGAAAACATGTATTTTCTTCATTTATGATGTGAGGATTTCTTCTATCAAAAGGCATCTGTCATTTTAGATGGAAGCCTATCATGAAGCAACAGTTTCTCTAAAATAGGATCACATATACAAATGCAACTGTAGTAACATGAATTTAATAGTGGCCTTTTTTAAGCAAAAGTTCTAGCAAGGCTTACGCTTCTAGAGAATTGTTAATTAAGTCGTTTATAGGAGAAAAGCATTTAAAGCATATCCTCTGAAACCTTATAAGATCTAGATTCTGTTGGGTTAAAATATTCTGAAAATTTGGTGAAAATTCATGCATGGGTTTTAGCTGCGGAACACCCACACCATTTATGACTGAAAAATCTCAAAACCGTTGTTTCCTGATACAAGGTCCTATCCCACCCACCCCCGCCAAAAAAAAAACAACCAACTACCAAAAACCAACTAGAAAAATGTATTTGCTAACAAAAACAAAGCTTACCAAAGGGTTAGACACAATATGGAAAAAGTAGAAAAAAGTTTTTGAAAAGTAAAACCAGCAGCGCTAAGAGAAGTGAGAGCTTTGCAGACAATGTGGCGCTTTATGCATTAGCATGAAAGAAAAATGTAAACTTTATTTCGTTTTCTATGGTCATAAATTGTGTAAAGTTAATAAATGCTATAGGTTATAAGAAGAGTTTTTTTAGATAGAAATATGGCTACTAAAAAGAATACTTGTGGTCATATTATAAACCCCCAGTTTTAAAAAGCAATAATAAAGGAGATATAAGGAAAAACACAATACCTCCTATTTTATGACCCCAGTTTGACTCACAAGGGGGGTCGGGGGGGGGGGGACATCTTACCAACTATATAGACTCTCCACATACGGTTTCCCGATACCTCTTAATATATTCTAAAAGCAATAATAAAGGAGATATAAGGCAAAATGTCAAAATGTGCTATTTTATGACTGCAGTTTGACCCACCAGGCGGTCAGGCAGAAAATTGACTTGTTTTCTAGACTCTCGACATATGGTTTCCTGCTACCTCCCAATATATTGTATAGCTGTAAATGCAATATGTGAGAAGATACATGGGGGTCCACATGAATTTATTAGCTTTCTGGATAGTACCTGTGAGGAAATCACTCATAAATCGGTCAATTTTCATCAGATCACGCCCAAAATCTAATCAGCTTGCATTTTTGATAGTATGAACTATGAACATGTGTATGAAATTAAAAGTGGCTAGTAGATTTTGTAGATCATGTGACCTTGATGAAGATCAAATTAAAGCATTTGGAAAACTTTTACCACACCTAAGGTATATAACTGCCATATATGGCTAGAAAGCTTACAATAATAAGGGAGATATTCAAGGGAGACCATAATTCGGCAGCGGCAGTGGCAGCAAGGAAACTGAAGTGAAAACAAATAAGCGCCCTTTCAGGGACGCTTAATTGTAATAATAAGCGCCAGATCTAATTGAGGTAAACATATCTGTGAAATTAAGTAAAAAGCCATGCATGGATTTAGGCTGTGGAACACCTGCAAACTGTAAGGCCATAAAAATCTTAAATGTGTTGTCTTGGCAACAGTTATTGCCAGATACCCCCCAAAACTATCACCTCTAGAATTTGTTGGGGTTAAAAATATTGTTAGAAATTTTGGTCAAATCCATGCATGGGTTTTGGGCACTGGAGCACCCACAAACTTGACTGCTGATGCAACCAATGCTGCCGTCTGGACAGCACTGGGGATGAATGTAACAAACACCTTTATTCGCTTGGGTTAAAAATGGGTTCCTGTAGTCAGTGGAACAAGTTAAATTAGATCCTTGGGCCTAAAAATTTTTTTATAGTCTAAACCTTACGTTTCTTTGTATTCTTAGAATTTTCTCAGTGAGGAAAATTTTGGAAAAAAGTTTTGAGACATGATTGCCCTAAAAAGGCTCAGTTAACATACGTTCACTGAGCAGCAGCATCTACACTCTTAGACATTAATGATTGAGCCCTAGGTAATGGCAGTAATTCCACCAGGATTTCCTAAATTACTCAGATCTAGCCAAACACTGTGCTATACACTAACAATATCAATCAATGCTGTGCTACAACTGTAATCCATGATTTACAAAATTCTGCCCACATTCCTCGGAAGCTCACCCGAAAAACCTTTAATTGATTGATCACTGAGATTACAAATTTACAGCACAACACTTGCCAAAGGAATGTCAGGACATCAATCAGAACTTTAGCAACTTACCATTACCAAAAAAAAAATTCAACACAATTTGGTATCTCGTAATTATAGCCTGAAAATACTGCATGGATCAGTGACATCATGAGGTGATAGGATAATATTATATGGTATCTTTAATTTTCATTGATGGTGGGACAAAATCATTTCAAAGCAATGGGAAATGGCACGTCATATCAATTTACACCAAACAAAACCACTGCCGCAGCATTTATCTTCCACCAGGTATTAAGCAGGTAGTCTGACCACAAAAAAAGGGTTCAAAGCCCACGGAGCAACAATAAGGGAGATAAAAGGCCTTTTCAATATGACGACCAAACTGAACCTTAAAGCAGGGGTCAAAGATCAAATATGACACTTTCCAGATTCGCAGGACATGATTTCCTACAGGTTGTTTTCACATCTGAAGCTCCAGAAGTATCTAGAATTGTGTTAATTTGACGCACCTGCATTCCCGGATGGGACATGGTATAATGTAACATTGAGAGAATTCTGTCATTCTGAAATGAGACATTTTTGTTCTCCACCAAAATTTAAGATGGTGAGCAGAATTTGGAAAATAAAAAACATTTTCATAGGCATAATTTCCAGGGTCTAGAGTTAACCCACAGGGGCCAAAATATGCTTGGAATCACTCTATCTCAAATGGTTTGAGATAATTGACTTTTTTTATTTCGGGTAAATTTCTAGATGGCAGCCAAAATTCCAAAAATAAAAAAAAAATTTCATAATTTTCAGGGTATATATAACTCAAAGGGTCCAAAATTTGCTTGAAATGGTTCTTCTGTAATGGTAATAGATATAATCAAGTGTCCATTTGGTGCAAAATTCAAGACGTTGGCCAGAATTTGGAAAATCAAAAATTTTTACAGAGACATTATATCCAGGGTCTATAGTACCCAAGGGGTCAAAAATTTGTTCGAAATTGCCTCAACTATTTTTGAGATAATCAACATTCTCCATTTCCTTCAAAATTCAAGATGGCAGCATGAATTTTGGAAAACAAAGGTTTTCAGAAACATTAAATTCAAGGTCTATAGTACCCAAAGGTCCAAAATTTGCTCAAAATTGCTGTAACGATTTTCAAGATAATCATTATTTTCTATTTCCGGCAAAATCCAAGATGATGGCCGGAGTTCAGAAAATTAAAATTTTTTATAGGCATTAAATTCAGGGTCTATAATACCCAAGGGGTCCAGAATTTGCTCGAAATTACTCTATCTCAAATGGTTTTCGAGATGATCGACATTTTCTATTTCTGGCAAAATTAAAGATGGCGGCCAGAATTCGGAAAATTCTAAATTTTTATATGCGTTATATTCAGAGGCTACAGTACCCACAGGGTCCAAAATGTGCTTGAAATCGTTGGATTTGTAACAGGTTTTGCTATAATTGAAATTTTCCAAAGGGTCCAAAATTTGCTTGAAATCACTCGATCTCTAACGATTTTCTAGACAATCAACATTTTTGATTCATGCCAGAAATAATAAGTCAATTTGGCCTTTAGAAGGCTGCCAATGGTCTTCTAGTGGAAGCTAAAGCTATTGTTCAGCTTTGCAATGAGCTACAGGTCTACAATTTTACTATGTTATAGCTGACCCAAAAGAAGGTGAATACCGCATTTAAAACAAAATACTGTAAATGCAATAGTTTTCAATTTACAAGTGATATCCCAACAGTGAGAACCTGAAAGTAGCTATGACTGAGCTAATGCAATGACCTAAAGCAGGTCTACATTTTTTTTAATGTGTTAGCTGACCCAAAAGTAGGTGAATAATATATTTTAACAAAATATTATAAATGCAATAGTTTTCAAGTTACAAATGAAACACTCAATGATGAAAATCCTAAAATAGCTATTGTACAGCTATGCAATGAGCTACAGGTCTACAATCTTACTATGTTATAGCTGACCCAACCTTATAGGTGAATAACATATTCAAACAAAAATTGAAAATACTCTAAATTCAACAGTTTTCAATGATTGAGTCAAAAGTGACAATCTCAAAATGGCTACTGCTCAGCTATGCAATGACCTAAAGGTCCGCAATCTTACTGGCTGACCCAGAAGTAGGCAAATGACATATTTCAACAAAATACTGTAAATGTAACGGCTTTCAAGTTTCAAGTGATTTACTCAATTGAGAATATCAAAATAGCTATTACTCAGCTGTGCAATGACCTACAGGTTTGCAATTCTACTATGTTATAGCTGATCCAGAAGTAGGTGAATAACATATTTCAACAGAATACTCTAAATACAATAGTTTTTCAAGTTACATGTGATTTACTTAACAGTGATAACCTGAAGGCAGCTATTGCTCAGCTATGCAGTGAGTTACAGGTGTACAATTTTACTATATTATAGCTGACCTGAAAGTGGGTGAACAACATATGGGAAAGGAATAGGTTACTTTTGAAGATATTAGATATTTACTCTTTCAATAATTTTAGCAAAAATTAAGAAAATAGCTATAACTCACTTATATAGTGCAATACAGCTCAAAGTATATACCATCTTGTAGCTAAGGAGAAAGCAGCTGAACAGCGTACTTTAACAAAATACTGTAAATGCAATAGTTTTAGAGTTAGAAGCCATTTACTCAAATTATGTAAAAGTGCTAAGACTCACTTAGCTTTAGGCCAAATTCCCAAAAACCTGAAAAATTTTGAAGGGGCATAAAAATCCATTGGCACAAGTAATATACCAAAAATATGTAAATGCACGCACTCACACATAGGATGCATTTCATAATTACTCTCTCAGACTACACCTGGTGGGAGATAATAAGGGAATTTTGTTTTCAAATTAACTTTAAAAATTGATCAATCTTAAGTTTACTTACACCTGGATCCAAGAACTGAAATTATTAAAGATAAACAGTAAACAATTATAGTCACATTTAATAACTATTATTATACCATTTACAACACTTTTCTGCAGAGTGATCTTTTGGAATAATAAAATGTAATAAGTAACTATAAAACATATACTGACATATACTTAAATGCTATCTCAAAATGTCTCTTATTCTATATTTTTCTATATCATAAACATAATTGATTCAAGATTCCTATCCAGACTGAACATCTCAACAAATATATTACTTCAATCTGTAAGAATCACCCAAATAGATACAATTAAGACAAGTACAAGCGTACCCGATAGACCAGGGTTCTGTCACAATGACAGCCTTATTTTGCACTGATGTTCAGCCGATTATTCACATGGCTCCATGAAGGTTAAAAAAATGCTCTGAGGATTACAACTCAAGTACTCATTAATGAATGGAGTGATTGGTATTTTTCAGAAAAAAAGAACATGTGATACAAGCTTCCCCATTCCTGATATATTTCAAAATGTAGTAAGCATGAACATGAGAATAGTTTAATGGTGAAAGAGTTATCAGGTATAAAACTGCTTTTCTTCCCAGCCCTTATTAAGGACCTAATGTCTCATAAAACCCACTAATGCTGAATTCTGCCACCATTTCGACACGAGTTGTAAACACGAGTTCAAGACTTGTTAATTTGCAAAGAACAATGTCATGGGCCTTATTTACTGCTCAAAAATAGAGCACCTCCAGAAGCTTTCTAATTTGCGACCTTTACCTCTGTTGAAAACAAAGATGCAACAATTAATCCTATCGGGAACCACAGCTTAATAAGATGACAATTTGTTTACTATTACAAAATATTTTCAAATTGGAAACATGTTGTGCAATGATAAATTTAAACTAATTAAAATGCTTGAAAAGATAAACAATATTAATATCTACACCAGCTGTGCCTTCAATGAATCTATGCATGGTTCAATAAAGATACGCTGCATGGCTAATGATCACAAATAACTTTGTAGCTTGGGCATACAAGTTCCTTTGTACAAGTATTTAGGCATTTCACAAGTACACTGATTATATTATTTATGCAAATACAAATATTACCTGATTGTTACTCTTGTCGGTTACTCCATGATTTCTGGATACACATCTTACAAGAAACCTTTTCATGGCCCACAAACATTTAAGCAATACGACAGTAAAAAATTGCCAAGCAAAATTTGTGCAAAAACAAAACTCAATCTCCTTCCTGGGGAGTGGGCACCCACAATTGCAATTACTTCTTCATAAAACAGGTTTCAATCACAGATAAAGCACTTCATATTCTTTTCACACATTCTACTGCCTCAGAAACCCAATTATTTTGCCCGATCTTCCTAGAAACCATTTCTAGTGAGATATATCACACACACCAACTTCTTATGAGGTTTGTAATCCTCACAAAAAGCACACCGATGAGCCTGTTTATCTTTGCCATCACAGTTTTAAATGGTCCTCTACTGAGGTCCTGGACCCCCATTTTCCCAACACTTAAGGCCAGCAGTTGTACCATCCTTACTTCATTCATTGTACCATTACCAACTTAATACCTGTAATTTGTGTGCAAAAAACAATTGCTTCTTAGGAGACTTATCCCCTCTGGTTCTGAATGAAATAAATCTTGGCGGCTTCGCTGTACTTGGACAACAAACTGTAATATAAAGGACGCCTATCATAAAAGCAATGCCTCCTGACATGCCACTTTTTCATGAATGCTTTTCTCTTACTTGCACTAGAGATAAAATCCCCTCCATTTCTTTGCAAATCAGATAAGATTTATATGTATTTATATGTCTTGGTAAAAAGTCCAATCAGGTAGAATTTCAATAAACTTGGTGGAAAGTAAATTGGAGTTTCTACTGGTAGAAAGCCCAATCTAGAAGATTTGGATATTGCCCTGGGGTCCGAGATCTAATAAACTTGGTTGATATTCCAGCCTCAGAGATTTAGGTATTGCTCTGTATACCATAATGTATTTATTTAGGTTTTAATGTCCTTTTCAAGACATTGTATAGTCATATGATAACAGTCAGGTACTTTATGGGAGGAGGAAACCAATACAGTTGGTCAAGGTTCTGTACTGTAAACTGCGGACCAATGGCAAGCAACTACCAGCTTTCCCACTTGAGGTCGGGCCGGTGTAAAAGGTAAATCTTCCCCCCCAAAAAATTCCTCCCTGGGGTAAGATTTTCTAGAAAATAATACCCCCCGCCTGAAAATTCCCCCACTCAAGGACATCAAGGTGCGAGACGAGAGTGTTACCACTCTTCCACCATGGCCCCCCCCCCCCCCTGTACCATAATGTAACGTTTGTAGAAACTCAATATAAGCTTCAACGAAAGTCCAATTGAAACACACAAAAAATGGGCCTTCTATACATATAAATCTGTCACTTAAGCAAGGGGCAGCTAGATTCATAAATGAAGAAAATGCATATTAAAGAAAATATTTTACTGTGACACATCATTTTTCAAGAAAAATCTGTAATATGGACATTAGTAACTGATGTATGATTTACGTGTCCTATAACAAGGGTTATACAAAGTATAGGTTTAGCCAATTAAATTTTGACAGCAGTCACTTCCTACATGGCATTTACTTGAGCAATTAACGCCTATCCTTCTAGCAGGATCTGGTTGTCACAACTGCCCAGTTGGTCTCGGCACGTAAAGCTTGTAGTACTGTTACCTCATCCAGAGTTTCAACATCTAGATTGGACTATCATCCAAGTTTTAGATTTCTGACCCCAGGGCAATACCCAAATTCCTAGATCGGACATTCTTTGCTGGTAGAAACTCCAATTGGATGGAAAGGGTAATGAAAAAGTATGCAATGCAACATCTATTGTCTCCTTCAGGAAAAAAGCTGAAAACTTACCAGTTTGAAGAGAGGCTATCCACCATAGCCACCTCACCACCCTTGTGTATTCTCGGGTATGACACATTTATGTAGAGTTGCACCTAAGATTCTATGGAAGATGGAAATAAAGCACTACAACACTGACCATATCAGATTAGAATATATCAGGCATGGTGGCACACTGGGTAATGTAATTGCCTCATTTCTCTGAAGCTTCAGATTCATATCCCAGACACGAGTGGGAAGGCAGATATTTACTGGACAGTGTATGATTTTTGATAGAATCTTGATCAACTTCTTTCCTTCATCCTCTCAAGACATGTAATTATTAATAAATTACTTTAAAAGCCACACTGCATGTGGCATTATCTAAATGCAAGGATTTGGTTGGACAGGAATTTCAGACAGACAGAATTTCACATTCATTAACTAGAGGATCGCTCGCAAAAAAAAAAGATAATGTTTTTGCATAGCAAAAACAAAGCGTCCCGAAAAGGATATAAAGGTGAGTGCTAAAGTATTAAGAAAATGCTTCGTTTCTAGCCTTATACTGTTGTGGCAACCAAAGTAAGCGCAGTCTGCTCTATCTAGCACGGTTTTCAAGATATAAGCATTTTTGTGTTTTGCAAAAAATAAAAAAATTAAAAATGTCCGCTATATTTGGCGAGACAAAAATATTTTAAAAATTGGCATGGCTACTCTGCAGAGATACCCAGCAGGTCTAAAATTTTGTTGAGTTCGCTCCATATAGCACGGTTCTCGAGATATAAGCATTTTTGTGTTTTGCAAAAACTTTGAAAATTCAAAATGGCCACCATTTTTGGGGAGACCAAAATTTTTGTCAAAACCACTGCCGCGGTATGTATCTCCCGCCGAGCATTAAAGCAAAAGAAATAGCTTTTCCGAGATATTCACAATTTTTCATTTTCGTGTGTGAAAGCTCTGCCAAAAGTAGGTGAATGAGTTATTTGAGAAAAATTGGCTATCTGCAATACTATTAAGAGATAATTCACATTTACTCATTTTGAGGTGAATAATTAGCTATGGGTCTGAAACTTCACCAAGTGAAAGCTCTCCCAAAAGTAGGTGAATGAGTTATTTGAGAAAAATTGGGTATCTGCAATACTTTTAGAGATAATTCGCATTTACTCATTTTGAGTAGGTGAGTAATTAGCTATGGGTCTGAAACTTCACCAAGTGAAAGCTCTCCCAAAAGTAGGTGAATGAGTTATTTGAGAAAAATTGGCTATCTGCAATACTTTTAGAGATAATTCGCATTTACTCATTTTCAGTAGGTGAGTAATTAGCTATGGGTCTGAAACTTCACCAAGTGAAAGCTCTCCCAGAAGTAGGTAAATGATTAATTTGAGAAAAATTGGCTATCTGCAATACTTTTAGAGATAATTCGCATTTACTCATTTTCAGTAGGTGAGTAATTAGCTATGGGTCTGAAACTTCACCAAGTGAAAGCTCTCCCAAAAGTAGGTGAATGAGTTATTTGAGAAAAATTGGCTATCTGCAATACTTTTAGAGATAATTCGCATTTAGTCATTTTGAGTAGGTGAGTAATTAGCTATGGGTCTGAAACTTCACCAAGTGAAAGCTCTCCCAAAAGTAGGTGAATGATTAATTTGAGAAAAATTGGCTATCTGCAATACTTTTAGAGATAATTCGCATTTACTCATTTTGAGTAGGTGAGTAATTAGCTATGGGTCTGAAACTTCACCAAGTGAAAGCTCTCCCAAAAGTAGGTGAATGAGTTATTTGAGAAAAATTGGCTATCTGCAATACTTTTAGAGATAATTCACATTTACTCATTTTCAGTAGGTGAGTAATTAGCTATGGGTCTGAAACTTCAACAAGTGAAAGCTCTCCCAAAAGTAGGTGAATGAGTTATTTGAGAAAAATTGGCTATCTGCAATACTTTTAGAGATAATTCGCATTTACTCATTTTGAGTAGGTGAGTAATTAGCTATGGGTCTGAAACTTCACAGAGTGAAAGCTCTCCCAAAAGTAGGTGAATGAGTTATTTGAGAAAAATTGGCTATCTGCAATACTTTTAGAGATAATTCGCATTTACTCATTTTGAGTAGGTGAGTAATTAGCTATGGGTCTGAAACTTCACCAAGTGAAAGCTCTCCCAAAAGTAGGTGAATGATTAATTTGAGAAAAATTGGCTATCTGCAATACTTTTAGAGATAATTCGCATTTACTCATTTTGAGTAGGTGAGTAATTAGCTATGGGTCTGAAACTTCACCAAGTGAAAGCTCTCACAAAAGTAGGTGAATGAGTTATTTGAGAAAAATTGGCTATCTGCAATACTTTTAGAGATAATTCGCATTTACTCATTTTCAGTAGGTGAGTAATTAGCTATGGGTCTGAAACTTCACAGAGTGAAAGCTCTCCCAAAAGTAGGTGAATGAGTTATTTGAGAAAAATTGGCTATCTGCAATACTTTTAGAGATAATTCGCATTTACTCATTTTGAGTAGGTGAGTAATTAGCTATGGGTCTGAAACTTCACCAAGTGAAAGCTCTCCCAAAAGTAGGTGAATGATTAATTTGAGAAAAATTGGCTATCTGCAATACTTTTAGAGATAATTCGCATTTACTCATTTTGAGTAGGTGAGTAATTAGCTATGGGTCTGAAACTTCACCAAGTGAAAGCTCTCACAAAAGTAGGTGAATGAGTTATTTGAGAAAAATTGGCTATCTGCAATACTTTTAGAGATAATTCGCATTTACTCATTTTCAGTAGGTGAGTAATTAGCTATGGGTCTGAAACTTCACAGAGTGAAAGCTCTCCCAAAAGTAGGTGAATGAGTTATTTGAGAAAAATTGGCTATCTGCAATACTTTTAGAGATAATTCGCATTTACTCATTTTGAGTAGGTGAGTAATTAGCTATGGGTCTGAAACTTCACCAAGTGAAAGCTCTCCCAAAAGTAGGTGAATGATTAATTTGAGAAAAATTGGCTATCTGCAATACTTTTAGAGATAATTCGCATTTACTCATTTTGAGTAGGTGAGTAATTAGCTATGGGTCCGAAACTTCACCAAGTGAAAGCTCTCCCAAAAGTAGGTGAATGAGTTATTTGAGAAAAATTGGCTATCTGCAATACTTTTAGAGATAATTCGCATTTACTCATTTTGAGTAGGTGAGTAATTAGCTATGGGTCTGAAACTTCACCAAGTGAAAGCTCTCCCAAAAGTAGGTGAATGATTAATTTGAGAAAAATTGGCTATCTGCAATACTTTTAGAGATAATTCGCATTTACTCATTTTGAGTAGGTGAGTAATTAGCTATGGGTCTGAAACTTCACAGAGTGAAAGCTCTCCCAAAAGTAGGTGAATGATTAATTTGAGAAAAATTGGCTATCTGCAATACTTTTAGAGATAATTCGCATTTACTCATTTTCAGTAGGTGAGTAATTAGCTATGGGTCTGAAACTTCACCAAGTGAAAGCTCTGCCAAAAGTAGGTGAATGAGTTATTTGAGAAAAATTGGCTATCTGCAATACTTTTAGAGATAATTCGCATTTACTCATTTTGAGTAGGTGAGTAATTAGCTATGGGTCTGAAACTTCACAGAGTGAAAGCTCTCCCAAAAGTAGGTGAATGAGTTATTTGAGAAAAATTGGCTATCTGCAATACTTTTAGAGATAATTCGCATTTACTCATTTTGAGTAGGTGAGTAATTAGCTATAGGTCTGAAACTTCACCAAGTGAAAGCTCTTTGGGATAGCTGCTCTGCAGAGATACCCTGAAGATAAAAAATTTCGTGGAAATCGCTCTATGTAGCATGGTTTTCGAAATATTAGCATTTTTGTGTTTTGCAATTTTTGCGCAAAAATTCGAAAATTCAAAATGGCCGCCATTTTTGGCGAGACAAAATTTTTTTGAAAATTGGCATGGCTACTCTGCAGAGATAACCTGTGGGTCAAAAATTTCGTCGAAATCGCTCTATCTAGCACGGTTTTCGAGATATAAGCATTTTTATGTTTTGCAATTTTTGCGAAAAATTCGAAAATTCAAAATGGCCGCCATTTTTGGCGAGACAAAATTTTTTTCAAAATTGGCATGGCTACTCTGCAGAGATACCCTTTGGGTCAAAAATTTCGTCGAAATCGCTCTATCTAGCACGGTTTTCGAGATATAAGCATTTTTGTGTTTTGCAATTTTTGCGAAAAATTCGAAAATTCAAAATGGCCGCCATTTTTGGCGAGACAAAATTTTTTTCAAAATTGGGATAACTACTCTGCAGAGATACCCTTTGGGTCAAAAATTTCGTCGAAATCGCTCTATCTAGCAGGGTTTTCGAGATATAAGCATTTTTGTGTTTTGCAATTTTTGCGAAAATTTCGAAAATTCAAAATGGCCGCCATTTTTGGCGAGACCAAAATTTTTTGAAAATTGGGAAAAGTACTCCGCAGAGATATCCTGCGGGTCAAAAATTTTGTCGAAATTGCTCTATCTAGCACGGTTTTTGAGATATAAGCATTTTTGTCTTTTGCAATTTTTGCGAAAATTTCGAAAATTCAAAATGGCCGCCATTTTGGGCGAGACAAAAATTTTTTGAAAATTGGGAAAACTACTCCGCAGAGATACCCTGCGGGTCAAAAATTTCGCCGAAATCGCTCTATCTAGCACGGTTTTCGAGATATAAACATTTTTGTGTTTTCCTTATTTGGAAAATTCGTAATGATTAATTAATCATTAATTACTCGGCCATTTCTTGACCAATCAATGCCAAAATCTAATGATTTCCAGATTTTAATAGAATGAATGTATTTGCCAAGTTTCAGGTGAATTGATAAAATTCCTTTCAAGTTATCATCCGGACAAGCTTCCCCACCGAAAAAAGACATTTTTGGTCATGTGACCTCTCTGATTGGTTGAAATGTCACTGCAGCATATTCAAAAAAATTCCCCAAGGCTACTGCCTAAACCTGCCAAATTTGAAAAGAATCCGCCTAACGGTTACAGAGTTATAAGGAAAACAAAATGCGGAGCCGCCGGAGCCGGCGGAGCCGCCGGAGCCGGCGGAGCCTGAAGCTCTCCCATACACAAACAAGCGTCCCTTGCGGGACGCTTAAATACCAGCTTCAAAGGGCATTTTAAGATTTAGGCTCCTGCAGACAGCATCTCACAAATGCAAGGATCTGATTATCCTGTACAATGTCTTGAAAGAGATGTCAAACTCAAATCAATCAATAGATTATGATACAAAGGTCTCACAATTTCTGGTTTAGTGTCTGAACCAGTCTTGATATTATATTTTATCAATATCTAAATACTGATAAATATCAGGTTCCTACCTTCCTAGTTTTAATATCTAAATCATGAAAACTGTCAAATTCAATATTAATTTCAAGAAATTTTGGGGGAATTTTTGAACCTAAAACTATTATAATAATTACATGTATGTATGATGACAATCAAACTTGTAAAGTTATATCACAAGGATCAGAAAAATACTTCAATTTATCCGGAAAGGAAATTCTCCTTAACACTTAACACTAAACATGATCAAGGGACTCAATATTAAAATCCTTAATTTACAGCTTCTATGTTTTAGTTTGAAAAATAAATTGTTGTTTCAAAACTTTTTTGCAATACTCTTTATAGGTTACAATGACTTAAACTGAGTACAAGTTTGTTTCCAATTGATGAAATGATATTTCAATAATTGTAATATCACTACCAATACTAGCTTGACGTATAATGACTAGTAACAGTATCTTAATCATGATGAGTTCTGGATCATATTATTTCCCCTCGAGTAACCTATCACAATTATCAGTAATTTATTCAGAGACAAAGTCCTTTGCATTACCCATACTTTCTTTTATTTAGAGTCACTTATATAACATAACCAAAAGCTGATTTTAGATGACAAAGCCAAGTAAAGCTCTCCTATTTTCATGGAACAACTAATACAACATCTGGTCCATCAGAATGCAACTCTGCATTTAAACTTAACATTATAACAGAATTTTGAATTCAGACACTTAACTTTAGTCAGTGATGGATCTGTAAATATATATTTATATTTATTCAAACTTATTCTCAATTTAAATGACCTGATACCAGCCTCTACAACAGATTTGAATTGACTGTGTTCATACAATTTGTTTTACAGTTAAGGACAAACTAGAGGATCGCTCGCAAAAAAAAAAGATAATGTTTTTGCATAGCAAAAACAAAGCGTCCCGAAAAGGATAAAAAGGTGAGTGCTAAAATATTAAGAAAATGCTTCGTTTCTAGCCTTATACTGTTGTGGCAACCAAAGTCAGCGCAGTCTGCTCTATCTAGCACGGTTTTCAAGATATAAGCATTTTTGTGTTTTGCAAAAAATTAAAAAATTAAAAATGTCCGCTATATTTGGCGAGACAAAAATATTTTGAAAATTGGCATGGCTACTCTGCAGAGATACCCAGCAGGTCAAAAATTTTGTTGAGTTCGCTCCATATTGCACAGTTTTCGAGATATAAGCATTTTTGTGTTTTGCAAAAACTTTGAAAATTCAAAATGGCCACCATTTTTGGGGAGACAAAAATGTTTGTCAAGACCACTACCGCGGTGTGTATTAGCTATGAGTCTGAAACTTCACCATGTGAAAGCTCTCCCATAAGTAGATGAATGAGTATTTGATAAAAATTGGGTATCCGCAATACTTTTACAGATAATTCGCATTTACTCATTTTGAGTAGGTGAATAAATAGCTATGGGTCTGAAACTTCACAGAGTGAAAGCTCTCCCAAAAGTAGGTGAATGAGTTATTTGAGAAAAATTGGCTATCTGCTATACTTTTAGAGATAATTCACATTTACTCATTTTGAGTAGGTGAATAATTAGCTATGGGTCTGAAACTTCACCAAGTGAAAGCTCTCCCAAAAGTAGGTGAATGAGTTATTTGAGAGAAATTGGCTATCTGCAATACTTTTAGAGATAATTCGCATTTACTCATTTTGAGTAGGTGAGTTATTAGCTATAGGTCTGAAACTTCACCATGTGAAAGCTTTCCAAAAGTAAGTGAATGAGTTATTTGAGAAAAATTGGCTATCTGCAATACTTTTAGAGATAATTAGCATTTACTCATTTTGAGTAGGTGAGTAATTAGCTATGGGTCTGAAACTTCACCAAGTGAAAGCTCTCCCAAAAGTAGGTGAATGATTTATTTGAGAAAAATTGGCTATCTGCAATACTTTTAGAGATAATTCGCATTTACTCATTTTGAGTAGGTGAGTAATTAGCTATGGGTTTGAAAATTCACCATGTGAAAGCTCTCCCACAAAGAGATGAATGAGTATTTGATAAAAATTGGGTATCCGCAATACTTTTACAGATAATTCGCATTTACTCATTTTGAGTAGGTGAATAAATAGCTATGGGTCTGAAACTTCACAGAGTGAAAGCTCTCCCAAAAGTAGGTGAATGAGTTATTTGAGAAAAATTGGCTATCTGCAATACTTTTAGAGATAATTTGCATTTACTCATTTTGAGTAGGTGAGTAATTAGCTACAGGTCTGAAACTTCACCAAGTGAAAGCTCTCCCAAAAGTAGGTGAATGATTTATTTGAGAAAATTGGCTATCTGCAATACTTTTAGAGATAATTCGCATTTACTCATTTTGAGTAGGTGAGTAATTAGCTATGGGTCTGAAACTTCACCATGTGAAAGCTCTCCAAAAGTAGGTGAATGAGTTATTTGAGAAAAATTGGCTATCTTCAATACTTTGAGATAATTAGCATTTACTCATTTTGAGTAGGTGAGTAATTAGCTACAGGTCTGAAACTTCAGCAAGTGAAAGCTCTCCCAAAAGTAGGTGAATGAGTTATTTGAGAAAATTGGCTATCTGCAATACTTTTAGAGATAATTCGCATTTACTCATTTTGAGTAGGTGAGTAATTAGCTATGGGTCTGAAACTTCACCATGTGAAAGCTCTTCCAAAAGTAGATGAATGAGTTATTTGAGAAAAATTGGCTATCTGCAATACTTTTAGAGGTAATTCCCATTTACTCATTTTGAGTAGGTGAGCAATTAGCTATGGGTCTGAAACTTCACCAAGTGAAAGCTCTTTGGGATAGCTGCTCTGCAGAGATACCCTGATGATCAAAAATTTCGTCGAAATTGCTCTGTGTAGCACGGTTTTCGAAATATTAGCATTTTTGTGTTTTGCAATTTTTGCGCAAAAATTCGAAAATTCAAAATGGCCGCCATTTTTGGCAAGATAAAATTTTTTTGAAAATTGGCATGGCTACTCTGCAGAGATACCTTGTGGGTAAAAAATTTCGTTGAAATCGCTCTATCTAGCACGGTTTTCGAGATATAAGCATTTTTATGTTTTGCAATTTTGCGAAAAATTCGAAAATTCAAAATGGCCGCCATTTTTTGCGAGAAATTTTTTTTTTGAAAATTGGCATGGGTACTCTGCAGAGATACCCTGTGGGTCAAAAATTTCGTCGAAATCGCTCTATCTACTACGGTTTTCGAGATATAAGCATTTTTATGTTTTGCAATTTTTGCGAAAAATTCGAAAATTCAAAATGGCCGCCATTTTTGGCGAGACAAAAATTTTTTCAACACTGGGAAAACTACTCCGCAGAGATTTCCTGCGAGTCAAAAATTTCGTCGAAATCGCTCTATCTAGCACTGTTTTCGAGCTATAAGCATTTTTATGTTTTGCAATTTTGCGAAAAATTCGAAAATTCAAAATGGCCGCCATTTTTTGCGAGAATTTTTTTTTTTTGAAAATTGGCATGGCTACTCTGCAGAGATACCCTGTGGGTCAAAAATTTCGTCGAAATCGCTCTATCTAGCACTGTTTTCGAGATATAAGCATTTTTATGTTTTGCAATTTTGCGAAAAATTCGAAAATTCAAAATGGCCGCCATTTTTTGCGAGAATTTTTTTTTTTGAAAATTGGCATGGCTACTGTGCAGAGATACCCTGTGGGTCAAAAATTTCGTCAAAATCGCTCTATCTAGCAGGGTTTTCGAGATATAAGCAATTTTATGTTTTGCAATTTTTGCGAAAAATTCAAAAATTCAAAATGGCCGCCATTTTTGGCGAGACAAATTTTTTTTGAAAATTGGTATGGCTACTCTGCAGAGATACCCTGTGGGTCAAAAATTTCATCGAAATCACTCTATCTAGCACGGTTTTCAAGATATAAACATTTGTATGTTTTGCAATTTTGCGAAAAATTCGAAAATTCAAAATGGCTGCCATTTTTTGCGAGAAATTTTTTTTTGAAAATTGGCATGGCTACTCTGCAGAGATACCCTGCGGGTCAGAAATTTCGTCGAAATCGCTCTATCTAGCAGGGTTTTCGAGATATAAGCAATTTTATGTTTTGCAATTTTTGCGAAAAATTCAAAAATTCAAAATGGCCGCCATTTTTGGCGAGACAAAATTTTTTTGAAAATTGGTATGGCTACTCTGCAGAGATACCCTATGGGTCAAAAATTTCGTCGAAATCGCTCTATCTAGCAGGGTTTTCGAGATATAAGCATTTTTTTATGTTTTGCAATTTTTGCGAAAAATTCGAAAATTCAAAATGGCTGCCATTTTTGGCGAGAAAAAATTTTTTTGAAAATAGGCATGGCTACTCTGCAGAGATACCCTGTGGATCAAAAATTTCGTCGAAATCGCTCTATCTAGCACGGTTTTCAAGATATAAGCATTTTTATGTTTTGCAATTTTGCGGAAAATTCAAAATGGCCGCCATTTTTTGCGAGAAATTTTTTTTTGAAAATTGGCACGGCTACTCTGCAGAGATACCCTGGGGGTCAAAAATTTCGTCGAAATCGCTCTATCTAGCAGGGTTTTCGAGATATAAGCATTTTTTTATGTTTTGCAATTTTTGCGAAAAATTCGAAAATTCAAAATGGCCGCCATTTTTGGTGAGACAAAATTTTTTTTGAAAATAGGCATGGCTACTCTGCAGAGATACCCTGTGGGTCAAAAATTTCGTCGAAATCGCTCTATCTAGCACGGTTTTCGAGATATAAGCATTTTTGTGTTTTCCTTATTTGGAAAATTCGTAATGATTAATTAATCATTAATTACTCGGCCATTTCTTAACCAATCAATGCCAAAATCTAATGATTTCCAGATTGTAATAGAATGAATGTATTTGCCAAGTTTCAGGTGAATTGATAAAATTCCTTTCAAGTTATCATCCAGACAAGCTTCCCCATCGAAAAAAGACATTTTTGGTCATGTGACCTCTCTGATTGGTTGAAATGTCACTGCAGCATATTAAAAAAAATTCCCCAAGGCTACTGCCTAAACCTGCCAAATTTGAAAAGAATCCGCCTAACGGTTACAGAGTTATAAGGAAAACAAAATGCGGAGCCAGCAGAGCCTGAAGGTCTCCCATACACAAACAAGCGTCCCTTGCGGGACGCTTAATTACAGCTTCACAAAGATGAGTAAGGCATTGGTTTAAATCATAAAGTTTATTATTACAATGTGAAGTCAAAAGAAACTGTCATATTCCTGCAACAATTTAGCAGTTAAGGCCTGATACACAAGAACAATGACATGATAGGATACAATCCAATAATAAACTAGAAATAGGCCGCCCTGTTGATAGTAGATGCGAATAGAAACAGGATAGCATAGAAGAACACACATTATCATGTGTAATGTCCACCCATGAACCTTTTGCCCAAATTGTACAGTAGTCTTACAAGACCCTGTTTCATTTGTAAAATATATCAATGATGCTTAAATATTTGTTAGTGTAGATGTAAATTATTTCAGCTTCATGCCTTTTTGCATTGGTTGGGTTGAAAATTTTGACGAAATCACTCTATCTTGCACGGTTAAGAAGATAGAAGCAAATTCCTGTTTTTCTATTTTTGGCAAAAATTTGAAAATTCAAAATGGCCGCCATTTTTGGAAAAAGGAAATTTTTTTGAAAATTGCCAAGAGTACATTTCTTAGATACCCTATGGGTCGAAAATTTCAACAAAATAACTCTATTTTGCACGGTTAAGGCCAGTTTGTGTTTTTCCATTTTGGGCAAAAATTCGAAAATTCAAAATGGCTGCCATTTTTGGGGAGGGGAAAATTTTTTGAAAATTGCAAAGATTACATTCCTTAGATACCCTGTGGGTTGAAAAATTTCGACGAAATCGCTCTATCTCGCATGGTTAAGGAGATAGAAGCAAATTTGTGTTTTGCCATTTTTGGCAAAAATTTGAAAATTCAAAATGGCCGCCATTTTAGGGGAGGGGAAATTTTTTTTTAAATTGCCAAGAATACAATGCTCAAATACCTGTGGGTCGAAAATTTTGACGAAATCGCTCTATCTCGCATGGTTAAGGAGATAGAAGGAAATTTGTGTTTTGCCATTTTTGGCAAAACTTCGAAAATTCAAAATGGCCGCCATTTTTGGGGAGGGGAAATTTTTTTGAAAATTGCAAAGATTGCATTGCTTAGATACCCTGTGGGTCGAAAATTTTGACGAAATCGCTCTATCTCGCACGGTTAAGGAGATAGAAGCAAATTTGTGTTTTGACATTTTTGGCAAAAATTCGAAAATTCAAAATGGCCGCCATTTTTGGGGAGGGGAAAATTTTTTGAAAATTGCAAAGATTGCATTCCTCAGATACCCTGTGGGTCGAAAATTTCGACGAAATCGCTCTATCTCGCACGGTTAAGGAGATAGAAGCAAATTAGTGTTTTGCCATTTTTGGCAAAAATTCGAAAATTCAAAATGGCCGCCATTTTTGGGGAGGGGAAAATTTTTTGAAAATTGCAAAGAGTACACTCCTCAGATACCCTGTGGGTCGAAAATTTCCACGAAATCGCTCTATCTCGCACGGTTAAGGAGATAGAAGCAAATTAGTGTTTTGCCATTTTTGGCAAAAATTCGAAAATTCAAAATGGCCGCCATTTTTGGGGAGGGGAAAATTTTTTGAAAATTCCAAAGAGTACACTCCTGAGATACCCTGTGGGTCGAAAATTTCGACGAAATCGCTCTATCTCGCACGGTTAAGGAGATAGAAGCAAATTTGTGTTTTGCCATTTTTGGCAAAAATTCGAAAATTTAAAATGGCCGCCATTTTTGGGGAGGGGAAAATTTTTTGAAAATTGCAAATATTACACTCCTTAGATACCCTGTGGGTCGAAAATTTCGACGAAATCGCTCTATCTCGCATGGTTAAGGAGATAGAAGCAAATTTGTGTTTTGCCATTTTTGGCAAAAATTTGAAAATTCAAAATGGCCGCCATTTTAGGGGAGGGGAAATTTTTTTTTAAATTGCCAAGAATACAATGCTCAAATACCTGTGGGTCGAAAATTTTGACGAAATCGCTCTATCTCGCATGGTTAAGGAGATAGAAGGAAATTTGTGTTTTGCCATTTTTGGCAAAACTTCGAAAATTCAAAATGGCCGCCATTTTTGGGGAGGGGAAATTTTTTTGAAAATTGCAAAGATTGCATTGCTTAGATACCCTGTGGGTCGAAAATTTTGACGAAATCGCTCTATCTCGCACGGTTAAGGAGATAGAAGCAAATTTGTGTTTTGACATTTTTGGCAAAAATTCGAAAATTCAAAATGGCCGCCATTTTTGGGGAGGGGAAAATTTTTTGAAAATTGCAAAGATTGCATTCCTTAGATACCCTGTGGGTCGAAAATTTCGACGAAATCGCTCTATCTCGCACGGTTAAGGAGATAGAAGCAAATTAGTGTTTTGCCATTTTTGGCAAAAATTCGAAAATTCAAAATGGCCGCCATTTTTGGGGAGGGGAAAATTTTTTGAAAATTGCAAAGAGTACACTCCTCAGATACCCTGTGGGTCGAAAATTTCCACGAAATCGCTCTATCTCGCACGGTTAAGGAGATAGAAGCAAATTAGTGTTTTGCCATTTTTGGCAAAAATTCGAAAATTCAAAATGGCCGCCATTTTTGGGGAGGGGAAAATTTTTTGAAAATTCCAAAGAGTACACTCCTGAGATACCCTGTGGGTCGAAAATTTCGACGAAATCGCTCTATCTCGCACGGTTAAGGAGATAGAAGCAAATTTGTGTTTTGCCATTTTTGGCAAAAATTCGAAAATTTAAAATGGCCGCCATTTTTGGGGAGGGGAAAATTTTTTGAAAATTGCAAATATTACACTCCTTAGATACCCTGTGGGTCGAAAATTTCGACGAAATCGCTCTATCTCGCACGGTTAAGGAGATAGAAGCAAATTTGTGTTTTGCCATTTTTGGCAAAAATTCGAAAATTCAAAATGGCCGCCATTTTTGGGGTGGGGAAAATTGTTTGAAAATTGCAAAGATTGCATTCCTCAGATACCCTGTGGGTCGAAAATTTTGCCGAAATCGCTCTATCTCGCACGGTTAAGGAGATAGAAGCAAATTTGTGTTTTGCCATTTTTTGCAAAAATTCGAAAATTCAAAATGGCCGCCATTTTTGGGGAGGGGAAAATTTTTTGAAAATTGCAAAGAGTACACTCCTCAGATACCCTGCGGGTCGAAAATTTTGCCGAAATCGCTCTATCTCGCACGGTTAAGGAGATAGAAGCAAATTACTCAAAAGTAGTACTGAAAATACACAATGAAGTACCTAAATGGCTATTACTCATGTACTGACAAAGCTATCAGTCCCAAATGCAATACCAAGCGAGCTATGGACATAACAATCTTGTATTCAAAATTGTAGTAAAATATCTTTAATTATTTTCGCTTAAATGCACGGAAACCAATGGGTACTGAAAATAGCTGTACTTAAGTATTACTCAGTAAGCAAAAGAGGTACAACAGCCAAAAGCAATCCCAAGCAAGCTACTGACCCAATAAGCCTGCATACCAAATTTGGTGACAATAGCTCTAATACTTTTCCTTTAAATGAGCGGAAACCATGCGTGACGCCGGACATCGGACGCTGGACGCCGGACATCGGACATCGGACAACGGACATCGGACGGCGAAAAAAGCAAAAATAATATATCCACCCCCCCCATAATAAAGTTAAAGCTCCTATTATATACATGCACCTTGGTAATTTGCACATTATGACAATACAATGTCAGCCTATGTAAAACAATTTGTATTTGAACAATTATTCAACTATTATAGGATTGCAAGATATCAACAGCATACACCAGCATACATTGATTCAGTGAAATAAGATTATCACTCACTTAGCTACTAACCCTAGGTCTACAAAATCATAAAATATAATGGAGGACATGAGAAAGTAAGGAAAACTTATTCATGCAAAAGACCCCACAGCCCTTCACTTCAGAGAAAACCATGACACCCACATAACCACACACCCCACAAGGGGAATTGTGTAGTCTCCCACCTGAAAGGGTGCCGTCTGCAAATAATAAACAGAAATTCTTTATTTATGGACTGATTTTAAAAATTATTTTACCTGTACCTCAACTTTAAAAAAGCCTTGAATATCTGAGCTTAAAGGTATCAGACTGTATTAGCTTTGGGCACACAGCCCTCTATTCAAGGCACCAACACCTGTAACAAATTGAATGATGGATAAAACCTTGAAAGTTTATCGTTAGTTCTGACAAAAGGTATAACTGGCAAGCTAAGCCTAATTGTATGAACCTGCATGGATTAGCTGTGAAGCTCCTCAACCATATTGTTACTGTTTTTATCTCAAGTATGTATGTGTCATAAAAATCTGTCAGAATTACAAACACAAGATGTCACACCTGTACAAAGTCTTAAATGCATGTGCCCCTCAGGTATTTGTACTTGAAATATAGAGTGCTGTCATAACAGTGTTGTCACCTTCTGTTTTTATTATATTGATTCTCCAGAAAAAAGACAACTTTATTGTATTAAATGATGACTGTAGGTATTGTTTTAAACATTTTTAACATTCAAATACAATAACATTTTTGAGTCAGTTTACAACAAAATATGCCTTGAAACATAAACATTTTATGTTTTATCAATTTACAAAGATTTTATTTTGTTCTGAACCTGACTATTTTTTTTATTTATGACTATTCTTTTATATTCATTTTCGGAACCACATCAAGAACGATTTTCAACTAAATACCAAGATTTTTGTCAGTTTATTATTAGAAGATTAAATATTACTTCACAAGAGAGTATTATTAAAACACCCCTTTAGATTCTGATGGCATAAATCTGACATCTAAATTTTCATCGTCCATTCATCAACAATATTCTGCTGGATGAACTTCAACAATGTTTTTATTATTATTAAGCTTTACATTATTATGAATTCACTATCTCCTTAAACTGTACAGCTACCTTGATGAAAAAAACACACAATTAGTATTTGATATGGATATGTTATCACTGATAATCAGGCAAGAAAATGACCAATTATCCAAATGTTAGATAACCATGAAGTGATGATACAAGTTGTATTATCACATGCTCAGTTACATTTTATATACTATTAATAGACAGTAAGACAAGTGTCGCAACTATGCATTTCAATATCTATCTTCCAACTTTCAATGATACCAATGTGTAAATTTAAATATTGTCTCTTACATGGTGGTGCAATATTATTTTCACAGTTTGCTTGCTGTTTGTATCAGGGCATAACTGTGGTTCTCAGAGACCAATTTTGAGGATATACTCCCTAAGGATCATGTTCTAGAAAATGCCCTCTTACCTTCAGGAAAACAAAGAGTTTAAGAATTACCCAATTTGTTCAATAGTTGTGGAGAAAATTACCAAAAAATGATGAACTTATCACCAATGGTTTTTAAAAAATATGACCTAAAACAAACGTTTAATGTGAAATAAATTCTGATTCATGCTGTAAGGAAACAAAATTTGTTTAAAATTGACAGCAGCAAAATTGTATTCCACAAAATATAAAGATGTATTGTGACTGGACTACTAATCTTTCATTTTAATGCTACAAACACTAAATTGTCTCAGTTTATTGACTGTCCTATGATAAACTCCGACTTGACTTTATTCTGGGAAAAACAGAGTTTCTACTGGGATGACCAGAGATTCGACTACAAGAAATTGTAAATGAAGAATAAAGACGCTCACTGAAAGATATTTATTTCCTTTTCAATAAGCTGTTACTTTAAGGTGTCCACTGGTACTATCAATGTTGGGTACTTCATTTAACATTTGCATTTCTTATTTAATTTTTTTTCTGTGTGAATAATTTTTGTGATTATCTCACTGGATTACTTTATCCCCCAGAGTATTAACACTAAATAACTTCATTACCCAGCCTGGCCACTCAGTCTGCTTTTTGATGTCCCCTTTAGGTTTGGGAGATACATCTAGTTTGTACATTTGCACATACAAAAACTATAAGTAAAAGAATGAGAAATATAAGTGTAAGACATCATTTTCTGTTCATCTAACCAACAGTTACATTTTTCAACTAAATGTAAGTGCACAGACTTAGTCTGGTTATATGTGGAACTTGTTTATTCAAGATGATTATAATGTGTTGCAGCACCACTGTCCAATAACAATATCAAGTTGAAGAAAGGCGAGAGGATTATACTAGCGATCTCAACGGGTATCCGGATATCCGGGTACCCGAACCCTGAATATTTACCCCAATCCAAAATCACATACCCGAGTACCCGAATTTAAGCTTTATTGCTGTAAATATCGCCCACATTGGCTGAACGAGTATAGACACATCTCGACTTCACACAACCCGGAACCCTTTGAAAATCATCAGCATATTAACACATTTACCTAATTCCAAGTACACAAAGCATTTTATATTGGCTATATAGCCACATGCACACCTTAAATAAATAGAAGTTCAATGTCTTCACACAGTGGTTGATAATTTTGCATCAATAAAATTCACTTTCTTACCTCAAAAAAAAAAAAAAAATAGCAGAGATGCATGTACCCCACAGCCTAGGGAAATACCTAGATATGAGATATAGAAATACTGTACCAGTACGAAGTTCAGGATACTTTCAGAGCACTGTCAGTTATATAAAGGTCCAAACAATGTTTAAATGGAGAAAATAATGTCAAAGAGAAAGATAATGCATGTAAAGGTGAAGTATTAAAACAAGACAATTCAATAAGATGACAGCATTAATCAGTAAACTAAACATTATGACACTCTTTATCTACATCTGGCATGGCCGAATTATGGTTTGAATGTTTTGAATATTACCATGCATACAGAAGTGGTAATACATTCAATGAATGCTTATGTGTGGTGTTGGAGCAAAATCTGTGGCTCACTTGATGAAATTCCATCTGTTACAATGGGAAGTTGTAAAAGTAAAATTCTTAATGAATTCTAATATGACTTTAACAGTGCTTAATCTGCATCAAAAGACAGACCCAAAGGTGCAACAAGATTTTAAAGGTCAAGGTCACTACAACAAGGTCAAAGGTCAAATCAAGGTCACACCATGATGCTGCACACCTACAACCCCTAACCAATGTCCCTACCAAGCATCAACTTCCTACACCTTACGGTTTCCGAGATATAACCCAGACAAGATTTTATAGGTCAAGGTCACTATATGGCAAGGTCAAAGGTCAAATTAAGGTCAGACCATGACGTTGCACACCTGCACCCCCTAACCGATGTCCCTACCAAGTATCAACTTCCTACACCTTACGGTTTCCGAGATATAGCCCGGACAAGATTTTATAGGTCAAGGTCACTACGGTAAGGTCAAACCAAGGTCAGACCATGACGTTGCACACCTACAACCCCTAACTAATGTCCCTGCCAAGTATCAACTTCCTACACCTTATGGTTGCCGAGATATAACCCGGACAAGATTTTCAAACTCAAGGTCACTACGGTAAGGTCAAATCAAGGTCAGACCATGACACTGCACACCTACACCCCCCAACCAATGTCCCTGCCAAGTATGAACTTTCTACACCTTACGGTTTCTGAGATACAGCCCGGACAAACTATTTCCCGCCGCCCACCCACCCATCCGGACACCATGGGTGAAAACAATACCCCGTCAGCCCTTAAGGGCTGTGGGGTAAAAAGGGAAAATTGGGATGCCAATGCCAAGTGCTTTTTGAGCTGACACTTCTCTGTAAGGAGCAAATGAGTTGAGATGGTCTTCCTTATACTATTTACTATTCTGCCATGTATTTCACACAACAGATAGAACAACCCAATTGTAAAATCATTGTCGATTTTTGCCAACATTGGGCAAACTTGTTAAACCATACCTTTATATAACAGTCATGAAATTTTTTACCTGTCGTTCATACTGGGCAATCTCTTCGTGTTGGTATCGCCTTTGTGTTATAAGTATTTATATGTGATTGGGTGAGCATGAAGTGATTCAATACTTGAAGTGATAAGATTTTTCATGATTTTTTTATAAAAATATAAATAAAATTTGCATCACTGTAAAATCAACCAAATTTGTACTAACTTATGTAGTAATCAAATAACTAACAAGACAACACAAAACTCTTAAAAATCCTTACCAGTTTGGCATACTAGGTAAGTTTTTCAATCCTTTATCATTAAGTACTTTATGACTACATTATTTTTTATCAATTTATACACCCATCTTACCTGTTTCTCGTACTGTGAGAACTTTTTGAGCTGGTGTTGCCTCCGTTTTTTGGCATGTTTGAGCCTCTCCGCAGTGGACATTTTCTCCACCAGGGGGAGCTCTCCCACCAAATCGTCATGCTCCACCAGGTCGCTGCCGCTATGCCGCTTACCCGGCATCGTCTTGAGTTGTGTCACCAACAAGTCACTTGATTTTTTCTCAGTATGTTTGCATCTCTTCTCACAATTCAATTACATCTAAAACAACAGTGAAACTTATGGCTGAATATTAAAATTTAAAGCATGGGGTATACATCAACAATAATTAAAATCAACTAATGCCACATTTTCAAGAACCAATAGGGAGGCTTCTAGGTCTAATTGCAGAGTGGCTCAGAAACCTATCATAACCCCCCCCCCCCCCCCCCCCCCCACACACACACACACATACACCACATTATAACTGGCTTTACTTTTTAAGGACAGCTCTAGCAAGGCTTGTGCTTCTAGAGATCGCTTTTTTTTATTTTGTCACTGGACTTTCATGAGTTGTGGTGTAGCATGATGAGTATAAATCTCAACACTGACGTTAAGCACCAGCGGATTATGTTGGAACTTAGATGGGTACTACTTGTGTCTCTGATGGCTTTGCAGCTCGCACATGTAGACTGAAAGACGTTTTGGTCTTGTTCCAATCGGGAGTTGGATTTATGATCCACACATGGATATGGAACAGCCCTCTTGGCATTCCTGAGTTCGCATAGCACAGGGAAAGCAGGGCATCACTCACTGGATTAAAAATTGGCTCCCTTCAGTTTTTAAGCACCTTATTGTTTTTACATAATTTGAAAAGACATTGGCAATCTCCATAACAGGCTTTACTATACAATCCTTCTGAGTTTATGCCCTAGTTAGGATCAATCAGGTTTCACTAATTCATGCTATATTTCGAAACACAAGTTTTAATGGAATACTGGAATGAAAACTGTGAGGCATCTGTTTTAAATAGCTCCCTGATTACTGTAAATTTCAAACTACAGTAAACTTCATTTTAGTTATATGCTGTAAATATTGTATTGCACAACTATATTAGTTCATAAAACAACACAGAATATATAAAGTACTATAATTGTGAAACAGTATATGGGTTTTTAAAAATCAAATATTCAGCTAACAAAATTTCTTGTAAAAGAAATTCTCCTTTTGATCCATATACATGTATGAGATTTAATAGTACTACTCTTATTGAAAGAACAAGTGTGGTGTTGAAGTTAGAAGTTTGAGAATAGTGATTTAATTGTAGCTCATTATAACATGTGTCACAACGAGACCACTGCCGCAGTGTATATCTCCCGCACTGGGTGATAAGAAAAAGTGGTGATAATCTGTTTGACCATAAAAGAGGCTTCACAGCCCAAGGAGTAATAATAAGGAATACAAGATTATTTCACATTAATATAGGAATAAAAGACATATTCGAGTGCTTTATGATGGTTTTAAACTATCGATCGACTGTATTAAAGCCATGAAGCCCGGTATATAACGTTTTGAGTAGATTTACTAGTGTACGACACCAGCACTCACTGGCTGTTTTTGAATGATCTCGTCACGCATGAAATCTCGCTTAACAATGGTGGACATTAACAACTTGCCAGGAAATCGCTCAAAACCATTTAATTTTAAAATATAAAGCTTATCTTCAGTCTTACATATATTGCGTGCATATCTATGCTTCCTGCCAACCGAAATTCACTTCTAAAGCAGAAATATTTTCTACATAAAAATCACGTCTGACAATCCAAATTTGCATCCAAATCTGAAATACCGTGTGTTTAACATACTCGGATGGCGTAATCGCGACCCTGTTAAGCCCTTTTTCCATGTACACGGGTCGCGGTAGCGGTAAAAATCCATCCTACATAAATGCTTAGCAGTGTTTCCATTTCCGCGCGTCGTGGCTGTGGATGGCGGTAGCGGGACGCGGTATATGCGGGACATTATTTTTAATTCGATCCCTGACCAATTTTTTCCGCGACCCGCTAGCAGCAGGCGGGAATCGCGACCCGCTACCGCGTACATGGAAACAGGGCTTAAATCTTACGCAAAAATCAAAACAAATCCAACGCCATGTTGGCTGTTCCATCAATGCAACATACATAGTGATATCTAGGATGAAAAACAAGTATTTTGTGTTACTCTATTTTCACAGAAATTATCATGAAATATTGACAGATTGTCATTGTAGATGCTTTCATTTTGTTGTAAGCTTTAAAACGGTATGTTAATTGTTAAAATCAAGCAAGAAATGACAATTTTATGAATATTTTAACTACTTATTCTACCGGGAGTTGTTTGTTTACATTTGTATGGGAAGGAATGACGCACGCAGAGTTCAACAGCACTGTTTTATTTACCGTTCTATATTCGCGATTCCAGCATTGCACAAAAGACGTCTCCACATTCACTGCGCAGCCTACCATTTTAGAATTTAAAATAAAGTATTTCACTTTCTGAAATTACATGTATGTTTTGAAGGTTCTGGAGGTCAAGGCCAGAAATCAATTGGGTTCAAGGCCTTTCCCATACATATCTACATACCAAATTTTACATGTCTACATAAAATACTTTTCAGGTTTTCGCACATGAAAGACCAAAATATGAAGAAATACCTAAAATTTGACCTTTTTAAGGAGATAAAAGACCTTTAGTATAATTTACAAATCAACTTAGAAGATGGGGTCAAAGATCAAATGTGCCACTTGCAAAAGAATTGCAAGTCATAACTTCAAACAGGTTGTTTTTATTAATTCCCATGCCCTAGGATTAATAATAAGGGAGATATAAGGCCTTTTTAGTATGATCACCCCACTTGACCTTAAAGCAGGGGTCATAGGTCAAATTCAACACTTTGCAAAAGATTCACAGACCATGATTTCCTATAACTTGTTTTAACATTCCGCACCCCTAGGACCGATGATATGGGAAATATTAGGCCTCTTTAATATAACTACCCCTATTTAACCTTAACCTGGAGAATTTATTCAAAATTGGAGACCAATAACTCTCATGAATGTAGAATACAAACTAGAAAAAGGTCTTTGCTAACAAAAATGAGCGGCCCAGATGGAGAGCTGTACTAGTTGCAGTATGAGATTGTAAGCAGAACATAAGCTTTACTGTGTTTTGTATCTGATCGAAAAGTGGTTGATTTAAAAATAGCATCAGAGATGCCCATACCCCACAGCCTGGGGAAATAGTTTTCAACACCATGAGATATAGAAGTAGTGAAACAGTACAAAAATCGGGATACTTTCAGAGCAGTGTCAGTTATATTAAGGTCTAAATGATGTTTAAGTAGAGAAAATAACATCTAAGAGAAACAAAATGTATGCAAAGATAAAGCATTAAAACAAGATATTTCAATAGCAAGATGACAGCATTAATCAGTAAACTGAAAACTATGATGCACAACTACAACCCCTAAGCAATGTCCCTACCAACTATCAACTTCCTACACTTTACAGTTTCAGAGATATTGCCTGGACAAAATTTTAAAGGTCAAGGTCACTACGGCAAGGTCAAATGTCAAATCAAGGTCACACCATGACACTGCACACCTACACCCCCTATCCAATGTCCCTACCAAGTATCAACTTATTACACCTTGCAGTTTCCGAGATATAGCCCGGACAAGATTTTCAAAATCAAGATCACTGCGGCAAGGTCAAATCAAGGTCACACCATGACGTTGCACACCTACGCCCCCTAACCAATGTCCCTACCAAGTATCAACTTCCTACACCTTACAGTTTCTGAGATACAGGCCAGACAAACTTTTCCCGCCGCCCGCGCCGACACCATGGGGGAAAACAATACCCTGACAGCCCTTAAGGGCTGTGGGGTAAAAACTGTAGCAGTTACAGTATTAAACTGTAAGCAAAATGTGAGCTTTATTGTGTTTAGCAGTATATTTTACGAATCATTTTTGCTAGAGGTTGGCTGAAGAGAAACTGTAGCTGTAAATGTGGAATCGTAAATTGATTCCAGGATATATTTAATTTAAGGCTTTTTCCATTCTCTCAAAACAGACAAGATGCCACAGAGTGATACCATAGTAAAGCAAAACCATTTGAAAAAATACATTAAAATTTGACATTTGAAAATTCAGGGTTTTTGTATCCAGGATGTGATCTGGATTTTTTCACAAAATTTAAATTCATTTCCTTCAGTCAGACCCTACATACATAAAAAATTTCATAAAGATGAAAGTTTTAATGCCTGAAAAAATTATTTTTAAAAATTCATAAAAAAAAAATTAGGAAAGATCCAGGCCTGATACTCAACAAAGGAATTTATTTATGGCCTAGTACATATCTGCAAGATAAAAGAGAGATCCCTGCAATAGTGCTAATAGCTCTAGCAAACAGACGAACAGACTGATCTGCATGAATTTTATGATTTATCATCCTCAATAGATAAGGTGTCTTTTAAAAGTAACAGCATGTCTCTGGGTCTTGTGGTTTTTGAGGAGAAGTTGTTCGCAGAGTGATGCCATAATGTCAGCTCACTGACAAGTCGGCTGACAAAAAAATGAGGTGGGAGCAAGAACTATTATATATTTACTATTTTAAGATGGCCAAAGTCTCTGAAATACAAGAATTTTAAGTAAAAAGAACATAAAAATCTTCCTTAAGCTTAATCAATGTGTCGAGTTAAACTGATGTTTTTGAACCGTAAGTCAGTTGGCGGCTGAAATCACTCATTTTTACGTCAAGATGGCCATGGCTGTACTTGTGTTGGAACTCCAAGGTGGAAAGAAAATTAGAATGTCCCTATTGTCATCTTTAATAAGTGTGCAAAATTTAACTGAGGTCAGCCAAACAAAAACTCAATAATTTCACTGCAAGGTGGCCATAACTTCATTCATATTGGGACTTTAAGGTGACCATAAAAGAAGAATGTCCCTTTCGTCATCCTTTATAAGTGGACAAAGTTTAGCTGAGGTCAGTTGAACAATAAGATAGCTGAAGGCTAAAAATATTCCTTTTTCACTGTAAGGTGATCATATCTTTATTGATATTGGGACTTTAAGGTGACCATAAAATCAGAATATCCCTTCTGGCAACCTTTATAAATGTGCCAAGTTTTATGCTAAAAATTTAAACATTAACCGAACTTAGGGCTGAAAAACCCTACATTTTAAGTTTAAGATGGCCATAACATTATTAATATTTAAATCATAAGGTAGGTAGAGTCTTCTTTTGATCAAACTCGATATCAATATACAATAGATTCTTTAAAAAATTTTAAAAATAGAAAAAACTAGAAATAGGACGCCCTGTTGATAGTAGCTGCGACATATGAATAGAAACAGGATAACATAGAAGAACACACATTATCATGTGTAATGTCCACCCCATGAACCTTTTGCCAAAATTGTACAGTAGTCTTACAAGACCCTGTTTTATTTGTAAAATATATCAATGATGCTTAAATATTTATTAGTGTACATGTAAATTATTTCAGCTTTATGCCTTTTTGCATTGGTTGACGAAGTCACTCTATCTTGCACAGTTAAGAAGATAGAAGCAAATTTCTGTTTTTCTATTTTTGGCAAAAATTCGAAAATTCAAAATGGCCGCCATTTTTGGGAAGAGGAAAATTTTTTGAAAATTGCCAAGAGTACATTTCTTAGATACCCTATGGGTCGAAAATTTCAACGAAATAACTCTATTTTGTACGGTTAATTAAGGAGATAGAAGCAAATTTGTGCTTTTCCATTTTGGGCAAAAATTCGAAAATTCAAAATGGCCGCCATATGTGGGGAGGGGAAATTTTTTTTGAAAATTGCCAAGAGCACACTTCTTAGATACCCTGTGGGTCGAAAATTTTGACGAAATCGCTCTATCTCGCACGGTTAAGGAGATAGAATCAATTTTGTGTTTTGCCATTTTGAGCAAAAATTCGAAAATTCAAAATGGCCACCATATGTAGGAAGAGGAAAATTTTTGAAAATTGCAAAGAGTATATTGCTCAGATACCCTGTGGATCCAAAATTTCGACGAAATCGCTCTATCTCACACGGATAAGGAGATAGAAGCAAATTCGTGTTTAGCCATTTTTGGGAAAAATTCGAAAATTCAAAATGGCCGCCATTTTTGGGGAGGGGAAAATTTTTCGAAAATTGCTAAGAGTACATTGCTCAGATACCCTGTGGGTCAAAAATTTCGATGAAATCGCTCTATCTCGCACGGTTAAGGAGATAGAAGGAAATTCGTGTTTTGCCATTTTTGGCAAAAAATTCGAAAATTCAAAATGGCTGCCATTTTTTGGGAGGGGAAATTTTTTGAAAATTGCAAAGAGTACATTCCTTAGGTACCCTGTGGGTCAAAAAATTTCGACGAAATCGCTCTATCTCGCACGGTTAAGGAGATAGAAGCAAATTTGTGTTTTGCCATTTTTGGCAAAAATTCGAAAATTCAAAATGGCCGCCATTTTTGGGGAGGGGAAAATTTTTTGAAAATTGCACAGATTACATTCCTTAAACACCCTGTGGGTCGAAAATTTCGACGAAATCGCTCTATCTCGCACGGTTAAGGAGATAGAAGCAATTTGTGTTTTGCCATTTTTGGCAAAAATTCGAAAATTCAAAATGGCCGCCATTTTTGGGGAGGGGAAAATTTTTTGAAAATTGCAAAGATTACATTCCTTAGATACCCTGTGGGTCGAAAATTTCGAAATCGCTCTATCTCGCACGTTTTAGGAGATATGAGCACATTTGCCTTTTTCAGTACTCAAAATAGCCAATTACTCATTTATTTAATTAATTACTCACTCATCTATGAAGCAATTCCCCCCAAAAGCAATCCCATACAAGCTATTAACCCAATGAACCTCCATACCAAATTTCAGAAAGATAGGCTTAACAGCATTCCTTAAAATGTCTGGAAACCAAAGAGATACTCAAAAGTAGCAAAGTAGCTATTACTCAGTTAGCTATAGAGCTATCATCACCAAAAGCTATCCCATACAAGCTATTAACCCAATATACCTGCATGCCAAATTTGGTAAAGATAGGATAAGAACTGTTGCCTAAAATGTCTGGAAACCAAGTGTGACGCCGGATGGCGGAAAAACCAAAAATAATATGTCTACCCCCAGTGGGTGGACATAATAAAGGGGCCAGACAGTTTTATTCCAATTTTATGACTTTAGGGGGACCATAGCTCCAATTATATTAATAGTTTAAGGTCATAAAGTCAGGATAATCCTTTGAGAAATCTTAATATATATATGCCAAATTTGGTTGAAAAAAGTGAAAAACTAAGTGAATTGGAGGGCTAAAACCACATTTTTGACATTAAGGTGACCTTAAGATTGCAGATACAGGGCTAAAAACTTTGGCATGTGAAAGATTATCAAAAAGTACCTTAATAAATTATTCCAACAAAATGTCGAAATCCTGACCATTTTTGAGATACAAAGTATCCATTTTTAAAAAAATTACGAAAATGAAACGCCTCCCATCTAGGCATCTATCTTTTGTGCAAATCTGATGAAGCTAGTTGCAATATTTCAACTTTCAGAGCATCAGCTATGGCAGCCATGCTGTTTTTCAAAATGAAGCCAAAATTTTGCACAGATATATTTTCATAGCCATAAACATTCCCTGCAAATTTGGTGAAGTACGGTACGAGATATAAAAGTTTATGTAAAAACATGACAAACACACGCACACATGCACAGAAGGCATTTTATAATCTCCCAACCACGGCCTTTGGCCACTGGCGGGAGATAACACGCTAATCAATGAAATAATTAAAAACAAAACTTTTGAATAAGACAACTACAAGTCAGTACAGGAGTGGATGGTTGGTGTTAAGCTAAAACTAAACCCAGAAAAAACCGAATTTATCATTATAGGTCAAAAAGCCATCAGAGTCGCTTGCACCAAATTTCCCTGTCCCACTCCTCCAAAACAATATCTCTCCGTCGGTGGAAGTAAATAATCTGGGTGTTCATAATCTTTGACTCAGGCAACTCCTTTGACAATCACGTTGCCAAGATTTGCCGAGCATGTTACTATCATCTTCGCGATTTGCGACGAATTCGCAAATTCCTTAGTGATGAAACTGCAATACTTCTGGCTAATGCTATGGTCAGTAGTCGTCTGGACTACTGTAACTCTTTACTTTATGGGGTAAGCAAGTCCAACATAGCTAAACTACAGAGAGTCCAGAATGCTCTTTGCCGCATCATCTTCAGACTTGACAAAATGAGTCATGTTACACCCTTTTTGAAAAAACTCCACTGGCTTCCAATTCAACATCGTATCCTTTTTAAGTATAATCTTCTGGTATTCAAGGCTATCAATCTGTCACCGCCCCCATATCTCTCAGCTTTAATAAGATCGAGCAGTCTCCTCGCGGCAACAGGCTATCTGTGTCCTCAACCCGCCCTAAGAAGCACATAGGCAGGCGAGGCTTTGCAGTAGCTGCACCAGCTGAATGGAACAAGCTGCCACAAACTGTCCGATCTGAGCAAACAATAGATCTTTCAGAAGCCAGCTAAAGACACAGTTGTTTAGGTTGGCATACCCCCCACCTTAGTTATACCCTGGCGGGCGCTTTTTAGATGCCAACCCATGCCTGTCCCTGGACTCTCCCTTCTTGGACCTAAGCGCATTAGAGGATTTGTATCAATTTTGCGCTATATAAATCCTACTATTATTATTATTAACTACTTGTCGTAATGAGAAAATTAACTTCCAATTAATAAAGTTGTAGATAAATATTTATGCCCATTTTCAAATTACTACTGTTGAAAAAAAAAATCATTTCCATATTTTTTCTATTTTGTGAATGTTAAAATTTTATTACATTTTATGATTACCTTTTCACAAAATGTGTCAACAACACTTGAACTTACTGTCAAGTAGGTCAAGAAAATTTATCCACTGTCCATTATGACACTAAAATTCAAACTTATTGAGCAATGATGCTTTATTCCACTTAGCTGAGCATCTGCACATGCACAACTATTTATGATCACTTCTTGATGTCAACTATTAAGAACTATGTAACACTTTTCATCCACAAATTTTCCAAAAATAATCTGATGCAAGACCAAACCCACCCATTATCATATAATTAATTTTATCAGAACATCAAACTCCACACGGGTACAACCCATTCAAATTTATTAAGAACCCATTAAAGGTTAATTCACTCGAGACTATTTATGTGAATATGAAAGATTAGGCTCTGAGAGTAAGGTTTGAATAATATGGCAAAACATTTATAATTTTCTGTAGGCTTACATATGCATTCATAATTCAAACCACAAAGAAGCCAATGGTTTGGTTAGTTAAAAACGGGATATTTTTTGCAGACGCACAAAGCTTGCACACAGTATTATTACTTGAAAACATTATCAGCTACAGTAAACACATGTTTTTGAAAGCAAAAGCTATAAACCTACACTTATTTGATCAAACATATTTTATTGAGAAACATGCTCACCCCACTTCATGATATCACATATGACGATAAGTTTATATGCTTTAAATTTTTCCAACCATAGATACCACATCTTATTTCTTGTAATTAAGTTTGCAGTTTTAATTTAATTTAGTCAATATAAATTAAGTATACTCCATAAGCTACACAAAACAAACATTTAACAAGTATCCATCAACGTAATCAAGTTTCACTGACTGGCAAAAAATGAGCCTTGATATATATATCCACAAAAGGAAGTATCATTCACGTTCCTTGCATTCAATTGTTGTGCACACAAAATCACATGGCCGTACAATTTTCTCTCAAATAAAACAGCCTTGCTGTTGTATAATTTCCTTTGAAAGTATAAATTATTATTTATAACAGGTGTCTGTATGCCTACGCAGATACAATGTTTTGACCCGTCTACAACTAAAGCCTCTATCTACTTTCTTACAAAGGCATACACATAAATCTTCATTCAGATGATATTTCTAACACATTAGTTTTGTTAGCTGCTTAACTGTATCAGTGGTCAGTAGTGGTCACTGTTATTAATACTTTTCCTCAATATTCAACCAGATGTCACAACTTCACAACAGAAAACATTTGTACAGAAGAAAACTACATTAACTGGCAGTCCAATATTTCACAGCCACTTTAGGCCTCCCCTATTGATATTCTATACCAGCAATCTAGCTTTTTCCCCATTTATCCAATCAAATACCAACAAGATTGTGATTAATACCAAGCAGAACTTGGGCTAAAAGCAATTAAATGACAGTTTTGTGGATTGGGGATATGGAAGGACTTGTAAATTGAGAGGCCAGGGGCATTAGTTTAACCAGTGACTCTTCCACAAGTGATAACAAATGCCCGGCACATCTCAACCCCTGCCACTTGGCTTTTTCCTCACTTAGTTGACATCTCAGTTTCTATGTATATATTATTTTACAGATGCGCCTTCAATTTATGTCATTTACTCTGAATGGATATAATTTTTCCGTGAAAAGGGTAATCTGTCTGGTCCACATGTGAAAATGGTCTTTCACTGCACAAACCTTGAAATTATTATATCACATTAATTGTTCAACGATTCTGAGATACACATGTAAAGTGAAACAAGTCTAGGCATTTCATATTGCAAACTAAAGTCCAAACTATCTTCGCCAAATAGTGACTAGGGTTTATATTTACTACCAATTTCCAATAGCTTCCAATATACCTTTTGTGGTCACAATAAAATTACAATTGTTGATATAAAAAAACCACAAATAGTGCATAATTCAACCTATTTAAAATGAACTCTGTTGAATAGAATCCCCTAAAAGGAAAATAGCACCACATTGCTGGACCTTTCCTAGGCAATGTACTCACTTGTATTTGGAGTTCATGGTGAAATGGAAATACTTGTCTGGTCCCTTCAAAATGTTACAACAGAACAATTAACTCTGAAAGAGATCCCAACAGCATAGGGAAACCACCAGACGAATGTGTCAATATTATTTGGAATTAAATAAGCTAAAGACAGTATGGTGCTAAGAATAAAGCTGCTAAACCTTTCAACCCAACTGAAAATCATTGAAAATTTGTTTTAATTTGTAGCAATATAAATTAGACATCATTATCTCTATGACTGGAATAATTGTGCCATTTAAACAGGTTTTGAAATCAACACTTTAATTGAACCAGTTCTATTCTTATAAGGCAACACACTTTTATATTTCATTATCTATATAGTATATACATCTTAAAATTTGGATTTCTTCCAAATGAAAGACCTTATCCTAGTCCAATCTGTGCAAATGCCATCAAAAATCAGCTTTATATGAACAGTTTTAACAAAAAGAAATGGAAGTTTACAAAGAAAAATGAAAGCATAAAGAAAGAGGCAAAGTTTTTGGGCTGGTAACAGCATAGTCATTCAGGCATGATGCTGAGGCATTGAAGAATAAGACTTTTATTTATTAATGCAGAAATCTTTCAAATTTTGTTATGGTAAAGCATCTTATAAGTTAACTGTGATACCTTTAAGAACTTCAGAGACTGAACAAAATGAAAAAACTAGATTATAACATCCATAAACCCAATAAAAACATCTGAAATACACAAAATTACAGCTAAACAGGATCCCCCCAAAACTGAGATGACACTGTATTGGTTTAGTGAATTTTTCAAACTGTCACCCCATGTCACATACAGAGACCAAAATTAGTTTCTATTAGGCTTTCTATAGCAGGGAGAATGTTACAGGAGGGAGTGGGACATTTTTCATTGTTATTTAACCATCTTCCTTCTGTCATTGATACTTCTGCTTTTGGCTTGATATTGTGAAAACTGTCATTTCCCAACAACATATTATATTTATATGTTGTTCAATATTTGTATTTTTTCACAACTGACAATTTTACCTCACTGTAGTAATAACACAAGAACTTGCCAATACAATTACAAAAGCCATAAGTTGTGATCCAGTGCAAGGACAATGGCTTGAAGCTTTTGTGAAAAGGGTTGCACTTCAATGCAGAGCCCGACATAAATCACGGCCAACATCTCAATGGGAACACTTTTTTATAACTCTACCTTCCAGTAAACTTTATCCCTTTATCTTTTGTCTCGTGCAATTTGTTAGGCTTTGGGTACACATTTTACTTTCCTGTAAAAATGAAAGTGTATACACATTGTGAACTTTTTTGCATGTGTATTTGATTTTTACTCTTATTCTTTGGAGAGAAAAGTGAAATGGCTGAACTGATTGGATTATTTCGACTTCAATGTATACAAAACATCTTACAAAAGAAATCTGAGACAAACTGTTCAATAAAGCTGCTATAGATCACTGCAATACCAACCTGTGAGTTTACTGCTCTGCAGACCACTGCAATATTACTATACCTATATTCAGACCGCCCTGTCACTGTGAGCTGACCAATATGCATATGAATAAGTCTGATACCAGCATCATTATCTCCACATTTTAAAAATTGATAGACTAGTATTTTTAGTACATTTTCTAGTACATACCACAAAAAATATGATTGTTACTTAGTGCTCAATGCTAAACAATAGCTTATCCCACATACTCGTCAATGTTTGTGCAGGAAATTTTAAAGACATCAAAGGTAAGAGCCGTACAGTGCACTGCATTATACTTGACAAAAAGTTCATAATTTGGAACCCCATAAGTATCAGCAATACTTGGCCACTTGTATATTTCAGTAACTTCAGTGTATTACACACAAACCTATATAGATCTATCAATGTTGGACCCTTCATATCTGTTATTACTACACCATTAGCAAGTCACTCCAGTTAATGCAAATATGCAGTAGACTAATTCTCCCTACAGTGAGATAAAGCAGGCATCAGGCAGTGCTCTGTTGGACAAATTGACCTTGTTGTAGGTTTACTCGAGCTGATGGACTTCCCTACCACAAACTGTGAACATTCTAAACAAAAACTTTAGCAAATCTGGGCTGGATCTGATGAGATTTTCTGAAACAGACAACAACCACTTGTTAGATTTCACCAGGAAGAAACCTGTCATAATGAGTTAAGTTTTGAATACAACCAAACCTGACAAGTTGTGACACTAATCACTTGTTGGATTTCACAAAGCAAGCTTTTCACAATGATTGGAAATAGCATGTTTAAAGACATATCACAGTATTTTTACAGAATAGTCCAGACCAATCAATATTATTGCCTAAGTAACCAAAATAATAATATCCATCATCTTTGTGGCAACATTATTCTTTCCAACATTAAAGTAACTAATTGAAATGCCAACATTGAAACAAAGGTTGGATTTAATGAAATTACCACAGAAATCTTTTGACCCAATCTATACAATTTCAATGTGATCAGATGGATTATTAATGTGGGACATGTCCGATCCATATCCCCGACTCTGCCAATCTGGCAAAAAATAAAAGTCAGGAGATGGCAAGCATGTAGCCACTCTATTCTATGATTCTAGTCCAAGTAGAAGCCACTAAGTCACCAACCTATATGATTTATTGTTACTGGTCATAAGAATGATAACAGTAATTAGATTAGACAAACGGGTGATGGGTTCTGACTGGAATGGATCTCAGCCTGTGTTCACCAATTAAATTCAAGACTTAAATTCTAAAAACATCGAAGATGAGTTTAACAAACATCTTTGGATAGAAAAAAGGGAGGGAGCTTTGAAAATTCATTATTTATTTTTGTGTCCAGAATATGACCCAGTTCTTTCCCAAAATGTAATCACTTCATCCAGTGGTCAGGCGCCACCCACAAAAAAAATTCCAGCATTTTGTTGCTTTTTTTACTACAAATTTGGAATTTTTCTTATTTGTCTTGAATATTCACTGGGCTCTGATTAAATGCAACAATTGGCCTCTGTTTATAATCACTATGAAGCCTACTATGCAATTATAAACCTTCAATAAAGTTAACTAAAATTTAACACAGGAACCCTCAAAATCAAAAGTTTAAACCTTCATTGAAATTCTATTTGGCATCATTATTCAGTTGCTGCAATTGATCACATTTCATATTCATAATGAGTGCATTCAACAAGCAGTGTTCAAGTAGTGTTCAGGCAGTGTTAGGGTTATGAAATGTGGGGTACCCTGTACCCCATGGGGCATCAAAAATGGGATACCTGACTACAGTGTGAAAATGGGGTACAAGTAACATTCTGCAAATATTCCTCAATAAATAATGTTTAGATACCTCCAAAAAATATTTTCCCCCTTACTTTTGGATGAATTTAAATGCAGCAAAAATGAACAGAAGCACTGTTCAATTTCCTTTCCCATGATATACACAATATTAATGTGTGGACAGAGCAGTTTTAAAGATATTTGAAACAAGAGGAGAGTGCCCGTGAACGGGCACTGTGTCAGCTGACTGAGTGTTTTTGATTTGTGAAGGTGATTAGAGGACAGAATAATTATCAGGAAAAGGGCTGTACAGAAATACAGTAAATGGTAACTGAACAGCAAGTTCGAAAGAAATTCCGAAGCTGACAGAAGAAAAGGATAAAAAAGTTGTGCCCTGTAAATGGTATTATGAAGGAAAATAACAAGGTAATTGTTTAAGTGTAAAAAATAGGTTAAAACATATTTAAAGAAATACTACAAATGCAATATCCTCGTTCGACCTTGAAGAAGGGGTCCAAGGTCAAATCTAACCACACAAATACATTCCCAGCCCATGATTTCCTATGGTTTACCATTCCAAACCTCTAGGACCAATTATAAATGAGTTATAAGCACTTTTAAGCTTGGCTGTCCTCATTTGACCTTGTAGGAGGGGTCCAAAGGTCAAATCTGACCATACCAAAAGATTCCGAGCCAATGATTTCCTATGGGCTGGTTTACCATCCCAAATCTCTGTCACCAATAATAAGCGAGTTGTAGGCACTTTCAATTTTCGCTATCCTCATTTGACCTTGAAGGAGGGTTCCAAGGTCAAATCGGACCATATCAACAGATTCACAGCCCATGATTTCCTGTCTGTTTACCATCCCAAACCTCTGGGACCAATAATAAGCGAGTTATAAGCACTTTTAAGTTTGGCTATCCTTGTTTGACCTTGAAGGAGGGGTCATTGAAGGTCAAATCTGACCACACCAAAAGATTCCCACCCCATGATTTCCTACAGGTTGGTTTATCATCCCAAACCTCTAGGATCAATAATAAGGGAGATATAAGCACTTTTCATGACTGACAAAAAGCACCTGTGGCGGCCATCTTGTTTCTCAAAATGAGGCCGAAAATATTCCCAGACAACATTTTATGGTTATTAATATATACTGCAAACTTAAGAAAGCTAGCTATAATATTTTTTTTCATCAGAGCAGTAATGGTGAAATCTCTCTCTACACACTGTGGCTATCCAGTGGATACAATGATTTACTCAACAGTGAGAACCTGAAAGTAGCTATTGCTCAGCTATGCCATGACATAGAGGTCTGCAATTTCACTATGTTATAGCTGACCAAAAATTCTGTGAATAACATATTTAACAAATTACTCTAAATGTAATAGTTTTCAAGTTACAACTGATTTACTCAACAGTGAGAACCTCAAAGGAACTATTACTCAGCTATGCAATGAGCTACATGTCTGAAATTTTACTATGCTATAGCTAACCCAAAAGTAGGTGAACAACATATTTAAGCAAACTCCTGTAAATGCAATAGTTTTCAAGCTACAACTGATTTACTCAATAGTGAGAACCTGAAAATAGCTAATGCTCCGCTATACCATGAGCTATAGGTCTGTAATTTCACTATGTTACAGCTGACCCAAAAGTAGGTGAACAATATATTTTAACAAAATACTCCAAATGCAATATTTTTCAAGTTATAGCTGATTTACTCAACAGTCAGTACCTGAGAATAGCTATTGCTCAGTTGTGCCATGAGCTATAGGTCTATAATTTCACTATGTTATAGCTGACCCAAAAGTAGCTGAATAACATATTTGCACAAATTTCTGTAAATGCAATAGTTTTCCAATTATAACTAATTTACTCAACAGTGAGAACTTCAAAGTAGCTATTACTCAGCTATGAAATGAGCCACAGGTCTGAAACTTCACTATGTTATAGCTGACCCCAAAATAGGTGAATAACATATTGAAACAAAATACTCTAAATGCAATAGTTTTCAAGTTATAAGTGATTTACTCAACAGTGATAACCTAAAAGTAGCTATTACTCAGCTATGCCATGAACTACAGGTCTGAAATTTTACTATGTTATAGCTGGCCCAAAAGTAGCTGAATAACATATTTATACGAAATTCTCTAAATGCAATAGTTTTTAAGTTACAAGTGATTTTACTCATGATGGAAGTTACTGAAAAGCCCAAAAGTAGCTATTACTCACTTAGCTATTGAGACAGACACCCAACTTACTCACCATATTGTAGCTATGAAAAAAAGTAGCTGAACAACATATTTTCACAAAATGCTGTAAATGCAACACTTTTGAAGTTATAAGTGATTTAGTGCATGATTTCATGAATTTTAATGCATTAAAAATTATTTAAAAAATTTATTTAAACAAGAGGAGAGTGCCCGTGAACGGGGACTGTGTCAGCTGACTGAATGTTTTTGATTTGTGATGGTGATAATGAGAGGAAAGCATAATTATCAGGGAAAGGGCTGTACAGAAATACAGTAAATGGTAACTGAACAGCATGTTCGAAAGATATTCCGAAGCTGACAGAAAAAAAGGACAAAAAAGTTGTGCCCTGCAAATGGTATTATGAAATAAAGTAACAAGGTAATTGTTTAAGTGTAAAAAGTAGGTTAAAAATATTTAAAGAAATGCAATATCCTCGTCCGACCATGAAGAAGAGGTCCAAAGGTCAAATCTGACCATACCAAAAGATTCCCAGCCAAAGAATTTAGGATGGTTTACATCCCAAACCTCTCGGACCAATAATAAGTGAGTCATAGGCACTTTTTAAGTTTGGCTATCCTTGTTTGACCTTGACGGAGGGGTCCAAGGTCAAATCCGACCACACAAAAAAATTCCCAGCCCATGATTTCCTGTAGCTTGTTTACCATCCCAAACCTGTAGGACCAATAATAAGCGAGTTCTAAGCAATTGTAAGTTTGGCTATCCTCAATTGACCTTGAAGGAGGGGTCCCAGGTCAAATCTGACCACACCAAAAGAATCCCAGCCCATGATTTCCTATATGTTGGTTTACCATCCCAAACCTCCAAGACCAATAATACACGAGTTATAAGCACTTTAAGTTTGGCTATCTTCGTTTGACCTGGAAGGAGGGGTCTAAGGTGAAATCTGACCACACCAAAAGATTCCCAGCCCATGATTTTCTATAGGTTGGTTTTCCATTCCAAACCTCTAGGACCAATAATAAGCGAGTTATAAGCACTTTTAAGTTTGGCTATCCTCATTTGACCTTGAAGGAGGGGTCCAAGGTGAAATCCGACCACACCAAAAAATTCCCAGCTCATGATTTTCTATAGGTTGGTTTTCATTCCAAACCTCTAGGACCAATAATAAGCGAGTTATAAGCACTTTTATGTTTGGCTATCCTCATTTGACCTTGAAGGAGGGTTCCAAGGTCAAATCGGACCATATTAACAGATTCCCAGCCCATGATTTCCTACAGCTTGGATACAATGATTTACTCAACAGTGAGAACCTGAAAGAAGCTATTGCTCAGCTATGCCATGACATAGAGGTCTGCAATTTCACTATGTTATAGCTGACCAAAACGTCTGTGAATAACATATTTAACAAAATACTCTAAATGTAATAGTTTTCAAGTTACTACTGATTTACTCAAGAGTGAGAACCTCAAAGTAACTATTACTCAGCTATGCAATGAGCTACATGTCTGAATTTTTGCTCTGTTATAGCTGACCTAAAAGTAGGTGAACAACATATTTAAGTAAAATACTGTAAATGCAATAGTTTTCAAGTTAAAACTGATTTACTCAATAGTGAGAACCTGAAAATAGCTATTGCTCCGCTATGCCATGAGCTATAGGTCTGTAATTTCACTATGTTATAGCTAACCCAAAAGTAGGTGAACAATATATTTTAACAAAATACTCCAAATGCAATATTTTTCAAGTTATAGCCGATTTACTCAACAGTCAGTGCCTGAGAATAGCTATTGCTCAGTTGTGCCATGAGCTACAGGTCTGTAATTTCACTATGTTATAGCTGACCCAAAAGTAGCTGAATAACATATTTGCACAAATTTCTGTAAAGGCAATAGTTTTCCAATTACAACTGATTTACTCAACAGTGAGAACTTCAAAGTAGCTATTACTCAGCTATGCAATGAGCCACAGGTCTGGAACTTCACTATGTTATAGCTGACCCCAAAATAGGTGAATAACATATTGCAACAAAATACTGTAAATGCAATAGTTTCCAAGTTATAAGTGATTTACTCAACAGTGATAACCTAAAAGTAGCTATTACTCAGCTATGCCATGAGCTACAGGTCTGAAATTTTACTATGTTATAGCTGGCCCAAAAGTAGCTGAATAACATATTTATACTAAATTCTCTACATGCAATAGTTTTCAAGTTATAAGTGATTTGCTCAACATTGAGAACTTCAAAGTAGCTATTACTCAGCTATGCAATGAGTCACAGGTCTGAAACTTCACTATGTTATAGCTGACCCCAAAATAGGTGAATAACATATTGAAACAAAATACTCTAAATGCAATAATTTCCAAGTTATAAGCGATTTACTCAACAGTGATAACCTCAAAGTAGCTATTACTCAGCTATGCCATGAGCTACAGGTCTGAAATTTTACTATGTTATAGCTGACCCAAAAGTAGGTGAACAACATATTTAAGCAAAATACTGTACATGCAATAGTTTTCAAGTTACAACTGATTTACTCAATAGTGATGACCTAAAAGTAGCTATTACTCAGCTATGCCATGAGCTACAGGTCTGAAATTTTACTATGTTATAGCTGACCCAAAAGTAGCTGAATAACATATTTATACTAAATTCTCTAAATGCAATAGTTTTGCAATTACAACTGATTTACTCAATAGTGAGAACCTCAAAGTAGTTATTACTCAGCTATGCAATGAGCTACAGGTCTGAAATTTTACTATGTTATAGCTGACCCAAAAGTAGGTGAACAACATATTTAAGCAAAATACTGTAAATGCAATAGTTTTCAAGTTACAACTGATTTACTCAATAGTGATGACCTAAAAGTAGCTATTACTCAGCTATGCCATGAGCTACAGGTCTGAAATTTTACTATGTTATAGCTGACCCAAAAGTAGCTGAATAACATATTTATACTAAATTCTCTAAATGCAATAGTTTTGCAATTACAACTGATTTACTCAATAGTGAGAACCTCAAAGTAGTTATTACTCAGCTATGCAATGAGCTACAGGTCTGAAATTTTACTATGTTATAGCTGACCCAAAAGTAGGTGAACAACATATTTAAGCAAAATACTGTAAATGCAATAGTTTTCAAGTTACAACTGATTTACTCAATAGTGATGACCTAAAAGTAGCTATTACTCAGCTATGCCATGAGCTACAGGTCTGAAATTTTACTATGTTATAGCTGACCCAAAAGTAGCTGAATAACATATTTATACGAAATTCTGTAAATGCAATAGTTTTGCAATTACAACTGATTTACTCAATAGTGAGAACTTCAAAGTAGCTATTACTCAGCTGTGCCATGACCTACAGATCTGAAATTTCACTATGTTATAGCTGGCCCAAAAGTAGCTGAATAACATATTTATACGAAATTCTCTAAATGCAATAGTTTTGCAATTACAACTGATTTACTCAATAGTGAGAACCTCAAAGTAGTTATTACTCAGCTATGCAATGAGCTACAGGTCTGAAATTTTACTATGTTATAGCTGACCCAAAAGTAGGTGAACAACATATTTAAGCAAAATACTGTAAATGCAATAGTTTTCAAGTTACAACTCATTTACTCAATAGTGATGACCTAAAAGTAGCTATTACTCAGCTATGCCATGAGCTACAGGTCTGAAATTTTACTATGTTATAGCTGACCCAAAAGTAGCTGAATAACATATTTATACGAAATACTCTAAATGCAATAGTTTTCCAATTACAACTGATTTACTCAATAGTGAGAACTTTAAAGTAGCTATTACTCAGCTATGCCATGACCTACAGATCTGAAATTTCACTATGTTATAGCTGGCCCAAAAGTAGCTGAATAACATATTTATACGAAATTCTCTAAATGCAATAGGTTTTAAGTTACAAGTGATTTACTCAATAGTGAGAACTTCAAAGTAGCTATTACTCAGCTATGCAATGAGCCACAGATCTGAAACTTCACTATGTTATAGCTGATCCCAAAATAGGTGAATAACATATGAAACAAAATACTGTAAATGCAATAGTTTCCAAGTTATAAGTGATTTACTCAACAGTGATAACCTAAAAGTAGCTATTACTCAGCTATGCCATGAGCTACAGGTCTGAAATTTTACTATGTTATAGCTGACCCAAAAGTAGCTGAATAACATATTTATACGAAATTCTCTAAATGCAATAGTTTTGAAGTTATAAGCGATTTACTCAACAGTGATAACCTAAAAGTAGCTATTACTCAGCTATGCCATGAGCTACAGGTCTAAAATTTTACTATGTTATAGCTGACCCAAAAGTAGCTGAATAACATATTTATACGAAATTCTCTAAATGCAATAGTTTTTAAGTTACAAGTGATTTTACTCATGATGGAAGTTACTGAAAAGCCCAAAAGTAGCTATTACTCACTTAGCTATTGAGACAGGCACCCAACTTACTCACCATATTGTAGCTATGAAAAAAGTAGCTGAATAACATATTTTAACAAAATGCTCTAAATGCAACACTTTTCAAGTTATAAATGATTTTGTGCATGATTTCATGAATTTTAATGCATTAAAAATTATTAAAAAAATTTATTAAAAAAAAAGTAAGACAGATCCAGGTCTCATACTCACACAAGAGAATCTACCTCTGGCCTAGTACATATATGCAAGATATGAGAGAAATCCCTGCAATAGTCACTGAGAAAATTGTGATTAAGTGTTGAAATTTTCACACTTTTGGTGGGGGTACCCCCCTTGTAATGTCTCTAGCAAACAGACAGATTTGCATGCCTTGAACAATTTTTCATCCTCGATAGATAAGGTATCTTTTAAAAAAAACAGCACGTCTCTAGGCCTTGTAGTTTTGGAGGAGAAGTTGTTCACGCGGACGCGGACGCGTACGCCCACGCCGCAGAGTGACGACATAATGTCAGCTGACTGACAAGTCAGCTGACATAAAAAAGTAAGACAGATCCAGGTCTCATACTCACACAAGAGAATCTACCTCTGGCCTAGTACATATATGCAAGATATGAGAGAAATCCCCGCAATAGTCACTGAGAAAATTGTGATAAAAAGTTGAAATTTTCACACTTTTGGTGGGGGTACCCCCCTTGTAATGTCTCTAGCAAACAGACGAACAGACAGATTTGCATGCCTTGAACAATTTTTCATCCTCGATAGATAAGGTATCTTTTAAAAAAACAGCATGTCTCTAGGCCTTGTAGTTTTGGAGAAGTTGTTCACGCGGACGCCCACGCCGCAGAGTTATGACATAATGTCAGCTGACTGACAAGTCAGCTGACATAAAAAGCAGAACCCCAGTCAACAAACTTCATTTTAATGGAATTTGAGGGAAATTTCTTTTGTATGATTATTTTATATAAGCTAAAAATGTGGTATTTGTATTGTTTGAAAGACAAATATTTGTACTTTCATTTGTTTTTATTTGACAAAAATTCATTGAGTAGTTTCCGAGATATAGTGTTTTTGTTATATCCCCAATAAATATTTTTGAATATCATACCTTATATATTTCGGGGGGACTTTCCGGGGTTAAAAAATCAAGAATTTCTGAGATTTAGTATACTGTGTTTCAAAGAAAAATCACTGTTCTGACTTATTATTTCAATTGTTTCCGTGCAGAGATCATGCTTTCTTTCAATGTAAAACGTTTTGAATAGATTTGCTAGGGTACGACACCAGCACTGGGCCATTTCAGAAGGATCTCATCATGTCTCGCTCTCATCTCATATGAAATCTCTCCTAACAATGGTGGATGTAAACAACTTGCTAGGAAATTGCTCGAAACCAGTGTTATATACATTGCGTATCTATGTGTTCATAAAAAAATCTTGCGTCTGTTGTTTAATTGAAAAAATGCGTAAATACACAAACTCTGAGATGCAATCCTGTTTGGTCTTATTTATAATCTCAACAATTATATTTATTTTATGATAATGACTTGATACGGTCCTTTACGGTTCACAATTGTTTATATTTAAGAATCTGGCAAAAACAGGTCATACTTCTGATAACAGCACAAAAACAAGAGGAGAGTGCCCGTGAACGGGCACTGTGTCAGCTGACTGAATGTTTTTGATTTGTGATGGTGATAATGAGAGGAGAGCATAATTATCAGGGAAAGGGCTGTACAGAAATACAGTAAATGGTAACTGAACAGTATGTTCGAAAGATATTCCGAAGCTGACAGAAGAAAAGGACAAAAAAGTTGTGCCCTGCAAATGGTATTATGAAATAAAGTAACAAGGTAATTGTTTAAGTGTAAAAAGTAGGTTAAAAATGTTTAAAGAAATACTATAAATGCAATATCCTCGTTCGACCATGAAGAAGGGATCCAAAGGTCAAATCTGACCATACCAAAAGATTCCCAGCCAAAGAATTTAGCATGGTTTACCATCCCAAACCTCTCGGACCAATAATAAGTGAGTCATAGGCACTTTTTAAGTTTGGCTATCCTTGTTTGACCTTGACGGAGGGGTCTAAGGTCAAATCTGACCACACAAAAAAATTCCCAGCCCATGATTTCCTGTAGCTTGTTTACCATCCCAAACCTGTAGGACCAATAATAAGCGACTTATAAGCAATTGTAAGTTTGGCTATCCTCAATTGACCTTGAAGGAGGGGTCCCAGGTCAAATCTGACCACACCAAAAGAATCCCAGCCCATGATTTCCTATATGTTGGTTTACCATCCCAAACCTCCAAAACCAATAATACGCGAGTTATAAGCACTTTAAGTTTGGCTATCTTCGTTTGACCTGGAAGGAGGGGTCTAAGGTGAAATCCGACCACAGCAAAAGATTCCCAGCCCATGATTTTCTATAGGTTGGTTTTCCATTCCAAACCTCTAGGACCAATAATAAGCGAGTTATAAGCACTTTTAAGTTTGGCTATCCTCATTTGACCTTGAAGGAGGGGTCCAAGGTGAAATCCGACCACACCAAAAAATTCCCAGCTCATGATTTTCTATAGGTTGGTTTTCATTCCAAACCTCTAGGACCAATAGTTAAGCGAGTTATAAGCACTTTTATGTTTGGCTATCCTCATTTGACCTTGAAGGAGGGTTCCAAGGTCAAATCGGACCATATTAACAGATTCCCAGCCCATGATTTCCTACAGGTTGGATACAATGATTTACTCAACAGTGAGAACCTGAAAGAAGCTGTTGCTCAGCTATGCCATGACATAGAGGTCTGCAATTTCACTATGTTATAGCTGACCAAAACGTCTGTGAATAACATATTTAACAAAATACCATAAATGTAATAGTTTTCAAGTTACAACTGATTTACTCAAGAGTGAGAACCTCAAAGTAACTATTACTCAGCTATGCAATGAGCTACATGTCTGAATTTTTGCTCTGTTATAGCTGACCTAAAAGTAGGTGAACAACATATTTAAGCAAAATACTGTAAATGCAATAGTTTTCAAGTTACAACTGATTTACTCAATAGTGAGAACCTGAAAATAGCTATTGCTCCGCTATGCCATGAGCTATAGGTCTGTAATTTCACTATGTTATAGCTAACCCAAAAGTAGGTGAACAGTATATTTTAACAAAATACTCCAAATGCAATATTTTTCAAGTTATAGCCGATTTACTTAACAGTCAGTGCCTGAGAATAGCTATTGCTCAGTTGTGCCATGAGCTACAGGTCTGTAATTTCACTATGTTATAGCTGACCCAAAAGTAGCTGAATAACATATTTGCACAAATTTCTGTAAAGGCAATAGTTTTCCAATTACAACTGATTTACTCAACAGTGAGAACTTCAAAGTAGCTATTACTCAGCTATGCAATGAGCCACAGGTCTGGAACTTCACTATGTTATAGCTGACCCCAAAATAGGTGAATAACATATTGCAACAAAATACTCTAAATGCAATAGTTTCCAACTTATAAGTGATTTACTCAACAGTGATAACCTAAAAGTAGCTATTACTCAGCTATGCCATGAGCTACAGGTCTGAAATTTTACTATGTTATAGCTGACCCCAAAGTAGCTGAATAACATATTTATACTAAATTCTCTAAATGCAATAGTTTCCAAATTATAAGTGATTTACTCAACATTGAGAACTTCAAAGTAGCTATTACTCAGCAATGCAATGAGTCACAGGTCTGGAACTTCACTATGTTATAGCTGACCCCAAAATAGGTGAATAACATATGAAACAAAATACTCTAAATGCAATAATTTCCAAGTTATAAGCGATTTACTCAACAGTGATAACCTCAAAGTAGCTATTACTCAGCTATGCCATGAGCTACAGGTCTGAAATTTCACTATGTTATAGCTGACCCAAAAGTAGGTGAACAACATATTTAAGCAAAATACTGTACATGCAATAGTTTTCAAGTTATAACTGATTTACTCAATAGTGATAACCTAAAAGTAGCTATTACTCAGCTATGCCATGAGCTACAGGTCTGAAATTTTACTATGTTATAGCTGACCCAAAAGTAGCTGAATAACATATTTATACTAAATTCTCTAAATGTAATAGTTTTGCAATTACAACTGATTTACTCAATAGTGAGAACCTCAAAGTAGTTATTACTCAGCTATGCAATGAGCTACAGGTCTGAAATTTCACTATGTTATAGCTGACCCAAAAGTAGGTGAACAACATATTTAAGCAAAATACTGTAAATGCAATAGTTTTCAAGTTACAACTGATTTACTCAATAGTGATGACCTAAAAGTAGCGATTACTCAGCTATGCCATGAGCTACAGGTCTGAAATTTTACTATGTTATAGCTGACCCAAAAGTAGCTGAATAACATATTTATACGAAATTCTCTAAATGCAATAGTTTTCCAATTACAACTGATTTACTCAATAGTGAGAACTTTAAAGTAGCTATTACTCAGCTATGCCATGACCTACAGATCTGAAATTTCACTATGTTATAGCTGGCCCAAAAGTAGCTGAATAACATATTTATACGAAATTCTCTAAATGCAATAGGTTTTAAGTTACAAGTGATTTACTCAATAGTGAGAACTTCAAAGTAGCTATTACTCGGCTATGCAATGAGCCACAGATCTGAAACTTCACTATGTTATAGCTGATCCAAAAATAGGTGAATAACATATTGAAACAAAATACTGTAAATGCAATAGTTTCCAAGTTATAAGCGATTTACTCAACAGTGATAACCTAAAAGTAGCTATTACTCAGCTATGCCATGAGCTACAGGTCTGAAATTTTACTATGTTATAGCTGACCCAAAAGTAGCTGAATAACATATTTATACGAAATTCTCTAAATGCATTGGTTTTGAAGTTATAAGCGATTTACTCAACAGTGATAACCTAAAAGTAGCTATTACTCAGCTATGTCATGAGCTACAGGTCTAAAATTTTACTATGTTATAGCTGACCCAAAAGTAGCTGAATAACATATCTATACGAAATTCTCTAAATGCAATAGTTTTTAAGTTACAAGTGATTTTACTCATGATGGAAGTTACTGAAAAGCCCAAAAGTAGCTATTACTCACTTAGCTATTGAGACAGGCACCCAACTTACTCACCATATTGTAGCTATGAAAAAAGTAGCTGAATAACATATTTTCACAAAATGCTCTAAATGCAACACTTTTCAAGTTATAAATGATTTTGTGCATGATTTCATGAATTTTAATGCATTAAAAATTATTAAAAAAATTTATTAAAAAAAAGTAAGACAGATCCAGGTCTCATACTCACACAAGAGAATCTACCTGTGGCCTAGTACATATATGCAAGATATGAGAGAAATCCCCGCAATAGTCACTGAGAAAATTGTGATTAAGTGTTGAAATTTTCACACTTTTGGTGGGGGTACCCCCCTTGTAATGTCTCTAGCAAACAGACGAACAGACAGATTTGCATGCCTTGAACAATTTTTCATCCTCGATAGATAAGGTATCTTTTAAAAAAAACAGCACGTCAGCTGACAAGTCAGCTGACATAAAAACGCAGCTTGAAGATTAAATACTTCAAATTCAGAGTACACTATAGACATTGCGTCTCAACGCAGTGTATCCCCGGACGGGACATGGTTGAAGCAGGAATGTGTCAGGCTTGAGCTTGTTTCCTGGAGCACCAGGTCAGGATTCTCCATAGTAGGGCACAAAGAGGGCCCGACTTACTCCCCCACTCCTTAAATAGACAACCACCATGGTGTTGTCTGTAGCTATGGTAGCAATAAGGTTGAAGCAGAGGTCTTGGAACTCCTTTAGGGCCAAAAGACCGCCTTAGTTCCAGATACTTTATGTTAACTTGCTTCTGGAAGGGATCAGGTTCCCCTTGCAGAGTGTTCCCCCCCTGACAGTAGGCTGGCTAACAGGTCTGGTAGGTTGAGACAGTCATCTCACCGAGACCAATGACTGGTACAAGAATTTCTCTGTAACCAATATCCTTGGGGAGTAACTGGTTGGTCTAACACTTTTGACCAGCTAGGAGGTCCTGACATTAGGCTGGCTGACTGGTCTGGTAGGTTGAGACAAGTCATCTCACCGAGACCAATGACTGGTATAAGGATTTCTCTGTAACCAATTTCCTGGAGCAGTAACTGGTCGGTCTTAGGCGGCCACTTGAACCCTTGAAAGGCATCTGTTGGTCTGTTAGCCAGTCCTGTGGACCTGCCCAGTACCAGGGCCTAACCGGCATTCAGGTATAAGTTCCCAGGCATTGCTTTTGTGTTTGAGTTAAACATTTATTATGGTCAATTTGACACTGAACCCGTTTATATTTAGTTATTGTGGCTAGAGTTTTCCCATCTAAATGTTCAAACAACTTTAATATGTCAAATATTATACTAAAATATGGGGATATAACGTTTAACACTTTTCTATTAATTGGTGGCTTTCTACCAGAAAACGTCCATTTATATTTTATTACCAGGTTTAGGTTATACTCTTTTTTAACTAAATGATCAAATAACATACAAAACAATTAATGCTTTGATTATGTCATTCAACATTCCTTTGAAAGTGTTATATTTTGACAATATATCTCTATAATCGGTCATTTTTACCACAAACTGGTAATACCAGTGAAGTCCTATTTTGTTAGCATATAGATAACATTCCACCGAACTGACAACAGCTTGCAGTATTCAGTTACCAGATCCATGACATAAGTCACTATGCTGGAACCCAGATAACACACCGGTGGTCCAATGGCGTATGGTCAGCAGATTTTGCCAGTGTTGGTTTTTAGTTGTATAATCAGCAGTTTTCCACCCTTGGGCTAACAGCGGCTTTCCAACCAATCTTCATCTCTGTAGAATTTGCAACCAGTTGCACACCGGTGGGCCAACAGTGGTTTTTGTTCAAGATGGTGGTGAGCAAGAATAAGGGATATGGGGAAATTTATTCTTTGTGTGTCCAATAATGAGATTTCAGTGAGCCCACAATTTTTAACTCACTATTTACAATTTTAGACATACAAACAATATTTTTATTATAAATTTACAATACAAAAGTTGTCATTGGACATATTATTATGGAATATCACCTAAGGATTCTCATCCACCATTGTTTATGTATGACTGATTACATCCTTGGTCATGTTACTAATCATTGATTCCCTTAGCTAAGATATGTCCAATACGGTATACCTGTCAATCATTTGCCTTATCCACAAATGGCCACATAACTATAGGCTGCAATCTGATTGGCTGATGCTATGGCAGAATTTCCATCATCGTATTGCCACAGGTGGGCCAACGTTGGCCCAACGGATAAAAAGACGATGACCCACCAGTGGCAGCCTCTGGTGGGCCAACTGATTTGCCGCTGGTTGTCCACTGTTGGGCCACCAGTGGACTGTGAAGTACCAGTGAGCACTCATTTTGCTTACATATAGAAGCATTTAATTGTCCTTAATCTCTAAAAAATGTATATTCTGATGGTTCAGTGACAGGTGGTCATTCCATGGTTGAACGTTAATAATTGATGAAAAAATTGATCAGAGAGTGATTTAAATTACATTTTGTTAAGATAGGGCTATATATAATGGTATCGAGACGATTCGCCCCAATGTCCAACTCGCCCCATTTTAGAAAAAGAAAACTCGTCCGACATCAAGTACCAAAAGCTAAAGCTCAGTGGAAGGGGCTGCATCACTGGAATTACAATTAGGAAATTTAAAGGGAAGCTAGGCTAGACATGAATTGCCAATATTATGAGTATTGGAAGCATTGCTGTATTTTTTGTACAATTTGTACTCATTTTTATAGTGATTTATAAGTGAAATCAATCTCAGAAATTTTATTTGAACTTTTAAATGTATTAAAAAACCAAACTTAAGAATTTTTTCATGAATGTGGCATACTGCAGGGACCAATTTTCAAAAAAAAAGGCCAGTATGAACTTACGATGCATGAACTTAAACTAGAGATAGAATTGGTGGAAGCAAGAATTTAATTAACTGACATGTTAACACATTATATTCAACTATAATTATGAATTTTATATGTACTTTTAACTTATAAGAGTTATAAATAATGTAATGAATGTCTTTTTATGCCATTGACTTAATTTGTGTTTGATATAAGTGCAATATGGGGCAAGTTGTCCGGAAATTTCCGGTGCGAGTTGGTACTTAACTAATTGGGGTGAGATGTCCTGTAAGCTATATATATAAATATACAACGGCCTGAAAGTTGGAACCTCAATCCAAATTATAGACGTGGTTACCTCGGCTCTACTTTACTTGCGTGTAGAGCCGTACGTGGCACTACCCCACGTAAAACTACTGCTCAGCTACCCATGTTTGTCGCCTACCCAAGTTCGTCACCCACCTTAGAACTAGTTAAGGATAAGCAATATTGATACCAAAACAAATGGAATACATACTATCAATTATGATGTACAACTGTACAAGGATAGATAATCATGAAGAGGCTTTTATATTGTCAAAAAATGCAGGTGACGAACTTGGGTAGGCCACGAACTTGGGTAGCTGAGCAGTAGAGAGATTTGCAAAAAAAGTAAGTAGAGCCGAGGTAACCAACGTCTATCCAAATTAAAAAGCTTTACTTTTCTTTTTCATGGAAACACATAAGTAAACTGTTTTATATCAAAATAACTCGGGTATGAACGATACTGAGGACTTAAACAGGACAGGTGAAGTTCCCACAGTACTGTACGTACTGTACTTTAAGTTGGTGATGTCTATATGAATTCAAAAACATCTAAATAAGATACTTTATTCGATTGAAATCTTACACAAAATTAATCTATTTGTTTGATACTCAAAAGAGAACTTCATGCATGAACATTTACGTCTTGTCAGTTATGTATAATCACCGATACGGTTGGTTTACTTCTGGTTTCTTTCTGGTTATTAATTTCCGGGTGTGGTTCAAACAGCCATAATATAAAGCTAGCGCGAAGATTACAAACCCAGGGGAAAATTCCCCATACCAAATTTTATTTATTACTTTTATTTTATAACTTTTTTTAACGGGGTAGGCGAAACGTTTACTAAAATCAAGAAATATACAACTTTTCCCACCTGGGAAGAATCCAACAAGTTTAGTTTTTGACATATTTATAGAGGGCGTGCAAATCTCAGGTGTTTTGTACACAACGAAATAGCCAAAATTCTGATTTCAGGTAGGGCGGTAGAAAACTGCATGTACCCGAAAATATCATCATTCTCTAAACTATGGTATACCCTATATAATAAGTGGCGACTTTTAAATGTTATTGACTTTGTGCAAACTACAATCTGTATAGCACAACAATGAAATATATAGAATGGTGAATTTGTGTTTCCATGAGGTCCTTTGTGAACTTGACAAACAAACGGGTGATTGAACGGCTGTATTGTAAACAAGGTTTAGCGCAAAATAAATTGATCAAAAGTGTTATTTTATGGTATAGATGAAGATATTATTGATCAACAGGACAATTGTTCTCTTGTTATTTAATACCACTACATCAACAGCGGACAGCTTTAAGAATACACCCCTTGATTTCATGAAATATCTGAAAATTTTCCAGCAACCCCTATTATCACCCAGTACCATACCATTCAAGAGGAAGTCTACTTTTGACCTAACAGCAGAATGTGCAGTCAGCAAGTCAACAAGGTACCTATACCTTCATTAAAATTTCTATAGTTAAGCATAATTAAGTTACAAAGATGCCTGGTGGAACAAAAGAACATGCCAAACTGAGGTCTCAATCCAAAGAGATCAGTGAATTTTTACAACTAGCTGATATCAAGGTCTCCTTAGACGAAATTCATCATAAACTTGATAATATTGACAAATGTAAAACTGAGATTCAAAATCTATCTCAACTTGTGTGCCAACTTAAAGTACAAAATGAAATGAAAGATAAGAAGATACAAGCTCAAAACCTATCTCTACGCAAAGGCTTATCCTCCTTAGCTCATTTTCTCTTATGGCTTCTCCATAGTGCCGACCTACTTCTGTCCCTGGACTTTGAATTTGCATATTGCTATTGTCTTGTCGCGCCTTAGAGTCCACTACTCAGTGGAGATTAAGCGCTATAAAAGTCAAATTAGAATTAGAATCTCATAAATCTTACACCCGAGCCATCCATTCTAATAATGTGTTAGACAGTCAAGATGCACCTCAGGAGGAACTGCATGCTTCCCTAGAACATCAAGTGTCTTCATTTATTGAAAAAAAGATGGATATATTACAGTTAGGGATTTGGATATTAGTGCTTGTCATACACTACCAAGCAAAAAAACCATACCAAATATTGTGATTAGATTCACAAATAGGAAGATAAAGCACAATATCTTATGTCATGGCAGAGATTTGAAAGGCTCCAGTGTATATATAAATGAACACCTCACTTCCAAAAACAGTAAAATTGCAGCAAAAGCTAGACAATAACGCAAAGACAAAAGCATTTTGAATACCTAGACCAAGAACTGTATAGTATTTATCAAGATGATAGGAACAGGCGATGGCTCACAAGTCATGGTTATCTGGGAGCTAGAGGATTTCAGGACTTTAAGTTTAATTTAATATAGTTCAACATCTCTGATTTACTGTATCATGTCAGTGTTATTTCAAGATAGGGATCATTTCCCCTGTGGTGTATGTAACAAAAATGTAGTCTCAAATGCTATAGAATGTTCTCTGTAAAACATGGATTCATTTCAATTGTGCACATATTAAAGATACTGATTTAAAATATTTCGAAGGAGATGCTCACTGGATTTGTCGTAGTTGTAATATTAAATTTCCGTACAGTACTCTAAGTAATGAAGAATTTATATGCGAGGTAGATAGTTCTTTAAAATTCAGCAGCAGTTACTATTCATTGTTGGAAAAGCGTCAAGAGTTCAGACTTGATCAGAACCCATATGATCAAGATAAGTATGATTATGATGATTCTAACAGCTGTAATTATATATACAGCTCTGTAAGTGAAGATTGTAAGTATTACACAGAAAGTCATTTTAACAACCAGTTCCATGCTCACTGTGGCTTCTCTCTGATACATTTAAATGCGAGAAGCATCAAGAAAAATATGCTTGATGTGGTACATGTTTTAGACAGTCTTACATTAAATTTTGATGTGATTGCTGTTACAGAAACGTGGTTAGAAAGCTGTGATGTGGATGGATATGATATTGACGGCTACAAGGTAATCTATGTAGTTAGAAAGAATAAAAAGGGTGGAGGTTATTCACTTTATGTAAGAAATTTAGTTAATTTTAGGATAATTAAGTGTTTATGTTTTACATTTGAGGATGAATTGGAGTGTGCAGTAGTGGAATTAGATATGGGTTGTAAGAATAATATTGCTGTGTGTTGTATTTATAGAGCACCTGGTGGAAATTTAGAAGAATTTAACAATAAGTGGGAAGACTTGTTAAATTATATTTGTAAAAATAGGAAAAAGTATATATTTGTGGTGATTTTAATATTAATTTGTTAAATAATGAAACACACCAAAATACACAAAATTTTATGAATGTAATGCTGAGCATGGGTATTTATCCACTTATTACTAAACCCACAAGAATCACAGAATGCAGCGCCACATTAATTGATAATATCTTTACTAATAATATCAAAGGAGTTAATAAAAGTGGAATATTTATAAGTGATGTCAGTGATCATTTACCTGTGTTTGTGTGCAGTCAGGATAAATTGCTATATAAACTGCTGCACAGCCATGTATACAAACGGTCACTTAATAGTGAAAATATAATGTTATTTAATCAGTCATTGCAAACCATAGATTGGACAGAGGTCTTTCAGTGTAATGATGTTAGTAATGCATATAATAAATTTGCTAACATATATAAAAAAGTATTTGACATATGTTGTCTAGTAAAGAAATTCAAAGTAAAGCCAACATCAGAATATAAGCCTTGGTTCACAAAAGGACTCCAAAATGTGTGTAATAAGAAAAACAAGCTGTATAAACAGTTTCTTAAGTACAAAAGTAATTCTAGCCTTGTAAAATATAAGAAGTACAAAAATAAGCTGACCAGTATTTTGAGATATGAACAGAAAAGGCATTATAACAATTTATTAATTAAATGTAAAAACAACATTAAGGGATCATGGAAAATACTAAATAGAGTAATAAAGGTAAAACAGCAGTTAATAGTTTCCCTGATACATTTCAAGACCAGAATAAGGCTGTAAAAGGTAATAAATGTATAACAAATGGTTTTAATAACTTTTTTATTAATGTGTGGCCTGATTTAGCAAAGAAGATTACCCCACCAAATAAGAGTGTTGGTATATATGATGCAATGGGGCCTAGTAAACTAAACTCAATGTACCTGAATGAAGTCACTGAAACTGAACTGGTGAAAGTATATTAAGTACATGTAATCACAAACATTTCTGTGATATCAATGACTTGAATACGTATGTTGTAAAGTCTATATTTATGTCTATTATCCAGCCATTTAAGTATATTTGTAATCTGTCATTTAACACAGGTGTTTTTCCAAATGAAAATAGCAAAAATAGTAGTATTAATATGTTAAAACATATAGTTTTATTGTAATAATAATGATAAACAGGTAACCCATAAACTGGTTTTAAATTATATTACTACAGCAAAGCTGTTTCAGTTATTTAGGAGATAGCCTAGATAAGTAGTCTAACTTCAGCTATCTCCATTTCATACAATTCTAGTATTGTTTTCATTATAATATTTAGTTAAATGTTAAAAATGATGACAGGAGTAGAATTAGCTTTGTTAATAATTTGTAGAAATATCCAACTGATTATATCAAACTAGAATGAAATAAAATCTATTTATTATTATTATTAACAAACAATGAAGTTGTCAAAGGTAAAAAATATTAATTGATTCTTCAGCGTTGCAAGACCATATTTTCTTTAATTATGCCTCTATATTTATGGCAATTACAAAGCACAAGCAATGTTAATCTTGTATTTGTTTTCCACATGCTGCATTGTTTAAAGCAATAAAAATTGTTTATTAATATATAAAACTGATCTGATCAGCTCAATGGATATCTATAGTAAAATTTCACTTGAGTTTGCTTCATATTCACACTGGTATAACTTAAAACTTCAATAGCATATTCAAAAGACCAGATATCAAAAAACTTTTCATTAAATTTAAAACTTACCGTGACTACAGAAAGCACATGCAGAATATTATTATTTTTATTGATTTATTATAGATCAGTTTCATTCCATGGTACATTTTTTATTATTTCCTTACATTGTGATTTTTTTTTATTTTGGAGTAATAACCAATATGGAGAACTAAATTTAATGTATCATTTTTTCCTGTAATTTATAATAAAGTAATCCTTTTTTCTGTCTGTTCCTCTAATTGGGAGCATAATACATAACACGAGTCTGCAATAAATCATAGCTTCAATTTTCTTTTCACAGCTTCCACACCAGGGTTTCTTTTTTTTTTCTAAATTTGTATTAGACAAACCCTCATTGTAATTTAATGTGTTCTTTCATTTGACAGAATTATGTAATGGACCTAAAATTATATCTACTTTGTATATGTTTTCATGTTACATGCAGGATAAGGCCTATCTTTTTGCAAAAGACCATCCATGCACCCTAGGTTCATCGTATTCTTCTGATTGTCACTGTGGTTCTACATCGCCTTTACATGTTGCTAGACTATAAAGTTTTGGATTTTTCATCTTTTGGCTGATGCGCCTTTGAGTCTGTCTTTTGATAGAGAATAAGTGTTGTAAAAGTCAAATGAGAAATTAGCATGCCATACAGTTGGTCTGAAACTTTGCCCAAACCATAATTGGTTATACACAATCCACAAAATTGTCCATTCCACGAGACAGGCAACTGATCTGCCCATTTCATGCAATTTTGTGCATGAAAAATAAAAACCATACCAAACCATAGATGAACGGAATAAGTGTTATAAAACTAAATTTTGCAAACAGTTGTCTGGTGCAATCTTGTGCAATTCATTAATTAGTATTGACAAAGCCATCTACTATAGAAGACTTGTTGATGAAAATGGACATTATTCAAAGAAATTATGGCAGGTTTTACATTTTACATTGCACAGTGTTCCTAGAACAGGGCTTCCTTTCAATAAATTTAAAAAATGCCTTGCTGATTACTTTGTGTCATTTTTCTCTGACAAAATATGAAAGATTAGAAATTCTTTCTCTAGTACTTACTCTTTTAAGTTTTCTGCTCCTTCAAATTCACCTTAATTAGACTTTTTAAAAACTGAAAATGAAACCTGCCAGGCAATAATTAAATCCTCCACAAAATCCCTCTTGGTAGGTGAAAGAGATATTTTTATACCCTCAATAACTAAACTTATTAACCGTTCTCTGGGAGGGTATTGGTTCCAGTACATTTAAAAAAAAGGTATTATTATTGCAAAGATAAAAATGCCTCACTACCAGCCAATGGACTCAAGAACTATTGCCCTGTGCCTGGTTTGTTTCAGAAGAGTGTAAAAATTCATTAGGAGAATTAATTTACCAAAAATGTGTGACTGTAGTATTTTTAGAGAAAACTGCATGACACACTCACGCATACACGCAAACATGTATGCACACATGGTGCAAATTATAATCTCCCGCCAGCGTACAGGGCGGGAGATAAATAGACATTTAGTGTTGACCGAATCCCCAGGTTGTAAGTGATCCTTGTACCACAGACTTCCTTCTTTTCTTGTTGCAACTTTGACCATACCCCCTCAGCTGTAATACAGTGGGGAGGCAGGGTGGCACTCTCTTGAGTTCCAAATGGGAAGCTTGTAGCTTATAAAAGCTACATTTAAGTAATTAAAATTTTCAATTTTATTGCGCTACAATAGCTTACCATGTGGAACAGAATGCTGAATCCAACTGCTAGGTGGAGGGATTATAGCTAAGACTGGAAGAGTAGTGAATTTTTTTGGATTTTGAATTAATTAGATTAGAATGAATGTTTAGAAGACCAGTCTGAGTCCTGCTTATGGTGCCCATGCAATACTGGAAACTGGACCTGTAAGAAGTCAAAAACCAGAAACTGAATGAATGACAGTGCTGAAAACTGTCTGGATGTTTTAGATTGAAGGAGAAAGTACAGCCATGCTCACTTATGCGGAGTATATAGCCCCAAGGGCTTCGCTAAAATGAACACAAGCCTTAGGCTTGAAAATCTTATTAATTTTACCATCCTTATGATGAGATTATGGGAACATATGCATAAGTCCTTAATACATTATACAAGTAAATACTGAAAAGGATGAAGACCTTACCATACATCCTGAGGAGGTAGACATATACCTAGACCCTGGGATTTAGACTCCTAAAGACTTGGTTGCAGCGGATGTTTCCCCCCCTTCTTTTCTTTCCAAGGATAACGGGTCTGAGGGGAAGGGTCTAGGACTTGTTGTGCCACTACTACTGGACCCAGATACATATTGTTGTCATTGTCTGACCAAGTAAGGTATTTTAGGTAAAAATTTGTAAATGTGTTGTGAGCTTTCCATTGACAGGCTTGCATGATTTGGTCCACCGATACCCCACCGTAAAAGGCCTTAGAGGCCGCAAAGGCCCTAATGTCATGTGCTTTAACTTGTACCAGGTCCAAGGCTTGTTGGTCTGCTTGTTTGTAACAAAGTAGGACAGTTTGTTTTAACCAAAAAGAGAGTGTAGCTGGTCTAATGTCTGAGGTGTGTCCTTTCTTAAAGAAAATAAAAAGTAGGGATCGAGACCCTCTCAGGTCTTTGGTTTGATCCAGGTAGTACCTCAGGGCCTGTATCGGACATAAGGTCCTGTCTTCTTTGACTTGTCTATCTACAATGGTAGTCAAAGCAGGAATAGTCACCGGAGACACACTTTGAGAACCTTCTCTTGCTAGTTGGGGTTCTCTCTGAAGAGGGGAACAAAGCTACCTTTTCCCATTGGCCTAGATTAGATACTTTGTTTGCAACCCAGGCATGGATTTCGCTGTGGCACTTACCACAGGCCAAAGCTAACAAGCAGTTTTGAGAAACAGTAAGATGTTTTAGGTCTGTGTCTTTCATAGGCTTAAAAGGTGTTTTTGTGAGCTCATTAAGCACAACAGAATGGTTCCATTTTGGAAGATTCCTGGAACTTTTGGGACAATCCCTGTGAAAACTGGAGAGTAACCTGTTAAGGTCTGAGCTTTGGGAAATATGGAGCCCCGCTGGGCCCAAGGTGTCAACAATGACAGCCTTGTTCTTGGAGCTGTCCACTCCTAGACACCAGGCATGGAGGTTGAGATGTTGTGGATTGCTGTGAAACGTATAGTTGTGGGACTGTTTGAAATTATTGTTGACACTGGTAGCTGAAGTGGGACCTCTGTTGAGAGTTGCACTAGGTCCCAAAACCAGGGCATCCCTGGCCAGCCTGGGGCTATTACAATGATCAGGCAGTTGCATTGCCTGACTTTTTGGATCACCCTGTGAAGGAGAGCTGTGGGAGGGTAAACATAAGCAGTGAGGCTCGACCAGTTTGTGTTTAGAGCGTCTATGTCCCAAGCATTTATGTCTGGCACTGGAGACACGTACAGTGGAACTTTGTGGCTCAGACGAGTGGGAAATAGATCTACATGAGGAGTGAACCACTTTTGACAGATCGGTTGAATACCTACGAATGCAGTGACCATTCTGTTGATTGGACTTGGATGCCTGGACAGGTCAGCCATCATATTCAGATACCCTGGAATGTGTCTGGCTCTTAGAGTTATCTGATAATGATGGCATCAGGTCATGATTTTCCACAGGAGAATGCACATCTCCGCCAAGTGGGTTCCTCCTTGTTTATGTAGGCTAACCACAGACCCTTTGTAGAGACTTGCTCTAAGTGAGTGCCCCAGCATTTGTTTGAGGGGTTTGTAAAGAGTTGGATGCTGTGGTCTTTTGGATGAAGGTCTGCACCCTTCATCACATTTGCGGGATTTTGCCACCACTCTAGGTAAGCTAAAATGGTCTCTGACCAAGGAAGGAGAGTTTCCAACGACTGAGGATATCTCCAGTGCTCCTTGAGGTGAAACTCAAAGGGCCTCATGTGAAAGACCATCTTCTCCGTTGAGGCAAGCAACCCAATTAGCGACATCAAACATCTTGCAGTCACGTTTTGACTTTAAGTATAGGATCAATTCCTGAAGGATGAGCCATCTCTCTTGAGTGGGTTTTACAAGGGCTGAATCTAGATGGTATTTGTAACCCACAAACGAAAACACCTGAGTAGGTTTGAGTTTGGACTTCTCCTGATTTTTTATCCACCCTAAGGACTGTGTCAGGTCTACCACGGTCTGAGTGTTCACTTGTGCTTCTTTCTGAGACTGGGCCCTGATGAGCCAGTCATCCAGGTATTGGTGAAGCCTGATTCCCCTTCAGCTTTACTTCCTTTACAATGATTGCAAAGACCTGTGGGACTGTGGCTAGGCAAAAAGGAAGAGAGGTAAACTGGAACACCTGTGATTTGTGGCAAAACCTTAGGTACTTCCTTGAGTTTGTGTGGATGGGGATGTGAAGGTAGGTCTGATAGGTCTATCAACGATACCCATTCCCCTGGAATCAGAGAGGCCCTGATGGACTCTGGAGTTTCCATTTTGAACCTTTCTACAAGTAGGAAGGCGTTGAGCCTGCTTAGGTCTATTACTGGCCTCCACCTATTACTGGCCTCCACCTAGGCTTGGGGACTAGAAACAGGTGACTGTAAAACCCGAGAGATTTTACATTTTCCACCCTTTCTATTGCATCCTTTGACAGAAGACTGGATACAAGTGGCCAGAGCTTGATCTTTTTGAAGGCCTTCTGAAAGAATGGAGGCAACCTCTTACTGGTGGACTGAGGGAGGCTTTTAAGGAGTCATTGGGGGGATGGGTTTCCCTGCCTTCATCCCCTTGAGTGGGGTCGAAAACAACCCTTAGAGCATCTGTTGTTCGATTTCCCCCTACCTGAGGAAAATGATTGGTTACTTCTTTGGGAGGAGTGGCCCCATAGGGGTGCTTCCTGTAGGAGCCTCTTTTCTTATTGTGGTGGGGACCACAAATGAGGTGATTTTGATAGGGTCCGAAACCCTATAATTCTTTAGGGGTGCCTCTTTTAAGGAGGAACTCTTTTCCATTCTTAACCAACTGAGACTTGAACAAAGGAGTAGGCCAATATGGCGAATTCCTGAGTTCCTGGCGTCTCAAATCCCCTAGATGTGGTTGAAGAAGGGTATCTCAGCCTCGCATCTTAGCAGGTCAGTGTTACCCATGGTATACAGCTCCCTCTGGAGAATATGGGCTAAGGATTTGCATTGCAGGCTAGAGCTCTCTGCTGACTAAGAATCCTCTTATTCAAAATCTCAAAGTAGTTTCCATAGCCATGCCTGGCTGCTTTTTCAGGATTGGCACCCTTTTAAATCTGGCTTTTAACCTTTTTGAAAGTAGACTTAGATTGTCCTGACACTTCTCCATGGTAGTGTTACAGACAGAAGCAGTCTTAGCAAAGGTAGCCGCAAAGTTAATGGTGCAGAGATTCTGCCTAGGGGAACCTTGCCCATAGGGTTTTGGAGAGATGCCAAAATCTGTTTTCAACTCCTGTAATTTGTCCTCAAAACAAGGCTGTCCCACTTTGTACCATTTTGCTGTGGAAGCAGCGGGTTTTATGTATTTACCCTTAGATAAATTAGAGGCCTGGAACTCCTGCTCAAATTTCTCAAAAGCATCTTTGAGGTAAGGATTTAGTGGGAGCATACCTGAAGGGTCTCGTGGCCTAAGCTCCTGCTGGCCATTTACATCATCCAGCATCACCACAGTAGCAGAGGGCCTAGGCATAGTTTCCCTGGGATCAGGAAGATCTAGAATGTGCCTAAAAGTCTCAACCTCCTCTGCATACTCTGAGGGCAAGTCAGACAAGTCTACCTCCCTGTAAAAGACTGGGTCTGGATCATGTTGTTGTTGTTGGTCTTGCTCAGAAGGAGCCCTTTGGAGCTTAGCAAACTTTTTAATATGGACAGGACTGAGGTTGTTCAGACTGTTCGGAGTGATTACTCGATCTGAGCCATGCTCGGACTGAGCACTATCCGAACCGTGGTGGAAGAGAGGGACCACAAAAGTCCATCTCCATGGGTTAATCCACATGTTCAGATGGTTGAGTGTTTGGTTGTTGAGTCTTCGGATTTTGGCTCGTGAAAAAGTATCAGCCTGTTTGCTTGTTCCAGGTTTAGAAGCCGATGCGGGGGTCTGATCCAACCCTGCTTATGAAGCCTTTTTCATTGTCTGAAACTTGTCTCTGAGAGACTGCATAACTTCAAGCATGGATGCCTGGAACACCCCCATTTGCTGTTGTAGTTGGATGTTAAATTGTGTACCCAGGGATTTCTTTAGTTTGCTTTCAATTTTATGTTGTAAAGCCGTGCCTGGAGTTGGTGGGACAGTTTTTAGAGTTTTCAAAGATAACGTTTCAAAATGTAAGGGTTGAACGTGTGGAGGGGAAGAAAACAAATTTTCTGCAGCACCCTCAAGGTCTGCTTGTGATCCAGAAAACGCCTCCACATCATCATCCCCCAACAAGTCCAGTTCATCATCTTTATATATGTCTGCCACTTTTTGTTTCCAAACATATCTACGTCTGTGCTTAATCTTGAGTAGCTGTTCTTCAGTAAAAGCAGAGCAAATATTGCACGGCTTTTCATTAGTTACACAAGGGTCATCCCCTTTGCCAGCTTCTCTGCAAGATGGACAATAGTTATGTGTATCAAAGGGGAGACAAAATTGGCGACACTTTAATGATCTGGGCTTGTTAGAACTTGCTTGGTGGGAGGACATTTTTACAGCAATAAATCCAAGCAGTCTGAACCGGAACTTTTACAACAATAAAAACTTAAGACATACTTATCCTGCAATATTCAAAACTTTACAAAATATCCCATGACAATTAATGAAGTAATTGGCAAAAAGGAAACATCCAACAATACGTATGTGCTGAGAAAACAGCAAAATATATGTGAGCGATAATAAACGCTTGCTAGTCATGCGGCCAACAAGAAAAGAAGGATGACTGCGGAAGAACACTACAAGGATCAGGTACAACCTGGGGATTCGGTCAACACTAAACATCTATTTTCTTGTTGGCCGGATGCCTGCGGCCTCCAGAGATAGCATTCAGTTCCACATGGTAAGCTATTGTAGCGCAATAAAATGGGCAATTTTTCCACAAGTAGTTTACTGTAGCAGGTTTTGCAACAGTATGGAGAAGACCACATGGAAGAATTGACAGAGTTCGACACTTTTATTATTTTATATTCTGTTGCACACATTGTTTGTTAAAAATAGCTATCAAGCAACGTTATGTCACAGATTATTTTATGTACCTGATCACACTGTATGGCAGAAATATGTGAGCATTAGAGTAGATATAAACGTTTCAATCAGAGCAGTATTAAAGATTAGTGTGCACTGAACATTTTTTGCTACAGCATCTAACATGAAGTGACATAATTCAAAACGTAGTAATGTAATTCACTTGTGTCATTTACATCTACTTCACTTATAATGTGGCCTAATTTTAATTGTAAGTTATCATACCTAACATGTAGCTCTCTAGAATTGATTAATAATTCAGTGCTTTATTATTGACATCAATTTACTCTTTAGTTTAACACTTATGCTCTCATTGAATACACTCATATGTTGGAGTATGGAATCAAGCTGTGGAAGATGGGAGAGGTACTGTTATTCCAATAGAACCTGTCTATGAAGGTGTCAGAAAATACATCCATCATTTGTAGTCAGTGTTTTTGATGGTGAATATTTTAAGTCAACTTGTAATACCTTAGACAATACATAATTTACAGGTAATGACAATATTTACAAGGATTAGTGAAAAAGATTGGCTCTCTTCTCTCTGAGGCTAACAAGCTCCTGTATAGTATTTCCCAAGGTTCTGTCCTGGGCCAATAATTTTTCACTATATACTATCCCCCTCAGTAAAGTTAATCATGCTGACTTTTGATTTCACTTTTATGCAGATGACACTCCGCTATATATTTATCTTACATAACAAGAATGTGGTTCTGGCTTTTGAAAAGTTGAAAAATAGTATCAGAGATGTCACAGCCTGGGGAAATACTAGCAATCTGAGTGTGAAGGATTACTAAAAATGGAAGCCAGTTAAATAATTTGGTTAATTCCTACTGGATGTATTGGAGCAATATTACTCAACAACCACCTCTTACATGATTTCTGTGCTGGGGTTTAGTTGTGTTGTAATTTAGTGAACACTATTCCAGAATATGAGAAGAGCAGATCTTTGACAGAATGCCCCTTGTCATTTAAAATGTTTTGACAGTAAGGCTGCTGCCCAGCAAGCATGATCATATGGGGCCCATGTGGGCTATAGGTGGGCAAATAGCAATATGGGTCCTATAAAAGCTATGTATGGGCACAGAAGGTCCAAAGGGGGCCCATATTGGTCCCATTTATATAAAAATACGTAATGTTCCCTAAATAGCCCAAAATGAGGGAAAAAAACAGATTTAATACTAGATTCATTTGACATCATGTTGATTTGGACTTCGTAAAGAGTGGTAAACAAAAGATTTATTATCACAATGTTTAATATGGGTCCCACAATGGACTTTTATGGGTGATTTACTGGTATAAGGGTCCCAGATAGGTCCCTTATATAAATTCTAGAGGAAAAATGTAAATATATATAACAAGTGTTCTTTATTAACTTCTGATTTTGAATGAAAACAAATCCAAAAATAATAAAGGTCCTATTTGAGAAACACAACTTGCCACAAAAGCTTTTTAAATAAAAGTTTACATGCATATTGGTTGGACCTGTGAAGGTCAAAATGGGTATAATATTCCCACATTGGACCCTCATTATACACTATCCATGTTATAACTCTGTATATGTATTGCCAAGTTTTTGTGAATAATGTATTAAAATCAAATTTGTTGTATATCTCACTAAGTAATAATCTAATGGTTTATATATTACCTTAATGTACCACAAACACCTTTTTCATGTATAAGAGTACAGAAATCCTAAGTCTACAGTTGTGGTGGAAATTCTGTAAAATTTTAGTTTCTCTTAGTTTAACTCAAGGGGTCATTTATAGGTCAACCCCCTATCTCATATATTTATCTTTTCCCACAGATAGTATTTTGAGGCAGTGCCAGGAAAAAGGGAAAACACCCCATGGTGTGAAACAGGGTAGCCTTTCTTCACTAGGATGTAAATTACAGTACAATTTAAAGATTATAAATATGTGTGAGAAATCTATGCAATTTGTAAAAATTGTGTAAATAAGGCTAAAATAATAAGCTATGATATTTTGGTGGGGATTCATAATGAAAAAAATCTTTATTAATCAAATATTGCATGTGCTTAATTATATCAATTAACTGAGGATTTCATCATGTGTTTCACTTGTGTCTTGACAAGGCTATGTAGCTGTTATAGCTTGGGCCATCTGGAAAAAGGGTTTGGGTGAATCATTAAGTGATAAGTTTCTGATATACATTTCTGTATTCTGTATAAGACAAGCTTAGACACAAATGTGGTACATCATAAGATTTTGAACTTGAAATGATTTGAATTACATTCTGGAAAATGGATAATAGTATAATATGAATCAAGATTGTATTGTGCATTATTTACAAAGGTTTCATTAAAGTGTATTAAAAATACTTCCAGGTGAAATATTAGACAGAATATGTGGGCAAAGTGTAAAGGAAATTGCGGACTGTTCACACAGATCAACTCATTTTTGAGTTTCTATTACATGCGAGCTGAACTGCAAATGGACCTTGTGTTGGTAGTGCACATTTAAAAACTGAGCCGATTCATACATCTGAACCTATATGTAGGACCAATAAGGACATGGATGCAGTTTACCATATAGTACCCTTGTCAGATTTATATATGACCCATATACAGAGCCCATACTGGTCCCATCACCAAACCATTTGCAAAAACCATCAGGGCCCCATTTTCAAATTACAAGTTGGGCCCATGTGGGACCCATTTATTTCACAATAAAGGCCCCATATGGGGCCCATATATTACCCATATTGACAAACCATATTGGTCCCATCAGAAAACCGTTTGCAAAAACTGACTGGGGCCCATATAGGGAACCCACAAAGGCCCCATATAAGAACCCATTTGGGACCCTTGTTGGTCTCATATGTAGTGCTGGCTGGGTGTGTTCTCCTTTGGTTTTTCTACTGAGAGCTACATCCTTGATCTGGATGTATGCCCGTATTATCACCAGCATATAATATTTACACTTTAAGTCATGTATACATATGTCACCCAATTCACACCTTATGTGGTTTGATAATTTGTTGAGATTGTGAGTCTTTTGTGTTTTTTCACTTTACTTATCATCTTTATGTTTGAGTGCTTCGTAAGTGCATTTCCACATTCTCATGCAGTGTTTTGGATATTTTTACAGCTTGGATGCATTCTGGCAATGGAGTTTAATAGGCCCAGAGTTTCATTCAGAAGTTCTCTCTTATAGAAAAGGAGTGTCTGGTTGTTCTCACATCCAGCTAGGTCACTAGACGATATGTCCTTTCTGGATGAGGCTATAAAGAGAGTGTTGTGACTAACTGAAGGTTTCACACTCATTGTTGTTGTGTAATGGTATATGTTATTTCAGAGTTTTTGTGTGCATTGTGTATTTTTATTAATGCAGGGATTTGATCTCCCAAACATGGTTGTGTGCATTATGTTGTAACCCAAGGGTCCAGTTAAATTGGGGTCAATTAGTGGTGACACAGAGATTTGTCCACATTGTTTTGCTGTTCAAGAGTTCTGTTTTGTGGGTATCAGAGTGTCTGAGGTCACTGGGGCTTTGGCTTAGTAAAAGTAGTGGTCATTTATATTGATTTCTAATATGCAAATATTGCTTGTTTTATTTTGGTGGGCTTGGTCTGTTGTTCTGTCTCACAAAGTTTGTACTCAGGGTGACACAAGTTGTGTTTTGGGTTATTTCTGTGGGATGTTGTATAATGTAAGTATTTCTTTGCAAATCTTATTTGTTGTATATTATGATACAGTACTTGTGTAATTGTTGGTACAGTCCTGTGTATTTGATAATCTCTTGCTCATATTTAATTGTGCTTTGTACAACTGGCCTGTAGTTAATTTGGAAGTTGTAATGTAGTTATTAATCAATGATATATTATAAACAACTTTATGAACCAAGTTATATTACAACTAGCACCTCTGGTGGTAATGTCTAGTGGTGGTGGACCAATTCACGCCCGTGTACCAATTCACGCCCACCCCTGAATTTATCCAAAACAATCACAGTTAAACAATATATTACAAATGTATATGATCAATTTGATGATTATCTATGATGTGGTAAAAATCTTCTCCATAAAAAACTGCAAATCTTCAAGAAAATTGGGGGTGGGCCTGAATTGGTACCCGGGCGTGAATTGGTCCACCACCACTATGTTGTCCTTCTCTTTAGCTGTTATTACTTACCTTAGTATCATGAGCACTTCCTATGCTTTAGCTACTGTAGCTTATTCATATCTTATTTCTTACAAGGTGTTGCTCAATCTAGTTACTAAAGATTACCTTTTATTGTAGACTATTGTGAGCACCACCCTGTAGACCTGTACTACCTGTTTTGGATCACGTTTGTGGTGGAACATCATACCATCCCATTTACCGCTTGTATATGTGCTAGTTCCTCAGAGCATCCTTTTTGACTAGGGATATTAGTAAATGTGCTGTCTATCTAACCTACTTGAGAAGTGTCGGGAGCAAGATGTGAATTTACTTGGCGGATGAATCTTAATATCTTCACCAGTCCTGCTTATCAGTACTAATCTGTGATTTGAGACTATATTGAACTTGTATATAAAAGTTATAATTGACTCAAGCATTCTAAAGAACGCTGATGGTCTACCTGTTATTTTCTGCTTTACCTGTCTTCTTGTCTAAAATGGTTGTTTTGATGTAAATTGTTGTATGCTGGTACCGGCTTGTATATTGGTAGTTGTTGGGATTATATATTTACAATAAACTTGAATGCCATTATATGATTTCATGCCTGCATTTAACCCATAAATGTAACAATTGTAAAGATACAGATATTTGTGATTATTTTCTGAAATAGTTTTCAACACCATGAGATATAGAAGTAGTGAAACAGTACACAGATTGGGATACTTTCAGAGCAGTGTCAGTGTCCCCAAATAATGTTCAAGTAGAGAAAATAACATCTAAGAGAAAGAAACTGCATGTAAAGATTAAGTATTAAAACAAAACAATGCAGTAAACTAAAAATTATGAAGCTGTAAAAAGTATTACCTGGAGAATAGTTGTCAATGGAAATATCACAATTATCTAAAAGTACATATAATAATCAGCAATCCATATCCTTACGGTTGCCGAGATATGCCCGGACAATATATTATAGGTCAAGGTCAAATCAAGGCAGGGTTCGAAATTAGCGCCGATCTGTCAATCCACAACCGACAGAAATGCTTTCAGGTTGAAAAGATTAAGACCCTGCCAGTCTGTTTGTCCTAGAAGCTGTAAGAAGGTTATACATGCACAGTCGAATTATGATTTGCATGTTTTCTGTATTGTTGAACCATACCAAAGAGACCTCATACATTTGTGTGAAGATTTAAGAATTCTCTCATTTTTTTTATTGTTTATATGGTCAAATAATGTTTTGAATATTACCCATACATACAGATGTGGCAGTACATGTGTGGTGTTGGGGCAAAACCTGTGGCTCACTTGATGAAATACCATCTGTTACAATGGGAAGTTGCAAAAGTAAAACCTTTAATGAATTCTAATATGGCTTTAACAGTGCTTAATCTACATCAAAAGATACCTAAAGATGCAACAACCAAGATTCGAGTAAAAAGATATAGGAGAGATATAAGACAGATAAAATAGTATCAGATATGCCCGTAGAGAGATAAAATAGCATCAGATATGCAAGATCAAAGGTCAAATCCAGATCACACCATGATGTTACACACCTATAACCCCCAACCAATGTCCCTACATAATATCAACTTTCTACACCTTATGGTTTCTGAGATATAGCCCCGACAAGGCATTATAGGTCAAGGTCACTACAGCAAGGTCAAAGGTCAAATCAAGGTGACACCATGGCGTTGCACATCTACACACCCTAGCCAATGTCCCTACCCAGTATCATCTTCCTACACCTTACAGTTTCTGAGATATAGCCTCGACAAGATTTTATAGGTCGAGGTTACTAAGGCGAGGTCAAAGGTCAAATCAAGGTCACACCATGACTTTGCACACTGCCTATTCAATGTCCCTACCAAGTATCAACTTTCTACACCTTACGGTTTCTGAGATATAGCCCAGACAAAATTTTATAGGTCAAGGTCACTACAGCAAGGTTAAATCAAGGTCACACCATGACGTTTCACACCTACACCCCCAATGTCCCCCCAAGTATCAACTTCCTACACCTTACAGTTTCTGAGATACAGGCCAGACAAACTTTTCCTGTCGCCCGCCTGCTTGTCCGCCCGACCGCTCCCCCCATCCGGACACCATTGGTGAAAACAATACCCCGACAGCCTTTAAGGGCTTTGGGGTAAAAACTGGCTAGATGATGTCAAAAAGACTGCAAGCAAGTTGAGATGCAATCCAGATAATACTGATATTTTTCTCAATGAAATCTTGAGTCAATATACTAGTAAATTCCCTCTCTCCTGCTGTGGAGGTGGTCAGGAACCTTGTGTGGTCTGTGATTTTTCATTTTTGAGGCATATTTTGAGCACCTGTATGACTTGTTTTGTTCAAGTCACACATCTCAAGTGACTCAGACTGTATGAGATGCTGCTCTTATGGCTGCTAATGCTTTGGTTGGTAGCTCACTTGACTACTGTAAACTGCAATATTTCCAGAACAGTCTTGCTAGAATCATTACCATTACCACCAAGAACTCGCACATTACTCCTGATGGAAAGCCTCTCCATTGTTTGACTATTGAACATAATTTTGTGTTTAAGACCGTCTTACTGGTGTACATATGTATGGTCCTACAAAATAGTTATCCTAAATATTTTGAACCTTTTCTTAAACCTAGACACAGTGCATAGAATACTCATAGATGTAAAGTGGATGGTGTGGTGCTACACTTTTCCTTATCAGTATATAACTCTACCAAGAATTTTGGTCTTGGCTTTGCTTTTGTTGCTCAAATGAGTTGGAATGATCTGCCCGACGATGTATGTTCAGCCATTTCTCTTCCCTCATTTAGAAAAGAAGTTGGAAACTTATCTCTTTGCTAAAGATTACCCGCCCTAAGTTTTTGGCCGATTCTGGTGTTGCTCTGTGGTGCTGAGCCCGCTATGTCTCTGGTTAATTGATTATGAATCTCTGCTTTTCTGTATGATGTGCCTTAGGGTTTGTCTTTATGATAGAGATTAAGCACTATAAAATTAGAAGTAGAATGAAGGAAAAGTTTTACCAAGACCTTAAAAAATTGCTATATTGCATCATTTTGACAAAAGGGTCTACAAATATTTAAGACATTTTGAAATTTTATTATTTCAAAATGTTGAGGTAAAATAAAGATAGATGGTATTTTTCTGTCCAATTTGGTTTTTCTGTCCAATGTGGACAATGATCATGTTGCCCCCATATCATCAGCATACTCTCCCAGCAGTCCCAGTGAACAGGCAGTATCAACAGGTGAAGTTGCTCCGACATCATCTTCATCACAACGTTCCAGAGATCCCAGTCAGAAAACATCAGACACTTATGATATTACAGTGATAAAGAAACCAAAACAAGCAATCAGTGCTCGTAAAGGGGCTCTGTGTCAGCTGTGTGTTTTGAATTTCAGAGTAGAATTGAAAGAAGAAAATGACACAAAAGTTGTGCTCTGCCAACGTAATTCAGAAGTAAAATTGTTAAGGAGTAAATTGTAGGTAGAAAACATATTTAAACAAAATACAAATGTACTGTAAATGCTATAGTTTTCGAGTTACAACTGATTTACTCAACAGTAAGAATCTTACAGTAGCTTTTGCTCAGCTATGCAATGAGCTACAGGCCAGCAATTTTACTATGGTATAGCTGACCCAAAAGAAGGTGAATAACACATTTAAAGAAATACTGTAAATGCACTACTTATCAAGTTACAACTGATTTACTTAAAAATGAGAACCTGAAAGTAGCTATTGCTCTGCTATGCAATGAGCTACAGGTCTGCAATTTTACTATGTTATAGTGAAAAGTAGGTGAATAACATATTTAAACAAAACACTCTAAATGCAAAAGTTTTCAAGTTACAACTGATTTACCCAACAGTGAGAACTTCAAAGAAGCTATTACTCAGCTATGCAATGAGCTACAGGTCTAAAGTTGGGGTTTTACGTCCCGTTCAACAGCCAGGGTCATATTGGGACAGGTCCTCAGAATTGCCACTTGTGGGACTCGAACCCACAGAGGTGACAGCCTATGATTAGATGCCAAACTTGCTAACCACTAGGCCACTGAGGACCTCTAGCTACAGGTCTACTATTTTACTATGTTATAGCTGACCCAAAAGTAGCTGAACAACATACATAAACAAAATTCTCAAAATGCAATAGTTTTCCAGTTACAACTGATTTACTTAACAGTGAGAAACTGAAAGTACCTATTGCTCAGCTATGCAATGAGCTACAGGTCTGCAATTTTACCATGTTATAGCTGACTCAAAAGTAGGTGAACAACACATTTAAACAAAATACTGTAAATGCAATAGTTTTCAAGATACAACTGATTTACTCAACTATGAGAAGCTGAAAATAGCTATTGCTCAGCTATGCCATGAGCTACACAACTGCAATCTTACTATTGCTCGGCTATGCCATGTGCTACACATCTGCAATCTTACTATGTTACAGCTGACTGAAAAGAACATGTAGCTATTACTCTCTTAGCTATTGGATATAGACACCCTATGGAAAAAGGATCTGAAAAACATATTTAGACAAAATGCTCTAAATGCAATACTTTTCAAGTTATAAGTGATTTAGTGCATGGTTTCATGAATTTTAAATTCATAAAAAAATAATTAAGAAAGATCCAGGCCTGATACTCACACAGGGGAATCTACCAGTGGCTATAGACATATATGCAAGATAAGAGAAACATCCCTGCAATAGTGAATGAGAAAATTGTGACGTGTTGAACTTTTTACAGTTGCGTGGGGGTACCTCGCTTGTAATGGCTCTGATGAACAGACAACAAACAGATCTGCTTGCCTTGACGAGTTTTTAATCCTCGATAGTTAAGGTATCTTTTAAAAAAGACAACATGTCTCTGGGTCTTGTAGTTTTGGAGGAGTTTATTCACACCGTCACATACACAGACGCCGCAGAGTGATGCCATACTGTCAGCTGATTGAGAAATCAGCTAACATAAAAAATTATCTTTAAAGCAGCTCTATTACGGGCTAGCAAAGCTTAGCAAATTATTAAGCCCTGAACGGCAAGGCAGAATTGGTGTTGCATACGACAAAAAAGAAGCAGATGCCCGAGCAGATAAGTTGGTTTATTTGAGGTCTCATCAGAAAATATCATTTCTAGACATCATTTCCACCTGGATGGGCTACAAAAGAAAGAGCTTGATCAATTAGATCCCATTATGATGCGTGGGCCAATGCCTCAAAAACCCTCTCAACTGGAAGCCTCAATCACTGTAGTCTGGGATGAGGTTCCTATCAGGGACAAGTTGCCTTTGCAAATTGCCTCAGTTTTGCCTTTGGTGTATTTCCGAAACATGCAAAGTAGATCAACCAGCATCATGTAGGAATCATTCAAGACAAAAGAATTCAGATTCGTAGTAATAGGAGAAATCGGCATTGAATGCACTTCCAGCCACATGGCACCCTCATAGAATATATAACAAGGCTTCTTGAGGATATACTCATGTTCGATGTAAAGTTAAAACTGTGGTCAAAAATTCTGGTCATCCATTACAGAGATTATAATGACTCTCCTGACGCAAGAGTCCAAAGGCAATCAAAAATAAGTTGCAAACTTGCGACATCAGAAAATGTAAAATACATAGTCACTGCTACAATGGGCCAGTGAAATACCCAAACATAATGTTCAGCTTTATTGCCTGGGTGGTCAGGTCTGAATGCCATTATGAAGTGATGTCTCAGAAAACTGCCACAAGATAATATCCTGTTGGAAGCAGATGCACCATACCTAACAGCACCAGAGCATGCTGTGTTTTCACAATTTAGCATTCTGTGTGTTGCTCAACGAATAGCCGACTTAAAGGACCTGCAAGTGGAAGATGTCATCAAGGTTTCCTCAGACAAGGCCAGGGAAGAGGAGGGAGAGTTCCTGGGCGTGTCATGATATTCTTAGCACACTGGTGTGGAGAGCTACCCACTGCTCTTAGGGCATGTCATTCTGACAGGTATAGAGGTAAAGGGAAAATGTATAAAATAAAATTTGTAAAACTGTAAAATGTATTTTAACAAATGTAAATTTAGTTAAATAGACTGTAAAATTGAAATGAATGCAATTTGGTTAATTTTATTGTAATTGGAATTTTTATAAATAAAAATACTTACATAATCCCAACAAATGCTTACGTGACCTACCGTTCGGTCAAGGACACAATGTGTCTCGACATTTTTTTCTCTACTGAAAGTACACACGTAAACCCCAGCGGGCACCTGCTGGAGGTTATAGATGCTCTGTAAGTTGCCATTCTTAAAATTTTGACCATACCCCTCAGAAGATGGTAGAGGGGAGGAGGGTGGGACTCTCCCTGTTGGGATTATGTAAGTATTTTTATTTATAAAAATTCCAATTACAATAAAATTAACCAATTTTATTGCATAAAAACGTACTTACATAATCCCAACAAATGCTTTAATGCAGCCCTGAGGTCCATGTGGGTAGACTTCTGAGGACTGTCAAGTGCTATAGGAGAGTTCTTGAGGTTATACAGATACAAAAAATGCATAGACACAATATGTTATACTACAAATAACTGTAATATAGTACATATAGTTAAACCGTTATTATTATATTATTGTTATTACAAGTACTGATAAAGTGGAAAAGTAGTTGTAATAAAGTAACTGCAAAGTACTCACCCACTTATGAAAGCAGCATGCTGTACTATACATAATATGATATCTATGAATCCCATCACCCTGTCTGTACAGATGTGCAGGGGTCAAAGGTCAGTTGCGCCCAGTTGAATAGAACTCCAACAGTCAGAGTGCACCTGTCCCTCAAGCCAAGCAGCCATAACATGAATTCTTATCCATAGTCGTGTTCAAAAATCAAAATCCTACTACATTCCAGTCCAATTCCATACATCCTGAAAAATAAAGGCTGATTATATTATTAAGTCTCAATTGTTCACTATATGCTGTGCAGATACAATGGGACATAACTTAAAAATATCATCATTTTCCCAGCAAATATCTTTCAAATAAAAGTTTGTGAAGGTATTGTGGGATCTCCAATAACATGAACTCAAGACCTTCTCTAAGGAGATACCTCCTTTGAACGCAAGTGATGCAGCCATAGCTCTAATATCATGAGCTCTGACCTGAGTGACCTGTTGATCAGTCATATCTGAAGACTGATAGCAAGTGTGAATGGTGTGTTTGATCAACTGGGAAATGGTTATTCTTGTGATATCCTTAGAATAACCCTCCCTAAGTGATACAAAGAGAAGGGCCTTGCCCTTTCTCATTGATTTGGTCTTGTCTAAGTAGACTTTGAGGGCCCTAACTGAACAAAGTGATGTGTCCTCCACCAGTGAACTATCCAACATGGTAGCAAGAGCTGGAATCACTACTGGTTTAATGAAATCAGGGCCATCCGAAGCCAATTGGTTTTTGGCCAGGAATGCTGGAGAAGGAGAAACAGTGACCTCTGACCAATTTTTCCTTGAAGAGACAGAAGAGTGAGTCCAAGCATGTATCTCACTCCTTCTTTTCCTGAGGCTAAAGCTAACAGGAACACTGTCTTGTATGTTAGCCACTTCAAAGGAGCCTCAGATAAAGGCTCAAAAGGAGGTTTTGTCAAACCTAAGAGGACCAAGGAGAGGTCCCATGTAGGTATGGACCTATTTGGTTTAGGTCTATCCCTGGTGAAGCTGGCAATAAGTCTATTCAGTTCTAGACTTTTTGAGATGAGTTCACCCTGAGAACCCAAAGCATCAGCTATTGCTGTTCTGTAACCAGTAATTGTAGCTGGTTTGAGGTTTTTGACTGTGAACAGTTACTTTAAAAATTCTGCTACCTGGGGAACAGTTGTTGAGGTGATGTCCACCTTATTCTGTGAGCACCATTGTCCATAAATGGCCCACCTTGATTGATAGACTTTTCTTGAGGATTCTCTCTGAGGTGCCTTAATTCTTTCTGCCACCTCAGATGAGAATCTTCCAGAATTGGATTCCTGGAATCCAGAAGCCACACATGTAGATTCAGGTACTCCACGTTGTTGTGGAACCTGTTGGAATGTGGTTGTTTCAGGAGTGTCTTCCAGTGAGGGAGCTGGTCGAAAGATCCACCAGATCCCAAAACCATGGCATCCCTGGCCACCCTGGGGCCAGTACTATCATCCTGCATGGGTATGTTATTATTTTTTGAATTACTTGTGGCAGGATGGCTACTGGACAGAAGACATAGCCGTCTAGGCCTTCCCAACAGATATTCAATGCATCTATTTTCCAAGCATTTTTGTCTGGGACAGGAGATACATAAATTGGTAGTTTGTAATTTAGATGAGTTGCAAACAGGTCTACCATTGGTGTGTGCCAAACTTTGCAAATTTGGTTGAATATCTGTTGGTGAAGGGACCACTCTGTTTGTATGACCTTGTCCCTTCTTGATAGGGAGTCTGCTATCACATTTAGGGATCCAGGTACATGTCTTGCTCTTAGCTGTATCCTTCTGGAATTTGTGAATGCCAGAATTCTCCAGATAAGAGCACACATTTCTATGGAATGGGTGCCTCCTTCTTTGTTCAGATAAGATACTACTGTACTGTTGTCTGAACAGATGAGCACTCTTTGACCTTGCAAGTGTTCCTGAAACCCCTTTAGGGCTAGGAGAACAGCTTTTAGCTCCAGTACATTGATGTGAAGCTGAGCCTCCTTGTTTGACCAGAGGCCACTGAGAACTATTTCGTTCAAGTGACCTCCCCAGCCTTTTTGGGAGGCACCTGTGAATACCAGTGTGTTGTGAATATGAGGATGTATAGGAGCACCTGCCATAAGATTCTGAAGATTCTCCCACCATTTGAGATGATTCAGAAAATTCCCTGTTACTGGGATCCTTTTGTCCAGTGACTGGGGAAATTTCCAGTGTGACCTTAGGTACCATTGAAAAGGTCTCATGTGTAACCTTCCCAGAGGTACTGTTTTTTCTAAGGAAGCTAATGTCCCTATGAGTGACATGAGCTTTCTTGGAGTCAAGACTAATGACTTTCTGATAGAAACAGTCTGAACTTTTAACCGATCGAGTTTCTTTTGGGTTGGAAAGACCAGACCCCTCTGAAGATCGAAGTGATAGCCCAGAAAATCTGGGAACCAATTCCGATTTTTGAAAATTGATGAGCCAGCCTAGTTCTTGGACCAATTACACTAAATTTTCCAAATCTTTGAGACATTGATCCTTTGTTGGTGACTGAAGAAGCCAGTCGTCCAGATATTGATGGATTCTGAGGTTTCTGGCTTGAGCTATGAGTTTTACCTCTTTCACAATGCGAGTAAACTCTAGGGGAGCTGTTTTTATTGATATTTTTGAGACTGTGGGTGAATTGGAACATGAAAATAAGCGTCTGTGAGGTCTATCGAGGTGACCCACTCCCCCTTTCGAATCGACTTCCTGATAGATTCGGCTGTTTCCATTTTGAATGTCGGTACATGTAAATGGTTGTTTAACATACTTAAATCTATCACTGGTCTCCACCGTTTCATGGGTTTGGGTACCAGAAATAGTCTGCTGTAATATCCCAGAGTAGAGGGTTTCCTGACATGAGTTATCGCTTTTTTTGCAAGCATGGCCTGAACCACTTCGTGGAGGGCGCCATCTTTGTTTTTGTTGTGATATTTGCTCAAAATGAGCAGAATTTTTGACAATTTTGGTAGAATTTTGAAGTCCAGACGATAACCATGCTGTAGTAAACTTACTACTCTGGGATGCGCGTGATTTTTTGCCCATACCTGCCAAAAATCCTGCAATCTTGTCCCTGGAAAGTCACTTCCTCTTTCCGCCCCTGCCTCCTCGCGATGCGCGCGCAGAGAAATGATTGTAAGAGGTGTTTGGCTGCGTTCGTTTGTCACGAAACGACCTGTTACTTTCCTGAGAAGATTTGGGATGTGAAGACCTCCCTAAATCGAAGTTCTTAACAGAATCTCTGTATGACTTGGTATCAGAGTCTTTCATTATAGACAATCTTTTGATCATATTATCCTCAACCTGGATAAAATATCTGAGTTGAAGACTTCCTGCTGGTCAAAATGGTCTGTACGCAAGTTTGCCAAGTCCTTAGGACCTAATTTTGAGCTACAGTCCTTCAATAAGCTATCTCTCCTTGCAAGGAGCATATTGCATGCCAGAGTCATGTTTTGTTTCAGAAACGTATCCAGAGCTATCTCTAAGGAGGAGGTAACTGAAGCCTGTAGCTGTGAATATTTTATCATGAGATCTGCTGATTCCTTGACAGTATCCAGATTTTCTGACCCTCTAATTTCAGTAGCTAACTCCTGCATTCTGTTGTTGAGCTCCTCAATGGCCATTTTGAACCATACTACATGGCCTAAGATTTGAACATTTTCTCTGCAAACCGTCTCTTGAACAATATGTTGTTTAGAAGGCACAGAGATGGAGGCTGACAAAGATTTCACTCTAGCTATGTTAAAGTAGGAGTCAGGGAGCTTAGAAGCTCTCAAAGGCGTATTTTGTGGAGAGGTAGTGTAATAAATCATATCAGGCCACTCAAAGGCCAAAAACTGTCCCTGAGACAATGATTCAGAGCTGGACTTGTCTTTGACTGTGGTTCCAGACGCCTGCCTAAACCTGTAGTCCCACATGGACTGGATATCCTCAACAGGAGGTAAAGCCAGATTTTGTTTTCTCACCACCTGCTTGGAGGGCTTCTTAGAAAAGGCAGATGGGGCCACAAGGCACTCTACTTGTGGTACCTCCAGGTCAAGTAGACCTCTGATAACATTGAGCATCTCTACATAGCAGGGATCTAACTCCTGTGAATGAGAGTCTGCATCCCCTTGAGGAGACTTAGATCTGTGTGTCGCTTTCTAGCAGGTAAAGTGGACTCTTCATCAGACAGTTCCCCTTCTGATGGGACAGGTCTAGACTGGGAGGCAGGGGCACTCATACCCTGCTCCTGAGAGAGAGGAAGACTGTTACTAGAGGTTGAGGGTTTGTCACTGCGTTTGAACTCCTCAAACTGGGAAGCCAGGGATGCCAACTGATTATTCATAGCTTTAATCATGTCTTGAAGCGAGGAATCAGGATTGGAAGTAATAGACTGTGAAGATTTTGAAGGTGTTGGTTCATCCAAGAGAGAGTCATCAAACTTCTCAGAATTTTTGGACTTGGAAGATTTTTTCCTGTGAGGAATTTTTAAGGCCCCAGCATAAATAGTGCATTCAGATTCCTTACTCACAACACACTTGTCTTTCCCATTCTTGTCGTTTCTACATTTTAAACAGGCTTGATGATGATCCCATGGAAGCATATCACCCAAGCAAACTGAGCATTTTCTTTGTTTTTCGGACATCATGAAGCACTGAAAAGAACACGTGTGCACTCCACGGCGGTCAAAATAAGAATGGCAACTTACAGAGCATCTATAACCTCCAGCAGGTGCCTGCTGGGGTTTACGTGTGTACTTTCAGTAGAGAAAAAAATGGCGAGACACATTGTCTGTGTCCTTGACCGAATGGTAGGTCACGTAAGCATTTGTTGGGATTATGTAAGTACATTTTTATGCAATAAAAAAATGGATTGTAAAAATATAAAATGTAAAGATTACAACAATAGATAACAGTTTTAACCAGAAGTCATGGATACATTTAACCAAATTAATTCTTTAAGGTTGTAGAACTAACCCAAAACACCACAGGGAAGAAAGTGGTGATCCGGGATCGTGGCAGCAATCTATGGTTTAGTACTCACCAAAGTTTGAGTACCAGCTTACAAAACGTGAGTACTGGAAGTGCGTACTCTTTGCTTTGAATTTGTCAAAACCACAAGTATTTCACAAAGTTGGGACATAAATTCAACAAAATGCATGTCTGGGCTGCATTGTACAAACACAGTCCAGATATATAGAGAAGCTACACAACTATACTGGTTGTAAGAAGTTTAGATCCTGTCTAAAGCAGGTTAAGTGGCACATTTTACAAACATAGTTATATGAATGCAATTAAAATATTCACACTTAATGGTAGGATTATTAAAATATCTACTTTTTTAAATGTAAACTATTTTCAGGGTACAACATTAAAATATTTATATGATAAAATATATGAAATCAAAGAGTCAATAATCAAATGTATATTTTTATATTTAAGATCAAAGGTTTAATTGTAAATTGCACGTAAGAAAATGGGTAAGCGAACACTGGATGAATTGTCTGTTTCACAAAATGGGCAATTTCATGGATTGGATGTAACATATACACATATGCATACATATATAAATGTGCAATTTTGTGCAATGCTTTCTTCATCTCTAAAACTGTATCATTATATGTTATACATACAATATTAATGCATTAAAAGATATGACAAATGCAAATATATTCAACTATATGCTGTTTTGCTTCAATAAAATTCCCAGAACATCCCATCTACAAATCTTTAATAACATTTTTGGGCAGAAGAAATCATGTTTTTTTAAAGAAACGTCTGTAGATATATTTTTTTTCATGCTCACATAAAAAATAAAAAATGATTTGAGTAAACAATCCCACATAAAATTTGTGAAAAACTAACTTAGTCCAAGATTTTCAAAAAATGGTCCAGTTAAAGCTGTAAGCAGGTTGCAAAAAAAAAATCTTTTCAGGACTATTGCTTTAGAAGAAAAGGCTATATTTAGTTTCTCACAAAACAATCTTGGACTTCTGTAATGTTGTAAAAATCAAAATTTTGGAGAAATTTCATACATGCCTTCTAATACCCTTCAGATTTAAAAATTGCTTGGAATCTCCTACAATGTCCCTAGATAAACACACTTTTTGATTTAAATCTAAATTTAAGATAACAGAATTCATAAGGGCCATTTTTTTAGAAATTTCATATTTGACACTTTAAATACTTATAGGTCTAAAATTAGCTTCAACATGCTCTATCACCCGACAGGAGAAAATATAACAAAAGATGAATAACTGTTGGTATTATCTTTCATTTATTTTGAAATATTTTATTTGCTAATAGAGTGGATTATAATAGTCATCCTTCAACTTGGAAGGAACCAAGCCGCCGTAAAGCACTTGCAAATAACAATACTAACATAACTGTAGAAACTTAACAGTATTATTCTTGCCATAGAAATATGCCTAAATATTATCATTGACGCCAAGGGTACAACCTGATATACTACTAAGAGTTTATTACAATTTCGCAATTTTAATTCAGATACAAATACAATATTTAATGATTTGATTGTTATAAACCTTTGCAGTGTAAAAAAATAATAAACAGGTTAACTTTAAAAAATACGAGAAAAATTTTACTGAATAACTACAATGTATTTTATCCAGTTAATCTTAGAAAATAAATTTTTTCAGAATTCTATCTGAATTCTAATTTCTTGCATTGATCATTGCAGTTTTATCTGAGTCTGCGATATCACTTTAATCACAAAGCACAAGCCCATGCAAGTTTCAGTAAGTATCTTTAATATTAGATCAAAACAAAATAGAGGTAACTTGTTTGGCCAGTCCTTGGGCAGTCGGGATTGGTATAATCATGCTTTGAGCAATGTAGTAAGGAGTAATTGGGTTTAGTAGATTTTGCATAGTAGATAATGACCAGCTGAGAAATAAAATATTTTGCACATGTTATAAACGCCTAAAATTATCCCACTGTCAGAAAGAAATATTGAATTAATTTTACACACTCACTCAAACATTTCAACAGCAATGCAATGTGTTGTATATAATTACAATATGTTTAATGCAAAATTTATATTTCTTTAACACTGAGTGTTTTTACCTAAATTGCACACCAACTAGAAATTATGTCAATTCAACAGTGTATACCAAGATGGGATGTGCAACAAAAGTTTAGGAGCAATAAGAAGGCAGATATAAAGCTTTGTAAATGGCAATCTTTCTTTGATCTTGAACATGAGGTCAAAAGTCCCTCACATCTAACACTTTCACAAAATTCCTAACCTTTGAATTCCCATAAGCTGATTCAACATACCAAACTCCTATAACCAACTAGAGGATCGCTTGCAAAAAAAAAGATAATTTTTGGGCACAGGAAAAAAAACAAAGCGTCCTGAAAAGGATATAAAAGTGAGTGCTAAAGTATTAAGAAAATGCTCTGCTTCTAGCCCTATACTGTTGCGGCAACCAAAGTCAGTGTAGTCTGCTCTATCTAGCCAGCTTTTCAAGATATAAGCATTTTTGTGTTTTGCAATTTTTGCCAAAAATTCAAAATGGTCGCCATTTTTGGCGAGACAAAATTTTTTTGAAAATGAGGATAGCTACTCTGCAGAGATACCCTGTGGGTCAAAAATTTCGTCAAAATCCTTCTATCTAGCACGGTTTTCGAGATATAAGCATTTTTGTGTTTTGCAATTTTTGCGGAAAATTTGAAAATTCAAAATGGCTGACATTTTTGGTGAGACAAAATTTTTTTGAAAATTAAGATAGCTACTCTGCAGAGATACCCCGTGGGTCAAAAATTTCGTCAAAATCACTCTATCTAGCATGGTTTTCAAGATATAAGCACTTTTGTGTTTTCCTTATTTGGAAAATTTGTAATGATTAATTAATCATTAATTACTCGGCCATTTCTTAACCAATCAATGCCATAATCTAATGATTTCCAGATTTTAATAGAATGAATGTATTTGCCAAGTTTCAGGTGAATTGATAAAATCTCTTTCAAGTTATCATCCGGACAAGCTTACCCATTGAAAAAAGATATTTTTGGTCATGTGACCTCTCTGATTGGTCGAAATGTCACTGCAGCATATTAAAAAAAAATCCCCAGGGCTACTGCATACACCTGCCAAATTTGAAAAGAATCCGCCCAACGGTGACAGAGTTATGAGGAAAAGAAAACACGGAGCTCACGGAGCTGGCGGAGCCAGATATCCTCCCATATACAAACAAGCGTCCCTTGTGGGACGCTTAGTAATAAAGGAGTCATAAATGAAAATATCCAAAAATATGGGGAAAAAAACTGAAAATGCCAATGTTTAGAGGCCAGCCACGACCTTGAAGAAAGAGGTTGAGGCTCCCATTGCTGGGGACATAATATACTTGTATGTACTATAAACTGTATAACTTGAAATTTTCACTTGGCATTAATTTAAGCCATTTTAGCTACTGAGCTTGGATAGTAAATATGAATTCCAAATGAAATTTTTGGAAATTTTTTTTAATTCTAAACATTAATATCTTAAGAAAAAACTAGCCATAAGCAAAAAATAAATTCTAGTAAATTTCCTAAAAATGAAGAATTAGTGAATTTTTCTTGTAACTAAAATTTCTACTTATAAAGTATATTAGCTATAGGATGATCTCTCTTTCTTTATGTAAAAACTGGGCCAAAATTGAAAGAAATGCTCCACATTTGGCCCTTTGAAGGCCACCATTGGTATTACAGTAGAACGTCAATGCCACAAAAGAATTGACTCTGAGCTTTACCCATATATATCAAATTCCGAAAATCTATGTAAAATATTTTTAAAATTATCATGTATGAAAGGAAGTCCCTTCAGTAACAGCATAACCCTGTTAAAATCTAAGTATCCCTGACTTTCATCCTGGAATACAACTAACTGAACATGAATGCCTTATGAATATAAACTTCAAAAATCTTGGGGATGTCATTTTCCTTGTAAAATTACTTCATGACATGACCTACATATCATGAACACACTCTGGAAAAGGCCAAACCAGCAAGACACAAATTTAATAACTTCTCACAGATTATTGCAAAACTACCAAATCTAAACCTGTCTTTAAAAATGTAACTTTGGTGCATCATGGTATAACCATAGATCAAAGTGATATAATTACTTAATAAGCAAATATACTTACTATAAAAATACTATTATCAGAAGGGTCAAAATTTATTACATCAGGAAAATTTATTACATCAGGAAAGAGAAGTCTTGGCAATAACTTAAAAACTAGAAATAGGATGCCCTGTTGATAGTAGCTGCGACATATGAATAGAAAGAGGATAGCATAGAAGAACACACATTATCATGTGTAATGTCCACCCCATGAACCTTTTGCCAAAATTGTACAGTAGTCTTACAAGACCCTGTTTCATTTGTAAAATATATCAATGATGCTTAAATATTTATTAGTGTACATGTAAATTATTTCAGCTTCATGCCTTTTTGCATTGGTTGGGTCGAAAATTTTGACGAAATCACTCTATCTTGCACGGTTAAGAAGATAGAAGCAAATTTCTGTTTTTCTATTTTTGGCAAAAATTTGAAAATTGAAAATGGCCGCCATTTTTTTGAAAATTGCTAAGAGTACATTTCTTAGATACCCTATGGGTTGAAAATTTCAACGAAATATCTCTATTTTGCACGGTTAAGGCCAAGTTGTGTTTTTCCATTTTTGGTAAAAATTCGAAAATTCAAAATGGCCGCCATATGTGGGGAGGGGAAAATTTTTTGAAAATTGCCAAGAGTACATTTCTTACATACCCTGTGGGTCGAAAATTTCGACGAAATCGCTTTATCTCGCACGGTTAAGGATATAGAATCAATTTTGTGTTTTGCCATTTTGGGGAAAAATTCGAAAATTCAAAATGGCCACCATATGTGGGAAGAGGAAAATTTTGGAAAATTGCCAAGAGTACATTGCTCAGATACCCTGTGCGTTGAAAATTTCGACGAAATCCCTCTATCTCACGCGGTTAAGGAGATAGAAGCAATTTTGTGTTTTGCCATTTTTGGGAAAAATTCGAAAATTCAAAATGGCCGCCATTTTTGGGGAGGGGAAAATTTTTTGAAAATTGCAAAGAGTACATTGGTCAGATACCCTGTTGCTTGATAATTTCGACGAAATCGCTCTATCTCGAACGGTTAAGGAGATAGAAGCAAATTCGTGTTTTGCTATTTTTGGCAAAAATTTGAAAATTCAAAATGGTCGCCATTTTTGGGGAAGGGAAATTTTTTTTGAAAATTGCTGAGAGTGCATTTCTGAGATAACCTGTGGGTCGAAAATTTCGACGAAATCGCTCTATCTCGCACGGTTAAGGAGAGAGAAGAATTTTGTGTTTTGCCATTTTTGGCAAAAATTCGAAAATTTAAAATGGTCGCCATTTTTGAGGAGGGGAAAACTTTTTGAAATTGCCAAGAGTACAATGCTCAAATACCCTGTGGGTCGAAAATTTTGACGAAATCGCTCTATCTCGCACGGTTAAGGAGATAGAAGCAAATTTGTGTTTTGCCATTATTGGCAAAAATTCGAAAATTCAAAATGGCCGCCATTTTTGGGGAGGGGAAAATTTTTTGAAAATTGCAAAGAGTACATTCCTTAGATACCCTGTGTGTCGAAAATTTCGACGAAATAGCTCTATCTCGCACGGTTAAGGAGATAGAAGCAAATTTGTGTTTTGCCATTTTGGGCAAAAATTCGAAAATTCAAAATGGCTGCCATTTTTGGGGAGGGGAAAATTTTTTGAAAATTACAAAGAGTACATTCCTTAGATACCCTGTGGGCCGAAAATTTCGACGAAATTGCTCTACCTCGCACGGTTTTTTCAGTATTCAAAATAGCCAATTACTCATTTATTTAATTAATTACTCACTCATCTATGAAGCAATTCCCCCCAAAAGCAATCCCATACAAGCTATTAACCCAATGAACCTCCATACCAAATTTCATAAAGCTAGGCTTAATAGCATTCCTTAAAATGTCTGGAAACCAAAGAGATACTCAAAAGTAGCAAAGTAGCTATTACTCGGTTAGCTATAGAGCTATCATCAGCAAAAGCAATCTCATACAAGCTATTAACCCAATAAACCTGCATGCCAAATTTGGTAAAGATAGGATAAAAACTGTTGCCTAAAATGTCTGGAAACCAAGTGGGACGCCGGACAAAGCAAAAATAATATGTCCACCCCACAGGGGTATTAGGGTCTTCATTTCATACAGTGACCTACATTTTCAAAGGAACAGTATTGGATTTTTGAATGTTTAAATTTCCTGAATTTTCCTGTCTGATCTATCGGACCAGATTCAATCCTGGGTCCTTCTTCATTGCTATCACATACAAATTGTAAAAATTTTATTGTAATTTAACTTTTCATAAGTTAAATACTTACCTTATCCTCACTAGTGCTTACATGTTAGCGGGAGCGTACATGGACGACCAGACGAGAATATTGTTTTAAAAACGAATATCCTTGTCGGTACCAGTATGTATGCGCATGACTGCGAATGCGCCTACACCGGAATAACCCCTATTAGCCTCACTTTTAATTTTGGGAGTCAATACGTTGTATTGTAAACCAAAAATCTTGAAAATGTGGGGTTGGATGGGTGGGAATTCGAATCTAGTGAGGATAAGGTAAGTATTTAACTTATAAAAAGTTAAATTACAATAAAATTTTTACATTTTATTGCGTAAAATACTCTTACCTTATCCTCACTAGTGCTTGATTACAACCATACAGGTGGTGGGATTTTCAATATTTTTTGACACCAAATGTAGGAATAACCAAACAATAAGCCAAAGAATCACTATCAAGAATCACCCTTGTGAGGATAAAGCATTAGGCTATGTTACACAAAAAAGTTAACTTGACAAAATAACACTTGTAAATCTGTTATATTTGCAAGACTAACCTATAGCCCTTGGATCCTTGGCCCTATCTGCAGTTTGAGTTTTCTGTATATCAAAGGCTGTTATCAACTTGCTTGAAAAGGTGGTTGCAACAATAATCAACTTATAACATCAACTTCTAAACTTCCAACGAACCAACAGGAAATATTTACAAACACCTCCCTGGATAGCCTGTAAATATATAAAATATGCATAAAAACTGGATAACACAACACAAGACAAGTTGAAAATAATTATGATTCATATATAGCTAAATTCATTTAAAATACGTACTATAAATGAACTATATGTTGAGCAGAAACCACAGAACCCAATGAATATTCTGCCCCCTCTTTTGACTTCCAAGATACATCCTTCAGATAGAAGTTAGTGAATGTCGTATGAGATTTCCAAAAACATGCACCTAAAATCTGTTCAAGAGAGACTCCACCCTTGAAAGCCAATGAAGCCGCCATAGATTCCTGATAAGCCAAGATGACCGTTTGTTTTATCCAGGATGATATAGTTGCTCTTTGAATATCTCCTGAAAAACCATTCTTGAAAGAGACAAACAAAAGGTGTTTTCCATCCCTAAGGTCCTTTGTCTTATCAACATAGTATCTTAAAGATCTGACTGGGCATAAAGTCATGTCCTGAGATAAAGATGAGTCCAAAATTGGTTTAAGAGCTGGAATGACCACTGGTTGAACCACATTAGGTCCATCCGAAGCCAACTGGTTTTTGGACAGAAACACTGATGAAGGAGCCACTGTGACCTCCTTCCAACCAGTCTTATGTTTCAGGGATTTGAAGGTCCAAGCATGTACTTCACCTCTCCATCTACCTGATGCCAAGGTCATAAGGAACACTGTTTTGAAGGTTAGTAATTTCAAAGGAGCATCCTTCAGAGGTTCCAAAGGCGACTTAGTTAATGCCAGAAGGACCAAAGATAAATCCCAAGAAGGTACGCCTCTATCTTTTACTGGTCTATCTCTATGAAAACTCGCAATCAGTCTATTTAGCTCAAAACTGTGACTGATATCAGTGCCTGCTGGTCCCAAATGATCTGCTATAGCTGTTCTATAACCTGCAATCGTAGTGGGTTTCAAATTTTTCTCATTGAATAAATGAATCAGAAAATCTGCTATTGTGGAAATAGATGGTTGTTCGAATTCCACCTGCTTCTCTTTACCCCATGATTCAAAAATGGACCACCTTGATTCATAGACCCTTCTGGATGAAAATCTCTGAGGTGCCTTAATTCTCTCTGCCACTGTGCTTGAGAATTTTTGAGGTGATTTGGTCTCGAGTCCAGATGCCAAACATGAAGATTGAGATAAGGAAGATTTTGATGGAATTTTTGACTGAATGGTTGCTTCAGAAGCCACTCCCAATGTGGAAGAAACAGTGGAGGTTTTGTGGAAAGGTCTATGAGATCCCAAAACCAACTCATCCCTGGCCACCCTGGGGCCACCACAATCATTTGACATGCATAAGACCTCATCTTTTGGACTACCTTGGGAATTAGAGCTATTGGACAATAAACATAACTGTCCATTGCCTCCCAAGAGATGTTCAATGCATCTACAGCCATTGCATTTGGATCTGGGACTGGAGACACATATAGGGGTAGCTTGTTGTTCATATTGGTGGCAAACAAGTCTATCATTGGTTTGTGCCAAATTTGGCAAATCCTTAGAAAAATTTTGGGATGAAGAGACCATTCTGTCTGTATGACCTTGTCCCTGCGTGAGAGGCTGTCTGCTATCACATTCAGACAGCCCTGTATGTGTCGAGCCCTCAGCAAAATTGCTCTGGGATGACAAAAAGCCATGAGATGCCATAACATGAGACACATTTCTAGTGAATGAGTCCCCCCCGTTTGTTGAGGTAGGCCACCTCTGTTGAATTGTCTGAGGCCACCAAGACTCTCTTGTTCAAAAGATGGGTTTGAAAAGACCTTATTGCTAGAAACACTGCTTTTAGTTCCAGAATGTTTATATGCAAATTTGTCTCTCTGTCCGACCACAGTCCACTGACTGTCAGGTCTCCCAAATGTGCTCCCCAACCCTTGACCGAAGCATCTGTAAACAACAGGAGATTGTGCTCCTCTGCATGTAGGGGAGACCCTGTCAAAACATTTTTTGGATCTTTCCACCATATGAGATGTTTTTTCAAAATTTGTGAGCATGGGATGATTTTGTCCAATGATTGGGGATACTTCCAATGGGTTTTCAAGTACCATTGGAAGGGCCTCATGTGCAACCTGCCAATTTGCCATTTTTTTTCTGTAGGCAAAACCTCGCCCTTGACCAAGTCGAACCTGTAGCCCAGGAAATCGAATTTTTGAGTTGGTGTCAACTCTGATTTTTTGAAGTTGATCACCCAACCTAATTCCTGCACGAATTCTACCAGTTGTTTTGACTGCTCCATGCAAATCTGCTGTGTTGGAGCTCGCAAAAGCCAGTCGTCTAAATACTGGTGGATGCGAATACCCCTGTTTTGAAGCGTTAACTTTACCTCCTTGACTACACGAGTGAATTCGAGTGGAGCCGTCGCAATGCCGAAGGGTAGTGCTCTGAACTGGAATGAACGCCCCCCTACATGAAACCGAAGTAGGTTTTGAGATCTTTGGTGAATAGGAATGTGAAAATATACGTCTGTAAGATCTACAGAAACTACCCACTCCCCTTTGCAAATGGAGTTTCTTATCACCTTCACGGTTTCCATTTTGAATGTTGGAACTGTTAAATGATTGTTGAGAACACTGAGATCTATTACTGGGCGCCATTTTTTCCCCGGCTTTGGTACTAGAAATAACCTGCTGTGAAATCCCAGAGTTGCAGACATTCTTACCGGAATCACTGCTTTTTTCTGTAACATTTGCTGTACACATTCCAACAGGAAGTTTTGTTTCTGCTGATTGGCATAACCACTGTGAATTGTGGGATGTCGAGCTAATTCGATTGGATCTCTCAAGATGATCTCGTAACCGTGTTTTAGAATGTGTACAACTCTGGGATGACAACCGTTTTCTTTCCATACCTTGTAGAATAACTGTAAATGGCCTCCAGGTAGCAATGCTTCTTGAGTATAGTCATTTCCTTCTCCCCCCACGACCTCCTCTGGTGGCCTGTGTGGGTTTGAATTGTGGCTTGTTATCTTGTTGGCCACGAAAAGAATTCTTTGAGGATGTGTTTGGAAATGAAGAGTTATTGTAGTCAGACCTTCCTTTCCTAGAATTGAAAATGGGTTTCGAATCCATCTTCTGTCTTTTGGGAGAACGACTGCGTTTGTATTTGTTCTCCACATTGTTGAGGACTGAGGGAGAAAACAAATCTGTTGAAGTGAAACCAGATCTCCTCAATCTGTTCCTATCGTGCTCGTGTAAGTGAGGGGCTGAGTACTTTAAGATAGTATCCCTCCTAGCAAGCTGCATATTGCAGGACATTGTCATTGAAGCTTCCACAACAGTTTCCAGAGCTCTTTCAATTGAAGCTGTAGTTGAGTACTGTAGCTGAATGTAAGACATCAGTTCTTCAATATCCTTACTGAGACTGTCTTCCATGTTGGCCGCACCAGACTGTAAAATATCCTCCATATTAGAAGCACATTTTTCAAGAGCCCTAATAAAGTGACTAACCCAACACTTGGACATGCTCGCGTTTTACTGATTCCATAGTGGTAAACTGACGAGTTGGAACAGAAATGTAAGATGGAGCAGAGGTAGATTTTGAGCAAATAGATTTGAAGGAATCCTGACATTTAGGTGCAGAGATGGAAAATTCAGAAGTGGTAGACCTGTAGAACTTCATGTTGGGTCTGGTGTAAGGTAGAAAAGTATCTGAATTGAAAGGTGCTGAGTGAAGTCTCTCCCCATTCTCAGATGGATTCCCTGCAACTTTCTTTTCCAATTCTGTCCATCTAGCATTAATTTCCCCCACTGGAGGTAAACACATAGGTAAGACAGATAATTTCTTCTTTCGGTCCTTCGACCCAAAGATCTTCGATGGAACCTCCTTATATTCCTCTGGAGTTGAAAGTTCTAACAAACCCCTAATAGATGCTAAAAACTGTCTGTAGGAAGGATCTTCGTCTATCTCCTCTTCTTTCGATGGAAATTTTTGTTCAGAGTGAGGAGAGAGAGAACGCGCTCGTTTGTGATGCGTTCTCTGCTCCACTTCTTCTTGAACCACACTATGATCTTCCCCCTCAGTTGTTGCAAAAATGGACCTGGAATCTTCACGATTTGCAGTCTCTCCAAACACCTCTTGTGTAGCTGTCTCTGTGGTTTTAGTTTCTAAAACCTGAATACGACCCTGCATAGCTTCTAGACGTGCTAGTATAAGCTGTAAGGGATCATTTGACACAGTTGAGGAAGAAGAAGTGGAAGGTAAATGGGAAGACTTTTCTTTACTGGTAGCTTGAGAGGGCTGAATATCCTCAGACCCTAGAAGGGAATCTTCGACCTCTTTAGAGATTGTTTCTTTAGTGGATTTTTTCTTCTCATAAGCTTTCCTTGCTTTGAGTTTTTTCTTTTGATCAGCCGTGAATTGGAGGCACACAAAGCAATCCTCCTCTTTAGAAGTAACACAGACGTCATCACCTTTGTTCTTCTCTCTACAAGAGAGGCAGAAACGATGGTGATCCCATTCAAAAGAAGTATGGCGACAACCAGCCGCTAACTTCTGTCCTTTACTTTTTATTTGACCTTCTGCCATAGTTGAAAACCGCAAAACAATCTTTGTTTACGATGTACACTCCCTGACGACCAAATTAAAAGTGAGGCTAATAGGGGTTATTCCGGTGTAGGCGCATGCGCAGTCATGCGCATACATACTGGTACCGACAAGGATATTCATTTTTAAAACAATATTCTCGTCTGGTCGTCCATGTACGCTCCCGCTAACACGTAAGCACTAGTGAGGATAAGGTAAGGGTATTTTACGCAATAAAACTGGCTTTTTCACAAGTTAATGTGAAGGGTATTTATCCCAATGTTCCCAGTGTTAGTAGAGCTGACATTCTTACCGAATTATGAAGTGAATCAAATTCCATGTATACCTAAATCTGACTTTACAATTATTCTACTTATACATAGTGCACTGCATACAAACATGAATTTTCTTTTGTAGTTTAATGACTAAACTATAGATGAGCCGGGTCAGATTTTACTCTGAGGGAACACCACTTGCTCCTCCTCCACTTGGAGAGATGGAAATGTTTTAGGCATCATGCGGGGTGGTTCCACATCAGGGTTACACCTATATGAAGAGAAGTCTCTCACACCCAACTCATGCAACATGTCCTCATCAATCAGTGTCTTGCCATTGTACCTGTACGTATATTGTAACATATATATACACAGGACATGTTCATTATTTAGTAGATGTATGTTAGAGTAATAACTGATTATCTCTGCTGAGACTGAGATTATTCACAGAAATAAACACAAGTCTAGCTCTTTAACCAGCTGAGCTCTGGATGCCCAGATGTTAACAGAATTGATATACATGACAATATTACATGTCGACATAGGGAGGGGTGGGGATATCAGTGGTGTAGTTGGTTATACATTAGTCTCCTACCTCTGAGGTCTGCGGCACAAACCTATGTAGGAAAGTTGGTAGCTGCTTACCAATTCCCAGCAGTTTACAGAGCAGAATCTTGAAAAACTAGAATGTACTAGTTTCCTCTGCCCTTAAAGCCCTTAAATTGCCCCTTATGATATAACCAATAAAATGTGCTGAAAGTATGTAAAACCCAAACACATACATTAAGCACAATATGTATGTGAAGACACAGAAAATTAAAAGGTAAAAGGGTTTCACATCTTTTCCATGAATTAGATCATATCAAGACAGGCTGTCAGTACATCCAATATTTTTTTTCAATTAGAAGGAACTGAAGCAACGACTATAAAACACATATCAAAGTGATTAAACTCCAAACTTGTTTGTTGCTTTTGGTCACTGAGGTCTCACAAAAATTTGCCAAATAATAATCCACAGGAAATCTTAAAAATTGTTCTTTGATACATATTTTAGTATTTTCATGATGAAAGGATACATTTCAAACTGCCCACTTCTGAGTCAACACATTTGTAAAACATACACAGACCATATAAAACCTCTATTCTAACATGACACAACTGTATCCGCGATTATGATTGGCTAATCAAGGAAGTTTTGGATAAAATCAGCATACCTTTTATGGTTTGAATTATTGCTCATTATGGCTGTCCTAACAAAATATCACCTGCAAGGTGAACTGGGTGGAAAAAGCTGTTTTCTATTGTCAAAATGTGTTTAATATTAGTAATTATGATGTTCAAAAATACTTTCATCTTAGAATAGAACAAGAGGGTCAAAGATGCTCCAAAAGGCGGGTTGCGCAGGTAGCAATAAGGTTAGTGACTGCTGTAATTACATTTAGAAACAAGGAAAGAAATGTTAGGTCACCCAGTTAAGGTGAATGTGTTAGACATGCTAAGAAATGTAAAACTTGTAATCTAGGTTACATAATTGTATCTATGCTATAAACGGACAAATGAAAGGATGGAATTACACCAATTTCGAAAGCAACTTAGCTATGATGGTGATGTATCTCCCTGTCAAGTTTGAATTCGATTGGACAAAGCATTTTCGAGTTAGAGTCCGGAAACGGAAATGTTGACAGACAAACGAACTCACGGAATTACACCAATTGTGAAAGGAACCTAGCTATGATGGTGATCTATCTCCCTGTCAAGTTTGAATTTGATTGGACACAGAGTGTTTGAGTTAGAGTCCGGAAACAGAAATGTTGAGAGACAGACAAATGGACACAAAACAGACAAACAAACGGACAGAATTACACCAATTTCGAATGGAACCTAGCTATGATGGTGATCTATCTCCCTGTCAAGTTTGAATTTGATTGGACACAGTGTTTTCAAGTTAGAGTCGGGAAACAGAAATGTTGACGGACAGACAAAAAACAGACAAACGAACAGACAGAATTACACCAATTTCGAAAGGAACCCAGCTGTGATGGTGATCTATTTCCCTGTTAAGTTTGAATTCGATTAGACAAACCATTTTCGAGTTAGAGTCCGGAAACGGAAATTTTGACGTATAGACAAATGGACAAAAAAGGGATGGAATTACACCAATTTCGAAAGGAAAAAGCTGTGATGGTGATCTATCTACCTGTCAAGTTTGAATTCGATTGGACAAACCATTTTCTAGTTAGAGTCTGGAAATGGAAATTTTGACGGACAGACAAACGAACAAAAATCGGACAAACAAACACACAGAATTACACCAATTTTGAAAGGAACCTAGCTGTGATGGTCATCTATGTCCCTGGCAAGTTTGAATTCCATTGGACAAAGCGTTTTTGAGTTAGAGTCCGGAAACAAAAATGTGGACGGACAGACGGACGGACGTCGGACACATCAATCTAATAGGCGGGTTGGTTATACGCAACCCGCCTAAAAAACAACCCTAGTAATAACCCCTTGCAAAGAATAATATGTGAAACAGCCTTGCTTTATTATTAAATTTGTAATTATTAATAATATTAAAATATTTTGTCATGTTAGAATAGGAATTACAATCTCCAAACCATGGTATACACAGAATTTTACCATGCTTTGAGTCAATAAACCCCTCAGGGTTTATAATCTCAAACCATGGTAAACTTCTAGCTATACCATGGTTTGTTGGGTGTTATTTCTATATTATTTTCTATTACCCGAGTATTCAATTAATATCTGAACTTATTTCCAGTCTCCCACATTTGTTTTTTTTTTTACTCTTTTAAAACTGAGTACCTCTGTGATTTTACATATCATCTTTTATCCAACCAAAATGAGAGTCTCCCAAAAAGGTTGGATCATAAAAATTATACAGTATAACAGCCTGTTCACTGTTCCGGGTTAATTAAGACATATGTATATATTGCTGCTTTGTTGCCCAGTGTGTCTGAGCCAAACTATGTTTATATAAATATTGGAATCTGCTAGCATTTAGTGCTGTAGCAGCATGTTAAGATTAGATGTTTATAGTACAATGCGAACTACTTACTTGTCAGTTTGTTCATTTGCAATATGAACACATGCATCAGCAAAGAGGGTTGGTTTCCTCATCACTTCATCAGGTACACCAGTCACTTTAGTTACATGACTTGCTGTGGCTGTAGCTGGCCAAATTGTACTGATATTTACACCTGTAAAGGACAGTAATTCAGTGCTGCATTTTTTCATGGTCATATTAAAGTCTTGAAAACAAATGGCAAAACATGCAGTGTTACCAGTAAATTCATAGACAAAAATAGCATCAGAGATGCCCTCACCCCACAACCTGGGGAAATAATTTTCAACTCCATGAGATATAGAAGTAGTGAAACAGTGCAAAGATCGAGATACTTTCAGAGCAGTGTCAGTTATAGAAAGGTCTAAATAATGTTTAAGTAGAGAAAATAAAGTCTAAGAGAAAGAAAATATATATAAAGATAAAGTATTAAAACAAGACAATTCAATAGCATGATGACAGCATTAATCAGCAAACTAAAAATTTGCAAATTTAATAAGTAAATTAAATTTTTATAAGTTAATACCCTATCCAATGGACAATTGCTAATCCGGTCGGCGCAGACCGGCCCGCCAAACGCCAGAAAAAGACGTCCTGTGTTGCCACCGGCTGGCCGGTCCGTAGTACTGTGCACTCCCCAGATGGCGCCTCGTACTTCCTTCCTGTCTAGACAACCTGACGTCACAGCATCTTTTTCGTTGTCTAAACCTCTTAGACCCCTAGTAAGCTGATAGCGGGGTCGGTGGGAGGGTCTTGTGTGTCCATTGGATAGGGTATTAACTTATAAAAATTTAATTTACTTATTAAATTTGCAATTTTATTGCGTTAATACATCCTATCCAATGGACAATTGCTGAATAACTACCGCTTGGTCGGCGGGTAAGTTACTAGGGACTCATGTGAACTCACAAGTAATAGCAAATTTTAACCTACGGTCTAGGCTGACTTCGTCAGGAGACCTATAGGTCCAGGCCTGGGTTGACTTTAAGGTCAGGAAACCCTGCAAGGCCATGGTCGGTTGCCAGCAGCCGGTTACCCGGGGCTATACCGCCGTCGCCCCCCCCCCCTTTTGTAGACCTGCTCTGAGGTAGGGGAAGAGAGGGATGAGTTCAGTCCCAGAATGCAAATAAACCTCCCGAAGGAAGCATGCCACACTTAATTCTTATGTACATGAAGAACTGTTATGTACATATACAAATCTCCTCAATCCAAAGGCCACTTGTGGATCTGCTGAGCAGCCACTACCTAGCCCAATTGGTAAAGCTTTGAATCAGCCCAAGCCCCGACCTTCATATAAAACTGTGTGAAGGTATTGTGACTTCAGTGGCGGGCTGACAAGATTGGATCTAAGGTGACTCCCGACTGGAAGATCTTAGAAGCAGCAAAGGCCCTGACATCATGGGCTTTAATCTGATGTTAAAAGTGGGCCTCCTGGTCAGAGAGCTCATAATATAGGATCACAGTCTGCTTGATCCAAGAGGAGATTGTGGCAGGTGAGATGTCTTTGTTGAAACCTTTCTCAAAGGAGACACAAAAAAACCACCTCCTTATTCTGCCTGATGTCTGAGGTCCTGTCCAAATAGTAGCACAATGCTCTGACCGGACAGAGGGACCTGTCAGACTTGAGGGATCTATCCAGAGTCGGGGCCAGGGCTGTTATAACCCCAGGGGCCACACTGGACACTCTATGGACAGCTGATTCTAGGATAGAAAGCTGGGTGATGGATACAGGGACACTTTTGACCAATTGGATTGGTGTCCAATATATCAGTTTTGCCAGGCATGAATCTCACTTTTGCACTTGCCCGACCCAATGGCCAAGAGGAATACCGTCTTGAAGGTCAAATGCTTCAAAGGGGCCTCCTTGATTGGATGAAATGGAGTCTTAGCTGGTGCACGGCCAGTAAGAAGTTCCAGGAGGGTATGCCACTCCTGCCTTTGGGTCTGTCTCTGAGGAAACTATCCAGGAGACGAGCGAGATTTCCGTCCTTACTGATGTTGAAGGGTGAATTTCCCAGTTTATCAACAATGGGTGACCTATAACCATCAATGGTGCTGGGCTGTTTGCCAAGCATGTATCCCACTTCTATGCTTGCCCGAACCCAGGGCCAAGAGGAAACTGCCTTGAAGGTCAAATGCTTCAAGGAGGCCTTCAATTGGTTCAAAATGAACCTTGTCAGCTGGTGCAAAAACCAGGGAGAGGTTCCAGGAGGGGGTTCCCCTCCGGCCTTTGGGTCTGTCTCAGTGGAAGTTATCCAGGAGACGAGTGAGATTTTCCTCCTTACTAACATTGATGGGCAAATTTTCCAGACTATCAGCAATGGCTGACCTGTAACCATCAATGGTACTTGGCTGCAACTTCCTGTCCTGAAGCAGGTACCTAAGGAAGTCAGCAACTGACTTCACAGGTGGTGCCCAAAGTCCACCTGATGAATGATACATCACTTGGTAAAAATGACCCATTTGCCTCATAGACTGATATGACTGACCCCCCTTTTGAGGAGCCTCAATTCTTGCTGCCACTGCCTCAGACACGTCCTGCTCCTCGATTGCTGAGGCTCTAGGGGCCCTGCATGGAGATTAAGATTTGTCAGATTTCTGTGAGGGATCTGATCGAATGGCTGTGAACAGGCTGGGCAGATTGGGCAGGATCAGAGGGATGTGGCTGGACATGGCCACTAGATCCCAAAACCAAGGCATGTTGGGCCACCCCGGAGCAATCAGAATGATTCTCTTACATGGGGAGTCTTGTGACTTCTCCACCACTTTGCCCAATATGGCTGATGGTGAGAAGGTGTATCCTTTTAGATCCTACCATGGCCGACTGAGCACATCCACTGCTGTGGCCAGGGGATCCGGTACCGGTGACACAAAACAGAGGTGTCTTGTTGTTGAACCTCGTGGCAATAAGTCTATTTTGGGCCGGTGCCACCTACTGCATAGAGTGGAAGACCTCTGGAAGGAGAACCACTGTTTGGATGGTCTGGCCTAGCCTGGACAGCCTGTCTGCTACCACATTATGCCGGCTTGGAATGTGTCGTGCTTTAGAGCCACTTGTTTCCTGGTACACCAGGTCAAGATTCCCCATAGTAGGGCACAAAGTGGGCCCGACCTCATTTCTCCTTCCTTTATGTATGACACTACTGTGGTGTTGTCAGTTGCTACAAGTACTATCTTGCCTGAGCAAAGGTCTTAGAACTCTTAAAGTCAGAAAAACTGCTTGAAATTCTAGATAGTTTATATATACAACCTGCTTCCCGGAGGGGACCAGGTTGCTCTTGCAAAGTGCTCATCTAAGTGAGCGCCCCACCCTTCTATTAAAGCGTCCTAATATTTGCAGAGCATGTTTAATTGGGTGTAATGGTTGGCCTGTAAGAACATTGTCTTCCTTCAGCCACCATTGTAAATGGGGGGTGCAGGGACCTGGGGGCTTGGATCACCTTTTCCAGTGATTCTGGTACCCTCCAGTTGTTTTGAGATGTCACTGTATGGGTCTCATATGGAGTCGACTTAGATTAACTGGCTTTTCTGTAGCCGTCAGTAACCTATCAAGGACATGAATTCCCGGACCGGGCAAGCCGGTAGGGATAGCAGTTTTAACATAGTCTCTTGAAGGTTCTGTCACCGGTCCAGAGTCGGTCGGAACCGATCAGACCTGAAGTCGGACTGGTAGCCTACAAAATCAAAGTCTTGTTTGGGTTCCCGCTCTGATTTCTGTAAGTTCATCAGCCAACCCAGTTGCTGACACATTATTTACTAGTTCCTGTGTATCTTGGAGACAAGCCTGGGGATCTGGCTCTCACCAACCAGTCGTCTAGGTACTGGTGGCTTCTTAAGTCCTTGTGTATGGTCACAAATTTCACCTCCTTTGGTATCACAGTGAACTCCAAAGGTGCTGTGGACAAACTGAATGGCAGGGCCTTGAACTGGTATGCCCGACCTTGGATGTGAAATCTCAGGCATTACCTGGATTGTCCTTGTATAAGTATATGGGAGTAGGTATCCCTCCTTGAACATTTATAATACCTAGGGTCCAGCCCCCTAGGCTTCCTAAGTTCCCGAAAAAAGGGCTTAGTCTGGACCCTACAGGCAGATTGTGTGCCACATTTGGGACATTTGGTATTTTGAAAAACATTTTCTGTCCCTCCGGACACTGGTCCGGTCTGGTGACAATGATCCAGGTTAACAGTCTCTGTGTTCTTAATGTGGTCTGGTTGGGCTGACACAACTTTTCCTATTAATAGACTCTTCGCCCCGGGCCAGCAGCCTGCAAGGTGCAGCATTTACAGAGCAATTGTTATTCGTGAGATGTCTGACCCCTGGCCAGACCTGATGACAAAATTTATTATCTCTCCGGCCAAGTCCAGCACTGATAACAGATTGTTGAGAGATGTGATAAGGAAAGGTTGCCTGGCAGTAGGTTGGGACACTGTCATGTCACATCACCAAGACCATTGACAGGTCTAAAAATTTTCTGTAACCAAATTAACCTTAGGCAACTCTGTCCGGTACCAGGACTCCATACCCGGTACTTAGCTGTAACCAGCAATTCTCTGTAACCGGCAAAAAACTGCCAGTCTGGGGTCACCAATCAATTTTGACAGCTACTGGTCTATATTTAGCCAGCCAGCCCTTTTTTTTTTTTTTTTTTTTTTTTTTGTAATCAGTTGGCTCGCAGCATTATTCCGACTGTGCAGCCAGCACCCTGTTAGTAGACTTGTAACCCGTAGGTTGAAGCAAGTGTACTAGGCTGTGTAGCCAATACCAGTCGGCACTGTAACTGGCAAAAAACTGGCAGGCTGGGGTCAGCAACGAATTTAGACAGCCACTGGTCTATATTTAGCCAGTTTATGTAACCAGTAGGGTGAAAAAAACTGTACAGTAAGGACTGTGTAGCCAGTACCCTGTCGGTAGACTTGTAACCGGTAGGTTGAAGCCATATGTAGCCAATTGCTAAAGCAAGTGTACAAGGCTCTATAGCCGGTACCGGCCGGTACACTCTGTAACCAGTTGTTGAGGCAAGGGTATAAGGCAGTGTAGCCGGTACAGGTCGGTACACTCTGTAACTAGTTGTTGAGGCAAGGGTATAAGGCTGTGTAGTCGGTGCACTCTGTAACCCATTGCTAAAGCAATTTTACAACTATATTTTGTGTTGAATTCAGCTGGCTGTAGGTTTCCTCCATTAATAAAAGTATTTCTTTGAACGTACGTCTTAATTGTAGATTTGACAGTTGCTGGGAAAGCCCTTGTGAGCTATATTTAGAAACAAATGTTGGTCGGTGTATCACGTGACCAGCTTGCTGGTCGGAGGGACAACGTGATTGGCTGATGAGAGATGACGATCAGCTTCGTGACCTGGTCGGTGAATCACGTGACCAACTTCGGGGAGATGCCCTCACTAGACGTGTTCTTTCCTATATCCCAGTAAACGTAAGCTTACTGGTCGACTGATGTCTGTAGCAGAGAAGTCTGTACCAGTACGCTGGAGGTGGATTACAGGAACTAAAAACTGGAATCACAGTAGACGTGAGTGCAAAGAATGTACTTCCGACCTTCTTGTTCGGTGAATCACGTGATAAACTTCGTGACTGGTCGGTGAAAACACGTGACCAGTTTCGTGAAGACACGCGATTGGCTGACTGGATATGACGTCAGAGGTCGCGTTCTTTTAGCTGGCCGGCCGGCTGTTGCTTTAAAAGCAGAGAAGCCTGGGCCAGTGCACTCTGAAGATGATATTCCTGGCCGGTCTGAAGTCGGTTCATCTTCTCAGCCGGCTGTACACTCAAACCAGTTTCCTGGCCATCCACTGCCCTTACTACCGACACAAGTGCCGGGTCCATAAAGGTGGGACTGAGAGTGTTCTGAAGAAATCTGCAGAATTCATCTCTTGCTTCTGATGAAAAAATACTGGAGCTAGGCTGGTGTGACTGATGCTTTACAGCAGAGAAGTCGGTACCAGTGCGCTCTGAAGAAATCTGAAGAATTCATCTCATGCTTCTGATGAAAAAACACTATATACTCGAGCTGGCTGGTGTGACTGATGCCTTACAGCAGAGAAGTCTGTACCAGTGCGCTCTGATGAAGAATGCACCTTCCATGAGGAATCCCCTTTTATTTACAGTGTTCAAAACTACGTAGACTGAGGTTTCCGTGATTTCTAGTTCTATGGTGACTGTAGCTGGAAGGTTATAGATGGTACATTCAAAACAAAGGAGACGGATAAAAATACCTGTAAGTAGTATATCCATAATTCCTCAATAAAATCGATCTGCCCCTAACAACACAATGGTTGAATGGGAGGAAACTAGCAAAATGGCTGCCTTCATATTTCCCGCCGATTACGTACTGCCCTATCATCAACAATAATTGAGTCAACTAGGGAGCGTTTCCAACAGATTTCTAAATGTATATCCGTGCTTGAACAGTAGGTAACACTTCTACACTGAAAAATTCCACATATAAGGTTGAAAATCCGTCATAATGCACACTTTTGCTTAGAATATCTGGAGATGTTGAAAACATGTCTGCACAGTACACGCGCCAAACGAAAAAGATGCTGTGACGTCAGGTTGTCTAGACAGGAAGGAAGTACGAGGCACCATCTGGGGAGTGCACAGTACTACGGACCGGCCAGCCGGTGGCAACACAGGACGTCTTTTTCTGGCGTTTGGCGGGCCGGTCTGCGCCGACCGGATTAGCAATTGTCCATTGGATAGGATGTATTAACGCAATAAAATATGAAGTTGTAAACTTTATCACCTGGAGAATAGCTGTCAATGGAAATAGCACAATTATGTAAAAGTACATAAAATAATCAGTTGCAGCAATCCATCTATCTTTGTCTTAAGAGAAACATGTCTCAAATATGACACTTTGACAGAGCCAAATTTAAAGGTCACACCATGATGCACACCTACACCCCTAACCAATGTCCCTATTTAGTGTCAACCTTCTATCCTTACAGAATCCAAGAAATAGCGCGGAAAAGATTTTTAAAACTCATGGTCACTACGACAAGGTCAAATGAAGATAACACCATGATGTTGCACAACTACAACCCCCAACCAATGTCTCTACCAAGTATAAACTTCCTACACCCGTCCTTTTGATTTCTGATATATAGCCCGGACAAGATTTTATAGGTCAAGGTAACTACAGCAAGGTCAAAAGTCAATTCAAGGTCACATCACAATGTTGCACACCTACACCAACTAACCAATATCCCTGCCAAGAATGAACCTCCTACACCTTACAGTTTTTCCATGACATAGCCCGGACAAGATTTGTCCCGCCGTCCATTCACCCATCTGGAAACCCTAAGTGAAAGCAATACCCAGACAGCCCTTAAGGGTTGCGGGGTGAAAAGGTTATAAAAAGCACTAAATATATAATGTTTGGTCTCTATGTAAACCAAATACTTGATGAAAAATCTCTTAACCTGCCTAATTGGTGAAAACATGGCATATACATTACTGATGATCTCTTTTAAGAGCAATGGTAATGTTATTACAGTCAAAGCATCAATAATATAGCCTTATGAAAACAGAATGAATTTTTTTAAATTTCCGGTAAATCAAATCTAATGTTAAAACTTTCATTTGAATATATTAGACTTCCTCATCCCACAGACTTGTTTACATGAGGGATTACTGCTCATCTTTTGCTGTATCCAAGCCCCAAACATTTCTATAAAATTCTTAACAAACTTGCAACACTGAACTGATGAAGGAAGTGAAGTGCACTGTATCAGTGTGTATTTTGTCCACACTTTCTAGAGTCTTTCTAGAGTGTGGTTTGGTAGAAAGTCTACCACATATTCCAAGTCAGACATATACATTTGTTTTCTCAAAAGTACAGTAAAAGTTAAGAAGGACGCCACTTTAAGACCAGTGACCTCATCCATGGAGCTATTTTGGAAATACAATCCAGAAACCCAACACCTAACATTGTATCAGAAATGCCTGTACACCATAGTCTGGGAAAATAACGTTGGACACCATGAGTTATAGAGGAGGTGAAACAGTACAAAGACCAGGAGAAATAACACTTAAGAGAGAGAAAATGTAACAATAAAGTATCGAAACATGACAATACAATAATAGCCAATAGGAAGATGACAGCATTAATCAGTAAACTAAAAGTTATAAAGTAGTAAAATTGATTACATGCAGTAAAACTATCAATGGAGATAAAATTATCCAGTAAAAGTACATATAATAATCAGTTGAAGCAATCCATATATCTTTGTGATAGTTGAAATATGGTAGCAGAAAATATTCTGGCACAGCCATGGTCAAATGTCAAATTAAGGTCGCACAATGACATTGAATACGTACATCCCCAATCAATTTCCCTACCAATATCAACTACTTACAACCTCAACTTTCTGAGACAAAGCCCAGATCAGATTTAAGGTCAAATCTCTAAGTTAAGGTCAAAGGTGAAATCTAGGTTACATCATGATGACCAACCCCAACAAGCCCCAATCAATGTCGCTATCAAGTATCAACTTCCTACACTTTACAGTTTCTGAGATATAGCATGGACTAGATTTTAAAGATCAAGGTCATTACAGTAAGATTAAAGATCAAGTCAAGGTCAAACCTGCACATCAATAACCCCCAACCAATGTCCCTGTCATGTATCAACTTCCTGCACCTTACAGTTTCTGAGATATAGCCTAGAGAAGATTTTAAAGGTGAAAATCACAAAGGCAAGATCAAAGGTCCAAGCAAGGTCATACTATGATGTTACACACCTACACCCCCCTCCCAAAAGATGTCTCTTGACTTTAAAGGTCAAGGTCACTACATCCAGTCAAAGGTCAAATCAAGGTCACACCATGAAGTTGAAAACCTACACCCCCAACCACTGTCCTTACATATACACCTATAGTTTATGAGGTATAGCCTGGACAAGATTGTAAAGGTCAAGGTAACTATGGCAAGGTCAAGGGTTCAATGAAGGTCACACGATAATGTTGCACACCTTCACCCCTAAATCAATGTCCCTACCAAGTATCAACATCCTACAACATCACACTTTCTGAGATACAGCCTGTACAAAATTTTTCCCGCTGCCTATCTACAATCCCGCCCATCCACCCTGTGGAACTTCATTGCTGAAAACAATACTTTCAAAGACCCTAAAAGCTGTGAGGTAAAAAACTGTCCTGTGTTCTACCATCAGTTCAGAATCTATTGTTTAGTGTTTATAATTTATTTCCTGGAGCTCTGTGTTCCTGGCATCTATGTGGAACACCTTTTCAAAACCTAAATGTAATTTAGTTGACAAATGATCTACCACAGGCTTGATGGAAGATTTACAGGAACGATATTGTCTTTCTTGCATGAATGTAAGAGAAACAGGTTCCTGGTGCACAGGAGGCCAAATTAAAAAAATAGCATCAGAGATGCCCGTACCCCACAGCCTAGGGAAATATTTTCAACACCATGAGATATAGAAGTACTGTACCAGTACAAACTTCAGGATACTTTCAGAGCACTGTCAGTTATATAAAGGTCCAAACAATGTTTAAATGGAGAAATAATGTTTAAAAGAAAGATAATGCGTATAAAGATGAAGTATTAAAACAAGATAATTTAATAACAAGATGACAGCATTAATCAGTAAACTAAAATTCAACACTCTTTATCTACATCTGCATGGCCGAATTATGGTTTAGATGGTTTGAATATTACCACGCATACAGAAGTGGTAATACATTTAATGAATGCTTATTGTGGTGTTGGAGCAAAATCTGTGGCTCACTTGATGAAATTCTATCTCTTACAATGGGAAGTTATGAAAGTAAAATTCTTAATAAATTCTAATATGACTTTTGCTTAATCTGCATCAAAAGACAGACCCAAAGGTCCATGAAGATTTTAAAGGTCAAGGTCACTAGGACAAGGTAAAAGGTCAAATTAAAGTCACACCATGATAATACACACCTATAGCCCCTAACCAATGTCCCTACCAAGTATCAACTTCCTACACCTTACGGTTTCCGAGATATAGCCCTGACAAGATTTTATAGGTCAAGGTCACTATGGCAAGGTCAAAGGTCAAATCAAGGTCACACCATGATGCTGCACACCTACACCCCCAACCAATGTCTCTACCAAATATCAACTTCCTACACCTTACAGTTTCCGAGATATAGCCCCGACAAGATTTTATAGGTCAAGGTCACTAGGGCAAGGTCAAAGATCAAATCAAGGTCAGATCATGACGTTGCACAACTACACCCCCTAACCAATGTCCCTACCAAGTATCAACTTCCTACACCTTATGGTTTCCGAGATATAGCCCGGACAAGATTTTATAGGTCAAGGTCACTACGGCAAGGTCAAAGGTCAAATCCTGGTCAGACCACGACGTTGCACACCTACACAGCCTAACCAATGTCCCTACCAAATATCAACTTCCTACACCTTACGGTTTCCGAGATATAGCCCGGACAAGATTTTATAGGTCAAGGTCACTATGGCTAGGTCAACGGTCAAATCAAGGTCACACCATGACGTTGCACACCTACACCCCCTAACCAATATCCCTACCAAGTATCAACTTCCTACATCTTACGGTTTCTGAGATATAGCCCGGACAAGATTTTCAAACTCAAGGTCACTACGGCAAGGTCAAAGGTCAAATCAAGGTCACACCATGACGCTGCACACCTACACCCCCTAACAAATGTCCCTACCAAATATCAACTTCCTACACCTTACGGTTTCCGAGATATAGCCCGAACAAGATTTTATAGGTCTAGGTCACTATGGCAAGGTCAAAGGTCAAATCAAGGTCACACCACGTCGTTGCACACCTACACTCCCTAACCAATGTCCCTACCAAATATCAACTTCCCACATCTTATAGTTTCCGAGATATAGCTCGGAGAACATTTTATAGTTCAAGGTCACTACAGCAAGGTCAAAGGTCAAATCCTGGTCAGACCATGACGTTGCACACCTACACCCCCTAACCAATATCCCTACCAAGTATCAACTTCCTACACCTTACAGTTTCCGAGATATAGCCCGGACAAGATTTTCAAACTCAAGGTCACTACGGCAAGGTCAAAGGTCAAATCAAGATCACACCATGACGTTGCACACCTACACCCCCTAACCAATGTCCCTACCAAATATCAACTTCCTACACCTTACGGTTTCTGAGATATAGCCCGGATAAGATTTTATAGGTCAAGGTCACTACAGCAAGGTCAAAGGTCAAATCAAGGTCACACCATGTCGTTGCACACCTACACCCCCTAACCAATGTCCCTACCAAATATCAACTTCCCACACCTTACAGTTTCCGAGATATAGCCCGGAGAACATTTTATAGGTCAAGGTCACTACAGCAAGGTCAAAGGTCAAATCAAGGTCAGACCATGACGTTGCACACCTACACCCCCTAACCAATATCCCTACCAAGTATCAACTTCCTACACCTTACGGTTTCCGAGATATAGCCCGGATAAGATTTTATAGGTCAAGGTCACTACGGCAAGGTCAAAGGTCAAATCAAGGTCAGACTATGACGTTGCACAACTACACCCCCTAACCAATGTCCCTACCAAGTATCAACTTCCTACACCTTACAGTTTCCGAGATATAGCCCGGACAAGATTTTCAAACTCAAGGTCACTACGGCAAGGTCAAAGGTCAAATCAAGGTCAGACCATGACGTTGCACACCTACACCCCTAACCAATGTCCTTACCAAGTACCAACTTCCTACACCTTACGGTTTCTGAGATACAGCCCGGACAAACTATTTCCCGCCGCCCACCCACCCGCCCGCCCCCCCGCCCGGACGCCCATCCGGACACCATGGGTGAAAACAATACCCCGACAGCCCTGAAGAGCTGTGGGGTAAAAAGCTGCTGGTCCATGAGAATAAACTTAAAAATTTTAATTAGTTAAATGTAGCTTCTATAAGCTACAAGCTTACCATGTGGGACTAAGTGCTATCTCGGGTGGCTGCCTGGGGCTCAGCCAACTCAAGAAAAATGAGCATATGACTGAGTTGCCCATTCGGTAGCAGCACCTGCTGCCTCGAGGTGATGGAGATAGTGACAAAGTACACAACTTTGGTATTTTTTTCCAAAAATTAAACTGATATTATGAGAGAGATAATGATACACCAAATATCTGTGAAAATATTGCTGATAATACATATATATCGAACATGTATAGTTACTTTTCTACTGTGTAGATGTAACCAATATCCTGCATTTTAAAAGCTCTTGTCCGATTGGCCATTAGAGTCAAAGTCAAGGGTTTTATGTCGCGTTCAACAGCCACGATCTTACTAGGACAGGTCCTCTGGTGACAGTCTGTGATTAAATGTCAAACCTGCTAATGCACTGGGCCACTGAAAAACCTCTGACCATCAGAAGACAGAATTAACCAATGAAAAGGGGATGAGAAGAGCAACGACAAGTTGTATTTCAAAAATGATCACCTTTTTATGCCCATATATGTGTGAGTACATGCATATATATCCCATTTTAAAAGTTCTTGTTCAACAGAACAGCTAATTACTGGAGTTATGGGTCCTCAAGTTAAACTGTGGGTTCTTGGACATGCAGGCCAATAGAAAGTTCATACAAATATTGCCATTACTTTTGTTTTATCTGTATTTTACCTGTATTTTGTAATTCATGTGACATTCCTTCAACTAGCACTGACAAACCAACCTTTGTGATGGAATATGGTGTTTTACCTTTGAAAAACCTGGAAAGCAGGAACAATATAAAGCTTGTATAGTAGCTGATGCTAAATTTTTTCATATCTATGTATCATTGTAACAACGTAAAGAGAAAAAAAAAGAAACTTTCACACTTGAAACTTGAAAAAAAAGAAATCAGTTTTAGATAAGTGCTTTTGAAATCTAAGTTTTGCATGATACTTGCAGGTTAAAACCAATAAAATTTATAGTTTCAAATATTTTAGAAATTTCTTGCCAAATACAGGTTTTCTAAAAATCATACTACATTAGAGACTCCAAAAATTGTTTCCAAACAAATTTTGTGTGGTACAGGGGATTAGTGAATGTGTATTACCCTTAATAATCAAAGCAAAAAGGTGACCTTTTTGAATATTACGTTAATATATCTGTAATCTAACTGATATAATAACTAAAAATAAAGATATATTTAAAAGCAATGATTTTGAAGGTTAAAAATTTTACAGAAGTTAATCTTAATAAATAATGACTGTTTATACCTATTTATACTTTATGACTATATCATCCTTACATGTTTCATGCAAATTGAAATCTGTCAGGATAGAAATTATGCCATTGCATGATTGAGTAGACTATGTCAAAATTTGTGACTAACCTGGAGTAGATTGGAGGAGAGACTAGTAAAATATTCCCAGATTTCCTCTCCATGAAGTAAGGCAAAACCTTCTGAACTAGACTGTAAGCACCTCTCAAATTCACCTATTGAAGGTAAACTGATTGATATTGACTGAAATATAACTTTCAAGTTTCAACACATTGTGTAGATCATAATATGAAAGGCAGTTCAATGGTTGGAAGAGAACAATGAAAACTAATTTGTCAAAGTTCTGCATTGAAAACTGCATAAAAGATTGGGGCAGGATTTAAATATATAACAGGTGTGATGCATTATTAATGTGACTTACCAGCTACACTACTTTACTCCCCTGAAGGATATAATACAACTGAAGTTTTGATAATGGTAGAGGACCACAATACTGCATGAGTTAACATAACATGGCAAACCCAATTGATCCTGGATATACATATATGGTTTATAAAAATATGTAGCTACATGGAAACCTTACTACTCCCCTGCACGGTGTGCCCGACTGTGCCCAAATGGTTTTAATGTCATGTTGTTGATAGGCAACAATATTCTTGTCCATTGTGAAATCAAATATTGTATCATTACGCCACTGAGGTGTATGTCACAGATCTGCAATGTCATAATATTGATTTGTTCAAAAACAGATCCAGTCCAGTTCAAACAGATGTTAGAAAATCTTTATTTTAAACATTTGTTTTGGTCACTCCAACAAATCTATAGAATGGTACCAATGTTTGGGTTAAATATTGTTTTCAAAACATTATTCAACATATCAAGATGTACTTTTCAAGAGATGGAAGGAAGTAGGGCAGACTAGTAAGTACAGATTTTGCACTGTGAAGTGTGAACTACTGACAAGAAAACACACCAGTTTTCCTACTTAGTGTTTAACATTTAAACCCACATCCTCAGGAGTGCTAGATAAGTGTTTTGCTTAATGCAACGTAACACAAAGGTGTCAAGGAGTATTTGTTAAAAATTGGAGTAATGAATTATGTACTGTACAAACATTAAGAAAAGAGTACTCATCTCTTGTTTGTTATCAGCAAACACATTTCACAAATATTCTTGCAAACTTGACTTTCAATATGGCATTTTCTCTTAATATAAGAAAATCAAAGCGGTTATTCATTACAGTCATAGTGTGAACCCCGTGAAAATTAATACCCATGGCTCCTAAAGTAATACATCTTACACAAGTACCTCCCACATCAAGTCCAGTCTCTTTAAGGGTGTAGTTTTCACTGGTTCCCAAAGAATAGCACCAGCATTGTACATGACAAAATCCAGTCTTCCATAAGTGTCTAATGTGTGCTGTACAGCCTGGTCTATTTCAGGAATTTCCCTCACATTACACTGCAAGAATATGCATTTATATTGAGTTTTATATGATTGTCAGTTACAAAAATCACAAACCAAAATTGCATTAACCCTTGAACTATGTTCAACCAAATCTGGAGTACAATGTAGTTAGAAAAATACTTGTATTTTTAGTGAATACTTCCAGATACTGGTAAATTTCGATGGAAAATGTCATTTAGCTGATATGTACTTGAAAACTAAAGTGAATCTTATTTAATCAAGTTCTATTTAAAGCAGTTAACTGTATAAAGTTATATTGAGAGCAAAAACAGTGAATGGAAATTACAGGTTTCTACAACAAACTATATATTTATCTGTCAGATTCCAAATTTACCTGATTTACCATGTTTACATACACTGTGTTTGTAATGTACAAATATCCTAATTATTTTAGCATATTAAAAGAAAATACAGACATCTAATACATCTTATACTGAACAGAAAATATATGAGCATTGTGGATCTAAAAAGGCAAGACTATAAGTTAACACTTTAATTTTGAGGAAAACAACCAATATTCTGAGTGATTAATGTCAAGAAAACTGGTTCTTTCATTTTGGTATAGGTGTGACTTCTTGCCAGTGTGCGTTTTATGGTCACATACTTACCGGTATTCAAGATACGAATAAAGCATCAGTAACAAAATTATATATCCTTACTTTAATGTGTGAGCAGATTTTGCATACTCTCCTTATATAAACATATTAAACATGTTAAATGTATGTATTCAACTTGTACAATTGCAGGAAATAGGAGTTTTACACATATATATGGCACCAATCTATGGTAACTCAGTGTGGCACAGTTTACATGTTACCTTCCATTCTTTCTACCTTTATAGGAAGCGCTTTGCCTCCTCCTGCTTCGATTTCCTTGCACACATCATAGATAGTTCCAGGTGTCTTTTCAGAGGGTGCTGTTGTTTTGGCTGCCACCCCGACAGCATATCCATTCTTTGAGAGAGTGACGGCTACTTGCTTACCCATCCCCCTCGATGCACCGATCACTAAGGCAACCCGCATCTCTAGTAAATCACCCTCAGCCTGGAATGTCAAAATTGTATTATTTTTCCATAGCTTGAACATCCATGGTCATTTGAATGTCATGCTTGTAATATCTCTATAAAAAATGTCCTCGAGATATACCAACCACAAATAAAATGGTAGTAACAAAAAAATTACCATGTCTAGTGTACTATGTTTGTGTCTATTGGCTTTTTTCACACTTGGACTGCTGTGGATTCCTCTTTAAATTAACCTCTCAAAGAGCCAAACATATACTCATTTCTATCTCTTTGTGTGAACAAATTAAAAACTGTAATTATCATTCAAGAGCATTATCACAGACTGGGCTTGTTTGACAGTGGATCAAGCTATATTCTGGTATCTTGCCAACATCTAAGGTCATGGGCATGTCTGTAATATTTCCCACAATAATAACTCTTTGGAACACCAAGAAAAAATTATTATGGCTTGGCATTGACTGACCTTTGATTATGAAACAGTAAACGTAACCTCTTATATTGATTAGCAGCCTTATTTTTAGATTATTTAAAAAAAAAAACATTTTGTAGGAAAATAGTGTCAGGATGAGAAAAAATTCTAAAACTTTATACATTTTCATATTTCCAGATTTTCTTCACACAAAATACCTATTTTTCTGAGAAAATTCTAGGAAAATTGGAAAATTTAATAGTAATTTGAATTTTTATTAGAAAATTAAAAAAATTTGCATATTATTATAACTTACTCAAGTAGCATAATTTTTTGGCTCATCGCTTTAGTTTCAGCAATAATTTTCCACACATGTATTTTTATACTGTCATTCAAAGTAGTAAACGATCTAAGAAATATTAAACCAACCAATATTATAATATATTTTAATAGTTTATAAGCTTATTATTTTTAACTTTACATACAGAACACGATCCAACTGTAAAGAATAGTCATATAGTCATCAGATAGATATATCACCACCTTTCATATGCAATCTACAAATGAGTATTTGTCTCATAAACGATGACTTCATTCACATATTTGCTACATCTGGAAAGTGGGATCTGAGACGTCCACCTGGCTCTCTTCACACCACTTCCCAAAAATGAACCACCTCGATCCATAGATTTTTCTTGAAGAGTGCCTCTGAGGCTCCTCAATTTGCTTCACCACCTACTCTGAGAATCTTCCTGAATATTCATGACTGACTCCAGATGCCAAGCACGAAGATTCAGGTAAGCCAAGTTGCTGTAAAGTCTGTTGCTGAATGGTTGAGTCAACAGATTCACCCACAAGGGAAGTCTTGGACGGAGTTTTGTTGAAAGATCCACCAGAACCCAAAACCAAGACACCCCCGGACACATACATTGGAAGTTTGTGATTCAACTTTGTTGCAAACAAATCTACCATTGGTTGATGCCAGCAATGGCAAATCTGATTGAACACCTATGATTCAACACCCATTCGGTCTGAATCACCTTACCTTTCCTTGACAGAGAATCTGCTAGAATATTCAGATTCCCTGGAATGAATTTCGTCCGAATCTGGATTCCCCTGGCATTTGTCCAAGTCATCATCCTCCAGAATAGGGCACACATTTCCTGAGAGTGGGTGCCTCCCTGTTTGTTCAGAGAGGCAACCACTGAAGAGTTGTCTGTGGAAATCAGCAGATTTCGATTCAGAATGATTTCGAATGATTTTAAAGCTAGAAACACTGCTTTTAGCTCTAGAATATTTATGTGAAGCCCTGGGACTTCACCTGATTCCACAGACCACTGGCTGTGTGATGCTTTAAGTGAGCACCCCAACCCTTTAGGGAAGCATCTGTGAACAGAAGAAGATTGTGCTCCTTGTGATGAAGTGGGGAACCCCACCTTAAGTTTGAAAGGTTGGTCCACCACCGAAGATGATCCCTGAGAACTCTGGATACAGGTACTGGGATATCCAGAGACTGGGGATATCTCTTGTGTGTCTTCACAGATACCATTGGAGTGGCCTCATATGTAGGCGACCCAATGGTATTGTCTTCTCCATTGAAGCCATGCTTCCAATTAGTGACCTGAGCTTCCTTGGAGATGTGTGAGAAGATTCCAATGTGGAAACTGTCTTTTCGAGAAGATGATCGATTTTCTTTTGAGTTAGAAAGACTAGCCCTACCCTGAAGTTGAATTTGTAACCCAAAAATTCGATTTCTTGAGTTGGGATCAAATGTTTTTTTCGAAATTTATGATCCAACCCAGACTCTGACTTCTGCAAGAGCCATCAGCTTCACCTCTTTTGCTACCATAGTGAACTAGAGTGGAGCCATAGCAATTCCGAAGGGTAAGGCAGTGAACTGGTATGATCTGTCGCCTACATTGAAGTGAAGATATTTCAGGAAACATGGGAGAATTGGTATATAAAAATATGCATTTGTGAGGTCGAGTGAGGTGACCCACTCGCCTTGTTGAAGCAAATCTCGAATATTTTCAGCAGTTTCCATTTTGAAAGTTGGTACATGCAAATACTTGTTTACCATACTCAGATCTATTACTGGTCACCCTTTCTTTCCTGATTTTGGGACAAGAAAAAACTGACTGTTATTTTACTAAAATCCCAGAGAAGTGACCTTTTGAACTGGAGTTATCGCTTTTTTGTCAATCATTTGATAAACCACCTTTATCAAAAACTCTTACTTCTCCCGGTTCAAATACTTGCTCCTTACTGCAGGATAATTTGTCAATGGAGGTTGAAATCTAAAATTCAGACAATAACCCTCCTTCAAAATGATCACAACCCTTGGATGAGCATCCCTTGTTTCCCAAACCTGCCAAAAACTGGATATATGGCTTCCTGGGCACAAACAGTCACTTCCTCCTGCCACCCTTGCCTCTAAAGAAGAGTAGGAACCTCTGCCCCTATTTCCAAATGAAGAGGAGGCACTGTTTTTGGTTGAGCTTGAGGAGGTATTCTCATGATAAGGGTGAAAAGACCTATTTTGAGACCTATTATCCTTTTTTTCCTCATGTCTTGGAGTATGTTCTTTTCTTGACTCCCTATTTCTAGAATCTCTATTCACATGCGACCATTGAATGAAGTTCCTTTGAACTTCAGAGAGAGAGAGTATCCACAGGAAAAACTGGAAGTGAAAGGAGCATTTCTTAATTTACTGATGACATCTTCAGTCAAATCCTTTGATAATTGTCTCTTCTGCTCAACAACATATTTGCTACCATTGTCACGGAACTTCCAAGAAGTGAATCCAAGGCTTTTCCCAAAGACTGATTTACTGAAGCTTGCAACTGAAGGCACTCCTGCACATACTCAACGGCATTGTTGAAATCAGTTTAATTCTTAGCAGACTTAATGATAGCAAACTGCTTCTCCATTTCTTCTGTGGCCTTACAATTGGCTGAATTGAACCAAAAAATGTGGTTTGAGACATTAATGTTCTCTCTATTGACAGTCTCCCAGAGAGTGAACTGCTTCCAAGGAGTAGAAATGACAGAAGGCATTTGAAATTGAGAAGAAGTAATATTTCTAAAGGCATCCTGCAACGTGGGGGCAGCCACTGCATGGGGTAGAGGAGATATATTGTACTATTTCATGGGAGGTCTATCAAAACCCAAAAACTGACCTCTAGGCAAAGGATTTCTTCTAGAAGACTTGGTTTTCAAGGAATCATGTTCCCTAGAAACACCCGAAGCCTCATACTCCTTGAAATTCCACAAACTGACCATTTTCAGTAGGAGGAAAGCCAATGTAACCTCTACAGATTTCTTCAACTTTGAAGCCTGGGAAAACACTGATCGAGCAATGATGGTGTCCGTCTCAGTGATATCAATATCCAACCATTTCTTAATGGTAAATAAAGTATCTGAATATGTTGGAATAGGTTGCTTGTCCTCTTGAGAAGAATCATATTCCCCATCATCTGATAAATCTACCCTCACTCTTTTTGTAGGTATGGATGATCGACTATCTACAGATGACGACGTAGAGGGGTTTTCCTCCATAGGCTGTTTTGAATGAGACTTGTCAGAAAAATCCACAGTAGACGCTGGTCTCTTTTTAAATTGGGAACTCACCCTTGGTGCAGCTTCCCTAGTAACCAAGATGTCAGCCTTTCTAGGGGAATCCTTGCTCTCTATTGCAGCAATTCTATTTGATAGGGTAGTAAGCTGTGACAAAATCGCTGCCAACGCCTGGCTATTAGAACCAGACAACTGGCCAGCGACTACAGAATGAAAAGACATGCCAATCAAACTGTCCTCCTCCTCCAAGATGGAGTCATCTATCTTGTCTTTTTCTTTTTGTAAAGAGAATTCTTTAACAGATTTCTTACCCTTTGAAAGCCTTTCAGTGAGTTTTCATTTCTGATCTTCAGAAAGAACAACATACAGAAGACAATCTTTCTTTACCATACAAAGATCATTACCCTTGCCAGATTCCCTGCATTTGTAACAATATCTAGGAGTATCAAAACTCGGCATCAAATATCCACAAAAAGCGGATTTCTTTGTTTTAGAATCTGAGGAATCTTTATGATTCGCCATGATTCAAAAACTCAATAAAAAAAATAAATAAATCCCTGAATACTCATACCAATTTCCAAAACATGTCCTTACTGTTGATTGCCAACAAAAACTAGATTGGGCCAACTCGGCGCCAACATATCCCCAGACAGGTCATCACTCACGCCACAGGTTTTGATCGGGAATTTTTTAAAACATAATTACCCATTATTATATGAACTTCAGCACATCAATCTACTCTATTTATATCTTCCCAAGGAAGATGGTGTATCCCCAGACGCCGAATACATAACTCAAATTATATTTTCAATCTTCCTGCAATGATAACTCTAAACCTATTTTCAAAGTATTTAAATGATTGATGATTGAATGTCCATTCTAAAATAATAATCCCAAAAGAGCATATCTGTTTCTATATTTGTTGACAAACAAAATATTATTTTTAACTCAACTCATCATACTTTTCAATCTTCCTTCAAAGTATTTAAATGATTGATGTTTCAATGTCCATTCTAAAATTCATAATCCCAAAAGAGCATATCTGTTTCTATATATGTTCACAAATAAAATATTATTTAAAAAAAATTATTTATATTATTATTTTATTATATTATTTTTAGAATTTGCAAATTGTTTTCAGTTATTCATTTCCTCTATACCTATATATGTGGTCCATATATATGCAACCTAAATATGTGACACAATCTCAGTTCTGACTCCCCTTTGTGTTATATGTAATGAAGCCCACCACCTCCCACCCCCACCCCTCTCCCCTTCTCCACACCTCTCCCACTATTACACAAGATCTGCAACCCCATTGAGTTCTTTGTTTCTCATCTGATATCATTAAATACCTTTGTTTATTTAGTGTCACTCAATATAGCTGGAGGTCCCAGAGGTGGGTGGGGGGAATCCGGGTGGGGGATGCATAAATGGTAAACAAACAATCTATATAAAAGGGGTACTCAAATACAAAAAGAATTGAGAATTTTAAGTATGTGATTATCAACTGAAATGAGTTCATAACTGTAGGAGCTGTGTCAAAATTAACTGAGGCAAGTTGAATAAAACTGGGCTAGTTGAGGGTTAAAAATCCCCTAGTTTTACTACATAAGGATATAATTTCATTAATATTGGGACTTAAAGCTCACTTAAAGTGTCCATTTTGTCTACTTGAATATGTTTAACCAGTTTCATTTTAAAAAGTTAAAAACTCAGCAAGCAGAGGTATAACACACAAAAATAAGTTCTTAAAAGACTAAGATAGCCATAACATTATTAATATTCAAAATTTAAATAGACAGGCATTTCCTTTTAAAAATTCAAAGATTTCAGCTCTATAACCCACATAGTTTGACAGTTACTGGGCTTTAAAGTGGCATAATGTCCATAAATAGGGTTTCTGTGGGCATTTTACAATTGTTAAAGAGACCTTAGCAATTAAACTACAGATCTGAAACTTTTTGGGGGACATACATAACAAACAAAAATTATATATAATACAGTTTAAGACTTGTCACACTAAGCATTTCCAAATAACAGGGCAAAATACGGAAAAAATGTCAAAAAAGGCACTTGGGCGAGTGTCTATGGCCCTCATACACAGGTTAAATGTCTACTAAAAACCTTGATTTTCAGCATATGTAAAAAGGACATAATAATGCATTCCCAGATGGGATTTCAGCTCCATCAATTATATAGTTTAACAGTCACAGGGCTTAAAGGTGGTAAAAAGTCCAAATATTGGGTCTCTGTGGGCCTTTTAGAGATCTCGATGTGGCTTTCAAATTAAAGCTTCAGACTTAAAATTTGTTACATACTAAGATTACACATAGAATATGTATCTAATAAAGTTTGAAACTTCTCAGACTTACCATTTCCAAGTTACAGAGCAAAATATGTGAAAAATGTCTTAAAAGGGTCACTCAGATGGGTGTTTAAGGTCCTCATACACAGGTTAAATGTCTACTTGAAGCCTTGATTTTTGGCACATGTAAAAAGAACATAATAATGTATTCCCAGATGAGATTTCAGCTCTATCAGTCACATAGTGTAACAGTCACAGGCCTTAAAATTGGCAAAAAGTCCAAATACTGGGTCTTTATGGGGCCTTCTAGAGACCTAAATGTGGCCTTCAAATTAAAGCTTCAGACTTAAAATTTGTCACATACTAAGATTACACATAGCATATGCATCTAATACAGTTTGAAACTTCTTAGACTTACCATTTCCAAGTTACAGGGAAAAATATGTGAAAAATGTCTAAAAATGGTCACTCGGGTGGGGATTTATGGTCCTCATACACAGGTTAAATGTCTTCTTAAAGCCTTAATTTTTGGCACATATATAAATAACATACTAATATCTTCCCAGATAGGATTTGAGCTCTATCAGTCACATAGTTTGACAGTCACAGGGCTTAAAAGTAGCAAAAAGTCCAAATATTGGGTCTTTGGGAGCCTTTTAGAGACCTCAATTTGACCTTCAAAATTAAAGCTTCAGACTTAAAATCTGTTACATACTAAGATTACACACAGAATATATATCTAATACAGTTTGAAACTTCTCAGACTTACCATTTCCAAGTTACAGGGAAAAAGATGTGAAAAATGTTTTATAAGGGTCACTCGGGTGGGTGTTTATGGTCCTGATACACAGGTTAACTGTCTATTAAAGGCCTAAATGTTGGGGCACATATAAGAAAACACATAGATATATTCCCAGATGATATTTAACTTAGATGAGAGACATAGTTTGAAAGCTACAGTGCTTGAAAGTGGCAAAAAGTGCACAAATTGGGTCTCTGTGGGCACTTTTGAGACCTTAAGTCGACCCCTTTGGGTAAACCTACAGCCCTAAAATTTTCTACAGACAAGGATTACATATCAAAGTTATACCTAGCACAGTTTGAGACTCATCAGAATTACCACTTCCAAATTATAGGGCAAAATATGTGAAAAGTATAGCAAAAAATCCCTAAGTGGGGGTATTTATGGGCCTCAAACACAATTTTCTCCCCAACTTAAAGTCGTGATTTTCGGCACATGTACTAAGAACATATTAATGTGTTGTCAGGTAAAATTTCAGCCAGCTGAGCATCATAGTTTGTGACCTACAGGGCTCTAAGTGGCCAAAAGTCCAATTTCTGACCTTAAGGTGGCCATAAGTTCTTTTTTACTGGGAGTTTAAGGTCACCTTAAAATAGGGATCTTCCTTTGGGCACCCTTAACATGTGTACCAAGTTTGAAAAAAAAATATTAATTTGTTTTTGAGTTATCGCGTCCACAAGGAAATTTCTACGGCGGCGGCGGCGGCGCGACGGACCTGAATCCAATATATCCCCGACTTTCGTCTGGGGATATAATAATGAAGTAAACAATGTGATCATGTGACCTAATTGGCGGGAGGACGGACTACCAACAAATAGCTACTGTTAGGAAATGATGAGGATATTTCCCTATTAAAATAATATTCTAAGAATATGTACGCTAATGAATATTGATCTAGAACTCTGGACATCATGGTCCAGAACCCTATTGTTGGCAATTACAGTGATTGGAGTAGTGATTTACATGTTCACAGCTTGACCTGGTTAGAGTTTTAATCACAATGACTTTTCAATTGTACTCTCTGGATCATCCTTCACAAACAAAAATAATCGGTTCAAAGTTTGTAGAAATAATCAGCTTAAAGTTTGCAGTGAGAAATGAATACATCACATGGATACCTATTTAAAGGTATGTAAAGTAAAAGTCTAAACAGTTTAGCGTTCGTTTTTGGTGTAAACAGCCCTTTCCGATTATTCTTTGATGATGTCGTTGCACTTTGCATTTTTTCAGCCCATGGTGAAATAGTACCATTAAATATGCTTTTCTTTAATAATTGTACAAAATCAGCAGATGGTAAATAATAGTTATGCACACAGCTGCTTAATGACTGGACAAGGTTTTTAATCTTGCTGTAGTGCTGACACAAATGAGTTCCAGAACTCATTTTAAAGAGTTTCTGGCATTTAAAGTCTTAAGAATATTTAAATGAACTTGCTTTTAGCGCAAACAATGGACATGCACGTTTTGGTTGCAAATAAAAATTCAATTTCTCTTAGGGATATAATTATTCTATTTTGATGAAATTAAAGGTTTTGGATATTCCATAAAATTTATTTTAGTCAAGGCCACAGTAACCAAAGTAAAGTGATCACCAAACAAATACAGAAACCCCAGAAGTCATAAATAGGCATTACAATCAGGATGAAAGAGTTTTTTCATTTTGGAGAAGATGTGGTCGTAAGTGTACACTGATGAGTTTCTAAATTTATTAATTTGGATTTAACACACCTTTCAATTTGCACAGGTTATATCGCAGCAGTCAGTTAAGAGGATGGAGGAAAGCAGGGCAGGCTAGTTGGTGAACATTCTGCACTGAAAACCATTGGCTAGCAACAGTCAACTATCGACTTGCCTACAAAAGGTTGGGAATGTGATTCAAACCAGTATGATTCATCACTGTGTCTCCTTGACACTGATTGTTGATAATAGTATTATAGTACAATAAATCATCCAGTTCATCACAGGTGATTTGAGCAATCAAGTATTGTACAGAAGAAGAAAGTTATAGTGTCTGCTTTTACACAACAAACAAAATTTAGTACTCTTAACTTCAGAGAATCCTACTGCAAGTTATCATTACTTCAGTGACAGGATTCTGTTTCTAAAATGAGATATTTATTTTGACCTAATTTTTGGAATCTAATAGTTTTTATTTTCTAGTTTGTATTATTGATAGCACATTCTGATTTACTTTTTAAAAAAAAAATACATATATTTTGTGAGATTTATTCTGTGGTACACACATATTAACTTTTAGTACTCAAAACCTAGATTTAAATTCACATTTCGGGCTTTATTTTCTAGATTGTAGCATTGATAGCATACTCTGATGCACTTAAAAAAACATTTTGTGAGATTTATTATATGCAACACACATAATAAGTTCTAGTACTCAAAACCCAACTTTAAACTATACCTACTACAGGTGTACTTACCAAGGAAAATTACACACAGTACTGTATAATCTGTAGTACAACTAGAATGCACAGACTCAATGCCATTATATCTCCAGACAGGCAATCTCTCAAAACATAACTTTTGATTTGATATTTTCTGCAAGCCCATTTTCTGTATGTCAAAATTATTTTATTATGAAATATTTTTCGTAGAACATTTAAGTACAATAAGCTTTAGTAGAACATATTTACTTGTTCTCACATAAAAATTGAGCTGAATGAGCAAGAGAGTTTGAGAACTAATTGGTTCAAGTGGCAAAATTTGCATCAAATGGTTCACTATGGGCATTTTCAGAGACCTAAAGATGACCTTAAAAGTTAAAACAACTTACAGCATTCAAAGTTTCCACAAAGACAACACATAAAAGCTATATCTAGTGTAGTTTGAGTGTAGTCAGATTTGCCATTTCCAAATTACAAGGCAAAATACATGAAAATGTAGGAAAAAGTCTCTGGTGATCTTTATGGGCCTCATATACTGTTTAAATTTCAACTTAAAATCTTGATTTTTTGGCATGTGTCAGAACAAATTAAAGTGTTCTCAGGTGAAATCTTAGCTGCAGGAGTAACATAATTTGAGAGCTAAATGGCTTAAAATGGCCCAAAAATCTATTTCTGACATTAAAGTGGCCAGAAGTTCTTTAATATTGGCAGTCCAAGATCAACTTAAAATAGGTATCCACGCCACGCCCAAACACAAATGTACCAAGTTTGAATGAAATCTGTGAAAGTGTTTTCTAGTTATCATGCACACAAGTGAAAATGTAAGATGGAAGCAGGTACTTGTATCCAGTGTATCCCTGACTTTTGTCTGGAGATGTAATTAGATTCACATACAGTACGTTTATTCACATATAAGTTTAAATTTCTTTCTTTACCACCACAAATGGAAACATTTCATATGATCCAATATCAACTAATGATAATATAATAATAATGTTTAACTCAGCTAAAGCCATGATTAAAAATATTTATTACTAACTACCTACTGATTTCATCTCTGTTCCATAAAAAGAAGATGTTTAACTAAACAACATATGAAATTCAGACAAGCAATTTAGGACACAATCTGTAGGTGCCTGAAAAGTAATTAAACTGCATATTTGGAAAACATGATGGTCATATTAACAGTATTCTTCAGAAAAAAATTATATCTGTTCAAGAAACCTAAATAAACAGACCATATGGTGGACCTATAAATCATAACACAAATTGGAACTAGAAATAGGACGCCCTGTTGATAGTAGCTGCGACATATGAATAGAAACAGGATAGCATAGAAGAACACACATTATCATGTGTAATATCCACCCCATGAACCTTTTGCCAGAATTGTACAGTAGTCTTACAAGACCCTGTTTCATTTGTGAAATATATCAATGATGGTTAAATATTTATTAGTGTACATGTTAATTATTTCAGCTTCATGCCTTTTTGCATTGTTTGGGTCGAAAATTTCGACGAAATCACTCTATCTTGCACGGTTAAGAAGATCGAAGCAAATTTCTGTTTTTCTATTTTTGGCAAAAATTTGAAAACTCAAAATGGCCGCCATTTTTGGGAAGAGGAAAATTTTTTGATAATTGCCAAGAGTACATTTCTTAGATACCCTGTGGGTCGAAAATTTCACCGAAATAAGGCAAATTTGTGTTTTTCCATTTTTGGAAATTTTTTTTTTAATTGCCAAGAGTACAATGCTCAGATACCGTGTGGGTCAAAAATTTTGACGAAATCGCTCTATCTCGCACGGTTAAGGAGATAGAAGCAAATTTGTGTTTTGCCATTTTGGGCAAAAATTCGAAAATTCAAAATGGCCGCCATTTTTGGGGAGGGGAAATTTTGCTGAAAATTGCAAAGATTACATTCCTTAGATACCCTGTGGGTTGAAAATTTCAACGAAATCGCTCTATCTCTCCATACCAAATTTCAGAAAGATAGGTTTAATAGCATTCCTTAAAATGTCTGGAAACCAAAGAGATACTCAAAAGTAGCAAAGTAGCTATTACTCAGTTAGCTATAGAGCTATCATCACCAAAAGCAATCCCATACAAGCTATTAACCCAATAAACCTGCATGCCAAATTTGGTAAAGATAGGATAAGAACTTTTGCCTAAAATGTCTGGAAACCAAGTGGGACGCCGGACGGCGGAAAAAGCAAAAATAATATGTCCACCCCCTAGTGGGTGGACATAATTACACTGCTGCATATAATATGACTAACTGTTGATGCTTGCATCTACATAACCACAAATAGCGCTAATTAATGTTAATGATGATTTGACGCACAACAACATATTACAGTAGACTCTACAAGATACACTACATATCCAAGAACTTATAACAATCCAGGTCCTTGTACCTTAAATAATCTATTAGTTCCCTTGGTAGGGGTAATTCTGAGAATCTACTGATGGGCAAAATTCTATGCTTTTTGAAGTATCTATACAGAAACGAACGGCAAAACATTTTCAGGCTTCTAGAGCTGTGTGCACTGGTAAGGATGAGGCCTTCTAACATCTCTTGTTCAGCCAAAGAACAGAACGATTCCAGATCAATCTCTTCCAAGATATCTTCTTTCACCTCACAGCCACAGTGCAGCAACATCTGAGCAATATCCATGCTCCCATTAGACAGGGCTAGACACAATGGAGTCTCAGTCTCACTGTTTCTGGTGGTTATGTTGAGATTAGCACCCCACTGAATAAGAGCAGCTGCTGAGCCTATGGATCCATTGCAGCAACAGTTGTGAAGAGGTGTTCCACTGGGGTCAAATACATCCACATCTGCACCAGATTGGAGGAGGACCTCAGCCAGAGGAATGCACTCCATCTCCACAGCAATCAATAGAGGGGTGCTCACACTAGTAAAAGTTACTGCTTGATGGTTCACATCACAGCCTAATGAGATCAGTCTGGAAATTATAGAGTATAAACCTAAATGTTAGGAAATACTTTATTATGAGGCTATTAGGCATACATTTAAACTTTCAATTTAAAAAAAAACAAAAACAAACCTTTATTGAAGCCTGATACTATTGTAGACAAATATTATTTTGTACTTTCATGTTTTTGATTCATAAAATTAATAAAAATTGTCAAAAAAAAAAAAAAAAAAAAGTTTAATAGTCGCAACTATTTTATACTGAAATGCCTCAAAGAGGTTTGGGCTTGGGGTTCACCTTGGCAAGATAAACCTGGAATTAAACAGCAGAACAGTGATTTCCTCCAGCCTCAATCACATCTCAAAGAGAAAATCTTTATTTAATTTTTGTTTAATGTATATCAGCTCAAATTCCTTTGAATTGAAATATGCATTTGTACAAGCACATCTTACAACATAAGACTCAAAAGCAAAAACAGTCAATTAAGCACAACCAAATCCCTTTCATTGGATGTAAATACTTGGTCCTTTAGCCCTTTCCATTGCTTTTACATTTAATCTTATAAGAAGAGAGGCAATTGACTCAATTGGCCAAGATGAAGTATTTTCTGATCACCTGGGTTTTGATAATTTTCCAAAGTAATTTGGAATTAAAATTTAGTTACATTAGTTATGTACAGTCAGCTCTGTCAAAATAAACAAGCAAATAAATGTAAGTATAAAGTTGTCTTTTATAAAAGTTACATCAACAAACCTTTGTGCAAAGTATGCTGGGTTTGTACAGGATGCCACAGCAAATAGTAGATTTTGCCTGTTTTGTGTGGTGGTGTGGATGTTGAAAGGATTTCTCTGATATTCTTCCAACAAGAAGTCAGCAATCTGAGCTTTGCTCCTCCGCAAGGCAGTATGCAAGGGGCTTTCTCCTGCATCATTGCAGACATCCAAGTCAGCTTTGTATTCTACCAGTTTCTTGACCAGAAGGAGATTTCCAACTGCCACTGCTTCATGAATAGGTGGCTTGGACTTAACTCCCTGCACAGTTTTTGTATTCCTTTCACATAGACCATTTGGAGAGGCTCCAGCCTGAAGCAATGTCAGAGTTATATCTGTGTGGTTCATTTTACATGCAAGGTACAAAGCAGTTTCTCCTTTATCATTCACAAAATCGAGCTCACATTTGTAATTCAGTAGCAATTCTACAGCATCATAATTGTCAGATCTTACTGCCAATGTAAGAAATGTATCACTATTTGTTTTTGTTTTAAAGTCAGCTATTCCACCATTATCATCTAAAGTTTTACATTTTCCTGATGTCATACTGAGTCTTTCCATAATGTAAGATAAAACTGACATTTCTTTTTCAACAATACAACTATGTGGGGGAGATCTGCCTACATCATCCATCATTAACGGATCACATCCATGATCTATGAGGTGTTTAGATATTTCAAAATTGTGTCCAATAATTGCAAGATGCAAAGGAGTTTTGCCCTGGAAGTTTCGGACATTCAGCTTGCAGTTCCTTTTGATCAAAGTCTTGACAAAGTTCAAGTGATTCTTTCTGACAACAATGTGCATTGGGCAGTCCCCAGACACTGGGTCTCTTTTATTGACATCACACAGTGGGACATTGATGAGTTTCTGGGCAAGCTCATAAATTTCCATCCTTAAAGCTAAACAGAGTGGAGGTTCCCCATCATAATCCTTGGCATTCACATCACAGCCAGAAGAGAGTAAATAGTCCACAATGTCTGGCTTGTGGGCATACACTGCTGCACAAAGAGGGGTTCCTTTCATTCCAAATAACATATTCAGACTTGCCCCCTGCTGAATAAGTTGTCTCACCTGTCCAAGTTGACCAGATGATATAGCACTATGTAATTCCTTGTCCATTTCTTGGGGACGTTGTTTTATTTCTGAAACAGGACAAATGAACAAAATGGAAATAAAGTAGAATGTAATACTAAATTCATTTTTACACATTTATATTTCATCGATAAACGTAATTGCTTTGAAAGATGTTAGTCCAAGTGCTCAATGATTCACAGCACAAACTAGGATGACCAGTTATTAATGACATACTGTATTCTAATGATTCCATGTTATCTTATATCCAACATTTTATGGATTAGTATTAAGTAATAGATGTCTTTACACATCTATTCTCTATCTCTATGTGGGCCACAGATCCTCAAATTTTAAATAATGTCTCTTTATAAAAGAAAAATCACTTTATAAACAAGATATTTCTCAACAGAAAATTTTAAAGAAATTTATAAAGAAAGTATGTACCTTAACAATAGATGACAGCATATCCAATCCTTGTGATACAACAATTCTCTGTAAAATTTCTTTCAACATAAAATGCTTTATTATGACATTTATCAGTAATTTCCTTATAAGTAAGGAACTTAGATTCAAGGCACTTGGGGGAATTCATATAAAATTTGGTTACACTTTAAGTTGAAATCAACCCCCCCCCCCCCCCCCCCCCCCCCCCCCACACACACACACACACAAAAGGAAGTGTTTATGTCTGAGACGGATCCACTTTAAATTTAGTTAGCCTTCTCAGATGGTGTATGGTGAAAAGCCCTACAGAGAAATACCTACAATTTTTTTGCAATCACAGAGAAAAACCCTACACCTTTTTCAGACAGAGGAGAAAAGTCCTACACTGTATTATGTAGCATAGGGCATAGAGCAGGTGGAAAAGCAATTTGAAATATCTGTTAAACTGGGACCTTATAATAAATGGCTGCAGTGCCAAGACCTATCCTGTTGTCTGTTCTTAAATGAACATTAACATTAATTAAGCTCCACAGAAACTCACCAAAATAACACATAAAGTACACATGAGAATAAGAATTATAGATTACAATCAAAAGGATTGAAGATTACAGCCATAAGTTGCCATCCTTTTCCATCATTTATCATCTAAACTATCTACAGTCCAGCTTCCCACACAACTTAAATTGTTTTCTGATACCTTAGCAATATCCTATGATTTTACTGTTAAGTTTAATGACACATATATTCCAAAGATCTAGGACACCTATTTAGATATAATCTATTGTTTTTGGACTGATAAATATAAAGTCCCAGTAATTTCCCTGAATTATTAATCAAAATTCATGACCAATTGCTTTGTATTTTCCATGCCGTCTTTGTGGAGACAATGTACTGCTAATTAAGTCATCTAGTGAAGTTCACCAAACAGTACACTGTACATTTCACTGCTTGCATTTTACAATTTTAAAACTTGTTCACAACTTAGGATAATTCTTGAGTCATGCATTACCATTAAAGGTGCTTGTTCTATTTCATTAAATCTAAATGTTTCCCAGCCTTGGCTTTATACTGCTTGGCTGGTTAAGTTCCTAACCTGCCCTTAAAAACTATCAAGGACAAGCAATATTTACAATTAAAAAAATAGAACAAACAAATATTTACAATAGTAATGCATAACTATGTATTGAAAGTTTATGTTGAAGATGTGTTAATATTGCTGTAAAATGCAAGTGACAAACTTCATTGCATGGTGATGAACTTCAGAGGATTAAAACAGGTGACAAACATCACTAGTTGAATACCCTGAATCACGCCCTTCTCAATTTTCTTTCTATTGACAATATAGACAGACTTTCACTAAGTCCCTTTATCTTTTGTGTAATATATGGGTACTGTATGACTTTTGGAGAAACAGCCAGCCCCTGTATTTTCAGATATTATCCCCTTTTACTCCACAATGCTGGATGTACAATGAACTCCTGTAAGTTTCCAATTTAAATTTAACAGTTAAAGTCAATGATGGATACCAATACAAAGACTTCGAGCAAGCCTACAATATAGAAGGTGGACATGCAATTACTGATATTTTTAGTATCTATGGGAATATCACAACTTCATTGTAATGAAATCAGTTGAGAAGTTAATTTAACAGAAGTTATAACTGCACAAGCACAACATAAAAGTCACATTGTTGGATGGAGAGCTGTGCAGTCAAAGAAAATGCACCTCTTATTACTAGATCAAGCAGTTCAAAGAGGAAAATTTCCACTGTTGCATTCTCCAGGTGTGATTTACAAGAAAATGTTGAAAACAAATTTTAAGATGAGCATAATGTCTACTGTACAGAAGATTTACCAATAACAATTTACTCATACCTATATCTTGTACTCAATAAGTGATGGAGAAGCAAGACGGAGGGTGTTGAAAGGTGATAATCTTTTATAAGTATTTTTTTAAATATTTAAGGCACTGAAATATGTATTACATATTATTTTATTGCAATGACATCTTACCCAAATAAGGCAGAAAAAATGATTTAAAATTAAGTTTGCTTTTACAACTTAATTGTTACATGTGACATACAAAACACTTCTTAAGATATCTCAGGGAATAAACAAGCAAACATACTCAAATAAAAAACAATCACAAATTCCAATATAAATTATATAATTATCATAATTTAGGTTAAATATTTACATAGATGTCAACACATGATACATGTAATTGTGTTGCAAAAATCCTGTTTCATTTAACTGGCTAAATTATATTTAGTTCTATTTGTCCACAAGATGTGGATATGAGTTAATGATGATAAGTCACTGTGGTGACAAGATGCTTATGTTCCATATTGAAAACATATTGAATAAAGCATAAAGACATGACACTTTATAATAAAGTACTTTTGATTGGACTTTATCACAAAATAGCCTCAAATAAAGGATAAGGCAGATATGTAGTGTGTTTGTACAGCATATATACGGGTGTGAACTGTGTACAGGGCCAATTCAACAAGCGATCCGCGCCATTTCAACACCAATAAAATAAATACAGAGTTGATCTGGAATGGCCATTCAACACCTAATTGGAGGTAATCAAGCCTGTGTTATATCAAGGTTAAAATATTTGCTTTGAAGTACAATTGATAAATAAACTAGATGTTTTATTTTCTAAAATAAAATTTTCTTCTACAAAATATTTAGAAATAGTACTGTAGTACTCTTATAAAGATAAAATCTGCATATCTAGCAGACATTCAAGAACATTGCCAATGACAACCATATTGTATTTCACATAACAAAATAGGAATTTAATGTACTATACATAAAAAATTTACAGTATTTTATAAAACCTAAAACAATATTTAATGCTTTCTAATATACTTTAAACATTATGGGGGTGTTCCACATGAGTCTTACCTATGGATTTTTCTAGGGTGGGGAGCACTGTTTACAGAGTCGGTTAGGATTGTTTGTAGTTTCCCAGCATGTTGTATTGGATCAGCAAAATATCAAACATGTCTGATATTTTACCGACCCTCCCCGTCTCTGTATCCAGACCCTGGCTCTGCCTACCTGATAACCATCTTGTCGTGTGTCTCTACACTTGCCGGCCTGTCGTGGTTCAGTACCTGAACACCTCTTCATGACAGGCCGTAGACACAAACGGACTGTACTTGAAAGGAAACCGGCCTGTCATAAATATCCCCGACCTGACTTGGTCACTTCCCGTCAAGACAGGAAGTCTTCAAGTCTTTGAGAGATCAAAAACTGAGAGGACTGACAGTGAAATGGACACAGAGGCTGGAGAAGAGGCAGTCATGTCTCAATTGTAATCCAGGCACACGGAGGGACATATGACAAACATTTACTTAACAGACTCAGATGAAGAGGCTATTGTGGATTTGGTCAAAGACCATGAGAAGCTCTAAGACAAGACCAACCAGCACTTTAAGGAGAAGGCCAGGAAGAGGTATGTGGGAGAGGTTCACCAGCAGTCACAAGTTGTCTGTCAAAGTGTGCAAGACTTGGTTCGAATCCCAAAGGACTACGGAAAACACCTGTCCAAGTGTGGTCAGGCTCCCAAGGAAAAGGAGAGGCAGAACTGGATTCAGGATAAATTTAACTTCTTGAAGACACGCATCAGAAGCAAGGGACTCAGAAAATCTTCAGTATTCAAGTCCCCAGCCTGAGGAACCAGTGCATCCCCTGACTCAGCACACGACATCTCCAGAGGTTCAACCAACACAGATAGAATGGAGATTAGCATTCAATCAGACACCGCAATACAGCCTTCAGTTACAAGTCCCAGTGCAGTTCCCAGTATTTAACAATCGACCAGCAGGTCATGGACCAGTTTGCACAAAGGAAAACCATGCTGTCATCTTTTCTCAGACCAAGGTAGGAGACCACCAGAACAGCCTTCTACAACTACATGGCATCTGAGGTTGAGGCGTTAGAAGAAAGAGACCTTTAAAAATTCAGAAACGTGGCTATGAAACTTTTAAGTGGGATCCAGAGCAGGGAAGAGGAAAGGACCCGTCAGCCCCAGCAACCTACACTTTCTAGCAGCTCCAGTGCCACTTCCACATATGCGCTACTTTTCAACAGTCACAGCAACAAGCACCAGTTGCCAGACAATACATCTTAACTGTTCCGGAGACTCAGATGCCAGCAAGCCAGGTCATGCAACCAGCTCAGCAAAGTGGCACCCATAGGACAGCATCAACCCAGAGGGCAGCCGACTTCCTTCATAGTCATTGACGATCAACAACCCAGGCCTTCAAGACTTACGTTCAGACTTACCCAGTGAAGCACTTCAACCTACCATCAGTTGCCTCTACCACAGGTGAAGGAAGTCAACACCGGACTCGAGCTTTCTTGGAAATCTTGAAAAATGAGTGAATGAGTGAGTGATTGAAAGTTTGAAATTAAAAAAAGTTCAAATAATGTAAAAGATTTTGAACTTTGAAAAAATAAATATAAAATTTTGGAATAATAACTTGAAACAAAAAAGGCTCTGGCCAAACAAAAAAAAAAATAAATAAAAATTTGGCCAAAACAAAAAAATTGAAATTTTGGCCAGAAACCCAATATAAAACTTTGGGAAAAAAGTCAGAAACACTTTAACTTTTAAGAATCATTTTTAGTAACATTTTACCTTTGTGAAACTTTTGAAGTTCTCAAATAATTTTGACACAAAATTTTGAGTTTCAATGTGGGACATCTTTACATGATTTGTGTTGAAGTTATTCAACAGTATTACGGACTTGTGCTTTTGTTGGAAATAGTTTGGAAACTTGTTGGAAATGTATTGGATTTTTTTTTTTTTTTTTTAATTTGTCGGAAGCAACACCAGCTTAAATAAAAGTTCTTGGAATAATGGGATCGTCCTGAAAAGGACTGATAGATGCCAGCTTCTTCTGTCCCCAGGGTAGCTCCCATCTCAGATCCTGTCCTCCTACCCAGCCAATGCACCAAGATCATTGAAGTAATCTTTCAGTAGGTCTCGCTGATGTTTGGCCTCCCTCAAAGGATTCCTGTAGTTGTCTTCTGGCACACAGACCACCTGTTCATTTTGTAGGGCCGCTATATCATCTGCTGTGGTGGGTGCCCTGTCTGTTCCATCCTGATGTGTCTTCAGCATGTTGTCCTCCTACCCAGCCAATGCACCAAGATCATTGAAGTAATCTTTCAGTAGGTCTCGCTGATGTTTGGCCTCCCTCAAAGGATTCCTGTAGTTGTCTTCTGGCACATAGACCACCTTTTCATTTTGTAGGGCCGCTATATCATCTGATGTGGTGGGTGCCCTGTCTGTTCCGCCCTGGTGTGTCTTTAGCATGTTGTGCAACACCACACATATCAAAACCATGTCTCTGACAACCTTTGGCCTTTGCTCAATTGTGCCCAGTTGTACCCTGAATCTGCTCACTGACATTCCAAACGCATTCTCCACTACCTTCCTGCCTCTAGAGATCCTGTAGTTTGCTATTCTCTCTTTCCTTGTGAGTTATCTTCTGCTGTAGGGTTTCACCATCCATGGCATCAAGGCAACGGCATTGTCACCCAGCAAGAAATATTACAAATGTGGCCCTCCCTCCCCCAGGGGTTCAGGTGGCGGAAACAACAAGGTCCCATCCTCGATCTTCTTCCTCAACTTGCTTCATGAAGATCCACTTGACCCAACATCTACCCAGAGGAATCTGTATTCTACGTCGACCAGTGCTAGCAGCACCAGGGAAAAGAAGCCATTATAGTTGTAACAATCACTCCCACATTTCTTGGGCTTCTTCATGGCGATATGTCTCCCATCTAGTGCCCTAAGAGCATGGGGGACATGCCATCTGGTTCTAACTTCCCACCTTTTTCCAGTCGTCAGGGTCAGTAGGGCATGTCAAGTGTTCTTCCCGGAATTCAGCAAGGATCGTTTGGCAGACAACAGGGACGAATTTACTTTTGGTGGTTTGGCCAACCAGCCAGTTATACCGTAAAGAAGTGTATGTCTCTCCTATTGCTAGGTGTCTCATCGCTATTGCCAGTTTCAATCCAACTTCTAACGGCTTTCTGAAATTGGTGACTTCCTTTTTGATGTGGTGGAGTATGTGTTCCTCAATGACAAAATTCTGGTAACCTGGGATATTAGTCTGTATTAAGTTTGCCAGGAGGGCTCTATAGCATCCGCTTTCTTCTCTTTGAAAGATCCAGGTAATGACCCAGGAGTTTAGTGGCTTTCTTCTACACCTGATTGGTGGCTGTGGCTGTGGTGAAGGTGCTGGTCCTGGGTTCATAGGTGTCCTTTCGGTTTGCTAACAATAACAAAAATCAAAATATTAAACTCAATAAAAACAACAGTACCCTAAGTTTCTGTAGAAAGTCTCTCTGATGTGTAGCTGGCATCTTTGCAGTGAGAAATGATGATTTACAGCTGCCAGAAGGGGTTTATATAGTGTTGGTTTTATCCCGATTAGCGATTCCTACTCCAGAAATTAAACTGTCCAGTGGAGGTGGGTCAGGAAAATGTTCCAGTCCTGTCGGTTTGTCAGTATGCCTTGTCTGTTAGGGCTTTTCGGCTTGTCCTCGTAGTTTCCCGTCTAGTCATGGAAAAAAGCACTCCAACCCCAAGTCAGTTTGGGAGGTAGATCCAGACAAACCAGGGGCCGTATTCACGAAAGGTCTTAGCCAAGTCTTAGGCTTAACTTTGGTATAAAAATATAGCCAACCTAAGCCTAAGACTTGGCTAAGACCTTTCGTGAATACGGCCCCAGGATGTACTATGTCTTGTTTGAGAGATGAAATCGACCCAAATTTTTCGTGCTTTTTAAAAAAATTTAATTCCCAACCCCTGACCTTTGCAACTGACCATTGAGTTGTAGTCAGTTGTAGGGTCAGCTCTAGTGCAAGTGGAACACCCCCATTACTGAGTAAATATTTTAATCTGCAAGGTGTTGAAATGGCACACAAAAAAGGGTGCACTATTTCAAAAAAATCCCACCAGACATAGTCAAATATCTGGTGTCAACTATTGTGTCGTGGTAACAATTTAAACCAGGCTCCAACCATTTAACCATTCAGTTGTTGTGGGCGATAATAAAAGAAACATTCAGTTGTTGTGGGCGATAATAAAGGTATTATAAAATTACGCTTACGTTACATTTTAAAAAGTTACAAATATAAGAAACCCCCCCAAAAATAGCACTTAATATCACAAATACTATGTAATAGCTTCATACCCTCGTCCAAAGAAAGCCAGTACCGACCAAACAAAGTCCACGGGAGTACTAAACCTTAATATGAAGTAAGCGTTCATGTAAGCCTGAGACTCCCCCCCCCCCCCCCCCCTCAAAAAAAAAAAAATAAATAAATATGTATAATATATTCCTTTATTGTTTTAATAAACTTTTAATTATATAACTTGATGATCTATTATTTTCATAATTATCTGTAAAGCTCCCAGCTTATAAGCACGGTCACTCAATCGAAACCACACTCCCAGCGGGCACACAACTTTGAAATCAGGTTGAATCCAATGGTGAAATCTGGTTGAAATAGGTGTAGATTTTGCAAACTGTTTTTAGATGGATCCAACCGGTGAAATCATATTCAAACCAACTGATGAAATCTGGTTGAATTCAATGGGTGAAATCAGGTTGAAATACGTGTAGATTTTGCAAACCGTTTTTGGTTGGATCCAACCGGTGAAATCATGTTGAAACCAACTGTTGAAATCTGGTTGAATTCAATGGGTGAAATCAGGTTGAAATACATGTAGATTTTGCAAACCGTTTTCAGTTGGATCCAACTAGTGAAATCATGTTGAAACCATGCAACTGTTGAAATGTGGTTGTATTTATGTGTGAAATCTGGTTGAAATACATGTAGATTTTGCAAACAGGTTTTGGTTGGATCCAATGTATGAAATAGGGTTGAATTCAATGGGTAAAATCAGGTTATTTACATTGTCTTCTTTATTTGAATCATTGTAGCTTGTGTGTCATAATTATAGCTTCTTAATAATATTGTACAATAACTATCGATATGCATATTTTACACTTTGGATACAACTCAAAGTAATTAATTCTTTCCAAGATGACATGTATTCATGAATCATTGTATATTCAATATTCTATTTCTGATTACATTGTAATGATACATAATTTTGCATCAAATATAATTATAATTGCTCAAGATATGTAAATCCATATTATCCAGCTAGATATCCATTTTTATGTTTTTAATAGGACCAGTATTATTCAATGTCTTCAATTGAAATTCTTTTTGTGAAATTTTAAACTATTTTTTTTTCTTTGTAAAAAACAAACAATTGTGACATTATTTATATCTTCAGCATTTTATCCAATCAGTTTCTGTTAAATGTTTTATTAAGTTGGCTATAATTATATTGTAATTATAAAGAAGCTATAATCATGTAGCAAAGCCACAATGCTCAGTTTAGATGCTTGTGTCTCATATAACTTTGGCATATAAACTGAGAAAAAAACACAAGAAGAGCCACATTTTTAGAACTCCACCCCTTACTCCCCACCTTAATTAGTTGTCAGTGCTGACCACTAAAAACAGACTTAAAGAAGTAAACACCATGCATGCAATTGAGCAAGGGTAAACCCCCACCTCCACCCCTGCTATGTTATCTAATTACTTTAGTCACAGGTCCAGTGTTCTGTGTAGCAGGGTACAGATGAGAAAAACCAGGAACCCCCCAACCTCACTGTTGTGTGATAAAATGTTATAGCTTAGGTTCTCTGTATAGAGAAGTTTTCAGTGTAAACTTGCAAACTGAAAACTAGTTTTTTGTGTATGGGAGAATTTTGAGAAACAAATTCTAATTATCAAGTTTTGATGAATAAGTTTGAATTTATCTTTTTTTATTTAAGATAAGTTTGACTTCAAAATGTTTTTTTTTTAATTATCGGGAATTGTATTAATCAAAATATAATTATAAATTATAAAAATTATATTTGGATGCATCAGTTAATTAATAAGGAGAATGGATAAAAATGTACGAGTACATGCACACATAATCTTTATCATCTTTATAATCTTTAAAAATTAGTCTTTGCTTTACAAATACCTACAAATTCAAAAACAATTGCAATAATAGTTCTTTCAAAAAGTTAGACTTAATCACTATATCACCCTCTAGAAAATGAATTTTCAATCAACCAGTCATTCATTTCCCAATATTCAACCTGTTTTCTGTTCAATAACATGACTAAGATTTCATGTCGAAAAACCTAACTTGATTTAGTGGTGATTTTTTATGAAGTATCACTACTTTTTCCAGTCAGAAATCCAGCTTTGAAATAGTGTTGAAATTGTGTCAGTGTCAGTTTTTCAACCAAAAATCACCATGATTTCTGGTCAAAATATCACTACTTTTTCATGTCAGAAAACTTAGATTTAGTAGTTGGTAATGTGCATTTCAACGTCAGGACCTGTTTTCAACTCTAAATCAATGACATTTCAAGGCGTGTGCCTGCTGGGCATGCATTTATAATATGAAATCCATTATTTTATATTTCGTAATCATGTTACATAGCAATGGTATGTAATATTTTGCAGCCAAAATAGCTTATGAACTGCAACTACTGCAGCATTATTTATATGTCAGTATAACTTTATGATCAAGTTCGGCAAATAAGGAGCTGACAGTGAGTATATGTGTTTGTGTATAAGCTACATGAACATATAGATACCTTTTCATGTTTTAGATATATAATATTTAAAATGTATATAGTGATTTGTTAGGGATATTGCAGTTTAGTATGGACACATTTCTGACTCAAGGAGTATCCCAATACTCAGCTGTAACTGCATGTTAATTGTTTTATTAAACACCTTGTACCTGAAAAAGTCCTTCTTATTTCATACTTCAAACATAATATAAACTATCTAATTTATTTGTTGGCATAATGTGTTTCATAATATCTTTGGTAAAAACTATGCCTTTATCATTCCTTTACTGGTATCTTTTTTCCATTTTTTTAAAAAAGAAAGACAAAAAGGTAATGTTTAGATGCTATATTTTAAAGTCGAAAATTTTTCAAATTAGTATATATCAGCGCCAATTTTTTAAAGTAAAAGTTGGGGTTTTACGCCCTCTTAAACAGATAAGGTGATGTTAGGACAAACCCTCAGCATGGACACTTGTCGGAGTCAAACTCATACAGAGGTGCATGACAATCTGTGATTAGATACAAAACTTGCTAACCCATTGGTCATGGAGGACCTCAGTTTCATAGAATAATAACTAAATATTTCATAATGGTAAAATGAAAATAAAGAGATAAAGGAAATGGGAAATTGACAGACTAGCTAGGGTCTTATAAAAGACATAAATATCACACATATGAATGAAAGATTATATTTGTAGATACACATGTTTATTCACAGTTTTACAAGTCGATACAAAAATATAAGAATATATGTTGAGTATGCTTGTACATATATTGATAAAGGTGTTGGTGTGAAGTTATCGTAAAGCCCATGCAGGCTTAACTACAAATACACACATGTAATTTCAGTATGGACATTCCTGTGTATCTTTCCTAAAATCTTAAGGTTTAAACAGAAGATGTCCAGCAAATGACTTCCTGTATAAAAAATAAAACAAAGACACCTTTGTCACATGATTTCCGAGTTCTGAAAACAGATGTAGATTTGTAAAAGAGTTACAGGTCAAATCAAAGATTCACAGTCCATCACATATATTTTGAGATTCCAAAACACCACAGACCTAACAGGTTAACTGTAAATGTGATGTAAATACAGGGTTATTCAAAATAGATAACTTTAGCTCATTTTAAAGGAAATAAGACCAAGCCCCCCAAAATGCTGCTGGCATCATAGGCATTAAATGCTGCTCTTCTATATGTTTTATATGACAGTGAAAGGTGGCCTATTTTTGTGAAATAATTAACTAGTTCAAAGCGGCAGGAATACATGTTCTGCGTGATCATTTGTGGTTTACATAAAAATACAATATGTCACACAAAAGTCCTAAGTTGGTCTCGAGTGGAATAAAAGATTTTTATTTATTCATATAGCTCACACCTTTGTGGTCTTAGGTTCACTTCCAGCTGTTGGTTACATGTGGAGGCATTGGTTGGTACTGACTGAATGGACAAATTTTAAGTTTAGTCTACAGCCATACAGTCTATATCTGTCATCAAGTATTGATGAAGTGCTATGGGCTTATTTTGTTGTCTATTTATAAGCCAATATTACTGACAAATGGGACTTTGACAGCCCTTGCCTATGTTTTGTTATTGGCAATGGGCAACAGAGTTGGCCAGCTGAGTATGTTCTATAAAGAATCGGAAAATTTTGTGACCTCTTCATTTATAAGGCATGTACCAACATAATTAGTTGCAATAGTCATACATAGATTATAAAGACTCAAGTAGAAACTGGACCTACCATTCTCCCTTGTTCCATGCACATATCCACTACTCTTCTGCTCCGGTAAGATCTGTTAGATTCTGGTACAAAGCAGCAAGTCAAGAATACATGAATCTACAGAAACAACCCCACAAAAATAGACCAGATGGCACAGTATATCAGTTTCGCTCTCTTGACATCTGTGAAAGATATAAAATAGCAAGGGATAATGTAAGGAAAGATGGAGTGGAGGAAACAGCTAAAGAAACCAGTTGCTGTTGTTCCTTAGACTGCTAGATACTGTTATTTTTTATATCCGAGTCACACTACAGGCGGTATAGGCATCCCAAACCCTGAATATCGTGGAGGGCGAAATTTTTAACATTACATAACTTTTGGGTGTACTGACAGCTGGACTTGCTCAAATCTTTGTATTTGTATCCATCACTACCCTGAACAGTCAAAATTAAATTGGAAACTTACTCTTAAATTAAATTGGGAACTTATAAGAGTTCATTACACCACAAGCATTAAAGAGTCAGGGGCATAGTCTCTGTCAGGGCTGTCTGTTTCTCCAAAAGTCATACAATACCAATATATTACACAAAAGACAAAAAGGACTTGGTGAAAGTCTAACTGACAGGTGAAGCAGGGAAAGCTATAGTTTCTCAAATTCACAGACAGAAGTGAATCAGTAACTACAGGTGTGACATTTTTAACAAAACACCCATAAATGTAAGCAATACCGACTTTAGTGTGACTGCGGTATTAGACTACATTTGTAGAACAGAATAGCCAGACAACTTATTTGTACAAACACAGATAATTTCATTTTTTCGTTATCTCTGCCCAGGAGGTTATGCTGTTTTGTTGAGTTTTTCCAGCCAATGCCCACAATGACACATGGAACAGATTCGAATTTGGTGGTGATTCAGATCACTGACTAGATCAAAGAATTTTTAAAGGATTTTTTTGTCATTGAACTCACAAGCAGCATTGGGCCTTGGTAGAGGTAAGTCCACTCCAAGCACTCTTGTTTCATGCCACCGTATATCACATTTATTTTGTATGTAGTTTCTTCTTAAAACATGAATCAGATGTCTACACATGATCCATGGAAGAACTGATCTAGGTTTGGTGTCAATACTGTAACAAGACTGGAACGTGTAAATGAGAAGGTTCTTGACAACATATTTTTCACATCTATTTGACCCTGTCTAATAACAAATACTTTGAAGGTGGCAGATTTTGTGCTGTTGGTTCAGAAACACTGGGCTTATAGATAGTTTCTTCTAGAGTTTGACCAGCTAGACCTGCCTGAATTCGTGGTGGTGCATCTCGCGAACTGCTACCAATCATGTTGTTATTGATATTACCTCGCTGCTGTGGTAATAATGGTGCATCCTGGGTAGGAGCCTCAGATTTTGTGTCCTCTTTTTCAGGAGGAAGATTGCCATTTGTTTGCTGACCCCATATGTGTGTATATTCATTTGTTCCAAATGGATATATTTGATCTGGGTAGCCATAATTCTTTGAATCATCCATTTCATCTTTAATTATGTACAAGTCTGACTTGGTGTTCAGAGTGGCACATTGATAATCTCTCTCCAATTCCTTGTGCCGTTTTGAAAACCTGTTAAAATAGAGTTTAATTAGTCAATTTTGCATAAGCAAGCCAATACCTTTTACAATTACTAATTTTATAAAATTAACTTTCATATAAAGTATATAAGTTATTTCATTATTCTGGGAATTTGATCAAAACTAACAACTTATTTTTAAATTAATAATTTTTGACTAACTTGTATATAAAGTATAAACATCAATTTGTTGTTTTGTACATTATATCAAAATTAGTACCCAGTAAATAGTGGTCTCATTAAACAACCAAACCCCATTACTTAATTCTGTCTTAGTTGTGGTATATATTTCATTATAATGACGGCTATATTTATCACATCACACAATTTATCAAAAATAGTAAGCTCTCTTTGATAGAATTTATAATAGTGTTTAATAAATCTATCACGTGCGTAATTATCTTAAAAGCTGTATTGTAAAGTAATCAGATAAATGATTTACCTTTTGTAACACCATATTCCCACCACAATTATGGTACAACTTATGACAGCAGCTACACCAATGATGACCAAGATAGCAATTGCTGCAAGAATACCAAGACTACATCAGTAATGTTATAATTTACATTCATTCTTATAAGGAGGGGTTGGGTGGGCAATAGCAAATATTGCATACTTAAAAACATGCATCACATATTTCTGGGGGTGTGGGTTCAAATCTATCCTCAACCTTAAGAGGGAGAGTAGGTATTGCTTTCTTATGTCCAATGATTTCCAACACAAAATTTTGATCAGCAAGTGTATACACTTTCCTCCACCCTATGAAATATAAGTGGTGATGTGACCTATATATAATACGTTGAAGGCAATGATAAATCAATCAATCAATCAATCAATCAATCAATCAATCAATCAATCAATCAATCAATCAATCTTGTACAGCTTTTAAGAATGTGAATTGGGTGGCTAAATTTACAAATGTAATATATTATTACTGACAATTCCTAATTTATTGCACTGGCTGTTGAACGGGACGTGAAACCCCAACTTTGACCTTTGACTTAATTTATTGCAGAGGCACACTGCTGCATGAATTCCGGACTTTACAAACTATGACCAAAGTGCAATCATACAAGACATCTAAGAATGGACAAAATGTCATGTAGTATATGTATATATTTTTATAAAAAGTGTCATGTATTCATTTTTTGTACATACTTTCTGGTAATTGCATGCACAACTTTTATCTCTAGTTGTGGGATCTAAAGCCACAAGGTCGGAAATGAGCCATTTGTTAAAAAGTAATATGCCCTCATTGAATTAGCTAAGCTTTTTCAAAATTAGTGACATTTTTACACAGATGAGTTAAGTAACATCATTTACAGATAATGCTTGTCATTTATAGGAATAATATGGAAAGGAACTAATTTTTTTAACATTAAAAAGAAGATAAGTAAGTTACCATTGTGTATGATACCATCTTGTTTTTTCACCCCAGATGATGCTGGTGTATTTGGCAGATCTGTAAAACAGCATCAAGATGTGTGTGAGGGCCATTTATTTTAATTAATTTACAGACGCACAAAAAATTCACAATGAATCAAGGGAGGTTACAGTATATCATTGATTAAATGTTACAAGTTCTACATTCAGCATATTTCTCTTTTTTTACATAATCTAAATTGATTACACATTTAAGCTGAATATACTTAATAAACGGATTTAAGTTAGTATAATTAGTCAAACATCTCTCAGGGCATGCAACATCTCTCCACTCACTGAGTACTGAAGAGGGTGTAATTAAACTGGATAGTATTTTTTCCAATAGCATTATACACTTCATCTATTTGTCAATTTCTCCAACATGGTGTGCGTTTTTTTGTGACTTGCTAGTCATTTGCAGGAAGTTGCTTGTCACTCCCATTGCATTTATCATGCTTACTTACAATATTTATCGTTGTCTATAACTTCATCCATCTGTTAGCCATTCTACTTATAATATGGAAAGTTTTTCATGGCTTCCATCCATCTGTTAGCCATTTTACTTGCACTATATACAGTATCGTATAACTTCCGCTCATTCACTAACCATTTCATTTACAATGTGTAAAGTTACCTATGATGTTTCGGAAGTCTGTTTGCCATTTTGCTGAAAATGTGTACAGTAACCTATGAGCTTCGGCCATCTGTTAGCCATTTTACTTACAATGTGTACAGTTAACTTTGATTTTTTTCCATCTGTATTCCAGCCATCTGTTGGCCATTTTATTTACAGCGTTTACAGTTGCCTATGACTTCAACCCATCTGTCAACCATTTTACTTACGATGTGTACAGTTGCCTATGACGCTATTTGCCCAAACACTTGAGATGCCAAGCCATGTTACTTACAATGTTTACAGTTACAGATGACTTACGCCCATCTTTTAGCCATTTTACTAACAATGTGTACAGTTGCCTATGATTTCCCCATCTGCACTGTGATCACAGTGTTTACAGTTGCCTCTATGACTTCCACCCATCTTTGAGTCCTGTAGTATATGGAGATATTGCGCTGAGTATAAATACACAATAATAATAATAAAAAAATCTGCCAACTATTTTACCTACAGCGTTTACAGTTGCCTATATGATTTCCATTCATCTGTTAGCCATTGTACTTACATTGTGTACAATTGCCTATATGACTTCAACCATCTGTTAACCATTTTACTCACAGTGTGTACAGTTGCCTATGACTCCCACCCATCTATTGGCCAAACACTTGAGATGCCAAGTCTGTCTGGTTGCTTTGCACCCAACGACTAGCACTTCCTCAGTTCGGCGTGTCCAGGCATGCTTGGGCTCCATCAGGTCTGGACAGCCAATAGCTAGAATTGTCAGAAAAATTATAAATTTATTTAGTGTTCACTGAAAAAGACTATAAAACTGTGTATTTGGATGTTTATTAAAATCATGATTGGCTTCTGAATTACATGCATTTTCTTCTTTTAAAATGTGTGTAATTTATCCACGTTTACATTTTAATATGTTTAATATATTGCACTACTGAACATATTGTAGATAAATATACATTACAACATTGATTATTACTTCCACCAAGGAGGTTATATTTTTGGCTGCATCTGTTAGTTTGACGGTTTGATTGTGTCTATTACTCCAAAACTAAGAAACACATCTTTATAATATTTTTAGACGTTTAGGGCCTCACTAAAGGAAGAAGAGATTGATTTTTTTTTCGAAAGATCCAGTTTATATTCTGGATGAAAAACTCCGATTTTTCAACAGTATCATCTTCCGTGATTTTGGGTTTGTTGTTAACGTAACATATTGCATTTGATATTGCACATTTTTTTACAATCCTGTTTCAAATGCGCATTTACATGGAAGCTTATCTATAATATTTCTTAAAGAGATAGGTCTTGACTTCTTTCCTAAACATTTTCAGATTTGTACATTCCTTGATGTTGTAGGGTAGCTTATTCCACAGCGATGGGCTGCTCACACTGAAAGATCTTGATGCAAATGTGTGTCGACTTGTTTTTGGTACATGAAGATTGTTTGTGAAGGTAAGAGGATCTGAGTTATTCTCTGAGCACTGGTTTGGGAGTCAGGATTTTTTGCAGATATTCTGGAGCATTTCCGTGTAGGCATTTGTAGACAAGCACAATTATCTTGAACTCAATCCTGGCAGCAATTGGAAGCCAGTGCAGCTGCTTTCTGGATTCTGTTGAGCTTTCATGTTTTGTTCTGTTGAGGACTAATTTGGCAGCTATATTTTGAACTCTTTGCAATTTCTTGATTGAATTTTTTGGTAGGCCAAACAGTACACTGTTGCAAAAATCCAGATGTGATGTAACCAAACCTAAAACAAGAGTATGAGTGGCTTCTGTTGTGCGAGTAGATCTGATGTTCCTGATTCTGAAAATGTTTAGCATAGCTACTTTGCACTTGTGGGTAATGTGTTGTTTAAAGCTAAGTTGACTGTCTAAGTAGACTCCCAGATATCTTATATCAACACTTAAACTTACATCTTCACCACACACCTTTAAATAGTTTGAAGAACACTTTTCTCAATTGGTTGAGATTACTCTAAAAATAACAAACAGATCTTTCTGAAATATTTTTCTGTGCGTATGGCCTGTCTTATGTAAGAATTTGTTTCATTTCAGAGAAGAGCTGGATATTCTCATATTGTGTATGAAAAAAAAACAATACAAAAACAAAAAAAAAAACAACAAAATTCTGAAATGTACAAAAGTTCCAGTTTCGCTGAACTTTCAATGCATTTGCCTTTGTCTTCAACATTATTCTTTATATCTTCATGACCTTGCTAACTAATTATGATGGTTAAAAATAAAAAGCAGTATTGGCTGAGATTTAGATACTAGAATACTATGACTGCCTTGGCAGAGACCTGTGCTGTAGGAGTGCTTGCTAGTTTTAAATGTAATTGCAATTATATATTTCTGAAGGGTGTTTTCATACTCATCCAACGAAAAGTATTCTTCATTAGAGAAAAATGTAACCATAGTAGCTAAAACTCTCAATTCTTGTGGTTGATTCATTCACACACGAAATATGGTACTTATGATGTTAAAAACATATCAAATTCCATTTGCAAACGTCCCTGCGTTTGTTGTAACTCACTCGATTAATGTACTCCTGTGTATTACACATTGAAGTACCAGCCATTAATAAATAACACATTTTCCACTCCGATGTTTTAGCCCGATGTTAGTAAATGGGATTACATCCGTTTTTATCCCAAAAGTTTGTGAACAAAATTATTTTATGTAGTGACATATGCATCTTCTATACACATTTTTATATCTCTGTTAGGTTTATTTGGCAAATCAAATTACATAAAAAAATCAAGATAAAAAACCAACTGCTTTCTCTTTGACATTTCTATGCATTTGTTAGTCTTTCCTGTAGGGGACAGACCTCAGTGATGGTATGGTTAACAAGTTTGACAGTTGATCACCTGGCTGTCAACTTTGGGGTTACGGATTTGAACCTAAAACCTGACAGGATATATGATGTACTGATATGACCGCAACTACTTCTGGAGGACAGTTTTGGAATGTTTTAGGGGATAAGTGGCCAATAAATAACATACCATAAGATGACCAGAACTTCAGCTTCTTACTTATAATTTGTCACAATTAAGGTAAATTGCTGTGATGCATAGTCTACACAGTTTTCTATTATAATCTGCTGCATATTTTTACAGTCTGAGTATGCACACCTACCAAACTTATATGGAGTACAGTAGATAACACTTCCCAGTGCTAAGGTCCAAAGTTAGTAGTTTATTGCCTGTGCTCGATGGTTATCAATAAAAAAGGTGATCAACTAACCAACCTACCAACCAACCCCCAACCAAACAATCTAAGCTGGGAACTTCTAGCCTCAATGTAAATTCAAAATTCTGTGAAAATTCTGTTGTTTCTAATTATTCTGTTTCTAAATTATTCTGCCTATTCGGTTACATACAATGGAAATGTCCTATATTTTAAAGCTAACAGACCTATTTCTAAAAGTGGAGGACAACAAACACGGGAATAAAGTGGATGAACATGTCCACTTTTTTTCTATTTTTGTCAGATTCGAAAACAAGCTTAACGTAATTCAACTGTGAGACAAAGTATCAGCACTTTGTCCAAATGAGGACATTATGTAGTAAATTAACATAAAACTAAAATAACAGGAAAGTGTTGCAATGTAACACCCGAATGATAAAATCATACAAGCATAAATAACATTATAAATCATGACAATGATTCGAGTTAAAATGCTAAATTATCACATCAGTAGCAGCATTGGAAAGATATTAAGATTGCCATGTGTAAGACGTACATTTCCTGGTTTCTAGGCTGTAAAATACATGTATTCTCCAACCAAGAGAGTCATTTATGTGGATGAGCCATTGATAAGAAAAATATGACCTATTTAATTTTCCTGTTTCAAATTATGTTCTAAAAAGTGTCAAGATAAACCTACTTCCGTTATGTGTATAACATAGAAGTGACTAGAGCATAATCTAAAACTCTTGAGCACTATTTTGCCTTTTTTCTGAGATTAGTGCCACTGACAAGGCTACATGTTGAGGTAGTTGTAGTGAGGGCAAAACTGCCATAACCCCAGTTAAAATATCACACAGAATGCCACTGATGGCGACCTTAACCTTTTTTTACTGTATCAGCCATGTGGCTTCTGTAGAGACAATGGCCTGAAGAGTTTGAATAGTTCTTCATCATCAGTTCTTTTTCAGCCTTTACAATTGGGACATTTAGGTTGTATCTTTACCATTTGCAACTAATGTTATCTCCAAAACTGATACAATTATAACTCAGTCATAAATACTTAGCTGTACTAAACTGATGTGCCTCTTGTGTAAATTTGTAAGCCACAATAATTCAATAACTATGACACCAGTTGGTCTAGACAGATAGTTGTATTCTGGTATTTATGTACAAGTGCTTGTACAGGCATGCGGTTTGATATTATCACCCACTAGTTTTTCACACATTAAAATACAAGTTCCTTCCTTTGAATGGAGTATATCCCATTCCAGTGAGAATACAGATGGACATATACAACTACTAAACTTGCTTGCAACAAGAAAGCACTCCTGTCCTGGAACGCAGAGTTCTGCCAAGACAGTATAGCATCTCCATATTGGAATTTCACCCAAACACTGTTTTTTTATTATTTTTGGAGTAATCTTAATCACAAACTCAGAATCATTGAAAGTAGGACTGTTGAAACTTTGGGATTTTTTTCGTATCCAGAAAATGATAATTTTTCCCGTTGCTCAGAAGGATGCGTTCATTAGTTATGGTGTAAGTGCATACACCAACAGCCATAGCTTCTTGTTTTGTGGAAAGGGGAAAAAAGAAAATCTCAATCAAAATTGCTGATTCACAATGTTAAATGGCCCAATTTCATTCAGCTTTCTGTTAGAATCCGATGCGCAGCGAGATACAAATGTAGGCTAATATTTTATTTTCCTTTTAATGAAGACCCTTTACCGAGCCCTGTGTCAAACTCTCGATTTAACATGGCAAAGGTTTCTCATTTCATTATCAGAGAATTCAATTAATTTGGTCTAAACTGATTACTCGGCCTAAAAACCAACAGAGGCAATACCCTGTCCTGGGGTTTCATTTAATTAATTTCAGGATCATTTTGCAGGAAAAAGAACTATTAAATGTGCATTAATTTTGGACAAGCACTTTGACTTTTTACTGCACTATTTACTGAAGCTTTAAATTGAAAGTCGTGAGGACTGGTTCACATTTCAATCCTTGTGGATTTATATATTTAATAAAGTACTTGCATGTAAAGTTCTAGAATATTACAACACCAATTGGTGTTATATATTTATTGTAATTTCTCTACAATTGTTGCGTGGCACATGTTGACAGTAACATGTCATTAAATTCAAGTTAATAATCAGTTAAAAACTCACTAAAAAGTTCACTACGTTTACACCCTTTTTGATAGCTATTCACTTTCTCTAATTGCTGAATATTTATTATCAGAATAACATTTCCCTCTAGACTGTTTAGATAATGGGGGTTCTTCTTTGGTGCCTGTCAATAATCTATCTCCACATCCTGTACTGTCTTTGACACAGACTTTTGTACATCTACTTGTCATAACAAATGCATTTTATTAGTTGTGCTTCTCCCAGTTAAGTCCAAGTTGTCAGTTAAGGTCCATGTCTTAATTTGTTGTTGTTAATTTCCACGTGATGCCTGAGGCCTGTACTAGTGTCAGCTTAATTTCTATCATAACAATATAGTTAAATGCTTCCAATACATGTCAACAGGCTAAACAAGTGTCAGCTTTACTTCTGGCAGAGCAGTGTTCACCCTTTAATTTCCCGCCACTTTAAGTTACCTACTTACTTGTAAAAGCTATTTCTTCATAATTATTTAAATTCTTCTTGGGTGAACACGCACACACCCACCACCCCTTCACCACGTGCACCACATCTTTGTCTGGTGAAGTGCACCCCTTCAACACTACACTGCTCCACCAGTAATGTGTAAACACGCTATATAGTTATCACTGCATTATGATATACTTCTAATTTTAAGCTCACCAGTTTTACAAATGATATATGTGGGCCTTTCAAGTCTTAGTTGTTTTATCAGCATAGTTACAATTGTGTGTGTGTTGTTGATGTCAAATACTTAATATGTTGTGCTTTTTAAATAATGTAGAATAAAAGGCTTTTAGCCCATTTGCATGTAAGCATCCACTTGCATTCATACTTTAAGTATGTTTTAACTTATATTGGACCTTGACCATGACTGACGCCATTACCTTTGACCCACAACAGGGGAAGGGTCGGGGTATTATAAACACATTCACCTATTTGTTAGCCGTGTGCATAACCCCCAAAACTATATACTGGATCTGGGTCATATTTTGATCCAAGCTGGAGGTCTACTTATGGGTCGGGTTTCCTTAGAGGTTAACCAGTTTGGCATTGAGGTAGAATTTAAATAGGGATTATTTTGCCAATATCTTGCTCTGGATCCCCAGCAAGGGTTAGTGGCCCCTCAGGTACTGCCTTTTGTAAAAGTTTTTTTGCCTTTTAAATATCTTTGCAACTGTACATCTGATCCATTCTTTGGAAACTTTCACATTAGTTATCTTGTATTTGAAAGAGCCGAAATCCAATCAGTTTAAAATATTGAAGAAATATTTTTATCACTTTCTTTTTCTTTTATTTGAAAGATTAGGGGTGCGCAATCAGACATCAAATGCCCAGATATGTTTCAGTAAACAAAGCATGGCCTCAATTTTAGTAAAGAAATTCTCACAAACAATACTACCCAAACTTATCAAGCTATATATTCACTTAGCATCAGTCCTCTTCTTTACCAAATCTATGGTAACACCAGAATATTTATCCAACCAATTAACAGCTAGGACACACTAAGACAGGCCATCAGTAGCTTCCACATGTTATCATTACCTGGATTCAAACTCATGACCATAAAGATGAGAACTTACTGATAACTTGCTAAAATTTTAGGCCTCTCAGATAGTTAAGATAAAGTGGCACAAGAAAGATTTCCAACCCAGAAAATGACAAACCTAAGTCCAATCTTACCACTAAAGCGGATGAGGAACCTTCGGTTATGCAGGGCTTTCTCCTGAAGAACCAGTCTGATCCTATTGCCCTGGCTGCTGTAGACATGACTCTCCCTCTCTGCCCCACCACATATTTTCATCTCATGGTCTCTCTGATGGAGATCCTGGACATAGCCATATTCCGCTGAAGCACATTCATCTGTGTCTGCTGAATCCCAGTAAGCTCTACTGTTTTTGGTCCAGCTGAAGTCCATCAGAGTGATGTTAATAGATTGCCCAGGAGAGGCCTCCAAGATCCATGGTGCTGTTCGGTGGCCACAGCGGCTGGATTCAGATAGACTGCTGGGAATGTGGTTGACGTCAGGGCCAACTTGAATGGTAATTGGGTTGATGCATTTAGCTGTGTCTACACTAATTGCTGGCAATAATAAAATGCAAGTGTAAGTATGGTAAGGTACTGGTATGACAGAGTTAAACAGAGAGTAAACATGTTTAAATTCACTACAATATGTGGAACTAGAAATTGAGCAAAACCTCCTTATATTCCTTTACGTTGTGGAATATTTGCATTACAATCTTGACTTTCTTTACTTTGCAAAAACTGCAGGTCATTTCACTGATTGAAATACAGAAAGTTTGACTGCCTGATTAATTTCACTTGCTAATGGCTTAACACTGTGACACAGTTTACAGTCTGCAGTGAATTGTATACACCCTTTACCTATATTGAGTAGAAATTTCACAAAGTCCCCCCACGAAGGTGATGATTGATGTACTGTCAAGTTAATATGAATGTAAAAATGAATGGATTAATGTCAAAAGATTTTAACCTTGGATTTAAGTATTGGGTGTTAGAAGATTCAGTATATAAGAGGAATAAAAAAACTGTCGATTATCGAGTATACAGATTCAAGTTCAAAGATCACTTTGTACTTGATTTTAATATTTAATACAGAATTACCCACTATACACGTGTTGAACCTTCAGTGATACTCTTTTAGTACTTTAACAAAGAATTACACAATAAACAGCTCGAATCATTTCTATTTGGTTTAATTTTTTACTTAAAAATTACCCAATGCACAGGTTGAAACACTTTATGCTATGTTTAATAGTTAGTGCTATGTTTTATGCTATGTTTAATACTAAATGCAGAATTAATGATTATAAGTGCATGTCGCAGCTGTCATTCTGAAATGAATGATGGTTGTTCTTATACAGGACAAATTTCTACAGTTATTTATATTTTCAGGTTTCATTTAAAGTTCAAATAAGCTTATTTTAAAATCCCTTTCAACAGAGGAATATCAGGCCATGTTCTAAGTGTATTTCGTATGTAGTCATCATGAATTGGGTTAGAACCCACGACCACAGTGGTGTGAATCAAGTGATTAAATGTCAAACCTTCTGACCACTCTGTCTCTTCAATTCAATTTAAAGACTTTGTATTATATAGTATACATATACTTATATTGACTGGAAAAATGATAAATGTCAACTATTTACTGCTTCAGTATAAATCAGCTTGAACCAGTAAGACCCAAAACAATTCTTTTGACCATCGCATTTTTTACCCCGAAATAGATGAGCAAAAATATAAATGTAGCAATTTGGGGACTTCAATCTGAATTTTGAATCACATAAAGCAGCTTTATTATGATACATTTCATCTCTGTGTAGGACTTCTATCAGGGATGCTTTATTGTTAATAACAACCCAGAGTTATCCATAGTCACCACAGGAAAGTGGGTGCTTAATTGAAGTTTCCATGAAATCATGATAACTCACTTTAGTTAATGCTCCCTGTGACAAGAACGTGGAATAATAGAAATTTCTATTTTGGTACCAAGGGAAATCTTCCCCGGAAAAAAGCAGTTTCAAAACCTTTTCCATTTCATGTATTTGTCTTGACATGTACTTGCCATGTTGTATTTGAATTAAGCTGACTTTTTCAGCTTTTGATTCCATTTAATGTTAACTAAATTTTGCATCTTTCTGCTATTTTTTAATCCAGGCCAAGAGAAAATGTCTTCCACACAAGGGTTGTTAAAAGTTTTTCTCCAATTCCAGTGTTCTTTGTTTTAGACCACATCTCTTTACATTTTGAGCAATATAAGAAAAACGATGGATGAGTCAAATATTTGATCTCACGTTAGATCATTCATTATCTTTATGCATATGCCATTACATTAACTGAGTCCAGTGGAATGCTAATAGTGAAGATACTTGTTTTGTTTCTGATTTTGAAATGCAAAATGTAGATTGATTATTGATTAAGCTGTTAATCGACATTATTATAAAACCCCGACTCACTCCACTGTTCCTCTATTATATAAAAATAATATACATAATAGTGATCTCGGTTTATCTACAACTCTTATGTTAAATGAAAAAATATGGAGGATAAAATATAATAGTTGTCAGCAACATGGGAAAAAATCAATTGAAATATTTATGGGTGCTTTTGGGGTGGTTGTAAATCTGCCTTGGTATTTTGCATGGGAAGAGATATCAGTTTATTGGACTGTTATTGTCAATTAGAAAGATAATAGAACAAGATACTGAGGTCGCAACAGAGTCGCAAAGCGTGGGCAATCCACTCAGTGTCAACACACTGCGGTCCAAATTTATTCCTTCATTAATCATCAGATGTCCTGTCTTCCTGTGGTGTAACATTTTGTCTTTGACTGCAAACGTAATTTATATAAATCAGTGGGGTTTTAACAGGAGACAGTTTGTGAACTAAGGGCTTCCAAATGTAATGCAGAGATGTTTTTCTGAGGGGATATCAAATGGAATTTTAAAGGATTTGTTGTGACGTCCCGATGGGTGATGTTAAATGTCCAAACTGTCTTATTCTGATTCTCTTTATATGTCAAGACTGTGATATTAAATAGAGGCTTTTTATTTTACAATACCATAGTTTTTCAGCTGCGCTTAGTATATTCATATATTTATTACATTTTCATACAGTTGTTACTATATTCTAACCATTCATACAGGTATTTACTGTGTCCTAACATTTTCACACATGTATTGCTTCATCCTTTCATACAAGTATTTACAGCATTCTTACCTATCACACCGATGTTTACTGTATTCTTACCTTTCACACAGCCATTTACCATATCCTTACCTTTTACATATGTATTTACAGTATTCTTACCTTTTACATAGGAATTTACTGCGCAGTTTAAACGTTCATAAAGGTATTTACTATACTATATTTTTATCTTCCCCATGCACTTAATATATTCTTACCTTTCACACAGGTATAGCTAGCCTCCAGATATCTGCTTAGTTCTTTATCACAGGACATCACACGATCCATGTCTGTGTCAGGTACTCTTATCTCACAGTCAGGCAGACCAGAACAGTGTTTATCAGCTTCAAAACAAAACAGAAAAAAGTAGAATGGTCATTTTTCTTGTAAGGTAATACCAGAAGAATCTCTCATTGAATCTAAATTTCTATTCTTATTAATTTTTGACATAAAATTATATTAAATAAAGCATAATGTTATCCACAGTCCCAGACTCTTTCTTGTTTCCTTATTACGTTATCGAGATCTTTCAATTAATTACATAGCTACAGTGAACAAAAAGTAAAATGATACAGTACAAATGATCATAAGCAATGAATACAATGAAGTTACACAGCATACAAATATAATGTATAAAGAATTATGAAACATAGACATATGCATTAATGTTATATGAAATAAGGTTAACCATATTTTAATGCAAAATGTGTGTTTGAAAAAAAGTAATCAGTATTAATTCATTGTTATAGAGGGTTTATTTTATTTAACACAAATGAGGGTTATTGATTGTGTGAACTTACAGTCTGAAGATGAAAATTTACTTTGTGAAGTTCTCATAGTAAATGAATAAGATCATTGTAAAAATACCAATGTCCAAAACATCCATGTGACATCCAAGTTGTCCCATGTCTTTCTTAACGCATGGTCCAATGCGCATGCGTCCATATACGGCTGTTTCCATGACAACAAGCTCCCCAGCTCGACATCTGGTTGTAAAGGTTTCAGAGCTGCAGATTTCCTGAACACCATTCACTAAAAGTGTGACAAGATATAAATTCTAGTTTATTGTATAGTTTTAAACACGATAACAAAAATATAAAGGTGCTTTCTGGGACATCACTAATGTAAAGCCAATGGCTCTTAATATATACTGCACTGGCTGTGTTGTATCCAACTTTATGTATGTTTATTTAATTGTTGTTTAATGATGGTGTAAGTTCATATGCTGCAACAATATTCTACAATCTGAAGGCCTTGCAAACGCAAGACAGATTCAACATGGACCAATAAGGTAGACTCAGCTAACTTCTTTAAACTGAACAAAAAAGTGTAAAAAAATAGTACAATTTGACCATAAATATGGAAGCTCAGGTCCTTTAGTTGGAACATTCTGTTACATATGTTAACAATTCCTATCACTGTGATAAAAAGATGGCGAATTTGTCAAAATAAAAAAATAACTTTGCAACGTATTGTCGTCAGTGTAAACAAGGTGTCAAACCAGCCCAAATGTTATTATAGTATGCTTTCTCATTGAAAGAACCATTTCTCATGGGGTCTCCCCATCTCTGTTTGCAAGTAAAAGGTAGTATAGGGCACTCCACATCCAAGTGGTACCCTATTTTCTTTTTACAAGGATAATATAAAGCTGATTAAAATAATATAATGACAAATTCATCCACACCCCTTCTCAAAAGGTGGCTAAATTCAAGATGAACTAAAGAATGAAGTCACTATACCAGTGATGAAATAGGACATCACTGGTTAAAAGCTAATACTGTATGGCTGTTACTGTTACATGCTCTTTAAAAATGAACCATCAGATAAATCATGCACTTTTTACAGATAATGATTCATCGGTTTCTTTTTCTTGCCAAAATTTGACCCTGCAGTTTTGTTTTGTTTTTTCATTTTTTTTTTGCTGAACACAATTTATAACTCCACCCTTAACTGAGAGACATCTATTATTAAGTAAGAGGAGAGTCTAGAAAGAATTGGATCTGACACATTTAAGTTGGTGATTTATACTCAACACTTCAGGATGTGACCGCTACAAGAACATCACTGTCAAATTAAGACTTAAACGTGGTGTGCGGTCTTAAAATAATAATAATTATACTTCACGAGTTTCAATAAGTCACAATAGAAAGCATTAAAACATTTTCTTGTTTTCTTTATTTCTTGGGGATTTGTGCAGGAAAAGAAGGAGCCGGTCCTTGGAGTATAAAGTAAATCTATGGAGAGAATGTCACTTTTAACATTAATTTGAAAGGAGATGACCACAGTTTTATAATAGTGGTTATCAATGAGGTCAGGTTAATATGGCTTAAGGGCCTCTTGAATATGGTGATATGGTGCTCTACTAAATTACTGTTTTTATTTCTATGATTCACCAGTTGCTCATAAGTAGAACCAATCAGCCATAATTCTGTTGTAAAGATATTTGAAATTTCATGAACTTTGTGGGTTTGAAGAAACAAGTTTTACAAGTTGTGATATCAGTGATAATTTGTCAATATTTATTAGCAAATACAAAAAAGTACAAACAGCAATCAAGTGGTAACAGACCTTTAGATGGTAGGTAGAAAATGGCTTTGCAATTAGCATGGTAAGTGATCCAAAATAACCTCAGAATTCCCAGAACCTATGAGACCAAACACATTGAACAAATTCAGGTCCATTCTTTGAATTAAAATCAACATTATTTTATTTATTGGTAACAGGTGTATGAAAAAATTTATTCAAACGTGACATGAATTGTATTGATGGATTAAACATTTAAAAAAATAGTAAAAATGTTTCATCTCACGTTTATAAAAGTCTGACGTATATATCTGCAATTGCCTATATATCATTAGCATGCAACACTAGTACTTTTGAACAACTTCTGTGACATGTAACTAATTACATCATCAGTTGAAAAGCTCCAATAATCCAATTTATGACAGACAAGTGCCCATCTGGCCTCTTATTGCTTGATCTGGATGCTGTTACGCTTTTAATATTGCATATAACAAAACAGTTGTAATTTAGATACATAAATATGTCATTTCCACCTATAAATTATTTGATTTTAATACAAGACTAATTCAATCAGAATGATAAATCTTCACACAAAAGTGAATAAAGAAAACAAGCATTACTTCGGAGAGTTATACATTCAAGCCAAGAATGTTAACCATGTACACCCAAGGCATGTCTAATATGTTAATAGATCGAGGATGCATAAGTGTCTTACTATGCTGTAGTGATCATATAAAGAGCTCACAGCATTTTGATTGAAAAGTGAAGAATAAGCAGAGTTCTATATGTTTCAGGTAATTTTTTAATTCACAAATCTCAACTTGAGGAAAATCAAGTTGAGACAAACACTCAAATATCTATATCACCTGTTCCATGCTGACCTCATGAGGTACATGTGAATGTGTAATATTTAATTTATTTATTTATTTGGGGTTTCACGTTGCTTTCAACACTGTACAGGTCACATTACGACATGTAGTTGAGAGGGCAGAGGAAACTAATACATATAGTTGGTCAAGGTTCGGTTCTGTAAACTGCCGACCAACAGCAAGCAACTACCAGCTTTCCCACTTGAGGTTGGGCTGGGAACCAAACCCCGATCTCAGAGGTGGGAGGCGAGAGTGTAACCACTCTGCCACCGTGGCCCCTTGTAATATTTAACTTATCCAGGCTAGTTTCTGGCTCTTCGCATTTTATATTTTAAGAAGTATTCATTTGGCACAGTGGACTATGTTTGGATACATATTCAGGATGGGGAAGCCTTTTTAAAAATGTTTGAAACCTGTCACAACCTTTAATATACTGAACTGTCAAGGGCATCCACAGGGGGAAAATAAAGTTGTGATGGTGGGAAGACAGGCCTGGAAAGATGAGTCATGAATTATGGTTGCCACAAAAATTTTGTCTACTAAACTGTTTGTGGGTATGTATACTGGAATCGGACAATCTTTTGCAACAAAGGAATTTAAAAGAAATTACCCTTGCAGACAAATAATAGGGTTGACTGAAATCTAGCCATTTTAATACCGAGATGTTGTACCTGAAAGAGATGCACATACACAGCTGAATAGGCAGCCAGTGGAGTCTCTCTAGAGAAGGAATGAGTTTGGATTTTCAACTGACAGACAATTAGACAAAGGTTGTTCTTAACTCACAGAAATGTAGTTATGTTTGCCTTACACTGACCATCCAACCTGTTATAATAATCTAGACAGCTACTTACCAGAGCATTTGCCAAAATTATAGCAGCCAGTCACATTTTTGAAAAATGTATGTATTCTGTAAAAATCATTGATGTGATAGTAAGAGGTACTTCTACATGCCAGTATGCTTACATTTTGGATGAATGGCTTGGTTCTGATATTGCTTCTAGGTATATGGGGCTGACCAAACAAGGCAGGAATGTTGTTGAAATGGATGAATGTATCCATAGTTTTATTTTCCAATTTTGCCAAAATAGGGATATGAATCTCACATAAATCTTCACATGCTGAATATATCACAAGCATAGTTTAAGGGTATGGGACTGTGACCCTCACTTAAATGAAAATAAAAACAGATATATCTGCACGGTAAATTTTTGAACAGCTCACAATATCCAGGGTGACTAATGTTGTGGGTCCAGAAGGAACTGGTCATACATTGATAAAAAATTGTGACACAGTGTCAGATTTAAAAAAAACAATAACAACAACAGATGTTTTACTTGTCAGTATGTCTGTCGTCTTATGGGAAATGTGTGAAAAGGATAAGAAGTCAGACTGACATTAAACAGACACGATGTCTCCTTGCAGGGAGATGTGAGATTGAAATAACAGTACCTTTTTATCATTTTAACTAGAGTTCTATCCTGCCAATAGACAACAGTGATCCGGAATTTTGAACCCAAACAGTGAAATTTAAAATAAGTATATTTTGTGCAGAAAAAAACAAGAGCTTACTATTAGACAGCTAATCTATAATTGATGTTCTCTAAGTTTGTTATTGTGGCCTGTCACATTTATCCACTTCAACAGATACAGGTCGGTAAATTGAAACATTGTAACAAAATGGTGGAACTTGTATATAGTTTCTATAAGATGACACAGTGATGTCCTAGGTCTGCAGTTCTACTGGATTCACAAATAATAAGGTCAATAAGTAGATTATATTTCCTGAAAGCAGTTATCCACGGCAATGGATAAAACATATGACTAAAACTTGTTGTATCAATCAAGTATGTTCCATAATTTAAAGTAAAACATAGAAAGACGTTTGCATTTCTTATTTTATACACCTTCTAATATTTAATAGTAATCAGTACTTCATTTAATCATACCCAACAACACTGAATCACCTTTGGAAATGCTGCTTAAGTGAATTTTTGGGGGGGTCATTTTCGACTTTTAAGAGATACACTGGAATTTTATTTCACTTATGACCAGTTTCTATTGACGACTTTAACACAATTTTTAAATTTCACTGGGAAATATTTTTTTACTATTCAAGCTAATTTTCTAAAATAGCTAATATTAACGGCAAGTGAAAATTTATACTTTTACAGCATTTTAAATAGTATGCATAAAACCCAAACCAATATCCTTTGGAAATACATCAGATTTTAAAGTAAAAGCTTCATAAAATGTTGTGCATTTCCTGTTTTAACTGACAGGAATATCTCTTTCTACAGTTCACTTTGTTTGAAATGTTTCTCCAGTGGAATAACATCGATATTCACAATTAGTCCAATTGTTCATCTTCTCCAAAATATTGCATGAAAAAAATGAATAAGAAAACCATAACAACTTAATGCATTGAGGATGTCATGCAATTGGCTTTGTTATGATGGGTAGCTCTCAGCCATAATCTTTCAGCTTTTGTTTTTACTGTATTATTTGAAGTCAACAATAAGCCATATAGCCATGGGTCAAGATGGGAGTTTTGCATGCCATGCAGATCCAGCGAGTGGTAGATTATTCTGCATTGAATGAAATTGCACTTAGCATTTCATGCTACATTTACTACTGATATCAAGTTCTATCATGAAACCAGGTTCTAAAAGTAACCATGTTATAACACCATAGGGGGCTGTTGCATTCAAAATGTTGTATTCAAAGCAAAATTGTCATGAAATCTGAAAACATATTTCTGCAAGTATGAAAGGGATATTCTAAACAAATACTAGTAGTTAATTTTTCCTGAAAGTATTGAAATGTATTGACATGCATATATACTCAGTGCAATATCTCTTTGTATTACAGGACTCAAAGCACTATGTAGCCTATGTCGATTACACAAGAACTCCCCAATCTCTCTAGTGACTGACACCCCCCCCCCTCCCCAACTGAAAGACAGAGTCTAAGGGATTTGAACTTATTAAAGTCTTTGAGGTTCTTAGGTTCTTTAGCCTGTCCCTGAGGAAAGGATCCAATGACACAGGACAGCCATTTTAAGTGGTCATCTGTGTCACTTTGTGTCTGTGCATGAGTTCAAACCAACGTCCTCTGTGTTCCTATGAGAATATGATACCCACTGTGCCACAATGGCAGATAAAGGCCCTTTTATTATGACAATATTTTCAAATGTCACTGAGTATGTCTTACTACGCTTGTAATCTGAAAGGCCTTGGGAAGTATAACAAGAAAAAGTAATTATTCAAGCCTAGTAATCCACATGGGTAGTGCTATTTCTTGTTTCTGTGACTTGCAAAGATTTGGTATTTTTTCTCCCCTGATTACGATAGAACTGAAAAGTTTACCCCCACAACTAGTATAAATGGCCCATTTATATCTCCAGGTAAAGATATTTTGGCATTTACCTTCCTTTTAACAGCAAATGTCATATCAAAAAGGACCCTTGGTGTCTCCTACGTGTTTTCTTGAACCGGATTCGATCCCATGACCACAGAGCTGAGGGCTAAGTAATCAAATACTGAATTTGGTAAACCAACTGACCTCCGAGGCTTTGTCTTTGACAAAAAGGACACTAGCCTTGCTTGAGGCTCAATACACCAACATTTGATATTCATAAAGCTGTCAGACATGTTAAAAGATATAACCTCATCAAACAGTCTGCTGACGTAAAGGGCCAGTATTTGTAAGGGTATATTAAACAAACTGCAACTTTATCATGTAAAAATGAAAGTTTTACTTAATTACAAAGAAACTTGAACCTTTAGAAAGGTTATAGTATCCATGTTCTGAGTAAGCATATAAATGGTTAGTGTGCTTGATGTAATTTGACAAGAGGATCTCATCCATGGTAGTGATTTCAGGAGATCTCAAAGACCAAGACATTAACATATTTAACGTATTATATATATCACTTGGGTATTCAAATCTGTGGTCGTTCGTTATTGAATCCAGTTCAGGGCTACATGGTGGGTTACACTGGAAGGTCTGTATTGAAAATGACATTTGCTGTTGCAATGGACACATAGCTTTGACCTTTGTGGTAAGGTCATGCTCTTATGGAATAGTTTGCTTCTGGATATTCACACCCAACATATGACCAATGACTATATAATTTTGTGAATAATCATTTTGTTTAATGACCATTACCATGATTAAAATTGGATCAAAGAAGATTTTGTGGGTGTTGACAACTGGTTATCTTTGCATCATTGTACTGGGCAAATCAATCAGGCTTTCATGTTTGGTCTTCCGATCCTGTTTCTTTTCAAAAACTTCTGACACTACACATTCATATAAATTTTCAAAAATATCTCATAGCATGGAAAATTATAAAAGTTGTAATTTAATATGGCTAGTAAGTTCAGTTTAAGTATTCAAACAAGTTTGACTGTGCTTAATTGTGTCCCCCTAATAAGAATACATGATATCACAGAATTGTTTATAAAAACTCAAATCTCACTTTAAGTGACTAACTTTGAGATATTACTTTGTAATTTTTTTTGGCAAAATATATTGCTCATTCTGTTTGCTTTTTAGTAAGTTTGTTACTTTGCAAAATGTTTGCATAATTTATTACTCATTCTGTTTGGTTGTTTGTAAGTCTGTTTGTTTACAGCATAACTCCAAAAGCGCTGAATGGATGGTAATAAAATGTTTAGAGAACATCAGAACTGTCACAAGGAAGAACTGATTCAAATTTGGCCATGATCGGGTCAATATCCTTGATTCTTGACCAATTTTGCAGTTACATTACCATAGAAAGCAGCAAGATCATTTATTAAAAGCCCTGTAAGCAGATCAGTGGTTTGCAAACAGAATGAGTGGTATACTTTGCAAAAATTTTGCAAAGTCTACACTCGGCTAACCTCTGAGTGTTCTTGTTTGTGTTGCTGTACAGTTAACACAAAGCCATACAGCCTGTAATCTTTCTCAATATTATCTGATGTAAAGTGTCTTAACTTGTGGTCTTCAGACAAAATTACTTTAACACACTATTCAAAGGCAAAGGTCCATCCAGGACATATATTCTGTGTTTATCACCTGTTTCCATGAGCATGACTTAAAATAGTGACCACAGAAATAACAGACAAGTGAATGTAAGCCAAACTTGTTAAATCGTTAGGTCAGGCCTCTTTAATTGACTTGGGTGAATTTTTCTCTTTTTTTGCATCTCTCTTATTTTCTGTTAAGGCAAATTATTACAAAAAAAATCTACAGGTTATCCGATATTACTCTGACAAAAAATTGTTCATTTAATACGATGCTTAAATGTAATTACCTTTGTTGGTTCTAATATTACACGAAACATAATCACTAGCTTTTTGTGACAAAATTGTACGGCGGTGAAGATGGCTCTCAACAGAGAGTGTTATTGTTGGGACTTTATCATTGCACAAGGCAACTTAATATCATTTTTAAATTTTTATGATTTCTGCATCCATCTTCGTTTCCCAAGCATAATTTCATTTTCACAAACTCTTGATAGTATTTACTTATAAGAAACCAATGAAATACACAGTGGGTTGAAGATCATCAAACTTACTGAAGAAGAATACCTTTTTACACAATCAACGTACACATGATTCTTTCAGCTATGAGGCTTTTGGCAACAAAAAGGGAAAAAAGGTCACAGAAGGTAAAAATAACAGCTTTCCTCCTACCAACAAAGACAAAATGCTGGAAGCTAGGAGAGACTATCCAAAAACTGGCTTCTTCCTCTCAAATGCCAGGATTTGTAAAGAAGGGGGAAAAGTTTTCACCAAAGGGGACTAAAATCTAATCAAGGCGTCAAAGCAGGTGAATCTGATCATGTAATTGTAGCGCTTAATAGAATTCCCTTCCCCCCAACAGCTCAAACACTAGCCTTGCAACAGTCTTTTTAGTTTCCGTACCATATCCTCCAGTCACCAACTCCAAAAGGGGGGGGGGGGGGGGGGAGGGGGGATATCGAGGGATAAAATCAATTAAAATTGGTTAAGCAACAAACTAAACTTTACAATGTGTTACAAAACTAAAAAAAAAATCTTCCAATAACGGTTAAAATGATCCAACTAAGAATGAACAAGAAACGCATACCTGAAGGTTTTAAACTGTGGAATGTTAAGTTTTAGAGGAAATAACTATGGATATTTATGATGAAGTATGAAGATGAAGTAATCTTTAACCTCAATTCCGGTATAAAAAGGTTTGGTTTTAATCTAAGACGTACATGCATTATATGTCAACTTTATAGTCTCACCAAATTGTATCAGAATTTTATATTCATAAGAATATATAAATAAAAAATAACCCCAAAGGGTAAAATATTATTGAAAAGAAAGATATCTGTAAAAGATAAACAACTTAGTTTCTTCATACAGAAATTAGAGTTTGAGAAAATTCAGTTTTCATACAGTAAATTGCTTTAAAAAGTAAGTCTATCAGACTCTATTAAATGGATACATGTGAATGAGTATCTTTCTGTTATTTGCTGGTTGCATTTGCATCTGCAAAAACATCCCAAAAAACTACAAGGGACCATTTGGGTTTGAACATCAGTGCAGCAAGATTATTTAATGCAAATCATGACTGGCAGTTAGATGGTTTAGATGTCCCAATCACCCTCTATGAGGTATTTCTTCAAATATAAAGGGAAAACATAGGCAGAATAGTCTACCTCCTGTGAAGTAAAGCCTTACATCTGTAGCTACAATGTTGTTACTGAAGAGAATGAAAATTTTGGGAGCCCAGTGGCCGTTATTGGCCACGTAAAAGATAAAGGGGTGATAGTTAAAGATACAGAAAATTGAAAGGAAATATCAAACTTTGCTGAGACAGTGAAAGTGGCAGAAAATATAGAGTATTGGGAGGAAAAACAGCAGACAAGCTACCGAAATGATACAACACACTGCAGTTGCGGGCAGTTACAGGCGTGCACTTCATTCTGAATATTGTAGGCGGAATTTATGGACATTTCAAAACCTGGCCATGGAGAATTGGGAATGCCAGAGCATGCAAATTCTACTGGTAGATGTGTGGCAGTACTTGGGGGGGAATGAGTGATTCTCCACTCTCTGGTTCAGTCCTTACTTTATGAGTTTTTCTTGTCTCAAGAAACAGGAAAACCTGATCCGGATTAAATATAACTTACACCTTCTGTGGGAAATGTTTCAGTCAGATCACAAGGCTAATTTAAGCTGCTCTCCACTTCTCCACAAAGCCTATTTACTGCGAACTTAAAGCTTGATTAACTTCAATTGTCTTCAGTCCTGCCCGCTAGTCAATGCACTCTTAATAAGTCTATTCTCGTACGCGTGTAGAGTTCCTGGCATTTTGCTGGGGGTTTGTTTAAATGACATTTTCTTTCACCCCAAAATGACATTTCTACAGCTGTACGTTGGCATAAAAACAATTAGTAAAAACTGGAGCAAGAGTCTTGGACAATTTCCTGGATGTTTCTTTAAAGCAACAGACGGCCTCCCATCTAAACGGTAACATGAAAAGAGGTGCTACTTACAACTGTTATTTGTGTACAATTTTAACCGTGAAAAAGTACACACAGTGAATAAATCTGTAGATAAATATGGAATATTTTTACAATTTATCTTATAAATACGATTTCCTTTGCGATTTTTTTACATCAAGTGCAGTATTTTTTCAGTAGTTATGGGTGTATCACTAACCGACCAGTGATGTAACTCCGAATCTAAATTACTTACTGTGCAGGAAGTAATTTGACATGTCAATTTAGAGGATGTAATTTAACACTTTTCATTTCTCTCGGTGACAAATTGAATTTAAATTTTATACTTAAAAAATCATAAAATTAACTCTTCTGACCTATCAAAAGACCATGGAGTAACATAATTATTTTATGTCCCCTGTTAAAAGGCACAAACTTGTTAAAATGTCGAGTTACCTTTAATTTTTGGCCACAACTATAATGGGTTTAATAATTGAGTTTATTGACTTTTCTTTCTATATGTATATTTGGGTTTTAACACACATGAGTTAATCAAGTGCATGTAACTATCTTTGTTTTGATATAAATTTAAATGCATGGAAAAAGATATATCACATTCATAACATTTTTTGAGAATTCAGTATAAAGTAAATGACAATAATTATCCAGTGTCTTTTTGCTGAAGAAGTGATATGCACTTTGTCCTTGCTCTGTTATATCCAAAATTATTCAAATGCCATTCTAATGGATTTTCTACATATTTTTTACAACGCTAGGTACCCAAAACCTAGCCAAAATATGACCCTGACTTGATATCTAGTTTTCAATTTATGTGCGCAAAGAAACAAGCAGAAAAACAGAGACAATTACAATACTCTCCCCTTGGGTAACTAGTGCTATGCAAAACCAATCACGACAGCTCATATGAAGCAATACTGCACTAGGTTCTTATTCAGTATAAAATCAGCATAAAATCCATCTCTATGTCTTCAAATGCCAGAACCACCAGGTTCCTGATTACTTTAAAGATCTACTGGCTATAGAGTACAAAATCTACATTGAGGCACTGCCCTTAAACCATCCAACAGCTACAATGATATCCTGCCACAATCAAATAGAAAGTTTTTTTGCTGATCGCCATTAAAAAACAACTGAACACCCATCTGTTTAATAAATGAAACTGTTAACTGAGTTTAAAATGTTATTGATGCATATAAGTTGTGCTACAACAAACATTATGTTGTACTATCAACCTTAGGAAGGTTTATGGCCAGAATCTTCCTGCACAAGTACTGGGTGAGATTAGAACCTTAACTGCAGATGTGACATGCGAGTATGTCTGCCACTGCAGAATTTACACACACCAAGGTGATCCATGGCAACGTTTTCACTAAAAAATTCATGATTATGGATCCGTTTGTGACCTTGAGTGAAAATATGTCACAAACACTATTGACCTTATACCTCTAAAGTCTTGAGAACAAAGCCTTGCTTTGCATTCACTGGTTTTTCACCGTTGAGATTTCAGGATCTTATCTCTGACTGACAACACTGTCTTTATATGAAACCCCTTGTTTTACAGTCAGTCAGTCAGTCCGTGCACAATGGAACTTGTAAATATCTTGAAAACTAACAAAAAAGCAAAAGAAAACCAGGGAATATTATTATGCTGAATCTAGACCAACGTAGTGCTTCACTGTATTCCTATACCACTACACAGATCTATTTGGTTTTATAATTTTTCTCTGAGAAAATGTGATACTTAAGTGCTGCCATCTGATGGTTGACATAACAATAATGCTGATTTTCTCCACCGTTAAAGTTTTATATAAATGTTGATGCTTCAATGTAACTTCAATTTCAATTCACTGTTTAGGTCATATCACGACTGGTAGTTTAGGGGGTGGAGGAAAGCACTGCACTGAAAACCATCGGGGACTGGCAAGCTGTAGTGAAAAATGTATCATACAAACATTGCTACTTGGTATGGTAATTTGGCAGGCATCTCAAATTGGCATATGGTGAAATAAACAACTAATTTGTTCCAGGAGGCCACAGTGGCGCAGTGGTAACACACTCATCTCCTGCCTCCGAGATCTGCGGTTCAAACCCTAGACCCTATGTGGAAAGGTTGGTAGTTGCTCATTGATGGTCAGCAGTTTACAGTACAGAACCTTGACCAAATGCAGTTACTACATGTCGTGATATGCTGAAAGTGCTGAAAGCGACGTTAACCTCAAATAAATATTCTATTGCCAATGAGGAATACTAAAAATGATGTAAATAGTGACTTGATAACTATATGTTGATTGGTCATCTGACAGTATGGAGTGCTGATTAAATTTCAAACTGTATTCACACCCCTTAAAAATATGAAAGGTAAAATATTCATGCATATTTTGGAAAGTCTGGAAAAAGTTGCATAATACATATTGTAATGATGAAAAATCCATATTGATATACTGAATACAAGCATAAATAACGGTTTAAGGTATCAACCTTACAAAAATAAGCCTTATCATGACAATCAGGTAGATTATGTCTCATTCAAAACCGTTATCAATTCAATAAAAGTTAATTTCTTGAAATTTTATGTGCAAAGTTATTGCATGGACTGAAATGACCTCCCATAAATGTGTGCTGTGTTTCTAACATAAAATAAATGTAAAACAGCTGTTGATACCATTTAATACAAGCACAATTACCAACAGATCAATGCAAAATCTTTAAATATTGACTACATGATACGATCTAATGTGTTTTATGGCTACTGAATGATACATGGCCTTAAGCTGGTTGTCAGAAACAAAGGAAAATCAACTTTCATGTGATATATATCAAAGAAGAACTCTTCAAACTATTGAAATGAACAAGATTAAGTGCTATGAAAATTAAACTACAGTAGACGCACTACAAGTGAAAATATTCTATAGTTATAAGTGACACCAGTTTGAGGTCTCAATATCAGAAAATGATGTAGGTTTCTTAGGCACAAGTGCAAGTTAGCTATCATATATACCTAGATCACACTGTTCTGTACTGACCCCACTAGCTACATACGAGTGTAAAATATTTAACTCATCATCAGGGCTTGTGTCTGGCTCAATCCATTTGTGTTTTGGTAGTATACATAAGGTTTTTAATAAGTTGGCATTTGGATTTGGGGTAGCATGCATTTGACACAACATGGACAGCAATTTCAGGATGTTTGAAAAACCTTTCACTGCTAAACCAAAATGTACATACCAGAGGGGTGAGGAAGGGTACTTTATGGGTCAGCTTGTTATTACATGTAGACTACCCACATACAGGGTATACATTTACGGAACCATAAGGATAAAGTTGTGGAGAAAATATTTAAATATGTGTTGATGTGACCGTATGGAACAGAGTGAATGGGCTTTTATTAAAATTGAATCCTGTGAATATTGTGGATGCTATGCACTCTACTTTGATCCACGGGCCATATTCACCATACGTCTTTGCCAAGGTTCAGACTAAAATTTTGGATACAAATATGGGCATTTAAGCCCAAGATTTGGCCAACACTTTTTCACCTGAATTTGCAATTAAGAACATCCAAGTTCTTAACTGTGTGCTTTAGTAAAATGTAGCTTTTGTAAGTAATTGTGCTAAAAAAATTAAGCAAGATGAAATGCAAAAGTTTTAAATCAATTGACCAAAAATAAAAATTGTAACAATAATGAAAATATAAAAGCTTTCAGAAACATATACAAAATAAACAAGCTCTCTTGTCTCTCTAAACAATCACACTGCAGATACATATTCCACTATTCAGATTAATGGAATAAAGAAAAATGATGAAAGTAATCTACATAAAAGTATAAAAGTGCAAAAAAAAATGGTAATACCCTGATAATCCTATCATACCTCCATTATCAAGCTATACATGTTTCAGAGAATTTATGCAATCACCTCTTTATAATACAGACTGTTCATAATGTTATACACACAATAATGTTTTACATGAAATTGACAGAATTTTACATGTAACTGAACTTTGGTAGACTCGTGCCAAAATGTATGTATGTATTCTATCTGTAACCATGGAAACATATTTCTTTTTACTTACGTGAATAAGCCGAGGACTTTCTGTGGAGATGTAAACACACAAATGAAAGCCAGAAGAATTCACTTAATCCTGTTAGTTTTGCCATTCTGATGTTCTAAATGACAATATATCCTTATCTTTATGTCCTTTAAGGTCTGTGCTCTATTCCTTCACAAATTCCTCTAAACCATTCCCACCAAAAATTGTTGCATGTAAAATGTCGTCTGCCTTCCTTCTATTTTCCCGCTTTCTCGTGGGAACTCTCCAAAGTTACTGGATTGAGTGATAGAGCTGCTCTGTAGATAAAACCGTCGCTTGTGAAAAAAATCCAATATACAGATTTTTGGATGATTAAAAGAAAAAAATCCTTGGGGATGTTATGAGTGGGGAGAGAGTTTGGTTTCCTCGTAATGCAAATACTCATGACCCACCCAGCGATTTGGACTTTCAATGAGGAACTGTTGATCTCGCGGTTGTCAGCACTTGTAAAGTATTGACTTCCTCGGTGCAACGGTTTTTATTTATACCCCTCCATCAGTGGATTATTTCTCTCTATTTAAAGAGCCTAAAAGCGTTATTTTCGACAATTTACAGGCCAAGCAATTGGTGTATGGTTTCTATTGTATACATAATAATTTTATGAGTTACTTAGATTTTCATTCTTGTAAAGACTGTTTGTTGTTGCTTGTCACAACTTTTCAGTTGAGGCCAGGGTGTTAGAATTATGTAGATATATTATGTAAACAGTATCAACTATTGTGTTCTAGTTGTGTACTTAGTCAAGTGTTTTAATTATGTAAATAGTGTCAACAAGGTGTTAATGGGGGGGGGGGGGGGGGGGGGGGTGTCATGACAGTAAGCGAATTCTACATTCTGACATAAACATAAAACTTCCAAAACACCTTCATTATAAACTTTGCATTCGTGGGGTGCAAATCGCCCTTATGGAATCTTGCTAGGCATTTAAATTTGAAATGACTTTCATTTCTTCTTCACATTTTATTTTAGTTACACAGACGGCTATTTTACACTACAATTTACAGTTCTTTTCTTTTTTATGAAAAGATTGTACTTTTAGTACAAATCTGGATTAAAATGTTGAAAACAGCACATGGATAAATCACAATGGATAACTGATAACTCAACATAATGAATAGTTGGACATGCAAGGCTTGTACTTGTAGAGTTATATTTTACATGGTTCTTTCATTATGTGAGCTCTGATCACAGCAGTGTGTTCATTGACTTCACAAGTCAGTAAAAAATCTATCAGTTGGATATACCACATTCCTTGAACTCAGTTTAAAGTCATATACATGTACATCATCTGGATTCAGCTCTTTACATTCTCAATAGATTCTACAGTAATCGAATTTTGTCATGATCTGCAACATAGTGGAACTCACTGACACCAACAAAACTCTGAATTTACACAGAAAATTCAGTCAACTCTCACAGTATGCCCTTGCTTCTCACAGCATTTGCATAAGTGGTTACAAGGTTTGCATCTTTACTCCACCAGTAAACACTGGAAAAGACTGGAATTCCTCAGATTTTCCAGTTAAATTTCATCATGGCTCATCACTTCATGGTTTTCTTGCTCGATGGTCACACTCAGATAGCAGATATATGGCTGTCACCAAGTCTTCATTCACATTCTTAAAATTATGATAAGGATCATGAATGGGGAAAGCTGCAGTGCAAGCATTGTATCATCAAAAACAGTTCTATGGTGAGGCCCATGGTGGGTTAACAACTTAATTGGCAGAGCTTCGGCCAGCACTGGTGAAACTTAAACTCTTCCAACCTTTGTTAAATGCTTTTATTGCCTTGCAATGTAGATTACTTGTCAATTTTACAGTTCCTCGTTCAATGTATAAGCAAACTCCACAACCTTTACTATCTTTACAGAAGTACCTCTCCTAACATATCTACCAGTTTACAACAAAACTAATTCCTACATACTTGGGTTTGGGCCTCTTACATCATATTTTTGTAGTTTAAGAAATTCTAAGTATTAGTTTTTAATATCACTGTTCTGTTTTTTTCTGTCAAATAAAAGGCTCTATTGCCCAAAGTATTTGTATTACTTATGATATGCATCATCATGTTATCACACATCATCATGTATATTATGTGATTCAATGACAAAACCAAATTGCAAATCATATAACTGTGTACTGATGACTTTGCTGTGGTGTCCAACAACACTTTGCTCCGCATGCTTTACCCTGGTCTCCACAGATATACAAAAATAAAGTTCCATTCTGTTTTATGTCAAGGGATATTTTTTCTATTATAGTCTGCATCTATAGTGGGTCATACAGATTTCTTTTTCTTTTTCACCTTAATACTGGAGCTACGATCCTTTCATTTATTTTATATTTTTATGAGTTAAAAATTTTACCGACACTGGAAAATGTTAAGTACTGTATCATTTGGGAGTCTTAGCTTGGAACTAATCCAAGCCAATATGGCGCTGGATTTTTGAGTCAGGTTTTGAAGAATAAGACCCAACAACAACAACAAGTCAGGGGAGGTATCCACTAACATGGATTAAGATCAGATCAAGATCAGACCAAATTTAAGAAAAAAGTTTCATTTGAGCCAGTGGATCAAATATTTATTCACAAAGCAGGGATCACTTGAGCTGAAAAAAAATGAAATATTTGATCTGCTTTTGTAATCAGTGACATGAAATTTTGCCATAAATTTGCAGTAATATGTAAAATGTGAACAATGTACTTGCTGTATCATTTATTCATCTGCCAAGGTTTTATTTATTGATCAATTTTTGGATTTGTTAAAGTATGAATGAAAACAACATTATAGTACCATCCAAATGCACCTAAGTAGTGACGAATAATAACTGTTTGGGGAAGGAAAGACAAGTTATCATGGAGTAATGTGCTCAAAATCCAATGTTAGTCATGGAACCATTAGTTCCTCTGTCTCCGCAGTGGCTAATTGATCTGAAGGTTAATCCATCAAAGTAAATGGATCAAATTTAATCCAAAATTTGATCAGGAAATCAGATCAAATATTTTGTGAATACCAATCTTAGTTGATACAAAAATCTGATAAATTGATCATTTCTACTCAAATTTGACCTGATCTTCACTGACCTTTGTTAGTGAATACCACACCTGGGCAAATATTCACTTAATGGATCAGCAAAAGATAAGCCAAAAATCAGATCAAGCTGAGCCAAATATTGCCTCAGCGAAAAATGAGTAAAAATAGTATTCACTGAAAAGTTAAACTAATTTTTGTCTCAATGTTTGGCTTAACTCTGACCTATCCTTATTGGTGGATCAAGATTTAGATTAACGCAAATCTCAATAATATTCATCCTTTATGTGTTAATTAAAAACTTGTTTCCTGTTTTAAGTATGCTTATATTGATGTATAAAATGGGATAGATTTTGTTGTTCATTCTAGATCAAAAGTGGGCGGAGACTAAATTTTTAGATTAAATAGGAAACATTAATGCAAAAAATAATGAACCAAATTATTATGATTGTATATTTTGTGGAAATTCAGGCATAAAAAAGCTCTTCAGAATTTATAAAAGTAATTATGCATTGCTATGTGAGATTTTTCCAGTTTTTTCCAGTCATTTCCTTGTTCGAGTCGAGCTAAGATTAATTGAGCCATTTCCTTGTTCTTGATCTGATCTTGAGCTGAATTTTGGCATATAGTGTTTTCTCAGGTACTGCTTCTTAGTTCTTCTAAATAACACTTATACGTGTATCACTGCTAACAAAACAATATAACATTTTGTTAAGTTATAAAACATTTAGCACACAAAGTTGTAAACATTATGAGCAAAAAAAAATGTAAACAATCTATAATGTAACCAGCTGTCACTTTAAAATTAAACCTCAAATTATTCCTCATATTGAAATACCTTGAGGATATTTTTTTCATAAAAATTAAATTCCCATGGAATAAACAAGGTTTAAAACATCGAATTAAAAGTGTTCTGCCTTGCATATTCACAATGTCCAGAATATCAATCACTGGTCACACTGAATAGCAATGGACTTATTCCTATTTAAGGTAATTTATTTTATTATCCATCTCAAGCCTATATTTAGCCGATATTTGCGCTGAATTTTAGGTGTCAACCTGGATCATCACATCTCCCGAAGTAAAAATTCATCCTTTACCGAGATCCATGATTGAGAGCCACATGGCTGATTCTGATTGGTTAGCTACTTGACCCCTTTCAAGGGGACATCCCTCAGATTTGAACTGCTAGTCAAAAGGACAGTACGTGAACATAATCAGTTTAATGTTTAGTTTTATCATGTTTTAGTGTATTAAATTTTTAGCTCTGGTCACAGTTTTCAGCAAGCTGGCACAAGACGACTCCACAGACAGAAGCAGGCAGGTAACACAATTTGTGGAACAGGGTTGAAATACATTTTGACCTCCAAATGGAAGACCATGGTGCTTTTTAGAATAATTTTCCTCTCAAGCTAAATCCAGTCTAATTTTATCTACTTTCACTAATAGTGATACATGTTCCAGTATTGATTTTGACACTGTACTTTCCAAAGAGGTAGTGAATCTGACACAGAAACTAGGGTTTAAAGGGGGAAGTCTTCGCCCTGGGCCGAAAATCTCATTAAATTTCACTCTTGGCATATTTATAAGTGTTATCTAGAGGAATAAACAAACTTAACTGGCTACCTAGGTATTGTATACCATGTGTCTGACATTGAAATCCTCCATAAGCCTTTATATTCACAGCAGTGTTACAGCTTTGATATGTATATTTCTTTTCTGGCCCTTGCCACGTATATGTATATGGTAAGATGTCTACTTTAGCGTCACATTTGACTGAGGAATGATTGATTTTAAATGCTCTTTGACCTCTCGAATTTCGGCTTTAAATGGTTGAATGTTAGAAAATCTAAAAGGGCACCATGTCGCAATGATAAGGGGCCAGTTACACTTTCACGGATCCCCCACAGATATAGGCCACGGTTACATACATGGAAACTGCCAAGGATCCCATGCGGATGGTGGGTTTTGGGGAGGGGTAATGTTTGAAAAGTGATTGATTTACGGACACGACACAGATAATTCCTCAGTTGGTATGGATGCCACAAGGACATTAGGGTCGCTTTCCATTGCTTGCTGATGACCTCCGGATACACATCCGTGACCACCCGCAGTGCGGCAGAAACACTGCAGGACATGTCAGGACGACATAGGGATGCATCAGGATGTCTCAAGGACACCCTGGATGGGTATACGGACCTTGTAGAGACTCTCGGAGATTAGCGGATGGGGTTTACGGATCTTTATTTCTCTCGCGGATGTCAGCTTATCAGTTAGGGATTTTTATGATAACATTAAGATGTCCTGTGGGAAACATTGACCACTGGATAACTGGATCCAAATACCTATAAAAAGGGTAAGGCCACTAGCCAGATACAATTAAGAAGCCAGAATGGACAGATGGAACAGAGATCTTATGCAAATTCAACTCTCAGTATTACAAATGGAGAGGCGGTTAGTCACCATTACAGCTATGATAGACAGGCTGAGAAGGAAATGGGGTCTACAACGAGGACAGTGAAGACCCAGAAGATATTGGGTCAGGTCATGGTTAAGCCAGGCAGAACATGAAGAAGAGGGTCAGTCCACCAGACTGATGCCAATGCTTGAGTTAGATGACCCTATGGCATACGAAATCTTCATCTGGATGCCACCCAAGCTGTTTCAAGAGCTGGAGCAGAGACTCGGCCCTGAGACCCAGAAGGAGAGGACCTGGATGAGAGACCCCCTGAGTCCAGGATTGAAGTTGGCAGTCACCCTGAGACACTTGGCCAGTGGAGACAGCTACTCAACCCTTTAGTATGCTTTCAGGGTGGCATAGTTGACCATCAATAAGTTTGTGCCAGAGGTCTGCGATGCTATCATCAGGGCCTATCAAGATGAGGTGATGACATGGCCCACAAGCCCAGAAGACTGGTTGGAGGTTGAGTCCGTTTTCTGTCGGAGGTGGAACATCCCACATGCCCTGGGTGCCCTGGATGGAAAGCACATTCCAATCAGATGTCCACGACGGGGTGGCAGCCTCTACCACAACTACAAGAGCTTCCATTCGATTGTACTCCTGGCCTTGGTGGATGGAGATTATAAGTTCCTGTGGATGGACTTGGGTGCAGCCGGGTCAAGCTCTGATGCACAGATTTTCAAGCACTCAGATTTGAGACACAAAATAGAGGATGGCACCATCGGCTTCCCAGAGAGTGAATCGCTTGTTGATGACGGGCCAAAGGAGAACTTTCACGTAATGACTGAAATATATGGTTCATTTTTACACAGATTGACTGAATAGATTTCAGTCAATATGTGTAATTGATTTAGAGTTGTTTTTCATCACACCCGTTGTATTATTCAAACCTTTGTTCATTGTTCCCCTGCTTTATGAAAAATTTTCTGCTGGAGAACATTAAACTATTTTAATCAAATTAATATATTTGGAATTCTCACATGCTTCCTAACTTTATAGCCAGAATTTTCAAACCTAAACACAAACTTTTGTAAGAGACTTTATTCTCATTTTCAATATACATATGTATTATTAAAATATTGAATGGTTACATGTATTTAATTACTTTTTACATGTTATGTATATTCAAAATTCATATTTGCAGTTTTTAAAACTAAACTCATTGCCATAGAATAAAACTATCACTGTTGTCAATAAAATTCTCATTTATCCATCATAATTTATTATTCATTTTGCCTTTTATATTATTAATTAAAGACTCGGTTCTATCGTGGCAGGTTGTTAGGAAGCAAGAAACCATGAAGCTTTTGAAGTGAATCTTGTCCACACTTGTCCTAATTGCAATGCAGCTCTTTAATCCTGTTTTGTTCTTTGGAGCCTTGTTACTGTTGTTTGACCACTCCACACAAAGAGCCTGGTTATCAAAGATGGAGTTGACCTTTAATGTTCTAAAATAACTGGGACAACTTAATCCATTCTTGTTGTGATCTATTGATTGGGTCCCCATTTGTTAGAAAAGCTACCTATCCGTTGGGTCCCCTGTCATATTTTACAAGTGAGTACATTATTAGGGAGAAGAAGAATCATTTTAATTACTATTAATTGTTTAATTGATCTTAGTAAAATTAATCAGTAAAATATAGATCTGAAATACTTTCAAACATCATAAGTATACTTATGATATACAGTAGATGTCAAAATAGTTTATATGTTTAGGTAAGATGCATGCATTACCATTTATACAAACATCTCTCTTCTGTTTGTGCTTAGTGTGTGTTAGTGTTAGCATGAAGTTCATTTGCTTGCTGTCATTCACAGCACATACTCAGTGTTGTAAAATATCATGCCATCCTAAATATGCTGTGTTTATAAGACTTGTCATAGACCGATGTTAATTAAATCACTTCTATTAACATAAGCAATCAGAATAATTAATTTCTAAATGAAATAAAAGAAATAAGCCAGTACATCTATAATCCAGGGTCAATATTTAGTAGAAATATTATGACAAGTTGTTCTGTGTAAACAGTTGAATACAAATGTAGTTATTAATCAAGGGTTCATATGTTATAACAATCAGTGTTTTATATGGTGCATTTTAATTACTTATTCTTAGTTCCAGTAATTAAAGTTTACATTTTGTTACAATATCAAAAGAACTCTGGTCATTTTTATATAAGTTAGAAGGTTATACAAGTACAGGGAATGAGAAGCATGGCTTCATAGCTTAGGAATCCAGACACAGGAACATCTTTCCATATTTAGAAATGAGTTTGGCAAAATATGTGGTCACATGACATTCTCAAGCTTAAGAACCAGTCTTTCCCATAATTCCCTGCTAGTCACATGACCCTCCATATTAGGTACTGTTATCTGCAAAACTCTTAGATAATAGGTCACATGACCACCACCAGTTCTTATTCCTTGGTCACATGGTTACCTGCATTTCTTATGAAGACAGGTCACATGACCCCTTATGGATCCTTTTTAGGCAATGTTTTGGTCACATGACCAAAATGTATATAAGAATTTACTAAATTACTAAAATCCTTGATCATGTGACTTCTGTATTTGGACATCTTACTGAATTATGTGAACATGTGACCATTAGTTCCTGTAGCATTCCAGAGAGAGAAATGTTTGTGACTCAGGGCTTGCATTCCACAGTTTGTTATAAAAAGGGCCAGTTTAGCTAGAGAGGCAGGATTTTTCATCAGAGAGACTTTTGACCAGAGTAGTGAACAGAACAGGATTATAACTGAGGCACCATCAAAACACTTTGTAACTTTTTTGTGAAAAATAACTTTGTTGAAATAAAGAATTATTTGTTGAAAACTACATCTTGTATATTTTATTTGAATTCAACCAATTGTCAAGTAGACAACCCAGGAAAAGCAAGAAGAAAACAAACACTACAAAAAGACTAACCATCCTCTACTTGACAATTTTGGAGGCTCTGCTGGGATCAACTTCAAGAGAAGCTGAAAAAAAAGCCAGAAAAAAAAAATGGGACCTAAAGTAAACCCCAAACACAACGAACAGAATGATGGTGCCTCAACCAGTGGACAGGGAAATGCAGATCAGCCTCCACAGCCTCAACAGCAAGAAATACCAGTCAGAAACTACACCCCTAGGTACAACATGCCCCTGCCAAATAAATTTACTGGTACAGAGAATGTGAGGACATGGGTTCAAGATTTTGAATCCTACTGTAACCTAGCACACATTGACAACAATGACAGGGGGTTGCTGATGTACCATAACCTTGGCGGCCTTGCTCAAGCCTGGGCAAGAAGTGATGCAGTAAATATACAGGACTTTGCCATCTTTCGCCAGGCCTTATTGACGAAGTTTGACACCAGAAACAGCCAGAGGAGAAGGAGATATGAAATCCATTCAAGGAAACAGGGGCCACGGGAAACTGTGTTCCAGTACACCAGAGACATGCTGGAACTGTTTTCCACAGTAGACCAGGCAGAGGATGAACGTATCCAGATATATACTGACAACCTCAGACCAGACCTCAGGCAATTTGTGTATGGGAGAAACGTAAACACCCTGGATGAAGCAGAAGAGGCAGCCCTTCTGGGGGAGAGTCTGTTCCCCAACTCCATTGATACCAGCCTGCGGGAAGAAATATGTGAGTTGAAACAATGTTTCCAGCAGCTACAAATGGTAAACACCCCACCACCACCGCCACCACCATCAACATCCAGACAGGAAGTGACTGAGCTGGTAGAATTGGTCAAATCCCTCACAAATAGATCAAGCCGTACAACTGATGGCAGGTTGGTATGCTACAACTGTGGGAGACCAGGCCATTTTGCAAGGGAGTGCCGAGCACCAAACAGAGCACGTCAACAAATGAGACACCCAAACCAGCCACAGCAACCACAGCAACAGAATTTCAACTACAACCAGGGACCTTATTGTAGTTATTGTCAGATGTCAGGACACAGTACAGATGCATGCCTGAAGAAGAAGGGAGTTGTGTGCTCTTTTTGCAACATTCTGGGCCACTACGAGGCACAATGCAGGAGGAAAGCAGAACAACACCAGTTCCAGGGAAGAAGAAGTGGAGAGCAAGTTCCTTTAAACTAGAAGGTGCCCCATCTCATTCACTCAACCAGATGGGGCAACAAAGTGAAGATCCACCAATTACAGAGACAATAAGAAAAGACATTGACAAAGCAATGACAGGAACACAGATCAAACCAAGAGCAGTACCAAGAGGGACACAGACAGAACAGGAAGCAGTGCTGACAGGGACACAGACAAGAAAGGAAACAGGACTACCAAAGACTGTAAGTGGAAAAATTCATGTTATACCATTTGTAGGTTCACATAGTAATGTTGTTACAGGAAAGTTGTTTGGTAAAGATGTAAAATTTCTTTGTGATACTGGAGCAACAATATCAATTCTAAATGAAGCAGCTTATAGAGAATTGTGTAAACAGAGCAAGATAAATTTGAATACTGACACTGATAGGTTGGTTGCAAAAACGGTAAATGGTCAAAATCTCCAGATCCATGGCAAGGTTATGTTGAATTTTAAGCTGGGCAGTAAGGGTTTTCAGCACACATTTTATGTCACCAACACCAATCACCCTGCCATTTTAGGGTTTGATTTTCTTACAAAACACCAGGCCAAACTAGACTGCTCCACTGGTATTCTGCATATTAAGGGTCAAGATGTGCCACTAGGAGAATGTGCTTCACAGGAAGTATCCAATTCAAATAGCTTTGAAGTAGATTTAGTTGTCAGTGAAACAGTTACCATTGAACCATGGACCAAAAATGTCATTCTGGTTGATTGTGACCACCCAGATGTAAAAATCTTTGAAAACAAAACTGGTATTGTACAACCAAAGTTGCCAAATAGGTGGAATATGTTAGCAGGGGATGTCTTGACCAAAATCCAAAACACACAGGTCCCTGTCCTCATAGTGAATCCTGGTGATACAAGTGTAACAATGCACAAAAAGACTAAAATAGGGAGATTTTCAGGAGTCAATGATGTTGACATTTGCAGTGTACAAGAAACAGGTGACATGGGTAGTAAACCACCAAACTTGAATATCAACCTAGACAAAACAGATTTGAACCCAAATGAGAAAGAAAAGCTCACAAATTTGATACATGAGTTCTCAGATATATTTGCTGAAGATGCCAGTCAATTGGGAAGAACTTCAGTGATAAAACACCACATAGATACAGGAGATCACCACCCAGTAAGGCAAAAACCATACAGAGTTTCACCTTTTAAGAAGGGAATTATCACTGAGCATGTTAAGGAAATGGCCAAAAACAACATAATTAGACCCAGTTGTTCACCATGGAGTTCCCCAATTGTTCTAGTTGGGAAAAGAAGTGATGATGGTGCAGTAAAATCTACCTTTAAAAACACAGAAAATGTGAACCCTACTGATGTTTACAAACAATACAGGCCATGTATTGATTATCGCTACCTGAACCTTCTGACGAAAAAGGACAGTTACAGGATTCCAAGAATAGATGACACTCTGGATGCCCTGTCCCAGAACAATGGTAGTGGACCAGGTATTTTCACCACCCTAGACATGTTCTCAGGCTATTTCCAAATAGAGCTAGATGAAAAGTCCAAAGAAAAGACAGCATTTTCAACACCTCATATGGGATTGTGGGAATTCAATGTGATGCCTTTTGGCCTAACAAATGCACCCTCAACTTACCAAAGACTGATGGAAAGTTTATTCAGGGGATTAGTACCATCCATTTGCTTATTGTACATTGATGATCTGATTTGTCATTCAATGAATTTTGAGGACCATCTTGGTCACTTAAGGAAGATTTTTGAAATCCTGAGAGTTGCCAATTTGAAGCTGAAGCTCACAAAATGCAATTTTGCACAACCATCAGTAAAGTTCTTAGGTCATATTGTGTCAAAGGAGGGTATAAAACCAGACCCCAATAACATTAAGGTTGTGAGAGATTTCAAAACACCAACTAAGGTTCATGATGTTCAAAGCTGGTTAGGCCTAGCAAACTACTACAGAAAGTTTGTCAAGAATTTCAGTGAGATAGCTAAACCCTTAACCAATCTCTTAAAGAAGGGCACACCATTTATTTGGGATGAGAAATGTGACAAAGCATTCACTGAGATGAAACAGAGGTTAATAGAACCACCACTCCTAGGGTACCCAAGTTTTGACCATCCATTCACATTGTACACAGATGCAAGTGGATTTTCACTGGGAGCAGTGCTCTCCCAACAAATAGGTGACCAGCCAGAGAAAGTTATAGCCTATGCAGGAAGGGATCTCAAGCCAAATGAACTCAAGTATTCTACAACAGAAAAAGAATGCCTAGCCCTGGTAGATGCAGTGAAAAGATTTTCACACTACCTAGAAGGAAGAAGATTTACAGTAGTCACTGACCACCACAGTTTGAAGTGGCTGATGCAAAACCAAGACAATAATTCCAGATTGCAAAGGTGGGCATTAAGACTGCAAGCATATGATTTTGAGATCACATATAGGCCAGGGAGAGTCCACCAGAATGCTGATACACTTTCCAGGACCACACACAACTCATATGTCATGCAATGTGATGCAGAAGAAAATGTAAAACTAGAGGAACTCAAAAGGGCTCAAGTAGCAGATAGTTGGGGCAAAAACATATTGCAGTACCTTGTGCATGGACTTTTACCAAATGATGCAATTGAAGCTAAAAGGGTAGCAGCAGAATCACACAAATATGTGTTAAATGATGGTGTCCTCTATTATGTCCAGAGTCATGGTTTACCCAAACCCAAAGTAGAAGAGAAGCTATATGTTCCAAAGTCCATGAGACACCAGATTTTAGAGGTTTTCCATGATAACCTAACAGGTGGGCACTTGAGTATCAACAAGGTTTACCCAAAATTAGCAGCCCGATACTTTTGGCCAGGAATGTATGCATACACTAAGGAATGGATTGACACATGTGCAGACTGTGCAACCAAAAAGACACCAACTCAAAAGAAAAATGCCCCATTGGTCAACATGCCAGCTGTATCAGAAGTTTTTGAAAGGGTCGGAGTTGATATCTGCGGCCCATTTGTCAAAAGCAACCAAGGTAATAAGTACATTATTGTATTTACTGACTATTTGACCAGATATGCAATGGCATTCCCACTTGAAACCACTGATAGTGTAACAGTAGCCAATGTTCTAGTTGACAAGGTTATTTTTAGATTTGGGGCAATGAACCAATTACTCAGTGATAGGGGAAGCAACTTCCTGTCCAAAATAATACAAGAGACCTGCAAATGTCTAGGTATTAAGAAAATAAACACTACAAGTTTCCACCCCCAGTGCAATTCCCTGACAGAAAGAATGAACAAAACTTTAGTTGAGATGATGAGCATGTACACCAATTCAAAACACACAGACTGGGACAGGTATCTTGATGCAGTGCTATTTGCTTACAATACTTCAGTATCCGCAGGGACTGGGTTCACACCATTTTTCTTGATGCATGGATATGAAGCCAAACTACCAGTGGACCATAACATATTGTCAAGGCCAAAGGAAACAATTGAACTACATGAGTTCATGGGTAAATTGGAGGAGAAACTTACTCAAGCTAGGAGTGAAGCCAAACTGACATTACAACAAAGCCAAGTGAATTCCAAGGAGAGATATGACAGAAATACTGCAGCACCTACATTCCAAGTTGGGGACAAAGTATGGGTGTTCACACCAAAACCAAAGAAGGGGTTGACCAAAAAGTTGCTACATTTCTGGCATGGACCTTATGAGATTCTTCAAAAGACATCCTCAGTGAATTACAAAATTGTTCACCACAGAAGAGGAAATCCCTTTTTAGTGCACAGTAATCGCTTGAAACTGTGCCATACTGCCCAAAGAACTCTTGATGAAAAAAGTGTGGAAAATGACCAAATAAATGACCGGTGCACAGAGAACGGCAGACAAACAAACAACCTACCTGAAGCATCTGATGATACCACTGAATCCACCATAAACACAGACATTGTTGATGTTCTTCCTGACAGTCATACTTCACACAATCCACAATCAAATGATCAAACAGAACACACGCAAATTATTCCTGAAGGTGGAGATATTTTCTACATTGAGAAAATTCTTGGTAAAAAGATGATTAAGGGGAAAGCTCATTATCTGATTAAGTGGCAAGGCTTTAGTGACAAACACAATACTTATGAGCCAGAGGAAAACATATTCAATAAGACTTTGATACTGAATTTTGAGAGAAATCATTTCAAAAAGGGAGGTGGTACTGAAAAATCACTTGTAAACAAACACTAAGGAATGTGCACTGAACTGACCCACCCAGACTTTTCTCTCACTTTCTCACCCCACACACAACCATCCCAAAGCATACACACATTGAGTCTTATCCACTGACAAGGTCTGTCATTTCCATGAAATGTATTTTAAATTGTTTGCGGAGGCCCAAAGGTGACACTTTAATCTGTCATAACACAGGTTTCAATAGATTGATAAAAAGATTCCAAGATTGCTTGAAAATTGCTAAATAGCTTGTAGTGTATCTGAGTTTGACCATTTATTGTTTTTGAAGATATGTTGTATTTTATTAAATAGTATCAAAACAATTGTACTCATAAAAGATGGTTGTATGTGTATTCTGTACTTAGTCAAAGTGAATGTCTTATTGCTGAAATGCTGAAATATGAATAAATAATGTCTACATGTAAATATATTGCTTGCATTTCAGTCATGATTGTTAATTCTGTGTATTATGGATTAAACTCTATACATATTTTACATTAATTAGTTTAATCTTCAAGCGAATGATTTATTTTGTTCTGTATCTTTGTGTCCAGTTATAAGCTTGTGCAGTGCTAAGTTGTTTCAATTTGTCTAATTACATCAGTATATGAACTATTGTTGATGTGTAATATTGTATTTTGGTTTCACTCACCAAGTTTTCATGTAATGGTATCCAACACTCTCATATCCAGATCATTCAAGAATAAACACAAAAAGACTATTATATATTTTAATTTAATTTTAATCATCACATTCATCCACTAAATTGTATTTCAGTTTGTTTTTAATTGTCACTCTTCTGGCCTCACTTTCTGCAAATAATCTGTACCCTGAAAATAGACAAGAATGACAGATACATAACTGTTTGCTTGGATATCATTCATGAAATATTACTGCACAAAGTTACATACAGTACGACTACAAAATAACCTTATCATATTTGTATTCATATTGTAAAATTACATGCTTGAAAAATAACTGTATTAGATTTTTATAGTTAATTTCACATTTTTGCATTTCTTTTCAAAGTATATTAACTTAAAAAGTAAAACATCCATTTGTTTACCGTAAAAAAAAAAAAACTCACCAAAAACACCTCCTCCACCACATTCAGAGCTTCTACTATGATGGCATCATCCCCAGGCAGGTCAGGCAGTTCTCCTGAATTCTGAAGTTATAATAAAATAAACCTACAATTTGCTTTGTGTGTATCATAGATGAAGCACTATTGTACAGTGTTGTTTAATGTTTATATTTTAATGTTTCTGAAACTGCTTTAAAAACCTATGCTTGAAAACTGTTAAATGCTTTATTGTACATTTTTGTTCCTATTATTAATGTCATTTTTTTTTTCTTTTTCACAATATCATATTCAAATGAAAAAAAGGGGAGAGTATGCTTACCACAAACACTTCATACTCAGCTAGGGCCTCATCCACTTCATTCTCATGTCCAGATCTTTCCCCAGTTGTCCTATAATTAAAGTGAAAATTGTGACTATCTCAGACAGTAGAAACTTTTATTTTCAAAAAAAAAAAAAAAAAAAAATACTATTTTGTTTTATAACTATACCAATAACACTGATCCATCATCAATACATTTTTATTGTTTTTGTAAGGACAATTAAATATACTTGCCATATAATAAATAAATAAAAAAAAACACAAAAAATTAAATTAATTTTGCAAAGAATAATTCTACTTACTGATTTGTAGTCTCCATGTCTTTTTGTTGTTTCTTTTTTTTTCCTTCTCTTCTTTACTGTTCTGACCCAAGCTATGTAGACCAAGGATTTTATACCCCAGCTGTGCCATCTTCCAAATATTCATACGCTTCAAAATTATTAAAAATCCTCAAAATCCACTTGCATCATCAGACCCTGGATACTGTCCTACATCTCCAAAAAAGGCAAGCCTTTCCATGTTACTGACATTATGTTCCTCCAGGTCACTTAATATCACCAGCCTCATATAAAAATTTGGTTAATATTATTGAATGAAATTGGTTTCATAATAAAGTGTTTAAATATTATTGACATCAATCTCCCTTTTATTTATTAATAAGTTATATCTTGGACCTATACTTTATTCTATCTATTTCCTGCAAATACAAACCTGTCATTCCAGGCTAAAATAGTCCCTTTCCACATTTCCTTCCAACCCCAAATATTCTTCCAGGTAATGACCTTCAAGCTTGATTTGTATTTCAGGAATATGTAAAGTATATCTACATTTCTGTTTTAAGTTCTTATATGCTTCACATTTATTGTTTTATTTAATGTGCCACTAAGTCTGCTGTCTGTTTGAAGTTTATAGTGTGTGTCAATCAGCTACAATGTGGTTTAACTGTAATTTTGGGGTTTATTACTTTACACTACAAATATGTTAGTTCTGTTTGTATTTTCATGTAGTTAATTTAGTACTCAGTTATCTCTTATGTTTGAACTAAGTCATGAGGACATGACTTCTGTTGAAGGGGGGAGAATATTATTAGGGAGAAGAAGAATCATTTTAATTACTATTAATTGTTTAATTGATCTTAGTAAAATTAATCAGTAAAATATAGATCTGAAATACTTTCAAACATCATAAGTATACTTATGATATACAGTAGATGTCAAAATAGTTTATATGTTTAGGTAAGATGCATGCATTACCATTTATACAAACATCTCTCTTCTGTTTGTGCTTAGTGTGTGTTAGTGTTAGCATGAAGTTCATTTGCTTGCTGTCATTCACAGCACATACTCAGTGTTGTAAAATATCATGCCATCCTAAATATGCTGTGTTTATAAGACTTGTCATAGACCGATGTTAATTAAATCACTTCTATTAACATAAGCAATCAGAATAATTAATTTCTAAATGAAATAAAAGAAATAAGCCAGTACATCTATAATCCAGGGTCAATATTTAGTAGAAATATTATGACAAGTTGTTCTGTGTAAACAGTTGAATACAAATGTAGTTATTAATCAAGGGTTCATATGTTATAACAATCAGTGTTTTATATGGTGCATTTTAATTACTTATTCTTAGTTCCAGTAATTAAAGTTTACATTTTGTTACAATATCAAAAGAACTCTGGTCATTTTTATATAAGTTAGAAGGTTATACAAGTACAGGGAATGAGAAGCATGGCTTCATAGCTTAGGAATCCAGACACAGGAACATCTTTCCATATTTAGAAATGAGTTTGGCAAAATATGTGGTCACATGACATTCTCAAGCTTAAGAACCAGTCTTTCCCATAATTCCCTGCTAGTCACATGACCCTCCATATTAGGTACTGTTATCTGCAAAACTCTTAGATAATAGGTCACATGACCACCACCAGTTCTTATTCCTTGGTCACATGGTTACCTGCATTTCTTATGAAGACAGGTCACATGACCCCTTATGGATCCTTTTTAGGCAATGTTTTGGTCACATGACCAAAATGTATATAAGAATTTACTAAATTACTAAAATCCTTGATCATGTGACTTCTGTATTTGGACATCTTACTGAATTATGTGAACATGTGACCATTAGTTCCTGTAGCATTCCAGAGAGAGAAATGTTTGTGACTCAGGGCTTGCATTCCACAGTTTGTTATAAAAAGGGCCAGTTTAGCTAGAGAGGCAGGATTTTTCATCAGAGAGACTTTTGACCAGAGTAGTGAACAGAACAGGATTATAACTGAGGCACCATCAAAACACTTTGTAACTTTTTTGTGAAAAATAACTTTGTTGAAATAAAGAATTATTTGTTGAAAACTACATCTTGTATATTTTATTTGAATTCAACCAATTGTCAAGTAGACAACCCAGGAAAAGCAAGAAGAAAACAAACACTACAAAAAGACTAACCATCCTCTACTTGACAACATATATATTAAGGTAATTTTTTATGACATAAATTAAAAGAAGTGGTGCTAAGTTAAAATAACTGCAGAAGAGTTTGATAATTTGATAATTTACCCATGTTAGCAATCAGTAATCATGTCAGAATATGTTACACATAATCACATGAAAATACAATTTAAACTAGAAAAATGTTTTTGCTGACAAAAACTAAGCGTCCCAAAAAGGTTCACTGCAATATAATATACAGTAGAAAAAGGTTTTTGAAAAAAAAACATGCAGTGCTGAGAGAAGAAGTGAAAGTAGTTAAGCAGACAGTGTGGAAGTTCATGCATTAACACGAAAGAAAAATTTAAGCTTTATTTTGTTTTCTATGGTCATAAATTGCGAAAAGTTAATTGAATAAACGCTCTGGCTAAGAATGCATAAAGCATCAATACTTATAATAGGTCGAAAGTTACACCATAAAACTACTTAATTAAAGAGTAACAGTGCTTTATAAATGTCATATATCTATTTACATTTTAGAAAAAGGCATTGTAAAATGTGAGCCTTTAGAAAGGCAAGAAGTTTATGACACAATGCTTTGAACACATCTGTCTGGTAAATCTGACCAGCTATCTAGACTCTTCACATAAGGTTTCCCAATACCTCTGAATACATTGTAAATCTCTAAAAGCAAGAATAAAATAGATATAAGGCAAAAACACAAAATCGGCTATTTGATGAATCCAGTTTGATCCATAAAAGGGGTGGGGGGCAGGGGTAAATCTGACCAGCTATCTAGACTCTTCACATAAGGTTTCCCAATACCTCTCAATACATTCTAAAGCTCTAAAAGAATAAAAGAGATAAAAGGCAAAAACACAAAATCGGCTATTTTATGACCCCAGTTTGACCCATAAGGGGGGATCCGGGGGTATATCTGACCAGCTATCTAGACTCTTCACACAAGGTTTCCCAATACCTCTTAATACATTCTAAACTCTAAAAGTAAGAATAAAGGAGATATAAGGCAAAAACACAAAATCAGCTATTTTATGACCCCCAGTTTGACCCATAAGGGGGGCCCAGGGGTAAATCTGACCAGCTATCTAGACTCTTCACATATGGTTTCCCAATACCTCTTAATACATTCTAAAGCTGTAAAAGCAAGAATAAAGGAGATAAAAGGCCAAAACACAAAATCGACTATTTTATGACCCCAGTTTGACCCATAAGGGGGGATGCGGGGGTAAATCTAAACTCTCTAAGTTTCCCAATACCTCTTAATACATTCTCAAGCTCTAGAAGCAAGAATAAAGGAGATATAAGGGGAAAAGATGAAATCGGCTATTTTATGACCCCAGTTTGACCCCTACAGGGGGGTCGGGGGGGGGGGGGGGGGGGGGGAATTTGACTTGTTTTCTAGACTCTCCACATATGGTTTCCTACTACCTCCCAATACATTTTATGGCTCTAAATGCAATACTTAAGACGATAATAGGGGGTTCACATGAATTTTAAGCTTTCTGATTGGCACCTGTGAGAAAATCACTCATAAATCGGTCAATTTTCATCGGATTGCTCCCAAAATCTAATCAGCTCACGTTTTTGATAGTATAAACATGTGTATGAAGTTACAAGCCTCTGCAGTCAGTAGATTTTCCTGAACTGCGATGACGGGCGGGTGTACCCGAAAAAATTATTTTTTGATCATGTGACCTTGATAAAAGATCAAAGGTCAAATTTAAGCATGTGGAAAATTTTTCCACGCGTAAGGTATATAACTAACTGCCAAATATGGTTTAAAAGCTTGCAATAATAAGGGAGATATTAAAGGGAGACCATAATGTGGCGGCGAGGAAACTGACGCGAAACCAAATAAGCGCCCTTTCAGCGACGTTTAATTACTTAGTGAGGCCAGACAATTTAATTTTTTAGTATAGCAAGCATTTAAAGCCATTTATCACAATTCAGCCATTACGTGTAATGACTGGACCTTATTTTCAGTCATTACATGAAATGACTGAAAATTTTAGTCATTACTCGTAATGACTGGTCATTTCAGTGATTACGCGAAATGACTGAAACTTTCAGTCATTACGCGAAATGACTGGTTTCACAGATTGACTGTAACATATATAGTAAAAACCAAGCCAAGTGGCCCTTATATAGGGTTTTGTCCATGACAAAGTGTCTTTCCGTAAGTTCCCGAGTGCTGTGTAAAACTGAAAATATATCCGTAAACCCTATCCTTATTGTCCTTGGGATGTCCTTACCATCTGTAAACCCCATTCCTATTGTCCGTATACACCTCCGGGAATATCCGTGAACATCCGCAGACTAATTTCATATTCGTGACCTTCTCCAATGACCATCCCTATTGATCCTTGTGGTTTCCAGCATTGTCCGTAAACTTCCGGTAGCATCCTTACAGCCTCCGAACACCCTCCGTGGACACCCGTCTACTTTTTCCGAGTCTTAATTGCTACAAATCAGCCAAGGACATGTATGGAAGCTGTAAGGATGTTATGGACGCTTTATGGATAACATACAGATGCAATGCGGATATTAATTACACCTAGGATCCACAAGCCTTTTACGGAAAATTCAAGCAGTCTGATCTTTTCGTGGCATCCCCATGGACACATCACATCCATGGTGGATGCCACAAGGATATTACGGATGGTACGGATGTGATCACTTATGAAAAATTTGATCCGTAAATGACTCACAATTTTTCAAATTCGGTGACCTGCCGAGATCCGGCAGTACATCCGGCCATGTGTAACTAGGGTCTTAGGAAGTTGTGGATCAAACTATCATGAAAGATAAAAACAATTTCAACTTGGCACATTTGGTAAGAATTTAGATGCCATTGAAAGTACTACTTCTTATAGGTCTTTCAGGATGTTTCCCTTTTGTATTCTGAACCCAATATGTCATTGCCGAAAATCACAACCAATACTGAACGGTAGGGGACTATAAAAACTGTTGTGCCGACTGTGGTTTGATAGCAGTGATTAATCACGGTATTACAGCACTCATGGGTTAACAGCAATCATTTTGGACGGATGCAAATAACACTGGCCGAATTTACTAAAGAAAGTGCAGACCAAATCAAATCAGGGGGGGTGTAGGGCCCAGCCAATGGGACTATAAATCCAAATTTACTTTTCTCTTACACCAATGTTTGTCACTAACTTTTCCCTTCCAATGTTTCTTACTGTCCACACTCTTCTGATGATTGCTTTAAGGCCGCACAAGTTTGGATCAATTACTGAATTAGTCAGAATGTGAGGTATTTATTGGCAGTTTTTCTTTCTTTTTTTCGTTCAAACTCAGTTGACTCCGAATTACACTTGCAAATAAAAGTTGCACCTGGTTTGTGTAGCATTTTAAACATGTAATTACAGATTATGTAACAATTACTCTTATTCGTTAAACATTTCCTTAAAATGGAATTTTCTGAAAAAAAAAGACAGAATAATCTCATATTAAGATTTTCTGATTTCTTGAAATATTTTGAATTCTAAAATTAACGTAATCCATTTACATTTTATAGTTGTTAAAAGGGAGGCAGTTTTGATTTTTTGGATTTTGCCCAGCATAAAGCTCTTGTTTGTGGTGAAAACATACTTTTATCTCACTAGTATTCCAAAGTATTAAAGTACCACAATTCTTGGAATAATAATAATTGTCAGAATCAGAATGTCATTGAATGCCAGTCCAGAAAGATTTCTTTGTGAAGCAGCATCATTTACTTCTTGTCACCTCTCTCAAGTAGGATGTTTTATCAACTTTTTTTTTCATTTGCTTACATGATGTCAAAATGTCACATTTATTCAAAATGCCCTTTATTTATCTTGTAGAAAACCTTGTATCATCGCAAAGTGGTTTCTGATATTAGTTTTAAATTTTCACAATGTATCTTATACCCTATAACACCAAGCATAAAGCTGTTGCTTAATTGGTCTACCAGATAAATCAGTTCTTATCCTGGAGTGTTATGCTTTTATGTACAGTTTCATAATTTTTACACCATTCAGAAACAATGCAAAAACTCTGATTTCCTGTTGGTCACAATATTTGCTTGTTGACATGATAGTTTCAACATTTTCTTGTCATGCAGTGCAAACACTTGCTTGTTATTTGCAAATTATAAATCTTTCCCACTCATTTACACCAATAGACTTCCTCGTTTAAATCTAATCTAATCTACCTACTTTTTATGTGCTTATTCTTTGCAAGCAAAATATAAAGCAGGACAAGAAAAACTGAAATAAAAATTTAAAAACACATCTTACATACAGAAAAGGGTTGTTAAAGCAATGCCAAAAAATAAACCTGCACAAAAAGTCATAAGTATTTTTAAAATTGAAACTGAAACCTTTGGACTGTGTATTTCAATAAGAGGAGGAAAGCCCTATAGAGTATAGGGCTGACTTTGCCTGTTAATTAAACAGCTAGGTTTGGGGGGTATCTATCTACTGTCATACCTGATTCTATATTGCTGTCAGCAGTGATGTATTACTTTACTGGTAACCACACTTCTCCGTCCAGTGCATCTAATTTACTCGGGTGAGCAAGCATTACTGTGCCATAGGCTTTCAGTGTAACTTGTTCCCCTGAATAGCTCCTACTCCCTTCTTTCTCCTCGGCCACACCCCACTGATCATTACCCAACTACCCTCACAATTGATGAGTGGCAGGGGAAATGGACTTTCTTTCCACTGTTTCAACCAGTAAACTTCATTAATTTAGATATTTTCTTTAGATCTTTTTATTAATCTAGTCATTTTCTCATTAACCCCCAGCAAAGTAAAATAGATAAAACATCCTTGATTTTTGTCAAAATTGTAATTGGTTAAAATATTTTGTCAGGCTAAAACAGGAATAACATCCTCCAAACCATGGCATACACAGAATTTTACCATGTTCAGAGACAATAAATTTCAGGGTTTATGAAAAATACAATAGGTTCCCAATAGGGTTTGCGATCTGATCCTGATACAATAAAAATTTTACACAATCGACATATGATGCCTGCAATAGGCATGCGATGGCCGCCCTTCGGTGTACAATGAAAAAGATCATGTATACAATTGAAAAGATTAGGTATACAATTCCAAAAGATTGAAAAGATTGCTTAATGACATCTATCCAATGTCCTGCTGTTTTCCTCGATTTCTTCATAATCCACTCTGGATCTTTTAAAAAGGGGTCTTTGGACAAGTCAAATTCATTGACCTTTTAAACACTGATCAGGATGGGTTAAGTAATAAATAACCTGCTACACATACAAGTAAGATTTCTGAGAGTGTTCAGGAAATTTTCAGAGCTGGACGAGATGCTAATAAGGTTCATACAGAAAGTTGTGCCAAGAAGTAGGGCACACGTGGTTTGGGCCAGGCAGTGGCTAAGGAGACGTGAGTAGAGGGATCAATACCAGGAAGACCAGCCCACATTCAGAAATTTTATACAGATGGCACCAGAGATATTTACCCAGATAGAGCACTGCCTGAAGCCTGACCTGCAGAGGTAGACCAACTTTTTCAAACAACGAGATTGCTAGGCCTGAAGCTGGCCGTTACATTAAGACGTCTGGCCACAGGAGAGAGCTCCCTCCAGCACACCTTCATGGTAGGGCGACTGACTACATACATCATCATCCCTGAGGTGTGTGATGCAATCATCAGGCAGTATAGAGACAAACTTGTTGGTTGTTCCACCTACCACGGGAACTGGGAAGATATAGAGTGGGGATTTAAGGAGAGGTGGAACATGCCCCATGCCACTGGGCCCTAGACGGCAAGCACATCCCCATCAGATGTCCCAGATGAGCAGGGAGCAGTTACTTAAACTATAAGGGATTCCACTGCCTGGTCCTGTTACCCTGGTTGATACTGATTACAAGTTTATATGGCATGACATTGCTGCTACTAGATCTAGTCTGGCAGCCATATTTATCAAGGTAGTGACCTAAATCAAAAGATAGAGGATTGGCTTCCCCCAGTGGAGTCACTTGTGGATCATGCCTTCCTACTGAGAACCTGGCAGATGACACCTTTCTCCTACAGAAGCATGTACATAAGCAAGTGGATCTACAAGTACTGGATCAGCTGTGGGAGAAGGGTTGTGAAGAATAATTTCATGATTTTGGCCAGCAGTCCATGATGCACCAGGAACCATGGTAATGCTTGCGTCATGGCTTGTGTGATCCTGCACAATTTACGGTGAATGAAATCCTGCAGGGGACAGTTTCTACCAGAGAACATGAGTTTGAACCTGGAAGGAGTTTTACAAATGAACCATCTTCCATATCAGGGCTGAAACCCTAAGTGAAGCTGCCAAGGCACAGCGAAGTGTGCCGGCTGATTACTTCCGGAATGAGGATGCTGTGCCTTATCAGCTGGAGGGGATATAAAATTGGGACACTAATCACATAAACCAAAATGTTCTATTTCAGTAATTTTGTTGGTATTTTTTAATATATACATCACTTTTTTGTACTTGTATTATTTGTAAGTACATATTTAATATTCGTTGTATATATATTTTGGTGTTAATGTATTTTTGGCACGTGATAAGATATCCATAGCTACCTCTGAACCAGTGATAATGTTTATGTACATATTGCATATTTGTTACACTTTTTACAACTTGAATATATTGTACAGACACTAGTTTTTAAAATTAAATAAATATATGTCCTATTTAAAATTAAAATGTAATTTTACTATAACTTTAATCTCAAACTTATTTTGACATTTTATGACAGAGATGTGGCAGGGTTCGAACCCTCCACCATTAAGGTTAAACTTGTTTTGACATTGCATGACAGAGGGGATGGAAGAGTTTGAACCCTCCCCATTTAAATTGAAACTTGTGTGGACTTGGGTTGACAGAGGCGTGGCAGGGTTTGAACCCTGGATACTTTGCCTTTTGATCTTTGGGGTTTGGTCTCATTGTGCTTGAGACAGAAGGGGAAGGTTTGATTCCTGTACACTCTGACATTTGATCTTTAGGGTTTGGGTGGTTAGGCATTGTGGCCTAACATTTTGAATGAGAGAGACAAGGAAAGATTTGAACCCTGGATACTAACTATTGATAATTTTGGGGGAAGAGGTTGTTTGTATAACCCTGTCTTTGGATATTTATTTGTCTTTGAGGGGGTGAAGTGACATTTGTGTGTGGGAATGTCTTGGGACTTATTTTGTATGTTTGTGGGTTTGTGACTTATAAGGATTTTTAAATTTTTATAATAGTTTATGGAAGATTTGGTGGCACTGATAAGGGCCTTTAAAATTTTCAGCTAAAAGCTGGGTGCTGGACAGACACTTTCACAGTGTTATCTACTGCTCTTCCTCTCCGAGGTCATCTCAGTATTGGGGGTTTTGAGGCTGCCGTAGCTGTCATCTACTGCGCTGTGAGGCAAGGCACAGATGAGTTACCCAAATGAGGTGTCTGCTGAGGCTACTGAGGCTGGGTCCATAGGCTTTGGGGGCATGAGGGCAGCTGCATCTGCTGTTTGATGGACTGGTGCTGCAGTGTTTGAGGCTGAAACATATGCTGTGGTCGGCCCTGTGGCTGATGTGAAGTTATTCCCTGGCTGAATGAGGCAGTAGACCCGGATGTAGTGCATATGGCCTGTTGCTCTTGATGTCGCCTGTCCTTGTGCTTGAGGTCTCTAATCAAGGTAAATGTCTCCACTTGGAAGTCTTTAAATAACTCTGTTGACAGGTCCGTCGGTTCTGATCCAGGCCAATCACAATAGGTAGCTGTGGGGTCATTCTGGGTTTTCTGGAATAACTTTCACTCTAGTTTTTCTGCAAGTAAGTCAAACTTCCATCTCTCCTGGGCTTCTAGCTGAAACTCAGTAGCTCGAATGGTGGGTGTAGCACATGGTTGACTATTTTGTGGGTTTGGGGAAGGGGTGAGGGAGACACCCGACAGTCATATTGCCTCTGGGTTGATCCATGTCTGCCACTTAGTGGCAGTGACCCCACTGACATGCTCACTGTGGCTGAGGGCTGTCCCGACTCCTCTGATGGAGTAGCTTTGGGTAGCCTGGAAACTGTGGCCTCATGTGCAGACTTAGAAATATATCTAAAGAAACACTATTTTCTGGATTAATGTAATGTGTTATCTATTTCCATTCTGTCAAAATGTACAAAGGGAGAGAAATTATATTTTAGGTATTATCAAATGTTGCATTATATTATAAGCCAACCTTTATTATGTCACTAGTATTTCAAACACATCCCCTATGGAGAGGTGAAAATAATTAAAGAGTAGCAAAGGGATTTAATAAATTTTAATCCCACCTTTTATTTTATAAAACAATATACTTAACAACAGCCTCCAGCTAATATTTTATTTATACAATGACCTCCTGTTCCCCAACAGTTATGTTCAATTAACGCTTTGACCTTGATGTAAGGATCATATCAGCATTTCTTATCATCTATAATAATAAATTTTGGCAACTCTACTCCATCCACGTGGGCCAAAGATTTCAGATTTTGTTCATGGTTCAAACTAATTTAGAGTCCATATGAGACCTGAGAACAAATTTAGATATGAAAGTCATGGACCCCAAGCAATTAGGAATTAATAGACAAAGGAGAAAATTTTAATAAACTGAAATAGAGAAGAGGTTAAAAGAGAAGCAGTTAAAACTTCATATATATATATATAAATATTCATTGTACGTTTGATTTAATCTGACATCCCTTTCCATGTTACACACAAGTAGTTATTCAGACTATTTCTTTTCACAGATTTTGACACTTTAAGACATGAAATAAAAGTTACGAAAATCTGCATTATGTAAACCATTGTGTCTAGACTCCAAAATGGCGATGATTATTAACATTTAAATATTGGCTTCAAGGATCATAAATATATTATTTTAATGTCAAGAAAAAATATAGAGCAAGTAAAATACACTGTGAACGTGTTATGCAAGACAAAAAAGGTAATAATTACAATTAATGGATATGCAATGAAATTCCGACATCCACGCCAAACTCAAGCTTTAATGTTCTTTGAATTTTTCCTACTTTCACAATGATTTGCTTTTCCTGGGCCAGTTTTGAAATTCTTCTTCTTTTCCTTGACAGCATTTTCCACCGAGTTTCCCTGACTTGGGATAATCCTGTATACCCTGTACTGTTACATGTGTTAAGTCGTTAAAAATGGATGTTAAAAACATAGTTTTTATATCCTCAAGAGGAATCAGAAATAAGAATTATAAAAAGAGTATGCAATAATGGTGGTGGGAGCAGAAACAACAAAAATTCCATAGATTGAAAACAAACATTGGTATTGACTGAAAACTTTTGATTTGCAGAAAATGTTCCCTGTACATAGCCTGCTTATTATCCTTTCATACATTTTATTTTGCACTGAAGTGAAAAAAAAAATGTTCCAACTAGAAAGCACCTGTTCAACACGGACGTTCACCAAAGGGTGTTTCTGAAAATTTGAGACTTTTTATATGCAGAATCTGATCTTTCAAAAAATGTAATTCCTTCTTCGTTATGCCAGACTATGGCCACAGAAAAGTCATTGAAAATACACTGAAGATGGAATCTTTGAAAATTTGAGATTTTTTTTGTATTCCGAATATCATCTGGATCCTTTCCAAATTTCAATCATGTTTCCCTTTGGAGCCCTACCAACATACAAAATTTCATAAAGACCCTGTTCATTACTTTTGGAATAAGTGCGGCAGAACAACTTCACACCCAAAATATAACCTCCTGGTGGAGATAATAAATATATCCGAAATTGTATGACTTTAATACAAAAATTGTTTATTTCAAAGCTCATATTAACAGGAACATGTTTTGTTGTTGCAAAGAACCCCTCACAGAAACTTTGTTGCATTTGTAAGATTACTATAGTGTACTTAATTATTGTCACATACATACATTTAGATATGTTTGTTGTATTATATGTATATTCCTGCATATCTATTATCATACACATTAAGTCTGAAATTTTAAGTAAAGTGGTGTGCTTCTGCTAGAGCCACTGCAATGGAAGAGAGAGAGATAGTTATATTTTTAAAATGGTATCTAGTGACAGAATGCTCAAACGAAGGCAATGAATGACTCTCAATGTTTACTGTCTGAAACTCATCATCAATACCATTTTATTGGTGGGTATACTTCATGTTCATACACTTATCCACATTCAATTATGCTTGTTGTATAAAAGCATCCCGGGGCCACGGTGGCAGAGTGGTAACACTCTCGCCTCCCACCTCTGCGGCCGGGGTTCGATCCCCGTCATGGCCGTAAGTGGGAAAGCTGGTAGTTGCTTGCCGTTGGTCGGCAGTTTACAGTACACAACCCTAGCGAACTCTATGTACTGGTTTCCTCTGCCCTTCCAACTACCCGTCGTGATATGACCTGTACAGTGTTGAAAGCGACGTAAAACCCCAAATAAACAAATATAAAAGCATCCAAAAGTAAGCCTTGGCCAAGCTATGTACAGCTATCAGTGAGCAATGAGAGAGACTGGGAATTATTTATTTTATTACTTTGTAAGCCAAGCCAGAATAAACACACATATCTACAGGGTATTTTATCACTCCTCTTTTCCATTTACCAATATTTCCACTTGTCTAACCTTGATTCAATGCTTGATTCGTCTGTAAATAGAACTGACAAAGTAAAATATTAGACAATCAAATCTATGACAAAGTAAAATATTAGACAATCAAATCTAAGACAACCCCCCCCCCCCCCCCCCCCCCAGAAAAAAAACCCCCAAAAACACAAACTGTGTCCTTTTCTGTGTTTTGGGTGAGTTTGTCAGTGTTTGGGATTACCAAAACTAATGAACAAATCTTCATCAAAATTTGTATATGGATAAGGCCTGTCCAAATGAAGAAATGATTAAGTTTTGGGAAAAATCTCGATCATACTCTGGATACAAAAAAAACAGCATCAGAGATGTACGTACCTCACAGTCTGGAGAAATAGTTTTCAACACCATGAGATATAGAATATAAAGTTCCAAATAATGTTTAAGTAGAGAAAATAATGTCTAAGAGAAAGAAAATGTATATAAAGTTTTTTAAACAACAACAATTCAATAAAAAGATGACAGCATTAATCAGTGAACTAAAAATTATGAAACTGTAAAATTTATTGAGAATAGCTGTCAATGAAAATAGCATAATTATGTAAAAGTTAAACCATGACGTTGCACACCTACAACCTCAAACCAATGTCCCTACCAAGTATCTCAACTTCCTACAACTTCCAGATCCGAGATACAGTCCAGACAAGATTTTATAGGTCAAGGTCACTATGGTAAGGTCATAGTTCAAATCAAGGTCACACAATGACAGTGCACACCTGTAACTCCCAACCAATGTCCCTACCAAGTATTAACTTCCTACACCTTATAGTTTCTGAGATATAGCTCGGACAAAATTTTATAAATCAAGGTCACTGTGCCAAGGTCAAAGATCAAATCAAGGTCACACCATGACATTGCAAACTACAATCCCCAACTAATGTCCCTACCAAGAATCAACTTCCTACACCTTATGGTTTCCGAGTTATAGCCCGGACAAGATTTTCAAACATAAGGTCACAACGGCAAGGTCAAAGGTCAAATCAAGGTCACATCATAAAGTTGCACACCTACACCCCCTAACCAATGTCCCTACCAAGTATCAACTTCCTGCACCTGGTTTCTAAGATACAGCCCGGACAACCTTTTTCCCCCCACACACCCACCCGTCCATCCAGACACCATGGGTGAAAAAAATACCCAGACAGCTCTTTAGGGGTGTGGGGTAAAAATGCAAGAATTTGTTTGTGTGAAATCACAATATGGAGATACTTGGCTGTCTTGGCACAGAAATGTGCTCTAGCAGTGGTTTCTAGTTTGAACTCTTTACTTATACCCAAGACAACAAATCAACGGTCTTAGTTTTAACTCCATAAAGAGAAAAAAAATTGGCAACTGAAATTATATTATAGTTGATCAACAATCTGCTTTAAGGAATAACAGGCACACGAGTACATTACTTTGTTTCATTTAATGCTAACCATTGAAATGATTTACTCTACTTATAAATGTTTGTATATATCAATGGACTGTTTATTAATAGTGGCTGTGGTAGCAAAGCATGTCACATATAAACCTCTGGGATATTTGTAATATAATCATAAAAGAACACATAAAGTGTTAATTATTCTTTTTTCTCTTTTTTTTCTTAAATAAAAATTCAGGCTGAAAGTACACATATGTTTTACACCAAAAAAATACCCACATTGTATCCAAAACATTAATTTACGCTTTTGTATCAGGGTAGATCAAATACTATGGGTAGTCGCCAATATCACAAAGTGTAAATAATTTTGTAAAGATCAGGGAAATAGAAGGGACTTTCTTTTCTGGTGAATTTTACATACTTTGGCAATGTTACTTTCTCTGTATCAGCGTTACCAGTCAGGAAGTTATAGGAAAGCAATGTATTATAGTCTATGAAGATTCTGCCCAGTGAGGTACCATTGACAAGCGGCAGCCGAGTTTCATTGTCAAGGTCACAGCCAAGTCTCACTGCATGAATATTAAAAGAGAGAAGGTTACTGCCAACACTTCCCCCCCCCCCCCCCCCCCCCAATTTTAGTAAAATACGAATGGTATCTGAATTATTTATGACAGATTTTATATTGGTCAAAAAAAAAAAATAGTTGCATTCTATCTGAAAACTCCTGGGTTGCTTTTATTTTTTATAAAATATTGGTTTGAATAATGTCAAGCAAGTATAGTCATAATGTAGCCATATATGTTTTTAGTCTAATTTTCAAGTGTACTGCATGTAAAGTTGTAAACAAACATTAACTTTTGATATTCACACTCATAATGGTGTTTTTTTAATACACAAAACAACGTATGTACAAAATTTGACTGGATGTCAATAATGATGGTTAAGTATATTGGCCACGACAGCAAAACGTACATATTTAATGTGACATATACAAGGCAATGGAAATGTAGTCACCATAAACTCCATGTCTACTTTCATATACTCAAAATACTTTACTTTTGCCATTAAAGAGAGGTTGTAAAATGTCAAAATAAATTAAACTAAATGTCTGTGATGGAATTAGGTCCAAATTTAGAAACTAAATATACAATGCAAACAAAATTTACATCTTCATGATATTTATTTACAGATGACATCTACAACATAAGTAACAAATAAACCAGCAGTAAAACAGTAACAACTGACAATTAAATAGAGTAGGAAAATAACATTCGCAGGGATATATAAAGTTATGTGCTTGAAAAAGATGGAATGTACTAAAAGCAGATATAAATACATGGTTTTGAGAAGACTCGATTTACAGAAAATATCAACTTATATAAAAAATAGAGATTGCCTGGTCCTTTGAGATTCAGCCTGCTGTGAAAACAAATGTAAAGCTTTCCTAAAGAAACATAATTAAATAAACATAGTACAATGTTTATTTACAGATGACATCTACAACATAAGTAACAAATAAACCAGCAGTAAAACAGTAACAACTGACAATTAAATAGAGTAGGAAAATAACATTCGCAGGGATATATAAAGTTATGTGCTTGAAAAAGATGGAATGTACTAAAAGCAAATATAAATACATGGTTTTGAGAAGACTCGATTTACAGAAAATATCAACTTATATAAAAAATAGAGATTGCCTGGTCCTTTGAGATTCAGCCTGCTGTGAAAACAAATGTAAAGCTTTCCTAAAGAAACATAATTAAATAAACATAGTACAACTAGATTGGGCCAACTCGGCGCCAACATATCCCCAGACAGGTCATCACTCACGCCACAGGTTTTGATCGGGAATTTTTAAAAACATAATTACCCATTATTATATGAACTTCAGCACATCAATCTACTCTGTTTATATCTTCCAAGGAAGATGGTGTATCCCCAGACGCCGAATACATAACTCAAATTATATTTTCAATCTTCCTGCAATGATAACTCTAAACCTATTTTCAAAGTATTTAAATGATTGATGATTGAATGTCCATTCTAAAATAATAATCCCAAAAGAGCATATCTGTTTCTATATTTGTTGACAAATAAAATATTATTTTTAACTCAACTCATCATACTTTTCAATCTTCCTTCAAAGTATTTAAATGATTGATGATTCAATGTCCATTCTAAAATTCATAATCCCAAAAGCGCATATCTGTTTCTATATTTGTTCACAAATAAAATATTATTTAAAAAAAAATTATTTATATTATTATTTTATTATATTATTTTTAGAATTTGCAAATTGTTTTCAGTTATTCATTTCCTCTATACCTATATATGTGGTCCATATATATGCAACCTAAATATGTGACACAATCTCAGTTCTGACTCCCCTTTGTGTTATATGTAATGAAGACCACCACCTCCCACCCCCACCCCTCTCCCCTTCTCCACACCTCTCTCACTATTACACAAGATCTGCAACCCCATTGAGGTCTTTGTTTCTCATCTGATATCATTAAATACCTTTGTTTATTTAGTGTCACTCAATATAGCTGGAGGTCCCAGAGGTGGGTGGGGGGAATCTGGGTGGGGGATGTGGGTTGGGACTTAGTTTAGTTTATTAGTTTATTATAGTGACATGTATTATGTTGACAAGGATTATACAAAAACTATTGAAGTAATACCCAGCCCTATATGGGCTTATAAGTCACTTTAAATAGAGAGTTAATAACAAACAGAGCAAACATATTTTGAGGTAAGATACAGTAAATAAAGACAGCAATTCAATACATAAAAATTAACAAAATAATTTACTTTTTCTTTCTTGCCACAAATCAAAAATAAAATTAATAACCATATTGACATTCATATGAGTTAATACCCTTGATAATTGATCTATTAATAATTCAGATTTATCTATATTTAAAATTTTGAAATATTTCATACCAATCAGCTCTAAAGCTGGACAAACACAAACAAAATGTATCTCATCTTCTACATCTTTTTTACACAGTTTACATGTTCTCTCAAAGAGATGGAGTGCTACAGCATAAATGGTAAACAAACAATCTATATAAAAGGGGTACTCAAATACAAAAAGAATTGAGAATTTTAAGTATGTGATTATCAACTGAAATGAGTTCATAACTGTAGGAGCTGTGTCAAAATTAACTGAGGCAAGTTGAATAAAACTGGGCTAGTTGAGGGTTAAAAATCCCCTAGTTTTACTACATACGGATATAATTTCATTAATATTGGGACTTAAAGCTCACTTAAAGTGTCCATTTTGTCTACTTGAATATGTTTAACCGGCGTTTAACCAGTTTCATTTTAAAAAGTTAAAAACTCAGCAAGCAGAGGTATAACACACAAAAATAAGTTCTTAAAAGACTAAGATAGCCATAACATTATTAATATTCAAAATTTAAATAGACAGGCATTTCCTTTTAAAAATTCAAAGATTTCAGCTCTATAACCCACATAGTTTGACAGTTACTGGGCTTTAAAGTGGCATAATGTCCATAAATTGGGTTTCTGTGGGCATTTTACAATTGTTAAAGAGACCTTAGCAATTAAACTACAGATCTGAAACTTTTTGGGGGACATACATAACAAACAAAAATTATATATAATACAGTTTAAGACTTGTCACACTAAGCATTTCCAAATAACAGGGCAAAATACGGAAAAAATGTCCAAAAAGGCACTTGGGCGAGTGTCTATGGCCCTCATACACAGGTTAAATGTCTACTAAAAACCTTGATTTTCGCCATATGTAAAAAGGACATAATAATGCATTCCCAGATGGGATTTCAGCTCCATCAATCACATAGTTTAACAGTCACAGGGCTTAAAGGTGGCAAAAAGTCCAAATATTGGGTCTCTGTGGGCCTTTTAGAGATCTCGATGTGGCTTTCAAATTAAAGCTTCAGACTTAAAATTTGTTACATACTAAGATTACACATAGAATATGTATCTAATAAAGTTTGAAACTTCTCAGACTTACCATTTCCAAGTTACAGAGCAAAATATGTGAAAAATGTCTTAAAAGGGTCACTCAGGTGGGTGTTGAAGGTCCTCATACACAGGTTAAATGTCTACTTGAAGCCTTGATTTTTGGCACATGTAAAAAGAACATAATAATGTATTCCCAGATGAGATTTCAGCTCTATCAGTCACATAGTTTAACAGTCACAGGCCTTAAAATTGGCAAAAAGTCCAAATACTGGGTCTTTATGGGGCCTTCTAGAGACCTAAATGTGGCCTTCAAATTAAAGCTTCAGACTTAAAATTTGTCACATACTAAGATTACACATAGAATATGCATCTAATACAGTTTGAAACTTCTTAGACTTACCATTTCCAAGTTACAGGGCAAAATATGTGAAAAATGTCTAAAAATGGTCACTCGGGTGGGGATTTATGGTCCTCATACACAGGTTAAATGTCTTCTTAAAGCCTTAATTTTTGGCACATATATAAATAACATACTAATATCTTCCCAGATAGGATTTGAGCTCTATCAGTCACATAGTTTGACAGTCACAGGGCTTAAAAGTAGCAAAAAGTCCAAATATTGGGTCTTTGGGAGCCTTTTAGAGACCTCAATTTGACCTTCAAAATTAAAGCTTCAGACTTAAAATCTGTTACATACTAAGATTACACACAGAATATATATCTAATACAGTTTGAAACTTCTCAGACTTACCATTTCCAAGTTACAGGGAAAAAGATGTGAAAAATGTCTTGTAAGGGTCACTCGGGTGGGTGTTTATGGTCCTGATACACAGGTTAACTGTCCATTAAAGGACTAAATGTTGGGGCACATATAAGAAAACACATAGATATATTCCCAGATGATATTTAACTTAGATGAGAGACATAGTTTGAAAGCTACAGTGCTTGAAAGTGGCAAAAAGTGCATAAATTGGGTCTCTGTGGGCACTTTTGAGACCTTAAGTCGACCCCTTTGGGTAAACCTACAGCCCTAAAATTTTCTACAGACAAGGATTACATATCAAAGTTATACCTAGCACAGTTTGAGACTCATCAGAATTACCACTTCCAAATTATAGGGCAAAATATGTGAAAAGTATAGCAAAAAATCCCTAAGTGGGGGTATTTATGGGCCTCAAGGACAATTTTCTCCTCAACTTAAAGTCGTGATTTTCGGCACATGTACTAAGAACATATTAATGTGTTGTCAGGTAAAATTTCAGCCAGCTGAGCATCATAGTTTGTGACCTACAGGGCTCTAAGTGGCCAAAAGTCCAATTTCTGACCTTAAGGTGGCCATAAGTTCTTTTTTACTGGGAGTTTAAGGTCACCTTAAAATAGGGATCTTCCTTTGGGCACCCTTAACATGTGTACCAAGTTTGAAAAAAAAATATTAATTTGTTTTTGAGTTATCGCGTCCACAAGGAAATTTCTACGGCGGCGGCGGCGGCGGCGGCGGCGGCGCGACGGACCTGAATCCAATATATCCCCGACTTTCGTCTGGGGATATAATGAAGTAGATAAAGAAAACATGAAATTCAGCCCAGTACGTGAAAATTTACAAATGAAGAAACAGGCCCTTCTATTTCCTTCACTTCGAGGGAAAGACTGGTGATTTTTCTGAGTACATTAAGCCTCTGATCACCTCTCATGCAAAATCGGCACAAATTTTGATTATTTTTTGTCTTATTATGAAGGGTCCACCCAGCAGTGAAATTCACACATGGGGTGTGCTTCACATTTCTTACTTTGCGCATTGGCACAACCTTTACAGCAACTTTTATTCCTTGCACAGTAAATCTTATTCTGATACAAGTGACTAAATTCTGAACAATTGGCTCGGAAACCATCAACAAATGGCCAAAAAATAAATTTCTATGCCACCACTGACAATATTATGATGGAATCATGGCACTTATATGTTATTCTTGACACATATTAGCAGTTACGTATTTACTGACTCAACAACTTGATAGAACAACACATCTGATAGAACAAAAAAAATCTACATGTTTGCATATTTTCTCTGCATAAGGGAAATAAATTATATTACATGAACTTGTCATCAATTGAACTTTGTGAAAATCTTCATTGCTATCCAGTATAATTTTGAAACACAATCATTATTTATCAGCTGTATTCAGAGTTATATCTAGTTTTAGCAGAAAAGAGGTAGTGCTCTCCTATATTTAATGGTTCTTAAATTTACTGATAGGTGTTGAACTATCACAATCAATGACACATGATATTAACTGCTCAGGCACTGGGTCGTAAAGCCACAAAGGTACTTTTAAAAATATTATACAAATCACAGTCATTATATTAAACAAATACCAACAAATATATTGCAACTTAACTACTGATCTATCGATAACAAACATTATTCTTGGATATTGGGGCTGTATTCACGAATAATACTTAGATAAGGTGACCTTAGATATAAGAAAGAGATTGTTTCACTTGATTTTTTTGGGGGAATCAGCATTCACAAACAATACTTAGATGTCCTTTCAGATAGTATTTCATTATTTCTCACTTGAAATACATGTATTACTTATAATCTAAGTTAGGAATAGTCTAAGTCTTCTTCGTGAATATGGTACCATGTCTTAGGAATGTCTTTTTTTTTGGTCCAATGTTTTTCCTGATATGTAGAAAATAGGAAGAATGTTACATATACAGAGAGAGAGAGAGAGACAGAAACAGATTTTTTTTGTACACACGCAAGCAGATCTTTTGCTATGCAAACATTTGCATTTTCAATGAGATTATACATACTCTCTGTTTGGTAACATTAATGAGTATTATTTATTTCAAAACTACAGGGTTGTGCACATGTTGGTGAAGTGGGTAACATACTCCACCTCTCAGGTGTGGGTTTGAATCCCAGGTCCTGACTTGATGTGGGAAAATTGCTTCTATATTGGCGATGCCTCATGGTATTTTGTACAAAATTTAGACCAATCAGAATGCAACACTTGCCACCTATCCAATCAACTGCCTGTCACTGTAATATGACCTATACAGTCTGTTTAGTACAGACCTTTAACTATGTATCACGTCAAAAGTAAATAATATTCCATAGCTTTGCATGAAGTACAACTACACTAATATCACACGATATTACAATCTATATCAGCAAAATATAATTTACAAAGATAAAACTTTTCTAACAATAATAAGACTGTACTCAAATCTACTCTTTTTCTGCCAGAGTGGAAAACAACAGCTTAATATCACCTATTATCACCCGTACAGACACAATTGCCTGTTCCCATTATAAATATAAAAATATATAACAATTTGACAGAAACCTAATACAAAACATATATTGCACAGAAAAAGAAGTTTAGCATAATTTAAATGAAGAAATAATCTCACACTAATAATAATAGATACAAGACAAATATCAAAATATCTCAACATCACTGCAATGCAAAAAGAATGTATAAGTAACTTTGTGAGTTTTATAACCAAAAGGATATGTCCTGGGCCATTTAAGTACAAACACTCAATTAAAATGGCACCCAGAGCCATTTCAACATCAAACAAATAAGCTGGATGCTGAAATAGCTGCGTTGTTTCATAACCCAATTATACTGATTTAAAAAAAGTTTATAATGTGACTTAACAACATTTCAACATTCAATTGAAAAAATTTATAAGTTATTAATTTCAATGATTCACTGCATATTAAATGTAAATTACCTCAAATATTTTTAAAATTGAAATGAACAATTTTTGACTCACAACACTTTTTTTCAATTTGATTCAATTCCTACACACATTCCCGTAACATGTATCACTTAATATATATCACTTCATTCTAGAACAACATATAGAAAGGTGGACATATACTTTGTTGATACAGCACACTACGTAAAACAAGATTCCCAATATTCCTAAGAATTTGGTTCTAGTCATTGTTATACCAACAAATATACAGCATTTGCATAGGCTGGAAGCTTAAATATGGATTGATTTCTACCTAAATTTGACTTACTCTGGTTACACTTATATAGAGTCTGATGTATATGGTACATGAGACTGTAGGTGATTTATGAAATGAGGTTCAAATAAATGTACTAAACATAGTGTTCTTTATGTCTCTGCCTTTGTGGTGACCTCACTTTATTGCTTAAATAACAAAAGCATTTTTGACAACATATACTGAAACCATATAGGATGACAATTAAAACTCTTGGCCCTTATACCCCGTTAACACTATAGGTGATATCCTCCAGGTTTGGTAAAACATCTGTGTTCTTCAACTACCGTCCGAGGTTTGTATGCCAGGTTGTGACAGAGTGGAGAAACGTTCATTACCTTGCACATCCTATGGAAGTTTTAAAATGTTTAAAATTTCCGCCTCTGAATTTGGTACCATGGGCATGCGCAGATGAGTGTGAGCATGCACAGATGAATTTCTTGCTAAGGTAACTGAAGGTGTAGTCCATGGTGTATATAACATTGTGACTTGGTCGCCTTTCGGTGTAATACAGCGACAGTAGACAAGTGGAGGTAAATGTGTCATAAGGAAGCATATGAACATCAGACGGTAGTTGAAGGACAGGGACGTTTTACTAAAGACTGACTACCGTGGGAGACACAGCCTGTAGAGTGAATGCTACACCAAATCTTGGAAGATATGAGGCGTACTCGAAGGCGGTTCTGCTGCCTTGGAAAAGCTGTAACCACAGGGCATACTGCCTGTAGTGTGAATAGTGCATAAAATGATAAAGTAATTTCTACAAACAAGAGCACTCAGAGGGGAGCCAAGTGCTGACTTTGCAAAATTTTGGCAAAGTATATTACTCAGTCTGTTTGCTCCAAAATCAAGGATATTGACCCTATCATGCCCAAATTAGATTCAGTTCTTCCTTGTAACAGTTGTGATGCTCCCTAGAAAATTTCATCACAATCTGTGCAGTGGTTTTGGAGCTATGCTGTAAACATACAAACAAATGTACAAAGAAACAAGCAAACAGAATGAGTACTGAGACAATGCCCCATTCACACTATGGGTGGTTTACCCCGCAGTAAGAAGTTTTACTCGGCGGCTGAACTGCCTCCCAGGATGCCTCATATCTTTCAAGATTTGGTGTATCCATAAGGTATGACACACATCGCCACTGACTGTACATGGTGGGTGACTGTAAATCACAGTAGGATGGCAGTAGGGTGAGAGTAGTATACATGTGTGACACCCAGAGACAACCTACATTTACCTCCACTCACCTAATGTTGCCAACGTGCTACAAAAGAAGAAGAAAAAGTAGAACTCTACCCATAAACTAGCATGAAAGCAGGCCCAATACACACTTTTGACAAGGTGTGTAGTACTCAAGTACTCACTCATACAATATCCACTTTAAACATTTTAAGTTTGTGATGTCTACAATTTCATGGAATCACATATACCCTACTTATCATTAGTATATAAGGCCAAGTATTAAAATATCAAAACAAAAAATTACAACCAACATCAGGATTATCAGACCACAAAATGCACTGAAACTTAAAATATTTGAAAAAGACAATAAAGCTGAGGAAATGTTTTGGGAGTGGTGTTTCATTCCAAATTCTCATTACACTTATCTTACACAGCAACAGAATTAGTCAAATGTGACAATACCTAAAATAGGTTAATTTTTTTAACAGCCTTTATGTAGTCAACAAATGCTATGATAACAATTTAAATATGGCACATCACTCCCTAAACAGAAGTTAATCAAAGATCCTGTACATGTACATCCTTATAGTGTTACTGTATCTAAATGACTTAGATTATAGGAATAACGCCCAACCAAACCACCTTTGGGGTTTATAACTTCAAACTATAGTAAAATTCTCCATATACTATGTTTTTTCTTTTTTTTTTTTTTTTTTTTTTGGGGGGGGGGGGGTATTCGTATTGTAACATGACAAATTATTTTAAAATGAATAATTAATGTAAATTTTACGGTAAAACGTTTATTGTTACGATAGCCATAATGAGTGATAATAGGGAGCAGCACAGTTATGCTGTAATTTACCCCTGAAGTATTTTGTTGTTTATCCAATCAAATATATGGACACATCTGTGTCATGTTAGAATGTATCATATACTTTGGCAAACTTGGAGATTGGTCCTTTTACCAATACATTTGATTTGTTGCATTGCAGATGATTATTTACAAGAAATTATAACAGCTATTACTTGTTGATACATTTAAATGAGCACTGTATTTAGATTCCGGACTCATTAAATAACATATGACGATGCAATAGAAAAGAAATCACAACTTATAACATTAAGATATAGCAACAAGTGACAATAAATTACATTTAACAGTACTCTACACGCTATAGGCTCTTGCCATTCTTCAAATACTTAGCGTCAAATATGCCACGTACATACAGATGTTAACCCACATTTCCATATGATTGGTGATCTGTAATCAGTAAACATCAGCAAATATAGACCAATGTTTCAACTTTCAGAATTTTTACTTACGCTTATAACAAAAATGTAAAGGATAAGAAAAATTTAAATACAAGGATAATTTTTTTCAGAAGTGCTCTTATCCAAATTAGTTTTTTGATAACCATTACCTACATGCTGATTAACAATCACACTTCAAACTTGCTTCCTGTTTTGTACACAGCTACTGCATTCAGTTTGATATTATTACTTTTTTTCTCAAAATTCTGAAAATTCTCAGGATTTGAAAACTTAATCTTCAAAATAATCTTCGTCTTAGAAAAAATTAAAAATGAGAATAATTCTAAGCATACTATCATTAGTGTTTACAGACTCTGAAATGATACCAACAAGTAGGTATTCTACGTCACAGTCAATAAAGTAGAATTTCTGTTATCAACTAGGCTACAACAGCAAGATTATGTTCAGATAATAAAAGGGCCACAGAAGAAAGGAAATATTTCAGTCACGGTCTTATTTCAGCAAAGTATCTATTGAGTCAGTTTGTCTTATCACTACAAACAGATCAATCATTGGCATTATCTGGTTCTACTATAAATGTAGTACTTAGTTTTGTTCATCCTGGAATGGAGTATTTATTAGGTAAGTAAAGAGGTCAATCATTGGCATCATCCAGCATGAATGTAGTATGAGGTGGTAGTAACACATGATGTCTCTGAAAATGGTGGTAGACTGGTAGTTATTGTAGTGGCAAGTAAGTGGGTCAATACTTTGCATCATCTGGTACAGCTGAAGTTGTAGTAGTTGTGGTCTTACTGGAGGACTCTGAGCTACCAGACCGACAGGACTTACAGTAGTAGTAGAATGCAATCAGTGTGTCCAAACCAAAAGCAGCAAATGCCACCCAGCCAAAAAACTGAAAGAGAAAAATAACCACTGTACAATGTATAGAGAATTTGAGTTTCTGAGATAACAGTCCATAAGGGCATAAGGCATGATTTTTTACATATTACACAGGCAGCAAACTTAGTTTGTTTACAGTATCTGCCATTGTTGCCCAGTGGATAACACACTCGCCTAGGAACACGAGGACATGGGTTCAAACCCTGGGTACATTAAGATACATATTGGCTCGGATGACCACTTAAAATGGTGGCCCTCTGCCATTGGCTCCTATCCCCAGTGGCACACTAAAGAGCCTCAAGGATGTTGATCAATGGTCATCCTTAAGCCTCTGTCTTTCAGTTAGGGGAACGTCAGTTACTCGAGAGCTTGGGCTGTACTTGTGAAGTAGGATAGGTTAAATAGTGCTTTGAGTCCTGCAGTATATGGAGATATTGCCCTGAGCATAAATACACAATGATAATAATAACAATCACTTAATGATTGCCCAATTGATCTCAAAATACACAGTCAGCTGGACGTTTGTATTTCAATAGTGCACACAAAAATGCGATGAAGCTATATGACGCAAAGCCTCAGATAAATTTTGTGAAAAAGAAAAACTGATAGAAATCAATCAAATATAAATGAGTCACCTCCACTGCCAGGGTATATGCACCCCGAGTGTAAGTGTAATTGTAGCTTTCAACCTGAAAAAAATATTTGAAACAAAAAAAATTTACACCACATGCATAAGAAAATCAGCTATTATTCTATTATTCTGAAATGTTGACATATGGTATACATTCCTGTTTTAACCTGATTTATAAAACCATACAGTTGTTTAGATATTTCTATTGCAAATCTGCAAGTATAGCATTTGATAAAGCTTAATCTAGATCATATTTATCAACAAAACTACCAAATATCCATCAACAAAATACAACCACAACTATAAAATTTTGACTGGTTGCACAGTATCAAATACAGTAGTAGCATAACTTACATCAACAAGTTATAAATTCAAATTTGCTGGAGGGATTTAGAATCTCAGGCCTAGGTTTTCTACTACTTCTGAATACATTCTAAAGCTTCCAATGCAATAATAAGATATTAAGACATAACAGAAAATCTGACCCATTTACAGTCACAGAATTCACTTTGAAAGGCACGAAGGGGTGACAAGGCACATCACTAGGTATGAATAGTTCTGAAAGATAATGCAATAAAGTTTTATAATACAAGACAAGAAAAGTGGGGTTATAGACACCTAAAAGGCGGGTTCCACAATCCATATCAGGGATAGGGTCCGGCAACATGCACCAATAGTGAAAGCAACCTAGTCTAAGTGGTGTCCTACCACCATGGTGAGTTTCAAATTGATCGATGGAAGCGTCTTCGAGTTAGGTTCTGGAAACAAAAATGTTGGATATTTGTTACTAAATGTTTGTTACTAAATGATAATGAATCAGCCCTTAATCTGTTAATTGTAGCGCTATTCATTTCAGATTTATCTTGGGCTGAGATTTTAATCTGAGGAAAGTGCTTGATAATTTGATTGACCTATATGTTGCGCTTTTGTGGGAAAGAATTTAGTGAAAGGAAATCCAAGAAAAAATATTTTTTATCTTGTGACCTTGGTTAAGCATTCCCTTTTCATGCACTTGGTCATTTGTCAATAGACTATCTACAACAAATTCTCTAAAGCCTTCACCTTGCGGATCTTACAACTGGCGGGTGGACCATTTTTTGAAAATCAAAATATATTTTTGGGACCTTAAAATAAAGTATGTTAGCCATAAATTAGAATTACGTAAAATTAACGTTTGAGATATTTTACAAAATTCACTGTGTTCATTGGTTTTTGTGAAATGTCAGCAACTGAAAGTGTTAAAATTTTTTTGACTATTTTACTACACAATTATGACAAATATTCTGTTAGGCTTTTGCCATTTTGTAACATTGTACTACAATACCAAATGTAACTAGACACAGGCTTACAGTTAATTGAATTGGTAATTCCAAGAACTCAGTCAAAACTAGATTGGGCCAACTTGGCGCCAACATATCCCCAGACAGGTCATCACTCACGCCACAGGTTTTGATCGGGAATTTTGTAAAACATAATTACCCATTATTATATGAACTTCAGCACATCAATCTACTCTGTTTATATCTTCCCAAGGAAGATGGTGTATCCCCAGACGCCGAATACATAACTCAAATTATATTTTCAATCTTCCTGCAATGATAACTCTAAACCTATTTCCAAAGTATTTAAATGATTGATGATTGAATGTCCATTCTAAAATAATAATCCCAAAAGAGCATATCTGTTTCTATATTTGTTGACAAATAAAATATTATTTTTAACTCAACTCATCATACTTTTCAATCTTCCTTCAAAGTATTTAAATGATTGATGAGTCAATGTCCATTCTAAAATTCATAATCCCAAAAGCGCATATCTGTTTCTATATTTGTTCACAACTAAAATATTATTTAAAAAAAAATTATTTATATTATTATTTTATTATATTATTTTTAGAATTTGCAAATTGTTTTCAGTTATTCATTTCCTCTATACCTATATATGTGGTCCATATATATGCAACCTAAATATGTGATACAATCTCAGTTCTGACTCCCCTTTGTGTTATATGTAATGAAGCCCACCACCTCCCACCCCCACCCCTCTCCCCTTCTCCACACCTCTCTCACTATTACACAAGATCTGCAACCCCATTGAGTTCTTTGTTTCTCATCTGATATCATTAAATACCTTTGTTTATTTAGTGTCACTCAATATAGCTGGAGGTCCCAGAGGTGGGTGGGGGGAATCCGGGTGGGGGATGTGGGTTGGCACTACAAAGAGATGGACTGCTACAGCATAAATGGTAAACAAACAATCTATATAAAAGGGGTACTCAAATACAAAAAGAATTGAGAACTAGAAATAGGCCGCCCTGTTGATAGTAGATGCGAATAGAAACAGGATAGCATAGAAGAACACACATTATCATGTGTAATGTCCACCCATGAACCTTTTGCCCAAATTGTACAGTAGTCTTACAAGACCCTGTTTCATTTGTAAAATATATCAATGATGCTTAAATATTTGTTAGTGTAGATGTAAATTATTTCAGCTTCATGCCTTTTTGCATTGGTTGGGTTGAAAATTTTGACGAAATCACTCTATCTTGCACGGTTAAGAAGATAGAAGCAAATTCCTGTTTTTCTATTTTTGGCAAAAATTTGAAAATTCAAAATGGCCGCCATTTTTGGGAAAAGGAAATTTTTTTGAAAATTGCCAAGAGTACATTTCTTAGATACCCTATGGGTCGAAAATTTCAACGAAATAACTCTATTTTGCACGGTTAAGGCCAGTTTGTGTTTTTCCATTTTGGGCAAAAATTCGAAAATTCAAAATGGCTGCCATTTTAGGGGAGGGGAAATTTTTTTTTAAATTGCCAAGAATACAATGCTCAAATACCTGTGGGTCGAAAATTTTGACGAAATCGCTCTATCTCGCATGGTTAAGGAGATAGAAGGAAATTTGTGTTTTGCCATTTTTGGCAAAACTTCGAAAATTCAAAATGGCCGCCATTTTTGGGGAGGGGAAAATTTTTTGAAAATTGCAAAGATTGCATTCCTTAGATACCCTGTGGGTCGAAAATTTCGACGAAATCACTCTATCCCGCACGGTTAAGGAGATAGAAGCAAATTAGTGTTTTGCCATTTTTGGCAAAAATTCGAAAATTCAAAATGGCCGCCATGTTTGGGGAGGGGAAACTTTTTTGAAAATTGCAAAGATTACATTCCTTACATACCCTGTGGGTCGAAAATTTTGACGAAATCGCTCTATCTGGCACGGTTAAGGAGATAGAAGCAAATTTGTGTTTTGCCATTTTTGGCAAAAATTCGAAAATTCAAAATGGCCGCCATTTTTGGGAAAAGGAAATTTTTTTGAAAATTGCCAAGAGTACATTTCTTAGATACCCTATGGGTCGAAAATTTCAACGAAATAACTCTATTTTGCACGGTTAAGGCCAGTTTGTGTTTTTCCATTTTGGGCAAAAATTCGAAAATTCAAAATGGCTGCCATTTTTGGGGAGGGGAAAATTTTTTGAAAATTGCAAAGATTACATTCCTTAGATACCCTGTGGGTTGAAAATTTCGACGAAATCGCTCTATCTCGCATGGTCAAGGAGATAGAAGCAAATTTGTGTTTTGCCATTTTTGGCAAAAATTCGAAAATTCAAAATGGCCGCCATTTTAGGGGAGGGGAAATTTTTTTTTAAATTGCCAAGAATACAATGCTCAAATACCTGTGGGTCGAAAATTTTGACGAAATCGCTCTATCTCGCATGGTCAAGGAGATAGAAGCAAATTTGTGTTTTGCCATTTTTGGCAAAAATTCGAAAATTCAAAATGGCCGCCATTTTAGGGGAGGGGAAATTTTTTTTTAAATTGCCAAGAATACAATGCTCAAATACCTGTGGGTCGAAAATTTTGACGAAATCGCTCTATCTCGCATGGTTAAGGAGATAGAAGGAAATTTGTGCTTTGCCATTTTTGGCAAAACTTCGAAAATTCAAAATGGCCGCCATTTTTGGGGAGGGGAAAATTTTTTGAAAATTGCAAAGATTGCATTCCTTAGATACCCTGTGGGTCGAAAATTTCGACGAAATCACTCTATCCCGCACGGTTAAGGAGATAGAAGCAAATTAGTGTTTTGCCATTTTTGGCAAAAATTCGAAAATTCAAAATGGCCGCCATTTTTGGGGAGGGGAAACTTTTTTGAAAATTGCAAAGATTACATTCCTTACATACCCTGTGGGTCGAAAATTTTGACGAAATCGCTCTATCTGGCACGGTTAAGGAGATAGAAGGAAATTTGTGTTTTGCCATTTTTGGCAAAAATTCGAAAATTCAAAATGGCCGCCATTTTTGGGAAAAGGAAATTTTTTTGAAAATTGCCAAGAGTACATTTCTTAGATACCCTATGGGTCGAAAATTTCAATGAAATAACTCTATTTTGCACGGTTAAGGCCAGTTTGTGTTTTTCCATTTTGGGCAAAAATTCGAAAATTCAAAATGGCTGCCATTTTTGGGGAGGGGAAAATTTTTTGAAAATTGCAAAGATTACATTCCTTAGATACCCTGTGGGTTGAAAATTTCGACGAAATCGCTCTATCTCGCATGGTCAAGGAGATAGAAGCAAATTTGTGTTTTGCCATTTTTGGCAAAAATTCGAAAATTCAAAATGGCCGCCATTTTAGGGGAGGGGAAATTTTTTTTTAAATTGCCAAGAATACAATGCTCAAATACCTGTGGGTCGAAAATTTTGACGAAATCGCTCTATCTCGCATGGTTAAGGAGATAGAAGGAAATTTGTGTTTTGCCATTTTTGGCAAAACTTCGAAAATTCAAAATGGCCGCCATTTTTGGGGAGGGGAAAATTTTTTGAAAATTGCAAAGATTGCATTCCTTAGATACCCTGTGGGTCGAAAATTTCGACGAAATCACTCTATCCCGCACGGTTAAGGAGATAGAAGCAAATTAGTGTTTTGCCATTTTTGGCAAAAATTCGAAAATTCAAAATGGCCGCCATGTTTGGGGAGGGGAAACTTTTTTGAAAATTGCAAAGATTACATTCCTTACATACCCTGTGGGTCGAAAATTTTGAAGAAATCGCTCTATATGGCACGGTTAAGGAGATAGAAGCAAATTTGTGTTTTGCCATTTTTGGCAAAAATTCGAAAATTCAAAATGGCCGCCATTTTTGGGAAAAGGAAATTTTTTTGAAAATTGCCAAGAGTACATTTCTTAGATACCCTATGGGTCGAAAATTTCAACGAAATAACTCTATTTTGCACGGTTAAGGCCAGTTTGTGTTTTTCCATTTTGGGCAAAAATTCGAAAATTCAAAATGGCTGCCATTTTTGGGGAGGGGAAAATTTTTTGAAAATTGCAAAGATTGCATTGCTTAGATACCCTGTGGGTTGAAAATTTCGACGAAATCGCTCTATCTCGCATGGTCAAGGAGATAGAAGCAAATTTGTGTTTTGCCATTTTTGGCAAAAATTCGAAAATTCAAAATGGCCGCCATTTTAGGGGAGGGGAAATTTTTTTTTAAATTGCCAAGAATACAATGTTCAAATACCTGTGGGTCGAAAATTTTGACGAAATCGCTCTATCTCGCATGGTTAAGGAGATAGAAGGAAATTTGTGTTTTGCCATTTTTGGCAAAACTTCGAAAATTCAAAATGGCCGCCATTTTTGGGGAGGGGAAAATTTTTTGAAAATTGCAAAGATTGCATTGCTTAGATACCCTGTGGGTCGAAAATTTCGACGAAATCACTCTATCTCGCACGGTTAAGGAGATAGAAGCAAATTAGTGTTTTGCCATTTTTGGCAACAATTCGAAGATTCAAAATGGCCGCCATTTTTGGGGAGGGGAAAATTTTTTGAAATTTGCAAAGATTGCATTGCTTAGATACCCTGTGCGTCGAAAATTTTGCCGAAACCGCTCTATCTCGCACGGTTAAGGAGATAGAAGCAAATTAGTGTTTTGCCATTTTTGGCAAAAATTCGAAAATTCAAAATGGCCGCCATTTTTGGGGAGGGGAAAATTTTTTTGAAAATTGCAAATATTACATTCCTTAGATACCCTGTGGGTCGAAATTTTCGACGAAATCGCTCTATCTCGCACGGTTAAGGAGATAGAAGCAAATTTGTGTTTTGCCATTTTTGGCAAAAATTCGAAAATTCAAAATGGCCGCCATTTTTGGGGAGGGGAAAATTTTTTGAAAATTGCAAAGATTGCATTCCTTAGATACCCTGTGGGTCGAAAATTTCGACGAAATCGCTCTATCTCGCACGGTTAAGGAGATAGAAGCAAATTAGTTAGTGTTTTGCCATTTTTGGCAAAAATTCGAAAATTCAAAATGGCCGCCATTTTTGGGCAGGGGAAAATTTTTTTGAAAATTGCAAATATTACATTCCTTAGATACCCTGTGGGTCGAAAATTTCGACGAAATCGCTCTATCTCGCACGGTTAAGGAGATAGAAGCAAATTTGTGTTTTGCCATTTTTGGCAAAAATTCGAAAATTCAAAATGGCCGCCATTTTTGGGGAGGGGAAAATTTTTTGAAAATTGCAAATATTACATTCCTTAGATACCCTGTGGGTTGAAAATTTCGACGAAATCGCTCTATCTGGCACGGTTAAGGAGATAGAAGCAAATTAGTGTTTTGCCATTTTTGGCAAAAATTCGAAAATTCAAAATGGCCGCCATTTTTGGGGAGGGGAAAATTTTTTGAAAATTGCAAAGATTGCATTCCTGAAAATTTTTTGAAAATTACCAAGAGTACAATGCTCAGATACCCTGTGGGTCGAAAATTTTGACGAAATCGCTCTATCTGGCACGGTTAAGGAGATAGAAGCAAATTTGTGTTTTGCCATTTTTGGCAAAAATTCGAAAATTCAAAATGGTCGCCATTTTTGGGGAGGGGAAAATTTTTTGAAAATTGCAAAGATTGCATTCCTTAGATACCCTGTGGGTCGAAAATTTCGACGAAATCGCTCTATCTCGCACGGTTAAGGAGATAGAAGCAAATTTGTGTTTTGCCATTTTTGGCAAAAATTCGAAAATTCAAAATGGCCGCCATTTTTGGGGAGGGGAAAATTTTTGGAAAATTGCAAATATTAGATTCCTTAGATACCCTGTGGGTCGAAAATTTCGACGAAATCGCTCTATCTCGCACGGTTAAGGAGATAGAAGGAAATTTGTGTTTTGCCATTTTTGGCAAAAATTCAAAATGGCCGCCATTTTTGGGGAGGGGAAAACTTTTTAAAAATTGGCAAGAGTAGAATTGTCAGATACCCTGCGGGTCAAAAATTTTGCCGAAATCGCTCTATCTCGCACGATTAAGGAGATAGAAGCAAATTAGTGTTTTGCCATTTTTGGCAAAAATTCAAAATGGCCGCCATTTTTGGGGAGGGGAAAATTTTTTGAAAATTGCATAGATTGCATTCCTTAGATACCCTGTGGGTCAAAAATTCTGTCGAAATCGCTCTATCTCTTACGGTTTCTGAGATATTAGCAAATTACTCAAAAGTAGTACTGAAAATACACAATGAAGTACCTAAATGGCTATTACTCATGTACTGACAAAGCTATCAGTCCCAAATGCAATACCAAGCGAGCTATGGACATAACAATCTTGTATACAAAATTGTAGTAAAATATCTTTAATTATTTTGGCTTAAATGCACGGAAACCAATGGGTACTGAAAATAGCTGTACTTAAGTATTACTCAGTAAGCAAAAGAGGTACAACAGCCAAAAGCAATCCCAAGCAAGCTACTGACCCAATAAGCCTGCATACCAAATTTGGTGACAATAGCTCTAATACTTTTCCTTTAAATGAGCGGAAACCATGCGTGACGCCGGACATCGGACGCCGGACATCGGACGGCGAAAAAAGCAAAAATAATATATCCACCCCCCAGGGGGGTGGACATAATTTTAAGTACGTGATTATCAACTGAAATGAGTTCATACCTGTAGGAGCTGTGTCAAAATTAACTGAGGCAAGTTGAATAAAACTGGGCTAGTTGAGGGTTAAAAATCCCCTAGTTTTACTACATAAGGATATAATTTCATTAATATTGGGACTTAAAGCTCACTTAAAGTGTCCATTTTGTCTACCTGAATATGTTTAACCAGTTTCATTTTAAAAAGTTAAAAACTCAGCAAGCAGAGGTATAACACACAAAAATAAGTTCTTAAAAGACTAAGATAGCCATAACATTATTAATATTCAAAATTTAAATAGACAGGCATTTCCTTTTAAAAATTCAAAGATTTCAGCTCTATAAGCCACATAGTTTGACAGTTACTGGGCTTTAAAGTGGCATAATGTCCATAAATTAGGTTTCTGTGGGCATTTTACAATTGTTAAAGAGACCTTAGCAATTAAACTACAGATCTGAAACTTTTTGGGGGACATACATAACAAACAAAAATTATATATAATATAGTTTAAGACTTGTCACACTAAGCATTTCCAAATAACAGGGCAAAATACGGAAAAAATGTCAAAAAAGGCACTTGGGCGAGTGTGTATGGCGCTCATACACAGGTTAAAAGTCTACTAAAAACCTTGATTTTCGGCATATGTAAAAAGGACATAATAATGCATTCCCAGATGGGACTTCAGCTCCATCAATCACATAGTTTAACAGTCACAGGGCTTAAAGGTGGTAAAAAGTCCAAATATTGGGTCTCTGTGGGCCTTTTAGAGATCTCGATGTGGCTTTGAAATTAAAGCTTCAGACTTAAAATTTGTTACATACTAAGATTACACATAGGATATGCATCTAATAAAGTTTGAAACTTCTCAGACTTACCATTTCCAAGTTACAGAGCAAAATATGTGAAAAATGTCTTAAAAGGGTCACTCAGGTGGGTGTTTAAGGTCCTCATACACAGGTTAAATGTCTACTTGAAGCCTTGATTTTTGGCACATGTAAAAAGAACATAATAATGTATTCCCAGATGAGATTTCAGCTCTATCAGTCACATAGTTTAACAGTCACAGGCCTTAAAATTGGCAAAAAGTCCAAATACTGGGTCTTTATGGGGTCTTCTAGAGACCTAAATGTTGCCTTCAAATTAAAGCTTCAGACTTAAAATTTGTCACATACTAAGATTACACATAGAATATGCATCTAATACAGTTTGAAACTTCTTAGACTTACCATTTCCAAGTTACAGGGAAAAATATGTGAAAAATGTCTAAAAATGGTCACTCTTGTGGGGATTTATGGTCCTCATACACAGGTTAAATGTCTTCTTAAAGCCTTAATTTTTGGCACATATAAAAATAACATACTAATATCTTCCCAGATAGGATTTGAGCTCTATCAGTCACATAGTTTGACAGTCACAGGGCTTAAAAGTAGCAAAAAGTCCAAATATTGGGTCTTTGGGAGCCTTTTAGAGACCTCAATTTGACCTTCAAAATTAAAGCTTCAGACTTAAAATCTGTTACATACTAAGATTACACACAGAATATATATCTAATACAGTTTGAAACTTCTCAGACTTACCATTTCCAAGTTACAGGGAAAAAGATGTGAAAAATGTCTTATAAGGGTCACTCGGGTGGGTGTTTATGGTCCTGATACACAGGTTAACTGTCTATTAAAGGCCTAAATGTTGGGGCACATATAAGAAAACACATAGATATATTCCCAGATGATATTTAACTTAGATGAGAGACATAGTTTGAAAGCTACAGTGCTTGAAAGTGGCAAAAAGTGCATAAATTGGGTCTCTGTGGGCACTTTTGAGACCTTAAGTCGACCCCTTTGGGTAAACCTACAGCCCTAAAATTTTCTACAGACAAGGATTACATATCAAAGTTATACCTAGCGCAGTTTGAGACTCATCAGAATTGCCACTTCCAAATTATAGGGCAAAATATATGAAAAGTATAGCAAAAAATCCCTAAGTGGGGGTATTTATGGGCCTCAAACACAATTTTCTCCTCAACTTAAAGTCGTGATTTTCGGCACATGTACTAAGAACATATTAATGTGTTGTCAGGTAAAATTTCAGCCAGCTGAGCATCATAGTTTGTGACCTACAGGGCTCTAAGTGGCCAAAAGTCCAATTTCTGACCTTAAGGTGGCCATAAGTTCTTTTTTACTGGGAGTTTAAGGTCACCTTAAAATAGGGATCTTCCTTTGGGCACCCTTAACATGTGTACCAAGTTTGAAAAAAAAAATTAATTTGTTTTTGAGTTATCGCGTCCACAAGGAAATTTCTATGGCGGCGGCGGCGCGACGGACCTGAATCCAATATATCCCCGACTTTTGTCTGGGGATATAATGAGCAACTACTCACCACGCCTGCTTTGTGTCCAGCCAAACAGCCATGCAAACTGAGAAAGATGTTAGCAAATAACAAGAAGATCACCACCACAAAGTAGTACATCAGCTCCTATGAAGGGCAAAGAAAACACAGGACACTCTTTGAATGCAAAACAAGTGTCAGTTGAATTTATGTACAAGTGCAATCAGCTGTCACTTTTCAAAGCTAAATATCAAAATAAACTTCTAATTTTGTAGGTACAGCAGCCCTACATATGACATAACTATGGTTAACAGTGTTTACTTACATGATTACAAAGATGTCCTCATTAATATTCATAAAATAAATTACAGGTATACTTACAAAGAGTGGCCACCTGGCAATACAACAGTCACACCTTAACAGTCTGACTTGCAGTTGAAACAGCAGGAAAAAGAAGAGAATTGTAGTGGTGATGCAAAAGAAGACTGAAATCCCCTTGAAGTATTCAAATGTTGCCGGGTGCCCCGCACAAGGAATGCTCACAATCACACAGATAAAGGCAACCAGAAGGCCCAACTGAAAAGATATAGATAAATCTAGGGCTTGGATAAGGTGCCTTGGTATGGAAAAGTGGGATGTGCAAGTTAACAAATGGGGTGCAAACTAGTGATCCTGGTACTTGTAAAACTAATAAAAGGTAGTGCATTACCATGTCATTGGTGAAACCTAATTACCAGTCATATTTGTTTATTTAACCTTTGTTGTTAACACAATTTTCCTTACTTTTTTTCAGATATATGACATTTTCCATTTGACACCTAGCCCTGCTATTTTGCTCTGTCTCACACCCTCAATTTCAGACTCAAACTTAGCGATAAATAATTGTAAATATGGGTTTTAAACCTCATATTTAAGTGTAAAAATCAAACTCATATTTGAGTTCGAGGATATCCTTTGAGAAAGACTTCACTTGATAATGTTAAATATGACTTAATACTTATTAATGACTGGGTTTCACTTTAAGGCTGTGAGTTTCAGTTGAAGACTGAGATTTTCTATGAATACCGATACAGATTTTTTAGAAAATCAAATTCTGCATTACAACATACACCCCAAGTGTGTGCTGAAAATAAGATTTGAGTTTAAAATTCAAGTATAATTTTGGAATTCTAAATTAAAGAGTACAACGTATTTATTTGAGTTTGAGTCTGAGACTTTTGAGATTTAAAAAAAATGCCAGCCCTGTAAAGATAAATCTCAAAGGACAGGAAATAAAGCTTCAGCATAAACAGATAATTGAGATAACGGGGTAAATGTAAACTGAAAAAGATTCATGAGGACCAGGGGCCGTATTCTACAACAATACTTAGATAAGGTGACCTTAGATCCAAGTAAGGGACGGTTTTTCACTTGAGTTTTTCTGATCTAAGTTTTGCTATAAAATATGGCACCAGATATTTACTTAAAAATGGTCTTCTACCAACCAGAGTTCCACTTACAGGGCCTGACTATGTAGACATTGGTGCATACAAAATGACATCACAATATTCAGCAATCAGCACTGTCCGAGTTACTTCATGCACAGTCTCACAGCTTGAAGAGAATGTGGTGTTATTTTACAGTAGTCATTAATTTAAAACACAAGATCATTCATAAAAAGGAGAATTCAATGTTTTGCATTTATTGAGGTCAGGGGTTAATTTGAAAACATTCAATGAACAGGATGTACAAAACTAAAAGAATAATGAAAATCTGGACATTAAACATACAGCAGATATAAAGACTAAACAGGGGCACTTTATTTAAGAAGACTTAAGAGTCAAAGAAATGTGAATCTTCTAAAAGGTTGATGAAGTTCTCTGAACATTTCAGTTCAATAAGGCATTGTGTTTTGTGATTTACATTTTCATTTTGACTGTGACCCAATACACATCTGCAAATAAATTCTTTTCTGTAAAATAAACTTTGTGAAAAGACCATCAACTTTCTGATATTATTCTTAAAATGGTCTTTATAATGAAAATGTGACTGATTTTCAAGACATTTTATGTCCAAGTGCAATAAAAGCTTGAAAATATGAACAATTACCACTTCAATAACTTTAAGGGCAAATTTTATGATCCCAAAGCCATCCTGGAAGTATCTTCTGTCTATCACACCCACTGTGGTGGTTGTTTGCTGTCTCACTGTGTGGGTTTCTTTGTATGTTGCACTGGAGGACGTCTCCATTATAATGGTTCCTGTAGAATAGTTCAAGACTTCCAGGATTATGAACTGATATCCCTACACTGACAGCAACTTTTAAACAAACTGGAAACAGGTGAACAGAGTTGTATTTGACTGTCACTTGGCTAAATTAAGTATGTTACATAATGGAGTTCTGTACTCAGTTCATTTTCCATATAAGGGCACTGCAGTATTGACTTTTCTGTACTCTGCACTGATCTGGGCGCGTATTCACAAAGATTCTTAGAATTTTTGTTGAAATTACAATTAAGTCTAAGAAAAATGTCTAAGCTAATAATTTTCTTATTCTTACAATAAAAACTTATTCACAAAACAATTCTTAGATAAGAATAATTCTAAGAATAGAAGTAAAAAGAAATGTGTGCACAGGTTAGAATTTTTCTTAGACTAAGTGTAATTTCAAGAAATATTCTAAGAATCTTTGTGAATACAGATCTTGGCATATGTGAAAAGAAAGTCAGAAATTTTTAAAATAATACAAAGCGGCTGCATTTCACTACAGTGTACACAATGGACAACTTTGTGTGTAACACTCTGTTCTGGATGTCGATTTGCAATCAGTTACTGCACTATAATCAGCAAGGCAACTATTTTTCTTAAGTTAAGCATGCTATGTGCCAGTCTTAGATTGAAATCAAATTCTTAGAATATTCCAAGAATAAGAGTTTTGTGAATGACAAATTCTTATTCTTAGAAAAACTAGATTGGGCCAACTCGGCGCCAACATATCCCCAGACAGGTCATCACTCACGCCACAGGTTTTGATCGGGAATTTTTTAAAACATAATTACCCATTATTATATGAACTTCAGCACATCAATCTACTCTGTTTATATCTTCCAAGGAAGATGGTGTATCCCCAGACGCCGAATACATAACTCAAATTATATTTTCAATCTTCCTGCAATGATAACTCTAAACCTATTTTCAAAGTATTTAAATGATTGATGATTGAATGTCCATTCTAAAATAATAATCCCAAAAGAGCATATCTGTTTCTATATTTGTTGACAAATAAAATATTATTTTTAACTCAACTCATCATACTTTTCAATCTTCCTTCAAAGTATTTAAATGATTGATGATTCAATGTCCATTCTAAAATTCATAATCCCAAAAGCGCATATCTGTTTCTATATTTGTTCACAAATAAAATATTATTTAAAAAAAAATTATTTATATTATTATTTTATTATATTATTTTTAGAATTTGCAAATTGTTTTCAGTTATTCATTTCCTCTATACCTATATATGTGGTCCATATATATGCAACCTAAATATGTGACACAATCTCAGTTCTGACTCCCCTTTGTGTTATATGTAATGAAGCCCACCACCTCCCACCGCCACCCCTCTCCCCTTCTCCACACCTCTCTCACTATTACACAAGATCTGCAACCCCATTGAGTTCTTTGTTTCTCATCTGATATCATTAAATACCTTTGTTTATTTAGTGTCACTCAATATAGCTGGAGGTCCCAGAGGTGGGTGGGGGGAATCCGGGTGGGGGATGCATAAATGGTAAACAAACAATCTATATAAAAGGGGTACTCAAATACAAAAAGAATTGAGAATTTTAAGTATGTGATTATCAACTGAAATGAGTTCATAACTGTAGGAGCTGTGTCAAAATTAACTGAGGCAAGTTGAATAAAACTGGGCTAGTTGAGGGTTAAAAATCCCCTACTTTTACTACATAAGGATATAATTTCATTAATATTGGGACTTAAAGCTCACTTAAAGTGTCCATTTTGTCTACTTGAATATGTTTAACCAGTTTCATTTTAAAAAGTTAAAAACTCAGCAAGCAGAGGTATAACACACAAAAATAAGTTCTTAAAAGACTAAGATAGCCATAACATTATTAATATTCAAAATTTAAATAGACAGGCATTTCCTTTTAAAAATTCAAAGATTTCAGCTCTATAACCCACATAGTTTGACAGTTACTGGGCTTTAAAGTGGCATAATGTCCATAAATTGGGTTTCTGTGGGCATTAGCAATTAAACAACAGATCTGAAACTTTTTGGGGGACATACATAACAAACAAAAATTATATATAATACAGTTTAAGACTTGTCACACTAAGCATTTCCAAATAACAGGGCAAAATACGGAAAAAATGTCCAAAAAGGCACTTGGGCGAGTGTCTATGGCCCTCATACACAGGTTAAATGTCTACTAAAAACCTTGATTTTCGGCATATGTAAAAAGGACATAATAATGCATTCCCAGATGGGATTTCAGCTCCATCAATCACATAGTTTAACAGTCACAGGGCTTAAAGGTGGTTAAAAAGTCCAAATATTGGGTCTCTGTGGGCCTTTTAGAGATCTCGATGTGGCTTTCAAATTAAAGCTTCAGACTTAAAATTTGTTACATACTAAGATTACACATAGAATATGTATCTAATAAAGTTTGAAACTTCTCAGACTTACCATTTCCAAGTTACAGAGCAAAATATGTGAAAAATGTCTTAAAAGGGTCACTCAGGTGGGTGTTTAAGGTCCTCATACACAGGTTAAATGTCTACTTGAAGCCTTGATTTTTGGCACATGTAAAAAGAACATAATAATGTATTCCCAGATGAGATTTCAGCTCTATCAGTCACATAGTTTAACAGTCACAGGCCTTAAAATTGGCAAAAAGTCCAAATACTGGGTCTTTATGGGGCCTTCTAGAGACCTAAATGTGGCCTTCAAATTAAAGCCTCAGACTTAAAATTTGTCACATACTAAGATTACACATAGAATATGCATCTAATACAGTTTGAAACTTCTTAGACTTACCATTTCCAAGTTACAGGGCAAAATATGTGAAAAATGTCTAAAAATGGTCACTCGGGTGGGGATTTATGGTCCTCATACACAGGTTAAATGTCTTCTTAAAGCCTTAATTTTTGGCACATATATAAATAACATACTAATATCTTCCCAGATAGGATTTGAGCTCTATCAGTCACATAGTTTGACAGTCACAGGGCTTAAAAGTAGCAAAAAGTCCAAATATTGGGTCTTTGGGAGCCTTTTAGAGACCTCAATTTGACCTTCAAAATTAAAGCTTCAGACTTAAAATCTGTTACATACTAAGATTATACACAGAATATATATCTAATACAGTTTGAAACTTCTCAGACTTACCATTTCCAAGTTACAGGGAAAAAGATGTGAAAAATGTCTTATAAGGGTCACTCGGGTGGGTGTTTATGGTCCTGATACACAGGTTAACTGTCTATTAAAGGCCTAAATGTTGGGGCACATATAAGAAAACACATAGATATATTCCCAGATGATATTTAACTTAGATGAGAGACATAGTTTGAAAGCTACAGTGCTTGAAAGTGGCAAAAAGTGCATAAATTGGGTCTCTGTGGGCACTTTTGAGACCTTAAGTCGACCCCTTTGGGTAAACCTACAGCCCTAAAATTTTCTACAGACAAGGATTACATATCAAAGTTATACCTAGCGCAGTTTGAGACTCATCAGAATTACCACTTCCAAATTATAGGGCAAAATATGTGAAAAGTATAGCAAAAAATCCCCAAGTGGGGGTATTTATGGGCCTCAAACACAATTTTCTCCTCAACTTAAAGTCGTGATTTTCGGCACATGTACTAAGAACATATTAATGTGTTGTCAGGTAAAATTTCAGCCAGCTGAGCATCATAGTTTGTGACCTACAGGGCTCTAAGTGGCCAAAAGTGCAATTTCTGACCTTAAGGTGGCCATAAGTTCTTTTTTACTGGGAGTTTAAGGTCACCTTAAAATAGGGATCTTCCTTTGGGCACCCTTAACATGTGTACCAAGTTTGAAAAAAAAATATTAATTTGTTTTTGAGTTATCGCGTCCACAAGGAAATTTCTACGGCGGCGGCGGCGGCGGCGCGACGGACCTGAATCCAATATATCCCCGACTTTCGTCTGGGGATATAATTATAGGATTAAGTGTGATTTTAAGAATACAAATCTTTGTGAATTCAGGTGGCTTATTCTGGCAGACATCTGAAAGGTGTGACTTTGTCACCTCAGGAATAATATGGTAAAAATTCATGAAAAGAAGGGTTGTTTTGTCATGTATATAACATAAGCATTGTATATTGTGTATAAAATTGCTTTTGTTTCTGGTTCAATAAAATTCTACGAAAAGCCAGCCTCAGCAGACAAGAACCCCAGCCCGCAGGTAAAGCTAAACGGGCAACAACATTGAGATTTGGAAAATCTTAGAACTACTTCAGTTGTACAAAGTATACAAGACCCATGAGATATTGTCAGAAGCAATATTCACAAGCCATGATTTCTTACAAGTTGTTTTCATATTTTGAAGCCCTAGAACAAATTATAAGGGACATACAGGGTTGGGGTCAATTACTTTGATCAATTACAATTACTTCTTCAATTACCAGTGGTCAATTACAAATACAATTACAATAGACTGAGAAAAATCAATTACAATAATAACTACTTTCATTCAATTACAATTACAACTACAATTACAAGAAGGTAAAGTTCAGTTAAAATTCAATCAATACAAGTGTCAGTTGGGTTCTGCAATATATAAATATATGCAATTTTACAATCACTTTAAAATGTATACATAATATTATCTAGAAATTGGATTTGCATGAGTGTTAAATGATAAACCCATTGTGAGACTGAAACCCCATTTAATGTTTCCTGTATTTCTGGTAGATACACTGATCACCACATAACTAGCCAAGGAACAACTTTGCAGTGACACTAATCTCACCACAATGCCTAATGACATAATTGACACTAATCTCCCAATGATAACACTGAATGATCTTGAAGCAGGGGTCAAAGGTCAAATTTCACACTTGCAAAAGATTCCAGGCTTTCCTATACATGGCTTTCACATTAGGAAGCCCTAGAACTAATAATAACAGAATACAGGAACTTTTTAGTATGATGACCCCACTTGACCTTAAAGCAGGTGTCAGAAGTCAAATTTGACACTTGCAAAAGATTCGCAGATTCGCTGATTTTCTCATTTCGAACCGCCAGGAGTCTAGGACCAATGATAAAGGAGATATTAGGCCTTTTTGATGTGATGACACCCCCCACCCCCCCCAAAAAAAGGCAAAACTCGAATTAACAAGACCCTCAAATCAAGGATACTTGACTATACCAATGTATATTAATCACATAAACAGATATGCTAGTCTTTTTTGTGTCATTTGATAAGAGGGTCTTATTGATTTGAGTATTGCTGTTTTTCTTGGATATAAGAGCATCTACCTTTACCTTTTAAAAGATAAAATGATACTTTGATGTTTATAGCTTCATGAAACAATTTAAAATTGCTGTTAAATTGAATATTTAGAAGTGAAATAAGCCTATGACAAAAAGTTAAAACTTGTGAATAATCAAGACGCAAGGCTACCTGTAGTGACATGGGTGTACAATACGTACTGTATTGCTTGGCGCCATATAAAGACACAAACCTAAACTGGGAACAAAACGGCAGTTAAAATATTAAATAACAGGTGTATTTTATCGCCCAAACTCATGCATTTCCGCTTAACAAATAAGGAAGTGATGACAGAAATAATTTACATATCTTCGGGAATTTCCGCATGCAAATAATGCCAAGTTGGGGTGCTGATTTCAAGCAGAAATTATATTATCACGACTTAAAATCTGCTCTAGTGGCATTCTACCAGTAAAAACCATGCTGTTAAAATATGTTGGGAAACCCCACAGAATACCGTGACCTCATCAATATCAATGAGTAGTCTGCAAATTTTGATCTTCAAATTAAATATTGTTGAGAAATACCATGGAATTGTCAAAATATTTCCAATGTATAACCAAATATTCATGAGCTGTATAGTCCATCCAGTATTTGATCTTAAAGCGGAAATCTGTGACCTCAGGAATATTAATGAGCTGTCCGTGAATTTTGACCTTTAAGTCTGGTGATCCATGGGGTTTTCGTGGTAGTAAATATTTTATGTGCTTAATTGTAATTTGTGACAAGTTTGTTGTTTCATTTTACTTTAATGTACACACTCCAATATGAATTAAAATGAAATTAAAAACGTATTATTTCATAAAAATGTAACAATTCACCAGTGTCGGTGGGTGCCATTTAGCGGTAGCGATTTGAAGTGGATGCGATATGCACGTATCCCGTTCACTGGTAGGCGAGCGTTTACTGCTAGAAAGCCACTAAATGGATTAATTTGAATTTATGTCAGTAAAATACTTTTAGAACTTGCGCTTATGTCGATACATATTTCAATAAAAGAAATCCACAAAACTACACCCAAAATACTCAAAAAAGTAGGTTTTCATGTCCAAGTTACGGCGGGGAGCAGTAACGATACACGGGTGGACACAAAGATAAACTGGACACGAAGATAAACGGTTTTAGAACTTGATCCTGGTCCATTTTTCAACTCAAGTTAAGCCAAAAATCAGCTTAAGTTGAGCTTGATCCCTTTTGTGAATACGGCCCCAGCTGCAGTTTTCGCAGTGGAATGAGGAACATGGGATACGAGATTCTGTGGGTATTTACCTGTTTAGTGTCACTCTTTTTTAAATGAAGGAAATCGTCAATATTTCACCAATAGAATACGGAATAATAATACAGCATAAACTCCGTTATTCAAGTAATTTCGTAATCGTGTTTTATTATTTTTTCTCAAGGAAAATATTTTGTTACGGTTCCTATCATATCATGTGACTGATTTGCGTCGGGTGTATTTTATCAGAAATACATAAAATGTTCTATCCCGGTCTTAGTTTTCACAACTAGAGCATCAAGTCTTATATTATTAAATATATACTGCTCAGTCAGTGAATTTCGTCACCTGCTATTTAAACCCTCAACAAACCAGCAATATTTGTGTTTAAACACATGTAACTACAGCTTGTAATATTAATATGTAATTCAGGGATGGAAATTAAGTGTAAAAATGATTTAATATTGTCATGAAATGCAGATGACGAAATTTACTGGGTGACGAAATTCACTGGCTGAGCAGTATATGTTACAGGCAATCTGGGTAACCTGGTATTATGTGTACTGGCTGAACATTTCAGTCATTTCGCGAAATGCCTAAACAGTTTAGGTGTTTCCCAGGCATTTCACATAATGTCTTTACAAATTACAGACCTGTTTCATTATTGCCACAATTTTCCAAAATATTAGAAAAAATATTTGATAATAGGCTAGACAGTTTCATTGAAAAATATAATATTTTATCAGGGAACCAGTATGGATTCAGAACAAAGCACTCTACTTCACTATCTTTAATTGCATTGTTAAATGATATCTGTAATGTCTCGAAAATTTTGAAATTTATCTTATTTGCAGATGACACAAATTGCTTTTATACTGGTTCAGATTTTAACAATATCTGTAATGTTATAACATTGGAATTAGAACATTTAAATGTATGGTTTGCATTGAATAAACTAAACTAAAGGGTACAGACTACAAAGTTTCTTGGTGTTATCATTGATGAAAAATTAACATGGAAATATCATATAGCTCATATAAGTGGTAAGATCAATAAAAATTTATCAGTTATCTATAAAGTAAAGAAAGTTATAAGCTTTGATGCATAAAAAAACATTATATACCTTCTTGATTTTACCATATTTAACTTACCTGGCTATGTCCCTTGATTAACGCTAACTGCCTTGCTTTATGTTTAGATGCACCTTAGAGTCCATCAGTGATGGAGATTAAGCGCTATAAAAGTCCACATTAGATTAGATAGATTAGATTAGATTAGATTAGAAAAGAAAACAAATATAACTTGTTTTAAAAAGTGTAAATATGAGGTTAAAAAGAGTATGCATGATATGAATGTTTGAAATAATGTTATTTATAGGTACTTTAATTTGTAGTATCTATACCTGACATTACAATTTCAAAATTGTATTTATTTAATAAATATATAGCCTTGCATAATTATAAGTTAAATTATATATAATTGTATAAATAGGTAACTGGAAACAGGGGTAGCATTCATCAAAAGCCAATAGCTTCTGCCAACTCCTTTTCCCAAATTTATATAATTCATATGTATTTTGAAGATGTCTGTTGCTTTGATATTACTTTATTTTTTGAAATGTTGTTTTCATATAGCTTTAGTGTAATCTGTTATTTCACAATTGTATATGATTATACATTTGATTAACTGGGAAATAAACTTAAACTGACTAACTAACATAATGACTGAAATATAAGGTTCAATGTTACACAGATTGCCTAGACAAGTATTTCAGGCAATCTGTGTAATCATCTTTTTAAAGTGTACTTTTCATAGAATAACTTGGTCGAAACTCCAATTGGGCTTTCCAATGGTTTCTACCATGATATATACATTTTACTTGCCTTGCTTTGACTGATGAATGCTTGTTATAGAGTGGATCTAAATATGTGACAAAGGGTAATATCATTTACTATTTCTTAGCACAGTAAAATATACACATGAAACAAAAGTCAGAATTTATGTAACTTATCTCTTTGGATATAGCAGTATACAAAGCATTGACCATGAAATTAAGAAAATTGAAAGTATAAACTGCTACTTTTAAGTACTTACACATAATCATTAAAACTAATGATCCTTCCCTGAGGCTCCATCTGCAGAAAATGTAAGGAAAAAGAAACAGTTTAACATGAAATGGATAGACTTGCTGGCAGGGTTGGGGCCAGAGTACATTGTAGTCGTGTATTTGTGTGCTCGAGTACATTTTTTCTTGTATTCATGGTGTACTTGTTGTACTCATGAGCAAATGTGCTTGTACTCAAGTACATTCAAAAATAGGCTGTACTCACGAGTACATTCTGAGTACAATACGAGTAGTTTTTCTCAGAATATTCCCTGTGATTAAGGACAAATCTGTTTTCTTCACAATTTTACACACTTTGACTTTACTTGCATTTACATTGTTTATATAATAGCAAATTAGCAATAATTGATGAAATAATAACAATTGTGAAATCACTGTACTGTCTTAATTTTAAATAACTTTACCTCAAAATCTTCTCAATTTGTGACTATCAACACCCAGTTTTAAACTCTAGTATTCATTTATTAAATAAGCAAATAAAAAATTAAAGAAAATGTCTTTAAATAAGCATTCTCAATTTCAAAACCTGTAAGCTTAAAAAATGGCAAGGGTTGGGTATTTTGTTGAAAACGTTTACTTGAGAAATTAATTTGGTTAGTTATTCCCCAATTAGAAGTGTAAGAAATTTATCAAAAGTACCTATGCATTGAAGTGTTTTTAGCAGTAACATGTAAATTGTTATATCCATTATGTTTATTGTAAAGGCTATGGGAGTACAGGCTTATGATCATCACTGTAAAAATTTTCAAGTGTCAATTTTCATTATTGTTCATTGCTCAGGTATTTGTTGGGGGATTTAGCTTCTTAGCATGAACACATGTCAGCTGTAGGTCTGCTTCAGTATTATGTAAAATTATAATCAAAAGTCAAATATTTGTGAAAGATGTATGCTGTTTTACATTTTGAAATCAATCAGAATAGTTGAGGGAGAGTTAAAGGGAAATGCATATACTGCAGTCAGGTTATTTCTGAAAGACTGCATCAAATTTTATAGGACCATATGGGTGGAGCAAAGAAAGAGTTATTGATTTTAGTAATCATACAATGTGAGTACAGATTTGTGATTATCTATTCAGTTGCAAAACAGTTCAAGAAGTATTGAAAGGTGTGATTGTATTACAAAGAGTTTGAAATGTGTGATGAGGTCAGGACTTTTAAGATAAGTAACTCATAACAAATTAGACAGATTTATTAGATAGACTTAGTGTTCATTAAATCAATATGGAAGTGTGGTGATTCAAGTATAAAATGAAATTTTTAAATTACACTTGAGAGTTCCATTATCTTTCACTATTGGTCACTTTGCGATTCTGACCATATATAGAAGTCCTTTTAGCACATTTTCAAAGAAACCCTTTTACATTTATTTCAACTAAAATGATCATAAAAATCGAAAAAATACACACCAGGGATATGAAAAAGGAAAGTAATGATGCTAAACAACATCTTAAAAATGATAAATTAAGGAAAAGGTGTAATTTAAATAGGTTAATAGCCTTGTAAGTGTCCAATATTGGAAAATAGTGGACTGTTGACTCGGTCCCTTCGGGACCTCATAAACCACCCATTATTTTCCAATATTGGACACTTACTTGGCCATTAACCTATACATAATATTGGTATTTAAATACAGAAGAGGTTTTTTTCTTGCTGGTGGGAATTTATCCTGATCAGAAGTCTATACAATGAATTTCAGCTACCGAGTCTTGACTATCTGATTTTCACATAAAAGAGAGAATCTGATGTATTTATCCATATAAAAGTTTTAACTTTGAAATTTGGACAGGTGTTCTTTCTGGCAAAATAGGTTTAATTATGTTTCCTGCTTTAAACCAAATTTAAAAATGTACTCGTACTTTCCAAAGTACTTGCAGTGGCAGATCTAGGGGGGGGGGGGCGTGGAGGGCGCACACCCCCCTTTCAGAGTTTGGAACTTTTGTCATGGGGCTTGTTATCCCTGTCCACGCCCCCTCCAATCCCCCACCCCAAGATCTGTCTCTACTAGGGTAAAATACCTGTTTAAGGTGACAGTTATTATACCTGTGTCACTGTCCAATATCAAAGGGGATTAGGCTCTTTTGTGTGTGTACTAAGTTATGTCCCAAGTTATGTCCCATCCTCAAACAAACTGAGGATTACATCTTTTGTGGATAACTTTGTTTATAAACCTTTTTTGTTTACCAGTATATGTTTAAACATGAAATATATAATTTAGAAACTGCAGTCACTCACCCCATTAATAATTTATTACTGCAGCTCTATGTTTAGTTAGAATTTGCTACAGTAGCTATGATAAGATTAAATTGCAAAAAAAAGCTAAATTCTGAAAATGTTTTAGCAAAATTAATCAATTGATTTATGTGTTTTTAAAGAAAAACAATGAAAGAATCAGTTATTTTAAAATGAAAAAGTTGAAGAAACATTGTGGTATATAAATTTCGATTCAAGTTTATTTCCCTCCAATTTTGTTTACAGTTATACAATTGTTTAGTATGGGAAGCCCCATTAAAGTTTATTTTAGCTTTCATGTGATTTTTCCCCAGAAGGAAAAAAAAAGCTGCAGAAAATTCACAGTAGAAAACTAGTGTATGAACAAATAATCCAAGTAAAAATACCCAAACCTATGTTATATGGTTTACACTACTTGGAAGTGGTTGTGTAAATGTTTTATGTACCATTTAGTTAGAGGGCTTTTATACTGAGGTATTTTCTGCTGAAGGTTTTTACAGAGGCTTTTTTCTGCTATAAAGGCTTTTTCAGGTTATTTGACCATCAGTATCATATATAAAGTGTATTGATAAGATCAGCATTTGGCCCTCCCTGTCCCATAAAAGTTGGTAGGATTTTGTCCTCCTTTGCAATTTTGACTGGCATTTTGTCCCCAGTATTTTGTCCGCTGATATTTTGTCCATGCACCGTGTGATATGTCCCGCTACAAAATGTCCAAGTACGAAATATCAATACCTGCAACAACCCACGCCCCCCTTTTCGGAAAATCCTGTATCTGCCTCTGACTTGTATTTGTACTTAAGTACATTGCAGAAAAATGTACTCGTACTTGTACTCATACCTTTTTGATGTACTCATACTCCTACTCAAGTACATTGACTTGTACTCGACCCCAACCCTGCTTGCTTGTGCTCACTGTTATTTTGTGGTATTATTCAGTGATCTTGATGATACCATTAAACAAAATTTACTATAGCCCCTAAAGTACCCAGTGAATATTGAAAACATTTTAAGATGGTTTAAATGTTCACAAAACATTTTAAAAACCTACTTAACCCCCATCTTTTTGGTTACTAAACATTTTCAAGTAAACCTTTACAATTATCGCTCATCTGGTCACGTGGTGTTAGAATGTCGGATTTCCTTTGGATATATTCATTTCCTCAGTAAATTATTTCGTTTTATGAACTTCTACAGGCATTACAATTTTAATTTACGGTTTTCCTTCATTCTTTCAACGAAATTCTTCGTTTCTCCATGTATTTTGACTGTATTGTCACCTTAACTGTGCAATGTTTTTCACGTAAATACCATTTGGTATTATCGTTCATCAGGTCACGTGGTGTCAGAATGTTGGATTTCCTTTGGAAATATTCATTTCCGCGGTGAATTAATTCATTTATGCACTTCTACAGGCGTTATAATTCACCATTTATGGTTTCCTTCATTCTTTTTACGAAATTCTTCGTTTCACCACGTATATTGACCCCATTTATTGAGCTTTTTATGAATCATTCACCAGGTCACGTGACTATGATGTCACATCCAAAATGGAGGTCAACCGATCGGTTGTCAGAAAATATTCATTTTCATGGTGATTACAGCATTTCCAGGTTTGTTTATGCATTCCTTCTACATAATTCTTTTATTTTTATTATTTCAGAGCATAATGTGTAATATATTTCCTTTGTTAACGCATACTTTATGGCGTAACATTACGGTATTTACTAACTACCATTCACGGTTCTTTACTTGTACAGGCCCTTTCATTTGACATTTCTGGAGTTCGGATCCTGTTTCAGTGTTTTGGGGTTCAATTCTGAGCCTAGGGTCTCCATTTTTAGCCTTTCTCCACCTTCAATTCTGGAGGTTGGGGGTTTACGGCTTCTGGGGAGGACTTTGTCTTTCACCTTTTGGAGATCCATTTCACTGTTACTGGTTTCCTACATTCCAATTTTATGTCAATTGGTCATTTGGTTTCTCAGTCCATTTTTAGTCCTTTTACCTCTTTTGTGCCTAGGTTTCAGTCTAATCAGACTGCTTTTTGGTACTGGGATTATCTTCTCAAGACCATTCATGTTCAGGGTCCCTTTAGAAGAGTTTATCAGTTGAATCCAACTGATTTTGCTACTTCCTTAACACTACTCCATTCATTTTCTAAATCTAGAAAAATTTTGTTTGGGGTTTGGTGGAAATCTTCTGTTACTCAACAGCTTTCTATTGCGTTTTCACCATTTTTTAGATCTAACGATCAATGGGCACATCTCCCTTTTGGGTATGTTGGGGGTTCCTCTGTCTACAGTTAACCTTTAGGCAGACCTCAGGAACCCTATTCCAACTTTTTGGTGCCAGTCTGTTGGACTATATGGGTGCTTAGGACCTCATCCTTTAATCTTCTCTAAAGAAGATTTTCAAGCTTCCTGTCCAACTGAATTAGGGAATAAATTTGACTGCTCTTTCCTTTTGATCAGTCTTATTTTTCTCTAAGTCAACCACTGTTCCCAGGCTTAGAAGTACCTTCATGAGGCCAGATTCTTCATTTCTGTCACGCACTCTTTTTGGGATCTTCTCATTCTAAGTTTTATAGGTTGGGTAATTACCCAAATTTACCTTCTAAGACTTAATTTGGCCAGGTAAAAATCCTCTTCAGAGGGTTTTTTTGGGTTGACTTGCTCAGATTTCCGGACCTGGGATCTAGCCTGGTGGGGTTCTTAAGACCTTCTCTTCCCTATAGGTAGAGTTCCTCTGCTATTAGGGGAGATCTGAGATGGACCCTAGGGTCCTTAGTACTGTGGGATTTTTTCCTTCAGTCCTGTTTTGTTGATCACTTATTCAAGTTGATTGACAAGGCAATACTTTCTCAGTGGTCTTTTTCATCCACCATGCTTTGGACATCTCTTCAATGGGTCTTCTAGCTCCATTTTAGCTGGTTGATCTATCCTTTGGCTCCTTTGGTTCACTCTTGCTCATAGTTTTGCTTTTGGGCAAGGTGTACCACCTTGTGGCAACGCCTTATGGTCCAGCCACTAGCCTTTCAGGATTTACTTCCTTAGTCAAGGAAGTAAGGAAAGTTGGCTTTGAGGTTGGGCATCTCAGTGCACATGTGACTACAAATTGGCTCATTAGAGCCAATAGTTGTCAGAGGCCCATTTTCCAACTCGATTAGAGTTGATTTTCAACTTGGAGTGGTTCTTAGCAGGAAGTATTTAGATCTGTTTCTTTAACAGGTCTCCTTCCTGGGTTAGGTTCTTAACCTGTTTCTTAATTACCTCTCCAACTGGGCTCCTTATTTCTTTTGGCTTCCACTTGGAAGCCGCTTCTTCAAGGTCCCTGCACATGACACTTCTTCTGTGTCATCTCAGGACACTTTATTTTCCTTCTCAAAGGTGCTCTGGATTTTCCATTCCTTGATCCTTCTATGAATGTTCAGTCAAGATGGTACTATCCTGGGAACTATGTCTTTGCATACCTCCCTTTAATTCCCTAGTTTCTACATCTACTTTCATGGATGTTTCACTGCAGGGTTTGGGAGTTCTTTGTGCTCTGTAGACCACCTAAGGTCTATTTTTGATGAAGCAGTCCAGTCTGTTCATCAGTTCTAGAACTCATAGCTGTCCTTTTTGCTCAGACATTTGTTCCTGTATTATCCTTTCATCAAAGGATCATCCTTTCAGCCTCAAACAACTCAGATGTCTTGTTCTCAAGACATTTGTTCCTCACTTGTCCTTTCTTTAAGGGATACTTCAGATAGTCCAGGTAACACTGTTGTCTGGGCTTTCTTTATATCAAGACAGCTTCCACTCTTGGGACATGTGTATTTTGGCATCTTTTGCCATTATTTTTACAAGAACAAGTCTGTTCTTCCACCTACTCATGTTCCAAGGGCATGAATCCTTGGCAGACCATCTCTGGAGGTCTTTTCTCACCTTTCATAAAAGGTGGCCCCTCAATTCTTGGATCTTCAGATGGTAGTCTCAGACTTCTCATCTTATTTAGATCTCTTTTGTCATGTGATTCAATCACAAGCTGCTCTTGCATGTGCCTCCTGTGCTAGATCCTTGGGCTCTGGCAACAGATGCCCTGGAGTGTTTTGGTCCAGAGTACTTCTTTTACTCCTTCCTCCTTCAGCTCCTTGTCCTCTATGGCCAGAAAGTTAATCAACTTTCAGAGCTGTATCATGCTTCTTGTAGCCTTCCTTGGTAATTGCCAGGTTTTGGCCTCAAGTTCTCCTTTTAGAAAGCCATTGGCTCTTCCTCTTATTCTTCTATAACAATCTCATCTTGAGTTTTGTTATTAATTTTTATGAAGTTCCTTTCTTCAAGCTTTCTAGCTAAAGTCTCCATTGAGAAGAATTTTCTCAGGAGGGGCCCATAACTGTCTATGAAGCAATGTGGAACTGCTTCAAAAACTTGTGAGAAACATAGCCACTCTGTCATGCTTCAACTGTCCCATTTATTGCTGTTTGTTCCTATTTAGGAATTATTTTCAGACAATAGGGATACATTCGATCCCCGTGACGGCCTTAAGTGGGAAAGCTGGTAGTTGCTTGCCGTTGGTCGGCAGTTTACAGTACACAACCCTAGCGAACTCTATGTACTGGTTTCCTCTGCCCTTCCAACTACCCGTCGTGATATGACCTGTACAGTGTTGAAAGCGACGTAAAACCCCAAATAAATAAATAACAATAGGGATACAGGTCAGCTCTCTCCATGTACTACTTGGAGTTGGGTTCTTATAAGGAGCTAGGAAGTCTCATTTAGAGCTTCATTAAGTCCAGAATTAGGGTAGTCATCACCTACCTGTTTGGTACTTAATCCTTGGTTCTGCAGGCTCTTACCAAGGCTCCTCTTGAACCCTTTTCATTTGCTGAGCCAAGTTTTTCATATTTTAGACAGTCTTTTTACTTTGAGAAGGAGGAGTGATTTTCATTCCTCTATTTAGAGGTTTTCTCTCACTCTCTAGGGATGGCCTAAGTCATCCTTAAGTCAGATCTTACTTTTTTAGCTTAAGCCAGTTATCTTCAGAAGGCTCTTCCTGCTTTGACTTTTTGTCTTTGGTCAGGATGACTTAGAGGACCTCTCCTTTTCTACAGTCAGATTCCTAAGATATTATCTATCTAGCTATTCTGACTTTCTTAGGAGGATTTCTTCTTGGTCTTTCTTCTGAAGTCCAAGAGGGTGATATTGCTGCTCAGACAATATCTTTTTGGATAACATTTTATCCTTTATTGCCTTAATCTCTGTTCCACATTTGAAGGCCCATTATGTTTTTGCCCAGGTTTCATTCTGGTCTCCTCGGTGGTTTCCCACTTCTTCACATCATGGGGGATTCCTCTTGGAATTCTTCCACTTCACTTATTTTACTTCAGAGATGTTGTTCTTAAGAATCTCTGTGATTTCTTAAGTGGAGTGGACATCCTTTTCCACTCAGCCAGTTCTCTCTCTGCTACTTAAATTCCTCAATTTAAGTCCATCTGAAACTTTTAGTTTCAGAAAAAGGGGGCTGGCATTTCCCTTTTAGGGAATCTATTCTTCATCTCTATTTTCAGAACCGTGCTTCTTAGTGCCTCTGGGCATGTTCCCATTCTGAGCACAGGGCATACTTATACCTTCTCCTTTGAGCTGACCTAATAGGGTGTAGACAGCAGTGTTGAAGTTAGTGCAGTGGTTAATGCTACTCACTTAACTCAGCTGAGTTATTGCTTCAGCACAGAGGTTTTGGGTTCAATTGCATTGCAAGAGGAAGTATCCTTTTGTAGCAATTTACCCTAAGGTTTTCCTCAGTCTGTCTTTTTCCCACCATCCTTCCATTCAACCCAAGTGTTTTCATATGGTAGAGTATATTTACATTTTTATAAAATAAAATTTCATATTTTTAAATGTAAAATACATTTTTATGAATAAAAATGTATATACTTACCATATGAAAACAGCAAATCACCCTCCCACCTGCCCCGCTTTTAAAAACCTTTTTCCAGCATTTATGTTTATTCACAAAAAGAATGAACTATTTCTGTATTACTGCGCATGGCAGAGTGAATTAGGTCACCGGGGTCAAAGGTAGCAAGTATATAGGTTTAAAGAGGGTCTCCCCTCATATATTTAAATTCTATCTACGGTGTATGTGGCGGTCACCGAACGCCAAGCCACGCTTACCCAAGTGTTTTCATATGGTAAGTATATACATTTAAAAATATGAAAGTTTACGAGGTCTTGAAGGGACCGAGTCATCAGTGCATTATTTTTAAATACTGGACACTTACGAGGCTATTAACCTTTTTAAATTACACATATTCCTTAATTTGTAATTTCGAAGATGTTGTTTCACATCCTCACTTTTCACTCCTATATTTTTGGTGTGTATTTTTGGGTTTTATGATCATTTTAGTTAAAATAAATGCAGATGGGTTTCTTTGAGAATATGTTTAAAAGGCTTCTATATATGGCCAGAATCATAGAGTAGAACAACTGACCATTATTGAAAGATATTGGACACTTTTAACAAAAGAAAATCACTGTAAACTCTCATTTTTAAAAACTTCATTTTACTTTAGTGAAACTTTGAAGTGGGATATATAATCAATAATTTTTATGTTTACTGGGTAAGAATGATTTGTATTTTAAGCAACATTTTTATATCAGAATAAATTTTACTGTAAAATCTCTTTTTAAAAATTTCATTTGACTTTAGTAAAACTTTGAAGTGTGATTTTTAATTAATTTTTCCTCAGTGCAGATATTGGTTATGAATCCAACTCATAGCAACATGTTGGACTCAGCAAGGGCTTCTCAGAACATGAAATCACCTTAGAAATTAAAATCAGAACTTTTGTTGATTTTCGTAATATTATGAGGTGGTTCACAACAAAATTTCTTTTAAATCAGAATTTTTCATAAATCAGCTAAAAGTACTACTGTAAGTTATTTTGGAATATAAACTTTAAGGTAGCAAACAAAAAAATATGGAACCGATTGAATAAGGCATAATAACTACATTACAATGACTGTTTTGTATTAAAATGTTGTTTAAGTATTTTTTATTTCTAGTATATTCTAACTGTAAAGTAATATTTCATTTTTAAAATGTTGATAACGAGTTTAATTTCGTGAATAATTATCCATGTTGTAAAAAGATACGTTTAAATCTTTTTAACATTAAAAATATTCAATAAATGTGTTTCAATATCACGAATTTTATCAGTGACTGTGTCAAAAATATTGACCCTGATCTGTGTTGACCCTAATATAGATGTTGAGAGAAAATGTATAATGAGAATGAATTGTATGACTTCATAGTAAACAAAAATAGCTTGTCAGTAATGCATATAAATGACAGGAACCACAGCAAACATTTTGATGAAACAGTTTCATTAACTGTAAGTCTAACAAGGAAATTAGATATTATTGCCATGAGTGAAACTTGAATAAAACTGGAGAATCCATAAATTGTAACATCAATGTTTATGAATCATATAATATCACAGAAGTTCGGGTTTGGGGTGAGGTGTGTCACTATTTGTCATAAATAAACTTAAAAGTGAAATGTTGAAAAATATGTCTAATTATGTTGATAGAATGACAGGAATTGTGTCGGCAACTGTTTCATGTGTGCATACAGCACCAAGTACATCTGGTCAAACATTAAGTGATACTTTTTAAAATTTTTCATTGGATTAAAATTCAAAGCAAAACTGCAGTAATCTTTGGTGACTTTAACATACATTTGTTAAAGTATCAAAATCATATTAATGCAAGGGATGTTTTGAATCTTTTGTTTAGCGTTGGTTTCTACCTTTTGATTAATGAACCAAGCCAAATAACAAAAATATCTGCTGCTTTGATCGATAATATATAGATAAATCAAATGTATATTGAAGTCAAAAGAAGTATCATGATCACTTACCTGTTGTAACAGTGACATAGAACATGGGTATCACTTGTAGCAAAACAATGCAACTAAGGTCACTAGGATTTTGAATAATGATAAGAAAAGAAATGTGTGATGAGTTCAGTAGTTATGACAGGACCGATGTTAACCAAGCTTACAACAAATATGATAATAAATATAAATATGTTGTCCTATGAAGAAAAGCAATAAAAATACAAAAAAGTGATAAGCCATGGATAACAAAACTTTTATATAATTCATATAAAAAGAAAAATGTGTTGTATAGGGAGTTCATTAGAACACAAGATATTGGTGAATTGAATAGTAATAGAGAGAATAATAGAAACATTGTATAGGGCAAAATTGATGAAAATCCTCAAATGCGCTGAAATAAAAAAAGGGACAGTACTTAAACCTAACAAAGCAAGCACTCGCAAGATGAGGATGACTATGTTGGTGGGTAAGCTGGACTAAACGTGTAAGCCTTGAATTGGTTTAAAGTTTGAAATGGTCTGTTGTGATCTGACATGCATGTACACTAATTGGAAGCCTGTTTCATTCCACTGCTGCAGCCATGGCAAAATCAAGCCTGCCAATGGCCTTTCTGGGATGGACTGAAGAAACTGATTGTCTATTTCCATATGTCAGACTACTAGACCTGATCAGGAATAACAAATAGGGCGGTTGGGAGAAGTTTATGACTTTAGAAATGAGGAGGTTGTATCTGAAGAGGATACAACCAATGTCCAATCTGGAATTAATATGGCAGAGCACATTTTGAACTTTCTGAAGTTTAGCAACACTGGCCCTACTGACCTCATGCAGTAGGGGATTACAGTAGTATAAAGGACTACTGACCATATGTTTCATTGTTTTGCCACAAGAACTGCAGTATTAAAAGTCAGGAATTTATGGATGTATTGCAAATCCCCAAGGTGATAGTAACATGCACAGTAGACCTGACCCATGTGATTGTCAACTATGTCTCTGAGTCAAAAATGACACCTAGATTTTTCACTTCCTCAGAAGGCGTAACAGAGCTTTGACGGAATGTAACAGGACATTTTGGAATAAGTAAATCTCTGGTTTGTTTATCGTCAATGATGATAAATTCAGTTCTGTCAGGAATAAGAATAAAAATATTAAAAATCATTAACTAGCCTTCTAAGAAATAGTAAAAAAGCTTATCGTAATAAATTATTGTGAGACATATAAATATGATATAAAACAAATATGGAGTGCAATTAATTGTTTAATAAAGAATAACACAGCAAACTCTAGTTATTGTGATGGAATGGAATAACAAGGTTATGTAGGATGTTGTAAACAAATTTAATGAGTTCTTTATAAGTGTTGGACCTATTATGGCTCCAAATTTTATAGTGACAAATAACAATCTAAATATTTTTACTTATATGAGCAATGCACACTGTAATTCTGTGTATATAAAACCTACATGTGAAGAAGAAATTTTAAAATATGGAATGAACTTCAAAGTAATTTGTTAATTTTCATTTGGTAATAATGATATAAATATGTTCAGAAAGTTATTGCATATATTGTACAACCATTAACATATATTTATAATATATCTTTTACAGTCCCTTTTTTCTCAGGAGAATTTAAAGTAGCCATAGGAATTCTTTTGCATAAGCAGAAAGTATTTTTTTACTAATTATCGCCCTATATTGCTCCCTCCATTGTTTTCAAAAATACCAGCTAGAATATTTATTATTACACTTAATGAATATACTGACAAGGGTGGAGTACTTTGTAAAATCCAGTTTGGTTTTCCTTCAAGTAGATCTACCCTAGCCTAATTAAAAACATTAAAACATCATTCGAGAATTGAAAAGCTACAACAGGAATTTTTGATGATCTTAAAAAGCATTTGATACAATTGATCAGAAATTACCATTGAAAAAACTGGAAGTAAATGGCATTAGGAGAATTGTTAATAACTGGTAGAAGATTATCTTTACATCAGAAAACTCTTCGTTCTGAATAATTTAAACTGCAAGTAGTTACAAGAGTTACGTGATGTATCTCGAGGTTCCATTTTGATACCTAAACTAGTAATACTTTATATAAATGGCGTTGTAAATGTGTCAAACATTATAAAATTATTATCAATATGATCATCAATAAATTGTCAGAAACAGTTTCCTTACTCTATAGGGTTAGAGCATTTAACATAAGCAATCTTGGTCTTCATTGTACTGTTCGCTTTTCTCACAATACTTAAGTTACTACTGTGGAATGTGGGGGTAAGGCATCAAACTGTTGATATATCACAGAAGATGGTCATAAGATAGATGTGTAATGCCAAACTATTTGCTCAAGCAAACATTATGTTTTATGAAAATAAAATTGTAAAAGTGCATGACTTAGTTAAGATGAAAAATAAATTGTTGATATTTAAAGTTAAGAACTTCAGTAAGTTGGTGGTAAGATAATTAGGCCAATTCAAAATATGCTTCCAATATCAATCTCGTGTTGTGTTCAAAAATTAAATATCAGACTGAATAAGCTTCAAATAAGAACCACAAATGATGAGGCTTGGTGTCAAATGGACTCCAATGTTCATTCAATATTCAATTACGATAGAACAGTACAAGTTACAATCAATAATATAATTTAATCCATAAATCAGAAAAAATAATCAAATTGATCAAGAATATGTTTTACAATAAAAATAACATCTGAGATGCCGATACACCACAGCCTATAAGCATAGGACTCCAAGGGACATAGAATATGTGAAACAGAATAAAGATCAGGAGATTTTCAGAACAGACAATGTAACTCATGTAAAGGTGCACCTTAAAGTTTCTGAGATAAATTCCAGACAATATTTTAAAGGTCATGGTAACTATGGCAAGGTCAAAGGTCAAATCAGGGTTACACCATGAACTGGAAGACCTACAACTCCAAGCCAATATCATGGCTAACTATAACCTTCTGACACCTTACAGTTTTCAAGACAGTGCGGACACGATTTTAAGGGTTAATGTCATCACAGTAAGATAAAAGGTCAAATCAGGGTTACACCATGACATTACACACCTTCACCCCCAATCAATGGCTCTATCAACTTCCAATCTCCTGCACCTTACAGTTTCTGAGATCCAGACCGGAAAACATTTATTTAAGGTCAAGGTCACTACAGCAAGGTGAAAGGTCAAATCAAGATCACAGTACGAAATTGCACACTAACACCCCAACCTACGAAATATCAACGTTCTATACCTAATGGTTTTTCGAAATATAGCTTGAACATGATCTTAAAGGTCAAGGTCACTTCAGCAAGGTGAAATGCCAAAGCAAAGTCACACCATGACGTTGCACACCTACAGTCTACACTCAATGTCACCACTAAGTATTTAGTTCCCTATACCTCACGGTTCCTGAGATACAGCCCAGAGAAGATTTTTTTCCTACTGCCCTCCCGCCCACCCAGCCAGATTCCATAGATGAAACAATATCACAATTGTTTGGGGAGTTGGGTTTAAAACTTGCTGATAAAAGATTCAAGATTTAATGATTATTTTATGGCGATGCCCTTCTTTTGTCCTAAGGAATACTGCATATTTTAGAGGGTTCTTTTTATAAATTTTATTGATGAATAACGATAATGATATGTATGTTTATTAATAATGTATAGTCTATATTATATGTATCAACAAGATTAGTAATATTAAATTATGATATATATATATATATTGTTATATTCTGTGATTTTTATTGTGTCACTACTTCTAATGTTCTACTGTTGACGTTCTCTGGGGAATGGAATTTTATTTCGCAAGTAAATTTCTTAGTTATCTTCACTAATGTTTTGAGCTTTGATCCTTCTATAATAAAGATTGACTTTATTTCAAAAATTCTAGGATGGGTGAATGATCTTATTGTGTGTGTTTGTTTCACATTTGTTTATGTTTATTGTATTTATTCAGCAAAGCTAAGTAAAAACATTGAAATGGTATCTTCCAAAGGTTTTTTTTTGCTAGATTGCCCTGGTGACATTTTTTATTGGATAACCCCCAAACAAAATCAGGAGTAGATGTCCATGATGCAGGTGTTCCACTGGAGCTGACCCTGTATCTTACCCTACGACTCTAGGGTCGGTTGTGAAAGTCATAGGATCGTAGAAAAAAAGGCACGAAAATGGCGAGTTGGTTAAGAAATCGCCAACAGGATGGTACACTTACAGACAGGACGTGGTGACTACACCCAACAAGATGTAGGGTCGGGGATGTTTATTGCACGGCCAGTAGTAGAAGTACTACGACAAGCCCTAAACCCCTAACAGACAAGTCGTAGCAGGTCCCGACAATCGTACTGATAAACAGACAGGACTGGAAAAACCCACGACCAGACTTGCAGTCGGTATTGTCGTTACAGTTTTTGATGAATTTTTGGGAAAAAAGAAGATCAAGTGGCGACCAATAAACAATTCTTAAACTAGGTCAAGGCTGAATATTTGAATCCCATCACGTGACTGAAATGTCCAAATTTATTTTTTTTGTTATTTTAATTATAGCTTCCACGTTTTTGCTTTAATATTAAGAAATAAAATAAGAAATAAATCAATGTATGTCTGCTTCAGATTTTTGATCATATTTTTACCTCAGATCATGCCTGAAATGGACTCCAAATGAGCAGTACTTAAGTTACAAAAGACAAGCCGGCTTCATGTTACGACAGGCCTGCAAGTGATAATGACAAGCCTGGAAGGGTTACAGACAAGCCTGGAAGTGTAACTGACAGGCCCTTAAGTTAACCGACAGGCCTATTGCTAGGTGGATGAATTTTGGGTCGGCGACAAGGGTCGGCACTGGTCGTAAAAATATCAGACATGTTTGAAATTTCACCGACTCCTTCCGACAGGCTGGGAAACTACAGCCGACCCTAACCAACTTTGGAAACATTGTTCCTGACTCTCAAAAAATGCATAGTTTCCAACCGGTCAGCTGTAGTGAAACACCTGCATAAGGTACACTATTTTCACCAAATTTAGTGAATATTTGTCAACATATCCACCCTGTAGCGACAAACATTATTGCAGAATTATTAAACAGTGCAACACCATGCTGTTTATTTGTTCTATCCTTAACATTTCACAAAATACTCCAATGTCAAATTACTGTAAAGAGAACAATGTACTCAAACATGTTTTTTTTTATGTGCACATTATGTGTATGTATTCTTAGGTCTTTATTCGTTAACATATCACAAAATACCCAAATTTCAAATTACTGCAGAGAACTATATACTCAAACATGGTTTTATAGAAGATGCATGTGGGAGAATGCGAATTAATGCCAAAACAGGAATAATTTCTATACCTGACAAAAAATTACAAGAAATTCAACAAATATGTAAAGTATGGGCTAGTAAAAAATTTGCTACAAAAAGACAATTGCAACAATTAGTGGGCAAGCTATTGTATATACATAGGTGTATACGCCCGGCCCGTTTATTTGTTAATCGAATTCTCACCACATTACGAAATGCACCTGCCATGGGCAATTTCAGATTACCGGGTCTAATTTATAAAGACATTGCTTGGTTTAACAAATTTTTAGAAAAATTCAATGGAGTAGTTAAAATTCATACAAAAAATACACCCCATTATAATGTGTTTGTGGATGCATCCTTACAACAGGTTGGGGGAATTTGGAACAAGAAAGTATACTCATGTGATATTCCTGATAGAATAAAAGAATTAGTCTCCATTGCCCAATTAGAAGCTGCCAATATTATGTTAGCCGGTAGGTTATGGGCTGATCAATGGAAAAACAAAAAAGTAACAATATGGTGTGATAATTTGGCAGTAGTGCATGCATTCCAAGCCCAGAAAATTAAAGATCATTGGTTAATGGCATGTTGTCGAACTATGTGGTATATTTCAGCTTCATATAATATAGAATTTAAAATTCAACATATTTATGGAGTGGACAATGTTAATGCGGACATATTATCAAGGTGGCATACCTATAAATACAGTAATAAAGTAAAAGTGCAAAATTTAAAAAAATGCAATTGGTGTGAAGTAAATAACACAATGTTGGGGCCAGACTTTGAAATTTGAAACCTGATAACAGTACTTGACAAATAATACCTCCTTTGGAGGGTATATTACCTTCAATACCTGCCACGTTCATTTTGTATTCGTAGATAACCCGAGCCTGAAGAAGTTACAAGAGCAAGCCAATGACAGAATGCGCACAGCTATGCGACCAAGGACAGGTGCATCATACCTAGCTGCCTTCAGACAGTTCATAGCATTTTTGGTGATAATGGGTCTGGACATTCCATATCGAGAATCAGTGATTATAGTATATTTAGAGTATTTGATTCAGCAAGGGTTACGAAGTTGTACCATTCGAAACCACATTTCTGTAATTAGACATTATTTTTCTGTGTTTAATTGGCCAACAGCGGCCTTATGTGGAAGAAAGGTGGCCTTACTCATAAAATCAGTAGAAGTTAATGCAAGAATGTCAATCAGAGTTAAAGGAATTATTACAGTTAAGTTACTGGAAAAATTGATTACACAAACTTTGAAATATGAGAATGGATATGTTTTTGCTGCTTTATTTCTTACAGCCTTCTTTGGCTTTTTCAGATTGTCCACTTTATTGCCAAATAAAGTTTCAGAGTTTGACAAAACTAGATTTCCAATCCAGAATGATGTGATTTGGGGAACTCCTGGAGTGCATATAATTATCACATGTTCCAAAACTATGCAGGCGTCAAATCAGGCAAAAGTAGTCCAGTTGCCAGCCCTAATGGGCAAGCAAATTTGTCCTGTCCAAGCCCTTCACAAGTTATTGGCCCAATCCCCAACACATAAAAAATTGCCCCTGTTTCAAATACATACAAAACGAGGTTGGGTTCCATTAGTGGCTCCTAAAGCGCGTTCTTTTCTGCGATTGGTAATTATATCCCTTGGTCTTAACCCTTCTAGTTATACTTTCCACGCATTCAGACGTAGTGGCGCATCACTGGCATTTAATAGCAATGTGGAATTGTCAAAAATAAAGCAGCATGGCAACTGGAAATCAGAGGCAATTTGGACCTATCTAAACTCCACTCCTACAGCCGCTAGCATAATTCCATCCACCTTCAAACAACTTCTAACATAACTAAACATCGTTTGGGGTTTGGCAGGTAGTAAATTCAACTTCAATTTACCATATTTTAGTTGGTGACATTCAAGTAATGAAGTAAAACAAGTATATTTTGTTTCATGATATTTTATTACCATTTTAATATGTTAAACGCTTTATCACAAGCTAATGCTAGTGTATATATTGTATAAAAGTTTAACAAAAGGTAGTACTAGTTCTCTTGGTCTGAAAACTACATGAGCAAACAGAAGTTACAAGTTTGTAAACCCAAAGTAAACACTGAAGTAGGATAACAGTAGTGGGCTATGTAAACTAATGGTCTAGACTGATATCTCAAGTTATGGTGCAAACTTTCTGTTAACTCTAAGATACCAAGGTAGCAGTAAACTAACAGGTTCTTAGTTGATGTCATAACAAAGCTAACTCTGTTGTTATTAATATATATTAACATGTATAAAGTTAATAAACTCCAAATGATTAAAGTTTATAAAGAATGTTGTTATTCTTGTTTATTCCTCCTGCAACTGTGCGCATTATGTGTAAGTGTTTAAGCAACAAAAAAACTAGTTTGATCTAACATCAAATATTACATGACATGCACAAGGAAGGCATAGGCAAAATTTTGTCTTTTCACTCATGCCTTAATTGCACAGTATTGTTTATTACTTGTGTTCTACTGCTTGAATAACTCCATCAGGTGGTTCAACCTGGTTAGCTTCTTGTCATTTTGCTTACAGATATATCTACTAGGCACACGGTAGTTACTTTAATATGCACAGAATATGGTTTACCATAATATGAGAAGTATATATTTGAGCGTGGCTTATTTTTCTTTTCGATTTAAATTTTGAATGCTGAAACATATATACGTACATACAGCATAAATCTTGGTGCAAACAAATCTGACACAGAATATCTTCGGTTTGTGTGAGATTACTTTAGATGTAATTTTGAGAAAATTACTTTGGTTGACATTACGAACTATAATTAGTAATTTTCTTTAACACAAATTACAACCAATGGCGCATTAAAACATTACTACATATATTATCTGGGTCCAGAAGCCTAGATTCGTTTAAACTATTTTGCAATGTGTCTATATAGCTTATTGTTTGGTCTTCACAAAAATAGATTATTTCGGAGTGATCCTATTTTTATCACGAGTGCGTCACTCGAATGTTAACATGAAATACTTACCTTACAATGCAGGAGATCCGGTTTCAACCCAAGAGATGTGGGAGTAGTGGTCGGTTAGTCCACAGTAAAGACAGATACTGTTGGCTTGGCCTAATAGGGGCTTAGCCTCTCAAGCCAGAAGTTATGACAGTATTTGTAGACCTACCTTAAGCCCTTAATAGGTTGGGATGTTTGTCACATGACCATAGTTTGGCGCCTTATGTTGTTTACTGTGGAACTTGGAAGGGATCAGACGTGGAATATTAGAAAGGAAAATCTTGTGTGCAATAATAACAAGAGATTTTACCGTTATTTTATCATTTGTGTTTTAGCCATCAGTTTTAAGTATTCATAACAATCAATAACTTTTTATGGAACAATTTTGTTACAAGTGTGATACGGCACATATTAGACCTGTTGGAAGACGCTGTTATAGGACAGGTATGGCAACAAACATCACATCTGACCAAGCAACAGTGGCGGCCAGTGCCCTTATCTCCCAGCAGTCGGTAGGAGGACTCCCAAGCCCTATACAGGCCGGCCCCTCAGGTAGTTCGCTTAACAGCAACACATCTAACACCATGATCACTACAAGTAATTCACAAACTCAACACACAAACCTCAGGACAGATGAACTGATCCTAGCTGAACTCCAGAAATTGTCAGCTAGAATGACTCAAGTCGAACAGGAGCTACATACGGATACCTTCGCCTCCACCCCCAGGAGGCGGAAGAGGACAGGCCCTAACAGACAGGCAAGTGACAGTTCAATGTTTGGTGCAATTAACAGAACAGGGGCCTATACATCTGTAGACGAAAGTGCAGTTCAGCCCAGGAATCCAGAAGTTCGAATCCCAGTACATGTTCATTCCAACAGCACCACCAGTACCACCACATCCAGCCTGTTCGCCCAGGCCCACCAAGTGAGTGCACAGCAAGGGAATGTAGCCACTAACACACAAACTGTCTTCTCCACGTGTCGTACTTCGAATCACACTCACCAGGTACAAACAGCACCTAATGCAGTTACATTTACAACCACACAAAGGGGACCAGTGTTGTCAACAGCAATCCAAGGTACGGGACCCTGGCTGGGGCCAGTACCCACAACAAATCTGCAAGTAGTTTCTTCTATTCCCCACCAAGCGACAGTCGTTGGCACATCACAGCAATCCCAGGTCGCACAGAATGGGCTGCAACAACACCACATCCAAGCGACCCATATGCAGGGGTCACACTTGCCAGGGCAAGTACCTCCTGGGGCAGGGCAAGTACCCCTCGTACCAACAGGAATAACACAGGCACCATTGCTTAACACCCACATGACTCATGCAACGGTTCAACAAACTAGCAATCAAGCAGTGACCCGGGACCACACCATTATTCCCAGCATCCAAGCCTTGAGGACAACCGCAGTGAACCAGGACCTAGTGCAGCAACGACTTCAAGAACTGAATCACCTTGCCCTCCCTCAGCAGCAAGGTAACTACATTCATTATAACCCACCACAAGTTACCCAAACACATGTGGCCACCAAACCCAAGGGGAAGAAGGAAAAGGTCGAGGTCGTATGGCCCCAAGATTGTGCTTTTGTGGGCCATCTCAGAGCAAGGGTAAGCTATGAACAGCTAACGCAAGCCCAATTTGTGCTGGGCTTCCTGAGATCAGTCCAGGAGGAACAGGATGTATTCATAAAGGGTAATATGGTAGAGTACCTCACAGAATTCTTTCAGAACGTCTGTGATCACATCTGGCAAGCAGCGAAAGGAGCCCATCTGGTGGTCATGACCAAGATGGAGGAAGGGCTCATCGCTTGGAACGACCTCAAGAAAGTTAATAAGGTTAGAAAAACATATGTCAGGGCTACTAGCAACCCCAGTAGCAGTCAACCAGACAACACCAACAGTAGCAACAAGAAAGGACCCAGGAAACCAAGCTCCATCCCGTGTAAAGACTATAATGAGGGTAAGTGCTCTAAAACAGCTGATCATGACCAGGGGCTCATAACACACAAGCATGTGTGTGCGTATTGTATGTATACGTATAGCAGGCTGTATAACCACCCTGAAACACAATGCAATAACAAGAGACGGAAAAACAGTAATGGTATGCCACAACAGTGACAAAATGTTAAGTTAACATCTATGGAGGCTAACTGTAATGTTAATAACAGAAGACATGAACATGACATTTGTAAAAAAGTAGTTAAAGTAGATCAGTCGTCAGTACACAGTTATGTGAAGAATAATGATAATGGTTGCACTGGTCCCAGTCGGAACCAGGTGCCAAATGCATCATGGCATTTGACCCCATCGTGTAAGTGTGACAGAGGTTTTCATAACAATATTGCAATTAGAGATCTAGGTCAACATTCTTGGGCCAAAGTGTCCAAAAAACAATTGAGCCAAATTGACATTCAATTACTTGACAACAAGTGTCAAGACCTTTCACGCTTCATGGACCAACACACACAACATACGGGTTTTATTCCTCTGTCTCCCTTGCAATTTGGGGAAATTAAAGAATGTGACAAATGTATTCATGACCCAGAGCTTTGTAAAGATCCTGTCAAGTTATATAACATTGTTAACAGTTTCCAATGCCCCAATTTTTTGGGAGCACGTGTACAAATCAATTATGATATGAATTTAGACCTGATTGACAAATTAGCTGAAGGTTATTGGGATTGGCATCTCCCACTATTTTTACGTTACGGATTCCCTATGGACTTTAAGGGTTCCCATGGGGATCTCACTTCAGCTTCTGACAGTCACCCCTCAGCACTACAATTCCCTGAGCATGTTACGGCTTATTTAACAGATGAAATGAATCACCAAGCTATATACGGTCCTTTCAAAGATAAACCTTTTGGTGGTATAACACACATTTCCCCCTTTATCACTCGCAAGAAGCAAGACAGCAACAAACGTAGGGTCATCATAGACCTTTCCTGGCCCAATGGGGCCAGTGTTAATCACTATACACACAGTAATGAATACATGGGTACCGCCTTTAAACTGTGCTACCCTTCTGTCGATACCTTTACGGATAGACTACGGAAACTCGGTAGAGGAGCCTTGATGCACAAAATCGACCTCTCTCGGGCCTTCAGACAGCTGAAGGTAGATCTAGCAGATTACCCCCTTCTGTGTCTCTTCTGGCAAGGTGACTACTATGTAGACGGGTCGTACGCATTCGGCCATCGTACGGGAGCAATGGGGTGCAGTAGGCTCACAGATTTCTTAAGATATGTACACTCAAAGCAAGGATACTACCTCATGTCATATATTGACGATTTACTTGGGGCGGAAGTGGGCGACAAAGCCCAGAAAAGCTTCGATACCATGTGCACCTTACTCAGGGACCTCAATATCCCCACTAGCCCTGCAAAGCTGACCCCTCCCACCACCCGTATCGTTTGCCTGGGCATTGAGATAGACTCAGTAAAAGCATCCATGTCCATTCCTGAAAATAAACTAGAAGAAATTCTTCTGGCCTGTAAGAATTTTAAAAAATTAACCCAATTTACAAAGAAACAGCTACAGAGTCTGTTGGGAAGCCTCATGTTTATACACAAGGTAGTCCACCCAGCTAGGTACTTTGTAAACAGGTTACTAGAAACCCTAAGAGGAATGGATAGGGAAAAAATCCCCATGTCAGAGCCAGTTCAACGTGATATTAATTGGTTTTTGAAATTTGTAAAGAATTTCAATGGTACTGCCACGTACATTCATACTAAGTTGTATAGCACTGATTGTATTCAATTAGATGCCTGTTTTATGGGTATTGGTGGCAGATTTAATGAATGTGTATACACATACCAATTTAGACACAATGAAATACCCTCAATGTTTACTATAGTGCATCTAGAGATGTGGAATGTCCTAGTAGCCCTGAGGTTATGGGGCCATATGTGGGCCAACAAACAAATAATTATTGAATGTGATAATGAGGCAGTTGTTTCTGTGGTGAATAGTGGAGTGACAAAAGACACTGGCCTAGGGGCACTGGTGCATAATATATGGCTGGAAACAGCCTCTAAAGACATTCAGCTTAAATTAATACATGTCAAAGGAAAAAACAATCAATGTGCTGACTTATTGTCGTGTTGGCACTTAGTCAACAACAATTGGCATAAATTAATGGCAATGGTTCATCGCCCTGTATGGTTCAATATAACCAGTGACATGTTGTGCATTCAACTGGATATTTAGTTATGTAATGTGTTCCACTTGTTTCAGGTTCTAGCCCTGCCCTCTGTGCACTTCTGAGAATGGCCAGCGCCAGAATTCCATCAGGCTATCGACCAAAGACTTCAAGGGCCCACCACTCCCACTTTACATTATTCCTCCAGTTCCTCCAATTCATAAATGTGGATATTCTGGAAATTACCCATTCTTCCATTTTAGCCTTTATCGAATTTTTATGTTTCAATAATCTCTCCCATGCTAGCATTCAATCCTACCTGTCCTCCCTCAGGTCCCAGTTCAAACTCTTGTCTCTTTCCCTGGCCCCCCTTTCCCATCATTCAGTCACCCTGGCCCTCAGGAGTATTGCCCTCCATGTCCCTGTCCCCAAAAAGGTCAAAGGTTTATTTGACCTCCAGTCCCTTTCTTCTATCATTTCAATTTCGGCCCTCCTCCCCTCCGGCCCTACCTATAAGGCCCTATTCCTAACTGCCTTCTTTGCCTTTTTCCGCCTTTCTAACTTGGTCCCTCCCTCTGTGTCCTCCTTCTCCCCTCTTATTCACTTATGTAGAGCTGATTTCATCCCCCACCCTGAATTCGCAACCATGGTGGTCAAGTGGTCCAAAACCCTTCAGAAACAGTCCCAATTCACTACTGCCCAAATCCCAGTCTTATCACCCTCTGACCTATGCCCAGTCACTGCTCTCAAAGCCATGATTGTTTCCTTCCCACTTCCTCCCAATGCCCCCCCTCTTTGCCATTCCCCAGGGTCAGTCCTTTATCCCCCTTACCGAAAGTAAGGTTCGAAAAACCTTGGTCTCCATTATCACCTCCATGGGCCTGGATCCCTCTTCCCACTCCTTCCACTGCTTTAGGCGATCCGGGGCCTCTTTAGCTTTTAATGCTGACGTTTCCCTTCAGTCGATTCAACAACAGGGAACATGGACTTCTGAGGCCGTATGGTCCTACATTGTAGCCAATCCTCAAGCCCAAGGTTCTGTCTCTCTAGCTTTTAAAAAATTACTACAACCATAACTACCACTATCTGGCACTGGGTAAATCATATCACAGTTAAACCCAACTACTATGAACACTTTACACTTAGTAATCTTTGTGGTACATATACTCCAGAAAGGCTGGTAGAAAAGCCTGGGTGATTTATATTTGTATACAGCAAAAAATTATTTATTGTACATTTTAACTAATCGAAAACTCAAGTATTAGTAACTTTTATTAGTTTTAGTAACTTAGTAATCTTAACAAGTTCGCTCAAATCTTTTATACTTAGTATTAATAGTAACTTTCTTAGTGGTTAGTTTTAACTTAGTATCTTAGTATTGTTTTAGTATTAATGTTAGATGTTAGTATATGTTGTTTGTACAGTGTATGTCAGTATTAATAAATAATTTTTATCCCAACCTGGCTTACTTCTTGGCTTGCTTTATGTTATTGATGTTTTACTACAGTGATTAACTATGGAATTTTAGGGGAGAATGATAACTATATAAAATGCTAGGGTGGTAAAACCTCCTGTAAAATTATCTAGTAAACAATATATCCTAAACTAAATCAATATTTTTGTTTATGGGTTTGTTTGGCAGAATTCAATAAAGTGACAGATGACACTCTGATAGTATTTATGGGAGATTTGATAACTGGCAAAGATACTTTCTGATCTTTTGAATTTTCATGTCACAAAATGGTTAAATGTAGTGCAGTTAATAATTCACTGCACATTTATTAATATGTAGTTTGAAGATCAAAAAGAAAGTTAACTGATAAAATATGTCAGGCTGTACATCAGGCAGTACAATTTGAAGATAATTATATTTTCTTGTTTTAAATATCTTAGTCTGCAGCAAAGGTAATTATTTTCCATGCAACATGTATTGTTTTCTGTTCCAGCAATACATCTGTTTTTGCAAACATTTTAATGTCCAAATATTCAACAGTATCATGATAGACTTTGGGAAATTTTAAAAATAAATCCACTTAACAGCTACTTAAGTCAGTATAGTAATCTTCAACATCCCCCGTAGTCCCGAGTACAAACAAGCAGTACCTGATAATGTACACACCTTCATCTGTGCATATTGCCAAAAAAATTTTTTAAAAGCTATACAGGATTCATGATTCAGATCATCTACGAGGATGACTGAGCCAGGGTTAGTTATTAATTTGGGTTTTAAGTTTTAACGTCCCTTTCAACACATTGTATAGGTCATATCACGACGGGTAGTTTTGTGGGCAGAGGTAACCAGTACATACAGTTGGTCAAGGTTCTGTACTGTAAACTGCTGACCAATGGCAAGCCACTACCAGCTTTCCCACTTGAGGTCGGGCCGGGATAGACGCACCGATCTAAGAGGTGGGAGGTGAGAGTGTTACCACTCTGTCACCGTGGCCCCTTGAGCCAAGGTTAGCCCCCAATCAAATATATAGTTTTCGAGTTATAGAAACAGAGAGAAAATACAAAGACATTTTTGTCAAAATAGAACGCAATATATTAAGATTTTTTTTGTATCCATAAAATGATCAGGATGTGTTCTCATACATCTAGGCACAGGAGGGCTCATTCCTGGTGACCACCTTTATAATTTATTTATGAAGGTAGTCCCTAGTTGTTGTTCCAGTTTTTATCCCCGGTATTTTGTGTGACATCTCGTGCTGAGGGAAGTCTGACCATGGCAGTGCCCGACCATGTTGTCATTTATAATTTTACCAATGACAGGCATGCATCACAAAAAAGTGTATCCAACCTTGCCCACTATGGTTAAAGCTTTCTTCACTTGTGCTGCTTGTTTTGTCGTTGCAGGACTTGCCTGGTTGTGATGTTTGTTGGACCCCTACTCGCACACCACTTTGTTCTAATGACACTACCTTCTGCCCTTACAGCTCCCCAGCAGTCATCAGATTGTACATCAGGTTTTGTTACAAACTTTATGCAGGATATTCATCTCTGAACATCCTCGAAGGAATAAAGGCAAATGGACATGAACTCTTTCACGGTATATGTTAATTTGCTAATTAGCTATTATTAATGTTAACTAATTCTTGCTATGATTAATGTTAGCAATTGATTTAAAGTTATATCTGTACTGTATCTAGTAATCTGTCAGAAGGCTTTATCGTCAGGTTACTATTTTCCTATTTATGCAGATATTTGAAATACAGTACATTTGTTCATGCTGGAAGTTGTCTTCAAAAATAATTCCAGACTTGTAGTAACTCTTTGATAATATTTGTTTTATATAACTTCTGGTGTTCTGTTATGTGGGTGTCTACTTATTCCAATATTACAGTTACATTTTTTTAGTATTTTAACCTTCCATCATCAGTAACCTTAAGAGGTCACAGGTGGTCATCTTATCTAGATAGTAATCTAATGCTTTACTCTATCTTTTATAATTGGCTGTATTATGAGGTAGTTACATACAGGATTATATTTACTGCCTACTATTTTTCTTGTACCCTTGTTTCACCCTTACCCATTTAGTGACGTTCATATATGTCCCATAACTACATATTTTATAATCTCCTACATTTTACACTACACATTATTAGTATTTTAGTATTGTTATACCTTGGCTTCATAATGCCTTAGTATAAAATATTTTTTGTGAGGCAACCGTACTTTTTGATGTACTCATGTATGTCATTGCAATTATTATGCTTATTTCTTTGGCTCTAGTGATTTAATTACATGCTTATTGTTGTGATACAATTTGTGATAGCATTATGTCTTAAAATCTTATGCTTGATAAAATTATTGCAAACCTGTTAGCAGTCACAATTAAAGATATGTGTTTATGTGTATGTTGTATGTAATAAAACACATTTTACCCTCTTTCCGCTTATTAATGCGTCCACGGGGAAATGAATTGAATTGAATCAAAATCCCCCTTTGGTAAGACCCTACATACAAAACACATTTCAAAAAGATCCATCGATTACCTATGAGGTAATGTTGAACACAAAGACCAAATCTATGAAAATTCAGTGAAAATGGGACTTTTGCAAATTCGTTTTTTTTTTTGTATTGTTACATATATTGGACACTATATTAGTACATTGTATATTACATATATTAGGCACTATATTAGTGCATTGTTTAATTTAAGCTTTATGTTTATACATTGTCATAAAAGATAATTGTGTTGTTGGTTCTTTTTGTGTGTTGACATTTAAAGTAAGGGAGTTATTGACTTTTGTGTTTTAGTGTTTATTGATCTGTTCACAGACTGGGGGAAATCCCCCCCTCAGTGGTTATGTTAGATTTGGGGAAACCCAATTACCAGTAGTTTCTAGAATTTCCTCCTTTGGCCTAGATGGCTCAAGCTTTTTTGAGTTGGTTCTGTACAATTCCAGAGGAATCTGTGAATGTATATAAGGAATGTACATCTGACCACAAGTGAACTTTGTATTCGCTGGCTATAAGGAGAGCTATTGTGTTTTGAAATATAATATAACTTGTGTTGCTGTGAACTTTTACTGGAGTGAACTAGATACATTGTCTGGACAGATTTATTGCGCTTTGGATATTTTTGGATATTGTACATTCATATAACAGAGAGTGGATTTACTGCATTTTGGACATTGTCCATATCTTGGAGCAGACAGTACAATTGTGTTAACTCTCTAAAAATCTCCAGACAGACCTTCTGTGTGACTGGATATATAAAGGATAGCAGGACAAGCACCTTTTGTGTTGTTGAGTGTGGGACAGGTCACAGAATATAGATATCTGTGTGCGAGTGAACGCTGGACAGATCACGGGACAGACCACAGGACATTGGACAGATCACAGAATATACCACAGGACGGATTACAGAACAGATTGCGGGATACGGCGGATAAACTTATTCTTAATCTCAGTGGTCAGGTCAGCTAGATCTTGTTATTGTATTAGTGTGCTTAGTTAAGGGCATACCAGTTGACTGTAATCATTATTGTTAATCGCTAAATAAATTTGTTAAGTTAAGCTTTTTGCTTTTTTTTCTGTTACAACTTAAAGACAACCGGTAATTGCTACCGTGCTTGCCCATGACCGTAACAGTATCCAGAGCCATTGGAGCTTTACACATATAAAATTTCATAAAGATGAGTTCATTAGTTTTAGAGTAATCGTGAACACAAACACTCTAATAATAATGTAGATCTATAACATATCAAAAAGCATGGTACTTGGACCAGCAATGCAGTGAATGCTTACATTGTAGCAGATCCACTCACTTCTTCTTCTGTAGCTACTTCCTTTCAAAAGCTACTTCTCTAAGTACTACCAATTTGGCGCTTGGTGGTCTTTCTTTGCATGATTTTTCATAATTTTAGGTGGTTTACTGCTTGGTGACACAGATTTGCTCCACCTGATGTGTGTTAAAGTAGCAATTTTCTAGTTAATTTACATTTAGTTAGGACAGGGTTCCTCCACTGAATATTTACAGGGGGTTTTGCTATTGTATATCAAACCTAGAGTTGGGGGTTTACAGCAAGTTAACAAATGGTTCCTCCACTCAAATATTTACAATGGGCTGGCAGGCAAGTCCTCCACCAATATTATGTAGAGTGTTTGACAGCATTTATTAGTATCTTACAGTAACTTCGTTTTAATATGTGCATTGAGTATTTTGTATTTAGTGGACAATTGTATGTATTGCATTGTATGTACAAATCATTATTGATATAAAAGTGCAGTGAGAGTTACAGATTTTGTTTGAATATGCACTCCTGTAGAATTTGTTATTATGCACTAATGTAATGCCTTTCATATTCATTAAGTGTCTTATGGCTACATGTTTTAAATGTTAGTTTTAACAGCAACTTGGCAGTTATTTTACATGGTAGTCTGGCACATAGTTATGTAGCATGTGTCAGTAACAATGTTAACAATTAACAATGTTTTAAATAAATTACATTTTCCGTAAAGTGGTGTTTTCAATTCACTGGCCAGCTGATTGGACTACTTCCTCTTCTTGGTCACACTTGCAGACTGTCCAACAAAACAGAAACCCACCAAGAATTACATATAACACATGCAAAAAAGGTGTGCCAAAAAACCTGAATTTTTATCCAGATTCGGATAAAGGTCATTAATCCATATTAACTTTGAAGTGAACTAGCCACGAGTAAACCTGACACTGTATGAAAATATAACCTTGATCTGATGTACAGTTTTGAGCATGGAAAAAATAGACACTCAGATGAATGGGGCTAGAGGATAATAAAAATCCACACAAATTAACAAACTTAAATAATAACAATTTAATTCTGGATGTGTCAAATTACCACAGGGAACAGGATATGAATATAATGGGAATGAAGAGATTCAGTCAAATAATATACAATATAAACAAATGAGTTATTTGTAATACATATTTCACTTTGATTTCCAGTCTATTTATTTTATTGCACTAAGTATCATAATACATTCTTATATTGTATTGCGACAGTTTGCTGTAAACAAGCACATTAAGCCAGTTTGTCATAAACATGCCCATTGTGTTACACCAGTTGGCAATAGTGTTTTACTTCTTCTTGAAATAAGATCTGATAGCACCCAGTCCTTCAGCACATACACTCTCTGGCGGAGTCTTAATAGGGTTCTTGTGAATTACAAAAGTAGAATCCCTGATATTTGGAAGCTGGCATATTTCTGCAGGCAGAGAGCTTAGTCTGTTGTTGTCCAGGTGTAAGACACACAATTTTACCATGGACCTCATCTCTAATGGAATCACTGATATGTAATTACTGCTAAGCCTCAGTTCTTGAAGATTCTTCAGCTTGTATATATGAGGCGAAATATTGACCAACTTATTCCTGCTGAAACACAACACCTCTAACTGTGGCAACTTGCAAAGCTCATCAGGAAATACCCGAAAGTCATTGTTCCCTAGATTGATTTCCTTTAAGCAAGAAAGTTCCTTAAATTCTTTTGGCAAAGCCTCCAAATCATTGCACTGGACATCCAACACTGCCAGATTCACAAGACTACAGAGTGATCTAGGAAAGGTGCACAATCCACATTTAGACAGTTCAATATACTCGAGTCTCTTGAGATGGCTTATGGCAGTCGGAAACTCCTTGAGATAATTGACTGATAATCTAAGTACCTCCAGATGTAACAAATGGCAAAGTTTATCTGGAAACTCCTCGAGATCACATTTTATCATTGACAGTGTTGTCAGCTGGCCCAGGCGACTAAATTCAGCCGGAAGCTTTTTCAGTGGGTTATCTGAGAGGTCGAGTGTTCGGAGGTTCTTCAAAGAGAAGACTGCAGGTGGAATAATGGAAAGACTGTTGCCTGAGAGGTCTAATATCCTTCCGCCATCATCATCATACAGTGCCATCTGCGATAGTCTATGCTGGCTGAAGTGATTCCTCTCCATCTTCTTTTCCTCCTGTAAGAACAAACACATGTTATCAGTAAATGATAAAATAGGAGCATTCAGAGGGTAGCTAATTCTACCGAGGCTTATACAAATCTTCGATTTTTTTTACTTTTCAAGTATAATTATTTGCTATTATAAGCTGGGAATTAGACTCATTAAAATGCATTTAAAAAAGTGTTGTAAATACAATGTACCTACATCAGATGTAGGTGTGACATGTATTGCACATAAGGAACTTGCCATTTTATTCCTGGAACTATAGGAACTATAGTTTGGAATTCTTGATCGTGTGAGTTTGAATTCAAGTTGGAACAACAGGTTGGATTAAATAAATAAAGACCTGCTGTTGAAAGGAACTTCATTGGGGGTGGGGGAATACTGGTTGGATCTCTCCTCTGTGTTTACTGGTCAATCTCATGTTATGACAACAATGATGACCATCCAATTGATGAAAACCATTGTAAAGGAATTTGTTCAGGCTGATACTTGGATATGTCAACTGGACATTGAAAGCAAGTCCACTTGATTGATGATGAATATAGTACAGCAAATGTTTCAATAGTATAGTAGTACAGTATGAAGCATTTATAAAGCACAGAAATTGTTTCTGTGCATGTGGGGCTCAGTCCTGGGGACAACCTTAACAATTTATTTCGATATTTAGTACTATTTTCATATGTAGTCTTTGAACCCCTAGATAGACAGAAGGACAGATGGTGAATTGCTCAGCCACATGACCTGTTTCTTTTACTGTGTACTTGTCATTATTATTTGTATGTCAAGCAGTTTGCATCAACAAATTTTTAGTCTACTTTTTAGTTTTTACATTTTGATGCAATGGAGGAAAGAAAATACAATCTGAGGTCGGGAAGAAGCCAGGAACATTTTATTCCGATTCAACTTCAGATGGCGTCCGATGCTGACTTCATTTAACAGTCCTTGGGTTCAAGCCACCCCACACCTGGGCAAGTATTTTTATCTGATCAGTCACAGAGCACTAGTGAGTCCGAGTTAGATATTAGTGGGTTAATGGAAGATTCAGATTTCAATTCTTCCCGTTCGGACAGGAATGTTCATTTTAAACGTGAAAAATCTCAAAAATCTGCAGGTTGTAGCCATTTGTCTGGGCAATCGGATCCGAATTCTGATACTGTTTCGCAAAATGACATAAACAAGAAAATTCTTGCACAGTTACAGTCATTAGGTGATAGGTTGGATTGTTTAGAAAAGAAACCTGTTAAGAAAACATCAGATAGAAGCAAAGTTAAGAGTTCTAAGAAAACTAGTATGGTTTCCGTGGCTGGCAGCGGTTCGGTACAGACTGACACAGTTAGGGACGCTACTGCTTCAGGTTGTATGTTTCCTTCCCCTTCTGACTTGCGGCAAGATGCAAAAATACAGCAGGAGGTGCAGCTTAGGCTGCGAGAATTGGCAGATAATACAGGGAAAGGTAATGAAAAAATAAAATCCCAGAGGGGGGGGCTCAGTGGATGTTTATGTGGGCAGGAGAATTAAATGGCCGCATGAATTTGTCTTGGCAGGCAATGCAAAAGATAGGGTGTCTTATAATCAGCTTACCCCTATACAGTGGATGGCTGGCTTTTGTAGGTCCATGAGGGAGGAAGAAAATTCTAAATGTCATGAATTTATGTTAGATTACCTTGTAAACTTATTAGAGGATGCTACTGACTTCTCATGGGCAGCTGCAAAGGCCAGTCATGCGGTTTTACTGTGTAGAATGGAGCAGGGGGAAGTCAAAGATTGGACAGAGGTTGAAAAGATTGATAGGATTAGGCGGGCTCATGCCCAGAGGCAACAATCATTTACCTAAGCCAGATATTGCCAAGAGTAGATATTTTGGTCACCAATAGTGGCACCAATGATGGAAATCAGACAATGGCTAAGGAAAGTATTGCTCACAAGAAATGTTGTGAACAGATTGGTACCAAGTTTGGTTGTATTCCAGTGGGGGAAATTACTGTCTTCAGTGGTATTTCCACACATTGGAAGGATATTCCAAATATTTTTCAAGCTCACAAGTTAATTAGAAGTAGTGGTCGTCCAAATTTTCTTGGATTGCGCATACCTGTTGACACTAGCTTGAAAGTTGACACTTGGAGTCATTATCTTTTTAATTATCTTGACCAACAGCTTCCAGACCTTATAGAGTTTGGTTTTCCTTTGGATTTTGATAGAACCACCACTTTAGGTGTCACAGAAGACAATCACCCTTCTGCTAATAAATTCATCAAAGACATAGATGCATATATTTCGGAAGAATTGTCACATAGGGCTATGATGGGTCCTTTTGATGCACCCCCATTTCCTTTACATATTTCGCCTTTTCTGACTCGAGAGAAACCAGGTTCTGATACTAGAAGGACAATAATAGATCTTAGTTGGCCTAAACTTCATTCTGTTAATGATGGAGTTCTTAATAATGAATATTTGGGTACTGAATTTCAATTACATTATCCCTCAATTGATGATTTTGTCAAAAGAGTTGTTCAATTAGGCCCTGCTTGTAAACTTTTCAAGATAGATATCAGTCGGGCCTTCAGGCACCTCAGGATCGATCCTGGGGATATTGACCTCTTAGGGTTGAAGCATAAAGGTCAGTTTTTTGTGGATCTGTCTTTGCCTTCCGGATTTCGCTTGGGTTCAATTTTTTTTCAGAAAATCAGCGATTCCATAAGATATATTATGAAGAATAAAGGTTATCCTCATCTATTAAATTATATAGATGATCTTTGCTACTGTGACTTGCCTTCTAAGATAGATAGTGCGTTTCAGTGTCTGTTAGAATTGTTGCAAGACCTTGGTTTGGATATTAGCAGTAAGAAACTTACTCCCCCTTCTACCAAGGTGGTATGTTTGGGTATACTATTTGATACAGAAGCAAAAACAATTTCCATTCCACAAGATAAACTGCAAATTATTATGGATACTTGTAGCTCTTGGACTGGGCGTACTTCCTACAGCAAAACTGAGTTGCAGTCTTTGTTAGGTTCCCTACTATACATATCTAAGTGTGTACGTCCTGCTAGGTATTTCCTCAACAGAATGTTACAACTATTGCGAAATAATATTCATAGTCGTCATATTTTCGTTACTGATGAATTTCGTAAGGATCTGAATTGGTTCTGTGTTTTTCTTAATCTTATAATGGGGTTACCATGTATGACCTTACACCTGTTCATAAACGTGTATATCTGGATGCTTCTCTGACTGGCTTTGGTGGTACCTTTGATAGCTTCGTTTACACTTTACCATTGCCCCTTGCTTATCACACTTATAATATTGCATATTTAGAAATGTTAAATGTTGTAGTGGCAATTAAAGTCTGGGGTTACCTGTGGGCCAATCACAGAATTCAGATTCATTGTGATAATATGGCGGTTGTCGAGGTGTTGCAGCATGGTTATGCACGAGACATGGGCCTGGCAACATGTGCCAGAAATATCTGGTTCCTTGTGGCACAATTTAATATATCTGCAGATTTTGTTCATATTCCAGGTCATGAAAATCATGCTGCGGATTTACTTTCTAGGTGGAACTCTACCCCGCAAGATTATGAAAAATTGTTAACTTTGGTGCCTAAACCACTTTGGTTGGCTGTTCATCCGGACTTGTTGTTGTTAAATCATGACATTTAGCATTTTCCATTGATTTTCAGGGTCCTGGCCAGGCACTAGCTTCAGCTGCTAATCTTCGGCTGTGGCAGGCATTCAGGCCTTCAACTATGACCTCTTATATGCGTATGTTTAAAGATTTTTTGGCTTTCCTGTACCTTGTTGCAGCTTCTGTGCAGAAAGTATCTGTAAGTACTGTACTTTCTTTTATGGAGTACTTAGTCCAGGCTGGTTGTTCAGCATCCAATGTTACAAACTATGTCACAGCTTTGAGATCTATGTGTATCATATTTGGTTGTGACACAGTATCATTCAGGGATAACAGGATTCAGCTTTTCATTAAAGCCATTACCATTAATAGACCTTTAGATCCAATATTATACTTGCCTATTGATGAATTCCTACTTTCCAGGATTATTACAACTTGTGAAAAATTACCTTATCCAGTGCTTTTTAAAGCTCTGTATTCATTGTGTTTCTTCTCATTTCTTAGATTATCCAACATTTTGCCACATTCTGCAGCTCGTTTTGACAGTGGTAGGCATCTTTGTAGAGCAGAAATTGTTTTGTGCAGTCATCATTGTTAAATGGTCGAAAACATTGCAAAATAGAAGGAACATTGCCTCCATTAATATTCCATGTCTAAATTCCTCTCAATTATGTCCTATTTCTGCTTTGAAAGCTATGCTGGCTTTAGTGGTGTCAGAAAAAAATGATCCTTTGCTCCTGTATAACAAAGTGGGCAAATTAACCATTCTGACTGATTCTGTGGCCAGAAAACACTTGAAAGATGTATCTAGGGCTTTACAATTGGCCAGGGGCTTGACTTTTCATGACTTCAGGTGTGGTGGGGCCACTTGGGCGTTCAATCATGGGGCCTCCATACAAGATATTCAGCAGCAAGGTACTTGGTCCTCCCAGTGCGTCTGGAGATATATTCGTTCCCCTCCTTTGGCCACTTCTGCAGTGTCGCGCTTGTTTTCTTCACATCTCTCTACATAGCTACACTTCTACTGGGGTTTGGGGCTAGCTTATTGCAGTTCATTTTACTCACTCTGGGTTTATATTCACACCTGCTAGTAGTGTTTGACCTATGACCTTTTCATTAATCAGGGTTAAATTGCTTGGGTCACATGTGTGATACTATTATTAGCCTTAGCAGGCAGTATTTTTATTATGGCCCTCTGTGCCGGGCTGCTGTCAGTCATGTGTTGTCGTATATATTTCATCTATATTGTTTTAATCAATGTTTTATCATTGCTTAATACCTACTGTTGTGTATGTAACAGTCAGTAATTTTTATTATGGCCTTCCACCTAACTTCACTTTAACAGAATATCATGCATTATAGTATGGTGTAATGTCTTTGTGTATTTACAAACATATGTTAGTCCAATTGATTATGTAATGGAATGTTTAAATAATGTTATAAATAATAATAAAATTTTAAATCCCATTGCTTCTTTGTTGTTCAGCGGGACTGTGATGTAAACATCCTCTAAGGCACTGATGTCCAAAAAGGGATAGTCCAGATCCAAAAAGGAGGTCAGTATCCATATTAACATCCGATAGGGGAGACAGGCTATGTTGGAGAATAGGCTAATCTGGAAAAAAAATGTTTTCAACTGTTTTCTGAATCCAGAGATACTTTCCACTGTTCTATGGTTTGAGGGAGCTTGTTCCACTCTGTGGGAGCAGCTAGTGCGAAACTGCGCAGCCCTGAGCATTTATTCAGTTTAGATGAGGAAACTAATAGGCAATTACTCTGTGTGAGGTCACTCCACTTAATTAGTGAGGACAGATATGGAGGTTGGCTAAAATTTATGGCCTATAAGTAAGGAGGTTGTATTTGAACAAGCCAGTGTAGTTTGTGCAGGAAGGGTGTGAAATGACTAAATTTATTTAGTTTGTGCACAGTACTGCATAAGGTATTTTGAAGTCTTTGTAGTCTGACAGTATATGCCTTTTTTGTGTGATAAAGCAGTAAATTGCAGTACTCCAGGTGACTGCTTACCAAGGCATTTGCCACCTTCATAGCTGTTTCATGATTTAGATAGCTACGGACCCTTCGTAGTTCCCAGAGATGGTAGTAACATGTCTGACATAGATTAGCCACTTGTGTTTGCATTGCACTGTCAGCATCCAGGAAGACACCAAGGTTTTTGACCGATTCAGCCGGTTCCATGATATTGCCAAGAAAACTTACTGGGAAAGATGACTTCATGGAGCTCTATATCATCACCAATCACTATGAATTCTGTCTTGTCGGGATTTAATTAAGTTTGTTATTTCCCATCCACGCCTGAACGGCCTCGAGGCAATGTGCCAGTTCAGTGGTACTAGAATCAAAGTTCCCAGAGTCAAGTTCCAAGTAAAATTGTGTATCGTCTGCATATAAGTAATGGGTAACATTGAATTTAGATATGACTGAACTAAGAGGGGTTGTATATAGGGTAAAAAGGAGCAGGCCCAGGACTGAGCCCTGAGGAACCCCATTAGAGAGCTGATACTTGGAAATCTCAGTTGGCCATCAGAAGCACAGCAATACAAAAATAGAAGACCATAGTAAACCAGATGTTTGGAAATGTCAATTTACCTTCTGAAGTATATCCATCCAATTGACGAAGGCCATAATAAAGCAAATGAGTCAATCTGATACCTAGAAATGTCAACTGACAAGGAAATGAATCACTTTAGTCTTGTTTCTGGAAGTGAAAGAACATTCGGGTTACATACTTCCAAGTCCATACCTATTGAAATGATTTCTCTGTATTATACCCTAGCAGGATTTCATTCTATTTAGTTATTGTCCGGGATCTTGTTTCACGAATTTTGTTTGTATTCAGGTGAAAGGGTTTTTTTAAGTCATATATGTTTCATTATGTATGTATTGTATTATGTTTCAATGACACACGTGCCAAACATTTGATCAACTCTTTCTGGTGGATAATTCCTTTTCATCTGAAGAAATCTATGAGTCTGTTCCCACACAGATCACTGGTAATGTTGCAGTTTTTATTTCTTCTTTATAAGGAAGTGATAGCAACGTTATTTAATCATCTGTGATTTGTTACAGAAAAAAATGACATAATTATACACAGATCTAATCTAAAAACACGAGACTGGTTCATCTTTACCCCATATGGAATTTTTATGTATATATCGTGTAGCCTCCTATGGGAATAAGGTAAATATACAGCTTAAATCCAGTCTAAATGATGTAATTATATTGTGATCTCATATCTAGACAGTGACGGACAAAGTTATATGAACCCCACAGGGGTATTGTACATGTATTTTATGGCCACCTTTGGGTTTTAGGTAAATATAACTTTCCCCCCCAACAGTGATATCATCTCCAGTAGCAAATCTGTTTATACCTAAGAGGGCTTTCACACTGATCAAGATAAATGGGTACATTTTAGAACATACGTAATGTGGTATAAAACGTGGGGTACAAAACGTTTTTGACAGTTCTGTGTGACGTCACAATTCAGTGGGAGTCTACATAGTTTAATTGTGGTAGAATGTATCATTAAGTGGTTAAACATGTGGATGGTATTAAAATAATGTAGCCCTAAATTACTAGATAGGTTATAAAGCTAAACCTTGGTATCATTTGCTTTTAAAATGAATCTAAGTATATCACATTCACAAACAGTATTTCACGTTTCATGAAAGAGGCGAGTAAATACTGGTCAATCTCTTACCACCTGTTTTCCAATAGTTATGCAATAATGTGTAGTGCCTCAACGAAGAATTGAGACAGGGCTTTCAGTTCAAATATTAATAGCCTTGGTATGGAGAGGGGTGTCTATAATAAAATTAACGTTTCTCTTCTCTGTAAAAGGAAAAGCAAAAATGTGTAATTTTTACCCTTCAAGTAAAATCATGAATATGTGACGCTCAATCCATGAAATTGCCCATTTAATATGAAATAGGAAATTTTGCCCCATTTAACAGGCAGTTGACCAGTATTTACTCGCCTCTTTCGTGAAATGGGCAAAACTGAGTTACTGTTAGCTTTTGAAATAACAAAGTTTCAATATCTCTTGCATATGTGTAGACCTTCCGTTGACATAATATAGAATAACAAGTTCTTAAAGGTATTGGAAAACTTGTTCCTTTATCTGTGCATGAAAATTATAATTTCATGAAATGGGCAAGCCACAATAGAATAAATTTGTCTATATACATACATAAATGAATGGTTGTAAAAAGTAATTTATAGCCACAAAAATATAAAGTAGAATATATACTATTATTGTTTGACATTTCTACAGAGTCTGTACCTCGTATATTGCAAGATGTGATTGTTTTTGCACCACACTAATCAGACTTAATTAAACTGTTGGAGAGCAGGACAAACATCTTAGGCCTACAGTCAAGTGTTCTGCTGCAACTGTTGATGTTGTTCAAACAGTTTATTGAGTACTCAAATTAAAGAAATTATGTATTCCTACAGAAAGTCAAGCCAAAGTTATATGCTTTTCACTCACTGGATTTTGGTATGAAAGTCATGTATTAAAATATAATTGTTTAAAGTAATAAACATAAACCTTACTCCAACATGCTGTGGCTAATATTGTTCTTTTTTTGTTTTGTTTTGTAAACTTATGTAAAATATAGGGTTGAATTATTTGTACCACCGGTACATGAAAGTTTACTTAAAGGTTTTCATTGTTTGTAATATCAGTCGTTGATTGACAACAGAGTATTGCAAATTTAATCTGTTGTCCAGTAAATGGAAAGTACAAATGTCTCTGATATTGTTTTTACTTAGTTATAATTAAATACTTAAATATGAGAATGTTCTGTAGAAAATATAGAGAGCTACGAGATCATAACGGTAACAGACCGCCTATCTCTAAGATCGTAGAGTGAATCCCAGCCTGACGTCTACTGGTAGAACTTGTAGTTGTTTGCTGTTGGCTGACAGCTTCCAATACTGAACCTTGAGAAAAATGTTCTTGTTTCTGTTTGCCCTTCTGATTACCCCTCACAATATAATACACCTATCACACAGCAGGCAGTGTCCTCATGGTAGTAGGCATTGGTCGAATCGTCCCTGTCCTTCAGTCACCGTCTGACGCCCGTATGCAAACTTGTGATGCAGCGGTTAACCACGGTAACTGAAGATGTGTTCCACAGTTACAGTAACTGAAGATGTGTTCCACAGTGTATATAAGATTGTGACTCGGTCGTGCTTCAGTTTAACATGACTACATAAGGTGACTTGAGGTAAATGGAGGCTGTCTCGGTGATACATGTTTATACTACTTCCGTCCTACTGCCATTCTACTGTTATTTATGGTTACATACCATACCAATCAGTGGCCATGAACGTCGTACCTTATGGACACTCCAAATCTTGGAAAATATGAGGTGTCCTGGTAGTCGGTTTGGCCAACTCACAAAACTTCTAACCATAGACGATACCGCCTGTAGTGTGACTGGGGTATAAACCATGCTCCATCCAAATGATTTACATACTAAATTACAAAACGCTACCAATTTACCAAGTTTTCTTTAGATTATGAAACTATTTTGAAGTTAAAAAAAACATCTAAAATGTATATTATACTTCACCTTAACATCTCTGTCCTCTGATTTATCCATTTTGAACAATATGTACATAAGCAGATGAAATTATCAAATGTATGGAGTTCTTTGCTCTCTCCCTCTCTACTTCTTCAGTGTTCTTATATATCTGAGAAAAGCACTCATGGACTTGTAAATATATGGTTTGTAAGCAATAGCTTGTATGAAAGCAATGGTTAGTAATGTAAATCACAAAGAAAAGTGTTTATATCTCCAGAACTGTCACTTGTGGATTGAATGATTTTACAGAAGATACAATCGCCTGTCAGATTCTTTACATGGCTTGCATACAAACTCTATCTATCCATGATTGGGATCATTATCATTATTATAAAGAAAATCCCGAGTCTGTAGGTTTATTCAATCTAATAATAAGAAAGTACATACTCAATATAGATCCTGACATATTTCCCCCACTGGAGTTTGGTGTGAAAGTCATTTATTATCTATTCACATAAATTATATTTTTTTCAACAGATTAACATTTTAGTCATACTCTAACATGTTGTGGCAAATTGTTTAAGTTTGTAAGTTTATATCAATAAAGTTTTGTATTATTTATAATATCATGAACTTAATGATTACTTTATGGAATTGATTGATAGCTATATAATTATCGTGCTGACTGTAAATAATCGACTGATTACAAATCAGTTTAGTTGTCAACTTAATATGGTGCACATAATCTCGTTGATTTTAATGATACTACGTTTCAATTAAATATTTCGACATCACAATGTTTTCACAATATATATATCACTGCAGTGTTCAAATAAAATAGGAGAGTGAGTGCTTTCTTGGTGATTCAAGCACGACAAAAGGTAAAATAATGGTTAAGGACCCCAAAATCTATTACCAAATTAAAGTGTCATTGACATCACAATATGTAGAAACTCAAGCCATTTCCCAGAATGTTAAGAAAACTATGTCTATTCTGTATACATGCCACTTCCAATAAAATCACAGGAGTATCATTTACAGCCAGTTAGTTTTTACCAACCTGTTTTACTTATGAATGTTATGAAATAAATGCACTTGTCAACCTTAATTATTTATTTTTTTAATTTTTAAATGACACCTGTATGGTTAAAATGTGGGCTGTAAAAAACAACTTGTCTACATTGCCTTAAACCTAGTCTGGATTAGCTAATAATGATTTAATTAGACAAACACTTTATCAGAATACTCAAACCCAACATAAACCAATTTTATCCCATTAGAGCTTAAAAATGAATTAAGTAGTAAGAGTAGATCTGTACTAGTAGAAATAGAAAACACTGTATACTGCAGTGTGGATTACAGTCTATTTTCATAATCTATGGACAGAAAGACACATTTCCTGTATCTATTTTAAATCACGCATTTACAAGAACATTCTGGACTTACCTTTAAGATTTCTGAGTGAAATGCAGATTATGCTGCAGAAATGTAGTCCTTTCTTTTGATTTTCCTCTGTGTAATTATTCTGCAATAATAAAATTACTTTCGCCTGTCAATATCAATTATAGGCATTATTATACAAGATATTCTTGCTTCAGCTCATCAGAGAGTAAACTCTTATTATTATGCATCTTATAACCCCTGTACAACACAAAATTTGGTCATGAGCCAAGTCTACCCAATTATCAGGGATAAGCTACCCAGTGCATTACAACTTTGTCTTTTTAATTGCAAATCAGAGTTACTCATAAGCAGCAAGGCTGATCTAATTGCGTCACACAATAAAGCAATCAATCATATTGAACAGAGATAAAGATAACTGATATTGCAGAATCTTTAATGTAGGTATATTATTTTGTATTTCAGTTTAAATTGTACTGTGGCGGATTTCTGGTTATAATAAAATATTATTAAATAACACAAGGACATCAGATGAACATTTGTTTTATAATAATAATAATAATAATGTCAACTGGATGAAATCATCCCGTAAAGTTATGATATCACAGATATCACACAAAAAGTACACTATTATGCAGATGATAATGATAAAAAAATCCAAACTATATAAGTTTATTAGCTTATTAATCTTACTTTTCCTACTTTTGCAGTCATGATTAATATGTATTCAGTCCTCTGAAATACAAAGTCCATGTAGATGTGACTGGTACTACCTAATAAGGCGTACAATTGCTATAATTTTCTTTACATATAAATATATAAATGTAAAGATTGTAGTAATATATCACTGGGTGGTTTATACCATTGCAGTTCACAGTATATTTTTTGTCTTAGATTATTAAGTTTTATTTCCAACAGGCGACAAGGTTAACCTGTGACAAGGAGGACACACAGCAGAAACCATATGTAACCACACTCGTTTAGTTCAGGTTCAGTATTGTGGTCAACATATTTTATAGCTTATATGTATCATGACATTATGTTTTAATGTTCTTGAGAAGCAGTGTATACTATGAGGTCAAGATACTACACTGTAACTAACCAATAACAAACACTGTTAGTGAACAACTGGTCAATTGACACTTTAAAGCTTATTACTGCATTGTATGGTACTTAGAGGCATGACTAAAAGATTGCATTGTTAAAATATTATATTTTGTTTAATTCAAAAGTTGCACTTAGCTTGTAAAATACCTATACAGTTTACACATTACATTTCATCGAATTAAAATGTTGTATTAAGCTAACATAACACCCCTGGCCATATTCACCTGACCTTTATTGAATACTGCTTCAGTTAAGTTTACAAATCATATTTGATTGAATCGAACTATTGCAGTAAGCATACAAATACCTGTTAAGTTTGCATATCATATTTCATTAAATTAAAATGTTGCTCTCAGTTTGTAAAACATCTGTTAAGTTTACACATCGTATGTTTATTTTTCTGATATTTTGTCTTTTTCCCAAATTATCCACTTTATTTATATGGGTAGTAAACTTACCCAACTACTTTATTTTCCCAGGCTCATATTCCCTTTAACATATTTACATCATCTAATTTATAATCAATTTTTCCCTGGAAACTAATTCTCCAACGCTTCACCAAAATGCATATTCTTTACATATTTGTCTTTTCAATAAAATATCCATTTACACCTTTTTATGTGCATCTAACAACCAGATAACATATATTTTGCATCCAAATTTATCGTTCATATCTAGCCCTTACTTCCTTACTGAAAAACACTCTCAATGGCTAGCAAAAGTGGGAAAATCTCATGTTTGGATATTTCTATACTAACCATCTATTTATATTCTTGGGGTAGAGTGCTTGGCGGTAGGACAATAAAAACACAAAGATAAACTGTCTCAATGCAAGAACAAAAGGTATTGTAAATATTAATTAAAGCCTTTCAGATTACTATTCTATAAACTGTTTTGACTCTTTACTCTAGCAAACAAGCTGATCTAGTATCAACAAACTTATAAAAATGTTATAAAAAATTCCTAAAAGAAAAAACAATGACACTGTAAGCTTTGATGTGTGTCCTCAGCTTCATTCTATACCTTGACAACAAAATCTCAAAGGATTCTATGAATAAAATGGGTTGGGATCCTTGATCTGAATACATTGTAAATGTTTGGAAACTCTTAACATGTAAACTAAACCCCATTCACCATACCGTGTTTGACTCAATCACCGCTTAGTTCTTGTGTTTTACCATCCAGATAGGAGTGTGTGGGTCTTGGGTTTAATGACATCTAATACAATCTAATCATATACATATCTGTAGGGCTTCATCTTTGCATTATGAGTGTTAAAATTCAGCCTTTTGATGTGTGTGGGTCTTTAACTAGAAATTCCAGGGAACAAAGAAAACGTGAATGAATGGCTAATAAAGTATTTAAAGTGTCAAATTGATGTAGACATTGTATAAGGTGCTGATGTCCAAGAAGGGATAATACAGCTGCCAGAAGAGTTCTTGTGTATGTCAGTGTCAGATAAGAGAGAAAACTATTCAGGGGATAAGGATAATCTGAATTACTATCACTATAAAAGAATCATTAAATGAAACTAAATGTTAAATCTCTTTGGTATTCCAAATCAAAGTCAGATCTGACCATTTAAACTAATGAATTCATCTTTAGGAATTTTTTTATATAAGTAGGACCTCACCAAAGGAAGAAGCAATTAAATGTTTGGAAAACACCCGGATCATTTTCTGAATACCAAAAAATTCTGAATTTATAGAAACACACCCTGGTGAAAGTCTACCATCCACTAGTATTTTCTAGTTATTTGTTTTCTAGTGTTTTAAACTACAGTCTGTGATTTGACTTATTAACTTGTTAACTACTAGGCCATTGAGAACCTTGGGTATAATGTAGTTACCAATAATGGAAAACCCCATAAATAACATGTCAACATTTAATGCAGTAAAGCCAAAAATAGCAATGAACCATATTAATGACAGAAAAAAAATTAAATAGTAGCAGTAAATGTACTTTGGAGTATTCATGAATACAGACAAACATACAGAAAGATAAGCAGCAGACACACACAGCACCCCTTAGCACCCCTAAACATAACCTCCTTTTGGAGGTAAGAATGGGCTTCTATTTTAGAAGAGTCACAATATACAGATTTACTGTATGGTGGATTTTAAAGCAAAATCCCCCTTTTCTCTGAAGCCAGGTCAATGCTTGTTGTCAGAGCTTTGGTTGAATTTGTTTATATATAAACACAACCCCATCTATCTTTTTGTATAAATTTAAATAATCTTGAGGCACAAATATTTTATCTGATCACATACACTTTTTCTGAATGGTCACTTTGAAAACTACACATCCATTTATGTGCAGATTTAGTCTACAAAACTGTTAAGGTTATTAGAGTAGTTAACCTCAACTGTTGAAGCATTAAAACTATTACAATCTAATGAAAAGAAGTTAAACTTATACAAGTAGGTCTCTTAAAGCAGCCTTAAGTCCATGTCTTGTATCCCACTAGGAAGAATTTATTCCAGAGCACGTTCAGTAAATATATACCATATCAATGGCTTTTGTTATATCAACAAATATCTGAAGTTATAATCCCTTGTTTGCAAGATGCTTTACCTTGAGATTTTGACACATACAAACACTTTATGGTGGATTTAAGGCTTCTAGGTGCACAGTTTATGTGAGCTCTTCAACGTGTTTGTGACAAATATTAAAAAGAAATCCTTAGTTACATAACTGAAAAAAAGAATTACCGCTTAAGATGCCTTTGTGGATACTTTATACAGAAATAAAGCATAGCAAATATGTGTAACTGCCAGAATATGCTTACCAGTAGAAAATATCAATATGTTGTCCATGTAATATGCATTTACTCATTTTTCTGAATTTTCAAAAAGCAATAATCTGCACCAAGATATGTACACGATTTTGTCAAATTGAAAGTCCTATTACACTTTTCCACTGATTGTTGTCTTAATTAAATATTACACTCAGGTATAACAGCAAATTCATTTCCTCGTCATGACTTTTATATGGTTTTATCAGTCACTGAGATATTTTGATAAAATTATTATTTAACTTTACAATCTGGCCCCATTCATTTGCATGCTTGATGAAGTAGTTATAACTGGTGGTGGTGTAATTTTAATAAACGCACACAAATCATGCATCAATAGGATATTTAGAGAAGTAAGTGTCTATCTGGTAGCAAGGTAAGTGACAGACAGGACCTCCTTCCATTGCCACAATCTTATCACAGAGATAACGGTTGAGCTTTCATACCTACAACTTAAGATAATTTGTGTACCAGCCAAGAAAGCTGCGAGATATTTATACCCTTACATTGTAGCATAAAGTCTGCGTGTATTAATTCTGGGAGCATGTTGGTGAAGCATTATCAGATTCGCCTCCCAGCTCAGAGTTTGCAGGCTCGAATGTCAGCATCAAGATTAGGCGTCCTCCATCGACATAATCCAAGCAATCTGCACAATCAAGATTATCAGCGGATTGCCTGCATTTGTGGTGTGTATTTTTAACCCTTTCAAATCCAAAATGGCCAATCCGGAAATTTGCTGTTTTTTTTGCCCTGAATTTATCAGTCTATACTTGTACTATTAACCAGTTTTAAATCATAATGTGGGGAAAAAACATTTAAAGTTTAAAGGTATCTGCTATGGTCTTCAAAATGCGTCTTTGCTTCTCCCGCCATTTTTGCAATGAATTGTAGGTAATCCAATCTAATGAATCCACCTCTTGAGGTAGATTCACAGATTCCTAATCCATTAGTGTATCTGTGCACTCTGCAAGTGAATCTGTTAATCTGACAAATTTCTTGGATTACACCAAGGTAGGATGCCTATGAAAACCCCTTTGACATCTCACCATTTCAAGTAATGAAACCAGATTGCCATTCTGAAACATAATATGTGAGTATAAAATTTGTCCATAAACGTGGCCAAAAGTCACAGAATGATGTCAATTGATAACATTGCATGTAAGTTGCCATAATGAACCCAAAAATGTATCACACAAACCTAAATTGGAAGAGTTTTCTTTATCCAGTAAGGGTTATGTTTCATTACCTTCCTGTTAATACCCAAGTGACCCTCTCACAAGTTTGCATCCCGGCTGGAGTGTCATTATGGCAATTCGCAGATGCTTGTCCAATTGCTAAAACATGTTTAAAACGTTTTTAAGTCAACAGTTTTGTTCTGAGTTGTCATAAACAGTCTTTTAAGTCGTGAGTTGACTGTGTCTATTTCTATTTTTCTGTAAAATGGAGCCAAGTAATGTTTAAGAGGGGCCATGGTGGCGCAGTGGTAACACACTCAACTCTCACGTTTGAGGTCTGCAGTTAGAACCCTGGACCCTGTGTGAGAAGGTTGGTAGTTTTACAGTACAGAACCTTGACCAACTGTATGTACTGGTTGCCTCTTCCTTTAAAACTTAGTGATATGACCTATACAGTGTTGAAAGCGACATTAAAACCCAAATAAGTAATGTTTCAGAATTGCAAGGGCCTAGGGCTACAACTTAGCTTTATGGAAGCTAGAATTCGGGAACAGGTTGTAAGATTTAACTTTTCAGATATAAGACTTTCCTCTTCAGTTGTAAGACTTATCTAATCAGCTGAAAAACTTAAATTGTTTCACCATATAAACGCCCCCCCCTCCTCTCTGTTGAATGCTCCACCACCACTTCCTTTATAGCATATATTCTGTTTCAGTATCCTGCAAATGGACATTTTACCATTCCAAGTCCAGTATTCCAGAAAAGATGCTTTTTAACCGCAAACAGGAAATGAATATAAAGTTAAGCAAAACAAGGTAGTTTCACTCAAGAATGGCTAAAATATACAAAAATACAAGATAGAATTTATAATTTCCTCAGATTTAAAGATTTTTCTAATAGTTTAAGTTCTTTCACAAATATATATGCTAGTAATTGAGATGCACTTTATAAAAAAACTTCATTTATCGCTCATTTACAGCAGACTATTATCGGTAATCATGCCCCATTTTTAAAAAATACATCGCCCCCAGGCATTTATACAGTGGAATACAGTCTCTATTCAGTTGTAAGACTTATTTCTTTGGCTGTACAACTTGTCTATTCAGTTGTCAGGCTTTTTCCGGCTGTAAGATTTTTTTCAATTATAATTTTTTTCATTTCGATTGTAAGACTTATTTTTTCCCCTCGAAACAATCCACTTCAATCCTCTTAAGTTATAAATCCAAGCTATAAATCCAGGAGGTGCCAGGATAAGTCTTGGTACTAGGGTATAACTTAAGAGCTATGTTATTGCTGTTATCAACATCTAAACTTCACAGTGATACATTGTATTGTACAGGTACCACATAAAACGATGCTGAACCCTGTTTTCATTCGGCTATTCACTAAAAGTGATAAAAACCATTGCGCATGATTCTTCACTTTTCTGATACCTTCCAGATCAACAATGCATGTTCACATTTTTTTCAATGGAACCAAAGGGCCTGAAGGAACCAAGTTGGTAGTTGTTCGATTATGCTTCCCTATTACCTATGAACTAACCATCATCGCATAATCAGGATTATGGTGAAACGAATGTCATATTTTCTCACTCTAGCGCTGAAACATGAAAAAATAACAGTGGGTGACTCTGTGACAAAATCAAAGGTACATTTAGAGCAAGTCCAAGGTACATTAAACGTGTGAATTTAGTCAAGAGTGGAACTAGATAAAACCAAATTATAATCTAAAATGACTACTAATCCCCAGTGTGCACAAAAAAAATCCCAGCATGACTTTTCAGCTATTTATTTAATCTAAAATATATATTGTTCAAGGATAATAAAACAGCATTATTGCTTTCAGTTATTATTAATAATAAAGCCAAATTTATAAATTATTTAAATTTATTAAATATACTCATTCTTCTACTCATTACATTCTACCTGTCCTCTTCAGCCACCATGCTATATTAATCTAATCTTACTGTGAGAGACTTCTTTACTTTTAATTGTGGTTCGAGTAGGGGCCTGTTAATCAAAAGCCTTCTGCTAACGAATTTGTCAGCTCTCAGTTAACTCTAAATTAGCAAACTCTTGTGTAAATCAAACCTTAGTTAGTTTAGTGTTGGTTATATTTTGGTGAAACCTCTCAAATTTTAATGTAACTCAGATCCTGTGGTTAATTATTAGTTATGTAAACCCTCAATTTTTTACATCCAAGTAAACACATAGTTATCATTTTATTGTATAAGACAAAGTTTCATATGTGTTTAACAGTAAGGTGATCTGTAATTTACCTAAATTTTACGATGATTGAGACATTTCAATTAGTATTTTTGATCTGGAGAAAAACTCTAATGGCAATGTAAGGAATACTGACAGTGTAACAACTACTCAAAGAATGCTTCTATTTACACCCTGAATTCTTTAGTAAAAGTGTTGTTGCATTGTCTTTAAGTAGTAGTTTGCTATTTTACGATTGTTTCTATTTACTGTGGCCTAGCGGGTAGCACACCTGTCTAGGAACTAAGAGGACGTGGGTTCAAACACCAGGTACAGGCAGATACATAGTGTCTCGGATCACCACTTAAAATGGCAGTCCTCTGTCATTGGGTCCTATCCCCAGTGGCAGGCTAAAGAACCTCAAGGACGTTGATAAATGATCATCCTTGAGCCTCTATCTTCCAGTTAGGGGAATGTCAGTTACTTGAGGGTTGGGGCTGTACCTGTGCAGTCGAATAGGTTAAAACAATACAGGCCAGAGGTTCATATTCAGGTAGAACATTTTCAGTGTGATTTTGTGGGATTTGCATTTAAAATATAAAAGGCTGGAAAGGTGAAGGTGAGGCATGTCCATTTGGGGTGGCTAGTTCTTCAATACACATCACCCAGATTAGAGGCAAACCATTCTAAAACATTTGGACAATCTTATTAAAACTATTGCTATTATATCAAAAAAATATCAGGTAAAAGTACAATAGTAGTAACTGACACTTGAAAGGCAAAAACACATCATGATTCATTGATATATGACATAGCTAGAGAAAGCAAAAGAATGAGATTAGATTTACAGAATGTAAGAGAACACAATGATGGCAGCAAGCATATGACATAACGTACTCCTATAGAGGTTTTCCCTGCATGTTTTGGCCACAACAACATCACGTGATATTAAGCTATCTTCAGATCATATGGTGATCACATCTTTGCTAAGTAAAAATCACAATGTCCTCAAAGGGGCGCATCTTACTTATGATTTCCCAAAAGGTTCAAGATGTCTGTTTTCATTCAAACAGGATGACTTTTTAAAATATAAGATAGAAGGTGTTCTCTGCATAACAAAACAACAAAAATAGAGCGACCTGCAGCTCTCACATCCATTTTTCTTTTTAAGTTTTTATGACATTGTACATCTCTTTGTGAATATCGTGGACCATACAAGTATTAGAAAATTCTACATTTCATTCAAGATGGCTATTTTCTGTTCTTATTTAATAGTATGGCTGATGGAAAGGCCAAGTTTTGTTTAAATTAGCATTAAAGTTTAAACAGTTTGTACTTGTACCGTAACTTACATTGTATAAATTACTCCATTCTTGTAATCATGCTAACACACTGATATATAAAAATAGCCTGACAAAAATGTGTTTGTGTCGTTGTAATCAATGGTATTCAGTCTCTTGAGTCTTTAATCCAGCTTCATACTTACAGCAAGTGTGTACGTGTGTCTAAGATACTTCACTCCATTCTTAAAGAAAAGCTGCAGATTTACCAATTTTGCAGTTAATCCTTAGTTGTTACTGCTGTGGCTTTGAGGTCCAATCTAGCTTACTAAAAATGCGGGATACATTCCAGAGCTGGTGACTAAATAAAATTGTCTGAAACTACACTTGTAATTTACCACGAGACTTCTCTGAACAATTCTTTTTCTTTAAAAAATACTTTTTGAACGTGAAATACTTTTTTTTCAAGTTCTAATGGTAATTGGACTTTTATGGCACATAATCTGCTCTTAACGAAAGGCGACTCTATGGTGTAACAGTACGAAGACATTCAATCAATTTCAGCATCCAGGGAGAGCAAAAATAAATTTGAAAAGAGGATCCCATGACTCATGGGATATGCTAAATTAATAATAAAGTCGAAATCCTTTTATTGGCTATTTCAACACCAAGAATAAAGCTATTGATGTTATACTTGGGGTGCATTTATATGTCTGACAATTGTGTTCCTGTTAAATAAAGTTATTAGGAAAAGTAACTGAAAAACACAGAGATGTGAATGTAATGTAGGCCAGAAAACCAAATTGGCCATAAGATTCTAACATCTGCAATTTGTACAACTTTTGCACTGCAATAAACATGTTTCAAAAGGTACGGCTGGCTGGCAGAAAAAATATTTAAAAAACATAATGTCTTTTTCACTAAAAGGGGACACTTATTGGTTAATTGTAATTCTGATGAAAAATTGATTAAAATACCATATTTTTAAAAACTTTTTCATGCTTTCCTGGCCTATTTGTGCCTAGAACTCCGGTGGGTTATCAATAATACATGTTATGATGAAAAGTTCAACAAATGCTTTTATCATTCCATTAAAAATATAACTCCTCGTATTGTCCCTAAAACTTTTTTTCATATCTATGTTTGATTGGGCAATTACTGCTTAAAGTGGCAAAAAACACAAAGGTTAGAGTAAGAAATTCCCAACACTCTGTGGAATTCACCAGTAAGGAACTTTCATTTCTTTTTCATTGACTTGTTGCAAATTAGTTACATACTTGTAATTTGTTGGTAAGTACATTAGGCATCTGATCTCATGTCAAATTAGCACAAGTTTTCATGATTTTCCCACTTTTACTGGATGACCCTTGGTGGAAAATTTCATGTACCGTGTGGAATTTTATATTTCTTATCCTGTAACAGTTTTTTATTGTTAAACCATTTGACACCAAAGATTTAACATGTTGCTTATGGATGAATAATGCATAATGGTATTATTTATACCCCGATTTCACTATATCTAGTAAGGGTTACAGTTAATTGAGGTAGAGATGTATGTTCCTTCCTACACAAATTTAGTCCTCACCCTTTCTTCCTGAATCATCTCACTTCTTCCCATCCCCGTTCCTCATTCACGACTATAGTGGCTTAAAGTTCAGCAGGTGAGACAACCAGGTGATGGTCACTGCAGGTAATACCCTCCCTTTTTCGTTAAGGTGACCTGGTGCACTATCTAAAAAGGTGAAAGTAAAATTTTGTCTAGCTCTTCAGCTTCCTTTCCTCTCCATTTTTTGTTAGCCTGTCTCTTTCCATGTCTGTATGCCACTGATATATCTTCTGAAATGTTATCTGTACTGTATCTTTGTCTGGTAATTCCCCCATAATGTCAATTTGTACCTAAAGCTCATTGTATCTACGCCTCCAAAAACATTAAAATTAAGCCATCGGTCACAAATTCATACTCTGGATTGGGCACTTTCTAGTCCAGTTTCCCATCTTGTCCTTTTAATGGCTGAACTGACTGATGCATACTGATGAACAGGTCTATAGTTCTTGAATTACTGTGATATGCCTTTTGATAAAAAATAATTTTGGTCCTTACAAATAACAGTTCTATTTACACGGCTCAAAAGGGACCTGCTGGTTGTTTACCCTCTGATGACCAATAACTGCACGGTTACAGTTCATTGAATCCAGTGGAGGGTTTGTAATACCACTTTCAAACAAGCCTGCAAACATAGCGCATGTTTCTTTGCTGGGGCGGGGACAGGGACAGTGCTGAGAGACATCTAGGTGTATCGGGACTCAGTCCTGGTACGACCTTAATTTGATTTTTCAATGTAGTTTCTTGTGCCCATGTGCTGCATTCTATCACCTCTGTGATTGGCCAGTGAGGCGTGACCTTCCCTCAGTTTCATATTTTGTCACCTTGAATTTAGAAGGTGACATGTCAACACACATGAATTTTTATTCCCCACCCTGGTGCCCCCCCCCCCCCCCCCCCCAGTTGTTTCGATATCATTCTGGCTGTCAGATTTATCAGTTTCAGATGTTGCCTGGTTGTGGGGTGGCTTCCTTTCATGATGTTGGCGAATCATTCCTGGATAGGCTGTCTCCCAGCTGCCTCCTGGATGTCAACTACTTACCTTGTGGGTTCAAGCCTCCTGTGGTTCATCCTTCCTTCTGAGATGTGATGCCTATGAAGATGTCTATACAGTTTGCCAGCATGTCTGGTTGGCTGGTGTCATCTGCTTTCTGTCAGTGTCGTATCCAACTACTGTCAGATGCTTCCTGCAGCAGCTCGCCTGCTTCACTGGTTGGCTCGCTTGGCCTTAGTGGGCCTTCTGCCAGCGCCTGCAGTCTTCACCTTACTTCAGGAGATGCTTCACATGCTTACAATATCTTCTTCTCGCTGCAACCATTAAGATGTCATCATATGAGGTTGTGTTATATTGCTACACCTGCTGTTGTTATGTCCCTGAGGCTCAGGTAGCAGGGAGCCTTTATAAATCAGGGGAGCACCTGCTTGTGTTTGTTATCTGTATTGGTGTAATTCCAATTCCTACGGACCGGTAGAGATTGGCTCATGTATTACTTATACAGCTGTGTGTGGTATATATCTGGCTTCGTTATTTATCAAGTTGTTATCTAAGGATCCTTATCAGCATTGGGGGACTGTCCTGGCACTAGTGGGCGTCCAACTGATGTTAGTCATGGCAGCTTATGTCAGATACTGGCCTGGTGCTGTCCTGCACCCACCTAGTGGATTGGACTGTCCTGGCATCCTCTGGCGCCCAACAAGATGTTGGTGTTGTCATATGTGCTGGATGTCCCGGCTTCCCTCAGTTTTATTGGAAAATATGTTAATTATATGATGGAACTGCCCTGGCATGTTTGCCCAATGCTGTCAAATGTTTATGATGGATTGTCCTGGCACTGTTGCCCAGCAATTTTGTGGCTGATTGATGAATGATTTAGAAGACTGTCCTGGCAACAGTGCCCAACTATTACATCCATTCATTGCTTACCTTACTTATATCATTAATAGAATCTTATTTTAACGTTCATACCTTATATGACTATAGAGCTTGTATTTTATTTTTAACCCCCTATTCTAGTTGTAATTGCTTGGGGGCTCTTCTAAACACTTATATTAATCGTAATTGACAACCATTTTACACAGTTATACTATTTCCTTATCTCGTGACCTTTTGACCTTTATGACCTCTATTAACCACCAACTTTGACCTCATGCCTAGTAACTCTGAATATTACCTCGGCTCTTAGATTGTGACCTGAATTTTCATTGTAACTCTGATCTTATATTCAGTGTAATTGTTTATTGTAGCTGGGGGTCAAAGTTCATGATCTATATAGTTTTCTCTAATCCTTCACCTTCATTCACCTGTTACTTTGACCTTTGAGGTAATGTTTTCACTTCTTAAATTGTGTTTACAATCTTTTCCTTAGGTACTATATGCTTAATTCACCTTTTACTTTGTTGAGTTCAAGGTTATGTTATTAGTGATCTCAAGGGTCAAGGTCATTTATGTTTGGGGTCATGAGATACTTGGGGGGGGGGGGGGGGGGATAAAAATGATCTTGAATCTTTACAAAATGTCACCTTCTATTTTCTAATTTACAATTTTATTATGTACTCTTTAATGTCTGTTTGTATGTTTATGTCTTTACAATTATTTTAGTAGTAACATGTATTATTGTATTTAATAAAATATATAATCACATTGTTTCTTTGCGTCGGCGGGGACAGGGACTGAGTGCATGAAATTTCAAATAAAAAGTTTCTTAGAATTTGGATTTTAGTCTCGATTTTAGAGATTTTAATGTTAATTTTAGCTAGTTGTTGAATTGTTTTGAATTGTGATAGTAATACAACACCTTCTACAAAGAAAACATCAGTGACTTATATACGTTGAAAGGTTACAGGGACTGTTTAGGCCAGGGTGTCACACAAGGTCAAGAAGTCCGCATTGGATTCTATTGGATCTTACATACAGCTGCAGCCTACTGTAAGTAGTTACAACCTTCTGCCCTCAGACTGGGGCCTTCTCAAGCTACATTGCATGATGCTATTATTGGTTACTTACAGATAATACAGGAATTTAATCATGTGCTCCAATCAACCCCAGTTAAATATTAAACCAACTAGTCAAGAGTTACTGTATATAGATGTTCAGGTTCTTCCTAAAGCTAATGCTTCTTGTAGGATTTTGATATGGATGGTGTGCAAACACTGATTAATGAATTTTACTTATCTGGTCAGCTTATAGTGCCAAATGGGACACCATCCTGCCAAATGACAATGTGCTCAGGGCCAACCCAAGGATGTCTGATGAGGTCACATGGCTGCTGTCATCATGTAAGCCAAGGAATTGGTAGAAGGATAAGCCCTATCAGGGTCAGAAATCTGGAAGATTTAATACTACAGATACTAATTTGTCTTTACCAGAAGCCAGATGGCCCAACTAGGGCTTCCATGGGACAGTGGGTAACAAACGTGTAAGTTATGATGAACTTTCAATGCCACCGTGGGTCCCAGGATTTTTTAGTTGTATCTATTTATTTCTAACCCTGTTTTATAGTCTAGCAAGCTTTGTTGAAAGTGATTCTTATTATGAGGGGCGCTACACCATTGCCTTGGTTCGAGGTTTGATCAGCATGGGATATGTCCATGCACAAGCCGGAGGAAGGACATTTGGCATGGAAAGACCTGACACAATTGCCATTAAAATTGCCATGACTAATAGTCACACTACATGTCAGAGGTCAATGTACCCATGAGAGTAGTTATGGTCAATTTGACATAATACGGCCCCTTGAGGCTTTTTCTCAGACAGGACCTCTTGTTTGCTCCGCCTGGCATTCACCTGTTAGTAAAATGGATAAAAAACTACAGAATCATAAATCTCATAATATTTTGCAACTTCCCGAAATTCATAACTTCTTCTTGTATCTGGTTAGAACTTTTAAGGTTTTGTTGCCTTCAAGGCCTGTTCCACCAACAGCACCTTTGTTTGCAAACAACTTTAAGCCATATCATCAAGTTACTGACACTGATATCAGATCTTGATTAGTTTAAATGTCAACCCTCGAGGACATATTTTTCATAATTTTAGGAGATCAGGGGCTACTTTCGCCTATCATAATAATTTTTCTCTTCAGCATATTATGCCACACGGGATCTGGCGCAGTTCTTCAGTTTGGTTGTATCTTCAAATTGCCTCAGTAGCTCCCTCTATTATCCCTGCTACTTTCTCTAACACAATACCTTCCCTTTTTTATTGAGTTTGGTGATTTAACAATTTCAGAAATGTTTAAATTATTTTACTATGTCTTACGTGTGTTGATGTTTATATACTAATATGTAAATAAAATATTACAAACTGTCTTTTACTGTATTATTTGAGGGCCTGGGTTCGAAATCTTCATAGATGAAACAGCTAAAGTCATGTGAAAAGTTGGGCAACAGTCCCCGATGTTATCTGTTTGGAATGTCCTAAAGGGTCCCTAAATATGATTATCCTGAAGGGTTGAACAGATTATCTAACATTTGATATTGGCATAGCATCTTAATGACATATTTTCTTATGATAGCGGCATGACAATAAGGAAATTGCTTTAATAACGTTTTAAATGTAAGGTACTAAAGAAGTTAATTGAAAGGATGTGTATTCTGCCTCTGTGTCAGGGTACCAGAAAGGTCAGTCCTTGTCCTTTACCAAGGAAGTAATATTATAGCTACCAGCCTAAATGTTGATATTTTAGGTGGCGATTTCTATGTCTGCTGTCATTGGTTGTGTGGGTGGCCAATTGCCAAAGGCTTGTAAGAGGCCTGAAATGGGTCTCTCTAGAAGTTAATTAGGAAAGACCTCTAAGTAAACCAACCAAAGAGACCAAAGTTACCACATTTTGCAACTGGCCTGAGGAATTGGCAACAAGTACTTTTTCCCAGTTTACTTCAGTTTGAATGTATTATCTGATACATCAACACTGAAAAGTTAAAGATAACCCCTCACAATGCCCTAAAGTAAAATGTGGTCCTAGTAATGTAACCGTGTGCAGTTATCATATTCTGTCATGTCCTGTCATCAGTTAATAAGCATAACCTTATCAGGTAGTTGCATGTAAATACTTTTATCTGGATGGTTGATTTGGACAATTTTCACAGTTTTAACCAACATGTGTTCCATACATCTTTACATATATTTAGAAGTAGTACCAAAGTGTTTATGTGTTTTGTTATGCATTTATTATTATTGGGTCTACCTAGTGGTCACACAGGCTTTCTGTCTGACCCTTTGGGTTGACCCTGTCTTTTACAATGTTTGACCTCATGATCTTTGCTGACTACACTATGGAGTTTACTTTCTCATCACAAACCTAAGATCAAATAACTTTCAGAGTTATTAGGTCTCAAGTTAAGGTGACCCAAAAGCCGACCTTAACTTCGCTCTATAAGCACCTTAAAGTTAATTGTTATTTCACCCTCGCAAGTAACCCGTACTGGAATCAATCTGTCATGAGTACCCCGACTTATATCACTTGAAGGTAAAATACCCCAGTGGTTACCAATTGAATTCGGGCAATGTGCAGGATTGATTAACCAAATTCACAAATTTACAGCTCATTGTGTACCTGAATTAATTCATATTCTATTCTATTCTGTACTTTTATAGCGCTTAATCTCTGCTAGGCAGACTCTAAGGCGCAACACCAAAAATCAAGTTTAAGAAATCATCTGTCCATAGCCGTTGCCAAGTCCAGTATCATCGATATTGATAATTTAAGTATATATATATATATCAATCTCTTATATTATATATTATCTTTGAGTAGACAAGTACACTTCATGAAAATTAATTTTCTGAGAAACGGATAATTAACCAACTTTTGGTGTCTATCTGACACTTCTATCTATGCAGTAGTTAGTGAAGAAATCTGCCTCAGTGTGTGGGCAACAGAAAAGTCAGTCAACAAATCCCGGTATTATGCTGAATACTTTAAAATGTCCTTTTAGGGAGTTAAATTTCCCATTTTAAATACATGAAAAATTTTTATTTAGTGTTTTCAGTCCATTCAGTTAGATGAAAAGGTTAACAGACCTTAAAAAATGCAATAAATTTCCTTTTTAGGGCATTTCCTCTTCATAAGTTTTGCTGAATATTCGGTTTTTCATTGCTTTTAAGTTTTACAGCAATTCGCACTTTAAGCCCATTTGTTGTATTTTATTCTATTTTTTTTTCATCTATTTTATCATCGATGCAGCATTCTATTTTTATTGATATTACTGAAGTAAACGACGTAATACCACTGGGATTCACCTTTCTAAACAATTTTGTCGGAGAGAAATAGTGTGCACAACAAACCTTAATGTGAAAAAAACACTCACTTAACAGTTGCATTTAAGGTCAATTAAATCTATATATGCCTTTATGGCATAGCTTGTTTAACCCTACAGTAGAAGACAACTCACAAGGGAAGAGAGAATAGCAAAGTACATGATCTCCAGAGGCAGGAGGGTATTGGAGAATGCATTTCGAATACTGGTGAGCAAATTCAGGGTACTACTGGGCACAATGAAGCAAAGGCAAAGGTTGTGAGAGACATTGTTATAATATGTGTAGTGTTGCATAATATGCTGAGGACACACCAGGACAGAGCAGCAGACAGGGCACCTTAACCTAGCAGATGACATAGGAACCCTACAAAATGAACAGCTGCTGTAAGTACCAGATGACAACTACAGGAACCCTTCAAGGGAGGCCAAACTAGGATCTGAGATGTGTCAACCAACTTCCCTGGCATAAGCTATCATCTCTTAGTCCTTTTCAGGTCTACCCAATTATTCCAAGAAAGTTTATTTAAGCTACAGTTGCACAAATTAAAAAAAAAATTTCCAAAGAAATGCAATCCATTTCCAACTAGTTTCCAAACTATTTCCATGAAAGTCCCATAATACTGTTGAATAACTTCAACAGAAGTTATGTAAAATGTCCCACAGTAAAACTCAAATTTTGTAAACCTTCAAAGAAAAATCTTTTTATTTCAGTTTTTCCTGTTTTTTTCCTGAGATATTTCAAAGCTGAAAACTTTTTGAGTATCAAAATCTTTTGAGAACTGCAAAAGTTTCTCAAAGGTCAAACTGAAAAGGTGGGATCCAAAGGTCAAAATCATTCCCAAAAATGTCAAGGCTTCTTAAATGTCTTAAAATTGTTTTCCAAGTCTCATTTTTCCAAGTTTTTATTTCGAAATTTATAATTTTTTTTTTAAAGTTCACAATCTTGTAATTGCATGTTTAAATTATTTGAAGTTTTTTTAACTTCAAATTTTCAATCACTCACTCATTCACTCACTTTGTTTGTTTGGTTTTTTTGTGCTTGGGGCTATGTGTTTTGGTGTTGCGTGGTGTAATGCTTCTTCTTTTGGGAATTTTTGATACATTCAACTTATTTTCGGAAGATTAGGGTGGTCCTCAGAAGGACCTATGAATCGACAGTTGTCCTGAAAAGGACATTTTACAGCAGTGGTCCTGAAAAGGACTGATTGCAAGAGCAGTAGTCTACTGCTGCTGTTGCTTGGGTTGGGATAACTGGGATAAGGTGTTGTTGCATGTTAATTGGTGGTAACAGTTGAGGTGTATCCATATGTGGGTAGCTCATAACTGACTGTATATTCCTAAAAATGCTAGAGTGTCCTGAGAAGTTGTATGCAATTTTTTTTCCTGTGACAGAGGCTACTGATGGTGGGTTTAAGTGCTTGCTCAGGCTGATGGTGAAATGTAGCTGTCTTGTGCCCGATTGTAGCTCATAAACAACTATGTAGGAAGCCCTCTGGACAGCTGCAGTCCTCTCAGTGCACCTTGACTCTGCTGAGCTAGTTAGGTGGCCTGGCTTGCTGGCATCTGAGTTTCTGAAATATGCAAGACATATTCCTTGGCAGCTGGTGCTGGTTGCTGCTGAAAAGTCTGTGGCACATATGTGGAAGTGACACTGGAGCTCCTAGAAAGTGTAGATTGCTGGGGCTGATGGGTTTCACAGCCTCGTTTCTGAATGCTTGAAAGTCTCTTTGTTCTAAAGCCTCCACCTCAGATGGCAATAGTTGGAGAAGGCTGTTCTGGTGGTCTCCTGCCTTGGCCCAAGAAAGCATGACAGCACGGTTTTCATTTGTGCAAACTGGTCCATTACCTGCTGGTCTACTACTGAACACTGGGAAACTATACTGGGGCTTGCAATCGATGACTGTTGTTTGGTGTCTGATTGCATGCTCATCTCTATACTATCCATTTCAGTGGAACCTCTGGAGATGTCATATGCTGATGCTGTGGCTGCACTTGCTCCTCAGACCAGGGAATTGAAGGCTGAAGATTTGCTGAGTCCCTTTCTTCTGATGTGCGTCTTCAGTAAGTTTAGTTGGTCCTGTTACTCCCTCTCTCTATGTTCTCTCCCCCCCCCTCTGTATTTCAGCAGCTGTATCTCCCAACTCAATCTCTGTAGGTGTGTTTGTGTTTATTTTCCTCAGATTCTTTCTGCCCTCTTTTGGACCTATCTTACAAATCAAATAAAAGCAGCGTTTGTAAAAACACAAAAGCCTATCAACAAGTCACCCTAACTTGTATCTCAACACAACACTAAATCCTAATTTAATTTGTAACAAAAAAGCCTATCTAAATATTGCCAGGTGTGATGAGTCAGAAAAACCCAAATGATGAACTGGGCAAACCAACTTGCCTTTTATAGACTGATAAGAGATTGCAAAATTGATAAGCCACGTGTCTGTAAAATGAAGCTGTACTGTCCTACACAACCTTGCCAGTTTCTCTTCAAGGTTTGTTCTGGTGTGTTCTGGAGGTAAAATACTAGTATACACCAAGTGAAACAGTGATCAAATGTTTATTGCTCCAGTGAATGGATTGTGTACAGTGGGCATCTGCAGGGTTTCTGGTTGCCTGTGCACTTCCAGTCTTTATAATTTGTGACAAATAATATGTCAAAATAACAGCAGAAGAAATTAACATAAAATGTTGAAATTTGACCAAATTTTTCACTGTCTAAAAATTTGACACGACATCTATTATCAGAACATGAAATGACAAGATTTTGAAGGTTGTTACTGTAATACTTCTAGACAGCCCAAAGTTGTTTCTGTGTTTGTGTTAACGAGCTATCACAAGAACAGTTTCTGTGTTCTATTAAACGTCAGTTGGGAAAATTTTATAAAATGCGTAGACTGGGTTTGGGGCCCTACAATTATTGAATGAAGTTTGAGTATCATGTTTCTGTAATTAATACTTCAATATTGATACCGGATGAGCTAATGGACAATTAACTTGGAACTGATGTAATATATCTGATAAATTTGTATAACGATAATGCATGATAACATATGACCTGATACAAAATGAGTTTTAATTTGAAGAATTCTTCAACTTTTATAAGATCAGTAGCAACATAGCACAGGCTCAGCTGGGTCCATTTTTTATCAAAACAAATCCTCAAGTAAACTGTAAGGAATTGTACGAAACTATAGGACCTAAGTTTACAATTGTTAAATCTATATATCCTCGTGTACAGTTGATTCGACTATCTAATATTTAAATGAAGAAATATGTCATATCGCATGGAAATTACTCTGCAAAAATCAAACAGTTACTGAGTGAAATCGTGTTTTCAATCAATTTCACAAAGAAACTATGAATATGCATGTTTTGATATTTTACTAATTTAATGTCAATATGGCTTTGTTTACACTTTGAGGAAAGTGTCCTGTGGGTTTGACCAATCAGATTCATTGTTAGTATGACGATTCAGGAAATACTAGATTCCTAAACAGAAGATAACTAGGTTAAAATGCAAATGCATATTTGTATAGGTTGTACCATGACCATATTAAGAAACTTTTAAATGTAAAGATAACAACCCCTAACTTAACTTTTATAGTGATTAATCTCTGCTAACTCCAGATTCTAAAGTGCAGCATATCCAAAAAGCATGAGTTCAAAGTAATATATCAGGGGACATGATACAGGTCAATAACCACAGGGACAACATGAAAAAATGTTTATTCAGGATTAAAAGATTCACAATTTCTTGTGATTGCTAATTTTCAATTTAAAGTTTGAAATATGGTTATAGGTACAAAAGAAATATAAGATATATATGTGACGTTAAACTTTATAATTAAGATTAAATGTAAGTAGGTTTTGAGTGGAAAATGAAGCAATTCATACTGGTACCTGAAAAAGAATTAGAAAGACCAAGACGAAATAGTTCAACTTTACAACATATATTTTAAATTCATCAATATTTTATAACATGACCAACATACATTTATCAATGCAAAAACATATAATACATACTGAAAAAACAGTTATATAAATATTATTAAAACAAACACAGATCTCCAATTGAAAATGTACAATTATAACTGTAATACTTTTCACCAAACATACAACCATTACATGAGTGATTCCTCAACAGATCTGCAGCATGGACATTTAAATATGTCATTTCTCCTGGCAATAGAATCTGAGATGTGTCCAATGACTACAAATGTCACAGTTTGCCCACTTCACAATGACTACGTCTGAATATAACTGTTCATGTAAAGAAGGGGGGCTGAATTGGTTACATTTGCAACACACCTTTGAATCATCAACACTATCTGAAACATAGTATGCAGATGGGCTTGGCTATGGAACTGTTGCAGTGCCACTAGAATTTCTTGCTTTTTTTTACTTTAACTTTACATTTGTATTTTGACTTTTTTTCTTCTTGTTTTACCCACATCCTGCCATAATCTCACTTCAGAAAAAAATAGCATCATTAGTGATAGGTTTATCTGCCAAAACCCAACTGAGCCTTTAACTACAGTTTCAACACTTTTTGATTTCAAAAGCTCATCAAATCTATTTTCAGTGCAATTTGGTTGTAGTTGTGGTTTTCTGAATATTTTTGATGGGTTTATCTTTTTAGGGGGCAATTTTTGCAAGGTTTCATCTCAAGAACGGAGTGGATAAATGCCTGTTTTTTTAAAAGCTACCACTATGTTAGTTGGGCTAAGATATTTCATGGATGCCATTGAAGCAATTAATGCAACATCATATTTTGAAATTGCCCACCTGGATTTGGTGTCATATGTACAACCATCAGAACCTGGAGCAGTATTTGCAAGTGAAGCCTGATTATTTTGTTCTATTAAGCTGGAATGTTGTCACTCAATGCATTGCCAGCACCAATAACTGTCATCATTTCTATGTCAGAGGTTATAGCTTCTAGGTTTTGACTAACACCACAAATGACTGCTTAAGGATTGTGTGTTCTGCTAATTCCCTTTTGATCAATATTCAAAATACATTCTGGGCATTCACTAAGATCCAATTCATCAATCTTTTTGTGAGCTCAGTGTGGTTAGTCTAAATCAAAGAGGGGCAACAAGATCCAGGTGTGTAACTGTCAAGAGAGCTTGGTTTTACTGTTTTCAATTCAGACCATCTTCCGAGGAATCCATATAATCAATGTTTGTCTGTTTGCCTGCAGACATGGCATATTCTGAGGCAAACAGTATGGTATGTGACCTTGTTAAATCATAACCCATGGAGGCCATCTCTTTAAGACGATGGCAAAATTTCTTTTCCTCATATTTATTGAAAACTGTTGCTCCACCCACTTGAAAATTTTGAACATCAACTGAACCTGCAACCCGATCTTTCAAAGTAGTTCCTGGAACACTATATATTTGGGCAGCTTTGTTGACAGATTTATTGCTTTTCATGACATTCTCATATGCCACTACCAAATTTGTGCATCATACAGGAAATATCTCTTGAAATTGGCAATTTGCACGGTTTGGACTGAAATTAAAATTAAATTCCATATAGTTTACACAAGAACAATTTTCTTACATGCTGGTAAGCAATCATTTAACTAATATATTAATTTAAAATTTAAATGGCCAAAAATACTGTATAATATTAATAATCCAAGTATTAACTTTTTTAGAAATATTCATAAAAAACCCGGAATACATTATGCTCCATATACTTTTACAAATAAAACAAACATATATTTACCTTCTTGGGTCTCATTTTCTCTGTAAAATAAAAAAAACACTTTGCAGATAACAAAATAAAATCAATTCAACTTGGCATTGCTAAGGTACACGAACCGAAAAAATGTCATATAGTGAATTTTAATAGAAAAATTCGAATCTACCGGAACATCGAATCCACTGGACATGGTGATATATGTCTGTTGAAAATAATTTATGTAAATGGGGATAAAATATATTTAATATAAATTGTTATATGTATTTAAATTTGTTTGTTATAAGATATATTCAAGTTAAAATATAAAGTACATATATGAGTAAGTACACACGGACAATAGACATCGAGGTATCTGATATATAGTTCTTTGGGGAGAATTTTCTTTTGCAAGGCTATTGTTATTATTATTAATAATGATAAGATTCAGTCTCAAATAACACATCTTTTGTGAAAAGCATTTGAGACTAAAATGATAAAAGAGGTTCACATTTCAGACCCTGGCTTAGCCTAAGTCCAGGCTAAGCCTAAGACACTTTGTGAAACTGGACCCAGATCTCCATTTAAAATGATTATAACTTTTTTCCATGTCTGTTCCAAGTTTGACCATTTTTTCACCATGCTCTTCAACTTGAAGAGCTTGTGTCTCAGTGTATCATCCAAAGGTCTAGAGACCTTGAGAATCTTCTCTAATATAAATTAGGTCTTGTACTAAGTAATTGCGATATGGTTTAACAGGGCAGACAAAGTCTTGAGGCAAAAGTCTGAATCACTAGCAGGGATATATATCAACACTTGTCAGGGCCACGGTGGTGCAGTGGTAGCACACTCACCTCTGAGGTCGGTAGTTCAACTCACAGACTTTATCTGGGAAATTTGTTAGTTTCTTACCGATGGTCGGCAGTTTACAGTACAGAACCTTGACCAACTCTATGTACTGGTTTCCTCTGCCCATAAAACTACCCATAGTGATATAAACCTATACAGTGTTGAAAGCGACGTTAAAGCCCAAATAAATAAATCAACACTTCAACAACAGTTTATTTTCACTCAAGAAACATAAATTATTGTACTTCAAAAGTGGCAAAACATGTTACCAACACATGTCAAATGTCAGCATAGTAGCAGCAGACCCCGATGCAATGGAAGTAGATGCATTGAATATCCACCAAGAAGGATATGGTTTTGATGGCGTTTGTTTGTCTGTCTGAAAATCCAGAAACGTCCTCACTGAAGCAAAGACACAAAGAAACAGCTAGATTTTGAGTTTGGTCTAGAACAGCATTCAGCAGTATTTTAAAACATGTAGGTGAGTTTGGTCAGAGATCCGGGAATAGCTGATCACACACTTTATTAAACAAAGTGACACTGTTGAAGACTTGAAAGTCATACTTCCACGTATGGGTACATAGGCTCACCTTATTACAATATTGACATGGGCATAAAATATTATTCATAACGACATTACAGTAAGTCATAAGTGATGCAATGAGGTGCATCTAGGCCCAGGGATATGTTGGGAAGGCATATCCTCACTCACTTTTTGATGCTAATATGGTATGCAGTGGTGAGGACCCCCTTATAATGTATTACCCACAAGGCGCCGTGCTTGGCCTAAATAGGGTGAGATACACACCAGGACATTTTTTTTGGTATTTCCGGTGTAACTTTCTATGTGTAATTATCGTTTCAGTGCAGATTCTTTTTTGCTAAATGTTTCTGAAACTGTATACCCTACAAATATGCTATGTACATCATTAAAAAGTACTTTATAGAGTTAATGCTCATTTTACTTTTGTTGCATTAAAATTCATGCGGAAATGGCAAAGACATGCATCAAGTTAAAAATAGACTTTTAAATGTTCACTTGTGCCCCTGTAAAATCTGATCAGGGGACAGATCATAATATCCAATTCATTCCAAAGGGTTCAAAAATGATTATAACTTTTTTCCATGTCTGTTCCAAGTTTGACCATTTTTTCACCATGCTCTTCAACTTGAAGAGCTTGTGTCTCAGTGTATCATCCAAAGGTCTAGAGACCTTGAGAATCTTCTCTAATATAAATTAGGTCTTGTACTAAGTAATTGCGATATGGTTTAACAGGGCAGACAAAGTCTTGAGGCAAAAGTCTGAATCACTAGCAGGGATATATATCAACACTTGTCAGGGCCACGGTGGTGCAGTGGTAGCAAACTCACCTCTGAGGTCGGTAGTTCAACTCACAGACTTTATCTGGGAAATTTGTTAGTTTCTTACCGATGGTCGGCAGTTTACAGTACAGAACCTTGACCAACTCTATGTACTGGTTTCCTCTGCCCATAAAACTACCCATAGTGATATAAACCTATACAGTGTTGAAAGCGACGTTAAAGCCCAAATAAATAAATCAACACTTCAACAACAGTTTATTTTCACTCAAGAAACATAAATTATTGTACTTCAAAAGTGGCAAAACATGTTACCAACACATGTCAAATGTCAGCATAGTAGCAGCAGACCCCGATGCAATGGAAGTAGATGCATTGAATATCCACCAAGAAGGATATGGTTTTGATGGCGTTTGTTTGTCTGTCTGAAAATCCAGAAACGTCCTCACTGAAGCAAAGACACAAAGAAACAGCTAGATTTTGAGTTTGGTCTAGAACAGCATTCAGCAGTATTTTAAAACATGTAGGTGAGTTTGGTCAGAGATCCGGGAATAGCTGATCACACACTTTATTAAACAAAGTGACACTGTTGAAGACTTGAAAGTCATACTTCCACGTATGGGTACATAGGCTCACCTTATTACAATATTGACATGGGCATAAAATATTATTCATAACGACATTACAGTAAGTCATAAGTGATGCAATGAGGTGCATCTAGGCCCAGGGATATGTTGGGAAGGCATATCCTCACTCACTTTTTGATGCTAATATGGTATGCAGTGGTGAGGACCCCCTTATAATGTATTACCCACAAGGCGCCGTGCTTGGCCTAAATAGGGTGAGATACACACCAGGACATTTTTTTTTGGTATTTCCGGTGTAACTTTCTATGTGTAATTATCGTTTCAGTGCAGATTCTTTTTTGCTAAATGTTTCTGAAACTGTATACCCTACAAATATGCTATGTACATCATTAAAAAGTACTTTATAGAGTTAATGCTCATTTTACTTTTGTTGCATTAAAATTCATGCGGAAATGGCAAAGACATGCATCAAGTTAAAAATAGACTTTTAAATGTTCACTTGTGCCCCTGTAAAATCTGATCAGGGGACAGATCATAATATCCAATTCATTCCAAAGGGTTCAAAAAGTGGCAGTATTGAGAATTGAGTTCAAGATCACAGTGGAGACCAAATTTATTGCACAAATATACTTTTATATTTTTGATGTATGATTAAATATTGAAGTTGCCAGACTTTGAAATATGCGAACACCTTTCCCTTAAAATATAATACAAAAATTACTTGAAAGTTAATGGCCAACATCTCTGTGGTTACAAACCTTTGGGCCACGATTGGGATGGTCTCATTATCGTTGGGTCTATGAATTGCTATCCCTAAAATATGCAAGCATAGATAGCTAATTACCAGTCTTGCAGTTAATGGACTTGTAATTGAGGTGAATAAAATTGCGCATAGCGCTGATGAGAGATATTGTCACTATATCTATGGCCAAATTACGTGTGGATTCCAGTTTTTATAATATGGGCGAGACCTAATAACCAAGTCTTGTGGTTAATAGACCAATAATGGTAGTGGACCAAGCTTTGTCAAAACAGGTGTTGTTCATAAACGTGCCCCACCCAATCCATTTATATGGGTCACTGAGTGGTCATTGGTGAATACAAAACATAGCATTAGACAAAACTGAATTACGCGACTGTGATATTTGTGTTATGGGTCAAAATATTGAAATATCTTGCAATGAGTATGCAATTCAATTAGACAATGCAGAAAAAAGACAATTAAACAACTATGAATGCAGTGTATTTTTGTTGTTTTAATTAAATTTAAATTTTAATTACTGTTTTAGCCCATGTACCATTTATAGTAACATTCATATTGTGTTTCCCCACTAGGAGTAAAATTGTATAGCTTGGTAGAGTAAAGAGGCAGACTTTGGATTCAAAACAAAATTTCTACTCAGCAATTACGTTTTATTAGCTCGGAAACTCTGTTTACAGCATCTCTGAGAATTACCAACTGCACCGTGCCATCTCCATCTACTGGGTGTTCAGTAATGTTAGGATAACAAGTTTTGTGGTTAACAGGCCTTGTGCTTTAATGAAATTTATTCTTATGTCAAAAACCACAATTTCTGCTATATTAGACCTGATCGAATTAAGTGCTATATTCCAGTTAGAAACACCCATATTCAGCTAAAGTTAACTTGTGTAGTTGATTAGGTAATACACCTTTGAAGATTGTAACAATTGTAAACTATATTTAGAGCCACGGGACAACCTTAAGTATCAACCATGTTGCAGTTGAAAACATATGGCAGATGTGGATTGATTTATTTGAAGTAGATGAATGAAGGAGATTTTCTAAAATATAGCAGAAATATTTCAAAGATTGACTTGAAAGATTAAAAACGAGATGCCTTTGTACTGTGTACCATTCACAAAACTGCAGTTGTGAATGGCATAAAAATTATTACAAATTTATGCGTTTTTTAATATGTACTTCCTTTGTGGAAATGAGTGGTTGCAAATGTGCCATATTTCAGATACGTTATGAGCACTTTTATAGCACTTAATCTCCACCATATGAACATCACAGGAGCCACAGAGTGACAATGAAAAGTATCAGAAACCAGAGACTAGTCAGGCTGACACTAGAGAGAGATCAATGTAGAAACAGTCCAAATAGATTTTGAAATTCTAATTGTTTGGTTCTGGGATGCCCCCAAAAGGTATTTGATTCCAATATAATTAAACGAATGTGTGGGATATGCACGAAAGACCCATAAATTGCAAGTGTTACATCGTTGCTATTTGTTCCGGACAATAACTCCAGTGACTTATTTAATAATTCCACTACAAATTCTCGGAGCAAAAAAGCTGTAAATTCTTAAAGAACTCAAAAGCAGTTTGTTTAGATGTTGAAAATGTACAGGTGAATTATACATGACTTGGTTCCTGTGCCAAGTGTGAAGTGATGTAGGACAGCCCAGTGGCGACAACACATCAGACACACGAAGCTATTGACTGGGCTAATGGGTCGACCCAGCAGATCTCTCACAGATATATTAATATAGAAATATGAGCACAGACCTCCTCTAGTCGTAAAATACTCATGAAAAATTCAGCCATTGTCAGCAATATAGAGATGTTTGTTGTAGGGGCAATGCATGGGGAAAACTAAAACTCAAATCTATAATCTGGGCAGGTTTTTTCGCACAAATTAACCCACCACCAAGTCAAATGCTTTGGATAGAAATTTGTAACTTGTTAAGAGAAACGGTATGTCATTTTATACATAAACATAAATATACATGCTATATGATTTCTGTCACTCTTACCACTATTAGTTTAGGAGTGGACCTATATATTATCTTAATAATCTTTCCCCATCTCACAAAACTAAGATATAAGAGGCGTTTAAGTGTCATTGAGACATTGTTATTGTCTGGAAATGGTTCAGAAGAAAAAAGTGGACGATAATGGAGTGCTGTAACACATTCATTAGTTTGGTCATTGTTATTGTCAGAAAGGCAGGACATTGTGCGAAATTAAGCGCAATTATCTAGACACTAACCAAAAATCAGATGACAAAACCTGCCACTGAAGCACAAAATCACTTATGAACGCAAAAATATAATTTTAACTTGCATCTACCGTGGTCTACAATATATAAGAGAGACCAAGAAGCCTTTTGGGCAAATAATGTATGAAAACTACAGAAGTATTTAAAATTTAAAGCTCACAAATCTATTTCTACATCCAGATAATTTTCACTGAAACACCGTTCTCTACACCGGCACAAGTTTTGGTTTAGTATGTGCCTAGAATGACATAATTATGTGGTATGGGTACATTTCATACTTGCAAGGAGGCTCGGTGTTTTAGTGGATGACACACTTGCCTAGTATATATGAGGTCGGCAATTCGAACCCCTGACCCGACCCTATGTGGGAAAGTTGGTAGTGCAGAATCTTTGCCAACTAATATGTACTGGTTTCTTTTGCTATTAAAATTACCTGTCATGATATAACCTATACATTATGTTGAAACAGACATTTAACTCAATTCAAATCCATTCATACTTGTAAAGTTAATCCTAAGATTTGGCTAAGACCTTTTATGAATATGTCCCTGGTCTTAATACAGATGTAAGCTTGTTTCTATGGTAAATCTTTACTTTGTATTCATATCTCCACTGCTTGGGTTTGTAATTTGGCAAACCTCTAAAATAGACACGAACACGAAATAAACAATAACATCAACCTCTAATTTATCAGGATTACCGAAAATAGAAACCATTGTAATCATCACAGTAATAGATTGTATGTTAAGTTGGGCTACAATCTCGTGTAAAAGTGTCATTACCACCCCTTTAAAAAACGTCATTTGAAAGGTTAGTTGGCTGTTTTTTTTCATGTAAAGTCTATTTTATAATTTGCGCTTCAATCAAATAATTTTTAATAGAAAGAAACCTGCCCTAATTTATATATAATAAGTGCAAATCAGGGTGTGTGTTGGGGTGAGCCAAATTACTGTGGGCAGCAGTAGTCTTTTCATTTACCCCCATTTTTTTGCAGTGTAGGAGTTCTAAACGAGTCCACCGATTCTCTTGTCATTTAGATCAGGCGTAGTCCACCAGTTAATGGTATTTAACTGGATATATCTTTCTATTTTTGCTGCTTTCCAAAAGACAGCAGTTTATTGGTCAATAAATAACGCCCACCGTCTCTACAACAAAGGCTATATATAAATACATTTCATCAATTAGTTTAGTTTCTATTTAGCATTTCTATGAAAGACATAAGATTTTGGTTTTTGATTAAAATGAAAATTGTAGGATATTGACTTCTAAACTGTTAAAGCTTGTTTAGCACAAAAGCTGCTTCTCATGTGAAGCCAGGTTTGAAGCGCTGCCAAAGGGACAACAGGCCATAAAACATGTCATTTCCATTTACTAGCTAGGTGTTGTGTTCCTGTTCCTTATTGGGTTGTTTCAAGTATTTCTTAAATAATTGGACATATGCTCTATTTCACAGGGGAACTTCAGACTATCTCACCCATTTCTGTTGATGCAATATCTAGTGGCCACCCTCACGTGACACCTAACATCTCATGAGTTACATTTTCAGATTGACCTTAAGTTGGAAAATTCACAATTGTTTGCTGGTATCCAGGAGTTTATCTTGACCAACTTGTATGTACTTGTATGTACTCTTGAAATTGACGTAAAACCTGAATCATAACAATATGCAAGTGAGTTTTAATGTGTGGAATGCTAGTATTTGTAAGCAATTTCGTTCAAACGCATTTGTTAAGATATGCAAAACAAGCCAACATATACTTGGGAAAGGAAAAAAATAGGTAACATGAAACATATACTTCAAAATACATTTTGCAATAGAAAAATATCTTGTGTGAACTTGAAACAACTTTATATGTGAAAAATATAAATGCACTTTTCTAGAGTTTAGAAGCAATCATCCCTTGGTGATTGGCATTCAGTCATTTTGGGCTGGTCCGCGGCAATTAAACTCGTCTGTTTGTATGTAAGCCAATCAAATGACAGTTTAGTGTTGAACAATTATATTTCACCTTTTATGTCATGGGGCCTATATAAACGGCATATTGGGTTAATCTCTGTGCATTTTGAAGTTGTATGTCAAAGAAGTATTTTAACTCAGGATATTTTATTTGGGACACAGACTTTTGTTTTACCGTGTTGAGTTATGTACACTTGTGATCATGGCTACAAATATGTCCATGGATAAGAACATTTTAATGTGTAAGTAGTGTGGTTTCGAACACGAACGCCCTGTGGGCTCGAAATGTGAGAGAGGAAAATCTATAAAAGACAAGAAGAGAGACACTTGTAAAGAAACCACAGTACGGAAAACACCACGTGGGAAGGGTACTGACATGTCTTCTCATGAGAAGATACTGGAGACGGGAGCTGGACGAATCGGCCCTTTGCCAAATCGGCCCTCGGCAAATCGGCCCCCTAAAAAGTTGGTCCTGGACAAATCGGCCCCATAAAAATTTGGCCCTGGACAAATCGGCCCCCAGTGGAAAACTTTTGTAATTAAAACTTATTTGTAGATCTGCAGAGAGCATTCGACTGGGTTGATAAAGATATTTCTTCAGGATTTTTCAAAACAAGGGGTCCTTTACAATAGAAACTACTTGCCTAATTGAAATGGTGTTGAATTAAAATGTAGTCCATGTTAATGTTGACTAAAGGGGGGATAATTCTGTATAATTATGTAAAATGGTGAGAACTTTGGCTAGGTGTGATTGACACACATCAAAGATAATTGAATGCTGTAATCATTCTATTGACAATTGAGACAATTGCTTATATGTTGTTTGACAAAGTGTAATTAACACATAAAAGATGTCAGGATATTGCAATCAATCCCTTGTAACCTATGTGCAATAAAACTTGTTTATGTTAGAATTATTAAAAGTGCAATTACATTGCCTGCACAGCCTCTGTTGATGGGATTATAACTTTAGTGATCTTTGGTATTTGTTTAATACAGAGATCCCTAGCTAAATGTTAAACAGAAAAACAGTTTTAGACATTAAAGGCTGATTGTTCCCATTGATGTCCATGCAGAGAATTATATCATCTCCCCCCTTGTGGGCATCAAAGAGAACAATGGGCATTTATCCCTTTGAATTACATGATAAATCAGGAACCAAAATTCACTTCTCCACAATTCAATACAAGTTATATTTATTATTACTATTATTATTATTTTATATTTTAAACAGATTACATTTTATCTATTGTTGTGACTTTAAAAATGACAATAATGCAATAAATATTGGGGGGAAATAAAATAATACCAGCCACTGTGAAGATTTTGAATACAAATCTATGAGAAGGTCAGGGTAAACTGAAGAGATACATAAAATTCACAGGTAAACTTAAATATCTGGGGGTTATTGTGAAAAAAATAACATAAATCTTATGTATACTTATCTATCTACATCTAGAGAGCCGATTTGACCATGTATTATTTTATAGGGGGCCGATTTGACCAGGTGATTTTATTTTGGGGGCCAATTTGACGGGGGCCGATTTGGCAAAGGGCCGATTTGTCTATGATTCCTGGAGACTGTTATGTCTACGATGACAAACTTCACAGAGAAATTGAACTCTATGGAGGAAAGGCTGTCGGGTCTTACTTCACGTTTGGATACACCTGCTACAGCTCATAAATCTGCTTCTCGGAAATCTCGTTCATGTGAAAAAGTTAAAAGGATTGAAATCTCGGACGATGATGATAAGACACCTGTTACTACGGGATTGGCCACAGTATCTGAGGACAGGACTATATATTCTCAAACTTTTCCTGATGTGGCCGTTGCTATTAAACCAACTCCCGTGAGACCAAAGAAACTGAAGGTAGACCCAGATCTGGGTGTTGCACCATTATTGAAGGCAGATCAAGTGAACTTACCAGGGATTAAATCTTTGCCTCGTGTCACGTCTACTGTGAGTCGGCCTCAACCTTCTGCTTCTGTGTCATGGGACGCACCTGCCCATGTGAACTTTCTGCAAACTACAGTTATGGAGAAGCCGTTAGTACGAGATGTGAACTTCAACTTACCTGCTTATTCTGACCAGTATGGCAACTCTGTACAGATCCAGTCATTGTCAGAGACTGGGGGCGTTCAACTACAGAATGTGTATGTACCTGCAAAGGAAGCATCTGTGACTACAACAGATCAGGCTGTTTACGTACCTGTCCACGAGACTTTGCCAGTGGCTGGAGGGATGACAATGGCCTCCACTGCTACATTGGAAGCACTTAAGGCGAATCCCTTCATTCAACAGTTGGTGGAGGAACGTGTTGCTGTTCTCGAATCTCGTATGAAGTCGGAGCTACAACAAGGTAGTACTCAAAGGAAAAAGAGTGGTAGATATAACGTTGCTGACCCCCCTTGTGGGGCTTCTCACTTAAGATGGCCAAATGAGTCCTGCCCAGTTGGAATTAATAGAAAAAGAGCAATTTATGACGATTTAACATTGGGTCAATTTGTTGTCGGTTTTTTGGCCAATGTTCTGGGCACCCCCCACCAAGATACTTGCAGGAATATGATTCATGAACTCATGGAAACGGTCAAGTTAGCTGAGAATTTATCTTGGCCGATAGCTAGAGGCGCGTTTGCTGTGTCCATGCAGAAGCTGGAGGATGAAACACTTGCTTGGAGTGACAAAAGAACACTGGTGGATCACAGGTTAACATATTCGCAATCAACTGTTTTTAGTGGTTCGGTTACCTTATCTCCCAAACCCACTCAACAGCCCCCACCCATGGGAAAGCGTGTAGTTTGTAAATGGTACAATGAGGGCTCTTGCCCCCACCAGCAGGATCGCACTGACACTACAGGACTAACGACCTTCAGGCACATATGTATGTACTGTTTTAGACAACTTAAGTGGAATAACGTGCACACTGAAATAGAATGCAACAACAAGAGGAAAGCTACAGACTAGGGGCGTGCCAGCCACACTGTTCATAATAACATTAGTCAAGTTCTTGGTGATGGGTGTTCACAGAGGGGCTTCCCCCTTTCATTTCCTCACAAGGAGAGTCAGCAGTTATATTAGATTAAATTCACTTTCTCATTTGCATAAACGTGGCCTTTATGGCAATTTAAAAGACATTCATGTATCTAACTTTATTGGGTTACCATTGCTTAATTTGCATACAAGCCTTTTACTGTGTGGTGAGGACCAGGGTATTGATACACATTCTCATGTTGTTAATAATACATTGATAAGGACCCACCAGGAGAGCGGGTCTCCCAAGTTGGCTGCTAATAAAGTTATTTTTAACAGATCTGTAGGTTTTATGTGTGAAGATACTGAATATAATACTGTACTTACCTGTGATACTGTTGATATGTGTTGTCCAGCTGATTATCTCCATGTGGTTTCACAGGTCCTGGAGTCGGGTTGACCAAATTATAAGGGCAGGCGCGTTCCTCTCGCTTCGTCCTTTAATTTGGATTTCCTTAGATCTGAAATACATGGTTACCATGTATCAAATCACACTACCGAATAATTGCAGTCAACATGCCAATATCAAAGAATGCACCCTAGGGACAAAAGGGGCCGAAATCTTAAATGATGTGAGAACCAATGATATACGTTAATCCCTAAAAAGGTTGTTGTCTCCAGGCCATGAATTATATGAAAGGCCCTAATGGCAGCCATATAATCCAAATATTGGCTCTAGAGTTATGATTTTGACATGGATATTCCAAGAATGAAAGCAAAATTAGTGTTTACCTGGGAGGGGAGCAGCCAAGCTGCCACCTTGAATGCCTGAAAGTCAAAGCACATACACCTGTATTGCCAGATAGCAGCCAGCCTAAAGCCCTGAAGTATTCTATCTGCTACAGAGTGGCCAGTTGGGCCGCCGTTCCCTGAATACCTGAAAATACATGAGTGATGAATATCTAAATAAAATAATTGAGGATAAACATCAAAAAAATGTATTTACATGTTGGCCCAACCGGAAGCCCAAATCTTGGCTGCCAACTCTATGTTTAAAATCTCTAGATGAACTAAAGACTAGTTCATGAAACCCAAAAGTATGGGTAAAGCATACTCCATGGATCCAAACTGATCCCCCCCAGGAAGGCATCAAGGTGTATGGATACATGACAAAATTTTTCCTCATAATATGTGACACCATTATCGTGGGAAAGAAAATTGTTGAACCTAGTTAGATCTTGGAAAAATTCTGTATTTAGTAGAATCTTGTCCTTGTTAGTGTTTATCTAACGAGATGGAGCATTCTATTCATAAATGCCCTGGCAGGCTTGATGCATTTAGTAATGTACAAAAAAGGCTGCCAAGGAGAGATCATAAGTCTCTTTTCTTACAATAGCTTTTGGTTGTTCAGTACTTACACATATTCACAATTCGGCCTAATTTCTGATCCGGAATTGAAATTGTACACTCCAAAGTATTAATTAATTTACCCAAGCATACCACAGGGGTAGCTGGTGGTACTAATTTTTTCTGACTAATATCTGAACCTAATTCTGCAAATAATTTGTAAAATGTGAATAAATCAGAAATTTTTGAGGGCAATCCAATTAAGATTAGATCATGTATATAGTTAAACAAGCCTGTAAAACCATTTTTGGCAATGGTATAATGAATTGTGTCAGTACATCTCTGAAAAAGAGCCATGACAATATCCAAACGAAATAGATAAGTCGATAAAGAAGTTATTTTCAAATTGTATACACAATAAGTCAATGTCTGCTGGGTCAATTTTTATCTGATGAAAAGGACACATTATATCAATCTTATAAACATGTAAAGTTGTGCTGCATAATTTTGGACATGTTGTGAATTTTCAAGAGCTAAGGTGTGATTTATATGTGTAGATAAAAATTGACTTAATATCTCAAAAAAATTGAGATAACTATGTCGAAAAATTGACCTAATATCTCAAAAAATTTGACATAATATCTCAAAAGACTTACTTAATATCTGAAAAAATTGACATAATATGTCGAAAAATCGAGATAATTATCTCAAAAATGGACTTAGTATCTCAAGAAATTGAGATAATATTTCAAAAAATTGACTTAGTATCTCGAAAAATTGACTAATATCTCCTAAAATTGACTAAATATCTAAAAAATATGAGATAATTATCTCGAAGTATTGACTTAATATCTCAAAACATTGAGATAACTATCTCAAAAAATAGACTTAATATCTCACAAAATTGAAAAAAAACTTAGTTGGCCCTAATACTCTTCCGTACATTTTTAAATTTTTTTATCTACACTCGATTTCAGGGTGATTGAAAGATTTGCCATGAGCAAAATATGCACATACATGTCTATACAAAAAACCCTTTTGTTTCGTGGGTTTTTTGGGGTTTTTGGGGCTTTTTTTTTGTGGGTGCAGGTGCAAAGATTGGAATAATTACATGTCATGGATTTTTGAGCTTTTTGAGAGAATTTTTTTAGAAGCAGGGTTGCCTATATTTGAAACATGTCTCTGAGCATTAGCTCTCCTAATTTTGTCAATCCTTTCAGTTTGACTGTAATCCACTCTACATGGGAGCATGACCTGGTTGGCCTTTGCCACATTCCAAGAAAAACCATTGGCGTCATCAAATAAAGAGATGAGATAATCAAGCCTGTGTTCCTCAAGATTTGATGTTTTTTCTTCCTTTGTGATGCGCCAAAAGCCAACCAGGAATTGACACACTGAGAACTGATCATATGAGATGTATTCTTTGCTCACAAGACATACTCATGCTTCTATATTGTCTAGACACTTACCAAGTGTTTCTAACTGGGCTGAAATCTTAACATTGATCGCCTGTTGACTATCACCAGGCACCTTTTTTACATTAAAACGGCTATTTTTCTTCTAGGAGAGTTACTTTTTACAATATCAGTAAAAGATTCTTGATCAGATCTGTTAATAAGTGTCTCACAATCCGCCTCTCTAATGGATGATTCAGAAACAGCAGCCATGTCGACAATAAATAAACCAAATAAAAACTGAAAACCCTAAGATGTGTGATAAAACATAAAATAAATTCAAAAAAATTCTTTCATTGTCACCTCCATGCCCTCCAAATTTGCAATGGAAGGAGGGAAGCTTTGATTCAAGGTGACCAACCCTTGACCAGTCATAGGACAGAATATGAAATCCATGTTGGGTGACACTAATTTTAACCTTTGGTCGATAATAGGAGCTCCCCCAGGACTGACCTGCCCGGCAACCTAATACCGGCCCAAAAAATGTGCAAATTACTCAAGAGAAATAGCAAAATATAAGCCAATTTCGGGATTTTTAGCCTTTCAGCCTTCGGGATTTTCAAACATTTTGTAATATCATTATGGCTAGTCATAGAGGTCAAGACACATTCCAGTCTTATCCTATTGCCAATTTGTCAAATCGCATCACTTCTGAGTTACCATGCACCAGAAGTAAAAAGTGGACCTGTTCTTGAATAGCCTCCTTACAAACGTACACATCCTTTGGTTGCTAGGGCGGACATGTTCACATAGGGTTTAAAATTATGTTTAAAATTTGTGACGAGTACCTACTATTGCCATGATTATGCTTCTGACTTTTGTCATTGAAAAGACAGGTTGTAAAACCAATTAGGTTGCTCTTTGGACAACAATATTTAGTTGGTGAGGAGGTTAAAAGTTGAATTGGAGTATTATTTCTGTATGCATCAAATGATTACTGACTTTGTCGCAGTGCACATATACTTCAACTTTTGTGGTGGATTCTAATTTGTCAGAAGTATGGTCATTGTCTTTGGTTAGTTCAATGTGATTTTGTATAGTGAGGTAATTCTCAACCATCACTGAACTGTGTTTTCCATGTTCCTTCTTATGGTGATATTTGTCAGCCAAATTTAAGCAGTTCTTTGTTGCTTAGCCTTTCTCAAATCCAAATAATGTTTCCTCAACATTTTATTTGCAGAGCGGTACTCGCAATTGTACATATGCTTTCCTATTTTATTAAATATTATTTTATAATGACAATCCATTCACTATTGAAACAAAAATGTACATATAAAGTAATAAAAATTGCCAAACCTTAAATGACCTTTCTAATAACTTCAAATATACAATAAAATATTACAAACCACAGTTAAAGAAGTACACGGTATACCTAGTTAAAATGAAAAAAAACTCCTAAATCAATACAAAATGGTACATTTGTAATATGAATTATCCATTTACCATATAACGTTTTCTCTTTGCAAAAGTAATAAATACTTCATTCATGTGGTTAACCTGTTTCGCCATGATATAAAGAGTCAGTTTACATTTAATTTCATTACAGTATGAAGTATCACTGTGGCTTCAATGGACTAGATTATATAAGTTTCTGTCACTTTATGAGAGACCCCTGCGGTACAGGACATCATTATTGCTTGCCTCCTTTATAGCCAGTATTCAATAATCACCAGGACAGTTGGTTATAAAAACAGTCGGTTGTAAGCTTGTTTAAGGCTGCTGTTTTACTACACAGAAAATAGTGTCAACTACAACGCATTGCCTTCAACCAATATGTGGATCTATGTAGTGTCTATCCGCAAAGTATGTTTGTGTTGAACGTGTATTTTTACAGAAAAAAATAACTATAAAGACCACTTCCATTGTTGATAATTGCTGCTTCCATTGTTTCCTCCCGAATAACCCTATTATGCCACAGGAAGTATAATATAATTAGTGATACCACCCATCTTTACCATCATAAAGCTTGGAATAATTTTAGGTGCTTATCAAAAACAAGACCAAAAGTCTTTTGATCTACAAGTTGGAGCTGCAAATCTCTTAGAGACACATATATTGCACTGGAATTTATGAAAGTCAGGTGAGAAAAGAATTCTGACTCAGACACATCCCATAGCTGGTCTATGTCATTTACCATAACATACGTCTGAGAAGATTCGTCATGATTTGGAATTAATGGTGTTGCCCTTCAATGGATGAAATTATATCTCTCTCAAAGAAAGCAGTCAGTTAGAATTGGTAACACCATTTCTGATCCCATTGAACTGTTTTTGGAGTACCTCAAGGCTCTATTCTTGGTCCTCTGTTTTTTAGCTTGTACATCAGCCCTGTGTCGGACATAGTATAATCACTGAGCATTAGACACATGTTCTATGCAGACGATTTGCAATTATATACAGCTTTCAACCCCAAGCATGATACCCCAGTAGGACCGGCACTTTTAGAATAATGCATCAACAACATCAAGGATTGGACGCAAGTCAACTTTCTGAAGTTAAATGACTCAAAAACTGAGTTCATTATGTTTGGTTCTCTGCATAATTTGTCTCATTCAGAAAACTGGAACATAAAAGTGGGAAATCACCAAATAGTAATCTAGGTGCTTTAATGGATAAACATCTCTCTATGGACGGCTTTACTCAAGAAAAATCAAAGAGCATCACTTTTCAGCTTAGAATTCTTACAGACAGTGCAAAATATTAGTACAAGCCACAATACAGTCTGGATTTGATTGTGGTAATGATCAATGAGCAGAACATAAATATATTACAGACACTGCAAAACTCTGCTGCCCGATTGATTTTGAATCTTCCATATTATGCCCATGCAAGACAACTGCACTGGCTTCCAGTGAATCATTTTAAGATACCAATCTTTCTATTTAAATGTATTCACAGTGAAACTCCAGTATACTTATGTGAATTGATTCAGTCATACAATCCAAGTAGACATCTCGGATCGAGTAGTGGAAAGAGTCTAGTTGTGCCTCATACTAGTTCCAAATTGGCAGACAGAGGTTTTCAGTGTGTGACCCAACTTTATGTAATGTTCTACCTAAATATATAAGGCTGGCTACTAGCTGCACCAAGTTTAGGAAACTCCGAAAACCATCACTTCAAGATTGCAGATTCAGTATAATTTATTTTTGAACATTTCAACTGTAAAGCGTTTTGAGCTTACAGAAAAAGTGCTATATAATAATAGAACTCAGATGGCGACCCGTCCAAATACAAACAAAGCCCATGGCTGTTTTAACTTCCAGTTATAACATGCACATTCATTTAAGTCTGGTGACAAAAAAAAATAAAGAAAAAAAAGTGATCTCTAGAAGAACAAGCCTCGTCAGAGCTGGCACTTAAAAAGGCAAGGCAACAAAATACATTTCTGTCTGGAGTACTCTTGACAGATCTTTTCAGTCGTCAGTCCCTTACAATGGATCTTTACATTGATCAATGAGCAGAACATAAATATATTACAGACACTGCAAAACTCTGCTGCCCGATTGATTTTGAATCTTCCATATAATGCCCATGCAAGACAACTGCACTGGCTTCCAGTGAATCATTTTAAGATACCAATCTTTCTATTTAAATGTATTCACAGTGAAACTCCAGTATACTTATGTGAATTGATTCAGTCATACAATCCAAGTAGACATCTCGGATCGAGTAGTGGAAAGAGTCTAGTTGTGCCTCATACTAGTTCCAAATTGGCAGACAGAGGTTTTCAGTGTGTGACCCAACTTTATGTAATGTTCTACCTAAATATATAAGGCTGGCTACTAGCTGCACCAAGTTTAGCAAAAACTCCGAAAACCATCACTTCAAAATTGCAGATTCAGTATAATTTATTTTTTAACATTTCAATTGTAAAGCGCTTTGAGCTTACAGAAAAAGTATTATATAATAATAGAACTCAGATGGCGACCCATCCAAATGCAAACAAAGCCCATGGCTGTTTTAACTTCCAGTTATAACATGCACATTCATTAAAGTCTGGTGACAAAAAAAATAAAGAAAAAAAAGTGATCTCTAGAAGAACAAGCCTCGTCAGAGCTGGCACTTAAAAAGGCAAGGCAACAAAATACCTTTCTGTCTGGAGTACTCTTGACAGATCTTTTCAGTCGTCAGTCCTTTACAATGGATCTTTACATTGTTATGGCCTGCCTATTTTTGATGCTATGACCTGTCTTTCCAACTCTTTTAATGGTGCGACTAATTACACTGCTAAGATGGAGTGGTGCAGTATTTCCCAGTAATAATATTAAGTCTGATAATTAATCTTCTTTTTTTTCCAAGAGTGATTGTAACTTGGATGGTTCTGTCCGAGTAGTGGTGGTTGGTAGCAGATTAAAGGCTTATCTTACCAGTCATAGGATCAATGTTATCACTTTGGGCAAAGCTATTTTGTTTACTTGTGACTTTTTAGTCAGGAACAGTCATAGCAGCCCCCCAAGTGTAAAGCTGGCCAGTGTTTATCACACATAAGGTCAGCGAAACAGAGGTATTTTACACAAAAAGGGGTAATCCTGTATTGAAATGTGAAAATAATTAAAGCTATTAAGTTAACTAAATATACATATCAACTAATTCAACCGATTTAAACAAAAGTCAATGAAACTGAAATTATTCGTAAACTTTGCATTTAACATTATGAGTTATGCTCTCTTACTGAAACCCATTCATACTTCCTTTTACATTAAAGTCCAAGACGAATACTGATTCACTCTTTGAAGTTTTTAGTTTGGCGTCCATTAATGCAGGAAACAGAGTTTTTGCGTTTTATGCTCACTAAGGGGGTTCAGTATGTGATTTTTTGAAGAAATGTTCATTTTAGATTATTGGGAAAGTTGTCATCAAGTGTCATTTTACGTATGTATCCTAAAGCCTACTAGTTGAATTTCTAATGCCCCTGTTCCACCAAAGGACTAAGCCCCGACCCTGTCCCCGACCCTTAATCGTGGACAGTGTGTGACAAAAAAGGTAAAATGTGCGGGACTACTGAAAGTCTGGGATTAAGTTCAGATCGGCCTGAGGAGGCCCCAGGCGGCCCCAGACAGTAACAGACTGGTCTGGGACTAAGAACCGATTAAACCATTTTTCTAGTCGCAGACAAACCGACTGGGTCCCAGGACGCCTCAGGCCTCCTGGGACTAAGCCCTGACTAACCCACGATTAAGTCCCGACCCTCCAAGGTGTCCTGAGGCGTCCCCTGGCTTCCCCAAAACGAGATGGCCGATTCTTGTTTTGCAATGGGACTAAGGGTCGCAGGAGGCCTGGGACTAAGGCACTAAGGGTCTGGGACTAAGGGTAGGGGATTAAGGGTTGCAGGCGGCCTGGGACAACATAGGACTGTGTAAATTTGGTCTGAGGAGGCCTGAGGACGCCTGGGACTGGACATTTTGTTTATGGCGGGAAAAAATAATCGGTTAGGGTCGGGAGAAATATCAAACATGTTTGATTTTTCACACGGCCTCAACCGATCACAACCGACCCTTACAGGACGCCTGGGACTAAGCAAATGTTTGCAACCGACCCCCCAAAACCCTTAATCGGGAGCCTTAGTCGTGTGGTGGAACACCCACATAAGCTTTAAAAGCTCAGTTATTCCTGTATACAGCTACAGTTTTATATTTCAAATGCAAAACTAATGACTGACTATGGTAGATTTGCCAATCAAAAGAAAAAAAATACTTTCACAGAATTCTGGAATTAAGACACAGATCTGACAATATAAATTAATATGGTCTTATAAATATGTAACTAAGAATAAATTCTTAATAAACAAGATCTCAATAGAAGTAAAATCATCCCATTTTAATGAGCCTCAACAGTAAAAGTCAAATAGAACATTTGTCATTGACTTGATTAACCTTATCTAAGCCAAATCGAACCCGGTTACCCTTGCCACCTCAAATTCCCACTGCTACCACAATACTTATAAGTTCTTGAACATATCTCAACTTTTTATGTTGGTTGATATATAGGAAAGATAAAGTCAAGATGGAAAAGATTAATGCTTAAGAACGCTGTAAAATCAAAAAGATGACTTCATAAACCTTGACATAAGTTTTAGTTAATTTGCAGTGGATTCCCGATTGCAGGATCTGACAAGGATCAGGCACAGTTAATGATAAATTTAAACAGTTTAATATTACTGTAAACGGTTCCCTGTGAACTCCAGGATGCATCCAATTGGGAAGGAGTCGCGAAGTCTTATATTTTCTGTAAATGACCAACCAGATTGTTTTTAGCTATGACTTTAAGATTGTTCTGAATGTGACATTATTAAGCTCATTAATTCAGATATTATATGTTTGACTTAAACCCATTTGCAAGGAAACAGGAAATAAGTATTGAAAATTACTCATATTTTGGCCATAATAGACAGTCATTCCATTTTAAAACCAGAATGTCTAGTGGTGGTGTAGGTATTTGTATAGAGAAGAGTGTTTTGTTGAAATTCCAGGAGTCAGTTATCAGTGAAGGTATTTGAGGATATACTTGCAATTAAATTAAATCACAAAGTGTCAGAATTTATTTTTGTGGTATGCACTTATTTACCCACTGAATCCTAGAGAAAAGATTGGGAGGCATTTTTCTCACACCTTATGTCTATTGTGTATTTAACAATTCACTGCGACCTTTGAGTAATTTGTAGTGACTTGAATGCATGAATTGGGTCTGATAAGGACTATATAGATGGTATAGACTCAGTTCCTCCTAGAATTAACCTTGTTTCTGTCATTAATGGGCATGACAATGTTTTCATTGAACTTTTACAGGAGAGTAATTTACGTATTCTTCAGGGTATATCCCACCTGGTTTTGACCATTACACCTTTGTTAGTCTAAAGGGTAAATCGGTAGTTGACTACTTTGTTGCCTGTCATGAAAACATACCTTTGTGTTCAAATTGTAAAGTTGAAATTATCACAGAACTTCTTTGTAAAGGCAACCTCTTTATTAAAATCTTTGAGGCACGTAAACCCTCAGATCACTCTGTTGTCTCTGCAATATTCAATATCCTGTCATCTAACAATGCCTTCGAGGTAATTTCAGACACTGAGGTCCCCCCTGTTATTTCAACAGAAAATTCTATAACTTCCAGAAAGATTCCAATAATCTACTTAATTCTGATATTTTAAAAATGCCTTAATGGAAGCTATTGAAAAGCTTGAAGCTCAGATAATTTGTCAAAGAACTGTTGATCAAAATTATGAATTGTTCACTAATGTTATTCTCAAAGAGCTTGACCAATATCTTTGTTTACCCCAGTGCAGTTCTGGCACTCGAATAAAAGTATAAATACAGTAAACCATTTTGGAATGATGAGTTAACATTTTTGTGGAAAATATGATTAATAGCAAAAATACTTTGAAAAACTGTTAAGGCTCTGGAGGGTTGAAAAGCCTTCACAATAAATACAAATTAAACTGAAACATCTTTGATAATAGACTAAAGCAGACAGAAAGCAATTTTAACAGACAGCTAATTCTAAACAAAAATGTGCTCAATACAAAAGACCCAAAGGAATTCTGGAACAAAAGTAAACATTTAGGGCCTAGAAGAGTGAAAAATATTACAATGGAAGTCAAATTAAATGACGGTTTTTGTACTGATACTCAAAATGTGCTAGAGAGGTGGGAAAATGATTTTCAATCATTACTGCAAGTAGCAAGTAGGATATAAATCAGAGGATTTGATAAATGGATCTATAAGGTTGGACGAAACTCATGAGACATTAAACAAGTTAAAGCTTTAAAAAGCAGCAGACACTGATCATATATCAAATGAAATTTTTAAAAATGTCAATATATTGGATAATCCTTCTCTTCTCTAGAATACCTGGGCCGGGATTCACAAAGATTCTTAAGTAAGAATTCTTACTTAAGTACAACATTTGTGGTAATATTTATGTTGTACTTAAGTAAGAATTCTTACTTAAGAATCTTTGTGAATCCCGGCCCTGCTTTCAGCACAGTGTTATGCCTTCTAAATTGAAAATGTCCATCATTTCACCAATTCCCAAAGGCTCAGATAAAGATCTCAATTTGCCTCTTAATTATCATGGCATCTCTTAATTCATGTTTGGCTAAGGTTTTTAGTTCTAGTCTAAAAAAAGGATTGTATCACATTGCAATGAACTAAACTTGTTGGTTGATGAGCAAAATGGGTTCTGTGCAGGGAGGTCATGTGAAGACAACATCTATTCTTTAACATCTGTAATAAGAAAACAGTTTGAGTAAAATAGGTCTGTGTTTTGTGCCTTTATTGCTTTAGAGAAGGCTATTGATTTAGGATGACAAAAAGCTTTTTCTGTTTACACTAATAAATTGCAATATTGATGGTAAGGTATATTGTACTATAAAGGCCTTTGTCGCAAAAAAAGAATAAAAGAAAAAGATTTCAATCCCAAATTTGGTCTAAATAATATATCTAGTACATGCAAATATAAATATATTTGTGTAATTTTGGATGAGTATTTAACATTTCAAGACTGTATTAAAACTCTGAATGACTCATCAGGGTGGACTTTAAGTGATATTTCTAAATTCAAATGTTACAAAGATGTTGGCTACAAAACATTTACTAAGCTTCTAAATGGTATTTTATTGCCAGTACATGATTGTGGCTGTGATGTATGTGATGCCACTTGCATAAAAACTCCAGATCTGTTTCTTAACAAAGCTGCTTAATGTTTTGGGGGTGTGCACCGGTATAGTCCTAATGTTGTACTGCATGGGGAAGCTGGTTGGCTTACTGATAAGATCAAAGATATTTTGCTATATTATATCTTGCTAGATTTTGGAATAGATTAATTGGGATGCCTAATGATAGATTTACAAAGAAAATTTTTCTTTGAAAAAATTTTTTTATCTTTATTAGATATGTTACAAGTTTATCAAAATCAGCAACCATGTGATATAAACCTAGCCTTAAACAAATTGGAATCTATCTGTGAACTACAATGGAAACAAACACAGTATTTGAAACCAAAGCTACATACATACCAATCATTTAAGGATGATTATGTTACAGCGGAATATCTCTATATTTTTCTTATTTGGTATCAGCGCTCACTCTTGGCACAGTTTAGAATAGGAATTCTCCCTTTCAAAGTTGAAACTGGTTGTTTTCATACCATAATTAATCCAGTTACAGGAAATTATAGACATTTAAGATTACATGAACATATTTGTCAGTTTTGTAACATGGGAAGCAATGAAGATGAATGTATAAAGATTACAGAGATAATTTGTTTAACAGTATTACATGTTATTAACTACAATGAAATGAGTAATAATGATAATTTTAAACACATCAATAAAAATCACCAGAAGGGTTTGGGAGGGATCTCAAGGTATCTTTTTATTAATGCTATTTGAATGTCATTAAAATGTTTGTAGATGTGACAGAACGGTATCTCAATACTAATGTTACTTGAGTATCATTGAAATGTTTGTAGATATAAAAGAAAATCTTCACACCTTTTGTCAAACAATGACAAAAACAGTAGCCAAGGTTATGGGTAAACAATGTAATTGGCCAGTACTTCTATTATCCCCAAACAACTTTAAAATCTGAATTCGAAGGGGAGACATAGATAAAACCTTTTTTCATTTTTCCCCACCCTTCCTCCACCATTTTCTTACAAATCACAGCATGGCTACAATAGTACAGTTTGCATAATGTTCAACAATATAAATTCCCATGGGTTACATTATGAACCTGCAGGTTGCATGGATGTCGCTCTACTTTCCTCCACCTACATAGAAAACATTTAGACTTGGCTTGAGGCCAGTTAGGTTCTTGTCCTGTGCACTGGAAATGGCAAAGTTTTCATATGGTTAGCCACTGAGATTGCTTCACCCTTGCAACTCTAAGGGCCATTTATTTATAGTCTATAAATTTTAGTGTCACTTGTATTTTATTCATGTGTCATCTTATTTTCCAACTGTACAATTGCATCTTATACTTATGGACTCTAATGGACTCTCAATGTTGCATTGTACAGTATCATATATGTTTTGTATTTTATAACAAGTATCGATAATTACATGCTATACACTATTAATGCATTTATTATATAAAGAACTGTACATATTATATGGGGACTGAAATAAAAAAAAAACCTCTTCCAAATGTAATTTTCCGATATCTGATAACAATATCAGACCGTTTGTGACAATACATTTTACACAAATCATATTTAAAACCTTCCTTGTCAGTCGGCCACTCTCCATTGTTATTAGACCATTCAAGTAAAGAAGTTTACATAAATCATATTGATATCTTAGATTTAGCAAACCCATTTCTGTATGCAGTGTAGTGGCACTCTTTTCTGAATACCTAAAGAGTAACAAAATAGCTTGAATTCAAAATGTATTACCTTGGTTTGACATGTTTTATTACTCCACAACGTTTTCTGCAAATGATTTTTGTTTTTACTATTAATACAATATTATCTGCACATAATAGTATACATAAAAAAACGTAAAAAAAAGTATACATAACTTCTTTTGGTTCATGGACAACATTGAACAGTTTCTATGTAGGAGAAATCATGTGAAAGTGTGGGTTCGTGAATCAGAAAATACCGAGTCTGAGGTTATTGCTTTAAAGAAAACGGATTTCATTCGCTACTTCACTTTGGATGGAGGATTTTTCTGCTGAGGATTTGTATGATATAATCTAAATTGAGATATAGCAATATGGAAATGATTTTAAATTAATGTTGGTCACATGCTGTTTATTTACAAAATGTTTTGGATTGTTGGATAAAGAGAAATTGTGCTTCAGTCATATATGATACCCTAAGACACTTGTTCACCAACGAAGCTTTGTAATGCTCCATCTTACATTTGGATATTTTTCTCACAGGATAGTCGTATAACTTAATCACTTGCAGCACATCTATAGATACACTCAGGGATTGTAAAATTACTCATAAATGTTAAAGGCAATTTTGTTCCAAATATTAAGATTGTTTCAAAGTCAGTGTCATGTTTCAAACATTTTGTTTTGTGAAATGAAAATAATTTTCATATATTTTTGTACTACTGTGGTTTGTATGTGTTAAATCCTCAAAATAATGTCTTATAAAACATACTTCTTTAAAAAATCAACATAAAAATTGTCAGACAATGTTCACCTGATTACATTATAATCAGGGCCATAAATTAAACAATTTAAAAAGTGTGAATTTTATTCTAAAAAGTGTTGATTCTTAAGCTAAAAAGTATGAATTCTGAAGCTAAAAAGTGTGGATTCGTGAAAAAAGAATTCACACTTTTTCTATTGTCTTTTACCCAAAGTATGGTTTTAGTAAATTGTATTCGTTTTCACCTATTTACGTAATATCATCTGTATATAATAGAATGCAAAACAGCACTCTAATTTTGAGAGATCCAAGACATAAGTATACACAGACGTTGGGAAATATTAGTTTATTCTATCTTATCTCTAATCTTTAATATATACATACTTGACAACAATATATAAAATTATTAAACTATCGTATATGTAAATGACTGTAAAGATATACTTATATAAAAGCTTTGACTTAGAAATTTAAGGCCAACTTTAGCATCTGGGGCTGTATTCACTAAACCTCCTATATTTTTAAGGTCCCTTTATTAAAGGAAGGTGAAAAATCTCCTTTGGTAAGGTGACCTTTAAAATGCTATTCACTAAACCTCCTTTATGGTTTCCTTACCAAAGGAGGCTTTAAATAAAGGATCCTTTATTAAAGGAGTGCATTCAGTCATCTGATTGGTTAAAAACGTTTGTTCATAAAGGCTCCTTTATCTTTCCCTTACTTTTGTGTTTTCTTCTTTCTATGTTTATTATTAGTATAAGATTAGTGTTATGGTGTGTTTTCTATTGCAGTTTAAGATGAGATTTCATATTTTAAGAAATAAATAAATAACTTTTAAAGATTTTTATATTGCATACCACATTATCCACCGTAGGCAAATACTATTTGACCCACATAAAGGGATATACGGAGGGGGATATATTTTATTTATATATCATTACAAAGGTTGTCTTATAGCACTTCTGCTGATGTTTGTTACATTAAAATCCATGCAGAAATGATTGAGATATTGCAGGTTAAAGATTGCAGTTTTTATATTCACTGGTGGCCATGCTTTTTGACATGCTTTTTCACATCCTGTCACTAAATATTCATACAATTTAACCCATAAATCGTACAAATGGTGGAAACTAAAAGTAAAACATCCCTCATCAGACATATGCAGAAAAAATATATATATCACTAATGAAGATAAACAATAAAATAGTTATTCGGGAAGTTTTCCTATTGTGGTAATAGCCACTTTTCACACAGATATTGTGACACATGTCAAATACATTTTCATTGGGTTTGACGACATATTAACTGAATATCCCAAAAATTTCAAAGAAAGACGTATGGTGATATAAATGATGTAGTATGGACAAAAAAAGGTGCAAATGTCGAAACATTTCACATATTACCTCAATTTTTATTTTAAAAATTAAACCACCAAAACTCCCCTTTATCATAAAGGTGGTCACACACTTACCTTGAAAATTAAGGGAAAAAACCAAGGATTCCTGAGGAAGGTTAGTGAATATCAAAATTCAAGATTCCCTTGAAAGTTAAGGATTTCCTAGATTTTTAAGGTTTCCTTGAAAGTCAAGGAAAGAAAGTTAGGCTCCTTCGTTTGAGGGAAGTTTAATGAATACAAAAAACAAAGGAAGGGGCAAGAAATAAAGGAAATCCTTACTTTTTAAGGGATCCTTGGAATAAAGGAGGTTTAGTGAATACGGACCCAGGCCATATACATCTGTGAGGGCCTGTTACAGTAATTAACTATAACAGAATTTAATGTGGCCTTAAAAGAAGTTAAAGTGAGTGTTATCTGAGGGTTAAACCCCAAAAATTACAATTTTTGAGGCCAACTTAACAGCAGGCTACAGATATGTGAGAACTTTTTAAGATATATTAAGTGGGTAATTTTACAGGATTTAAGGTAGCCTGAAAAAGAATTTAAGATGAACAATGTAACTGAGGGTTTAGCCCTTAGTTTTCAAGATAGATGGTGGTTTAGATTTCTTGGTATCTAACTCTGGTCAATTTTTAAACTATTGTTAATGGGTTCAAATCTGTGAGTGAGCCCCAGAAGAAGTGTAAGAATTACTAAAATATTTTATGGAAAGGAGTCTGAACTCCTGTAGCTCTCTTACAATATGACCATGCACCCGTCTAGCTCAGTGAAAAATGAAAACTTAGATAGCCGGTGCAATGCGGCCCCTTATTCAATAAAAACTAAAAAACTTAGGGATGCATTGCACGTCAGCCACACTGGAGCACTGTTGATAAAATAAGATTTTGTCATGCCTGTTGCAAACTTGGCCTAGTAAATTTGACCTTGGATCAGTTTAGTGATAATGTATACAATATAAAACACAGGATCGTAAGCGCTTTTAAGGCCTGCCACCAACATAGACATATGAATAAAAACTATACACTGAATAGGTGTAGGAACTGGGGGGCAGCCCCAAGAAATTCAAGGTCAAATGTCTGTAAGGTTGTAGAATACAAGGGAGGACAGCGATTCGCCCATAAAAACAGCAAAATGAAGTTTCTTCAGGACAAATATGCAGTGTAGTTTTATAAAAGTTATCAGAATGAAAAGAGGTTCCTCAAACTGTAAAATGATAGTAGTATCAAAAATAAAGTTTGTGATAAGTACAAATACAACCATAGAACTTGTCCCATGGCAATAAGATTAGAGCTGTTGGAAAGTGGACAGCATTTCGCCAATTATTTTATACTTTTCCCAAAAAAGTTACAAAGACTGTTAAACACTTTGCAAACATTAGTTAAAGCTAAAGATCAATTCTTCTCATTGTATTCTAGCACTTAATGAAGTTATAAATAGTATTTATATTGACCCCAGACAGAGTTTAGAGAACATACAGCTCTTTGCATCAGTCAGATGCAGTTTGTTAGGCATATTTTCACTGACATATAAACTTTTTTATTCATCTTTATAATCCTGCATGCTGTCAGTTCTAAAATCTTAGAAAAGTATCAAGACATGTTGCACATTTTTCTATGCTATAAGGCTCCTTCAGTATCAACACAGATATTAGTTTTAAATGAGGTACAATAGAAACTGGCGAATCGCTGTCCCCCGCGAATCGCTGTCCCCCCCTGTATATCTGTTTACATATCACCTATGAAGAGATTCAACCTTCTACCTATGAGAACCAGCCAGTAGAAAAAGGTAGATAATTTTCAAAGAAATGCCCGCAGCGGCCATCTTGTTTTTCAGAATGAGCCTAATTTCAGTCCCAGAGCTTACCTCCCAATGAAGATATCCTGCAAATTTGGTGAACCTAGCTGCTGTAGTTTTTCTCTGAGAGTGTTAACGTCGAAAATCTTTCTTTTCGCAGTGGCTTAACGAACACTGGATACAATTAACAAAAATAATTTATAACAATTGTGAATCACACAAAATGGGTGTACAAGAATACCCAGTGGTAGTGATAAAACATGCATATTGTTCTATACCCTATGATACACATGGTATGTGGTGCTCTGAAGATATGTAGCAGTCGTTTCACAAAACGTTCCTTGCAAAAACACGCAACATAATTAATCAATACGGGACAAATCCATTAGGGGTGAGTTTTGTTCGTGAACAGCGTTTGAACTAGGCTTTTTACAAGTATTTCTTTGAAATTAATTGGGAATGATACAAGTCAATAAAGATTAATACACTAGTTTTAATCATCTGCAGTACTGAATGAACTGGGTACTGATATATAATACAAACTGTATTGGTCCACCAACCAATAAACCCGCAAGTTAAATAGCTTATAAAACACATGTACACAAAACTTTGGACGATTGCATTCATTATTCAAAAACGTTTATGACAGGGGATGAAAAAAAGGCTGGTCCTTGTACACTTGGGTTTTTCAAAAATTGACAAAGTTGCTAAAAATAATCTACAGTCTCTCAAGAACTCTGTTCTGAAATGTATAACACACTTTATTGCTCCAATAATTAATAAATCCACAAGGGAAGCAAATTACGTGGCAAAGGCATTCGCCATATGAAAAACGTAACCTTGTGCAGTTAAAACCTTATGAAATTACGTCACACACAGAAATCAATGACGTGTAAGCGTAGCGGATAGTAAATACATAATCAAAAACGTTGTTCGCAAACTCTCTATTGTAAGAGTGCCTTGAAATTTATGGCAAAGTCTTCCTACATTAAGTGAGATGATGATCATGTCCCAATGTTCACTGATCTTTGTGTGGTACTGATGCTCACTCTTTTTCTATGATGCTCCACTGCTTTCTAATGAAGGACAAATATACCAAAAATTTAAAAAAGGAAACTATAACAACCACAATAGAGGATGGAGGTTAAACAATGGTGGATGCACAGAAAATGAACGTGATTGCCAAATGTTGCTAGAAAAATTACTCTTTTTCTGTGAAAATACTAACATTAAACTTTGAAACTTTATAAATATTATCTGCCCATGAATGCATTTTGAATAAAAAAAAATACGTTTATCGTGTATAGAAATGAGGTATGAGGTCAATGGCATGGAATTGAAAATAGAAAAAGGCTCATTACAATGAAGCAATTCCCAAACAAATACTGATACAATCTTAAAGTATTAGATAGACACAGTTGCATGTTAAACAGGGTTGAAATTAATGACAAGTTAGAATCTTACACCAGTCAATTGTTTTACAATTCTGTTATACTTACCATTGGAAGAAAAGTGCCATAAATGGAAATTTGAGCAATGATGGCTGTTCGACAAGTAATGTGGTGCTCCATATAAATAATACATCAATATCTTTTTTTTTTTAAATGTCATTAGAATTAATACAAAATTACCTACAAATTTATATAACTCAGAGCTATGAACAAGCTTGTTTTTTTTACCCACTGATCCTGGTTTAAGCAGCCTTTTCAAGAATCATGGCCCAGACTCCCCCTTCACTCACTCTTTTTACATGCCATTTTATGCGTGTAATTGTGCTTGCATGTGTTGTGTTTCATATATGTGTCTATTCCTTATTTTATTGTTAAATAAAACATTTAAAAATTATTCTATACATTTATACAGTATGAATAAGCATGACATTAAGATTACATTTAATTAATGTTGTTTTCTGAAATAAAAAAAAAATGTCTAAAAGAGATCTGACCTTAGCGAGAAATAATAATGTAATAAGAAAATCTGTATTCCATAAAGTTCTCTGTGGTAAGTGTTTTGTATAGCAAATGACTCAACAACCCCAAATAGGTGATAGGACGAGACTAAAGGTTGCTCTGATGTATTAAAGTCTTGCATAATATATATCCTCCAATCCATGATAATTCCCCCTACACACTTATGCTTTTACACCGCCATAACTTTAAAACTACTCTGCTATATATCTCTGAGATATAGAGATTATTGAAACAATCCAGCATGAAATACAAAGATTTGTCAACCAAATTCTGGAGAAAATCTTAAAGATTAAATTAAAATACGAAGTTAAAAATGAAGAAATCTAAGAACGAAAAAAATGCCGAAGTATAACAGAAATTGACACAGGATAGTTGGAAATGGCTGTGACACAGAGCGTGAACAAAATATGACACCTAAAAAGTTCTGAGACAGAAACCTAAGAATACCGGGTGCAGAATGGTTGAGAGATAGAATAAATGAAAAACCTACTTCTGAAAGTGTCCCTTACAAAGATTTTTCAAAGACGGGCAGTGATAAAAGACAGAAACTGGCAATCGTGTGATGGAATTTCATTTAGTATTTGGAAAAAAAATATTTTAAAAAAGTAAATTTAAAACAGAAAAATTATAAGCTCTCCATTATTTGTTGGTGGCTTTTAATGCAATAAACACGAGAAAAAAAATCTGCTTAAATATCTTTCCAATGACTAGTAATATGTACGTGTGGTTTTTGTACTTTTTCAAATACTTGCAAAAGATGACACGCCATGTTGTTGGGATTCGAAATTCCGTCACTTTTTTGAGCTTTAAAAACAACCAAATTCTAAGCTATGCGCAGATATGGTTGTAGTTACAGCTGACAAATCAAATATTTAACATAATATTCAATAAATTTTGTAAGTTATCGATATTTGTTCATTGTAGCTCTTCAACAATCATTTAACAACAATAAAATGTAACAACAATTTCTATCCCTGATTTAGTTAGATTTACTTTCACCTTTGAAGTACTTATTTCATGGGGAACAAAGTTGACACGGCACCAATAGTTGTTTACTCCCAGCATTCCATGCAGTTCATGTGAGGATTTTTTTCAGTAAAAACGGACTGACGTGAGGATTGTTGGCAATTGCTTGTCATCAAGTCCAGAGCTTAAGTCGTTGGTTTTGGAACACTAAATTCATCACCATTCATACTGCTGGATTCAGTTCATTTTAAAAAACAAAAGAAAGTTGTTCCTCAACCCCGGTCCAGACAGTTTCTCGTCAAGCAAGTGTCACATTTCATCTCTTTCAGTGGCTCGGGGCTAAGTCACTTTTATGTTATCCATAGTTTATCAGCGTAGTGATGCTTTCACAGAATTATATAGAACTGCAATGAATTGCGAAAATTGTAAACACGGAGAACAACTGAACACCATGTCTTGGATATGTACCATTATACTGAAAGGTGTGAAAGCCCCCTTTAATCCATAGTTTTAATAGGATAGTAATTTATCAGATTCATTGAATAGATTTTATCTTTGCACTTTGTGTCTTCACTTGATTGATTCCAATAAGCTACACTTGTCAGGAACAATTTGTGTAGGGTTTCAGGAATTTCCATGAGAGTTAATTTATAGGTATTCTCTGTAATATTTATGAAACCATTTAATGAATATTTATTTGCTCAATGTATATTACCTTCACTAACCTGTCATATTGTCTACAGATTGACATTTAAAAACCTCCAGTTTCAACATTTTTTTCAAAACTTTGACTGCCGCTTGAGTGTTGCAGGCCCTTCCTTTTTATGATAATATGTATCCACTCACTGATTCATTAAAATCAATTCATTGGTTTTTCCTGAAGAAGCTAAAATCTCATCTGCTCTGATTGCATGACTTAATTAAGAGTTAAAAGTCAGACTCCAGTTTAACTGAATTTCAAATAAAGATTTTTTTGTATACAGAGTCTGTTTACTAATCGAGAGCTGGACACCTATCATAGGTAATATGAATCTTAATTGAAGCACTCTCAAAGCCACTTTAAATACTTAAACATGTTGCCTGAATAATTTCCTCATAAAATGTAGATGCCGTATATTCGTGAACACAAAATTACTTAAATTAACAGAATTTATTATTGTTACAAGAACGAAAGTTATTCTTTAATTATTGTTAGTTTTAGTTAAAATTACACTGCTTAAACAACAATGAACAAGAGTTCTTTTTTTTTTTTGAAAAACAGTGAACAAAGCATATTAGAAGTTGAATTTAAGACTTTATCACACCCCAGATGTCTCATTAATGACAATATACTGATATGTTACCTTGTTGCTTTGTAGCTTTACATAAAGCAATATGAAGTGTGTGTGTTTGTGTGTATGGGTTAGGTGGTAAGGGATTGGGGTTGTGGAACCCTATAAAACCTGTGCTTGTCTATTTGAACAACCATTAAGTGACACAGTGGGGGAATGCATGAGTGTGTCTCATAAACTCTAGTGCGGGGGAATAGATAGGGGACTAATATAAGAAACAGCTAATAAAAAAACTAATTAAAGCTTGAAAACTATCAGTCAACAGACAAGTTTTAAAACAATTAAGGATTGTGCTTGAAAGCTTTATATTTTTCTTTTTGGACTTTTTGAAAGTTCTTGAAGAATTGTAATATAGGTTATTTTAGCTGATAGAAACTTATTCTGGTATAAGTGTCTGCTGTTTAGTATTATCAGGAGTAGAAGTTTTTGGCCGGATTGTGTAAATGATTATTGTGACTCCAATGGATTCTGTGTTTGTGTTAATATTAGTGACTTTCTGTTCACAAATACATGGCTTCTACATTGATGAAAATGGGGGTAAGTCATTTACAGTGATTGTTTCTTTTTTCAACTCACTCCCTACCTAATAATCCTATCCGAATTCAATTCTTTCAATTTTTATTGCATGGAAATGTCCAAAAGTACCAATAAACTTCAATTCGATACAATAAGCTCAAATACAAGCTTTAAACTGAAGAATTTTGTCAAATCATTTCAGAAATAAGAAGTTTTGATAGTTTTGAGTGGACCTACATGTTGAATGCCGATGACACCTTAAAACCTAATCATCAATGCTCCAATAGGTAACACTTCCTGAAAATATCTAATCATATCTAATAAGTCTTAAAGACACAGGCACAGCTATACATAAACATACTGAATACGATTTAAGTTATTAGCTCGAATAACAGTTATGTAACGTATTTAGTAGTGTTGTTCAGCTAGCTTCCAGAGTTTTCCTTCCATATGTTTTTCTTCCATATAATAATAATAAGAAGAAGAAGAAATGAGCCCGGTATATACAGTTATAATATACTCAAATCTCTTTGCTACAAATGTTCAGGAAAATTTGGTACTTCACATCCCTGTTAAAATCCAAGTTCATATTGATACTGGTCATTGGTGTGCCCACTATATGTTTTGATGAGTTGGACTCTAACTCAGGGTCTGATTGATTCTCACCTAAACCTGATAATAACTGAGCCTGAATGAAATATGTATGGCACTTGTTACATAATTATTTATTATTACTCCCTGACCGTTAATGTTAACAGTTTTTTTTTTGGCTATGTCAGCCATGGTTAAGACATATTATAAAGACCGGAAGTGCGCAGACCACACAAAACAATGCAGTGTGCATATCTCTGTGTACATTTATTTGAGGTAATAAATGGACGATTGCCGATAATAGAGAACCAAACGATAGACACAAAATACAGTGCGACAAATAAGTGTGTATAACAACATATTTACAATAATATTTATTGATTAATAAAAGAAACCGGTCTTTATAATAGAAATTAAGTCCTCAGGTTCGTACTTTATGACCTCTATAAAAGGACGGAACCTCCGGCAACATGGACTCGCGCTCTGCGCTCGTCCATTATCCGCCAGAAGTACCCTCCTTTTATAGAGGTCATAAAGTACTCACCCTCGGAGTTTATTTCTACAAGAAAACCCTTCAAATAAAACCGATTATATCAAACTTTTCTTTTCAAAATGTTATATTTTTTATTATTTGGTCGTATTTCTAAATGAAAAATGACTGTATGAGATAAAACTCCAATTTTATTCTATGACATTCAGTGTTAAAATTATTTTTCTTCTTGCGGGGTTTCATTTGGCTTTTTAATATTCATAGCAGACCATAGTAAGTTAACATCATGAATAGCTAAGGCAATCTCCTGGTAGTGTGAAAAGCTTTGTATCCAATTTAAGCATCTCACCTAGCCTGGCTGCATTCAAGTCTTCACCAACTGGTTTCTGTCAATAAACAAGTTATCAATAATTCTCATTATATTTTAAGGTGACACACTTTCAGAGGGCTATAACTAAATAATGCTTTATAATTCGTCCCATAAATTATTAAAATGGCTACATATAACTAGCACTTTATAATGAGTTTAATCAATTATGACAGTGCCTCCTAAAATATATTTTCTTATTTGTTCTACACAGTGTTTATGTACACACCATTCTCCTTTCCATGGATACATTTTACCAGTTGCCAATTTTTCGTAAATATTTTAAAACAAACTCTGTAACCTACACATATGGCGTATACATCATTAGAATGTGTTTTATGGTGTTTATACTAGCTTTCATTCCATTAAAAGCAATGACTGAGAAATCTTAAGTTAAAGATTTTATTAGCACTGGGGGCTTTCAATCTGCATAAGTTCATAGCTGAGATTTTTATAAACATGCTCAGCTAAAGTACATGTTTAGATGAATATAGAATTATTCATATATAGATTAACTTCAGTGATTAAGTCCAGCAACATTACTAGGGGGAAATCACCTTTCTATTACCTCAACAAGGTCAAATAAATACTTGGCAGATGTTTCTTTGATTTCAAAGCCTCCAGTAAAAGAGATAAGCTTCCTTAAATCGTCAGATCACAGGACACAGTATCTGGTTTAAGAAATCAGCTAAAGCTCTATTCAGAAAAAGTCTGGTCTCTTTCTACTCAATCCTGTGATCGTATGCTACTACTACTCCTACTCCTACTTCTCCTACTCCTACTCCTCCTCATCCACCTACTCCTCCTCCTCCTCCTACTACTACTGCTACTCCTACTCCTCCTCCTCCTACTACTACTGCTACTACTATTGCTACTCCTACTACTCCTCCTCCTACTACTACTACTGCTACTCCTACTACTCCTCCTACTACTGCTACTACTACTACTACTACTCCTCCTCCTACCACTACTGCTACTACTACTACTACCACTGCTACTACTGCTACTCCTCCTCCTACTACTACTACTGCTACTACTACTACCACTGCTACTACTACTACTACTCCTACTACTACTACTTTAAGCATCCAGGAAGTTTATTTTAGAGATTAATATACGTTTTTTCGCTGTTTAAATAAATTTAAACTAAAACTAAATCCAAATGGATAAAAATGTCTCAAGGCTTAGAGAAATTCCATATGTGAGAAGAAACAGCCTAACTCGGCCAAACTTCAGCTTCTCTTAGTACATGTTGTTCGGGATCCTTTTATTTTGTCTTGACTAGAATCTGAGTAATTTTATGTTATGTCTTGACTGGAATCTGAGTAATTTTATGATATGTCTTGACTGGAATCTGAGTAATTTTTGTCTTTTGCCTTGACTGAATCTGAATAAATTTGTCTTTTACCTTCTCTAAATCTGAGTGATTTTGTTTTAATTAAACCTGAGTAATTTTATCTTTTGCGCTGACTTAAATTTTTTCTTCAAATAATTATTTGTCTGGGACTTGGAAATATCGCAGTGGCATTCAGCAAGTGCTCCAGAAAGAAGTATCTTCACTGAGGGTATATCTCAATTATAAGGCTACTGCTAATAAGTATTTAATTTGGTAAGTGTTTGACAAACCTCATCGCAGTTCTTGTGTGGATATATATGTTACAGTCAATCTGTGAAACCAGTCATTACACGTAATGACTGAAAGTTTCAGTCATTTCGCGTAATGACTGAAATGACCAGTCATTACGTGTAATGACTAAAATTTTCAGTCATTTCATGTAATGACTGAAATATATGGTTCATTTTTACACAGATTGACTGAATTAATTTCAGTCAATATGTGTAATTGATTTAGAGTTGTTTTTCTTCACACCCTTTGCATTATTCAGAACCTTTGTACATTGTTCCCCTGCATTTTGAAAATTATTGTGCTAGAGAACATTAAACTATTTTAATCAAATAAATAACTTTGGAATTCTCACATGCTCCCTGAATTTATAGGCAGAATTTTCAAACCTAAATGCAGACTTGTGTAATAGACTCTATTGTCATTTTCAAATTTTTTTTTAAAATATTGAATGGTTACATGTATCTAATTACATTTTAAATGTTATTTACACTCTAAATTCATATTTGCAGTTTTAAAACTGAACTCATTGTCATAGAATGAAAATATCTCTTTGTTGTCAATGAAATTTATGTCTTTTTTGAAGAATAATTCTCATTTATAAATCATAATTTATAATACATTTTGCCTTTTATGTTATTAATTAAAGACTCAGTTCTATTGTGGCAGGTTGTTAGGAAGCATGAAACCATGAAGCTTTTGAAGTGAATCTTGTCCACTCTTGTCCTAATTGCAATGCAGCTCTTTAATCCTGTTTTGTTCTTTGGGGCCTTGTTACTGTTGTTTGACCTCTCCACAGAAAGAGCCTGTTTATCAAAGATGGAGTTGACCTTTAATGTTCTAAAATAACTGGGACAACTTAATCCATTCTTTTAATAGTTATTAAAGCCTGAGTAGGATAACTTAGAGGTCTAACTCACACCTGAGTACCATTGTAACTATAAATAACCATCAAGATACTTGATCTACTCTATGTTCTTCACTTAGACATACATGTTACACAGAACTTTTAGTAAGAGTCTATAGATCGGGTCCCCGTTTGTTAGGAATGCTACCTATCCATTGGGTCCCCTGTCATATTTTACAAGGGAGGACATATATATGAAGGTAATTTTTATGACATGAATTAAAAGAAGTGGGGCTTAGTTAAAATAACTGCAGAAGAGTTTGATAATTTGATCATTTACCCATGTTATCAATCAGTAATCATGTCAGAATATGTTCAAATCTGAAGTGATAATTTCATCATCCCTCTTTAGTAATCGCATGAGAATGCAATTTAAATTTCTAAGTGAGGCCAGACAATTTCATTTTTAGTAAAGCAAGTATTTAAAACCATTTATTACAATTCAGCCATTACGAGTAATGACTGGACCCTATTTTCAGTCATTACGTGAAATGACTGAAAATTTTAGTCATTACATGTAATGACTGGTCATTTCAGTCATTACCCGAAATGACTGAAACTTTCAGTCATTACGCGAAATGACTGAAACTTTCAGTCATTATGCGTAATGACTGGTTTCACAGATTGACTGTAACATATATTTCTTGACTGTTGAGTGGAATCTGAGTATTCATAGTTTTGGTTTTAGTAAAAATTCATTTCCTGTGTCTCAAGGTTTGAAAATGTGATGTCATGTTTAATATGACATCAGACTATGGAGACTTATTAAAAATCCCGCACCAGCAGAAAAGAACAAAAATCTTATAGTAATCTGCTGACAAACATTTAAGCAACATACATATAACTAAAGATGAAAATATAACCCTAACACCTTTGTTGCACACCGAAAGAGAATGATATTTGTGCTGTATGGCAATGTTATAGGCTGACCAGTTTGGTCTTTTGTAGGGCTTTATATAAACAAATCAAACTACTGCATTTCACGCCAGTGTCTCATGATACTGAATCTGTTTTAAGCCATATAACACAAGAGCTAAAATGCAAAGGTGGCATGTTTAAGCTTCATTTACAGAACTTAAGCCCCTGTTCCACCAAAGGACTAAGCCCCGATCTTGTCCCCGACCCTTAATCGTGGACAGTGGAAAAAAGGTAAAATGGGCGGGAATACTGAATCAGTATTAAAGCCTGGGATTAAGTTCAGATCGGCCTCAGGAAGCCTGAGGAGGCCCCAGGTGGCCCCACACAGTCCCCGACTGTTCTGCGACTAAGAACCGATTAATCCATTTTTCTGGTCATTTTGAACCACGATCTTGTCGTAGACATACCGACTGGGTCCCAGGACACCTCAGGTCTCCCGGGACTAAGCCCCGACTAACCCTCGACTAAGTCCCGGCTTCCTCAGGCGTCCTGAGGCCTCCTCAGTGGTCCCCAGACCAAGATGGCCGATTCTTGAGGCAAGATGGCAGAATATAACTGCTACTGCAGTAACCAGTCCTTTTCAGGACTACCAAATATTCCAAAAACAATTAATCACCTGTGCTTGTTCCAAATAACCCAACCATTTGCAAACATAAGTCCCCCACCCAACAAACAAACAAACCCAATGCCAAACATAAGTGCCACAAATAACCGACAAACGCAATGCCAAACATAAGTCCCTCAACCAAGAAACAGACAAACCCAATGCCCAACATAACTTGCTAAATGGAATAAATATTGCAGACATTTTGAAAGCTACACCCTATTTTGAGTTAAATTTTTCTTGTCTTCTGGAAAAATAACTGAAACTAAAAGTTTTTCCTTTATTGCAAATCTCAAAATAAAATTTTGTTCCTCTACTTTAAGAAAATTTAGAAAATATAACCACCCAAGTGGTTCTCTTTAGAGTATGGTTTATCTGTCTGTTGGTTGTGGGGAGTTATGTTTGCAAATTGATTTGTCAGTCCATTGGTTGGGGGTTATGTTTGGTATTGGGTTTGTTTGTTGGTTGGTGGCTATGTGATAGCATAATATCTTTAACTCTAGGGATGGTGTCAGTGTTGGACTTTTTTATTACAGATTTAAACCAATCCCATGGATTTTAAGCTACAAATGGGCAGATTATTGGCCATATTTGGAGATCATTTATCTCATTTTTTTCTGTGTGGCCTTCTGTTGTTATGTGTATTACCATGGGTTATTTGTTTCATGTTTGGGTGGTGTGGGTGTTGGGCTTTTTTGTGTGTTGATATAAGTATTTGTACTGAACTGTTATGTTTTGGGAGGGGAATTTGAACAACTCGCAGCTATTATAGTCCAAGAACGGTCGCTTATATAGTCCCAGACCCCCCTTGCCTCTATTTGGTTTAAAGTGCGCGGAAAAGAGTCGGTACTTAATCAGTACTTAGTCCCAGGCCACCTGGGGTGTCCTCAGACCGTCGCAGACTAAATTTGTGTGGTCCCAGGTGGCTGGCTTGGATCGGTTTGGATTGGCTTCTCTTAATCGGGGCTGTGTCCCAGACCCAAATTTCTTAGTCGCAGGACACCTGAGACGGTCTGAGGCTTCCTTGGACTAATGAAACTGATTCTTTTTCCCACGCATGAAATTTTATGGATATGTTATGAGTCTAACAACAGGCTTCCTGGGACTAAGCTAGGGACGCCTGGGACTAAGGGTAAATTTGGGTCTGAGGAGGCCTGAGGAAGTTGTTCTGATCAACTGTTTGAACAATAGTTGAAGCATGTATAATATACCAAATTGATGATTCCAGTATACTCCTTTAAAATATTCAATTTTGACACAAAACAGACACCTGAGTAGGACAGCAAGACAGCTGGAGTAGTTGTTCAAGCTAGTTAACCGGTTAATAATATACTTTTCAGACAGTCGGTTTTTAATGCCGTGTATATCATGGTTTTCATCATTCCACCCATTTTTCTATAACCAAGATTGTCAGAGGGATTACATTTGGAGCTTTGAGAGGGTGTTTGTGGTTGTAGCCTTAAACCTTTTGGTAAAAAACACTTATTTATAGAATATCGACTAGGTTTCACAACATTAGAGTTTTTTATCTTCAAAGTAAAACACCAGTAATTAAAGGTGTACAGTACTCGATTTTTCATGTCAACTGATAGTTACAGGTAGTAAGGTTTGTATAAAAAGTCTTATTAAAATAAACTATCACTGACTTTTGTAATTTTTGCTATATCTTTCCTATTAAACTGAGTACTTTTCTGCTGTGACTTTTTTACCTCACAATTCAGCTCTGAGACTATTCAAATAGTTCTTTATCTTGCGTAATGGGAAGTCAATGGCATAATACTGCAGCTAGCAGTCCTTAGAATGGGTTAGTTTTGTCAAGGACTGATCTGAATGTTTTATTCTATCCACGATTTTTTTATATATATTTAAGTTTAGGTATTTGTTGTAAGTAGTATTAACCTCAGCATGATTTAAGAGGGTTTTCATTAGGACATGACACTATGAATGGTGATTTGTTAGGAAACAAATCTGTGCATTTTTTTGCGTGTGTGTGTGTTAATGATACATAACATTTCTTTTAGAACCATTCTGCTGGGAGCAAACAATTCTTAATAAGGTCACTGCTTCATGTTTTAAGGTTGTGTTTTCACCACTCTTTGCCTGATAGCCCAGTCATTTTTTAGTTTTCAGGTTTCTCAAATAAATATAGTAACAAATAAGAAAGTAAAGTGAGAGACCTAAGAAAGAATTTTAAAAGAAATAAGTCGTGAAATAAGAACATTGGATAATTTGCAGGGATCCCAAAAGAACTGAATATATTTTGTTAGCAGCATTGTCTGTTATGAAAAGGCAAATGACAACATACCATTCGTGTGGATTTGAACTCATCATCACTACATTCAAAGACCAAGCTGTGAATATCTACTAACTTATTCTATCAAAAAGGGCTAAATCCTCAAGGTATCTTATTACTTGATGCAGTTTTTTTACTGTTTTAAAGTACACAGACTTTATTTAAATTTTCAACAGCAGATCCTACATAAGCCCCTCTGTACACCACAGTTGTTAATGATCTGAGATAGGTATACACCACAATGCACTTGCAACATTAGTTTGTTTATTTTAGCATCACAATGCGCGAAAAACTTAATCAGTCCTTCCCGGTCAATATACTTGGTAATCTCATATCACCAACAGATGCAGTTAGGAACCTTGGTGTCTGGTTTGATTCTGATTTCTCATTCTCTTGCCATGTTAGGAAGGTCTGCAAGGCTTGTTTTGCTCATGTCCGGGATCTTAAGCGACTCCGAGGACATCTGACACATGAAGCTACTCTTATGGCTGCCAATGCTCTGGTCGGAAGTCGATTAGATTACTGTAACTCTCTGTTCAGAGGTCTCTCAGCTCTAGATCTACGCAAACTTCAATGTGTTCAGAATAGCCTTGCCAGAATTGTTGCCAACACCACCAAGTACTCACACATCACTCCAGTTAGAAAAGCACTACATTGGTTGCCAATTAAGTACCGTACTATCTTTAAGACTGCCATGCTGGTATATAAGTTCCTACACAGTGGTAACCCCAAATACTTTGAACCCTTCCTCATTCCCAGACATAGTGCATATAACACTCGTCGAAGTCAATCTGATGGCATATTTCTTGAGGTTCCCCACTTTGGTTCAATTTTCAAGTCTCGAAAACATTTTGGACTCAGTTTTGCGTATGACGCACCTATGATTTGGAATGACCTTCCTGATGAGGTCCGCTCTGCAAACTCACTTGCCTCTTTCAGGTCAAAGTTGAAGTCATACCTCTTTGGAAAAGCATACCCACCCTAAATTTCCAATCTCCTTTCTGCTTTCTCCGCGGTGCTGACCCCTGCAATGTCTCTGGTTTTTGAATATTGAACAATGTTTTTGTGTGATGCGCCTTAGAGTCTGTCTTTTGACGGAGATTAGGCGCTATAAAAGTGCTATTAGAATTAGAATTAGAATGGACAGAGGAATGAAGGTTCTTAAAGGCTCTTTGACCCCTCGACTTTGGGCTTTAAGGAAGTTAAATCTACAATAATAAAAAATCCTGAAACTATGTCAAGGTTGAACCTGGTGGTCCTTACATTAATTATGACTCATCAACTTTGAAAGCAGATGTAGTATTTATTATTTAAAGTCTGACTTTCATGTAACTTAAACTAGAGACTGTAAGTAAAGGTGATTCCAACAAAACATGCTTCTGAAATTATAAAGCATATGTAGTCTACAAAGGTTAAGACGTTGTTGTTATTGTATATAGAGTTCCCTGTGGTAAGTGTCTAATGTGGCAAATAAATCCCCAACACTGTCAAAAGATACATGAAACACTCACATGGGCACAATACTCTCAGTTCATAAAAACCTAAACCAGTATTCTGTGTTATGAACTAGAATAACACCCAAGTGTGGATTCTGTCTCACTGTATACATTTTATAATAAAATATGATACGGCCCTTATTACAATATACAGTTGTCACCATTTTGGCCTTATAGATGCATACATTCATGACAATCAGAAAAATGAAACTGAGTGGATGGAGTTACTTCTAGTCTGTTAAGCATCAGCACAATAATCTTCAACTAAAGTTACTTCAGACCAACAAAATATAAATGACGGCATCCGGGATTGCTCCACTCTGCATATTAAGCTATTCTGATGGGGCGTCTAGGCGACCCATGTGTCAGTCCTCCCCCAGGGCAGCAGTAAGTTTGTACTACCTTAATTCAGTGTCGGGTACCAGTCTTTGCATGTTTAAAGATTGAACTCTCTCTTTGGGGTCATGACCCCTGAACTTTCACATGGTTACCAAGCAACGTGTAAACATTCTTATACAATTGGTTTACATAAGGGTGGCTAGCAAACCAAGTTATTTTCCTCAACAGTTTGAATTTAGTCTTTGGACGAGAGACATGGAAAAAACTTTTATTAAAGATGTTTTAGTGTTTTTATTCTTGCTTTTAATCTGTTAATATTGTGCATACTAGGACAGTCATTTAGCAGGAATGTTTTTATTATGCCACTTAAATTGGAAGTGACATTTATAAGACGTTGCTGAACTGCTCATACAAAGCAGGATTCACTGGTCATCGATACAACCTAAGGCTTGATAAATCAGCGTCAAAGGGACGGTCTACCCTATTTATATTGATTTGTGTCATTCAACTGATTTATTTATAGCCTAACATTGTATCGACTGACCACTAAATCCCAGTATCTGCACCTGTTTTTCTAGCGAACAGTGACATTATTGCTATGTGCACATAATCATATAAAATGTCTGACAATAAACAGACTTGCAAAAAGTATCATGTTCCCCCCATGGGAAGAAAGTGTAAAAGATTGGAAAAGAAACAAGAAGACGTTGTGCCAGAACTTTTTCGAGATGCTGCCGTATCCCAAGTGACTGATCATGAAGACGAGGCATCACTTAACGGACAGCAGATCCAACAGCAGATTCTGACTCAACTGGAACGTGTCAACAAAAGATTGGATGACAGGGAGGACAGAGTGGCCGGGGTGACAGTCGGGAGTGCAACAAAACCAAAGTTAAGTAAAGACTTTTTGTCATCTGACAAAGCTAAACTAAGTAAAAACATTTTGTCATCAAGTATAAAGAAAAGTAGTAAAACAAAGAAAGTTGTAGAAACATCAAGCGAGTCATCTTTCGATGATAGTGATACCCCCAGTCTTGACACCTTGAGGTCTTATAGTTTGCAAAGGCAGGTTGATAAGAGGAATAGGGACCTTGAAAGAAGTTCTCAGTCAGCAGGTGAGAAAATTCAAAAAATTAAATCAAAAAGGGGCGGAAATGTGGAAGTCACAGTAAATGAAAAAGTTTCATGGCCTCATGAACCCATTTTAGGGGAATTACAAAGACAAAGAATAAATTATGACCAGCTTAGCCTTACACAATGGGTACAGGGTTTTTGCAGAAATATTTTGGAAGAAAGTTCTGTAGAGCATAGAGATGCAATGGTGAGTTATATGGGCGACCTCATGGAGGACGCCACTGATTTTTCCTGGCAAAGTGCAAAAGCAGCGCATGCTGTCATGCTTTGCGAAATGGAAAGGGGCGTCCTCACATGGGAAGACACAGACCGTATTGATAGGATATGGTGTGCCCATGCTCAAAAATATCTCAGTAACGCTAGACAAGGTTGGGCAAAATCAGGGGATAATAATAGAAAGCCGTGGTTTTGCAAGAACTATCAACAAGGCCTTTGTAGTCATAGTAAAGAACATGAAATGAATGGTAGGACACACAAACATATCTGTGCATTTTGTTTGAGTAACGGAAGGCAGCTGGCTCATGCAGAAAAAGAACTGTATGTACAAAAAATCTGTTTCAAAAAACGAACAGACGACTGCTCATCAATAGGATGGAGCAGTCAAGATGTCAATGTAGTAGGTGTTGTTAACAATGTAAACAGTTCAGAAGGTAAAAACCAAAACTTGTTAGTTGGTCAATACAAGGTACGACCTGGTGGCTTCAATGCAAAAGTGTACAGAACCAAGTTTGTCTACAATTCCAAAGTTTCACCTAATGCAGTTGATGCGTTATTGGCTAAAAAAACATAAGGTTGTACACAAAACAACTCCAAAAATTGTTGAAACAAAATTCTTTGCAGCATGTGCCAGGTCTGCCACTAAAATGGATCAAGAAAACACAAAAAATACAAATATTGAAACAGGTTCAAGTGTTTGTAATGTAGCTTGAAACAGTTATCACGAATGTGACACTAAACAGACTGAGTTACCAACTGGAGGACGTCACGTGTGTATTTCTGTCAATCAGAATAGTGGGAAAGACGTCATTGCTGAAAACACTAGCATAGAGAACGTTGACACTGAATTGCTCCCGTTATATGACAGCAAACTAGCTGGGAAGGAAGACAAATTTGTCAGTACCATTCTAAATGGTGTTTTGAACAAGGAGCGATCAAATGACGTGTGCAACAAGGTCCAATTATTTACAAAATGGCAACAACAATCTGATTTTGAATTTGTGTTTATTCCACCAGAAAAACTGAAACAGATTAATGATATTATAAACCAGTGGCAAGGAAAACACACTTGCACAAAGAGGCAACTACAGTCCATACTTGGGTTGCTCTTGTACATACATAAACAGGATGCTTGAGCTCCTTCATGTGAGTCATGATAATCGCGTCATATCCATCACTCCCGACTTTAAACGCGACCTTGCTTGGTTTGCCAAGTTTCTCTCGATGTACAATGGTGTCAACCTCTATGATCACAAACCCATACATGAAATGCTGGAACTAGACGCATGTCTTTCTGGTTTGGGTGGCAGAGTCGGAAATTGCATTCATCACCTCCCATTGCATGAAGGCTACAAGGGGTGAACTATTGTGCATATGGAAATGATTAATATCCTGGTCGCGATGCGTTTGTTTGCCAGCCATTGGTCTTGCAAAAAAGTCCTGGTAAAATGCGACAATCAGGCAGTTGTCAGTGTGTTAACCTCTGGCAGAACAAAAGATCTGTATCTATCAGCATGCGCACACAACGTTTGGTATTGTGCAGCTACAAATGACATTGACGCTCGGTTCGTTCATATCAGAGGCACTGCCAACACAGTGGCTGACTTACTGTCTAGATGGCAGGGTACGTTTGCAGACGGTGTCAAATTGAATACACACATACCTAGTCCTGTCTGGCTTGATGCAAAGCATGAACTGCTGTATTTACATCCTGAACTATAGCCCCTGGCGAGCTCTGGTTTTGCTTCAGAATTTGTGTGTCGTATAAGGGTCTGTGCCATTTATTGTGCCATTACCCTGTAAAGCAGGGGCTGTGTTATTGTAGCATGATTCTAAAAACTGGTACTATGTTTTGTTGTAGGTATTGAGAAAATGGCAACATTAACTGCAAGGGCTGCATGCCGTCTTCACCAGGCCTTCATACCAAAGACCAAGAGAGCTTACACATCAATGTTTAAAGTGTTTATGGCATTTTGCATTGTAATGAAAGTGGCTATTCATAGTGTATCTGTAAAAGTGTTATTGTCCTTTCTAGAATGTTTGGTAATGAATAAATGTTCGGCTACAATGGTAGCCAATTATGTATCGGCCATAAAGGCCTGTCTTACATTGTATGACTTGGGTTTTGTGATCTGTGACCACCCAAATGTCAAATACTATCTTAAATCAACAGGCCTTTAACTGTTGTTCACCATAACATTATTGACATCCCCATGTTAAAACGTATCTCTGCTCTGGCCTTAGCAATGAATCAAGGAGTAGTGTTCAAAGCTTTGTTTTTGACTGGCTTTTTTGCCTTCCTGAGACTCTCAAACCTGTGCCCCATTCTGCTACCTCCTATGACCCTTCCCGACATTTAACTGGCGCAGATGTGTTCTTTACCAAATCTTATGTCAAGATAATGATCAAATGGTCAAAGACCATGCAAACCAGGGATTCTGTCCAGATATTAACTCTTCCAAATTTGACTGACCCAGATATTTGCCCCAGGGCGGCCATTAAAGACCTCAAAAAGCTCTATCCATTTTCAGACAAATCACCCCTTTTCCAACATTGTGGGCCTAGTGGTTGGTCCCCACTTATTGATTCTGAAGCTAGGAAGGTTTTGAAGTCCATTAATGTCCAGCTGGGTTTGAATCCGTCCCATTTCACCTTTCACAGTTTCCGCAGATCCGGGGCCACGTTTGCATTTAATGCTCACGTCCCTATTCAGAGCATCAAAAGGCATGGGACGTGGACTTCTGACTGCATCTATAGGTACATACAAGCTGACCAATCCACAGGCGAGCAACTTGCTACGTCACTAGCTGATGCTATAAATGCTTAACCTACTATGGTTGGGTTTATTAGAATGCTTATTAAAGTAAACTCTTGACCTTTCACATTGTTAACCTCGAGGTCAAATTGGTGTGGCTTTAAGTTCCTCCACCTTTGCATACAACCATGACCTTGGTGAAGGTCTCACGGGGTAAATGAGGTCAGGTCAATGACCCCCTTCCTGTAGGGGGGGGGGGCCTTGTTTATTGACGCCACTTCCAATCTGACCTGAGGTCAGGTATTTTAGTATTATATTATGTTTTTTAGTAATTTATACGTAATGGATCTGTGCAAGTTCTCTCACTATCTATGAACTCTAATGGACTCTAAAACTACTTGCACAGTAACTTATACATTATTGTCTAACTGTATTTACTGGCATTTACACTATATACAATTATTGTTGTTGTCTGTATAATCTATAACGATATGTAAATAGTAATAGTTAGATATACATATATATACATTTTAAATAAACAAGTACCCGCAATTATGTTGTTTCTGTCCTGGGGTGGGGACTGTCTGATGGGGCGTCTAGGTGGCCCATGTGTCAGTCCTCCCCCAGGGCAGCAGTAAGTTTGTACTACCTTAATTCAGTGTCGGGTACCAGTCTTTGCATGTTTAAAGATTGAACTCTCTCTTTGGGGTTATGACCCCTGAACTTTCACATGGTTACCAAGCAACGTGTAAACATTCTTATACAATTGGTTTACATAAGGGTGGCTGGCAAGCCAAGTTATTTTTCTCAACAGTTTGAATTTAGTCTTTGGACGAGAGGCATGGAAAAAACTTTTCATCCCTCCCTCCCCTTGTTCTTATGATTATCTTAGTTGTAGCTGGGATCCTAGGGTGGGTTTATTAGAATGCTTATTAAAGCAAACTTTTGACCATTCACATTCATCAAAATAGGCCTCATTACATACAAAATCCTCAACCAAGGTCAGCCTGTTTACCTAAGAGAACTAATCCACCCCTACACTTCCTTTAGAAATACTAGACGAAGTACCCCTAAACTCAAGTTCCTTCATACCCCCACTTTTGACCGTAGAGTTCATAAATCAATTAAACACTTCTCAAATTCTTTTAGTCACTATGCCACAGTTCTTTGGAACTCTCTCCCCTTCCAAATAAGAAACAGTCCCTCTGTCGCATCTTTCAGGAAACACCTCAAACCCACTTTTTCAACTCTAGCTTCCCAACTTAGTCTCCTTCCCTCTCGGTCTCACCCACAAACCTGGTACACTGACCTTGAACGCCCCTCGACTCTCCTTATAAGGAAATGATTTTTGTTAACTAGCGCACTGAGTTCCCCTTAGTGGGGAAGATATTGCGCCTGCAAAGCAGTAGATTATATTATATTAGATTAGATTGTTAACCTCGAGGTCAAATTGGTGTGGCTTTAAGTTCCTCCACCTTTGCATACAACCATGACCTTGGTGAAGGTCTCACGGGGTAAATGGGGTCAGGTCAATGACCACCTTCCTGTAGGGGGGGGGGGGGCCTTTTTATTGACGCCACTTCCAATCTGACCTGAGGTCAGGTATTTTAGTATTATATTATGTTTTTTAGTAATTTATACATAATGGATCTGTGCAAGTTCTCTCACTATCTATGAACTCTAATGGACTCTAAAACTACTTGCACAGTAACTTATACATTATTGTCTAACTGTATTTACTGGCATTTACACTATATACAATTATTGTTGTTGTCTGTATAATCTATAACGACATGTAAATACTAATAGTTAGATATATATATATACATTTTAAATAAACAAGTCCTCACAATTATGTTGTTTCTGTCCTGGGGACTGATGTAGGCAGCATCCAAAACGCGGTACACAGCAAATTTGACTCAACCTAAAACTGACGTATTAACTCATATTATAACCCCATGTCACACATTTAGATAGACACACCCCTGGAAAAAGTTTAAGCAAAATTTCCTCATCTTTATGGTGGTTTGGAAAGTTTAGAAAACTGTGATCCTAGCAGGAACCATCATGGAACCATGAGACAAAGTATACAACAAGGGAAGCCATAGTCCAGCTGTTAAGACCCTGGTTCTATTATCACAAGTTTGCTGCCCAACCACCCTGATTGTATGAGTGTAATCCTGCAACTTATTTTTCATCTCATGTTTCTAACATATTTTAGAACCTTTGGATCTGAACATTGTTGTCACGACTACTCGTGCCCAGTCTTGTCAGCAGCAATTGTATTACGACATTACTTCTTGGTGATAAACCTATCTTTTCAGTTCTGTGACCTATCTGATCCACTCCTCTCATGATACAACTAATCTTAATCTTCTCATAAAAATATATAGATGTATCATAGATCCATAGATGACAGGAGGTGTTCACAATACATATGTTTTGTTTGTATGATACTTTGTGATGCACAGGACACCGCACCTTTGCAACTCTGGTGCTAAGTTAACCGTCCCTAGAAGAGCCCTCATGGGACACCATGCATGATGTGGTATAATATTTAGTAACCTATTCCGTAAACTATGTAACCTATATATAAACATTATAGGAAAGCACTAACAGAAATTTACGCAACCATAGAGGGCTTATAAGTGACTATAAATACCACAAAGCAGTAAAATCAATACAAATTCTTCACAAGTAGTTTACAGAGAATTGATACAGTTGACACATTTATTTATAATTATGAAAACTGTACTATGTGTAGCATTATAACCTAGTTCCCAAGGAGGGGCCACATTTAAATTAAAGGGTTTGATCAGCTAGGGGTTATACAGACAGACTTTAGCCTTTTTAATGTAGATATAATATCCCTAAATTATTAATTAGGTATAGAGGCAACACACTAGCCTTCAACCTTTGATGTTCTGGATTAGAAGCCAGTCCCCAACCACAAGTGGGGATATTGACATTTGTTTGTCAGTGTCCTATAGTTTTTAAGTCTGAGCTCTAGAAAAACTGTTGCTTCTAAAGATCACTTTTTCCTTTTTTTGACACCAGACTTTCATGATAATTGGCATAGTGTGATGAGTACCCGTCTCTCCACTGAAGTTAAGCAGTAATGGGCTATGTTAGGGCTTACATTGGTGACCGTCTTAGTTCTAGACCAGCTATGGGATGTGTCTGGGTCGGAATTTGTTTTTGTCGCCAGACTTTCATAAGTTTTAGTGCACTACTCGTTATTAATGGCTTTGCGGCTGACGCATCTAGACCGAAAGACTTTTTGGCCTTGTTAATTGCATAAGCTTGACCACATGGTAAGCACTGCTATCCTCTGATGCCTGTCCTGATATGACCTACATATTGTGCTGGGATCATATGCACAAAAGGGATCAAGCTAAACTGAGCTGATTTTTGGCCCAAGTTTTAGTACACAAGGTTTAGTACACTGGCTAGGATATTATACTTTGTAAATCATATTGCATCTGACAAATTTTAAATCACGCGTTTTATCCATGAAATGTATAAAATTATAAGAGATTATGACTAAGGTTAATCTCAAAATTAGTCCTCCATTTGGCCACGGATACAATTTTTCACGGGTCTATCGACAAGCCTCAGAAAACATTTGTGTATTATTTGGCTAATGATCAAAACTTGGATTTGTGTCCCTTTGTAACAGCTAGGGTTAGGTTTGGGACCGGTCATTACTATTCTCCACATGTTGTCATGAGATGGGTTTAAATCCCAGATAACAGAGATTACTGTCAAAGGACCATATGCCAACTTGGGACAGTAACTTGGCCGTTGGGATCCTGCAGACTGAGAGTACCTCTTTTAACATCTTCTTGGGTCATTGATTCAACGTGGTTGTTCATATAAATTAATGGCACTATTAGAGATGATCATTTGAGACCTGAAGCCATGATCAGGTGGGTAACTGAATACAGCAAAACTAACGTCATTCTGGTAGTTATTGCTTTACCTAGTCATTTACTAAAACAAAACCCACTAGGAAACTTGAGACACTATTGTGTGAATAGTATAACTGATGCATTACCCATGCCACCAGCATTCATCAATTAGCACCTTATGCCTTTCATAGAAACTGTAGGAGAAGGATGTATGGAATTGGATTATCAAAGGTATCTTTGTGATAGAAAGGGAAATGGGGATGAAAAGGCTTCTGATAATGATACTATAAGACTTACTGTATTGTGATGCAGTTGTCAGGTGTATCATTAGACACGTGCAGGGTTGTAGAGGGGGGTGAAAGTCTGTTGAACTAAGAATTTTAATGAAACAGGTGCATGACTATTACAAACTGGTAGATATTTAATGAAAAATGACCTGAAAATATAGCATGCTTCTGTAGTCCTTTCTTAATACTGATTCATATCTATAAATATGCAAAAATTAAGAACAAAGCACGAGGCAGAGTCATAGAAAAATCAGCCCTTTGCCAAATCAACCCTCACTGAATCGGCCGCTTGTCCATGGTGTTATTTAGAATGACCACTTTGACCGTTGTGGCATTGCTGAGACCTGTCTAAGGATCAAAAAGACATCTGTTTACAATAAAAACTACATAATTTATTCATTGCAGTCACTTTTAGACAATATTACAAAATTGTGATTACCAGGGTAGTATCTGGTTTAAAAATCAATATTTGTTGCTAGCAGAGTTGATAAATGGGTGAGCAGGCTATAGAATAGTTATCAGTGGCCAGTATTGAGTGATTTAAAATATATAACTTACCTTTCAAGAAAATCCACCTTATTTTAGTGTATTGGGGTAATATTTTTATCTTTTGACTGAAATCAAGAGTTTTTGTTACCTCACGGCTATTATCATCCACTACAACACCACTCTTCTTTTGTTGTATTCATACAGTTAATACTCTCCAGTTTCATTTACAAATCCTAGCTTCGTTTTGTGACGTGTTTTCCTTGTATTTTAAAGGCCTTTTTATTACAGCTGGACAGCTGTATTCATAAGTTCGGGCCTGACTTGGTGAATAGGGTGCTCGTGTGTTGCCCGTGTGATGTGTAGTCTAAAGAAAGTGACTGTGAGTAGTCTGTTTATTTCCTGGACTTCACTCAGTGGTAATGCTGTACACCAGCCATGTCAACAGAGCAACTCTTTTGTTGCTCTTAACTTGCAGAGTGCTATAAACGGAAATGAAAGTCTGATCACTGTTTCAGACATCACGTGACAAGATTACTGAGGAAATACTAATTTCAAGTCTTTTCTACTCTAATCCTTCCACTGAAAGTTACAAGAACCTGTCATTACTGCTGTTGCTATGCTACTACATGTTATTAAGCAAAAGCCCAATTAGCTTTGTGAATAGTCACTGTGTTTGGAATAAAGACCCCTGATTGTTGGAACCATTGCATCAAACAAGTTTGACATTTTTCACTGGTTGAAGCTCATGTCCAACCGTCCAATATAGCCAGTCTGCTTAGCTTAATTTGGGCCATCTGATTACAAACATTTAAAAAAACGCTGAAACAAACATGATGTACCAGCGGGATTGGTTTTTCTGTGTCATTCCAAAGTGATAGATTCACCAATATACCATACAGTCTAGAACATTTTAATTTCTGCTACAGCATCTGCAGTAGTCATTGCTTGTATCTTTCAGCTACCAAGTGTATGTACCTCAGCTTTTAAAAGTGATTTTCCTTTGTTGTTATCCATCATCCCTTAGATACAATTTGGAGATTTAGTGTGATTTTTCAATTTCCATCAAACTTTTTAATGCATTGACAAATTTTACAGTTTGTTTGTGTCTTGCAATCCAACGCAATTGGTTCAAAACAAACCTACTTTCATAGCCATATTTTCGATATTGTACTTGCCCAAAGATATTTAGATTTAGTCAGGGATGTAAGTGTAGGTGCATTTATTTCTGATCACACTATAGTCAAGTGTCATCTGAACTGTCAGCTCCATAAAACTCTCCAAACTGAGTGGAGTATCATTCTAACAATACCATAAAATTGATTTCATTCATTGAGCATCCCGGAAAATCTGCTACAAAATTATTCACTTATTCAAACTAAAACACTTGTTGGTTGTCTGTCAGATGTATAGCCAAACCACTTAGATGTCAATTTGAGCACGTGGCAAAATGAAAGATATCGATTCAGTAAATGTAGATTACAAGAACAGTTAGCATACTGTGGCTCAATCATAAATGAAATATGGTTGATTACTACAGAAGATTCATTATCGACAACTGTTGAAATTCAAAAAAGCTGTGTCAGGTTCTTTGTCAGTCTTTTTATATGGTCCCAGAGATGATTCTTCCTTCTCAGCAATCAGTTAAGTCTTTTATAAACCACCAAATCAGTGACATACATAGTGTTGGATATGTGAGGTGGTTATGGATTAGAGAAAAAGTTTTCTTTATGAAAGCTTTATTGTTGACACTGAAAGTTCAGGTAAACCTGAAACAACAAACAAAAAAAAAAAAAATCAACTAAGCACAAATCAAGCAATTATGACTGAAAACAAATATATAAATTCCACTATAATTTCACCAAATAAAAAAAACTACAATCACCTTTTACTCTAAAAATCTAATGCAATAACATGTACTGGTGTACTTAGACCTCAACATTTGAACATTACTGAAATTACTCCCACATAAATATAACATACTCTGAATTAATTAATTACAAACACTGTCAAGCTGAAGTTATGATTATCAAATAATTGGCCATTACAAAATTCCAAAAGCTATTTTACAAATGAAATGATAATTTGAAAGTAGTATTACAGTACCAAATAAAACAGAAACTCTAAAAATTAAGTAAAATATACACTCACAATCATTTGGCTTTCAACCTCACAAACTTGTACAGAAATAAATCCAAAAAGTTAAACTTTAGGGTGTTGTTCCCTGAAGGTTCTTTTCAACACTCCCATAAATTCCAAAGTTCCTAACCTTTTCCCCTTTTCACACATCATTGACCAAGCCTTAGTATAAAAAACAATACAAAACCAATATTGAAATATTTCAACCCAACAAACAGAACTAGCCTTGACAAAGTTTCTATAGCTGCATAAAAAAAAAAGGAAGGCTCCATTTATAATGCTTTTTAAGTGATTTATACCAGAAATACATACAAAATAACAAAATACATATGTATAAAAAAAATGAACTACAAGAAATTCCCAACACTCCCCGACCTTTGAATTCAACTGGATTCAAAAAAAAAAAAAAATAATGAAATAAAAAAAAACACAAACCGACCAATGATAACCAAAAAATATTCAAATCATTACTGAGTTCCTTCAAGTAACACTAATTTGGTCACTGGTCTAATTAATTCAGTACATCTTGTTTTGACCTTTGCTGACCTAACAAGACCATCAAGACCTTCCTGGACATCTGTCACCAGTCCCATTGGCCACAGTCCACGAGGAGTACACTCTGTACATACAAGAACTAAATCCCCTTTTGCAATGTTTCTCTTGGGCTGATGCCACTTTTGTCTCTCCATCAGACTTGGAAGATAAAGTTTTATCCAACGACTCCAGAAAATGTTTGCCAATTGTTGAACCTGCCTCCACCTCCTGTGGTACAAATCTGAATCCGAAAACATCCCAGGGGTTAGAGATGGCGCATTGTCTAGTAATAGTAGATGATTTGGTGTCAAGGCCTCTGCATCAAGAATACTATCACTAGTCTTAGTAATTGGTCTACTGTTAACTATGGATTCAACTTCGCAAAACAAAGTTTCTAATTCTTCATCTGATATTCTGCAGTGAGTACCAAGAAGTCCCAGCATCACTTTTCGGACCGTCCGAATGAGCCGTTCCCAAATGCCACCCATGTGAGACGCATGAGGAGGGTTGAAATGCCATTCAATGCCTTGTTTCACAGAATACCTCATCAAATCACTCTCATTCAGTTGTTGATAACATTTTTTCATCTCTGAAGAGCCTCCAACGAAGTTTGTGCCATTATCTGACCACACTTTTTTGGGTGTTCCCCTTCGTGAAACAAATCTGCGAAATCCATTTAGGAAACTGTCAGTATCTAAGTTGTTCAACTTTTCCAGGTGTACTGCTCTTGTATTCAAACAAGTGAAAAGACAAGCATAACGTTTCACTTCTGCACGTCCTTGTTTTATGAGGAAATGTCCAAAACAGTCCAACCCTACATAGGTAAAAGGTTTATGGCCGCTCTCCAACCGCTCAGCTGGTAAATCCGCCATCTTCTGTGAGCTTGACTTGGCAAACATCTTTTTGCAAAACATACAGTGATGAGCAACACTTTTTAAAAGAGCTCTCACCTTTACTATCCAGAAATGCTTCCTAATTTCACTTGTCACCCATTCTGAACCACAATGTGCAATATTGTGAAATTGTAGTGCAATAAGTCTTGAGACAGGATGATCACTTGGCAAAATAATTGGATTTTTCATTTTCCCCGACAATCTGGCATTCTTTAGCCGTCCACTAACTCTTAAAAGTCCATCTGCATCTATCACAGGGTCTAAGGAAATGATTTTGCTTTTCCTGTTGACAGCTTGACCTTTTGCTAATGATTTGAATTCATTTTGAAAACAATCAGTTTGTACAGTTTTGAGAATGATCTTCTCTGCCTCTTCAATTTCTTTGACTGTCAAAATGCCTTTCAAACACTTCTTGTCACTGGAAAGATATTGTTTGTACCTTAGCAACCATGCCACAGCTCTCTTCAACCGATACCAACTAGAATAATGTTTGAATAATTGTTGAGATACAGACTCTTGGATTGAAGCTGTCATGCATGCTACCTTCTTTACTTCCGGGTCCTGATCACACAATGAGTTGTTTGATATCTTGCCCTTTGGAAACCAAGAATCCTTGTAACTGTGAAGAAGCTGAGGACCTTCCAGCCAAACTTTCCTGTCGTGGTCTTGCATCTTTTCACCTCTGGTAAGCAAATCAGCAGGGTTTTGGTTTCCTGGCACAAAGTTCCATTGTTCAACTGCTGTTAGTTGGTGTATTAAACTCACCCTATTTGCTACAAATATATGGAACCTTCGTGATTCATTGCGAATGTATCGAAGGACAATTTCACTATCTGTCCAAAAATATGAAGGTGCAAGTGTCAATTCAAGTTCTTCTAATAATGATGAATCGACCTTGGCAGAAAGCACAGCTGCTTGTAGCTCCAAGCGTGGTATGGTGATTGACTTGATGGGCGCAACCCTGGACTTGCTCATAACAAGAGCAACATGAACTTGACCAGCCTTGTTGACACTCCTCAAATAACTACATGACCCATATGCCTGTTGACTAGCATCGGAGAAATGGTGCAGTTCCACATGTGCATCATTGAACTTGTAAGGCTTAATACATCTTGGAATATTCACTTTTGGTACAGATTGCAATGCTGACAACCAGTTTTCCCACTTCTGTTGTAATGAACAGGGAACTTCATCATCCCACGATATCTTGCACTGAGTTGCCTGCTGAAGCACCAATTTCCCTTGTACAATGAGAGGATTCATCAGTCCCAGTGGATCATATATTGCAGACAAACAACTCAACATTCTGCGCCTGGTAATCTCACCAACTGGTTGTGGTGGACTGGTTTCAAATTTGAAAGCATCTTTATGCACATCCCAAATAACACCCAACACTTTGCTACTTGTGTCCTTTTTTACCAACTCAGTGTTTTCTGCATGTTCACTTTCTGGAATCTGTTTGAGCAAAGACGCATCGTTGACAACAAATTTTGTCAAGTGAAAACCTCTTGTGTCTAGTAGTTTCACAGTGTTCTTCAAAATGTTCATCAGAGTATCTCTTTCAGGATGAGACTGGAGACAATCATCAACATAAAATGACCTCTTCACTAGGTTTGCGACCAAAGGATCCACATCTAATGTATCTTTTAATACCTGTCTGAGAGCAAAGGTAGAGCTGCTAGCACACCAGATCCCACCGAAGACGTGCCTTGTCATACGGTACTGGACAATATTCCCTTCTTGGTCAAACCACAGAAAACGCAATGCATCACGGTCTTCTTCAGGAATAACTACCTGATAATACATAGCTTTGATATCTCCAGAAAATGCCCAAGAATGTTCACGGAATCTCAGCAACACATTTAAAAGTTTGTTTGTAAGATTTGGTCCTTGCATACATTTGTCATTTAATGACTCACCACAATACTTCGCTGCACAGTCAAAAACCACACGTAATTTTCCTGGTTTTTTTTCTGATAGCACCGCTTGATGCGGTAAATACCACACTTTTGCTGTTGAAGGCAAAGCTTCCTGTGGTACAGGTTCAGCATGATTATTACATATCAACTTCATCAACTCTTCATGGTAGCGATCATATAGCTTTCTTTTCTCAAGAGACCTCTTGGTAGACTTCAGTCTTAAACTGGCCATGCAGTAATTATTTGGCACAGAAGCATTTTCCTTCCAAGGAATCGGCAATTCATAATGTCCATCTATGACTTTGCATTTTTTCTCCCAGAGGTCTATCACTTTGCGATCTTCCACTGACCAGGACTTGTTATCCCCAATGCCTTCATTTTCCACATGCCATAGAACATTAATATCCTGTTGAATCTCTGGTATGGATGAAATAAAATGTGATACCACATGATTACTAGCAGGGTTAATCACACTAGAAGCACCATACAAAGTCCAACCCAAAATTGTCCTCACTGCAAATGGCTCGCTTTTGTTGCCTTTCTTGACATCCAGGGGAATAAGTGCTTCAGCATGGTCTTGTCCAATTAATATCTGCACGCCATCGCATTCACTGGCAAAACACAAACCCTCCAAGTGGTCGTACCTGGAAACATCTGCATGAGGAACCTGCACTGGAATTTTATCAACCACCACAACGTTTTTCAATTGGAGAGATTCTAAACCATCACAAGATAAGATGTCAAAACTAACAGTTTGAGATTTCATTCTTTCACCTTCTCTGCTAAGAGTATTCAAGGTATAATTTGTTGGTTTACCTTTAAGGCCTAAACGCTTCACCAGTTCCTGGGAACAGAATGTATGTGTAGATGCACTATCCAATAATGCTGTAGCATCGTAAGATCCATTAACCTTGACAGAGGATATTGGCATATATACACTGGAATTTGCTGACTTTGGTACATGGACATTTGCATTACTAACACTCAAGTGGGAAGAATTATCTTCTTTGAAGGAACTTGACAAATGCAAAAATTTGGAATGTTTCTTACCACATCCTGGAACTGAGCATGTGTAACCACTCTTGCACTGGGCTGTATTATGATTTTGCAACAAACAGATTTCACACATGTGTTTATCTTGAACAAACTGCAGTCTTTCCTTTGGCTTCATATCCTTGAATCGAGGACAGTAAATGACCTTGTGATCTTGTTCACACACAATACAAGGTGGTCGATTGTAACCTTTAGTATAAAATGAAGTTGCAGTTGATGTGCGATGACCTTGGCTCTTGGATTTTCCATGATCAAATTTTTCACTTGTTTTTAGACCTGACTTGCCATACACAGGATCTGTAGCCTCATCAACCTCGTTCTCCAGGAAATGAACCAATTCAGCAAATCCAGGATAATCACCTTTTTTGCGTTTTGCTTCCACAGCTTGATGTTTCCAGCGATTACGCATGTAGTTGGGAACTTTACCAATCACTTCCACAATAAGCACTTGACTGTCCACTTCTTTCAGTTTGTCTAGTCGTTGCAATGTAGCTAGAGCATTTGACAATCTGTCAACTAGCCGTTGAAGTTCATCTGGTGAATGAGCAGATTTGGACTGTCGTACTTGATTGACTACAGAGTTCATAACTAGATGTTCATTGCCAAATCTCTTGTACAGAATGTCCATAGCACGTTTATATCCTGCAGTGCCTCCAATCAATGTGCAGGGTTGAATGGCTTGATAGGCTTCACCTTCCGTGAACTGTAACAAGTGTAGCAATCTGGCACTGTGATCTTTAACATATTTGACCACTGCTTGCTCAAATGTAGCAATAAAAATATGATACTTTAATGGGTCACCATCGAAGGGCTTCAACTCTAATTTAGGAAGACTCCTATAAAACTGGCTGTCCATGACTTCTGAGCTTGAGGAAGCTGCGGGCAAAGGTGTAGCTGATCCCGAATTCAACCAGTTCTTTGACTTTTTCACTATGTTTATGTATGTAGCTTGCACAGTATAGAAGTACTTGTCATCTTCTTCTCTTTCATCAATGTTGGCTATAGCTTCTTGAACCCTTTCATGCACTGCTTCAAACTTGCTAAATGTTTCTTTTAAGGCTTCCAGTTCTGACGCAAGCCTTTCCTTGTCCTCTTCCACAATAAACTGTTCTAACTTGTTCGCACGTTTGGTAACTGATGCCTTGAACTGTTTTCGAGACAAAGTGAGTTTGCCAACATCTTCAGCTTCCGCCATGATTGTTTACTGTTGGATATGTGAGGTGGTTATGGATTAGAGAAAAAGTTTTCTTTATGAAAGCTTTATTGTTGACACTGAAAGTTCAGGTAAACCTGAAACAACAAACAAAAAAAAAAAAAATCAACTAAGCACAAATCAAGCAATTATGACTGAAAACAAATATATAAATTCCACTATAATTTCACCAAATAAAAAAAACTACAATCACCTTTTACTCTAAAAATCTAATGCAATAACATGTACTGGTGTACTTAGACCTCAACATTTGAACATTACTGAAATTACTCCCACATAAATATAACATACTCTGAATTAATTAATTACAAACACTGTCAAGCTGAAGTTATGATTATCAAATAATTGGCCATTACAAAATTCCAAAAGCTATTTTACAAATGAAATGATAATTTGAAAGTAGTATTACAGTACCAAATAAAACAGAAACTCTAAAAATTAAGTAAAATATACACTCACAATCATTTGGCTTTCAACCTCACAAACTTGTACAGAAATAAATCCAAAAAGTTAAACTTTAGGGTGTTGTTCCCTGAAGGTTCTTTTCAACACTCCCATAAATTCCAAAGTTCCTAACCTTTTCCCCTTTTCACACATCATTGACCAAGCCTTAGTATAAAAAACAATACAAAACCAATATTGAAATATTTCAACCCAACAAACAGAACTAGCCTTGACAAAGTTTCTATAGCTGCATAAAAAAAAAGGAAGGCTCCATTTATAATGCTTTTTAAGTGATTTATACCAGAAATACATACAAAATAACAAAATACATATGTATAAAAAAAATGAACTACAAGAAATTCCCAACACATAGTGATTCTTCAAATACAACTCAAACAATTGACTCACCTATTTTAGTTCCTCCCACCTTCTCTAAGTTTAGTGAAGTGTCTCAAAGTGAAGTTCTCAAGGTCGTCAAAAATTTGCCAAAAGATTTATCTCATTTCCCAGTCCCTTCTTGTCTTCTGTTGGTCCACTTCTGACATCTGTTACTTAAGTGGTAAACACGGCTCCTACTTGAGGGCTATTTTTAATATTGGTTCAAGAAGACTATTGTTACTTCTCATATTACCAACCCATCTCTACAAGGAGAGAGCCTGAAAATCACCATCCTGTGTCAGAGCTTTGTTTCAAGTCAAAATTGGTGGCACCTCAACGCCCATATGAATAGTAACTAACTTGAAAATCTGCATCAGTGATAATTGTGCATATAAATGTGGGCACTCAACAGAGACTGCCTAGTTACATATTAAAATGAGGGCCACTCATCTTTGGCAAGTGGTTAGACTAAGACCCCAGTTACATATAGCTGGATGTACCGCCAGATCGCGGCAGGATTCCTTATATGGAAAATCTTGAGTGATTTACGGATAATCTTTTCCGTCCATATGACCATCCATAATGTCTGTAATGTCCTTGCGTCCATGGGGATGCCATGAAAAAATCAAACTGCATGATTTTTCTGTAAAGGCTTTGTGGATTGTATCTGTAATTGATATCCATAGCTCTTCCGTATCTCATCTGTCGCTCATCCGTGAGTGTCCTTATACTCATCCTGGATGTCCTTGTGGCATCCCTTACATCCTTGATGCTTCCACGGCAAAAAATATCCATAAAAACATTGCTGGATCTAACTGGATCTGCTACAGATCTGCTACGGACTAACACGGACAGGGTTTGTGGATTAAAAAACAGTCATAAGACCAATCCTTGGTGCAATCTTTTCATCCGCAAACCTGTCCCGTAGCGGTCCGTAGCAGATCCGTGGAAGATCCATGGCAGTTCCGTAAATCTTTGACATGACCATCCCTTGTGCATCCCTATCAGTTACCTTATATGGAACCATGGGCTATATCCATGGCGCATCCGGCTATGTGTAACTGGTCCTTTAAGTCATCCTTATTGATTTGCTCTTTGGTGTTTGATACTGTAGACCATGGCACTCCCCTTGACTGTCTAACTTCCTGGTTTGTCCTGGAGACAGCGTGAAGTGAATGAGTTATAGTGTGATAAACACAAACATATCTAGACTCAGAAAACAAAAAAAAATTATATAACTTTTTGAATAAGAAAGGAAAAAATGTTATGATTATATTATTAATAAAACTAGAAGTAATAGTAAGAAATTGTTTTTCCTCAAAAAGCATTTTACAAATATATGTCGTATCAAAAACTTCAATCCGTCAGAATGTTAAATATTGATATCATAAACTCCAGTAGAAAGTTGATGTAAGAAATCCAATCTAGGTTTATTGGAAAATGTGCTCTGAAGTAGACATTTGAAGTTCTGACGTCAAAATTTGAAACTGTGACTTCAAACTCTGAAACTATGAAATCACAATTTCGAATCCTAAATCCTCTTAAGAATTAAATATATATTAATATTTAATTTATATTGTTTAATATGTTAAATACACATTATGTTTCTTCGTATCAAGAACATTTTACTCAGCATTTATCCCATATTTTGTGCTTTTTGGGACTTTTATTGTGTCATAGTTTACAGGAAACATCCATGTTTGATTGGGGTGTACTAAAATGTGAAGTCCCAAAATCGGTACGGTTATTGAAAATCTCCTGAAAATCTAGACTGCTAAAAGGATCTGAAGAAACAACAATAAGGACAGTAATAATGTGAAATTTGCCCCAGCATGTGAAACACGCCACTGGATAAAGATGGAGTATGACAAAATAATTAAAATTAGTGATTATTTTCAATCAGGTGAGATCAGAAGCCAAATGTTATCACAAAAAAGACTTTCTCAAAACTCCAGGTAATATGAAGGGCATTTGCGCAAAAGTGAATTGTAGATACTGTGAGAAGGTTTGCATTCCTTACTCTAACGATCCATATACACCGACAATCTATTAATTATCTTGAATGTTTTGTATTTTTTCCAGGTGACACCGATATCGCACTAGACAAGAGAAGAATTAGCCGAGCCTGGGCATTCCCTTGTAATGGCTATGACCATCTCCCTCGCTGTCTGCACGGAGGTAAAGGACCCAGTAAGCGCCGTACTAAAGCTGGCAGATTTTGTGTGTGTGTCTGCAACTCTAAATGGGCGGGGCCAGAGTGCAGTTTTGCCTCAGAAGACGGACGCACCCTGAGGGGCAAACGGATGGACTACTATGGTCCCTGGTCTATCCTCGGTATGGGGTCCAAAGAGGGGAAAAGAGCTGATACATTTGAAATAGACAATGGGGAGTTTCAAGAGGACAATAATCACATACCATATAGCTATCTAGGATATGTGGGTAATCATGAAACCAGAGTACCAGGGTTTGTGTCTCATAACAGAAAAAGAAGTATGCCTTGGGTGATATTGAATAAATCCCCTCCCAGTGGGTGGTACAGGAACTATGATACTGATAGTGTTATTGGAGAGAAATAGAATATTGAATTTCTACTGCCTTTATAGTTTTAAATTTGTAAAATTAAGTCATCATACAAAAGGAGGACTTTGAAAATATATTATCTTGTATGGAAATTTAGTGAAAGATTTTTAACTACAGAAAGGAAAATTATTTTAAGAACACATACTTTCCATGATTAAACCTATATAATAAAAATATTAAGCGGAGTGATTATAAAATAAAAATCAACAATAAACATAAAATGGTTGTGTTATTGCTTCATCTGTCATAACTGTAATGTGTCCTGTTATTGTAATGCACTATTGCTAAATATCACTATTATTTACAGAGAGCTTTTATCTTTTAAACATTTTTAAACTTTCATTATCTAATGAACTTATATACAGAACATTCTTCTTCAACATAAACCTTTTGGCTCATGAAAAGCACACACATTTTAGACAACTGGCATTCTTAATAATGTCACATTGCATCTGTTTTGCCTCGACAACTGCAAGCATTCTGTTTCTGTATTATTTCAGTTACACTATCTTATATTTATTATCCTGAGATTAAAATTTAAATGATGGAATACATTGTTTTAATGGGGGTTTTCTACTGGAGCCGACCATCACCGACCCTAACCAACTTTAGGGTCAAAAAGGCAGGATATGAGTCTAGGCAAATGTAGTGTGGGAAAATGAAAGGACAGTTGAACCTTTACCTAAGGATGTATTACGTCCCGGTTTGACTGGATCCACCTCCCAACATATCTTGGGGGTCATGCTGTTGTTCAGCATGATGCAAAGTGTTAGGACAAGCCATAGGGACAAACAGACATGCTGTAGCTGGTCATGATAAGCCGTAGTGACAGCCCAATTCGACCAGAGCAGTGACCAGATTCACAACAACCAGACTGATTAATTTTTGCAGTCCGGGTTGCCAGTCCTATTTCTAGGACCACTATGTGTAAGCCTAGATGTGTCTTCATTTATTTATTCATTTACCCATTTATTTACCTATTTAATTATTTATTTATTTATTTGGGGTTTTACATCACTTCCAACACTGTACATGTCATATCACGACAGGTAGTTGGGAGGGCAGAGGAAACCAGTACATACAGTTGGTCAAGGTTCTGTACTGTAAACTGCCGACCAACGGTAAGCAACTACCAGCTTTCCCACTTGAGATCAGGCCGGAAAGTGAACCCCAATCTCAGAGGTGGGAGGTGAGAGTGTTACCACTCTGCCACCATGGCCCCATCTAGTTGCTTCTGTTACTCATCATTTATCATCATTATCATTGCAAAGATGTGAACTATATATCAAAGTCACTTCCTACAGAAGATTAGGACTCTTTTGTTTTTTATTAAGTTGAACATGTTCATTATCACTCTAATTCTCAGACAAAGACAGACACATCAGGAACATTTGAACACAGAACCAGCACTTACCACACAGCCCCCACATGCACCGCAGTCCCCACCACCACCAGACCAAGAAAAAACCACTTCTCTGTTTTGTCATGGATACGACAAAGGAAAGATAAGGGATGTTACAACTTTTTGGCTGAGTTAATTGTGAAGATGGCCCCTGCTGTTTTTGACCTCATTCAGGAGCGGAAAGATCACAATCTGAAAGAGTCACCAATTTCATTCATCCTTTAGAGGCGGGCTTTAAGGTGGTCCTAGCACTCAGACACATGGCTTCTAGAGAAAGATTCAAATCATTGGAGTATCAGAGTAGGGTGGAATGTACCACTACATGTAAATTCCTTCCTGATGTCTGCAAGGCCATCCTTAATGAATTCCAAGAAGATTATTTGACATGTCCTACCTCTTGTGAAGAATGGAGACAGACTGAGGCATAGTTTTGGAACAGATGAAATGTCCCCCAGGCTGTTGGATCTATAGATGGGGGACATATTGCCATAAAAAAGCCTACCAGATCTGGGAGCGAATATTACAATTACAGGAGCTTGAGTTTTCCCCTCCTGAACTTCTGGGAGAGGGAGGGCCTCCTATTTGTTGCTGGCAGATGATGTTCTCACCTTGAAGCCATGACTATTACAACCATTAACGTATCAATAACCAATAATGTATCAGCTAACCCTTAATGTAGCAAAAATTGACCAATAATGTATCGTCAACCAGTAATGTATCAAAATTAACAATTAATGTATCAATTCTCTAACCAATAACGTAACTGCATAGTGAACAGAGAATAGCAACTATAGGATTTCCAGATGCATGAGGGTAGTAGAGAATGCTTTTGGAATATTAGCAAATTCAAGGTTCTCCTCACCACAATGGAGCAAAGATCAAATGATGTTAGACACATAGTATTTACATGTGTTGTGGTACACAACATCCTAAGGACAAAACAATGTGCAGGAACAATTAGTAACAGATTGCTGGTCTCCATGCTGTCTGTGTCTGTAGAGCCTCTGGAGTTGTTGTACACAGAGCCTGCATTGACACTGGGTCCTCCATGTGCTGCACTGAACCGGTGGACTTGCTGAAGCCCTTCCTTCTAACATGGGATTTCAAAAATTTGAATTTGTTGTATATCCAGTTCTGTCTGTCAGTGAATTCCTTCAGGGCCTGGCTGGAATTGGACTGCATCAGCTTTCCATATCGAATCCTTTGGGACTCAAACCATGTCTTGCAGACTTGTACAGACTTGATGAAGCAATCCTTCTGGGCTTTGTTTTTGAATAGCTCCTGTGTCTTTGTGATCCTTGATGAATTCCACTATTGCATCTGCATCAGTATCAGAGAGAAAGGTGCTTCTTTTCTATTGGATTGAAAGGATGACAGAGAGTAAGATGCTCTCTGACCCATTTCCCCTACAACTTCCATCTCACTCTCACTTCTTTCTGAGGTCTGTCTCTTCTCCTGACTTTCCCTTTATCTCGGACTCTCTGTTCCCTCTGTTGCCTCTCACTTTATTGCCTCCATCTCTCCTCCCTCTCCATCCTGGAAAAAGTCTGGAGAGTTTCCGCACTGATGGGAAGCCACCAAGTCAGTTCTTGTTTAATTAGGACAAGCTGGTTTACTTTAAGGTACGGCTGGTTGAGTGTGTGGTTATAATTGATTCATTCTCTGTTACCTTTTCAGTCCCAAGCTAGATAGACAAAATGTACCACATTGTTGCAAGTAATGTAGATGCTATTGATAGCCTATCTACTCACCAAAATGATCATGGTAGCGTCCATTGGCCTGTAATTCAAAGCCTTTGTTCTGACAACAAATTTGTTAGCTCTTAGTTAACTAAAAGTTATCAAACTTTTGTGTAAATAAAAACCTTAGTTAGCCTAAAAAAACCTTAAATTTAAAGATAATTCAGACCCAGGTGTTAAGTATTAGTTATTTAAACCTTTAGATGCTTCTATTTACTCCCGCAATTGCTTAGTAGAGGTGTTGTTGCACAATCATTAAGTATTAGTTAGTTTGCTATTTTATTAATGCTTTCATTTACAGGCCACAGTAACTGAAATATCAATACATTTTTTCATTATAGCCAGCCATGGTTGATTTGCCTACAATCTCCATACAACCTATTAGCTAAATAATACAAAACATAAGACTACCAATAAAAAGCAAAAATTAAAATCAACAGCTTCTTAAAACCAGCCTTTCTCAGCAGGCTTTGATTTCGTCTGGTAATATGTATGCAGAATGGTCTGTTATCTCAACAGAAGTCACCTTTACTGAATTCAAGCTAGTGCTGGTAGAAAAGAGAAAAGCTAGAAGTATACAACATTTGACAAGTGTTCAATCCCTTTACAGTGCAGATTTCTATTTTTATTTCTTTCACAAATATGCTACAAGTGCTCTGTGTAATTCAAAATGCCTTCTCTCCATCGTACCAGGCGAGGTAGCCCCGCTCTGGTTTTGTGTTTGTGGTTTCCATCCATTAGCACTCAGTCACCAATTTCTTGCTGCATCAGCGTGCATGAAAGGTTGCAATTTCTTGTAAATTATTCAGTCTTCTTGGTGAAAATACCTTGTACATTCAGGTGTCTTGGTGAAAGTATCAAAATCAAACATCAAATTAGAAAGCGATCATTTAAAGAATTATGTTTTAGTTATGTTAAATTATTTCAATAGAAAACTGAAGAAATTCTATCCAACTCTGAGCTGTTGTTAGAACCTGTGGTTTGCAAATATGGAAACTCCCCATGTATCTCTGGATTGAACTACTCCTCGATATCTGAAGAATTCGTACCAACTATGTACCAAGCGGGGAACTTTTTCTGGATGCTGGGTATCCATACATGAAAAAATAATTGCAACTGGAATGAACCGTACTTAGTTTCTTTAGCATTTCTTCTCTAATATATTTTTAAAAAGAGCTTAAAACCTACTTTTTCTTGAAGCTTTTTTACTTGAATTTTCCATTTACTCATTTGTATCACGATTTACACCTTGTGCATGTTTGGATTCTTAATGAATTTTTAACTATGTGTTTGTCTTTTTTTGCCTAGACATCCTGACAAAACAGAGATTAATCATTGTAAAATTCTAATCATATTAGGTAATATAATATATCATGAGTGTCTTTTTGATTTCATTGTGCCACATTTCTGACCTATTTCAGACAGAAATATCCATCTCTCCAACAAGGACCTTTTGTCTTTGAATCTGGTAAAGAAATTTAATGCATTAAATTCATATCAGACTGGTTTAGATCAAATGTGAATAAAGTTTCTTTTTGATAAATTATTTTGGGTATGTCACGACTAGGGAATGCTTGCCACATATCTATATATATCCTGTGAAACAGTATTTATTTATTTTATACAATTTCTTAAGCTACAGCTAAATCTGTCTACAGCTAGAGGATTTGCACAGTCTAAAGACATGGGGTCATACCAATTAACATTCCACTTCATAGAATAATCTTATCAAAGAATTTTCTAGAAAATAGTGAACAAAAGTGCTAGTGAATATGAACCATGGTCTTTTGTAAGAGAAAGTGGTTCTTGTCTGGTCGTCGCAGAAATTTTTCTTGAGAAATGGTTAGAGCCAAGTGATTATTAAAATTTAATAATGGTTGAATCAACCCAGTGGTTGTAGGAATCTGGGGCCAGTTACATAAAAGGACTGGACATAGACGTAAAGATATGTTTTTGTCCCACACTTAGCCTAAAGACTGTTTGCTCAGACTTGATGAATTAGAAATAAAAGGTCACATGACACAACCAAATATTGTGCTTATTTCATAAATCAGTGTGAGATTAGTTTTAGGAAGGTCCACTTTTTGTGAAATACATGTACGCCCAAAACTTAGATAAGTCAAAAGTCTTACATTTAAGTCTAGGCTTAGCTCAAAACATGAGACTCTTTTTGAAATCGACCCCAAGGTTACCATTAGTGGTCATTCCAACAGCATGGCCCAGTTAGGGGACTGCCGGAGCAGTTTCCATCTACTTTAATCACAGCCTTTGATTTATTTCCGAATAGCCTAAGCTTCAAGTAACTATGAAGTGAAGGTTAGGTTTGAATCTGGGGTCACATTCAAAGTGATGGCCATAGTGAATACATGGAAAAAACTTTTCCAACCACCTGCCTATTGACCAAGAGTTCTGAATTCCTATGAGGTATAGGCAGGACCTGGCAGACCCGGGCAACCCCCTACTGATTTCACCTCTTGGGTCTCCTAGTTTCGATTAGATGGTTCAGCATGACCCCCCAGGCCTTACCCACCCAGGGGAGGTCTCTGCAAATTAATGTGGCTCTTCCAAAGCTCGGGTATAAAAGTTTTGGAACAGGCAGGACCAAGCAGACCTGGGCACCCCTGCTGATTTTGACCTCTATGGGTGCCCAGTTTTGATTTCGTGGTGGAGCTTGACCCCTCCAGGTCTTACCTCCTAAGGGGAGGTCTCCTCGGATTGATGCGGTTCTTCCTTGCTTCTGGGTACTTTCAAACAGGCTGGATACAGCTGACCCGTGTTCTTTTATGTCCCTCTGTACAAGGGATTTTTAAAATATTACATTATAAGACTTTAAAGCTTCATATTCTACTAACATGTAAATAAAATGCCCAAAGTGTTCTTTTAGTGTCTCATTGAAAATCTTACCTTTACATAACCTTGCAGAATCACCTCTAATGCTAAACTGTGGCACGATGAAAAAGTCATCAATCATAAGGGGCTATATCCAAGAGATGGTCCATGTACAAGATGTGGCTGACTGGGTTCGAATCTGTTTTGGCAACTGATCACTCAAGCTGTTTTAATATGATCATTTTATAATAGTAATATTAATTCAATAGCACATTCCCAAAAGGTCTAGAATTGGCAATGTGAAATGCATCAGAGCTAGTAGTCGCCAGTGAGGAAAATTCATTCTATTTCCTTGACATGAGAAAAATTCATTTGTGACTTTTGTGACTACATTAGACCTCTAATCTCTTCTGATGCATACATTTAGAATAGATCTTAATGATTTTATTTTACTTTTAATTAAGGATGCCTCTAGCGTGGACATTTATATACTGTGGTAAATATTACATGTCTTGCTCTAAACTCTTTAGTCAGTCCCAGGCCTCATATTGCACTTAGTCATATTTCTAGCCAATATATTTAGAAGAGTTTCAATAAAATTACTCTTTAAACAGAGTTCAGGCGATAAAGTTCTTGCTTAGAAAATTACTTCTCAGAGCAAAATACAAAAACAATACTATTTGTTTGTTATTCAACGTGACAAAGATCCTCCTGGGTAAATTTCATTCTTCTAAGTATTTCTCTTGGGACCTTTTTGGGACCTTTGCTAATGGACTGAATAAGACCACTGATTGTGCATGTACCATTCTTTGCAGTTAACCATATCACCTGTACATCTTTAGATGGCCACATAGTGGCATTTGAAGAAGGTCAGCATGGCTAGGTGAACATCATTGGTGTTATCTAATAACACTGTCAAATAATCAAGCATATGTTCCATAGTTTGAATACAATTTTACTCTTTCATTGTGCGTCAAAAGCCATCCATCTATTTGACGATAGATAGTTGGTCATGTGAACCTATTTGTTTGTAACATGTGGGGCTATTCAACCCTTGTTTTCACAAAAAAACATCAAATGAATCTTCTATTTAAAATTAAAGCTTTATTCTGGCCACCTTGTTTTGCTACAGCTGCTAATTCTTGAAACTGTGCGTCTTTTCTGAGAGCAGCCAGATTCAGAACATTCTTTATTATTATTTCTTATTATTTTTACTTTATTTTATTATTTTTTTATTATTACTGGGAATACGATTTGGGGTTGGGGTTGATTTGGGGTTGAACAACTGGTGTAATTCTGTGAAGCAGATTCTAACAGAAAGTGGTTTACAACAAAATTATGAAACAAAAAACTTGTGTGACTTCAATTTTTTAGAGATAAAACTCTCCGGTATGAATGAAACCCACTGCAGAGGCAACTTACATAAAAAGCCAAAACTAATTCCAAAACTCTTATTTTCCTGAAATGTATGTCACTCAAAATCTAAGCCTTAGTTAAAGATCCTGCATTACACAATTGAGATTTGGTGTTTTGCCGCACATGTAGAAACTGGCAGATTTAGTACAAAAAGCAGAGATCAACAAGTATGTAAAATTTGTCATAGCGATGATGTAGCAGACGAGCTCCATTTTCTATTTGTCTGTGAAAAATATCATGATTTATGACACATAATGTACCACAAAATTACAAAGCAATATGGGGGACCACAGTGGCAGAGTGGTAACACTCTCGCCTCCCACCTCTGAGGCCGGGGTTCGATCCCCGTCAAGGCCTTATGTGGGAAAGCTGGTAGTTGCTTGCCGTTGGTCGGCAGTTTACAGTACAGAACCCTAGCGAACTGTATGTACTGGTTTCCTCTGCCCTTCCAACTACCCGTCGTGATATGACCTGTACAGTGTTGAAAGGGACATAAAAAACCCCAAATAAACAAATACAAAGCAATATGTAGATTTTGAGAGTACAGGCGAGCTTGAAAAACTTCAAATACTTGTGGATTGCCCAATACTTTTAGGGAATTATATTCAAAAAGCTTTTTCACAGCGTCAACAGTTGTTATATGGAAAAATTATAATGTTCAAAGCCCTTTAGGGTGTGTTGTTTTAAACATATTTAACTTCAAAATCATGTCACCACATATAAAAGTACCTCTGTTCTATATTTAGTGACTAATAAGCCTTACAGGCTGGGTGTTCTTTTTGTGTTACGTTTCACCTTTGTAATATTTTTGTAATCATATAACACTTGTCACTTGAATAAATAAAATATATATATATATATTATTTTTGTCATAAAGAATATATTACATTGAATAATATAGCAGACAGTACAATAAAGATAGAATGTACACATCTGTTGCTTGTAATTATCATAGTTAGTATAAATTTACTATGTATACTTACAAAATTAATAATAACTTTAATTTAATTACTATATTTCTTCACTACATACAGGCTTACTGTCTACAGATCAGATCCCAAACATTATTTTCTAACAGTGTTGTGGTAATTACGCATTTTGTGCTAGTGTAACTGGTCTTTTAACACTTTTTACCGCACATGTACATTTTAGTTTTTGATGTATCAATTGTCTTCTTGTGTTTGGGATTTTCTACTATATCCAAATGGTGTGAAAACACCATTAACCGGGCCAAGATCTGACTATTGATAATGTCTTGCACACTGTGAATGTTTTCCTTTTTCTTTCTTTCTGAGTATATACACTGTGAATGTTACTTAGATCTAGTTTGCTATCAGAAAAAGCATTGTACATGTGCCGTGTATTTGAACACAAAGTCAGATGAGTTGTGAAAGATAATGCTGGTGGTCAGAAATCTGTACATACATATGCCTAACGTACTTCAAGTGATTTACTTTATCAGCAAGCTAAATACACGGTTTCGTACAATGTGCCATATCAACATTAAAGCTAAAAACCTCACTACGAGTCCCTAAAGATGAAACAAATACATTTGCAATGAGATAGAAAAGATTGCTGTATGAGAGTAAGATAGGTTTAAGATAAATAAGAATAAATGATTAAGAATAAATTTGATAAGAATCAGGAAAGGTTTGGGATAATTTCAAATGGTTTGAAATTCTTGTAAACTGATCCCAATGGTCTCTTGAGTGCTGTACTCTTAAGTCCATTTGGAAGTTCTCGATCTTCTGTACAGGATCTCTTTATAATGGTTTTAAGATCAATATGATTGAAAAGATTTACCCCCTGATGCCAGGATATTGGGGATTGGGGGGAAAGATTTATGATATGTCGCAGAAATGGAACAACCCTCTAAGTGCCAGCCCATACAGTATGCAAAACTTGTCACAAGTGGTGTCTGGACATCACGACTGTCCCTTGTGACTGCCCCTTAAGCATTTCTGGTGGCAGCCACCCTGTTCTTGGCGGGGCTTCCTTGGTTCCTATGGGGATATTTGAATTCTGGGCTTTCATTGGGTCACTTGTGTTGTTTAGACTGAAGAACATGGACTGATTTTTCAATGTTGTAATATTGGCTGTAGCTATTTTGAATTGGAAACGATCATATATATATATACAAACTGTACTTTATATTCTATGTACTGTTTTTAACTGTGATTGGGACTAAGTGAATGGAACTTGTTATGTTGTGTGTATTGAATGAACTGACGCAATGACACTTATGGATTGTTGTGACACCACCACTGGCTGGGATTGCTGTGTTTTTAAGACGACCTCAGGCTAACCCATTTGTTTTTCCCTTGCTTAGATTGAAAAGCCAACTTTAATTTGATCTTCGTCAGCACAGCATTCTCAGGAGATTTTTGCTTCTTTATTCATAGTGACTGACTACTGAACTTCTGAATTATGGAAAAGCATAAAGGCTATTGTTCTAATTGTGAGGAACTCCATATACCACCCACTGGCAAAAAGTTTAAATTATCAAAGAGTGTATGGGAAGATGGTGTGTCGGACTCTGAGGAGGAGGTTGTGGGGCACGAGTGTGAAGGACAGTGGTGTCAAAGATGGTTCAAGTAAAAAGCAAGTTGTTAAGAGGAGTGTGATGACCCCCCGCACCAAAGGACAGAACTGTAAAGTCAAGAGGGCTCAGCCCCCAGGGATCTGATGTGTATGCTGAAGGGGCCACTCACCACAGGAAGGCAGCACCCCTGGAGACGTCCAGCAGATGATTCTGCAAGAGTTACATAGGGTGAGCAGCAGACTGGATGTGGTTGAAGAGCAGGTGGCTGCAAACAGAGCAGAGGGACCATTTCATGGAAGGAACTTTTCAAAGTTAAGTAGCACAAAAGCTTCAAAGTCCAAAGTTAAAAAGGTTATTTACACTAGTAAGTCGTCAGATGATGAACAAAGCATCCCCTCTTTGTCTGAACTGAGAAGTTCCACTGTATACAGCAAAAGGTTGATGCTAAGGTCAAAAGTCTTGATCAGTCAAACAGTGCAGCAGGTAATGATCAAATTCAAAAATTGAAATCGAAAAGGGGGGAATGTAGATGTAATTGTCTCTCACAAAGTTTCATGGCCACATGAACAAATTTTGGGAGGTGCAAGCAAGCAAAGGCTTACCTACGATCAATTAAATTTGACTCAGTTTATTCAGGGGTTTACAAAAAACATTCTGGAAGCGGATGATCCACGTGAGTTATGTAGGCATGTGTGATGCTATAAATAGAAATAATTCGGCCCCAGAAGAAAACATTGCTCCCCTCCAATTGTTGAAGCATCATTGGAAAATCATCAATCCCACACAAAGAACAAAGCAGGCTGTAGTGATACAGGCATTGGGGTTAATGAATGTTGTCCAATTTATGATGTAAATTAGGGCATTGCAGATGACAAGTTTCTGAATTCTATTTTGAACAAAAAGAAGTACACTGTGGCCCCCAGGAACTTTCAGAGGTGGAGGTCTCAGTCAAATTTTGCCTTTGGCTTTGTCCTGTTGTCTGATTTCATTTTACCTGACAACATAAACAGAAGAGACACTAGTATAAAAGACCCTTTTCAAATGCATGAAAAGATAAGGCTAGTGGTAGACCAAATTTTTTGTCTTGTCGCATACTAGTTGAGTCTCAGTTAAACATTCCAGCTTGGAGGGAGGCATTACAGGGATATTGGGACGTGCAGGTCTTGGAGCTGTTAGAGTTTGGCTTCCCCCTTGACTTTAACAGGAACTGTGAACTCCAATGTAATAATAAGAATCATTCTTCAGCTTTGGACCACCCTGGTCAAGTTGTTACATATTTGGAGGAGGAAGGTCATTTTGGGGCCCTTTGGCGTCAATCCTATCAGTGAATGTCACTTTTCTTCCTTTATGGCCAGGGAGAAAAGTGGTTCAGATAAGCATTGGGTGATCATAGACCTTTCATGGCCCCAACATGCTTCAGTTAATGCGGGGGTGGACAAAGCCTCGTAATTGGTCATAGATTTCAGTCTCACATTCGCAACAGTAGATGACATCACAGTTCAGCTTAAAAAACTTGGCAAAGGTGCACTTATGTACAAAGTCGACATCAGTCATGCCTTCTGTTAAGTAAAAATCGACCCTAGGGACTATGACTTGCTTGGCTTGCATTGGCATGACATCACGTTCATAGATGCTTGCCTCCCATTTGGAAGTCACCATGGGACAGAAATTTTTTTACGCGTATAAGCGACTCTGTGTGTCACGTCATGCATCAGAAGAGCTATGACGTCATGAATTACGTAGACAATTTTGTGGGAGTCACGATGCACGCCGTCGCCGTCGTTCTTTTGATGCGTTGTGTCATGAGATGCGTCATCTAGGCCTAGACATAAGTGAGAAGAAATTAGTGCCTCCAAGTAATGTAGCTGTCTGTTTGAGACTTGTTCTATTTATAGCATCACACATGCCTACATCTCGACCTTTGTCACGCAATTGCCCGTCGACTACCTTATAAAAGCTAGTAGGGAGTGGTCTATTTTTAGGTTATCTAGGTGACAAGGTTCACCTTCGCAGTTGAAGATGTTAGGCCTATTAGTTGAAAACCCAGTGTGGGTGAACACTAATCCTGCTCTACTGGATATGAATTATGAAATCAAAATGCTATCTCATGAGAATATGTTCTACACTTTGTTTTAGAAGAGAAGGTGCTCAAGGATCTGGTTCAAGGTGCTCTAGTGAGATTACAGTCACCTTTCAGACCCAAGAGAGCAAAGTGTTACAGCATGTTGTTCAGGTTATTTGTGGGATTTTGTAGTTGAGCCCAGTTTGATGTAAATCATGTTACCCTGCAGTGTGTGTTAGCTGATCTTGAGTTATTGGCAAGAAATAGTGTTTCACCTAACATGGTAGCTACTCACGTGCCTGCTCTGAAGTCAAAGCTTATAATGCATGTTTTAAACTACAGGTTGTTTGAGCATCCAAAGATAAAGTATTTTGTTAAGTCAATGAAAATTAACAGGCTACTGGTTCCTGTAACTAGAAAGAGTATTCAAAGCCATTTTCTTATGCGATTCTTTGGAATTTCTAAGAATTTCAAATTTGGCCCCACATGCAGTGTGGGCGTTTGACCCGTCCAGGCATTTAACCATTGGGGATGTCACCATCACTGAAGAAAAAATGACAGTGACTATAAAGTGGTCCAAGACTCTGCAGACCCAGGATAAAGTCCACTTACTCACTTTACCCAAACTACCAAAATCCCCTCTCTGTCCAGTTAGGGCTTTAAATAGGGCTGTGAAGGTGTATAAACCACATGGTTTGTATCCTCTTTTCCAGATTTACACCCTAAATGGGTGGCAAGTAGTCACTGATAGTCGAATTCGTAAAGTACTGTCGAGGCTTAATGTCAGAATGGGGTTTTGTTCAAATAATTTTACCTTCCACACTTTCCAGCGTTCAGGAGCCACTTTGGCTTATAATGCTCATGTGCCAATTCAAAAGATTAAGCACCATGGCTCCTGGATGTCAGATTGTGTGTGGAGGTATATTCAGCGAGAATCTAATTACAGTCAGGATATTGCTACCTCTTTTGCTTCCTTGATAAATGCTGCTTCATGATGCTATTGTTTGGGTTTGAGGGATTTTATGTTGTCAAGTAATAACTACAATGTATGCCAATTTATCATTTGGCTCTAGTTCTTCTCCAGGGTTTATTATGGAACATTTTCAAGTGTGTGTGTATGATCTGTAATTATTATTTCTACGTGCTTTTCCTGGAGTTAAGGTTACCTTAATTGTATGTCATTTGCATATTTTATCATATGGTGACATTTGTAGAATCATTGTGATGTGTGCAATTATTATGGTAATAAATTACTTTTCAACTGATTTTAATACAGCTTATTCATGGATGTATTCACATATAGCCACTTACACTCAGTTGCGTTACTGTTGCTAATTACTAAATGTTTGTATTATTTTGTGTTTGATAACAGTAACTTCCCTGTTATGTGTGTACCTGAGTGTAATAACATGTAATACTCTTGTGTATTCTAATTGGTCTTTCATTGTATTACTTGTAAATAGTTGTATTTAATCTTGTATCCTTAACATATTTACGATTGTTGTGTGTATTAGTAATAAACTCCATGCTCCACATCTTGGTGTTTTTACTACCCTGGGGGACTGATACTTTGGGACACCCTTCATCAATACTGATATGCATTTTCGGAATATCTTAGCCATGATGTCGTCACAATATCACTAATATGTAAGATATTTCCCACAAGTCAAGTCAATGAAAGGGGTTTGAACACAAGGGTAGAGAATTTCATATTGTTAAATGTATGCTTAATGATGCAGGATATTTCTTTCATGAAGAAAAGAATCCTGTGTAAAAGAAGTAAACTCACATTTTCACAAGACTCTGCCTTTTTTGAAATATCAGTATTTCTCATAATATTATTTTGCCCCTTCTAAGGCCCTTGGCGTTCAAACAAAGTTTTCCATCAACAAAATATAATTAACTACTTTGAAAAACTATACATGGTGTGATACCTACATGTGTTATTTGAATGATGAAGAAAACAATTTCTTTCTTTTAACTAATGGTAACATAAGCTACTCCACCAAAGTAGCAATTCCTATGTACCAGTATCTAACACACTTTGTTTGGCACTATTTGATGAAATAGCTTTGAAAGTGACAAGACTACATTTCAGTAGAATTTAATATATCTGCGTCTGAATCTTTTGTTGTGCCTTTTTTCACATAGTTGACAATTAGTGCATTATTTGTAATTTTTAATGTAAATTTTTTTCTGTTGAAATGCCTAACAAATGTATCTGTTGTTAACAAGTTTAGTATTTATTTACTCATGCAGCCATGGGTTTGAGTCAAACTCATACCAACATGTGGATACAAAGGACTGTGGATATAAACCTTAAACGGAAACAAAGCTGAAGCTTTAAACTTTGGTCCATTTTCTACTGTTCATTTCACACTGCACAGTATTTATCACAACATTGGCACAGAATATTGTAAAATAGCCTAAGTTTTAAATACTTAAAAGCTAGAACAATTAATTGACTCTAATATTGTTTGTGTGTTTGTTTGCAGTGAGGTAACAAACATTTTATCATTCATACAGTGAAATAGCCTTAGTTAAAACTAGAACCACTAACCCTGATATCGTTTCTGTGTAATACACAATTCATAATTTCAGCACCAATTTCGGCACAAAAACAAGGGAAATACAAACAGAATGCCAAATCAAAACGGAAAAAATAGAAGTCCATATCCGGCATAGTTGCATTTCCATTTCTTTATTCTGTTGCAGTGTGACAGCTACCTCCATTTTAAACTATGAGCATTTCTATTTTGTGTGTATGTAATAAACCCTTCAGCTGTTGAAAGGGTTGTAACACTTTACCTATCAAATGTGGTAAAAAGGCTTTAAGTACTACATACTGTTGAATACAGAAACAAGATCAAAACCGATGAATTAAAGTCATCAGTACATTGTAATTTATGTTCGGAAGCAATTTATTTCTGTTTGCTTTGAAACTTCATAGTCTAGACCAGAAACAATGTTGTTTGCTTAACTTTTTTTCCAGATTCCATAGATATCTGAGAGAACATTGCTCTAAGGGCATGTTTGTGAAATGCTAGGAACCTGTTGGATTTTAAATACAAGTGTCGGGGACAAAGCCGGGGATTCAAGTGTCAGCAAAGCTGATTGTGGCTGGCTGGCTTGCTGACTGGTGACTACTACTGTTACTGCTGCTGTTGCTGGCAGGGCCGTGATCTACTTTACAAAAACAAATTTTCTAGGGGTCATTTCTACGGTGCTAGTCTTTAGTACAAGGGGGGGGGGGCATGGGGATTTTTGTAGCTGTCATCTGTAGAGGTATTAGAAAGATGCCTCGTGAATGTGGTAAAGCTCTTCACAGAGGGTACTGAGGTTGGGTCCACCAAAAGAGAAGGCATTTGAAAGGCGATAGTCCAAGTGCCATGGGACTTTTCTGGACTTCCATCTGATAGCCAGCCTCAATGGTAGTTGGGGTGGTACATGGCTCGTGACTTGTAGAGAGTGGCTTGATAAGTGGACAGGCTGTAAATCTTCTGTGAATGTCCTGAAGGTAGAAATGTCTGCTGGCAACGTTTGTTTGTAATTGGCTCTTTAATCTGCTTGGTGGGTCCTCTTCTTGGCTTAAAAATGTTTGTCTCTGCCAGATCCAGAACTGCTGGCTTTGCCGAAAGACACCTTACAATGTGGCTTCTTAAAAGCCAAAAAAATTCCTGGGCCTAGCCTTGCCTGATTTCATCTGCATTTAGTTTTTGTAAGAACCCGTATCCTTTCATATTACACCACAAAAGAACTTAATGCAAAAACATGACACCCTATGGCAAACAAATAAAAAGGTTAACACATTTACAACTTATAAAATGTGAATCTTTGGAATGAATATATTTTTTCTGATATACTTGTGATTAATATTTCCTGTCTTTAGTTACACTTTACAGGTGAATATATAACATGTCTGTTCTATTTAGTTCCCACACTGTATCTTCACGTGAGCCCTTTCTGTCACCCGCTAAGTTAGCTATGAACATTCATGACCTCTTATGAGGAGATATGGTTGGTTGACAAAGATATCCATCATTAACAACAGTCACAAGTTCTTGCATGTACAACATACCCATGGCTACACATGTATTGTGTTACATTAAGTTTATCTTTGATTATGAAGACTCACTGCATTCTCACATTTCATTCTTATTATGTTTGCAGCTCCATTCTTCCCTAATAATATTACCATGGGGTCTGTAATACGATAGGCCATTCAGATACATAGATAGATAACTGTCGTCATTCTAGCTCAGTCAACAGATCTCTATGTCATTAAAAATATGGGGGACATCAGATATTTGAAAAGGCTGTGTGGTTTTAAATTGTTTATTTTGTTGGAAAATTGATTTTACTTGTTGATATTCTCTTGTTATTTATTTATTTATTTATTTATTCAGTCATTCATTTATATTGTGTAATTTCTGCTTAAACATAAACACAATTCTGCTAAAATCTCTGAAGTAAATAGATATGTAGGTTTACGGTGTCATTATCAAATGCCAATGTTTAATTAATGCTTGTTTTGTTTTCGTGTATTGCCTATCTATTAATACAGGTTCATATAGGTGAAAGTAATACAGGATTTCTTCATTTTAATTAATTTTGAAGAGAAAAAAATAATACATTTCATCTCAACAGGATATTTGCTGACGCTTTGCAGCATCTTGCTGAAACCAAATAAAACACCATTTTCTTTTTCATGTTAAAGTCTCCTGTTAAATGTTAAAATCTACTTGTCACAGTTTGATAGTCTAGACTGAAGTTCTATATTATTTGCAGCTAGTAAAATTTTCTGTCTGGCTACCAAAACTTCTATTGGGCTGTCAGGTAGAAACAAATCAGGCTAGGTAGCCAAGCTGAAGGAAACAAAAAATGCACCAAATAATCATTTATGGTATCCTGTTTCGAATATCAAATCATTGGTTCACATATGGACAAAAACCTAATCAGACAGAGAGGGAAAGATGTGAAAGGTTGATGTAAAATTCAATGTCACTTTTACATTCTTTCTCTCTGGATTGTCCTCTTTCCTGTAGATTCACATTTTGGTCACTGAAGGAGACCAATACAGAAATCATGGGAAAAAAACAAATTTTGCATCAAAGAAGACAATAGAATCTACTTAGTTTGCAGTGGCTGAATTATACTTGTACTTAGTTTTGATATTTGTCTCTTACTTGTTACTCCACCACCATTGTATGATGGAGGGAAAACTGGTATTAACTGTTGGTAATCTGCATCCTGGGCAACCTTGGGTATGATGAAACACTTTAAATAAAACATTTCTCTTTAGTGATTGGGTATTCACAGCCAGTGCTGTTGAAACATACATCCTTGGTTTCAGTGGAGGGTTTCATCAAGGGGAAATAACGCATATGAACCAATCTTTAATTTATATAAATATAATGTGACATCAGTAACAGCTTTTGTGTCAGTTTTACAAGATAATCACACAGCTGGACTGTTGATCTTTGGTGAAGCTTTTGTGATTATCTAGCCCAATGTGATATTCTTGTGACAGTCAATACAATTAAGCATATTGACAAAAGATATTTACTCATGTACCAATGACGTCCTTTAGTATTATCCATGCCTCTTTTCATTTGTATATCATGTAAAATTCTGAAAGCATCACTATTTTATCTGCTGGATGTTGTAAATTTATTTATTTATTTATTTCGGGTTTTATGTCGCGTTCAACACTGTACAGGTCATATCACGATGGGTAGTTGGAAAGGCAGAGGAAACCAGTACATACAGTTCGTCAGGGTTCTGTACTGTAAACTGCTGACCAACGGCAAGCAACTACCAGCTTTCCCACTCTGCCACTGTGGCCCCCTCGGATGTTGTAAAGAAAAATGTAAAGTACAGTCTATATGGTAAAGCAAGTGTTTTAGTTCTTGGCAAATAAAACAGCTAGACATTTTATAAAAGGTGTGATTTTTGTATAGAATTACCATTTCCTAGTTTCGATTGCATGGTTCAGCTTGACCCCTCCCCAGGCCTTACCCACCCGGGGGAGGTCTCTGCAGATTGATGTGGCTCTTCCAAGGCTCTGGTATAAAACTTTTTGAACAGGCAGACCTGGGCACCCCTGCTGATTTTGACCTCCTGGGGTTCCTAGTTTCAATTTCGTTGTAGCTCTTGACCCCTTCAGGCCTTACCTCCTCAGGGGAGGTCTCCTTGGATTGATGCAGTTCTTCCTTGCTTCTGGATACAGCTGACCCTTGTTCTTTTATGTCCCTCTGTACACTTTAAAGCTTCATGTTCTACTAACATGTAAATAAAATGCCCAAAGTGTTCTTTTAGTGTCTCATTGAAAATCTGACCTTTATATAACCTTGCAGAATCACCTCTAAGGCTAAACTTTGGCTCAATGAAAAACTCATCAATCATAAGGTGCTATATCCAAGAGATGGTCCATGTACAAGACGTGACTGACTGGGTTTGAATCTGTTTGGGCAACTGATCACTCAAGCTGTTTTAATATGATCCTTTTGGAATTGTAACACTAATTCAATAGCACATTCCCAGAAGGTCTAGAATTGATTGGCAATGTGAAATGCGTCAGAGTTAGTAGTTCCCAGTGAGGAAAATGCATTCTATTTCCTTGACTTGAGGAAAATTCATTCATGACTTTTGTGACTATATTAGACCTCTAATCTCTTCAGATGCATACATTTAGTATAGAACTTGATGATTTTATTTTACTTTTAATTAAGGATGCCTCTAGCGTGGACATTTATATACTGTGGTAAATATTACATGTCTTGCTCTAAACTCTTTAGTCAGTCCCAGGCCTCATATTGCACTAAGTCATATTTCTAGCCTATATATTTGGAAGAGTTTCAAAAAATTACTCTTTAAACAGAGTTGTCCTTGGAATTCAGACGATAAAGTTCTTTCTTAGAAAATTACTTCTCCAAGAAAAATACAGAAACAGACTATTTGTTTGTTAATCAACGTGACAAAGATCCTCGTGGGTAAATTTCATTATTCTTAGTGTTTCTCTTGGGACCTTTTCTCTCCTTTTGTGGTGAATAAGACACTGGACTGGATAAGACCACTGATTGTGCATGTACCATTCTTTGCAGTTAACCATATCACCTGTACATCTTTAGATGGCCACATAATGGCATTTGAAGGTCAGCATGGCTGCTTAAACATCATTGGTGTTATCTAATAACACTGTCAAATAATCAAGCATATGTTCCATAGTTTGAATACAATTTTCCTCTTTCATTGTTTATCAAAAGCCAACCACCCATTTGATGATTGATAGTTGGTCATATGAAACTCTTTGTTTATAATTTGTGGGATAATTCAACCCTTGTTTTCACAAAAAAGCATCAATTGAATCATGTATTTAAGATTAAAGCCTTATTTTAGCTGCTAATTCTTGAAACTGTGCGTCTTTTCTGGGAGCAGCCAGATTCAGAAAATTTATTATTTATTTATTTTTTTTATCATTTTTATCATATTACATCTAATAATATAGCGGACAGTACAATAAAGATAGAATATATACATCTATTGGTAATAATTATCAAAGTTAGTATAAATTTACTATGTATACTTACAAATTAATAATAACTTTAATTTAATTACTATATTTCTTCACCACACACAGTCTTACTCTCTTCAGATCAGATCTGAAACATTGTTTTCTAACAGTGTTGTAGGGGCCACGGTGGCAGAGTGGTAACACTCTCGCCTCCCACCTCTGAGGCCGGGGTTCGATCCCCGCACGGTCTCAAGTGGGAAAGCTGGTAGTTGCTTGCCGTTGGTCGGCAGTTTACAGTACAGAACCCTAACGAACTGTATGTACTGGTTTCCTCTGCCCTTCCAACTACCCGTCATGATGTGACCTGTACAGTGTTGAAAGCGACATAAAACCCCAAATAAATAAATAAACTAACAGTGTTGTGGTAATTGCGCATTCTGTGCTAGTGTAACTGGTATTTTAACACTTTTTACCGACATGTTTTTAAGTCATGTATGTTTTAATTTTTGATGTATCAATTGTCTTCTTGTGTTTGGCATTTTCTACTATATCCAAATGGTGTGAAAACACCATTAACCAGGCCAAGATCTGACTATTGATAATGTTTTCTGTTTCTTTCTTTCTGAGTATACACACTGTGAATGTTACTTAGATCTAGTGTTCTATCGGAAAAAAACATTGTACACATGCTGTGTATTTTTTAAACAAAGTCAGATGAGTTGTGAAAGAAAATGCTGGTGGTCAGAAATCTGTATATACATATGCCTAACATACTTCAAGTGAGAAAGCAAGGTACACTGTTTCTTATATTGTGCCATATAAACATTAAAGCTAAAAACCTCACTTTACATAACATAAAACTTGTACACAATATGTAAAATGTACACATCTGCATCCTAAAGGTCAGGCCATACCAATCCCGAAATGCCACGCTATTGTGATGAGGCTTTTTTCTGAATGATTTTTAAAATTTCATACCATAGTTTATCATACAAATGACCTAGCTGGTCCCAAATGGAGCAGTGCCATTTCTGAGATATATCATCAGCCATACTCCCGATTGTGACAATGCATGATTAAAGGTATAGTTTACAATAGGTTTGTGCTTTTTCTATCCTGTGTTCCTGATGCACAAGATATTTTCCGGATTGGCATTGGCACTGCCTCAGAAAATCTTTTGCTAGGTTTGCAATTGTTTTCGAATCCATCCAATTGGTTTATGAGTCCGTCAAGATAAAATAGATACATTTGCGATCGCTATAAGATGGGAAAGATTGCTGTACGAGAATAAGATAGTTTTAAGATCGCTGTAAGATTAATAAGATGGCAATACAATGGGTTTATGATGCCATAAATCTGATAAGAATCAGGAAAGGTTTGCAATCATTTTAAACGGTTTGAAATTCTCGTAAACTATTCCTAATGGATTTGTGGATGCTGTACTCGTAAGTCTTTTGGGAAGTTCCCTATTTTCTGTACAGGATCTCTTTATGATGGTTTTAAAATTATTGCAATTGAAAAGATTTACCTCCCGATGCCCATAAATTGGGGGGGAAGGTTTACAATATGTCACAGAAATGGAACAGCCCTGTAAGTGCCAGCCCATACAGTATGCAAAACTTGCTACTTTGGGACACTGTTCATCAGTGCTGATATGCATTTTCCAAATATCATAGCCATGATGTCGTCACAATAATATCTTATATATGTAATATATTTCCCACAAATCAAGCCAATGAAAGCAGTTTGATCACTGGGATAGAAAATCCTATAGAGAATTCATATTTTAATGTATGATTAATGATGTAGGATACTTATTTCATGTAGAACAGAATCCAGTGTAAAATTAAACTCACATTTTCACAAGAATCTGCCTTTTTTGAAATATCAGTATTTCTCAGAATATTATTTTGCACCATCTAAGGCCCTTGGCATTCAAACAAAGTTTTCCATCAAAAAATGAAATGACCTATTTTGAAAAATGAACTATTTTGAAAAACTACACATGGTGTAATACCTACATGTGGTAACTAATGGTACCATAAACTACTCCACCAAAGTAGCAATTCCAATGCAGCAGTATCCAATGTACTACTTAAATGACCGTCAGACAATTAGACACTATTTGTCTGGCACTATTTGATTAAATATCTTTGAAAGTGACAAGACTAGACAAGAACTTTTTGTCATGCTTTTTCTCACCTGGTTGACAAACAGTGTATTACTTATGTATTTTTTTCTGTTGAAATGCCTCTCGATCCTGTCACACGTATCCATTAATTTAGCATTTATTTACTCGGCCCACATGTTTGCAATCATGGGTTTGAGTCCAACTCATAACAACATGTGGATATGAAGGATTGTGGATATGAAAGTTAAATGGAAACAAAGCTGAAGCTTTAAACTTTGGACCAATTTATTCTGTTCATTTCACACTACACAGTAATTGCAACACAACATTGGAACACAGTAATGTGAAATAACCTAAGTTTTAAGTACTTAAAAGCTAGAACATTTAAATGGCTCTGACATTGTTTGTGTGTTTGTTTGCAGTAAGATAACAAAAAAATATAATTCATACAGTGAAAAAGCTTCAGTTAAAACTAGAACTACTGACCCTGACATCGTTTCAGTGTAATACACAATTCATAATTTCAGCACCAAATTCGGCACCAAACAATGAAAATTTGTTGTTAATGCATGCAGAACGTATCAGTCTGACAGGGTTTGAAGTGTCATTTATGTTCAAGTAATTCTTGTCAAACCATTGGTGTCAATATCAATCTGTCACCTCATGAATCCTGCTTTCCCGCCATTTCTGCCACCCCCCAAGCTTTCCAGCTCCACCTCTTCATTCTTACATTTGTTGTGGACGGGTTAAAAGCAATTGTGGAATTTACAGAAGGACTAATTTTATAAGAAATTTTAGTGTTTTAGTGTATCATGGCATCTCCAAATCTTGCTTACTGTTCGAAGTGTGATAAAAAACATTCTCGACCTGTAGGGAATAGATGTAAACGCTTATTCAACCTCAGTGCTCCAGCTATGTCAGCTGATCAAGAGGACTCTGTGAATGCAACACACCGCTCAGTACAGCAAATGGACAGAGGAGACAAGGCTTCGCGCTCAGATCAGATCCTTGGGGATGGGGCCCACCCCGGGCCCACGAATAACTTGGACACTAAGTTGGACTTAATTCTACGAAAAATGCAGGACCTAGAGGACAAAAACGAGCAGCTAGAGAAGAAAATTAACCAGCAAGACCCTATAGTGTCAGCGTCACAGTTCGTGCACAGCTCCCCAGTAGCAGAGGGTAAGCTGGCTAGGAAGGCAGGGCGTCAACGCGTCAGAAGGGTGACGCATCAGTCTGTTGCTGACTCATCGGACGAGGAGGACTCCAGGTTCACCTCAAAACCATCAGATTCACATCTATCTGACATATCAGACACTGAATTGTCAGATGCTCAGCCCTCTATGCAGTTTTTGAAGCAAGATGATGCCACACAGAGGAAAGTACAGAGGCAACTATTGAAGTTAAAGGGGCAGGCAAGATCTTCTCACCACAAACCAGGTAAAAAGTTAAAGTCGGGCTTGCACAGGGCTGGGGACAATGCAGTAAAACTGGAGATCCCCTGGCCCCACCATCATTGTTTCCCTAGTGCGGGGGGAAACCTCCCAGAATACAAGGACCTCTCCCCCATCCAGTTCCTTATTGGGTTTATGGGATGCATCCAGGAGGAGCAGAGTAACACTGTCCGGAACAATATGCTCGAATATGGTCGCCATCTGTTACAGGATGCTTTTGAAACCAACTGGTTGACAGCTTGCCACGTGCATATGGTCCTACTACAGGACATGGAGCGAGGGAAAGTTACATGGAGGCGTCCAGATATGGTCGAGAAAATCCGGATCCGAAATACAGCTCGTGTCATCCCTGCAAAGTCGAATCCCACCAACACCAGGGACAATAAAGGTGCAGCAAAAGATAAGATTTGTGAGGACTTCAACAAGAATGACTGTAAATTTTCATCTGATCACGTGGTAGGGGGCCAAATTTGGAAGCATGCATGTTCCTACTGTTTTAAGGAAGTGAGACGTTACTTTTATCATAAAACTCAGGATTGCTTGAGGCGTAGGACTGGGGACCAAGGAAAGGACAAGGCCAAGTGAACTTTAAGTACTGTAAGAAAAGTTAATACCAATAGACTAGTAAATTCTAATTCTCATCGGGCCACTGCCAGTGGTTCTGACCTTGTACATAATTTGTTGTCAAAAATCACATTAAATGTAACCAGTGGGTATGCAATTGTTGAAAAGTTGTCATCTGATGGAAATATTTGTTCTTTGGACGTGCCAAAGGTGTCAAGTCATGACAAAGGGCATTTGGAAACCCCGTTTATGGATAAACTATGTAATTGTTTGACCAAAGGTGTCAATTGGTGTTTCATTCATAATACTGTCAAAGGTGTCATGGATTTTAACAATGGTTTGAATGCACAATTCGGTTTCATTAGCCAAGCATCGATTCCTGTTCCATTGTTCAAGCCTCCTGTAAGTTTAAATAGAAACAATTTGTTGTCATGGGCATGTGACGCCCACTTATTGGTGGCAGCTACTGGCTGCCCTAATTATAAAGTGGCTAGAGTAAAGGTACCCACTGATTTGAATATTGACAATTGGAGGGCTTTGTGTGTAAACTATCATGATAAACTATTGTTAGAATATTTGGAATACGGGTTTCCACTTTGTGTAAATAGAGATGCATTCATATTTAATGAACATATTGTAAACCACCCTTCTGCTGTCCAGTTCCCTGATGATATTGATACGTATTTTGACAAAGAACTTCAGAATAGGGCCATTGTAGGCCCTTGTCCGGACTTCCCTTTTCAAGTCCATTATTCCCCAATTCTGTCAAGACCAAAACCTGATGACACTAGACGTGTTATTGTTAATCTAAGTCACCCTTGGGGTCGGGCTGTTAATGATCATATCTCAAATGAAGTTTATGATGATGTACCGTACATCTTGAAATATCCATCTGTTGAGGATATAGTTGACGCTGTTGATCATTTGAGGGGTGATGTTATGTTGTCGAAAATTGACGTATCAAGGGCATTCCGTAACTTGCGCGTCGACCATTTAGACTATGACTTGTTAGGTCTCAAGTGGAGAGGAAACTCGTATGTGGACGTTAGCGTTCCCATGGGGATGCGTACGGGCAGTGCTCTGTGCCAGCGTACGACAGACGTCATTCGGTTCGTCATGGCGTCAAAGGGCGTCATAGTTCGGAACTATATAGATGACGTCATAGCGATTCATCCGCGTCACCGGGCTGACCAAGAATTCGACACTTTGTATTCTTTATTCAAGTTTCTTGGGGTTCCAATAAACCCCAAGAAGGTTGTCCCCCCCACTAGGGTTTTAACTTGCATGGGTATCTGTGTAGATGTTGACGCACGTCAACTTACTATTCCACATGAAAAAATACTGGAAATTGTTGACACTTGTAGATTGTTTTTAACTAGATCATATGTCACTAAGAGACAATTGCAAAGTCTATTGGGAAGGCTTTTGTATATCCACCGCTGTGTGCATGCTGCAAGAATTGTTAATAGATATAATAATTTGTTAATAGATTACTTAACAATCTCAGGAAAGCTACTGGACGTATTGTTCTTAATGATGAAATGAAACAGGATCTCTCTTGGTTTGTCCAATTTTTGACTAAGGCCAATGGCAGGGTCATGTTCAATGACGCCAGAAATAAGCTTGACGTGTTTGTTGACGCGTCCCTCTCTGGCATGGGTTTGTACTGGGATAATAACGTCTATGCTGTTTCAAGGCATGTCTTGGCCACCCAAGGTCTCAGTATCACCCAGCTGGAATTTTTGAACGTATTGATAGCCATTAGAACCTTTGCCAAGAATTGGACGGGCCAGTGCATACGGTTACATGTTGACAACAAGGCTGTAGTATATGCAATGCAAAATGCCAGAATTAGAGACAGTTACATGCAGCAAGTAGCCAGATCCATCTGGCTACTTTTAGCTACTTATGACATAAAAGTAGAATGTACTCACATTCCAGGTAAAGACAATGTTAAGGCGGACATTTTGTCCAGAGTTTTTGAAAGGGGTATCATTAATGATCAGCTGTTTCACCATTGCACTTGGTGGCCTGTCAATGGTTGACACTTCTACCCAAATGTGTTTATTTAATTTCAGGTCCAGCTAGATCACTGGTGGAGGCAGCCTATGTCAGAATATCATCTGGCCTTAGACCACGCACCTCTCAGGCCTACATGGACAAATTTTCCCTGTTTTTGGCCTTCACTTCCTACTGCCAAATCCCAATCCAGGAGCTAGACTCAATTCTGGCTTTCATGGAGTTTTTGGTCCGTAATGGTTCCAGAGCTCAAGCTTTGAACTCGTATGTGTCCGTATTGCGTCATTACTTCCGTCTGCTTGACGTTCCGTACGCCCCCTTGTCTCACAGAAAGGTTCATTTGTTCATCAAGTCTGTAGCTATGAATGCCCCCTATGCTCCCAAGTTTAAAGCCAACTTTTCTGTCCCTATTCTCCTAAACCTGGTCAAAGCATGTGACTCCTTCCCATCTGGTTTCATTTACAAATCTATCTTCCTTCTTGCTTATTTTGCATTCCTTCGCCTTTCTAATCTGGCCACCTCCTCCTCAAGAAAATTTGACCCCACCCGCAATTTCACACGGGGTGATATTATTTTTGGCCCCCCAGGGGCCCATGTGATAGTGAAATGGGCTAAATCCATGCAATCCTCTTCCAAACACCAGGTTGTCCAAATTCCATCCCTCCCATCCTCCCCCTGTGCCCAGTGTCTGCACTCAAGGTCCTCCTTTCCTCCACCCCTGGACCCTCCTCTTCCCCCCTCTTTGTCTCCCCTCCCTCCTTTTCCCCTATCTCCGCCCCCATGGTTAGTGCCACACTGTCCAGAATTCTCACCTCCCTGAATTTAGACCCGTCCCATTATGGGTTCCACGCCTTTAGAAGGTCTGCTGTATCATGGGCTGCTGACCATGACGTCCCTTTGCAAAATTTAAAGGCCCATGGGGGTTGGTCCTCCAATGCCATCCATGCCTACCTCAAATTTACACCAAAAGCCTCCTCAACAGTGGCCACTACCTTTCAACAACATCTCTCTACATAATGGGCTTGGGTCCTTTTTACGTCTATTTTATGTATTGTGGGTAATATACTAACATAGCAAGTGTCATTAGTCTGTCAAGTGTCAAATAAAAGGACTCAGTTGTCCCAAAAGTTCATATTATGGCTATTCATTGTCTTATTATCCATATTTACTTATTTCCCTCCTTCTAACTTCTGCCATGTCGACTGTTGTTGTTAATGCATGCAGAACGTATCAGTCTGACAGGGTTTGAAGTGTCATTTATGTTCAAGTAATTCTTGTCAAACCATTGGTGTCAATATCAATCTGTCACCTCATGAATCCTGCTTTCCCGCCATTTCTGCCACCCCCAAGCTTTCCAGCTCCACCTCTTCATTCTTACATTTGTTGTGGACGGGTTAAAAGCACCCACCCACCGCCCCACTATAACTACACCTTCTCACAGGTCATGTTACCATACACTGTTTAGCCAGTTATATATACATATATATGGATATGTGCACCGTATCATCATGTTACGCTATCTACATAGCTTGTTTTACTGTACCTTTTAGTTCAGATTTTAAACATCCTCTACTATTTTAACTGCTTACAGTTTTATCTTTGTCATTTATGTTGGGTCCTTTTTACGTCTATTTTATGTATTGTGGGTAATATACTAACATAGCAAGTGTCATTAGTCTGTCAAGTGTCAAATAAAAGGACTCAGTTGTCCCAAAAGTTCATATTATGGCTATTCATTGTCTTATTATCCATATTTACTTATTTCCCTCCTTCTAACTTCTGCCATGTCGACTGATAAACAGAAAGTCAAATCAAAACAGAACAAATGAAAGTTTTGTGTATATGTGATAAAACCTTTAGCTGTGGAAAGGGGTGTATTTCTTTACCTATCGAATGTGGTAAAATTGCCTTAGATTATACATATTGTGGAAACACAGAAACAAGATCAAATATGTAATATGTGTGTTTGGAAGCAATTTATTTGTGTACGCTTTGAAACTTCATAGTCTAGACCAGAAACAGTGTCATTTGCTTAACTTTTTCCAGATTTCAGCGATAACTGAGAAAACGTGTTTATATCATACTGAAATTAAAATATCATAATGATACCTTTGTTTTCAGTAGTAACAAGAATCTACTGAAGTCAGACTAATGTGTCATTTATCACACACAGTAGCAGTTTTCTTTTCCCTTGCTTGTGATATCTTATTTAATTTAAAATATATAATTTCTTATATATTTTAAATTCCATAAATTTAGATTTGAAGCATGATTTCATTTTAAAGTTCCATCCAATCTCTTTTATATGTCTGTTTCACTTCGCTGAAAAGCCCTTACAAAACATAAGGTTTACGACTACCAAATAAGCAGTGGAGGTGATTTAGAATGCTTCTGGGATCCTCAGCAACTCATGGTGGGTGCTCCTGTCAACCATTCAGCTAGAGCTATAGATGACAACCACCATCACCATGGCATACTGTGTCCTGCATAACCTTTTGAGGAACAAATATGGTCACCTGGCAGTTGACAAATACACAAAAAACACAACTAAATTGGAGAGTTGTGGCGAGGACGAACCCTACCAGGGAGGTCAAAGCTCAATTGAAAATGCTGATCCAGTACTTCAAAAGTAGGGGGACGAGAGAGCAGGGTAGTGACAGAAGCTCTGTGGGAAGTTTTGTGAATCGCTTTAAACTGTTAGCCCTTTTCAGGGCCACCAAGTTATTTAAAAAATAATTGATCGCCCTGAACAGTATTATAAAAGAAACCTCACCATGTACATGAAAAAGGAAACATGGGAAAACACAGGAAACATATTTTGTAAACTCAATTTGCGACCAGGGTTGGGTGTTTAGGGTTTAAGCCCTTCACTTTTTTCAAATACTGTAGATTACTTTTTGATCTTTTAAGTATTGAGGAAATGGTATGAATCCTTTGTACTGTGTGATTCTGTGGGGTTAAGCATTTTGTGGGGCCAGTATGTGTGTTGTCTGTGGGGTTTTTCTCACTTCTTAAAAACCAACTTATGCATATACCTTGAAAGATATCGTTGGCCAAAACAGGGCTGATGTTATATTTGCCCTACTCAGGATATCTGGAGGAGGAAGCAGGTGGTGCTTAGGCGTGTGGTGTTCAGTAGGTGGTATGCATCTGATTGGTGTCTCAGGCAGTGAGGTGAATGTGCTGAATGTCATAGTTGATTGTCATTCTTCTGGGTCCGCGAGAGACTGTGGAAATGCTAGGAATATGTAGGATATAAATACATGTGTCGGGGACAAAGTTTACATGTAAATACACTATTTGAACATTAATATTTTCTAAGAGGGTTTTAGGGGAACTGTGTAAGTGAATAATTGCATTGTGTCTATTGGGGGTTTCAGTGGATTTTTTAATATGTAGCTCAATAGATTGTTTTTAAAGCCCTGAACGGGGCCTTAAATATTTTCAGCAAATCTAAACTTGTTTGGCTGGCTGACTGGTGACTACTGTTGTTGCTGCTGCTGCTCATCACTTGCAGGAACGTGATTTGCTTTTTCCAGAGGTCATTTCTAATGAATGTGGTGAAGCTCTTGACGGGGGGGGGGGGGGTTACTGAGATTGGGTTCAGTAAAGGAGAAGGCACTGGAAAGGTGCTGCTTCCAGGGACATGGGCAATGTGGCGGGTGTTGTTATGAGGTCTGTTGAGCCTGATGTAGTTGTTGCTGGGTCACTGGCTGCACTGCATAGGTGTACTTTGATGCACAGGCTGGTTAAGAGACAGTAGCTGCTGCACAGGTTGGTAAAATGGCTGTTGCATAAGCTAGTAAAGGGGCTTTTGATATGGCACAGGCTGGTGTTGTTGATGCATGGGTCATAGTGACATAAGAGGCTGTGACTATCATCACCACCCTGGGTCACACAGCCAGCTTTACACTGGTGACGATTACTTGTTGTGCTCCTCTTAAAGTTAAAAGTCTCGAGCTGGATGTCCTTGAAAGAATTATTAGACAGTTGCCTAAGTTCTGTGGAGAGCCAATTGTATTAAACATGTCTGGGGGTTACCCTGGCTGGGTTTTCTTTTCTGGACTTCCATCTGATAGCCAGCTTCACTGGTGGTTGGGGAGGTACATGGCTGGTGACTTGTAGAGAGTAGCTTGATAAGTGGCGGAGAGAGACCAAAGAGATGGAGGGGCTGTGAATCTTCTGTGGATATGAAGGTAGAAATGGTTGCTGGCAATGTCTCTTCTTTAATTGGCTCTAGAATCTGCTTGGTTGGTCTACTTGGTGGCTTGAAAACATTTGCCTCTGCCAGAGCAGAACTACTGGCTTTGCCGAAAGATACCTTACAATATCACTTTTCAGAAAGCCAAAAATTTCCCTGATCTAGAATTGGGTGATTTCATTCCAGGCTTAGTCTGGCCTGATTATATCAAGTTTCCATAAATAATCGTTTGTGACAAACACCAACGCCTGCAAACATCCTTATCGTTTAAAATTACATCACAAAAGCACTTTATGCAAACATATTATCCCTATGGCAATGAATAAAGAGGCAAAATACATTAACAATTATAAATAAAATGTGCATCTTTTTCGAATAAATATATTTTTCTGATATACTTGTGGTTAATATTACCTGTCTTAAGTAACACTTTACAGGTGCGTTTTCACGTGTCTGTTCTATTTAGTTCCCACACTAGAACTTCAGGTGACCCCTTTCTGTCTCCTGCTAGTTAACTATGAACATTCATGACCTCTTATGATGAAATCTGGTTGGTTGACAAAGATATCCGTCATTGCCAGCAGTTACGAGTTCTCACATGTGTGACATACCCATGGGTAATCATTTATTATGTTACAATACAGTCTCTCTTTGATTATGCAGACTCACTGCATTCTCACGTTTCATTCCTATTATGTTTGCAGCTCCATTCTTTCCTAATAATATTACCATGAAGTCTGTAATAGGACAGGGCATCCAGATTATCTGCAAAAATGTATTCCTGTTACCATTCAGTCAACAGATCTCTATGTCATTAAAAATATGGGAGACATCAATTATTTGAAAAGTATTTGTGGTTTTAAATTGTTTATCTTGTTGGGATATTGATTTTACTTGTTGGTATTTTCTTGTTATTTATTTATTCATTTATTTTTATTTATTTATTTATTTATTTTTGTAATTTTATGTTAAAAACTCTGAAGTAAATGGATATGTAGGTTTATTTTCTTACATTGATATGACATGGTGTCAATATCAAATGCCAATATTTAATTAATGCTAGTGCAGTTTTCCTGCATTGCCTATCTATTAATACAGGTTCATATAGGTGAAAGTAATACAGGATTTCTTCATTTTAATTAATTTTGAAGAGAAAAAAACCTTGAAATACATTTCATCTCAACAGGTTATTTGCTGATGCTTTGAAGCATCCTGCTGAAACCTTATTAAACATCATTTTCTTTTTCATATGGAAGTCTCTGTTAAATTCATCTTTATGTCATAGTTTGATAGTCTAGACTGAAGTTCCATCTTATATGCAGCTAATACAATTTGAGGTCTGGATACCAAATGTCTATGGACTGTCAGGTAGAAAAAAATAGGCTAGGTTGCCAAGCTGAAAGAAACAAAAGTGCACCAAATAATCATTTATACCATCCTGTTTAGAATATCAAAATATTGGTGGAGATATGGACAAAAACCAAATCAGACAGAGAGGGAAAGAAGTGAAAGCTTGCTGTAAAATTCAATGTCACTTTTACATTCTTTCTCTCTGGATTGTTTTCTTATCCTGTAGATCCACAATTGGGGTCACTGAAGGAGGCCAATACAGGAATCATGGTAAACAATTTACAGCAAAGGAAACAATAGGATCTACTTAGTTTGCAGTGGCTGAGTAAAACTTGTAACTAGTTTTGATATTTGTCTCTTACTTGTTACTCTGCCACTATTGTAGGATGGAGAGAAAACTAGAATTACCTTGAGCAACCTTGGGAATAATGAAACACTTTAAATAAAACATCTCTTTTTGGTGATTTGGCATTCACAAAACACACATCCTCAGTTTCAGTGGAGGGTTTTCATCGAGGGGAAATAATGCATATAAACTAATCTTTATTTTATATAAATATAATGTGACATCAGTAACAGCTTTTGTGTCAGTTTTACAAGATAATCACACAGCTGGACTGTTGATCTTTGGTGAAGCTTTTGTGATTATCTAGCCCAATGTGATATTCTTGTGACAGTCAATACACTTAAGCATATTGACAAAATATATTTACTCATGTACCAATGACCTCCTTTAGTATTATCCGTGCCTCTTTTCATTTGTATATCATGTAAAATTCTGAAAGCATCACCATTTTATCTGCCGGATGTTGTAAAAGAAGAATGGAAAGCACAGTCTATATAGTAAAGCCAGTGTGTTAGTTCTTGGCAAATAAAACAGCTAGACATCTTTTTAAAGGTGTGATTTTTGTATAGTATTACCATTTCCAAACCTCTGAGGACATTTTGTTTTGCTAACAAACTTCATTAGTAAGTAAGCAGCTTAATTGGACCACATTTTATGTTTAGCTGGGTTTTTATTAATTAGCAACTTCATGTTTTTTTTTTTACATTTGCACTGTCATCCATTAACAATGGAAAGAAAGATGGTGTTAAAAAGAAAATCCTGTGTTTATAGGAAATGTACAATTATTCAGCTCTCTGCAAAAATAGCCCAAAAGATCGGTATGTATCAAATGACCAGAAGACGTTACATGATACGATACAATACAATAATATAGTTGAATTTGTTTGGTATTAACTTGTTTTTTCCCACTTAACAACATCTAACAAGAGAAGATATGTATTGGTTGTGAATAAGTCTTTAAATTTTATCTGAATTGGAAGGCATGGTTAACACAGAACATATAGCTGCAATTAAAATTAACAGATCTTCCCTATTTCTGGTCCAATTTTGAAAAATAATTTTTTTTATATTCTTCAGTTTCAAAGAGTGCTTGTACAGGGGGAGTACTCAAAAAAGTGGAATTGGGAAAATCAGCGGGAAATGGCTTAAGTTAATCCCAAAATTGGGGATCGGATTGAGGTTGGTATTCACAGAGACCTAGAACTAGCTTTTGGATTAACTTTAATACATCCAACAGAATGGATTAACTTTTGGATTAAATATAGCTTAATCTGCTGTACTTAATCCAAAAAGTAGCTTACGTTTTGAAAGAAAATTTAATCTAACGATTAACTAAGCCATTTTTCTGTAAAAGTTAATTTTTTGCTTAACTTAATCCGTTTTGTGAATGTTGGGGCAAAACCTAAAAGTACTGCAGTATTCAGTCCAGGAAGCATGCTGACATATTTTCCGGACTACGTAACTGCTACTTGATCAATTTTTCATCTGTGTTGTTTTTTGTCTATCAAAATTGACAATATGAAAAACTTGTAGAACCATTTCATCACCCCCCACACACACACACACACACACACACACATACGCGCGTGCATGCACTTTCTGCCTCATTTTGGTCATGCACCAGAAGAATTCTGTTGATACGACAGATGTAAATGTTCCTTTGATATAATACATACGTATCATGTATACATATGTGCTTAATACATCTTCTGATTGTCATTGTACAATTCTATAAAATACCATTATATTTTGCTCCATCGTACATTTATCCTATGTGTACCAACTTGATTTTACAAATTATAGGCCAAAAATGGAGATAACATGTACTTTTATATTTGGATGGCAAAGCTGACAAAATATATATTTTTAAGAAAAAGGGTAAAACTAATAACAAAGTACATATATTAAAAAAATAAAGTAGACCTTGCTGGTAGTCCATTGGAGCTTAAAACTTGCTGAACAAAATTAACGCAAATTGGTGGAGGAGATTTATATTGCATAATTAATGGTTTGCAGTAATGTTTTGGGGGCATTAGAAAAAGGTGATGTGTCAAAAAACCTCTTCATCAGGAATTTAACACACTAGGGAAACATAGTAGGATACAATTTGTCAATTATATGGCAGTATGGTCATTCCTGGGGTCCTCCTGCAGTTATTTCTGTAGTGCTGCCCAACAGAGCAAGTCTTAAGAAATTAGGGTACACACTCAAGTTTGCGCACTGCATTTTAAAATGAATCTTGTCCTTTACTGTCCTAGTGCCATCTGGTTTTCGTGCTTGGATTCTCACCAAAAGACATGTCAATTAGGTTCAAAAGTGCATGATCACAGATCAAATAGTGGGGTGTTTTGGGTAATTCACATGATGACTTTCTTCCTAAAAGTACATATAACTAAATTCTGTTCCATAAAATCATAGAAATGTAAGATATTAAAATATATTGGCACAGTAATGAAAATGTTGAGCAATTTGTTCTCAGTCCCACACCAATTCTCTTCTACATGCCTCTGCAATGCAAGATTTGAAAAAAACATAATTGTCTTATAGTTATGTTTTCTATGTCTTCATAACATGAGATAGAAATAGTATAAATGACACATGATCATCTATCACATAATCTATGTAACCATATCAAATTATGGCCTTTATCCTGGGGAAATCCTTCTAGGTAAGAATCCATCTTAACAGATTAGTGCATAATTGAAGAGGCCAGTTGCCATGATGCTGATTTCACCACGTAGGACAAGGTTTACTGGTAATACTTAGTTTACACCTTTCCTTACTGTAGCCATGAGCTACAACTGATTAGATTGACCTTCTTTCGGTTGTGGTTCTGTCCGCTTTGTATTTTTGATAGGATGTTCCATGTGTTTTTTAAATGTTTGAAAAAGCTTCCAAGAGTCTTCATGATCTGTACAAAAAATATACACGCTGGACAGGTTACAGAGGGCACGGGATGGATACTCAGGGCACCTCAGTCTTCAATGTGTACTATCCAGATATGAGGGTCTCTTTTGGAAGACATAAGGATAAGGTCACCAAACACATATCAAACACATACAGAAAAGACTGTTAAAAAGGTGTTATTGAACCATAACGGGCAAGTCACATATATTACATACAACAAAAGTAGATGTGGGTCTGCAAAGTTAATTAGGGTAGATCGAAAACAAGTGTAATAATATATTTGTAATGGTCAAACATTACAATAAAACTGCAGTAATTGTATGATCAAAAACATGGATGATGTAGCAGCACTCAGTATCAAAACAGTGATAGTAAAATGGTCTCTGTTTCCGGAAAACATCAATGTTTCGGGTTTCTATGACAATAGTTTGGGAAGCACGGCCTGTCAGGGGCCTGCTACTCCAGTTGGGGGTACCTCAATCAACCCTGCCACTTATTAAATCCCTCATTGTGGAACCCCTTGTTTACTAGCATTGATGAATTGAAAGGGCTGTTACTTTAGGGTACTTAGTTTTTATATGAATATAATTTAGGTGGTCTACTGTGTCAAATGCCATGCCTTCGTCCAAAAAGACTCCTGCTATGGCTAGGAAAAACTTATAGCATCAGCTGGGGCTCGAATTTCCACAAGGAAGGTTAGAAAACAGACTTGCAAGGACTTGAACAGACTATATATACAGTCCAATCCGGCACTAGCAGTAAATACTGTTTCACAAATTATGCACCAGGATAAGGATCACCTTGGTTCTGACTCATCTGACCTTATCATATCCATGCTGAATAAGATATCCGATTCCAACCAAGCACTGGCACAGTGGGTTGAGATGATTTAACAGAGGAAGTGTACCTTGGCAGCAGCAATAACATTCATTCACCGGGTCAGAACCGTCACATACCACGCCATACTAAACAGTATTTAAGTTATCTACCACATGGTCTAAGGAACTGTATCATTTTGTAGAGCATATCCATGGGAACTCATTCGTACAAATCTAAATGCATATCAGTCCCACCCGCCCTACTTTAGTGAGACTTCCATTAATCCCAAAGAGTCAAGAGTCGCTGCAAAAAAGCGATGGCAACGTGTTGAAGTTGAAACATTAAAAAGTGGGGGAATCTTAAAATCCCTTTTAGCTCTTTGTATAGAGAACAAACGCATGGTTAAACAGGTCCATTGGAGGGCTTACTAATGAGTCTTTTGTCACAACTTCACACTTTGTTTACTACTTTTCTGCCAACATTGATTGCCATACTTTGCAAATTTAGAATTATCTATATTTTTTTTTTTTTTTTTTACACTTTCAATTTTATGCCCTGTGTAGGAGACACATTGACGCCTTTCCATTGGTGGCCTTGTTTTCAAACTGCTACCTTTATTGAATTGCAAACATGGAACAGCTTTGAATGGCCTGTTCTTGTGTTTAAGACCCTGTACCATGTTCATTCGAACATAGCTTTTTTGGATTTTATAACTCTGCGATAAGCTACGTTAGCACTGCATAAGCAAACCGTCATTATAAAGAAAAGAACTGATGTAATTATCTCCTAAGGCGATGATGTCTGAAAAGGCAATGTCTGTTGTTCATGCTGAAGTCATCAGTAAAAGGGGAGCAGCGACCAGTTGGATGTGTACAAACATGACAACAAGAAACATGAACTAATCAGCATTACACTTTGTACAGTTATTATATCTAATACTAGGAAAAAAATAATTTAATGTTGCTTACAAGTGTGAAACCTTTTTTAATAAATGTTATTTATTTTAAATGTACTTTATCTTTGCACTGGCAAACTTAAAGATCCACCATAATGTGAGTGTATTAAAAATCATTTGACTGACCACTCTTTGAAATAACAAACATTTAATTTTTCACATTAGCTGCTTTGGTAGTCATAAAATATGAGACAAGGTTTCATAGCTTCACAGGAAAATTCAATTTCAAACACAAAACAGCTTACAGCAGGGTGGAAGAAGTAGTGTTACACATTTTTGAGTGGCAAATTGTTAATAGCATAATATGTCTTAAGAGTTCTTCAGCTTCACTTTTTGCCTGTCCAGTCAATTACAGAAGCCCCAAAGAGTAATTTCTTCCTATCTTGGCCCTCTTCTACACGTTTTAGTTCAGGATTAATTCTTGAAAAATGTTTCTTTTGTCGATTTTATCACAATAATACTGTCTTTGCTAAACGTAAAACTACAACTGTATTCTTTAAATTATGTAACAGCCACACACGAGAGGGAACATGTTTTTTACCTACATGAAATGAATAAATGGAGTTTGTTCGTGGAACAAGAACAAAAGGGCCACTTTCAGATAATGTCTTGTGTTTGCATTAACACACTGCTAATGTCTCCAAAGACAACATAAATGCTAAGCTGAAGTGTAAACTTCATATCAGCTGAAATGTTTAAATCTGTCTTTATCATTTGGCACTAATACTATTGAACATTTGTTTAAGTTAATTTCAAACAATTTTTAAAGTTATTTAAATTTTTCGTTTAGCCAATGTTTCCACATAAAATTTACATTTAGTCTTGTGTTGATGTTTAATGGCATTATGTCCCCGTCCTAACTATTGTATCAGTTATCACTGTAAAAGTCTCCATTCCTCTGACAGGTAGGTTATGTTTTGTGTTGATGTTTAAAGGCATCATATCACAATCCTATCTATTGTATCAGTTATCATTGTAAAATTATGTATACCTCTGACAGGCAGGTTATCTTTTGTGTTGATGTTTAATGGTATCCTGTCCCCGTCCTATCTGATGTATCAGTTATCACTGTATAAGTCTCCATACCTCTGACAGGCAGGTTATGTTTTGTGTTAATGTTTAATGGCATCATGTCCCCGTCCTAACTGTTGTATCAGTTATCACTGTATAAGTCTCCATACTTCTGACAGGCAGGTTATGTTTTGTGTGATGTTTAATGGCATCATGTCCCCGTCCTAACTGTTGTATCAGTTATCACTGTATAAGTCTCCATACCTCTGACAGGCAGGTTATGTTTTGTGTTGATGTTTAATGGCATTATGTCCCCGTCCTATCTGATGTATCAGTTGTCACTGTATAAGTCTCCATACGTCTGACAGGTAGGTTATGTTTTGTGTTGATGTTTAAAGGCATCATAACACAATCCTATCTGTTGTATCAGTTATCATTGTAAAATTATGTATACCTCTGACAGGCAGATTATGTTTTTAATGGCATCATGCCATCATACTATCTGATGTATCAGTTACCACTGTATAAGTCTCCATACCTCTGACAGGCAGCTTTTGTTTTGTGTTGATGTTTAAGAGCATCATGTCGACCTATCTGTGACAGGTAGGTTATGTTTGGGGATGTGTTTGTGTGTCTGAGTTCCAATTACTCCAAAGTAATGAACACACATTTTGTACGAATTTTTATTTGGGTAGGGTCTGACAAACGCAAGAAGTGATTACATTTTCAGAAAGCTCTATGTCATACAATGCAAATCCTGAATTCTCAACTGTCACAATGGTTTGGGATTTATGATTATTCCAACAATAATAATAATAAAGCAGCATTTGGGTTATTTCTCATAATTGGATACTAGACGATGTTGGAGAAGGTTTGCACTCTAAGAGTGCTCTCTAGGTTTCTTATAAAGGTCTACTTGGGTATATCTTATCATAAATGTGTCAATGTTTGTCATCATCTTATGACCATTCAGTGACAGTGTTGTTAAGTAATAAAAGCAACTGAATTGTTACTGGCAACTACATGTCATTCAATAAACTACATTATGTGTTTTTAGTAACATAGCACCAAAATCAAATAAATTTTTAATTGGAAAACCGGATGTTAAGGGCTTAGATCAATTACCCCCAGAAATATTCTGTCGCTTCACTGCTCAACATTTTAAGACAAGGACACCCAGAGATTCTGTTCCTTGCAGTTTAACACAGTACTGAAATCTCTACTTAATTGTGATGCAAAAAATCTAATAGCTTTTGTGGGGATTCAGAGACCCATAGTATTACTGGTGGCAATTCTCCATGCTTATTAAACATCCAGCAATAAACAAGGGCAGAGATGGGCTCAAACTACGTGATGTAAATCAGAATCTTGTTAAGAAGTCATGTAAATTATCAGTGTGAAACCTCATTATAACAAAGTAACTATTCTTGTTTGATGACCATGTCAGCCACTCCCTCAAATGTTCTGTTGTTATTTCCTTTTGTTACAACTACACTTTTGTTTTTAGAGAGCCGGTGAAAATACTCTGCGCAGCCGCTGTAATATTATTGTATTTAAACTGTAGCCTTAAGTGTTAAGAGATGTGCCCCTCATTGTTACATGTCATTGCATTAAATTCAACAGCAGTTTCCATGACGACATTGTTGAAAGTACATTGTTACAATTATGTTTTAGAATTGAGATGTAATAATTTACTTTTACAAATTCCAGTTGTAACATCTGAGTATTGTATATCTGAATTGATTTACTAAAAGCATTTTCAAGACAAAATTTCTAGAAATACACAAACAATTCATTTTCGTTTTACCAAGCCATTTTCATTAACAAATCAAGTTTTACACTTTCACCACCTTTTAATGAAGTTACTTTTGATTGCATTTATTTTTTGTGCATAATTATTTTCTCTTTTTTGTGATTTTTAATTATGGTTTAAGAACATTTTTCTGTAATAGACAATTTATTATACCTGTGTCTTATGGTCATCAACAGAAACATCATTCAGTAAAACATTGTTTGAGCAAATTTCAGCATATTTGAGCATTGCCGTGAACATTGTGAAACACTCAAGCTGAAAATGAATATTTTAAAATTGTGGTAGTAGATCTAACAGCAAACAATGAACCAAAGAGTCCTGGCGTATCAGTTATCAGACACATAATGTTACCTGATTGCTATGAGTATATATTCATACTTTTAATGACGAAGAACAATGCAAACATATCTTCTGAAATTGTGATGCTTCACCTCAAAACACTGAAAAATATGTTTTCCTAATGTTTAGTCATGACTATCAACATTTCCATCCATATAAGTGACAATTTGGCCTTAATAACGCATTTTATTAATTTTTTTTTCAATTTCTAGCCCAATTGTGTCTGAGGCTTCTCTGACACAACAATGATTAACTCTTAATATACTCTAGGGATGAGGAATAAATATCTACGCAACAAATTGGATATATGCGTACGTTACAAACTAATAGGAACCAGTTAAGATGAAGATAATTTGACTAGTGTGTGGTAAATTAACAATAGTCGTACGAACATTGAAATAATTATCCACGTTTTTAGTTTTGTTCCCATGTGACTTAGAACTCAGAAGAATCTATACCATCGGGTAAAAATCCATGTATACTTCTGTGGGTATGTTCATGACACACTTAGGCATTGCTTTGAATTGGACATGTTTGGAGAAGTAATAAAGAAATGTCATTTAATTACATAATTTAGTTGGTTAGCATATTTTTTTATTATTATTAGATCACACTTTTTCCAGTTCTAATATCCTATTGCCTGTTCAAGGATAGAATAAAAGGAATGGATTACAGCATCAAAAAACTTTGATATATTCCAACTGACTTTAACAAATATCTTTAAGGGAGAGTCCTAAAACCAAACAAAGTCGTAACTCAGTAAGTGCCCACCAGGGGTGTATGACTATGGTGGTTATACTAATCTATACAAGTAGGTGTTGAGTTGGCTTCTGAAGCTAGAAATGGTCTGTTGGGATGTGACACTATTGGGAGCTTGTTCCATTCTACTGGTGTGGCAGTGTCAACGTCACACCTGTCTATGGCCTTTCTAAAATGGACTTGGGAAATTGAAAGCCTATTTCCTAGATGCCAAATAGCGGGTATGGGAGAAATTTATGGCTTTAAAAAGGAGGTTATATTTGGAAAGGATACAATATAAGGTGGGAAGCCAGTTGAGTTTTTCTAGATGGGGTGTGACATGACTCATTCTGTCCAGTCTGAAAACAATGTGGCAGAGAGCATCTAGAATGTTTTTTTAAGTTTTGCAACACTGGCTTTCATTATCCCATATAGAAGGGAATTACAGCAGTCTAGTCTGCTATTGACCATAACGTTTGCCACAAAAACTGCAGTATAAACATTTCGGAATTTACTGATACATAGCAAGTCCTTGAGGTGATAGTAACAGGCATGGAAGACCTTAGCTATATGATTGTCAAAAGTGTTTTGTGAGTTGAAAGTGATGCTTAGATTTTTAATTCCTCTGCTGGCAAAATAGAGCTTTGATGGAATAACACAGAAAATTTTGGTATAACAGACTGTCTGGTATTTTTCTCACCAGCCCAGCAGGCATACAACTTTGAAATCAGGTTAAATCCAACAGTGAGATCTGGTTTAAATTCATGTATATTTTGCAAACCGTTTTAGTCGGATTCAACGTGTGAAATCATGTTGAAATCAATGGAAGAAACCAGGTTGAAACCAACAGATGAAATTTGATTGAAATATGTTTAGATTTTGCAAACCGTTTTTGTTGGATCCAGTGGAAATCATGTTGAAACCAATGGGTGAAATCAGGTTAAATATAATAGATGAATCTAGTTGGAATACGTGTAAATTTTGGAAACCATTTTTAGTTGGATCCAATGGGTGAAATCATGCTGACATCGATTTGTGAAATCTGGTTGAAATACATGTAGATTTTGTAAGTCATTCTTAGTTGGATTCAACCAGGGAAATCAGGATGAATCCAATGGCCGAAGTAATGTTGAAGTATGTTTTGAATTTGCAATTTATTTTAGTTGGATCCAATGTTGTAATCTATGTTACTCCAACAAAGATTTATTTTAAATGGAATCATCCAATTTAGTGAGGGGATCACAACGACCACCCCTTCCAACAACTAGATAGCAGTGTGTTCTTATTGTCTTTTACTTTTTAACTTACTGCAATGCAGGCTGGTGGACCTGTATCTAACTTTTACCTAGTTTTATATTAACACTGCAATGCACATATGTGCACTTGCAGTTGTCCATTAACTTACTGCAATACATAATGATATTTGCATTTTTCCTTTCTTGCTGGCATCATTCCCTCTTTTGGTTGGTTGCCAGTATGACACTGCAATGCATAGTGGTGCACTTGCAGTTATCTATCAATTTACTGCAATTCACAATGATGTAACTGCAGTTTTTATATCATCTATACTATTTTAACTAGTTATCACTGCAACACTGAATTGCACAGATGTGCACTTGCAGTTATATACCATAACCAACTTTCCTTCACCCTGTACATTGCTTATATATGATTCAGAACAATTTTACTAAAAATACTTACATTTTAATTGTTAAATGAAGATCAAATAGCATTAGCAATTTAGAATACACTGACTTTAGCTACTGGCCTTCTTGCCTTACCCGGCCACGTCTGTCAGCTGGGAATTTGACCTCTGTTTGACCTTGGAGGTCTTTCCTGACCTTGTATGACTTCCTGTGTCTTTGCATGATTGCTGCTCGATTGGCTGGCAGCTTGGGCAGTTTATAGAACCAAAGGACTTTAGATATGTAATTATTCACTACTGACCAAGCTGCTGGCCTTTCGGTGACCTGTCGTGTGATATTGACCTTCAAGGGTCAAAGGTCGGAATGTCATCTTGGAGCTGACCTCGGTTAAAGTTCAAACACATGTTTTATTTGCTGGGTGGGTTTTTTGGCCAGCTAAGGAAATACAAGCATTAAAATTTACAATGTTTTAAATGATGTGCCTGGTTAATATCAGGTAGATGTAGAAAACTTAAAATATTAAATTAAATAAAATTTTAATCCCATACTGCTTTTTATTGCAAATTTCTTAACTTCTTGGGAACTGCGATTTTAACAATAAATAAACATGTTTAAAGGTATGTGCCTGCTGAGAATGATGATGAATTCAGCCTTGCCAGGGTTAAGTTTCCACTTTACACCATTCATCCACTCCTTAACAGAAAAAAAATTCAGTCAGCTCTGCAATACTTTAGTCAAAATTTACTACAGTCTATTGCTAAATAAATCTGGGTGTCATTAGCATAAAAATGGTGTGTTAACTTGAAATGACTTGACTAAGGAGACTAGTACACAGACAGTGAAAAGGATGGAACCTACATCACAGACTTTAGAATGCCAAAAGGAAGATGAACAGTCTCAGAAAATACTGTATACAGGGTATTAATCAACACCAAACCAGTCGTTTAAAAACAATCATGTAAAATGGAGTGATCTATAATGTCAAAGGCTGCAGAGAGATCTAACAATTTTAGAGGAACTGTCTTTCCCGAGTCCACAGGTATAGATATGTTATTTTGGATCTTGAGCGGTGCCGTCTCTGTTGAGTGAAAACTCCTGACTGAGGTACATTGGAAATCCCTTCCTGTCTAATAAAGCCATTTAACTGTTCAGCTGCAACTTTCTCAAACAATTGGGAAAACCTACACTCCTTGAATTAGTAATTTATGATTTTGGTGATAGGAGTTTTGAGAATATCAGCACATTCTATAACTGATAAAGTTAGACTAGGATCAATATCATATGTTTTGGCTTTGGAGGACACAAGGTTTTACTACATCATCCTGATACTGGTGTAATTGAAGACAAGGTGTTTTCAATAGGATTTTGTCTGGTGACAGGAATGGTTCACGATGATTGTGTATCAGACCTGATTTTGATAATCTTAACATCAACAGGATTGCTTGATCAGATAGAATGGCATCCAAAGACTTGTGCAGGACCTTTTTGAAACTGTTGAAACAGTGTTCATTTTCGGCTATGATTCTCACAAAATGACTGCTTTTAGCCAGTTCAAGATGGCAATTGTAACAGTTAACAGCAGTATAGATTTGCTGAGATTTCTGGCTGAGTTTTCATGTCATCTTGTTATCTCACATTTCCTCTTGAACTGTTTGGCAGCAAGGATGTCCATGTTATGAAACCATCGTAGGGATGCTTTGGTATTTTTACTATGTCCTTCTTAACTGAGGCATGCTTAATAAGGAGGCTAAGCAAAGTGGTGAAATGTTAATAACTGAGAAGACTGGCTGTCTTATGAGGGCATTTGATCAGATCTCAGAGTAAAATGTCTGTCCCAAAATATTCCATATTTATTTTAGGAATTTTATGGATTTTGACATACATAAATTTAAAAAAAGCTCCTTCACAGGTACTTTCACAGAAAAAGTAACGCAAAATGATCAGATAGGCCAACTGTGACTTTTGACCAGACTGCCAGAACAAAAGATTCTTTGATACATAGGACATCCAAAATATGGTCATGAATGTGGGTGGGGTAATTTATGGTTTGAACAAAGCTATGTTGTTTAAGCACGTCATTGAATTGTTTTGACCAGTAATCTTGTTTGTCACAATGAAAATTTAAATCATCCAACTGTATGTGTTCACTGCTTGATAGAGCTGTGTTCTCAGGAAACAAACCAAAATTGGTAACTGAACAGATATGCTTTCAAATGAATGAAAACATTGTCACGATAGTAATTTGAAACATAAATCATCCCAGATAAACACACTAACTCCACCAGTCCTCCTTACAGTACAAGGCCTGAATGCATTTATAACCTAAAGGACTAAACTGGCAATAACATAATCAGTATCATCTGTAATGAGCCATTCAGCTACCACAATGAGGTGAAATTTTTAAGCCTGAACTTCATTTTTTTTTGTATCTGGACTTTCAAGAATTGTGACGTAGCGTGGTAAGTATCTGTTTGTTTACTGATGTTAAGCGGCAATGGGCTATGAGTACTGGGATGGTGTACTACTCATGTCTCTGATGGCTTTGCGCTTATACTAGTAAACCCCTTTCAACCTTATTTTGTTCACAAAATAAGCAAAAGCAGCACACTTATTCCTGATTGATCGGATGCTTAGGAGACATCCTGTGAAAAGTCAAGAATCTGGGCAAGGGTTAAGGCCAACATTGCGAGAAAGAACTATCAAAGAAGCCACCCATAGACTAAGATTCCTGAAAGAATGTGGCACTCTAAAGATGTGACCCCAAAATGCCAAAAAAGGTGTAATCGATCGTGTTAACAGAGAGGTGAAAATGTGAAGCAGTAAAAATGTGAAGCAGTAAAAATGTGAAGTTCAGAAGATTACAGTGCATCTGAAACTCACCCCGTAGTGTTATAAATTTCTATAATGTGTAAATATTGTATGTAGGTATGTATTTTAATTTGTATTTGACACTTTACCTTGTAAACTGAGTCAGGAAATCAACAATGTATAGAAAAGCAAACAAGAAAGTACAGTCATACCCACAATAATTCCCGGGGTGACTAAACATAGACACACTCTTGCCTCCAGAAATATTCTATCGCTTCACTGCTTCATTTTGAAACAAAGTCATCCAGAGATTCCATTCCTTGTCGTTTAACAAAGTGCTGAAATCACTTCTTAATTGTGATGGAAAAAACACACTTTTAATCTTTGTTTAGTTGTTTGCTGTTTCTGTCACGATAATTTTGATCAATTTAGCTTTTTCTTCAAATTCTAATGATGTTTTACTGACTCAGCATGTTATCACTGACATATAAACAACAGAGTATCAACAAACAATGACCATCTTTATGACCTAACGGGGGTGTTCTACTGCAACCGACACTGTAACTGACTCTACGACTCGGGTTGGTTGCAAAAGTTGTGGAATCAGGAACAAAAGCATAAAAAGCATGCAAAAATGCTGGACTGGTTACAACTCCAGAACAGGATGTAGTACATCGGCTTGTCTGGATCAAGATGCCAACCTGACCTGGTCAGGATGATTTCCTCCACGATAAGATGGGAAACTACTGCAAAAAGCCCTAAACCCCTAACAGACAGGCTGTAGCAACCCCCAACAAGCCATATTGACAAACAGACAGGACTGGAGCATTTTCCCGACTCACCAGAGTCAGGATTCAGAATCGGGATCAAAGCAAGACTATAGAAACCCCCTCTGGCTGTCATAAAACATCATTTGTCACTGCAAAGATGCTCTATACATAAGAGAGACTTTCTACAAAAGCTTAGGGTACTTTTTTTATTGAGTTTCATATTTTGATTTTCATCATGATTTCCAGGTAGAGGACACATCTGAACCCAGGACCACCACCTGCCAAACAGCCAGCAACAGCCAGCCTCCACCGCATCAAAAAGTCAGTCACAAATTTTAGGAAGCCCTTAGAGGTTTGAAACCTGGCCACTGGAGAGACTTACACCTCCTTGCAGTATCACTGGTTGGTTGGCCAAACCACCATCTGCAAATTCGTCCCCCAGGCCATCCTTGCTCAATTCAGGGACATTCTTGCTGCCCTAATAACCCTGATCAGTTGGCCAAACCACCATCTGCAAATTCGTCCCCCAGGCCATCCTTGCTGAATTCAGGGAATTCTTGCTGCCCTAATAACCCTGATCAGCCGAAAAGGGTGGAGGAGAAATTCAGAACGAGATGGAATGTTCCCCATACTGTAGGGGCAATAAATGGAAAGCATATCAGCATAAATAAGCCCAAGAAATTAGGCAGTGACTATTACAACTACAAGGGCTTCTTTTCCCTGGTTCTCATGGCCCTTGTCGATGCAGAATACAAATTCCTGTGGATAGATTTTGGATCAAGTGGTTCTTGCTCAGATGCAAAAATTTTTAACAGTAGTGATTTAAGGGAGAAGATCGAGGATGGTGGCTTGGGGCTTCCTGCACCTGAATCACCGGGGGAGGGAGGGCCAGATTTGCACTACTTTTTGCTGGGTGGCGACGCCTTTGCTTTGATGTCATGGCTGGTGAAACCCTACAGCAGAAGACAATTCAGAAGGGAAGAAAGAATAGCCAACTACAAGGGTCAAAGGTTAAAAGGTCAAATACAAAGGTCAATTACTTCCCCAAAATGTCAGACCTTTTTAAAACTGCAAGTATTTTTTTAATTTGTAATTTTTGGGGCAGGCTAAAATTTCATTACCTTTGCCCCATTTTTTCTGCCAAAGTTTTTTAAGTTCTTTATCACTTTTAGTGAATTTGTTTGGTGTTTGGGGCCCAAATGTTTCGTGTGGGGCAGTGTAATGATTTTGTTTTGGGATTTTTTAACAGCATTAATTGCTTTTGGAAGACTTTAGTGGGCCTGAAAAAGACCTTTAAATTGTTTTCAACAGTGGTCCTGGAAAGGACCGATTGGAGGCAAGTGCAGTGATTCTACTGCTGCTGCTCTTTCATGTCTGTTGACTGCAGAGGAGGCTGAGGCTGGGCTGCTGGCTCTTTATGTTTTTACTGTGAGGCGGTGGTGGTTAAAATCTATTCCCTTACACCTGGTGCTGGCTGCTGTGGCTGTTGAAATGTCTGTGGCACAAATGTTGAAGTTGCACTTCAGCTATGTGAAAGTGTCTGTTGCTGTGGTTGTTGGGGCTGACGACTGTGTTCCTGTGCCCTGCTTTGGATCCTGCTAAGAAGCTTAGCAGTCTCGTTTCTAAATGTCGGAAAGTCTTTCTCTTCTAATCCCTCCACTTCCGACGCCAGGTAGTTGCAGAAGGCTATATGTGTTGTCTCTTGCTTTTGCCCGTGAAATGATGACAGCATGGTTCTCATCTGTGTGAACTGGTCCATGGCCTGCTGGTTGACCAAAGAGTGCCCTGAAGCTGTGGTGGGGCTTGCCTCCTGGCCTCCTCCTCCATCTATTTTTGTGCCTCTTCCTCTCTTGCCTCCCTCTCCCACCTCATCTGCTGGTTATATGCTGCTGTGTCCCCCAGCTCATATATTCAGAAACACTGCCAGTGGAAATTCTATCTTCCTCACTCGTCTGCCCTTCTTGGGATCCATTTTCTTTGTTAAATAAGCAACTTTTGTAAAAAACAAAATCCTAAAATACAAAGTCAGTCAGCTTCAACTCAAACCTGTACTATATGCTTGTAAAAAATAAACTCCTATTCTTGAAACACTGCCAGATATAATTCTTCAGATGTCAGATTCCACATGATACACTGCACAAGCCAACTCACCTTATATAGACAGAGATTTCATAGCAGATGAGGTCGGTAAAATGAAGCTGGCTTGTCCCATACAGTTCCCAGCTTGTCTGTTGCTGTAACTGTCTTGTCAGTTCCTGTTTATGACTTATCTGTATGTGTTCCCAACTTGTCCTGCTGAGATGATACTGACTCTACAGTTGAAGACTTGGAGACTTCCCATCTTGGCAGGAAGTCTCCAAGTCAGGTCAGTTATGTTTGCAACAGGCCTGTTTGCATTCATGTAATGCCAGATCTTGGCAGGAAGTGTCCAAGTCAGGTCAGTTATGTTTGCGACAGGCCTGTTTGCATTCATGTAATGCCAGTTTCTGTTGATGACCTGTCTAGAGGTGGAGTCCTGGTACTAAGCCAAGACAGGACAGCAGGATTTTCAAGACAAGACGATAAGATTATAGAACAAGATGGGAAGTGTGACCGACAAGCTGTAGAGATCCACAACAGGACAGTCTCCAGGTGGGCAGAGCCAAGATCCGGATACAAAGTTGTGGAGGGTCAGTGAAATATTAAACATGTTTGATATTTTGCTAATCCACTGCAATAAGCCGGGAAACTATAACCAGTCCTAACCAACTCTGTAAACATTGCTCCTGACCCTCCAAAAATACCTAGTTACAGACAAGTCAGCTCCAGTGGAACACCCCCATAAGACAAGGTTAAACCCATCAAGGTTAAGATTAAGGTTTAAATCCATAAGCCAGGTTCACACTAAACCCCTTTGCACACAAACTAAGTAACGTGATAAAAATTTCCATAAGATATCTTACTCTTTGGAGCTTACATAATTTGCTTAACAAAACGAAAAAGAACTGTATATGTTTACTTGATATTTTTCATTCCATTTTGGACACAACACATTTTAAGGTTATTACATGTATATACATAATAATTAGTTGTAATTATCAGACATATAATAATCTGGATGGACTTAAGATTTCACGCATGCAACATATTACCAGTGATTTAATTAATACCATAAAACTATAATTCTAACTTAAATTCCATCTGAATCTCTAATATAATGGCAATTACTTCTGCTATTGACAAAGAAAATGCAGAGCAGTTATGGGGTGTCCTTGCTTGATATCCTTGGCTATTTTCAAATAAACTGATAAAGACCCATTATTTGTGACACAACTTTTTGCCTTTGCATACAGGGATGAGACTCATTTTTCAAAAATTTTCTTCAAAGACATAATTAAAAACCCTGCAAATGCCATTTGATGGTGGTAAAAACTGTTTTAAAATCATCTAGGAAAATAACACACAAAGTGCTGCTTCATTTACAAGTCTAGAATATCTGCTGTAATTGTGTACATATTACAGTTTCACATTTTTTGTGTTCCAAATTTGTCAATAAGATAAAATATGTCTTAATAATTCTTTATCTTATTTTTTTTCTGTCCAGTAAATTATGTCAGCTCCAAAGAGTCACAAGATTTCTTGTTCAAACCTTTTCCTCACATTAAATATTTGGCAGCAATTCCCAAAACACCACATTTTTTTTATTCTTTGCCTTAATAATACTGTCTATTCTCTGAGTGGGCTTGACTCTGACAAGGGACAGTGCTGTAAGTTTGTCCTTACATGCCCCTGGCTGTTGAAGGTGACGTAAAACTCCAAATTTGATCTTCAATAATTAAAATAGTATCTCCATCTTTGAATGCTGAATTCCTTAATGAAAGAAAGTAAAAAGCTTCAAACTTTCTGTTTTTTGTCCATACTATGTATAAATGGAGGCTGTCGATAGTACAGACACATGATCGGTTTTCTTTTATTGTCATGCAAAAGTAATAGCTTTTGTGGAGATTCAGAGGTTCACACCATTACTGGTGGCAATTATCCTTGCTTATTACACTAACAACAACCAAGGGCAGAGATGGGCTAAACCTATCTGGCATAAACAGAAACTTTTGGAGAAGTCATGTAAAGCATCAGTGTAAAGCCTGATAACAAAGTAACTATTCTGTTTTCATAACTATGTCAGCTACTCGTCTACTGCGATATCACTATGTTTAAACTGTAGCTTTGAGTGTTAACAGAGAGGCATCTTATCACACACAGTAGGGTTTTAATGTTTTGGACTATCAGTATGTGAGTATTAATGATTAAAATTCACCCTTGTGGGGTAGTCAATAGGATCCTCCAGGTCCTTCCACATCAGCCCACAATTACAAAATTCCATTGGCTCCCTCTAGGATACAGGGTATATATAGTTTAAAATAGGGCTGATCACATACCAATTCTGAAATATGGCCAGCAGGTATACCTCAGTGAAAAACTCCACTGACACACATTGTCCAGAAATACAATGTTCCTTCAATTCCCTCCTTCAACAATAAAGTCTAGGAATGTTTTTTGTGTAAAAAATGGCTGAGATATATATGTCTTAAAGTTTTCCTCGGTACTGATTGATTGGTTTACTGTTTCGGGTTTAAGATTGCTTTCAATATATTGCATAGATTATGTTTAAAAAAAGATAATTTGGGGGTGGAGGATAATTGCTAACTCGTTGGTCAAATATCTGCACTGAAAACCCCAAGAAACTACTCACTACTCGTCGACTTCAGACCAGAACCTGGAATCGAGACCAGGCCCTATGAGGCGGAAAGTAAGTGTGTTGCCCATTAACACAAAGGACTGCAGTTTTCTTAATAATGTATGTCCTTTCATTCGATTAATAACTATGGTTTTACAATCCAAACCAAAAAAAATCAGTTCAGTGATTTTCCTATGCCAGGCAATTAATTATGTTTGGTGTTTTCTGGTCATCAACAGAAACACCTCTCACAACCTCACCAACACATCTCAGAAATGTTACAAATAAAATACATCACTGCTAGACCTATACATTCATACTTTTGACGGCACAAACTAATGCTGATGTATCCTTTGAAATTATGATATCTCAACTCAAAATAGAAAAAAAGTATTTTTGTTCACTTTTTCACTACAATGGTTAATAATGTTCAGTCAGGACTATCATCATTTGCATCCCTTTCACTTATAAGAGTAACTGGCAACTTGACTTTGAATTTTCAATTTCTTTCCAATGTCTAGCTCAATTATGTTCTAGACCACAAAAAACACTACTCTTCAAGATGGTCTGGGGACGAGGTGTAAATATGCACATAGCACGTATGGTGTATGCATATCTAGTAAACCCATCCTGTCCGGACGAGATGAAGATAATTTGACTAAGTGTGATAAATTAACAAGTGAGAGAACAGCAACAGTCTCAATGAACTTTAAAATAAAAATACATACTTGTTTTGTAAATTTTATTTCCTCATGACTAATATAACTCAACACATCTATGTAAAAGAACTGTGGAATGTGGTTTTGTTCATGAATTGTAACACCCGGGTATCAGTTTAAAATAAATGTATCTGGAACAGTAATAAATATGGTAGATGGTATTTACACTACGGTGGTATATATTACATTCAAATATTGTCCTATATACCCAACCTTTGTGTCCCCAAGAAAGATATGAATTCTTATATACCCAACGGCTATTTACCCAAGTCAGAAAAAACATTTCTTATATATCCAGCTGTTGTGTCCCCAAGAAAGAAAGAAGTATGTTCCTAAGTACCGAACATTTGTTTTCCAAGCATTGTAAATATTGTTTATGAGAGCCTTTCAGTGTGACCTTGTTTGACCTTCGGTCATGAATTAAAGATCAAACCTGACCATTTAAACAGACCTGAAGCCTATAATTTGCTGTAGGTTGATGTCAGATGCCAAATATGTAGTACCAACAATAAGTGGAATATAGACACGTTTATTCTTGGCCCGGTAGGTTTTCCCTGGTAAGCATTTAATTAACATGGTTAGCCTTTATTTATATCAGAATAAAGAAGTAATGTTTCAATCCATTTTTTCCTAATTTGTGTAGTTTACTGATGAAGTAACCAATGATCATAAGAGCAACAAGCTGTTGGCCTGATTAGATTTTGCACAGGAAACCCATAATTTCTTTTATCAAAATGTGAAAAACATATGTATGTAATAAAACTACAGTCTGTGTAAGCCATCACTGTTTGAGGAACAGAATCAAGATTCATTGCTAATGCTTTTTTTATTTGACACATTATAGCTTAACACGCTGAAGTGCTCTGACCCAACAGTTACTTTCCAATTCCCTAAGCTACCCGAAGTTTGATGGAAAAATATCCATTATTGTGTTTATATTGTCTGGGAAATGAACTGGGAAAATGTTGTGGCCATCAACCAATTACAATCATTAGATTGAAAAGGGGGGGGGGGGGGGGTAAGTAACAATTGATGGGGTGGAGGAATTAGATTGAATTGCTCGCGTCTGCATTCGTTTTTGCTGGATTAATGAACCTTTTAGTCATAACTATCAGAATTTATTGACAGCATTAAATAATAATAATGTCAGTTTGTGTAATGGGCTAAGTTACTGGACTGTTTATATCATGTACAGGTGACGTTTCAGTTTATTGAACCATACACATATACTTTTAAGATAATATGATACCTTGATGTTTCCCATGTCATAAAACAACTTCAGATTGCTGTAAAATAGTATCTTCCTAAAAGACTGAGGCAAAGCTGCAAAGAAAAAAGGTAAAACTGGCAAAGGCCATATCAACGGATGGGACAGCTTGTCACTTAATGCCTGATCACAGCAGACAATCTTTGGGTTCAGCAGCCAACTTAAAGCCAACCTGTTCAAACAAGCATACCCACCTCCAGAGTCACCCCTCCCTGGTGGGAGTTTGCTGAGTAAAACCAGGCACAGGTCCTAATCCAAGTGCCCGCCAACAAGGGGTGAATGTGGCGGTGGGTATGTCAATCTGAACAGGTATGTTTTGAGTTGGCTCCTGAAACTGGCAATGATCTGATGGGATCTGACAATTTGTGGAAGCCTGTCCCATTCAACTGGTGCAACTGGGTTAAAGAGTGAGACTACTAGACTTGATTAAACATGATAAATAAGGAGGTTGGGAGAAATTTATGGCTTTAAAATAAATGGCTTATATTTTAAAAGGATGTAACATGAAACGGAAAGCCAGTGGAGCTTCTATAGATATGGTGTGAAACAACTCATCTTTAGAATTTCATTAATAAGTAATACACATAAAACAAAACTGTGACTATATTATAATATTATTTTATTCTATTGTTACTTTGGCTCTATGACACCAGGACAAATTATCTCAAATCTAAATCTTAGCCAAAATTTAATTAATAAACTTATTAACAAATTTAATGGGTTGAAAGTTTATTTTATGTAAAACAGAATAATAGTATTACAATATGAGCGTTATGTAGAAAAGTGTTTGCATTTTGTTTTTTATCTTTTTGTAATAAAATCCCTAAAGAAGCCATACTTCAAAGGGAAGCCTTAGTTAAATACCTGTATTGGAGTTAGGTATGTTCATTTGATTGATACAAAATTGTTTCAAGCCTTATCATCTCTTATTCTGAGCAACTCACAATTATATTAACACCCACAAGTTTGCAGTTTCATCAATCGAAAATGTAATTAGTCTGCACAGTCCACCAATCCTCAATATAAATTTAAGAACCAAATCCAGTTGTCCACAAAATCGGACATTCAGGCTTGTTTTGATTTCACAGAGAAATCATAGTGAATATTAAATTTTAGAATTTATTCAATCAACGGCAAAAAACAGCATTTCAAAGAACAATCTCCAAAAATATGCAGTTTAAGTTTATTATTACCTCCGCCAAGGAGGTTATGTTTTCACCTGGGTTTGTCTGTCTGTCTGTCTGTCTGTTTGTTTGTGAACAACATAACTCAAAAACTTATGGACGGATTTTGATAAAATTTTCAGGATATGTCCGAAATGGTCAAAGGAAGAAGTGATTAGCTTTTGGGAGTGATTTGCATCACTGTCTGGATCTTCTGGATCCATGAAATTTTATTTTTAAAGAAAGATAGCTCAAAAACTTATGGAGGGATTTTGATGAAATTTTCAGGATATGTGAGAAATTGGCAAAGGAAGAAGTGATTACATTTTGGGAGTGATCTAGATGACCGTCTGGATATTCTGGATACCTGAATTCTTTAAAGGAAGATAATTTGAAAAGCTATGGATGGATTCCGATGAAATTTTCAGGACATGTCCAAAATGGGACAAGGAAGAAGTGATTAGATTTTGGGTGTGATCCGGATCATTGTCTGGATCTTCTGGATCCAGGTATTTTTTAGAGGAAGATAACTCAAAAAGTTATGGATGGATTTAGATGAAATTTTTATTAAATGTCTGAAATGGACAATGAACAAAGCGTAAAAAATACAACATCAATGCTAATGATAGGTTTTCAAAGCCCAGGAATTATTTAATATAGTAGACACAGCGTTGGGGGGTTGAGCTGCCTTGGCGGAGGTCTGCGCTCTCTGAGTGCTCTTGTTTGTTTATCATATTATCATGTCTTATACAGAAGTATTCAATACTGGAAAGTTATAAATTTAACACCCAATGCCTTAGGGCTTATAACTTTTACATTTTAGCATGTTTGTTTATCAATTCTTCAGATACTAAATTTTCTGCGAACAAGAAAAAATACAAAAAAACACATAGAGAATAAGTTTCTTCACATTGATATTAACCAAAGAGTCTAAATAGAAAAAATATATATATATTTAGCGTTTATTGCCTAAATGGGTTAATGTGCATGTCAATTAAAATAAAATTATTGAGCCTTAGGTTTGAAAATGTGTTTCACAAAAATGGTTTTACAAGCACTAATATCCCTATTGAATACATACTTCTATACCTTACGGTTCCAATATATTGCCCGGATAAAAAATTTAAGATCAAGGTCACTACTGCAAGATCAAATGTCAAAATAAAAGGTCACACTATGATTTTGCACACTTACAACCCCAACAAGCGTCCCTGCAAATATCAAATTACTACACCTTATGATTTCCTATGTATAACACAGACAAGACTTTAAAGGTCAAGGTCACTTCAACCAAGATCAAAGGTTCTAATCTAATCTAATGTGGACTTTTATAGCACTTAATCTCCATCACTGATGGACTCTAAGGTGCATCTAAACATAAAGCAAGGCAGTTAGCGTTAATCAAGGGACATAGCCAGGTCGTACCAAGGAGACACAGATGTGACTGGGAGGCTATGGTGGGTAGGCTTTTGCAAACAGGTATGTTTTAAGCTTCTTTCTGAAGGAGGCAACTGATGTTGCACTGCGAACATCTTGAGGGAGGTCATTCCAGATCTTAGGAGCATCAAAGGCAAAACTATCGCCAAAATGTTTGGCTGACTTAAAGACTGATGAATGGAAAGGAGGAACTGTACGGTATTGACGATCTGGGTGACTATGCCTAGTACTATAGGGACAACTACTAAAAGACAAGAACGGTTCAAAGTAAGAAGGAGAACCACTATGCAAAAATTTATACACAAGTGTTGCGGTTTTGAAAATACAACGATACTTAACAGGCAACCAGTGGAGTTTCGGTAGAATGGGTGTAACATGAGCATACTTTCTATGATTTGTAACAATACGAGCAAGGGTGTTCTGAATACTTTGCAACTTGTGCTGATTGAAACCGGACAAACCTCTGAACAGAGAGTTAAAATAGTCCAGACGACTACTAACCAAGGCATTTGCAGCAAGGACTGCCACTTCAGAAGTGAGATACTTTCTAATTCTACGGAGGTCACGCATCTGAAGGAAGCACACAGAGAATGAGAAATCTGCATCAAACCACACACCTAGATTTCTGACAGAATCAACCGGATGAAGAAGGCTACCAAGAATGCTAACAGGAAAGTGAGAGGAAATCGTCTGATGTTGAGCCTTGGAACCACAGGTTAAGTCAAGGTCACACCATAATGTAGCACAGATACACTCCACAATTAAAATCCCTGTGAATTGTCAACTTCCTACACCTTATGGTTTCCTAGATATAGGCTTGTAAAGGTAGGGTCACTAAAGCAAGGTCAGGTTCACTAGAGTAAGGTTATTTCATGTTCTTGCACACCTAGACTCCCCAACAAATGTCCATACTTGACCTTTGGTGTCCAAGATATCGTCTGGACTAGATTTTATAGGTCAGGGTCAATATGGCAAGATCAAAGGTCAAATCAAAGTCACACTATGACGTTGCACACCTATGTCCCCCAACTAATTTTCCCACCAAGTATATCCAGTGGTTTCCAAGATACAGTCTGAATAAGAATTTCCCTTTTTTACCTTTAACTGATTGACTTTGCCCTTAGTACCTTGTTTTGGTTATATTGTGAGAGGACAGCCATTTAAGAGATCATCCCGACTTGGATGATCAAAGTCATAGACACTTAGCCCAGAACTATAGGTCTTGGCGTAAAAACCATTAATTACAGGCACTTTCTGTTGAAACTTACATTTATGTTTGTAATATTTTTCATATTTTTTGTACAGACTTTTATTGATGGCAAAACTATAAGATCAAGGTGTAAAATGCATTAAAGAATGGAAATGACATTTTCTTCCGCAACTTTTTAGATGGTAAAAAGAAATAGATGTTTCTCAGGACTTACTTCACAGTGTTTTTCTTTGTATCTTGTTTTTACACAGTTTCGTAAACAGGACAGAAACTCTATTTTTGTAAGGCTAATCAAAGAATAACCTCTATGTTTGAGACAGACATCAATTTACTACACTGTATATATGCATATCATCAAGCTTTTGCCCAACATCATTGGCATTAACAGTGAGTCGGCTACAATGAAGATGAAATGGCAAACTTGTCAGCTCTGGTTTAGCTGTCAGTTAACTTACTAATAGATTGCAACAAAATGCAATGAAGATCTGAAAAAGGCCTAGGCCTCACTTACTTTGCATAAAACAATAATTACCCCCTTATAATTTATCTATCAACTTCTACATATCTATCTTTATGTGTAAGAGAAGTTAGTGTTAAAATGTTTAGACTGGGAATTCAATTTTGTGCAATTTCCACAATGAATAATAAAGGTTTCATCTGTCACTTAACAAATGACCTTGCAAATTATTATTGTGGTACTCGCAGAATTAATGATGAAGTCAGGACTGCAAACATTCAGTTAATATACACCGCTGGGACCTGACTACATTATTCAACAGATAATGGATATTTTTGCATTTGCTCAGTTGTGTTCAGTTAACATAACTCAACACCAATGGTGTAGAATACAGTCAAATTTGGCCACGATTTATTTTGACACTTTTGGTTAATGCTCATAGTCATTTGTGTCATGGATCATCCCATGTCAAATGTAAGAATCTTACATAATCTAATACAAACTTTATAGTGCTTAATCGCCATCATTTTACAGAGAAACTAAGGCGCAACAAGCCAAAGAACTGTTTAATAAGGGTTACTGATACATTTGCCTTACTAATGCCCAATTCTTATTCTTGACAAGGAATACACTTTAAAAGGTTGTTAAAATTTTGAGATATTCTAAGTCTAATGTAATTTACATTTCGTATTGCTCAATAGACCTGAGAGTCCAGAGTTTTTTAATTCTTCAATTCTACTCATTACCTTTGGAGTAATGTCAGTCAGAAAGCAAATTCATTGGAAATGCATTGAAAATGAGACCTTCAAAGAATAGGATTTTTGTATCCAGAAAATGTTCCAGATATTGCCCAAAATTAAGTCGCCTCCTTTGGTAAGACCCTACCACAGTAAGAAATTTGATAAAGATTTGTCTATTATTTTTGTAGTAATTGTGAACACAGACAAACCAACACACCTAAAACATAACCTCTTCACAGGATCTGTCAAACTTAGTAATTATCCCCCGTTCATATTACAGGCGGTATTAAGATAGTTATAAATGTTAGTGAAAACATTGGCAGAATGCTGTACTGCTTGCAAAACGCAGATAATCACAAATCTGGGAGGACAACGGAAACTCTTGTGACACAGAAAAGCTGCAGTGAATATACTGTGAAATACATGAAAGATACAGAGGTATTACAGCAAGTGTAAAGCTTGACTGGAGACCCAAAAAGAGACAGAACAACACAGAAATGGGAAGAAGGCAGCAGAGAAAATACAGGACATGACGTCACTCCCTTAAGCGACAGGTGACCAAATGCGTATATGGTGTTTTAAAGACAGAAATTTTGAACATTTCATTGACCATGGTAACTGGAGCTTAAGATTTAAGTACAATATAGATATCGTTTTCAAAAAGCAAGTTAAAGATAACAGTTTAACTCAGTTTCTAATAAAAGCAAATATAAAAGGACCTTAGAGTCCATATTTCAAAGCATAGGTCAAAAGCAGTTCCAAAAGTAATCATGACAAATGACTCTGACATTTGAATACACTAAAAAGGTTATTAAAATTTTCATAAGAAAGGTTATAATGCATCAATTTTGCCCCATAAAATGGCATATATTATATTTAAAAATGTTTAACAGGTGTAGCCATAGCAAACCATTGTGACAGAGTCTGAATAAAATATGTACATGCGGGTAAAACAAATTTAAAAGTCATGTTAGAGTTAATTGTACAAGCATTGCATTCAGTGCAAATTCTACAATTTGGGGAAGGGGGGTATTTTATTTTTAGGATAAGCATTTTCCTATTTAGTTATTTCCAATATTTCCGTTGGGGGTAGGGTGAGGTTACTTCAGTAGCAGAAACTAATAAAGTAAATATTGCAATATCTGATTATTGGCCTTATAACTTCGTGATCATTTCAAAATTAATGAATGAATCTTTTTGAATCCTTATGTGGAAAAGGACAAATAACATGGTTTTGAAGATAAACATTTTTCAATAATAAGCGAGTTGTAAGCACTTTTAAGTTTGGCTACCCTCGTTTGACTTTGAAGCAGGTCTGAACACACCAGAAGATTCCCAGCCCATGATTTCCCTATAGGTTGGTTTCTTATTGCAAACCTCTAGAACCAATAATAAACAAGTTATAAGCACTTTTAAAGTTGGCTATCCTCGTTTGACTAAGGATGGGCCCAAAGTCAAATCTGACCACATCAGAAAATTCCCAGCCCATGATTTCCTATAGGTTGATTTCACATTCCAAACCTCTGGGACCAATAATAAGCGAGTTATAAACACTTTAAATTTGGCTATCCTCGTTTGACCTTGAAGGAGGGGCCCAAGGTCAAATCTGACCAAATCAGAAGATTTTCTAGTGCATGATATGTTGGTTTCACATTGCAAACCTCTAGGATCAATAATAAGCGAATTATAAGCACTTTTAAGTTTGGCTATCCTCATTTGACCTTGAAGGATGGACCCAAGGTCAAATCTCACTACATCAGAAGATTCCCAGCCCATGATTTCCTACAGGCTGGCTTACCATGACAAACCTCTGGGACCAATAATAAGGGAAATATAAGCACTTTTCATGACTGAAAAGAAATGCAGGGGCGGCCATCTTGTTTTTCAAAAATGAGGCCAAAAATGTTTCCAGTCAAGATTTTATAATGATGAACATATCCTGCCCATTTGAGATCTCTACCCTTTGATCTGGAGGGCCACCAAAAGTCTTTGCTGAAAGTCGAAAACCACCTGTGGCGACCATCTTGTTTTTCAAAATGAGGCTAAAATATTTCCAGACAAGATTTTATGGTTATGAATATATCCTGCAAATTTGAGAAGTCTACCTACAATACCCTGGCTTCTAGACGGGTAATGAGAAACGGCATATTCATGCGTAATCCATAGTATCCACTAGTATTTTTAATGAATTGGGCTTTCTGGTTGACATTACTCCAAAAGTTAGCAGATAATTTTTTTATGTGTGTATGGCCTGGACATCGGAAGAAATTATTACATTTTGGGAAACATCTGGATCATAGTCTGGATACAAAAACAAATCCTGGAGTTTCAAATTGAGGTCTGTGCATTACAAGTACTTTCTAATATATACAACACCATGTTGAATGGAAACATCTTGTAAAGAACATGTTTAGATAGTCCAATAAGAAAGAGTCAACACCAAATACAGCGACTATCAGGGGGAGACTATTTTGGCTGCAAAATGTCTGAAAATGGGTTTTTTGTTTAGTTTAATAGAGGCCAAGTAAGAAATCAGTAATGACTTAGAACCCCTTATTTGTGTGCTGGACTACTTGAACTACTTTAAACAAATATATTTTCTGTCTCTTAGCAGGTAATTTGACAAACAAGACTTCCATTTTATGCATATACAATGTATTTCAGATAATTATCCTTCTATTCTATTTGTAAAGAAAGAGGATTTTCAAAAATGTAACAACTAAAATCACTTGGTCAAAAAACTATATCAGGTATAAGCTTGGGTTTTCAACTTTTTTCTATGGTTAAGGTTATATGAAACATATCTTTAAAAATGATGAAGTTATTAAGATTTAACTGCAGTTTCATCAGTTTGCTTAGAAAGGAACTTGTGAATCAAATTGCAATAGAAAGCAAAAGAAGATCCTTATCGAATTCATTTTTCTTTATGAAATTTAATATGAACTGAGACATTAAAATGAAGGAAATTAGAAAAGAAAAATATACATACCTCTCCATTGATACTATATGTTGATACAAAAGTGAATTATTAAACTCTGGGAAATATAAAAGAATTGACAACACTTCTTTTATTTTAAATAACCAGTACCAATGGGTAACTGCTTGTCTCTGTCTATTGTTGGTTTTGACTTATTTATATGAATTTGACTTGATTTGAAACCAGATAGATTATTTTTCTGAAATTCTGTGAAAGAAACATTAATTACAGTCTGAGTCTTGAAAAAGTCTCTAGAGCCTCATTAAGACAAACTGCATGCATTTGGTCATCGCATTTAATTTGAGAGACCGCAATGACCCTGGGCTATTTGTCTTTACAAATCTGAAAAAATGAACACTATTTTCTCATATGTACATCAAAAATGTATTTTAAACAATTTATTCACAATTAAGCAAGCTTATCACAATTTTTAAAAAGATTTTAGTAACATTTGATGAGGGTCTCGTGTATGTTTGAAAAGCAAAAGGTACCTCTCAATATAAATTCAGATATGGTTCAAAATGTATCAGGTATCCTTTAAAATGTTTTGGTAAGTTTGGATGCATCAGATGTTTTCAGTGTTAAAGGGAGGGAACTCATAGAAATTAAGTAGTTCTTTCAACACATTTGGGCTTTTATTATATTTTTAGTTGCAGTAAGTTACATTTAAAATTTACAATAAAACACCCGTTAGTATCTATATGTCTCAACCACCATGTTGTACTGAAACTTGTATTACTTGTAAGAAATTACTTATTTCCATTGTTTAACTGTATCACAGCACGTAATGCTAGTTAAAACTTCTACTTCATTAGTTACATCTAGTTATACTATTTACAAATTCCTTTAAAGTTACTAAGATATTACTTTCATATTACCAAAACAATCTGTAAACTTGTCAAGGAGTATTAGTTAAATATACACCATTTACACTGTACAGCTAACTCGAGTAAGAATAAGTAAGATCACATTAAGAAATCTGTGATTCTGTAAGAATTAGCATGATGCAATTAAGATTACTAATTACATGAATCTGTAAGCATCAAAGTTCATGTTGATAACTTGTAAAATTATTAAAATGAAATGTACCAAGCCCAAAGTGTAGGGGTAGGGTTAGACTAAGATATGTTGTTGAAAAGCTAATGGTACAACTGCATCAGCAGTAGGGGTGGACTTTAGATATGTGTAAATGGCTTCACTTTTCCATTGACCATGTTGCTTGATATTTGGGAGGGGAACTTGTAAGTTATGAGCCAAAGAAGCCCCACTTCTTCGAAACATATGGAATCCATAATCTCTAGGGTCTAACTCCATTTGAGTTATTTAATGCTAGTTGTTTCCTAACTTTAAATGTTGTCAATGGTTGTAATTTTGAATTGTGCATAATCATAAATAATGGATCGTTTGGTTTTAATCTCAAAGTTTTGATCAATGTTTGACGGTCGGCAACTGGGCATAGAGCAATTCCTGCCAATTTAGGGATTTGCACAACTTTGAACTGGCCAGAAGCTTGCATGGTTTTTGAACATTTAAGAATGAAGTGGAGACCAGGTGTAGCCCAGACTAAGTCCTGTACCAATGGAAATCTCGAAGAATCAAATGAGCCTATTGAGGAAGGAACAAGGGATGCTAATCGAAAAAAGCCAAAGAAAGCTAACAAGTATAAAGGCACCAATGTATGAGCATGTGTCCTTTGCAAGGTCAAATCAACCAATTGTTGTAACATAGTCATATTCAATATACCTTTGATCTTCGGTTTCACCAAACCATTATACTTCAGTGATTTAACAAACATCAAAACTTGACGTGTATGTAGACATTGTACAGGCCAGTTATATATTTGAAAATAGTGACTAAGTACAGAAATATGGTTTTTAACAGTTACAGAGCTTAAGTTGTTTGGTGCTAAAAGTTCCATATATGCCAATATCACGTGATCATTCCAAGGTTCCACCACATTCATATACACTGTGAACGCCAAAAACAGATGGAAGATCGCCTGGTATGTCCTTTGGGTCCTTGGTCTCAAACCCGCCACACATCGCGCTAATGCCTGGGGGTGGAGCCATCTCAGTTGGTTACATCCGGCAAGGTAAAGGCAACAGCAGTATTGATGTATGAAATAGGGGGTCCTAACCCCCTATATATCAAAGTCTGGCAACATATCATAGGGGTCTGGGGACCTCCATGTACAAGCTTTCAGATATTTTACATGTATCAATTCTTTATCCTTGTAAATTGACCAACGAGACAATATATCTGCGTATGTGTTATCTATGCCTTTAATATGCTTTACCTGTAGTTTTATATTATATATTGCACATATTAACCAAGCAGTGTGTACACACACCATGAAAAATACATCCCTAATTTTATGATTTGTGAATGCATTACCTACTGTGAAATTATCACACCATACAACAGTACATGAATTTTTAATTGCTTTTTTCCAACATTGTAAACTCAGAATAATGTTTGCTGCTTCTAAATGTACTATGGACATATTGTTACGCAAAGGTTCCATAATAGGGACACTGTAAACTTGGCTATTATAATATGCTCCCATTTCTTGCAAACTACTGTCTACATAAATGACATTTTAAATCTTATCTACTGTATGTATTTCTACAGAACCGTTAAAAACCTTTAAAAATTTACAAAACCAGTTTAAGTCTTTGAAAAATTCACTATTTAATTTTATTGAACCCTTCTTTGGACATGAACGAAGCAACTGGAGCATTCTATTAGTGAATAGTCTTGTTGGTTGAACACATCTATGTATGTGTAACAAATTACCTAGCAATTTTTGTAATTGGTTTTTTGTTGCACATGTTTTGTTTTTCCACTGAATACATAACATGCGAATTTTTTCCATTTTCTTATCAGGTACAGTTAAGATACCATTTTTTGCATCTATATCAATTCCAAGACATGTAATTTTTGTTTGTGGTTTTTCCACCTTTTTGAAATTTACAGGTAAACCTAATGCGTCGAGCAAATTCATAAGTGTAGAAAAAGCATTATTGGCACAAGAGGGGGGAGAGACCCCAATTACGTCATCCAAATAATTGACGCAAAAATGACGTTGCGTCCACATTAGGTACGTTATTGCATCAGTTGCGAGCTGGAACGACGCAGCACCTTGTTTTAGGCCAAAGGGAATTCCTACGTCCACATATGTGACATCACGCCAATGTAAACCCAATGCTTTGTAATCTAAAGGGTCAACCCTTAAGTTGCGAAACGCCCTCTGTAAATCTATTTTATAAAGCAAGGCACTATTTCCTATGTGGCGAATTTTATGTATTATATTATCAATTGTAGGGTATTTAAGTTGAAACTTAAAAAAATCAAAATAGTCATCAGGAACAGCATTGTTTACACTAGAACCTAAAGGCCAAGATAAATCGACAATAACACGTGTTCCCCCATCTGGTTTACTTCTAGCCATCAATGGAGAATAATGTATTGCAAATGGGGGGTTCTAATATGGGACCTACCATAGCCTTAAACCCAATTTCCTCCCTAAAATATTGATCAACCCCTTGGCTGTATTTAAATGCTTAAATTGTAGCAACTTGTAATCGATTCCCAACGGGAATCCAAATTGTAAATATTCACATAATATTTGTAAATCATATTTCTTTAGGTAATTATGCCAGTTATAAATGTTTAAGCCTGACGGGACTAGAATTCTGACCCCTTGATAGTTATAAACTTTTGATTTTTCTACTCGTTCTTGTGCTATTTGAACCCATCTACACATATCTGGTTCTTGTAATATTTGATTATAATATTGAAATTTTATATGTATCACCTCCAATGGAAGAAATCCAAATTCTCTGACATATTGTTTGTCAGTATGGAATTGTGTATAATTCATGGATTCAGCCTCCCATGTTTTTGTTGATGATTTTTGAAAACTATTGTTGTTAGTATTGCAATTAAAATCACTAAAATGACCTCCCTGAAGTACACAAGCCTGGTTATGTATAGCACTTTTTCTGTAAGGACTACAGGAGTAAAAACTTTGTGTGTTGAATTTTTGCACTTAACTACATCATTCTGATTATCAGAATTGGAAATTGTTGTGTATACCATAGAAATACTTGTATACATGGTTGTTTTGTGAGGGTCTGGTAGAATGGAGCTGTCGTTTTCTATATATATATCTTGTAAACTTTTCATATAGCAACTGATGGACTGTAAGGTACTAGAATCGTGTGTATAGGCATTTACACTCATAGAACGTTGTTGGTCACTCTCACCAGCAAGCCACGTGTACAAGGAACTACATTCCTGTCGACTATTATCTGTAACAAAGCTCACCTTGTTATAATCATATTCCTGTATTTTAGTATTAATACTTCCCAAACTCATAGGACCCAGCCAAGTGTAAAGTAATTTGTTTTTTTACCCTTCACCATCTATTATATTATCTTGTTGGTAATTATTGACCATATCACATGGCCTGCTGGTGGAAGAAGTGTCTTTGAACATTATATTATTTTCCATGACTGATGTACTACCCGTATGGTTAGGTATCATATGTTGATCAAGTACAGGCAAACTTTCATGTAGCATTGTTTTCTTGTGGCTTTCTGTATTCATGTTATAATTGTCTATGAATTCAACACCATTTACAACTTGTTCACTCTGATTACATAGTTTTCCACTAATATCTATTGAACAACGTTCTATAAATCTATTTGCCATTTTTCCACCACCCGGGGAATTCATTTTAATTGTGTTTGCACCATATTTGGGGTAAAACACATTAGCAAATATATTACAGCCACCTTTAAGTGGATATTTGACATTCCCAGGAAAAAATGCTGGGGCATTGACATTTAGTAACTGAATACTTTTAACTCTACGTTGGCTTTTGCATTGCACATTTCCATATGGGCATGCTTTCATACAATGAAAACTATTTTGGTGAACAGTAGTTTGATTTTGTCTGTCTATACTAATATTAACATCTTGCTCATGTATATTAACAGCAAAGCAAGTATTAATTTTACTTTTATTAACCTTTGTTTCTATTAATGGTAACTGAAAGTCTGGTAATGTGTAGCTATTGCTATGGTTCCTGACCTGAAAGTCCCTCCCGTAACTTTGACTGTATAGGGTAGGGTCACTATTGTTTTCAAACATTCTGATTTTCAGTAGATTCCTTGGTATCTTTTCTCAATCTATGACATTTTGTTTTGGGGTGATCATATTTTTTACCGGCTGAACTATAGCAATAGCTACAGTTGTGTTGATATGTGATACCTTTGTCTATGTGCTCACTCTGTTTCTCGAATTTGCATATACCTTTATTGAACAGTTTGCAAATGAAAGTTTTGTCTGCATTTTCTGACATTTTTGGGGCGTAGGGGTTGCCAGTAACTCTTTGTGCATTACGGGACCTAATTTTTTTCAATTTGATCTAGCTGATTCCAATCAATTTTGCCTTTCTCTATCTCTTGGAGTACCACCCCATGGGCCCGTTTTGCAGTAGGGAATGACACTTCAATAGCATCTTGTAATACACTAGTGAAATGTTTTAACATATTTTCACGGATCTGATTGTTTTGTTCATCCAGTATGCAAACAATATATCCCTGTGCCCATTGGTATATGTTTAAATCATCATATACTGGTTGTTTCCCATTTAGCACTGTGCAAAAATCATGTGGCCAATTAATAGCTTTGTATACTTTGTGTACCCCTGCCCTATATCTACCAGACTTCAAGTTAACATCAACTGCTTTACCTTTAGTCGGGTTTGATGTTCTGGAAGTTCTGTCATATTGGTGCAATCGCCTCTGTACCTCCGCTTGAATACGCCCATCTGATCTCAGTTCCTCAAAGCTGGGCAACTTCTGGGCACTGAGGTCCTTCTCACTGCGCATGGAGCTGTGGGCAACAGGTGACAACGGCTGAGCTTGTGGCGTCTTCTTCATACTCTCAGTCAATGCGGATACAGTTTGCACCAGTTTATCGACTTTATTTTCCAGCAGCTGAATTTTTGATTGTGAACCCCCATTTTCGTTGCTAACAGTTCCCTGGGGTTCAGTTGTAATAACAGCCTTAACTTTTTTCCTACCCATACTAGGTAATATGCTGTCAGTGCTGGTTAAAAGATTCAGAATCTCTGCCACTAATTTGTTTATAAAAGGCCAAATTCAGACTTTCATCAAGCACTAACAGCAGTTTGACAACCCTCACAATACATTGAATTTACAAAGTTTATGAGTTTATATAGACCACTGATAGACAGAAAGGTCTGGTCCAAAACCAGGTGAACTGTTAAAGCTAGACAACCTTGACCAAAGTATATCCCCCTTGAGCTGATCAAAATTTTGACCCATTTTTTCAGTCCACTGCTACAGCCTTTAGTAGAGTACACATATTAAACTAATGAATCTTGTGACCCAATTTTTGGGCTTTACCATATAGTACTTAATTTAACCCTACATTCCAATTTACCATAAACTACCTCCCCAACACTGAAACTGTGCGCTACTTTATACGCGTCACCTATAAACTGTGATTGTTTATCCACACTCATCCAAAAGGGAAGGGCAAGAGTATTATAATCAGGCCCGTCTGTTTGGATAATTCAAAATTAAAGTCAAAGTTGGGAATTTATGTCCCGTTCAACAGCCAGGGTCATATTGGGGCAGGTCCTCAGCATTGTCACTTGCGGGACTTGAATTCACAGAAGTGACAGCCTATGATTAGATGGCCAACTTGCTAACCACTAGGCCACTGAGGACCTAATTTAAAGTCAACAGACCGGGTCTAGGCCATATGTTCACACAAGGTTGGGTCTATATCTGTGGCTTAGACCTCTTCAAAGATGATTCACATCCAGATCCAGATAGTTTTTCCAGAATATTTTTCCTTATTTTTCACAAATATTTTGTACTTATTGCACACCAAAAGAGAACACTGCACAGAAATGCTAAGGAAGGTTCATAGCAAGGTCATAAAGTGTAAAACCATTAAAGGGGAAGAAATAAGAAGACAAGAGGATGGTCACAGTGACAGTCACTTTTTAAATTTCAAACAACTCCGCCAAGGATGTATCTGTGGAGAAATTCACTTTTTTTTTACTGTTCCCGAGAAGCAAAGGTTGGATCGGAGACTTCTTGATTCTCTCAGTGTTCACATAACAATAGTATTTTTGCGCAAAGTAGAAATTTGATCTATTTCACATTATCTTGCATTCCACTTCTTATACACTGATGCTTTTATCACATGACTAATGTTATCCAATCCTCATTTCAATTATATCTGAGGTAATAAAAACCCACCAACATTAAAACCAACTTTGATCAATTTTGCACAAAAAAGCTATACTCTTTTGAAAAAAAAACACATTTGCAGATTCTATTTGATGTTAGTTTGGAAGTGTAGTTTTAAAAAAATGGTGCTACATACAGAAGTGCACTCAGCTAGGATCTCACCATTTTGAAGGCATTTTCTTACATATATGAGTGCATCCAGTGTCTGAAATGATAAATATAATGTCCTCTTCTAAGTTTGTAAAAGTACCTTCAAGTCCTAAAGTGTATAAAAGTTTCATTGTATTACGAAAGAAAAAGTATATTATGATTTTATTTAGTTTCATTATAAAATAAGGTTAACAATTACTCAAATATTAAAAAAATAACAGACAGATTAGTGTTAAAATTTAGTATAAATCTTAAAAAATATCAATCAACCCAGTTAATCTACCCAACTTTCTGGACAAAGCATATCTAAAACACAATGCATTTCGATATAAAAAAATTCTGATTCAAAGTGGCAGTTTCCTGAGGTTTGCCACAATTCGCCCTGGTGAAGTAGCGTGGAACATTTCCGAGTTGGTTCACATGTGAGCTGGCACTCAACATTGCTACACATGATTACTTAAATATGTGGTGGTAACAACATGTGATAACATTGGAAATAGATGTAAATAGTTATCATTTTCTCAATTCCGTGAAATGTTTTGCTAACCATGCAATATTTTTGTTATTGTAATTAAAAGTGTATTACAATACAAGATATTCTATATAGGTTTAAATAAATAAATACTTTCTGATTCATCTTTCTCATAGAAATGAGTTATTTGCATGAAAATTATTTTTAAATTGTTAATTCTTTTAAAATAACGTAGAAATTAGCACTAATTTTGTGTTTTATGGTTTAATTATTGCTATTCCAGTTGATTATTTTTGGTCAAATGAAATTGCTGAAAACTGAGTCTTAAAATAACACAAGTAGTTCTGCTAATGCTTTTCTCTCGATTAAAAAAACTGATAATATTCTAATTTCAATTCACTTTAAATTCTGATAAAAAACTGATAATATTCTAATTTCAATTCACTTTTACGGGTAATAAAATGCTGGTTAATTTGCGAATAGTATGAAATTAAGTAGAAAACTAATACTTTTAATATGTCAAACGTAATGGATTCCCCTTTGAATGAAATTGGAGCACGTCAAATTTATACCTTTAAAATAAATAACAACTGTAATTAAGATTGCAAGCTAATTAACCTTTTTTCCCGGTTCAAACCTGTAAAAATGTATTGACTATAATTACACTTGCATGTAATTCGACACATAAAAATATAAAAATCAGATTATAATTACCCCTTCAAATCTCACATCACTATTAGAGGAAAACAAAAAGACCGATAGACGTCACATGTCAAACCATAAAAATCAAATATTTATGATCCCTATGATTACATCATTGTGGAGTAAAAAGTTTCACAGAAAAAGACACTAAAGACAACAATGTGTTAAGGCCTGTGAGGACAGCGACCCTGACTTTTGAAGACCGAGGTGGAAAAGTGCCAAATTTACCAAAAGAACAAAAATCCAGGAAAAAATCTACATTATTTTACATCATTAATATGGCATCGCCATTCTGACCTCTTTTTAAATGAAGAACTGATATCACTTTTGCTTTTTTTACGATGTTGTCATCCTGACATTGAAACAATATAAAAACAAGATGCACTCAGAGAGAGCAACATGCTCGACTCGATGTGACCAGTCTCCCAAACATAAGTAACTTCTTCCTTTGGCCAGGTCCTACCCACAAAACATTTTTTATACAGATCTGTTCATTCGTTCTGGAGTAATCTAAACACCAAAAAAAACGGACAAACAAATAGACAAACAAGCACACAAAAACCTAAACTCCTGGTGGAGGCAAAAATATTGGTTAAAAGTCACTTCTTGGTGAAAATCACTCAGGGTAAATGTTGGACTGTAAATGAATTGAAATAACAAAAAAAGAAAACAGAGACAAAAATGAATAAGCCACCTCCCTCTTTATTATCTTTATGTCAATTTCAAGACATAAATTTATTGAGAACAAATATTTTTTACTTAAAGACAACAACTATCACTAGCTGTGATACTTGCTGACTTTAAGTAAAAATATTTCTTCTCATTTTATGGCTTGAAATTGACATAAACATAATAAAGAGGGAGGTGATATATTCATTATTTTTATTAATTATTATTTCTGTTTTATTTTCTCTTTTTTCTTTCAATACCTTCACAGGCCATCACAAAAAATTACCATGCATGATTTTCACCAAGAAGTGATCTTTAAGCAATATTTTTACCTCCACCAGCAGTTTATATTTTTGTGTGCTAATTGTTTGTCTCTTTGTTTTTTTTTGTTTTTTTTTTTTGTGTGTGTGTGTGTTTACATTACTCTAGAACTAATGAACAGATCTTTATTTAAAAATTTGTGGGTAGGACCTGACTGAAGGAAGAAGTTACTAAAAGAAAGATCTGAATCTTATTTTGGATACAAAAAAATCATGATTTTTCAGAGGTCCCATTTCAATGTATTTTAATGACTTTAGCTTTCTACTTGATATTTCTATGAAGATTAATTTACATGTTTGGTTTTATTTTATTGTCTTCCGTACCATACTTTATATCACTTGAGAGACTGGTCACTAAGAGTCGAGCGTTTTGCTCTCTCTGAGTGCATCTTGTTACACATGTGATGAAGAAAATCAGTTTTCTCTGTATATGCCCAATTGAAAATCATTATCTGTCAGGTTGGACATCTCATCTTGATTAAAGTCTTTTTGGACAGCAAAATTTTAAATACTGTGTCTTAAAAAAGACTGAGTGGTATTGATCCCTTACTACAGGATTACAAGTACTGCACATTACATTCATAGCCACAGAGGAATTCTGATTGGACAAGAATTCATGAGGAAGAAATCAGGTCATGATACTGACTTTTTACATATGTGACCAAGAGAAGCAGATTTCACTGTATATGCCCAATTAAAAATAGGAAAAAACTCTCTCCTGACTTTAATTTTCAAATAAATTTCACCAAATTTGGAAGAATCCATCTGTACCCCATGAAATACCTGCCCACCAAACTTGAGCTCGATTGGTGTTGTAGTTTTTGTGTTATAAGGACAAAACGGTGCACAGACAGAAAGACAGACACAAACTGATCACAACAACCCTCTCTTATCATCGAGCGTTAATGATGTAGAAAAGTGTATATTTCAAACAAAAGCGATCAGTGTCATACAAGATGGTGGTGAACAGTAAAAAGGGATCTAGTGGAACTGTATGAAAATATCATGCTACACATAGCACCAAATAGTAGGTATTGAACAGGTGCATAACTTTAAAACTACTATTTCACAACTTTTCTTTAAACATAAAATATTATTCTCTCGGCTGGTTAAATTTTGTTAAGAGGTTAAATCTGATCTCTGAGGACTGAAAGCAGTAATAACATGGTGTCTGGAAAATGACACCATAGAGATTTCGTCTCAGATCAATTTTAAACAGATGGGAAGTCACATTTGATAACACTTGGTGTGTTCTGTTCACATACACTTTCCATACGCGTTTAAGTTATTTTTCATATATGAGAAATACTGTGAGGTTTTTCACACATATGTATGTCATGTTTCTACACGGGCACACTATTACATTTCAGTTCACATTTTACTTAATGTCTGAAGATCTGCATGGATACGATTTGTTGTTATATGCAGTAACATAAGCACAATGAATATTACCGTAGGTTTAATATGCCCAGTTCATCAAAAACCAATAAAAGCATTTTTATTATGAAAATTTTAGCAGAGCGTGGTTTCGATCCACGGACCTCTGGGTTATGGGCCCAGCACGCTTCCACTGCGCCACTCTGCTAATTAATAGCACACTGCTACTAAAGAACTCATAAAATAAAAATAATGACGCAATATGTTGACAAAATAAGCAATCAGTTTGTAGGCATGTGTTCAAATGAATACGGGACTTTGTTACTGTGAACTAATCAATACAACAATGCCACAGCAGAACGACATATATTAGGATCTAGATTTCTCCAAGTCTTTGACAGTATTCCGGTGGTACTTATTTCTCTAAACCACGCCCACCTGTGCAGTGGATAAAATAATTATTGCAATAAGTACCACCAGAATGAAATAAGTAAGTACTGGATATATAAAATGGCGGCAAATGATCCTATTGGTAGTTCTGTTCTTAAAGTGTAAACAAACCTTGGACAGCACATAAACAAATGCACATGGTTGGCGAAAATAGGTGAATTTTGTGTCTCCATCTGCATAACTAAAATGACTATATCTGAAAATACTTTATTGATTTTTACCAAATAAAAAGCAACAGAAAATGTAATAAATATCCTTTGAAGTGGAACTAGAAATATTGTTTATATTTGTAAATTTTCATTTATGCTAATTTTTGTGGTGTTTGTAATAAAGTATTGTAAATATGTCTCAATGATTGTAGAGTGATCACGTCACCTATTCACCAAAGAAATCTGGCGAGATATATTTATCACTTCAATACTTATTTTAGTCATTCAAAAGTACCAGCGGAAGACAAATAAATAAGTATTGTGAACAAAAATAAGTATTGAAGCGACCAAAGGAATACGCCTTTTGTATTCATCAGTAACCTGAAAAGTTAAATTTAAATTGGAAACTTACAGGAGTTCATTATATCACTAGCATTCTGAGGTTAAAGGGGACTGTCTCTGAAAAAATAAGACTGGTTGTTTCTTCAAAAGTCATACAGTACCCATATATTTCACAAAGGACAAAAGGCCTTTGTGAAAGTCTAATTAAGATCTAGCACTGTGGTTTATACCTCCACCAGTACTTTATGTTTTGGGTGTCTTTGTTTCTCTGTGTGCACAATAACTGCAAAAACAATAACTGATCACTTTGAATTATTTATGTGGGTAGAGTTTGGCCAAAGGAAGAAGTGATTACATTATGGGAAAGATCCAGGTCATATTCTGGTCAAAGAAAAATCCACATTTTTAGAAACACGCTGTGGTGGAGGTTTGTGCTCTAGGAGTGTTTTCTTCTTTTTGTTTTTTGCCAATTTGAGGGGAAGTCAAAATTATCACACTAAGAAAAAAAATGTTCTCTTTGATATTTATTGTTATAATTGTTGACTTTCAGGGTCATTAGATATTTTTACTGTAATGATTTGGGGCACTGGTCACATATGTTCTATTGCAGTTTAATGTTCTTGGTTTGTTTGTTTAATGTTCTGAGCTATGAACAAGAAAATGGTTTGCAATGTTTAAATAAAACTACTTCACTGTGAAGTTTTCCACAATCAGTTGATTAGTATAATCATTATCAGTTGTTCATTTATATTGTCATAACCAGTGCTTTTTAAGCAGTGATGGTGAAGTATGAGCCTAAAACTACCTCATAACTAAACAGCTCACAATGTATTATCCCCCACCCCCTGAAATGGAGGAGCAAGGGTACTGTAATGGGATCTGTCTGTCTGTCTTCTTGTACATGCAAATAAGTTGAAACAATACATCTGTAAATGGAAGCATTCATAAAATAGCAGACTAACAATGCAATCACACTTTTACTAAAGAATTCAAGGAGTAAATAAAAGCATTGTTTGAGTAGTCGTTACACTGTCAGTATTCATTACATATTGTCATTATAAATCTTCTCCAGATCATATGTCAATTAAAATGTCTAAGGGTTTGATTTATGAAAGAGTTTGCTAACTTAGAGTTAGCTAAGAGCTAACAAATTCTTTAGCAGAATGAACGCTTTGATTTACAAGCCCTAGATCTGGGTCATGTTTTCACACAAGGTGGTGTCCATAGCTCAATCCTGCTCAAAGATTATTCAGATCTGGATCTGGATTTTTTTTTAACTTATTTTACAGAAATACTTTGTGCTGAATACTATATATAAAAGACAAGGAAGGTGTGTAGCAAGGTCATTAAGTGTGCACCAATTAGAGGGAGAGAAAAGATAACACAAGATGATGAGGTACCGTGAGAGCCCTCTTTTAAATTTCAAACAATTCGACGCAGATATTGATGCGCTCACAAAATCTTTACCTTGGGGGGGGGGGGGGGTACGGGTGAGACAATGAATGAGTGCATTTTATAAAGGTCTCGATTTTACACTCTCAATGGAACTTCCTTCTAGAGGGGAATTCATAGTGCACTAAGGAAGGACCTTGCACAGGGTATACTGGTAACCCTCTCGCCTCCCACCTCTGCGGCCGGGGTTCGATCCCCGTCATGGCCGTAAGTGGGAAAGCTGGTAGTTGCTTGCCGTTGGTCGGCAGTTTACAGTACAGAACCCTAGCGAACTATATGTACTGGTTTCCTCTGCCCTTTCAACTACCCGTCGTGATATGACCTGTACAGTGTTGAAAGCGATGTAAAACCCCAAATAAACAATAAACAATGCACAGGGTATACCACAGATACTGCTGTGGTGAGATTTAATTTTTGCTTTTTTTTCGCATCACTGTCCATTGCCAATTGTTTGCGTGTTCTCAGGCATTGTTTGGTCCTACAATTGGTTTCATATTGAATTTACTGTTTACGTCAATTTAGTGTCAATTTAAAGAGTACAAAATCTTCAAGACAAACAATAAAGGTCTATAATAACTTCTACCAAGGGGGTTATGTTCATTGTGGCGTTTATCTTTTTGTTTGCAATATATCTCAAAAGTTACGGACGGATTTTAATTCAGTCTTCAGGATATGTTGACAACAACTCAGGAATTTTTAAAGGATTATTCACCACTGAATTCATATGAGCAATATATTAGGTGTTGGGCCTCTCCCTCATAAGAAAAGGGCCACGGTGGCAGAGTGGCAACACTCTCGCCTCCCCCTCTGAGGCCGGGGTTCGATCCCCGTCATGGTCTTAAGTGGGAAACCTGGTAGTTGCTTATCTTTGGTCGGCAGTTTACAGTACACCTAACCCTAGCAAACTGTATGTACTGGTTTCCTCTGACCTTCCAACTACCCGTCCTCATATGACCTGTACAGTGTTGAAAGCGACGTAAAACCCCAAATAAATAAATAAATCTCCCCATAAAAAAAATGATTCAATACACTGAAAATGTATTCGAGTTATAAAATATTTATACCTGTTATTCTACATGTCTATCAAATTCAGGGATGAGAGATAATACGACAAGATAGGTATCCCCATCCCACCCCAATTCCTCCTGTACTTATATGTTTTCTAAAGTATTGTAATGTCTACCTGAAATATTATCAGGCAATTGTCATACCAGAATGATTGGACGACACCACGGATCCCAATTCTCGGCATGCAACAAGTAATTATGTTCTCATATATGTGGCCAGAAACAGGCAATGAAGTACTCGTATAGACTTTATTTATTTATTTATTTGGGGTTTTACGTAGCTTTCAACACTGTACAGGTGATATCATGACGGGTAGTTGGAAGGGCAGAGGAAACCAGTACATACAGTTGGTAAAGGTTGTGTACTGTAAACTGCCCACCAACAAGCAACTACCAGCTTTCCCACTTGAGGCCATGCCAGGAACCAAACCCCAGCCTCAGAGGTGGGAGGTGAGAGTGTTACCACTCTGCCACCGTGGTCCCTTACTAGTATATAAACGGGACTTAAAAAGTAAGTCATTTGTGTGAAATGTCATGATGTTATTGTACACAATAATGACTGAAAGGAGTGTCAACATACAAACGACTTAGTATCTAAATGTCATGATGTTATTGTACACAAAAATGACTGAAAGGAGTGTCAACGTACATACGACTTAGTAACTCATACAAATGACTTAGTATCTCGTATATACGATTTAGTATCTCAATGTCATGATGTTATTGTACACAAAAATGACTGAAAGGAGTGTCAACGTACATACGACTTAGTATCTCATACAAACAACTTAGTATCTCGTATATACGACTTAGTATCTCATATATACAACTTACTATCTTATATATACGACTTACTATCTCATATATATGACTTAATAACTCGTATATATGGCTTAGTATTTTGTATATACGACATTATTAATTCAAAGATACAATTTAATATCTCATATATACGACTTATTAACTCATATATATGACTTAGTATCTCATATGTACAACTTAGTATATTGTTTATTCGACTTAATATCTCATATATACCACTTAATAACTTAAATATTCGACCTACTAACTTGTATATATGACTTAGTGCAAATAACTTTTTGCAGCTCAGAGCTTCCGTATAACACAGCTTCATTTTAATTCTTCCTTGAGAGAAGAGCTGTCTTGTGTAAGTTTAGTGTGCTGAGCTCCCTATTGTAGGGAATGCATGGCGTTTGTGAAACAGTGGATGAAAATCCATTATATTAGATTTAACAATTTATCTTTTCACTGAAACATTTGATACAGATCTTATGGCGGTAATTATCACTGGGCTTTTGATTGAGTGATCTGAGTTTAACTTTCAACAAAATATATAGGCCATATCACAACAGGTAGTTGAGGGAATGGGGAAAAGCAATGCATCCTATTTGGTCAAGATTATGCATTGAAAACAATTAGACAACAGGATGCAACTGTCAGCATTTCTAGTTTAAGTCAGGAGAGGAAGTGGGTGTGCTAACCACTGTGCAGCCATACAGCCATGGTCGCTTGGTGGTGTCATTAGGATGGGGCAATTGTGTCCCCGAGAAAAAATATTGTTTAAAAGGATTGTCGTGACTGACATTCCAGTAAATTGGTTGATAAGCTAGTTGATTTAGGTGTTGTTTTCTCAAAAAGAAATTATTTCTGAAGAAATCTGTCTGTTTCAACAAACGGTTATGGCCAGTAAAGAAATACGCAATGTATATGTATTCATACACAAACAAGAAAATTGCAATATCAAATTTATGTTTTTCTTTACTTTGAGCAATAACAATTCAAATGTAATTCCAAAATTACCTGTATTGCTTAATAAGGGTAATTAACATAGGCTGTGGCATAAATAATTCTGACTCGCACCATGACATTCTATGATTTTGACATTTTACCAAATGACATCACACACTTCATTACATTGTCCTCATTTTTTAATTCAGACACTTCTTAATTAGACGGGCTCCATCAAGATAAATCAATAATCATTTGGTCAAGATCATTGAAATCCACCTCGATACAATAATATACCAAACAAAGCACAGTTCTAGATCCTAATATTGGTCAATATCCACTGGTTTTGTGGTATTGATTGGTTCACCATAACAAGATCACTAATATGGCTGAACACATGCAGACAATGCGATTGCTTATTATCATGACATATTGCATCATTAGTTTTATTAATGAGTTCATTACTAGATTTTAGCTATCACCCAGCAGAGTGGTGCAGTGGAAGAATGCTGGGCCATAACCCAGAGGTCTGTGGATCGAAACCATCCTCTGCTAAAAGTAATTTTGAATGAAAAATTCTATTATTTGTTTTAATTGGCCAAAAACATTAAACTTCAATAGAACATTTGTGTTTAGTGCTCCATGTCACTCCAGCGGAATACTTTTGAGCCTACCAGATAATAATTATAACTATTTATCACTACCAAACATAAATATTATAAAACTTCTCAGTATGGTGATTTGGACCACCCAAAAAACTTCTTGACATGGTAATAAGGACTGCCCCTCAAATTACCAAAATAATAAGTAAGTGATAAAATAGTATCTAGGCAATCAGAAACGCTAATATAACAACTAGAAAGAACTCATAGATTGCAAACAGCCTACAGGGAGCCTTTATTGAACCTTAATTACTTCTTCATTTGGCCGGACCCTACACACATGAAAAATCATTAAGATCTGTTCATTATTTTGGAGTAATCTCAACCAGAAAGCCATAGTCATTGAAATACCATGACAATGGAACCATTCAAAAGGTAGAATTGGCATGACCCACAACTCAATAAGTAAATGAACAAACAAGAATATTTCACGTCACACTTAATCTTCTGTATCTCTCAAAATTTTTGTAAAATTTGGTAGCTTTCACAACTTTTACTAATAGACATTAAAATGTAATTTCAATCGTATCTGCACTTACTCTTACAATTGCCCAAGGTAATATATTTATTGAAGACCTACCACATTAGGATCAGCTACTATATGACAGGTATTCACCCAATAGCATGGGAAAATGTGGTTCTAAGAAAAATACACACTTTAGCAGGATTTGGACTGAAGCCAGTAAAACTGTTACCATAGCACCCATTTCTAGCTTCCCTTTTTCGACTCTTTGATAAAAACTTTAAGTTTTTCACAATATCCAGTACTGTAGATATATCTCTGTCCAATTTTGTGACCTATTAATAAAATAATGAACATAGGCAATGACATACAACAATTCTGCCTTGTACAAGGACACTTATCACATTGAGGTCTTGAAAAATGATATTACATCATCCAGACTTAATTTACTCCTCCATATCTTAAAATTTTTGTCAAAAAGTTTTGATTATTTTCTGAAAAACTGGTTTAAAAAGAAATACTCAAAGCAGACAAAACCTGACATATACATTATATACACTTGTGCACATTAAAAATAAATCTCCAAATTCTTTTAATTGAGACACTTCTGTTAATTAGACCCATCTGCATTACAATTAATCAATGGTGGTGGTGCTGAGGTCATTATAATCTATGAACAATACTGTAATATACTCAAAAAGAGTAGAAGATCCAAATAAAGTTGAATATCCTCTGGTTGTGTGGTATTGATTGGTTCACCATAACAAGATCACCAATATGGCTGAACACATGCATACAATGCGATTGCTTATTTTCATGACATATTGCATCACTATTTTTATTTATGAGTTCATTACTAGAACTTATCTATCAGCCAGCAGAGTGGCGCAGTGGAAGCGTGCTGGGCCCATAACCCAGAGGTCCGTGGATCGAAACCACGCTCTGCTAAATGTAATTTTGAATGAAAAATTCTATTATTTGTTTTAATTGACCAAAAACATTAAACTGCAACAGAGCATTTGTATATAGTGCTCCATATCACTCCAGAATACTATTGAGCCTACCAGATAACAATTATAACTATTTATCACTACCAAAGATAAATATTATAAAACTTCTCAGTGTGGTGATTTGGACTACCCAAAAAACTTCTTGACATGGTAATTAGGACCACCCCTCAAATTACCAAAAATAATAAGTAAGTGATAAAATAGTATCTAGGCAATCGGAAACACTAATATAACAACTAGAAAGAACTCAGAGATTGCAAACAGCTTCCAGGGAGGCTTTATTGAAACTTAAGGACTATTTTGCATCAAGAATAATATCTCAATTTCTACCAAAATTTAATTACTTCTTAATTTTACCGGACCCTACTCACACGAAAAATCATTAAGATCTGTTCATTATTTTGGAGTAATCTCAACCAGAAAGCCATAGACATTGAAATACCATGACACTGGAACCATTGAATAGTAGGATTGGCATGACCCACAATTCAATAAGTAAATGAACAAACAAGAATATTTCACATCACACTTAATCTTCTGTATCTCTCAAACTTTTTGTAAAATTTAGTAGCTTTCACAACTTTTAGTAATAGTCATTAAAATGTAATTTCAATAGTACCTTTATTTACTCTTACAATTGCCCAAGGTAATACATTGAAAAACTACCACATTAGGATCAGCTAATATATGACAGGTATTCACCCAATAGCATGGAAAAGTGTGGCTCTAAGAAAAATACACACTTCAGCAGCATTTGGACTGAAGCCAGTAAAACTGTTGACATAGCACCATTTCTAGCTTCCCTTTTTGGACTCTTTGATAAAAATTTCAAGTTTTTCCCAATATCAAGTACTGTAGATATATCTCTGTCCAATTTTGTGACCTATTCATAAAATAATGAACATAGGCAATGACATACAACAATTCTGCCTTGTACGAGGACATTTATCACATTGAGGTCTTGAAAAATGATATTACATCATCCAGATTTAATTTACTCCTCCATATCTTAAAATTTTTATCAAAACATTTTGATTATTTCCTGAAAAACTGGTTTAAAGAGAAATACTCAAAGCAGACAAAACCTGACAAATACATTATATATACTTGTGCACATTAAAAATAAATCTCCAAATTCTCTTAATTGAGGCACTTCTGTTAATTAGACCCAGCTGCATTAAAATTAATCAATGGTGGTGGTGTTGAGGTCATTATAATCTACCTATGAACAATACTGTACTATACTCAAAAAACAGTAGAAGATCCAAATAAAGTTGAATATCCTCTGGTTGTGTGGTATTGATTGGTTCACCATAACAAGATCACTAATATGGCTGAACACATGCATACAATGCGATTGCTTATTTTCATGACATATTGCATCATTATTTTTATTTATGAGTTCATTACTAGAACTTATCTATCAGCCAGCAGAGTGGCGCAGTGGAAGCGTGCTGGGCCCATAACCCAGAGGTCCGTGGATCGAAACCATGCTCTGCTAAATGTAATTTTGAATGAAAAATTCTATTATTTGTTTTAATTGACCAAAAACATTAAACTGCAACAGAGCATTTGTATATAGTGCTCCATATCACTCCAGAATACTATTGAGCCTACCAGATAACAATTATAAAATATTTATCACTACCAAAGATAAATATTATAAAACTTCTCAGTGTGGTGATTTGGACTACCCAAAAAACTTCTTGACATGGTAATTAGGACCACCCCTCAAATTACCAAAAATAATAAGTAAGTGATAAAATAGTATCTAGGCAATCGGAAACACTAATATAACAACTAGAAAGAACTCAGAGATTGCAAACAGCTTCCAGGGAGGCTTTATTGAAACTTAAGGACTATTTTGCATCAAGAATAATATCTCAATTTCTACCAAAATTTAATTACTTCTTAATTTTACTGGACCCTACTCACACGAAAAATCATTAAGATCTGTTCATTATTTTGGAGTAATCTCAACCAGAAAGCCATAGACATTGAAATACCATGACACTGGAACCATTGAATAGTAGGATTGGCATGACCCACAATTCAATAAGTAAATGAACAAACAAGAATATTTCACATCACACTTAATCTTCTGTATCTCTCAAACTTTTTGTAAAATTTAGTAGCTTTCACAACTTTTAGTAATAGTCATTAAAATGTAATTTCAATAGTACCTTTATTTACTCTTACAATTGCCCAAGGTAATACATTGAAAAACTACCACATTAGGATCAGCTAATATATGACAGGTATTCACCCAATAGCATGGAAAAGTGTGGCTCTAAGAAAAATACACACTTCAGCAGCATTTGGACTGAAGCCAGTAAAACTGTTGACATAGCACCATTTCTAGCTTCCCTTTTTGGACTCTTTGATAAAAATTTCAAGTTTTTCCCAATATCAAGTACTGTAGATATATCTCTGTCCAATTTTGTGACCTATTCATAAAATAATGAACATAGGCAATGACATACAACAATTCTGCCTTGTACGAGGACATTTATCACATTGAGGTCTTGAAAAATGATATTACATCATCCAGATTTAATTTACTCCTCCATATCTTAAAATTTTTATCAAAACATTTTGATTATTTCCTGAAAAACTGGTTTAAAGAGAAATACTCAAAGCAGACAAAACCTGACAAATACATTATATATACTTGTGCACATTAAAAATAAATCTCCAAATTCTCTTAATTGAGGCACTTCTGTTAATTAGACCCAGCTGCATTAAAATTAATCAATGGTGGTGGTGTTGAGGTCATTATAATCTACCTATGAACAATACTGTACTATACTCAAAAAACAGTAGAAGATCCAAATAAAGTTGAATATCCTCTGGTTGTGTGGTATTGATTGGTTCACCATAACAAGATCACTAATATGGCTGAACACATGCATACAATGCGATTGCTTATTTTCATGACATATTGCATCATTATTTTTATTTATGAGTTCATTACTAGAACTTATCTATCAGCCAGCAGAGTGGCGCAGTGGAAGCGTGCTGGGCCCATAACCCAGAGGTCCGTGGATCGAAACCACGCTCTGCTAAATGTAATTTTGAATGAAAAATTCTATTATTTGTTTTAATTGACCAAAAACATTAAACTGCAACAGAGCATTTGTATATAGTGCTCCATATCACTCCAGAATACTATTGAGCCTACCAGATAACAATTATAACTATTTATCACTACCAAAGATAAATATTATAAAACTTCTCAGTGTGGTGATTTGGACTACCCAAAAAACTTCTTGACATGGTAATTAGGACCACCCCTCAAATTACCAAAAATAATAAGTAAGTGATAAAATAGTATCTAGGCAATCGGAAACACTAATATAACAAATAGAAAGAACTCAGAGATTGCAAACAGCTTCCAGGGAGGCTTTATTGAAACTTAAGGACTATTTTGCATCAAGAATAATATCTCAATTTCTACCAAAATTTAATTACTTCTTAATTTTACCGGACCCTACTCACACGAAAAATCATTAAGATCTGTTCATTATTTTGGAGTAATCTCAACCAGAAAGCCATAGACATTGAAATACCATGACACTGGAACCATTGAATAGTAGGATTGGCATGACCCACAATTCAATAAGTAAATGAACAAACAAGAATATTTCACATCACACTTAATCTTCTGTATCTCTCAAACTTTTTGTAAAATTTAGTAGCTTTCACAACTTTTAGTAATAGTCATTAAAATGTAATTTCAATAGTACCTTTATTTACTCTTACAATTGCCCAAGGTAATACATTGAAAAACTACCACATTAGGATCAGCTAATATATGACAGGTATTCACCCAATAGCATGGAAAAGTGTGGCTCTAAGAAAAATACACACTTCAGCAGCATTTGGACTGAAGCCAGTAAAACTGTTGACATAGCACCATTTCTAGCTTCCCTTTTTGGACTCTTTGATAAAAACTTCAAGTTTTTCACAATATCCAGTACTGTAGATATATCTCTGTCCAATTTTGTGACCTATTAATAAAATAATGAACATAGGCAATGACATACAACAATTCTGCCTTGTACAAGGACATTTATCACATTGAGGTCTTGAAAAATGATATTACATCTTCCAGATTTAATTTACTCCTCCATATCTTAAAATTTTTATCAAAACATTTTGATTATTTCCTGAAAAACTGGTTTAAAGAGAAATACTCAAAGCAGACAAAACCTGACAAATACATTATATATACTTGTGCACATTAAAAATAAATCTCCAAATTCTGTTAATTGAGGCACTTATGTTAATTAGACCCAGCTGCATTAAAATTAATCAATGGTGGTGGTGTTGAGGTCATTATAATCTACCTATGAACAATACTGTACTATACTCAAAAAACAGTAGAAGATCCAAATAAAGTTGAATATCCTCTGGTTGTGTGGTATTGATTGGTTCACCATAACAAGATCACTAATATGGCTGAACACATGCATACAATGCGATTGCTTATTTTCATGACATATTGCATCATTATTTTTATTTATGAGTTCATTACTAGAACTTATCTAGCAGCCAGCAGAGTGGCGCAGTGGAAGCGTGCTGGGCCCATAACCCAGAGGTCCGTGGATCGAAACCACGCTCTGCTAAGTGTAATTTTGAATGAAAAATTCTATTATTTGTTTTAATTGACCAAAAAAATTAAACTGCAACAGAGCATTTGTATATAGTGCTCCATATCACTCCAGAATACTATTGAGCCTACCAGATAACAATTATAACTATTTATCACTACCAAAGATAAATATTATAAAACTTCTCAGTGTGGTGATTTGGACTACCCAAAAAACTTCTTGACATGGTAATTAGGACCACCCCTCAAATTACCAAAAATAATAAGTAAGTGATAAAATAGTATCTAGGCAATCAGAAACACTAATATAACAACTAGAAAGAACTCAAAGATTGCAAACAGCTTCCAGGGAAGCTTTATTGAAACTTAAGGACTATTTTGCATCAAGAATAATATCTCAATTTCTACCAAAATGTAATTACTTCTTCATTTTACCGGACCCTACTCACACGAAAACTCATTACGATCTGTTCATTATTTTGGAGTAATCGAAACCAGAAAGCCATAGACATTGAAATACCATGACATTGGAACCATTGAAAAGTAGGATTGGCATGACCCACAATTCAATAAGTAAATGAACAAACAAGAATATTTCACATCACACCTAATCTTCTGTATCTCTCAAACTTTTTGTAAAATTTAGTAGCTTTCACAACTTTTAGTAATGGTCATTAAAATGTAATTTCAATAGTACCTTTATTTACTCTTACAATTGCCCAAGGTAATACATTGAAAAACTACCACATTAGGATCAGCTAATATATGGCAATGGCATACAACAATTCTGCCTTGTACGAGGACATTTATCACATTGAGGTCTTGAAAAATGATATTACATCATCCAGATTTAATTTACTCCTCCATATCTTAAAATTTTTATCAAAACATTTTGATTACTTCCTGAAAAACTGGTTTAAAGAGAAATACTCAAAGCAGACAAAACCTGACAAATACATTATATATACTTGTGCACATTAAAAATAAATCTCCAAATTCTCTTAATTGAGGCACTTATGATAATTAGACCCAGCTGCATTAAAATTAATCAATGGTGGTGGTGTTGAGGTCATTATAATCTACCTATGAACAATACTGTACTATACTCAAAAAACAGTAGAAGATCCAAATAAAGTTGAATATCCTCTGGTTGTGTGGTATTGATTGGTTCACCATAACAAGATCACTAATATGGTTAAACACATGCATACAATGCGATTGCTTATTTTCATGACATATTGCATCATTATTTTTATTTATGAGTTCATTACTAGAACTTATCTATCAGCCAGCAGAGTGGCGCAGTGGAAGCGTGCTGGGCCCATAACCCAGAGGTCCGTGGATCGAAACCACGCTCTGCTAAATGTAATTTTGAATGAAAAATTCTATTATTTGTTTTAATTGACCAAAAACATTAAACTGCAACAGAGCATTTGTATATAGTGCTCCATATCACTCCAGAATACTATTGAGCCTACCAGATAACAATTATAACTATTTATCACTACCAAAGATAAATATTATAAAACTTCTCAGTGTGGTGATTTGGACTACCCAAAAAACTTCTTGACATGGTAATTAGGACCACCCCTCAAATTACCAAAAATAATAAGTAAGTGATAAAATAGTATCTAGGCAATCGGAAACACTAATATAACAACTAGAAAGAACTCAGAGATTGCAAACAGCTTCCAGGGAGGCTTTATTGAAACTTAAGGACTATTTTGCATCAAGAATAATATCTCAATTTCTACCAAAATTTAATTACTTCTTAATTTTACCGGACCCTACTCACACGAAAAATCATTAAGATCTGTTCATTATTTTGGAGTAATCTCAACCAGAAAGCCATAGACATTGAAATACCATGACACTGGAACCATTGAATAGTAGGATTGGCATGACCCACAATTCAATCAGTAAATGAACAAACAAGAATATTTCACATCACACTTAATCTTCTGTATCTCTCAAACTTTTTGTAAAATTTAGTAGCTTTCACAACTTTTAGTAATAGTCATTAAAATGTAATTTCAATAGTACCTTTATTTACTCTTACAATTGCCCAAGGTAATACATTGAAAAACTACCACATTAGGATCAGCTAATATATGACAGGTATTCACCCAATAGCATGGAAAAGTGTGGCTCTAAGAAAAATACACACTTCAGCAGCATTTGGACTGAAGCCAGTAAAACTGTTGACATAGCACCATTTCTAGCTTCCCTTTTTGGACTCTTTGATAAAAATTTCAAGTTTTTCCCAATATCAAGTACTGTAGATATATCTCTGTCCAATTTTGTGACCTATTCATAAAATAATGAACATAGGCAATGACATACAACAATTCTGCCTTGTACGAGGACATTTATCACATTGAGGTCTTGAAAAATGATATTACATCATCCAGATTTAATTTACTCCTCCATATCTTAAAATTTTTATCAAAACATTTTGATTATTTCCTGAAAAACTGGTTTAAAGAGAAATACTCAAAGCAGACAAAACCTGACAAATACATTATATATACTTGTGCACATTAAAAATAAATCTCCAAATTCTCTTAATTGAGGCACTTCTGTTAATTAGACCCAGCTGCATTAAAATTAATCAATGGTGGTGGTGTTGAGGTCATTATAATCTAACTATGAACAATACTGTACAATACTCAAAAAACAGTAGAAGATCCAAATAAAGTTGAATATCCTCTGGTTGTGTGGTATTGATTGGTTCACCATAACAAGATCACTAATATGGCTGAATACATGCATACAATGCGATTGCTTATTTTCATGACATATTGCATCATTATTTTTATTTATGAGTTCATTACTAGAACTTATCTATCAGCCAGCAGAGTGGCGCAGTGGAAGCGTGCTGGGCCCATAACCCAGAGGTCCGTGGATCGAAACCACGCTCTGCTAAATGTAATTTTGAATGAAAAATTCTATTATTTGTTTTAATTGACCAAAAACATTAAACTGCAATAGAGCATTTCTATATAGTGCTCCATATCACTCCAGAATACTTTTGAGCCTACCAGATAACAATTATAACTATTTATCACTACCAAAGATAAATATTATAAAACTTCTCAGTGTGGTGATTTGGACTACCCAAAAAACTTCTTGACATGGTAATTAGGACCACCCCTCAAATTACCAAAAATAATAAGTAAGTGATAAAATAGTATCTAGGCAATCGGAAACACTAATATAACAACTAGAAAGAACTCAGAGATTGCAAACAGCTTCCATTCCAGGGATGCTTTATTGAAACTTAAGGACTATTTTGCATCAACAATAATATCTCAATTTCTACCAAAATGTAATTACTTCTTCATTTGATCGGACCCTACTCGCACGAAAAATCATTAAGATCTGTTCATTATTTTGGAGTAATCTCAACCAGAAAGCCATAGACATTGAAATACCATGACACTGGAACCATTGAAAAGTAGGATTGGCATGACCCACAATTCAATAAGTAAATGAACAAACAAGAATATTTCACATCACACTTAATCTCCTGTATCTCTCAAACTTTTTGTAAAATTTAGTAGCTTTCACAACTTTTAGTAATAGTCATTAAAATGTAATTTCAATAGTACCTTTATTTACTCTTACAATTGCCCAAGGTAATACATTGAAAAACTACCACATTAGGATCAGCTAATATATGACAGGTATTCACCCAATAGCATGGAAAAGTGTGGCTCTAAGAAAAATACACACTTCAGCAGCATTTGGACTGAAGCCAGTAAAACTGTTAACATAGCACCATTTCTAGCTTCCCTTTTTGGACTCTTTGATAAAAACTTCAAGTTTTTCACAATATCCAGTACTGTAGATATATCTCTGTCCAATTTTGTGACCTATTAATAAAATAATGAACATAGGCAATGACATACAACAATTCTGCCTTGTACGAGGACATTTATCACATTGAGGTCTTGAAAAATAATATTACATCATCCAAATTTAATTTACTCCTCCATATCGTAAAATTTTTATCAAAACCTTTTGATTATTTCCTGAAAAACTGGTTTAAAGAGAAATACTCAAAGCAGACAAAACCTGACAAATACATTATATATACTTGTGCACATTAAAAATAAATCTCCAAATTCTCTTAATTGAGGCACTTCTGTTAATTAGACCCAGCTGCATTAAAATTAATCAATGGTGGTGGTGTTGAGGTCATTATAATCTAACTATGAACAATACTGTACAATACTCAAAAAACAGTAGAAGATCCAAATAAAGTTGAATATCCTCTGGTTGTGTGGTATTGATTGGTTCACCATAACAAGATCACTAATATGGCTGAATACATGCATACAATGCGATTGCTTATTTTCATGACATATTGCATCATTATTTTTATTTATGAGTTCATTATTAGAACTTACCTATCAGCCATCAGAGTGGCGCAGTGGAAGCGTGCTGGGCCCATAACCCAGAGGTCCGTGGATCGAAACCACGCTCTGCTAAATGTAATTTTGAATGAAAAATTCTATTATTTGTTTTAATTGACCAAAAACATTAAACTGCAATAGAGCATTTCTATATAGTGCTCCATATCACTCCAGAATACTTTTGAGCCTACCAGATAAAAATTATAACTATTTATCACTACCAAAGATAAATATTATAAAACTTCTCAGTGTGGTGATTTGGACTACCCAAAAAACTTCTTCACATGGTAATTAAGACCGCCCCTCAAATTACCAAAAATAATAAGTAAGTGATAAAATAGTATCTAGGCAATCGGAAACGCTAACATAACAACTAGAAAGAACTCAGAGATTGCAAACAGCTTCCAGGGAGGCTTTATTGAAACTTAAGGACTATTTTGCATCAAGAATAATATCTCAATTTCTACCAAAATGTAATTACTTCTTCATTTTACCGGACCCTACTCACATGAAAACTCATTAAGATCTGTTCATTATTTTGGAGTAATCTCAACCAGAAAGCCATAGACATTGAAATACCATGACATTGGAACCATTGAAAAGTAGGATTGGCATGACCCACAATTCAATAAGTAAATGAACAAACAAGAATATTTCACATCACACCTAATCTTCTGTATCTCTCAAACTTTTTGTAAAATTTAGTAGCTTTCACAACTTTTCGTAATAGTCATTAAAATGTAATTTCAATAGTACCTTTATTTACTCTTACAATTGCCCAAGGTAATATATTCATTGATTTTGTTTATTTGGGGTTTTATGTCGCTTTCAACACTGTACAGGTCATATCACGACAGGTAGTTGGAAGGGCAGAGGAAACCAGTACATATAGTACTCTAGGGTTCTGTACTGTCAACTGCCGACCAACGGCAAGAAACTACCAGCTTTCCCACTTACGGCCATGACTGGAATCGAACCCCGGCCACAGAAGTGGGGGGTGAGAGTGTTACCACTCTGCCACCGTGGCCCCTAATATATTCATTGAAAACCTACCACATTAGGATCAGCTAATATGTGACAGGTATTTACCCAATAGCATGGAAAAGTGTGGCTCTAAGAAAAATACACACTTCAGCAGCATTTGGACTGAAGCCAGTAAAACTGTTAACATAGCACCATTTCTAGCTTCCCTTTTTGGACTCTTTGATAAAATCTTCAAGTTTTTCACAATATCCAGTACTGTAGATATATCTCTGTCCAATTTTGTGACCTATTAATAAAATAATGAACATAGGCAATGACATACAACAATTCTGCCTTGTACGAGGACATTTATCACATTGAGGTCTTGAAAAATAATATTACATCATCCAAATTTAATTTACTCCTCCATATCGTAAAATTTTTATCAAAACCTTTTGATTATTTCCTGAAAAACTGGTTTAAAGAGAAATACTCAAAGCAGACAAAACCTGACAAATACATTATATATACTTGTGCACATTAAAAATAAATCTCCAAATTCTCTTAATTGAGGCACTTCTGTTAATTAGACCCAGCTGCATTAAAATTAATCAATGGTGGTGGTGTTGAGGTCATTATAATCTAACTATGAACAATACTGTACAATACTCAAAAAACAGTAGAAGATCCAAATAAAGTTGAATATCCTCTGGTTGTGTGGTATTGATTGGTTCACCATAACAAGATCACTAATATGGCTGAATACATGCATACAATGCGATTGCTTATTTTCATGACATATTGCATCATTATTTTTATTTATGAGTTCATTATTAGAACTTACCTATCAGCCAGCAGAGTGGCGCAGTGGAAGCGTGCTGGGCCCATAACCCAGAGGTCCGTGGATCGAAACCACGCTCTGCTAAATGTAATTTTGAATGAAAAATTCTATTATTTGTTTTAATTGACCAAAAACATTAAACTGCAATTGAGCATTTCTATATAGTGCTCCATATCACTCCAGAATACTTTTGAGCCTACCAGATAAAAATTATAACTATTTATCACTACCAAAGATAAATATTATAAAACTTCTCAGTGTGGTGATTTGGACTACCCAAAAAACTTCTTCACATGGTAATTAAGACCGCCCCTCAAATTACCAAAAATAATAAGTAAGTGATAAAATAGTATCTAGGCAATCGGAAACGCTAACATAACAACTAGAAAGAACTCAGAGATTGCAAACAGCTTCCAGGGAGGCTTTATTGAAACTTAAGGACTATTTTGCATCAAGAATAATATCTCAATTTCTACCAAAATGTAATTACTTCTTCATTTTACCGGACCCTACTCACATGAAAACTCATTAAGATCTGTTCATTATTTTGGAGTAATCTCAACCAGAAAGCCATAGACATTGAAATACCATGACATTGGAACCATTGAAAAGTAGGATTGGCATGACCCACAATTCAATAAGTAAATGAACAAACAAGAATATTTCACATCACACCTAATCTTCTGTATCTCTCAAACTTTTTGTAAAATTTAGTAGCTTTCACAACTTTTAGTAATAGTCATTAAAATGTAATTTCAATAGTACCTTTATTTACTCTTACAATTGCCCAAGGTAATATATTCATTGATTTTGTTTATTTGGGGTTTTATGTCGCTTTCAACACTGTACAGGTCATATCACGACAGGTAGTTGGAAGGGCAGAGGAAACCAGTACATATAGTACTCTAGGGTTCTGTACTGTCAACTGCCGACCAACGGCAAGAAACTACCAGCTTTCCCACTTACGGCCATGACTGGAATCGAACCCCGGCCACAGAAGTGGGGGGTGAGAGTGTTACCACTCTGCCACCGTGGCCCCTAATATATTCATTGAAAACCTACCACATTAGGATCAGCTAATATGTGACAGGTATTTACCCAATAGCATGGAAAAGTGTGGCTCTAAGAAAAATACACACTTCAGCAGCATTTGGACTGAAGCCAGTAAAACTGTTAACATAGCACCATTTCTAGCTTCCCTTTTTGGACTCTTTGATAAAATCTTCAAGTTTTTCACAATATCCAGTACTGTAGATATATCTCTGTCCAATTTTGTGACCTATTAATAAAATAATGAACATAGGCAATGACATACAACAATTCTGCCTTGTACGAGGACATTTATCACATTGAGGTCTTGAAAAATAATATTACATCATCCAAATTTAATTTACTCCTCCATATCGTAAAATTTTTATCAAAACCTTTTGATTATTTCCTGAAAAACTGGTTTAAAGAGAAATACTCAAAGCAGACAAAACCTGACAAATACATTATATATACTTGTGCACATTAAAAATAAATCTCCAAATTCTCTTAATTGAGGCACTTCTGTTAATTAGACCCAGCTGCATTAAAATTAATCAATGGTGGTGGTGTTGAGGTCATTATAATCTAACTATGAACAATACTGTACAATACTCAAAAAACAGTAGAAGATCCAAATAAAGTTGAATATCCTCTGGTTGTGTGGTATTGATTGGTTCACCATAACAAGATCACTAATATGGCTGAATACATGCATACAATGCGATTGCTTATTTTCATGACATATTGCATCATTATTTTTATTTATGAGTTCATTATTAGAACTTACCTATCAGCCAGCAGAGTGGCGCAGTGGAAGCGTGCTGGGCCCATAACCCAGAGGTCCGTGGATCGAAACCACGCTCTGCTAAATGTAATTTTGAATGAAAAATTCTATTATTTGTTTTAATTGACCAAAAACATTAAACTGCAATTGAGCATTTCTATATAGTGCTCCATATCACTCCAGAATACTTTTGAGCCTACCAGATAAAAATTATAACTATTTATCACTACCAAAGATAAATATTATAAAACTTCTCAGTGTGGTGATTTGGACTACCCAAAAAACTTCTTCACATGGTAATTAAGACCGCCCCTCAAATTACCAAAAATAATAAGTAAGTGATAAAATAGTATCTAGGCAATCGGAAACGCTAACATAACAACTAGAAAGAACTCAGAGATTGCAAACAGCTTCCAGGGAGGCTTTATTGAAACTTAAGGACTATTTTGCATCAAGAATAATATCTCAATTTCTACCAAAATGTAATTACTTCTTCATTTTACCGGACCCTACTCACATGAAAACTCATTAAGATCTGTTCATTATTTTGGAGTAATCTCAACCAGAAAGCCATAGACATTGAAATACCATGACATTGGAACCATTGAAAAGTAGGATTGGCATGACCCACAATTCAATAAGTAAATGAACAAACAAGAATATTTCACATCACACCTAATCTTCTGTATCTCTCAAACTTTTTGTAAAATTTAGTAGCTTTCACAACTTTTACTAATAGTCATTAAAATGTAATTTCAATAGTACCTTTATTTACTCTTACAATTGCCCAAGGTAATACATTGAAAAACTACCACATTAGGATCAGCTAATATATGACAGGTATTCACCCAATAGCATGGAAAAGTGTGGCTCTAAGAAAAATACACACTTCAGCAGGATTTGGACTGAAGCCAGTAAAACTGTTGACATAGCACCATTTCTAGCTTCCCTTTTTGGACTCTTTGATAAAAACTTCAAGTTTTTCACAATATCCAGTACTGTAGATATATCTCTGTCCAATTTTGTGACCTATTAATAAAATAATGAACATAGGCAATGACATACAAAAATTCTGCCTTGTACGAGGACATTTATCACATTGAGGTCTTGAAAAATGATATTACATCATCCAGATTTAATTTACTCCTCCATATCTTAAAATTTTTATCAAAACATTTTGATTATTTCCTGAAAAACTGGGTTAAAGAGAAATACTCAAAGCAGACAAAACCTGACAAATACATTATATATACTTGTGCACATTAAAACTAAATCTCCAAATTCTCTTAATTGAGGCACTTATGTTAATTAGACCCAGCTGCATTAAAATTAATCAATGGTGGTGGTGTTGAGGTCATTATAATCTACCTATGAACAATACTGTACTATACTCAAAAAACAGTAGAAGATCCAAATAAAGTTGAATATCCTCTGGTTGTGTGGTATTGATTGGTTCACCATAACAAGATCACTAATATGGCTGAACACATGCATACAATGCGATTGCTTATTTTCATGACATATTGCATCATTATTTTTATTTATGAGTTCATTACTAGAACTTATCTATCAGCCAGCAGAGTGGCGCAGTGGAAGCGTGCTGGGCCCATAACCCAGAGGTCCGTGGATCGAAACCACGCTCTGCTAAATGTAATTTTGAATGAAAAATTCTATTATTTGTTTTAATTGACCAAAAAAATTAAACTGCAACAGAGCATTTGTATATAGTGCTCCATATCACTCCAGAATACTATTGAGCCTACCAGATAACAATTATAACTATTTATCACTACCAAAGATAAATATTATAAAACTTCTCAGTGTGGTGATTTGGACTACCCAAAAAACTTCTTCACATGGTAATTAGGACCACCCCTCAAATTACCAAAAATAATAAGTAAGTGATAAAATAGTATCTAGGCAATCGGAAACACTAATATAACAACTAGAAAGAACTCAGAGATTGCAAACAGCTTTCAGGGAGGCTTTATTGAAACTTAAGGACTATTTTGCATCAAGAATAATATCTCAATTTCTACCAAAATGTAATTACTTCTTCATTTGATCGGACCCTACTCACACGAAAAATCATTAAGATCTGTTCATTATTTTGGAGTAATCTCAACCAGAAAGCCATAGACATTGAAATACCATGACACTGGAACCATTGAATAGTAGGATTGGCATGACCCACAATTCAATAAGTAAATGAACAAACAAGAATATTTCACATCACACTTAATCTTCTGTATCTCTCAAACTTTTTGTAAAATTTAGTAGCTTTCACAACTTTTAGTAATAGTCATTAAAATGTAATTTCAATAGTACCTTTATTTACTCTTACAATTGCCCAAGGTAATATAATCATTGATTTTGTTTATTTGGGGTTTTACGTCGCTTTCAACACTGTACAGGTCATATCACGACGGGTAGTTGGAAGGGCAGAGGAAACCAGTACATATAGTTCGCTAGGGTTCTGTACTGTCAACTGCCGACCAACGGCAAGCAACTACCAGCTTTCCCACTTACGGCCATGACTGGGATCGAACCCCGGCCGCAGAGGTGAGAGTGTTACCACTCTGCCACCGTAGCCCCTAATATATTCATTGAAAACCTACCACATTAGGATCAGCTAATATGTGACAGGTATTCACCCAATAGCATGGAAAAGTGTGGCTCTAAGAAAAATACACACTTCAGCAGCATTTGGACTGAAGCCAGTAAAACTGTTAACATAGCACCATTTCTAGCTTCCCTTTTTGGACTCTTTGATAAAATCTTCAAGTTTTTCACAATATCCAGTACTGTAGATATATCTCTGTCCAATTTTGTGACCTATTAATAAAATAATGAACATAGGCAATGACATACAACAATTCTGCCTTGTACGAGGACATTTATCACATTGAGGTCTTGAAAAATGATATTACATCATCCAAATTTAATTTACTCCTCCATATCGTAAAATTTTTATCAAAACCTTTTGATATATTTCCTGAAAAACTGGTTTAAAGAGAAATACTCAAAGCAGACAAAACCTGACAAATACATTATATATCCTTGTGCACATGAAAAATAAATCTCCAAATTCTCTTAATTGAGGCACTTCTGTTAATTAGACCCAGCTGCATTAAAATTAATCAATGGTGGTGGTGTTGAGGTCATTATAATCTAACTATGAACAATACTGTACTATACTCAAAAAAACAGTAGAAGATCCAAATAAAGTTGAATATCCTTTGGTTGTGTGGTATTGATTGGTTCACCATAACAAGATCACTAATATGGCTGAACACATGCATACAATGCGATTGCTTATTTTCATGACATATTGCATCATTATTTTTATTTATGAGTTCATTACTAGAACTTATCTATCAGCCATCAGAGTGGCGCAGTGGAAGCGTGCTGGGCCCATAACCCAGAGGTCCGTGGATCGAAACCACGCTCTGCTAAATGTAATTTTGAATGAAAAATTCTATTATTTGTTTTAATTGACCAAAAAAATTAAACTGCAACAGAGCATTTGTATATAGTGCTCCATATCACTCCAGAATACTATTGAGCCTACCAGATAACAATTATAACTATTTATCACTACCAAAGATAAATATTATAAAACTTCTCAGTGTGGTGATTTGGACTACCCAAAAAACTTCTTCACATGGTAATTAGGACCACCCCTCAAATTACCAAAAATAATAAGTAAGTGATAAAATAGTATCTAGGCAATCGGAAACACTAATATAACAACTAGAAAGAACTCAGAGATTGCAAACAGCTTTCAGGGAGGCTTTATTGAAACTTAAGGACTATTTTGCATCAAGAATAATATCTCAATTTCTACCAAAATGTAATTACTTCTTCATTTGATCGGACCCTACTCACACGAAAAATCATTAAGATCTGTTCATTATTTTGGAGTAATCTCAACCAGAAAGCCATAGACATTGAAATACCATGACACTGGAACCATTGAATAGTAGGATTGGCATGACCCACAATTCAATAAGTAAATGAACAAACAAGAATATTTCACATCACACTTAATCTTCTGTATCTCTCAAACTTTTTGTAAAATTTAGTAGCTTTCACAACTTTTAGTAATAGTCATTAAAATGTAATTTCAATAGTACCTTTATTTACTCTTACAATTGCCCAAGGTAATATAATCATTGATTTTGTTTATTTGGGGTTTTACGTCGCTTTCAACACTGTACAGGTCATATCACGACGGGTAGTTGGAAGGGCAGAGGAAACCAGTACATATAGTTCGCTAGGGTTCTGTACTGTCAACTGCCGACCAACGGCAAGCAACTACCAGCTTTCCCACTTACGGCCATGACTGGGATCGAACCCCGGCCGCAGAGGTGAGAGTGTTACCACTCTGCCACCGTAGCCCATAATATATTCATTGAAAACCTACCACATTAGGATCAGCTAATATGTGACAGGTATTCCCCCAATAGCATGGAAAAGTGTGGCTCTAAGAAAAATACACACTTCAGCAGCATTTGGACTGAAGCCAGTAAAACTGTTAACATAGCACCATTTCTAGCTTCCCTTTTTGGACTCTTTGATAAAATCTTCAAGTTTTTCACAATATCCAGTACTGTAGATATATCTCTGTCCAATTTTGTGACCTATTAATAAAATAATGAACATAGGCAATGACATACAACAATTCTGCCTTGTACGAGGACATTTATCACATTGAGGTCTTGAAAAATGATATTACATCATCCAAATTTAATTTACTCCTCCATATCGTAAAATTTTTATCAAAACCTTTTGATATATTTCCTGAAAAACTGGTTTAAAGAGAAATACTCAAAGCAGACAAAACCTGACAAATACATTATATATCCTTGTGCACATTAAAAATAAATCTCCAAATTCTCTTAATTGAGGCACTTCTGTTAATTAGACCCAGCTGCATTAAAATTAATCAATGGTGGTGGTGTTGAGGTCATTATAATCTAACTATGAACAATACTGTACTATACTCAAAAAACAGTAGAAGATCCAAATAAAGTTGAATATCCTCTGGTTGTGTGGTATTGATTGGTTCACCATAACAAGATCACTAATATGGCTGAATACATGCATACAATGCGATTGCTTATTTTCATGACATATTGCATCATTATTTTTATTGATGAGTTCATTACTAGAACTTACCTATCAGCCAGCAGAGTGGCGCAGTGGAAGCGTGCTGGGCCCATAACCCAGAGGTCCGTGGATCGAAACCACGCTCTGCTAAATGTAATTTTGAATGAAAAATTCTATAATTTGTTTTAATTGACCAAAAACATTAAACTGCAATAGAGCATTTCTATATAGTGCTCCATATCACTCCAGAATACTTTTGAGCCTACCAGATAAAAATTATAACTATTTATCACTACCAAAGATAAATATTATAAAACTTCTCAGTGTGGTGATTTGGACTACCCCAAAAACTTCTTCACATGGTAATTAAGACCGCCCCTCAAATTACCAAAAATAATAAGTAAGTGATAAAATAGTATCTAGGCAATCGGAAACGCTAACATAACAACTAGAAAGAACTCAGAGATTGCAAACAGCTTCCAGGGAGGCTTTATTGAAACTTAAAGACTATTTTGCATCAAGAATAATATCTCAATTTCTACCAAAATATAATTACTTCTTCATTTTACCGGACCCTACTCACACGAAAAATCATTAAGATCTGTTCATTATTTTGGAGTAATCTCAACCAGAAAGCCATAGACATTGAAATACCATGACATTGGAACCATTGAAAAGTAGGATTGGCATGACCCGCAATTCAATAAGTAAATGAACAAACAACAATATTTCACATCACACTTAATCTTCTGTATCTCTCAAACTTTTTGTAAAATTTAGTAGCTTTCACAACTTTTAGTAATAGTCATTAAAATGTAATTTCAATGGTACCTTTATTTACTCTTACAATTGCCCAAGGTAATACATTGAAAAACTACCACATTAGGATCAGCTAATATATAACAGGTATTCACCCAATAGCATGGAAAAGTGTGGCTCTAAGAAAAATACACACTTCAGCAGCATTTGGACTGAAGCCAGTAAAACTGTTGACATAGCACCATTTCTAGCTTCCCTTTTTGGACTCTTTGATAAAAACTTCAAGTTTTTCACAATATCCAGTACTGTAGATATATCTCTGTCCAATTTTGTGACCTATTAATAAAATAATGAACATAGGCAATGACATACAACAATTCTGCCTTGTACGAGGACATTTATCACATTGAGGTCTTGAAAAATGATATTACATCATCCAGATTTAATTTACTCCTCCATATCTTAAAATTTTTATCAAAACATTTTGATTATTTCCTGAAAAACTGGTTTAAAGAGAAATACTCAAAGCAGACAAAACCTGACAAATACATTATATATACTTGTGCACATTAAAAATAAATCTCCAAATTCTCTTAATTGAGGCACTTATGTTAATTAGACCCAGCTGCATTAAAATTAATCAATGGTGGTGGTGTTGAGGTCATTATAATCTACCTATGAACAATACTGTACTATACTCAAAAAACAGTAGAAGATCCAAATAAAGTTGAATATCCTCTGGTTGTGTGGTATTGATTGGTTCACCATAACAAGATCACTAATATGGCTGAACACATGCATACAATGCGATTGCTTATTTTTATGACATATTGCATCATTATTTTTATTTATGAGTTCATTACTAGAACTTATCTATCATCCAGCAGAGTGGCGCAGTGGAAGCGTGCTGGGCCCATAACCCAGAGGTCCGTGGATCGAAACCACGCTCTGCTAAATGTAATTTTGAATGAAAAATTCTATTATTTGTTTTAATTGACCAAAAATATTAAACTGCAACAGAGCATTTGTATATAGTGCTCCATATCACTCCAGAATACTTTTGAGCCTACCAGATAACAATTATAACTATTTATCACTACCAAAGATAAATATTATAAAACTTCTCAGTGTGGTGATTTGGACTACCCAAAAAACTTCTTGACATGGTAATTAGGACCACCCCTCAAATTACCAAAAATAATAAGTAAGTGATAAAATAGTATCTAGGCAATCGGAAACGCTAATATAACAACTAGAAAGAACTCAGTCAATAGTGGTGTCTAGGACATCACGCCTGTCAGTCACTCACCCTGGGTGAGTGGGACTGCCGCTTAAGGGGCCTTTGGGGTTAACATCTGGAATGCCAGGAAGGCATTCTTGGTCACTGGGGTAACCTTTGAATTGGGGGCATTTCATTCGCCAGCCATCTGTAGCATCAGGGTTTTGGAGGCAAAAAGTCAGTTTATGTTTGGAAACCAGAGTGTACAGACTGAAAATTTTGCTCTGGAACTGTCATTTGAATTCACTGTTGTTTTAATATTTTTATGAATGATTTTATACAGAGACAACTTTTAGTTTATACGTATTATACACAAGGAACACTTAATGTACTGTTTTTATGTGATATAATCTGACTATTAGACTTTGTGGAATGAACATCTTAGTGGTGTGACAGAACTGTGATTCCTGCATTATTACATCACTGATTGTGCTGTCATCGAGACAACCTCAGGCTTGATTTGGCTACAAGAAAGGGACGGTCTAACCTATTTTTCTGCACCCTTGCACATTGTATAGCCAAGTTAATTCTGATTTTGTCTGTGGACAGCATTCTCAGTGCCCGTGGCGTATGTATTTTCAGTATTAGACAATAATTATTGCTATGGGAAAGCATAAGGGTTGGTGTACGAACTGTAAAGTGAGACATTACCCACCAACCGGGAAAAAATGCAAAATACAAGCAATAACTGATTCAGAAGATTCGTCAGAAGAATCATGCCAGGACAATCCTTCTGTTAGTACAATTCATGACAAGACAGTGCAGAAAGACAGCGTGGGCAAGAAGAAGAGTGGTGGTAAGAGTGCTCAGAGTGTTGGAGGACAGAACTGCAAAGTTAAGGGGACCAAGGTCCCAGGGCACTCATCAGCTTCAGAGCTAGAAGAACAACCGAAGGCGGATGGCAGCTGTACAGGGGATGTTCAACTACAGATACTGCAGGAGCTGAAGAGAGTAAACAAGCGACTGGATGCGGTGGAGGAGAGAGTGGAAGCAGATGGCAGTGGAAAACAACACAATAGGAAGGACATTACAAAGTTAAGTTGAAAACAAGATTCTTATTTTAAAAGTAAATGTAAAGCTGTGTATTCGTCTGATTCGTCAGATGAGGATTCTGATTTACCAACACTGTCACAAATGAGAATGTCAAATGTTGTACAGAAGAAAATTGATGAAAAAATTAGCAGTTTGGCTCGAACCCAGAACTTGCAAGGTAATGATCAAGGTCAAAAGATAAAATCCAAAAGAGGGGGGGGCAGTTGATGTCCTAGTCAGCCACAAGGTGGCCTGGCCGCATGAACAAATATTGGGGGGGTCTACCAAACAAAGAATCTCATATGACCAGTTAAGCTTGACACAATTTGTACCGGGTTTTATAAAAAATGTTTTGGAAGAGGAAAATCAAAATTATAAGGATAGCATGCTCCAATACCTACCAGACCTCATGGAGGATGCTACTGATTTTTCCTGGGCAAGTGCCAAAGCTTCACATGCGGTGCTCCTATGTGAGATGGAGTGGGGGGCCCTTAAATGGTCAGATACGCCCAGGATAGACAGGATCAGAAGGGCACATGCCCAAAAGCATACATCTCATAGAACAAATTGGGTTAAAATCAAGATGTTAAAAAACCTTGGTTCTGCAAGACATTCCAGACCAATGCTTGTCGTTTTCAAAAAGACCATGAGGTAAATGGCAAAATCCACAGACACATTTGTTCCTACTGCTTGTCCCAGGGTCGAATCATGAATCATTCTGAAAAAGAATGTGCTTTCAGTAGAAAGGTCTCAAAAAAACGAGCAAGTGGCTGCTCAGTTGTAAATACAGAATTGGGCAGCAGAAAAGCCGATCAAAGTCTCAATAGTCAGAGAAATAGTGTTTTTAACAGCTGTCAGAACAAAAATTCTGAAGCAAAAAGTGTATTAAACCTGGATAAAGTGGGAGGCACGACCGAGGGTAAGTACATTCACACACCCAAAATTAGAACCAGATATTTTTATCATTCAAAATATCAAGCCAACACAATAGCTGGCCTGCTGGCAAAAGGTAACAAAAAGAAAGATCTAGTCCAGGGTCAGCCATTCTGCTCGACTAAGGGTAAAAGTTCAATGGCCACAAAAGGTAATTCTCGGGGTAGTGTGAACCCAGGTGGTGGTGCCCCTCACAGAAACCCAGAAAGTAACATGTACAGTCAGTATATTCAAGACAAGGTATTTGACATGTCGAATAGCAGTGACAATGAAAATGATATCACTGGTGCAAAGGCAAGGGGTCACAAAAAATAGGTTGCACCGGTTAGTGTTAAAGGTGTCAATGAAAGTCATGAGTGTGAAAAAATACAAACACCCAGTGTTCTAGGTGTGAAAAGCACATTGATAGACCAAGGTGATTATGTCCCTGTGTTTGATGTCAAGGTTTCTTGTGGGGATGAAAAATTTTTAAATTCCACTCTCATGAACACCAAGAAATCTGTATTGTGCAAAAAGAGTGTGTTTTTCCAAGCATGGAAGAATCAAACTGATTTTGATTTTGGGTTTTTACCACTTTCCAATTTTATTATGCCACATGTGTTGGCTGAGAAGAGTTATGAAGGTCTAACACCATTACAAATGCATGCCATGGTCAAGGCCAGTGGTCAGCCAAACTATATCCACTGTAGAATCCCTGTTCCTTCCCAACTGAACATTGCAGCATGGAAACAGGCCCTACATGGTTACTGGGATACACAGTTAATTCAACTCTTAGAGTTCGGTTTCCCACTGGACTTTAACAGGAATTCTTATCTTGGCAGTGAGTCCAGCAATCATAAGTCAGCCGTGGAATTTCCACAGCATGTACAGGCTTACTTGCAAGAAGAAATAAAGTTTGGAGCCATTTTGGGTCCTTTCTCAGATCATCCCATAAATGACGCCCATTTCTCTCCTTTTATGACCAGGGAGAAGAGTAATTCTGACAAGAGAAGGGTCATTATAGATCTTTCCTGGCCAAAGGGGGCGTCAGTTAATGACGGTATTCACAAAGATTCTTATCTAGCCACTGATTTTTGTCTGACGTTTCCAACAGTAGATCATATCATTCAAGAGTTGAAAAAGTTTGGCAGAGGGTGTCATATTTACAAAGTCGACGTCAGTCGTGCGTTCCGTCACATAAAACTGGATCCCAGAGATTATGACCTTTTAGGGTTGCGTTGGCGTGACGTCACATACGTCGATACGTGCGTCCCGTGACGACTCCCTCTGAAAAATATTTCAGAGACTCAGTGACGCTGTGCGTCACGTCATGCGTCAAAAAGGTTTCAAGGTTATTAACTACGTAGACGATTTTGTGTGGGTCGCGACGCCCGACGTTGCCCGTCGTTCTTATGACGCCTTGCGTCAACTGATGCGTCAACTTGGTTTGGACGTCAGTGCCAAAAAATTAGTTAGTCCCTCGACGTCTGCTGTATGTCTGGGCGTCAACATTGACACAGTTGACACCACCATCTCCATACCTCAAGAAAAACTGGGTCATATCACAGCAATGGTTCATGAATGGTCAAAAAAGCAATTTTGCACAAGGCGTCACCTCCAGTCGTTGCTTGGAAACCTATTGTACATCCACAAATGTGTAAGACCATCACGTATCTTTGTCAACAGGATGCTTGAGCTCCTGCGTCATAATTATGACGCCACACGCATAACCTTGACCCCTGAATTCAAGAGAGACATCAGATGGTTCATGCAATTTTTGGCCAGATATAATGGTACTTCCTACTTTGACCACAAACCGCCTGATCATACCACAGAACTGGATGCTTGCTTAGAGGGTTTGGGTGGCAAATTCAAAAATTTTGTGTATCATCTCCCTGTGGTGAGACATTACAGAAATTTATCAATTGTCCACTTGGAGATGATAAACATTCTGGTTGCCATCAAAGTTTTTGGTCACATGTGGCATAGGCAACTTATCCTGGTCAAATGTGACAATGACGCAGTTGTCCAAGTGTTAACCTCAGGTAAAACTAAGGACCCTTTCCTGGCAACATGTGCCAGAAACATCTGGCAAGAAGCAGCTGTTAGGGACATAGAGTTAAAATATGTGCATATAATGGGCAAACAAAACAAAATAGCTGATTTGCTGTCGAGATGGGAGAATACTGCAGCTCAATATCACCTGTTAAATACTCTGGTTCAGAGCCCAGTGTGGGTAGAAGTGGGACCACACCTCCTAGACCTTAATTATGAAATCTAGATTCAATGTACTCTGATAGATTCTACACTTTGTTTCAGGTCAGAAGTCATTGGGCCACCTGGCTGGAGAAGCACAAGCAAGGGTATCAAGGGCCTTCAGACCCAAGACCACAAAGTGCTACAACATGCTGTTCAGAATCTTTGTAGGGTTTTGCGTGTGCAGTAAAATGAATTTGCAGAGTGTCTCTCTGGTCACCATTCTAGCTTATCTAGAGTTTCTGGTAAAAAATAGTGTTTCTGTCAACATGGTGGCTAATCATGTGTCTGCTATCAAAGCAAAATTTATCATGTATGACCTACAGTATGCAATCTTAGATCACCCTAAAGTCAGGTATTTCATCAGATCCCTAAAAATCAACAGGCCCTTGGTTCAGGTAAAGCGGAATATCATGTCATTGCAGGTGTTGCAAAATCTGGTAAGAGAGTGTAACTTCATTTTTGCTGGCAAAAAAAAAGTATTCAAAGCCATTTTTCTAATGGCCTTCTTCGGTTTTCTGAGGATCTCAAACCTTGCTCCCCATGCTGGTAAAGCCTTTGACCCTTCCAGGCACTTGACCCCTTGAGATATCTCATTTGAGCCCAGTTGCATGAAAGTGATTATTAAGTGGTCAAAGACCCTCCAGACTCGGGATCGTACCCATGTCCTCACCCTTCCCAGGCTACGTGGTTCTCCACTATGCCCAGTGAAAGCCCTCAAGAAGGCAATGGCAATGTACAACCCAACTGGTGACCAGCCACTCTTTCAAGTTTATAGTGCTGGTAGATGGCAAGTCATCATAGATAGTAGGATCAGAAAGGTCCTCTCAAAACTAAATTCAAAATTGGGTTTTCATCCTCATCATTTTTCTTTTCACTGTTTCCAACGTTCAGGAGCCTCCCTTGCCTATAACTCTCATATGCCCATCCAAAAAATTAAGCACCATGGCTCCTGGACGTCGGATTGTGTCTGGAAATACATCCAAGCTGATCAGAACTTCAGTAAAGATATTGCTATGTCATTTGTAGAAGTTATTCGCAGTGCCCCTACCTCCTAGCCATACTGTAGATAATGTCTGCTTGGGGTTTGAGGAGTGTTAGTAGTGCTCGCTTGTTATAATGAGCTGGTGGTCAATATCATAAATTACTTGTTATAACTGATTTACTTCATACATGGTTGTGAACATCATATTTTTTAGTCAATGTCTTGTAATATAGTAAAAAATTACAGTTCACCTTTACAGTATAAAATCACTGATATGTAACTTTGTGTAGTAACTGGAGTAATTACTTTATTCAGTAAATTTAAACTTATGTTATGTCGTGACCTTGACCCAAGGTCACCTTCGACCCACATGTAAAAACTAGTCTTCTGGATTGCACTTTAGTGCACATGAATGTTTAATATGTAATTAATTACTTGTGTCTCAACCATTTTCTTCAGTGAGTACTTAATTACTTGCTGTGTTCATATTACTTGTACTTATGTGTCAATGGACTTTACTTGTAATCCACTTGGTGTGTAATGGACTCTAAGTAATTCCTATGGTAGTTATAGTAAATGTTAGTAGTAATTAATCATATGTTATACAAGTCTTTACTTGTGACTGTGGACTGTAAATATTATTAGTAGTCTCAATAGTCAAATTGATGTTATACATGTATTTACTTATGTTAATGATAATAAACACTATGCTCCGCAGGGTGCCTTTCACTGACCCAGGGTGGGGGGTGACTGAGATTGCAAACAGCTTCCAGGGAGGCTTTATTGAAACTTAAGGACTATTTTGCATCAAGAATAATATCTCAATTTCTACCAAAATGTAATTACTTCTTCATTTTACCGGACCCTACTCACACGAAAAATCATTAAGATCTGTTCATTATTTTGGAGTAATCTCAACCAGAAAGCCATAGACATTGAAATACCATGACACTGGAACCATTGAATAGTAGGATTGGCATGACCCACAATTCAATAAGTAAATGAACAAACAAGAATATTTCACATCACACTTAATCTTCTGTATCTCTCAAACTTTTTGTAAAATTTAGTAGCTTTCACAACTTTTAGTAATAGTCATTAAAATGTAATTTCAATAGTACCTTTATTTACTCTTACAATTGCCCAAGGTAATATAATCATTGATTTTGTTTATTTGGGGTTTTACGTCGCTTTCAACACTGTACAGGTCATATCACGACGGGTAGTTGGAAGGGCAGAGGAAACCAGTACATATAGTTCGCTAGGGTTCTGTACTGTCAACTGCCGACCAACGGCAAGCAACTACCAGCTTTCCCACTTACGGCCATGACTGGGATCGAACCCCGGCCGCAGAGGTGAGAGTGTTACCACTCTGCCACCGTAGCCCCTAATATATTCATTGAAAAGCTACCACATTAGGATCAGCTAATATGTGACAGGTATTCACCCAATAGCATGGAAAAGTGTGGCTCTAAGAAAAATACACACTTCAGCAGCATTTGGACTGAAGCCAGTAAAACTGTTAACATAGCACCATTTCTAGCTTCCCTTTTTGGACTCTTTGATAAAATCTTCAAGTTTTTCACAATATCCAGTACTGTAGATATATCTCTGTCCAATTTTGTGACCTATTAATAAAATAATGAACATAGGCAATGACATACAACAATTCTGCCTTGTACGAGGACATTTATCACATTGAGGTCTTGAAAAATGATATTACATCATCCAAATTTAATTTACTCCTCCATATCGTAAAATTTTTATCAAAACCTTTTGATATATTTCCTGAAAAACTGGTTTAAAGAGAAATACTCAAAGCAGACAAAACCTGACAAATACATTATATATCCTTGTGCACATTAAGAATAAATCTCCAAATTCTCTTAATTGAGGCACTTCTGTTAATTAGACCCAGCTGCATTAAAATTAATCAATGGTGGTGGTGTTGAGGTCATTATAATCTAACTATGAACAATACTGTACTATACTCAAAAAACAGTAGAAGATCCAAATAAAGTTGAATATCCTCTGGTTGTGTGGTATTGATTGGTTCACCATAACAAGATCACTAATATGGCTGAATACATGCATACAATGCGATTGCTTATTTTCATGACATATTGCATCATTATTTTTATTGATGAGTTCATTACTAGAACTTACCTATCAGCCAGCAGAGTGGCGCAGTGGAAGCGTGCTGGGCCCATAACCCAGAGGTCCGTGGATCGAAACCACGCTCTGCTAAATGTAATTTTGAATGAAAAATTCTATAATTTGTTTTAATTGACCAAAAACATTAAACTGCAATAGAGCATTTCTATATAGTGCTCCATATCACTCCAGAATACTTTTGAGCCTACCAGATAAAAATTATAACTATTTATCACTACCAAAGATAAATATTATAAAACTTCTCAGTGTGGTGATTTGGACTACCCAAAAAACTTCTTCACATGGTAATTAAGACCGCCCCTCAAATTACCAAAAATAATAAGTAAGTGATAAAATAGTATCTAGGCAATCGGAAACGCTAACATAACAACTAGAAAGAACTCAGAGATTGCAAACAGCTTCCAGGGAGGCTTTATTGAAACTTAAAGACTATTTTGCATCAAGAATAATATCTCAATTTCTACCAAAATATAATTACTTCTTCATTTTACCGGACCCTACTCACACGAAAAATCATTAAGATCTGTTCATTATTTTGGAGTAATCTCAACCAGAAAGCCATAGACATTGAAATACCATGACATTGGAACCATTGAAAAGTAGGATTGGCATGACCCACAATTCAATAAGTAAATGAACAAACAAGAATATTTCACATCACACTTAATCTTCTGTATCTCTCAAACTTTTTGTAAAATTTAGTAGCTTTCACAACTTTTAGTAATAGTCATTAAAATGTAATTTCAATGGTACCTTTATTTACTCTTACAATTGCCCAAGGTAATACATTGAAAAACTACCACATTAGGATCAGCTAATATATAACAGGTATTCACCCAATAGCATGGAAAAGTGTGGCTCTAAGAAAAATACACACTTCAGCAGCATTTGGACTGAAGCCAGTAAAACTGTTGACATAGCACCATTTCTAGCTTCCCTTTTTGGACTCTTTGATAAAAACTTCAAGTTTTTCACAATATCCAGTACTGTAGATATATCTCTGTCCAATTTTGTGACCTATTAATAAAATAATGAACATAGGCAATGACATACAACAATTCTGCCTTGTACGAGGACATTTATCACATTGAGGTCTTGAAAAATGATATTACATCATCCAGATTTAATTTACTCCTCCATATCTTAAAATTTTTATCAAAACATTTTGATTATTTCCTGAAAAACTGGTTTAAAGAGAAATACTCAAAGCAGACAAAACCTGACAAATACATTATATATACTTGTGCACATTAAAAATAAATCTCCAAATTCTCTTAATTGAGGCACTTATGTTAATTAGACCCAGCTGCATTAAAATTAATCAATGGTGGTGGTGTTGAGGTCATTATAATCTACCTATGAACAATACTGTACTATACTCAAAAAACAGTAGAAGATCCAAATAAAGTTGAATATCCTCTGGTTGTGTGGTATTGATTGGTTCACCATAACAAGATCACTAATATGGCTGAACACATGCATACAATGCGATTGCTTATTTTCATGACATATTGCATCATTATTTTTATTTATGAGTTCATTACTAGAACTTATCTATCATCCAGCAGAGTGGCGCAGTGGAAGCGTGCTGGGCCCATAACCCAGAGGTCCGTGGATCGAAACCACGCTCTGCTAAATGTAATTTTGAATGAAAAATTCTATTATTTGTTTTAATTGACCAAAAATATTAAACTGCAACAGAGCATTTGTATATAGTGCTCCATATCACTCCAGAATACTTTTGAGCCTACCAGATAACAATTATAACTATTTATCACTACCAAAGATAAATATTATAAAACTTCTCAGTGTGGTGATTTGGACTACCCAAAAAACTTCTTGACATGGTAATTAGGACCACCCCTCAAATCACCAAAAATAATAAGTAAGTGATAAAATAGTATCTAGGCAATCGGAAACGCTAATATAACAACTAGAAAGAACTCAGTCAATAGTGGTGTCTAGGACATCACGCCTGTCAGTCACTCACCCTGGGTGAGTGGGACTGCCGCTTAAGGGGCCTTTGGGGTTAACATCTGGAATGCCAGGAAGGCATTCTTGGTCACTGGGGTAACCTTTGAATTGGGGGCATTTTATTCGCCAGCCATCTGTAGCATCAGGGTTTTGGAGGCAAAAAGTCAGTTTATGTTTGGAAACCAGAGTGTACAGACTGAAAATTTTGCTCTGGAACTGTCATTTGAATTCACTGTTGTTTTAATATTTTTATGAATGATTTTATACAGAGACAACTTTTAGTTTATACGTATTATACACAAGGAACACTTAATGTACTGTTTTTATGTGATATAATCTGACTATTAGACTTTGTGGAATGAACATCTTAGTGGTGTGACAGAACTGTGATTCCTGCATTATTACATCACTGATTGTGCTGTCATCGAGACAACCTCAGGCTTGATTTGGCTACAAGAAAGGGACGGTCTAACCTATTTTTCTGCACCCTTGCACATTGTATAGCCAAGTTAATTCTGATTTTGTCTGTGGACAGCATTCTCAGTGCCCGTGGCGTATGTATTTTCAGTATTAGACAATAATTATTGCTATGGGAAAGCATAAGGGTTGGTGTACGAACTGTAAAGTGAGACATTACCCACCAACCGGGAAAAAATGCAAAATACAAGCAATAACTGATTCAGAAGATTCGTCAGAAGAATCATGCCAGGACAATCCTTCTGTTAGTACAATTCATGACAAGACAGTGCAGAAAGACAGCGTGGGCAAGAAGAAGAGTGGTGGTAAGAGTGCTCAGAGTGTTGGAGGACAGAACTGCAAAGTTAAGGGGACCAAGGTCCCAGGGCACTCATCAGCTTCAGAGCTAGAAGAACAACCGAAGGCGGATGGCAGCTGTACAGGGGATGTTCAACTACAGATACTGCAGGAGCTGAAGAGAGTAAACAAGCGACTGGATGCGGTGGAGGAGAGAGTGGAAGCAGATGGCAGTGGAAAACAACACAATAGGAAGGACATTACAAAGTTAAGTTGAAAACAAGATTCTTATTTTAAAAGTAAATGTAAAGCTGTGTATTCGTCTGATTCGTCAGATGAGGATTCTGATTTACCAACACTGTCACAAATGAGAATGTCAAATGTTGTACAGAAGAAAATTGATGAAAAAATTAGCAGTTTGGCTCGAACCCAGAACTTGCAAGGTAATGATCAAGGTCAAAAGATAAAATCCAAAAGAGGGGGGGGCAGTTGATGTCCTAGTCAGCCACAAGGTGGCCTGGCCGCATGAACAAATATTGGGGGGGTCTACCAAACAAAGAATCTCATATGACCAGTTAAGCTTGACACAATTTGTACCGGGTTTTATAAAAAATGTTTTGGAAGAGGAAAATCAAAATTATAAGGATAGCATGCTCCAATACCTACCAGACCTCATGGAGGATGCTACTGATTTTTCCTGGGCAAGTGCCAAAGCTTCACATGCGGTGCTCCTATGTGAGATGGAGCGGGGGGCCCTTAAATGGTCAGATACGCCCAGGATAGACAGGATCAGAAGGGCACATGCCCAAAAGCATACATCTCATAGAACAAATTGGGTTAAAATCAAGATGTTAAAAAACCTTGGTTCTGCAAGACATTCCAGACCAATGCTTGTCGTTTTCAAAAAGACCATGAGGTAAATGGCAAAATCCACAGACACATTTGTTCCTACTGCTTGTCCCAGGGTCGAATCATGAATCATTCTGAAAAAGAATGTGCTTTCAGTAGAAAGGTCTCAAAAAAACGAGCAAGTGGCTGCTCAGTTGTAAATACAGAATTGGGCAGCAGAAAAGCCGATCAAAGTCTCAATAGTCAGAGAAATAGTGTTTTTAACAGCTGTCAGAACAAAAATTCTGAAGCAAAAAGTGTATTAAACCTGGATAAAGTGGGAGGCACGACCGAGGGTAAGTACATTCACACACCCAAAATTAGAACCAGATATTTTTATCATTCAAAATATCAAGCCAACACAATAGCTGGCCTGCTGGCAAAAGGTAACAAAAAGAAAGATCTAGTCCAGGGTCAGCCATTCTGCTCGACTAAGGGTAAAAGTTCAATGGCCACAAAAGGTAATTCTCGGGGTAGTGTGAACCCAGGTGGTGGTGCCCCTCACAGAAACCCAGAAAGTAACATGTACAGTCAGTATATTCAAGACAAGGTATTTGACATGTCGAATAGCAGTGACAATGAAAATGATATCACTGGTGCAAAGGCAAGGGGTCACAAAAAATAGGTTGCACCGGTTAGTGTTAAAGGTGTCAATGAAAGTCATGAGTGTGAAAAAATACAAACACCCAGTGTTCTAGGTGTGAAAAGCACATTGATAGACCAAGGTGATTATGTCCCTGTGTTTGATGTCAAGGTTTCTTGTGGGGATGAAAAATTTTTAAATTCCACTCTCATGAACACCAAGAAATCTGTATTGTGCAAAAAGAGTGTGTTTTTCCAAGCATGGAAGAATCAAACTGATTTTGATTTTGGGTTTTTACCACTTTCCAATTTTATTATGCCACATGTGTTGGCTGAGAAGAGTTATGAAGGTCTAACACCATTACAAATGCATGCCATGGTCAAGGCCAGTGGTCAGCCAAACTATATCCACTGTAGAATCCCTGTTCCTTCCCAACTGAACATTGCAGCATGGAAACAGGCCCTACATGGTTACTGGGATACACAGTTAATTCAACTCTTAGAGTTCGGTTTCCCACTGGACTTTAACAGGAATTCTTATCTTGGCAGTGAGTCCAGCAATCATAAGTCAGCCGTGGAATTTCCACAGCATGTACAGGCTTACTTGCAAGAAGAAATAAAGTTTGGAGCCATTTTGGGTCCTTTCTCAGATCATCCCATAAATGACGCCCATTTCTCTCCTTTTATGACCAGGGAGAAGAGTAATTCTGACAAGAGAAGGGTCATTATAGATCTTTCCTGGCCAAAGGGGGCGTCAGTTAATGACGGTATTCACAAAGATTCTTATCTAGCCACTGATTTTTGTCTGACGTTTCCAACAGTAGATCATATCATTCAAGAGTTGAAAAAGTTTGGCAGAGGGTGTCATATTTACAAAGTCGACGTCAGTCGTGCGTTCCGTCACATAAAACTGGATCCCAGAGATTATGACCTTTTAGGGTTGCGTTGGCGTGACGTCACATACGTCGATACGTGCGTCCCGTGACGACTCCCTCTGAAAAATATTTCAGAGACTCAGTGACGCTGTGCGTCACGTCATGCGTCAAAAAGGTTTCAAGGTTATTAACTACGTAGACGATTTTGTGTGGGTCGCGACGCCCGACGTTGCCCGTCGTTCTTATGACGCCTTGCGTCAACTGATGCGTCAACTTGGTTTGGACGTCAGTGCCAAAAAATTAGTTAGTCCCTCGACGTCTGCTGTATGTCTGGGCGTCAACATTGACACAGTTGACACCACCATCTCCATACCTCAAGAAAAACTGGGTCATATCACAGCAATGGTTCATGAATGGTCAAAAAAGCAATTTTGCACAAGGCGTCACCTCCAGTCGTTGCTTGGAAACCTATTGTACATCCACAAATGTGTAAGACCATCACGTATCTTTGTCAACAGGATGCTTGAGCTCCTGCGTCATAATTATGACGCCACACGCATAACCTTGACCCCTGAATTCAAGAGAGACATCAGATGGTTCATGCAATTTTTGGCCAGATATAATGGTACTTCCTACTTTGACCACAAACCGCCTGATCATACCACAGAACTGGATGCTTGCTTAGTGGGTTTGGGTGGCAAATTCAAAAATTTTGTGTATCATCTCCCTGTGGTGAGACATTACAGAAATTTATCAATTGTCCACTTGGAGATGATAAACATTCTGGTTGCCATCAAAGTTTTTGGTCACATGTGGCATAGGCAACTTATCCTGGTCAAATGTGACAATGACGCAGTTGTCCAAGTGTTAACCTCAGGTAAAACTAAGGACCCTTTCCTGGCAACATGTGCCAGAAACATCTGGCAAGAAGCAGCTGTTAGGGACATAGAGTTAAAATATGTGCATATAATGGGCAAACAAAACAAAATAGCTGATTTGCTGTCGAGATGGGAGAATACTGCAGCTCAATATCACCTGTTAAACACTCTGGTTCAGAGCCCAGTGTGGGTAGAAGTGGGACCACACCTCCTAGACCTTAATTATGAAATCTAGATTCAATGTACTCTGATAGATTCTACACTTTGTTTCAGGTCAGAAGTCATTGGGCCACCTGGCTGGAGAAGCACAAGCAAGGGTATCAAGGGCCTTCAGACCCAAGACCACAAAGTGCTACAACATGCTGTTCAGAATCTTTGTAGGGTTTTGCGTGTGCAGTAAAATGAATTTGCAGAGTGTCTCTCTGGTCACCATTCTAGCTTATCTAGAGTTTCTGGTAAAAAATAGTGTTTCTGTCAACATGGTGGCTAATCATGTGTCTGCTATCAAAGCAAAATTTATCATGTATGACCTACAGTATGCAATCTTAGATCACCCTAAAGTCAGGTATTTCATCAGATCCCTAAAAATCAACAGGCCCTTGGTTCAGGTAAAGCGGAATATCATGTCATTGCAGGTGTTGCAAAATCTGGTAAGAGAGTGTAACTTCATTTTTGCTGGCAAAAAAAAAGTATTCAAAGCCATTTTTCTAATGGCCTTCTTCGGTTTTCTGAGGATCTCAAACCTTGCTCCCCATGCTGGTAAAGCCTTTGACCCTTCCAGGCACTTGACCCCTTGAGATATCTCATTTGAGCCCAGTTGCATGAAAGTGATTATTAAGTGGTCAAAGACCCTCCAGACTCGGGATCGTACCCATGTCCTCACCCTTCCCAGGCTACGTGGTTCTCCACTATGCCCAGTGAAAGCCCTCAAGAAGGCAATGGCAATGTACAACCCAACTGGTGACCAGCCACTCTTTCAAGTTTATAGTGCTGGTAGATGGCAAGTCATCATAGATAGTAGGATCAGAAAGGTCCTCTCAAAACTAAATTCAAAATTGGGTTTTCATCCTCATCATTTTTCTTTTCACTGTTTCCAACGTTCAGGAGCCTCCCTTGCCTATAACTCTCATATGCCCATCCAAAAAATTAAGCACCATGGCTCCTGGACGTCGGATTGTGTCTGGAAATACATCCAAGCTGATCAGAACTTCAGTAAAGATATTGCTATGTCATTTGTAGAAGTTATTCGCAGTGCCCCTACCTCCTAGCCATACTGTAGATAATGTCTGCTTGGGGTTTGAGGAGTGTTAGTAGTGCTCGCTTGTTATAATGAGCTGGTGGTCAATATCATAAATTACTTGTTATAACTGATTTACTTCATACATGGTTGTGAACATCATATTTTTTAGTCAATGTCTTGTAATATAGTAAAAAATTACAGTTCACCTTTACAGTATAAAATCACTGATATGTAACTTTGTGTAGTAACTGGAGTAATTACTTTATTCAGTAAATTTAAACTTATGTTATGTCGTGACCTTGACCCAAGGTCACCTTCGACCCACATGTAAAAACTAGTCTTCTGGATTGCACTTTAGTGCACATGAATGTTTAATATGTAATTAATTACTTGTGTCTCAACCATTTTCTTCAGTGAGTACTTAATTACTTGCTGTGTTCATATTACTTGTACTTATGTGTCAATGGACTTTACTTGTAATCCACTTGGTGTGTAATGGACTCTAAGTAATTCCTATGGTAGTTATAGTAAATGTTAGTAGTAATTAATCATATGTTATACAAGTCTTTACTTGTGACTGTGGACTGTAAATATTATTAGTAGTCTCAATAGTCAAATTGATGTTATACATGTATTTACTTATGTTAATGATAATAAACACTATGCTCCGCAGGGTGCCTTTCACTGACCCAGGGTGGGGGGTGACTGAGATTGCAAACAGCTTCCAGGGAGGCTTTATTGAAACTTAAGGACTATTTTGCATCAAGAATAATATCTCAATTTCTACCAAAATGTAATTACTTCTTCATTTTACCGGACCCTACTCACACGAAAAATCATTAAGATCTGTTCATTATTTTGGAGTAATCTCAACCAGAAAGCCATAGACATTGAAATACCATGACACTGGAACCATTGAATAGTAGGATTGGCATGACCCACAATTCAATAAGTAAATGAACAAACAAGAATATTTCACATCACACTTAATCTTCTGTATCTCTCAAACTTTTTGTAAAATTTAGTAGCTTTCACAACTTTTAGTAATAGTCATTAAAATGTAATTTCAATAGTACCTTTATTTACTCTTACAATTGCCCAAGGTAATATATTCATTGAAAACCTACCACATTAGGATCAGCTAATATGTGACAGGTATTCACCCAATAGCATGGAAAAGTGTGGCTCTAAGAAAAATACACACTTCAGCAGGATATGGACTGAAGCCAGTAAAACTGTTAACATAGCACCATTTCTAGCTTCCCTTTTTGGACTCTTTGATAAAATCTTCAAGTTTTTCACAATATCCAGTACTGTAGATATATCTCTGTCCAATTTTGTGACCTATTAATAAAATAATGAACATAGGCAATGACATACAACAATTCTGCCTTGTACGAGGACATTTATCACATTGAGGTCTTGAAAAATGATATTACATCATCCAAATTTAATTTACTCCTCCATATCGTAAAATTTTTATCAAAACCTTTTGATTATTTCCTGAAAAACTGGTTTAAAGAGAAATACTCAAAGCAGACAAAACCTGACAAATACATTATATATACTTGTGCACATTAAAAATAAATCTCCAAATTCTCTTAATATAGGCACTTCTGTTAATTAGACCCAGCTGCATTAAAATTAATCAATGGTGGTGGTGTTGAGGTCATTATAATCTAACTATGAACAATACTGTACTATACTCAAAAAACAGTAGAAGATCCAAATAAAGTTGAATATCCTCTGGTTGTGTGGTATTGATCATTATTTTTATTTATGAGTTCATTACTAGAACTTATCTATCAGCCAGCAGAGTGGCGCAGTGGAAGCATGCTGGGCCCATAACCCAGAGGTCCGTGGATCGAAACCACGCTCTGCTAAATGTAATTTTGAATGAAAAATTCTATTATTTGTTTTAATTGACCAAAAACATTAAACTGCAATAGAGCATTTCTTTATAGTGCTCCATATCACTCCAGAATACTTTTGAGCCTACCAGATAACAATTATAACTATTTATCACTACCAAAGATAAATATTATAAAACTTCTCAGTGTGGTGATTTGGACTACCCAAAAAACTTCTTGACATGGTAATTAGGACCACCCCTCAAATTACAAAAATAACAAGTAAGTGATAAAATAGTATCTAGGCAATCGGAAACGCTAATATAACAACTAGAAAGAACTCAGAGATTGCAAACAGCTTCCAGGGAGGCTTTATTGAAACTTAAGGACTATTTTGCATCAAGAATAATATCTCAATTTCTACCAAAATGTAATTACTTCTTCATTTTACCGGACCCTACTCACACGAAAACTCATTAAGATCTGTTCATTATTTTGGAGTAATCTCAACTAGAAAGCCATAGACATTGAAATACCATGACATTGGAACCATTGAAAAGTAGGAATGGCATGACCCACAATTCAATAAGTAAATGAACAAACAAGAATATTTCACATCACACTTAATCTTCTGTATCTCTCAAACTTTTTGTAAAATTTAGTAGCTTTCACAACTTTTAGCAATAGTCATTAAAATGTAATTTCAATAGTACCTTTATTTACTCTTACAATTGCCCAAGGTAATACATTGAAAAACTACCACATTAGGATCAGCTAATATATGACAGGTATTCACCCAATAGCATGGAAAAGTGTGGCTCTAAGAAAAATACACACTTCAGCAGGATTTGGACTGAAGCCAGTAAAACTGTTAACATAGCACCATTTCTAGCTTCCCTTTTTGGACTCTTTGATAAAAACTTCAGGTTTTTCACAATATCCAGTACTGTAGATATATTTCTGTCCAATTTTGTGACCTATTAATAAAATAATGAACATAGGCAATGACATACAACAATTCTATCTTGTACGGGGACATTTATCACATTGAGGTCTTGAAAAATGATATTACATCATCCAGATTTAATTTACTCCTCCATATCTTAAAATTTTTATCAAAACCTTTTGATTATTTTCTGAAAAACTGATTTAAAGAGAAATACTTAATCAGACAAAACCTGATAAAAACATTATATACACTTGTGCACATTAAAAATAAATCTTTCTAAATTCTTTTAATTGAGACACTTCTGCTAATTAGACCCAGCTGCATTAAAATTAATCAATGGTGGTGATGTTGAGGTCATTATAATCTACCTATGAACAATACTGTAATATACTCAAAAATAGAGTAGAAGATCCAAATCTAGGTGAATATCCTCTGGTTGTTTGGTATTGATTGGTTCACCATAACAAGATCACTAATATGGCTGAACACATGCATACAATGTGATTGCTTATTTCATGACATATTGCATCATTATTTTTATTTATGAGTTCATTACTAGAATTTAGCTATCAGAGAGCAGAGTGGCAGAGTGGAAGTGTGCTGGGCTCATAACCCAGGTTTGTGTTGATTGAAACCACGTTCTGCTAAATGTAATTTTGAATGAAAAATTCTATTACTTATTTTAATTGGTCAAAAACATTAAACTGCAATAGAGCATGTATAGTTATCATTTCTAAAGAATACTTTTGAGCCTACCAGATAACAATTATAACTATTTATCACTACCAAAGATAAATATCATAAAACTTCTCAGTGTGGAGATTTGGACCACCCATAAAGCTTGTTGACATGATAATTTGAACCACCACTCAAGTTACCAAAATAATAAGTAAGTGATAAAATAGTATCTAAGCAATCAAGAACACTTATATAACAGCTAGAAAGCACTCAGAGATTGTAAACATCTGACATTGAGCCTTTATTGAAACTTAAAGACTATTTTGCATCAAGAATATCTCAATTTCTACCAAAATGTAATTACTTCTTCATTTTGCCAGACCCTACTCACACAAAAATCATGAAGGTCTGTTCATTATTTTGGAGTAATCTCAACCAGAAAGCCATAGTTATTGAAATACCATGACAATGGAACCATGACCCACAATCCAATAAAATGCCTGATAAGGTAGTTTGTGTTTTTCTAGATATATCTCTGTCCAATTTTGTGACCTATTAATGATAGAATGATTTTGTTTGTCCGGTGACAGATTTGATTGACAGCTCACTGGCCAGGAAATCTAACGAAGATGAGGCTTGATAAACAAACAGCCATTTTGTTTCCTGGTAATGCATGTTGACATACTGATAACCTCCAAAAATATTCAATTATTTTATGTTGCATCATTAAAATGTAACTTGTCCGGGGTTGTAACATACACATTTTTTCATATACTTTTTACTGACATGGAGGGTGGTGCAAGATATAGGACCACAAATTTATATTTCTAATATATTTTGCTACTTTACTTTTACTTCCTGGTTTAAAAATAAGTAATTTTAATGTCAATATGTCTGCATCATACCTAAATGTTAAAAATTTTATAAATATTTATTTTCAAGAGTTTATTTTTAAACTATATTCTCCCTTTTAAGTTTTGTTGAAAATTCATGGTGATTTCCCGCCTTTTTCAAATGATTATAAATCGCCTTGTTTGTGAGACCCTATCGACCATTTGAAAAGTGGGCAGAGCTTAGGGAGGCTCATGGAAAGGTCCATTATGGCTAATGTATTATGTTACATGTAATAATACTCTATGCTGCCTAAAGCTTATTGTAGGTGCTATGCTTTTACTTCTGTGATAGTGTGTAACAATTATTGTTTTAAAATTTCTTTTTATTTCATTTTCAACTGGTCTTTACAAATTAACCACTGTATACTATGTACTAGTTTGTAAAATAAAGTTGTCAAGCCTATCTTTCACTACCTGATATATTTGCTCGACCTTGACCTCTTTGACCTCGGGTTCAACTGTTTGAATTTTTAGATTTCAGCTATATATCTACATATAATATCACTCACAGGCTCAACAATCCACAGTGCATTTATCTTGCTTATTGGATCTGAATCTCACTTACCATGGGTTCAAGCCTTGGGCCAACTGTTAGCAATAGCCATTGAAAGGTAATTCAAAAATTACCATTATTTACACCCACAAATCTCGACAGTTAATTTTTCTTTGAAAAAATAGCACATTAGGATGGGCCAGTTTTTCATATTCATCCAATAGAGTAGACAGATGTGGGCCAAATGAAAGTACACACTGCAGTAAGATTTGGACTGAAGCCAGTAAAACTTTTTCTATAGTACCAGTTTCCAGCTTCACTTGAAGTTTTTAAGTGCAAGCTCTAATGAGGCTCGTGCTTCTAGGAATCACTTTTTTGTTTGTTTGGTTTTTTTTTGGTATTTTTTTGTTTTGTTTGTGTTTTTTGTCATCTCTAGAATTTTATAAATTGTAACGCAGTGTGATGAGTATCTGTTCGCTGAAGTTAAACGGCAATGACTTACATTAATACTGGAATGGATGACCGCTTCGGTGTAATAGTTGGTTCTCTGATGACTGTGCTTCTTGCACTAGTAGGCTGAAACTACTTCTGGCCTTGTTCATATTCTGAAGTACTGAATATCTATATCCCATTTTTGTGAAATGTTAATAAAAGAATTAAAATTGGCTACAGCATACAATGATTCTGACTTACATGAGGGCATTATGTGACTTCTAGATCTTGCCAAATGACATCAACACACTTCATTACATTTTCCTTAAAATCTGATTTACTCCTCCATATGTCCAGACTGTTAAAAGTTTTGTCAATACCATTTCAATATTTTTAAAAATTGGTTCAAAGAGAGATATGCAAACAGATAAGACCTGGCAAATTCATTATATACACTGCAGTGAATAAAAATGGTTTCCCAAGTTTTTAGTTTGAGACACTTCTGTTAATGGGACCAGTTCCATTATGATAAATTAAAAGTGGTGGTGTTGAGATCGGTACTATAATTTACCCAAAAACACAGTAGTAGATCCGAATATAGGTTAATATCATCTGATTTTGTGGTATTGAATCAACTACAATAACAAGGACCGGTATTTGGCTAAACGCATGCATACAATGCGATTACTTATTTCCTCGATATATTGCACCATTATTTTCATTTTATGAGCTCATTACTAGAAAAGTGGCGCAGTGGAAGCATGCCGGGCCCATAACCCAGAGCTCCTTGGATCAAAACCATTCTCTGCTAAAGATTTAAACAAATGCAATGTCATTATTTGGTTTTGACTGGCCAAGAAAAATTCTTGATAAGCCTACATGATAACAATCACTGTTACTATCATAGAGATTAATTATAAAATTTCTCAGCATAGTAATTTGGACCATCCCTGAAATTGACAGAAAACTAGAAAATACTCATAGAGCACAGACCTCCATGGGGAGCATTACAAATAATATCACATTTTTATTTTTTGTATCCAGAATATGACCCGAAGCTTTCCCAAAATGTAATCACTTCTTTCATTTAATGATTTTGTAGAAATGACCATCTTCCTGTGTTTAATATGTTTTTGTAGATAAAGTTAGGTAGATTAGGTTTTGTAGATGAATGTGTAATTTTTTTATTTTTTTCTGTATTTTGCGTTTTACGCAAAAATTTAAGATGGCCGCCAAAAATGGGAAAACAAATTTTGGAGAAAGTTGCCAGTTCACTCTGCAGATACCCTGTGGTTAAAAAACTTCATCGAAATTGCTCTATCTCGTACCATTTCCGAAATAAATGTGTTTTTGCCTTTTACACAGAAATTCAAGATGGCTGCCAAAAATGGTGGGAAAAACGATTTTTGCAAACGTCACCACTAGACTCAGAAAATATCCTGTGGGTCAAAAATTTCATCAAAATTGTTCTATCTTGCACTGTTTCTGAGATAAATGCGTTTTTGCGTTTAACACAGAAATTCAAGATGGCCACCAAAAATGGTGGGAAAATGATTTTTGAGAAAAGTCGCCATTAGACTTTGCAGATACTCTGCGGGTCAAAAATTTTGTCGAAATCACTCTATCTTGCAACATTTTCGAAATAAATACATTTTTGTGTTTTACACAGAAATTCAGGACGGTCAATATACCCTTGAAAGAGTTCTTTGCAGTTAAACCACATTTTTATGGGATGTGAACTAATAAGTGCCAGTGTTGAATAGCAAAAAGAATGCATCACTAATATCTGTCATGTATCGGAAATCTAGATCGTTATTTTAATTATTAATATCAATCTTGTATGGATTCTAAATATTTTAGCATATATTATGGGACTTATAACATCAAATATTGCCAATTAAGTTGTAAAAGGCAATAATCTTTAGAAGCAAATGCGTGGTTTTTGGATGTACAATGACATACACCTATTAATGCTGCATTCTTTTGTGCAACGTGAGGCAGTGTTTAATACCCTTGTAAGAGGTATTTGCAGTTTAACCGCATTTTTACGGGATGTGAACTAATAAGTACCAGTGTTGAATAGCAAAAAGAATGCATCACTAATATCTGTCATGTATTGGAAATCTAGATCGTTATTTTTAATTATTAATATCAATTTTGTATGGATTCTAAATATTTTAGCATATATTATGGGACTTATAACATCAAATATTGCCAATTAAGCTGTAAAAGACAATAATTTTTATAAGCAAATGCAAAACACTTAAAATGATGCACATTTTTTGTTTATCACTAATGTTGTTTAATTATTATGCAATTGCATTGTAGCCCCCCAGGGAGTCCCAAGACAAGAAATAACACGCCAATTGGGTTTTAATAAGTCTATTTCTACTTCTTTTGACATATGCACAATTTTATTTACAAAATTCTTCATTTCTGATCATAACTAAATCTGGCACTGGGAAGAACTTGATCTATCATGAATCAAGGTCACATCCACCCTAAAGATCATGACCTAGTGATGACCTTGAATAGTAACCTTTGGAGATAAAAGCAAAATAACAAACTTTACATTAATTAAGCATTGGTCATGGTTGGATAAAATACTTCGAGAAGAACAAGCAAGATTCCGAAGTGGAAGATCATGCAGTAAGCAAATATTAATACTAAGAAACATCATTGAACAAAGCTGTGAGTTCAATCAGAAGGTTTTCATAAACTTTGTGGATTTTAAGAAAGCATTTGACAGTATTCATCGAGAATCAGTGTGGAAAATAACAAAGATCTATGACATACCAGAAAAGTACATCAACATCTTCAAAAACCTGTACTTGAATTCCAGCTGTTTTATAAGAACATACTCTGACCACACAGATTATTTTAACATCATGACTGGAGTATGACAGGACTGTATTATTTCACCATTGTTGTTTCTCCTCACCATTGACTTTGTCATGCATCAGGCCACATCTGATCCCCAACATGGAATTCCGTGGAACACCAGACGTAAGCATCTCGGAAGCAGCATCTCAAATAAGGGTGCCACTGAACGGGACATCTCATGCCGACTAGGTAAAGCAGCATCTGTATTTCAGAGACTTAGCTCCATTTGGATATCAAATCACATCGCTATAGAGAGCAAACTGGGCTTGTACAATTCTCTTGTCATACCAGTGGCTATTTATGCCAGCGAGACGTGGAAGAGTAATAACAACTTAGCGCACAAGCTTGATGTATTCCATCACAGATGTCTATGGAAGCTACTCAAAATATCGTGGTGAGATCATGTTACAAATGATGATATGCGTCAAAGATCTGGACAACGGAAGCTGAGTGAAATTGTGAAAGAATGTTGTTTAAAAATGCTGGGTCATATCCTAAGAATGCCAGACGAAAGACTACTAAAAACATCACTGGAGTGGACACCTACTGGAGGCAAAAGAGAAAGGGGCAGACCAGTCACCACCTGGAGAAGAACAATACAAAAAGACTTATGAGACATAGGGATAAGTTGGGAAGAGTCCAAGACTATAGCTGCTGACAGAATCAAATGGAGAGCTGTTGTTCCCCAGTGTTCCAACCGGAACTGGAGGAACTAAACTAAACTAAAACATAGTTGGAGTGACCTTGTAATGACCTCTAGGAAAGACGAAGGTGAAAACTATACCCAGCAAGGGAACCATCAATTACCCAATGGTGAATTCATAGTTGCAAGTTCATTCCAATGCCAGAATGCTAACTGTTGTTACTAGCTCATGGAGGAAAGGTGTGTTACACAAACGAAAACCAGTAATGAAATTTTGAATATAAGTTATATGTAATGCATGCTGAGTCTATAATATGGAGTATTAAATGTGACATTCGATTATTTATAGATCAAAAGCTCACCCATATGTTTCATAATGTGCTCAAGAGGAACACCTTGTTGAAAGGCCCACATGACACCTGCCAACCTGCGTGAAAAGTTTCAGATCCAAAGTATTTGCAATTTTCTTTATATGCTTCCTGACTACTGAGTCTGTAAGTGGAACCAAAGTAGAGGGCCTAGGGAGTACAAACAGTGGATCATTGGTTGTAGCAGGAAGAAGGCGGATCATATTAGTCAAAGCTTTGATAGGACATAGATGTGAGGCACCTAGGTTTGCTAGAGGAATTGTAACTGACTGCTTCCTATCTTGCATAGTCTTGCTCTATTTTATAAGCAAGACCACACCCTCTCCAGAGAAGATTAAATCCCCCCTAGTCAATTATCTGCTTGAGTCAAAAGTTTTAATGCTGTGAGGGAGAATGTTTGAAAGTCTTAAGAAGGAAAAGAAACAAAGCAAGTATAATGCTTTAAAAAGTTCAGGATGTGGAAGTATATGACACTGGGAGATGATAGCATCCAATGTTTCAACATTTATGTGGGGTTTAAAAGAAGGGCGCAAAGGGACTTGAATTTTTGTGGATTTTAGGAATAAAGCGATTCTCTCATCCCTGAATGCATGGGTCTGGAAACCATGTACAATATGAAACGCTCTCAATGAAGCCATGTAATTAGCAATATGAGTGGAAGAAAAGTTATTTTGATGAAGACACTCCATAAAAGAAAGCAAAATTTTGATATTCACCTGACAGGGGGGGCAGCCCTGCCACCAACTGAAAAGCCAGGAAGTCCATCCACATACGCTTACACTGCCTCAATGTGGAGGGTCTGAAACCCTGCAGTAATCTTGTGGAAGCCAAGGTGGCCAGCTGGGCTGCCATCCCAGGTAATGCTACAAATATATAAACAAAGATGTGGAAACAGTCAGAAGATAATTATATATTATAATTAAGTAATGTTAAATCCAGATGTGCATCTACTCAGACATAATTTTCAAGAAGATCATTCAATTTTTCAATGGGATTGATAGTCACATTCCAACGGGATGGGAGATCTGCAATATTATTAACCAAGCCTGACCAGCTATATGAGAGAACATGAAATCAGTGTTATAAATGGCAGCAATTAACCAAATATTTCGTGCACAAGTGGCCAGTATGGGATCCCGAGCCCTTCCAGTGTTCAACACCTGAACAACAGCCAAGTTATCACAGTGTATCTGAATTTTCTTATTTTTCCAGTGACCAGCCCATACTTTGGAGGCAACTACTATGTTTAACATCTCTAGGTGACAAATATCATAATCATTGTAACCAAAAGGGATATCTAGGGCATAAACCATGGAATCAAAATGACCACCCAATCCTGTTAGACAAGCATCAAATAAACTTGTGCACCAGGGAATTTTTTATCATAGTATGTAACCCCATTAAAATTACAAAGAAAGGTGTTGAACCAGGCTAAATCCTGGAAAAATGAGTGATCTAATAAACAATTTTCCACTTGATAGTTGTTCCTAAGTACTGCCAGCATTCTATTAAGGAAATAACATGTGGGTTTGGCACATTTATTTATATACAGAAGACTACCTAACAAGGATTGTAAAACTTTTTTGCTACAATACGTCTTGGTATTCCAAGATATGTATAATTCCACAATTTCAGCCAATTTGTTATCTGGAATGGACAAAGTTCTACTCACTGTGTCAATTTGTATACCTAAACAAGTGACCAAGATATCTGGTGGCACTAATTTTTGTGTGAAATATCCAAACCCAAATCTTCTAGTAGTTTAAGCAAAAATTGAAATGAACTGTGTATATTAGAGGGTAAACCAGTATATATTAAATCATCTATGTAATTAAACAGATGAGGAAAACCATGTTGTTGCATTGTAAACTGTATGGCGTCTGTGCACCTCTGAAAAATTTGGCTTCCTTTCCGATATCTGAAAGGTACCAATCTATCAATAAAGTATTGATCTTGAAATTTTAAACCCAGGAGATCAATGTTCATAGGATCTATTTTAATCTGCCTGAATGCACGACTAATGTTGACTTTATAAATTTTTGCAGCAGGACCTAACTTGGACAAAGAGCTAGTTATTAAATCTATAGAAGGATACTTTAGGATATACTGAGTGCCTAAATATATATCTTTCTGCACAAATGAATTCACAGAAGCCCCTTTGGGCCAACTTAGGTCCATTATAGTCCTCTTTTTGTTTGAATCCTGCTTGTCTCTGACCATAAGGGAGATACATGCAAAGAAATAGGCTTTGTATTAAGAGGGCCTAACATGGCTTTAAAGGACAATTCTTCTTCAATATAAGCCTGTGCATGTTTGCAGATGCATGATTTTCTTCAGTGGAAGTAATAGTATTGTGTCCAGAAAAATCCAAAGGGAAGCCAAATTCTAATAAAATCTGGCAATTGGGCATCCCAATAACCAGATAAGTAGGAACGCCAGTTAGGTATATTCAAATGTGAATCCACAGGAATTCTGCAACCCAAGAAATTTGGCTTGCCACTCTTCTTTATCAAACAATGGGTTTCAAAATCTGTCAAGGTTGAATTCCACTCAACAGGGTCCCCGGTATATAACTCACGTGGAGTAAGCGAACAGAAGCCAAGTGTATGAGCCTTCTTAGTAACATAATTAGTACAATTTTTTTGAGAATCCATGATAACACGGTTATCACCACACTTATCAAATTGTGAAATATTAAGGTCACAGTTGCGTTTAAAATTGGATACAAATCTGCTGTGGGAACTTGTTCACAAACTTTAGCTGTTATGCAAGATTTTGATGCATCATTCACCTTATTTTCATTTCTGACATATTCATTTATCCCTTCAAAAACCCGATTTTGTTTTATTCCCCTCCAAAGTGATTTCCTGGGAAGCCAAATGGGGCTTTAAACGAATGTCAGAAACGCCAGGAGTGAGTTTGCACTCCTGAAGATCTTCACCATGAGCTACACTGTCCAAGGTCATATGCTTCTTATGATCACTTGACATGTTTGCACGTGAACATATGTTGCCTACGCCATCCAATTGTACTGATTTGACATGTTAACACCCTGTCCTGTTCCTTTCAACGACACAGTATTTGGTGTTTCCTGCACAGAATACTTTACAGGGACACATCTACCATATTTCACAGGTACCCCAGCCACAGTGGAAGGATTGGAACAACTTCTTGTGTCTGATATAAATTTGTTGTCAGCCATATCTCCAGAAACACGGCTATCTGAAGGACTTTCACAGGTCTTACTAAGAATCAACGAATTCCGATGGATACTGGATTTCTGACCAGGTACCGTATTTTTAAGAACCTGTGCATAAGATTTGTGAGGGATGGTTGTAGGGCAACTTTTGTACCTCTGAAACCATGACAAAGCCAGTTGTGTAGTGGCCTGTGCCTCATTCTGGCCATTTTAACAATTTTTGAAAAAACAAATCTTTCAAAATGGGGTGGGTTACTTGGCCAATGCGTACCCACATCTACTCGTGTTTTGATCCAGGTACTTTTGAGCTTATTTTTACAATCAGCCTCCGCATGTGGGAAAGTTCTACCATTTGAAAAGCAAGCACTACAAACATGGTTATAGCTAACTCCTCTGGTGCCATGACTTTTACTATGAGAGCAAGTACCTTGATTGAAGTACTGACATGGCATTATTTTTTGTGCTTTTTGTTAACCCTTCTTATTCAACTGAGAAGTGCTAGAAGGTTGAATGTGTCTCAGTGCATTCGCCCTTCGGATCCGGTCTATTTTTTCGACCTGAGAGTAATCTATGATCTCCCCTTGCTCCATCCGACACAGGAGCACTGCGTGGCTGGCTTTTGCCGCTTCCCAAGAAAAATCTGGGGCATCATCCAAAAGGGACACTAAATCATCTAACATAAAATCTTTAGAATCAGAATTTTTTCCTCTTTCATAATACCGCAAAAGCCAGCCACCCACTGTACCATGGACAATTGGTCGTATGAGATACGGTCTTCGCTCGAACCCACGAGGACATATTCATGGGGCCACTTGACCTTATTTTGCACCATGACCTCAACTGAACCATGTCTTAATGACTTCGTTTTACCTGGTTTGTGATTTTCTTGCAATTCTTTAAGCCTTTGCTCAACTTTAAGCTGTAGCAAAGCATCTTGCCGCAATGTGCTGAGATCTGGAATCTGGACAGAATTTTTCAGAAGGTTTCAGAAGTCACTGTGACCAGGGTGTCAGTACTTTTGACCTTTTTCTTGACAGTTTATTTTTTATCTTTGTCTGATCAGTAGTCTTTTTGCAATGTTTTGCTTCCATTTCATCTAACCTCCTGCCCAACGACTTTAACTGGCTCAGAATTTGCATGTTAATCACCTGCTGATTTATTTAATTAAGAAACCTGAAAAAGTGTTTTTATTTGGTTAAATAAAAATAAAATTCCAGCTTATTTCAGGAAATAAATTTTTGGGCAAAAAGAGGATCAAGTGTCGACCAATCAACAAATCTCAATCTGTTTTCATTTCAAGACCATTAGACTCCAACAGAGAGTATATTAGTGTGCCCCCATATTATTTCAGTAAAATACACAATGAGTAAACAACATGCGCAGATTAAAATTATCATGATTTATCAGTCTCAAAAAGAATAATTACACAACTGATTGGCGTGGTAATCTATCTCTGGCGAATCGCTCATATAACAATCATATTTATAAAAATAAGGATCATGTAGATGTGATTTGATTATGACTTGTGGATTATCTAGCCACATATAAACTTGTGGATTATCTAGTCACATATAAACTTGTGGATTATCTAGTCACATATAAACTTGTGGATTATCTAGTCACATATAAACTTGTGGATTCTCTAGTCATTATCTAGTCACATATAAACTTGTGGATTATCTAGTCACATATAAACTTGTGGATTATCTAGTCACATATAAACTTGTGGATTCTCTAGTCACATATAAACTTGTGGATTATCTAGTCACATATAAACTTGTGGATTATCTAGCCACATATAAACTTGTGGATTATCTAGTCACATATAAACTTGTGGATTATCTAGTCATTATCTAGTCACATATAAACTTGTGGATTATCTAGTCACATATAAACTTGTGGATTATCTAGTCACATATAAACTTGTGGATTCTCTAGTCACATATAAACTTGTGGATTATCTAGTCACATATAAACTTGTGGATTATCTAGCCACATATAAACTTGTGGATTATCTAGTCACATATAAACTTGTGGATTATCTAGTCACATATAAACTTGTGGATTCTCTAGTCACATATAAACTTAAGTGGTAAAATATGTTTGATGTCAACATGTGCTCCTACGAGTAACGTCTGTATTGTCACAAAGTTTTCTTTTAACCAGATGTCATCGAGTCCTCTTGTACATTGCTAGATACCATCATGCACTCCTATAAAAGTAACAGTGCCAGATACTCCTGTAATACTTTGGTCACACATTTCCCTCCTGGAGTCATGAGAAACAAACAAACCTTTTTCTGTACTTTCAGTTGTGAATCATTGTGACATTGGCCACTAGGTCGTTTTGGTAGGATGGGTTTTATTTCGATTTGGTGGGATTTACATCTAGGTAGGGAGTATTCAACACAACATTGAATGTGTTTGCATTTGGTACCATTTTTTTTAAATCTGTGAAAAACCTCCTGCGATCTCTCACAGGTTATATATTAAATTTTACATGCTTAAGAGGTAAGGGTTGGGACGGATACATAGGGCAGCTCATTATTTAACATGCCCTGGCCAAATACAAGCTTTGGTTTAACAAGCATATGGTTTTGTCATAAACCAAAAGTGAAATATGTACAGAAAGGACCGGACAGAATTGTGTGACCAAGACATAATCAAAGTCAGCATCGTCATGTGTTCCTGCTTACCATGCTCTATAGTCTCATCACATGGGTCAATGACCTGTCCCGATATAACCCTGGGAGCCTAAAAGGACAGAAAACACATTATTGTTTATGCATGTCAACAAGATTGGCCAAATTGGAGTTAAATCAATGTGCTCGCAACAGGGTGTTAGTTGGCACCACTAGTACTCAAAATTGTATGATTGCAATTTCTTATGGGGATGAATACGGATTTCTTTTGAGTAAAATATGCATTGAAAACAATCATAAGTTATATGTATATTTCATACAAAAAAAAAACAGTCCACTACCAATCTTTGCCAGTGCTTTCATGTGGGTGATAATACAATCTGTATCTCTACCCGGGCCTAATCAAAGTCTCAAATCTTCATACGTAAAGACAGATTTTAAATAATACCTTTTCAATCAGCTATCCTGATTGTCTCGTCTATCAATTCATTGTTTATTTTACCTTTTGGCGAATTTTATGTTTATTCCAAGTCACCAAGACAACAGAGCATAAAAGAGCTTTGGTAGCACACCATGCTGTATATAGGCTCGAAATGGATACAAAAAAGCCATTTCAAACAAATCTACAAAGATTCAGTATTGATGTAGACTTTCATCAAATCCCTTTGTCTAAGGTATTATATGAGGACTGAATGACTTTTTTACCAGAATGTGGGGCTGACATTTGTATTTCTCTAGACAGAAGCTTTTTTCACTCATCAAGTGGGTTCATAATGATTTCATGTATGTCAGATTTGCTGGAATGAAAAATCCAAAGACTTGGAGCAAGTCTAGTATTGATGAAACACTCAAATATGTTGAGATATATCAAGTCACCAGTTAATCTGTTTTATCAGTATGCTGATGTGAAAACCAGCTTATGGAACAGCACATATTGAAAGGTTTTTCAGAGTTACAAAGAAACTCAGGCCTAAGAAAGACTACTTAGTTTGTACAAGCAGCTGTCGTGGTCATATACTGGCAAAGCATGTACCATGAGGTGCTCACTACTTAGACTTGTTTTAACACAATCATAAATGTGTGATGAACCTTACTGCAGTGAACTTTATGGTTTTGACCTCCGTTCCTCCGTAATCAAACCAGTAAAGTAACAGCTATACTAAACCCCCTCAACAGCTTCCCATGTGTCAATGAGTTGGATAGACTTGTTTTCACATAAATTGTGCACTGTACTTTGTGTCATTTTTTCCACTAAAGGAACATTATGACTGACAAATACACTTAAGACTTGAGATTTCATTTATTTAACCCTTGAGCAACGTGTTAAATAATCCCAAATGCACTTCTTGATTGAAAGACAGAAATTTGTGTCTTTGGGCTACCTTAAAACAAGTAGTTTCTTCTCACACTGGGGTGGGGGTTTGGAGAGTGGATAACATTCTAGTTTCATTTCCTGAAGAGGCAATAACTCATGGTAAAAGTGAACTAGTTGCCACTAATACACGCACTGAACGGTTGTAAATTGCTCATTTCTACACCACCAGGGTCCAGCCGTTTTTATTATTGCAAAAATATGCGGTATCCCCTTTATTATGGCTCAGATAATATTCGACACAGTCAACCTACAACAGCATTCAGCAATCTTTGAAAAAGGTGAAGGGCATTTTTATCTTCATATATCATTAGCTCAATCTTTGTTTATATTAATTTGTAATTTAGAGTAAATTTACAGTTATTGCATCCACCAGATAGCATCCAATGGTTTCTATGGATTTAGCTTCATTAGACCGCCCCCACAATGTGTAGAGAAATTTCACCGTTACCGCTCTAACAAAAAGGCATTTTTCGACTTTCAGTCAGGATGGCCGCCATGGGCGTTTCTTTGTCAGTCATGAAAAGTGCTTATATTCTCATTCTTATTGGTTTTGTAGAGGTTTTGTATGTGAAACCTACCCATGGAAAATCATGTGCTAGGAATCATCTGATGTGATCAGATTTGACCTTGGGCCCATCCTTCAAGGTCAAACGAAGATAGCCAAATTCAAAAGTGTTTATAACTCGCTTATTATTAGTCATTGAGGTTTGCAATGTGGAACCAACCTGTAGGAAATCATGGGCTAGGAACCTTTTGATGTGGTCAGATTTTACCCCTCCTTCAAGGTGAAACTAGGATAGTGGAATTTAAAAGTGCTTATAACTCGCAGTTTAACATTTCTGCCTCTGAAATTCATACCATTGGCATGTGAGCGGTTTGCAATGTGAAACCAACCAATAGGAAATCATGGGCTTGTTATTATATGAAATGCAATTGCCTATAAAACAGAAAGAAAGAATAAATGCTAATTTGAAATGATTTTTCAATCTATCCAATGACTCTACTTAAATAATTCAACAACAAGTTGTATGCAAAGAATTAGTTTTTGATGATGGGAATGTTTATGTTAATCCATTCAAGTTTGGTTATATTTGTCTTGTGGATAGTCTTAAATCCAAATTTTAAAGTTATATTCTTAATATTTATATGATTTAGTCGATAAAGCCACGTTACACTCTTGCTCTTTATGCATTTACCTTCTACCTCTGAGACTGGAAGTTTGAATCTAACCTCCACCCTGGCCTAATCTAATGGGAAAAGTTGCCAGCTTCTGGCCAAGCCTGGCGGTTAACAGAATGTATTTGTTAGATGTGACGTCAAAGCCAGACTGCTTGTCTGGGTAACTTGGCATACAACTCAGATGGACACAGAAATGAAACAAACACTGTCTGAGAGGGCACAAACCCTGGCCCACAGGAAGTGATGAAAATATTTCTATCCAGAACAGGATCATCAATCCAAATTAACTTTGTGAATACAATCAAGTAACCGGTAGATCCAATCATGTGTGATAATATCACCCTGGTGATATGAATAGCTTTCGAACTGCGCATTCTGATATTACCGAAAAATCACCCACCCACCCACCCACCCCCAAAAAATCCGGATCACCAATCTGGATCCTGCTCGGGATCATCTTTAGAGAGCACTGAACCACATGTAGACCCTCCCTTGCGTGAAAATATGACCCTGTTCCGATGGATAGTTTTCCAAAACAAAACCACATGTAGTGCCTGAGAGATCACGAACCCTTGCCAGATTTTTAATTTCAGAGACTACCCCCCCCCCCCCCTAACTCCAGATTGCTTGTGGTATAATGAACTCCTGTACGTTTACAATTTAAATTTAACTGTTCAGGTTACTGATGGATACAAATACCAAGACTTGGAGCAAGTCTAACTTGAAATGGAATTTAGCAAGCAGAGATCCAGTAAAAAGGCCTGTATCCTGTACTTGGAAGTGTATAAATATCTTTTTATTTTGTCATTTTATGCTACAACTCTCACCTGTTTCAGGAAAAGGTTAAAATCATATCTCTTACACAAGGCATTCCCACCTTAGCTTACACTCTATCCGGCGTCTCCGTGGTACTGGACTTGGCAACGGCTATGGACAGATGATTTCTTAAACCTGATTTTTGGTGTTGCGCCTTAGAGTCTGCCTAGCAGAGATTAAGCGCTATAAAAGTACAGAATAGAATAGAATAGAATACAAAAACGTGATACAATAATTTTTGATTGGTACGTTTTTTCCTATAGAATGTCCGAGTAAATTGTTCTTTTGTACCAAAGATCCATATTTGCCTTGCAGCCATTTCTGTGGGGCTCCTTCTATTTTGCCAAACTCTCTTCCCAATGGGTGTCAGGCTATACCCTTGTTGGTGTAATTACGTGTGATTTACCCCTAGGGGTTATCTGTAAATCACATCACTGTGGCTATCTCTTCAGGTTTATTTGGATCATGTGGATTTTCACAGAAGTTCTTGATAATAAAAGAACACCCCATTATGGCTGCAACATGTTCTAGTAATGAACCAAACGGGAAATTATTCAAATGGAACAAGTAGTACATAAAATTACCTGTGTCCTTGTGAATCAGTAAGCAAGAGACGATGTCTATTAACTTCGGTCTGAAAACATTGTCTGTTGTAATAGGGTTTGTTAAATACTTCTTAATGCCCAGCTCCCACAGTGGCGAAGGTGCTGCGACTATAATGGCGAATGAGGTAGAATAGACAAGAATTCCTGTTCGCAGAAGTTCGTTGAAAAAAAAAGCATGAAACTGTGGTCAAAATTCCAGAAATCTACAAATCTCTGCAACCATTCTTCACCTGCACAAAGTTTTGCGAGGTTTGAACAGTATTTGTACGAATCCATTGCGATTTGTAGGCAATTTACTGAGAAGTTGGTGCGAACATGGCAATGTATGAAGACAGAAGTATGGCCTGCCAAGATCATGCTACACGTTACAGAGAACAATTTGTGACTAGCAATTCCTTGAGATGGACAGCACATATCCACAGATCGTGCTGAGAGGATTGAGGATCCAGAGAGAATGTGTTGAGAATTATTCATCATGAGGATGCTTTTCATATAAAAAGCTGCTTCCAGATCCAGATCTCATTCATTCATTTTTTTGCAAGTGAACATATGGAGAAGTTACAAAAATGGCAAACCATATACACAGGCTCAGACTATTGCAGCAGATTAATAATGTTCAGAGAGAAGCCCAGGAGGAAGACATAATCCTGGCAAGAATTATTTTGGAGAGGCAGAGAAGGTATCAACCCAGGGCCTGGAGGTACTTGATCAGACCTTGGCTGGCCAGATGACTCGACTATGGCCTCAGACTTATGACTGAATTGCAGAATGAAGACGTGGCAGCCTTCCATAATGTTGTTCGTATGGACCCTACTATGTTTCAAGAAATTCTAACTAGAGTGGGACCAAGGACAGAGAAGTTTGACACCTGGTACCACAAAGTCATCAATCCTGGTTGCAGACTTGCCATTACACTCTGCTTCCTGGCAACTGGTGAGAGATACCGAAGCCTGATGTATGGCTTTTGTGTGGCCCACAACAGCATTTCCAGGATTGTCTGTGAGTGCTGTGATGCCATTTTTGATGAATACTTAGCTAAGGTTATGCATTTCCCTAGGACCAGTGTTGAGTGGAAAGCTGTGGCCACAGATTTTTCTTTTCGGTGGAATTTCCACCACACCTTGGGGGCAATTGATGGGAAGCATGTGGCCATAAGATGTCCTACGAATGTTGTTTCATTATTGTATTACAACTACAAGGGTTTCCACTCAATCATTCTGTTTTCCCTTGTGGATGCCAACTATGAGTTCATTTGGGTGGATGTGGGCGTCAACGGATATTTGTATTTGTTAACAATAACTGAAGGTCAAGGTGTGAGAACTGTAACGCTTTGTTGTGTTATTAACAAACACCAAAAGCCAAGGTGTAAAGCAAATACATCAGGTCAGATACTTTGGTAGTGTTATATCTAACAAACACCCAAAGCCAAGTTGTCAAGCAGCTAGTAAGGTTATATACTTTGGGTGTTTGTTATATATAACATAACCAAAGACAAGTTGTCAGTCACATAAGGTCATACACTTTGGTTTTGTTTTATATAATAAACACCCAAAGACAAGTTTTCAAGCAGCAAAGGTCATGTACTTTGTTGATGTTATATATAAGAAACAGCCAAAGATAACGTGTGAAACAGCTAAAGGTCATACACTTGGTAAATAATGAATACAAAGATAAAGTAAACAATAGTATTTAATATCACATTTTCTGGAATATGTTGAAGTAATGCAACCATAATAAATAACATATATATGTCAATGAGATCATTAAAAATATGCATAACAAAACAATCACACTCCATGGGTCATAAACTTTCACATACAGGTGACATACTATAAATAATCACTACTGTCTTCGATACATGGGACATAATATAAATAAGCACTACTGTCCTTGGCCATACAGGTGACATACTAAGTACTACTATCCTTGTCTTGGGGTGTCTGTGACCGGGTTAACTAGAGCACAGGGTGTGAGCAGAGTGGCTGGCACCGAACCCAATGCCAGTAAAGGGAACATTGAGTTTTGAAAGGTTTAAGTCTGTGAAATTGATGGCCTTCCCATCTGCATAGGTAAGCAAATACTTGGTGGAAGCAGAGGAGCCAGTTGTCTGTGTGGATGAAGAAGGCCCCCACTGTAGTGGCTGCTTAGTAGGGTCAGCTAGAACTGTTTGGGAAAATAATGTCTATTGGCCTGAGGCTTGGGATGGCTGTTGTACTGTTATGACGTCCAGGTCACGCTGATGCTGGTCCAGCTGCCTCTGCGTCTCATCTAGCTCAATAGATGTCTTATGCTGATCCCTGTCAGCCACAGCCTTGAACTCACGTAAAACCAGATTTACAAGATCCATGCCTTGTTGCTGGAAGCTGGGCAACACTTCCTCATGGAGCTTGCCAAGTGCGCTGGTCATCCAGCTGCCCCATCCAGTATGGTCATTCACCTGGGCCTAATAGTTGCCAATTACACGTCCCAGCCTTGGAGATCTCTGCATTCGTATCACTGCGTTCACACAGTCTCTCCAGTAGATCAGACTCTGAGCTGTGGCTTCTGTGACTGGTTCTTCGGGCACTGGATGTAGATGAAATAGAGACAGGCTGTGGTGCAGGAGGGTGCTGCATTCACAGATATCTGACTTGATGGACTCCTCTTCGGCCTCTGTAAGGTTGGTGAGAGATGCAGCTGATGTAAATGGTGTGACAGCAGTACCAGCTAAAGCAGTGGTTGGTTGATGGGTGGCAGAGACGGAAGTGATGGGAGATATGGAAGAGGCTGGTGGCTTCAACTGAAAAACCAAAAGTAAAGAAACAAATACCAAGCGACATGCCTAGAATTATATAAAGTAATCTTATAAGTTGCAAGATAATGAATAATTCAGCCAAATTCTATTCTAATTCTATTCTAATTGGACTTTTATAGCGCTTAATCTCCCCAAACAAGAGGACTCTAAGGCGCAACAAAACAAAAAGCAGTCAACAAAATTCTGTGTCCAGGGACATAACAGGGGTCGAACACCACGGAGAACGCCAGGAGGATGATTCAGGCTAGGGTGGATATGCTTTGGTGTACAGGTAGGTTTTAAGCTGTTTTCTGAAGGAGGCCAGGGATGGAGAGGCACGAATCACATCAGGGAGAGTATTCCACACAGTAGGAGCATCAAACGCAAAACTATTACCAAACTGTTTGACAGATTTATGAACAGAGGGGCAGAACTTTGGAATAACTAGGAAATTACCACCACTTTCACTGCGCCTGGTACTATAAGAACTGCTGTAGGAAGAAAGATGTGGTGAAAAATACCTGGGAAAACCTGTGTGAAGATACTTATAAACAAGTGTGACTGTCTTGAACACAATGCGCTGTTCAACAGGAAGCCAGTGCAGTTTCTTTAGCACAGGAGTTATGCTGGTGTATCGACTGGTGTTTGATACAATTCTAGCTGCACTATTTTGGATGCACTGTAATTTGCGTAGATTGAACTTGGACAGGCTCCTGAAAAGTGAGTTGCAGTAATCCAACCGACTACTAACAAGAGCGTTGGCTACAAGCACAGAAACATCATGAGTAAGAAACCGCCTGACATGTCTGAAGTCACGGAGTTTAACAAAACAACTTTTGCAGACATTCTGAACATGCTTGGACAAAGAGAAATCTGAATCAAGCCACACACCCAGATTTTTTACTGAATCTGCAGGGCAGAGTGAGTTGCCCAGGATATCAATTGGAAAACATGCTTTCAACTTATCCCTTTGCCTCTTCGAACCAAAGATGATAAACTCAGTCTTATCAGGATTCAGTTTGAGCTTACTAGTTGTCATCCACTCTTTAACATCATTTAGGCACTTATTTAGCTTTTCAAAGGCAGCAGATGCATTCGTCTGGGATAAATGTATATAAAGTTGGCTATCATCTGCATAGAAATGAAACTTTATTCCATTATGTTTACTGATAATGGAACTGAGGGGGGTAGTGTACAATGAGAACAACAAAGGACCCAGGACAGAACCTTGGGGAACACCAAATAGGAGTTTGCAAACCTCTGACAAAGTAGAACCAATTTTTACTGATTGGTAACGGTCCATTAGGTAGGATGTGAACCATTTCAGAACGGAGCCACTGACCCCAAACCAGTTTTGGAGGCAACCTAGAAGAGTAGAGTGATCAATGGTGTCGAAGGCAGCAGACAAGTCAAGCAATACCAAGGCCGTGGATTCACCTCTTGACAATGATAAGTGGACCTCATTTTTTATGTAGAGAAGAGCAGTCTCAGTTGAATGGCCCGCCTTATATGCCGACTGGTACGGGTTGTCTAAGTTATTGGCATTAATATGTTCTAACAGCTGCTTAGCAACCACACGTTCTACCAATTTAGATATAAAACTGAGACCTGATACAGGGCGATAATTCTTAAGGTCATTTGAGGGAAGATTTGGCTTTTTAATAAGTGGAGTGACCACAGCAGATTTGAAGGCATCAGGAACACATCCCTCCATGAGTGAGCAGTTGACCAGCTTTGTGAGGGATGGTAGCAATATATCAATGCATTCCTTAATCAGGAATGTCGGCAGAGGGTCCAACAGGCATGATTTTGTTGGTGATGCTTTAATTATTTTATCAACAGCATCTTCAGAAACTTGCCTAAAGACAGTAATTTGGGGAGGATCTGAAGGAGGGTTAACATCATATTCAGTGCCAGAAGAAGCAAAATTATCTCTAATCTTCTTGATTTTGTTGGTGAAGAAGGAGGCAAACTGGTCAGCCAATGACTTTTCGGACTCATGAGATGGAAGTGTGGCATCAGAAACCCTGTTCAGGGTCTTATGCAGCTCACGCCAAAGTTTTCGAGTTTACTAGCCAAAGCTAGTACAAATTAAATTTGGTTATACGTGTACCAAAAGTAGAAAATTTAAAACTTTAGCAATTTACCATTCACTTATTACTGAACATCCAAAATGCCACATTTATTCACCGCAAACTATTCAATTCATTATTACATACAGAGTTTCATTTTGCTAAGTATATTTACAACAGTTTTATATTTTCTTTATTTTTATTCACTTACAATGCTTAAACTGGGTGACTTCAAACTAATCCACACACACCAAAAAATGATGAGAAGGGTACCATGCTCAATGATGTGAAAGAGCCTATTGTAGATTTTGTCAAGGATAATGAGGAGCTTGGTTCAATTCTCAAAGGATTCGCTATGAAAAATTAACCCAGTCCAAGTCTGGCCAGGCTCCCAAGGAGGAGCGAGTGCTAGTGCGGCCTCAGCCCACAACATTTCACGAGGATCCTTTGATAGTGACAGTGTGGAGACCAGCATCCACTCTGAAAAAAACACATCAGCCATTAATTTGCAGCACTGCAAGTACAAGTGTAGTGTCCAAGCCTTGATCAATCAATTATCAGGTCATGGATCAAATTGCCCAGATGAAGACTATGATAACATCTTTCCCTAGGTCCAGATAGGAGACCAGTAGAACAGCCTTCTGCAACTACCTGGCATATGAAGTTTGAAATTTGGAGGAAAGAGACTTTCAGACTTTTTGAAATGAAGCAGTTAAACTTTAAAGTGGGATACAGAGCAGGGTAGAGGAAATGAACCATGAGCCACAACAACTTCTACTTTCTAGGAGTGCCAGTGCCACTTCCACATATGTGCCACAGACTTCTCAGCAGCAGCCTCTACCAGGGAATACATCTTGACTATTCCAGAAACCAAAATGCCAGCAAGTCAGGTCATACAACAAGTTCAATAAAGCCAAGTGGTATCAAGAGGACCACAACAGCCCAGAGGGCGGTACACTTCATACTTAGTTGTCGACAATCAAGAACCCATGACTTCGAGACAGTTACATTTTACAATTAACCCTATCAAGAGTTTCAACCCACCTTCTGTAGCCTCTGTCACGGGAGAAGAAAGTACAAACAGAAGGATACACCTAAACCTTTACACCAAGTGACCCACATCAACACACTGCCTCCCCTCCAATCACCCAGCAGCAAGAGTATCCTCAGCAGCCCAGCCCAGCCCCGCAAACAGTCATCATGCCCCGAGCAGCAGCAGTAGACTCACTGAAACTACCTGCAAAAATGTCCTTTTCAGGACCACTGCTGTAAAATATCCTTTTCAGGACCACTGCTGATTCATAGGTCCTTCTCAGGACCACCCAAATCTTCCCAAAACAATTAATAAGCTGCAAGTTTAAAAAACCCAAACAAAAACATTACACTGAACTTTTACTCGTACATTGAACTTTGACCTCCTAACCCCAATTCACGTCGAGATTTGGATCAAGACAAGCCAGGGTGCACTACATCCTGTCGGTGAGGTGAAACCAGACCATATTTTTCGCACGTTTTTTTCTTGATTTTTGTTCTTGATCCCTAACTCAGGTAACCAACCCTACAGTCGGTAAGGGGCGGTTAGCGTCGATTCCAGTGGAACAAGCTCATTATATTAAGACATCCATAATAGTAAAAGGATGGACAGTTTTAAAGCAGTTACACTGGAAGGAAAGTGATTATTTTCTTACCTAGATGTATGGCATATGAGAACTTGTGGCCAACTTGTCTTGCTGCACAAGCTGTACAACTCAGATATTGCTGCCTATTCCTGAAATGTAATATGTAATATCAGGAATAGGCAGCAATATCTGAGTAACATACCTGCTTAAAGTTATTATACCTGTTTCATTGTCAAACTGTCCCAATATCACATGAGATTAGGCTCTTTTGTCCGTGTACTAAGTTAGATCTCATCCTCAAACTAGAGATCACACTTTTTTGTGGATAACTTTGTTTGTAAACCTTTTTTTTTGTTGTTGTTTACCAGTGTATGTTTGAACAGGAGATATACAATTTATAAAACTCGAATCACTTTCCCCGATTTATAATATATCACTGTACTTCTATGTACTTCTATGTTTTAAACTGAAAAAGTTAAATTCTGAAAAGTTTTATCAAATTTAATCAATTGATTTATGTGTTTTTAAAGGAAATTGATGAAAGAATGTTATTTTTAAATGAAAAAAGTTGAAACAAAGAAACATTGTGGCATATAAATTTAGATTAAACTATTTTTCTACCAATTTCTTTTAGCAATTAAATAATTGTTTATTTTGGGAAGCCCCTTTGAAGTTCATTTTATGATTTCATGTTATTTTGTTCATGACAGTAAAATGCTGTATGTGTATGTGACAATTTAGTGTAGAAAAAAAACCTAGTAGAAAAAAACTGCAGAAAAAGCCACAGTATAAAACTAGGGAATATACAACCAATCGAAGAATAAAAAAACCCTGGGGTATTGGAACAATACCCAAACCTATGTTACATGGTGTACACTACATGATAGTGCTTGTGTAAATATATTATGTACCATTTAGTTAGAGGGCTGCTATACTGAGGTATTTTCTATTGTGGGCTTTACAGAGGCTTTTTTCTGCTGCAGGCTTTTCAGTTTACTTTACCATCAGCATGGTATAATAAGTGTTTTAATAAGATTGGCATTCTGTTCCCCCGTCCCAAAAATGGTCTGCATTTGTCCTCACCTGCAATTTTGACCAACCTTTTTGTCTACCTGCATTTTGTCCATGGGCATTTTGTCTGTGCACCGCATCACATGTATTTCTACAAAATGTCCAAGTATGAAATATCCATACACACAACAACCCACGCCCCCCCCCCCCCCCCCCCCCCCCCCCCCCCTCCTTCAGACAATCCTGTATCTGCCTCTGAATTAATTTTTAAAATTTCAGTTTTTTTCATACTGCATTTCCCATATTTTCTTTTCACAAACTAACTATGTTATTTCCTTGGTTCTATTCAGTGTAAGTCTTAAAATTACAGGTAAACTAATACCACTGTAGCAATGAATATATAAGTCCTCGTTAGTCGTTTATCTCTTGCTATTAGTGGCAAATAGATGCAGTTTCTGGCTATAAATGGTCACACTTATTCTTGGCTAAATATATGATTCTCTTTTTCATTAAATCAAAAACAAGAAAGGGGTGTTTTTACCTGCTATTAGTAAATAAATCACTGTTCTTTTTTCCTCTATTAATACAAGTTAAACCAAAGCTATTGGCAAATGCGATGCTACATGCGAGATAATTCAAATCCAGTTTATAACTTTAATATTCTTGATGAACTTGTCAATACTGTACAACTACAAAAAATGTTGGATCCATTTCCACTCCAATATATGTAGGTGTTTATTGGAAATTCATTTTCTCATTGGGTTATTGTTTTGTAGAGATTAAGATCATTGTAGTTAAAGTTTTATTTTGTACAAAATTTCTGTTGTTACAGCATTTTTGCTGTAAAAGCAATGGTTGGGTCTCACGAGAAGTGTCAATAAATCATGGCTTGCGTGATTACATTCAACCACATGTGACTTGTCTGTAATTTGTAACAGTTCGTTGTTTGGTTTTAGTAATACTCATAAACCATCACCTATCTGTACAGGGCAGGTTTCACTAATCTATTGAACATGATGTTATGCTAGGTTTACACTGCTCTGGTATAATGTCTTCGATACGAAGTACTATATAAATTAAAATGATATACATAAGCATGCAGTAAGTAAATAGGAAAAACCCAGTTCTCATTTTTCATGAAGATGGCAGAGTCAATAAGGAACATTCGATTTACGAAACCATGGATGAACATTTAATATATCTATTTTGAGAAATATTTGTTTGAAATAAAGATGAGAATCTTTGACTTCCTTTTGAAAGATTCTTTTTTTTTACTTAAAATGATTGGACAGTTTATAAATTGCTCTCTTAAATTATAATCGCCCCCAGGCACACTGGATAAAATATAAAAGCATTCTTTTCACCAGGTGCTAAATGTCTTCCGTACATTCAGTACATACATGACAAAGACTTTGGGGAAAATTTCTAATGTCTCAACATTTTATTTGTATGTTTCCTTGGTAGAAATTTGAAATGCATAACCAGTGCTATTTGTTCCGCTGACATGTCACAGACCATGACAAGGCAAAATAAGACACAGATTGCTCCCAATAAACAGTAGTCATCGAGTTCCATTGGAAATTAGGCTCTCAAATCACTGCTAATTTACTCCTTGCCCCAGAATAATTTAATCCATCTCTGGGTTGGCAAGTTTGTTATGCTAGCCTTTCTTACGACTCTGCACTATCACTAAAACCCAAATCCTTTTCAAGCATATACGTGGAGGTTTAGTATTCATAAAGCACTCGTACATGTTTGGAGATATTAGCTCACCGCACAGTATACTAATGTCCAAACAAGTACATGTACAAAACCTTATTATACAAGCTGAAAAGATTTCCCTTACTAAAAAGAAACTCGAGTCTTAAGCAAGACTATATGCGTAGATTTAAACACAGTTTCAGAGAAACTACATAATCACTTTAAATAATTTTAATATTCTCTGAATAGTTATATTGATATTTGTATTTGTTTGAAAATATAAGATTGTACACTTGGAAAATTTCATACTGTGTATGATTAACACTGTAAGGAAGAACTGATGGTGGGTTTGCTACCCTCGCCTACCCAGTTCCTGTTGCACATTGTTAAACAAAGGGTAAATAAAAAAATAATAATAATCACTTAAGGCCAGGCAAACTATTGTGACACAAACTAAGGTGGGTCCATGTTTGCCCAAATAAGTATCCTTTGGCTCATGGATGTCTTGCTGCAACAATGACTCTTTTTTATCACTGTTGCGATGTTATGATATGTAACTCTAGGCTGAATTGTGGCATCAGAACATTAAAAAGAAAAAAAAACATTATTAAACAAACTTGTTTAATGTTCAAGCTTGTCTGGAGAGATATGAAAGTAGCTTAGCTATCCAAAAATTGGGATCACGGGCACCATTTTAAATCAGTATAACCAAACATCTCGAGTTTATGATTAATTTTTGTGCTAATACTTTATCTCACAAATATTTCACACATTACTATCAAAAAGGTCATTGCCTTCAATTTTTTACAACAGACGTCCCAGTAAACATTTTTTGTTTTGCAAACGTTTGAAAGGAAATATTTGGCAAAGGTTAAAAAATGGCAGATAGGAAAACCATTTATAATATGTTTTCAACATGTTTTATGTATACTGTTTATTTAATGTTTAATGACAAATATTAGAATAACGTTAAAATATTACGTTGACATTGTTTAGTAATATTAACCTTAATTAGGATCAAAGGTCAAATTCAATGTGTTTTAAGTTGCTCACTAATGAAAATATCATTTTCATATCTAAACTTATAAGATAGTGGCTTATAAATAGCACCCCAATTCAATTCTTACTTTAGGGATTGCATGTGGCTAAATTTTTTACCAAGTCCTGTAAAATTCCCTATTATTGGTCACCACCATCTTCGTTTGAAAATATTTTAAGGTAAATATTTAATGGGCATTCTGAAAATATGGGTATAGAAACGTTTTTGACAGAATGTTTTCAAAACATTTGATAGAAAACAAATGAAAAACGTATTTTGATGGGTATGAAAACTAGTTGCTATTAATTCTTTGTGAAACATTTTCAGAACAAAGATTTACAAAACATTGTCAACGAATGTTGTTTTAACGTTTTATGTAAACTGTTCATATGGGAAAACTTTTCCAGCATAACCTTCATTTCTTCAGCTATTTTATAAATGTTTAAAAATGTTTCCAGTTATTTTATAAACATTTAATAAATGTTTTTAGCAAAAACGTTTGTATAGAGAATGTTCAGAAAGAAAAGTTTTTAAACATTACAGTGAAAACATTTACTTGGAAATGTTTAGGAACCCAAAAGGTAGTGTTTGAATAGGTTTTAAAACATTTTGTGAGCGTTTAAACCATTTTAAAATGTTTTTAATGTTTACTGGAGTGGTGTGTGTCAGTACGAAAACTGTCCACCGGAAAAAATTGTTTACCGTCAAAAATCAGCCCAGGTAAACTACCCACCATCCTAATATAGCCCATCTTGGGGAACTAAACTGTCCAATAATACAAAATTTTCTCAACAAAACACAAAGTAGTTTATGAAGCATACATGTTGAATACAATGTATTTTTATTTTTCCCGCGTGCTTGGGTATAAATCTATATCAAGGTCAGAGGAGGCAGAAACATTTCATTCACTCGAAGAGACCCTAATATATGTACAAAAAGTGGATGAATGAAACCAAGTTAAAAATGAATCCTGATAAAACTAAATTCATATGGCAGCAGACATCTGCAAAAATGCTCATCTGACACCATTAAAGTGTGTAGTGATAACGTCAACAAATCGTAAAGTGTGAATTAGCTGAATACTTAGACAAAAATCTAAATTTCCAAAAACATGTCAGAAAAAAGTGTTTCATTGCCATGTCAAATTTTGTGAAAACTAGAGAAATATGTCAATATCTTTCCTCTGAAGCTTGCCATACACTTGTGATAAGACTAACGATGTCTCACCTTGACTATGCAAGTGGGTTATTGTGTAACAATTCAAAAATACTATACAACCATATCAAAGAATTCAGAATATGTGTGCCAAAATAAATACTGTCAAGATCTAAATATGACAATTCCCCACATGCTCTAAAAGAACTACACTGGCTACCAGTCCAGGCAAGGGTTGGCCACAAGATCCTGTCTCTCATGCACCAGTGCACTCATGGTACAGCTCTTAAAAAAGCCAAAAATAAAGAGAAAGTTACCCCATATCAAGTTATCTTAACTATATGGTGCCATACAACAAGAACAAGACATTTGGTCAGCAATCAATTAGCTTCCATGGCTCTCTGGTCTGCAACAAACTACCAGCTACCACCAAAGTGATCACAAACTATGAAACATTCAAAATGAAATGCAAAAACATATCTATTCACAAAATATTTCAACCATTAGTTTTGAGAAACTTTGTAAAGGGCAGATAATTATTTATTAATAAATACAGTCTGTGATATATAAATATTACTAAAGTTTAAAGTTTAAATCTATAAAACTTTATTGTCAAAAGAAAGTTATTTCTTTTTATCTGTTTCTTTTTTTTCTACTGATGTGGCAATTATATCTTGGCTGGTAGTTTTTTTCTCCCAGATAATTTGGGTGGTAGGCAATTTACCCAGGTAGATTTAGGGTTTCTGGTATTTTCTTTCTGGTGGGGAGTTTCCATGGATTCAGGTTATGTCTTACGTATGAGCTTTTCCTCATGTAACATTGTGTGTAACTAGACTGGTGACATTTGTGAACGTCTGTAATATCAGTTTCAAAAGTAAGAACCTTTGTACAGAGAATAATTAAGCAACTGGTATGAAACATTTCCTTCTGTATTTTTTATGTGAAACACAGGTGGATTCCAAGAAACAAAGCATCACAATAGAGACAATACACAAAAATTGTGGTTTGTTTTCATCCTTTGAAAATAAACCATCCAGATATTTATTTCACTTGGTTTCATTTGTTGGGACAGCAGAGCTCTAAAAAGACACTTCACAAGGAATGGAGGGATCACTGTAGAATCATGAATCACATCAAACATGATGGAGGACCTCATTTTTCTAAGCATTCTTAGTCGTGACCAACAGTCCCAATTATTTGCCCTGGATTCAAATACTCTGGCTTCAATGGGAAAAAAATCATTCCCCGAAGTTCTCTTAGTAAATAAAAGACGAACTACAGATGCATTCTGAGGAGTTTCCAGTTTTGCGATTGCAAATAATGTTTTGTATTTTACATCTAGCAGTTGTAATAAATTTCTGTGACCAAAATCAATTATTATAGCATGACATTCATTGCTAAATCAATTTATGGTGGTCTTAATGTGCAGTATAAATCATTTACTATTGATTCATCTTCTGGCTCTTGCCCTTCACAACTTCAGCTGTAAGTCCAGTAAATAAAAAGGCCAAAAGAATAAATTGCTTGTCACTTCTTGAAGTGGAAAAACTTGATACTGTACATTCAAAATATTACCCTGGGAAGAAAAGAATATTATTATTATTACGGCATCTGGGAGTCCACCACCCCCCACCCTCCCCAACATGTTTGTTTCAATATAATATAAAAAACATGAGATTTGGCCAACAAATTTGGTAAAATGAACGCCAAAGTAATGAGCTCAAGTCCAAGTCACTACCAGTACATACTGCATTATCAACATGAAACTCTAATTGTGACTCTTTTAAAAGGGGTAGAGATTGTTCTAAACACACCAATAAGCATCAATGACACTAAGTATAACTGGGACGATGACAAATGTTCAAAAAAATATCACAAACTGGGGCTAAATGCTTTTAAGAGACTATCCGTGGAGACGATCTAACTGACATTGTGTGTTATGTAAATAAGTAACAAGAGCATAACCTTTAAATCCCCACAAACAGAACTGGCTTAGAAGTGATTTTTTGCCAGGCACCCATGGGACATTAAAGAGCAAAGGTTTGTTCCAATAAAGCCCCCTCCACTATCTGGATCGTGAGTAACAGCCAAATCCACAATTGATGAACAGTGTTTTGGACTAGGGTGCATCAGACAGCCTCAATATCACAGAGATATGGAGTGCCTTACTGTAAGATGAACTTATTAGTGTATGGAAACTCTTGGCTTTCTTTCATTTTATGTTTATCGACCCATCAACAAAAGAAGACAATTTAAGGAACATAATGTGCAAGAGTTTCTGGTTAAGTTCCATTGTTCATGGTTGAAAAAAATTAGAAAATTACAAAAATCGATTAACAGCCATATATAATTAAGCATTCTAGAGTCTTGGCGTTTTAGCCAAATAGTGTGTAGACTTAAGAGATAATTCCATTTTAGCTGATGAATTTAGTTGAATTTTAGCTGCTCAGTGTAAAGAAAAAACCCAGGTAAAAAGTATCTAATACTTTAAATTCATAATATACAGTGTGGTTTTGGATAGAGTCTATGATCATCATAGTTTTGTATTTGTCCAGGCTACCATGGTGATTTGATTATGTTTTTTTCTACACTTTAACCACTGAAAACTCAAATGTCTGACTTATTGTAAAAATACTGTCGTCACAGCCCTGTCAGACAACCCAATTGAGTAAAGTAGACTTCTGGCCTTGCAATTGGAGTGGCTGGAATAACGGCGAGGGGAGAAAGATGAAAGGGCGTGATAGGAACAAATTGGAACAAGATAGGCGAGCCAAATGAAAAGAGGGGTTTGTGATCAAGTCACGGTGAATTAGACCAAACAGGAATGGCTGGATGATTGAAATGAGATGCTTGCTACTGAATACTTAAGATAATAAAAGACGGCTCTGGGTGGTAATATATTGAAGGCAAAGTGTGTTTTATTATGTCAGTTGAAGAAGAGTAAGTTTGTGGAAGCTATTGGAACTCTGATTGGATGGTTTTTATCTGTGATTCCTTTTCTGGAGTTGGTCAGAATATAAAAGCTTGACAGTCTGTTGTTTTTATTTATGCAAAGGATGGTAATAGAAACGATCAATCTAAATATTTCCTACAACACACTTTGTGTGAATTTTATTAGTCAAAGATTCATAAAATGATACATGTAAAATGCATTTGATTTTGCAATAGCAAAATCGTTGATGTATTGTCGGGAATTAAGCCCGGGAGCTGTCAGGCAGGAAGTGGGGGTGTTACCAACTTCACCACTGTGCCCAATGGAATTAAACGGAGTCTTTTTGTGTATTTTTACTAAATATTGTGTTCCCACTGCTCATATAACGATAATATAATCATAAGGATGAAATAATGTGATAAACAACACACCTGTTGTTTTTTTTTAATTTCCCTGAACATGCCAATTCAATAAAGCCGACTATAAATGATTAAAACAGAAGGCACCTATTTATTGATGTAACATTGTTGGTTAATATCAAGAACTCATGAGCAGTATTTTGTAATTGCAATTATCAATGGCCCATTTCACGAGACCATGTTAACGTGCCGGAAATTATCAAATGGATTCTAATGATGATTTGGAAAAAAAATAAAGTAATCTTTTGTTATATATGTGACTTATAACCTGGAAGGATCTTGTCAGCAAAATTATTGTGTTGTAACTGTGAAAGAAATGTGAGCATACACATAGCAAGGAGCATATAATAAAAGTCGTCTGCTAGACAGTTTGAGCGGGAAGCAGCGCAAACTATCAGTAAAACGTGGAATTTTTATCAGGTTCATTTGGAGAGTGGTATGGGGTTCTGTGTGCTTCCTATGTTAACTCAAATGCAACTTGTCATTAGGAAATTGAATGTACTGTGGATATTTGCTGTGAATAATAAAACATAACCCTCAGTTAAAACACAAGACTGGTTTATCACAGCTGGTGAAATAATCCTGAATTTGCAGTGTTTGTTAATTATGGCAGGAAAATAACTCATCACACATGGAGAACAGTGGCACATAAATTAAGTCACTATTACCTTGGATAGACGGTAGATAATTGAAAAAAAAACAGTAAAAAAATATTTATTGATTTAAAACAAACAGGAAAATGTGGTCATTAATTAAAAACAAGTACTGTCATCTGCATCAGATAACCTGGTTTGTTTATTTGTCTGTGGCAATATTACTTCATTGTAAGAAAGGTAAGACGGTAGACATTTCTAGTTTAAAACAATATTTTTAGAAATAATACTGCTAAAGACCTCCCCTAAGTGTTGCTTCATTGTAAGAAAGGTAAGACGACAAAGGCATTTCCAGTTTATAAAATACTTTTAGACATTATACTGTTAAAGGCCTTCCCCTAAGTGCTACTGCAAGTGAATTAAGCGTGTTTGCTTTTTACTAATATGGTCTGAAAGTCATAGTTCTATTTAGAACTTTAAGCATGTTTGGAGTTTATGGCTGTTTAAGTCACAAGCATAAAATACTTGCTTATATGCAGTAACATTCAGATAAAAATGAATTCATCTCACACCAGATTATTTGATTTCTCTTTTTAGGTCTTCTTACCTAACTAGTAAATACTAAATTACTTCATAGACTTTGAACAAATGTGTCCTTTTTCACAAGCTTCATAAGAGTTTGTTGGTTGTTCTGTAGTAACTTTGTAGGGGGCCACGGTGGTAGAGTGGTAACACTCTCCCCTCCCACCTCTGAGGCTGGAGTTTGGTTCCCGGCCTGGCCTCAAGTGGGAAAGCTGGTAGTTGCTTGTCGTTGGTTGGCAGTTTATGATACAGAACCTTGACCAACTGTATGTACTGGTTTCCTCTGCCCTTCCAACTACCTGTCATGAAATGACCTGTACAGTGTTGAAAGCGATATTAAACCCCAAATAAATAAACATATATATAATAACTTTGTAGTAGTTATTGCAATAGATTACTCTACAGACTGATGTTTTGGGTCGGAGTAAACTCTGGAGTAACTATAGTTGTAAAAGTTTTAAGTGGGTGTTGCTTGCCAAGACCAATTGTTTTGGTTAAAAATAATTGTGTACTATATGTGCTTATTATTAACTTTGCAAAAAATAACACCAAATATGATATGTTAATTTAAACTTTTCATTTGGCTTTTCTTCGTTTAGCTGTTGTCAGAAAGTAGAATTTATTGGACTTGAAAAAGAAAAAAAAATTGGTTCCTGATAAAAATTGTGATTCATGGAATAGAGAAATTTAGAAGAGAATAAATAAATTATAAGTACCAGAGACAATATGAAATTACATTAATATGTCCTTATTCAAACATTTTCTTTTGACACATTAGTTTTCCTTAAACAAAGAAATATTTCAAAGAATGAGTAACTTTCAAATATACATAAAAGTGTATTTTTAATACAGTTTTTTTTTTAAATGATACCTCAGCGTACTGATCAACGACTAAAATACTAAAGCTAACTGTATTTTTCTGAGCTGTTGTATCCAACTTATCTATGTATACTTCTTAACATAATACCAGGCATTGTAGGCCTAAAAGATTGCTTTTACGGGTTCCATCTTTATGCTTATGCCTCTACCAATCAAAGAAACATCTCAACCATAGTTTTGCTCATGATGCACCTATCATATAGAACCAGTTGCCTGATGACATCCGTTCTGCTATCTCTATGACATCCTTTAGATCAAAATTTAAGTTTATGATGTCATTCTTTTTTCCTAGTGTCTCCATGGTTTCTCCTTTCTTCCATGTCCCTAGGGGTGGTTAGCTTGGCTCTACTTTACTTGTGTTTAGAACCATGGCATAACCCTACATAAAACTGGAGATTTGTACAAAAGACTTTCCTGTTGAATTAAACTAGATAAATGGCTAATTTTGATTTTATGCAGCTGAAAACAATTGATTTAGGACACAGGGATTATGATATATAAGCCATTTCACACAACTTTTATAGTAAAAGAACATTTTCAATTAAAAAAAAATCTTTTTTTTTTAAATGTTGAAAATGGGTGTTTGCCTGTTGAAGTGAAATATAACAAAGTAGTTGTGGAAACACTCGTGTGAACACATCTGCAGGTATTTGTATTTGAAGCAAATCTACAGTTTTACGTGGGGGTTGTATCATAGCTCTACATGCAAGTGAACATCTGATAAAAAATGAAAATAGAAATCAATGTACATTAACTATAACTTATGACTATAGCTTAAAACATTTTCAATCTATAAAAATCAGCAGTTAAATAAAACCAAATAATAGCATACCTGGGTTAAGTTGGGTATTTGATGCTATGCATTCTATTGTGTCAACTTGCCAATTCTCAAGAATATTGTTATGGTCTTGCGACATGACCTTCCCAATATGACCTTTGGCAATAAAATCAATATAAGCCAACTCTGACAACACTGACTTTGTGAACACTAGTTATATTCTTTCTTTTTCATCCCCTGTCTTTCAAGAGAAGGTAGGCTGTATAGTTAATCCAGTGTTTTGTGGTGGACCTATTGTTTCAGATGTTAAGGGGCCAGCTGACTGTATGCGTTTCTCTTTTAGCTTCTGGCAAGGATTACTGTTTAGGCACATCCTTACATGCCACTTGTCCACCGGGTGAAGTGGTGATTATGCAGCAAGCACTGTATGGACGTATGGAAACTGGCAGCTGTATCCAGCTAGGTGCAAATCACACTGGGTGTTTTGCAGATGTTCACAGGATTGCAGACATGAAATGCTCGGGCAGACAAGCATGTGAGATCCGAGTGTCTAACCCTGAAATGGATAAGGTCATGAGGTGTAACACAGACTTCTCCCGATACCTCTCAGCTAGCTATACCTGTCAAAGAGGTGAGGTCAAGCAGTTCTTAAAACTCAAAGTTAGAAATTAATATTTACGGAAGAGCGTCGGTACCAGCAAAGAAAATTGTTGAGTCAATATGTTGAGATACTACCTTGAAATGTTGAGACAATAAATTAATAATTTGTTGAGATACTAACTTTAAAATACTGCGATACTAACTCAACATATTGATTGCTGATTTCTCTGACACCAGTTATCTTCCATAAATATTCTTTAATGCTCAAAGAGGTTACAGAGCATTCAGGATTAATTCAGCCGTCATCCCTTCCCCAATCAAATTTTAATGCTAAAATAAACACCCTAATATATACAAAACCTTGTACACAAAGCTTTCCTAGGTCAATTATTTGTTGCAATAAAACACTCTCTCATCATAATCACAAAAGGTTTTCCATTTTCTGAATTTGGGGGAAACTTTTGAAAAGTTACAGCTTCATTGAGGTACCTTTAAGCCACTAACTCTCGATGAATATGATTTTATTAGATGTAACATTTGGTAGAAGTATTGATATCAGTGTGAAGAAAGCATTACGACAGAACCTCTATGTTCAAACATGCTCGAAGAGTAAGATTTTGTTCAGTTAATACAAGGTTCCTTAAACAGCACAGGCACTATATAGTGTACACAGTATGGAAATACATAATTGGGAGTGTATAAAAGGGTTCATCAAATCTAAATCTACATACAAGTTCTTTACTGTTTAGTATCTTTCCATGATACCAAACAATTGATTGTGGACATTTATTTTTGACAAAACCCCAAGTGAAGCTCCCATATAACAGCACACAAACACTTGTCAGTCACACAAGTCCTTGGTTAAAATGGTGCCTTGCCTCTAGGCCTGACACCAGTAACCGTTATTGCAGATTAAAGTGGTGAGGGTCACCAGACAACCTTGTCTCTCTGAACTTTGCAATGTTGAGTGAAATATTTTTCCTTTTCCTTTAGTGCAGAAACATCAAAGAATTAGAAATACCCCAAACATTGTCTGGCTTAAATCACAAGTAAATGCCTCGTGGCTGTGAACTGAGTATGATAGCACCTGAATGTATTTGCCCAAATTCTGCAACATAGTCATTGCAATGGATGTAGCTTTATCTAATCTAATCAAACCTGTAATTTCATAGCACTTAATCTCCATCTTTTAAGCAGATTCCGTGGTGCATCAGCACAAAAACAGACAATCAAATTTCCATATCCAAGGACAGAAAAAGATAAAGGACCGTGGAGAACGTCAGGCAGATATTGAGATTGAGGTGGCTATGACTTGGTATGGAGGTAGGATTTAAGCTTCTTTCTGTAAGAGGCCACAGGGGGAGGGATGTGCGAATTTCATTAGGAAGGGCATTCCAAAGAGTGGGAACATGTTTAGAGCTTCAGATAATATCAATAATAGAAACATTTGTACAGCAAATTGATAAGGATCCTCTGATGCGTTGGAATCCAAAAAGGGACAGCCCTAAATTGGGCAAAAGTTATAACCCACTAAGCACCAGCCAGGGTAGGATGACTATGGTGGTGGTATACTACGCTGTGTTTCCACACGTGCAACATACAATTAGCAATCTAACCAGGCATGATAACTTGCGTCTTTATAAAATCATATCATTGGATTTAGTTTGTAAATACATTTTTAATTCTTCCTCAAATTTGGGGAGATTTCAGCTTATCGTTGTTATTAAAATCATGCCAAATCATGTGCCCAAATGGGTATGCTAATATTGCAAATCATGTACACAAATTTCAAGTTGTATATGTCAAAATAAAGCAATCATCACACAAAAATTGCCATCACAATATCACTAAAGTTTCACAATGATATCACAATATGTCTTTTTAACACAGTACTCGCAGTAGACGTAAGTCAGTGCCAGGGCCCAAAGGAAATCAAGACCTTGTTCAATGCAGGTTACTTGGCCAGTGTGACCTCTAACAGTACAGGCTGTGGTCTAAAGGACGTTCCATATGAGATAGAAGCCTTACCTGGACAGACATTACAGCTCAGCTTACTGGACTTTTTCTACCAGGAGTCCGTGAACACGGTGATGGGATATAAAATCAACAATAAGGTAGGATTCTAATCCAAACTACAGTGATAATTAATTAAGAATTAAAAATAGGGTATGATTAAGCCACATACTTGAAAATGATAACCAAAAACTCTAATTTGCAGGGTTTTTTCAATATATATGCTTCACTGTATTTAATAATATATATTCTTGGGTAATTCCAAGAATTCCTTGTGGTAAAGGTGATGGTTTGTTTTTGCATAAAAAATCTGCGTAAGGATGATGATGACTGGTAAAAAAATAAAGTAGAAATTTTAATGTTGATTTTTACTGAATTAAAAGTTACTTTAACGTAGACTTAGCCCTTGTATATTTATTTAAAGTTGAAAATTTCGGAATTTTTTCTATCTCAACTTCCACAAGAAATGTAGAAATTCCACATAAAACATTAATTTTCTTAACTTGTCCTCACAATAATACAAGATAATCACCTCTATTAATCTACTAATTATCTCAATAATATACCAGCCCTGGAATCAGCTGTAATCACCAGAACAGAGGTTTGAATCATAATATAGAGGCCACACCATACTGATTGTTGCTATGTATATTTATATGAGGTATGGTGTGGATTCAAATATGGCTTTATCCAAGAAGGAGACGACAGAGTGGACATCTGCAGAGGTACAGAGAGAGAGTCCTACCTTTTACAGAGCCTAGGCCACAAAGTGCAAGTTGTACTGGATGCTACAGCAGTCAAACAGTACTCCTTTATGATACATGTGAAAGGTAAGATGTTTCTCTACATATAATTGTATTAACCATGATAAAAAGGAGACTAGCAGAGTGGATAAAAAGCATTTTACTGCACATTTTGCAGGAAGTACTTAAATGGTGAAGTCTGTAACCTAGAAGACTTTATGGCCTATAGTTTAAGAGGGGGAGTCAAACACTGCATGCAATAGATTAAGTAACTTTAATTGAGACAGTTTCTGGAAATGATCTAATTAAAACTATTTAAAAGCAGTTGTTTTGAATGATATTTATAAAAACAAGAAGAATGCCAACTTTTCTCTGAAGAAAAACATAACAAGATATGCAGTGAACCCAAATATTTTTTTTATTCAAATGTATTCTTAATATATAATCCTCTCCTTTGAAAGTAATAATGTTAACTTGTTTCCTTTTATCTGTGTTGTGTCTTTGTCTATGTTTATTGCTGTAACCATAAAAAAGAGTATGCGAATTATATAAGATAATTTTAAAAAGATACTGAGCCGTTACTTTCTCCGAACATGATTTCATGATAAAATTATTTTATAATCTCAAAATTATGAAGCTATTTCAGAGATTTCAACAAGAGATTGTATCTTTCCTTGCAAGTTGATGATTTTCCTTGTTACATAAAAATCCCCTCATCCAAGTTTAACTTCCACTTTAAATTCTGCAAAAAAGGGTAAGTTTTGCAAAGTCATCAGTGTAAATTTAACTGGAAACTAGTCTTTTGGCCCAGAGTTTATAACCCATATAAACTTTCTATAACTGGGAGGTTAAATTTACTTGATAACAATTGATCGCACTTATTAGTAACTTGAACCTAACTGTTTTTTTAATCTATACAACAATAAAAACTATGTTCCAGAATATCTGTTTGGGGAGAGTTCTCACAGAAGGGAGATTTTTTATCTTCTAAATGAGGAGATTGTAGTTGCCAGAATGTATTTTGTTTGCTATTTTATATTGAAGGTTTATAAATTAAGCTTCAGACAGTTCTAAAAGGGGCGGTAGATAAACCTCTTTCAAATTTAGAGTTACTAGAAAGGGGTGCTTTTCAATCAATTTATATTAACTCTTGATTGGGTTTTACGTAAGGGCCAAGTAATAAGAATTGACGTCTGGACTGTTTCATTGACTCACGTCAGAAAAGGCAACTATTTAGGATGTTACTGTATTTTGCAAACAGCCACCACCTTAGCACCATTTACCTCCTTATGGATTTTATGTCTTTGGGTGTGTTTGTTTGTCTGTCTGCCTGTTTGTCTCGGCTGCAATAACTCTAAAAAGTAATGGCAGATCTTTCTGAAAGTTTTTATGTTACCAGGGCCTGGCCAAAGAAAAATAGTAGTTAAAATTGGGAAAAATCCGGATCCTACTCTTAATACAAAAAATACATTGAATTTTCAACTGTCCCATTTTTAATGTATATTTAATTACTATCGTTTTATGGTTGACATTACTCGATTAGTAATTAGCCAATCTTCATGAAAGATTTTGTGTGTCTAGGGCTAGACCAAAGGACGAAGTGATTACATTTTTGAAAAAAAAATTGGATCATATTATTCTGGATACAAAAAAACCAACAAATTTTTGTTTGTGCCTCCTGATTGCAAATTAGGATGAGCTCTGTTCATATAAACATGCACTGATACCAGTGCAAGTTATGTTTATTGTTTACACTTAAATATAACACTAATTTACGCCGTAGAGGATTTTTAAGGGGCGAAAAGGCCACAATTGTCATATCAATATACCCAGTCCTCAGGACCTTTTCATTGAGCTGTGAATGTTCTCTGGACTTCCTGGTTAAATGCTATTACATTTCAGATCCATTGAGATATCGCCACAGTTTTAAGGGTATGTTTTTTACACTACATAAGTTTTACCTATTCAAGATCTAGGTGATTAAAACTAAAACTGGTTACTGAAGATGGAGTGACTCATTAAGGTTAGAGTTATATTCAAGTAGAGTGAAGGTTAAGTCAAGTTTAGGGTTAACCAAGTAAAATGTACAGCCACTTTTTATACCAAATATGAGTATTCTTACCTCTGTCAGCAAAATAAAATGTAATTAGAGCACTGAATTTATTGTTGCTGTGCAGAAAAAGCTTAAATTTATTGTACAATCAAGTTCCCAGAATGTAACAGCCTAAAATATTCATATATCCGCATTAAGGAACATTAAAAACAAAATGTAGAGAGAGACATTTTTGTTCAAATAAAACTGAAGGTGAAAAGAAAACACATCAGAGATGTTTATACCACATAGCCTGGAAAAATATTGTTGGACACCATGGGATAAAAATAAGATGAAAAAGTACGAAAAGTATTGTAAATTAAGATGTTGTAACTTTTGTAAAGATGAAAAAATAAAACTTCAGCAAGAGAAATGTGTGTAAAGACAGAGTATCGAAACAAGACAATATAACAGCCAGATAACAACATTAATTTGTAAAGTAAAAGTTATAGAGCTGTAAATCTGTTCTTAATTGATCCATTTATTTATTGATGCATAGCTGTCAATTGAGAGACAGCACAATTGGGTACAAATACATGAAATAATCAGTTGCAGTAATCCATATAGCTTTCAGTTTGTGATAGGAGAGATATGTCTCAAATGTGCCAAGAGAAAACCATTCTTGTAGAGTCATTGTCAAATGTCACACCATGGTCACACATTGACTTATATACTGAAATATTTCTCAATTGTTTGTTGAAATAAAAGGGTAAATATTGATTTTCCAGGTGATACTGGTGATAACATATTGGGAATATGGAATTACTTAATACACTGCATAATTTTATTAACATGCGGTGGTAACTTGACTATGATGGTGTTTGATATCTTGTTTAAGCGTGAACAACAAATATCACTTCAAATATCAGGTGTTGTGTGTTGGGTGTAAAGTATCGGCATTGTGCCATAAATAAGGAAGGTGTCTCAGTTGTCAGCCAATCTGCATAGAGAAGTTTTCATTTTTCCAAAACACTGTTTTTAATTCAAAATAATACCACTCTTACAGTTGCTAGTGGCGTCGTAAGGCTGTTGGCCTTACTCTCCTTGACATGTCAGCTGCATTTGATACCAGTGATCACACATTGCCATTCGCTTGCTTATCAAACTGATTTAGCATAAATGACACTGTATAAATGACACTGTCCTGGGTTAAGTCATATCTCACAAATCGTTAGCAAAATGTATAATTGAAAATAAATTTTCTGAACAATGAACACTTCCGTATAGTGTTCCTCATAGGTTGGTCCTTGATACCCCTCCTTTCTTTTCACAATGTATACCACTATATTTAAGTTTATCATTTGACAATATAAAGTACAACATTATTTATATACTGATGACACTCAGATCTATCTGTCTTGTTGATACAGACAGTTTCAACACCAACATGACAGAGCTTGAAAAATGCCTTTAACCAAGTAATTTATTCCAGTTTTTATCCCTAATCTTGTGTACTGCATCTTAATAATGTAGATAAAACAAAAGCCAAAGATGATATAATTTTTAAAGAACACATTGCCACGATTTTGAGCTACTGTTTATTTTACAGTTATTGGTTGTCATGATATCAACCCACCAGCTCAGGCATGGCTGAAAAGAGAGGGTGATGAGATAACAGTGAGCTGTCACTCTCAGAGACAGACCTGGCATCTCAAATGTGATGGCAACCACTGGATTGGTGTCATCGGCAACTGTAGCAGAGGTATGTTATATAGGCTACTGACAGGCATGTTGTTACATATGTAACTATATAACAGATTAAGCATAGGGGTGATCACATAAGTGTTAATTATTGTAAAATAATTAAATCTGTCATACTTCAGATGTTTTTAAAGTCTCTGTAACCAGAAGTTCCTAGAAGAAGTAAATGGCTGACATTTTGCAACTTCAGCTGAGACCAAATCCACTGTATAGGCAACTTCACAACATGAATTTTTAAGGACGAGTTCTGGCGAGGTTCGCGCTTCTAAGGATCACTTTTTTGTCTCGGACCTTCATGAATTGTGGCATAGTGTGATGAATGTCTCTCTCTTCATTGAAGTTAAGGGGCAATGTGCTATGTTAGTTCTGGGATGAGTAACCGCTTCAGTGCACTACTTGTGTCTCTGATGGCTTTGCGGCTTGTTCATATAGGTATATGCACAATATGGATTGGTAAAGTAGGTAACTGTTAGAGATGTGTTATATAGGAAACTGTTACAAGTGTATGTGTTATATAGGTAACTACACAATGTGTATGTTTTACCTAGGCTGCTATACAATATGTATGGCAATTGTACAACATGATGTGTTACACAAGCAACCATATAATATGTATTTGTTATACAGACAACTGCAACAGGGGTATGTGTTACATAGGAAACATAGGAAAAGGCATATGTGTTATATAAGCAACTCTAGAAGAAGTAGGAGATATACAGGCAAGCATGGCAGTGTTATGTGTTATATAGGCTGCTTTAATTCAGGCACCACATCTTATATATGCCACTATGGCCTATGTATTTGTTGTAAGGTAAGTGTAACAGGAGTACTGTAGCAGAGGTTCTTGTAAGTTGGACATATAACATTGTAAACAGTTAGAGTCATATTAGAACAATCCCTCAGACAACAGAGAATTCCACATGCTGTCATGAGATGGATTCAAACCCACACACATAAAATTGAAACCAAAGGACTAAGTGCCAATCTTGCTTAATATAGAAAATAATAGAATAGAATGAATTGTCAAATATATCATATAACCCATTCATTTGTTCAGAAACAATGTGGTTACTTTTTTGTTTTTGATGCACTGGGCATTTGGAATGAGTTAACTGATGATGCTCATGCTTCTTCCTCATCTATTGTCTCCTTCAGAAAGAAACTTACGTCATACTTCTTTCTTAAGGCATATCTATCATAAACCCCATCATTAACCCTTCATATCCATGGTGTTGCCCTTCTTTCATGTCCCTGGCCTTTTAAAAGCTGTTCTTGACTGTTGGGACTTAGAATCTACTTTTTAGTGGAGATTAACTGCTCTAAAAGTTGTTTATAGTTAGTATTACAGTTACCAGGTTAATGTAAATACCTTTCATAAGATGCAGTTATTCTCTGTAAAGCACTGTATAAATTCTCAAATATTGCTTGCAACCAAATATAAAAAGAATCGTGACAGTACCTGATGATAATCCTAGTAAATTCAGGCTACAGTGAGTTGCTGTTTTTGAGCATTCATTTGATGAACATTCATTTGATGAAACTCTCAGATGTTTGTTGATCAGTGGTTGCTTCATTACCCTTTTTATGCTTGGAATGTCTTCAAGATCCCATTAAACTAATTGCATTCATGTTTCATTCAAATTTTCTGGAGATTTTTTTTCATAAACTAGTCAACTATCTCATTGTAGGCTTATGCCCTGTGGACCTACATTTTACAGAAAAACAAGTTGATTGAGTTGTTATTTTATCAAGCAGCTATTCTTGATGATAAGGCCATCTTATCAGTCTGCATAAATCACTTAATGACCTGTTTTGGTCAGTGAATTCTGTTCCATATTTATTTCTGTTAACATTTCAGGCCATTTGGATGATCAGAATTACTCCGCAGTGATAGGAAACAATGCCCCCATGTCACATGGTAAGAATTACTTTTGCCAATTTTTTTTCTTGTTTTATTTTTGTGGCTTAAATACATTTAAAGTGAGCATTCTACTTTAATACATATTTGAATGATTATAATAACTGGGTGTATCATTTTGCAAAATATAGATACTGAACGTATGAGGGAACATAAACAAGAGAGACCAAGAGAAACAAAAAAAAAAAGATTTTAAAAACATTTATTTTTGGCGCTTAGATATCTGTAAATTTATTTTTTAAATGCCAAAGCAGATGCAACTAGAAAAGGAGTAATTTCAATAAGACTGTGCACAGAAAATATTGTTGTATATTTTATAATGGCTCAGATACTCCTTAATTAATTTACCATTGTGGAAATTTTTTCTGGATATCTATAAAGATAAAATCCTAAAATTAACTAGAAAACTAGAGCACTTGGACAGCACAGACCTCCACCATGGTACGTAATAATAAATCCAGATTTTTGGATCCAGTGATCCAGATTAGTGTCAAAATTTAATGGGATCAAATTTTTACCAAACCCTACCTTCTATTTTTTGCGCGAAATTCGAACCAGTAGTATTTGTGTAATCCTGCTGACAAACAGACAAACGGTCATGAAAATAACATCTCACTGGCAAAGGTAATAAAATTTGAGTAATTGTTTTGTAAGTTAAGGATCCCCTTAATACCTAGATCACACAGGTCCCCACTGTCCTCACAAGCTACATATAAGTGCAAAATATATAACTCATCGAGATTCATTTGTTAGTTTAACAAGTTTCTTGTTTTGGTAGTGTCCGCTCATTGTATTAAGTTTAAATAATTTAGGATTTGAATTTAGGTAAGATACATTTGCACAACACAGAGTTTTCAGGATGTTGTGAATGTTTTTAAATGTTTAAAAACCTGCCATGCGCTCTCACATGCTAAACTAAAATATGTATGCTGAAAGGGTGAATTGAGCTTAGTTATCGCTTTATTGGACGGCTTGTTTTTACCTTGCAGCCTTTGTAGACTGTCCAGTTATTGTTGTTTTTACACATGGCCTCTGGCTAGGTGGGCAAGCAGAAGGGCGAGTGGGTGGTTGGAACAATAATCTTGCCCGGGCTGTATCTCAGAAATCATGAGGTGTAGGAAGTTGATACATGGTGGGACACTGGTTGAAAAATGTAGGTGTGCAGTGTCAAGTTGTGACCTTGATTTGACCTTTGACCTTGCCGTAGTGACTTTAACCTTTAAAATCTTGTTCAGGCTATATCTTAGAAACTGTAAGGTGTAGAAAGTTGATACTTAGCAGGGACATTGGTTGGGGAGTGTAGGTGTTCAATGCTATAGTGTGACCTTGTTTTGACCGTTGACCTTGCTGTAGTAACCTTGACCTTTAACAATTTTGTCCCTGAGATATCTCGGAAACCTTAAGGTGTAGAAAGCTGATATTTGGTATGGACATTGGTTGGATGGTTTTGAGACTTATTTCTATCACAAAGATATATGGATTGCTGCAACTGATTATAGATTAATACATATACTTTTATCTTATTGTAGCTATAGTTCAATTAAGAAATTTTTCAGCTTCATTAGTTTCATTTTATTAAATAATGCTGTAATCTTACTATTGATTTGCCTTGTTTTGTCATTTTCTCCTGCATCTTTACGTAACTTACACTGTTCTGAAAGTCCCCTGACCTGTATACTGTTTCACCTCTTCTATATTTCATAATGTTTAATGTTTTTTCCCCAGGCTGTGTGGTACGGGCATACCTGATGCCATTTTAAAACCTACACTAGCTACATACGAGGTGAATTTACAAAACAATAAGGACAAGGTCATGAACCAAAATTCAAATACATGTCGATACAAATGCACAGAACAGTGTAAACAGACCTTTAGGCACAAACTACTGAAAGAGGAATAACTAACAGCTTGAGGACTTTATTGCTGCTATAAAGACCCGTTAAAGATAATTATGGCAAAAGAAACATATCCTTTATCAGTTCAAATTTTTACTAGGCATTAATTTTACCTATTTTAGCTAATGAGCAGGGATAGTGAAGATTAATTCCTTGTGAAAATTTATGTCTGGTGGCAACATTTTAGTTTTAGTAAACTTTTTAAAAGATGAAGAATGAGTGAAATTTTCTTCTAGCTAAAATTTCTACGTATAAAGTATATCCGACGTTCTTGTAGCTATTTCATGCATATTACGCCTTCAGCTTATTTTCCCTCTCATTTTCCAAATGTGGATAACTGCAAATTGTGCATAGACGGCCATTATGTTCAATTTGTATTTTTTGTCTTTATAAAATAAATACCAGAACTACTTAGCAAAATTACTTTCCACTTGTTGAATAAGGATCACCAACCAGTATCATTTTATCTTTATATATTTGCGTGATATTTAAGCAACTGTTTAGAAAAAAAATTATATTTAGTTTATTAGTTTATTATAGTGACATGTATTATGTTGACAAGGATTATACAAAAACTATTAAAGTAATACCCAGCCCTATATGGGCTTATAAGTCACTTTAAATAGAGAGTTAATAACAAACAGAGCAAACATATTTTGAGGTAAGATACAGTAAATAAAGACAGCAATTCAATACATAAAAATTAACAATATAATTTACTTTTTCTTTCTTGCCACAAATCAAAAATAAAATTAATAACCATATTGACATTCATATGAGTTAATACCCTTGATAATTGATCTATTAATAATTCAGATTTATCTATATTTAAAATTTTGAAATATTTCATACGAATCAGCTCTAAAGCTGGACAAACACAAACAAAATGTATCTCATCTTCTACATCTTTTTTACACAGTTTACATGTTCTCTCATTAATTTTTAATCTAACATAACGACCCAATTCTATTTCTAAAGGCAAGATTCCTATTCTAAGTTGACAAAGGATTGAGCGTTTAGATTTGGAGTAAGTTTTGATATATGCTTCGGTTTCCATGTCTTGTTTAAATAGTGAAAATGTACGTAATTTAGGCTTATAAGGTATTTTCGATTGCCATTCTTCATGCATTAAGGTCAGCACTTTCTCAGTAAGTTGAACTAAATTTACCTCCAAACCATATTCAAAGTAGTATTCAGTAGATTCCGTATAGCAACAAGTGTATGTTTTTTGTTGTTGTTTTTTGGTTATTGTTTTTTTTTTTTTTTTTGGGGGGGGGGGGGGGGGGGGGGGGTTCTGTTTTTTTTTTTTTTGTTTTTTTTGTTTTTTTTTTTTTGGGGGGGGGGGTTGTTTTGTTTTTTTGTACAATTGGAATCAGTTTTTATGTGCCAACATCAGAAAATATAAAAATTTTTTTTTAAAAATATAAAAATTTTCATAACTTGAAATTAAGTGAAGCTACAGAGAAATCAAGTGGGCACTGGAAATCCCACTAACACAGAGCTTACCTGAAAATTACTTAGAGATTAATTCTCATGCCACGTTTTGTACATTTGTTATGCATTGTTACTTCCAGTATGTATTTCATCTTGGAAAAAATATTCACATCAATATACCAACACCAGTAGAGACTTATTTCTAGCCAACCTAACCTGCAAGAATCATGACATTTTTCTAACAAGGACATTCATGGCAATCAGGAACACCGTTTCTTCATGACAATTAACCTATCAATGAAAGCTAGGTGTAATAACAACAGGTAGCACTGCATAGCATTTCTAATAATGCATTTAATTACATTTAAATCATGACAGGTAATTCATGGCACAGTGTGTCCTTTCAAGATAAAATGTATTTGAAAAATATGCAGCAAACTCTGTATAACTAGAACCTCTAATATCCGACAGGATTTCCTTAATTCAACTTCTACTTGCAAAAATCCATGATTTCTAACTGCAGTACAACGAATGTTTTGGTGTTTATGACATGTCTGGGATGTTCTAGTTTTACTGACTTTTTCAACAGACTTAGTCGTTGCCGTATTATCATAGATTTAAGTTGAAATTAGTCATAACTATTACTAAATCATGAGGGTATTAGAGGTTTTAGTCTCCTGTATTTTTAACTTTTTCCAGGCCAAGTATTCATAAAAATCTCAAACACAATCTTTCTCAAATTTAATCTCTATAATTTAGGGTTTAAACCGTAAATTTGAGTTTTAAACTCAAATGGAGACTCCAAAAAATCAAACTCAAATATAATGCCTATTCTCAAATAAGTATATACATAAACTCAGGCTCCGAATCATTTATGCTCGAAATATTTTGGGGCAATGTTTGAGTTTGCATGAAATGAATCTTAAATATATTGAGATATTGGTGGCATTTCATTTGGATTGACCATGTTTTTAATTTGAGATTGAACATAGACTACTTAGGTCGGTTTTCACTTGAGAATGTGTATTTCGAGTTTATACTTATGTAAGCCTGAGTTTGAGACAGTGAGTGAGTTTGAGAGTTTTTTATGAATAATACCAGCCCAGCGGCACAGTGGTGTTGTGGGTAGTACACTTGCCTCCCACCGCTCAGGACCAGGGTTCTGTTCCTGGCTCAATCTGAGGGGTAAATGATGGTAGTTACTTGCTGGCGCCAAATGTTTTTTTAGTGCAGAATCTGGAGTAACTAGAACCCACTGCTATACTCCCTCTCCTTAACTACCCATTATGATATGACCTATACAATGTGTTGAAAGTAACGTCAAAACCCAAATCAATTGAATCAACAGAACCTATTGAAAATCTTGAGGATTTTGGAGGTTTTAGTTACACAAAGGCCACATACTTATAATTTATTCAAAGGGATTACATTCAAGTTGCACAAATTATGAACTTGTTTGGTGTTTTGGTTTCCAAAATGTACCCCCTTGTGATTAGTAATATAGATTTAAAAATGGCAATAAAAGGAGCGTTAATGCTGTTTTTCTTACATTATTTTTTAACATCATTCAACCATCACAGGGACTCACAAAAGAGATCAAAAAAGGAAAAGTAAATAACAAGTTTAGTATCTCTTTAATTTTGAAGTAGGTTTTTCAGCAATAAAATGCCCCTGTAAAACTTTATTGCTGTGCCAAACTGTAACAATCTTACAGTCTACTTTTAGGAAGCTATTAACTGTTGTTTAACTTTTGTGACAAATTAATTTACAAATTTATAATAGAAATAAATAGCAGAGAAACTCAGAGAAAAAGTTCAATTTGAAAGAGAACTTTATCTTTTATTACCTCTGCCAAGGCAGTGTTATTTACATGACCATATGTTTGTTTGTTTGTTTGTTTGTTTATTTGTTAACAGGATTACACAAATACTACTTGTTGGAACTTCATGAAAAAATGCAGTCAGTACAGTTTATTGGGATTAGTGAAAACTTAGCACCTGAGTATGCATTACAAGTCTAACGTTTCTTTTTACTTGGTTAATTATGACAGGCCTAAGTCTCTATCAAAACTACAGTTATTTTTTACAGTTATAAAGTTTAAAGTATTTCAAGTGACCACACATGAGGGTAAAGCTCCACTTTTTCATCTGATTTGATAAACTGGGATTTAATAAGTTGTATTTGAGATAGCAGTGGCTCTGTTGAAAACTCTTTTGAATTAAAATTTTCAATAGCCAATCACATGAAATTGTGTGTACCCTGATATATATGCTAATTAAATAATTTCCACTGCCTTCATTTCTAGGTAATATTTGTTATTATTATTTCAATTTTAGGACTGTCCATAGTTATCATTGTGACAGTGTCCATAGTTTTGTGTGGGACAATCATATTGCTAGGATTGCTCTATCTTAAGAGGTAAACATTTCTGTTCTATTTGTTGACTGAAATTATAGATTTAATTGTTTTACTTGAAAGCAACTAATGTTTCATTACTGAAACCACAAAGAGTTGAGCACAATAGCCAAAACTCTGTTACACTGGGTTTACTAGTATAATGTAGTATCTATTACATACTTGGTTTTACTCTACTTCTGTGTTTTACCGAGGCAAAGTTTTATGCTTGAGTCAATTCTCATACCCACCAGGCACTGCTCTGATAGCAAGCCACTAAGTATTACTGAATGCATCAAATGTTTACTTTTGGCTTGCCATATTTCTAAAGCTCTACCCAGATTTATTAGTTTGACTGATATATTCTAGTATCACTTCCTTAGTTGTACTCTACTTGTGTAGGCTTTAATTGTTGCAGTATTACTGTATCTATCAATGGATTCTTGTATCCTTTTACTACTCAGATCACCTGGACGCTACTCTAACCCCAAGCTGCTGAGTAAGCAGACCTCCCAGAGTAGTAAGGAGATGTACACGTACCATCAGCAGCAGGGCAACAAGCTAAGACTGGCAGAACGACCTGACAGGAACCGATACATGCACATCTCTGAGCACGCTCCCCCTCCAGAAGTTTTAAGCGAGGAAACGGAATCCCAGGACAAGTACCAACTGTCTACATCAATACCTGACTACTGCGTGAGTCAGTCAGATGGCACCGCCTACATGGATGAATATCTGCTACATATACAGCAGAGTGAACTGGCTGAAAACATAGATATGACCAAAACACAGGCCACTGAACCAGATGGCCTGCCCATGCATATGATAAACAACAAAAACCAGGGCAACCACATGTTTATTAAAAGCTAGGCCCTTTTTGTCTTATTTTTTATAGAGAGTAGAATCTCTATCAGTAGCTTATACCCTTGTTCCACCTTTGTGACTCCCCCGCCCAAGTCCCAGCCTACCCAAGTTCGCACTCGAGAGCAAAATTGTAGAGGTCGAGTAACTTACCTTCATCGAGATCATGGCCAGCTGTCTCATTTATTGAACATGTTAGTGCCTGAGCATTTTTTCTGTCCAAAGACTAATCTTGGGAGTGCTGCAACTTATCTGCAGTGTGTTTGGACCTATTTTATACAGTTCTGTACAAAGTGAGTAAAACTGTTCCATGAGAAGATTATTCATAGGAGTCAGTCAGTTAAATTCCCACAAGTTACCAGGGCTTTGTGCTATGACTTATGTTTCTTGTGTGACTTATGTCATAAAACTTTCCTTCTCACACTGGATCACACATTTTGCCAGTTTATCCACCCCTTTACCACAGGACTAGTTGTAGCAACCACCCAAGTTATACGTCAGATAGGCTTTACACTGTGTCTTGAAAAATTGAACTGGGTTATTGATATGCTTTTGTTCAGATAACTGAGTTATACAATAGAAGGGGCAAGTAAATGTGAATTAATAAAAAACAAGAGCACTCGGAGAGTGCATACCACCACCAAGGCATGTATAGTTTATATTGAAACCTTATATCTCTTTCCCAAAGTAAAAGTGCTCAAAAAAGAAAATGTTAAAATCTGGATCTTTGATATTTTTGTATCCAGGCAGTGATCCTGATCACTCTCAGAATTTAATGGGATCTAAGTTAGACTAACACCCATCTTCTGATTTTTTTTCATGAAGATCCAAGTAGTAATATTTGTGTAATTCTGCTAACAAGCAAGCGGACAAACAGCAAAAAACGGCCATGAATTTAATACCTCCTTGACAGAGGTAATCACAAATTTGTGAGATTGAACCCATTTTTGTAAAACCCAAATATCTGAACACGAGATTTTTGTGTACTCAAGGTTTTTTGTTTGAATTTGTTTTTTTCCTATTTCCATCCAACAAGCAACAGAGAAGGAAATAAAAGGAATGTGGTGAACATGTTGTCTCCCTGTGGAGTCATTTTTCTTCTCTATAATAAGAAAGAAGAGAATCAAATACACTTGCCATTCATAAATCACAGCACCCAATAAAGCTGCTTTTAAAAATAGTCCCTGAAAGCAGGAGAAAAAAACTCCCAAGAAGTGTGATGCAGCCTAATGCAATGTCTGCCCCATAGTTGTGTGAAGTCACTCTCACTCATACCAAGGGTGCCATTACACAGTTCCAGTCACAGCTGAAACACTTGGATTAATGTGCACTGAAACTTGAAGTGAACTCAGATATGTGTTTATAAGTGTTTATGCGGGTGTCATAATTTAACTGATAACTTGTACAGCTAAGCTTAAAGAGATAATGTGCCATTTGAAGACAGCTCTGACAAATAATTGAATGGAGCATCTTTTTATTTAACTCTGAACTTTTGTTTGGTAAGATTAGTTTCTTGGTTCCATGAAAATAATAAGACTGTAGCTATGCATTTTGAAATGAAGCTAGTATTAAATGTAAATCTTTCTGCTTAAGTCAAAGATGTTTCTTATAGCTTAGTTGCAATTCAACTATAAAATGACACTAGTTTTATCTGCGGCTTGAATGTGTTAAATGTGAATTTCCTGTAGTTTCATGTCATACATGTGTAATGTCTTTTCCAGTTAAACTGACATAAAAATAACTAATTTTTGTTTCCCCTTTTTAGTGGGGGGGGGGGGGGGGGGGGGGGGAATTAAACTCTCTCGATAACCATTAATTTGAATTCTTCCTGAGAAATGCAAAACTTTGACGTGTGAAGTATGTTCGCAGATTTGAAGCCTCTTTAAGGCGATGTAGCTCACAAGCATAAAATATAGTGCCACTTTAATGTAATAATCCAGATTAATGAGAAATTACAAGCAAGTGTAATAAATGTTCAAATTTTTTCAAAGCATCATGTAGCAGGATGCAAATACGTGGCATGTGAATCAATATATATAAAGCTTGTATAATTCCTCAGTTTGTAACCTATTCAGATTGCATGGGAAAAGGGAATCATTTTGTGATATCTATTTAATCAAGAGGGTTTGGTCTAGTGTTTCATTGTATATAAGCCAAAGATTCAACAGTTCCTTGGAATAACTGATTAAAAAAGAATTTGGAAAAAGTAGTAAGACACACTTTAAAACACAAGTCACGACTTTGGGGAATTTCTCAGTCAGTAGAGAGTCCCATCAGTAATTGTTGTCAACATTCATTAGACTGAGAGAGAAATCCAGGGGGAATCAGAATCTACTTAAACTTGCCACGTTTCTGAGTGAAATTTACCGCTTTTTAAGCTGTGGTACAATCAACACCTAATCTCATAACCCACGGAGAAATTCAATTTTGCCCTCTTTTACAGTAGATTCTTTTGTAGAGAGACGTCAAAAGAGGGTATTATTTATTGGCAGGGCCGATGCCAGTTTTTTGGGCCGATTGTGTCAGTGATATTCAGCTGATGTAAAAGCCCCCGTGGATATAGTTGCTTGCACTTGCCCCCCCCCCCCCCCCCCCTTCTATTCCCTTTTCTCCATACACCATTCTGGGTCTTGCTTTTTTTGTCTTTGTATTGACAGTGACAAACTTCCAAGCAGCAAATGACATCCTTGGAATGTGCCCCCTTTTGTGAAATGTCACTGTTACTGCAGCTGGGTACCCCCCAGTCACTGTTTTCAGGGCTTCACTGGTGAAAAGACTCCACATTCTTTGCATAGTTAAGACATGGCTTATGCTAAGGCTGTCAGTGTCATGCAAAAAAAATCAATGAGAACAAATAGGAATTGTTGATTTACTTTGTAATTTTAAAATTAAATTGCTGGCTTTTATTGCTTGTTTGAGAAGTAGAGTGTTGCATATTTAAGACCTGTTAAATGCACTTGGTATACGTTTAAAATTTCAGCAAATGGAGGCTTGAAATAAAGATTTTTTCTGTGTTCCAATTTACGAGAGATAATGCTTAATTAATTATTCTAAATCTCTTTTTTGGGAAAACAAGAATGAGGTTTAATCTGGTTATTGGTTCACAATAAATTTTTCGGGTTTTCTATGGTTGAAGAAGAATGTTTTAATAAATTTGGTTTTCAAGGAAAGTACGTGAGAGTGTTCAGAGAACACAAAACCTGAAAACATAACATTTTTATGGACCATACTGTCACTGTTTTAAGGTATTGTGCACACCATGTTTTCAGTTTCTCCACTAATACAGCAACATATGGAGCCCAGGAAGGGACATAGAACTGTTTTCCTATCATTTTTTTATCTCGTTACCACAAGATAGTAAGTCCTTTACCACAAGTTAGAAAATCGTTCCCACAAGTTAACAAGTCGTTACCACAAGATATTAAGTCATTCCAACAAGTTAGAAAGTTGTTACCACAAGATACTAACTCATTCTCACAAGTTAGCAAAGTCGTTACCACAAGATACTAACTCGTTCTCACTAGTTAGCAAAGTCGTTACCACAAGATACTAACTCATTCCCACAAGTTGGCAAAGTCATTACCACAAGATACTAACTCGTTCCACAAGTTAGCAAAATCATTACCACAAGATACTAACTCGTTCCCACAACTTAGCAAAGTCATTACCACAAGATACTAAGTTGTTCCCACAACTTAGCAAAGTCATTACCACAAGATACTAAGTCGTTCCCCCAAGTTAGCAAATCATTCCCACAAGTTACCAAGTCGTTACCACAAGATACTAAGTCGTTCCCACAAGTTAGCAAGTCATTACCACAAGATAGCAAGTCATTACCACAAGATATGAAGTCATTCCCACAAGTTTTACTAAGTCATGCTTTGATGCCAATGTACAGGCAATGTCTTTGTCTATGATACCTAACTTATATAGAGGTCACCCATCTACTAGCATACCATTCAAGTTTACATATCCTTGTAGGCCTCCAGAGCTCGCATATTTCCTGTTACTTTACATGTCAAACTTTCATACCATTATGGTTATCATTTTATCAATTTTAATGGTTATTCTTCTAAGTTACCTAATTAGTGATCTTCAGAGGTCATCTACTTATTGTTACAGGTATACTGCAATACTGTCTTTTAGAGATTTAATACTAATTGTGTTAGAGTGTCTATATGTGGCACCTAAGGGGGAACCAAGGTAATGGGTATAAAGAAGGGGTTGAGAATGACAAGACTATGCAATTTATTGTATGAAAAGTCTATGCAATTTGCAGCACAGCAAACACAAGTTTTGCTACATCAAGGTACATAGCTTGTATGAGAATCCAGTGGAGTTACTGCAAGGTATGCTGTGCCAAAAAGCACCCAGTCCAATGTAACATACTGAAATATCTTAGAATGACCAAGGAAAGTGCCATAAAACAGGCATTTTGCTATCTTGCTATCTTGTGGTAACGACTTGGTAACTTGTGGAAACGACTTGCTAACTTGTGGGTACGACTTGGTAACTTGTGGACACGACTTTCTATCTTGTGGGAATGACTTTCTAACTTGTGGGAATGACTTTCTAACTTGTGGGAACGACTTGATATCTTGTGGGAACGACTTTCTAACTTGTGGGAACAACTTTCTAACTTGTGGGAACGATTTTTTAACTTGTGGGAACGACTTTTTAACTTCTGGGAATGACTTGCTATCTTGTGGGAACGACTTGCTATCTTGTGGAATGACAAGACTATGCAATTTATTGTATGAAAAGTCTATGCAATTTGCAGCACAGCAAACACAAGTTTTGCTACATCAAGGTACATAGCTTGTATGAGAATCCAGTGGAGTTACTGCAAGGTATGCTGTGCCAAAAAGCACCCAGTCCAGTGTAACATACTGAAATATCTTAGAAGGACCAAGGAAAGTGCCATAAAACAGGCATTTTGCTATCTTGCTATCTTGTGGTAACGACTTGGTAACTTGTGGAAACGACTTGCTAACTTGTGGGTACGACTTGGTAACTTGTGGACACGACTTTCTATCTTGTGGGAACGACTTTCTAACTTGTGGGAATGACTTTCTAACTTGTGGGAACGACTTGATATCTTGTGGGAACGACTTTCTAACTTGTGGGAACAACTTTCTAACTTGTGGGAACGATTTTTTAACTTGTGGGAACGACTTTTTAACTTCTGGGAATGACTTGCTATCTTGTGGGAACGACTTGCTATCTTGTGGAATGACAAGACTATGCAATTTATTGTATGAAAAGTCTATGCAATTTGCAGCACAGCAAACACAAGTTTTGCTACATCAAGGTACATAGCTTGTATGAGAATCCAGTGGAGTTACTGCAAGGTATGCTGTGCCAAAAAGCACCCAGTCCAATGTAACATACTGAAATATCTTAGAAGGACCAAGGAAAGTGCCATAAAACAGGCATTTTGCTATCTTGCTATCTTGTGGTAACGACTTGGTAACTTGTGGAAACGACTTGCTAACTTGTGGGTACGACTTGGTAACTTGTGGACACGACTTTCTATCTTGTGGGAACGACTTTCTAACTTGTGGGAATGACTTTCTAACTTGTGGGAATGACTTGATATCTTGTGGGAACGACTTTCTAACTTGTGGGAACAACTTTCTAACTTGTGGGAACGATTTTTTAACTTGTGGGAACGACTTTTTAACTTGTGGGAATGACTTGCTATCTTGACTTTGCTAATTTATGGGAATGAGTTAGTATCTTGCGGGAATGACTTTCTAACTTGTGGGAACGACTTTCTATCTTGTGGAAACGATTTTTTAACTTGTGGGAACGACTTTTTAACTTGTGGGAACGACTTGCTATCTTGTGGGAACGACTTGCTAACTTGTGGCAACGACTTAGTATGTTGTGGTAACGACTTACTAACTTGTGGGAACGACTTCCTATCTTGTGGGAACGACTTTCTATCTTGTGGTAACGACTTTGCTAACTTGTGGGAATGACTTTGCTAACTTGTGGTAATGACTTGCTAACTTGTGGGAACGACTTGCTAACTTGTGGGAACGACTTTCTATCTTGTGGTAATGACTTGCTAACTTGTGGGAACATCTTAGTATCTTGTGGTAATGACTTCCTATCTTGTGGGAATGACTTACTATCTTGTGGTAACGAGATAAAAAAATGCAAGAAAAACAGTTCTATGTCCCTTCCAGGGCTCCGTAAGTTACTGTATGAAAAGTCCATACAATTTGCAGCACAGCAAACACGAGTTTTGCTGCATCCAAGTACTTAGCTTGTATGAGAATCCAGTGGAGATACTGCAAGGTATGCTGTGCCAAAAAGCACCCAGTCCAATGTAACACACTAAAATATCACTAAAAGGAAAGTGCCATAAAACAGGCATTTTGCTATCTTGTTATCTTGTGGGAATGACTTGCTATCTTGTGGAAACGACTTGGTAACTTGTGGGAACGACTTGGTAACTTGTGGGAACAACTTGCTCACTTGTGGGAATGACTTGGTAACTTGTGGGAACGACTTGCTAACTTGTGGGAACGACTTTCTAACTTGTGAGAACGACTTGCTATCTTATGGGAACGACTTTCTAACTTGTGGGAACGACTTGCTGGGAACGACTTTCTATCTTGTGGGAACAACTTTCTAACTTGTGGTAATGAGTTGTTAACTTGTGGTAATGAGTTGCTAACTCGTGGCCACAACTTCTTATCTCGTGGGACAGAGATAAAAAGTGCTAAGAAAACAGTTCTATGTCCCTTCCTCGGCTCTGTAGCAACACCTACAATGATGCCTTTTAGTCATTTGGAGCATATTGCAGTTTTATGAAAAAAAATTGTTCATAGGGTCCAGATCTGCCAATGTCTCAGTTTGCTATATCCTGCCAATGTAAGGTACTCTTCAGTTTCTTATTTCATTAACAGTTAGTAAACCTTCAAGAGATTCTGCATCAGTTACTGATAGCTTATGTAAACTTGACAGAGATTCCAGATCCTTCAAATAGGATTCAGGTTCAGAACACTCTCTTCTTTTGAACAGGTTTTGGTAAAAAGTTTTTACTTCTTCAAGGATTTTAGTTTGATCATGTATAACCTTTCCATCATCAGTAACCAATTTCCTCAGAGTTTTCTCCATATATAAATGTTTCTCTAAAGCACAGAAATATCTAGAGGGCTTCTCACCTTCAGACAGCCATTTTGCCTGGGACCGTATCATATTACCTTTTAGTTTTTCGGCGCGGATGCTTTCCAAGTCTTTTTTTTATCTTCAAGTTCTGATAAATTACCTATATTAACTTTGCTCTCCAAAAGCTCAATTTTTTTAACCAATGTACTCTCTTTTTGGCAAGATGTTTTTTTAAGCATGGCAGAAAATTTTACTGTTTCACCTCTTATTTGAAGAAGTAAGACCTCAGGGAACTGACTGTCAGTGATAGTAAAAATTAATGTATTCATCAGACAAACTACTGACGGAAATTGGGTTATACACTGGTACTGCATAGTTCATTTTTTCTTTGTCTATTATGTTATTGATATAAATTAAGTAATCTTTATTTTTTAACAAAGAACAATTAAATTTCCATAAACCCCTACCTTTCACAAATTTACACATCAGTATGTCGAGCTGGATGATAGAATGATCTGATCGATATCCAGGTTTTATTGAGCAAGAGTTAATCCAATCTTTTAGATTGTCTGAAATTATAAAATAGTCCAGGCGGGCCTGTCTAAAAGGATTCTTTCGGCGCCATGTGTATCTTACTAAATCATTGGTTTCATATCAAAATGCATCAAAAAACCCAAGAGTATTCATTATTTCGAGGACAGTATTTCTTGCCCTGGGGTTATTAAGATGTCTATAATTACAGCTATCTTTTAAGCGGTCAAGTATCAAATTGAAATCACCACACATTATGCAATGGTCATGCTCAGACAATTCAATTTGTTGTTTGACAAATTCAAAAAAATCAGGAGAGTCTGAATTTGGTGCATAGATATTAATCAAACGAAACCTTAAATCACTGATTGCTAGGAGAACAGAAATGAAATTTCCATTATTATCTACTTTCATTGCATTGGCTTTGTATTCAAAATTCCTTTTCAACATTATGGCAACTCCTCTAGAATTGGATTTTTTTCCATTTAAGAAACACTCCCCCGCCACAAATTTTTAATGAATTTTTTGTCCTCCGTCAACCAGTGGGTGTCCTGTAGACAGTATATTTCTGAGTCTAAGTCTTCAAGATATTTGAGAACATCAGCACGCTTTTTCAGGTCCCGTAGTCCTTGACAATTCATTGATGTTATTTGAATGTTTGATCCTGTCATAGTTTACAAAATGTAATAAATTTGTATCTAGAGATGAGCACAGTGCCAGACTGTAAATTAAACTCTAGATTAACAATTTTCAGTGGCTGATCCATAGTTCTAAACTTTTTGAATAAGTGTTTGCATACAAGCCAATAAAAATAGCTGTTGATGCGCATTTGAACATAAGAAAACATACACACAAGATTACAAAATTCACAATTAACATACAAGAAACACCTAACATACAAAACATATATTTTCAGACACTTAAGTTTAGCAAGAGGTTGCGTGTCTATCCAACAACATAGAGTGACATAAATAAATGACATAATATTAAAGATTAGCTCTAAACTTTGACAGGTTTGTAATAATAGCACCGGGAAAGTATAAAAAATTGATAATAAAGTTTGATCTGTTACTATATGCAAGATTACATTCTACTTCTGTGTGTCAAAAAAACTTGATTTAAGCCGATACTGCTGTTACGAAAAGGGCTAAAGTGGGCTAGTTTTAGACTATTATTTCTTTCATACTTAACACACTGGGGCATTAGCCTTGCTTAAGGCTCAAATTCGTACCATATGTTTTCATACTTGTACATAGATATTTGGTATTCGTGAAGTACACAGATGTTTGGTATTCATAAAGCACTCATGCATGTTTTGAGATATAAGCTGAGCAGACATGTTAATTGTAAGAGTACATTATGGAAAATGACCATGTTTTCTGTATATTTTCTCTTAATTACTAGGGTACTTCAGCCTTAAGGAAGGCTACTGGGGCATTAATATCTATATGAGCAATTCAATTTTAATTCAATTTCAATTCAAGCTTTTATGGTGCTTAATCACCATCACAGGACAAACTCTAAGTTGGTCACATCCTTGCCATCCTCCATCCCATAGTCCGTTATCCACTTGCCTGATAACTGTGGCAGTTTCTTGTGAAAATTTCAACACTGTTTGGCCATTTTCTTCCAACCTGGAAAAGAGATTTTTTACGTGGATGGTAATACTGGTAATAATTCATACAGTGGGGACCATTCATAGTGTAGTCCACAGAAACTACTGTGATATAACTTTAAAGAACATTCAGAAGTATAAATCCTCCCAATGAGACTGCTCGTTTGTTTTGGGAAGGCGATCTTTCCTTTCGGATTCAGGACCATATCCAGTAAATGTACATGGCATTCAAACTTAGTGTGGAAGTAGTATTTTAAGTAACTGCATGACCATACTCTAAGACCAACCCTCTGAAAGTGACTTTTTTGTTCTGAATTGTTTTACCTGATTGATCTGGCAATTATGCAAAGAATTGATTAATCTGAGTTTTTTTAAATCTAGCTCTTTGACGACAACTGCCTCAACTTGTTTGAAACTTTGTTTTATTTTAAGATATTAATATTTCACCCCTAACAATAAAAACTATTTTTGGTTGTGTTTTAACAAGCAAGTATCTCTCCAAAAGCAAACATCAAAATTAAAGAGGAAAAACTGATGAAAACTGTTCTAGAAAACCAATAAATAATTCAAACTTTGTTCAGCAACAGTAAATTGTTGCAAATAACATTATCATCATTACATCCTCAATAAGAGCTAATAATTCATGAGAATGGCCAACTACAATTCCAGTCATTCAATAATTCAATGTAGTTCAGAGAAAATTAAATAAAAAAACAAAACACAGCCAGCTGCAGACATCTCCCGAGTTATATGGGTCACTGGCATCAAATGAAGATGCTAACTGATATAACATGAACCATTTTCCCTCTGTACACAATGATTTCCTTTCATAAAATTATGCGAGTGGTGCTCATTCTGCTCAATTTTGATTTATTCTTGATATAACTCAACTGAATACACAAATCATTAGGTATTTGCAAAGAAATGGAAGTAAGTATTATTACATCATTATATTTTGAATTGTTTATAACGGTTTTAATGTGAAATGTTTCATTTTATTAGTGGAAACAGCTATCACTTTTGACTGGGGCTTACCTGGTCATTCACAACTTTACACTTTCAAAATGTGAAAATTGAAAATTTTAATTACTTAAATGTAGCTTTTATAAGCTACAAGCTTACCATGTGGAACTGAATGCTTTCTCGGGAGGCCACAGGCATCTGGCCAACGTCCAAGAAAAATAGACATTTAGTATTGACCGGATCCACGTGCAGACAGTGTACGAAAACAGTGTAATCTCATGTCTTCTTCTCTTGTTGTAAATTTAGCCCAGTGGAGGGATTACAGCTGAGACTGGAATAATAGTGAATTTTTCTTGGATTAGAATTAATAAATAAAATGAATGTTTTTGTCTGAATCCCACTTACAGAGCCCCAGTTCTAAAAATCGGACCTGTAAGAAGCCAAAAACCAGAAAATTAATAAATGACAGTACAGATACTGTCAGGATGCTTTGATTGAAGGGTTAAGTGCAGCTGTGCTCACTTATGCGAGTATAGCCCCCTAGGGCATCACTGTAATGAATACCAGCCCTAAGCTTGAATCTCATAAACTTGTCACCCTAAATATGAGATGATGGTACACTAAAAGACTTAATACACTATACAGTTAAATAATAGATAATAGACCTTACCATAACATCCTGGGAAGGTAACCAATACCTAGACCCTGGGATTAGACTCCTGCAGACTTGGCTGCAGCGGATGTGCCCCCCATCTTTTCTTTCCGAAGATGAGCAGTCTGAGGGGAAGGGTCTAGGACTTGTTGTGCAGCTACTACCGGTCCTAGATACATATTGTTGTTGTTGTCTGACCAAGTAAGGTCTTTTAGGTAAAGGTTTTGTGAGCTTTCCAGTGACACGCTTGCATGATTTGGTCCACCGATACCCCACCGTAAAAGGCCTTAGAGGCCGCGAAGGCCCTAATGTGATGCACTTTAACTTGGACTAGGTCCAAGGCTTGTTGATCTGCTTGTTTGTAACAAAGTAGGATAGTTTGTTTTAGCCAAGAAGAGAGTTTAGCGGGTCTGATGTCTGAGGTATGTCCTTTCTTAAAGGAGATAAAAAGATGGGATCGAGACCCTCTTAGGTCTTTGGTTCGATCCAAATAGTACCTCAGGGCCTGTACCGGACACAAAGTCCTGTCTTCTTTGAATTGTCTATCTACAATGGTAGTTATAGCACGAATAGTCACCGGAGACACACTTTGAGAACCTTCTCTTGCTAGTTGGTCTTTGGCTATGAAATCTGAAGGGGGGAACAAAGCAACCTTTTTCCATTGGCCTAGATTAGATACTTTGTTTGCAACCCAGGTATGAATTTCGCTGCGGCGCTTGTCGGAGGCCAAAGCTAGCAAGAAAGCAGTTTTGAGAGTAAGATGTTTGAGGTCTGTGTCTTTCATTGGCTCAAAGGGTGCTTTTGTGAGCTCACTGAGAACAACAGAAGGGTTCCACTTAGGAAGATTCCTGGAACTTTTGCGATGATCCCTGTGAAAACTGGAGAGAGTAACCTGTTAAGGTCTGAACTTTAAGAAAGATGGCGCCCCGTTGGGCCCAAGGTGTCAACAATGGCTGTCCTATAACCATCAATGGTTGAAGGGTGCCTGTTTAGGTCTTGGTACAGGTACATGAAGAAGTCTGAGATTTGCTTTACAGAGGGAGTGGAGAATCCACTGAATTTTCTCTGCACCATTTCTCAAATAGGGCCCACTTTGACTTGTAGATGGTCCTTGTTGATGACTTCTGAGGGGCAGAAATTATCTCTGCCACCTCCACAGAGAAGCCTTGTTCTTGGAGCTCTCCACTCCTAGACACCAGGAATGGAGGTTGAGATGTTGTGGAATGCTGTGAAACACATAGTTCTGGGACTGTTTGAGAAGAGTTCTTGACACTGGTAGTTGAAGTGGGATCTCTGTTGAGAGCTGCACTAGGTCTCAAAACCAGGGCATCCCTGGCCAGCCTGGGGCTATTACAATCAGGCAACTGTAAAGGAGAGCCGTCGGAGAGTAAGCATAAGCAGTGAGGCCCGACCAGTTTATGTGGAGAGCATCTATGTCCCAAGCATTTTGGTCTGGGACTGAAGATACGTACAGTGGAACTTTGTGGTTCAGACGAGTGGCAAATAGATCTACATGAGGAGTGAACAACTTGTGACAGATCTGTTTGAACACCTGCGGATACAGTGACCATTCTGTTGACTGGACTTGGTTCGACCTGGACAGAAGGTTGGCCATCACATTCAGACACCCTGGAATGTGTCTGGCTTTTAAGGTTATCTTGTAATGATGGCACCAGGTCATGATCTTCCACAGGAGGGCAGACATCTCTGCCGAGTGAGTTCCTCCTTGTTTGTTTATGTAGGCTACTACTGTTGAGTTGTCCGTAGCAACCAACACTGTTTGGTTTTGACACTGGTCCTTGAACTTTTGAAGGGCCAGAGAAACCGCCTTCAGCTCTAGAACATTTATGTGTCGCCTTTTTTCCCTGTCTGACCACAGACCCTTTGTAGAGGCTTGCTCTAAGTGAGCGCCCCAGCCTTTATTTGAGGCGTCTGTAAAGAGTTGGATACTGTGGTCTTTGGGATGAAGGTCTGCATCTTTCATCGTATTTGTGGGATTCTGCCACCACTCTAGGTGTGCTGAAATGGTTTCTGTCCAAGGAAGGAGGGTGTCCAACGACTGAGGAAATCTCCAATGCTCCTTGAGGTAAAACTGAAAGGGCCTCATGTGAAGGCATCCCTCCGGGATCATTTTCTCCATTGAGGCACGCAACCCAATTAGCGACATCAAACATCTTGCAGTCAAAACATGTTTTGACTTGAGTCGTAGGATCAAATTCTGAAGTTTGATCCATCTCTCTTGAGTGGGTTTTACAAGGGCCGAATCTAGACGGTATTCGTAGCCCACGAACGAAAACACTTGAGTAGGTTTCAGTTCTGATTTCTCCTGATTTGTTATCCACCCTAAGGACTGGGTTAGATCTACCACTGTTTGAGTGTTCACTTGTGCTTCTTCCTGTGACTGGGCCCTGATAAGCCAGTCGTCCAGGTACTGGTGAAGTCTGATTTCCCTTGTCAGGGCCATCGGCTTCACTTCTTTTACAATCATTGTAAAGACCTGAGGGGCCGTGGCTAGCCCAAAGGAAAGGGAGGTGAACTGAAATACCTGACTTGTGGCAAAACCTTAGGTACTTCCTTGAGTTTAGGTGGATGGGGATGTGAAGGTAGGCGTCTGATAGGACGACACCCATTCCCCTGGAATCAGAGAGGCCCTGATGGACTCTGGTGTTTCCATTTTGAACCTTTCTACAAGTAGGAAGGTGTTGAGCCTGCTTAGGTCTATTACTGGCCTCCACCGTTGTTGAGACTTGGGTACAAGAAACAGGCGACTGTAAAACCCGAGAGAATTTACATTTTCCACCCTTTCCATTGCGTTCTTTGACAGAAGAGACTGGATACGAGTTTCCATGCCCTCATCCCCTTGAGTGGGGTCAAAAACGATCTCTGAAGCCTGTGTTGTTCGGTTTCCCCCACCCGAGGAAAACAATTGATTACTGTTTTGGGAGGAATTGCCTCCACAGGGGCGTTTCCTGTAGAAGCCTATTTTCTTATTTTGGTGGGGACCACGAAAGGGCTTGTTTTGATAGGGTCCAAAACCCTGCGAGTCTTTTGGGGTGCCTTTTTTAAGGAGGAAATCTTCTCCATCTTTGACTGTGACCTGAACAGAGGAGTAGGCCAGAAAGGCGAGTTCCTCAGTTCTTGACATCTAGAGTCCCCTAGATGTGGTTGAAGGAGGGTCATCTCAGCCTCGCGTCTTAGCAGGCCAGTGTTGCCATGGTATACAGCTCCCTCTGGAGGATATGGGCTACAGATTTGCTGAGGCAGGCTAAGGCTCTCTGCTGAATAAGAATTCTCTTATTCATGATCTCAAAATAGTCACAGGCATTGTCATAACCATGCCTGACAGCTCTTTCAGGATCGACACCCTTCTGAATCTGGCTTTTAACCCTCTTAAAGGTAGCCTTGATACTGTGCTGACATTTCTCGATAACAGTGTTACAAGAAGAGGCAGTCTTAGCGAAAGTAGCTGTGAAATTGATGGTAGAGAGATTCTGCCTAGCTTGGTGTTCAAGTTCCTTCAGAACTTGTAGGGGAACCTTGCCCATAGGGGCCCCAGAGGGCTTAGGAGAAATACAGATCTTGGCAAAATCTGTATTGAGCTCCTGGACTTTGTCTTCAAAACAAGGTTGTCCCACCTTGTAGGGACCGAGGACTGATCTTCCTCTGAAGAAGACGACTGAGAATAGTACTTTGCCCGAACCTTGTGTTTTTTCTTGTCCGAGTGCTTCTTTGCTTTGGAACACACCCTTTTATGTTGTTCCGAGTGGTCCTCGGAATAAGGAACCGAGTGGTCGGATTCAAGATCCGAGTATTTGGAAGCAGAGTCGGACTGGACACTTTGAGTGAATTTTGGAGGAAGTGGAGGACCATATACATCCGTGTCCATTGGTTAAGCATCCGAGTGATCAGATGCCCGAGTCAGAACTGAAGTCCGAGTCATGGTTGGGTCTGGAAGTTTACTTGGTCCAGCTTTTGATAAAGAGGCCTCGGAGGCTTTTTTCATAGACTGCATTTTGTCTCGGAGACACTTCATAGCCTCCAGCATGGACACTTGGAAAACCCCCATTTGTTGCTGGAGTTGGATGTTAAATTGATTACCCAGGGATTTTTATAGTCTACTCTCTATTTTATTCTGTAAAGCAGTACCTGGGGTTGGTGGGAGTTTGAGGAGTCTTCAAAGACAAAGACTCGAAACGTAGGGGTTGTGGACGTGGAGGCGAAGAAAACAAATTATCAGCAGCACCTTCAAGGTCTGCTTGAGAGCCAGAAAACGCCTCCACGTCATCACCCAATAAGTCCAGATCATCTTCCTTGCTAGTATTGCAAGGATTCGATGCCTTCTGTTTCCTGACATACCAACGCCTGTGTTTAATCTTAATTTGCTGTTCCTCAGAGAAACTTGCATAGATATTGCATGGAGATTGATTTGTGATGCAGGGGTCATCTCTGTCAGATTCCCTGCATGTGGGGCAATAATTGTGGGTATCGAACAGAAAACAGAAGTGACGGCATTTAGCTGATCTGGGCTTTGATCAGCTAAATACGAGTCGAAACGCAGAAAACTCACAAACAGTAATATTTCAGATAATCCTGCACTTTCCAAACTATGACAAATGATCCATACAATAAAATTAAACAAATGGCAGACTAATAACATCCAACATTACGTATTTCCTGGGAAAACAGTGATATTGTAAGCTTAAGTTCAAATGCTTGTTAGTCATGCGGCCAACGAGAGAAGAAGGGTTAGACGCAAGATTTACACTGTTTTGGTACACTGTCAGCACGTGGATCCTGTCAATACTAAACATCTATTTTTCTTGGACATTGGCCGGATGCCTGCGGCCTCCCAAGAAATCATTCAGTTCCACATGGTAAACTATTGTAGCACAATAAAATCTGATTTCCAGTATATACATGTGGGTGTAGTATGTAGGTGTGTGTACCACTGTAGACTGGAATTTTTAGGCTGATTAAATAGGGTTTTAATGTCATTTTTTAGGATATTGTATAGGTCACATAACAATGGGGTGTTCAGAGAATGGAGGAAAATAGTGCATAAAAGTGGGCCAAAATTCTGTCTTGAAAACTATCTGGCATCAGGGTGCAACTACCAACTTAAAAGAGATATGTAACTGTGACACTTTCAAACATCTTAATACAGCATCCCTTGAAAAGGGGACGCTTATTGTTTTCACCCCCAGTTTGCAGACAGTCGCCACCGCTGCCGTATTATCATTTTGCTTGAATATCTCTCATGTTATCAAAATGATATTTGGCAGTTATCTTCTCTAGACGTGGTAAAAATTTTTGACAGGCATAAATTTGACCTTTATCAAGGTCACATGATCAAATTTTTTTTCTTGTACTTCCGTTTCACCAGATTTTTTCAGAAAATATGGACTGTTGGTCCACCAAATTTGGTAAGCATATTCCTCACATCAAAATCTAGGCCCCAGTCAATTTTGAGATCAGTCCAGCCATAACCAATCGACAGGCGATTGAATATGGGTTGGTAAAAAACACGCTGAAATTACACCTTTCGACCACATCTGGTGTCTCTTTCAAGGAATTAAGGAGCTGAAAATGTTCAAGATCATATTGAAATATGACTGACTGGGTGTGTAGGTTTAAAAAAAATTCAACCTTTTGTTGAGGCTACCTTAAAATTAGCTAAATCAGGTGCCTTTCCTACACTGTGTACAGGCGGGAGGGTCATTAAAATGTAAAATATCTCCTTTATTGTTGGTTTAGAGTTTCAGAATGTATTGAGAGGTATTAGGAAATCATGGTCTAGGAGTCTTCCGATGTGGTTAGATTTGACCTTGGGGCCCTCCTTCAAGGTCAAACAAGGATATCCAAACTGAAAAGTGCTTATTACTCACTTATTATTATGTCCTGGAGGTTTCGGATGTGAAACCAACCTATAGTAAGTCATAGGCTTGAAATTTTCTGAAGTGGTCAGATTTGACCTTGGGACCCTCCTTCAAGGTCAAACAAGGATAGCCAACTTAAAAGTGCTTATAACTCGCTTATTATTGACCCTAGATGGTTTCAGATGTGAAACCAACCTATAGGAAATCGTGGGCTGGGAGTCTTCAAGGTCAAACGAGGATAGCCCAAAATCATAGTGCTTATAACTCACTTACTATTGGTCTTGCAGGTTTGGGATATGCAACCCACCTCTAGGAAATCATGGGCTGGGATTCTGCCTATGTGGTCAGATTTAACCTTGGGTCCCTCCTTATTTACCTTTTCACATGGATCCATTAGCATTTCATATAAAATTACGAGCTGTAGGGATGCTCTGTTTTGTGCACAAAAACCTTTTGTCTGGTTGTAAACCTTTGTTTCGGATATTCTTGTTAACTCCTCAATATAAAATTTGAAGTAATCTGATTAGAAGTAAATAAAGGTAAGTAGTGCAAGTTATAACAATAACAGGATTAAAAGGGAAGCTACATAAAAATATGTTTATTTCTCTTAATATATCACAATTGTGCAGTTGCTACACTGAGATTTCTTTATCTGGTTCATAGAGTTTCACCAAGTCCTTTTTGTGCAATATATCTATTTATGGTTACTGTATGACTGTTAGAGAAACAGACGGCCCTGACAAACGTTTTTTCTTTAGAAACTATGAACTCCTGTAAGTTTCAAATTCAAATTTAACTTTTTAGGTTTATGGTGGATACAAAGACTTGGTGCAAGTCTGTCTGGTTCTGTACTCTAAAATATTTGCATTGAGTGAGTTGCGCACAGTGTCACTTTTATATGTCAACAACTTATCACACATCTTACTTCTATGCACTGAATGACATCTTCTATGTGACCATCTATTTATCTTGACAGTCAAAGTTGGGGTTTTACATCCCGTTCAACAGCCAGGGTCATATTGGGACAGGTTCTCAGCATTGTCACTTGTGGGACTCGAACCCACAGAGGTTAACAGCTTGTGATCAGATGTCAAACTTGCTAACCACAAGACCAAAGCTCCCTCTAGCAATAGGTGCATAGAGTGAGATTTTACTGTATTGCAACAAACTTCAAACAAGGCTTTTGCAAAATTGTTTGGGAATCTAGCCAAATGATATTTTATTTTTCCTGGCCTTTCTGAAGCATAATTATGTGATTCTCACACAGCTGAAAATGTATTTTTTCTCTGTCTGACAGCCAATCCCAACACCCCCCAAATATTAAACAAGCAATCAGTGCCGTGGACAGGATCTGTGTCAACTGTGTGTTTTGAGTTTCAGAATAGAAGTGAAAGAAAATAGCATCTGAGATGCCCGTACCCCACAGCGTGGGGAATTAGTTTTCAACACCATGACATACAGAAGTAGTGAAACAGTACAAAGACCGGAATACTTTCAGTGCAGTGTCACTTATATAAAGGTCCAAATAATGTGTAAGTAGAGAAAATAACATCTAAGAGAAAGAAAATGTATGTAAAGATAAAGTACTAAAACAAGACAATTCAGAAGCAAGATGACAGCATTAATCAGTAAACTAAAAATATGAAGCTGTAAAATTTATTAATTGGAGAAAATAACTGTCAATGGAAATAGTATAATTATGTAAAAGTGCATATAATAATCAGTTGCAGCAATCCATATATCCTTGTCATAAAAGAAAGATGTCTCAAATATGGCAGCAGAACAAACTTTGGCAGAGCAAAAAGGTCATACCATGATGCACACATACATTTACATACACCCCCTAACCAATGTCCCTACCAAGTGTCAACCTTCTACACCTTAAGGGATCGAAGAAATAGCCCAGACAAGATTTTATAGGTCAAGGTCACTATGGCAAGGTCAAATCAAGGTCACAACACCATGATGATGCACACCTACACCACCTAACCAATGTCCCTACCAAGTATCAACTTGCTACGCCTTACCGTTTCCAAGATATAGCCTGGACAAGATTTTAAAGGTCAAGGTCACTACAGCGAGGTCAAAGGTCAAATCAAAGTCACACCATGATGTTGCACACCTACAATCCCCCACCAATGTCCATGTCAAGTATCAATTTTCTGCACCTTAAAGTTTCTGAGATATTGCAGGACAAGATTTTATAGGTCAAGCTGACTACAGCAAGGTCAAATCAAGGCCACACCATGACGAGGCACAACTACACCTCCTAACCAATGTCCCTACCAAGTATCAACTTCCTACACCTTACCGTTTCCGAGATATAGCCCAGACAAGATTTTATAGGTCACGGTTACTACGGCAAGGTCAAAGGTCAAATCAAGGTCACACCATGACGTTGCACACCTACACCCCATAACCAATGTCCCTACCAAGTATCAACTTCCTACACCTTACGGTTTCCGAGATATAGCCAAGACACGATTTTATAGGTCAAGGTCACTACAGCAAGGTCAAAGGTCAAATCAAGATCAGACCATGACGTTGCACACCTACACCTCCTAACCAATGTCCCTACCAATTATCAACTTTCTACAACTTCTGTTTTCTGAGATACAGCCCGGACTAACTTAAGGGCTGTGGGGTAAAAAAAGGACACAAAGTTGTGCCCCTGCAATTGGTATTTAGAAGTAAAGTACCAAGTTAACTATTAAGGTGTAAGAAGTAGGTGGAAAACATATTCAAACAAAATACTGTAAATGTAATAGTTACAGTTAAAATTGATTTACTCAAGAGTGAGAATCTCAGAGTAGTTTTTGCTCAGCTGTGCAATGAGTTACAGGTGTACAATTTCACTATGTTATACGTGCGTGAACAATATATTAAACCAAATTCTCTAAATTTGAAAATTTTAATTACTTAAATGTAGCTTTTATAAGCTACAAGCTTACCATGTGGGACTGAATGCTAACTCGGGAGGCCGCAGGACTCCAGCCAACGCCCAAGAAAATTGCAAATTTAATAAGTAAATTAAATTTTTATAAGTTAATACCCTATCCAATGGACAATTGCTTTATCGGTCGGCACGACCAGTCCTGCCAAACGCCAGAAAAAGACGTCCTGTATATAATACCGGCAGGACCGGTCAGTAGTGTGCACTCATCTTTTTCGTTGTCTAAACAGATTTAGACCCCTAGTAAGCTGGTAGCGGGGTTGGTTGGGAGGGCCTTGCCTGTCCATTGGATAGGGTATTAACTTTTAAAAATTTAATTAAAATTGTGTTAATACATCCTATCCAATGGACAATTGCTGAATAACTACCGCTTGGTGGAGGGTAAGTTACTAGGGACTTAGGTGAACTCATAAATGATAAGAAAATTCCCTCTGGCCTAGGTTGACTTTTTATCAAAAAACCTGTAGGCCTATGGTCGGATACCAGTGCCCGGTTGCCAGGGCGTATACCGACGTTGCCCCCCCCCCCCTTTTAAACGGACCTGCTCTGAGGTAGGGGAAGAGAGGGATGAGTTCAGTCCCAGAAGGCAATAACCTCCTGAAGGAAGGCATGTAGTTAGTTCCATGAACTATTAACACTACATATATACAAATCTCAATTAAGGGCTAATTGTCGATCTGCTGTGCAGCCACTACTGGGCCCAATTGAAGGGGCTCTGAACCAGCCCAAGCCACATCCTTCAAAAAAAACTGTGTGAAGGTGATGTGTTATTTCCAGTGGCCGGCTGAAAAATTGTTCTGAGGAGACTCCCAACTGGAATGCCTTAGAAGCAGCAAAGGCCCTGACAACATGGGCTTTAACCTGATGTAGGGTGAGGGCCTCCTGACCAGAGAGCTCATAACATAGGATCACCGTTGCTTGATCCATGAGGAGATAGTGGCAGGTGAGAAGTCTTGTCAAAACCTTTCTAAAGGGAGACAGACTAACTCATAGTTCTGTTTGAGATCCTGTCCCAATAACTAGCTCCTGTGTTTGCCAGAACCCAGGGTCAAGAGGAAAACAGTCTTGAAGGTCAATGCTTCAAAGAGGCCTGTTTAAGGGTTCCAATGGAGCCTTGCCAATTGGTGCAACACCAGGAGGAGGTTCCAGGAGGGGATGCCCCTCCGACCCTTAGGTCTGTCTCTGTAAACTGTCCAAGAGACGAGCAAGATTCTCATTGTGCTGAAATTTATTCCGGAATTACCCAGTTGTCAGCAATGACTGATCTGGTTGATCCTCTTTGAGGAGCCTCAATTCCTACTGCCACTGCCTCAGAGAAGCCCTGCTCCTTGATTGCTGAGGCTCTAGGAGGAGCCATGTATGCAGATCTAATTTTGACAGATTCCTGTGAAGAGTCTGATTAAATGGTTGAGAGAGCAGGTTGGATCCCAGAACCAGGCATGTTGGGCCACTTATGAGCAATCAGAGGGATTCCCCTGCATGGGTAGTCCTGCAACTTCACCACTTGCCCAAGATGGCTACCAGTGGGAAGGCATATGGGTCCAGATCCTCCCATGGCAGACTGATTGTATCATTGGGAGATCTGGCCCCGGTGATACAAGTTGAGACAGTCTGTTGTTGATCCAGGTGGCAAAAACAGGCCCACTTAGGGCTGGTGCCAGCGGAAACATAGTTTGGAAAAACTCTGACAGGAGGGACCATTCTGTCACCTGTCTAGTTTGCGTGAGACTGGATAGCTTGTCTGCTATGACATTCAGCCGCCTGGAATGTGCCGGGCTAGAGTCACCTTTTTCCTGCAATACCAGGTCAGGATTCTCCATAGTAGGGCACAAAGAGGGCCTGACTTCATCCCCCCCCCCTCTTTCTTCATACAGGCAACCACTGTTGTGTTGTCTGTAGTTATGACAGCAATATTGTTCAACCAGAGGTCTTGGAATTCTTTAAGGGCCAAATGAACGCCTTAGTTCCAGATAGTTTAATGTGTAACCTGCTTCTGGAAGGGACCAGGTTCCCCTTGCAGTGTGTTCTCCTAAGTGAGAACCCCACCTTCTTGATGCATCTGTAACCATTAAAGAGCATATTTAGCAGGTGCAATGGTTGACATTGAAGCACATTGTCTTCCTGCAGCCACCATTTAAGATGGGGGTAGAAGGAACTGGGGTCACCTTTTCTAGTGATTCTGGTACCCTCTAGCTGTTCTTCTAGTGTCGCTTTATCGGCCTCACGTGGAGGTGAACTAGGTGCACTTGCTTCTCTATGGATGTTAGTAACCCTATCAGGGGCATCAGCTGCCAGACCGGGCATGTAGGTCCGGGGAGAAGTTTCTGGATAAGCATTCAACTTATTCAAGGTCTACCAAAGCTCTAGGGTGGGTCTTACCTTACGCTCTTCCAAGCTAACTGGAAGCCTACTAAGTTGAAGACTTGCTCAAGGTCCAGTTCTAATTTTTCATGTTTACCATTAAAACTTACTCCTGACACTGAGCTCCTAGAGACTGTGTATGTTGGAGACAGGCTTGGTGGGAACTGGCTTTGACCAACCATTCGTACTGGTGGATTGTGGTACTTTGTAATGCCATAGTTAGACCTCCTTCACCACCACCGAGAGAAGACTCCCATTGTACTGTGAATAGACCAAAGGGGAGTGACTGAACTGGTGGGGAAGACCCTGGACATGAAAAACTCTGGTACTTCCTTGTTGGTGGAAAGACGTGAGGGAGTAGGGAACCTTGCTGAAGAGAGGTTAATATGGTTCCCAATCTGAATTATTCAGGGTACTGGGCCACTTCTCCTGCCCGGATATCTGATCAAGCTGGTCATCTCCAGAAGGTGAGGGTGTAGCCTTCCTGGGAGATTTCTTATGCACTTGGGCTAGCCCCTAGGACGGCCCAAGTTTTGAGCAGGCAGATTTAGCCAAAAAACAGTGTCAACACTGGTGACAGGCTAGACCTCAATGATCCACATAGCCATTTATAACATTGGTGACCCCTGGTCTGATTAACAGATATTTTTCCCATTGCTTGAGTTTTGAAAACTGGCAAAACAGGTTATAATCTTGAGGGGAAAACTGAGCTTCCAAACTCAGGCCCCCTTGTGGCAGCTAACACTGGTCACAGGCTGGATAAAAAGGCAAACTGGATGGCCAGTCTAATAGGTGTGAGGTCTGATAAGGGGAGGTTGACTGGTAGTTGTTGGACAAGTCTTGCTTGACAGTCTTCCTCTTATCTACAGCCACTGTCTGACCAGCTAGGTCCTGAAAGGTAGGCTGGCTGACTGGTCCGGTAGATTGACGGACATTTCACCGGGACCAGTCACTGGTCCAAGAATTCCTCTTTAACCAGTTTCCTTAGGCAGCCACTGGTTGGCCTAAACAACTACTTGGACCCTTAAAGAACTTCTGCTGGTCTGTTAGTCAGTCATGGAGACCTGCCCAGTACCATGCCCTAAACGGTTATACATGAAGCAATGCTCTGTAATCGGTTCCTGGTGGCTCCACAGTTCTGCATAAACTCACTGGAGTTGGCAGAACTGGGTGAACTGAACACCTTCTTAGCAGGGATAGGCTCATATGAAGCTGCCTTCTTCCTGTCCACAGTGGTTGTTCAGCAGCTTTTCTCTGCAACCAACAATCTCTGTAACCGGTCAAACCGGTAGGCTGGTGTCTCTCTGTAACCAAAGTTTTCTGGGAGAAAGCTCTGTTACCAAAGAATTGGGGCAGCACAGGTCTGTACGTGGTTACTTCACCAGTATCTCTAGTTCTTGTGAAGCAAAAGTCACTGAAGGTTGTGTAAGCCGGCACCAGGTCGGTAGGCTCTGTAACTGGTTGGTTAAAGGAATTTTTCTGAAGAAACTTCCTGTCCAACTAACTTGTCACCATCAATTCTCTATAACCGGTGAACCTGTTGTCAGCACTGGATTTGAAGCTGGTCCCTTGCCAGTAAGGATGGGAACAGCAGATTTCTCTGTAACCGGCAATACTCTGTAACCTGTAGACCTGCTGTCCTCACTTGACTGCCTTCTTGCCAGTAATGGTGGGAATAGCAGATTTCTCTGTAACCAGTAATTCTCTGTAACCAGTAGCCCTGCTGTGTGTCACCAGCAACTCTCTGTAACCGGTAATCCTGTTTAACCGGTAGCCCTTGCTGGATCTCTGTGTGACCACAACCGGCAGTCTGAGCAGAACAGGTGCTGGTAAATCTCATCACTGGCTGGCTAGAGACCCTACCGGTAGCCTGAACAGGACTTGTACTGGTCAAAAATTCTGCAATGGGGAGAAGGGTCTCAATGGTCAGCAACTTCTGGTAGGTGAACCCTCTGAGCAGCCTCACTGGTGGTCTGAACAAGACTGGAACCGGTACCCCCAACAGTCACACCAGAGGACAGGCCACTGGTGGAGGTTCCAGGATCAAAAAGGGCTAATCACTGGTAACCACTGAAGGGGGTTTCTTCACAGGACCACAGGAACAGCATCCACCGGTAGTCTGAACAGAACTGGTACCGGTAAAACAGCCATCAATTCTTGTCAGCTGAACCGGTCACACTTGGGGATCTGCCTGCCGGTAGTTGTGTTGAGATCTGTGAAGTCACATGACCGGCACTGGCAAAAACTCGCAGATTTCTGTGGCCACTTGTCGTCTAAATCTTAAGGCCAACAGACAAGTTGCTGGATTTCTTCTTGCCAGTTAAAAATGGGTGTTGAGTAATAAATGGTCGTCTTCTTTTGATGAAAACTTCTGTGGAAAACACGATTCCTCCATTGTTGAATGCGTATCACGTGACCAGTCCATGTCATGTGACAAGCATAAGCTGGAAGTGTTGACGTCAGACGATACATTCTTCTTTCCTTCTAATTTCTTCTCGTCGACATACACGCAGTGTTACTCGACAATGTAGAATTAAATGGAGGGTGAATTGTGGTAAACAAACACTTCTGAACAGAAGAAGGAATACTGCAGGGATGACACACAACCTCTCACCCACGACTTTGTCTCGAGGACAAGCACAAGGAAAATCTTCAAAACTGGCCATGAAATGCTGGATACTGCCTCGTTTAAGTCCTGGAGAGGCCATGATATGTAAGTAACACAATATTTATATTTTCAGATGAAAATAAGGTTAAATTCGTAGAAAAATCCATCTTTTCTTCAAACTTCAAGATCACTTCAAAAACACATCTGCACACTACACGCGCCAAACAAAAAAGATGAACTGACGTCACTCTGTCTAGACAGGAAGCAAGTATGATGCGCCACCTAGCGAATGCACACTACTGACTGGTCCTGCTGGTATTATATACAGGACGTCTTTTTCTGGCGTTTGGCGGGACCGGTCGCGCCGACCGGTAAAGCAATTGTCCATTGGATAGGATGTATTAACGCAATAAAAATGGACATTTGGATTTGGTCGAGTCCGTGGTTCAGTATGTACCATAGCAGTGTCGTTTGGTAATTCGTCCTTCTCTCGTGCTAAATTTAGTCCGTAGCCCCTCAGCTGGAACACAGTGGGGAGGCTGGGTGGGACTTTCTTCAGTCCCACATGGTAAGCTTGTAGCTTGTAAAAGCTAAGTAATTAAGTAATTAAAATTTTCAATTTTATTGTGCTACAATAGCTTACCATGTGGGACTGAATGCTGAATACAACCGCCTGGTGGCGGTATTACAGCCGAGACTGGAAGAATATTGTCCATTTTTCTTGAATTTAGAATAAAATATACCAAAATATTGCGAAGGCCCTAATATCATGGGCTTTGACTTGGACTAGGTCCAAGGCTTATTGATCTGCTTGTTTATAACAAAGTAGGATAGTTTATTTTAGCCAAGAAGAGAGTGTGGCGGGTCTGATGTCTGAGGTATGTCCTTTCTTAAAGGAGATAAAGAGAAGGGATCGAGACCCCCTTACGTCTTTGGTTCGATCCAAATAGTACCTCAGGGCCCGTACCGGACACAAGGTCCTGTCTTCTTTGAATTGTCTATCTACAATGGTAGTTATAGCAGGAATAGTCACCGGAGACACACTTTGAGAACTTTCTCTTGCTAGTTGGTTTATGACTATGAAATCTGAGGAGGGGAACAAAGCAACCTTTTCCCATTGGCCTAGATTAGATACTTTGTTTGCAACCCAGACATGAATTTTGCTGTGGCGCTTGCCGGAGGCCAAAGCTAGCAAGAAAGCAGTTTTGAGAGTAAGATGTTTGAGGTCTGTGTCTTTCATAGGCTCAAAAGGTGCTTTTGTGAGCTACTGAGAACAACAGAAAGGTTCCACTTAGGAAGATTCCTGGAATTTTTGGGACGATCCCTGTGAAAACTGGAGAGTAACCTGTTAAGGTCTGAACTTTAGGAAATATGGTGCCCCGTTGGGCCCAAGGTGTCAACAATGGCTGTCCTATAACCATCAATGGTCGAAGGGTGCCTGTTTAGGTCTTGGTACAGGTACATGAAGAAGTCTGAGACTTGCTTTACAGAGGGAGTGGAGAAATCCACTGAATTTTCTCTGCACCATTTCTCAAATAGGGCCCACTTTGACTTGTAGATGGTCCTTGTTGATGACCTCTGAGGGGCAGCAATTCTCTCTGCCACCTCCACAGAGAAGCCTTGTTCTTGGAGCTCTCCACTCCTAGACACCAGGCGTGAAGGTTGAGATGCTGTGGAACACATAATTGTGGGACTGTTTGAGTTCTCGACACTGGAAGTTGAAGTTGACACTGGAAGTTGAAGTGGGATCTCTGTTGAGAGCTGCACTAGATCCCAAAACCAGGGCATCCCTGGCCAGCCTGGGGCTATTACGATGATCAGGCAATTGGTTTACCTGATTTTTTGGATCGGCTGTGAAGGAGAGCCGTGGGAGCAGTGAGACCCGACCAGTTTATGTTGAGAGCATCTATGTCCCAAGCATTTTGGTCTGGGACTGGAGACATGTATAGTGGAACTTTGTGGTTCAGGCGAGTGGCAAAAAGATCTACATGAGGAGTGAACCACTTGAGACGGATCTGTTTGAACACCTGTGGATGCAGTGACCATTCTGTTGACTGAATTTGGTTCAACCTGGACAGAAGGTCGGCCATCACACTCAGACACCCTGGAATATGTCTGGCTTTTAATGTTATCTTGTAATGATGGCACCAGGTCATGATCTTCCACAGGAGAGCGCACATCTCCACCGAGTGGGTTCCTCCTTGTTTGTTTATGTAGGCTACCACTGTTGAGTTGTCTGTAGCATCCAACACTGTTTGGTTTTGACACTGGTCCTTGAACCTTTGAAGGGCCAGAGAAACCGCCTTCAACTCTAGAACATTTATGTGCCGCCTTTTTTCCCTGTCTGACCACAGACCCTTTTGCAGAACTTTGCTCTAAATGAGTGCCCCAGCCTTCGTTCGAGGCGTCTGTAAAGAGTTGGATACTGTGGTCTTTGGGATGAAGGTCTGAACCTTTCATCATGTTTGTGGGATTCTACCACAATTCTAGGTGTGCTAAAATGGTTTCTGTCCAAGGAAGGAGGGTGTCCAACGACTGAGGAAATCTCCAGTGCTCCTTGAGGTGAAACTGAAAGTGCCTCATGTGAAGACGTCCCTCCGAGACCATTTTCTCTGTTGAGGCAAGCAACCCAATTAGCGACATCAAACATCTTGCAGTCAAAACATGTTTTGACTTGAGTCGTAGGATCAAATACTGAAGTTTGAGCCATCTCTCTTGAGTGGGTTTTACAAGGGCTGAATCTAGACGGTACAAACAAAAACACTTGAGTAGGTTTTAGTTTGGACTTCTGATTTATTATCCACCCTAAGGACTGAGTCAGGTCCACCACTATCTGAGTGTTTATTTGTGCTTCTTCCTGAGACTGGGCCCTGATAAGCCAGTCGTTCAGGTACTGATGAAGTCTGATTCCCATTGACAGGGCCATCAGCTTCACCTCCTTTACAATCATTGTAAAGACCTGAGGGGCCGTAGCTAGTCCACAGGGAAGGGATGTGAACTGAAACACTTGTGACCAGTGGCAAAACCTTAGGTACTTCCTTGAGTTTGGGTGGATGGGGATGTGAAGGTAGGCATCTGATAGGTCTATCGACGACACCCATTCCCCTGGAATCAGAGAGGCCCTGATGGACTCTGGTCCATTTTGAACCTTTCTACAAGTAGGAAGGTGTTGAGCCTGTTTAGGTCTATTACTGACCTCCACCGTTGGTGAGGCTTGGGTACAAGAAGCAGGCGACTGTAAAACCCGAGAGAGTTTACATTTTCCACCCTTTCTATTGCGTCCATTGACAGAAGAGACTGGATACAAGAGGTCAGAGCTAATTCTTTTTGAAGGGCCTTGTAACCTGATTGAATCAGTGGGGCTCTGACTAAATTTGGTTTTGAGATGAATGGAAGAACGTAACCATTGGTGATAATGTTTAACACGTCTGAACATTTGTTTGTGAGCCAGTCTCTTCTGAAAGAATGGAGGCGAAGTCCTACTGGTGGACTGAGGGAGGCTTGAAAAGAGTCATTGGGAGGAGGGGTTTCCACGCCCTTGTCCCCTTGAGTGGGGTCGAAAATGACCCCTGGAGCCTCTGAAATTTGGTTTCCCCCTACCTGAGGAAAATGATTGGTTACTGCTTTGGGAGGAGTTGCCCCCATAGGGGCGTTTCCTGTAGGAGCCTCTTTTCTTGTTGTGGTGGGGATCACGAAAGGGTTTGTTTTGATAGGGTACAAAACCCTGAGAGTCTTTAGGGGTGCCTTTTTAAAGGAGGAAGTCTTCTCTATCCTTCACTAATTGAGACTTGAAAAGAGGAGAAGGCCAGAAAGGCGAGTTCCTCAATTCTTGACGTCTTGAATTCCCTAGATGTGGTTGAAGAAGGGTCATTTCAGGCTCTCGTCTCAGAAGGGCAGTGTTGCCCATAGTATATAACTCCCTCTGGAGTATGTGGGCCACAGATTTGCCAAGGCTGGCTAAGGCTCTCTGTTGAATAAGAATTCTCTTATTCATGATTTCAAAATAATCACAGGCATTTTCATAACCACGTCTGGCAGCTCTTTCGGGATCTGCACCCTTTTGAATTTGGTTTTTAACCCTTTTGAAGGTAGCCTTGATGCTCTGCTAGCACTTCTCCATAACAGTGTTACAGGAGGAGGCAGTCCTAGTGAAAGTAGCTGTGAAATTGATGGTAGAAAGATTCTGCCTAGCTTGATGTTCAAGTTCCTTAAGAACTTATTGGGGAACCTAGCCCACAGGGGACCCAGAGGGTTTTGGGGAAATACAGATCTTAGCAAAATCTGTATTGAGTTCTTGAAGTTTATCTTCAAAACAAGGTTGTCCCACCTTGTAGTATTTGGCTGTTGAAGCCGGGGGTTTAATGTATTTACCCTCAGGTAAATCAGAGGCCAATAAGTCTTGTTCAAATTTCTCAAAAGCATCTTTGAGAATTGGATTTAAGGGGAGCATAGCAGAAGGGCCTCTTGGCCTAAGCTCATGTTGGCTTTTATCGTCCTCCAGGCCTAGCACAGTTGTAGAGGACCTAGGCAAGGTCTCCCTGGGGTCAGGGAGATCCAGAATTTGCCTGAAAGTTTCCACTTCCTCAGCATATTGTGAAGGGAGGTCAGACATGTCCACCTCCCTGTAGAATACTGGATCTGTGCTGTCCTGATGTTCAAGCTCAGAAGGAGCCTTGTGTTGAGGTTTTGTAGGCTTTTTAATTGAAGCAGAGGACTCATCTTCCTCTGAAGAAGATGGCTGAGAATAATATTTAGCCCGTACCTTGTGCTTTCTTTTGTCAGAATGTTTTTTAGCTTTAGAATGTACTCTTTTTGGTTGTTCCGACTCGGAATGATGATCCGAGTGGTCGGATTCAACATCCGAGTGCCTGGAAGCACGTTCGGACTGGACACTTTGAGAAGACTGGGGAGGAAGTGGAGGTCCATAATGTTCAGTGTCCATAGGGATTTTTCAAGCCTACTTTCAATTTTATTCTGCATTGCAGTGCCTGGGGTGGGTGGGACAGTTTGTAGAGTCTTTAATGATAAAGATTCAAAACGCAGGGGTTGGGGACGTGGAGGTGAAGAAAACAAATTGTCTGCAGGACCCTCAAGGTCTGCTTGAGAGCCAGAGAACGCATCACCGTCGTCGCCCAGTAGATCAAGATTATCTTTGCTAGTATTAGGATCCGATGTCTTCTGTTTTGTAATATACCGACGTCTATGTTTGATTTTGATTTGCTGTTCCTCGGAGAAACTAGCACAGATATTGCATGGAGACTGATTAGTGACACAGGGGTCGTCTCCCTTGCCAGATTCCCTGCATGTGGGGCAATAATTGGGAGAATCGAATGGAAAACAGAAGTTACGGCATTTAGAAGATCTTGGTTTAGCTCGTTTGGTGGGAAGACATTTTTACTGCAATAAAGAAATCAGAGTCGAAACGCGGAAAACTCACAAGACACAAATATTTAAGGAAATACTTATCCTGTGAAATTCAAACTATATCATAAATATCTATATAACAAGCATTCTGACGCATGCATTTATCTCCCGCCATATAAATTAGATGTACTAAAGATAACATATTTTAACAAGGTGCTCTAAATGTAATACTTTTCAAGTTATAATTGATTTAGTGCATGATTTCATGAATTTTAATGCATTAAAAATTATTTAAAAAATTCATTAAAAAAATTTAGCATGTGAAAGCTCTCCAAAATGTAGGTGAATGAGTTATTTGAGAAATATTGGCTATCTGCAATACTTTTAGTGATAATAGGCAGTTACTCATTTTGAGTAGGTGAGTAATTAGCTACGGATCTGAAAATTCACTAATTGAAAGCTCTCCAAAATGTATGTGAATGAGTTATTTCAGAAATACTGGCTATCTGCAATACTTGTAGAGATAATTCGCATTTACTCATTTTGAGTAGGTGAATAATTAACTACGGGTGTGAAACTTCACCAAGTGAAAGCTCTCCCAAAAGTAGATGAATGAGTTATTTGAGAAAAATTGGCTATCAGCAATACTTTTACAGATAATTCACATTTACTCATTTTGATTAGGTGAGTAATTAGCTACGGGTCTGGAACTTCACCATGTGAAAGCTCTCCCAAAAGTAGATGAACGAGTAATTTGATACAAATTGGATACCCGCAATACTTTTAGAGATAATTAGCATTTACTCATTTTGAGGAGGTGAATAATTAGCTACGGCTCTGAAAATTCACGAAGTGAAAGCTCTCCCAGAAGTAGGTGAATGAGTTATTTGATAAAAATTGGCTATCTGCAATACTTTTAGAGATAATTCACATTTACTCATTTTCAGTAGGTGAGTAATTAGCTACAGGTCTGGAACTTCACCATGTGAAAGCCCTCCCAAAAGTAGATGAATGAGTTATTTGATAAAAATTGGATATCCGCAATACTTTTAGAGATAATTCACATTTACTCATTTTGAGTAGGTGAATAATTAGCTACGGGTCTGAAACCTCACCAAGTAAAAGCTCTCCCAAAAGTAGGTGAATGAGTTATTTGAGAAAAATTGGATATCTGCAATACTTTTACAGATAATTCACATTTACTCATTTTGAGTAGGTGAGTAATTAGCTACGAGTCTGGAACTTCACCATGTGAAAGCTCTCCCAAAAGTAGATGAATGAGTAATTTGATAAAAATTGGATATCCACAATACTTTTAGAGATAATTAGCATTTACTCATTTTGAGTAGGTGAATAATTAGCTACAGGTCTGAAATTTCACCAAGTGAAAGCTCTTCCAAAAGTAGGTGAATGAGTTATTTAAGAAAAATTGGATATCACCAATACTTTTAGGGATAATTCACATTTACTCATTTTGAGTAGGTGAGTAATTAGCTACGGGTCTGGAACTTCACCATGTGAAAGCTCTCCCAAAAGTAGATGAATGAGTTATTTGATAAAAATTGGATATCCGCAATACTTTTAGAGATAATTATCATTTACTCATTTTGAGTAGGTGAATAATTAGCTACGGGTCTGAAACTTCACCATGTGAAAGCTCTCCCAAAAGTAGATGAAGCAGTTATTTGAGAAAAATTATGTCATTATTTTGCCACAAATAAGAAAATAGCTATTACTCACTTATGGCATGCAATAGAACCCCAAACTATATGCATTTACCCTGCAGTCACAATTTCAAAGTAGGTATTACTCGGCTATCCAATGTGCAACAGGTCTGAAACTTTACTAAGTGATAGGTTACCAAAAACTAGATGAATAACATATTTGAAAATATTTCCCTAACTTTAATACTTTTGAAGATATTTGACATTTACTTCTTCTGTTATTTAGCTACAAATGAGGAAATAGCTATTACTCACTTATGGCAAGCAATAGAACCCCAAACTATGTACCATCTTATAGCTAAGAACAAAGTAGCTGAACAACATATTTTAGGAAAACACTCTAACTGCAATACTTTTTTAGTTACAATAGCTTTACTCAACAGTCAGAATTTCAAAGTAGCTATTACTCAGCTATCCAAGGTGCAACAGCTCTGAAACTTTACTATGTCATAGCTTACCAAAAAGTAGATGGACAACATATTTGAAAAGATTTCCCTAACTTTAATACTTTTGAAGATATTTGACATTTACTTCTTCTGTTATTTAGCTACAAATGAGAAAATAGCTATTACTCACTTATGGCATGCAATAGAACCCCAAACTATGTACCATCTTATAGCTAAGGACAAAGTAGCTGAACAACATATTTTAGGAAAATACTCTAACTGCAATAGTTTTGGAGTTACAATCGCTTTACTCACCAGTCAGAATTTCAAAGTAGCTATTACTCAGCTATCCAAGGTGCAACAGGTCTGAAACTTTAGTATGTGATAGCTTACCAAAAAGAAGATGGACAACATATTTGAAAAGATTTCCCTAACTTCAATACTTTTGAAGATATTTGACATTTACTTCTTCTGTTATTTAGCTACAAATGAGAAAATAGCTATTACTCACTTATGGCATGCAATGGGACCCCAAAATATGCACCATCTTATAGCTAAGGACAAAGTAGCTGAACAACATATTTGAAGAAAAACTTGTTACTGCAATAGTTTTTGAGTTATGAGCCCTTTACTCAAAGTAGCTAAGATTGCTATTACTCACTTATCTTTAGGCCTAGGTCAATAAAACCAAAAAAATTTTCAAGGGCATGAAAATTCATTGGGACAATTAATTTACAAAAAATCTGTAGCTGTAGCAGTTTTGGAGAAATCTGCGTGACTAACTAACGCACACACGCACGCACGCACTCACCCCCGCACACACAGACATCATTTCATAATCTCCCTCCCGGGCTAAAGCCCGGCGGGAGATAATAAACTGAAGCAAATAGCTAAAAATAGCATCAGAGATGCCCGTACCCCACAGCCTTGGGAAATATTTTCAACACCATGAGATATAGAAGTACTGTACCAGTACAAACTTCAGGATACTTTCAGAGCACTGTCAGTTATATAAAGGTCCAAACAATGTTTAAATGGAGAAATAATGTTTAAAAGAAGATAATGCGTGTAAAGATGAAATATTAAAACAAGATAATTCAATGACAAGATGACAGCATTAATCAGTAAACTAAAATTCAACACTCTTTATATACATCAGAATTTCCGAATTATGGTTTAGATGGTTTGAATATTACCATGCATACAGAAGTGGTAATACATTTAATGAATGCTTATGTGTGATGTTGGGAGTAAAATCTGCGGCTCACTTGATGAAATTCTATCTCTTACAATGGGAAGTTATGAAAGTAAAATTCTTAATAAATTTTGCTTAATCTGCATCAAAAGACAGACCCAAAGGTGCAACAAGATTTTAAAGGTCAAGGTCACTACGGCAAGGTAAAAGGTCAAATTAACGTCACACCATGATAATACACACCTACAGCCAATAACCAATGTCCCTACCAAGTATCAACTTCCTACACCTTACGGTTTCCGAGATACAGCCCTGACGATTTTATAGGTCAAGGTCACTATGGCAAGGTCAAAGGTCAAATCAAGGTCACACCATGATGCTGCACACATACACCCCCTAGCCAATGTCTCTACCAAATATCAACTTCCTGCACCTAACAGTTTCCGAGATAAAGCCTGGACAATATTTTATAGGTCAAGGTCACTACGGCAAGGTTAAAGGTCAAATCAAGGTCAAACCATGACGTTGCACACCTACACCCCCTAATCAATATCCCTACCAAGTATCAACTTCCTACACCTTACGGTTTCTGAGATATAGCCCAGACAACATTTTATAGGTCAAGGTCACTACGGCAAGGTCAAAGGTCAAATCAAGGTCAGACCATGACGCTGCACACCTACACCCCCTAAGCAATATCCCTACCAAGTATCAACTTCCTACACCTTACGGTTTCTGAGATATAGCCTGGACAAGATTTTATAGGTCAAGGCCACTACGGCAAGGTCAAAGGTCAAATCAAGGTCACGCCATGACGTTGCACACCTACACCCCCTAACCAATGTCCCTACCAAATATCAACTTCCGAAGCCTTACAGTTTCCAAGATATAGCCCGGACAACATTTTATAGGTCAAGGTCACTATGGCAAGGTCAAAGGTCAAATCAAGGTCAGACTATGACGTTGCACAACTACACCCCCTAACCAATGTCCCTACCAAGTATCAACTTCTTACACCTTACAGTATCCGAGATATAGCCCGGACAAGATTTTCAAACTCAAGGTCACTACGGCAAGGTCAAATCAAGGTCAGACCATGACGTTGCACAGCTACACCCCCTAACCAATGTCCCTACCAAGTATCAACTTCCTACACCTTACGGTTTCTGAGATACAGCCCGGACAAACTATTTCCCGCCGCCCGCCAACCCGCCCGCCCGCCCTGCCATCCGGACACCATGGGTGAAAACAATACCCCAACAGCCCTTAAGGGCTGTGGGGTAAAAATGAACATCCAACAGTACGTATATCCTGAGAAAACAGTAAAAATCTTGAGAAGAATTTCAAACGCTTTCCAATATGGCGGCCAACGAGAGAAGGACGAATTACCAAACGACACTGCTATGGAACATACTAAACCATGGACTCGGCCAAATTCAAACCTCCATTTTTCTTTTTGGTCATTGGCTGGAGTCCTGTGGCCTCCCGAGTTAGCATTCAGTCCCACATGGTAAGCTATTGTAGTGCAATAAAAGCAATAGTTTTCAAGTTACCACTCCTTTACTCAAAAGTAAAACTTGAAAGTAGCTATTGCTCAGCTATGCAATGAGCTACATGTCTGAAATTTTACTATGTTATAGCTGACCCAAAAGTAGCTGAATAACATATTTAAACAAAATTCTCTAAATGCAATAGTTAAGTTATACCTGATTTAGTCAACAGTGATAACCTCAAAAGTAGCTATTACTCAGCTCTGCAATGAGCTACAGGCCTGCAATTTTACTATGTTATAGCTGACCCAAAAGTAGGTGAACAAGATATTAAAAAAAGTCTCTATATGCAATAGTTTTCAAGTTACAAGTGATTTACTCAACAGTGACAACCTGAAATTAGCTATTCCTCAGCTATGCAATGAGCTACAGGTCTGCAATTCCACTGTATTATAGTGGACTGAAAAGTAGGTGTAGAACATATTTAAACAAAATACTGCAAATGCAATAGTTTTCAAGTTACAACTTATTTACCCAACAGTGGGAACCTGAAAGTAGCTATTGCTCAGCTATTAAATGACCTACAGGTCTGCAATTTTACTATGTTATAGCTGACACAAAAGTACATGAATAACAAAGAAAATTCTCTAAATACAATAGTTTTCAAGTAGCAAGCGATATACTCAACAGTGACAACCTGAAAGTAGCTATTCCTCAGCTATGCAATGAGTTACAGATCTGCAATTCCACTATATATATAGCTGACTGAAAAGTAGATGAATCACATATTTCAAGAAAATTCTCCGAAAATATTGTTGAAATTAGAACTGATTTACTCAACAGTGAGAACCTGAAAGTAGCTATTGCACAGCTATTAAATAAGCTACAGGTCTGCAATTTCACTATTTTATATCTGACCCAAAAGTAGATGAATTTGAAAAATTTTGTTGTAATTTTAATTTTTATTCGATAAATACTTACCATTTCCTGACAAATGCTACATGTTGGAGCCATCCAACTCACTGGCCAACGTTGAGAAACGTTTCTAAAGTACCTTAAGAAGCCAATGAGTGAGTGTGGACTAGGAAGCCCCCCAATAGTCATGTGACCACACCAATAGGCGCCATTCATTGTTTTTGTTGCAAAGCTCACCCCTAGTACCTAGTACTGAATCCGCGGGGAGGCTGGGGGGGACTATCCTTGTCAGGAAATGGTAACTATTTATCTAATAAAAATTAAAATTACAAAATTTTTCAATTTTATTGCGAAAAATACACTTACCATTTCCTGACAAATGCTGAATGCAGCCTTCATGGATGGAGGGCAGTACTAGAATAAATGACCTAGTAAATACCACATGAACAGTAAATACACACAGCCTAAACATACATTCATACACAGTCAAAACTCACCTCAAGCACGAGGAAGCCGGACTGTCGAGTGAAGCCGTGGAAGCCAACACACCATATGATACTGCTCAAAACCATCACCACTAACAGGCATAACATCAAACGCAACTTGAAACTGGAAACTGGTAACATATTTACATCTGTACACTCCACTCAAAAAACATCTGAAAAACAAGAAGCCAAACATCAAACCCATGCCAACACCGGCTTCAAAATATCAGATTCCAAACATAATGACATTATATATACATACAAATAATGACATTACCTATTAACAATTTACTACATGTTGAGCCGCAACCACAGGCCCAATTTTCATCACATCACCATTATGCCAACACAAATCTTTCAGATAAAAATTTGTGAAAGTTGAATGGCTTCTCCAGAAACAAGAAGCCATTATCTCATCTAAAGCAACTCCTCCCTTAAACGCCAAAGAGGCAGCCAAAGATCTAACCTCATGGGCCTTGACCTGGGAAACATTTTGTACCTCCTGATCAGACTTTTGGTAGGCCAAAATGATAGACTGTTTGATCCAAGAAGATATAGTAGCCTTAGAGATATCTTTTGAGTAGCCCTCCTTAATAGCTACAAAAAGCAATCTCTTGCCTTTCCTAAGATCTTTAGTCTTGTCAAGATAATACCTCAAGGATCTCACTGGACAAAGAGCCTTATCTTGCACCAAAGAAAGATCTAATGTGGGTTTCAAAGCAGGAATGACCACCGGTTGAATAGCCAAAGGACCCTCAGAAGCCAACTGATTTTTGGCTATGAAAGCAGTTGACGGTGAAAAAGTAACTTCTGACCAGTCTCTTTTCCTACTAAATGAGTCAAACGTCCAAGCATGGATTTCACTACACCTCTTACCAGAAGCCAAAGCCAATAAGAAAACTGTCTTAAAAGTCAAAATCTTAAGATCAGCTTTACCCAAAGGTTCAAAAGGAGACCGAGTGAGGGCAAGTAGGACCAAAGACAAATCCCAGTTTGGAATAGACCTATTTGCTGAAGGTCTGTCCCTATGAAAGCTAGCAATCAAACGATTCAACTCCAAACTTTGAGAAACCATTTGACCTGCAGATCCTAGCCCATCTGCTACTGAGGTTCTGTAACCAGCAATAGTTCTGGGCTTCAAGTTTTTATCAGTGAAAAGATGATTAAAAAAATCAGCTATTTGAGGAATAGTTGGTTTTGTGACATCCACCTGATTCTCCTGGGCCCACTTTTGAAATACGGTCCACCTTGAATCATACACTCGCCTTGAGGATTCTCTCTGAGGTGCCTTAATTCTATCTGCCACTTCAACAGAGAATCCTCCTTGACCTTCTTGTAGGAGTCCAGATACCACGCATGGAGATTCAGATACTCCAGATTGCTGTGGAATCTGAGACTGAAGGGTTGCTTGAGAAGATTGTGCACTTGAGGAAGCCTCAGTGGAATCCTGGCTGACAATTCCACCAGATCCCAAAACCAAGGCATCCCCGGCCACCCTGGTGCTATCACAATGACCCTGCACCTGTAGGTGATCATTTTCTGTACCAACTGGGGCAGGATGGCCACTGGACAAAAAGCATAGGCGTCCAGAGCCTCCCAAGAGATGTTCAATGCATCTATCTGCCAGGCCTTGTCGTCTGGGACAGGAGATACGTAAGTTGGCAGTTTGGCATTCAAGCTGGTGGCAAAAAGATCCACCATTGGCTTGTGCCAAACTTGGCAAATTTCTTGAAAGACCTGAGGATGGAGAGACCACTCTGTCTGGATGGCCTTGTCCCTCCTGGACAGGGAATCTGCTATTACATTGAGATTCCCTGGTATATGTATGGCTCTTATATGGATCTCCCTGGCATTGGACCATGCCAGAATTCTCCACATCAAAGCACACATTTCGAAGGAGTGAGTGCCTCCTTCCTTGTTGATATATGAGGCCACAGTTGAGTTGTCTGAAGAAACCAACACTATTTTTTGCTTTAATTGTCCTTGAAAATGTTTGAGGGCTAGAAAAACAGCTTTCAGTTCCAAAATATTGATATGCAAGTTTCTTTCTGATTGCTGCCAGACCCCACTTATAGTACAGTTGTTCAAGTGGGCCCCCCAACCCTTCTCTGATGCATCTGTGAACATCAAGATATTGTGTTATTTCTGATGCAGATTCGAACCCTTGAGTAAGTTCTGATAATCCATCCACCAGGCCAGATGATCCTTTATCAACTGAGACACTGGAACCACCTTGTCCAAAGATTGGGGAAAGTGCCAGTTGGTCTTCAGAAACCACTGAAACGGTCTCATATGGATTCGACCTAAAGGAACTGTCTTCTCCATGGAAGCCATGACCCCAATTAGTGACATGAGTGTGACCTTGCAAAATGGAAACTGCCAGAATTTTGAATTTGTTCAATTTCTTTTGATTTGGGTAGACCAAACCTTCCCGAAGATTGAACCGATAGCCCAGAAACTCGAGATCCTGAGTTGGACTGAGTTCCGATTTTTTCAAATTGACAATCCAACCCAACTTTTCGACTAGATTGACCAATTTCTGAACATCCCGAGCACAAGAATCCGGATCCTTGGCCCTCACCAGCCAATCGTCCAAATACTGATGGATTCGAACCCCTTGTGACAGAGCTATGAACTTGACCTCCTTCACTACTCGAGTAAACTCCAATGGAGCTGTTGCAATGCCGAAGGGTAGGGCTCTGAATTGGTAAGCCTGACCCTGCACATGAAAGCGAAGATATTTCTGAAACTTGGGATGTATGGGTACATGGAAGTAAGCGTCGGTTAGGTCTATCGAAGCCACCCACTCGCCTACCTGAAGAGAAGCCCAAATGACTTCCGCGGTTTCCATTTTGAAGGTGGGAATATGCAAATACGTATTTACCACACTGAGATCTATAACTGGCCGCCATTTGTTTTCTGGTTTTGGAACCAGAAAAAACCGACTGTAGAATCCGAGAGAGTTCTTGTTTTGAACCGGAACCACTGCCCTTTTTTGAACCGCTTCCAGCAAAGCTTCTTGTTTTACTGGAGATGTGTAACTGCTTTTGATAGTCGGAAACCGGGTCAGTGGTGGTTTTTCTTTGAATGGAAGACAGTAACCTTGTTTTAAAACCAGAACTACCCTCGGATGCACTTTGAAGTTTTCCCACTCTTTCCAATAACCTTCTAAACGGGCACCAGGAAATTTTAAACTCACCTCCATGCAGTCACTTCCTCCTGCCCCTACCCCCTCGGGCAGAGCCTCTGTTGGAGTTGTAACTGTTAGATTGCCTCTTGTTTTGATCTCCCTGCTTTGCTTGGGGACGAAAACTTTGAAAAGCAGCATTGTGGTACCTGCTCTGCGAGGAATCCTCATCTCTATTGCGAACCTCACCTTGCTCCAACTCCGGATCCGGTTCCTCTGATGACTGTGACAAAGACCTTTTCCTTGATAAACTAAATCCGAAATCCTCAGATCTGAAACCTGAACCGGATTGTTGTTCAGCCTCAGCCCTAGTAGTTGTAGCTGACCTCTCCAAACGTCCCGAAGTGGAAGCTAGGACCGGTTGAGATTTAGAATTCGCCACCGGTTGCTTAGCAACCTGTAAACTGTCCCTGTCAGAGATATCACGACTGCTGACAGTTGCAGTTTCTTTTCCTTCCAAATTCCTCAATCTTTGAGACATATTTTCAAACTCTGTGAAAAATCTGTCCAATTTCTCTTCCAAAGACTTGCCTTTCTGTGAAAATGGTCTTTGTGAAGCACCAGAAACTTCATCCAATAAGGAATCATCAATAGTGACATCCTTAGCTTCAGAATTCTGCTCTTTTTTACTTTTATATCTATTTCTGTTCTTAATTTTCTTCCTCTGTTCCTCAGAAAAGCCTGCACACACAAGACATTCTGTAGAAGAAGCCACCACACAGAGGTCATCCCCTTTAGCATCGTCACGACACTTGGGACAAAAATGGTGGTTATCCCAATCCGCCATAAAATGGCCACAAAAAGAGCTTTTCCTTTGTCCTTTTTTAATTTTATCCTGAGAAGACATTGTTAAGAAACAGATGCCTAATACAGAATAAAAGCAAACTTGAAAATACTTGTAAAATCGTCAGAAAAACGAAATATTCCAAAACACATCCACACTCTATGATGGCCAACAAAAACAATGAATGGCGCCTATTGGCGTGGTCACATGACTATTGGGGGGCTTCCTAGTCCACACTCACTCATTGGCTTCTTAAGGTACTTTAGAAACGTTTCTCAACGTTGGCCAGTGAGTTGGATGGCTCCAACATGTAGCATTTGTCAGGAAATGGTAAGTGTATTTTTCGCAATAAAAAACATATTTAAAGAAAAAGCAGTAGTTTTCAAGTTACAAGCGATTTACTCAACAGTGACAACCTGAAAGTAGCTACTCCTCAGCTATGCAATGAGATACAGGCCTGCAATTCCACTATATATATAGCTGACTGAAAAGTAGATGAATCACATATTTCAAGAAAATTCTTTAAATGCAATATTGTTCAAGTTAGAACTGATTTGCTCAACAAGCAGAACCTGAAAGTAGCTATTGCTGAGCTATTCAATGAGCTACAGGTCTGCAATTCCACTTTATTATATCTGACTGAAAAGTAGGTGAAGTAACATATTTAAACAAAATACTCTAAATGCAATAGTTTTCAAGTTACAACTGATTTACTCAATGGGGATAACCCGAAAGTAGCTATTCTCTGCTATGCTATGAGCTACAGGTCTGCAATTTCACCATGTTATAGCTGACTGAAATGTAGGTGAATAACATATTAAAGAATATACTGTAAAAGTAATAGCTTCCAAGTTACAACTGATTAACCCAACAGTGACAACCTCAAAGTAGTCTATTGCTTAGCTATCCAATGATCTATACGTTAAAATTTCACTACGCTATATATAACTGACCCAAAAGTATGGGAATAACATATTTAAACAAAGTACTCTAAATGCACTAGTTTTAAAGTTACAACTGATTTACTCAACAGTGATAACCCTGAATGTAGCTATTGCTCAGTTATGCAATGAGTTTTAGGTCTGCAGTTTTACTTTGTTATGGCTGACTGTAAACAAAATACTCTAAATGAAATCGTTTTCAAGTTACAACTGATTTACTATACACTGAGAATGTCAATGTAGCTACTGCTCAGCTATGCAATGAGCTACAGTTCTGCAATTTTACTAGGGGCCACGGTGGCAGAGTGGTAACACTCTCGCCTCCCACCTCTGCGGCCGGGGTTCGATCCCCGTCATGGCCGTAAGTGGGAAAGCTGGTAGTTGCTTGCCGTTGGTCGGCAGTTTACAGTACAGAACCCTAGCGAACTATATGTACTGGTTTCCTCTGCCCTTCCAACTACCCGTCGTGATATGACCTGTACAGTGTTGAAAGCAACGTAAAACCCCAAATAAACAAACAAAAATCTGCAATTTTACTTTGTTACGGCTGACCAAAAAATAGGTGAACACGATATTTAAAGAAAATACTCTAAATGCAAATGTTTTCAAGTTACAACTGATTTACTCAAAAGTGAGAATCTTAAAGTAGCTATTGTTCTGCTATGCAATGAGCTACAGGTCTGAAATTTTGCTATGTTATAGCTGACCCAAAAGTAGCTGGATAATATATTATTCAAAATTCTCTAAATGCGATAGTTTTCAATAAGTGATTTTACTCATTATGGAAGGTACTGAAAAGTCAGAAACTTGGCTATTGGGATAGACTCCCAAGTTACTCACGATGTTGTAGCTATAGAAAAAGTAGTTGAATAACATTTTTAAACAAAATGCTCTAAATGCAATGCTTTTCAAGTTACAAGTGATTTAGTGTATGCTTTCATAAATTTTAATGCATTAAAAACTAGATTGGGCCAAATCGGCGCCACCATATCCCCAGACATGTCATCACTCATGCAACATGTTTTCACTGGGTATTTTTGTCATGGGACCCCTCCTGTGTGATATAGTTTTGAGGGAAAACATAATCAACCACTTATATAAGAACTTGAGTAATTCAATCTACAATATTTTTTATTTTGCAAGCAAAATGGTATCCCCAGACGACTGATGCGAATCCAGGAACTTTGCCCACAAGAACTTTGCCCAATGCAAACTCTATCCACAGGCACTTTTCAGGCACATCAACCAACCAACCAACCAATCAAAAATCAATCAACCAACCAACCAATCAATCAATACTCCATTCAGGTAACTACTCAGGTATATATAGTGTTGAAAGAGATAAACATTACTGGACTAAAGTTGCACTATATAAAGTATGCAAGTTGATTTCATTAGCATTTAATTCACTTTTGATAGATTTACATAGTACTGCAAAATGGAAACAATAAAAATACCAGAGGTGGCCAAAACCTTTGCAATGAAGAATGTATGTATACAAAAAAGGTTTCAAGAAAGTCCAACAGTCACTGAGAATATTATTACATTGTAACATTACATACTTAAAATTCAATAATGTAATAAGAAGCTGACCTTTAATATTAATATTTTTTATTTAATATTGTACACTTATACTTCAATAAAAAATTTAAAAGGCTAATTTTTTGGATATTATTTCATATCATTATTTTATGCAAAGTTCCTCCCATGTAAAAATGTGGTGGGCAAAAGGTCCTGTGGGCAAGAGTCCTTGTGGGCAAAGGTCCACACACACGTTTATCTGTTTCTATGTTTTAATATATTAGTGGATAGATGAAACATTATAAAACAAATATCCCAAGTAGATTTTGTTTTTTTTCTTCATAATTTGACATATATCCTCCCAAGCCTTTTACAAAGTAAATTAAAGCTGGTTTCACAGTTTCATTTATAAGAAGAAACAGTAAAATCTGACAATATCACTTCTCAGTTCCTTGCAAACAAAAGAAGTTTTAGTTTATATAGTGCTACATATGCTGGGTTGTATACGAGCATACTGCTTAAACAAAGAGGATGGGTGTTTTTTTCATATATCTATGTAGAACAAAAAAAAAAAAAGAAGATATGGTATAAATCTGATTGATGTATGATGATCATCTAATGAAACATCTAACACTTTTACTGAAGATCTAACACTCTGATATATATAAAAGGGGTAATAAAATACTCAGAAATCATCAATGGTTCAGTCCATCTATTTTATCAACTTCCAATACAAAAAGCTTAGTTAATCTTATGACTAATAAAAAAATCAAATAAATAAATAAGGAATGTCCAACAGGAAAATTATGCCTCCAGATTTAAATGGATACAATTATTAAACCACAAGAACAGATTTATAATAATAATTCAGAATTGAGAATTTTAAATGTGTGATTATCAACTGAAATAAGTTCATAACAGGAGCTGTGTCAAAATTAACTGAGGCAAGTTGAATAATACTGGGCTAGTTAAGGGTTAAAAATCCCCTATTTTTACTACATAAGGCTATAATTTCATTAATATTGGGACTTAAAGCTCACCAGAAATGACAGTGTCCATTTTACCTACTTTAATATGTATAACCAGTTTCATTTTAAAAAGTTAAAAACTCAGCAAGCAGAGGGATAAAAACACAAAAATAAGTTCTTAAAAGCCTAAGATAGCCATAACATCATTAATATTCAAAATTTAAATAGACAGGCACTTCCTTTGAAAATTTCAAAGATTTCAGCTCTATGAGCCACATAATTCGGCAGTTACAGGGCTTTAAATCGGCACAATATCCATAAATTGGGTCTCTGTGGGCATTTTAGAATTGTTAAAGTGACCTTAGCAATTAAACTACAGATCTGAAACTTTTTGGGCACACAGATAACAAACAAAAAGTACATATACTACAGTTTAACACTTGTCACAATTAGCATTTTCAAATAACAGGGCAAAATATAGAAAAAAAGTGTCAAAACAGGTCACTTGGATGAGTGTCTATGGTCCTCATACACAGGTTAAATGTCTACTAAAAGCCTTGATTTTCGGCACATGTAAAAAGAACATAATAATGTATTCCCAGACGGGATTTCAGCTCTATCAATCACATAGTTTAACAGTCACAGGGCTTAAAAGTGACAAAAAGTCCAAATATTGGGTCGCTGTGGGCCTTTTAGAGACCTCAATGTGACCTTCAAATTAAAGCTTCATACTTAAAATCTGTCACATACAAAGATTACACATAGAATTTATATCTTATACAGCTTGAAACTTCTCAGACTTATCATTTCCAAGTTACAGGGCAAAATATATGAAAAATATCTCAGAGGGGTCACTCGGGTGGGTGTTTATGGTCCTCATACACAGGTTAAATGTCTACTTAAAGCCTTTATTTTTGGCACACATAAAAAGAACATAATATATTCCCAGATGGGATTTCAGCTCTATCAGTCACATACTTTAACAATGGCAAAAAGTCCAAATATCGGGTCTTGTGGGCCTTTTAGAGACCTCAATGTGACCTTCAAATTAAAGCCTCAGACTTAAAATCTGTCACATACAAAGATTACACATAGAATTTATATCTAATACTGTTTGAAACTTACCACTTCCAAGTTACAGGGCAAAATATGTGAAAAATCTCTTAAAAGGGTCACTCAGGTGGGTGTTTATGGTCCTCATACACAGGTTAAATGTCTATTAAAGACCTAAATTTTAGGGCACATATAAAAAATACATATTGATATATTCCCAGATGATATTTCACTTAGATGAGAGACATAGTTTGAAAGCTACAGTGCTTGAAAGTGGCAAAAAGCCCATAAATTGGGTCTCTGTGGGCAATTTTGAGACCTTAAGTTGACCTTACAGGTAAACCTACAGCCTTTAAAATTTTCACAGACCAGGATTACATATAAAAGTTATACCTAGTGCAGTTTGAGACTCATCAGAATTACTACTTCCAACTTATAGGGCAAAATATGTGAAAAATGTAGGAAAAATCCCTAAATGGGATCAAACACAATTTTCTCCTCAACTTAAAGTCTTGATTTTCGGCACATGTACTAAGAATATATTAATGTGTTCTTAGGTAAAATTTTAGCCAGATGTGCCTCATAGTTTGTGACCTAGAGGTCTCTAAGTGGCCAAAAGTCAAATTTCTGGCCTTAAGGTGGCCATAAGCTCTTTATTATTGGGAGTTTAAGGTCACCTTAAAATAGGGATCTTCCTTTGGGCACTCTTAACATGTGTACCAAGTTTGAAAAAAAAATACTGATCCGTTTTTGAGTTATCGCGTACACAAGGAAATTTCTACGGCGGCGGCGGCGGCGGCGCGACGGACCTGAATCCAATATATCCCCGACTTTCGTCTGGGGATATAATTACAATTTGTTATAAGGAGTGCACTGTGAAATGTCTATGGCCAATAACTTTCAAAATAGAACTGACATATTTGTATGGATCATGAATTAGCGAAGATTCTGCAAAAAATCACTTTTCTCTCTCTTTAATTTGTGTGTAAATATTTGAGTGATCTCAAAATGTAAACATGAACATCATGGTAAGCAGGCATAAAGCACCAATATATGTTTTTACAATTATCCAGGGCAAGCTTAAACAAAACGGTCACAGTTCTCTTTCAAAAATCAACATTGCCTCACGATATTTTTATGGAAGTAAGCAATGCAAGAAAACACCAATGGTAAATATCTGACTAAGATGTTTGATTTAAATAACTAAATTGATCTGAACAAACTGTACAGCAGAAATATCCAAGAAGATATCATCCAATATCGGGTCAAAACCAAAAAACAGCATCCAACAGTACAGAGAAAGTTATGGTAGAGAGAAGAAAGTCTGAAAACTACAGTGTTTAGGTTTTGTTTCTGAAAGAAGCCATAGTTGTTTGTGACTCCAACTTACGGGGTAATCCACACCACTCAATGGTCCCACAATTGCAAAACTCCAACAAGCAAAGTATTTGTTGGTACATGTATAGAGACTAGTGTTCTCAAATTATCCCTTTTGTTGGGACCGGGTAGGTAATGATTTCAGCGGGTGGGTACCCGGGTACTCACGCCGATGGGCGATAATAGGTGATTCTACAAAAATCTCCACATTTACAAACTTAAAACTTACACAAATAATGGGATCCAACCATTTGCTTTATTTCTCGTTGGCCACCCTTTTTGCATTCAAAACAGTACCACACAGAAGAAATGTTAAAGATTTCTGTACATTCAAAACACGGTTGTTTATTGCAGTGTCCATAAAAGTAGAGTCACATGACCTATCAGTAAAAGCATTTACTGTTACTCGAATGTAGTTTCGGAATTGAAACTTTATTTTTTTTCCAGGCAGGTAAGTGAACTTTATTGATTCTAAATTATGAAATACTGTTTGAAAATAGAAAATATCCTTCTTTTAATTTATTTAAGGTGTGCATATCACTATATAGGCAATATATACAACGTTTCATGTACTCGGAATTACATAACTGAGTTAATATACTGATGATTTTCAAAGGGTATCGGCATTTAACAATGCATTAATACCCAAAATAAAAGACAAATTAAATATTTTAAATGGTGTAGAAGGGTGAGAAAACATTACTGTCGTGCATTTTAATTGATTAAATTCATTTTTAGGTGAATTTATGAAGTCCTGATATATGTGTACTCGTCAGCCAAAGTGGGCGATATTGACAGTAGTTTCGGGTACTCGGGTATGTGATTTCAGATTCGGGTAAATATTCAGGGTTCGGGTACCCGGATACCCGTTGAGATCACTAATAGAGACACCAGAAACCAATATTTCGCACTACAAACTTTACTGAAATTTACCACTGGAGACAGATAAGGTAGTTGACTGAAATTATTTGCCTTAAATACTAAAAGTTTGTACTTGAGAAGCATGCGTTGTTAAACAGGCAGCCAGTGGAGTTTTTCTAACAAGGGAGTAAAAAATTTGGATTTTCATCTGGCAGACAATCTGACAAAAGACAGTTCTGAACCTGAAGTTTAGGTATGTTGAACAAAGTCGAAATTGTGTTACAGTAGTCCAGATGGCTACTGACATGTGCAGACTACATCAACACCACTAGTGATCTGACAGATATCAGTATTAATACTGTAAATATCCAGGACAAGCTCAGTAAGTGTCATCTGCAGAGATAGGTGAGGAGCCTAAAACTAAGAAATTGCATTGCTGAGAAGAGTTGTATATAAAGAGTTGAAGAACACTTAGCCATCCCAAATGGTGAAACGGATGGATGTAAAAAACAGTCGAGAGATTTTTAAGCTCTGTTGCCTACTTGACAAGTATGATGTGACTTGGTGATGTTTGCAGTCATGTGACAAGTCTTTCTGCACGACTACTTTAACCTGTGCTTTTTTCCTGCATCATCACAGCAATGACAAGCATGCAAAATAACAGATTTCATTTGTTTCAAAGCCCCGGTAACCAATTTAGATTTTTGTAAAGGATGCCACCACTGAGATTTGGTATAAAAAGCAGTACACATGAATTGATTTTTTGTTGTTCTTTGGTAAATCCCCTTTTGGGAGTAGAAGACGAGCAATCTTGGAAGCACATGACAAGCATGTTCAAACCAGTGTATGAAATTTACACCTATCACCTTGTCTGAGACTGGTATCTATTCTCACAGACAGAGTTACAGGTCCAGATGTCCTGTAACCTTAAGAAAGCTTTATACATTTTTTTCAATTACCAAAATTATTTTGAGGCTAGGGATACCTCAAAAGACATTTTTTATAGAGAATAACATTAAACCATTTGTTCTTTAGCACTTGGTACTTCATGAATTTAAAAAAATCATTATTGATTTAACCTATGGTGAAACAGGACTGGCAAACTTTTGCTACAGACTTTTAACTTTTTTGAGTCTGGTGAACCTGGAATGTTTCCCTGTAAACTTCATATGCTGGTTCAAGTTTTCACGCAGAATAATTTAATAGAAAACAAATTTTACTCTTTACATGTCACTGATTTGTTTATTAAAGTCATCCAGGCACTTGTTTTATACATTAAATAACAAAGTTAATGATACAAATACAGTTGAAGCCTGTTAAGTTAAATTTTGAGGTCACAAAAAAGTTTTCTACTTGGTGGTAAGCCCTGAAATACTGAGACATGGAACTCAAAACATGAAACTAGGATTGAATCCTCGGACCGGTATTTCAGCAGTAACCAACTTGAAGGATCAGTAAAGGAAATACTGATACAAACAAATTTTTACAAATATTTTCATCGGTTCCTACTTAACAGACTTTTTCCTGAAAAATAGTTATGACGGAATTTCTATAAGCATTACTTCATCATTCTTTAACCTTGCCTACAGTCTGCCAATAAATAGAAATATCAATGAGCAATATCATGGTCATCCATTCATTGTGTGTTCATTCTGTTTAAATCTTATTGAAAGCAGCTATGTCCACAGATTGCACGTAATCATCAAACTTTGTGATTTCCTCTTCTAGTAAATCTGTGCCCACTTTGTCATCCTCCACCACACAACAGATCTGTAGCTTCTGAATGCCGTAAGCCAGGGGAACCAGCTTAGAGCTACCCCACAATAAGCCGTCAACAGTGATGGAACTGAAACACAGATATATATATGGCTGTATATGCCAAGGTACCAGCTTAGAACAGTAACCCGTCTACAGAGATGAAAGAGACAAACTGAGATAGAATGGAGTGTAATAAGAAAAGCCAGGGTACCAGCTTAGAACTGGTGCAGAGTCAACTATCAACCTAGATTAACTGAAACAGAGACAAAGATGTGTAACAAAGTAAAAAGATTCTAGGTTATCAGACCAAATAGAGTAGAACCTTGAACCTTATCCGGCACTCTTTCATCCGAATCTCCGGATTAATCGAACCAAAATCTTGTCTCCCTACTTTCTGTACATAATACACTTTCTAGCGTGAGCATTTATACAGGAATTTACACATTCTCAGAAACCATTAATTCTAGCGCTTTATAAATCATACCGTCCACAGAAAACCCCTAACTTCTTTGATCTTTAATGCAATTGTTTCAATTGGGAAGGGATTAATTCATTTACATGGCCTCAGTACACAAAGTTTTTGAAAATGCGCCAATTACTGAAAGCATGTTCGATTGGGTTTTGCAATTTATAATCTCCTGGAGTGTATCAATACACAGGCTGACAATGTGAACTGAAAGAATAACGTCAACAATGCATTACCAGCCAAACATACTTATCACTGAAGGCATGTTTGCTTGGGGTTTTACAATAAATAACCTCCCGGAGTTTTTCAATTGACAAAAAGCATGACGACGTTTATCCACAATGAAATGTCAATAATGCGTGTACCAACCGAACAAACCCAGCTCAAGTCCGTGTAATATTTTGGAAATATTTTAAATGAAAATGATAATATCCACAGAAATGAAGCAAATAAGTGACAATTAGAGGGTCAGTTATATTATATTACACAAACATATTAAACTATATCAGAGGGTCAGCTATGTTATATTACACACACATATTAAATTGCAAATTTAATAAGTAAATTAAATTTTTATAAGTTAATACCCTATCCAATGGACAATTGCTTTACCGGTCGGCGCGACCGGTCCCGCCAAACGCCAGAAAAAGACGTCCTGTATATACTACCGGCAGGACCGGTCACAGAGTGTGCATTCGCCAGGTGGCGCATCGTACTTCATTTCCTGTTTACCTCTTGACGTCATAGCATCTTTTTCGTGTCTAATCCTAGTAAGACCCCTAGTAAGCTGATAGCGGGGCCGGTTGGGTGGGCCTTGCCTGTCCATTGGATAGGGTATTAACTTATAAAAATTTAATTTACTTATTAAATTTGCAATTTTATTGCGTTAATACATCCTATCCAATGGACAATTGCTGAATAACTACCGCTTGGCATGCGGGTAAGCAGCTAGGGACTTATGTGAACTCATAACAACAATTTTTAAACAGGCCCATTCGACCTAGGGTCAGAGAACCCTGAAGGTCAGGGTCGGTCACTAACTCACCGGTTAACCGGGAGCCTACCGACGTTGCCCCCCCCCCCTTTTTTCTTTCCTTTCAGAGTGGTCTGAGTTGGAAAGATAGGGAGAGAGAGGGGCTGAGTTCAGTCCCAGAAGAAATAAACTTCCCAAAGGAAGCAAGTCACAGTTTTTTTGTTTTTTTTTTTTTATTTTTTTTGAACATATATGTACATCCAACATATTTACATTATGTACATATCTAGCATATTTACAATATGTACATATTTACATATATACAACATCTCCTCACTTCTGGGCCTGGTGGTGCACCTGCTGGGCAGCCACTACAGGTCCCAGGTGGAAAAGCTCTGAATCAGCCCAGGCAACATCCTTCAAATAAAATTGGGTGAAGGTGTTGTGAGATTTCCAGTGGCAGGCTGATAAGATCTGATCTAAGGAGATCCCTGATTGGAAAGCCTTAGAAGCAGCAAAGGCCCTAACATCATGGGCTTTAACCTGATGTAAGGTGAGGGCCTCCTGGTCAGAGAGCTCATAGCACAGAACCACAGTCTGTTTGATCCATGAGGAGATGGTGGCAGGCGAGATGTCTTTATCAAAACCCTTCTTGAAGGAGACAAAGACTAACTCCTTATTCTGCCTGAGGTCTGCAGTCCTGTCCAAGTAGTAACGCAGGGCTCTAACTGGACATAGGGACCTGTCACCCTTGAGTGACCTATCCAGAGATGGTGCCAGGGCTGGGATGACCACTGGTGCCACACTATCTGGACCCTCCTTAGCCAGCTGATTCTTGGATAGGAAGCTGGGTGAAGGGTACAAAGACACCTTAGACCAGTCTGACTGGTGTCTGATGTTCTTATGTAACCAAGCATGGATCTCACTCCTGCGTTTACCTGAGCCCAAAGCCAGCAGGAAAACAGTCTTGAAGGTCAAATGTTTTAATGAGGCCTCTTTTAAAGGTTCAAAAGGAGCCTTTGTCAGCTGGTGTAAGACCAGTGACAGGTTCCAGGAGGGTATACCCCTCCTGCCCTTAGGCCTGTCTCTATGGAAACTATCCAGGAGACGAGTGAGATTCTCATCTTTGCTGACATTAATGGTGGAATTGCCCAGTTTGTCAGCAATGGCTGATCTGTAGCCATCAATACTGCCTGGTTGTAACTTCTTGTCCTGGAACAAGTGCAGGAGGAAGTCAGCAATGGCTTTCAGAGGTGGTGCCCTGAAGTCCACCTGATTACTGAGGCACCACTTTGTAAAAATGGTCCACTTTGCCTCATAGACAGATCTGGTTGATCTTCTTTGAGGAGCCTCAATTCGTGCTGCCACTGCCTCAGAGAAGCCTTGCTCCTTGATTGCTGAGGCTCTAGGAGCCAGGCATGTAGGTTCAGATTCGACAGGTTCCTGTGAAGGACCTGGTTGAACGGCTGAGACACAAGGTTTGGTATGCTGGGCAGACAGAGTGGGATCTGGCTTGACATTGCTACCAGGTCCCAAAACCAGGGCATGTTGGGCAATCAGGATTATTCTGTTGCAGGGGTAGTCCTGGAGCTTCTCCACCACTTTGCCCAAGATGGCTGCCGGTGGGAAGGCGTATGGGTCCAGGTCCTCCCAGGAGAGGCTGAGTGCATCCACTGCCCAAGCCTGGGGGTCTGGCACCGGTGACACAAACTGGGGTAGTTTGTTGTTGAACCTGGTGGCAAACAGATCCACTTTTGGCTGGTGCCACCTTGCGCATACAGCTTGGAATACTGCTGGATGAAGTGACCACTCTGTTTGAATGGTCTGGCCAAGCCTGGATAGCTTGTCTGCTATCACATTCAGCCAGCCGGGGATGTGACGTGCCCTGAGGGTTACCTGTTGTCTGGTGCACCAGGACAGGATTCTCCACAGTAGGGCACACAGTGACCCCGACTTCATCCCCCCTTCTTTGTTGATATAGGCAACCACTGTTGTGTTGTCTGTAGCTATCAACACAGTCTTGTTGCAGACCAGGGTTCAAAACTCCTTTAGAGCTAGAAAAACTGCTTTTAGCTCTAAGTGGTTTATGTGCAACTTGCTTTCTGGAAGGGACCAGGTTCCCCTTGCAGTATGGTCGTCCAAGTGAGCGCCCCACCCTTCGTTTGATGCGTCTGTAAAGATCTGCAGAGCATGTTTTAGAGGGTGTAATGGTTGACCTAGTAGCACATTGCTTTCCTCCAGCCACCACCTTAGATGAGGATGGAGGGACTTGGGGACCGGTATCACCTTTTCCAGTGATTCTGGGACCCTCCAGTTGTTTTTCAAGTGCCACTGTATGGGTCTCATGTGGAGTCGCCCTAAGTGGACTTGTTTTTCTGTTGCTGTGAGGAGACCTATGAGGGACATGAATTTCCGGACCGGACAAACCAGATCCGACATCATTGATCTGATCTTGTCTGTCAAACCCTGCCAACGTTCTTCTGTTGGTCTGACCTTGCCCTCTTTCAGGTCGAACTGGTAACCTACGAAGTTGAAGACCTGTTTGGGTGTCAGTTCTGACTTTTCCTTGTTCACCAGCCACCCTAGTTCCTGACAAAGAGTGACCAGGGTTTGAGTATGCTGGAGACAGGTGTGGAGGGTAGAGGCCCTCACCAGCCAGTCGTCTAGGTACTGGTGGATTCTTATACCCTGTCGTAAAGCCATGAGCTTGACCTCTTTGGCCACCACTGTGAACTCCATGGGTGCAGTGGAAAGACCAAAGGGCAGGGCCTTGAACTGGTAGGATTGGCCCTGAATGTGAAAACGCATGTACTTCCTTGACTGACTGTGAATTGGTATGTGGAAGTAAGCGTCTTTGAAATCTATGGATGTGACCCACTCCCCTGCCTGTAGGGAGGTTCTTATTGTCTCTGGGGTCTCCATCTTGAACGACTCTGTGTTTAAAAAGGTGTTCAAAGTGCTCAGATCCAAGATAGGTCTCCACCGGTTGTTGGGTTTGGGAACCAAAAATAACCGGTTGTAAAACCCTAGGGAGGTCTGATTTGTTACCGGTTCTACTGCATTCTTGTTTGTTAGCTGAGTCAGTGCCTCCAAAAGGAGGGCCTGTCTTTGGGGGTTTACATATTTGCTGATGACCATTGGTGACCTGGTTAGGGTGGGTCTGAACCGGAAGGGAAGGGTGTAGCCCTCTCTCAGTATTCTGATAACTTTTGGACTGGCACCCAGAGTTTCCCACTTCTCCCAAAACTGCTGAAGTCTTGCCCCTACAGGAAGATTTGTGACAACAGTTGGGACATTTGTGACAATTTTTACAAAACTCAAGTGATCTACACAGGAAACATCTTTCACATGGTTTATTTCTCTGATAGATTGACAATAATCGGGATTTACACCTTTCTTTTGCGGTGACCCGTTGGCAAAAGGAACACTTGCAACAAAAGAGTTTACATGTGGAAACACAGTCTCGCTCTTGTTTGTCACTGGTGGTGGTGGGTACAAGCCCTCCATCTTGTCGGATACATTTACAGAGTTCACCAATCCGACCACATTTGCAAAACAGTGATTGTCATTTATGCTTTTTAAACCCCCTGGCCGGCTTCTGGATGAAGTTTGAGGCTTTACCACCACCTTTCTGAGCAGTTTGCCGGTCTCTAATCTGCTTCCATGCCGGAGTAGTGGGCTTCCGGTCCGGCTGGTGAGGGGTTCGATTGGAGGAGACGTATGGATGAAAACGTCCAGGTTTCCTTGGTGTGGTACCAGCAGAACGCCTCTCTTCACTACGTAAGATTTCCTCTTCAGCTTTGACCAGTAAGCTGTCCGGGAAGAGTGATAGTTGGTGAACTGGAGACGTACGTAAGGCAGACAAGGTGTCCGGTTTAATCCCACCCCTTATGAACTCTAAATAACTGTCCCGCCGGGCCAGGGTGAGATTAGCCATGCTGATAAAGACTCCCTCTGACAAATCCTGCATGGTATGTTGCATAGCCTGTGAAATTGACCGGTTAAACGTAACCAGATATTCCAACTCTTCAACAGCTTGTTGTTTCTCAGCACTTTTACCCTTTGAGGAATCGAACCTGAGGGATTTTAACTGGGTGACCATGGAGTCCTGTACCTTGGTGAGGCATCTAGAGAGGCCAGCAGCGTGGTTACACATCACTGATTGTTCTCTGAATGACCTCTCCCACCTTCTAAGGGTGTCCTGGCTGAAGGTCCTGGAAGCTGGAGCAGCAGGTAAACTGCGTCTTGCAACTCTAGAAAACATACTGTTAAGCTTTGCCGGTTCCGGAGACCAGTCACCAACAGCCTGGGTAGACGCATCCTTCTTAACAGCTTGCATGTCGTACCACTTTGAAGTACGTGGTGTCTTGACAAATTGGTCACGCAGTAGACCACTGGTTTCTGTATTCCTGGATGGATAACCTTCAGCAATGGTTATATTCAGTTTCTCCAGCTTTTTACAAAGCCATTCATCCACCGGCAATTTTACTGACACTTTTCCGGTAGTCTTCACTCTAGCACCGGCAAAGGGATTGTCATCCATAGATGCAGCTGAGGTGTCATAATCCGGGATTTGATGCCAGCCCATGAAACTCCTCACCCCTCTCAAGGTTTCCCGGTAATTGGCATCTTCAGATAGATCCTGGTCAGTGTTAGTTTCCGGTACATCACCCTGGTAGTGAACACTAGCCGGAGAGGCCGGTTCCGGATCCACCTCAGCCTCGCTGTCAGATTCCCTAGCAACCTCAGAATTCTGACCAATGGGAGGCGACTGGTTAGACAGCGTAGTTTTATAACCGGAAGGCAGAACCTCAGGACCCGCACCGGGAGCCTGTGAAGGCTGGGTGGCAGTCCCTGCACCGGGAACCAGTAAAGGTTGGGTGGCAACAGTCTCAGAGGTACCGGGGCCCTGAACAGGGTGGGTAGCACTCTCATTCACTTCCATCACAGCTTGCGTACCAGGAACCCCCAGCGGAGGTTGGGTAGCCGTCAACTGCGTAGCAACGTCACTAGTGCCCTCAGAAAACATAACACTTGTAGAAGCACCCGGATCAAAGAAGGGGTGTTCTCTGGGCACCACAGAAGCAGAATTCACCGGTCTCACAGGGACAGCAAATGACTGGTTAATCAGCATTGCTTCCAGACGGGAAAATCTCTCACTCCACTTGTCATCAAGGGACTTGAGGTCGTCAGAAGTAGGCTTACTGCTGTGCTTCCGTTTAGTAGACCTTGGGGAACCATCAGAACGCTTCTTCTTGTGCTTGGGTGTAGAATCAACAGGAGACTGCGTCCCTGAATTGACCGGACCCAGCAGTGAAACCTCAGACGGATCAACAAGCTTGGGAGACGTACTTGTCAAATCTTCAGATTTCTTCTGGCTAGAGCGTTCTTTCCTTTCCTTGTAGGTCGGGGTTGCTAACTGGTGGATCTGAGCAGGCGTAAACGCCTTACAGATACTACAGTCCAACTTCTTTACACACGGGTCGTCTCCCACCCCCTTGTCACGACAACGCGCGCATTTCTTATGGTTGTCGAAAAGGGCCATAACGTGCCCGCAAGAACCTCATTTCTGTCCAGGAGACGACATAATGATCAGGAACGTTGTAGAATTATTCCGTACTAATAAAAAACAAGAAACTTGGAAGAGTTCGTTGTAAAAATTCAAAAGCGTATCTCTGAAGAAAATCTTCTGCACACTCTTTCGCGCCAAACGAAAAAGATGCTATGACGTCAAGAGGTAAACAGGAAATGAAGTACGATGCGCCACCTGGCGAATGCACACTCTGTGACCGGTCCTGCCGGTAGTATATACAGGACGTCTTTTTCTGGCGTTTGGCGGGACCGGTCGCGCCGACCGGTAAAGCAATTGTCCATTGGATAGGATGTATTAACGCAATAAAACTATATCATCAGTGACCACCGACGTCTATATTTAGTGCATAAATCGACCTTTCTTCAATTATTGCCCACCCGGTAACCCATAGATAGTGAATCATTCATTCATCTATCCGAACCCCTAGATTCTACTGTTCATGTGTATTTGGAATAAGTATTTTCTTTTCTTGGACATCAGCACTTCAGAAGATGTTTCACATCAATTAAGCACTTTGTGTAAAACAATCCTATTATTATAACTCTTAGTACCTACCGAACATTGTTCTCCAGAGCTTTCATGTCTGTCTCGTCATCCCAGGGTTTCACATCCAGGATGATGTTGGACTTGGCAATGACTGCTGGCTTTTTTGACTTCTTCGCAGCATACTTCTTTATGGCTTCCTGCATTCAGAGAATGTAATACACCCAAAACCGTTTTAAGTGACTGCTTGATGAATTGGTTTAACATCACTTTCAACACACTGTAAAGGATATTTTAAAACAGCATCAGAGATGCCCGTACCCCACAGCCTAGAGAAATATTTTTTAGCACCATGAGATATAGAAGTACTGTATCAGTACAAAGTTCAGAGCACTGTCAGTTATATAAAGGTCCAAACAATGTTTAAATAGAGAAAATAATGTCTAAGAGAAAGATAATGCATGTACTCTTTATCTACATCTGGCATGGCTGAATTATGGTTTAGATGTTTTGAATATTACCATGCATACAGAAGTGGTAATACATTCAATGAATGCTTATGTGTGGTGTTGGAGCAAAATCCCTACCAAGCATCAACTTCCTACACCTTACGGTTTCCGAGATATAGCCCGGACAAGATTTTATAGGTCAAGGTCACTATGGCAAGATCAAAGGTCAAATCAAGGTCAGACCATGACGTTGCACACCACCTACACCCCCTAACCAATGTCCCTACCAAGTATCAACTTCCTACACCTTACGGTTTCCGAGATATAGCCCGGACAAGATTTTATAGGTCAAGGTCACTACGACAAGGTCAAAGGTCAAATCAAGGTCACACCATGACATTGCACATCTACAGTCCCTAACCAATGTCAGTACCAATATCAACTTCCTACACCTTACGATTTCTGAGATACAGCCCGGACAAACTTTTTCCCGCCCATCCGGACACCATGGGTGAAAACAACCCCGACAGCCCTTAAGGGCTGTGGGGTAACAATGGGTACTTTATGGGATGGAAGAGTGTAGTGCAAATCATTGGTCGCCCACAAGCAAAAACCAACTTTTCCACTTCAGGTTTGGCTGGGAATTGAACCCAGAACCTCACATATCAGGGGCAAGTGTTTTCCACTACACTACTGTTTCTCTTATCTTGATGTTAGTAGCTCACAGAAACTCTCACATTGTGATAACAACCATAAGAGACAATGCATGCTTTTCAACACAATAAAACTAGACCTACGCATCGGAAAACCAATGCAAATCTGTATCCACTGGAAAAACAACTCACCAAAGCCAGTGAACCATTGTTTGACCTTAAAGGATGGGCCAAAGGTCAAATCTGACATCAGAAGATTCCCAGCCCACATTATACTGCAAGTTGGTTTCACATTGCAAACCTCTAGGATCAATAATAAATGAGTTATAAACCCTTTTAAGTTTGGCTGTCCTCGTTTGACCTTGAAGGAGGGGTTCAAGGTCAAATCTGACCACATCAGAAGATTCTCAGCCCATGATTTCCTATAAGGTGGTTTCACATTGCAAACCTCTAGGACCAATAATAAGCAAGTTATAAGCACTTTTAAGTTTGGCTATCCTCGTATGACCTTGAAGGTCCAAGGTCAAATCTGACCACATCAAAAGATTTCCAGCCCATGATTTCCTATAAGTTGGTTTACCATCCCAAACCTCTAGGACCAATAATAAACCAGTTAAAAGCACTTTTAAGTTTGGCTATCCTTGTTTGACCTTGAAGAAGGCCCTAAGGTCAAATCCGACCACCCCTGAAGATTCCTAGATTATGATTTCCTATAGGTTGGTTTACCATCCCAAATGTCTTGAACCAATAATAACCAATAATAAGACCTTGAAGGAGGGACCTAAGGTCAAATCCGACCACACCAGAAGATTCCCAGATTATGATTTCCTATAGGCTGGTTTACCATCCCAAACGTCTTGAACCAATAATAAGCGAGTTATAAGCACTTTTAAGTTTGGCTATCCTCGTATGACCTTGAAGGAGGGGTCCAAGGTCAAATCTGACCACATCAAAAGATTCCCAGCCCATGATTTCCTATAAGTTGCTTTACCATTCCAAACCTCTAGGACCAAAAATAAGCGAGTTATGAGCACTTTTAAGTTTGGCTATCCTCGTTCAACCTTAAAGAAGGGGCCCAAGGTCAAATCCGACCACACCAGAGGATTCCCAGCCCATGATATCCTATAGGTTGGTTTACCATCCCAAACACCAGGCCTACCAACCCATCCTTAGTGGATACAGGAGAGATTTCAATCACACAGTGATTTTTTTCCTCTTACCTCTTTCTGCTTCTTGGCCTCATCATCCTCATCAGAATCCTCTCCAAACAGGTCAAAGTCATCGTCACTGTCTTCTTCCTTTACATTCTCCTTGCTAGCCCCTTTCTCGCCTTTTACCGTTAAGCCTAGTTCTTCCATAGTGACCCCGACTCCTGGCAAACTGCCAAAGGTGGCTTTGTGGGATGATATGTGATTGTACCACCTTAACACATGAGGGTATCCAGTAATCTGAGACTGGTTTCCAATCATGTTGAACACACTGACGTCAGCCTGAGAAGCCTGGTAGCCTTTCACATAGCTCTTGTCACTCAGGAATTCATTTAGTTTCCCATAATCCCCTCCACTGCCTAAAACATTTGAAATATGTAGATATTACAGTTAAAGCAAACCCGTATAACATTATTTTATTCATAAATTGAATTTTATGAACATATTTCCAGCTTTCCAAAATTGTATTTTCATTTTCCTTTGCACCAAAATACCTCTTGTATTTTATGACACTTCTATTTGTCTTACAAGTACCTTTATCTCACTATATTATATCACTATCAACACAGTTTTATACTGAACTTAATCACTGTCATTTGTTAAGCATTATGCACTGTAAACCAACTGTTCCATCTGGCATAAGTGTCATTAACCACTTATCAACAAACAATTACTTACAGAAATTCAAACCCAGAATACAGAGGCAAGAGACCTAGAGTGTTACAATTTTTGACATGATGGTAAATATCTAATAATAAGCCTGCAACCAGTCCTAATTCAAACAAGCTCTGTGATTCAGTATACTTTACCTGTTAGTCTACTGTTAGTTTGATACACTTTTGAAAATGGGTTAATAACTTATCACAAGTCTAATCTTAAGAATTTTAAACAGAACAAAAGAAGAATAGCAAGCCCTAGCTCACCGCCTACAGGTAGAGATATGAAATGAGTAATTCATACAACATGTGCAATGAAATATTGTATATAGCTTTGAGAAAGAAAAACTGAGGCATTTCCATTTCAACTGACATATTAAATGAAACATGAAAGTAGGATTGTAAACAAAACTATATATTTCTTAAAACATTGGAGATATCTATCACAAGAGAGATATTTACCAGTGACCTCTGAAGAATACTGTTATAAATGCTACAAATTTTGCAAAAGATCATTGAGTACTTCTGTCTGCTTCTGACAGCTTTTTCAGAATATACATTCCAGTTATGTGTCATTATTCCATTTCTCTAACTAGATTGGGCCAACTCGGCGCCAACATATCCCCAGACAGGTCATCACTCACGCCACAGGTTTTGATCGGGAATTTTTAAAAACCTAATTACCCATTATTATATGAACTTCAGCACATCAATCTACTCTGTTTATATCTTCCCAAGGAAGATGGTGTATCCCCAGACGCCGAATACATAACTCAAATTATATTTTCAATCTTCCTGCAATGATAACTCTAAACCTATTTTCAAAGTATTTAAATGATTGATGATTGAATGTCCATTCTAAAATAATAATCCCACAAGAGCATATCTGTTTCTATATTTGTTGACAAATAAAATTGCAAATTTAATAAGTAAATTAAATTTTTATAAGTTAATACCCTATCCAATGGACAATTGCTAAACCGGTCGGCGCAGACTGGCCCGCCAAACGCCAGAAAAAGACGTCCTGTGTTTCCACCGGCTGGCCGGTCTCAGTACTGTGCATTCGCAAGGTGGCGCATGGTATTTACTTCCTGTCTAGACAACATGACGTCATAGCATCTTTTTCGTTGTCTAAAACTATTAGACCCCTAGTAAGCTGATAGCGGGGTCGGTGGGAGGGTCTTGTGTGTCCATTGGATAGGGTATTAACTTATAAAAATTTAATTTACTTATTAAATTTGCAATTTTATTGCGTTAATACATCCTATCCAATGGACAATTGCTGAATAACTACCGCTTGGTCGGCGGGTAAGTTACTAGGGACTTATGTGAACTCACAAGTAATAGCAAATTTTAACCTACGGTCTAGGCTGACTTCGTCAGGAGACCTATAGGTCCAGGCCTGGGTTGACTTTAAGGTCAGGAAACCCTGCAAGGCCATGGTCGGTTGCCAGCAGCCGGTTACCCGGGGCTATACCGCCGTCGCCCCCCCCCCCCCCCTTTTTTGCAGACCTGCTCTGAGGTAGGGGAAGAGAGGGATGAGTTCAGTCCCAGAATGCAAATAAACCTCCCAAAGGAAGCACGCCACACGTAATTCTTATGTACATGAAGAAACTGTTTATACATATATACAAATCTCCTCAATCTAAGGGCCACTTGTGGATCTGCTGAGCAGCCACTACCGAGCCCAATTGGTAAAGCTCTGAATCAGCCCAAGCCCCGCCCTTCATATAGAACTGTGTAAAGGTATTGTGACTTCAGTGGCAGGCTGACAAGATTGGATCTAAGGAGACTCCCGACTGGAAGGCCTTAGAAGCAGCAAAGCCCCTGACATCATGGGCTTTAACCTGATGTTAAATGTGGGCCTCCTGGTCAGAGAGCTCATAACATAGGACCACAGTCCGCTTGATCCAAGAGGAGATAGTGGCAGGTGAGATGTCTTTGTTGAAACCTTTCTTAAAGGAGACAAACACCACCTCCTTATTCTGCCTGATGTCTGAGGTCCTGTCCAAATAGTAGCATAATGCTCTGACCGGACAGAGGGACCTGTCAGACTTGAGGGATCTATCCAGAGTCGAGGCCAGGGCTGTTATAACCCCAGGGGCCACCCTGGACACTCTATGGCCAGCTGATTCTAGGATAGAAAGCTGGGTGATGGATACAGGGACACCTTGACCAATCGGATTGGTGTCCAATACATCAGTTTGCCAGGCATGAATCTCACTTTTGCACTTGCCCGACCCAAGGGCCAAGAGGAATACCGTCTTGAAGGTCAAATGCTTCAAGGGGGCCTCCTTGATTGGATCAAAAGGAGTCTCAGCTGGTGCACGGCCAGTGAGAAGTTCCAGGAGGGTATGCCACTCCTGCCTCTGGGTCTGTCTCTGAGGAAACTATCCAGGAGACGAGCGAGATTTTCGTCCTTACTGATGTTAAAGGGTGAATTTCCAGTTTATCAACAATGAGTGACCTATAACCATCAATGGTGTTGGGCTGTTTGCCAAGCATGTATCTCACTTCTACGCTTGCCCGAACCCAGGGCCAAGAGGAAAACTGCCTTGAAGGTCAAATGCTTCAAGGAGGCCTTTAATTGGTTCAAAATGAACCTTGTCAGCTGGTGCAAAAACCAGGGAGAGGTTCCAGGAAGGGGTTACCCTCCGGCCTTTGGGTCTGTCTCAGTGGAAGCTATCCAGGAGACAAGTGAGATGTTCATCCTGACTAAAATTGATGGGCAAATTTCTAGACCAGCAGCAATGGCTGACCTGTAACCATCAATGGTACTGGGCTGCAACTTCCTGTCCTGAAACAGGTACCTAAGGAAGTAAACAACTGACTTTACAGGTGGTGCCCGAAGTCCACCTGATGAATGATACATCACTTGGTAAAAATGACCCATTTGCCTCATAGACTGATCTGATTGACCCCCCTTTGAGGAGCCTCAATTCTTGCTGCCACTGCCTCAGACAAGTCCTGCTCCTCGATTGCTGAGGCTCTAGGAGCCCTGCATGGAGATTAAGATTTGTCAGATTTCTGTGAGGGATCTGATCGAATGGCTGCGAACAGGCTGGACAGATTGGGCAGGCTCAGCGGGATGTGGCTGGACATGGCCACTAGATCCCAAAACCAAGGCATGTTGGGCCACCCCGGAGCAATCAGAATGATTCTCTTACATGGGGAGTCTTGCAACTTCACCACTTTGCCCAATATGGCTGATGGTGAGGTGTATGCTTTTAGATCCTACCATGGCCGACTGAGCACATCCACTGCTGTGGCCAGGGGATCCGGTACCGGTGACACAAAACAGAGGTGACTTGTTGTTGAACCTCGTGGCAAATAAGTTTATTTTGGGCCGGTGCCACCTACTGCATAGAGTGGAAGACCTCTGGAAGGAGAAACCACTGTTGGGATGGTCTGGCCTAGCCTGGACAGCCTGTCTGCTACCACATTAGGCTGGCCTGGAATGTGTCGTGCTTTAGAGTCACTTGTTTCCTGGTACACCAGGTCAAGATTCTCCATAGTAGGGCACAAAGTGGGCCCAACCTCATTCCTCCTTCCTTTATGTATGACACTACTGTGGTGTTGTCAGTTGCTACAAGTACTACAAGTACTATCTTGTTGAGCAAAGGTCTTGGAACTCTTTTAAAGCCAGAAAGGCTGCTTTAAGTTCTAGAAAGTTCATATACAACTTGCTTCCCGGAGGGGACCAGGTTGCTCTTGCCAAGTGCTCATCTGAGTGAGCGCCCCACCCTTCTATTGATGCGTCTGTAAATATTTGCAGAGCATGTTTATTGGGTGTAATGGTTGGCCTGTAAGTGCATTGTCTTCCTTCAGCCGCCATTGTAAATGGGGGTGCAGGGACCTGGGGACTTGGATCACCTTTTGCAGTGATTCTGGATACCCTCCAGTTGTTTTTGAGATGCCACTGTATGGGTCTCATATGAAGTCTGCCTAGATTAATATGCTTTCTGTAGATGTTAGTAACCTATCAAGGACCTGAATTCCCGGACCGGGCAAGCCGGTAGGGATAGCAGTTTTAACAGTCTCTTGAAGGTTCTGTCACCAGTCCAGAGTCGGTCGGAACCGATCAGAACTGAAGTCGAACTGGTAGCCTACAAAATCGAAGTCTTGTTTGGGCTCCAGCTCTGATTTCTCTAAGTTCATCAGCCAACCCATTTGCTGACACATTATTTACTAGTTCCTGTGTATGTGGGATCTGGCTCTCACCAACCAGTCATCTAGGTACAGGTGGCTTCTTAAATCCTTGTGTATGGCTATCCATTTCACCTGCTTTGGTATCACGGTGAACTCCAAAGGTGCTGTGGACCAACTGAATGGCAGGGCCTTGAACTGGTATGTCCGACCTTGGATGTGAAATCTCAGGCATTTCCTGGATTGTTCTTGTATAGGTATATGGACATAGGTATCCCTCCTTCAACAGTTGTACTACCTAGGGTCCAGCCCCCCAAGGCTTCCTACGTTCCCAAAAAGGGGTTAGTCTGGAACCTAAAGGCAGACTGTGTGCCACATTTGGGACATTTGGTATTCTGATCAACATTTTCTGTCCCTCCGGACACTGGTCCGGTCTGGTGACAATGATCCAGGTTAACAGTCTCTCTGTTCTTATTGTGGTCCGGTGGGGCTGACACAACTTTTCACATTAATAGACTCTTCGCCCCGGGCCAGCAGCCTGCAAGGTGCAGTATTTACAGAGCAATTGTCATTTGTGAGATGTCTGATCCCTGGCCGGACATGATGACAAAATTTATTATCTCTCCAGTCAAGTCCAGCACCGATAACAGGTTGTTGAGAGGTGTGATAAGGGACACTGTCATATCCCTGTCATATCACCAAGACCACTGACTGGTCTAAGAATTCTCTGTAACCAAATAAACCTGAGGTAACTCTGTCCGGTACCCGGGCTCCATACTCGGTACCTTACTGTAACTAGTAATTCTCTGTAACAAAAAACTGGCAGGCTGGGGTCATCCATAAATTTTGACAGCTACTGGTCTGTATTTAGCCAGCTTTTTTTTTTTTTTAGTGTACAAGTGTACAAGACTGTGTAGCCAGTACCAGTCGGTACACTCTGTAACCCATTGTTAAAGCAAGTGTACAAGGCTGTGTAACCAGTACCAGTCGGTACACTCTGTAACCAGTTGTTGAAGCAAGTGTACAAGGCTGTGCAGTCAGTACCAGCCGGTACACTCTGTAAACAGTTATTGAAGCAAGTGTACAAGGCTGTGCAGTCAGTACCAGCCGGTACACTCTGTAAACAGTTGTTAAAGCAAGTGTACAAGGCTGTGTAGCCAGTACCAGTCGGTACACTCTGTAACCAGTTGTTGAAGTGTACAAAACTGTGTTACCAGTCAGTACACTCTGTACACAGTTGCTAAAGCAATTTTACAACTATCATCTGTGTTGAATTCAGCTTGCTGTAGGTTTCCTCCATTAATTAAAGAATTTCTTTAATCGCACGTCTTATTTGTAGATTTGACAGTTGCTGGGGAAGCCCTTGTGAACTATTTTTAGAAACACTTGGTGTTCGGTGTGTCACGTGACCAGCTTGCTGGTCGGAAGACACGCGATTGGCTGATTGGAGCTCGTCAGTTGTGACGTTCTTTTGTGATACTTATACATGCAAATGCGCAGTATTCTGCTCATCCACCAACCCCACTACCGACAACGAAGCCGGGTCTGCAAGGCAGGGACTGGAATCACAAAAGACGTGAGTTCTGAAGAACGCACTTCCGACCTTCCTGGTCGGTGAAAACACGTGACCTGCTTCGTGATTGTTCGGAAGGACACGCGATTGGCTGACTGGGGATGACGTCAGTATTCGCGTTCTTTGTGTGATGCTTTACCGGCAACTTTACAGTCCACAAAACCCCACTACCGACAACCAGGCCGGGTCTGCAAAGCAGGGACTGTAGTCACAGTAGCCGTGAGTTCTGAAGAACGCACTTCCGACCTTCCTGGTCGGTGAAAACACGTGACCAGCTTCGTGAGTTGAAAGGAAGGAACGCGATTGGCTAACTGGATATGACGTCAGAGGTCGCGTTCTTTTAAGCTGGCCGGCCGGCTGATGCTTTGAAAGCAGGGGAGCCTGGACCAGTGCGCTCTGAAGATTTGTAGATGAAATTCCTTCTTCCTTCGTGATAAAACCAGTGAACTGGCCATCCACAACCCTCACTACCGACAACAAAGCCGGGTCCGCAAGGGAGGGACTGATATCACAATAGTAGACTTCATGCTCTTCCTCTGAAGAAATCTGAAGAATTCATCTCTTGCTTCTGATGAAAAATACTCGAGCTGGGCTGGTGTGACTGATGCTTTACAGCAGAGAAGTCTGTACCAGTGCGCTCTGATGAAGAATGCACCTTGGGGAATTCCTTCTATTTACAGTGCTCAAAACTACATAGACTGAGGTTTCCGTGATTTCTAAGACGTTACTATGGTGACAGTAGCTGGAAGGTTATAGATTGAACATTTAAACAAAGACACGGATAAAAATACCTGCAAATAGTAAATCCATAATTCCTCAATAAGTCGATCTGCCCCTAACAACACAATGGTTGAATGGGAGGAAACTAGCAAAAATGGCTGCCTTCATAATTCTCGTCGATTACTGCCCTATCATCAAAATAAAATTGAGTCAACTAGGGAGCGTTTCCAGCAGATTTCTAACTGTATATCCGTGCTTGATCAGTAGATAAAACGTCTACACTGAAAACATCCATATAAGGTTGAAAATCCGTTATAATGCACACTTTTCCTTAAAATATCTGGAGATGATGAAAACACGTCTGCACAGTACACGCGCCAAACGAAAAAGATGCTATGACGTCATGTTGTCTAGACAGGAAGTAAATACCATGCGCCACCTTGCGAATGCACAGTACTGGGACCGGCCAGCCGGTGGAAACACAGGACGTCTTTTTCTGGCGTTTGGCGGGCCGGTCTGCGCCGACCGGTTTAGCAATTGTCCATTGGATAGGATGTATTAACGCAATAAAATATTATTTTTAACTCAACTCATCATACTTTTCAATCTTCCTTCAAAGTATTTAAATGATTGATGATTCAATGTCCATTCTAAAATTCATAATCCCAAAAGCGCATATCTGTTTCTATATTTGTTCACAAACAAAATATTATTTTAAAAAAATTATTTATATTATTATTTTATTATATTATTTTTTAGAATTTGCAAATTGTTTTCAGTTATTCATTTCCTCTATACCTATATATGTGGTCCATATATATGCAACTTAAATATGTGACACAATCTCAGTTCTGACTCCCCTTTGTGTTATATGTAATTTAAAAATTCAAAGATTTCAGCTCTATAACCCACACAGTTTGACAGTTACTGGGCTTTAAAGTGGCATAATGTCCATAAATTGGGTTTCTGTGGGCATTTTACAATTGTTAAAGAGACCTTAGCAATTAAACTACAGATCTGAAACTTTTTGGGGGACATACATAACAAACAAAAATTATATATAATACAGTTTAAGACTTGTCACACTAAGCATTTCCAAATAACAGGGCAAAATACGGAAAAAATGTCCAAAAAGGCACTTGGGCGAGTGTCTATGGCCCTCATACACAGGTTAAATGTCTACTAAAAACCTTGATTTTCGGCATATGTAAAAAGGACATAATAATGCATTCCCAGATGGGATTTCAGCTCCATCAATCACATAGTTTAACAGTCACAGGGCTTAAAGGTGGCAAAAAGTCCAAATATTGGGTCTCTGTGGGCCTTTTAGAGATCTCGATGTGGCTTTCAAATTAAAGCTTCAGACTTAAAATTTGTTACATACTAAGATTACACATAGAATATGTATCTAATAAAGTTTGAAACTTCTCAGACTTACCATTTCCAAGTTACAGAGCAAAATATGTGAAAAATGTCTTAAAAGGGTCACTCAGGTGGGTGTTTAAGGTCCTCATACACAGGTTAAATGTCTACTTGAAGCCTTGATTTTTGGCACATGTAAAAAGAACATAATAATGTATTCCCAGATGAGATTTCAGCTCTATCAGTCACATAGTTTAACAGTCACAGGCCTTAAAATTGGCAAAAAGTCCAAATACTGGGTCTTTATGGGGCCTTCTAGAGACCTAAATGTGGCCTTCAAATTAAAGCTTCAGACTTAAAATTTGTCACATACTAAGATTACACATAGAATATGCATCTAATACAGTTTGAAACTTCTTAGACTTACCATTTCCAAGTTACAGGGCAAAATATGTGAAAAATGTCTAAAAATGGTCACTCGGGTGGGGATTTATGGTCCTCATACACAGGTTAAATGTCTTCTTAAAGCCTTAATTTTTGGCACATATATAAATAATATACTAATATCTTCCCAGATAGGATTTGAGCTCTATCAGTCACATAGTTTGACAGTCACAGGGCTTAAAAGTAGCAAAAAGTCCAAATATTGGGTCTTTGGGAGCCTTTTAGAGACCTCAATTTGACCTTCAAAATTAAAGCTTCAGACTTAAAATCTGTTACATACTAAGATTACACACAGAATATATATCTAATACAGTTTGAAACTTCTCAGACTTACCATTTCCAAGTTACAGGGAAAAAGATGTGAAAAATGTCTTATAAGGGTCACTCGGGTGGGTGTTTATGGTCCTGATACACAGGTTAACTGTCTATTAAAGGCCTAAATGTTGGGGCACATATAAGAAAACACATAGATATATTCCCAGATGATATTTAACTTAGATGAGAGACATAGTTTGAAAGCTACAGTGCTTGAAAGTGGCAAAAAGTGCATAAATTGGGTCTCTGTGGGCACTTTTGAGACCTTAAGTCGACCCCTTTGGGTAAACCTACAGCCCTAAAATTTTCTACAGACAAGGATTACATATCAAAGTTATACCTAGCGCAGTTTGAGACTCATCAGAATTACCACTTCCAAATTATAGGGCAAAATATGTGAAAAGTATAGCAAAAAATCCCTAAGTGGGGGTATTTATGGGCCTCAAACACAATTTTCTCCTCAACTTAAACTCGTGATTTTCGGCACATGTACTAAGAACATATTAATGTGTTGTCAGGTAAAATTTCAGCCAGCTGAGCATCATAGTTTGTGACCTACAGGGCTCTAAGTGGCCAAAATTGCAAATTTAATAAGTAAATTAAATTTTTATAAGTTAATACCCTATCCAATGGACAATAGCTTATCCGGTCGGCGCAGACCGGCCCGCCAAACGTCAGAAAAAGACGTCCTGTGTCTCCACCGGCTAGGCCGGCCCAGTTCTGTGCACTCGCCAGATGGCGTGTCGTACTTCCTTCCTGTCTAGACAGTGTGACGTCATAGCATCTTTTTCGTTGTCTAAACCTATTAGACCCCTAGTAAGCTGATAGCGGGGTCGGTGGGAGGGTCTTGTGTGTCCATTGGATAGGGTATTAACTTATAAAAATTTAATTTACTTATTAAATTTGCAATTTTATTGCATTAATACATCCTATCCAATGGACAATAGCTGAATAACTACCGCTTGGTAGGCGGGTAAGCTACTAGGGACTAAAAACTTGAACTCTGGTTAGAATAATGACCATTTCTTCCTAAAGCCTGGGTAGACCTTTAATTCAAAAACCCTTTAAGGCTATGGTCGAATATCATCATCCGGTTATCCGGAAAGGAACTGTCAGAATCGACCCCCCCCCCTTTTTAACAGACCTGCTCTGAGGTAGGGGAAGAGAGGGATGAGTTCAGTCCCATAAAATTAAGTCTCCCGGAGGAAGATTTTTTTTAGGGTGTGGGCCAGATGATCAGAGAGCTCATAGCATAGGATCACAGTTTGTTTGATCCATGAGGAGATAGTGGCAGGTGAGATGTCCTTGTCGAAACCTTTCTTGAAGGAGACAAAGACTAACTGCTGGTGTTGTCTGAGGTCTGAAGTCCTATCCAGGTAGTAGCGCAAAGCTCTGACTGGACACAGGGATCTGTCAGACTTGAGGGATTTATCCAGGGTAGGAGCCAGGGCTGGTATGACCACTGGGGCTACACTCTGTGGACCCTCTTTGGCCAGCTGATTCTTGGATAGAAAGCTGGGAGATGGGAAAAGGGACACCTTAGACCAATCGGATTGGTGTCTGATGTTTTGGTGCTGCCAGGCATGGATCTCACTCCTTCTTTTACCTGAGCCCAGGGCCAACAGGAAGACAGTTTTGAAGGTCAGATGCTTCAGAGATGCTTCCCGGAGAGGTTCGAAGGGAGCCTTTGTCAGCTGGTGTAGTACCAGGGAAAGGTTCCAAGAGGGAATCCCCCTCCGCCCTTTGGGCCTGTCTCTGTGGAAGCTTTCCAAGAGACGAGTGAGATTATCATCTTTACTGATATTGATTGCTGTATTACCTAGTTTGTCAGCAATGGCAGACCTGTATCCATCAATGGTGCTTGGTTGTAACTTCTTGTCCTCAAAGAGGTACATGAGGAAGTCAGCCACCGACTTCACAGGTGGTGCCCTGAAGTCCACCTGATTAGTGAGGCACCACTTTGTAAAAATGGCCCACTTTGCCTCATAGACTGATCTGGTAGATCTTCTTTGAGGAGCCTCAATTCTTGCTGCCACTGCCTCAGAGAAGCCCTGTTCTTTGATCTTTGTGGCTCTAGGAGACAGGCATGGAGATTTAGATTTGTCAGATTTCTGTGAGGGATCTGACTGAAGGGCTGTGTCAGCAAGTTGGGTTGGTCGGGCAGGCTGAGAGGGACCCGACTGGACATGGTCACCAGGTCCCAAAACCAAGGCATGTTGGGCCACCCCGGAGCAATCAGAATGAGTCTCTTGCAAGGGGAGTCCTGCAACTTCTCCACCACTTTGCCCAATATGGCGGTCGGTGAAAAAGCGTATGCATCCAGATCCTCCCAAGGTAGGGTGAGTGCGTCCACTGCTACTGCCAGAGTGTCCGGTACTGGAGACACGAATCGAGGTAGTTTGTTGTTGAACCTCGTGGCAAATAGGTCTATCTGTGGCCGGTGCCATTTTCTGCACAATTCCCGAAAGATGTCCGGAAGGAGGGACCATTCTGTTTGGATGGTCTGATTTAGCCGGGATAGCTTGTCTGCTATCACATTTAAACGGCCAGGGATATGTCGGGCTTTTAGGGTCACTTGTCGCTGGGAACACCAGGTCAAGATCCTCCATAGTAGGGCACACAGTGGGCCCGACTTCATTCCCCCTTCTTTGTTTATGTAGGCCACTACTGTAGTATTGTCTGTGGCCACTAGGACAATCTGGTTTGTGCAAAGGTTTTGGAACTCTTTTAGGGCTAAGAGTACTGCTTTTAGTTCCAGATAATTTATGTGCAGCTTGCTTTCCGGCACTGACCAGGACCCTCTTGCAGTGAACTCGTTTAAATGAGCGCCCCACCCTTCTTTTGATGCGTCTGTAAACATTTGCAGAGCATGCTGTATGGGGTGTAATGGCTGACCTTGAAGCACATTGCTTTCGTCTAGCCACCACTGTAAATGTGGGTGCAGGGATCTGGGTAGAGGAATAACCTTTTCCAGGGATTCCGGTACTCTCCAATTGTTTTTGAGATGCCACTGTATGGGTCTCATGTGTAAACGGCCTAGGTGAACTTGTTTCTCTGTGGCCGTTAACAGACCTATCAAGGACATGAACTGCCGGACTGGACAGGCCGGTAGTGAAAGTAGTGTTTGTATTTTCCCTTGAAGGCTCTGCCACCGGTCCGGTGTCGGTCTGACCCGGCCGGACCTGAGGTCGAACTGGTAGCCGACAAAGTTGAATACTTGTTGGGGCTCCAGTTCCGATTTCTCTAAATTTACTAGCCAGCCTAGATCCTGGCACATCTTGATCAGGATCCGGGTATGCTGGAGACAGACTTGGTGGGTTCCGGCTCTGACCAACCAGTCGTCTAGGTACTGGTGGATCCTTATACCCTTGTGTGTGGCCATCAGTTTCACCTCCTTTGCCAAGACAGTGAACTCCATGGGTGCTGTGGACAGACCAAAGGGCAGTGCCTTGAACTGGTAAGTCCGACCCTGGACATGAAATCTGAGATATTTCCTGGACTGTTCCTGTATTGGTATATGGAAGTAGGCATCCTTGAAGTCTACTGAGGTTACCCACTCCCCTTGTTGGAGGGATGTCCTGATGGTTTCCGGTGTCTCCATTTTGAACTTTTCCACCTTGAGGAAGGGATTTAGTTTGCTTAGGTCTAGTATGGGTCTCCACTTGTTGTTGGGTTTGGGTACCAGAAAAAGTCGGTTGAAAAACCCTAAAGATGTTTGATTGTGGACTAGCTCTATTGCATTTTTGTCCATAAGCTGATGTAATGCCTCCAGCAGGTAGCTGTTCCTGTGGGGATTGACATAACGGCTTATGACAGTGGGGGACCTTGTGAGGTTTGACCGGATCCGAAAGGGGAGGGTGTAGCCCTCTCTCAGGATTTGAATTATTTTCGGTCCGGCACCCCTCTCCAACCAAGTTAGCCAAAAGTTTTGAAGTCGGGCCCCTACAGGCAGATTTGAGACAACATTCATGGCATTTGTTACAGGTTGAACACAAGAGAATTGAGTGACAGAAGAAGCACCTTTGACATATTTTAATTTGCTTTTTGACTGATGACAACCTGCTGACCCGGGACTTAGCTCTCTCTTTTGGGAGTGCCCGGGCGCAGAATGAACATGGTTTACAGCAAGATGCTTTACATTTAAACTTAAACAGTTTATTGTCTTTCTGGGTAGTGCACTTGTCCGGGTCAACAGCCTGTCCGGTAACAGATTTACACAGTAATTGTCATTTATAAGGCTGTTGACCCTTGGCAGGACGCGATGAGTACTGACGCTTGCCTTTATTTCTCTTGTTATGGCCACGTGAGAGGTTCTTCCAAGCCGGTCTATCCAGCTGTCTGTTGTCTGGTTTAGTTTCCGGCCTTTCATAAGGGTGGAAGCGATTTTTCTTATATGTTGAGACAGACCGACCCTTTTCAGAAGCACTAATGTCCTCCTCGGCTTGTTTTAGTACACTATCCGGAAATAGGGTGGAGAGGTGCTGTTCTAAGAGCTGCCATAGTATCCGCTTTAATTCCAGCCTTCAAGTACGCTAGGTACGAATCTCTCCTGAGTAAGGTGGTGTTGGCCATGGTCACAAAAACAAAATCTGTTAAATGTTCCATGGACTTGGCCATGGCCTGGCAGATACTAGCATTAAAGTCCAGAAGGAACTGCATTTCCTCTGTGGCTTCTGTCACCTTGGAAGCTGACTTCCCTTTCTGTTCTGATTTAATTGTCTTTAACTGAGACTGTATGTCCTGCTGCACTTTAACTAAACAGCGGTTGAAACCTGCAGCCTGATTGCAGATAACAGACGACTCCCGTGCACTTTTCTCCCACTTCCTCAAGGAGTCTTGAGAGATTGGCCGCGATTGGGGAGGGCTGGTGGCGATTCCGTCCTGTCTTGCTATCCTCAGGTAGCCACTGTTTACTTTAGCTGCATCTGAGCTCCAGGATGACACCGTCTCATCAGTACTCTTAGTTTGCTGGTGGGCCCCATACCACTTGGCCTGAGATCTTGGGGGTTTAAGGAACTGATCCCTGTGCAAACCACCGGCTTCTGCCCCACGGAATGGGTAACCATCTGTAAGAGTCAGGTTCAGTTTAGAGATTTTTCGGCAAAGCCACTCATCTGGTGGAAGTTGAACTGAAACCTTGCCCTGGGTTTGCATCTTAGGCCCGGCAAAGGGGTTATCATCTGAAGCGCCGGCAGCAGATTCCATATCAGGGATGTGTGTCCACCCCATGTAACTTCTGATGCCCCTCATTGTCTCACGGTATGACTGCTCTTCTGACAATGTTTGTTCGGGGTCGTTACCGGCATCCGGATCCTCTGATAACTCGCCCTCCTCTACAAAAATGTCCAGGGGAGGCTGGTCAGATTGTTCACTGTCCGACTCTGAATCACTAGTGTCCTTTCTGGTCGGCTGGAAGGCACTGGAAGGTTTATCAGAGGTTGAAGGCCGGTCAGTTTTCTTAGAAGAGGCCGGTGGGTCGGTGATAGCACCTACAGCAGGTCGGTCTGAAGATGTGGCCGGTAGATCAGAAGTCTGGGTAAAAGGCTGGTCGGCAGGGTTGATAAAGGGCTCAGACCTGGTGACATTAGCTGGTGGTGAGTGGGTAGGGACCACCTTCACAGTGCTGAATGTCGGTTCCTGCTGAGGTCGGTCTAGGGTCTTAGTTAGTAAGAGAGCCTCAAGCCGGTTGAACCGGTCCGACCATTTCTGATCCATCTCTTGAAATTTCTGGTCGGTGGAAACTGCAGCCGCAGTTGAGGTAGAAGGCTTGGGTTTAACCGACTTCTTCTTTTCCTCTACCCTTTTCTTTTTCTCTGCTGGTTGTGCACTCAAACCAGTGTCCTGGCCATCCACTGCCCTTATTACCGACACTCGTGCCGGGTCCACAAGGGTGGGACTGAGAGTGACTGACGCTGAAGAAGATGAATCTTTCTTAGATGGTGTAGATTCCGCCTTATCCCGCTTCTCCTTCTTAAGTTTATATGAAGGGGTTGCTAACTGGGAAGCTTGCTCTGGAGTAAGGGCTTTACAAAGCTGACATTCAACATTAGGGTTCTCCACACAGGGGTCCTTACCCTTCTTCTTGTCGCGACAGCGTGCACAAAAACTGTGCAAGTCAAAGCCAGCCATCATGTGGCCACAACCCCCCCTACGTTGACTTGGAGAAGACACGAAGGTCTATAAGGTGTGAAAAATCCGTAGATAAAATTTCACAACACTTTAGCAACTAATCTGGCAAAAAAACTGAAATTAAGCTCAGAAAAAATATTCGTGTACACTTGAACATGCGCCAAACGAAAAAGATGCTATGACGTCACGCTGTCTAGACAGGAAGGAAGTACGACACGCCATCTGGCGAGTGCACAGAACTGGGCCGGCCTAGCCGGTGGAGACACAGGACGTCTTTTTCTGACGTTTGGCGGGCCGGTCTGCGCCGACCGGATAAGCTATTGTCCATTGGATAGGATGTATTAACGCAATAAAAGTCCAATTTCTGACCTTAAGGTGGCCATAAGTTCTTTTTTACTGGGAGTTTAAGGTCACCTTAAAATAGGGATCTTCCTTTGGGCACCCTTAACATGTGTACCAAGTTTGAAAAAAAAATATTAATTTGTTTTTGAGTTATCGCGTCCACAAGGAAATTTCTACGGCGGCGGCGGCGCGACGGACCTGAATCCAATATATCCCCGACTTTCGTCTGGGGATATAATAACTAGTGGGTATACCTTAGCAGCCTTACCTGAAGGTTGACAACACGCAACAATTTTCAGTTTCTGTTCAGCGTACTTGGTAACAATTTGCTTTACTTCCTCCACACAGTCGGTATTTGATCCCGTAGCCTGAGCAGAAAGCTCCTTCCCTCCACCTTTACCATTGATCAGTTTCTGAATCTGATTGATCCATTCATTTGCTTTCAAACCTTTAGAAGCTACCTCCTGAAATAATTGAATACGGTAACTGCAAATAAGTGGAAATTAAGTTGGAAGAAATTTTTACTGGTTTTCAAACTTTAACAGATTCATTTGAATTATTTTTCACCTAAAGCAAGTTTTGATTATAAAGAAAATTTTACACATTTAACATTCAATTATAAATCGATTACCACTATCCAAGATCATCACTTAAAATAACTTAACTTATGCCCCAGTGAAAATTTTGACGCATATATTCAGTGTTATAAAGAGATATGAATCTTACTAATTGGCTTTTAAAATTTTGGAAGCCACTTCCTGAGATTGTAAACAATGAAGACATATATTTATAAGCTATGTTTGGTACTGTTTATCAAGAGGTCAATAAGGTCAGGACAGAGAGTTCGGAAGTTCATTGGTGTCATAAACATAAAGGGTTGATAGTTTTCAGATAAAGCCAGGTAGTATTTATGCTACATGATTTTTGATGATTTTTACTCGTGTAATGTCATTGCCAGCTATGTGTAAAATCATTTATTTTGTTTCTCCTTACTGTTCTGACACTGAACTCCAGCAAAATATAGTGCATTATTGGCTACAATTTCACATGGTACAAAATGATTTTTTTAACTAAAAATTTAACAGAAACTTTACTTCAGAATCAAATCCATCAGTACTGGTGATGTTAGAGTTTGAGAAGTCATTTCTGAGGCAGAAACCAAATCCATAATCTCTCAAATCTGTAACTCTTCTCACTGACAAATTACTTTTTTTTCAGAATCATTCAAAATTTGCAAAATTTCCTGTGGCTCACTATCCTTTGAAGTAAGTCTGAAAATGGTTCATTTTACTTTATTAGCATTATAAATATTTTCAAAATTTGTAAAAATAAACCAGAAAAAGGCACTCCTTTGTCAATTTTGAACTAAGAATACTTAATACTCCACTATATAACAAGCACTTGTATACACTTCAACATCCCTAGTATTTCCAATTGTTGAGCCTACCTTTGGCACTGCACTCATGCAGAGAATCTTCCCATTGTCTTTGTCTACTGACACAAACATGCAGGCTGTGCTGGGAGAAAGACTCTTGTATTGCTTGACAGCACCGTCTAAAGCCTGAAACACAAGGGTAAATATACAATCACTTAAAAAGTTAATGAATAAGCATCCCTTCTAGAACCTCCATATAGATCTCCCTCCAATGAGTAAATTCAATAATTATAGCCAGAACATGAACACAACAAAAGAGAAAAATACAAATAGCCAGCCATAGCAAGCAGGAAAGCCCAGGCCAGAGGAAACATCTGTGCTTGGGTTTGGACTACAGAGTGCCCATAAACTCCATCCAGACGGTGCAGGGGATAAATACATTAGTTTGAACACAAGGACACAGATGGAAAGGAGTAAAACCTTAATTAATAAAAGTTCCTCTTACTTCTGGCACAACTTGTCTCCTGTCGGTCAGAAGGGTCGGGAAGCATAAAAGTGGCGATCGTAGATGCTTATCCCAATTCTCAAACATGTTCTTTTTTTTGGTTATAAGGCAGTAGTGAATAGTCTTTATGGTGTTAAGACTAATTTTAGGGTGTAACAACCAACTTGAAGGTATTGGCTACAAGAACCAATTTGAACACTCTTCTGTGAAAATGGAACCGAGTCATTATGTCCCAGGAGATTATAGTCACAGGATTCCTCCGATTACTGTTCAAGAAGAATCCGACTTACTATAACGAGTGATCCTTCTGAATAGCAGCAATCGAGAGTAAGGCTGTAATAGGTTATCCGGTTACCTGAAAACAGTCTGAATTCTTTGGGAAACTGAGTACAAAGTAGTGAAGCATGTCGCCCAAAAAATATTACAATGTAGTTAAATCAATAAAAGACTTGGGTAAATCTGAGTATTCAGTGAGGTTTCTTAATGTGGTGTTTAGATTTTCACATAACTTTCCCTACTTAGAGATTTACCAAGAATTATTGTAGCATTTTATTTACATCATCCACCACATTTCCTACACTGGTGACTTCCAGTTGGTTATAAATAAGACGTAGTTATCATAATTCGGATCAGTTCTTTCCTGATGAAAACCCGTGGTCATTTTTCTGACGAAGTCAAACCCTCAGTCAAAAGTAGGTCATACAGCTGATATCTATAGTCATATGGCTGGGAATTTCACTCAGAACAAATCCTGTGATTTGTCAGTTTTTTCACTCTTTTTTTTATCAGGATCAGTCATCCCAGCAGCCCGAGTATAAAACTGGATAGGTTTTATGATCAGTCAGGACATTGGAGCAGTGGCATTAGTTTCTGCCCTTGCTAGAAGTGCATCCTACATGAGCACATATTCCTGTTTCTTGACATTTTGCCTAGTTCTATTTAAGATCTATAGGATGGTGTCATCATTCTGATGCATTATAACAGATATTAATGTTAAAAAGTACACAAAAAATATACTTCCAACCAGTTACTTATCACATGCACTATATTATAGTTGCCATTAAATTTGCAATTTATTATCAGACACTACACATACATAAACACAATGTAATGTGTGTACGTGGAGTAAACATGTCAGAATTCTAAAATTTGAAAAAATCTTAGCCTGGACTTATAATTACTTGATGAGTGCATTTTGAATAACTGAGGCAAGGAAGGATAGAGCAAGTAAAACAGCCCACAATGCTCAACTGAAATACTTCATGAGTACATAGTAATGCCATTAACTTGTAACAATGAAAATTAAGCTGTTATTAATTAAACTACAATACTGAATGTTATTGTGTTAACTTAATTGAAAATGAATATGGCTATTTGAATTTAGTAGTAAACCAGTTGGTGATTAATACCAACAAATGCTTAAAGTCTGGTTTGTGCATTTCTCATTATTATCTCTTTGATAGTCTCTGTGTGTTTTGTGGGCAGTTAAGTGAATAGAATAATGTAATACAAACTGTGCACTGTGACCCAAAAGGCTTCGACCTGCAACTTCCCACTTTGCTACTACAGGTCTGGGCTTAGACTGGAACTCACATCTCAAAAGTGAGAGATTAGTTCGTTACCTTGACAGCATGAAAGCCCCACCCACACTAACACATAGGAACAGATGTGTAAAAGTCATTGCCTTAATATTTGTTCACATTCTAACTGCTTAGAATTTACTTAAGCACTTAACGAGATGTAACCATAAGTCAACTTCTAAAACCACTTTCTATTTTACAAATTTTCTATTTTTTTCACCTTCTGAGATCTCTGAAATCACACACTTTAATAATCTGTTACCAATAGTTAACTCTCTCAACCTTAATTTAAAATACAAAAGTTCCTATGTTTTCACCTTCCCACTGGTGAGAGCCTGGAATTCATGTACTACAAATGGCTGGTTTGGTTTTTCTGCAATCATGCTTTTGGCCTGCTCAGCAACCTCCGCACTGATTGCTGCCATCATACTCCTCTCCATGTCATCCAGAGGCTTCTTCAGAGCCTGGATGCTGTTACGAAGGTTGTCCTTACACCATGATGCAATCGTAGCCTGAGACACTTCCTATGAAGTAAGCAAAAGTTAAAAAAAAAATATGTAAGCCTCAGATAGAAAGATGTGATGCAGGGTGCTATTATGCTTGGAATGGGATTGTAAGTGGAGACTGTTCCTCTTCAGTAAAAATAATACTATGTCAATTACTAACAGCCATGATATTAAGGAAGACAAACCATCCATGTTGCATTAATTTATTGGGGTTTAACATCACTTTCAACAATGTAAAGGTCATATCACGATGGATAGTTTCATGGGAAGAGAAAACCAGTACATACAGTTGGTCAATGTTGTATACGGTGAACTATCGACCATCAGTAAATAACTACCGACTTTCCCACATGGGGTCCGGGGTTTTAACCACAGACCGCAGAGGTGGGACGCGAGTGTGTTACCACTGTGCCACTGTGGCCAATAGAGTAAGAAATCTAAAATTCGTCAGGAATCTAAAATTCGCCACCTCTAAAACCTTAGATAATTTTATGAAGAAAATGATGTTTTTGTCTAAAAATTGGTATTTTTCAGTTCAGAAACCCTTAATTTACTATACAGTCAACAAATCTCACCACAATTCATTTTATTAGTATTTTCACACGTGGCGAATTTCAGATATGTGGCGAATTTTAGATTTCTTACTCTATAAATACATGTTGCAAGTCATAATGCAATATAGTCTTGGCATGAGGAGAGAAACATGCAGCCATACATTTCTATATTAACTTGTTTACTTGCTGCAGAAAATAGTTTGGCAAAACAGCCAGCCTCCTTTGTGTTCTTATCAACCAACTATTTATTCAAACTAAGCTCAATGGAGATTAATTCAGTAGACTATTTAACCTTATCAAGGTATACACATGTATTTACAATGAGTTCTCACCTCTGTCAGGATAGTAATATCTTTCACCAGGTCCTTTTTACTGTACTGTTTGCTTTTGGTTGCAGCTTCTATTTTTATCTTGAGTTGATTGTATTCTTTTTGTAACACCTGGCAAAAATAATCACACCTTTAAAACCATTCAATTTATCCAGTAAAACTTGTGAAATTAACTTCAGTAGGTGAAAACTGAGACATACAAATTTGACCATAGAGTTCCAATAATTGGGTCCCCCATGCAGTAGATTTTTCTTTTTTTTAATGCATATTTTGGTCATTCATTTCAATGATGATTGTCAGGAGGTTTAATGACCGACAAAAATTCAATAATCTTGCAAACCCAAGGATAAGGGTAATATTATAAGCACAGGGAGATATTTGCCAACAAACAGTAATTGATTTTTCTACCAAAGTCACACACCCAAGGTAAAATAGGGGAGTGATGCGGGGAAAAAACAGGGTTGAGTATCCATTGTTCTCGATCTCTAACCTTCCTGAATCTGAGTACCCACATTTAAGTGTTAACCAACAGGAAGTCCCAAATGAAGCAAACATGCCGGATGATGTTATCAAAAGTAAAATGATAAATATCTGTAGAAATGAGGAAACTCATGCAAAAAACTAGTAGCAGGTAGACAAATTCACATGAATATTCAGTTTAACCCATGTTATTTTGGAAAATAAGAATTATTTTAGTTTTACTGGTACTCGGATCTCTAGTTTGCAGTTGGGTTTTCAACAAAGATGGGCCTCAAGAAAAAACAGAATTCCTGATATAAACTAAGAACTGGTTGGCCGGACGTGTGATTTTTTTTCACACATTTGTGTTGTTTACTTTTAATATATTTGGTGTACTTTACTACTTATTATGTGTGAATATTATTTAGTCTAATAATTTGCATATTAAAATTCTGTGTTGGATTGTGAAGTATTTTGACAAACAATTATATGCATTATAGGCCTGTGGCCATTAATTGCAAAACAACTTTGTTCCTTGTTCATATTTATCTCTCTGTTTCATAGTTAGATTGGACCTCAATTCTGAAAAACAGTCCATTTATACAACCTAATCTAATCTGCTGCTTTGTAGGCACACTATCTTCTGAATAAAGGTGAACTCAGTGCCCTTAACAGAGAATTGACAAAAAAAAAAAAAAAAAATCAATTACTTGCAGGACAGATTAGGTCATCACATCATGCATGTTAATCTCTCACAAAATACAGTTCAAAGTTAGTGATGCGAACCCAAAATCAGTAGTCATCTCTTCATTTTGTGTTATGGATGAAATTATAAAATTCACAAAGAATATTTAAGAACCAGTGTTACAAACCTCAGCCTTGTGTAAAGCCTTGGTGGCTTCATCCCCAGTCACAGCAACTATTCTGCGAGTTCCCTTGGCAATAGCCTCCTCAGAAACAATTGCAAATGGACCGATGTGTCCCGCACGACGTAAATGGCTGCAATAACAAAGTACAGCTTCTATTATTCCAACATGCTGGAAGGGTAATGCACTTTATTTAAATAATAACAGGATCATAACACTGAAGAGGTATTTTGGAAAAAAAAACACAACAATATGGAAATGCAAATTTGGGACAGATGAAATGAACATACAAATTTGAATATTTGGGCAATACAAGCTTGGACATGTATATGATACTCTTCGGAACTACATCAAAATGAACTGTGCATGTATTTATGTACTGAGAAGATGAGTAACCATTAATTAGACGACAATCTTCCCTTTAATAAACTCTGGACTTGACATTTCTTAAAAATGTAGAGCAAATTTATTTGAATTTATAATAAGTGTGTGAAAAACAAAGAAGTTGAGAATGATTTGGCTGAGTTATGAAAAAAGTCCCCTGGGTAGAGTCTCTATGGGCCTCATACACAGGTTAAAACAATCAAGTTAAAGCCTCGATTTTTTATATATGTAAAAAGGAAAATATTAATATATTCCTAGATGTCATTTTAGCTGGATGAGCCACATAGTTTAACAGCTTGTCAGCTACAGGGCTTAAAGTGGCAAAAAGTACATGAAATTGGTCCTTCGGGGCAGTTTTAGAGACCTTAATGTGATCTTAAACTAAAGCTCAAGACCTCAACTTTTCCACAGACATATAGAAGTTATATCTAGTACAGTATAAGGCTGATAAGGCTCACCATTTTGAAATTACAGGGGAAAAAATGTTGAAAATGTTGAAAAAAGTCCCCAGGTGGGATTATTAAGGTCCTATAAAATAGTTTTAACCTCAATATTAAGTCTTGAGTTTTGACATATGTGACAAGAACATACAGTGTTTTCAGGTGAAATTTTAGCTGAGGAGTCAAGAGTTTCTTGGCCTAGAGTGGCTTAAGTGACTTAAGGTCGATTTGTGACATTAAGGTGGCCATAAATTCTTTATTACTGGGACTTTAAGGTTACTTTGAAATAAAGTTCCTCTCCTGGCTAAAATACATATGCGTGCGAAGTTTGAATGAAATCTGTGGAAGCATTTAACTTATAGCACACACAATTTCAAACATACAGTGGCAGGGAGGTATCCCTAAATCCAAGCTATCACTGACTTACATCTGGAGATATAATTAAGTATCATACACAAACATGCTTCAAACTTACTTTCAATGTAAAAATTCACAGAAACTAATGTTGCTGTAGAAACTACAGCAAAACTTCACAAATATGTCATCATGTAAATTAAGAACACCCTTATCAAGATAAAGGTTGGGTGAATGCAAATACTTTGAGATTTAATATTTGTGAACTTACGTGCCACCACAGAACTCCACAGATGTTAAGGATGCACCAGGACCATCTGGATCCTTCAGCAGAGTCTCCACAGGAACCCCAATACTGACCACTCTCACAGGATCAGGGTATACCTAAAACAGAGACTGAATGAATACTGACAACACTCACTGGGTCACTGTATTCATAAATCACTGACTGACCAAATACTGACCCATCTCACTTGGTCAAGGTACACCTAAGTAAGTACGTAAGAAGTATTTATAAAGCACAGAAATAGATGTAAACATCCTAGAGATGGTAATAACATGTGCGACATAGATTAGCCACGTGTTTTTGCACTGAATTGTCAGCATCCAAAATGACACCAAGGTTTTCGACCAATTCAGTTGATTCCATGATATTGCCAAGAAAACTTACTGGGAATGATGACTTCATGGAGCTTCTGATTTTATCATCACCAATTACTATGAATTTTGTCTTATCAGGATATAAGTTTGTTATTTCCCATCCACCCCTGGACTGCCTCAAGGCAGTTTGCCAGTTCAGTGGTGCTAGAATCTAAGTTCTTAGAGTGAAATTCCAAGTTAATTTGTGTAACGTCTGCATATAAGTGATGGGTAACATTGAATTTAGATATGACTGAACTAAGAGGGGTTCTACATAGGGTAAAAAGGAGTGGCCCCAGGACTGAGCCCTGAGGAACCCCATAAGGGAGTTCAAAGGCCTCTGAAAGATGTCTGTCTATTTTGATCCCTGTTTCCTTGAGCTAAAGTATGACTGAACCCACTTGAGCACAACCCCATCAATAATGTACTAATGCTGGAGGCAGTCGAATAGGATTGAGGAGTCTATTGTGTAAAAAGCAGCGGATAAGTCCAGAAGGACTAATCCAACAGCAGTACCCTTGTCCATTGAACTGGCAATGTCATTTTGTATTTTCAGCAATGCCGTTTCAGTAGAGTGAAAAGCTCTATATGCAGACTGATTTATGTCGGATAAACCCTCGTGAGCACAGATTGACCAAAAATACTAGCCAATCACACAAGTGCATCCAACACTTTATTTCCTCCCTTGATACTATACACTAAAAACAGTTAACCAGTTTTCCAACAGTTTAAACATGCGGCTACTCTGTGACAAAATTAAGTCATTTCACATTAACCTGTCACTACCACACAGTACGACTCACCTCATCAAACACCGCCCTCAGACCCTGTATGGCTTTGGCTTCAGCCAGTGAGGATTCCAGTGCAAAAACCTCCTCATTCTTGGATGACACATCATTACAGATGTCCTCCGCCTCTTTAATCTGCTGCTTGGTCATGGCTCCCTGACAAGTATACAAAACAATTATATATATAGTACTTTCCGGTGAAAAAAATGCCTCCAATCCAGGAAACCTGTTTTTTTACTTGTAGACAACTGAAAAGAAAGTAAAACAAATTTGGCGGGTAAGAATAAGACTGTCACAGATAAGGATGGGTCAGTCGGACCAGTGTCTCAATATTGAGAGTATTTTACTGAATTCAAGTGATGAGATTTTATTACCACTATTGCACTTGTCTACATATATAATTGAAGTTAAACCTAAAATAGTAGATACAAACCCTTAATCTGAAGAAATTATAAGCTTTTATCCCATATTTTTGTGCATTTGCAGACTTTTACACTGTAGCCATTTCATTGAGCAGAACTGCAATGTTTGGTAAAACAATTACGATACTTTATAACGTCCACCTCGCTTGACAATGGATATAATGGAAGGAAACCTTGAAATATTGGAAATAAACCACAAATTTGAAGAAACTGTACACTTTTATCCCCTATATTTGTGCATTTGGGGACTTATTATTTATCGTCGAGAAAAAACATCTATGTTTGATTAGAGTGAACAGAAACATTGAGTTCCAAATCCGAAGCGGGTCTGCACTGGCTACCTCCTAATCTACATATTTTTGATACCGACCTATCCCTAGTGACATAATGCATTGGTACCCTAAAACAGGTCATGTATATTAAATATTGTGTATTTCCATATACGACATAGGTAGGTGAAGTGTCAAAATTGAAAACCTAATTTATGTTTTTAGCACAGCATTTGTTATTATCACATGTATATGACATTTTATTAGTGAAAGATTTATTTACGTCATCATATTTGTTATATTGGTAACTTTCAGTAGGTTACAAATAAAACACAGGTAATTGGATACAGTTTGGTCATTGCACAACAGGTACCAGGAGCCAATTTTCACAGTTAAAAACAAAGATTAGGGAAACAAATTTACACTAATAAAATTACGGTTTATTCCTTTTTCCTTCACTAATTTTCCTTTTGGAAATATATATCATTTACCAGTTTATATTTATAAGTACCAGGTTCTAGTTTGGAACCGGTTTGTGAACGAACATACACAACCTATTTTGGAGTACCAGGGTAAACACAGCCCTATCAGAAGCAAAGCAAACATACCTGTACTGTATTAAGACAAGTTTTAGGGACCAATAATACTACTACTTAATCTGTAATTTCAGACAACATGGGAACTTCAATGAAAAAGGTCCCATACAGAATTAACAGTTTTATTTCAAAAGGAATTATAGTCACCAAATTTTTTCTTGTATACCAATAACTAACTGCCCAAACAGAATCTGAATATACGGTAATATAGGTTCTAGACATAACAATTCAGTTAGCATTTCCAAAATCACAAAACTATGCAAAAATTATACCATTGCACAATCAATGCAAATTGTTATTTTATTGGCCATTGTGAATCTGACAATGAAGGATTATGACCATTAAGAATAAAAGATGAATTTTTAATGTGTTGTAAAACTATTTAGTTGCCAGAGAAAATAAACACTAAATGCACAGCACACTTCTGTCATTTTCACAAGTACAGAAAAAATCACCCACAACATCCATACCCACAGAATCTCTAATCAAAGCTTTAATGTCTGGAGAACAATGAACCTATAAAGATTAAAATGAACCAAATTACAGCAGAAATTCCCCTATTTCAGTCACCCTAGTCCCCTGCTATTCCCAAACATTTTAACAGGTTCAAAATATGAGCTTCAAACTAGAGGATCGCTTGCAAAAAAAAAAAAGATAATGTTTTTGTACAGCAAAAACAAAGCGTCCCAAAAAGGATATAAAGGTGAATGCTAAAGTATTAAGAAAGTGCTCTGCTTATAGCCTTATACTGTTGTGATAGCTAGATCCAGATGGCTACTTTGCAGGGATACCCTATGGGTCAAAAATTTCATCGAAATTGCTCTATCTAGCACAGTTTTCGAGATATAAGCATTTTTGTGTTCTGCAATTTTTGCGAAATATCACAAATTCAAAATGGCCGCAATATTTGGTGAGACAAAAACTTTTTGAAAATTGGGATGGCTACCTGTGGGTCATAAATGTCATAGAAATCGCTCTATCTAGCACAGTTTTCAATATATAAGCATTTTTGTGTTTTGCAACTTTGGCGAAAAATTTTAAAAAGGCCGCCATTTTTGGCAAGACAAAGATTTTCTGGGAAAATGTGTTAGTTAATCTGCAGAGGTATCCTGCGGGTCAAAAATTTCGTCGAAATCAATCTCGCACGATTTTTGAGATATAAGCATTTCTGTGTTTTGCAATTTTTGCGAAAAATTCAAAATGGCCGCCATTTTTGGCCAGACAAAAATTTTTGAAAAATGAAATGGCTACCCTCCAGAGATACCCTGTGGGTCAAAATTTCATCGAAATTGCTCTCTTGTGTTCTGCAATTTTTGCGAAAAATTAAAAAATGGCCGCCATTTTTGGCAAGACAAAGATTTTTTGGAAAAAATGTGTTAATCTGCAGGGGTATCCTGTGGGTCAAAAATTTTGTCGAAATCGCTCTATCTCACACGATTTTTGAGATATAAGCATTTCTGTGTTTTGCAATTTTTGCGAAAAATTCAAAATGGCCGCCATTTTTGGCGAGACAAAAATTCTTGAAAAATGAAATGGCTACCCTCCAGAGATACCCTGTGGGTGAAAATTTCGTCGAAATTGCTCTACCTAGCACGGTTTTCGAGATATTAGCATTTTTGTGTTTTGCAATTTTTGCGAAAAATTCGAAATTTCAAAATGGCCGCCATTTTTGGCAAGATAAAAATATTTGGAAAAATGTGTTAGTTAATTTGCAGCGATAGCAAATGCAAAGCCCCGATCAATGAGCCTACCAAGTATCAACTTCCTAAACCTTCCTAAATGGTTTCCAAGATATAACCTGGACAATATTTTAAAGGTCGAGGGAACCACCGCAAGTTCAAATGCCAAATCAAGGTCACGCAACTATGTTGCACACCTACAACTCCCAACCAATGTCCTTATAAGTATCAACTTTCTAAGCCTTACAATTTTTGAGATAGACAAGATTTCAAATTCAAGGTCATTACAAGGTCAAAGGTTAAATCAAGGTTGAACCTACACCCCCCCAACCAATGTCCGTGTCAAGTACCAACTTCTTGCAACTTATAGTTTCTGAGACACAGCCCAGACAAAATTACTGTTCTTGCCGCCCATCCACCCACCCAGCCGGACAGCATGGTGAAAACAATACCTACAGAGCCATTAAAGGCTGTGGGGTAAAAGGCTCATTATTACAGACTGGCACACTTGTCAGACGTTGCAGTTATAAAGCACTTGTTTCATTACACAAGACCACTGCCGCGGTATGTATCTCCCGCCGAGCATTAAAGGGGAAGAAATACCTTTTCCGAGATGTTCACAATGATTTTATAGGTCAAGGTCACTACAGCAAGGGCAATGGTCAAATCAAGGTCAGACCATGACGTCGCACAGCTACACCCCCTAACCAATGTCCCTACCAAGTATCAACTTCCTACACCTTACAGCTTCCGAGATAGAGCCCGGACAAGATTTTATAGGCCGAGGTCACTACAGCAAGGTGAAAGGTCAAATCAAGGTCAAACCATGATGTCGCACACTTTCACCCCCTAACCAATGTCCCTACCAAGTATCAACTTCCTACACCTTACAGTTTCCGAGATATAGCCCGGACAAGACTTTTTAGGTCAAGGTCGCTACAGCAAGGTCAAAGATCAAACTAGAAATAGGACCCCCTGTTGATAGTAGCTGCGACATATGAATAGAAACAGGAAAGCATAGAAGAACACACATTATCATGTGTAATGTCCACCCCATGAACCTTTTGCCAAAATTGTACAGTAGTCTTACAAGACCCTGTTTCATTTGTGAAATATATCAATGATGGTTAAATATTTATTAGTGTACATGTAAATTATTTCAGCTTCATGCCTTTTTGCATTGGTTGGGTCGAAAATTTTGACGAAATCACTCTATCTTGCACGGTTAAGAAGATAGAAGCAAATTTCTGTTTTTCTATTTTTGGCAAAAATTTGAAAATTCAAAATGGCCGCCATTTTTGGGAAGAGGAAAATTTTTTGAAAATTGCCAAGAGTACATTTGTTAGATACCCTATGGGTCGAAAATTTCACCGAAATAACTCTATTTTGCACGGTTAAGGCAAATTTGTGTTTTTCCATTTTGGGCCAAAATTCGAAAATTCAAAATGGCCGCCATATGTGGGGAGGGGAAATTTTTTTGAAAATTGCCAAAAGTACATCTCTTAGATACCCCATGGGTCGAAAATTTCGACGAAATCGCTCTATCTCGCACGGTTAAGGAGATAGAAGCAATTTTGTGTTTTGCCATTTTGGGAAAAAATTCGAAAATTCAAAAAGGCTGCCATATGTGGGAAGAGGAAAGTTTTTGAAAATTGCCAAGAGTACATTGCTCAGATACCCTGTGGGTCGAAAATTTTGACGAAATCCCTCTATCTCACATGGTTAAGGAGATAGAAGCAATTTTGTGTTTCGCCATTTTGGGGAAAAATTCGAAAATTCAAAAAGGCCGCCATTTTTGGGGAGGGGAAAATTTTTTTGAAAATTGCCAAGAGTACATTCGTCCGATACCCTGTTGCTTGATAATTTCAACGAAATCGCTCTATCTCGCACGGTTAAAGAGATAGAAGCAAATTCGTGTTTTGCCATTTTTGGCAAAAATTCGAAAATTCAAAATGGTCGCCATTTTTGGGGAGGGGAAATTTTTTTGAAAATTGCTTTTCTGAGATAACCTGTGGGTCGAAAATTTCGACGAAATCGCTCTATCTCGCATGGTTAAGGAGATAGAAGCAATTTTGTGTTTTGCCATTTTTGGGCAAAATTCGAAAATTCAAAATGGCCGCCATTTTTGGGGAGGGGAAAATTTTTTTGAAAATTGCCAAGATTACATTCATTAGATACCCTGTGGGTTGAAAATTTCGACGAAATCGCTCTATCTCGCACGGTTAAGGAGATAGAAGCAAACTTGTGTTTTGCCATTTTTGGCAAAAATTCGAAAATTCAAAATGGACGCCATTTTTGAGAAGGGGAAAATTTTTTGAAAATTGCAGAGTCCATTCCTTAGGTACCCTGTGGGTCGAAAATTTCGACGAAATTGCTCTATCTTGCATGGTTAAGGAGATAGAAGCAAATTTGTGTTTTGCCATTTTGGGGGAAAATTCGAAAATTCAAAATGGCCGCCATTTTTGGGGAGGGGAAAATTTTTTGAAAACTGCAAAGATAACATTCCTTAAATACCCTGTGGGTCAAAAATTTTGACGAAATCGCTCTATCTCACACGGTTAAGGAGATAGAAGCAAATTTGTGTTTTGCCATTTTTGGCAAAAATTCGAAAATTCAAAATGGCCGCCATTTTTGGGGAGGGGAAAATTTTTTAAAAATTGCCAAGAGTACAATGCTCAGATACCCTGTGGGTTGAAAATTTTGACGAAATCGCTATATCTCGCACAGTTAAGGAGATAGAAGCAAAATTGCAAATTTAATAAGTAAATTAAATTTTTATAAGTTAATACCCTATCCAATGGACAATTGCTAATCCGGTCCGTAGTACTGTGCACTCCCCAGATGGCGCCTCGTACCTCCTTCCTGTCTAGACAACCTGACGTCATAGCATCTTTTTCGTTGTCTAAACCTCTTAGACCCCTAGTAAGCTGATAGCGGGGTTGGTGGGAGGGTCTTGTGTGTCCATTGGATAGGGTATTAACTTATAAAAATTTAATTTACTTATTAAATTTGCAATTTTATTGCGTTAATACATCCTATCCAATGGACAATTGCTGAATAACTACCGCTTGGTTGGCGGGTAAGTTACTAGGGACTTATGTGAACTCACAAGTAATAGCAAATTTTAACCTACGGTCTAGGCTGACTTCGTCAGGAGACCTATAGGTCCAGGCCTGGGTTGACTTTAAGGTCAGGAAACCCTGCAAGGCCATGGTCGGTTGCCAGCAGCCGGTTACCCGGGGCTATACCGCCGTCGCCCCCCCCCCCTTTTTGCAGACCTGCTCTGAGGTAGGGGAAGAGAGGGATGAGTTCAGTCCCAGAATGCAAATAAACCTCCCGAAGGAAGCACGCCACACTTAATTCTTATGTACATGAAGAACTGTTATGCACATATACAAATCTCCTCAATCTAAGGGCCACTTGTGGATCTGCTGAGCAGCCACTACCTAGCCCAATTGGTAAAGCTCTGAATCAGCCCAAGCCCCGCCCTTCATATAGAACTGTGTGAAGGTATTGTGACTTCAGTGGCGGGCTGACAAGATTGGATCTAAGGAGACTCCCGACTGGAAGACCTTAGAAGCAGCAAAGGCCCTGACATCATGGGTTTTAACCTGATGTTAAAAGTGGGCCTCCTGGTCAGAGAGCTCATAACATAGGATCAGTGTCTGCTTGATCCAAGAGGAGATAGTGGCAGGTGAGATGTCTTTGTTGAAACCTTTCTTAAAGGAGACAAAAACCACCTCCTTATTTTGCCTGATGTCTGAGGTCCTGTCCAAATAGTAGCACAATGCTCTGACCGGACAGAGGGACCTGTCAGACTTGAGGGATCTATCCAGAGTCGGTGCCAGGGCTGTTATAACCCCAGGGGCCACACTGGACACTCTATGGCCAGCTGATTCTAGGATAGAAAGCTGGGTGATGGATACAGGGACACCTATGACCAATCGGATTGGTGTCCAATATATCAGTTTTGCCAGGCATGAATATCACTTTGCACTTGCCCGACCCAAGGGCCAAGAGGAATACCGTCTTGAAGGTCAAATGCTTCAAGGGGGCCTCCTTGATTGGATCAAATGGAGTCTTAGCTGGTGCACGGCCAGTAAGAAGTTCCAGGAGGGTATGCCACTCCTGCCTTTGGGTCTGTCTCTGAGGAAACTATCCAGGAGACGAGCGAGATTTTCGTCCTTACTGATGTTGAAGGGTGAATTTCCCAGTTTATCAACAATGGGTGACCTATAGCCATCAATGGTGCTGGGCTGTTTGCCAAGCATGTATCTCACTTCTACGCTTGCCCGAACCCAGGGCCAAGAGGAAAACTGCCTTGAAGGTCAAATGCTTCAAGGAGGCCTTTAATTGGTTCAAAATGAACCTTGTCAGCTGGTGCAAAAACCAGGGAGAGGTTCCAGGAGGGGGTTCCCCTCCGGCCTTTGGGTCTGTCGGTCTTTAATCGCACGTCTTATTTGACAGTTGCTGGGAAAGCCCTTGTGAACTATTTTTAGAAACACTTGGTGTTCGGTGCGTCACGTGACCAGCTTGCTGGTCGGAAGACACGCGATTGGCTGATTGGAGCTCGTCAGTTGTGGCATTCTTTTGTGATACTTAAACATGCAAATGCGCAATATTCTGCTCATCTACAAACCCCACTACCGACAACGAAGCCGGGTCTGCAAGGCAGGGACTGGCATCACAGTAGATGTGAGTTCCGACCTTCCTGGTCGGTGAAAACACGTGACCTGCTTCGTGATTGTTCGGAAGGACACGCGATTGGCTGACTGGAGATGACGTCAGTAGTCGCGTTCTTTGCGTGATACTTAACCAGCAACTTTACAGCCTACAAAAACCCCACTACCGACAACAAGGCCGGGTCTGCAAAGCAGGGACTGTAATCACAGTAGACGTGAGTTCTGGAGAACGCACTTCCGACCTTCCTGGTCGGTGACAACACGTGACCAGCTTCGTGATTAGGTAGGAAGGACACGCGATTGGCTGGCTGGATATGACGTCAGAGGTCGCGTTCTTTTGAGCTGGTCTGTCGGCTGATGCGTTAAACACAGAGAAGCCTGGACCGGTGCGCTCTGTAGATGAAATTCCTTCTTTCTTTCATGATAAAACCAGTGAACTGGCCATCCACAACCCCCACTACCGACAACAAAGCCGGGTCTGCAAGGGAGGGACTGATATCACCTTCTATTGTGAAGTCGGTTGAACTGGAGAAATCTGAAGGATGCATCTCTTGCTTCTGATGAAAAACACTGAATACTCGAGCTAGGCTGGTGTGACTGATGCTATACAGCAGAGAAGTCGGTACCAGTGCGCTCTGAAGAAATCTGAAGAATGCATCTCTTGCCTGGGGAATTCCTTCCATTTACAGTGTTCAAAACTACGTAGACTGAAGTTCCCCGTGATTTTTGTTTGTACGACCTGGCTGGTTTGACTGATGCCTTACAGCAGAGAAGTCTGTACCAGTGCGCTCTGAAGAATGCACCTCTTATATGGGGATTCCTTCTATTTACAGTATTAAAACTACGTAGACTGAAGTTTCTTGTGATTCTATTAGTAGTACTAGAAAAGAGTTTCTATGGTGACTGTAGCTGGAAGGTAACAGAAGGAACATTCAAACAAAAGACACGGATAAAAATACCTGTAAGTAGTATCTGCATAATTCCTCAATATTGTCGATCTGCCCCTAACAACCCAATGGTTGAGTGGGAGGAAACTAGTAAAATGGCTGCCTTTATATTTCGCATCGTAACTGCCCTATCATCAACACTAAATTGAGTCAGCTAGGGAGCGTTTCCAGCAGATTCTAAGTGTATATTCGTGCTTGATCAGTAGGTAACTGAAAATCCGTCATAATGCACACTTTTCCTTAAAATATCTGGAGATTGTTGAAAACACGTTCGCACAGTACACGCGCCAAACGAAAAAGATGCTATGACGTCAGGTTGTCTAGACAGGAAGGAGGTACGAGGCGCCATCTGGGGAGTGCACAGTACTACGGACCGGCCAGCCAGTGGTAACACAGGACGTCTTTTTCTGGCGTTTGGCAGGCCGGTCTGCGCCGACCGGATTAGCAATTGTCCATTGGATAGGATGTATTAACGCAATAAAAATGTGTTTTGCCATTTTTGGCAAAAATTCGAAAATTCAAAATGGCCACCATTTTTGAGAAGGGGAAATTTTTTTGAAAATTGCAAAGAGTCTATTCCTTAGATACCCTGTGGGTTGAAAATTTCGACGAAATCGCTCTATCTCGCACGGTTAAGGAGATAGAAGCAAATTTGTGTTTTGCCATTTTTGGCAAAAATTCGAAAATTCAAAATGGCCGCCATTTTTGGGGAGGGGAAAATTTTTTGAAAATTGCAAAGAGTACATTCCTTAGATACCCTACGGGTCGAAAATTTCGACGAAATCGCTCTATCTCGCACGGTTTAGGAGATATGAGCACATTTGCCTTTTTCAGTATTCAAAATAGCCAATTACTCATTTATTTAATTAATTACTCACTCATCTATGAAGCAATTACCCCCAAAAGCAATCCCATACAAGCTATTAACCCAATGAACCTCCATACCAAATTTCAGAAAGCTAGGCTTAATAGCATTCCTTAAAATGTCTGGAAACGAAAGAGATACTCAAAAGTAGCAAAGTAGCTATTACTCAGTTAGCTATAGAGCTATCATCACCAAAAGCAATCCCATACAAGCTATTAACCCAATAAACCTGCATGCCAAATTTGGTAAAGATAGGATAAGAACTGTTGCCTAAAATGTCTGGAAACCAAGTGGGATGCCGGACGCCGGAAAAAGCAAAAATAATATGTCCACCCCCCAGTGGGTGGACATAATGAAGGTCAGACCATGACGTTGCACACCTACACCCACTAACCAATGTCCCTACCAAGTATCAACTTCCTACACCTTACGGTTTCCGAGATATAGCCCGGACAAGATTTTATAGGTCAAGGTCACTACAGCAAACAGCAAGGTCAAAGGTCAAATCAAGGTCAGACCATGACGTTGCACACCTACACCCCCTAACCAATGTCCCTTCCAAGTATCAACTTCCTACACCTTACGGTTTCCAAGATATAGCCCAGACAAGATTTTATAGGTCAAGGTCACTACGGCCAGGTCAAGGGTCAAATCAAGGTCAGACCATGACGTTGCACACCTACATCCCCTAACCAGTGTTCCTACCAAGTATCAACATCCTACACCTTACGGTTTCCGAGATATAGCTTGGACAAGATCTTCAAACTCAAGGTCTCTGCGGCAAGGTCAAAGGTCAAGTCAGGGTCAGACCATGATGTTGCACACCTACACATCCTAACGAATGTCCCTACCAAGTACCAACTCCCTACACCTTACGGTTTGTGAGATACAGTCTGGACAAACTTTTTCCCGCCTCCTGCCCGCCCGCCCATCCGGACACCATGGGCTGTCGGGTAAAAAATAGATGAACAACATATTTGAGAGAAATTGTGTAGCTGCAATACTTTTGAAGATATAAGCCATTTACCCATTACAGTTATCATTAAAAATTGACAAAGTAGCTCTTACTCACTTAGCTATGGAGATACACTTACAAACTACTGACCATGTTGTAGCTGTGGATAAAGTAGCTGCACAACATATTGGAACAAAATACTCTAAATGTAATAGTCTGGAAGTTATAAGCCATATAATTATATTAGGTAAAGTGCTATTACTCACTGAAATGTAGGCCAAAGGTCACCAAATCCAGTACAATAGGATACTCTTGTACTGCCCTGTGGCTCAAAAATTCGCTCGAAATTGCTTTATCTCTTACAGTTTGCGAGATATTTGTGATTTTTCACATTTTCACTAAAAGTAGCAATAAAGTAGCCACTACTCACTTGTACACTGGGCAACAGTTGTGAAACTTCAATATGTTACAGTTCACAAAAAAGTAGATGAACAACATATTTGAGAGAAATTGTGTAGCTGAAATACTTTTGAAGATATAAGCCATTTACTCATTACAGTTATCATTAAAAATTGAAAAAGTAGCTATTACTCACTTAGCTATGGAGATACACTTCCAAACTACTGACCATGTTGTAGCTGTGGAGAAAGTAGCTGCACAACATATTGGAACAAAATACTCTAAATGTAATAGTCTGGAAGTTATAAGCCATATAATTATATTAGGTAAAGTGCTATTACTCACTGAAATGTAGGCCAAAGGTCACCAAATCCAGTACAATAGGATACTCTTGTACTGCCCTGTGGCTCAAAAATTCGCTCGAAATTGCTTTATCTCTTACAGTTTGCGAGATATTTGTGATTTTTCACATTTTCACTAAAAGTAGCAATAAAGTAGCCATTACTCACTTGTACACTGGGCAACAGTTGTGAAACTTCAATATGTTACAGTTCACAAAAAAGTAGATGAACAACATATTTGAGAGAAATTGTGTAGCTGAAATACTTTTGAAGATATAAGCCATTTACTCATTACAGTTATCACTAAAAATTGAAAAAGTAGCTATTACTCACTTAGCTATGGAGATACACTTCCAAACTACTGACCATGTTGTAGCTGTGGAGAAAGTAGTTGAACAACATATTGGAACAAAATACTGTAAATCTAATAGTGTGGAAGTTATAAGCCATATAATTATATTCGGTAAAGTGCTGTTACTCACTCAAATGTAGGCAAAAGGTGACCAAACCCAGTACAATAGGATACTCTTGTACTTCCCTGTGGGTCAAAAATTCGCTCGAAATTGCTCTATCTCTTACAGTTTGCGAGATATTTGTGATTTTTCACATTTTCACTAAAAGTAGCAATAAAGTAGCCACTACTCACTTGTACATTGAGCAACAGTTGTGAAACTTCAACATGTTACAGTTCACAAAAAAGTATATGAACAACATATTTGAGAGAAATTGTGTAGCTGCAATACTTTTGAAGATATAAGCCATTTACTCATTACGGTTATCATTAAAAATTGACAAAGTAGCTATTACTCACTTAGCTATGGAGATACACTTCCAAACTACTGACCATGTTGTAGCTGTGGAGAAAGTAGTTGAACAACATATTGGAACAAAATACTCTAAATGCAATAGTTTGAGAGTTATAAGCCATATAGTTATATTACTTAAAAGTGCTATTACTCAGTCAAAAGTAGGCCAAAGTTCACCAAACCCAACAGCATAGGATACCGTTGTACTACCCTGTGGCTCAAAAATTCGCTCTAAATTGCTCTATCTCTTATGGTTTGTGAGATATTTGTGATTTTTCACATTTTCACTCAAAGTAGCAATAAAGTAGCCACTACTCACTTGTGCATTGAGCAACAGTTGTGAAACTTCAATATGTTACAGTTCACAAAAAAGTAGATGAACAACATATTTGAGAGAAATTGTGTAGCTGCAATACTTTTGAAGATATAAGCCATTTACTCATTATGGTTATCATTAAAAAGTGACAAAGTAGCTATTACTCACTTAGCTATGGAGATACACTTCCAAACTACTGACCATGTTGTAGCTGTGGAGAAAGTAGCTGAACAACATATTGCAACAAAATACTCTAAATGCAATAGTTTGAGAGTTATAAGCCATATAATTATATTAGGTAAAAGTGCTATTACTCACTCAAAAGTAGGCCAATGTTCACCAAACCCAAAAAATTTTGAAGAGCGTAAAAATTCATTAGGACAAGTAATTTACCAAAAATGTGTAACTGTAGTAGTTTCAGAGAAAACTGCGTGACCCACGCACGCACTCACGCACGTACGCACACACATGGTGCAAATTATAATCTCCCGCCGGCGAGCCGGGCGGGAGATAAAAACCTATACATTAAATACAGCAAAACAGTTAAACCTCTTTAGATAGAGTTCTTGAATTCCAGGCCTCGGCAGCCAAGTGGTTAACAAGTTTAGCACTCAACCACTTAAACTCTCAACTCTAAGGTTGAGGGTTTGAAGCCAGCTTAGACCAATATGTAGGCTTCAGTCTGGGCCTGCCCTCATATGACCATAGATGTTGAACAAAATGTTATACTGAAACTTCAAAAGATAAATTTATGAGAGAATTAAAATGAGACTTTCAAATACTGGGATTACAGAAGCTCAGTGAATGGATTATGTACTGTATTATTTTTGGTTAGAAATGTACACAGACCTTTGCTGAGAAATCGAACCGCAATCTGTCGGGAGCCACAAGCGAGCCCTTCTGGTCAGCCTCTCCCAAAACCTTACGCAGGGCAAAGTTTAGCACATGGGTGCCAGTGTGGTTCTTCATCACTGGCTTGCGTCTTTCCTATAAAAGTACAAAAGTTATAGGTCATTCATTTATCTGGTGAAAGTACTACTGCAGCATTAACTAGCTTACCCCTAAATTAAGTTTAAATTGGGTAGTCAATTATGGATAGGGGCGCGACGGTACCAGATTTTCTAGTTCAGGATTCCGCAAATGCAAAAACCATCCTGATTCCTGGATACTGAAAAAGTCTGAGTTTAAGCATTTCACCAAGCGAAAATACCTATAAACAGGAAATGAGATCCCAGATAGTTTCAGTCAAATTTGAATTGTCCATGTAACATGCCACATCAAATGGTGAGTTTCACCAAATCCTAGTCACCGAGTGAACTTTATGTCCTGCTGCTTATTTTAAGAGCTAGGTCAATGACTGTTAAGTATCCTACTTCAGCAAAAAGACTTTAAACTAGTTTTATAACAATTCTATGCTAGTTCATTGTGAATTGATCTCACGCAGACCATACTGACTTCTTCTCTCAAATGTTCAAGGGAAGTAGCCTTGTGGTGTGAGTAAACACTTGTGTTTGGAAACCACATGTTTCTTACCGAGGAAAGTTTGGTTAGTTTTAAAAGAAATCCTCATATTCAGTGTTCAGCCTAGTTTTAATACAAGTCCCTACATATTCTTTCTGAACTTAGGGCTAGTTTTAATATCAGTCCATGCATATTTGGTATAAATTTCAGGTTACTTTTGATACAGGTCCCTGCATATTCAGTGTTTCCTTCAGGCTAGTTCTATTGAGTGGTCCCTGCATATTTGGTCTGAACTTCAGACTAGTTTTAACCCAAGTTCCTATATATTGGGTATGATCTTTAGCATAGGTTTAATACAAGTCCTTGTGTATTCAGTATGAACTAGGAAAACTTCCTGGATGAAGTGTACAGAAAAAATATATCACGAATGAAGATAACAATATTATACGAGTGTGTAGCATGAGCATTATATTTTTAATCTTCATAAGTGATATATTTTTTCTGTATCTGTCTAATGAGGGATGTTTTACTTTATTATCCACTATTTTATATTATTCATGACTTAAATATATACATATTTGAAGAGAAAATGTGAAAATGGTTGTGAAATAGACACAGGCACCAGTGAATATAAAACCTCAACCTTTAACCTGTGATTTTTCACCCATTTCTGCATGGATTTTTATGTAAGAAAATGAGCAGAAGCGCTGTGAAAAGACCTTTTTAATGATATATAATACATATTTATCAGTTACATAGTTTCCGAGATATTAATGGAAATCAGCACTTGGTTAAACTAATTATCCATGGTACGGAGGTGCTGTTGTATGCCAAAAAAAATATCCCGCTTTGTATATCCCCCTATACAAGTCAAATACTCGTGGTGGATAATAAAAGTCCCTTGTACATTCAGTGCAGTTCATGTTCTACTTACCTCATCAATGGTGAGTTTCACAGAGTCGCCAACCTTCAGTGTGCCCTCCATGTTCCCAATATGCAACACGTAGCCTCCCCGCACCTGCACATTCTTCACCGTGAATTCCACTTCCTGTTCAGTTATTAACAGTTACATGCACTTCCATTTGATGTACAGTAGAACCTCAACTATCAGAACCCAATGGGAGACATACAATCGGATCAGATAATCAAGAGGTTCGGATAGATGAAGTAAACCAAAATGCACCGTCTATGGGTTACCAAGTGGGCAATAATTGAAGAAAAATAGCATCAGAGATGACCGTACCCCACAGCCTGGGGAAATTGTTTTCAACACCATGAAATATAGAAGTAATGAAACAGTAGTTGTGGTATGAGACAGTAAGGAGAAGGCAAGCTTTACTGTGTTTTGTATCTAATGGAAAGTGGATTATCTAAAAACTGTATCAGTTGCAGTATTAGACTGTAAGCAGAATGTGAGCTTTATTGTGTTTCGTAGAGTGGTATATTTCATGAAAAGAATATATCATTTTTGCTGTAAATTTGGGATCGTAAATTTGGGATTGTAAATTCTTTCCAGCAGATATTTAATCCTAGATTTATAACGAGAGGATCGCTCGCAAAAAAAAAGATAATGTTTTTGCATAGCAAAAACAAAGCGTCCCGAAAAGGATATAAAGGTGAGTGCTAAAGTATTAAGAAAATGCTTCATTTCTAGCCTTATACTGTTGTGGCAACCAAAGTCAGCGCAGTCTGCTCTATCTAGCACGGTTTTCAAGATATAAGCATTTTTGTGTTTTGCAAAAAATTCGAAAATTCAAAATGTCCGCTATATTTGGCGAGACAAAAATATTTTGAAAATTGGCATGGCTACTCTGCAGAGATACCCAGCAGGTCAAAAATTTTGTTGAGTTAGCTCCATCTAGCACACGGTTTTCGAGATATAAGCATTTTTGTGTTTTGCAAAAACTTTGAAAATTCAAAATGGCCACCATTTTTGGGGAGACAAAAATTTTTGACAAGACCACCGCCGCGGTGTGTATCTCCCGCCGAGCATTAAAGGAGAAGAAATAGCTTTTCCGAGATATTCACAATTTTTCATTTTCGTGTGTGAAAGCTCTTCCAAAAGTAGGTGAATGAGTTATTTGAGAAAAACTGGCTATCTGCAATACTATTAAGAGATAATTCACATTTACTCCTTTTGAGTAGGTGAGTAATTACCTATGGGTCTGGAACTTCACCAAGTGAAAGTTCTCCCAAAAGTAGATGAATGAGTTATTTGATAAAAATTGGGTATCTGCAATACTTTTAGAGATAATTCGCATTTACTCATTTTGAGTAGGTGAATAATTAGCTATGGGTCTGAAACTTCACCAAGTGAAAGCTCTTCCAAAAGTAGGTGAATGAGTTTTTTGAGAAAAATTGGCTATCTGCAATACTTTTAGAGATAATTCGCATTTACTCATTTTGAGTAGGTGAGTAATTAGCTATGGGTCTGATACTTCACCATGTGAAAGCTCTCCCACAAGTAGATGAATGAGTTATTTGATAAAAATTGGGTATCCGCAATACTTTTACAGATAATTAGCATTTACTCATTTTGAGTAGGTGAATAATTTGACCTTAGGGTTTCCGAGATATAGCCCAGACAAGATTTTACAGGTCAAGGTAACTAGTAACTATGGCAAGGTCAAAGGTCAAATAATGGTCACACCATGATGTTGCACACGTACACCCCCTAACCAATGTCCCTACCCAGTATCAACTTCCTACACCTTACAGTTTCTGAGATACAGCCCGGACAAACTTTCGTTTCCCCCCTTCTGGCCTGCCCATCCGGAGACCATGGGTGAAAACAATACCCCGACAGCCCTTAAGGGCTGTGGGGTAAAAAAGGAGTTTCTTTCATGGAAGAACCAATGTATATTTAATTCAAAGGAAATTTACTATTAAAGTGTGGATCAGTGGTAAATTTAGCCATTTTAGTCTCTGTGAAGGTTGGACTAGAAAATTTGATACAATAACAGTGCACCAATGAGAAATATTTATTAACTGTTTTTCTCAATCACATCAAAGTCCTGCTGTGGTGGAAACACTGCTAAATTATGATAAAAAAATCTGGTGTGTGCAAGGAAACATGCTAAACAAAAATGATACATGTATTTTTTTCTAAAAGTATTGATGAAAAGATTATAAAGAACAATTAAAGTGGCATAGAGTGTTATTTGTTTATGCAGTTTTTTCTTTTTTAACTGCGAAAAAAAAAACACAAGATTTTTTCATTTCAACTTTGAAAAAAACCAAGATAAATTTAACAGCTACATTAACCCAGTTTGAGCTTCAAAACACTTTAATGTTATCACTTCAAAACCGTAACTCTGTCAGATGTACAAATTCTAAAGAGATTTTTTTCCTTAATCGGCTGATTTCATAGCAACACGTGCCAATACCTGATCATCGATGAATGACAAAATATGGCAAACCATATATCATGTTTGGGATAATTTTATATGTGTTTGCCTTATTTCCCGACTGATCTTGCTTATTTAGTTTCCTCAGCATGATAAGATGGACAATTTTACCCAAAAAGACAATTACATGCGGAAATGCTTACTTATGACTCTTACTACACCTAGGGAAAGCTTAGGTATTGACTCATATCAAGTGTGAACACTTCCAATAAAAACATACAAAATTGGAACAAATTTAAACAATGTTGTTAACGTTTAAAGGATTTCACCTGTGAGCTGCAAACCGTACTTTTTTTTTTAACTCTCACACCAAAACTAGAGGGTACCTCTTGTTCTTCCATCTATCACAATTACATTTTGTCAAAACTGTAACTAAAGTTTTAGTTCTCTGGTTCAGAAAAAATACCTGGTGTATGCCCAGGTTATTTTTAGTATAAAACAGTATTTATCGTTACTGCAATCCTGACATTGTCAAATGACTGAGATTTTGTTGTTCAGCATATGAAAATATCTAATCACATACGTCTTTTATCTAGTCTACATAAAACTAATATAGACACCTAAGACAGGGAGACAACAACACTGCCAGTCAGGCGTACACAGATAGACACACACAATTACACACAATTAGATGGACACACTTGCAAAGACTTAGTCTCATATAAAAAATATGATACACAGACTTGTATACACACAAACGCACAAATTCACAGATAAATAGACACACATAGTCAAATACAATAACTAGAGATTGCGTCTCGACGCAGTGTATCCCCGGACGGGACATAGTTAAGGCGTGAATATGTCGGTCTTGAGCCTGTTTCCTGGAGCACCAGGTCAGGATTCTCCATAGTACCAGATTACTCCCAAAAGCTAATCACTAGTTCTTTCACTTATATCTGTCTTTAAAAATTACATTTCATGGATCCAGAAGATCCATATAGTGATCCGGATCACTTCCAAAATTCAATCATTTAATCCTTTTACCTTTTCAGACATATTCTAAAAATTTCATCAAAATCCGTCCATAAGTTTTTTAGTTATCTTGTACACAAACACATCTGGCAGCCTGGATCCACATGATCCAGACAGTGATCCAGATTACTCCCAAAAACTAATCACTTGTTCTTTGTCCCATTTAAGACATTTCCTGAAAATTTCATAAAAATCCATCCATGACCTTTTGAGCTATTTGTCTTTAAAAATTACATTTCTTGGATCCAGAAGATCCAGATAGTGGTCCAGATCACTCGCAAAATTGAATCATTTCTTCCTTTTACCACTTCTTCCTTTTACCATTTGTAACATATCCTAAAAATATCAAAGTCCATCCCAAGATTATGTGGCAGCCTGGATCCAGATGATCCAGACAGTGATCCAGATCACTCCAAAAATTTAATCACTTATTCCTTGTACCATTTAGGCCTTTTGCTGAAACAATCCATCCATAACTTTTTACGGTATCTGTCTTTAAAAATTACATTTCATGGATCCAGAAGATCCATATAGTGATCCGGATCACTTCCAAAATTCAATCATTTCATCCTTTTACCTTTTCAGACATATCCTGAAAATTTCATCAAATCCGTCAATAAGTTTTTTATTTATCTTGTACATAAACACATCTGGCAGCCTGGATCCAGATGATCCAGATCACTCCCAAAATCTAATCACTTGTTCCTTGTCCCATTTAGGACATTTCCTGAAAATTTCATGAAAATCCACCCATGACTTTTTGAGCTATTTGTCTTTAAAATTATATTTCATGGATCCAGAAGATCCAGATAGTGGTCCAGATCACTCGCAAAATTGAATCATTTCTTCCTTTTACCACTTCTTCCTTTTACCATTTCTAACATATCCTAAAAATATCATCAAAATTCATCCTAAAATTCTGTTGCAGCCTGGATCCAGATGATCCAGATCACTCCAAAAATTTAATCACTTGTTCCTTGTACCATTTAGGTCATTTGTTGAAAATGTCATCACAATCCATCCATAACTTTTTGAGGTATCTGTCTTTAAAAATTACATTTCATGGATCCAGAAGATCCATATAGTGATCCGGATCACTTCCAAAATTCAGCCATTTCATCCTTTTACCTTTTCAGACATATCCCGAAAATTTCATCAAAATCCGTCCATAAGTTTTTCAGCTACATTGTACACAAACACATCTGGCAGCCTGGATCCAGATGATCCAGACAGTGATCCAGATCACTCCCAAAATCTAATCACTTGTTCCTGGCACCATTTAGGTCATTTGCTGAAAATGTCATCACAATCCATCCATAACTTTTTGAGGTATCTGTCTTTAAAAATTACATTTCATGGATCCAGAAGATCCATATAGTGATCCGGATCACTTCCAAAATTCAATCATTTCATCCTTTTACCTTTTCAGACATATCCTGAAAATTTCATCAAAATCTGTCAATAAGTTTTTGATTTATCTTGTACACAAACACTTCTGGCAGCCTGGATCCAGATGATCCAGATCACTCCCAAAATCTAATCACTTGTTCCTTGTCCCATTTAGGACATTTCCTGAAAATTTCATGAAAATCCACCCATGACTTTTTGAGCTATTTGTCTTTAAGAATTATATTTCATGGATGCAGAAGATCCAGATAGTGGTCCAGATCACTCGCAAAATTGAACCATTTCTTCCTTTTACCACTTCTTCCTTTTACCATTTGTAACATATCCTAAAAATATCATCAAAATTCATCCTAAGATTATGTTGCAGCCTGGATCCAGATGATCCAGACAGTGATCCAGATCACTCCAAAAATGTAATCACTTGTTCCTTGTACCATTTAGGTCATTTGCTGAAAATGTCCTCACAATCCATCCATAACTTTTTGAGGTATCTGTCTTTAAAAATTACATTTCATGGATCCAGAAGTTCCATATAGTGATCCGGATCACTTCCAAAATTCAACCATTTCATCCTTTTACCTTTTCAAACATATCCTGAAAATTTCATCAAAATCCATCCATAAGTTTTTGAGCTATATTGTACACAAACACATCTGGCAGCCTGGATCCGGATGATCCAGTGATCCAGATCACTCCCAAAATCAAATCACTTGTTCCTCGTCCCATTAAGGACATTTCCTGAAAATTTCATCAAAATGCACCCATAAGTGTTTGAGTTATCTGTCTTTAAAAATTAAATTTCATGGATCCAGAAGATCCAGACAGTGATCCGGATCACTCCCAAAATTTAATCATATCTTCCTTTTACCATTTTGGACATATCCTGAAAATTTTATCAAAATCCATCTGTCAGTTTTTGAGTTATCTTGTTCACAAACAAACAAACAAATAGAGGGTCAAAAATGACCCTCGGTCAGGTACTTTGGCGGTCAGTGGATGACCTTAAATGAAGATCTGTAACCGGTAAGCCTGGATGCTGGTACTCCATCATGTACTCAACCTCCAAAGCCATTTTCAATAGTTTCCATGCAATGTAGTCAGCATTAAGTGTGAAAATATCTCCAAATTTGCCAAAAATGACCCTTGGTCAGGTACTTTGGCGGTCAGTGGATGACCTTAAATGAAGATCTGTAACCAGTAAACCTGGATGGTAGAAGTCCATCATGTACTCAACCTACAAAGCCATTTTCAATAGTTTCCATGCAATATAGTCAGCATTAAGTGTGAAAATATCTCCAAAAAGGCCAAAAATGACCCTCGGTCAGGTACTTTGGCGGTCAGTGGATGATCTTCAATGAAGAGCTTCAAGGTCAAATTTCTGCATGCTTACAGAGGACATATATATGTATTATATATACCAGCCATAGGATGATCTGACTTTCTGTATAGGAGAACTGGGCCAAAAAGTGAAAAAATGGCCAAAATCTGACCTCTAAGAGGCCACCAGTGAAATCAGGAAATCTCTGCGGCGGCGGCGTGACCGTACTGAATCCTAAGTATCCCCGACTTTCGTACGGGGATACAAATAGACACACATAGTCAAATACAATATGATAGACACAAACACACCCCCATGGAAAAGAGACACTGACAATTAGACACTCTAACACCCATAGAACCAAATAGATACACACAGACATACAGACAAACTGGCAGACACCCAATAAAATAGCAGTACCTCATCTCCAATCTTTCCCATCCAGCCCACATCATAGATCTGGCCTCCCTGTTCTGCATAGAAACTCGTCCTATCAAGTAGAATGCCACACTCCTGCCCCGTAGTCACCTGATCTACAAACTGCTTCTCCCTACGCAATGCCAGAACAAACGCTGTGCAGCCCTCAAAGTCTAAATACAGAGTACAAAAACTCAGACATGAGTGGAGAAACATCAAAAAGTGTAAACTCATACATATGTGTTGAGAAACATCAGTCAGTACAAACACTACCGCTTAAACTGTTGGCATAATTTGGTCACTGGTTAGACGCTTGCATTAGATGATGATTAACCAGTTAACTGCTTTCGACTTAAAGTAGCTCAGAATAGGGGAAATACAGACTGGCAACCAGACTAGAGAAACTACTTAAACACTTTAAAATATGCTCAATATACAATATTATATACTTGAACTACTGTTCTAATAAACCTGAAAGTTTGTTTTAAAACCTTATTAACATAAGAAGTCATATTAAGTTGAATGTGAACATTTTACTCACCATACTGAGAACCGCTCTCATTGGCCTGATACTTGTATTTGGGGGAGTCATCTGTGGCCTTAAAGCCTTTGTCCTTCAATTCATTTATGGCATGCACATCTAGACCAATTTGATCATCCACAAGGCTACTGCCCACCTTGTACAATAGGAAAACTTCCGAATGACATATGCACAAAAAATATATCAAGAATGAAGATACCAATATTATACAAGTGTGTAGCACGAGTATTATATTGTTAATCTTCAGGAGTGATAATTTTTTCTGTTTATGTCTAATGGGCGATGTTTAACTTTTATTATCCACCATTTTGTAGGATTTATGAGCTAAATAAATCAATATTTAATGAGAGAATGTGAAAAAGGCTGTCAAAAGACATGGGCAACAGTTAATATAAAAACTTCAATCTTTAACTTGCAATATCTCACTCATTTCTGCATAAAATTTTATGCAACATGCTATACAGTGTCTGATCTGAATACCTGTTAGTTTTCTAGTTCTCTGTATATATTGCATTAGAGTACATTTGTTGGTAATGCATCTTGCATCAGTGTTGATTCTAGGAATTTCAAAAAGTGGGGGCGATCCCCCACCACTACACAAAATGTGGGGGAGGGGCTAAAAATTCTGGGGGACGACTTTATGATAAGTTTAAACTAATAAAAAATACATTTTCAGTTTATTTAGGCATTTTTAACAGTGGACTTCTATTAATTAGTGGTCAATTTTTATTGTCTTGCCCAATAAAAATAAACTTCAAGGCTAGTGATAGAATTTAAAAAAAATACTGAAAATGGTTATTTACATCAAAGTGGCTCCTGTCATGGCATTATGGTTTTAAGTTTTCATCTGAAGTCATGGCATCACAAATTCAGTCATTACACCATGAATTCATACAAATATGTTGGAAAACCCCACAGAATACCATGACCTCATGAATAGTAATGAGTAGTCCACAAATTCTTCAAGTAAAATATTGCTAAAAAATCCAATGGAATCGTCAAATATTTTTTACACATACATGAGCTCTGTAGTCCTTCTAGTATTTGATCTTAAATCAGAAAATATTAAGAATTAAAACCACCACGAAAATCTGTGACCTCATTAATATTAATGAGTTGTCCGTGAATTTTGATCCAGTAAAATATTTTTCTAGGGAATTCCGACAGATACGTAGTAGCTTTCTACCAGTGAAAGCCCGCCTACCAGTGAACGCCCGCCTTATATATCTTTATTAGAGGTCAAGGACAAATGCTTCTATTTGCAAACAAAATGGGCGTTCACTGGTATTTCCGGTTAGCGGTAAATACGGTCGATAATAGAGATATATTGTCAAATTACATCACTTTCAAAGAAATGTTCCCCAGCATATTTAAATCATTAATTATCTTGAATGTCATTGGATAATTTGGTTGAAGCAGAACATAAACTAAACCTCCAAATATAAGATAAATGCTAAATGTTATCTTAAACACGGGCGTTTACTGGTAGAAAGCCACTAAGCCAATAGGGTCACAACCGGCTTCACTGCCATGGCCTGTTGTGGTAACAATCCAGTCTACTGTAAGTTTCGTTTTTCTTGCAGCCATTTTTTATATAATCATCTACTTTCAGCTTAATTTTATATTTTTGGGTATAATATGTCCAAATACTGTCTGTACCTCATAATATATTTGAGTTTGTAAACGATCACGAAACCAAAATCGTCTACAGGCATTATTCGAAGAACGTTTCGACGGAAAAATCAAAACCTCGACAAACTCTCGTTCCACGCATCGTTTCGATTTCTTTGATCTCTCGTCTTTTCGCTTCGTATATATATATCCCGCATTGCCTTGTGCTGAATGCGTTCTTTTACAATCTTGTCCCCGCATACTTCGATGAAATCCGCGAGCAAAAGCAAATTAATGCGAGATATCGCAGAAAACGCATCCTAGAAGCAACTCTGTGCATAGTGTGACTTTTTAAACCATATTTTGATGCATTGGGTTAAGAGTATCTATCCAGTACCTGAGACCGTTGTTGTGCTTCCTGTTTTGCCTTGTTGTAGCCTTCCATGTCAATTTTCATACCCTTCTCTTCCACCATCAGTCCTGTCAGGTCCACCGGAAACCCATACGTGTCATACAACCGCCACGCCACGTCACCTGACCAGTCACAAAAGTACTACAGTAAAATAGATCATGGCATAAAGCAGTTTTCTATCTTTATTAATAAATGCAAAAGTTTAATAATCTATCACTTTGTGGTACTAAACTGCCGATCAGACTATAATTCCTCATAATGTATGCCCAATGATGGATTGTTACCACAATATATGTAAGAATTAAGTTGTTTCTGAAGTTCTTGAAAGTAGTTTTAAATATGAAAACAATGAAGAAAACAGTTGGATATTTTATCATTATAGAAAAGTAAGATTTATGTTACACTGTTGGATTGTTTAAAGTTTTTCAATCACTAACTATGAGTTCCGTAATGCTATCCTATGTTTATCCTAATCATATCCTAATGATTCAAGTAAGAAGAGATAAAATCATTGTACCATTATTCATGACAATTTACTAGTGGTAAAACTTTAAAGTTCTGGAAATATTACTCTTAGTTTATTGGTATATTTTTTGCTTAGAAACCATCAGGTGACCATGCATCCTGATAACTAAAGCTGCAATGATTCCTCGGTTTTTATTATTTTTTTTTACTTTTGCAAATTTTGACTTGTTATATAAAGAGATTATTATCCACAGGTATTTTAATGCAACACATTCTTTCACATTTTATGCAATTCAGCAATTTTATAAGTTGTACTATAAGCAGTCCTGTCACAGCCCTAACTTTAATATGGATATCTAGGTTTTATTTAACTGTTGTATGTGGCACTATAGACAAATGATCTATTTCCCACTGATTCAAAAAATATGTCAAACTATATTAAGTTATACAAAAATTTTCTTAATTATGCATTGTAAAACTATAGTTTTAAATCTCCCAATAACTTTTACACTTCCCATTTAAAATATTAAGCAAAACTGTGTCTTGAGTTACTTTTCAGTTCCAATTATTTGAAAGCAAAAAATCAAAGTTTGTTGAACTTTGTTCAATTTATTGTTTACTTCCTCTGTGGAATGTTAACTACATCTAATTCTGAGGAATCCCACTAAATGTACGTTATGGACAACTTGCATGTCAATTTTTTATCATTGAAACTAATAGGTTAATGAACATGCTGCTTTTTCACCACAATAGCCAGAGTTCCTGTGATGACTCTTTAATTTTGACATGCACAATTAAACTAACAAAGCCATATCCATGGAATATTTAAGTAAAGTTCTGGGTCAATTCCAAGCATCCTGATATCTGTGAGGAATTGTTTTAGATAAAAACATACCCATGAGTGGGTGTTGTGTCTATTGAAAATTGGCGGAGTACTGAGCAGTTTCCTGTGTAACCTTCCCTGGAAGCTTTTGTTTGTTTCATTTAGCCCAGTACTAAGCAGTTTCCTGTGTACCCTTACCTGGAAGCATTCGTTTGTCTTTTTAATTTAGCCCAGTACTGAGCAGTTTCCTGTGTACATACTTACCTGGAAGCATTTGTTTAATTTAGCCCGATACGGAGCAGTTTCCTGTGTACATACTTACCTGGAAGCATTTATTTAATTTAGCCTGATACAGAGCAGTTTCCTGTGTACCCTTACCTGGAAGCATTTGTTTATCTGTCTGCCTGGCAATGGTTCTCTCCAGCACGGCTCTGCCTTTTCGCAGTGTCTTCAGAAACTGCTTCTCCTCTTCATTGATGATGTCCTTCACAAACTCAGGGTCCTTTGTCACCTCAGGGAAAGCATCACCCTGCATACAGGTCAAGGTCAAAGTATGGGTTATATAAACCTATGGAGACCTTTAAAGACCTTGCTTCAGACCCAAAAAGAGGCAAGTCACTAAAAGTGAAGCCCAGTGATCGCTTTCCACACCTGATCACCAATTGACTACCAACCCCCCAGAGGTCAAGGACAATAGGAAGCTGCAAATACCCTGCAAAATGACACTGTTGTAGAGGGTGTTACTGATTGATTTGGGGTTAGCATCATTTCAATTACTTGTGCAGGTCATATCATGAGTGGAAGCTGAGGGCATAAAGGAAAGCAGCACATACAAGTTAGGCATAATTATTTACTGAAAACCATTGGGCACCAGAAACCAACTACCAACTTTGTTACTTCAGGTCAATGTGTTACCAGTTTGGGGTGGTATTTATGTGGCTTTCAACACATTGTGTAGTACATACGAGTAGTTGAGGGGATGGAAGAAAACAGTGCACAGTAGTTGGTCAAGACGTTATTGTACTGAAAACCATTGGGCACCAGTAAGCAATTACCCACTTTCCCATTCTATGTCAGGTCGGGGATAAAACCCCAGGTCCTGAGAAGTGGGAGTTCGGTGTGTTAACCACTACACCACCGTACTCCTGGTTGTGAATGTTTCGTAATCTGGGGTTATGTTGAGATCCGACTCTCCTGCTCTTCTCACATTGTTGCCAAGAACCACAAGTTCTGGAAAAATTTATAATTTCACCTCATACACATCAAAACACTAATTACGGTGTATTTAGTTTTTTTCCTATTAGAAATTTTCATACATTATCCTAATGTAATTATAGTTTTCTTATAAACCTAAATTAGCTTTGTTATCATTATGTATGATATTTTTTTTCAAAGTTGGTGTTAAGTATCTGAACATATCTGAAGTTCACTGAATTTTATTTTAGGAAAACTATTGCAAAACATTGAAAAAATTCCACAACTAAAAGAGAAGGCATTCAACACTGTACTGAAGATAGAACCACCTGAGAACGATTAAACCAGAAGTATATTTGTCAAAACATTAGTCAAACTGTCCCAGAAATTATGTGCAATATCCACTCTATGAAATGCCTGCCCATGGGTGATGTGACCAAATTATTTGCAAAGTTGAGATGGGCAGTTCTGAGAATGAAAACCAGCCAGGTTTTCTGAAAGGAACAGGCCCAGTACCTCATAATTTAGGACACACCAACTGGAAGTAAAGTACACTTTTTGAACACAAATGTCTATCAAAAATATAATGGGAAATAATGGCTTTAGTAAGGATCATTTTGTTGAAAACGAATATAAGAAAATGATTTGTCCAAATATTAGTTTTTATTAGAGTTAATTGAGCTTGAAAGATTAGTTTATTCTCTTCACCTTGCCCATAGACGGAGTTTCTGTCACTATATCATTTTTGCAAATGATATGCATCGAATAAGTTCACTAGTTCACAATTGAAAACACTAAAACCAACAATAAGGGAGAAACTTGCCAATTTAACTAGAAAAATGTTTTTGCTGACAAAAACGAAGCGGCCCTGATGAAAAAGTGTGAAGTAAGCCGTAAAAGATGTCAAGATATGCATCACAAGGAATAGAAAATGTAAAGATTATTGCATTGTGTATGTTACCATATTTAACAAATGAAAGAATGACCACAGCTTGGCAGAAGAGAAATTGTAGGTGTGAAATTTACTTCTCAAAAGAATGTATGTCCGATGCGCGGAAAAAGTGCCTCCTAGAAAATATGCCTCCTAGGAAATATACCTCCTAGAATGAATGCCTCCTGAATATTTTGTGACCAGGAAAAATACCTCCTAAGAAAAAAAAGTTCTTTCAAGTATTACAACACTACAGGTTCACATTACAACTTCAGAGGCATCTTCATTTTTTCCACTTGAGTCTTTAGTCGCCAATGCCTGTCAAAAATTCACAGTCTTTTACCCATTTTGCTTAGCTGTACAAAGGTATGTAAGTTTCTCTTGTAAGGTTTTGCTGGTGCTTCTCACTCTTTTGGCTGGCTGCTCATCCCTGGTTTTCATTATGACAACTATTTCATCAAGAAACCTCACAGCCATAAATCCTGCTTTTAAACTGGTCCAGAGTACAGCTGAAGGGATACCCTTTCAAGAAGATATTTGTAATTTGTACTTCACGATATTGTACGTTCTGGTTTTGACTGTACATATCTGAAATTAACATGTTTTTGATATTATACATTATAGGTTTCATATGTAACATGTTTACAAGTTGAAATAACTTTTTTTTCTCAGGAGCCATTTTTTCCTAGTCACAAAATATCCAGGAGGCATTCTTTCTAGGAGGCATTTTTTCCAGGAGGCATTTTTTTCTGTGAGGCATTTTGTCCAGGAGGCATTTTTTTCCCCGGATTCTGTATGTCCTACATTCTTTGGTAATGTTCTCAGAGAAGAGGTCTCAAGTGAAAGGGTACACTGACCAGAGACATTTCTGTTCAAAATGTCATTAGTATCAGACTTAAGTATAAAACACTAATTGAATGCAGTGGACTAAGATGCTTAAGAACTATTGTTTAAAATTACTGGTTGTGCTTCAACTAAAAACTTAACAAAACCACTAATAAAATCCAGTGAACCAAAGTGTGTTAGACTTTTTGTTCAAAAGTTACTGATTTTGCTTCAGAGTTATTGCTTACAAGAAAAATCAAGTTACAAACAAGTCAAGCTATAGTGCTAGAAAAATGTTACTGGATTTATTGGGAAAGAAAAGTATGAGTTTATATATTGCAATATTTATGAATGATTTAGCAATTGAAATTAAAAATCTAGGCTTAGGAATAAGAGTACGAGATCATGAGCCATTCCACACTGCAATAATGCACAAAATTAAGACCAAACAAGTTACTGGACTTGGTGTAGCTGTGGAAAAAGTAGCCTAATAACATATTTTAACAAAATGCTGTGAACGCAATACTTTTCAAGTTATAAGTGATTTAGTGCATCACTTCAGGAATTTGAATGCATTAAAGTTTCAAAAATTCATTTCCCACTTGAGCTAAAATTAATTAAATGTAGAAGTCTAAGTGAAATGGAAGAAAGTAAAAGAAAAGAAAACAATATACATTCGAAAGAACAGCATAAATATTCCACTTTTTTTGTTCCACTTTTGCTTCACACACACACATATATATCTCTTTCTATCATCTCCCTCCATGAACCCCCCACTTCCCCCACTGAGGCCATTCTTTTTTCCACTTGCTTTTTGTGTGCACTAAAGGGGAGTTGGGGGGGGTTCTTTCTGCATAGAAAGACTTTCCATGAATGTGCCTTTTGATAGATATCACACAACAGAGTTGGGGAGGAAGAAGAAAAGGACAAGTCATTCATTTCCACTCAGCTGGAGATACATAAAATGCTGTACAAGAAAAACTGTTTATGAGAAAGTGTTTTTTTTTCAAGCATCTTATATTGTGAAAGAAGTCAGGTGTATACATTTGACCAATTTATATAGTCTATGTGAACAAGTAGCTAGATCATCAATTCCTTCTACAAAACAAAAGTTGAATCAATTGAAGCTTTTTTTCCAAAAAGGAAAAGTTATATCCCCACATTTCCAAATGAATGGAATCAGAAGAATGTGGTTTTTTTAATCTGCCTAAAATTGGGAATTTATATTATGTGAACACTGATCAGTTGCAATATGTTAATAACCACATCAGTGCATCATAAATAGCTCATTTTTTTCTTTGAAGATGTCATAACTTCATAAACACTAAGAGATTAGGTTTGCCAGACAGCATAAATATTTTTAAGCATACATATGCCAGGTGTGGTTTTAAAAAGTGTTAAAATAAATGAGGAGGGAGCAAGAAGTATATATTTATCATGTTAAGATGGCCAAAGCCTCTTAAGTACAGGAATTTTAAGTGAAATGTTATACAAAATCTTACTTTAGTATAATCAATGTCAAGTTAAACTGATGTTACTGAACAGTTAATCAGTTAGGGGCTGAAAATCCTCATTTTCACGTCAAGATGGCCATGACTGTACTTGTATTGGAACTCCAAGGTGGAAAGAAAATAAGAATGTCCCTAATGTCATCTTTAAAAGTGTACAAATTTAACCGAGCTCTGCTGAACAATACGATAGCTGGAGATTAAAAACTCCATAATTTCACTGCAAGGTGACCATAACTTCATCCATATTGCGACTTTAAGATGACCATAAAATGAGAATGTCCCTTTTGTCATCCTTTATAAGTGTACAAAGTTTAGCTGATGGCTTTATTCAAATGTTATGACTTTAGGGGGGCCAAAATTATATTAACAGTTTAAGGTCACCTTAAAGTCAGGATAACCCTTTGGTTTGCCATCCTTTATAAGTGTGCAAAGTTTAACTGAGGTCAGTCGAACAACAAGATACTTGGAGGCTGAAAACCCCCTTATTTCACTTTAAGGTGGCTACAACTCCATTCATACTGAGAATTTAAGGTGACCATAAGTATTATTTTTATCTAGTTTAATACCAGTGATAATTTCGATATAAAAAAATGGAAAAAGAAATGAGCCAGAGCATTTTATTCCAATTTGATGACTTTAAGCAGGCCAAATGTCCATTAACATTTTGAGTTTAAGGTCACCATAAAGTCAGGATATTCCTTTGGCAAATCTTAATATATGTGCCAAGTTTGGTTGAAAAAAGTGAAAAACTAAGTGAACTGGAGGGCTAAAACCCCCTTTTTTGACATTAAGGTGACCTTAAAATTGCAGATACAGGGCTAAAACTTCGGCATGTGAAAGATTATCAAAAAGTAGCTGAATAAGTTATTCCAACAAAACGCCGAAATCCTGACCGTTTTTGAGATACAGACCAAGTACCCATTTTTAAAAAATTTACGAAAATAAAACGCCTCCCATTCAGGCATCCATGGTCCGATTGATGAGAAAATCCTTTCCGACCTTGGAAATTTGGTCTAGAATGTACCTGATAAATTTTATAGCACAGGTGTGTGTGGTTTTTTCCGAAACGCGATGACGAGGTGTTTTGGAGGTATGCTTAAGGTTACCTTAAGTAAAGCTTAAGGTCTGCGCAAAGTATCTCAAAAATTTTTCCCGCTCCTATAGTTTTAAAGAAAGATAAGAAGGGAAGAAAAATTTGAAAGGCTAAGAAGTTATTCAAGGGAGACCATAATCCGGCGGCGGCGGCGGCGATCAGTCGAACTTCGGTGAAAACAAATAAGCGTCCCTGACGGGCCGCTTAATAAGTAAATTAATTTTTTATAAGTTAATACCCTATCAAATGGACAATTGCTTTACCGGTCGGCGTGACCGGTCCCGCCAAACAACAGAAAAAGCCGTCCTGTATAAACTGCCAGCAGGACCAGTCACGGAGTGTACATTCGCTAGATGGCGCACCGTACTTCCTTCCTGTCTAGACATCGTGACATCATCGTGTCTTTTTCATAGTCTAAACCTTGTTAGCCCCTAGTAAGCTGATTGCGGGGTTGGTTGGGAGGGCCTTATCTGTCCATTGGATAGGGTATTAATTTATAAAAGTTTAATTTACTTATTAAATTTGCAATTTTATTGCGTTAATACATCCTATCCAATGGACAATTGCTGAATAACTACCGCTTGGTAGGCGGTTAAGTTACTAGGGACTTAAGTGAACTCACAAAACAAAACATTTTCCAGGCCAGGATTGACCCAAGGTCAAGGAACCCTATGAGGCCAAGGTCAGTTACCAGAGACCGGTTAACCGGATGTATACCGACAATGCCCCCCTTTTTACAAACCTGCTCTGAGGTAGGGAAAGAGAGGTATGAGTTCAGTCCCATAAGAAGAAACTAGAAATAGGACGCCCTGTTGATAGTAGCTGCAAAATATGAAAAGAAAGAGGATGGCATAGTAAAACACATATTATCATGTGTAATGACCACCCCATGAATGTTTGGCAACAGTTATACAGTAGTCTTACAAGACCCTGTTACATTTGTAAATATATCAATGATGCTTAAATATTTATTAGTATACATATAAATTATTTCAGCTTCATGCCTTTTTGCATTGGTTCAAAATTTGCTCAAAATCACTCTGTCTCTAAAGGTTTATAAGATAAACAACATTTTTGATTTCCAATAAAATTGAAGATGATGGGCAAAATTTGAGAAATTTGACATTTTTCAGAGGCAAAATACGAAAGATCTCTGATATCCAAATGGTCAAAAATTAGCTTGAAATTGCTCTATCCCTTATAGTTTTCGAGATAAACGGCATTTTCAATTTCCGCCAAAATTCAAGATGGTGGACAAAATTCTGGAAATTCAACTTTTTCCACAGGCACTACTATAACTTCGTCGCTAGTATCCAAAAGATTCAAACATTGCTCGAAATCACTTTATCGCTAAGGGTTTTTGAGATGACATTTTCAATTTCTGCCAAAATTCAAGATCGCAGCCAAAATCTTTTTACCCAAGATAAATGAGTTTTTTTGCATTTTACACAGAAATTCAAGATGGCCGCCAAGTACACTGCAGATACCCTGCAGGTTAAAAATTTCATCCAAATCGCTCTATCTCGAACCTTTTCCAAGATAAATGCATTTTTGCATTTTACGCAGAAATTCAAGATGGCCGTCAAAAATGGCGGGAAAGTGAATCTTGCGAAAAGTCGCCAGTTGACTCTTCATATACCCTGCAGGCCAAAAATTTCATCCAAATCGCTCTATCTCACACCGTTTCCGAGATAAGTGTTTTTACGTTTCAAGCAGAAATTCAAGATGGCCACCAAAAGTGGAGGGAAAGTGATTTTTGTGAAAAGTCAGTATACTCTGGACACCCTGGGGGTCGAAAATTTTGACGAAATCCCTCTATCTCGCACGGTTAAGTAGATAGAAGCCAATTTGTTTGTTTTTTTTCCATTTTTTAGCAGAAATTCGAAAATTCAAAATGGCCGTCATTTTTAGAAAGAGGAAAAACTTTTTGCAAGAGTAAACTCCCTAGATACCCTGTGGGTCGAAAATTTTGACGAAATCTGTCTATCTCGCATGATTAAGGAGATAGAAACAAATTTGTGTTTTTGCATTTTTGGCAAAAATTCCAAAATTTAAAATGGCCACCATTTTTGGGGAGTAATTGCTATTACTCAGGAGGTTAAAGCTATTACCATCAACAACATTACCAAGCATGCAACTGACCCTATAAATTTCACACCAATTTTTACAAAGATGAGTTAAATATGTTTCCTTTAAAAGATTGAAAACAGAAATGCAATTCAGAGTAGGCTCAAAGTAACAAAGCAGCTATTTCTCCTATAGCTACAAAGCTATCATCGACCAAAAGCTATCCTGGCCAAACTATTGACTCAATTATCCTTCATATAAATTTTTGTGAAGATAGAAAACATTGTTTTATTAAAATGTCCAGAAAAAAAGTCAACTCAAAATAGCATAATAGCTATATAGCACAGTAGGTATTACTCAGTTAGCTATAAAGGTAATATCACCAAAAACAATCCCAAGCAAGCTACTGATTCAATAATCCTCCATCCAAAATTTTGTGTACATATGTGAAATACTTTTCCTTTAAAATGCCTAAAATAAAAAAGCTACTCAAAGTAGCTAAGTAGCTATTACTGAGTCGGCTATATAGCTATTGTCACTAAAAGCAATCCCAAGCAAGCTAATGACCTAACTATTGCTCATACAAAATTTGGTACAGATATGTCAAATATTTTTCCTTAAATTGCCTAGAAACAAAAGAAGTATACAAAATAGCTAAGTAGCTATTACTGAGTTAGCTATAGAGCTATCTTCACCAAAAGATCCCATGCAATCCCATGCATGCTATTAACCCGATAAACACCCATACCAAATTTGGTAAAGATAGGATAAATACTTTTCCTTGAAATTACCGGAAACCAAGTCAGACGCCGGATGCCAGATGTCAAAAAAAACAAAAATAATATGTCCACCCACTGGGCAGTGGGGTGGACATGATAAACCAAAGAAAGCATGTCACAGTTTGTATGGGTTTTTTTTTTTTGGTTTTTTTTTCTATACTTATCTAAGGATATACAATATGTACATATGTACACATCTCCTCATTACTGGGCCTGCTGGTGGTAGGCCTGCTGAGCAGCCACTACTGGTCCTAAATGGAAAAGCTCTAAATCAGCCAAAGCCACATTCTTGAAATAGAACTGTGTGAAGATGTTTTGAGACACATCTTTCAAATAGAACTGTGTGAAGATGTTGTGAGATTTCCAGTGGCAGGCTGATAGGGTTTGATCTAAGGAAACTCCCGACTGGAAGGCCTTAGAAGCAGCAAAGCAGCAAAGGCCTAACATCATGGGCTTTAACCTGATGTAAAGTTAGGGCTTGCTGGTCAGAGAGCTCATAGCATAAGATCACAGTTTGTTTGATCCATGAGGAGACAGTGGCAGGGGAGATGTTTTTATCAAAACCTTTCTTGAAGGAGACAAAGACCAGTTCCTTGTTCTGCCTGAGATCTGAGGTCCTGTCCAAGTAATAACAGGGCTCTAACTGAACATAGGGACCTGTCACCCTTAAGTGACTTATCCATATTGGGGGCCAGGGCTGGAATTACCACCGGGGCCACACTGTCTGGACGATCTTTAGCCAGCTGGTTCTTGGAAAGAAAACTGGGTGAGGGGTACAGAGACACCTTGGACCAGTCTGATTGGTGTCTGATGTTTTTGTGTACAAGCATGGATCTCACTCCTGCATTTGCCTGAACCCAGGGCCAAAAGGAAGACAGTCTTGAAAGTCAAGTGCCTCAGGGACTTTGCTGACATTAATGGGGGAATTTCTCAGTTTGTCAGAAATGGCTATCTATAGCCATCAATGGTGCCCGGCTGTAACTTCCTGTCCTGAAACAAGTGCAGGAGGAAGTCAGCAATAGCTTTCAGAAGTGGTGCCCTGAAGTGCACCTGATTACTGAGGCACCACTTTGTAAAAATGGTCTACTTTTCCTCATAGACTGATCTGGCTGATCCTCTTTGAGGAGCCTCAATTCGTGCTGCCATTGCCTCAGAGAAGCCCTGCCCCTTGATTGCTGTGGCTCTAGGAGCCAGGCATGTAGGTTCAGGTTTGACAGATTTCTGCGCAGGGTCCGGCTGAATGGCTCACCAGATTGGGCAGGCACAGTGGGATCTGACTGGACATGGCCACTAGGTCCCAAAACCAAGGCATGTTGGGCCACTCTGGTGCAATCAGTATGATCCTGTCGCATGAGTATTAGTGCAACTTGTTAACCAGTTTGCCCAAGATGTCTGCTGGTGGGGAGGCATAGGGATCCAGATCCTCCCATGACAGGCTGAGTGCATCCACTGTCCATGCCTTGGGGTACGGAACCGGTGAGACAAACTGTGGGAGCTTGTTGTTGAACCTGGTGGCAAACAGGTCCACTCTGGGTTGATGCCACTGGCTGCATATTGCTTTGAAAAACTGGATGGAGGGACCATTCTGTTTGATTGTTTGCTATCACGTTCAGCTGACTGGGGATGTCTTGAGCTTTGAGAGTAACCTGCTTCCTGGCACACCAGGTCAGTATTCTCCACAGGAAGGCACATAAAGGACCCAACTTCATCCCACCTCTTTGTTTATGTAAGCAACCACTGTTGTGTTGTCTGTAGCTATGAGGACTATGTTGTTTGAACAGAGGTCCTGAAACTCTTTTATGGCCAGAAGGAGCGCTTTTAGTTCCAGATAGTTTATGTGCAGTTTGCTTTCTGGAAGGGACCAGTCTCCCCTTGCAGTGTGCTCGTTTAAGTGAGCACCCCACCCTTCTTTTGATGCGCCTGTAAAGATCTGCAGAGCATGTTTTAGTGGGTGTAATGGTTGACCGGTGAGCACATTGTCTTCCTCCTGCCACCATTTCAGATGTGGGTGGAGTGACCTTGGAATGGGGATGACCTTTTCCATTGTCTCTGAAACCCTCCAGTTGTTTTGAGATGTCACTGTATGGGTCTCATGTGTAACTGGCCTAAGTGCACTTGTTTCTGTGTAGCAGTCAGTAACCCTATTAGGTACATCAGCTTCCTGACCGGACACACTGGACCGGACATGAGGTATCTACAACGCTCTTGGGTGGGTCTGACCTTGCCCTCTATCTGATTGAACTGGTAACCTACCAAGTTGAAAACCTGTTTTGGTTCCAGTTCCAATTTGTCTTTGTTCACTAGCCAGCCCAGATCCTGACAGAGAGCTACCAAGGTTTGTGTATGCTGGAAACATGTTTGGTGGGATCTGGTTCTGACCAACCAGTCGTCTAGCTACTGGTGGATCCTTATACCCTTCTCTAGTGCAAGAAACCTGGCCTCTTTAGCCACTACTGTAAACTCCACTGGGGCTGTGGACAGGCCGAATGGTAGTGCTTTGAATTGGTAGGCGTTGTTCTGGATGTGAAAAGACACGTACTTACTGGACTGGCTGTTTATTGGTATGTGGAAGTATGCATCCTTGAAATCTATGGAGGTTACCCACTCCCCTGTTTGTGGGGAGGTCCTTATTGTCTCTGGGGTCTCCATTTTGAATGACTTTGTCTTTGAAAATGTGTTCAAGTTGCTGAGGTCCAGTATAGGTCTCCACCGGTTGTTGGGTTTGGGCACCAAGAATAGCCGGTTGTAAAAGCCTAGGGATTCTTGAGTTTTAACCAACTCTACTGCATTTTTGTCTAATAGCTGATGCAATGCCTCCAACAGATAGCTGTTCCTGTGGGGATTTACATAGCAGCTTGTTATTGTGGGTGACCTGGCCAAGTTGGGCCGGTACCAGAACAGGAGGGTGTAGCCTTCTCTGAGGACTGTAAGTACTTTGGGGCTGATGCCTAGGGCTGCCCATTTTCTCCAAAACTGGTGTTATCTGGTCCCTACAGGTAGATTTGGTACAACAGTTGGGACATTTGTAACATTTCTTACAGAACTCGACTGATCTACACAGGAAACATCTTTCACATGCTTTACTTATGGATAAGGATGACAACAATTGGGAATCATGCCTTTCTTTTGTGGCAACCCGGAAACAGAATGAGCATGATTTACAACTCAAAAATTTACAGTCAAAGTTCTTACAGTGTCTTTCTTGCTAGCCATAAAACAGTTCTGGTTTCCAGTGCAAGCTTCTTTTCCAGTCACATTTACACAACTCTTGTTTCTGGTTACATAGTTTGCAAAACAAGTTTCGTTGCCGGTCACAGAAGCATTCACTGAACTGCCGACTACACAATCCATGCAGTAATTGTCATTTATACTACTTCTGTGTCTTGGCCAGTCGGTGAGAGTAAGAAGTAGCCTTGCTCCTGTGAGATCTCTGACCACGCCTTCTAGTCTGCCTCCATGCTGGGGGACCGGGCTTCCGGTCAGTGTCCTGCTGCTGCCTGGAAGGCTGCGGATAAGGGTGGAAGCATTGAGGCTTTCTCTGAGAGGGACCGGAAGTACATATGTCTTCATGGTGACATATTTCCTCCTCTGCTTTCACAATAATATGGTTAGGAAATAATGCACTCATGTGGAGTGGAGCAGTCCTGAGGGACGTTAACGTATCCTGCTTAATGCCTCCTTTGATGTACTCCAAGTAACTGTCCCTGCGTGCCAGTGTGAGATTTGCCACGTTGATAAACACACCATCAGAGAGATTCTGCATGGTACGGGCCATTGCTTGTGTTTTACTGTGGTTAAAGGTCACAAGATAGTCCAAATCATCTGCTGCTTGGTGTAGCTTGCTTGAGGACTTGTGCTTGGAAGTGACACTCTGTATAACCTTTAACTGTGTGAAGACATATTCTCTTGTACTTTGGTGAGGCACCGGCTAAAAGCAGCAGCCAGATTGATGGCAGGTGATGGCAGAGAACTGTTAGCAATTTTGGGGAAGGTGCTGTTTAATCTTGCCGGTTCACTAGTCCAAGTATACACCTTGGAACGTGAGAAGTCATTCTTTTCACAATGCATACCATACCATTTAAGTGTCTTTGGTGGCTTGACAAACTGGTCCCTGTTTAAACTTGCAGTCTCTGAAGTACAGGACTGGTACCCTTCCTGAACAGTTACATTGAGTTTTTCAAACTTCCTGCACAGCCATTTATCAACAGGGACCTTTACGGAAACTTACCCGGTGTGAGAACTTCTTGAACCGGTGAAGGGGTTGTCAGCTTGTGAACTGGAGGACGGTTCAAACTCTGGAATGTCATTCCAAGCCATTAACGACCTCACACCATGGAATGTTTTCCTGTAGGTTTGTTCAGCAATGAGTTCCTGGTCCGCATCTGAAAGTTCTTCTTGATCTGGACTGGTAGATTCCTGGTCAGAAACTTTACCTTCATCAGCATAGCTTGAAGCCCGGTCACTGAACTGTTCTGACTCAGGTGCCGGTTCATCAACAGGGGCTACAGAACCGGAAAGAGACGTGGCATTCTTCTTGATGAATGTAGCAGGCTGAGCAGCGGGACCTGGGAGCTGAACCTCAGGTCTGTCAACATCAGCAGGCAGGGAAGATTTCCGACTGGTGAAGAGTGTTACAGATGAAGCACTGGGAGCCTCAACAGACCGGGTGACTAACACAGCACCGGGAGCCTCAACAGGCTGGGTGGCTTTCTTCAGTTCCCTCTGGTTGGCTGTACCGGAAGACTGCTTCAGACCGGTAACACCGGTAGGCTGCTGTGTTGTTGAGATAAAAGGTCTATCAGTAACCACTGCATCTGACTTCTGGACCGGTTCAACCGGTACTTGGAAACTTCTTGCCAGAAACATAGATTCCAGCCAGGCAAAATGCTCTGACCACTTGTCATCCATAGACTTCAGCTCAGCTTGGAAGTCTGTTGGAAGTTTTGCCGGCTTTCTTCTTGGTAGGGGACTTGTGAGAGGACTTACTGGGATTTCTTACTGGAAGTTTCGCCTCTATCACTATTGTCACCATTGCTCTCTACCTGCCCCAAAACAGTAACGTCAGCAGGATCAACAATCTGGGAGGGAGAGCTTGCCTTCTTCTGGAGCTCCTTATGTGCCCTGTGTGTAGGGGAGGCCAATTGCTTCTTTTGATCTTCAAAAAAATTGTCACAAATCTGGCATTGTTTCTTTTCAACACAGGGGTCTTGGCCAATTCCTTTCTCAGTGCCATAATGTGGCCACACGTTCCTCTCTTCTGTCCAGGGGATGGCATGATACTCCAGAAACAATATAAATTCACTTTATATAAAATTTAAGTTAAAAGTTTGACGTCAGCATGTCTAGACAGGAAGTACGGTGCGCCATCTAGCGAATATACACTCCGTGACCAGTCCTACCGGTAGTTTATACAGGACGGCTTTTTCTGTCATTTGGCGGGACCGGTCGCGCCGACCGGTAAAGCAATTGTCCATTGGATAGGATGTATTAACGCAATAAAAAAGGACGTTTTACATGTTAATCCGCATTATCCCTTTAAGCTTGTGTCAAATGTTAAATCTGACTCCACGAAATATTTCACATAATTTCACATAATAATTTTCACTTGCAATAATGGAGATACAAAAGGAAAACTGGAAAACTTCCAAAAAGACATATACAAAAAAATATATATCAGTAATGAAGATAACAATATTATAGGAGTGTGTTGCGCAATGTACTGTATTCAACTTTATGAATGATATTTGTTTTGCATAGGTATAATGAAGGATGTTTATATTATCCATCATTTTGTATGAATAATGAGTAAAAAAGGAGAGAATGTTTCAATGAAAGAATGCAAAATAGCTAGGATATTGATCAGGGCATCAGTGAACATAAAAACTTCTACTTTTAACTTACAATTTCTCCATTTCTACATGGACCTCATTGCAACAAAATAAGCAGAAGCTCTGTAAAAATACCTTTAGTAATGTATATAAAATGTAGTTTACATAATTTAATGAAATATTGATGAAAAATCTGCACTTATTGACAAATTTGTAACAGTAATAATAAGTGGTACTGAGGCCGTATTCATAAAAGGGATTAAACTCAACTTGAGCTGATTTTTAGCTTAACTTGAGCTGAAAAATGGATCAAGTTAGTATTCACAAAGAAGTTGAGCTGATTTTTCATTCAACTTGATCCATGTTAGTGAAAACGGGCCCTGGGGAATATGAAGAAAGAATATCCTAGTCTATGCCACTATTTAGGGGAAATACGGCTCATGGAGGATAAAGTCATGTTTTGGTATTTTTGTAACTATGCTTATGATGTTGCGCCTTAGAGTCTGTCACTTCGGCAGAGATTAAGCGCTATAAAAGTTGAATTGGAATTGGAATTGGAAAGAACATCCTACTATGAAGTAATGATTTAGGTAAGATAAACAAAAGCGCTGAAGATCAAGGTACTGGCTGTCTGGGTGACTTTAAATGAAGACTTTCATTGGCAAATTTTTGCAGGTTTATAGAAAATATATAAAATCTAGGGCTGCCACAAATACTAGTCTAACACTTTTGAACTAGAGTATTCTTTTCAGATAACCTACTCTTTAAGGAGTATTCTTTCCACAATAAATGCAACAGACTGTCATTTTCCCCTGAAATCAGCCCATTTCATGCCATTTTTGGTGTAAGTTATTTGAAAAACGCCAATTTCTGAGTGGGTAAAGGGAAATCCTTTTCCTAAGTTTCTACTCCAAATAATCCATTACTCAAATCTTTAATAAATACTTGAGTATAATTTAATAGCCCTATATATACCCACAAAACACTTTGTGGATTTCACATACGATGATGAATTTCACATACTGTGGTTGATTCTACATGTTGTGGTGAATTTCTCGTGCTGTTGTGAATTTCACAATGCTGGGATGAATATTTTCACATTTCACTCAATCTACAAATCCCACTCACCAAAATGTCCACAACAGTGTCCACCAAGGAAGCAAACACTCCAGGTTTGGCATTCAGCTTTTCCGTGGCATATCGGACTCCACGGCGTAAAATTCTCCTCAGCACATACCTGCAAAGGATACAACAAAGCTTTGGATTTTATACCTCTTTCAGCAGCCAGGGTTAATATCAGGACAGGTCTCCAGTGAATTCTACATATTATTACACCCATGTCACTAATGTTAGACCAGCTGTCATTAACTTGTCCTGTTTTCACAATTTCTAGAAAATGTCAACAATCCTAATAGGTTAACCGTGATTAAAGACGAGGGACTTGAGGATTTCACCAACTTCTGCAGGGAGATTATAGTCTTCAGCGGTGAGGTCTTAATTACTAGAGATTTAAATGTTCAGCTTGACCATCAAAACTGTCTCAATACACTAGAACTTTGCAAAATACTCCAGTTTTACAGCTTACAACATGTTTCGGAAGTAATACATACTAAGGGCCATTGTCTGGATATTATCTTAGAATCAGATTCCAACCTCATTAAAAAGTCAAGGTCTGTGATCTGGGCTTCAGTGATCTCCAGCTGTCAAAAAGACGGTGTATCGTGACTAGTTTTAAGGCGGATATAACCCAGCAGTTTCAGTCCAATCTAAGACATCAGAATGTGTCTGAACTGTCATCACACTATAATAAAAGCCTCAAGAATTTATTAAATGTCCAGGCACCTTTTGTAAGTGAAAAAGTTTATCATTAGACCCAACACAAAGTGGTACAATGCAAATCTTCACCAGGCTATGGTTTTTGAATGCCGCCTGGAGAGAAATGGAGAAAATATGACTGGGTTCTCTATCCCAAGCAGTGCAGTGTTGTCAACCTCCTGCTGTGTTGAGCCAAAAACTGAATTTTACACTTGCCAGATCATAAGTCTGAGAAGGATAAAAAGGCCCTTTTTCGTACAGCCAAGAGCATCCTGAACATCACGAGCGCACCATCTCTCCCCAGTGATGATGAAACAGATACTTTGCCTGTTCTTTTTAGTAATTTTTTCATGGACTAGATTGTCAAAATTAGATCTGCAATTTATTCTGACTTGCATGTAACTTGCTAAAGAAGACTAGTTTCCTGATCTTAAGACTGATCAATGACTGAAAAATTTCCAACCACCAATAGAAGAAATTCGGAAAAGAGTTTTAGCTTCATCATCATGTAATCTGAATCCTATCCCCACACCACTTCTTAAAATATGTGTTGAGGAACTACTCCCAAACATCACTAAAACTGTCAACTCTTCTCTATCCTGTTGCACTCTTCCTGCCTGAAAGAAGCACACACCACTACTGAATAAAGCATCACTTGACCCTGAGGTCTTACAAGAGCTGTAGGCATTCCCCAGAGTTTGGTGCTAGGCCCCATTCATTTTTACTCTGTACACTGTCCCAGTTGGTGATATCACAGGACACCATGGTATCATGCATCATTTCTATATAGACAACACTCAACTGTGTGTTACTCTCATTCCTAGGCAGGACTTGAGTTCACAGTTGCAGTTACTAGGCCAGTGCATAGATGTATACGAATGTGGAAGGGCCTAAATCTGTTAAAACTCAATGACAAGACTGAGGTTCTTCTGATTGGTTCTAACAAATCACCTCAGCTCAGTGTCTGTTTAAGTTGGTAATGCCTCAGTAACCTCAAGCCAATCCGTTATAAATCTGGGTTATATCTTTGTCACTTTTGGTCAATTTACAGGGCTCATAAATATTTGACCAATGAAGCAACAAAATCTCTTATCCATGCATTTATGACATTACAATTGGCCTATGCAAACCTCTTATATGGGGTATGACAAGCTCAGCTGAACAGACTTCAGAAAATCCAAACCTTTGCAGCATGTGTCATTTCCAAGACTTATATATACACAACCATATTTTCCGTGTTCTCAAAGAGTCAATGGCTTCCAACATCTTAGAGAACTGAGTTTAAAATCCTGGTTCACACCTGTATCAATCAATCAGTTGTCCAGGTGCTTAATCTCCGTATCAACGGATTCTAAGGCACACCATCCAATCCGTAAGGCATAAATCATGAGACATTAGACATGTTCCGAGTCGTTGCCAGGGAGGCGGTCCGGTGTTCGGTAGTGAGAAGCTATGGTGGGAATGATTTCTGAAATAGGTAGGTTTTGAGTCGACTTTTGAAACTGGAGAGATTTGGAGCACTGCGTATATCATATGGAAGATCATTCCATAACTTAGGGGCATCATATGAGAAACTATTGTTAAAATGGACCTTTGATTTATGGATGGAAGGACAGTAAGAGGGAACCAGAAGGAACAAATTTTTGGGATTGGAACGTCTTGTATTCACGGCAGATTTGTACAAGGGGAGATATGGTGCAAAATACTTAGGCTGGCCAGTGGTGAGGTACTTATAGACCAAAACTAGGGTTTTGAAGATAATACGTTGTCTAACGGGTAGCCAATGGAGTGTCCTAAGGGTGGATGTAATGTGAGTGTACTTTGAAGCACCAGTGACAAACCGTGCAAGCGCATTTTGAACATATTGGAGCCTTGTAGCATTTCGGGACGACAAACTGCGAAAAAGAGAGTTGCAATAATCCAAACGACTACTGACCAGAGCATTTGCAATCACCACTGATGTATCCACAGAAAGAAACCTCCTGATACGATGAAGGTCCCTGAGGCTGATAAAGCAGGATTTGATAACAGAATTTACGTGATTGGTGAAACAAAACTTTGCATCAAACAGAACGCCCAGATTGCGTACAACATCTGCGGGAGAGAGACAATTTCCCAGGATATTGACAGGTAGTGAGTCACTAAGCCATTTGTGTCTGTCTTTGGCACCGAAGACTATGAATTCTGTTTTATCGGGATTTAGCTTGAGTTTGTTTTCAGACATCCAGACCTGAATATCATTCAAACATGTTTTAAGACGGTCAAAAGACTTGAGACTATCATCAGGGGATAAGTGAATGAACAACTGAGTGTCGTCCGCACAGAAGTGGTAACGGACTCCGGTATATTTTCTGATGATTTTAGCTTCATCATCATGTAATCTGAATCCTATCCCCACACCACTTCTTAAAATATGTGTTGAGGAACTGGGACAGTGTACAGAGTAAAAATGAATGGGGCCTAGCACCAAACTCTGGGGAATGCCTATAGCTCTTGTAAGACCTCAGGGTCAAGTGATGCTTTATTCAGTAGTGGTGTGTGCTTCACACATTTAACTCTGTTAGACAAACTGTTCCATCCTACCTGGCTGACCTCATTTCTCCATACATACTGAGTAGAACCAAAATGCTGGACCCTTCCTGTGGAACAAACTACCATCTTTCATTGGGAATTGTGATTCCTTGTTGGATCTTAAGAAGCACCTCAAGACTCATCTTTTTAGAATTACTTTTACATAGTCTTTTATATTTATTTGCATTTTAATGTCACTCTCAATGCATTGTATAGGTTATATCATGACAGGTAGTTTTATGGGCAGAGGAATTCAGTACATACAGTTGGTCAAGGTTCTGTAATGTAACTTCTGACCAATGGCAAGCAACTACCAGCTTTCCTACTTGAGGTAGGCCCGGGAATCAAACTCCGATCTCAGAGGTGAGAGGCAAGAGTTACCACTCCGATACCACAGCCCCTTGGTCTTTTATAATATGTTTTATAACTTTAACTTTTTACTCTGCTTTTTTACTATATTCTATTATTAATTATAGTATTTTTTGTTAATTCACAGCACTTGGAGCTTTGTTTTTAAGAATAGGTGCTATGTGAATGTATAATAATAATAACAAGATGCACAGTACAATCTTCAGGATACTTTCAGAGCACTGTCAGTTATATAAAGGTCCAAACAATGTTTAAATAGAGAAAACTATGTCTAAGAGAAGATAATGCATGTACTCTTTATCTACATCTGGCATGGCCGAATTATGGTTTCGATGTTTTGAATATTACCATGCATACAGACGTGGTAATACATTTAATGAATGCTTATGTGTGGTGTTGGAGCAAAATCTGTGGCTCACTTGACGAAATTCATCTGTTACAATGGGAAGTTGTAAAAGTAAAATTCTTAATGAATTCTAATATGACATTAACAGTGCTTAATCTGTATCAAAAGACAGACCCAAAGGTGCAACAAGATTTTAAAGGTCAAGGTCACTACGGCAAAGTCAAAGGTCAAATCAAGGTCATACCATGATGCTGCACACCTACAACCCCTAACTAATGTCCCTACCAAGTATCAACTTCTTACACCTTATGGTTTCCGAGATATAGCCCGGACAAGATTTTATAGGTCAAGGTCACTACGGCAAGGTCAAAGGTCGAATCCTGGTCAGACCATGACATTGCACACCTACATCTCCTAACCAATGTCCCTACCAATTATCAACTTCCTACATCTTACAGTTTCCGAGATATAACCCAGACAAGATTTTATAGGTCAAGGTCACTACAGCAAGGTCAAAGGTCAAATCAAGGTCACACCATGACGTTGCACATCTACACCCCCTAACCAATGTCCCTACCAAGTATCAACTTCCTACATCTTACGGTTTCTGAGATACAGCCCGGACAAGATTTTCACACTCAAGGTCACTATGGCAAGGTCAAAGGTCAAATCAAGGTCAGACCATGATGTTGCACACCTACACATCCTAACCAATGTCCCTACCAAGTATCAACTTCCTACACCTTACGGTTTCTGAGATACAGCCCAGACAAACTCTTTCCCGCCGCCCGCCCAAGCGCCCGACTGCCCATCCGGACACCATGACTGAAAACAATACCCCGACAGGATATCCTTACTTTAATTTTCAATCAATTTTCACCAAATTTAGAGGAATCAGTGTGTACCCCAAAACAGAACAAAACTGATAACAATAACCCTCTCCTAATGTCGAGCATTAATAATAATAATATTTGGACTTGATATCACTTTTAACATATTGTACAGATATTATATGAAAATGGGTACTTTTAGTGTTGCAGAAAAATCAGTGCATATTGGCAGATCAAGATCCTGCACTTTTAAACCATGTAAGAAAAAAACCCAGCAAGTGTCAGGGCTAACATTTTATCCAATCAGACGAAGATTATATGATCCCTAAAGTAAACCAATTACAAACTAGAAAAATGTTTTGGCTGACAAAAACGAAGCGGCCCTGATGAAAAAGTGCGATGTAAGCCGTAAAAGATGTCAAGATATGCATAACAAGGAATAGAAAATGTAAAGTTTATTGCATTGTGCTGGCTGCTCATCCCTGGTTTCCATTATGACAGGTGTGGTGTTTTTCTTGTAATTACATTTCTGCCTCTCCTAGTGCATCTAACTGCGATCAACTCCTTACAGAGGGGATAACCTATGTTGTAATTTGATAAGAATGCATATTGTAAGCCATAAAGGCTACAACTATTTCATCAAGAAACCTCACAGCCATAAATCCTGCTTTTAAACTGGTCCAGAGTACAGCTGAAGGGATACCCTTTCAAGAAGATATTTGTAATTTGTACTTCATGATATTGTACGTTCTGGTTTTGACTGTACATATCTGAAATTAATATGTTTTTGATATTATACATTATAGGTTTCATATGTAACATGTTTACAAGTTGAAATAACTTTTTTTTCTCAGAAGCCATTTTTCCTAGTCACAAAATATCCAGGAGGCATTCTTTCTAGGAGGCATTTTTTCCAGGAGGCATTTTGTTCTGTGAGGCATTTTGTCCAGGAGGCATTTTTTTCCCCGGATTCTGTATGTCCTACATTCTTTGGTAATGTTTTCGGAGAAGAGGTGTCAAGTGAAAGGGTACACTGACCACAGACATTTCTGTTCAAAATGTCATTAGTATCAGACTTAAGTATAAAACACTAATTGAATGCAGTGGACTAAGATGCTTAAGAGCTATTGTTTAAAATTACTGATTGTGCTTCAACTAAAAACTTAACAAAACCAGTAATAAAATCCCGTGAACCAAAGTGCGTTAGACTTTTTGTTCAAAAGTTACTGATTTTGCTTCAGAGTTATTGCTTACAAGAAAAATCAAGTTACAAACAAGGCAAGCTATAGCGCTAGAAAAATGTTACTGGATTTATTGGGAAAGAAAAGTATGAGTCTATATATTGCAATATTTATGAATGATTTAGCAATTGAAATTAAAAATCTAGGCTTAGGAATAAGAGTAGGAGATCATGATCCATTCCACACTTCAATAATGCACAAAATTAAGACCAAACAAGTTACTGGACTTGTTGTAGCTGTGGAAAAAGTAGCCTAATAACATATGTTAACAAAATGCTGTGAACGCAATACTTTTCAAGTTATAAGTGATTTAGTGCATCACTTCAGGAATTTAAATGCATTAAAGTTTCAAAAATTTATTTCCCACTTGAGCTAAAATTAATTAAATATAGAAATTTAAGTGAAATGGAAGAAAGTAAAAGAAAACACTTTTGCTTCACACTTTTGCATTAAGGTTTCAAAAATTCATTTCCCACTTGAGGTAAAATTAATTAAATGTAAAAGTCTAAGTGAAATGGAAGAAAGTAAAAGAAAACACTTTTGCTTCACACACACATATATATCTCTCTATCTATCATCTCCCTCCATCAACCCCCCACTTCCCCCACTGATGCCATTCTTTTTTCCACTTGCTTTTTATGTGCACTAAAGGGGAGTTGGGGGGGGGTTCTTTCTGCATAGAAAGACTTTCAGTGAATGTGCCTTTTGATAGATATCAGACAAAAGCAAATACCGAGTTGGGGAGGAAGAAGAAAAGGACAAGTCATTCATCTCCACTCAGCTGGAGATACATAAAATGCTGTACAAGAAAAAGTGTTTATGAGAAAGTGTTTTTTTTTTCAAGCATCTTATATTGTGAAAGAAGTCAGGTGTATACATTTGACCAATTTATATAATCTATGAGAACAAGTAGCTAGATCATCAACTCCTTCTACAAAACAAAAGTTGAATCAATTGAAGCTTTTTTTCCAAAAAGGAAAAGTTATATCCCCACAATTCCAAAAGAATGGAATCAGAAGAATGTGGTTTTTTAATGTGCCTAAAATTGGGAATTTATATTATGTGAACACTGATCAGTTGCAATATGTTAATAACCACATCAGTGCATCATAAATAGCTCATTATTTTCTTTGAAGATGTCATAACTTCATAAACACTAAGAGATTAGGTTTGGCAGACAGCATAAATATTTTTACGTATACATATGCCAGGTGTGGTTTTAAAAAGTGTTAAAATAAATGAGGAGGGAGCAAGAAGTATATATTTATCATGTTAAGATGGCCAAAGCCTCTTAAGTACAGGAATTTTAAGTGAAATGTTATACAAAATCTTACTTTAGTATCATCATTGTCAAGTTAAACTGATGTTACTGAACAGTAAATCAGTTAGGGGCTGAAAATCCTCATTTTCATGTCAAGCTGGCCATGACTGTACTTGTATTGGAACTCCAAGGTGGAAAGAAAATAAGAATGTCCCTAATGTCATCTTTAAAAGTGTACAAAATTTAACTGAGCTCTGCTGAACAATACGATAGCTGGAGATTAAAAACTCCATAATTTCACTGGAAGATGATCATAACTTCATCCATATTGCGAGTTTAAGGTGACCATAAAATGGGAATGTCCCTTTTGTCATCCTTTATAAGTGTACAAAGTTTAGCTGAGGTCAGTTGAACAATAAGAGAGCTGGAGGCCGAAAACTTCCTTTTTTCACTGAAAAGTGACCATAACTTCATTCATATTGGGACTTTAAGGTGACCATAAAAGCAGAAAGTCCTTTCTGCCAACCTTTATAAATGTCGCATTTTTTATTTGAAAAATGTACACATTAACTAAGCTTAGGGCTGAAAAACTCTACATTTTAAGTTTAACATGGCCTTAACATTATTAATATTTGAATCATAAGGTAGTTAGAGTGTTCTTTTGATGTACCTCAATGTCAATATATGTTAGATTTTTAAAAAATGCAAAAATAACAGGCCAGACAATTTTATTCCAATTTGATGACTTTAGGGGGGGGGCCATAGCCCTAATAATATTAACAGTTTAAGGTCACCATAAAGTCAGGATAATCCTTTGGTGAATCTTAATATATATGCCAAGTTTGGTTGAAAAGTGTGGAAAACTAAGTGAACTGGAGGGTTAAAACCCACGTTTTGGTCATTAAGGTGACCTTAAGTTTGCAGATACAGAGCTAAAACTTCGGCATGTGAAAGATTATCAAAAAGTAGCTGAATAAGTTATTCCAACAAAACACCGAAATCCTAACCGTTTTTGAGATACAGACCAAGTACCCATTTTTAAAAAAATTACAAAAATAAAACGCCTCCCATTCAGGCATCTATGGTGCGATTGATGAGAAAATCCTTTCCGACCTTGGAAATTTGGTCTAGAATGTACCAGATAAATTTTATAGCACAGGTGGTTTTTTCCGAAACGCGATGACGAGGTGTTTTGGAGTTATGCTTAAGGTTACCTTAAGTAAAGCTTAAGGTTTGCGCAAAGTAGGGCTGCAAGCGAGCCCAAAAATGCGCCTCGATTCCTCGTTTTAGAAGAATCGATTCGGACTCGGTTAATCACTTGATTATCGCCCACGAAATAAACCGCTTCATATTTTGACATATCACGCCTTATAAAATGGTTACAAAGCACACAACAGGAAGGAATTTTGATAATTTATTGAATTTGGGGGAAAAGACGCATTTATATTGCAAAATATAGGAAACTTTAACCATCTTTATATTGCGAGATTTGAGGCGTCTTCGAAATACGTTATAATAAAATGCCGTCTTATAAAACGTTGTTACACAAAGAATTAAAGCTTGCAAATACTTAAAATATATAAATATTGAAATGGAAATGCCTTATAATAGTAAAATATATAACTATATTCATATATTTGAAGAAAAAAATAGAATTTTGTGGTAGATTTTACATCTATGTTTAGTTGTTTTCGAAGACCCGGTTCACTTTTCTTGCCTCGAGTATTTAACTGAATCGTTTCGTCTCCGAGTAACCGAAGAATCGTTGCAGCCTTAGCGCAAAGTATCCCAAAAAATTTTCCCGCCCCTATAGTTTTAAAGAAAGATAAGAAAGAAAGAAAAATTTGAAAGGCTAAGAAGTTATTCAAGGGAGACCATAATCCGGCGGCGGCGGCGGTGATCAGTCGAACTTCGGTGAAAACAAATAAGCGTCCCTGATGGGCCGCTTAATTACCAATTACTATGGCATTTATAGTGTATATAGTGTTCATTTCTAAATGTTTCTATGTTACGTATTGTGTACGAATAATAAATACCATGAAGACTTATATAAATGGGGGATGACATATGTTATTTTGTGGTTAATTAGTTATACTCAGGGTTATCAAGTATATATTGCTTTATCTCAAGACAGATAATCTGAGACTGGCAGAGTTAATATTTTGTTTGGGTTACAAAACAGCTGTGGACACAGTCTAATAGTTATTGAACATAAACAAAAATAATCCATGCAGGTAACATTTCACTGCTGAAAGATTTAAACATAAGTGATATGCAAAAAAGATAAATCGCTGGAAAGCAATGGCAATGTATAATATAGCAATGCTGATTCATTATTTACATGTTAAAGTAAGAAATCTAAAATTTGCCAGGACTCTAAAATTCACCACCTCTAAAACCTCAGTTAATTTTATGAAGAAAATGATGGTTTGTCTTAAAATCGGTATTTTTCAGTTCAAAAAGCCTTAATTTACTGTACCTTCAACAAATCTCACCTCAATGCATTTATTTTATTAGTATTTCCACATGTAGTGAATTTCATATATGTTTCGAATTTTAGATTCCTTACTCTATATGGTACAATTATGACTTAAAAATATTTTTTTAAACAAGAGGAGAGTGCCCGTGAATGGGCACTGTGTCAGCTGACTGAGTGTTTTTGATTTGTGAAGGTGATTAGAGGACAGAATAATTATCAGGAAAAGGGCTGTACAGAAATACAGTAAATGGTAACTGAACAGCAAGTTCGAAAGAAATTCCGAAGCTGACAGAAGAAAAGGATAAAAAAGTTGTGCCCTGTAAATCGTATTATGAAGGAAAATAACAAGGTAATTGTTTAAGTGTAAAAAATAGGTTAAAACATATTTAAAGAAATACTACAAATGCAATATCCTCGTTCGACCTTGAAGAAGGGGTCCAAGGTCAAATCTAACTACACAAATACATTCCCAGCCCATGATTTCCTATGGTTTACCATTCCAAACCTCTAGGACCAATTATAAATGAATTATAAGCACTTTTAAGCTTGGCTGTCCTCATTTGACCTTGAAGGAGGGGTCCAAAGGTCAAATCTGACCATACCAAAAGATTCCGAGCCAATGATTTCCTATGGGATGGTTTACCATCCCAAATCTCTGTCACCAATAATAAGCGAGTTGTAGGCACTTTCAATTTTCGCTATCCTCATTTGACCTTGAAGGAGGGTTCCAAGGTCAAATCGGACCATATCAACAGATTCACAGCCCATGATTTCCTGTCTGTTTACCATCCCAAACCTCTGGGACCAATAATAAGCGAGTTATAAGCACTTTTAAGTTTGGCTATCCTTGTTTGACCTTGAAGGAGGGGTCATTGAAGGTCAAATCTGACCATACCAAAAGATTCCCACCCCATGATTTCCTACAGGTTGGTTTATCATCCCAAACCTCTAGGATCAATAATAAGGGAGATATAAGCACTTTTCATGACTGACAAAAAACACCTGTGGCGGCTATGCAATGAGCTACATGTCTGAATTTTTACTATATTATAGCTGACCCAAAAGTAGCTGAATAACATATACAAACAAATTACTGTAAATGCAATAGTTTTCAAGTTATAAGTGATTTACTCAACAGTGATAACCTGAAAGTAGCTATTACTCAGCTATGCCATGAGCTACATGTCTGAAATTTTACTATGTTATAGCTTACCCAAAAGTAGCTGAATAACATATACAAACAAATTACTGTAAATGCAATAGTTTTCAAGTTATAAGTGATTTACTCAACAGTGATAACCTAAAAGTAGCTATTACTCAGCTATGCCATGAGCTACAGGTCTGAAATTTTTACTATATTATAGCTGACCCAAAAGTAGGTGAACAACATATTTAAGCAAACTACTGTAAATGCAATAGGTTTCAAGCTACAACTGATTTACTCAATAGTGAGAACCTGAAAATAGCTATTGCTCCGCTATGCCATGAGCTATAGGTCTGTAATTTCACTATGTTATAGCTGACCCAAAAGTAGGTGAACAATATATTTTAACAAAATACTCCAACTGCAATATTTTTCAAGTTATAGTTGATTTACTCAACAGTCAGTACCTGAGAATAGCTATTGCTCAGTTGTGCCATGAGCTATAGGTCTATAATTTCACTATGTTATAGCTGACCCAAAAGTAGCTGAATAACATATTTGCACAAATTTCTGTAAATGCAATAGTTTTCCAATTATAACTGATTTACTCAACAGTGAGAACTTCAAAGTAGCTATTACTCAGCTATGAAATGAGCCACAGGTCTGAAACTTCACTATGTTATAGCTGACCCCAAAATAGGTGAATAACATATTGAAACAAAATACTCTAAATGCAATAGTTTTCAAGTTATAAGTGATTTACTCAACAGTGATAACCTAAAAGTAGCTATTACTCAGCTATGCCATGAGCTACAGGTCTGAAATTTTACTATGTTATAGCTGGCCCAAAAATAGCTGAATAACATATTTATACGAAATTCTCTAAATGCAATAGTTTTTAAGTTACAAGTGATTTTACTCATGATGGAAGTTACTGAAAAGCCCAAAAGTAGCTATTACTCACTTAGCTATTGAGACAGACACCCAACTTACTCACCATATTGTAGCTATGAAAAAAGTAGCTGAATAACATATTTTCACAAAATGCTCTAAATGCAACACTTTTCAAGTTATAAGTGATTTACTCAACAGTGATAACCTAAAAGTAGCTATTACTCAGCTATGCCATGAGCTACAGGTCTGAAATTTTACTATGTTATAGCTGACCCAAAAGTAGCTGAATAACATATTTATACGAAATTCTCTAAATGCAATAGTTTTCAAGTTATAAGCGATTTACTCAACAGTGATAACCTAAAAGTAGCTATTACTCAGTTATGCCATGAGCTACAGGTCTGAAATTTTACTATGTTATAGCTGGCCCAAAAGTAGCTGAATAACATATTTATACGAAATTCTCTAAATGCAATAGTTTTTAAGTTACAAGTGATTTTACTCATAATGGAAGTTACTGAAAAGCCCAAAAGTAGCTATTACTCACTTAGCTATTGAGACAGACACCCAACTTACTCACCATATTGTAGCTATAAAAAAGTAGCTGAACAACATATTTTCACAAAATGCTGTAAATGCAACACTTTTGAAGTTATAAGTGATTTAGTGCATGATTTCATGAATTTTAATGCATTAAAAATTATTAAAAAATTTATTAAAAAAAAAGTAAGACAGATCCAGGTCTCATACTCACACAAGAGAATCTACCTCTGGCCTAGTACATATATGCAAGATATGAGAGAAATCCCTGCAATAGTCACTGAGAAAATTGTGATAAAAAGTTGAAATTTTCACACTTTTGGTGGGGGTACCCCCCTTGTAATGTCTCTAGCAAATAGACGAACAGACAGATTTGCATGCCTTGAACACTTTTTCATCCTCAATAGATAAGGTATCTTTTTAAAAAAACAGCATGTCTCTAGGCCTTGTAGTTTTGGAGAAGAAGTTGTTCACGTGGACGCGGACGCCCACGCCGCAGAGTGATGACATAATGTCAGCTGACTGACAAGTCAGCTGACATAAAAACACCTATTCAGTTGGTCTGGATATTGCAGATTTGAATGGTATATTTTCCCAAGCATATCTATCATGGTGTAGACTATAGACACATTAGATAACTGTACAGATAATATACATGTCTCGGGTTTTCTTTTCTACTCCAGGCAAGATATTTTAAAATTACACAGAAATACACATACCAGCCTGCTGGCTGAACTATTATTAGTGCTTTGATGTTATATTAAATTACACTTGAAGGAACTGACAGTTAATTCTACATGGAAAACCCAACAATTCAAACAACCCTGAAGGAAAAAGCTTTATTATCTCCCGCCGGCCGAAGGCCGTGGTCGGGAGATTATAAAACGCCTTCCGTACGTCTGTCCGTACGTCCGTCCGTTCGTCACGTTTTTGCATAAACCTTAATATCTCATTCATTTATGAACATATCTTCACCAAATTTCCAGGGAATGTTTATGGCTATAAAAACCTGTCTCTGAAAAATTTTAGCCTCACTATGAAAAACAAAATGGCCGCCATAGCTAATTGTTTGAAAATCCTAAAGGTGCTCTAAATCTTGAAATATTCCACCTAGCTTCATCAAATTCACACAAAAGCTATATGGCTAGAAAAGCTAGCCTGATAATAAATTTGACCTAGTTCAAAAAACAAAATGGCCGCCATATCACATGTTTAATGTCAAACAGGGTTATCCTATTAAAAAGGCCTTATATCTCCCCAAATATTGCATATCTTCACCAAATTTGCAGGGAATGTTTATGGCTATGAAAACCTGTCTCTGAAAAATTTTAGCCTCATTTTGAAAAACAAAATGGCCGCCATAGCTCATTGTTTGAAAATCGTAAAGGTGCTCTAAATCTTGAAACATTCCAGCTAGCTTCATCAAATTTGCACAAAAGCTATATGGCTAGAAAAGCTAGCCTGATAATAAATTTGACCTAGTTCAAAAAACAAAATGGCCGCCATATCGCATGTTTAATGTCAAACGGGATTATCCTATTAAAAAGGCCTTATATCTCCCCAAATATTGCTCCTAGAGGTTCGGAATGTGAAAACAACTTGTACGAAGTCATGGCCTGGTAATCTTTTCCATGTGTTGAATTTGACCTTTGACCCCTGCTTCAAGGTCGTCACACTAAAACGTCCTTATTTCTCCCATATTATTGGTGCTGTGGCTTCAGATTGTAAAGACAGACCATGAAAAGCAAAGGCTGTGGCCTAAAATTGTAAACAGCTTCCATGCGTGTGTGCATCTGTTTGTGCATCCGTCCGTGCATCCGTTTGTCAGGTTTCAGCATAAACCTTAATATCTTATTCATTTATAAAGACATCTTCATCAAATTTGCAAGGAATGTTTATGCAAAATTTTGGCCTCATTTTGAAAAACAAAATGGCCGCCATAGCCAATTGTTTAAAAATCATACAGTTGTTCTAAATGTCGAAATATTCCAGCTAGCTTCATCAAAATTTACATTTTAAGAGGCCTTCTATCTCCCCTAATATTGCTCTTACAGGTTCAGACCATTAAAACTCTTGGCCTTCAAATGTTTTGTCTGAGAAAAATTTTGGCCTTATTTTGAAAAACAAAATGGCCACTATATCCAATTATTTAAAATTCATTAAGATGCTCTAAAACGTGAAATATTGCAGCCAGGTTCATCAAATATGCGCAAAATATATATGGCCAGGAAAGTTAAGCTGATAATAATTTGACCTAGTTCCGAAGCCAAAATGGCTGTCTTATCACATGTTAAATGGAATTATCCTATTAAATAGGCCTTATATCTCCCTTATCATTGCTAATAGGGGTTCCAAATGTGAAAACAACTTAAAGGAAGTAAAGGCCTGAGACTGCTGACTTTTACCTTTGACCCATTCTTCAATGTCAAGTGGGGTTATCTTACTATAAAGCCCTTATCTCATTTAGTTCTCCATTATTACTGATTCCAGGAGGGAGATAAATGCTGCGGCAGTGGCCTTGTATTATTTTGAAGACTTATGTTTCAACTGATCTCCATAAATCTTGTATTTTTAAATGCAAATTAAAACTGCTTGAAAACTTGTTGAAACATGAGACAACACCATATTTTCCTTATCTATATCTCTACAAGGCAAAATTTAAAAAAAAAACTGATTCCTGTTTTCAGTGTTGTCCCCAAAGAATGGGCCCACTAATTGGAAGCGGAGTCAAAACTAATCTCACAAGAATCACAAAACAGCATAAAGTATATACAAATATAACAGAAAGGTTACAGTATCTTCCTTTTGGCTTATGTTTGTGATATTTCAAGTTTTTCCACATTTTTATGTCTTGACAATCGACTTGCTGCCATAATGCCAGCTATATCTTTTCAATATTTAAGTAAAATAGTCCTAATCCCATATACCAGCATTAATTTACTTTATCATACCTGATCATAACTGAAGAAGCTTTGAAGTGAATAACACAAATTGAAAATATTTCATGACATTAACATTGGTTATGAGACTTCAGTCATTTTTAGTAAATATAGAAAAATATCAAGAGTATGTCTGTGACACAAATGATGTTGTTGCCAAATATTTCCAACACCATTTATAGTCTTAATTAGGTGCATAAACCCATGATATATAATGATCACACACAAGAGATTGGAGTTTTGGTTCTGCTCCTACAAAAGCTATTAAATATATTTTTAGGCGTCTTCCAAATGGAATTTGAGTTCAAAACGATTACCACTGAACTCCAATGTTTACAAGAAAAGGATTCTGAATACATCATAACAAGTTTCCAGGCACCGGACACTAAACATTCATCAATTCCACTCCCATTACTCTAGCATGAAAATATATACCTGTATATTCTGCACTTTGTAGGGAATACAACACAATTGAACACAGAATTTTACCATGGGTGGGGCTACAACCCATGAAGGCAAAGCCCTTTTCAACCCAATTCACTTTACAGTGGTCACTGATAGAACAGCCATAATCAGCGATAATGTATGTAGAACTGGAACCTGCAACATCCACAACAATTATATTTAGCTTTAGTTATGCCCTCCTGCATTTATATAAAATGTTTATTATTATTATATAAAATTACTGTACTGTCAGACATTTGGTTTCAGTTATAGATGCATTCAACTATAAGGTCAGGTATAGCCGATCTACATGTTTACGATATATTCGTGTTTTCAATCACTTTCAAGAACAGGTGGTTTTTGGGGGTTTTTTTGTGGGTTTTTGTTTTAAGCAAATATGCAGTAATTTTATCATATGGTAATTTTGTATGGATTTGTTATAATCTTTATTATTGTCTGTTTTATGTTTTGCCATGTCAACAGCACAAACATCGAAGTTATACTGTTTCAAGGACAATAGTTGAGGGGTAAAGGTTTAAGTCATACTTTCCTCAACTATAAATTAAAACTTGGTTTGATTGGCTACAAAGTTTTCTTAAAAATTAAAAAGTTCTATCTTCAGATAAATTACAATATCCTGTTATAGTGAAATAAGGGTTCTTGTTACTTTCTCATGAGATTCGTCGTTTTTTCAATTTTTCATAAATTAAGCTCTGGACAAAACAGGCTCAGCAAAATTGTGTTTTATGGCAAAAAATAGCAAATGTACTGAATTGCTCTCTTGCAAATGAACTGTCAACCAATAAATTTTAAACATCAACTGAATCATGATTAAATTCAAATCCAAAGATTAAAGTAACAATCCTTTGAAGAGTTCTTCTGCAAACATTTTGCACTGGGGTCACCTGATCCCCGATCCTCAAATAAAGGGTTAATTGATATTCTTATGGGTCAATAAACATCAGAAGGTGAACTTATCATTACTTTTATGCTGATAGTTTTCATCAGCTGTGGTAACTGTTACATTGTTATTTATTCTTCTTTATCATATATATTTTTGCAAATTCTTTTGTCACTCTAAATGTGTTCTGAAACTTTGACAGAATCAAAGCATCAATGAATTGGCAATCTGCTCTATTTACACTGGGGCCAATGTTCTCTTTCCAGAGTAAATTGATTCCAACTATGTGAAAGCAGAAACTCAGATTTGCAATAATTAGGCAAAGATATAAATTGGAAAATTTAATGGTTAAATTAAATTTTTATTAGTTAATATCTTACCTAGTGGACCAGTGCATTTGTCCGGCGCGCAGCCGGTCCCGCCAAACATTAGAAAAAAACGTCCTGAGCTGGGCTCTGACCGGGACCGGTAGTGTATTCCTCATTCGCCAGGTGTCGTGACTGCACCCAGCTCCCCTACTGCGCGTGCGCGCGCATGCGTACTTCCTCTTTTTGTGGCCTACCTAAGAATGTCCCCCTTTTGAGCTATTGCGGGGCAGGTAGGGTGGGACTCTTTTGGTCCACTAGGTAAGATATTAACTAATAAAAATTTAATTTAACCATTAAATTTTCCATTTTATTGCGTTAATATATCTTACCTAGTGGACCAGTGCAGAATAACTACCCAGTGGTTGGAGGGTAGCTATGGAAAAAAGGGGGGAACAGAGACTCTAAGATCTACATATATACTCCGTAAATCCAGAGGGAATCACCCGGGAAGGGTTTCTAACTACCCTGGATAGGTACAGTCTCTTGCCCCCCCCCCCCCCCCCCCCCCCCTGGTTTTGTAGCTGACGAGTCCACGAGGAAGTGAAGAAGGGGAATTGAAGATTAAGATGGTCCCCCATCTTCTTGCAACGCAAGACAGACTGCAGGGACGTTTTGTTTTTTTTTTGTTTTTTTTTTTTATGTACATGTATGAATACATATATACATCACTATATACATGGAAGCCTCTACTTAGTCCCTAATTTGTTGGGCAGCTACCACAGGACCCAAATGGTACACATCCGAGTCTGCCCAGGCCAAGTCCTTCACGTAAAATTGGGTGAAGGTATTATGAGACTTCCAGTGACAGGCTGCCAAAATTTGGTCTAAGGGAACACCCCCTTGAAAGGCTTTGAACGCGCGAACGTCATGAGCCCGAACCTGATGCAATTGTTGAGCCTGTTGATCTGACATCTGGTAACAAAGGACGATGGTTTGTTTGATCCAGGAGGAAACGGTAGCAGGGACAATATCCTTCTGGAAACTCTTCCTAAAGGAAATAAAAACCAATTCTTTGCCAGAACGGAGATCTTTGGTTTTGTCCAAGTAATAACGTAGTGCCCGGACCGGGCACAGACTCCTATCCTCCTTGAGGGATCTGTCCAATGAAGGAGCCAAGGCTGGAATGATAACAGGGGCCACGCAGGCGGGACCCTCTTTAGCCAGGTGGTTCTTAGAGATGAAACTAGGAGAGGGCGATAAGGAAACATTCGACCAATCCTCTTGGTGCCTAATGTTCCTGTGAACCCAAGCATGAATTTCACTCCTCCGTTTCCCAGAGCCCAAGGCGAGAAGGAAGACAGTCTTAAAAGTGAGGTACTTCAGCGAAGCCTTCCTGAGAGGTTCAAAGGGAGGTTGTGTAAGTTGGTGAAGGACCAAAGACAAATTCCACGTAGGAACCCCACGCCTGCCTTTTGGTTTGTCCCAATGAAAACTGTCCAACAACCTGGACAAGTTTTCATCCTTGCTGATGTTAATTCTGGAGTTCCCCACTTTGTCGGCTATGGCAGTCCTATAGCCCTCTATGGTACTAGGTTGAAGATGTTTTTCCTGAAAAAGGGACAGGAGAAAATCCGCAATTTGCTCTATAGAGGGAGTTCTGAAGTCCACCTGATTTTTCTCACACCATCTGACAAAAACGGACCACTTTGATTCATAAATGGCTCTGGTAGAGCGTCTTTGAGGAGCCTCAATTCTTGTTGCCACTTCTGCCGAGAACCCGGCTTGCTGGATGGCAGAGGCTCTAGGAGCCAAGCATGAAGGTTCAGATTGGGAAGGTCCCGGTGAGGACACTGATTGAACGGCTGAGTTATCAAATTCGACACCTGAGGGAGCAGGAGGGGAATTTGAGCTGACATGTTGACCAGGTCCCAAAACCAAGGCATGTTGGGCCAGCCTGGTGCTATCAGAATGAGACGACGGAATCCGTGGTCCAAAAGTTTCGTTACCACCTGATGAAGAAGGGTCGTCGGTGGAAAAGCATAAGCGTCCAGGTCCTCCCAAGGGAGACTTAAGGCATCCACTTCCCACGCTGATTGGTCTGGAACCGGGGATACAAACCGGGGAAGTTTGTGATTGAACCGGGTTGCAAACAGGTCCACAGACGGGCGGTGCCAACGCCGGCATATTTGAGCAAACACCTCCGGGAGGAGGGACCATTCCGTTTGGATCACCTGATTGAGTCGGGACAGCTTGTCGGCTATGACGTTCAGGTGACCCGGAATATGCCTGGCCCTCAGGACAATCTGCCTTTGATTGCACCAAAGCATCAGTCTGCAAAGGAGGGCACAAAGTGAGCCTAATTTCATACCCCCTTCCTTGTTGATGTAAGAGACCACAGTGGTGTTGTCTGTACAAACAAGAACTATCTGGTTGCAACATAACCGCTCGAACCGTTTTAAGGCCAGCAGGACTGCCTTGAGCTCCAACAAATTTATGTGTAAGGCGCTTTCTGACTCTAACCAGACTCCTTTTGCCATGTAATCGCCTAAGTGAGCCCCCCAACCTTCGTTTGAGGCGTCTGTAAACAGTTGAAGGGCGTGTTGAAGAGGGTGTAAGGGTTGACCGGAGAGCACCTTGGCCGGGTCCAACCACCACCTTAGATGTACATGGAGAGATGGAGGAATTGGAATGACCTTTTCCAGAGATTCTGGGGCATGCCAATGCTTTTTTAGGTGCCACTGAATGGGCCTCATATGCAGTCGCCCCGATACTACTTGTTTTTCTGTTGCTGTCAGAAGGCCGATTAAAGACATGAGCTGCCTGACTGTACAACATTCCAGTCCCAGGAGAAGGTTGAGTTTCTGAGATAGACTCCTCCACCTGTCCTGAGTTGGTTTGACTAACCCCTGAGATAGGTCGAAATGATAACCTACGAAGTCGAAGGTTTGTTGGGGAACCAGCTCTGACTTGTCCATGTTGACTACCCAACCTAGAGAGCGGCAAAGGTCCAAAAGGATCTGCGTATGATGTAGGCAAATTTCCCGGCACGGGGCTCTCAGTAACCAATCGTCTAGGTATTGGTGGATCCGAATACCCCTCGATTGAGCCATGAGTTTTACCTCTTTGACCACCTTTGTGAACTCCAACGGAGCCGTCGACAGGCCAAAGGGAAGTGCTGTGAACTGAAAGGTCTGACCTTTTAAGTGGAACCTGAGATATTTTCGCGACCTGTGGTTTATGGGGATGTGAAAATAAGTGTCGCTGAAATCCAGCGAAGTGACCCACTCCCCCTGTTGCAGGGAGAGTCTGATGGTCTCCGGAGTTTCCATCTTGAACGTTGCCGGAGCAAGGTACAGGTTCAGTTGACTTAGGTCTAGAATGGGCCTCCATTTTTTGTTGGGTTTTGGAACCAGGAACAACCAGTTGTAGAAGCCCAGAGATGACTGAACTAACACTTTTTCTATAGCCTGTTTTTGACCTAGAGACTGTAAGGCTTCGTTCAGCTTTTTGTTTCTTAAAGGAGCTGATGAACCACTGACTATTACAGGATATCTTGCTAGAGGTGGTCTCTCCTTGAAGGGTAGTTGATACCCTTCCCTGAGGATGGAGACTACCCTTGGATTTGAACCCAGGGAGAGCCAAACCTGCCAAAACAGTTGCAGACGGCCTCCCACAGGTGGATCTTTGACAACACAAGGTACATTTATCTTGGTTCATTTTGTCCTGGATCTCACTCACGCACCTGTTAAACCCTGCGGCATGGTTGGTTATCAAGGAGCCTTCCCTGGCACATTGCTCCCACCTTCTAAGAATTTCTTGAGAGATAGGTCTGGAAGCCGGACCTGAGGACGGGTAAGAGGAAATCTTGGCGATACGAGAGAACTGAGAGTTCAATCTAGCTTCAGACCCCGACCAGCCATAGATAGTCCTTCCGGGTCTTTGGTTGCCATCCTGTTTTATTCGGGATTGAGTACACCATTTAGCCTGGCTTTTAGGTGTCCTGATAAACTGGTCCTGTTTCAGACCTGCTGCTTCCTGAGCCCGGGAAGGGTAGCCCTCTGCAGCCCGCGTATTAAGTTTTTCCATTTTATAACACAGCCAGTCGTCTGCTGGCAATTCTACTGACACTTTTCCTGTACGACGAGGGTGTTTACCCTTCCAAGGGTTGTCAGAGCGGTTATCCGTGTCACCTACAGCAGCTTCAAAATCTGGTATGTGAGACCAGCCAAGGAAAGACCGGATCGACCGGACCGTTTCCCTGTAGTTCATTTCTTCGTTTCTTTCAACTACCTCAGAATCTGAAAGTTCACCTTCTTCACCGGAGTCTTTATCTGACCGGTCCGGAAGGGGTTCCTCATCTGACAGAGCCGGATCCGGCTGAGTAAAACTGTCTGGAGCAAATGAAGTAGACCCACTGGAAGGTTGCGTACCGGTGATGACCGGTTGAGAAGAGGATCCAAGAGAAGTGACACTGGTAACAGTTTCCTCCGGTTGCTCAAGATCTTGCAAACCCGGACCGGGCACAACTGTCTTGAGAGGAGGAATAGGATCCGAAGCAATCTGACTTGAAGAACCGGCACTAGCAGCCGGTTTACCAGCTTTCTTGTGTTTAGACTTTCCCTTATGTTTTTTAACAGCAGGTGAAACCTCTAACCCCTGACCTGGAGGCCTCACCGGACCGGTGGCTCCGGGGTCAGGAGACGGGTTGATAAAAGGCGTGTCAGAAATGGGAGCTTGAATTGTAGATACAGGCATCTTGGGGGTTGAAAAGATATTAGTTCTTGAAAGGAGAGCCTCAAAGCGGGCGAACTTTTCTTCTAATTGATTGTTTAACAGTTCCAAGTCCTGACGGGAGACAAAATCTCCAGCACTAGCTTGAGCAGCCGGTGAAGCACCGGTAAAAAACCTGTTCCTGCGCATGCGCAGCGTCCGGGGGCATTTGAAAGTCAACCTGATCCTCTACGGGACCCAGAACAGTTACTTTACTAGGGGAAACCAATGTTCCAGCTTTCTTATCTTTCCGGATCTGATATTGTGGGGTTGCCAACATACCCTTCTGGGAATCCGAAAAATTGTCACATAAATCACAACTCTGACCTTTGACACAAGGGTCATCTCCCATCTTTTTGTCCCTACAGCGGGCACATTTTTTGTGTAAGTCGAAAGCAGCCATAACATGGCCACAACTGCCACGCCTTTGTCCTGGTGATGCCATGATAAATATATTTCGCAAATATCCAAAACTTTCCTTGTAACACACTTGTAAACAACTAATATAATTCAAAGTTTATTCCACTGAAATTTATCGCTAACACACTATGGCGCCAAACAAAAAGAGGAAGTACGCATGCGCGCGCACGCGCAGTAGGGGAGCCGGGTGCAGTCACGACACCTGGCGAATGAGGAATACACTACCGGTCCCGGTCAGAGCCCAGCTCAGGACGTTTTTTTCTAATGTTTGGCGGGACCGGCTGCGCACCGGACAAATGCACTGGTCCACTAGGTAAGATATATTAACGCAATAAAATCTATAGTTTCAATGAAGTAACAATGGAGACTTATGTGTAGCCTACATGTCAATTTATGTAGTTTGGGGTGCAAAGTTGATTTTTCTAAATATTTTTAAAAGTAGGGGTAATTCCCCAACAAGTGCACAAAAGTGGGGGAACAAGCTTATCAAGCAATAAGTGTCCGTGAACGGGCTCTGTGTCAGCTGACTGTATGTTTTGACTTTAAGAGTAGAAGTGACAGAAGAAAAGGACACAAAAGTTGTGCCCTGCAAATGGTATTCAGAAGGAAAGTAACAAGATAACTGTTTAGGTGTAAAAAGTAGCTTAAAAACATATTTTAAAAAGATACTGCAAATCCAATAGTTTTTGAGTTACAACTAATTAACTCAACAGAGAAAACCTCAAAGTAGCTATAGCTCAGCTATGGGATGAGCTACAGGTCTGCAATTTTACTATGTTATAGCTGACCCAAAAGTAGGTGAACAACGTATTTAAACAAATTCTCTAAATGCAATAGTTTTCAAGCTACAACTGATTTACTCAATAGTGAGAACCTGAAAGTAGCTCTAGCTCGGCTATGCCATGACATACAGGTCTGCAATTTTACTATGTTATAGCTAACCCAAAAGTAGATCAACAACATATTTATAGAAAATACTTTAAATGTAATAGTTTTCAAGTTACAACTGATTTACTCAACAGTGCGAACCTGAGAATAGCTATTACACAGCTCCAATTTTACAATGTTTTAGCTAATGCAAAAGTAGATGAATAACATATTTAAACAAATTCTCTAAATACAATAGTTTTCAAGTTACAACTAATTTGTGAGGACCTGAAAGTAGCTCTTGCTCTGCTATGCCATGACATACAGGTCTGCAATTTGCCATGTTATACCTGACCCACAAGTAGATGAACAACATATTTATAGAAAATACTTTAAATGCAATAGTTTTCAAGTTACAACTGATTTAACCAACAGTTAAAACCTGAGAATAGCTATTACATAGCTATGCCATGAGCTACACAATGACAATATTACAATGTTATAGCTAATTCAAAAGGAGATGAATAAGATATTTAAACAAAATTCTCTGAATGCAATGTTTTTCAAGTAACAACTGATTTACTCAACAGAGAAAACCTCAGTAGTAGCTATTACTCAGCTATGCAATGAGCTACTGGTCTGCAACTTTACTATGTTAAAACTGACCCAAAAATAGGTAAATCACACATTTAAAGAAAATACTCTAAATGCAATAGTTTTCAGGTTACAAATGATTTACTCAACAGTGAGAACCTGGGAGTAGCTATTGCTCAGCTATGCCATGACCTGTAGGTCTGCAATTTCACTGTTAATAGCTGACCCAAAGTAGGTGAACAATATATTTTAACAAAATACTCTAAATACAGTACTTTTCAAGTTACAACTAATTCCCCCAACAGTTGGAGCCTGAGAATAGCTATTACACAGCTATGCCATGAACTACAAGTCTCCAATTTTACAATGTTATAGCTATTTCAAAAGAAGATGAATAACATATTAACACAAAATTCTTTAAATGCAACAGTTTTCAAGTTATAACAGATTAACTCAACAAAGAAAACCTCAAAGTAGCTATAGCTCAGCTATGGAATGTGCTACAAGTCTGCTATTTTACTATGTTACAGTTGACCCAAAAGTAGGTGAACAACATGTTTAAACAAAATACCCTAAATGCAATAGTTTTCAAGTTACAACTGATTTACTCAACAGTGAGAACCTGAAAATAGCTATTGCTCAGCTATGCCATGACATACAGGTCTGTAAATTCACTATGTTATAGCTGACCCAAAAGTAGGTGAACAATATATTTATAGAAAATCCTTTAAATGCAATAGTTTTCAAGTTACAACTGATTTACTCAACAGTGAAAACCTGAAAATAGCTATTGCTCAGCTATGCCATGAGCTACAGTTCTGCAATTTTACAATGTTATAGCTGACCCAAAAGTACATATGAACATATAAAACAAAATACTCTAAATGCAACAGTTTTGAAGATACAAGCAATTTACTCAACAGTGATAACCTCAAAGTAGCTATTATTCGGCTAAGCAATGGGCTACAGGTCTGCAATTTTACCATGTTGTTTTGAATTACAAGTGATTTTACTTATTATGAAAGGTACTGAAAAAATCAGAAAGTAGCTATTACTCACTTAGCTATTGGAATAGACACCCAAGTTACTCACCATGTTGTAGCTATGTAAAAAGTAGCTGAATAACATATTTTAACAAAATGCTCTAAATGCAATACTTTTCAAGTTATAGGTGATTTTGTGCATGATTTCATGAATTTTAATGCATTAAAAATTATTTAAAAAATTTATAAAAAAAATAACTAAAAATGATCAAGGTCTGATACTCACACAAGGGAATCTACTGGTGGCCTAGTACATATTAGCATGATAAGAGAGAAATCCCTGCAATAGTCAATGAGAAAATAAGTGATTTAGTGCACTATTTCATGAATTTTAATGCATTAAAATTTATTTTAAAAAAATCATAAACAAAAATTAAGACAGATCCAGGCCTGATACTCACACAAGGGAATCTACTTGTGGTCTAGTACATATATGTAAGAAATGAGAGAAATCCCTGTAATAGTCACTGAGAAAATTGTGATAAAGTGTTGAAATTTACACTTTTGGTGGGGGTACCTCTCTAGCAAACAGACGAACAGACAGATTTGCATGCCTTGAACAATTTTTCATCCTCGATAGATAAGGTATCTTTTAAAAAAAACAGCATGTCTCTAGGCCTTGTAGTTTTGGAGAAGTTGTTCATGCAGAGACGCCGCAGAGTGATGCCATAATGTCAGCTGACTGACATAAAAAAATATAGCGGATGTTTTCATTGCCTCCTCCCTTCCTCTATGTTTGAATGATCAGTGGAAAAAAATTTACATGTAAGGAATACAGAGAAAACAAATAGCCAGCCTCAGCAGGAAAGAACCCCAGCCCGCAGGTACAGCTAAATGGCCAACAACATAGAGATTTGGAAAAATCTTAAGAACAACTTCTGTTGTAAGGAGTACAGAGAACCCACAAGATGTTCTACAAAAGATTCACAGGTCATGATTTCTTACAAGTAGTTTTCATATTTTGAAGCCAAAGAAACAATTATAAGGGAGATATAAGGCCTTTTTGATATGATGACCCTCCGATTTGGCATTAAAGATGTGATACGGTGGCCATTTGTTTCCAAAACAAGGCAAACTTTCCTATCCATTTACATTTTGTGCAAATCTCATGAAGCTAGCTGCAATATTTTAGGTTACGGAAAACATTAAAGATTTTAGAAAAAACTTTAAGACCCTTTAAAAGTTTTGCCATGGTAACAGTTGCCGCTAGATACCCCCCAAAACCTAATCAGCTGTAGATCCTCTTGGAGTAAACATATCCTGAAAGTTTGGTGAAAATCTGTGCAGGGGTTTGGGCTGTGAAACACCCACAAACTTTAAGACTTGAAAATCTTTGAAAGTGTTGGCATAGCTACAGTTGTTACCGGATACCCCCCAAAACCTAATCAGCTCTAGATCCTCTTGGGGTAAATATATCCTGAAAATTTGGTGAAAATCCGTGAAGGGGTTTAGGTTGTGGAACACCCACAATCTTTAAGACCTGAAAATCTTAAAAAAGTGTTGCCATGGCAACAGTTGTTACCGATACCACCCAAAACCTATATCAGCTCTAGATCCTCTTGGGGTAAACATCCCCTGAAAATTTGCTGAAAATCCGTGCAGGGGTTTAGTCTGTGGAACACCCACAAACTTTAAGACCTGAAAATCTTAAAAGTGTTCCCATAGCAACAGTTGTTACCAGATACCCCCCAAAACCTAATCAGCTCTAGATCATCTTGGGGTAAACATATCCTGAAAATTTGGTGAAAATCCGTGAGGGGTTTAGGCTGTGGAACACCCACAAGCTTTATGCCCCCCGCCGCCGCCCTGACGGCGCAGGGGACGTCTATAACCCCAGCCTTTATGGGCTGGGGTTAAAAAATGAATACATAGGCACAGGTTATCACTGATGAAATGGGATACCAGCAGACCAACTCCAGTGTCTATACATTTTTCCACTGATGACTACACACGTAACCAGATGAAACTGTCAGTGTCAGACTGGCGTGCACCAAATTTTCATCCATCCAATACCGGGAAGGTAAATGACCAGAAGTGTCTGAGATATTCAATCAGAATCCAATGCACTATCAGGCATCCAATAATGTCTGCATCTATAGATTTATTTTGTTGGAACGTGGACTCAATGCAACCCCAAATCTCTTATAATGATCCATTGTGGGCTCAAACTGTATTTTCAATGGAAACATAGATGTATAATTTAGTACACACCAGAACCGACAACACATTCTCCACTCACCCTATAGCCATGAATTTTGACAAAATCCATGTTTATATGTGCAGAAACAAGTTATCCTATAACAAACATGTTGTAGAATCGAAACCATGGATGCTCCTTATCATCATAGTGTGACTGTATGGTCACCTTATGGCAAGAGTTTATTTGATCAGTCTATGGTCATTGTTTGGTCACACTGTGAAAAGTGTCTTTTAAATCAATTGTCTGTCACTCTATCATTATTGCATCACATGATGGTCAGTATATGGTCACAGTGGTACCTCTATGATAACTCTGTGATCAGTCTACTCCTCCTCTACCTGAGCAGTCATTTTTCCTACCATCTGACATGTTTACGGTCAGTGTATGGGTGGGGCCACTAGATCGTCAATCTGGTCAAACTACTCACCCTCAGCCTGTGTAATCAGCTCTCCAACTGTTGATGGCTATGGTCAAAGCATCAGTATGTTCAGTCAATTGTCAGCCTGTATTTGGGATACGATGATACTGCCCAGGCAGACTACTGACATTATGTAGACATTTGTAAGTCTACAACCATCTATGGCTATGGAATGTGCAATGGTGTGGTCACTGTGTGGTTAATCTTTTCACTATATAGCTAGTATGTGGTCAGTTTAATCGCCTTCCACCTGTGCTATCACGTTCCCTACCTTATGATATGGCTATGGTCACCACAGATCAGCCTATGGTCAACATATGGTCAGTTTGGTTGGCATACTCACCATCTGCCTGTCATATAAGACAATCTAAAATCTGAGGAAGCTAGACTCAGTGTAAAGGGTGTTACCACTTTTAAATTTGGTCAGCCTGAAGCTCGATTACTCAACCTCTATTATCTGTTATCTATTCTCCCACTGTCCAAGGTGGCTATGGTCAGTGTACGGGTCTGGTTGCTATGTGATCAGCCTGTAGACGGATTACACAATCTCTTCCTGTGTTATCTGGTGATTGTGATGGTCAGTGTTTGTGTCTGTTCAGTATACAGTCTGATTATTCACCCTTTGGCAATCAAGATGGCTGTGGTCAGTGTACAGGTGTGGTCACCATGTGATCAGAGTACAGTCCCACTATTCACCCTCTGCCTGTGTTATCTGGTATCCCACCAACTGAGATTGTGATGGTCAGTGTACATGTGTGGTCAATATGTGTTCAGTATGTAGGCTGAATACTTACTCTCTGCCTGTGTTATCTGGTCTCCCACCATCTTAGATGGCTGTGGTCAGTGTATGGATGTGGTCACTATGTGGTCAGAGTGCAGTCCCACTACTCACCCTTTGCCTGTGTTATCTGGTCTCCCACCATCTGAGATGGCTATGGTCAGTGTATGGATGTGGTCACTATGTGGTCAGAGTGCAGTCTCACTACTCACCCTCTGCCTGTGTTATCCGGTCTCCCACCATCTGAGATGGCTATGGTCAGGGTACGGGTGTGGTCAGCCAGCACTCTGTATGCCATGTCCACTCCATCCACATCATCTTTTCCCACCTTCCCAGTGTACGAACGACAACCTGTTGCCTGGTATACATACAACACTAAATCAAACCCTGATCAGAAACAAATTTTCCCCCAAAAATACTATTCTGGTACTTTATTTCCCATAACTTCAGTAACTGTATAATTCTGTACAATTTTGTTGGCAAAAATTTCCAATGGACAACATCATACTATACTATACAAAGGGTTTCATGCTTTTAAATGATGATTTCACATTTCTTTAATTGAACCATTACAATAATCTGACATTGAAATTTTTTGCTGACGTAAGTCTGCCAGGTGATGAATCCTCTGTGTCTATACTGCTTGTGGCTCAATAGCTGTGGCTGAGAAATTAATTAAAATGCGTTTGATATGTTGAAAGGTGTCTTCTCTGTTGACAACATGTTTATATTCTTATTGTTATCACATAGGGTGCTGTGTGTGGCTTTAGAGCTTTTTACAATTAGATTAAATATAAGGCTATGATTTGAAATATATTGATACCTTATGAAATACACAGCACAAAGCACCCTATTCTTGTTACTGCATCACTTTGACAACATGTAGAGGTAGATATTGGTTGGGCTATACAAACTATAACAAGAGGAGAGTGCCCGTGAACGGGCACTGTGTCAGCTGACTGAGTGTTTTTGATTTGTGAAGGTGATTAGAGGACAGAATAATTATCAGGAAAAGGGCTGTACAGAAATACAGTAAATGGTAACTGAACAGCAAGTTCGAAAGAAATTCCGAAGCTGACAGAAGAAAAGGATAAAAAAGTTGTGCCCTGTAAATGGTATTATGAAGGAAAATAACAAGGTAATTGTTTAAGTGTAAAAAATAGGTTAAAACATATTTAAAGAAATACTACAAATGCAATATCCTCGTTCGACCTTGAAGAAGGGGTCCAAGGTCAAATCTAACCACACAAATACATTCTCAGCCCATGATTTCCTATGGTTTACCATTCCAAACCTCTAGGACCAATTATAAATGAGTTATAAGCACTTTTAAGCTTGGCTGTCCTCATTTGACCTTGAAGGAGGGGTCCAAAGGTCAAATCTGACCATACCAAAAGATTCCGAGCCAATGATTTCCTATGGGATGGTTTACCATCCCAAATCTCTGTCACCAATAATAAGCGAGTTGTAGGCACTTTCAATTTTCGCTATCCTCATTTGACCTTGAAGGAGGGTTCCAAGGTCAAATCGGACCATATCAACAGATTCACAGCCCATGATTTCCTGTCTTTTTACCATCCCAAACCTCTGGGACCAATAATAAGCGAGTTATAAGCACTTTTAAGTTTGGCTATCCTTGTTTGACCTTGAAGGAGGGGTCATTGAAGGTCAAATCTGACCACACCAAAAGATTCCCACCCCATGATTTCCTACAGGTTGGTTTATCATCCCAAACCTCTAGGATCGATAATAAGGGAGATATAAGCACTTTTCATGACTGACAAAAAACACCTGTGGCGGCCATCTTGTTTCTCAAAATGAGGCCAAAAATATTCCCAGACAACATTTTATGGTTATTAATATATACTGCAAACTTAAGAAAGCTAGCTATAATATTTTTTTTCATCAGAGCAGTAATGGTGAAATCTCTCTCTACACACTGCGGCTATCCAGTGGATACAATGATTTACTCAACAGTGAGAACCTGAAAGTACCTATTGCTCAGCTATGCCATGACATAGAGGTCTGCAATTTCACTATGTTATAGCTGACCAAAAATTTTGTGAATAACATATTTAACAAATTACTCTAAATGTAATAGTTTTCAAGTTACAACTGATTTACTCAACAGTGAGAACCTCAAAGGAACTATTACTCAGCTATGCAATGAGCTACATGTCTGAAATTTTACTATGTTATAGCTAACCCAAAAGTAGGTGAACAACATATTTAAGCAAACTACTGTAAATGCAATAGTTTTCAAGCTACAACTGATTTACTCAATAGTGAGAACCTGAAAATAGCTATTGCTCCGCTATGCCATGAGCTATAGGTCTGTAATTTCACTATGTTATAGCTGACCCAAAAGTAGGTGAACAATATATTTTAACAAAATACTCCAAATACAATATTTTTCAAGTTATAGCTGATTTACTCAACAGTCAGTACCTGAGAATAGCTATTGCTCAGTTGTGCCATGAGCTATAGGTCTATAATTTCACTATGTTATAGCTGACCCAAAAGTAGCTGAATAACATATTTGCACAAATTTCTGTAAATGCAATAGTTTTCCAATTATAACTGATTTACTCAACAGTGAGAACTTCAAAGTAGCTATTACTCAGCTATGAAATGAGCCACAGGTCTGAAACTTCACTATGTTATAGCTGACCCCAAAATAGGTGAATAACATATGAAACAAAATACTCTAAATGCAATAGTTTTCAAGTTATAAGTGATATTTACTCAACAGTGATAACCTAAAAGTAGCTATTACTCAGCTATGCCATGAGCTACAGGTCTGAAATTTTACTATGTTATAGCTGGCCCAAAAGTAGCTGAATAACATATTTATACGAAATTCTCTAAATGCAATAGTTTTTAAGTTACAAGAGATTTTACTCATGATGGAAGTTACTGAAAAGCCCAAAAGTAGCTATTACTCACTTAGCTATTGAGACAGACACCCAACTTACTCACCATATTGTAGCTATGAAAAAAGTAGCTGAATAACATATTTTAACAAAATGCTCTAAATGCAACACTTTTCAAGTTATAAGTGATTTACTCAACAGTGATAACCTAAAAGTAGCTATTACTCAGCTATGCCATGAGCTACAGGTCTGAAATTTTACTATGTTATAGCTGACCCAAAAGTAGCTCAATAACATATTTATACGAAATTCTCTAAATGCAATAGTTTTCAAGTTATAAGCGATTTACTCAACAGTGATAACCTAAAAGTAGCTATTACTCAGCTATGCCATGAGCTACAGGTCTGAAATTTCACTATGTTATAGCTGGCCCAAAAGTAGCTGAATAACATATTTATACGAAATTCTCTAAATGCAATAGTTTTTAAGTTACAAGTGATTTTACTCATAATGGAAGTTACTGAAAAGCCCAAAAGTAGCTATTACTCACTTAGCTATTGAGACAGACACCCAACTTACTCACCATATTGTAGCTATGAAAAAAGTAGCTGAACAACATATTTTCACAAAATGCTGTAAATGCAACACTTTTGAAGTTATAAGTGATTTAGTGCATGATTTCATGAATTTTAATGCATTAAAAATTATTAAAAAAATTTATTGAAAAAAAAAAGTAAGACAGATCCAGGTCTCATACTCACACAAGAGAATCTACCTCTGGCCTAGTACATATATGCAAGATATGAGAGAAATCCCTGCAATAGTCACTGAGAAAATTGTGATAAAAAGTTGAAATTTTCACACTTTTGGTGGGGGTACCCCCCTTGTAATGTCTCTAGCAAACAGACGAACAGACAGATTTGCATGCCTTCAACAATTTTTCATCCTCGATAGATAAGGTATCTTTTAAAAAAAACAGCATGTCTCTAGGCCTTGTAGTTTTGGAGAAGAAGTTGTTCACGCGGACGTGTACGCCCACGCCGCAGAGTGATGACATAATGTCAGCTGACTGACAAGTCAGCTGACATAAAAAGTGGAAATAAACAGATCCTAGCCTGTTCCTGCTACTTTACAAATTGGGCTGAAGTCAGGCCATTAAAGTCAGATCTATATTAACTAACCTTTGAGGAACTATTCTTCACAATTAAGATATAGCACAGCAATACAGGGATTTTCTGTAGGTGATGCAATAAAGAATATGTTGTAACTAATATGACAGAACCTAGGTCAGTAGACAGTGGATTATGTGCTACTCTACAACAGAATGTAAACTAGACCTACGCATCGAAGAACTGATGCAAATTTGTATCCACTGGAAAGACAACTCATCAAAGCCAGTGAACCATCATTTGACCTTGAAGGAAGGGCCAAAGGTCAAATCTAACATCATTAGATTCCTAGCCCAAGATTTTGTATGAGTTGGTTTCGCATTGTAAACCTCTAGGATCAATAATAAGCGAGTTATAAGCACTTTTAAGTTTGGCTATCCTCGTTTGACCTTGATGGAGGGGCCCAAGGTCAAATTCGACCACACCACAAGATTCCCGGCCCATGATTTCCTATAGGTTGGTTTACCATCCCAAACCTCTAGGACCAATAATAAGCAAGTTATAAGCACTTTAAACCTTGGCTATCCTCGTTTGACCTTGACGGAGGGGTCCATGGTCAAATCTGATCACATCAGAAGATTCACAGCACATGATTTCCGACAGGTTGGTTTCACATTGCAAACCTCTAGGACCAATAATAAGGGAGATATAGACACTTTTAAAGTCCGCTTTGTGGGTTACTTCAGCACTCTGTGGATGACCTTGAATTAAGAGCTTCAAGATTAAATGTCTGGAAGGTTGTAGAGGACATGCATATCTGTTATACATATCACCTATGAAGAGATTCAACCTTCTACCTATGAGAAACAGTCAGCAGAAATATGTAGATAATTTTCAAAGAAATGCCCGCGGCGGCCATCTTGTTTTTCGGAATGAGGTTAGTTTCAGTCCCAGAGAAGCTTACCCCCCAATGAAGATATCCTGCACATTTGGTGAACCTATCTGGTGTACTTTTCCTCTTAGAGCGTTACTGCCAAAAATCTCTCTACACATAGCGGTGGCAGTGGCGGCGGCATAGCGAACGCTAAACCAAAGTATCCACTGGATGCCTCCGGTGGATACAATTTTAAATCAACATACCACAAACACCTCACAAAACAATGGAAACCTTTACTTTGTTGTTGATTTGAGAACAATTATCCGAGTGTCCTCTTGATTGTATTTGCTCCAATTTTTAGGCAATCAGAGAAAAGACCTTTGACTAAAACAAAACAAAATGAATAGGGATAAAGTCTCTTTGAACATATGATTTACATTAAAATAATCTTATCACATTAGGGTTATATTTGAACAATTAATCTGTACATGTGATTCTGTTACATTGACAGTCTTGTAAACTAAAAACAAATGTTCTATGGAAATGATTTATAGTTCCCACTATAGTGTCCCAATTATACCAAAATTATTTTATGAATTTTAAGATGGGGACACATATGATATCTTCACATATCTTAACATGTGTAGAAGCACAAAATAAAAGCTTTTGTACAAAAATGGATCTATAAGCCTGATGCTGAGTGGTTTGTTTGCAAAACAAGAGATACACTTTTCAATGGGGATACACTATTTCGTTGCTAATTCTCATATCCCTAATTGCCCTATTTTTAGGGGTACAAAATGTGGCATTAGTTGTCAAAGGATCAAAAGAGGAGATACACTGTGTTGTGCATTCATTGAATCACATTATACCATTCAATTTAAACATTTTTATGAATAATTTATTTCAAATTCAAGTATTATTTTTACATCCTAAACATCATCTGCAATAAAGGAAAGTTTTGATCATTTATTCCTTCTCAGATTATAAAATTATCTACAAATCCCAAAGCTGAATAAAAATTAAATGCAATTATTTTAGATTAAGCACTATAAAAGTCCAATCAGAATGAGGATTAGTCAAAGAAATGTACTCAGCAGAAATAGCATCAGAGATGCCCGTACCAGTTATCAATTTCCTACACCTAACGGTTGCCAAGATATAGCCCGGACAAGAAATTATAAGTCAAGGTCACTACAGCAAGGTCAAAGGTTAAATCTAGGTCACACCATGACGTTGCACACCTACAACCCCTAATCAATGTCCCTCCTAAATATCAACTTCCTACACTTTACAGTTTCTGAGATATAGCCCTGACAAGATTTTATAGGTTGTCACTACGGCAAGGTCAAAGGAGGTCAAATGAAGGTCACACGACACTACATACCTACAACCCCCAACCAATGTTACTACTAAGTATCAACTTCCTACACCTTAAGGTTTCCGAGATATAGCCCAGATAAGATTTTATATGTCAAGGTCACTACGGCAAGGTCAAATCAAGGTCACACCATAAAGTTGCACACCTGCACCCCCTAACCAATGTCCCTACTAAGCATCAACTTCCTACACTTATGGTTTAAAAGATATAGCTAGAACAAGATTTTCAAACTCAAGGTCACTACAGCAAGGTCAAAGGTCAAATCAAGGCCACACCATGACACTGCACACCTACACCCCCTAACCAATATCCCTACCAAATATCAACTTCCTACACCTTACCGTTTCCGAGATAAAGCCTGGACAAAATTTTTCAAGTGCACCCGCCCATCCAGACACCATGGGTGAAAACTATACCCGACAGCCCTTAAGGGCTGTGGGGTAATAAAACTACACATTGCACTTAGTGACAATACAAAAGAACAAGAAACTGGGGTTATAGACCCCAAAAGGAGGATTCCGCAATCAGTATCAGGGATGGTAACACATACAACATATACCAGTACTTGACATGTCTACAGGATGGATGTATGCCACATGTATACAACAAGATAGCTGTGATACTGGTCCTGGACATATCAAATTAGTGCTGGGTTCTGCTCTTCCACTTTGTCAATTTTGAAATCGATTCACAAAAGCATCTTCAAGTTACAATCTGCAAACAGAATTTGAAGATGGTGGCCATCTTGTTTTTTTCCAAATGGCACTAATTTGGAAAGCAACCTAGCCTGGGTGGTGTCCTACCACCCTGTTAAGTTTCAAATCAATCGGCAGAAGCATGTTTGAGTTAGAGTCCGCAATTGGAATTTCAAGATGGTGGCCATGTTGGCCATCTTGTTTTTCCACATGGCACCAACTTCAAAAGCAACCAAGCTTAGGTGGAGCACTGACACCCTGTAAGTTTCAAATAGATCGGAGGAAGCGTGTTCAAGTCAGAGTCAGGATACCAAAATGTCAACAGACAGACGGATGGACAGACGTCAGACACATCAATCTAATAGGTGGGTTGGTTACATTCAACCCACCCAAAAACTACGTCACAACAGAAAGTCTAGGTTGTCACTAACTTTTTGAATAGCATCAAAGATCGGCTGGAAGAGATCGGTCTCATAATTGGATGGTTTCCCCTGTATCACAGATGCCAGCCTCTCCAACCCCATCCCAGCATCAATGTTTTTCTTGGGAAGAAGCTTCAATTCTCCACTGGTTTCTCTGTAACAAATATTAAATGACAGGCTCAGATGTCTCTGGTGATGTTTGTATTAACTAGAAATAGGCCGCCCTGTTGATAGTAGATGCGAATAGAAACAGGATAGCATAGAAGAACACACATTATCATGTGTAATGTCCACCCATGAACCTTTTGCCCAAATTGTACAGTAGTCTTACAAGACCCTGTTTCATTTGTGAAATATATCAATGATGCTTAAATATTTGTTAGTGTAGATGTAAATTATTTCAGCTTCATGCCTTTTTGCATTGGTTGGGTTGAAAATTTTGACGAAATCACTCTATCTTGCACGGTTAAGAAGATAGAAGCAAATTCCTGTTTTTCTATTTTTGGCAAAAATTTGAAAATTCAAAATGGCCGCCATTTTTGGGAAAAGGAAATTTTTTTGAAAATTGCCAAGAGTACATTTCTTAGATACCCTATGGGTCGAAAATTTCAACGAAATAACTCTATTTTGCACGGTTAAGGCCAGTTTGTGTTTTTCCATTTTGGGCAAAAATTCGAAAATTCAAAATGGCTGCCATTTTTGGGGAGGGGAAAATTTTTTGAAAATTGCAAAGATTACATTCCTTAGATACCCTGTGGGTTGAAAATTTCGACGAAATCGCTCTATCTCGCATGGTTAAGGAGATAGAAGCAAATTTGTGTTTTGCCATTTTTGGCAAAAATTCGAAAATTCAAAATGGCCGCCATTTTAGGGGAGGGGAATTTTTTTTTAAAATTGCCAAGAATACAATGTTCAAATACCTGTGGGTCGAAAATTTTGACGAAATCGCTCTATCTCGCATGGTTAAGGAGATAGAAGGAAATTTGTGTTTTGCCATTTTTGGCAAAAATTCGAAAATTCAAAATGGCCGCCATTTTTGGGGAGGGGAAAATTTTTGGAAAAGTGCAAAGATTGCATTCCTTAGATACCCTGTGGGTTGAAAATTTCGACGAAATCGCTCTATCTCGCACGGTTAAGGAGATAGAAGCAAATTTGTGTTTTGCCATTTTTGGCAAAAATTCAAAAATTCAAAATGGCCGCCATTTTTGGGGAGGGGAAAATTTTTTGAAAATTGCAAAGATTGCATTCCTTAGATACCCTGTGGGTCGAAAATTTCGACGAAATCGCTCTATCTCGCACGGTTAAGGAGATAGAAGCAAATTTGTGTTTTGCCATTTTGGGCAAAAATTCGAAAATTCAAAATGGCCGCCATTTTGGGGGAGGGGAAAATTTTTGGAAAATTGGCAAGAGTAGAATTCTCAGATACCCTGCGGGTCGAAAATTTTGCGGGTCGAAAATTTTGCCGAAATTTAGGTACTTCATTGTGTATTTTCAGTACTACTTTTGAGTAATTTGCTAATATCTCAGAAACCGTAAGAGATAGAGCGATTTCGACAGAATTTTTGACCCACAGGGTATCTAAGGAAAGCAATCTATGCAATTTTCCAAAAAATTTTCCCCTCCCCAAAAATGGCGGCCATTTTGAATTTTTGAATTTTTGCCAAAAATGGCAAAACACTAATTTGCTTCTATCTCCTTAACCGTGCGAGATAGAGCGATTTCGGCAAAATTTTCGACCCACAGGGTATCTGAGAATTCTACTCTTGCCAATTTTCCAAAAATTTTCCCCTCCCCAAAAATGGCGGCCATTTTGAATTTTCGAATTTTTGCCAAAAATGGCAAAACACAAATTAGCTTCTATCTCCTTAACTGTGCGAGATAGAGCGATTTCGTCGAAATTTTCGACCCACAGGGTATCTAAGGAATGCAATCTTTGCAATTTTCCAAAAATTTTCCCCTCCCCAAAAATGGCGGGCATTTTGAATTTTCGAATTTTTCCAAAAATGGCAAAACACAAATTTCCTTCTATCTCCTTAACCGTGCGAGATAGAGTGATTTTGTCGAAATTTTCGACCCACAGGGTATCTGAGCATTGTACTCTCGGTAATTTTTAAAAAATTTTCCGCTCCCCAAAAATGGCAGCCATTTTGAATTTTCGAATTTTTGCCAAAAATGGCAAAACACTAATTTGCTTCTATCTCCTTAACCATGCGAGATAGATTTCCTTCTATCTCCTTATTTCTCGCACGGTTAAGGAGATAGAAGCAAATTAGTGTTTTGCCATTTTTGGCAAAAATTCAAAAATTCAAAATGGCCGCCATTTTTGGGGAGGGGAAAATTTTTGGAAAATTGCATAGATTGCTTTCCTTAGATACCCTGTAGGTCAAAAATTCTGTCGAAATCGCTCTATCTCTTACGGTTTCTGAGATATTAGCAAATTACTCAAAAGTAGTACTGAAAATACACAATGAAGTACCTAAATGGCTATTACTCATGTACTGACAAAGCTATCAGTCCCAAATGCAATACCAAGCGAGCTATGGACATAACAATCTTGTATTCAAAATTGTAGAAAAATATCTTTAATTATTTTGGCTTAAATGCATGGAAACCAATGGGTACTGAAAATAGCTGTACTTAAGTATTACTCAGTAAGCAAAAGAGGTACAACAGCCAAAAGCAATCCCAAGCAAGCTACTGACCCAATAAGCCTGCATACCAAATTTGGTGACAATAGCTCTAATACTTTTCCTTTAAATGAGCGGAAACCATGCGTGACGCCGGACATCGGACGCCGGACGCCGGACATCGGACATCGGACAATGGACATCGGACATCGGACGGCGAAAAAAGCAAAAATAATATATCCACCCCCCAGGGGGGTGGACATAAATATTCAAACGACAAAGGTTAAAGGTTTCAATATGTATTCCAACATGCAAGATCAACTCAGGACATGAACTCACTGAGGCATTGTTTGAGTGACACAGGCCCTATCTGGTTTGCGATTTGTAAAACATTTTTACACTTAAAAATAAGGAGGACCATTTATACAGACAGATTGACATGTAAATCTGTTCTGAATAGAAGTTCATACATTTTAACTCATAAAAGCAGGGGATTACATTTTTTATTATAAAGACAAGATTACTTGTTATCTCCCGCCAGGCTTTAGCCCGGGAGGGAGATTATGAAATGATGTCTGTGCGTGCGTGCGTGCGTGCGTGTGTGCGTTAGTTAGTCAGGCAGATTTCTCCAAAACTACTACAGCTACAGATTTTTTGTAAATTAATTGTCCCAATGAATTTTCATGCCCTTGAAAATTTTTTTGGTTTTATTAACTTCGGCCTAAAGATAAGTGAGTAATAGCAATCTTAAGTTACTTTGAGTAAAGGGCTCATAACTCCAAAACTATTGCAGTAACAACTTTTTCTTCATATATGTTGTTCAGCTACTTTGTCCTTAGCTATAAGATGGTACATAGTTTGGGGTCCCATTGCATGCCATAAGTGAGTAATAGCTATTTTCTCATTTGTAGCTAAATAACAGAAGAACTAAATGTCAAATATCTTCAAAAGTATTAAAGTTAGGGAAATCTTTTAAAATATGTTGTCCATCTACTTTTTGGTAAGCTATAACATAGTAAAGTTTCAGACCTGTTGCACCTTGGATAGCTGAGTTATAGCTACTTTGAAATTCTGACTGTTGAGTAAAGCCATTGTAACTCCAAAACTATTGCAGTTAGAGTATTTTCCTAAAATATGTTGTTCAGCTACTTTGTCCTTAGCTATAAGATGCTACATAGTTTGGGGTTCTATTGCATGACAAAAGTGAGTAATAGCTATTTTGTTATTTGTAGCAAAATCATGACATAAGTAAATGTCAAATATCTTCAAAAGTATTAAAGTTAGGGAATTCTTTTCAAGTATGTTATCCATCTAATTTTTCAGAAGCTATCACATAGTAAAGTTTCAGATCTGTTGCACATTTTATAGCTGAGTAATAGCTACTTTGAAATTCTACAGTTGAGTAAATCCATTGTAACTCCAAAACTATTGCAGTTACAATATTTTCGTAAAATATGTTGTTCACCTACTTTGTCCTTAGCTATAAGCTGGCATGTAGTTTGGGGTTCTATTGCATGCCATATGTGAGTAATAGCTATTTTTTTATTAGTAGCAAAATAATGACATAAGTAAATGTCAAATATCTTCAGAAGTATTAAAGTTACGGAATTCTTTTCAAATATGTCATTCATCTACTTTTTTGTAAGCTATCACATAGTAAAGTTTCAGACCTGTTGCACATTGCATAGCTAAGTAATAGCTACTTTGAAATTGTGACTGTTGAGTAAATCCATTGTAACTCCAAAGCTACTGCAGTTACAGCTTTTTCTTCAAATATGTTCTTCAGCTACTTTGTCCTTAACTATAAGATGGTATATATTTTGGGGTTGTATTGCATGCCATAAGTGAGTAATAGCTATTTTCTTATTAGTAGCAAAATAACAACATAAGTAAATGTCAAATATCTTCAAAGTATTAAAGTTAGGGAAATATTTTCAAATATGTTATTCATCTAGTTTTTGATAACCTATCACATAGTACAGTTTCAGACCTGTTGCACATGGGATAGCCGAGTAATACCTACTTTGAAATTGTGACTGTAGGGTAAATGCATATAGTTTGGGGTTCTATTGCATGCCATAAGTGAGTAATAGCTATTTTCTTATTTGTGGCAAAATAATGACATAATTTTTCTCAAATAACTGCTTCATCTACTTTTGGGAGAGCTTTCACATGGTGAAGTTTCAGACCCGTAGCTAATTATTCACCTACTCAAAATGAGTAAATGCTAATTATCTCTAAAAGTATTGCGGATATCCACTTTTTATCAAACAACTCATTCATCTACTTTTGGGAGAGCTTTCACATGGTGAAGTTCCAGACCCGTAGCTAATTTCTCACCTACTCAAAATGAGTAAATGTGAAATATCCCTAAAAGTATTGGGGATATCCAATTTTTCTTAAATAACTCATTCACCTACTTTTGGAAGAGCTTTCACTTGGTGAAGTTTCAGACCCGTAGCTAATTATTCACCTACTCAAAATGAGTAAATGCTAATTATCTCTAAAAGTATTGTGGATATCCAATTTTTATCAAATTACTCGTTCATCTACTTTTGGGAGAGCTTTCACATGGTGAAGTTCCAGACCCGTATCTAATTACTCACCTACTCAAAATGAGTAAATGTGAATTATCTGTAAAAGTGTTGCAGATATCCAATTTTTCTCAAATAACTCATTCACCTACTTTTGGGAGAGCTTTTACTTGGTGAGGTTTCAGACCCGTAGCTAATTATTCACCTACTCAAAATGAGTAAATGTGAATTATCTGTAAAAGTATTGCAGATATCCAATTTTTCTCAAATAACTCATTCACCTACTTTTGGGAGAGCTTTTACTTGGTGAGGTTTCAGACCCGTAGCTAATTATTCACCTACTCAAAATGAGTAAATGTGAATTATCTCTAAAAGTATTGCGGATATCCAATTTTTATCAAATAACTCATTCATCTACTTTTGGGAGGGCTTTCACATGGTGAAGTTCCAGACCCATAGCTAATTACTCACCTACTGAAAATGAGTAAATGTGAATTATCTCTAAAAGTATTGTAGATAGCCAATTTTTATCAAATAACTCATTCACCTACTTTTGGGCGAGCTTTCACTTGGTGAATTTTCAGAGCCGTAGCTAATTATTCACCTCCTCAAAATGAGTAAATGCTAATTATCTCTACAAGTATTGCAGATAGCCAGTATTTCTGAAATAACTCATTCACACACATTTTGGAGAGCTTTCAATTAGTGAATTTTCAGATCCGTAGCTAATTACTCACCTACTCAAAATGAGTAACTGCCTATTATCACTAAAAGTATTGCAGACAGCCAATATTTCTCAAATAACTCATTCACCTACATTTTGGAGAGCTTTGACATGCTAAATTTTTTTAATGAATTTTTAAAATAATTTTTAATGCATTAAAATTCATGAAATCATGCACTAAATCAATTATAACTTGAAAAGTATTACATTTAGAGCACCTTGTTAAAATATGTTATCTTTAGTACATCTAATTTATATGGCGGGAGATAAATGCATGCGTCAGAATGCTTGTTGTGTGTGAACTGAATGTGACAATTATTTTGGAGTGAGGTTTCAATGTAGCTGTGTACATCTCCCCTTGACTTTCTCATATGAACTATATCTGGTACCCCACGACTTGTAAAACTGAAGTGTGTCACGCTAAACAAAGAGGATGCAAAACGTAAACTGGTGTGGCGACTTATATTTCATTTTGGCAGAAATAAAGAAATCTGCAAAAGTATTTATAATAAAAAAGTTGTTTCTTCAGGATTTCTAATGGCTAACTTCATCAAATAATTTGATAAAAAACAACAACATAAAGTTGGTGAAATATCCTGCATTGGAACTTTTTATTGGGTAAAAATGAAGTTTCTTAACTTTTAAATATAATGTAAAGATATTGGCTCAAGTATGATTGCAGTTTTATGGTATCTGTAATATGTGAACAAAATAACAGATTTCAAATATCCAAAAATAGCATCAGAGATGCCCGTACCCCACAGCCTGGGGAAATAGTTTTCAACACCATGAGATATAGAAGTAGTGGATCAGTACAAAGACTGTGAGACTTTCAGTGCAGTGTCATTAATAAAAAGGCCCAAATAATGTAGATAAAATAACTTCTAAGAGAAAGACAATGTATGTAAAGATAAAGTATTAAGACAAGACAATTTAATAGCAAGATGACAGCATTAATCAGTATAATAAAAATTATAAAGATGTAAATTTTATTAACTGAAGAACAGCTGTCAATGGAAATAGCACCATTAAGTAAAAGTTCATATATTAATCAGTTGCAGCAATCCATATGTCTTTGTCATAAGAGAAACATGTCTCAAATATGGCAGGTAAAAACGCTTTGGCAGAGTCAAAGTTAAAGTTGACACCATGATGCATACCTACACACCCTAACCAATGTCCCTACCAAGTATCAACTTCTCACACATTACGGTTTCTGAGATATAGCCCGGACAAGATTTTCAAACTCCAGGTGACTACGGTCAAAGGTCAAAGGTCAAATCAAGGTCAGACTTTGCACACCTACACCTCCTAACCAATGTCCCTACCATGTATCAACTTCCTATACCTTACAGTTTATGAGATACAGCCCAGACAAACTTTTCCCATTGCCCGACCACCCACCCACCTGACCGACCGACCGCCCAGACACCAGCCTGCCAATCCGGATGCCATGGGTGAAAACAATACCCCGACAGCCCTTAAGGAGTGTGGGGTAAAAACCCACTTTGATTTTTGTAAGCTGTTCGACCACTAAAAACTAGGGTGGAATAAGTTACTGTTTACGAGATATTTTATATGTTTAACGGTTAGATTAAATATTCTCTAACTGACTAAACTATCATCACTTTCTTTACTTAACAAATATAAGAATTACAAAATTTTTTGACACTTTCGAAATGAAATCCACATTCTAAATAATTTTTGAGATTATTAGTTTGATCACAACTTACAAATTATACTGAGTGAATACAAGGTTCCATATTTCCAACACATCTGGGTCGTCAATATTCACCAGATGACTGGCATCCCTCCCACCAATTCTGTCATAATGGATCTCTGAGCAGGGTCCACATGGCCCCGTGTCCCCCATTTGCCAGAAGTTGTCCTTCATGCCAAACGGCAAGATACGGCTCTCAGGTAGACTAAACACACATAAAATACAATACATTCATATGGTAAAAGTCCATTTTGGTAATACCTTCAACTTTACACAAACCTCACCCCCTAATCACAAACTCTTCCCTTAACAAAGTAACAATTATATATAATTATATTTATTTAATTATTGCATAATAAATATTATTATATTTTCTACTGCACAAAAATGATGCTGTTTCTTATTTTTGGTTGTCAGAAAAAAGAATAGAGAGAGAATCTGAGATGTGGCTTGGATTATATAGTTGGCAAAACATGAGGACTTGGAACTACTAGTGTTGGGACCTGTTGAAAAGTTTTTGCCTACGTAATAGGTTCCATTGCCTTAGATTAGTCATCACTGCAGGTTAAAGCTTCAGGATAAAGATATGCCCTTGAACTCTACATTTTGAAAGATAATTCCGTCACAAAGAAATTCGCCATTGATCCAAAGTAAACCCCCATGAAAGCATTACCTTAAGGTAAAATTTTTTGTTGTTATACACTAGCGGATCCAGGGGGGTTCAGGGGGTTCGAACACCCCCCCCCCCCCCCCCCCCTTGAAAAATAATGTAAAGGGGTTCAGCCCAAAGAACAAAATTATTTCTTGAGAATGGTGTTAAATTTACAGGAAATGCACTATATTTTTACCAACCCCCTTAGTTATAATTAGGGATGGGTCGGTAGTTCCGGTATCTCGGTGTCGAGAGCATTTTACTGAAATACCGTGATGAGATTTAAAAACCGCCACTTCGCTTGTCAACATATATTATGGAAGGAAGAGTTAAAATATTAGAAACATACCCAAAATCTGAAGAAATTATAAGCTTTTATCCCATATTTTCATCCATTTGCAGACTTCTATAAGCGATACGTTGAGCAGAACTGCCATGTTTTGGTTACGACACTTTATAACCTCAATTTCGCTTGTCAACTCATATAAATACAGGAAAACTTAAAATATTGGAAAGAAACCAGAAATATGAAAATATATTGTACGTTTTTATCACATATTTTGTGCATTTATGAGCTTTTATTGCGATTTTGTAGAGGAAACACCCCTGTTTGTTTGGGTTGAACTAAAATGCGGAGTCCCGAATTTGGTACGGTTTTGCATTGGCGACCTACCGATGTACATATTTTTCATGCCGACCCATCCCTAGTTATAATATGTCTGATGTGAACCCCCCCTTACTTAATGTGAACCCCCACCTTACTTAAAGGCTGGATCTGCCCCTGTTATAGATAACAGAGAAAAACATAAGTCATAAGAATTTATTCATTATAGTGACATGTAACATAATAAAAATATAAAAAAATACTATGGAGCAACCCTTACCCTAGATCCAGCCATATCTGCTTGGCCTCCAGGTCAGCAGGAATACCCTTCTCTTTGTTCCCTCCAAAGTAGGTGACGTACATGCGGTCTTTGGGCATCTTATACACATCCACCAGTAGCTCCCAGCCCCATTCCAAGGCTTCTCTCTGAAGTGCAGGAATGTGCACAATTTATCATCATAGTAGACCCAGAAATACACCAGTCTGCACCCGCCTCCGCATCTGTATCCGCACTGTTTATTTGCATCCGTAAAAACCCCAGATATTATGGTACAAAACAGTGAATTGTCTGGATCCGTGAAAAAAGATTAAGAACATTAAATGCAGACAATTCAGTTTACACCAAAATATCTAGCATATTACAGATACAGGTAAATACAGATACAGACAGAGAAACATGTATAAGCACTGGTGTATTTTGCAAGCTGAGGGTACAAGAGGCATCACAATATCGCCACAATTTTCAAATTGATATTAATATTATTTAATCATCTTTCAGTTTTTAGGGCAACAAAATGTTTCTTTTTGCACCATTTGGAAAGGTAAATAAACTAGTAATAGAGAAATCTGAAATATTTTTACAAGATATTAGTGCAAAAGACGGCAAAGTGGTTTTGTGCTTTTCATTCAATTCATATGCCCAGAAATGAAATTTGATAAGAGATGTAAAGAGTCAGCTTCCATAAAAGTATATATTTAACAGCCAATGCATAAAATACTACACACAAAGGTTACAGTGTTGATTCTAGGAATTTCAAAAAGTGGGGGCGATCCCCCACCACTACACAAAATGTGGGGGAGGGGCTAAAAATTCTGGGGGACGACTTTATGATAAAGTTTAAACTAATGAAAAATAGCTTTTCAGCTTATTTAGACATTTTTAACAGTGGACTATTATTAATTAGTGATCAATTTTTATTGTCTTGCCCAATAAAAACAAACTTCAAGCCTAGTGATAGAATTAAAAAAAAAATACTGAAAATGGTTATTTACATCAAAGTGGCTCCTGTCATGGAATCGTGGTTTTAAGTTTTCATCTAATGTCACGGCATCACAAATTCAGTCATTATACCATCAATTCAAAGAAATATGTTGGAAAACCCCACAGAATACCGTGACCTCATGAATATTAATGAGTAGTCCACAAATTCTTCAAGTAAAATATTGTTAAAAAATCCAATGGAATTGTCAATACGCATATATCATATATGATATAAATATTCATGAGCTCTGTAGTCCATCTAGTATTTGATCTTAAAGCAGAAAATATTGAGAAACCACTATGAAAATCTGTGACCTCATTAATATTAATGAGTTGTCCGTGAATTTTGATCTTCAAGTAAAATATTTTCTACACATACATTGCTGGGAACCCCCCCAGATACGTAGGGTTAGCACCGGCTTGACTGGCCTGTTGTGGTAACAATCCAGTTTACGGTCAGTTTCGTTTTTCTTGCCGCCATTTTTCATGTAACCATCCACTTTAAGCTTAATTTTATGTTTTTGGGTATAATATGTTTAAATACTGTCTGTAGCACATAATATATTTGAGTTCTTTTGCACATGTAAACGATCACGAAACTACATCGTCAACATGCATTATTTGAAGCACGTTTCGACGGTAAAATCAAAACCTCGACAAAATCTCGATCCAAGCAGTGATTTGATTTTCTAGATCTCTCGTCTTTTCGCTTCACATATTTCCCGCATCGCCTTGTGTACAACGCGTTCTCATATAATTTGATCACCGCAGACTCCAAGAAAATCCGCGTTTGTAGGTGAATTAATGCGCAATCCCGTGGAAAACACGTCCTAGAAGCAACTCTGAGGTTATATATTCTCTACTTTTTTTGTCAATATAAAGTACTCATATCAAAATTTTAAATTTTACTCAAATATTAACCACATTTTCGGTTCAATTTATGTCTCATGGACACCCATCAAACATTTTATAGGAAGGCTAATACTAAATCAAACAAATCCAAATTTTGATTTCATCAACGGTTTTGAAATATCCTTTCAATATTCAAAAGGATCTTGCATATTTTTGCAAAGTTTAAGCTTCTACTCATTGAGTATTGAATATTTCGTATACCATGAAATCACAATTTTTAAAACTGTTCTGATGAAATCTTGATTTCAGGAGCCTAATGGTGACATCACCTTTTCACAACTGATAATGGCCTTACCTTAAAGTAGTCTCCAAAAGACCAATTTCCCAACATCTCAAAGAATGTGTGATGATAGACATCTTTGCCTACATCATCCAAGTCATTGTGTTTTCCACCAGCTCTGATACATTTCTGACTGTTCACCACTCTCTTAAGCCGCCCCATATCACTGTTGGGATCAACTGTGCCTTGAAACACAGGCTTGAACTGTAGGGAAACAATCCCAAATATATACATTATACTGCAAAATATGGATTACAAACACTCACAATATCTAGAGCAGTTTACTTTATAATTTTACTTTAACATATAAACAGATACTCAGGGCAAGATATTACGAAAAATTGTCTGGCAGCCCGGTGGGCTGCCTACAGTTGGCATTAGGGAGACCAGTGGCCAAAGAAAGAGCCCGAAATATTTTATGATGAACTGTTCTCATCAAGGCTTACTGCTGCAAATAAACATGTCATAATAAGTATGTTAACCATCTGAATCACTGTTTTATTGGCAATAAAAATTTGCAATTACACAAACCATTAACTCTAAACTAAAATTACACCAATGTTATTAAAATAGCATCAGAGATGCCCGTACCCCACAGCCTAGGGAAATATTTTCAACACCATGAGATACAGAAGTACTGTATCAGTATAAACTTTAGGATACTTTCAGAGCACTGTCAGTTATATAAAGGTCCAAATAATGTTTAAAAGAAAGATCATGCATATAAAGATGAAGTATTAAAACAAGATAATTCAATAACAAGATGACAGCATTAATCAGCAAACTAAAATTCAACCCTCTTTATCTACATCTGCATGGCCAAATTATGGTTTAGATGGTTTGAATATTACCATGCATATAGAAGTGGTAATACAATTAATGAATGCTTATGTGTGGTGTTGGAGCAAAATCTGTGGCTCACTTGATGAAATTCTATCTCTTACAATGGGAAGTTATGAAAGTTAAATTCTTAATAAATTCTAATATGACTTTAACAGTACTTAATCTGCATCAAAAGAGAGACCCAAAGGTGCAACAAGATTTTATAGGTCGAGGTCACTAGGACAAGGTCAAAGGTCAAATTACGGTGACACCATGATAATACCCACCTACAGCCCCTAACCAATGTGCCTACCAAGTATCAACTTCCTCAACCCTACGGTTTCCAAGATATAGCCCGGACAAGCTTTTATAGGCCAAGGTCACTACGCCAAGGTCAAAGGTCAAATCAAGGTCAGACCATGACGTTGCACAACTATATCCCCTAACCAATGTCCCTACCAAGTATCAACTTCCTACACCTTAAGGTTTCCGAGATATAGCCCAGACAAGATTTTTAAACTCAAGGTCACTATGGCAAGGTCAAAGGTCAAATCCTGGTCAGACCATGACATTGCACACCTACACACCCTAACCAATGTCCCTACCAAGTACCAACTTCCTACACCTTACGGTTTCCGAGATATAGCCCGGACAACATTTTATAGGTCAAGGTCACTATGGCAAGGTCAAAGGTCAAATCAAGGTCAGACCATGACATTGCACACCTACACCCCCTAACCAATATCCCTACCAAGTATCAACTTCCTACACCTTACGGTTTCTGAGATATAGCCCGGACAAGATTTTATAGTTCAAGGCCACTACGGCAAGGTCAAAGGTCAAATCAAGGTCAGACCATGATACTGCACACCTACACCCCCTAGCAAATGTCCCTACCAAATATCAACTTCCTACACCTTACGGTTTCCGAGATATAGCCCGAACAAGATTTTATAGGTCAAGGCCACTATGGCAAGGTCAAAGGTCAAATCAAGGTCAGACCATGACGCTGCACACCTACACCCCCTAACCAATATCCCTACCAAGTATTAACTTCCTACACCTTACGGTTTCTGAGATATAGCCTGGACAAGATTTTATAGGTCAAGGTCACTACGGCAAGGTCAAAGGTCAAATCAAGGTCACACCATGACGTTGCACACCTACACCCCCTAACCAATGTCCCTACCAAATATCAACTTCCTATACCTTACAGTTTCCGAGATATAGCCTGGACAAGAATTTATAGGTCAAGGTCACTACGGCAAGGTCAAAGGTCAAATCAAGGTCAGACCATGACGTTGCACAACTACACCCCCTAACCAATGTCCCTACCAAGTATCAACTTCCTACACCTTACGGTTTCCGAGATACAGCCCGGACAAGATTTTCAAACTCAAGGTCACTACGGCAAGGTCAAAGGTCAAATCAAGGTCAGACCATGACGTTGCACAACTACACCCCCTAACCAATGTCCCTACCAAGTATCAACTTCCTACACCTTACGGTTTCCAAGATACAGCCCGGACAAGATTTTCAAGGTCACTACGGCAAGGTCAAAGGTCAAATCAAGGTCAGACCATGACGTTGCACACCTACACCCCCTAACCAATGTCCCTACCAAGTATCAACTTCCTACACCTTACGGTTTCTGAGATACAGCCCGGACAAACTATTTCCCGCCGCCCGCCCGGACGCCCGCCCGCCCGCCCGCCCATCCGGACACCATGGGTGAAAACAATACCCCGACAGCCCTTAAGGGCTGTGGGGTAAAAATTGCTAATTCCAGTTAAACTTGACTAAAGCATAAAATCATGTAAAGCACTGTAGGCCCTGTGAAAAAAACTCGAATGAATCCATGACTGAAAATAATTATTTTCGAATGAATTTGCAACTGAAAATAATTATCTTCGAATGTTCATGGCTGAAAATAAAAAGTGTCATGGCAGACGTAAACAATGATCAAATTAGAACTATTTCAACCATTGTTTTGTAAAATAAAGCTACAACATATTGACATATGTACGTATTTATGCATTTTATTTGCTATTAGCCCTTCAGTCAGCCTATCAGTGTACAACGGCAGCCCGGTCGAATTTTCGGCAGACTCGGGCTGCCGGACCACTGGAAACATCAAGCCCTGATACTGAAATATTCCGTGTTGACATAAAATGCATTATTAACAATGGTTTATGCCTTTTTTTAACAAAAAAAGATATTAACAATTATGACATAGCGAGGATATGACTGCTTTAAAAGCTATTAACTTTTAAAAATTGTTGCATAATGATTTATAACCATGATAAATTGAGTGGCTGAATGATTTGATATGTAGTTAATTAAATACTGGTGACAATGTAACACTAAAGACAGTTACTTATACTTTTAAATAACAAATCATTCAACAACATCCATTTAAAATTTTAAATAACTGAATACATGGGCAGTTTTATAGAGGGGTGGTAGATTTTGTCATATTTACACTCAATTAATTTAAATATTTTCACTATCACTGTCTTCTATGGCAAATTCTCTCTTCAGCGAAAATAGAAAAAAAAATAGGTCACCCTGTTTTAAAATATGTGAAAAATTTACTGCTTTTAAAATCAGTTACATGTACCTACCAACAGGAAAATTCAAACTATATAGGCATATATGAAACAATGGAAAAAAATAAGAGGATGGCGCAAAAAAATAGCACCAGAGATGCCCATATCCCACAGCGATGGAGAAACAGCATGGGACAATATCAGATATAAAAGAGATAAAAAAAGTACAAAAGATAGAGAGTCTTTCGGTATAAACAGTGTAAACTATGTACAGGTGAAAGAGAAATAATACCAATGAGAGAGAAAAGGTATGCAAATAGAGAATATCAAATCAAGACAATTTAAAAGAGGCCTCCCACAGACTTGTGATAAATGGATTCAAGGTCTTTTCAAGGATTTTCAAGGTCAACAACAACAATTCTCAAGGATATATTTTAAGGCACGGCCTCCTTTACCTCTCCTTATAGCCATCTGTTTCTCCCACAAAATTCTTTATTGTCACATCATTTCAAAATTTTATAAAATCATTACAACAATGCTAGTAATATTTAAACATAAAGTTTGTTCAGTCTAGACAGTCTGACTCTGCAATAGCCGTAAAACTAGATGATGCAGCTGCAGAAGTCGGTCAATAACAAATTCAAGGACTTTTCAAGGATTTTATTCAATTTTGGCCAATTTCAAGGACTTTTAAGGCCTTGAAAATGAAGCATTTTTTTCAAGGATTTTCAAGGACAGCATTAATTTTTAATTTCTGAAATAAATGTTAAAAAGCTGTAAATTTTATGAATTGATATATTTATTAACTGAAGCATAGCTGTCAATGTAGATAGCATAATAAGGTAAAAAGTATATAATTCCAATTCTAAGTTCTAACAGTGCTTCCCTAGCACTCAATCAATATCTTAGAGTAAGAACTCTAAAATTCGCCACATATCTGAAATTCGCCACATGTGAAAATACTAATAAAATGAATGAATTGTGGTGAGATTTGTTGACTGTATAGTAAATTAAGGCTTTTTGAACTGAAAAATACCAACTGTTTGACAAAAAAATCATTTTCTTCATAAAATTAACTATGGTTTTAGAGGTGGCGAATTTTAGATTCCTGGCGAATTTTTGATTTCTTACTCTAATCATATGAGACACAGTACAAGTCACATCACAGAGAGAGATCAGAAAAAAAGCCAGAAACTATAGTTGGTAAGCTTTTACAAAGACATAGGTTTCAACTTCTTTCTGAACAAGCAAAAATATGTGGCTAAACATACATTGTCAGGTATATCATTCAAAATGCTTAATAACTTATGTACTGATGAGGCAAAGTGTGGGACCTTAAGCACCACACCATCAGCTTGACTTCTACTGTACACACTATGTCTAGGTTTCAGAAAAGGCTCAACCATTTAGGATAACCACTTTTTTAGAAACTTGTACACCAATAAGACAGTCTTAAATACGAAGCAATGATCAATATTCAGCCAATGAAGAGTCTTTCTACCAAGAGTGATGTGTGAGTACTTGGGAGGTATTGCAGCTTGCTAGGTTCAACAGCAGAGAGACTCCAAAACATAAATTACAGTAGTAGAGTGGACTATAACCAAAACATTTGCAGCCATAAGAGCTGCACCACATGCGAGCTACACTCTGAGACACCTGGGATCCCACATTTCAGTAAAAACAAGACTTTCAGGTGTTCTAAATATGTCTTGAGAAAGAGATGTTCGAGTCAAACTATACACCAAGGTTCCTGACTGCTTCAGAGAGAGGAAATTACCAGGGATATCGTCTAGGAAAAATTTATGTTTTTCCCTTTGCATCTTTGAACCAACAATAATAAATTTGGTTTTATCAGGATTTAGCCTCAGTTTGTTTACAGATATCCACTTTTTGACATAATCTAAGAAGTTTTATAACCTCTCAAGGGCCTGAGCCACATTCCTGTGTATACGAGAACATAAAATAGCATCAGAGATGCCAGTACCCCACAGCCTGGGGAATTAGTTTTCAACACCATGAAATATAGAAGTAGTGAAACAGAACAAAGATCTGGATACTTTAGAGAAAATAATACCTAAAAGAAAAAAAGATGTATGTAAAGACAAAGTATTAAATCAAGACATTTTAATAGCAAGATGACAGCATTAATCAGTAAACTAAAATTTACGAAGCTATAAATTTTATTAACTGGAGTATAGCTGTCAAATAGCACAATTATACAAAAGTACATAAACTATTCAGTTGCAGCAATATATATATCTTTGTCCCAAATCTTGCAGGTGAACACACTTTGGCAGAGCCAAAGTTAAAGGTCACACCATGATGCACACCTACACCCGCTAACCAATGTCCCTACCCAGTGTCAACCTTCTACACCTTAACGAGTCACAAAATAGCCCAGACAAGATTTTCAAACTCATGTTCACTTCGACAAGGTCATGGGTCAAATCAAGACTACACAATGATGATGCACACCTACAATCTCCAACCAATGTCCCTACCAAGTATCAACTTCCTACACCTTAGAGTTTCTGAGACATAGCCTAGACAAGATTTTATAGGTCAAGATCACTACAGCAAGGTCAAAGTTCAAATCAAGGTCACACCATGATGTTGCACTACTCCAACCCCCAACCAATGTCCCTACCAAATATCAACTTCCTACCAGGCCTGGACAAAATGTATTCGTATTCAAAGTATTTGAATACATTTTTAAAAGTATTCGTATTCGAATACTTTTGTAAAAAATCCAAAGTATTCATATTCGAATACATTTCAAAAGTATTCATATTGATGAATATATTTAATATTTTTCACTTTTTGTTGATTTTTTTCATCGTGCACTAACAAGTTTTAGATATAAATATGACAATTGGCTGTCTATCATTATGTGCCTAGGAAAACTAACAAGACCTATTTAATAAATACACCTAGTTAGAAAGTGTCATGTTGGAACAAAATAGTAAGGATTATATCTTCTTCTCTTACATCTCATAAATGCAATTAGTTTGTGTTTTTAACTTTTATATTGATAATGATTTTATGGGTGTTTTAATCCACATTGGTTTTGATAGTGTTGTGTTATTATAAAATTCACGAAATTATAAACAGCAAGCTACCTACCTTAAAATGACAACTGTGTTTGCCTTTGCTACAATAGGGGATTAACTTAGATGTGTTTCAATACCAGTGTCATTTGTCATATAGGAGTAATTCTTAGGCAAAGTTATACGACACATATTGTGACAGTCTTATAGTAGTAGTAATCAGTAGTAATCCCATCATAAAGATTTCCAAAACAATGGCTATCAGAGTTAAATACAAGATGTTTAGGGCACTAAGATTTTTGAGTGGCTCATGTTTATCAGATTGAACATTCAGATCTTGGAGCAAAAATGAATTGTGGTCAGATATGATGTAAATCTGAACCATCATTTATTGAATTGTGCTTTCATGTTTGTATATTTTATTCAGAAAGGTAAAATTATTAAGATTTATTAAAAATGATTGTATGAATTTGGATTTAGTTAAAATGTATTCATAAATGTATTCAAAAATGTATTTGAATACTTATAAAAAAGTATTCTTATTCGTATTTGAATTATTTGAAACTGATGTATTCGTATTCATATTCGTATTCATGGAAATGAAAAGTATTCATATTCAAATACTTTTTGAATGTGTTCATCCCAGGCCTGCTTCCTACACCTTACAGTTTTCGAGATATAGCCTGGACAAGATTTTATAGGTCAAGGTTACTACAGCAAGGTCAAATCACACACCTACAACCCCAAACTAATGTCCCTACCAAATATCAACTTCCTACACCTTACGGTTTCCAAGATATAGCCCAGACAAGATTTTGAAGGTTAAGGTCACTATTGCAAGGTCAAATCAAGGTCGCACCATGACGTTGCACAGCTACACTCCCTAACCAATGTTCCTACTAAATATTAACTTCCTACACCGTACGGTTTCCGAGATAAAGCCTGGACAAGATTTTCAAAGTAAAGGTCCCTATGGCAAGGTCAACGGTCAAATCAAGGTCACACTATGACATTGCACACCTACAACCCCTAACTAATGTCCATGCCAAGTATCAACTTCCTACACGTTATGGTTTCTGAGATATAGCCCGGACAAGATTTTCAAACTCAAGGTCACTGAGGCAAGGTCAAGGGTCAAATCAAGAACAGACCATGATATTGCACACCTACACCCCCTAACCAATGTCCCTACCAAGTATGAACAGCCCGGACAAACTTTTTCCCCTGCCGCCCGCCCATCCGGACACCACGAGTGAAAACAATACCCTGACAGCCCTTAAGGGCTGTGGGGTAAAACTGTGTATTATCAGCAAAAAAGTAGAAACTTCTGTCAGGATGATATCAAACAACTTTGCTGAGGTGGGTAAGGTTAAATGAAAAAGAGTATTAGACCAAAAACAGAGCCCTGGGGCACCCCAAACAAAGCTTCTTGGGGTCAGAGAGAATAGAAGCAATCTTGATGCACTGAGAGTGATTGAAGGTGTAAGACTTGAACTAATCCAGAACTACAACACCCACACCAAACCTAGAAATATAATAAGTTGCAGCAATTCGTGTAACTTTATGATAGGAGAAATATGTCTAAAATATGGAAGTAGAAAATATCCTTACAAAGCAAGGATCACACAAAGTTAACACATAAAGTTGTGTACCTACACCCTCCAACAAATATACCTACCAAATAACAATTACATACACCTCACAGTTTCTGAGATATAGCCAAGAAAAGATCTAAAAGGTCAAGGTCACTGATAGCAAGATTAAAGTTAAAATCAAGGTTACACCATGACATGCAGACATTCTACAGCTAAATTCCCAAAACCAATATCTTTGGCAAGTATCAACTTTACACACCCCATAGTCTCTGACATATAGCCCATAAAAGCTGTGGGGTAAAAACATCATGTGTCATTTCCACCCGTTGAAATCTGTAAAAGAGTTAAACTAGCAAATCCAAACCTAAATTTCAAATTTGACTGAGATGTTTGAAACACTTTTCCTTTAAATGGGCTGAAACCAAGTATTGACTAAGTTTGGACATAACAATCAGGGCTTGATGTTTCCAGTGGTCCGGCAGCCCGAGTCTGCCGAAAATTCGACCGGGCTGCCGTTGTACACTGATAGGCTGACCGAAGGGCTACTAGCAAATAAAATGCATAAATACGTACATATGTCAATATGTTGTAGCTTTATTTTACAAAACAATGGTTGAAATAGTTCTAATTTCATCATTGTTTACGTCTGCCATGACACTTTTTATTTTCAGCCATGAACATTCGAAGATAATTATTTTCAGTTGCAAATTCATTCGAAAATAATTATTTTCAGTCATAGATTCATTCGAGTTTTTTTCACAGGGCCTACAGTGCTTTACATGATTTTATGCTTTAGTCAAGTTTAACTGGAATTAGCAATTTTTACCCCACATGTCGGGGTATTGTTTTCACCCATGGTGTCCGGATGAGCGGGTGGGCGGGCGGCGGGAAATAGTTTGTCCGGGCTGTATCTCAGAAACCGTAAGGTGTAGGAAGTTGATACTTGGTAGGGACATTGGTTAGGGGGTGTAGGTGTGCAACGTCATGGTCTGACCTTGATTTGACCTTTGACCTTGCCGTAGTGACCTTGAAAATCTTGTCCGGGCTGTATCTTGGAAACCGTAAGGTGTAGGAAGTTGATACTTGGTAGGGACATTGGTTAGGGGGTGTAGTTGTGCAACGTCATGGTCTGACCTTGATTTGACCTTTGACCTTGCCGTAGTGACCTTGAGTTTGAAAATCTTGTCCGGGCTGTATCTCGGAAACCGTAAGGTGTAGGAAGTTGATACTTGGTAGGGACATTGGTTAGGGGGTGTAGTTGTGCAACGTCATGGTCTGACCTTGATTTGACCTTTGACCTTGCCGTAGTGACCTTGACCTATAAAATCTTGTCCGGGCTATATCTCGGAAACCGTAAGGTGTAGGAAGTTGATACTTGGTAGGGACATTGGTTAGGGGGTGTAGTTGTGCAACGTCATGGTCTGACCTTGATTTGACCTTGCCGTAGTGACCTTGACCTATAAATTCTTGTCCAGGCTATATCTCGGAAACTGTAAGGTATAGGAAGTTGATATTTGGTAGGGACATTGGTTAGGGGGTGTAGGTGTGCAACGTCATGGTGTGACCTTGATTTGACCTTTGACCTTGCCGTAGTGACCTTGACCTATAAAATCTTGTCCAGGCTATATCTCAGAAACCGTAAGGTGTAGGAAGTTAATACTTGGTAGGGATATTGGTTAGGGGGTGTAGGTGTGCAACGTCATGGTCTGACCTTGATTTGACCTTTGACCTTGCCATAGTGGCCTTGACCTATAAAATCTTGTTCGGGCTATATCTCGGAAACCGTAAGGTGTAGGAAGTTGATATTTGGTAGGGACATTTGCTAGGGGGTGTAGATGTGCAGTATCATGGTCTGACCTTGATTTGACCTTTGACCTTGCCGTAGTGGCCTTGACCTATAAAATCTTGTCCAGCCTATATCTCAGAAACCGTAAGGTGTAGGAAGTTGATACTTGGTAGGGATATTGGTTAGGGGGTGTAGGTGTGCAATGTCATGGTCTGACCTTGATTTGACCTTTGACCTTGCCATAGTGACCTTGACCTATAAAATGTTGTCCGGGCTATATCTCGGAAACTGTAAGGTGTAGGAAGTTGGTACTTGGTAGGGACATTGGTTAGGGTGTGTAGGTGTGCAACGTCATGGTCTGACCAGGATTTGACCTTTGACCTTGCCATAGTGACCTTGAGTTTAAAAATCTTGTCTGGGCTATATCTCGGAAACCGTAAGGTGTAGGAAGTTGATACTTGGTAGGGACATTGGTTAGGGGATATAGTTGTGCAACGTCATGGTCTGACCTTGATTTGACCTTTGACCTTGGCGTAGTGACCTTGACCTATAAAAGCTTGTCCGGGCTATATCTTGGAAACCGTAGGGTTGAGGAAGTTGATACTTGGTAGGCACATTGGTTAGGGGCTGTAGGTGGGTATTATCATGGTGTCACCTTAATTTGACCTTTGACCTTGTCCTAGTGACCTTGACCTATAAAATCTTGTTGCACCTTTGGGTCTCTCTTTTGATGCAGATTAAGCACTGTTAAAGTCATATTAGAATTTATTAAGAATTTAACTTTCATAACTTCCCATTGTAAGAGATAGAATTTCATCAAGTGAGCCACAGATTTTGCTCCAACACCACACATAAGCATTCATTAATTGTATTACCACTTCTATATGCACGGTAATATTCAAACCATCTAAACCATAATTTGGCCATGCAGATGTAGATAAAGAGGGTTGAATTTTAGTTTGCTGATTAATGCTGTCATCTTGTTATTGAATTATCTTGTTTTAATACTTCATCTTTATATGCATGATCTTTCTTTTAAACATTATTTGGACCTTTATATAACTGACAGTGCTCTGAAAGTATCCTAAAGTTTATACTGATACAGTACTTCTGTATCTCATGGTGTTGAAAATATTTCCCTAGGCTGTGGGGTACGGGCATCTCTGATGCTATTTTAATAACATTGGTGTAATTTTAGTTTAGAGTTAATGGTTTGTGTAATTGCAAATTTTTATTGCCAATAAAACAGTGATTCAGATGGTTAACATACTTATTATGACATGTTTATTTGCAGCAGTAAGCCTTGAGGAGAACAGTTCATCATAAAATATTTCGGGCTCTTTCTTTGGCCACCGGTCTCCCTAATCCCAACTGTAGGCAGCCCACCGGGCTGCCAGACAATTTTTCGTAATATCTTGCCCTGACAATGCCAGAAATGTTTGCACAATGATGACATAGTTAGGACATGAACTGCCCATATAGTGAGTTACTTACAGCAAAATAAAAGAAAATTTCCCAAAATAATCTCTGCTACAGAAAATAGCATTTAGTCATTGGTAAGCATAAATATAAAATAGCCAGCCTCGGCAGGCAAGAACTCCAGTCCACAGGTACAGCTAAATAGCCAACAACATTGAGATTTGGGAAAATCTTAGGAGCAACTTCTGTTGTAAGAAGTATAGAGAACCCACAAGATGTTCTACAAAAGATTCACAGGCCATGATTTCTTACAAGTAGTTTTCATATTTTGAAGGCCAAGAAACAATTATAAGGGAGATATAAGGCCTTTTTGATATGATGACACCCTATTTGGCATTAAAGATGTGATATGGCGGCCATTTTGTTTCCAAAACAAGACAAGCTTTCCTATCTATTTACATTTTGTGCAAATCTTATGAAGCTAGCTGCAATATTTTAGGTTACAGAAAACATTAAAGATTTTAGAACAAACTTTAAGACCCAAAACTTTTAAAAGTATTGCCATGGCAAAAGTTACCACTGGATACCCCCGCAAAACCTAATCAGCTGTAGATCCTCTTGGAGTAAACATATCCTGAAAATTTGGTGAAAATCCATGCATGGGTTTAGGCTGTGGAACACCCACAAAGTTTAAGACCTAAAAATCTTAAAAGTGTTGCCATGACAACAGTGGTAACTGGAGAACCCTCAAAACCTAATCAGCTCTAGATCCACTTGGGGTAACAATTCCTGAAAATTTGGTGAAAATCCAGGCAGGGGTTTAGGCTTTGGAACGCCCACAAACTTTAAGACCCGAAAATCTTAAAAGTGTTGCCATGGCAACGGTGGTAGCCGGATACCCCCCAAAACCTAATCAGCTCTAGATCCTCTTTGGGTAAACATATCCTGAAAATTTGGTGAAAATCTGTGCAGGGGTTTAGGCTGTGGAACACCCACAAACTTTAAGACCTGAAAATTTTACAACAGTTGCCTTGGCAACAGTTGTTACCGGATACCCCCCAAAAACCTAATCAGCTCTAGATCCTCTTGGGGTAAACATATCCTAAAAATTTGGTGAAAATCCATGCAGGGGTTTAGCCTGTGGAACACCCACAAACTTTAACACCTAAAATCTTAAAAGTGTTACCATGGCAATAGTTGTTACTGAATACTAGGGCTGCAAGCGAGCCTGAATATGCGCCTCGATTCCTCGTTTTGGAAGAATCAATTCAGACTCGGTTAATCGCTTGATTATCGCAAGCGAAATAAACTGCTTCATATTCTGACATGTCAAGCATTATAAAATGGTTACAAGGCACACAACAGGAAAGAATTTTGATAATTTATTGTATTTGGGGGAAAAGACGCATTTATAATGCAAAATATAGGAAACTTTAACCATCTTTATGTTGTGAAACATGTAATGGAGGTTTGAAAATGCCAGATGTCTTCGCTTTTCACAGTGCACAAAAAGCAATGTGGAGTAAACGCTATCTTACTACCAGTGGGAAATGGAAAGAGCTTTTTCAACAACTCAGACATTTTAACAACTATCAATTAGACCACAAATTGTCAAAAAATGATCTAAAATGTGAAAATAAATTCCATCACCAGGTACTTGATTGTTGGTTCAAACTTAAATCAAACCCCCCAAACAGCACAAATGAAATTCTAAATGAATATGTTTTTCTTAATAAATTTATACAAATAGACCACAATTCAATACTACCAAGCAACTTGGGGCTCCAAATCTCAGAATCTCTAATGGATCTAAAAATTAATGACCTTCTGAATCCCAATGGGAAATTTATGTTACCCATTGATTTAAGGGAAAAAAATTGGAAAATAAGTATTTTGCATGTAAATTCTTTATTATCAGCGATTCCTAGAACTTGGATATCAAAAATTGAAAAAAGTGATTCTGGTTATAATGAAATTCCACAGTCTGCAGTAATTATAAAAAACTGTCCAAAACAGATTTCAGAGGTAAAGAGCCAAGATTTATACTGGGAACTTTTAAGAAAGACAACAATGCTACCAACAGCAGTAAGTACCTGGATAGATCTTTTCCCCTTTTTAGAACAAGTAAACTGGGCACATTTGTTCACTTATGTGAACAAAGTAACTTCAGAGCCATATTTACAGTCTTTTCAATATAAAATAACGAATAGAACACTCAATTGTAATTATAATTTATTTAAATGGAATATATTAGACCATAGCACTTGCGAATACTGCCCTGTAGTGATAGATACTATTGAACACCATTTATACTACTGCACTGAGAGCAAAACTTTTTGGGTAAATATCGAAAAATGGTTAGAATCCACATTTAAAAATAAATTTTCTTTCACCATTTGTGAAGTCATCTTTGGAATGTTAGATCTGGATGTAAAAGTTAGTCACTCAGTAAATTACATATTGCTTTTAGGAAAATGGTATATTAACTCCTCAAAAATTAACTAGAGGATCGCTCGCAAAAAAAAAAGATAATGTTTTTGCATAGCAAAAACAAAGCGTCCCGAAAAGGATATAAAGGTGAGTGCTAAAGTATTAAGAAAATGCTTCGTTTGTAGCCTTATACTGTTGTGGCAACCAAAGTCAGCGCAGTCTGCTCTATCTAGCATGGTTTTCAAGATATAAGCATTTTTGTGTTTTGCAAAAAATAAAAAAATTAAAAATGTCCGCTATATTTGGCGAGACAAAAATATTTCGAAAATTGGCATGGCTACTCTGCAGAGATACCCAGCAGGTCCAAAATTTTGTTGAGTTCGCTCCATATAGCACGGTTTTCGAGATATAAGCATTTTCGTGTTTTGCAAAAACTTTGAAAATTCAAAATGGCCACCATTTTTGGGGAGACAAAAATTTTTGTCAAGACCACTGCCGCGGTGTGTATCTCCCGCCGAGCATTAAAGCAGAAGAAATAGCTTTTCCGAGATATTTACAATTTTTCATTTTCGTGTGTGAAAGCTCTTCCAAAAGTAGGTGAATGAGTTGAGAAAAATTGGCTATCTGCAATACTATTAAGAGATAATTCACATTTACTCATTTTGAGTAGGTGAATAATTATCTATGGGTCTGAAACTTCACCAAGTGAAAGCTCTCCCAAAAGTAGGTGAATGAGTTATTTGAGAAAAATTGGCTATCTGCAATACTTTTAGAGGTAATTCGCATTTACTCATTTTGAGTAGGTGAGTAATTAGCTATGGGTCTGAAACTTCACCATGTGAAAGCTCTCCCACAAGTAGATGAATGAGTATTTGATAAAATTTGGGTATCTACAATACTTTTACAGATAATTAGCATTTACTCATTTTGAGTAGGTGAATAAATAGCTATGGGTCTGAAACTTCACCAAGTGAAAGCTCTGCCAAAAGTAGGTGAATGAGTTATTTGAGAAAAATTGGCTATCTGCAATACTTTTAGAGATAATTCACATTTACTCATTTTGAGTAGGTGAATAATTAGCTATGGGTCTGAAACTTCACCAAGTGAAAGCTCTGCCAAAAGTAGGTGAATGAGTTATTTGAGAAAAATTGGCTATCTGCAATACTTTTAGAGATAATTCGCATTTACTCATTGAGTAGGTGAGTAATTAGCTATGGGTCTGAAACTTCACCAAGTGAAAGCTCTCCCAAAAGTAGGTGAATGAGTTATTTGAGAAAAATTGGCTATCTGCAATACTTTTAGAGATAATTCGCATTTACTCATTTTGAGTAGGTGAGTAATTAGCTATGGGTCTGAAACTTCACCAAGTGAAAGCTCTCCCAAAAGTAGGTGAATGAGTTATTTGAGAAAAATTGGCTATCTGCAATACTTTTAGAGATAATTCGCATTTACTCATTTTGAGTAGGTGAGTAATTAGCTATGGGTCTGAAACTTCACCAAGTGAAAGCTCTGCCAAAAGAAGGTGAATGAGTTATTTGACAAAAATTGGCTATCTGCAATACTTTTAGAGATAATTCGCATTTACTCATTTTGAGTAGGTGAGTAATTAGCTATGGGTCTGAAACTTCACCAAGTGAAAGCTCTGCCAAAAGTAGGTGAATGAGTTATTTGACAAAAATTGGCTATCTCCAATACTTTTAGAGATAATTCGCATTTACTGATTTTGAGTAGGTAAATAATTAGCTATGGGTCTGAAACTTCACCAAGTGAAAGCTCTCCCAAAAGTAGATGAATGAGTTATTTGATAAAAATTGGGTATCCGCAATACTTTTATAGATAATTAGCATTTACTCATTTTGAGTAGGTAAATAATTAGCTATGGGTCTGAAACTTCACCAAGTGAAAGCTCTCCCAAAAGTACATGAATGAGTTATTTGATAAAAATTGGGTATCCGCAATAGTTTTTGAGATAATTAGCATTTACTCATTTTGAGTAGGTGAGTAATTAGCTACGGGTCTGAAACTTCACCAAGTGAAAGCTCTTCCAAAAGTAGGTGAATGAGTTATTTGAGAAAAATTGGCCATCTGCAATACTTTTAGAGGTAATTCGCATTTACTCTTTTTGAGTAGGTGAGCAATTAGCTATGGGTCTGAAACTTCACCAAGTGAAAGCTCTTTGGGATAGCTGCTCTGCAGAGATACCCTGAAGATAAAAAATTTCGTCGAAATTGCTCTATGTAGCATGGTTTTCGAAATATTAGCATTTTTGTGTTTTGCAATTTTTGCGCAAAAATTCGAAAATTCAAAATGGCCGCCATTTTTGGCAAGGCAAAAATTTTTTTGAAAATTGGCATGGCTACTCTGCAGAGATACCCTGTGGGTCAAAAATTTCGTCGAAATCGCTCTATCTAGCACGGTTTTCGAGATATAAGCATTTTTGTGTTTTGCAATTTTGCGAAAAATCCGAAAATTCAAAATGGCCGCCATTTTTTGCGAGAAATTTTTTGTTTGAAAATTGGCATGGCTACTCTGCAGAGATACCCTGTGGGTCAAAAATTTCGTCGAAATCGCTCTATCTAGCAGGGTTTTCGAGATATAAGCATTTTTATGTTTTGCAATTTTTGCGAAAAATTCGAAAATTCAAAATGGCCGCCATTTTTGGCGAGACAAAATTTTTTTGAAAATTGGCATGGCTACTCTGCAGATATACCCTGTGGATCAAAAATTTCGTCGAAATCGCTCTATCTTGCAGGGTTTTCGAGATATAAGCATTTTTATGTTTTGCAATTTTTGCGAAAAATTCGAAAATTCAAAATGGCCGCCATTTTTGGCGAGACAAAAATTTTTTCAAAATTGGGATAATTACTCTGCAGAGATACCCAGCGGGTCAAAAATTTCGTCGAAATCGCTCTATCTAGCACGGTTTTTGAGATATAAGCATTTTTGTGTTTTGCAATTTTTGCGAAAATTTCGAAAATTCAAAATGGCTGCCATTTTTGGCGAGACAAAAATTTTTTGAAAATTGGGAAAAGTGCTCCACAGAGATATCCTGTGGGTCAAAAATTTTGTCGAAATTGCTCTATCTAGCACGGTTTTCGAGATATAAGCATTTTTGTGTTTTCCTTATTTGGAAAATTCGTAATGATTAATTAATCATTAATTACTCGGCCATTTCTTGACCAATCAATGCCAAAATCTAATGATTTCCAGATTTTAATAGAATGAATGTATTTGCCAAGTTTCAGGTGAATTGATAAAATTCCTTTCAAGTTATCATCCGGACAAGCTTCCCCATCGAAAAAAGACATTTTTGGTCATGTGACCTCTCTGATTGGTTGAAATGTCACTGCAGCATATTCAAAAAAATTCCCCAAGGCTACTGCCTAAACCTGCCAAATTTGAAAAGAATCCGCCTAACGGTTACAGAGTTATAAGGAAAACAAAATGCGGAGCTGCCGGAGACGCCAGAGCCTGAAGGTCTCCCATACACAAACAAGCATCCCTTGTGGGACGCTTAATAATAAAGATACACTGTAGTAAACTATAATTGGCTATAGATAGGGACATTCATATGTTGTATATCTTTGAGGCATTTTATGCCTCTGAAAATCCATTGCTATTTAATATTTTTATAAGATAAATATCCTTAAGATAAAACAACTGTTTATATTATAATAAAATAAGTTCGCATATACTTAAAACATAAAACACTAAAACGGAAACGCCTTATATGAATAAAATATATAAATATATTCATATATTTAAAGAAAAAAAAGAATTTTGTAGTAGATTTGACGTCTGTGTTTAGTTGTTACCGAAGACCCGGTTCACTTTTCTTGCCTCGAGTACTGAACTGAATCGTTTTGTTTCCGAGTAACCGAAGAATCATTACAGCCCTACTGAATACCCCCCAAAACCTAATCAGCTCTAGAATCTCTTCGGGTAAACACAGCCTAAAATTTGGACCCGAAGACTTTAAGACTTGAAAATCTTAAAAGTGTTGCCATGGCAACAGTTGTTACTGGATACCTCCAAAACCTAATCAGCTGTAGATCCTTTTGGGGTAAACATCTCCTGAAAATTTGGTGAAAATCTGTGCATGGGTTTAGGCTGCGCAAGCTTTATGTCCGCTGAAGCCGCACAGACGACTATAACCCCAGCCTTTATGGGCTGGGGTTGAAAAACAACTTCACTGTAAACTAAACCAAGGACGCATCTGTGGCCAGATGCAAGATGTATCCACCGGAAAAGGCCAACTTATATAGTTTTGAAGATAAACAGCATTTTTCAATAATAAGGGAGTCATAAGCACTTTTAAGTTTGGCTATCCTTGTTTGACCTTGAAGGAGGGGCCCAAGGTCAAATCTGATCACATCAAAAGATTCGCAGCCCATGATTTCCTATTGGCTGGTTTCACATTGCAAACTTGTAGGATCAATAATAAGTCAGTTATAAGCACATTTAAGTTTGGCTATCCTCATTTGACCTTGAAACAGAGGCCCAAGGTTAAATCTGACCACATCAGAAGACTCGCAGCCCATGATTTCCTATAGGTTGGTTTCACATTGCAAACCTCTAGGACTAATAATAAGCAAGTTATAACCATTTTTAAGTTTGGCTCTCCTCTTTTGACCTTGAAGCAGGGGGCCCAAGGTCAAATCCAGCCACATCAAAAGATTCGCAACCCATGACTTCCTATAGGTTGGTTTCACTTTGCAAACCTCTAGGACTAATAATAAGCAAGTTATAAGCATTTTTAAGTTTGGTTCTTCTCTTTTGACCTTGTAGCAGGGGTCCAAGGTCAAATCCAGCCACATCAAAAGATTCGCAACCCATGACTTCCTATAGGTTGGTTTTACATTGCAAACCTCTAGGACCAATAATAAGCAAGTTATAAGCACTTTTAAGTTTGGCTATCCTCGTTTGACCTTGAAGGAGGGGCCCAAGGTCAAATCTGACCACATCAGAAGATTCACAGCCCATGATTTCCTATAGGTTGGTTTCACATTGCAAATGTCTAGGACCAATAATAAGGGAGATATGAGCACTTTTCATGACTGAAAAGAAACACCTGTAGCGGCCATCTTGTTTTTCAAAATGAGGCCAAAAATATTTTCAGTCAAGATTTTGTAATCATGAACATACCCTGCGAATGTGAGATCTCTACCTATAATACCCTTAGAGGCCAAAAATATTCCCAGGCATGATTTTATGGTTATGAATATATCCTGAAAATCTGAGAAGTTTAGCTATAATACCCTGGCCTCTAGAGGGGTAACGAAAAAATCTCTACACACTGCGGCAGCATACTCATGCGTAATCCATAGTATCCACCGGATGCTATCCGGTGGTTACAATAACATGAAAACTAACTTAGTATTCCGTCACAACACCTCTATCAAGCAACAGAGTCCCACCATTTCTGACACTTTTGGGACATTGAGCTATTGGTACTGACACAGGTGTAAAATACCATTTTAAATATACATCATCATAAATAGACTTCAGTCCCAACAAAGAAGAATTCTACCTGATTCATTCCAGCATTGGCAAAAAGTAGAGTTGGATCATCTAAAGGTATGGTCTTTGAAGAATGCCAGTAAGTGTGTTGTCTCTCAATGAAGAAATCATAGAACATCTGCCTTAGCTCTGCGGAGGTCAGTGAAGCATCCATTGCAGCTACTTTCTGAAATTTGAAATTCTGTGACTAAGACAGAGAAACTCTACATAATCGTCCAGATTCTAACAAGCAATCAGTGCCCATGAATGGGCTCTGTGTCAGCTGACTGTGTGTTTTGAGTTTCAGAGTAGAGGTGAAAAGAGAAAAGGACACAAACATTGTGTCCTGCAAATGGCATTCAGAAGTAAAGTACCAAGTTCACTGTTGAGGTGTAAAAAGTTGGTGGAAAGCATATTATTTTTAAACAAAATACTAAAGATCCAATAGTTTTCGAGTTATGACTGATTTACTAAACAGTGAGAATGTCAAAGTAGGTTTTGCTCAGCTATGCAATGAGCTACAAGTCTGCAAATTTACGATGTTACAGCTGACTCAAAAGTAGATGAAAAACATATTTAAACAAAATACTGTAACTGCAATAGTTTTCAGGTTATAACCGAGTCACTCAACAGTGAAAACTCCAAAGTAGCTGTTACTCAGCTATACAATGAGCTACAGGTCTGAAATTTTACTATGTTACAGCTGACCCAAAAGTAGCTGAATAACAGATATAAAGGCAGTTCTCAAAATGCAATAGTTTTCAAGTTAAAAGTGATTTTACTCATGGAAGTTACTGAAAAGTCAGAAAGTAGCTATTACTCACTTAGCTATGAAGATAGATGTCAAAGTTACTCAACAAGTTGCAGCTATGGAAAAAGTAGCTGAATAACATATTTTAACAAAATGCTCTAAATGCAATACTTTTCAAGTTATAAGTGACTCTAAGTGCATGATTTTAAGAATTTTAATACAAAAATAATTAAGAAAGATCCTGGCCTGATACTCACACAAGGGAATCTACTTATGGCCTAGTACATATATGCAACACAAGAGAGAAATCCCTACAATAGTCAATGAGAAAAGTGTCATAAATTGTTGAAATTTTCACTTTGGGTGGGGGTACCTCACTTGTAATGGCTCTGGGGAATAGATGAACGAACAGATCTGCATGCCTTGAACAATTTTTCATCCTCGATAGATAAGGCATCTTTTAAAAAATAACAGCATATCTCTGGGCCTTGTAGTTTTGAAAGAGAAGTTGTTCATGCGGACGTGTACATGTACGCCAATGCCGCAGAGAGATGACAAGTGTGCTGACATAAAAAAGATGCAGAAATGTGACTGCTTCACTAGAAATACTAAATATTTCAGTGTACATGTTATGTAATTTAAATCAAATAATACCTACCATTATGGATATTTATGTTTGATGTGTAAAATCCAAGTTTGACTAGCACACACATTATTATTATTACTTTTTCTTATTTTTCTTACTTTTTCTTATGTCTAATTTATTTAAATACCATGCACATAATTTATTATTCACCAATATAACTGTACAATAATTACCTTTGGTGCAGATTTTCAACAAAGCAGTACATAAACACACCTTATAATTGCAGAAAATAAATAATACTAATAATTACCACCCAAGTATGGTTTAGATCGATATTAATAAATATGCATATACTTCTTAAGCTAACTCATTTGCTTAGTTTCTTATTTATAATTATATAAACATGCAAATATATATAAACCTTGGAGAATTTTACAGAAAAGGCGGTGGCTGAAGTAACCAGTCACGGGTAGTTTTTACCTTACTGACATGACGGTGATAACATAATTCTGCATTTTTATCAATTCCATCCTTTTATTTTTATTGAAATACACAAGAGAAACTATTTATGGGGGTTTGGGGGCTAGGTTGGTAAAATAAAATTGCCCCCCAGTCCCGTCAGCCCACCCCCATAATACTTCTTTAGCAGCCCTTCAACTAAAAATTTTAAGCGTGAGCTGTAACAAGGCTTGCGCTTCTGGGAATCGCTTTTTTTAAGTGCGAGCCTCGTTAGAGCTCACGCTTCGACAGGTCACTTTGTCTTTTTTTTGTCTCTGGACTTTGATGAAATTGACAACACCTGTGTATTCTGAATTTGCCTCTCTTGCTCTCCAATAGCTAAAAGGACACATGTCGTGAATTGACTTTCATGAAGTGCGGCACAAAGTGATGACTAGTTGTCTGCTCACTGAAGTTAAGAGGCAATGGGGCCCATTGAATGGGCTATGTTAGCACTTGCATGGATGACCGTCTCAGTTTGGGACCAGCTGTGGGATGTATTTTAGTTGGAATTTCTTCCTGTCACGAGACTTTCGACAATTCTAGTGCACTACTCGTGTCTTTGATGGCTTTGCGCTAGGGGACCAAAACACCTTTTGGCATTGTTTCATCCTTTTTTTGGCCTCGAGAGTTTCATGAATTGTGATGCAGCGTGATGAGTATCTGTCTGTCCTCTGAAGTTAAGTGGCAATGGCCTATATTACTACTGAGATTTGTGACTTTTGGCCTTGTTTCAGTTTTTTTTTTTTTGTCTCCAGACTTTCATGAATTGTGACACAGCTTGATGAGTATCTGTCTGTTCTCTGAAGTTAAGTGGCAATGAGGTACGTTAGTATTTAGATGTGTGACTACTTTGGTGGATTTTTTTGTCTCTGATGGCTTAACAGCTCACTAGTAGACCGAAACCCTTTCAGCCTCGTTTATGCAATATTCAACTAAATTTATTTATACAACTGAGTGGTAATAATTAAATAATTCAACAGAGATTATATTGAATGCATCACTTTAGTTTACTCCATATATTTACTGATATAATTTCTTTTTTAACTCATTTTGAAGAAAGGGTACAAAGAACAATTTCTTAAATTTTCATTAAGACAATGCAATAGTTTCCCGATCCAGATCCAAACTAAATTGTCTACTGTAGTAATTATTCTCTAAAATTAAGAGTTGTTTTGTTAATTTCATAATCTGTTGTCTTCACATTTATTAGTATAATGCATGACAATTATTTCACATATATGCAAAAATGAAATAAATATTATCTTATCTAATGCCCCATTCACACTACAGGCGGTACGTCCAGCGGTCAAAAGTTTCATCCAAGTTGTTCACACTGCAGGCAGACTAGCCACTGACAGTACTAAAAACATTGGTCATCGTCAAGCAACCTCAACTCACCTTCAGTAGCCGTCGGATGAACAAGTGGCACAACGACCAATACCTTAACTCACCTTATGTCGCTGTATAACACCAAAGATGACCGAATCACAATCTTATGTACACCATGGACCACAACTTTCCTTAACGCATGTGCAAAATCGTCTGAGCATGCTCACAGTACCAAAATCAGAGGCGGAAAATAATACACAGTGGATAAATAACGGGGCATCTCGATATGTAACTTTCTGGCTAAATGCCAGGAAACAATTTCATTGGTTGATTTTTTATCGTTTGTTTCTATATTGTTAGAAAACCCCAAGGGAAACCTGTGACCTCATGTCTTCTCATGAATATTAATGAGTTGGATGCTATGGCCGTGAGTTTTCGACTTTAAAGTATTTGATCTTCATAGAGGCTTCCCTTTTTAAAAATATTGCTAAAAACCCTAAGGAAAATCCATGACCTCATATCTTCTCATGAATATTAATGAGTTGGGCGCATTGGCCGTGAGTTTTTGAGTTTAAAGTATTTAATCCTCATTGGGGCTTCCATTTTATTAAATATTTCTGGAAAACCCAAGGGAAATCCATGACTTCTCATAGAATATTAATGGGTTGATACTATGGCCGGGAGTTCTTGTGTTTAAAGTATTTGATCAAACGATTACAAACCTAAAGCAAGGCTTCCTGAGATATAAAGCTCTTCCCTGGATGAAGCACGTCCCGGTTCTCGCGATTTAGCGCTTCTCGACATATAGCCAATATGTTATATATCGGGACATCCGGGGACATAACCTTGCCGCAAATAATATTCTAAAACTTCGGTATCACTTGCAGGGTAATGGACAGTTTGCCAGTGACTTGTAGGGTCGTCAGATGGTGATCCAAGGACAGGGACATTTCACCAAATGCAGGTTATCGCAGGCGATACCGCCTGTAGTGTGAATAGGTATGAAAACCTATTTGATTTTTTAAAATCAGGTTTCAGACATTTAAGTTCCATTATTCCGGTTTTTAACCAGCGGTCTCTATATATAAAACAAAGCATGTGGAGGTGTGGTGGTGTTTTACCTGTATTTCCACTTGGCACCGCAAATTTTATGAGCGATAAAACAAGTTTCGGAGTAACCACATGACGCAATCAGATGTGCTTACCCACGATCAAAATAAAAAATATGCCTGTATTATTTGGAACAATTGTTAGCATTTAAATATGAACAACCGTGTGCAGTATGTAGATGAAATATTACCTTGCTCGTGCCAAAATATACTATAAATAAACAAATCAGCCCAAAACAAACACGGCCAGCCGACCATATGCATGTAACTTTAACTGGAATAAAATGTTTGTTTAACCGATTATATAGTTCATGATTGTATTTCACAAAATTGCATCACGTTGAAAATTTTTGTTTTATTATATTTCGTTTCATGTTTCATCATTTCTTGTCATTGTTTCATCCCTAGTAAACTAAGGAGAACCCATTGAAAATTATTTATGATTAATGTACCAGTAAGTACTTATCTTTGAGTCAAAATACGTTGATATATATTGATTTTTTTTTCTTGTGACTATTATACATATCTAAAGTACAAACTCATTAGTATATATATTAATTTTAGCCAAACTGTATACACTTTTCACAATAATATGTTAATCTGCTGTCCAAAGTCAACTCACCAAAAATTAAAAAGAAATCCCAACTTGTACTGGTACGGTAGTACTGGGAACTATACGTTGATAAGCATTGTCTTTACTAGTGTATATACAGAGATAAAAGAAATGTTAATTTGAGTAAACCCCCAAAAAGTGCTGTATGAAGCAGATAGATTTTTCAAAAATAAATTACAAACTGAAGCTGGTCCAGTTTATAATATATAATGTGATATACTCCAAACAAATGTTGGTGTGACCTAGTCATTTATATGTGCTAATCGCATCCTCATTCAGTCCAAAAATAGCCACCAATTGGTGACACATAGGTAAAATGTATTTACACAGTTTTTAATTAAGTAACCAGGGTTACAAATTCTGTGACATACAAAAATACGCTCTTTAGAGATTCTAAGGTAACATAACAAGGTTATGTTTCATCAAAAACATTTTGCCATGTAATGACACATCTTTCCCATTCTAAATGTAAATTATCTATACAACATTTTGAACATGAACAAAACAATTCATTTGCAAGTGTTATCAGTAATTATGATAATTTCAGCTTGTAATGTAAGTCTGTTGTTGGAAAAATTATGTCCATCTTTGACTTGTACAGGACCCAAATTATCTTTTATCCTTTGACTACCCTTTTGGGCCTACATGAGTATCTTTACAGTTATATTATAAAATAGGTCAAGTGGGGAAAAATTTACGTATTTGACTTATATGAGACTAACATTAATAATTTCACTTGCATATTAATTTCCTGCTTAAGGTCCAAATAATTAATCATTTGGGGGTCTTCAATTAGTATATAATGTTCAAAAAGAATTCTGCCTGTAGCTTGTAGATGGTTAAATATTTAAATGCAAACGTCTTTGTCCCCACAAGTTGCTCTGATATGTCAACATTTCTGGATTATCCAGGAGCTGTATTCACAAAATGTCTTAGGCAAGCCTTAGACTTAATAACTAAAATAATAGTTACAGTGAACTGAGATAGTCTGAATAGATTGTACAATATTACAATACTACAATAATGAAACCAATTTGACTTGAACAAAGTCCTCCTCAAGTTGTTAAACTCTGTCCACTTGACTGTGTCCAGGAATCTGTTTTGAGATCCATTCAGCATCCACTAAAACACCAATGTCTGTATCCTGCGATCCATTCAGTGATCAATAACAAAATGTCTATATCCTGTGATCTTTTCAGCGTCCACTAAAACAAAATATCTATATCCAGATATTCAGAGGGTCTACACTGTTTACTCGAAAATGTAAATACTATCCATAATACAGAAAATCTACTCTCTGGTAAATCCACACACTATATCCAGTTCGCTCCAATAAGAGTTCACCACAAAATGTATATATCTAGTAGTATTTATCCACTTGAAGTTGACACACAAAATGTAGTAGTCCATAGGCTACTGTGATAGCAGTTTTAAGACACAATAAACTTTCCATAGAGTAAGCAAAATCTAAAAAATGTTTATCTGTGATCAGGCATACAGCACTTATATATCTGAAGGTAATACAAATTACCTGATGATACATATTGATACAAGAACTAATTAAGAGGTTCTAGAAACCTATAGGATTTCCCAGAATCTATTAATAGATCACTCATACAGAGTGTAACAAACATCAGTACTAACTTGACAAGTTGTGTAGAATCAATAATGCAATTACCTTATATGGTAACACATACAAACGCAACACTTTCCTCATATAAAATTATGCATTGATTCTGTGCCCATTTATGTAACAAAGTGGATTAACGACCTTATTATTTGGCTCGACCTTAAAGACATTCTCTCTGACACTGTAATCTTCCCAGGGCTGTAAAACAGTAGAAGGGCTAAAGAGTTTCATTTCTGACCATGAATCATATGTATGTACAGTTCATTCGTCAATTGACATTAAGGAATCTTTAGTAGAGATTGCTATGTGGAGCAAAAAAAAATAGCATCAGAGATGCCCATACCCCACAACCTGGGGAAACATCATGACATACAGAAGTAGTGAAACAGTACAAAGACCAGAATACTTTCAGCGCAGTGTCACTTATTTTAAGGTCCAAATAATGTTCAAGTAGAGAAAACAACATCTAAGAGAAAGGAAATGTATGTAAAGATGAGGTACTAAAACGAGACAATTCAATAGCAAGCATTAATCAGTAAACTAAAAAATAGGAAGCTGTAAAATTTATTAATTGGAGAATAGCTGTCAATGGAAACAGCATAGTTATGTAAAAGTGCATATAATAATCAGCTGCAGCAATCCATATATCCTTGTCATAAGAGAAAGATGTCTGAAATATGGCAGCTGAACACACTTTGGCAGAGCAAAAAGGTCACACCATGATGCATACATACATTTACATAACCACCCCCTAACCAATGTCCCTACCATTTGTCAACCTTCTACACCTTATGGAATTCAAGAAATAGCTCAGACAAGATTTTATAGGTCAAGGTCACTACGGCAAGGTCAAAGGTCAAATCAAGGCCACACCATGATGTTGTACACCTGTACCCCCTAACCAATGTCCCTACCAAGTATCAACTTCCCACACCTTACAGTTTCCGAGATGTAGCCACAACAAGATTTTATAGGTCAAGGTTACTACAGCAAGGTCAAAGGTCAAATCAAGGTCACACCATGACGTTGGACACCTACACCCCCTAACCAATGTCCCTACCAAGTATTAACTTCCTACATCTTACGGTTTCTAAGATATAGCCCAGACAAGATTTTTAAACTCAAGGTCACTACAGCAAGGTCAAAGGTCAAATCAAGGTCAGACCATGACGTTGCACACCTACACCTAAGCAATGTCCCTACTAAGTATCAAGTTCCTACACTTTACAGTTTATGAGATACAGCCCGGACAAACTTTTTCCCGCCGGACGCCTGCCCATCCAGTCACCACGGGTGAAAACAATTTCTTGAGATATTAAGTCAATTTCTTGAGATATTATCCCAATTTCTTGAGATATTATCTCAATTTCTTGAGATATTATCTCAATTTCTTGAGATACTATCTCAATTTCTTGAGATACTAAGTCAATTTCTTGAGATATTAAGTCAATTTCTTGAGATACTAAGTCAATTTCTTGAGATATTAAGTCAATTTCTTGAGATATTATCCCAATTTCTTGAGATATTATCTCAATTTCTTGAGATACTAAGTCAATTTTTTGAGATACTTATCTCAATTTCTTGAGATATTAAGTCAATTTTTCGAAATAGTTATCTCAATTTCTTGAGATATTATCTCAATTTCTTGAGATATTAAGTCAATTTTTCGAGATATTATGTAAATTTTTCGAGATAGTTATCTCAATTTTTTGAGATATTATCTCAATTTCTTGAGATATTAAGTCAATTTTTCGAGATAGTTATCTCAATTTCTTGAGATACTAAGTCAATTTTTTTAGTTAGTTATCTCAATTTTTTGAGATATTAAGTCATATTTTCGAGATATTAAGTCAATTTTTCGAGATATTATGTCAATTTCTTGAGATATTGAGTTAATTGACATTGATAATGTAATACAACTTCAAAGGCCTATGACATCACAATGGTGATGATGTCACAATGTGGTGTTGCTTTATATTATACATTGTTATCAACTGTGATAGTTGTATGTTTAATTGATTATGTCATTGAAATAATTGAGTGTTGTTTTAGCAGTGTGCTTTACACTTTTTTTATTTTGAAATGAAACCTCACTGTCCTGTAAAAACAAAATTAAATAGATTTATTATTATTAAATCTAAGAAGGCAAACAAAGGAGAAAGATGTATGAAGGCTTTTAACAAAGCAGACAATGGAGTTTTATTTATACTTTGACATGAAAATTTGAGTTGAAAAGCACAGAAATTTAATTTTCAAGGGATAACACAAACAGGAAAAGGACTGTTTTCCCTTTAGCCTTTGATATGTGACAAAAAATTATTAGAATGGTCCCTCATTATTGCATGTCACAAGTCTTTGGCGTACATGTATCATAACAAATGCCAGTTCTTACAAGCACATAGCTCCCCACTCATCCCCTTAACTGTCCTGTAATTATCTCAAGAAATTGACTTAGTATCTCAAGAAATTGAGATAATATTCCAAGAAACTGAGATAATGTCTCAAATAATTGACTGAATATCTCAAGAAATTGAGATAACCATCTCAAGAAATTGACTTACTATCTCAAGAAGTTGAGATAATATCTCATAAAATTGAAAAAAAAAATTTTTTTTTTACTTGGCCCTAATACTCTTCCGTATGAAACACTTTATATATAAAATATAACTTTATCAATTCCTCTATAAATTTGACCCTTGCACTAAAAATATATTTATATCGACCAGTTAGATGCACTTTTTCCATCATTGGTGAATTTAATGCAAACGGTAATTTACGGGATTGTTATTCATCCAATTGTTTGGGCAATAAGGTTGAAAATCTTAATTGAATGTTCTGATATTTCTTTAGTCAGTGATACGTTACCAACCTACTTTTATCCTGTCACTGATTCATTAACTTTGATTGATTTGTGTTTGAGTTTTATGTCTATTTTTTTTGTGTTAAGAACATATCCAAAAACACTGAGTCTTCATACATCTTTCAGTGACTATGGCTTGTTGCTTTTTAAGAATATATATAGAAAATGTATAAAGATAATAAGCCCATAAAAACACGAGGCAACAAATCTTTACTCACTTTCATACATTTGGGGTCCTTATTTACAAATATCAACAAACACCACAGCTTACTGGGATATAACATATATCACCTTTTGACAGCACTGATAAACTCTTACCTTCCTTCCAGACTAAAATGGCATAAGAGCTCAAGGAATTGTATTACTTGATGCAGTTTTTTACTGTTTACAAACATTACTTAAATTTTCAACAGCAGATTCCCACATAAGCCCCTCTGTACACAGCAGTTGTTAATTATCTGAGATAGGTGTACATTACAATGCACTTGCCATGCAACATTAGTTTGTTTACTTTAGCATCACATTTGACAGAGGAATGACGGTTCGTAAATGCTCTTTGACCCCTCGACTTTGGGCTTTAAGGAATAAAATGAAAGCCCCTGACAGATTACTTCAGCTTGCAAACACTTTGGATTCAATGCCAGAAAAAAAATCAACATTTTGGCGCCAATTGATGTATTAATTTTTCATGACTGAAATTTTGTGATATCAAGCTTGGCACTTAATTATAGCCTCGAGAGGCTTGATAACCCCTACCTTTTGTAACGTTCATCTAGATGCCAGTCCACAATCTATCACAAGTTTCAGGGCTCTTTCAATCTGTATTATTTTGGCAATGTTTGGTTTGTCTCTTTTTCAGATAACAACGATAATGAACCGAGGCATCACTTCTGTTATTAACGCAAATATGTTTAGAACACAACATATTCACGTGTGATGGGTGTGAATAATCTTGATACTACGTACGAAGCCCAGTTAGAGACAAAGAACGGTTTAGCTATAATATTTTTATCTCATTCCAACAAATTTTATCTCATTCCCATAAGTTAGGAAGCCGTTCCTACAAGATGCTAAGTCATTACCACAACATACAAAGTACAGACCTATACTAAGTTGTGACAATAAGATACTACGTCGTGAGAATGAGATGCTGAGTCCTGGGAATGAGATGCTTAGTTGTGGGAATGATATATTAACTGGTTACTACAAGACAGTAAATCCTTGTTTATTTTTTTTTCATTCCTTAACACCCATTACTAACGTAATTGCTACCACCACTTACTAACTTGTTACTACCACTTACTAACTTGTTACCACAACTTATTAAGTCATTCCCACCACTTACTAACTCATTCCCACCACATACTAATCTGTTAATCCCACCAATTACCACCTGGTTAGTATCACTTAAGATTTAAGTAGTTAGTACAACTGTGTGAATCTGTGTTAATAGAAATTATTTCATAGCTCAACAAAAAGTAGTGGTAACAACTTAGTAACTCAGGAGAAAGACTTGGTATATTATGGTAAAGACTAGCTAATTCATAGGAAAGACTTATGTATAGTATCTAATAACAATTTAGTAACTCGTGGGAACAACTTATATAGTATCTTTTAGTAACAACTTGTTAACTTGTGAGAACGAAATAAATAATTAAAGCAAAAAAGAATCTCATATGTCCCTTCCTGAACTCCGTATTGCGATTCGGCTACAAGAAAGCATTTTCTTTGATTTTTTAAAGGAACGATCTACATTTGTGTTTATTTCTTTTTATTTTTTCGCCTTTTAGTTTAGTTTCAAAGTTATAAACTTTTTTAAAGACTGTAGGTGACAGCAACCTTCCAGGTGTATATAAGTTTTAGAATTTTGATTGCATTTTAATACTTAAATTCGTTCATCCACCCATACAGCATTAGAAACTTATTGGCGTAAAATATTGTTGAATATCTATAAATTCATAAAACAGTTTGAAGTTTTTCTTAAAGGTATGGTTAGCGTTATATGGGCTAACGATCAGCAGCCATATCCGATTTATTTTACAATCTCTATGACAATCAACCATAAATTACATTTTTTGAAACAACAATTTTATCTCAAAGTGAAAAAATAACACAGAAACAAATTAAGACTTCTGTCGACTATTTTTTTTCTGTTTACACGACTCTTCTCCCACCTAGGTTATATATAAGGCACCACCGGTACACAAACCAGCTTCAGAACTGCAATGATACAGAAGCATTCACTCTGAACACTATGGTTTGTTGTAAGTGGCATAAAATGTGCCTGTCTGTGGTGACGTGGACATTGTTAGGTCTTGTCATGACATGGGGAGAACCTGGATATGCATATTTTACAAAATTTTCAGTCAAACCAAAGGAGGATGTTTTGCCCAAGAAAACGGTTGAAACAGATGTGGTGAAAAGTTTGTACAAAGTTCCCTATTATTTACAAAAAATGTACAGAATGTTTGAAACTATTTCAGGAGACTCTAAGATTCAGGATTTAACTGTGCATGCTCTTAAACCCAGTAAAAGTAAGTATTTCTGAATAATATACTTTTGCGAAAATACAAAAGTTACTGTTTATTCTGTTTAAATCGACATTCAGGTGACAATGTGTTTGAAAAGAGAGGTTATTGCAATAGCTAGCTGATTCACAATTCGGGATAACACATTTGCGACTAAACCCTTTTTCAAAATTAGATGGGAAAACTGATACAACACGTGATTTGTATTTATGTGGTACCTCAGTTCCACCTTTGATGTATAGGTTAATGGTCAAGTAAGTATCCAGTATTTGAAAATAATGGACTGTTTACGAGGTACTGAAGGGGCTTACGAAGCTATTAACCTATTTAAATTACACCCATTACTTAATTTGCAATTTTATATATGTTGGTTAACATCCTTACTTTTCATTCCTATATTCGTGGAGCGTATTTTGGGTGTTTTATGATAATTACAGAAAGGTTTCTTTAAAAATGTGTTAAAAAGGCTTCTGTATATGGCAAAATCACAGAGTAGAACAACTGCTCTTTAGTGAAAGATATTGGACATGTTTAATTAACAAAAGAAAAAAAAACTTAATTAATTGTAAAAGAAAGTAATTGAAGTCAAACAGCCAGAAACAGACACAAATCACTGACCTCACCTGTTGTCTTACTCTGGTTTCTCCATTCAAATGAACATCATTGGGTCAATCACTTGCTTGATTCAATTTTTCCCCTATTTTCCTGTAATGAGAGCAGAAACCTTAGATCATAACTTTGAACAAGTGAGACTGGTCTGTTAAATATACAAACTGATATTTCCTCTTGTAATACTATAATGTAATTATTGTTGTTAGTTGTACTTAGGATTCTAATAAGGGCTGATCCCCATCTGAAGATTGGTGAGATCTGATGTTTTGTACTCTAACATGTATATCCTGAATATGTAAAAAATCACAACAAACATTAAATAACAAAACTTTTACTAAAACAAAAGCTTATTTTCTTATTTTGCTTTCATTTATAATTTCAGTGGTGCTGCTGTCAGGGAAAAGAATCCAATATGAGTTTAAAGGTAACCATGATTTGCTCAAACATCATATGAATCAAGTTGAAATTGTGATTGGCAAAAATATCACAAAGAACCAACCGCAATCTGTAGCTGTCAAGGTGTGCTGGAATAAAGTCTCCTGCTCAAACTATCTGAAGCTTCTACAAGAGGATGAGTTTCTGATTGGAGATATCACTAACTCTACCAAAACATTCTTCTCCACATCTGAGTTGAGGAAGGTTCCAGATAAGTTGAAATCCATAACAGTAACCACAAGATATTTGCATCATCTACAGCAGACCGGAACCAACAAACCCATCATTGTCTTCCATTCGGTTTCTAAATCTCACTACTCTCCTTTTTGGGGAGAGTTTTACAACGAAAGCCAATGGATGGAAGAAAGAGACCAGGAACCCAGACCTGGCAGAAAAAGGCACAAGCGACACACTGAAGATGAAGAAGTAGAGTTTGAGTATGATGGTCCTTGCAAACTGCACCACTGGAACATACGGTTCTCAGAAATTGGTTGGGGAAATTGGATCATCATGCCAAAGCAGTACAGGTCCAACTTGTGTGCGGGTAAATGTGATACCCCAGAAGTGATTAACAAGGTAAACCTATCCAGCCATGCATACATTCGCCATATGTATTACCAGGCTCATGACGGGATAGTCCCATTTATCATCAGTGATAATACCAAGATCAGAGTCCCAAAGCCTTGCTGCATCCCAGTGGAATTTAACCCTATGAGTACTTTGTTCAAAAACAAAGACGACACTTTGACACTGAAGAGAGTTGATGAAGCTGTTGTCACAAGGTGTGGGTGTTTGTAAGACAGAGTAAATAAGGTCACACTACAACTGTTATATATTGTGCTAGCTACTGCTTGGCATCATAATTTGGAGTAAGCCTCAACTTGGCACAATACAGATTACATAAAAGTATTCAATATAGTTGGTTGTCACGGCAACACTCATACACTAGGAATATTCTGAATGCAATTTCAGAGTTTTGTACAGAGCTGAGGTGCTGAATTGAAGTAGTTAACCCTTAACAAGCACTGTCAAAGGTTTAATTTATTTAAGTTTTTGTGGGTAAAATATATTTCTTTTGTGAGCTTGCGTCAATGCATATTTTAATCAAAAGAAATTGGCTTGATAACAAATGAAAGAAGCAGCAATAAGAATCTGGTATTCCAGATGTGCCTAGTTATGGCAGGGAGCAGAAGGTTTCCTCTTTGTTGTTGTTATGATTGTCAGCATGTACTGTGACAGTTTTAGTTGTGAGAGAAATTGGTTTATACTGGCATAGTATGCACCACTTCCTGGGGATCAGCAAGGCCAGGTTCAGTATCCGAACCCATGGCCTTAGACTTGGGAGACTAGTGTATAAATCACTGTTATAACCTGACAACACATACAGCAGCACTATGGGTCTCTTTATGCATAATAAATAAATAACCGAAGTTACAGGTTCATTTACCTTTTTTAATAAATTGTAGTAAAATAGCATTTGTTAATAAACGTAATTTTATTAATTTTACTTTTGTCTAACCATCAGTCCTAAGACAATGTACATTAAAGTATATCTCATTCAAAGCCCTAATTAAATGGAGTTATGTGTTGTATAAATATGTAAATATATAATTAGTCTAATTATGTTTTCATTATTTAGATATAATCAAAAAGTGTTCACTTTTACATATTTCTAGTATATTCATATATTTCTCATTGTATTTTTAAGTTTTTCCATATACATCCTCTCTAAGACTCAACCAAAGCACTTTTAAATAAAAATAGGAAGATAAATCAAGTATTAATGCATATTTAATGACTATCCCAGTATATTTTTGTTTTTAAAAATCAAACTTTTGTCATATATGAGTTTACTTCAGTAAGAATTGAAGCATTAAATACCGATACCATGTCTCCAGATACAATGCATTGTTTTAGGGCACTTTAAGTACAGTTTTGTGGATTCATTATTCAAACCAAATTTTATATGCAACGATTGTGCTAATATGCCTTGCAACCTGGGATAATTTGTAAAATGTTTTGTATGGGCAATAATTTTATATTTCAGTGAGTATTCAGAAATAAATCCTGAAAATATTGTCCCAGAAGAGAGTAAATTTACATTAATTTGTGCAAATGGAAAGATACAAATTCTCCCCAAAATTGTGAACCATTAAAAAGTAAATGTTGATAGAATTGTTGAAAAAAATTAATAACCACTTCACTGAAAAATGTTTTATTTGTACAATATCTTGAAGTAAACTTCTTCAAACAAGCTCTTTCTTTTCAAAGATAGATTTTTTTCCCATTTAAACATTACTATAGTTCTACTTTTCACATATATTTTTAAGCCCAGTTTATCAGAGTTTTTTATGTAAAAATATCCTAAAGGACTTCGTAAATATGCTATTTTAATACATACTGAACCATTCTCTCATGAGATACTGTTTTCAATCGAAAGCTATATCTTTCAGAAACGACAGTCTATGGCCCATTGTATATCAACACACAACAACACTTTGTTGTTTAACTTGCATGTATTTTGTAACTACCTTACTTAAATATCTATGACAGACATTAAATATCTGCTATATTCAATTACATAAATATATGACCAATAGACATAAATATGACAACTGTAACACATTGGTCTTGGTAAATTCCCAGAATTCATGCAGTTTCTGTGAAGGTTCATTTTCAGTGAAAAACAAATCAAAGTGAGGATGATACTGAGCAAGCAAATTACATATTATTTTGTGGCGATTTTCAGGGTAATTAAAATAAATGTTTGTTGTGTGTATCATGTACAGGATCGCCATTTGTCTTTTCTGTTGTGAGAAAAACACAAAAGTTAACTAAAAAGCACTCATATAGCACAGAGCTCCTACAGTCGCAAACACAGACAAAACAAATGTATCTAAAAACATAACCCTCCTTGGCAGAGATAATGAACAGTTGGAACAACTAGTGATAAAAGCTACAAAACCGTTTGAAAAAGTGTTAACAGTTGCATGATTTCTTTTATTTCTATTTTCTTTTTGATGCACCATACTGCCCTTGTATACAACAGGCTTTATTCCTACAATCATGCATATAAAAAGCTTTTATTTATTTGAGAATAAAACTTATCTGAAATGCTTATGGATTTTTTGTTATGTGTGACTGAATAAATGAAAACCCCAACTAATTCCGCTGTTATACTGTTGCAATTAATAATAAGACTTAGCCAAGTTTAAATCAAGGTTTCTTCTATTACTGATCCTGTGAATAAAAGCGCAGGAAAACTAACAAACCATGTGATTTGGCCTAAAGAAGATTGTATAACTAAAAGATAGACCTTATGACCTGCTGCTGACTGCTATATACAATTGTTAAAGATGACTTGTGTTTATTTGGTTGCTTTATATCTGGGACTTTGTATTGGTTATGTTGTGATGGTCAGTTAGAAGGTTGGAACAAACCATTACATTCAGTTAGTCAAGGGTCTGCACTGTAAGAGCCAGCCAAAGGCAAACAACTACCAGCTCTCCTGGTAGAGGTTGCACCAGGATTCAAACTCCAATCTCAGAGGTGGGAGGAGAGTGTGTTACCACTACACTGCTACAGCATGACATCACTTATAACATTTAACTCTAACAATTGTAGTGCAGCAATTGAGGGACTGCTTCACCTTATCGTCTTTTGCAATAAGATCAATGGTCTGCTTCAAGAAAAAGCTCAAAACATACCTGTTTACAAAAGCCTATCATCTATAACCACCCTGCCATCCCTGTGCCTTCTCGAATATGACTTGGCTATGTTTAATGAAGCTATCCAGCTGTTATAAGTATATTGATAATCACAATAATTCTGTTCCTGAACTTCACAATGGAACAGATAGGTTGCATGACTAATAAAATTATACTCTTACGGGCAGTTGGGAGACAATCTTGAGGCAATGGAACAGGGTTATTAGTGACAAGGTTATATAATTTTTCTTTTGCATTGTGTGGTCCACCTGTTGTGTGAAAGTTGGTGTCTAACATCTAAATTAAGAGCTAAGGTCACATAACTACAGGCTCCCACCAGTAATCAGATAATCTTACACTTAATTTGAATGTCTACTGATTCTTAGGTGCAGTATTCAAAATTTATCAGAAAATATATTAATTTTCATTTAACAAACTAAGTCATAATTAGAGAAGCCTTTAGTGTTCGATTCAGAATGACTTAGGTGGGAAGGCTTTGCCAAACAAATAGGTTTTTACTCTGCTTCCAAAACTGTTAAGTATAGAAGCTGAACTATTACATGAGTCAAGTCATTCCAGTACTTATGAATCATAGGCAAAACTACTATCAAAATGAATTTTTAAATCGTGAAGTGTTGATTAAAATACAGATGATACAAAATAGCTGATATACAAACAAAAATATATGAATGGAAGTATTAAGGTTAACCAGTATTTATACAAATACTTATGATTCAGCTTTAAAGATAGAATACTGTTCTACTGGGAGAGAGTGTGAGGATTTAAGTGATGGTCTGGTGTGAAACACCAGTGACAGATGCAGACAAAGCTATTATGTATATACTGCAGTTTCTTACTATTTTAACTCAGATTACAGTAATCCAATAGACTGCTGACAAGTGTATTTGCTACGGTAAGTCCAGAATCCTGTCAGAGGTAATGTCTGACACTGTGGAAGTCATGTAGGTTAGTAAAACATACATTTTACAATGGTTTGTGAATATGATTAACTCACTATCAAGTCTAACACCAAGATTGTGAACATCTGCTGGCAATGATGTAGAGACAGTGCTTAGTTGACATTTTAAAACAACTGTTTTTTTCTTTTGAAGTGGGGGGGAATTAGGGCGATTTTCTAGTATTCATAAATTGCTATAATTGAAGCAATATTTCAGATCGATTTGGAGCAATTAACAGAGAGTTCAATAAAAATATGTACCATGGCTGTGAACTGCTTGATTTTTGTATAATCTCAGTTGTGACAGGTTAGGTACAGAGAGAAAATATGTTTGGGTCAACCACAAAACCATGAGGGACATTGAATTTGGGATGAAAATATCTGAAGGAGTGGGTATAATTTTGATTGAAGCCTATCAAACAGGTACTGAACCATTTAACTATACAATCACTGAATACAAACATGTAGATGAAAATGATACAATGGTTAATGGTGCGAAATGTGACTGAAGGATCCAAGAGGACCACGCAGTGGGAGGGACAGATGAAAATAAATTTTTATAAATGAAAGTGCAGTCTCAAGGTCAAATGTCAAGTTCAGCAGCCAAGGTCATATTGAGACAAGCCCTCAGCATTGCCACTGGTGGGAGTCAAATCCAGATAGTGGTGACAGCCTTTAATTAGATGCCAAATCTGTCAATCACTATCTAGGCTACTAGGGACCTGACAAGTGAAACCACAGTAGAATGACTTGTTTTCTGGCCAATTCACACTGTACTGTGTATTTGTGTAAACACATATTTGAAATTTTGCTTCACAACCTTGTCCTATTTCATTGTACAAGAAATTCACATGGCTGGTGCATGGTTAACACTGAGCCACCCGATATAGCCATTCCACTCCCCCTTCACCCTTCCCTCAACCCCATTCTAGCCCTCTTTTCAAATAATAAGTACATTTTATGAAACATTTCTTTGGATCCATGGAAAAATATGCATGGCCAAAAAAACAAGCTGCTACTACAACCAGCAGATGTGTCAATCATCCGAACACAGAACACTGTTCAGATCGGGTTCAGGTCCGAACTCCGAACACTAATCAATTTGGATCCGAACTCCAAACAAACAGTCTTTTGCTGCTGCACACCGAACAACACTCGGAAAATTTAAAAAAAAAACAAATCCGGGCTAAATGTGCAGGTCAAAAAGTCCTCTAAGCTCAAAGGGGCTTTTTCTAAACAAGGCAAACAAAATCAGACCCAGACCCTGTACTTTATCAGGAAGTAGATATATCTGACTTTCCCTCACAATATTCCATGGACATTGAAACTTTTAGGCAGGTTTTAATTCTCCCAGACCTTGCAGGGACAGTATACCTAGGTCCTCTTCCAAAGTCTGGGCTCTGAATGATGTAGCAGACCAACAGGAGCTTATGCTTATGCTATGCTATGCTCCCACTCAGTCCTCAACTAAAAGATGTTTTTGATAAATTTGAACAGGACTTTCAGGCTGCTAATTTACACGAGGGTAAATATATAAAACCCCCTGCGTCCACTTCTAAATGGTACAAATTGGAACAACCTTGTTTTGAGGACAAATTATAGGAATTGATCACAAATTTTGCAAAAATCTGTGTCTACCCTAAACCCTCTGGGGCCTCTATGGGCAAGGTCACCCACTAGTGGTAGTCAGAGTTTGAGCATCCGGCAAAATCTCTGTACTCTTAATTTTTCTGCTGCATTTACCAAGGTTGCATCTGAGCCCAACCTGCCATTACAATGTCAGAACTGTATCAAAGCTACTGTCAGAAGGATAAAGTCAGATATTGAAGGGTATCAGTCCTGAAAAATGCAGTGTGAAATGGTTATGAAAAGACCTGTGACTATCTAGATATGCTGAATAAGAGGATTCTTATTCAACAGAGAGCCTTAGCCTGTCAAAGCAAGGCCTTAGCACTCCTGCTCCAGAGGGAGTTGTACACCATGGGTAATTCAACCCTTATCAGATGTGAGGCTGAAATAATTCCAGAAGTCAGGAACTTAGCAGCTCCACTTTTTGGTCCACTCCTTTGTTCTGGTCTCAATTGGTAAAGGATGGAGAAGAGTTCTTCCTTAATAAAGGCACCCCTAAAACACTCAGGGTTTTGGACCCTATCAAACCAGCCCTTTGGTGGTCCCCACCACATTAAGAAAAAGGTTCCTACAGAAAGTGCCCCTATGGGGGACAATCCACTCTAAGCAGTAACCGATCATTTCCTCGGGCAGGAAAAAATCGAGTAACAGAGGCTCCCGAGGTGGTTTTCGACCTCACCCAAGGGGCCGAGGGTGTGGAAACCCCTCCTCCCAATGACGCCTTAAAAGTCTCCCTCAGTCCACCAGTAGGAGCTCACCACCTTTCTTCCAGAAGAGACTGGCAAACAGAACAATGCTCAAACAACATGTTAAACATTATTACCAACAGTTATGTTCTACCATTCATCACAAAACCAAAATTAGCCAGAGTTCCCCTGATTCATTCAGGATACAAGGCCCATCAAAAGATCTAGCTCTGGCCTCTTGTATCCAGTCTCTTCTGTCAAAAGACGCTATAGCCCATTAGGGCCTCTGATTCCAGGGGAATGGTTGTCATCGATAGGACTGTCAGACGCCTATCTTCACATCCCTATCCACCCAAACTCAAGGAAGTATGGTTTTGCTGTGATTCTCAGGTGTTCCAGTGCACCCCCTTCCCTTTCGGAGTAGACTCGGCCCCACAAGTCTTTACAATGATTGTAAAGGAAGTGAAGCTGATGGCCCTCACAAGGGGAGTCAGACTTCACCAATACCTGGACAACAGGCTTATCAGGGCCCTGTTCCAGAAGGAGGCACAAGTGAACACACAGACCGTGGTAGACATGACACAGTCCTTAGGGTGGATTATCAATCAAGAGAAGTCCAAACTGAAACCCATTCAGATGGTTTATTGTGTCGTGGGCTACGAATACCACCTAAATTCAGCCCTTGTAAAACCCACTCAAGAGAGATGGCTCAAACTTCAGGATTTGATCCTGTGCTTAAAGTCAAACATGTTTTGACTGCAAGATGTCGTTAATTGGGTTGCTCGCCTCAATGGAGAAGATGGTCCCAGAGGGACGCCTTCACATGAGGCCCTTTCAGTTTCATCTCAAGGAGCACTGGATATATCATCAGTCGTTGGACAGCCTCCTTCCTTGGTCAGAGACCTTTTCAGCTCACCTAAAGTGGTGGCAAAATCCTGTCAATGTGATGAAGGATGCGGATCTTCACCCCAAGACCACAATATCTAAATCTTTACAGATGCCTCAAACAAAGGTTGGGGCGCTCACTTAGAGCAAGTCTCGAATGTGGTCAGACAGGGAAAAAAGGCTACACATAAATGTTCTAGAGTTGAAGGTGGTTTCTCTGACCCTGAAAAGCTTCAGGGACCAGTGTCAAAATCAAAAAGTATTTGTTGCTACGGACAACTCAACCATAGTAGCCTACATAAACAAACAGGGAGGAACCCACTCAAACACCCTTTTGTTCTTGACAGACTGCTCATTGAAATAAACCACATTTCACTATTAGTAATTAATGTAGTATTAACTTTCCATTATACAAAAATAATGGAGACGTGACACAATAGGAGGGTCACTGGTCTGGATTTTATCACATAATAAATAATGGTCCCTAGATCTTCTGATGATCACAATTAGGTACCTGTTGAAATTAAAATCATAATATCCTAATAGGGGTGCCACACTTTTGTATGAAAAATAGTTTCACTATTTATTTAGGTAAAATACCATAATGTATATGTACTTCTTTCAAGAACTCCAAGAAAAAAGCTTCTGATGAGAATAGTTCCCCTTACACTACATTAACAAAAACAAGGGCTTTTGGTAATAAATTCCTATCTGTTTTTTTCAAGAGGATGTTTTTGTTTATATATGAGCTAAATAACCAGTATAAAAAGAAATAAAACTGTTGACATGGTTTTCTGTAAAATGGGGCCATGTCAGTATGTTATCTTAGGTATGTAGGTCTCTGGAGCCCTGGAGTGAATGGCCTAATAAACTTTTTGATTCACTGGAATATGGTACATTACAAATAATGACACTAAAGTGGTGGTTCCATATCCCTGACTTTGGACCTAACTCATGTCAATTTTAAAGCCAGAACCAAAACTTCTGGAATTCTATATCTGTCAGGAAGTAAAATCGGCAAGAGTCAGGACAATATCAAACTTGTTTGATATTTTTTAAAGATTCGGCCACTTAATTTGCTTCCCAATTCCAAAACTGGGATATTCTGCCTGATTGGTAAAGTGGCATTACATTACATATTGTGGAATTCAGGACACATTAAAGTTATATCCTATCACCAATACATGTAATCTTATTGCAATAGGACAAACTGTATCACTGTTCCATCTAATTGTGTTGATATCACAACTGAAATGTATAGGTTGGGTCAAAAGTCCTAGGGACTCCCAGTTGTGTTGGGACTGGTTCCTAGCCAAATTGGGTAATTGCTAGTGTAGTTGCGAGAGTTAGGACCAATTTTAGCCTGTTTGGTATATTTTGACTGTGATCTAGGGCCACTGTCATGATAATCCTTGAAGATGGAACCACACCTTTTAAAAATGCTGCAAGTAGAACATTGGAACTTCAGGTGTGAGCTTTTCTATAAATAGTCACATTTCTGGCCAATTTATTACTTTGGCTTTGTAACCTTGCCATGAAAAACACATTCAAATAAAAGCAGTCCTGTAAGAGGTTCATTATTCATTCTGGCAAAGCTTAAAATGGAGGGAGGGTCAAAAATCACATATAAAATGAGTCTTACAACTTACACTTACTATACAAAAAGTAACATTTTTCAAATACGCCCTGTAGATAGTGTAATCAAAGTCTCAAACTATGTCACATTCTTTTGTCAAGTATACAATCAGCTAGTTTTAAAATTTGTAAGAAAAGTCTTGCAAAGCACTAGATCACCAAAGGCCTCTTCAAATATGTAGGAAATTTTGTTATGTATCATCCTATTTGCTTATTATTTTAGTGAATGTCTATGTTACATATGTATGAAAATATGTTAATATGGAAAAAGATGACCTTACAAGTGGAAAGATAGGTTTAGGATAGTTTTAAGATGAAAAAAAATTGTGATAAAAGCAGTTTTTTTTATACTTTCAAAAAATTTAATATTGTCGTACACAGCTTACAATGGACTTACGAACAAACTCAACTGGGAACATGTACCGTTAATTCCGTACATTATGGGTTGGCGATGGCTTTAAGATAGTTCCGCTTGAAAAGGTCAACCTCACAAACGGCAAATTGTTGGGATCATAGCTCAATCCAGGATGAAGAGCGCCATTCTGGAACAGCCCTATGAGGCATGCCTAAGACTAGTATATTTTCTTTATATAGTGGGTATTTGATTTATGGGTGTTCTTAAGACTTTTGTGAAGAGAGTAACTAAAGCCAGAGTCCCCATACATGGACAGATTAAAGTAAGAAATCTAAAATTCGCCAGGAATCTAATATTCGCCACCTCTAAAACCTTAGTTAATTTTATGAAGAAAATTGAAAATTTTAATTACTTAAATGTAGCTTTTATAAGCTACAAGCTTACCATGTGGGACTTAATGCTGTTCGCGGGTTGCCACACCCGGGCCAACGTCTTAGAAAAAAAGACAGTTCTTGTTAGCCGCAGGATATACTGGTAGTTGTCGTCACGTGATAACTTCTGACCAATCGCCCTACTTTCTCGTTGAAATTTTCTAAAACCTACCCCTCAGCTGTAAACAGCGGGGAGTTGGGTGGGACTCTTCTAAGTCCCACATGGTAAGCTTGTAGCTTATAAAAGCTACATTTAAGTAATTAAAATTTTCAATTTTATTACGCTACAATAGCTTACCATGTGGGACTTAATGCTGAATTCAACCGCCCGGTGGCGGGATTACAGCTGAGACTGGAGGATATGTCATTTTTTCTAAGATTTGAATTAATATATATAGAAATAGTGTTAGAAATACCAGTCTGAGTCCCATTTACAGTGCCCCGATCCCGAAGACCGGGCCTGTAAAGAGCCAAAAACCTAAGTAGAATGAGGGACAGTGCTAAAACTGTCTGGATGTTTGATTGTAGGACGGAAGTGCAGCAGTGCTCACTTCGAGGTCTAAGGGTCCCTAAGGGCCCTTCACGAGTGACAGACCAGCCCAATGGTTGGAAATCTCATAAATTTTTGCCACCTGAATATGAGATTAATGACAACTTAATAAGTCCTTAATACAAATTACTTGATAAACTAAAAAACAAAAATGACCTTACCCATAACATCTTGAAGGTAAAGGAATACCTAGATCCTGGGAGAGACTCCTGAAGACTTGGTTGTAGCGGATGTGCCCCCCCCCTTTCCGAGGACAACTGGTCTGAGGGGAAGGATCTAGGACTTGTTGTGCCGCCACTACGGGTCCCAGATACATATTGTTGTCGGTGTCTGACCAAGTAAGGTCTTTTAGGTAAAAATTTGTAAATGTGTTGTGAGCTTTCCAGTGACAGGCTTGCATGATTTGGTCCACCGATACCCCACCGTAAAAGGCCTTAGAGGCCGTGAAGGCCCGGATATCATGCGCTTTAACTTGGACCAAGTCCAAGGCTTGTTGATCTGCTTGTTTGTAACAAAGTAGGATGGTTTGTTTCAACCAGGAAGAGAGAGTAGCGGGTCTGATGTCTGAGGTATGTCCTTTCTTAAAGGAGATGAAAAGGAGGGAACGAGACCCTCTCAGGTCTTTGGTTCGGTCCAGATAATACCTCAGGGCCCGCACCGGACACAGGGTCCTGTCTTCTTTAAATTGTCTATCTACAATGGTAGTCAAAGCAGGAATAGTCACCGGAGACACACTTTGAGAACCTTCTCTTGCTAGTTGGTTTTTGGCTATGAAATCAGAAGAGGGGAACAAGGCGACCTTTTCCCATTGGCCTAGATTAGATACTTTGTTTGCGACCCAGGCATGGATTTCGCTGCGGCGTTTGCCAGAGGCCAAAGCTAGCAAGAAAGCAGTTTCGAGAGTAAGATGTTTGAGGTCTGTGTCTTTCATGGGCTCAAAGGGTGCTTTTGTGAGCTCGTTGAGGACAACAGAGAGGTTCCACTTAGGTAAATTTCTGGAACTTTTTGGACGATCCCTGTGAAAACTGGAGAGTAACCTATGAAGGTCTGCATTATGTGCAATATGGTGGGCCGTTGGGGCCAAAGTGTCAACGATTGCAGTCCTGTAACCATCAATGGTCGAGGGGCGCCTGTTTAGGTCTTGGTACAGGTACATGAAAAAATCTGAGATTTGTTTCACAGAAGAAGTGGAGAAATCCACCGAATTTTCTCTGCACCATTTTTCAAATAGGGCCCAACTTTGACTTGTAGATGGTCCTTGTTGATGACCGCTGAGGAGCAGCAATTCTCTCTGCCACCTCCACAGAGAAGCCTTGTTCTTGGAGTTGTCAGCTCCTAGACACCAGGCGTGGAGGTTCAGCTGTTGTGGGTTGTTGTGGAACACATACTTGTGGGACTGTTTGAGTAGGGTCGTTGACACTGGGAGTTGTAGTGGGATCTCTGTTGAGAGCTGCACTAGGTCCCAAAACCAGGGCATCCCTGGCCAGCCTGGGGCTATTACGATGATCAGGCAATGGCATTGCTTGATCTTTTGGATCACCTTGTGAAGGAGAGCCGTAGGAGGGTAAGCATAGGCCGTGAAGTTCGTCCAGTTTATGTTTAGAGCATCTATGTCCCAAACCTTTGGGTCTGGGACAGGAGATACGTACAGTGAAAGTTTGTGGTTCAGGTGAGTGGCAAATAAGTCTACATGAGGTGTGAACCACTTCTGGCAGATCTGTTTGAACACCTGCGGATGCAGAGACCATTCTGTTGACTGCACTTGGTTGGACCTGGACAGTAGGTCGGCCATCACATTCAGGCACCCTGGAATGTGCCTGGCTTTCAATGTTATGTGGTAGTGATGGCACCAGGTCATGATCTTCCACAGGAGAGCACACATTTCTGCTGAGTGAGTTCCTCCTTGTTTGTTGATGTAGGCTATCACTGTTGAGTTGTCCGTCGCAACTAGCACTGTTTGGTTCTGGCACTGGTCCTTGAAGTCTCGAAGGGCCAGGGAGACCGCCTTCAATTCTAGGACATTTATATGTAGCCTTTTTTCCCGATCTGACCCACAGACCCTTTGTAGAACTTTGATCTAAGTGAGCGCCCCAACCTTCGTTTGAGGCGTCGGTAAAGAGTTGGATACTGTGGTCTTTGGGATGAAGGTCTGCACCTTTCATCACGTTTGAGGGGTTTTGCCACCAATCTAGGTGGGCTGCAATGGCTTCTGTCCAAGGAAGGAGGTTGTCCAGCGACTGAAGATATCTCCAGTGCTCCTTGAGATGAAACTGAAAGGGCCTCATGTGAAGGCGTCCCTCCGGGACCATTTTCTCCGTTGAGGCTAGCAACCCAATTAGCGACATCAAACATCTTGCAGTCAAAACACGTTTTGACTTGAGTCGTAGGATCAAATCCTGAAGTTTGAGCCATCTCTCTTGAGTGGGTTTTACAAGGGCTGTATCTAGATGGTATTCGTAGCCCACGAATGAAAACACCTGAGCAGGTTTCAGTTCTGATTTTTCCTGATTTATTATCCACCCCAAGGACTGGGTTAGGTCTACCACCGCCTGAGTGTTCACTTGGGCTTCCTCCTGAGACTGGGACCTGATCAGCCAGTCGTCCAGGTATTGGTGAATTCTGAGTCCTCTGGAGAGGGCCATTAGTTTCACTTCCTTTACAATCATTGTACAGACCTGGGGGGCTGTGGCTAGTCCGAATGGGAGGGAGGTGAACTGGAACACCTGAGACTTGTAGCAAAACCTTAGGTATTTCCTTGAGTTTGGGTGGATGGGGATGTGTAGGTAAGAGTCCGACAGATCTATCGACGATACCCACTCCCCTGGAATCAGGGAGGTCCTGATGGACTCTGGAGTTTCCATTTTGAACTTTTCTACGTGTAGAAAAGTGTTGAGCCTGCTTAGGTCTATGACTGGCCTCCATCTTTGGTGAGGCTTGGGTACTAGGAACAGGCGACTGTAAAACCCGAGAGATTTTACATTTTCCACCCTTTCGATTGCGTTCTTTGACAGGAGAGACTGGATACAAGAGGCCAGGGCTTGGTCTTTTTGCTGGGCCTTGTACTCTGACTTGTACTCTGGCAGTACATAGCCATTGGTGATAATGTTTAACACGTTTTGAGAACATTTGTTTGTTTGCCAGTCTCTCCTGAAAGAACGGAGGCGACCTCCTACTGGTGGACTGAGTGAGGCTTTGGAGGAGTCATTGGGAAGGGGGGTTTCCACGCCCCCTTCCCCTATTGTGGGGTCGAAAACGACCCCTGGAGCCTCTGAAGTTCAGTTTTCCTCTTCCTGAGGAAAACGATTGGTTACTGCTTTGAGAGGAGTTGCCCCCATAGGGGCGTTTCCTGTAGGAGCCTCTTTTCTTGTGGGGACCACGAAAGGGCTTATTCTGGTAGGGTGCGAAACCCTGAGAGTCTTTTGAGGTGCCTTTTTTGAGAAGGAAGTCTTCACCTTCCTTCACAAGTTGAGACTCGAACAAGGACGGGTCCCAAAAGGATGAGTTCCTAAGTTCTTGGCGTCTCGTTTCCCCCAACTGTGGCTGTAAGAGAGTCATCTTGGCTTCGCGCCTAAGCAAGCCGGTATTAGCCATAGAATATAACCCCCTCTGGAGAATATGGGCTAGGGATTTGCTGAGACAGGTGGGGGCCCTGTGTTGAATAATAACCGTCTTATTCCAGAAATCCATGTACTCAGCGACTTCCTCATATCCGCGCTTTGCTGCTTTCTCAGGATTGGCACCTTTTTGAATTTGAGACTTGATCTTCTTGACCGTTGACTTGATGCTATGTTGACGGTGAAAGGCCGCGCTGAAATTGAGGGTTGAGATATTTTGTCTAGCCTGATGCTCCAACTCCTTGAGAACTGGAAGGGGGACCTTGGTTATAGGGGCCCCAGAGGGTTTAGGAGTAATACAGATCTTGGCGAAGTCTGTATTCAACTCCTGAATTTTGTCCTGAAAACAGGGCTGTACCACTTAGAAGTGGAAGGAGGAGGCTTGACATATTTACCCTCAGGTAAATTAGCAGCCTTAAAGTCATGTTGAAATTTATCAAAGGCGTCCTTGATAACTGAGCTGAGGGGTAGAATAGAGGAAGGATCTCTAGGTCTGAGCTCTTGACGGCCTTTTTCATCATCCAGACCCATCACTGAAGTTGAGGACCTAGGCATAGACTCCCTGGGGTCAGGGAGTGAAATAATGCGCCTAAAAGTGCCGACTTCTTCAGCGTATTGTGAGGGCATGTCAGACAGAGCTACTTCCCTATAATAAGGGGGGTCTGGATCATGTTGTGGAAGGTCTTGATCAGAAACAGCCCCTGAGGGCTGAGCCCTAGAGGGCTTAGAAGACCTGTGTCTGGTTGCAGGGGACTGATCCTCCCCTGAAGAAGATGACACATATCTGGACCTGGACTTGTGTTTACTCTTATCAGAGTGCTTTTTAGGTTTGGTAGAAGGGATCCGAGGTTCATCGGATTCCTCATTTAGGGAGATCCTGGAGCAATTTCCTGCCTACTACGAGAGTGGCTAGGCTTTTTGTGTGAGTACGAGACCTCTTTCGTTGGTAGTTCAGAGGGAGCAACGTACTGATCCGAGGTATCCTGCTGGTCAAGTACTAGACAAGGAGGGAGTGCTGGACCGTAGTCCACATCCATTGCCTCGGCTTGAATATTAGTACTAGATCTCGGAGGGGGTAGGTCCAGATTTACAGCAGTTTTACTGGAAGTACCAGGTTTGGAAGCAAGAAACGAGGTCTGATCCACCTCTGTTTGCTTTTTAGCAGTCAACTCCTCTCGAAGCGACTGAAAAGCTTCCAACATGGATGCCTGAAAAGAACCCATTTGTTGCTGTAAATGGATATTTAAGGAATCTCCCAGGGATTTTTCAATATTTGTTTGAATTTTATGTTGTAAAGCTGTACCTGGGGTGGGTGGGACAGACTTGGCTGGTGTTTTGAGAGATAAGGAACTGAAGGCAAGTGGCTGAGGACGGGGGGGTGAGGTAAAAAGATTGTCAGCAGCACTCTCGAGGTCTGCATTTGAGCCAGTGAAGGAATCCCCGTCGCCTTCGCCCAAAAGATCGAGTTCATTATCTTTGGAACTAGATTCCGCCTTTTGTTTTTAAGGTAACGTTTCCTGTGCTGAATTTTCTTCATCTGTTCATCTGTAAAAAATGCACAGATATCACAGGGAGTTTCGAAGGTGACACAGGGGTCATCACCCTTGCCAGCCTCCCTACAGGTAGGGCAATAGTTGTGTAGGTCGAAACTGAAACAAAAATGGCGGCATTTCTGAGCTCTCGGTTTGTCTTTATTCGTTTGGTGGAGAGACATTTTAAATGCAATAAAAGACGTGCAATGTAAAGTGCCTGTACCGAGGAAAACTCAAAACACGCGAAAACAAGAAATATACTTATCCTGTCAAAATAAAAAATTTACAGAATGATCTATGTTATATAATAAAAGAAATATCCAAAAAAGAACCTCTAACAATAAGTAAAGTCTGAGAAATAAATGAAAATGTCTGTATATTTACAAACTGCTACCAGTCAATCGTGGCCAACGAGAAAGTAGGGCGATTGGTCAGAAGTTATCACGTGACGACAACTACCAGAATATCCTGCGGCTAACAAGAACTGTCTTTTTTTCTAAGACGTTGGCCTGGGTGTGGCAACCCGAGAACAGCATTATATAAGTCCCACATGGTAAGCTATTGTAGCGTAATAAAATGATGTTTTGTCTTAAATTTAATATTTTTCAGTTCAAAAAGCCTAAATTTACTGTACATTTAACAAATCTCACCTCAGTTAGTTTATTTTATTAGTATTTCAACAGGTGGCGAATTTCAGATATGTGGCGAATTTTAGATTTCTTACTCTTAAGTGCTGTAAAATTTCTGTCAATTTACACAGATGTGAATGCCTCGACTGCTGCAATACAAACAGACTGTTTTATACTCTGAAATAGTTTCAGAGTACAGGGCAATGGGCCAGGCATCAGTAACTAAAATTGGAAGTTTTGCATAAAATATATAAAATTGTTCTCCCACCGGGGGAGTAATTTCTAAACGATACAAAATCCCAACCACTTTTTAAACTCCCAAGCCATGGAGTTTTGGATTAAATAGTACAGCAGATATTTAACAACTTTTGTACAGAAAAAGAATGGGGAAAATTAAAAACATTTAGTACAATAAAGTACACACTCATATTTAGATACCATGAAAAAAATACCAGAGTAAATATCCGTAGGACTCAGTAAACAAGTGGTTCACCCAGTGATGGACATTCATCTCTGAAAGGTGGCCATGATACAGAACATCACAAAGTAGGTACACACCAATGTACCAACTGTTTCATAAAAATGCTCCAAGTTAATAGTTTCTCCTAATCTGGAGAGCTTCAAATACAATTTGGATAAATGGATGACACAGTTTTGGATAATTGAAGTTGTACTGTATCATAAAAACAATAGGATAACATCCTGAATGATATATGCATAAATATATACCTGTATATCACAAATGAACATGACAATATTATAAGAGAGTGTAGCACGAGTATTATATTGTTAATCTTCATGAGTGATATATGTTTTCACATGTGTCTAATGAGGGATGTTTTACTTTTATTATTCATCATTTTAAATACAGCATGTGGTGGATGATAAATGCATGTACATTGCTGATATTTCTAATCATGTGAGATTTCAAATGATGCTAGATTTATTTTACAAAAACCAGTCATTCATACTGATAACCCACCAGATAACTGTGAAGCTCAGTGGGTATGTGTTGCTTCCAGTTCAGCAACAACTGAACAAATTAAGAAAAGTTGTCTTCCAAGTGGTTGTGGAAAATGTTCGAATGGTGACCTCATTATTTTCAAAATTTCAAAAGAATGTGTAAATTCATTTGACAAGTGTCTTGTACCATACCTCATTGCTTAGACTATATTCAGAACTCAGATTCAGACTTTGTACTTTTAGTGTATCCATAGAAAACAAAATTAAAGAGAAACATAAATATATTTAGAATTTTACTAATTATATTATGATTGAGGTTTTCTTTTTGTATTTATAATTTTGATAATGCATGTTCATAGGTCAACTCTCACAGATAGAGCATGTAGACCGAAACAAATTCCTGCCTTGTTAGTGAAGAACATCAAAATTGATTGAACTAGTAAAGTCAGAGTTTGGATTTACGTCCCATTCAACAGCCAGTGTCATACTCCGACAGGCTGTCAGCATTGCCACTTAAGAATCGATCACAACAGAGGCAACAGTGGTTGAATAGATGCTGAACTTGCTAAGCACTGAGCCACCGAGGACCTCTATTTGAACCAGTAAGGTGAACTAGGGGGAGGTTGATTGGGACTTACCTGTCTGACAGGAAAGCCATTTGATATATAACTTTCAAATTTTCTCTATTTTGTAAAGCTGATATAAGCTTACCTGGCAGAAACGTTCCAGAATGGCTAACTTATGGAAGATGAATAGCTTGCCCGAGACTGGCCATTGAATCAAGTTCTTCTTTTTCTTGAACTAAATGTATTGTCCTTGTTGCTAACCAATGAATGAACTGGTATGGGCAATTATAAAACATCCCCCCTCCTTTTCTTTTTACCACCTAATAAAAACAGAATAAAGAAAGAGCGAAGTCAGCCTACAAGCTGGTCTTTAGAAAAAAAATGGACTGTGAGGTTGTGAAATAGGGTAAACCCAAGAGTACACATATTCCAGATACAAGGAAATAAGTGCCAAAGGCTCTTTCCATGAAAACCATAACAGAAGAATTTGGAACCAGTTGCAATCAATGGGCTTAACCCAGCAGGACCGGCGATTGAGCAGGGATGACCTTATTTTCATCAATCAGCATGTAAGATAAGGATTCATAGTTCCTTGAAAGGCCTTAGAAGCTGCTAACAATCTGACACCATGAACCTTGACCTGATGTCAAATCAGAACTTCTTAGTCAGACATCTAATAGTGAAGAATAACAGTTTATTTTATCCAAGAACAGATGGTAACAGGTTGATATCCTTCTTCATACCATTCTTGGGGAAAATGAAAACAAGATTCTTCTCTCATTTTGGCTTTTACTGGATAGAAAAATTTCTAATGAGCTGACATCTGTCGATAATTGGCATCAGGGCTGCAATAACCAATGGGACATGCTTTCCAGTTCAACTACAAGGAAACTTGTTGTGAAGGTCAGGTGTTTGAGAGATGTGGAAACAGAGCTGCAGTCAATTGAAGGACAAACCTAAGGACTGATTCCAAAAGTATATACCTTTTTTGGCCCTTGGCATCAATCTATATGAAAACTGGTGAGACATTTATTCAAGTTTTATCTCCACTTATGTTCATGGCTGCATTGCAAACTTTTTGCTACCACCCACCCATCCAGATGCCATAGGTGAAAAAACTACTCGCACAGCCCTTAAAGGCTGTGGTGTTAAAACAGTAGTGCTGCCATATTGTCTAAAAATAATCAGCACCAGTTTTTCTTTGAATAAAAATGTCCTGAAAATTTGGTGAAAATCGGTGTAGTGGTTTGGACATTAACAGCACCCACAAACTTACAGTTCAAACACAGAAAAGGGGTTTCTATGGCAACAGTTGTTGCCAGATGTTGAGCAAAACGGATTCAGCATCAGTGCTTCTTGTGATAAACACATCCTAAAAGTTTCATTAAAATCTGTGCAGTGGTTTGGACATTCGAGCACCCACAAACTTACAGACTAAACCACAGTAAAGGTGTTGCCATTGCAACAGTTGTTGCCACATCTAGTCCAAAACCTATTCCGCTTCAGTTATTGAGATAAACACATTCCGAAAATTTCATTAAAATTTGGATTGTACTGGAGTTTGGACTGTAAAGCACCAATAATCTTTATGCCTGCTCCACCACCTGGATGGGTGGGGAACAACTATAACCTCAGCCCATAGAGAAAATTTAAGTTCCACCCCCACCCCCCCACAAAAAAAAACAAAAAAACAAAAAAACAGGAAAGAGTGTTACTAGATGTTGCTAAAAACCTAATTCTTTTTGGAATAAACATATCCTAAAACTTTGGTAAGAATTTGTGTAGAGGTTTGGACTGCAGAGTACCCACAAAATTACAAGTCCAAAGAATAGAAAAAAATTGCATCACCTTATTCAGAGATGTCCGTACCCCACAGACTGGAGAAATAGCATTGGAACACAGAAGATACAGACAAGGTCAAAGAGTGCAAAGATAAGGAGTCTTTCAATATAGGTTATGTAAAGGGGCAGGAGAAATAATTCTCAAGAAAGACAGTAACTATGGAGGTGAAGATAAAGTACCAAAACAAAACAATTTTGTAGCAAGATGGTGGCATTAATTTGTAAACTAAAGGTTCTGAAGTTTAAAATAATTAATTCATCTATTTATAAATTGAAGTATAGCTGTTAATAGAGGTAGCTTAATTGATAAAGAACATATAACTATAAAAAGGTTGTTGCTAAGGCAAATTTGCTGGTATATTTGGAATCTCACATCTTGGTTTCCTATTACTTTTCAATACATTTCAAAGTTCTAATTTCAACAATAAAAGAGATATCAAGCAATAAGTGAAGATCTGACCCATTTAGACCCCAGTTACACATTCACGGATGCTCCGCCGGATCGCGCCAGGTTTCCTAATAACGAAAATGTTGAGTGATTTACAGATCATATTTTTCATCCATAAACACTTTCTTAATATCCGTAATGTCCTTATGGTATCTGCCATGGATGCGATGTGTCCGTAAGGACGCTACGGAAAAATCAAACTGCTTGATTTTTCTGTAAATGGTTTGCGGATCTTATCTGTAATTGATATCCGTAACTCATCCATATCTTGTCCGTAACTCGTCCCTATCATCCTTAAAGAAATCATGGATGTCTTTGTGGCATCCGTGACATCCTTGACTCATCCGTGCCAATAAAGGCTCGGAAATTTTCTACGGACATTCCCGGGGACTGTAAGGATGCCAATGGATGTTAACGGACATTACTGGAAACCACAAGGACAAATAAGGATTGTCCTGGAAGAAGGTCACGGATATGAAATTAGTCTGCGGATATGCACAGATGTTAGAATCGGGACAGGGTTTACAGATGATAAGGATGCCTCAAGGACAATAAGGACGGGGTTCACAGATAGATTTGTGGTGTCAAACGCCACTCGGGATATTTACGGAAAGACGCTTTCTCATGGACGAAAGCCTATATAAGGGACACTTGGCTTGGCTTTTGCTCATACACATTTTGCATTTCAATGAGGATACATCAATGTTTGGAACTTTACAGCATATACTGTATATGCATGAGGATATATTTTGCTGGCATATTTACTCAAAACGTTTTCAGACTTTTGTCTTTTTTTTACAAAATAGGGAGTTTGGTGAATATTTCTGTAAAATGCCACCAAAGAAAAGGTCAAAGAGGAGAGGTAGTCAGGAGAGGGAGAGAATGTCCACACAGGTCCAGGCAAGGAGTCCAGAGCTGGACGAGTTGACTTGTGTACCAGAGACTCAGCAGAGCCAGCAGGCAGCTGGGGTGGAGGAGGTGGTGGTGGGAGTTGAGGATCCTCTGCAGATGTCGGATACAGAACAGGGTGACATTGCGCTTGAGACACAGCAGGATTCGGATTCAAGTGATGAGGACATTGCTGACATATAGGACACACAGGCTGCTGGGGGGACACAGAAGGGCAAGGGCAAAGGCAAGGGCAAGGGCAAGTCAATGACAAGGGAGGGGCAATATGTATTGGAAGAGAAGGCGGACAAAATAGGCAAGAAAGCCGCTGTTCTGTTCAGTGCTGAGAAGGAGCAGAAATTAGTGGACTTTTTGTGTGACAAAGAAATTCTCTACAAGCATTTAATGGACTTCAGGGGGAAAGCATTGTCTCCGAGGATGAAATAGTTTACCTTTGGTCCATCATCAAGGGTTTCACTCTCTGGGAAGCCAATGCTGCCGTCCTCTATTTTGTGCCTCAAATCAGAGTGCTTGAAAATCTGAGCATCAGAGCTTGACCCGGCTGCCCCCAAGTCCACCCGCAGAAACTTGCAATCTCCCTCCACCAGGGCGAGGAGTACAATAGAGTGGAAGCACTTGTAGTTGTGGTAGAGGCTGCCACCCCATTGTGGACATCTTATTGAGATGTGCTTTCCATCCAGGACACCCAGGGCATGTGGGACGTTTCACCTCTGATGGAAAATGGACTCAACCTCCAACCAGTTTTCTGGGCTTGTAGGGCATGTCATCACCTCATCTTGATCGGCCCTGATGATAGTGTCGCAGACCTCAGGCACAAACTTGTTGATGGTTGACCTTGACACCCTGAAAGCATACTGCAGGGTTGGGTAGCTGTCTCCATTGGCCAGGTGTCTTAGGGTAACTGCCAACTTCAGTCCTGGACTAAGGGGCTCTCTCATTGAGGTCCTCTCCCTCTGGATCTCAGGACCGAGTCTCTGCTGTAACTCTTGAAAGAGCTTGTGTGGCATCCGGATTAAGTTTCAGTATGCCATAGGGTCATCTAACTCGAGCATTGGCAGTAGTCTGGTGTACTGACCCTCTTCTTCATGCTCTGCCTAGGTTAGCCATGGCCTGACCCAATATCTTCTGTCTTCGCTGTCTTCCTTGCAGACCCCATCTCCTTCTCAGCCTCTCTATCATAGCTGTAATGATGACTAACTGTCTCTCCATTTGTAAGATTAAGAGTTGAACTTGTATAAGATTTCTGTCCTGTCTGTTCATGTTGGGATCTAAATTCTATCTGGCTAGTGGCCTGACCCTTACCCTTTTTATAGCCATTGGGATCCAGGTATCTAGTGGTCAGTAGCTCCCACCAGGACACCTTTAATGTTATCATAAAAATCCCTTATCGATATGCTGACATTCGCGAGAAAAAAAACGATACGTAAACCCCATCCATGAGTGTCCACAAGGTCCGTATACCCATCCGGGGTGTCCTTGAGATGTCCTGATGCATCCCTATGTTGTCCTGGCGTGTCCTGGAGTGTTTCTGCTGCACTGCGGGTGGTCATGGACGTGTATCCGGGGGCCATCTGCTAGGGGTGTTGCGGTAGTACCGGTATCGTCGGTACGGTAAATAAATTATTGCAAACCGTCATAAGTTCAGCTACCGGTTTTCCGCTTAAAGTTCAATGTAAAGTAATTTTACTAACCTTACATACAGAATAAATGTCATAATCCACTTTTCTTTGCTTTTTACTGTAAAACAATAACCATATTGAATGATAATTCAAAGCAAACCATATAGTTTGTCGATTAGCCAATCAGAATCGAGGACACATCTGTGTCATGTTAGCAGAATTCCTGATTAAAGTACAGAAACTATTTGGTTCTCATGTTTTGTTAAATAGGAGACGGTTAACCGGTAACCGACCGGGAAGTACCAGATGTGAAACCGGAAGGAAAAAATCGCTACCGCAACACCCCTACCATCTGCAAGCAACGACACATGTCCCTTATGTCATTGTGGTGTCCTTATCATCCGTAGAGTTATCCGTGATGCGTCCGTAAATCACTCACTTGTCAAACATTTCCCCTCCCCAAAACCCATGATCCAAAAGAGATCCTTGTCAATTACCATATATGGAACCGTGGCCTATATCCGTGGGGTATCCGTGGAAGTGTAAATGGTCCCTTAGGGTCATAAAATTGGCCTTGAAAAACAAGAAGGGGACAAAAAGCCATATCACTAGGTTTGAACAGTCCTGAAGATCGTTTTCCGGCCCGTAAAGGTCGAATGTAATACCATTACATTGCACATCTACCCCCAAACCAATATCCCTGTAAAGTATCAACATCATACACCATATGGATTTCCAAAATATAGCCAGGACAAGATTTCAAAGATCAGGGTCACTAAACCAAGGTCGAAGGTCACCCATTCCAATATGCCTGCCAAATATCAACTTCCTACACCTTACGGTTCCTAAGGTGCAGTCCAGATAAGATTTTAAAGGTGAAGGTTACCACAGCAGCAAAGGACAAATCAAGGTCTCATCACGACATGCACATCAGTACTCCCCAATTAATGTTTCCACCAAATATCATTTCAAGATATAGCCCAGACAAGATTTTAAAGGTCAATGTCACTACTGCAAGGTCAACAGTCAATTAAAGTCACACCATGACACTGCACACCTACATCCCTCATCCCTTGGTGTCCCCACCAAGTATCAACATCCTACACCTTACGGTTTTGGAGATACAGCCCCGACAAAATTTTTCCCACTGCCGACCCATCTGCCTTTGAAAGCTGTGGGGTAAAAACTTTGTAAGGCACACACAGATACCACTGGACAGATACTGTGCTTCTGTTTAAGTATCTGTCAACCATATTTCGTTATATCCATATTTTAATTTCATCCATAAATGAGAGAAGAAACAAAATTGAAAATTTAATAAATAAATTAAATTTGTATAAGTTAATACCCTATTCAATGGACAATTGCTTTACTGGTCGGCGCGACTGGTCAAACGCCAGAAAAAGACGTCTTGTATATACTACCGGCAGGACCGGTCACAGAGTGTGCATTCGCTAGGTGGCGCATCATACTTCCTTCCTGACTAGACAGTGTGACGTAATAGCACCTTTTCGTGTCTAGTCCTAGTAAGACCCCTAGTAAGCTGATAGCGGGGCCGGATGGGTGGGCCTCGCCTGTCCATTGGATAGGGTATTAACTTATAAAAATTTAATTTACTTTTTAAATTTGCAATTTTATTGCGGGGTTAATACATCCTATTCAATGGACAATTGCTGAATAACTACCGCTTGGTAGGCGGGTAAGTTACTAGGGATTCAAATGAACTCATAAACAAAAACAAAAGCTGGGAAGGCCCCTGAGATGACCCCAAAGGTCAAGATCGGCTGAGACTAACCGGTTACCCGGAAGTCTACCAAGGTTGCCCCCCCCCCCCCTTTTTTCTCAGACCTGCTCTGACAAAGGGAGAAGAGTTCAGTCCCATAAGAAATAAACTTCCCAAAGGAAGCATGTCACAGTTTTTTTTTGTATTATATACAAATATACATGCTATGTACATATATACATATTTACATATCTCCTCATTTTGGGGCTTGGTGGTGTACCTGTTGGGCAGCCACCACTGGCCCTAAATGAAAAAGCTCTGTATCAGCCCAAGCCAAATCCTTCAAATAAAATTGTGTGAAGGTGTTATGGGATTTCCAGAGGCAGGCTGACAGAATCTGTTCTAAGGAGACCCCCGACTGGAAGGCCTTAGAAGCAGCAAAGGCCCTGACATCATGGGCTTTAACCTGATGCAGTGTGAGGGCCTCCTGATCAGAGAGCTCATAACAAATCACAGTGATATAGTGATTCTGCTTGATCCACGAGATGGTGGCAGGTGAGATGTCCTTATCAAAACCTTTCTTGAAGGAGACAAAGACCAACTCCTTGTTCTAAGGTCCTGTCCAAGTAATAGCGAAGGACTTTTCTTTGACCTTTCTTGTTGATATAGGCAACCACTGTTGTGTTGTCTGTGGCTACCAGTACTATGTTGTTGCAACAGAGGTCTTGGAACTCTCTTAGGGCCAGAAAGACCGCTTTTAGCTCCAAATGGTTTATATGCAATTTGCTTTCTGGGAGGGACCAGGTTCTCATTGCAGTGCGCTCGTTTAAGTGAGTGCCCCACCCTTCTTTTGATGTGTCTGTAAATATCTGCAGAGCATGTTTTAGTGGGTGTAATGGTTGACCTGGAAGCACATTACTTTCCTCCAGCCACCACTTTAGGTGGGGGTGGAGCGATCTGGGAATGGGTATCACCTTTTCTAGTGATTCTGGTACCCTCCAGTTGTTTTTCAAGTGCTACTGTATGGGTCTCATATGAAGTCGACCTAGGTGGACTTGCTTTTCTGTTGCAGTTAGGAGCCCTATGAGGGACATGAACTACCGAATCGGACACACCGGACCGGACAGATTGACTGAATTTTGTCTATCAAAGTCTGCCAACGCTCTGGTGTGGGTCTGACTCTGCCCTCTTTCAAGTCGAACTCGTAACCTACGAAGTTGAAAACCTGTTTTGGCTTCAGTTCTGACTTCTCCTTGTTCACCAGCCAACCTAGTTCTCGACAGACAGCTACCAAGGTCTGTGTATGCTGGAGACAAGTTTGGTGGGATGTGTCTCTCACCAACCAGTCATCTAGGTACTGGTGGATTCTTATACCCCTGTAAAGCCATCAGTTTGATCTCCTTGTCCACCACTGTGAACTCCATGGGTGCTGTGGAAAGGCCGAAGGGTAGGGCTTTGAACTGGTAGGACCGACCCTGGAGGTGAAAACGCATGTACTTCCTGGACTGACTGTGAATAGGTAAGTGGAAGTATGCGTCTTTAAAGTCTATGGATGTGACCCACTACCCTGACTGTAGGGAGGTTCTTATGGTCTCTGGGGTCTCCATTTTGAACAACTCTGTGTTTAGGAAGGTGTTCAAGTTGCTCAGGTCCAAGATAGGTCTCCACCGGTTGTTGGGTTTGGGTACCAAGAACAGCCGGTTGTAAAACCCTAGTGAGTTTTGGTTTGCTACCAGTTCTACTGCTTTGTTGTTCACCAGCTGATACAGTGCCTCCAAAAGGTGGGCTGTCTTGATGGGTTGTGATAGTTGCTTATGACAGTTAGTGACCTGGTTAAGTTGTGTCTGAGCCGGAAGGGAAGGGTGTAACCCTCTCTGAGTGTGGTGACTACTTTTGGACTCAAACCCAGAGCTTCCCACTTCTCCCAAAATTCGTGTAGCCTTGCCCCTACAGGTGGATCTATAGCAACAGTTGGGACATTTGTAACAAAATTTGCAGAACTCAAGTGACCTACACAGGAAACATCTTTCACATATTTTATTTCAGTTTGATTGTAACAATAATTGGGATTTACGCCTTTCTTTTGTGGCAACCCTGTAACAGAATGAGCATTTGCAACACAAAAGTCTATATGTGAATATACAGTCACTTTCTTGTCTCCGGCTATCACTGGAGAAGAGTTCAAGCCTATCTGACTGGACACATAAACAGAGTCCTTCCATCCGGTCACAAACTGTACACATTGTCATTTACGCGGCTTGGAACCCTTAGCCGGCTTCTGGGAGAAGGTTGAAGGCTTTTCCTGGCTTGCTGTCTATCCCTTATTTGCTTCCATGCTGGGTTACCGGACTTCCGGTCCGGTTGATTAGCAAACTTGTCACTGGGAACATAAGGGTGAAAAAGACCTTGATGTCTGTGAGACTGGCCAGAAGAACGCCTCTCCTCACTTCTACAGATTTTCTCTTCAGCCTTTGAGACAAGCTGGTCAGGGAATAGTGCGTGTAGATGAACCAGAGCCGTACGCAGAGCAGAAAGGGTGTCTTGCTTCACACCAGCATGTTGATATTCTACATAACTGTCCCTGCATGCAAGGGTAAAGTTTGCCATACTGATGAATACATCTTCAGAAAGGTCTTGCATAGTCCTGGCCATAGCTCGAGATATTGACCGGTTGAAGGTAACCAGATAATCCAGTTCATCTACAGCCTGCTTCATTCTTTCAGAGGACTTGCCGTTCATCTTACATCCAGATGTAAAGTCTTTAACTGAGAAGACATGGCATCTTGAATCTTGACAGTCTAGAAGCCTAGTTACACATGACAGTTTGTTCTCTGGCTGCTCTCTCCCAATGCCTAAGCATGTCCTGGTTGAGGGCCCGGGAGGGTGGGGCAGTAGGAAGGCTGCGTCTGGCAACCCGGCTAAATTGCAAATTTAATAAGTAAATTAAATTTTTATAAGTTAATACCCTATCCAATGGACAATAGCTTATCCGGTCGGCGCAGACCGGCCCGCCAAACGTCAGAAAAAGACGTCCTGTGTCTCCACTAGCAGGTCGGTCCGTAGCACCAGTGCACTCGCCAGATGGCGTGTCGTACTTCCTTCCTGTCTAGACAGAGTGACGTCATAGCATCTTTTTTGTTGTCTAAACTTATTAGACCCCTAGTAAGCTGATAGCGGGGTCGGTGGGAGGGTCTCGCGTGTCCATTGGATAGGGTATTAACTTATAAAAATTTAATTTACTTATTAAATTTGCAATTTTATTGCGTTAATACATCCTATCCAATGGACAATAGCTGAATAACTACCGCTTGGTCGGCGGGTAGGTTACTAGGGACTTGTGTGAACTCGTGGAAATTCCTTCTTAAAGCCTGGGTAAACCTTGAAGTTTAAAACCCCTAAGGCTATGGTCGAATATCATCATCCGGTTAACCCGGTTGGAACCGTCAGAGTCGACCTTGTTTTTCTCCCCCCCCCCCCTTTTTTTAAAAAACAGACCTGCTCTGAGGTAGGGGGAAGAGAGGGATGAGTTCAGTCCCATAAAATTAAGTCTCCCGGGGGAAGTACGCGAGATTTTTTTTTTTTTTTTTTGTTGCTCCTTAATTATGTGTAGTATAAACAAATATGTACAAGCATTTACATATGTACAGATCTCCTCTAGGTACCAGTCTGTTGGTGGATCTGTTGAGCAGCCACAACCGGTCCGAGATGGTAGAGCTCTGAGTCAGCCCAAGCCACGTCCTTCAGATAGAATTGGGTGAAGGTATTATGAGATTTCCAGTGGCAGGCTGATAAGATCTGCTCCAAGGAGACTCCCGACTGGAAGGCCTTAGAAGCAGCAAAAGCCCTTACATCATGAGCCTTAACTTGATGCAGAGTGTGGGCTTGATGATCAGAGAGCTCATAGCATAGGATCACAGTTTGTTTGATCCATGAGGAGATAGTGGCAGGCGAGATGTCTTTGTCGAAGCCTTTCTTGAAGGAGACAAAAACTAATTGCTTGTCCTGCCTAAGGTCTGAAGTCCTGTCCAAATAGTAGCGTAAGGCTCTGACTGGACAAAGAGACCTATCAGACTTGAGGGATCTATCCAGAGTAGGAGCCAGGGCTGGTATGACCACCGGGGCTACACTCTCCGGACCCTCCTTGGCCAGCTGATTCTTGGAGAGGAAGCTGGGGGATGGAAACAGAGACACCTTAGACCAGTCCGACTGGTGTCTGATGTTTTTATGTTGCCATGCATGGATCTCACTCCTTCTTTTGCCAGAGCCAAGGGCCAAAAGGAAGACAGTTTTGAAGGTCAGATGCTTCAGAGATGCTTCCCTAAGAGGTTCGAAAGGGGGCTTTGTCAGCTGGTGTAGTACCAGGGAAAGATTCCAGGAAGGTATTCCCCTCCGCCCTTTGGGTCTGTCTCTGTGGAAACTTTCCAAGAGACGAGTGAGATTATGATCTTTGCTGATATTTAGGGTTGTATCACCTAGTTTATCAGCAATGGCAGACCTGTATCCATCAATGGTGCTGGGCTGCAACTTCCTTTCCTCAAAGAGGTACATCAGGAAGTCAGCCACCGACTTTACAGGTGGTGACCTGAAGTCCACCTGATTAGTGTAGCACCACTTTGTAAAAAGGGTCCACTTTGCCTCATAGACTGATCAAGCATGGAGATTTAGATTTGTCAGATTTCTGTGAGGAATCTGATTGAAGGGCTGCGTTAGCAGATTGGGCAGGTTGGGCAGACTGAGAGGGGCCCGACTGGACATGGCCACTAGATCCCAAAACCAGGGCATGTTGGGCCATCCCGGCGCAATCAGAATGAGTCTTTTGCACGGGGAGTCCAGTAGCTTCTCCACCACTTTGCTCAATATGGCGGTCGGTGGGAAGGCGTATGCATCCAGATCGTCCCATGGCAGAGTGAGTGCATCCACTGCTACAGCCAGGGTGTCCGGTACTGGAGAGACAAACTGAGGTAACTTGCGGTTGAACCTCGTGGCAAATAGGTCTATCTGAGGCCGGTGCCATTGTGTGCATAGTTGTTGAAAAACTGCTGGTAGGAGGGACCATTCGGTTTGGATGGTCTGACCCAGTCTGGATAGCTTGTCGGCTATCACATTGAGGTGGCCCGGGATATGCCGGGCCTTTAGGGTCACCTGTCTGTGGGAACACCAGGTTAAGATTCTCCACAGGAGGGCACAGAGTGGGCCTGACCTCATGCCTCCTTCTTTGTTTATGTAAGCGACTACCGTAGTATTGTCGGTTGCCACTAGGACTATTTTGCCCACACAGAGATTTTGGAACTCTTTGAGGGCTAGGAGAACCGCTTTGAGCTCTAGGTAGTTTATGTGCAGCTTGCTTTCTGGTACCGACCAGGACCCTCTTGCCATGGACTCGTTTAAGTGAGCGCCCCACCCTTCTTTTGAGGCGTCTGTAAATATTTGCAGAGCGTGCCTCATAGGGTGTAACGGTTGTCCTTGGAGGACATTGCTTTCTTCCAGCCACCAGCATAAATGTGGGTGCAGGGACCTGGGTAGAGGGATGACCTTTTCTAAGGATTCCGGTACCCTCCAGTTGTTTTTGAGATGCCACTGAATGGGTCTCATGTGTAATCGGCCTAAGTGAACTTGCTTCTCTGTGGCTGTTAACAGACCTATCAAGGACATGAACTGCCGGGCCGGACAGGCCGGCAGCAATAAAAGTTGTTGTATCTTTCCCTGGAGGCTTTGCCACCGGTCCGGTGTCGGTCGGACCCGACCGGACTTGAGGTCGAACTGGTAGCCTACGAAGTTGAAGACTTGTTTGGGTTCCAGCTCTGATTTTTCCAAATTCACTAACCAGCCTAGATCCTGGCATATTTTTACCAGTATCTGAGTATGTTGGAGACAGGCCTGGGGGGATTTGGCTCTTACTAACCAGTCGTCTAGGTACTGGTGGATTCTTATACCCTTGTGCATGGCCATTAGCTTCACTTCCTTTGTGATTACAGTGAATTCCATGGGTGCTGTGGATAGACCAAAGGGAAGAGCTTTGAACTGGTAGGTTTGGTCCTGGACCTGAAATCTGAGGTATTTCCGGGACTGTTTCTGTATCGGTATGTGGAAATAAGCATCCTTGAAGTCCACCGACGTTACCCATTCCCCTTGTAAGAGGGAGGTTCTGATGGTTTCCGGTGTTTCCATCTTGAATTTCTCTACTTTGAGGAATTGGTTCAGATGGCTGAGGTCCAATATAGGTCTCCATTTGTTGTTGGGTTTGGGGACTAAAAAGAGTCGGTTGAAAAACCCTAGCGAGGTCTGATGGTGAACCTGTTCTACAGCATTTTTGTCGATAAGCTGATGCAATGCCTCTAACAGGTAGCTGTTCCTGAGAGGATTGGCATAGCAGCTTACGACTGTGGGGATTCTTGTGAGGTTTGGTCGGATCCGGAAAGGGAGGGTGTAGCCCTCTCGCAGGATTTGAACTACTTTGGGACCGGCACCCCGGTCCAGCCAAGTCTGCCAAAAATTTTGCAGTCTGGCCCCTACAGGCAGAGTGAGGGCAGCATTTGGTACATTTGGAACAGAATTGGCATAAGACAATGGAGTGACACAAGAAACACTTTTCACAGATTTTAATTGACACCTTTTTACTTGACATTCTGGCACCCCGGGACTTATCCCTTTCTTTTGTGGAAGCCCGGGTGCAGAAGGTACAAATTTGACAACAGGAGGCTTTACATTTAAAGTCACTAAATTGTTCAATGTATGGTCTGTGTGGAAAGTCCCGGTCATCAACTGGCTTGTATCCTTGTGTACATAATAATTGTCATTTATAGTGTTGGTGACCGCGGGAAGGTCGGGAAGAGAAGTTAGAGGCTTTTCCCCTGCCTCGCTTGAAGGGTCGCCTGTTGATATTCTTCCAGGCGGGTCTGTCCTGTTTTCCCTCCGACTGACTCTCCTGTTTCTTATCAGGGCGTTCATATGGGTGAAAACGTTGCCTAGTATGCGAAGTGGTGGCAGTCGGGTGACTCTTACTATCATACAAGGCAATCTCTTCCTCAGCCTTTTTAACAACTGTTTCTGTAAACAAGGTGGCTATATGGAGTGGGCCGGTTCTAAGGGCAGCAAACGTGTCTGGTTTCACTCCGTTCTTTAGATGGCTGAGATATGAATCCCGACGGGCCAAGGCAAGGTTCCCCATGGTAATGAAAACAAAGTCTGTCAAGTGCTCCATTGCCTTGGCTGTGGCCTGTGTGATGCTAGAATTGAATTCCATAAGGAATTGTAATTCTTCAGAGGCGTCGGATAGTTTCTTGGAAACTTTACCTTTATTGTCTGAACGTATAACTTTCAACTGTGCTTGCATGTCCCCTTGCACCTTAAACAAACAGCGATTGAAGCTGGCCGTTTGATTACACACTACTGAGGCCTCTCTGGCCGTCCTCTCCCAGCGCCTGAGTGTATCTTGAGAAATTCTACGCGAAGCTGGGGGTGTAGCTGCTAAGGCGGCTTTCCTGGCTATTCTCCCAAAACTGTTATTCAACTTAGCCGGGCCTGTATGCCAACTGGTGACTGTGGCTGGATCTAACTGTTGGTCAGAGTAAAGACCATACCATTTAGTCTGTGGTTTTGGAGGCCGGAGGAAATGGTCCATGGGAAGACTACCGGCTTCAGTGGTTCTGGAGGGGTATCCCTCAGTCATGTTGAGGTTGAGTTTAGCTAATTTTCGGCAGAGCCAGTCTTCTGTAGGCATTTGTACTGAAATCTTGCTGGGTGCCGGAGCCTTGGGGCCCGCGAAGGGGTTGTCGTCTGAAGGGTTTGAGCTGTCCATATCAGGAATATGAGACCACCCCATGAAGGAACGTATGCCTCTCATAGTTTCCCGGTAGGTTTGCTCTTCTGACGTCGGAAGTTCTTGATCAAATTCCTGGTCGTCGGACAAATCTCCTTCCTCTACAAAAAGTTCCACCGGAGGAGTGTCAGAAAGCTGACTCTGGGTATCTGAGTCCAAACTAGAAATACTGTCTTTTCCGCCCGCCTGAGGGGTCGGTGAAAATGAGCCGGTTGAACTCAAAGGTCGGTCGGAGGGAGGGTGGTCGGATGTCTCAACAGGAAGAGTTGAAGGTCGGTGAGAGTCTGAGCTAGGCTTGCCGGTCGACTTATGCTTCTGAGAAGCGGTGTCTGGACCAGTGCGCCCTTGTGTAGCAGTGTTAGTCTTAGATTTCAGCTTACCGGCCGACTTTTGCTGTGAAGCAATAATGTCTGGGCCAGTGCGCTTAACAGTTGAAGAACCTTGTGAAGCATGTTCTGAGGGTAGCTTACCGGCCGACGGCTGCAAGGCAGCACTAGAGTCTGGGCCAGTGCGCTGTGAGATGTCCAGAGACTTTTCACTTGGATGAAAAAAGGGTTCAGAGTCACGTGAAACATTTCCTGGTGGAGGGTGATCTGGAGCGACCCTGACATCTGAAGAGAAGGTAGGTTCTATGGATCTGGCTAAGAGTAAGGCTTCTAGCCTATTGAAACGATCCGCCCATTTGTCCTCAAGGGCTGAAAACTTTTCTTCCGTGGCAGAAGAGAGAGTTGAAGATGAAGATTTCTTTGTTTTAGCAGGGGGCTTTTCCTTTTTGAGTTTCTTATCAGGTGGTGCAGGCGATTTATCAGCACTAGGCCCACTAACAACCCCAATGACGGAGACACTGGAAGGGTCTACAAGATCGTCCGTGGGTTGGGTGTTATCCAAACGTTTTGCCTCCCTTTTCTCTTTCTTGATTTTATAAGATGGAGTAGAGATCTGGGCACGTTGCTCAGGGGTGAAAGAATTACAGAGAGTACAGTCTGCAGTGTCTTTGTTAGCAATACACGGTTCCTCACCTTTCCCCTTTTCCCTACAACGTGCGCAGAAGGCATGTCCGTCGAAAATAGCCATTGCATGGCCACAACTCCCTCTCTTCTGGCCAGGTGAAGACATAGTTCATAAAATATAGTTGTAACTTCAAAATAATAAGATTCAAGACGATTTCCAAGCAATAACTTCAAAAAACACAATTTCTGGCAGAGATAAAATTTTCCACTGTGCACTGGTTCGCGCCAAACGAAAAAGATGCTATGACGTCACTCTGTCTAGACAGGAAGGAAGTACGACACGCCATCTGGCGAGTGCACTGGTGCTACGGACCGACCTGCTAGTGGAGACACAGGACGTCTTTTTCTGACGTTTGGCGGGCCGGTCTGCGCCGACCGGATAAGCTATTGTCCATTGGATAGGATGTATTAACGCAATAAAAAGAACTGTTGAGCTTGGCTGGAGACCAGGAGCATACAGTGGTATTGTCACAGTCCTTCTTCTCAGTATGCATCCCATACCATCTGGACGACCGGGCAGGATTGATGAATTGATTTTTGAGGAGGCCAGCAGTCTCTGTATTCCTTGCAGGGTAGCCTTCTGTGATGGTGAGATTTAGCTTTTCCATCTTCTTGCACAGCCAATTGTCCACCGGAAGCTTGACTGACACTTTACCGTTTGGCTGAACACGTGAATTGGCAAAAGGGTTGTCACCAGAAAATGAAACACTCTCAAATTCAGGGACCTTGTGCCAACCCATGAAGGATCTCACACCTCTGATTGTCTCTCTATAGCTGGCCTCCTCAGAGAGTTCTTGATCTAGACTCGTCCCTGGTGAGTTCTCTGTCTGGGGAACCATCTCGGAAGTTTCCTTCCAACAGGGAACCGGCCTCGGTGTGTGCTGGTCATCCTCACTTTCAGACCCACTGGTGCTCTGGACAACTCTACCACCGGTCAGGGTCTGGTCTACACTGAGGGCAGCATCACCGGTACTGGAAGGCAGTACACCAGGACCTGCACCAGGGGCCTGAACAGGCTGGGTGGCTGTCCCCGCACCGGGAGACTCAACAGGCTGGGTGGCAGTCTGCTGGATCTCATCTCCCCCTGGGTGGAACTACAGCATCACCGGTGGCCTGAACAAGGCTGGGACCGGAAGGCTCTGCAGACTCAACCAAATTACTGGTGCTGGCACCACGATCAAAAAATGGCTTCTGGCTGGTGATGACTTCTGCTGGCTTCACCACCGGTTCCACCGGAACTGCAAAAGATTTGGACAACAGCATTGCTTCCAGCCTTGCAAATCTCTCAGCCCATTTATCATCAAGATTTTTCAAATCTTCAGATGAAGGTCTGCTACTGGTACTGGGCTTCTTCTTGCTTGATCTGGGAGAGGGCTTGGGTGAATCACTTCGCTTCTTCTTCTTTCCAGCAGGGGTGGTCACAGGCTGAACTACAGCCTTCTCTCCCTCTACTTTACCCAAAACACGGAAGTGTGAAGGGTCCACGAGAGTGGGGGTAGGGGAGGCAGAAACCATTTTCTTGTCTTTGTTCTTTCTTTCTCAGTAGGTGGGGGTGGTTAGTTGTTGGACTTGCTCTGGTGTAAATGCTTTACATATTGGGCAGTCTTTCTTAAGCACACAGTTGCCTTCTCCAACCCCCTTGTCCCGACATCTTGCACACTTCAAGTGGCCATCAAATATAGCCATAACATAGCCACAAGTGCCTCTCTTCTGTCCTGATCAGTACTTCAGTAGAAATATGTAGAAGTAAAATAAAATGGATGAATTCACAGATAAACTTCAAAACGTCTCTCTGTAGAAAACATGTCCGCACCAAATGAAAAAAATGCTATGACGTCACACTGTCTAAACAGGAAGGAAGTATGATGCGCCACCTAGCGAATGCACACTCTGTGACCGGTCCTGCCCGTAGTATATATAGGATGTCTTTTTCTGCCATTTGGCAGGACCGGTCGCGCCGACCAGTAAAGCAATTGTCCATTGGATAGAATGTATTAACGCAATAAAAATAAATTTTGGTTTTATCAGTACTTGCTTCCCTCTGGTGAATAGCATTTATCCAATATCCTATTGAATCCATTTTAACGTATTGAAATTTGTTTGTGACAAAAGAAATTGTTTTGATTCTTTTCTGCTATCCGAAGGCAATTTTTCTATTTCTTGGTTTCAGTTGCTTCTGCTTAGAGTGGATGTTAGAAGTAACTACTGCTCTATTTTGAGGGAATATTGTCAGTTAAACGGATCACTTTACTGTTGCAGGCCGCTCCCCAAGATGATGAATATAAGCCTTATAAGGTCATAATTCATTCAACAAATAATCATTCAAATAAAATTATATGGTAATATATATTCTTACATCTCTGTGTGATATCAGCACCAGAAAATTTTTTTTAAAGATAATAAAGAATGTCTGGTCAGGTTAAAATAGAGGATTATGTTATTTTCATGTGCACTGTAACTGGTGCATTTACAAAAATTCAGCCATTTTGTATAGATTTCATTTTTGAGAGGACCAAAAAAAGAAGCTACAGTGATTTCAATTTTGATAAGTGGAAACACGTGCTGTCAGTCATAATGTGCCTTTGAATAATTAACTGGGCAATAACAAAGATATGCAGATGAAGTGTAAATAAAGCGTACCAAGATAATTCAGTGAAATGTAGAATCTGGTAGATCCAGGCACACAGTATTATTCACAAGGCTCCATCCCCATCAGGGAACGGAGACATGGGTTTCATCAAGTCTGACATGATAAGGAGTCTAACAGCAAGTTTATTGGATAAAGTGTTATTCTCTCCATAGAATAACTCACTAATTTTAGAAAAGAGTTATTAGCTGACATTAAAATTACATTCATAAAATGACTCTTTTATCTATTATTATTTCAATTTATTATTACTTTTTGACATATGGAAGAGTTTACATGAATTATAACAAATATATGGCATATCTATTACAATACAAGGTATTAGAATATCTTTAAAATGTCCATTAAAAAGGTGAAAAACATACAAGTGACTTGCAGAAGGGTAGAGATTTCATTTGGAAAATTGAATAGGAGTAATATAATACACTGAAAATGTAACTTGGCAGTTTATAGAATACTTAACATGGTAAGAAGGCACCCAGCTTGGTCTGCCATTTTGCATGAAATACACTAGGGATGGGTCGGTAGGCCCCGTATCTCGGTATCGAGCATTTTACTGAAATACCGTGATGAGATTTTACAAGCGCCACTTAGCTTCTCAGCACATAGAATGGAAGGAAGAGTTAAAATATTAGGAACATACCCAAAATCTGAAGAAATTGTAAGCTTTTATCCCTATATTTTCGTCCATTTGCAGACTTTTATAGCGAAATGTTGAGCAGAACTGCCAAGTTTTGGTTACGACAATTTAGAACCTCAATCTCGCTTGTCAGCTCATATAATTAAAGGAAAACCTAAAATATTGGGAACAAACAGAAAATATGAAGAAATTACAAGCTTTAATTTCATATTTTGTGCATTTGGCCACTTTTATTGCATGTCATAAAGAGGAAACGTCCATGTTAGTTTGGGATGTACTAAAACATGGAGTCCCGAAATCGGTACAGTTTTGCATTATCGACTTCCCGATGTACATATTTTTCATACCGACCCATCCCTAAAATACACTATATATATATATATAAACAGCAGGATTATGCATTTTTCGGGAAAACGCTACAATGCAATGACACAAAAATTTTGTCAAGAGTTCAATCTTCAAGTCATGGTTCATATAAAGTCAGGATTTCACCTCCATTTGAACAGCTAAGTTCATATGTGGACTGGCCCTCAGTGAGTGCCATATGTTGAACTGAGCTGGACATGTACTCAGGGTATATTTAAATAACTGCTGATTATATTATTTATAAATTAATACACGAATATGTACACATAATGATAAATTTTCTCCTGGAGAATGAAACAAAGATATAATACTGGTAATTGCAGTACAAAGTATCACAGTAACAGTTAACTTGTAAAAATCAACAACAGTGTGACATAAAACAACTGTTAATACAGCTTAAATCATTGGATTTCAGAAAAAAATATTAATATTGCCAACTTAATGCAAAAAAACCACTCCAGAATACAATTTTTTGGCATATTTTATAGTTCAAATTGAGGCCATCAGCATTGACCAGAAAATATATAAACTGTTTATCACCTGTAACCTGATGCAATTTTGAAAGTATATAAGCTTACAAAAATGATTTCAAACATGTTATCATTATCATCAAATGGCATTTAAAATAAGTGCATGTCTTGGTGAAAATTGATTTTGTGAGAAAAGATGAAACTTTTACTTGGGATTACAACACACTTTTAGGAACTCAAAATAATCCTTCAACAACTCATTAAGTAGAAATACATAGACAAAAAAAATGAGGCTGATGCAGTACATGTTAAAATAAATCTTTCCTTCTAATAGATTGTATGAGATATGTAAAGTCTTCACTGAAATAATCATTTCCTTCCCGATATGACTTCATATTGTGGAATAGTGGAGTCAAATTTCATTTATTTGCCATTTCTGTAATGGTAATTATCTAATCTGATGCCCCGTTTTATGGATATTTTTTACTCTTTCTGGTTAGAGTCTAAGTGTAAGGAGTACTGTACTTGTATACTTACATTTACATTGCATACTGCATTATACTTATTCAAAATTTTGGACTGGTGATAGTACCAATCTCTAGTTTTGCTCTAATCCTTTTGGAAAAAATTGTTTCACAACATAAAATGGACCATTTGACAGCTGCTGATACCTTATCTACACAAAAAAAAGAACTGTACTGTCAATATGTACTGTATTAATGATGGGAAATGACAGTGAAATCAACGCATACCATATAGCTATTGAAATCCAGGAAAACAGACTAATCAGACTGAGTTTTAAAATATTGAGTTATGATCCAATGCATAATGGTGTGCAAATAGTGAATCTCACATGCTATGGCGAATTTTCACATTTCCTATATGCTTTAATGTCTTACTCATAAAACATACAGGTAGACACAAAAGGGTTTACTGTGTTAACATATCACAGTACTTCAGCATCCTAATTAAATACTTGGAAGCCAACACAGGTAATTATATATTATGCACAAAAGTAAAATATCTCTACATCACAGGTCAGTGGACAAATTTATTTCAACAAATTCTGCTGAAAAATAACATGGAATTAATTAGTATACAGCAATGAGGCTCACATATATAACACGACTCACGTTTAACTCACGACCACGGCATCTCGCTACCAGTAACTGGCTACCACATCTCGCTACCAATAAATTATTACCACAAATTTGAAGTATTTCATCTTCAAGCAGCATTTTTTATTAAACTTTTGTTAGGAAAGCCCACAGAATTCCATGACCTCAAATATTTTCTACACATACAGTACATGAATATTAATCAGCTACATATGCGAATTTGAAGTATTTAGTCTAACACTTGAATATTGTTGAGTTGTACAAGTCCCAGATTTTGAATTTTTGATCTTCAAGCAGTATTTCTATTAAAATATTGTTAGGAGACCCCATGGAATTCTGTGACCTCGTAATTTGAGCAAGTTGCTGTGGTCGCGAGTTCTATGTCTACCATATAACACAAACAAATGTACACAGCGTATTCTAAGTTACATATTGTTTGGCTTAGTAATTAAGTAGAAGGTTGACAATATCCTTCTCTGCAACTGTTGGATGTTAACCAGCATGGTTTGCTTTTGATGACTCAAGCACAAGTTATAAACCTATTTCACAAAATCATATCATGCTAAATAACCTTCTAGATTGCTTTTAAAGCTCATTAAGCAATTTTTACAGAATATATTATTTGTGTAACAATGATTCTGATTGGTAGCCTATTGAATTTGATGTTTACTTCCAATTTATACCAATTTCACATTACCCAATCTTTATTTCCCAGTTCATTGGTCAAATACAAGAGGTGGGGGATAATAAATACACTTATTAAACATACATCCGGCACAATTATTTGGGGCCACATAAAATATACATTTGGCAATTGTAAACACTAGAGGTGCGACAGATTCCACCAATGCAAAACTGTCCCGATTCTGGGATACCAAAAAAGTTTGAGTTTCAGCATTTCCCCAAGCAAATAGACCTACAAACAGGAAGTGATTTACCGAAATCCAAAACATGGCAGTTTTTCTCAAAGAAATTGCTTTAAATTGAAAATTTTAATTTCTTCAGATTCAGGTTTGGCATTCAATGTTTTACATTTTCAAATCATCATATTAGCTGAAATTCAAGATTCCAGTTGTAAAAGTGGTCACAGTATTTCAGTATAATTGTCTTGATACTGACATACCGCTACTACCGACTCACCCCTAGTAAACACAGACCTGAAACTTGTAAACAACAGATTTGGCACTACCAAACATTTGGCATTTAGAAGACACATATTGGGAGTCATTACACATTATACACTTCATACACATAAATAATGATTTGAGGGGAACAAACAGACACCAGATAAAAATATTCTGATGTTCTTTTTGTCTGGTTACCTTTTGTCCCTCCCAAGAAATATTACATTATCTTGGCACACACAGGTCATATTCTGAAATGCTGCAAATTAAGAAAACAAGGGGCAGTGAATTGGCACTCAACTGTTCACTTTAGAAATACGTAACTTAAATCAATGCAACCTATAAAATTGCAACATGCCAGTAGAAACCAGCTATGTTTTGATAATAGGTTCATAAACTATAAGAAACAGAGAGGAACTGAGTTCATAAAATCTAATCTTTGGATAACAGATGCCCTACATATTATTCTAAAAAACTTTTATAGCACTTCATCTCCACTAAAACGCAAAAAAAAAAAAAAAAAAATCAAGAATCCAATTTCAAAAATCCAGGGAACAGAGAAAAGGTCAGTGCCAAGAGACACATGGTTAATCACAAGACTGTGATGGATGTACTTTGAGAAAGAGATAAGTCTTTCATTTCTGTCTGAAGGAGGAAGCATGAACCTCATCAGACAACTGATCCCTCACTGCAGGTGCATTATACATAAAACTGTAACAAACTTGTTTCACTGATTCAAGAATGAACAAAACTGGGGAAACACCAGAGGTTTACCATCCCCTCCACACCACCTAGTGTTGTATGGACTGATACAAGGAGAAAGATATTATGCATAAAATATTAAGGGTAACCAATCTGAAGAAACCTGCAAACCAGTGAGGCAGTTACAAACACTGAACCATGTTTATTACACAATCAATGCAATGTCTTTTAAAAGAATGTGAGGGTATGGTTCTAGTATATCTACTTGCACAAGATACAGTTTTGGCAGCAATGTTATGATATCGGCAAACAAGCACAATTTCTGCAAAATAAATAGAGCAACAGCATTCCTCACATCTAAGGTTTAATGATCAAAAAAATTTAAAAAAAAAAAAAAAATTCTTCACTGCAAAATACACAAGAGAAAAAACATATATACTTATGGTTTTACTTTAAATAGAACACTTCTTTTCAAATGTCTGTTTTTCTTTTTTCATAATGTGTAGACCTGTGCTTTTAACAGAGTAAAAAATGTGAAATTTGCCAGAAAGTGAAATTCCTTCATATATTTCTGCAACTTGTGGGAGATTCTTTGCACATCTGTGTTTTGTTTTTGCTTTTTTGTGATTATTTTAGGCCTCTCATCTCCCCAAGCACCAAGTTTGTTTATATTTTCTTACTTTTAAAGGGTGCCCACCCTGGTGAGTGAATTTCACATGCTGTGGCAAATTTTATATTTCTTACTTTGTTTTACATGATATTAGGTCAAAGCTTGAGGAAACAAAAAGTTGATGAATTAGATAAACTACTTGAGCAAGCGGTGTCAATGTTCTAGTACTAAGCAATACTACAATGCCAATCTGTTTTAGGTACAATTTCCCTTCAAGCAGGAATATGGAGCAAGTCCTTAGAATCCATTTTATTTTAAAATTAACCCTGCTATCTGGAATCCAGGTTAAACAGAATCACTGGTCCTTCAACATTCAATCTAACAGGTTTCAACTGAGTTGAATTTCACAGTATTTTCAAAAGCATATTAAAAACATGAAATCAGACAAGATACCATCAGGTACAACTGCAGTTGCCTTTACTTATCCAAAACCAGTTATTTGTTTACAAAAAAACAAGTAATTACCAGTTGTAAACCACCTTTAGAAATGCATTTAAACTGGTTATGACCAGTTGTTGGTTTTTACGATAAACCAATCAACAACCAGATAAAATTAGTTTTCTATTTACAAACTTACAACCACAAAATTGTTTCAATCATCTCAATCTCAAACATGCCAAAATCATTTTACATACTTTGTGAAATATCTTATTATCGCATAAATGATGGTCACTGTTATCCAAGCCTGTAATTTTGAAAGAAATGCACCATTTCCTACTGTTGCCCTTCCAAATATAGTACACTTTCCATGGATGTCATACAACACCTTGTACAATTTGAATTCTGTGTGAACCATTCTAATGTGCTAAAACATCCATTTGACAGAGATGGCAACACTGAGCACACATATACGGTGTGTGGGATTCTTTCTTTAACTCTGAGTGCTGTTATATATGAGAACATTTTCTGCTGCCAAGAGCAGTTTGCAGAGTCTACCGTGGATGAATAGAACACAACAGGAAGCTTTGATTTGAAGATGGTGCAGTATATACCATATGTTTAAAATGTGATGCAAAGTTTAACCTTTGTATTTTATTATGGTAGAAGTACAACTGAAATAACTTCTCAAGATATAACTCTAACTACATTTTTTTTTTCATCTCTATTTATTTCAAGCTTTTTGGGTGTATATATAACCATGAAAATATGAATACAGAAACAGAATCAAAATATATATTGATTCTTACACACATTAAAAATAACCAAGCCCAAGATTTCACTTGAAGGAAACTGCTGAACTAGATTGCATGGACTAGTGTGGTTTGACAGGGTCCTTGCCACTTCTTATATCATTGCTACTTGATATCTAGTCGATACTGAGGAGTTTTCATTGGGCAGATGTGAGTAATGGCATTTTCTGAATCTAATTTACTTTCTGTATATTCACTTTGTAATTGTGCTTACTTAGAGAGTTTGAATAGTACGTGATACAAAGCCTCTGAATGGTGGTTTTCCCATACCTCCGCCTCTTCCCAGACACTGATATTCAGTGGGTTTAGGCTGAACACTTGACTTTGGAGAAGTAAGCAACCTCATGGTATGGTTTGAGTGGGACTGAATTTCTATGTGTTTATTGTACTTTCTGCATAACAACATGTCTTTCTCTATGCCTATCTTCCTGTATACTGATACTGCGAGTACTTTTGTTCTTGATTTGTGGAGGTGTGTACATTGAGACATTGTTGACCCAATGTCCCTTGTTCTCTGCATGTGCATTGATATTCTCTGTGTTTACGCTGATGACTTGATTTCAGGTAGGTGTGTAAATGATGACATGCCCAAGCCCTCGTTCTCTTCCTGTCCCCCACACTCCGCCCCTTCCCCCTGAGATTGTGACATCACGTTGTATGCGGCAGACGGTCGTGGGCTGTGCCGTTCCCAGATGGCTGCCTCCGTCAGGCTGCGGTTAATAACTCTGTTCATTGAGTACCCGGCTCCACTGAAAGAAGAGGAAAATAAAGGTATTACAGAGTGCACACTGTGATAAACAGTGGTGATGGATCAGTGCTATAAAATCCTTGTTTATTCTTGTACTAGAGTGCTTAATGCACGTTTTATCTAGAATTCTTTTTCAGTATGAAAACAGCTAGTTTTTGCCTGATTTTCTGATAAAAATTATATAAAATGACACACCTGACGTCATATTTATGATAATATTTGCAACATGTTCAAAAGGAAACACACAAAATTGCAAATTTAATAAGTAAATTAAATTTTTATAAGTTAATACCCTATCCAATGGACAATTGCTTTACCGGTCGGCGCGACCGGTCCCGCCAAACGCCAGAAAAAGACGTCCTGTATATGCTACCGGCAGGACCGGTCACAGAGTGTGCATTCGCCAGGTGGCGCATCGTACTTCATTTCCTGTTTACCTCTTGACGTCATAGCATCTTTTTCGTGTCTAATCCTAGTAAGACCCCTAGTAAGCTGATAGCGGGGCCGGTTGGGTGGGCCTTGCCTGTCCATTGGATAGGGTATTAACTTATAAAAATTTAATTTACTTATTAAATTTGCAATTTTATTGCGTTAATACATCCTATCCAATGGACAATTGCTGAATAACTACCGCTTGGCAGGCGGGTAAGCAGCTAGGGACTTATGTGAACTCATAACAACAATTTTTAAACAGGCCCATTCGACCTAGGGTCAGAGAACCCTGAAAGGTCAGGGTCGGTCACTAACTCACCGGTTAACCGGGAGCCTACCGACGTTGCCCCCCCCCCCCTTTTTCCTTTCCTTTCAGAGTGGCTGAGTTGGAAAGATAGGGAGAGATAGGGGCTGAGTTCAGTCCCAGAAGAAATAAACTTCCCAAAGGAAGCAAGTCACAGTTTTTTTGTTTTTTTGTTTTTTTTTTTTTGGAACATATATGTACATCCAACATATTTACATAATGTACATATCTAGCATATCTACAATATGTACATATTTACATATATACAACATCTCCTCACTTCTGGGCCTGGTGGTGCACCTGCTGGGCAGCCACTACAGGTCCCAGGTGGAAAAGCTCTGAATCAGCCCAGGCAACATCCTTCAAATAAAACTGGGTGAAGGTGTTGTGAGATTTCCAGTGGCAGGCTGATAAGATCTGATCTAAGGAGATCCCTGATTGGAAAGCCTTAGAAGCAGCAAAGGCCCTAACATCATGGGCTTTAACCTGATGTAAGGTGAGGGCCTCCTGGTCAGAGAGCTCATAGCACAGAACCACAGTCTGTTTGATCCATGAGGAGATGGTGGCAGGCGAGATGTCTTTATCAAAACCCTTCTTGAAGGAGACAAAGACTAACTCCTTATTCTGCCTGAGGTCTGCAGTCCTGTCCAAGTAGTAACGCAGGGCTCTAACTGGACATAGGGACCTGTCACCCTTGAGTGACCTATCCAGAGATGGTGCCAGGGCTGGGATGACCACTGGTGCCACACTATCTGGACCTTCCTTAGCCAGCTGGTTCTTGGATAGGAAGCTGGGTGAGGGGTACAAAGACACCTTAGACCAGTCTGACTGGTGTCTGATGTTCTTATGTAACCAAGCATGGATCTCACTCCTGCGTTTACCTGAGCCCAAAGCCAGCAGGAAAACAGTCTTGAAGGTCAAATGTTTTAATGAGGCCTCTTTTAAAGGTTCAAAAGGAGCCTTTGTCAGCTGGTGTAAGACCAGTGACAGGTTCCAGGAGGGTATACCTCTCCTGCCCTTAGGCCTGTCTCTATGGAAACTATCCAGGAGACGAGTGAGATTCTCATCTTTGCTGACATTAATGGTGGAATTGCCCAGTTTGTCAGCAATGGCTGATCTGTAGCCATCAATAGTGCCTGGTTGTAACTTCTTGTCCTGGAACAAGTGCAGGAGGAAGTCAGCAATGGCTTTCAGAGGTGGTGCCCTGAAGTCCACCTGATTACTGAGGCACCACTTTGTAAAAATGGTCCACTTTGCCTCATAGACAGATCTGGTTGATCTTCTTTGAGGAGCCTCAATTCGTGCGGCCACTGCCTCAGAGAAGCCTTGCTCCTTGATTGCTGAGGCTCTAGGAGCCAGGCATGTAGGTTCAGATTCGACAGGTTCCTGTGAAGGACCTGGTTGAACGGCTGAGACACAAGGTTTGGTATGCTGGGCAGACAGAGTGGGATCTGGCTTGACATTGCTACCAGGTCCCAAAACCAGGGCATGTTGGGCCACCCTGGGGCAATCAGGATTATTCTGTTGCAGGGGTAGTCCTGGAGCTTCTCCACCACTTTGCCCAAGATGGCTGCCGGTGGGAAGGCGTATGGGTCCAGGTCCTCCCAGGAGAGGCTGAGTGCATCCACTGCCCAAGCCTGGGGGTCTGGCACCGGTGACACAAACTGGGGTAGTTTGTTGTTGAACCTGGTGGCAAACAGGTCCACTTTTGGCTGGTGCCACCTTGCGCATACAGCTTGGAAAACTGCTGGATGAAGTGACCACTCTGTTTGAATGGTCTGGCCAAGTCTGGATAGCTTGTCTGCTATCACGTTCAGCCGGCCGGGGATGTGACGTGCCCTGAGGGTTACCTGTTGTCCGGTGCACCAGGACAGGATTCTCCACAGTAGGGCACACAGTGACCCCGACTTCATCCCCCCTTCTTTGTTGATATAGGCAACCACTGTTGTGTTGTCTGTAGCTATCAACACAGTCTTGTTGCAAACCAGGGTTCGAAACTCCTTTAGAGCTAGAAAAACTGCTTTTAGCTCTAAGTGGTTTATGTGCAACTTGCTTTCTGGAAGGGACCAGGTTCCCCTTGCAGTATGGTCGTCCAAGTGAGCGCCCCACCCTTCGTTTGATGCGTCTGTAAAGATCTGCAGAGCATGTTTTAGAGGGTGTAATGGTTGACCTAGTAGCACATTGCTTTCCTCCAGCCACCACCTTAGATGAGGATGGAGGGACTTGGGGACCGGTATCACCTTTTCCAGTGATTCTGGGACCCTCCAGTTGTTTTTCAAGTGCCACTGTATGGGTCTCATGTGGAGTCGCCCTAAGTGGACTTGTTTTTCTGTTGCTGTGAGGAGACCTATGAGGGACATGAATTTCCGGACCGGACAAACCGGATCCGACATCATTGATCTGATCTTGTCTGTCAAAGCCTGCCAACGTTCTTCTGTTGGTCTGACCTTGCCCTCTTTCAGGTCGAACTGGTAACCTACGAAGTTGAAGACCTGTTTGGGTGTCAGTTCTGACTTTTCCTTGTTCACCAGCCACCCTAGTTCCTGACAAAGAGTGACCAGGGTTTGAGTATGCTGGAGACAGGTGTGGAGGGTAGAGGCCCTCACCAGCCAGTCGTCTAGGTACTGGTGGATTCTTATACCCTGTCGTAAAGCCATGAGCTTGACCTCTTTGGCCACCACTGTGAACTCCATGGGTGCAGTGGAAAGACCAAAGGGCAGGGCCTTGAACTGGTAGGATTGGCCCTGAATGTGAAAACGCATGTACTTCCTTGACTGACTGTGAATTGGTATGTGGAAGTAAGCGTCTTTGAAATCTATGGATGTGACCCACTCCCCTGCCTGTAGGGAGGTTCTTATTGTCTCTGGGGTCTCCATCTTGAACGACTCTGTGTTTAAAAAGGTGTTCAAAGTGCTCAGATCCAAGATAGGTCTCCACCGGTTGTTGGGTTTGGGAACCAAAAATAACCGGTTGTAAAACCCTAGGGAGGTCTGATTTGTTACCGGTTCTACTGCATTCTTGTTTGTTAGCTGAGTCAGTGCCTCCAAAAGGAAGGCCTGTCTTTGGGGGTTTACATATTTGCTGATGACCATTGGTGACCTGGTTAGGGTGGGTCTGAACCGGAAAGGAAGGGTGTAGCCCTCTCTCAGTATTCTGATAACTTTTGGACTGGCACCCAGAGTTTCCCACTTCTCCCAAAACTGCTGAAGTCTTGCCCCTACAGGAAGATTTGTGACAACAGTTGGGACATTTGTGACAATTTTTACAAAACTCAAGTGATCTACACAGGAAACATCTTTCACATGGTTTATTTCTCTGATAGATTGACAATAATCGGGATTTACACCTTTCTTTTGCGGTGACCCGGTGGCAAAAGGAACACTTGCAACAAAAGAGTTTACATGTGGAAACACAGTCTCGCTCTTGTTTGTCACTGGTGGTGGTGGATACAAGCCCTCCATCTTGTCGGATACATTTACAGAGTTCACCAATCCGACCACACTTGCAAAACAGTGATTGTCATTTATGCTTTTTAAACCCCCTGGCCGGCTTCTGGATGAAGTTTGAGGCTTTACCACCACCTTTCTGAGCAGTTTGCCGGTCTCTAATCTGCTTCCATGCCGGAGTAGTGGGCTTCCGGTCCGGCTGGTGAGGGGTTCGATTGGAGGAGATGTATGGATGAAAACGTCCAGGTTTCCTTGGTGTGGTACCAGCAGAACGCCTCTCTTCACTACGTAAGATTTCCTCTTCAGCTTTGACCAGTAAGCTGTCCGGGAAGAGTGATAGTTGGTGAACTGGAGACGTACGTAAGGCAGACAAGGTGTCCGGTTTAATCCCACCCCTTATGAACTCTAAATAACTGTCCCGCCGGGCCAGGGTGAGATTAGCCATGCTGATAAAGACTCCCTCTGATAAATCCTGCATGGTATGTTGCATAGCCTGTGAAATTGACCGGTTAAACGTAACCAGATATTCCAATTCTTCAACAGCTTGTTGTTTCTCAGCACCTTTACCCTTTGAGGAATCGAACCTCAGGGACTTTAACTGGGTGACCATGGAGTCCTGTACCTTGGTGAGGCATCTAGAGAGGCCAGCAGCGTGGTTACACATCACTGATTGTTCTCTGAATGACCTCTCCCACCTTCTAAGGGTGTCCTGGCTGAAGGTCCTGGAAGCTGGAGCAGCAGGTAAACTGCGTCTTGCAACTCTAGAAAACATACTGTTAAGCTTTGCCGGTTCCGGAGACCAGTCACCAACAGCCTGGGTAGACGCATCCTTCTTAACCGCTTGCATGTCGTACCACTTTGAAGTACGTGGTGTCTTGACAAATTGGTCACGCAGTAGACCACTGGTTTCTGTATTCCTGGATGGATAACCTTCAGCAATGGTTATATTCAGTTTCTCCAGCTTTTTACAAAGCCATTCATCCACCGGCAATTTTACTGACACTTTTCCGGTAGTCTTCACTCTAGCACCGGCAAAGGGATTGTCATCCATAGATGCAGCTGAGGTGTCATAATCCGGGATTTGATGCCAGCCCATGAAACTCCTCACCCCTCTCAAGGTTTCCCGGTAATTGGCATCTTCAGATAGATCCTGGTCAGTGTTAGTTTCCGGTACATCACCCTGGTAGTGAACACTAGCCGGAGAGGCCGGTTCCGGATCCACCTCAGCCTCGCTGTCAGATTCCCTAGCAACCTCAGAATTCTGACCAATGGGAGGCGACTGGTTAGACAGCGTAGTTCTATAACCGGAAGGCAGAACCTCAGGACCCGCACCGGGAGCCTGTGAAGGCTGGGTGGCAGTCCCTGCACCGGGAACCAGTAAAGGTTGGGTGGCAACAGTCTCAGAGGTACCGGGGCCCTGAACAGGGTGGGTAGCACTCTCATTCACTTCCATCACAGCTTGCGTACCAGGAACCCCCAGCGGAGGTTGGGTAGCCGTCAACTGCGTAGCAACGTCACTAGTGCCCTCAGCAAACATAACACTTGTAGAAGCACCCGGATCAAAGAAAGGGTGTTCTCTGGGCACCACAGAAGCAGAATTCACCGGTCTCACAGGAACAGCAAATGACTGGTTAATCAGCATTGCTTCCAGACGGGAAAACCTCTCACTCCACTTGTCATCAAGGGACTTGAGGTCGTCAGAAGTAGGCTTACTGCTGTGCTTCCGTTTAGTAGACCTTGGGGAACCATCAGAACGCTTCTTCTTGTGCTTGGGTGTAGAATCAACAGGAGACTGCGTCCCTGAATTGACCGGACCCAGCAGTGAAACCTCAGACGGATCAACAAGCTTGGGAGATTCTTCAGATTTCTTCTGGCTAGAGCGTCCCTGAATTGACCGGACCCAGCAGTGAAACCTCAGACGGATCAACAAGCTTGGGAGATTCTTCAGATTTCTTCTGGCTAGAGCGTTCTTTCCTTTCCTTGTAGGTCGGGGTTGCTAACTGGTGGATCTGAGCAGGCGTAAACGCCTTACAGATACTACAGTCCAACTTCTTTACACACGGGTCGTCTCCCACCCCCTTGTCACGACAACGCGCGCATTTCTTATGGTTGTCGAAAAGGGCCATAACGTGCCCGCAAGAACCTCGTTTCTGTCCAGGAGACGACATAATGATCAGGAACGTTGTAGAATTATTCCGTACTAATAAAAAACAAGAAACTTGGAAGAGTTCGTTGTAAAAATTCAAAAGCGTATCTCTGAAGAAATTCTTCTGCACACTCTTTCGCGCCAAACGAAAAAGATGCTATGACGTCAAGAGGTAAACAGGAAATGAAGTACGATGCGCCACCTGGCGAATGCACACTCTGTGACCGGTCCTGCCGGTAGCATATACAGGACGTCTTTTTCTGGCGTTTGGCGGGACCGGTCGCGCCGACCGGTAAAGCAATTGTCCATTGGATAGGATGTATTAACGCAATAAAAAAACTCTTTTTAATTGCAAAACATTCAGTTCTCTATTCTTTTCTAAGTACTTAAATAAACTTTACACAGTCCCAGTTTACATGAAATGGTAACAGAGTTAGAAACCAGTGAAGTTCAGTTACAAGCCACCTGCAAAAATTAATTGTACCAGTTTATTAAATGAACAGCAATACTATTCAATTGCAAAGCAATTTGGGGACCAGATATTTACTCATAAACAGAGTTTTACCTATCAGATCTCTGCTTACAGGGATTTTGTTGTAATCACAAAAACAGTTGTTCACCTTGTGTTAGAATTACAGTATACAAAAGACGTAATATACTATCCAACCCCTTTAAGAAGAAATCTGGCAAGTAAAACTCTTTTTAGAACAGAAGTAAATATCAAGTCCTTACTGGGGCCATTCTATTGATATTTATAATCTGTTATCTGAAAAAAAGGCACATTTGTTTGTCTTTAGCAAAGAAAAACAGAGAGTACTCGTTGATGAGTAGAACAATGGTGAAAAAGTACTGGAGTACAAAAAGTACTACATATGTCAGCTCTAAGTTTATACCATGATCACTCATTGATGAGTTTACTAATGAAATGAAAGCTATTAAGTACTTTCAGCTGCACCACATGAGTACATATATGTAATTGTAAATTACTTCCAATCTTTATAAGAGTATGTAACGTAAATTAAAGTAAAGCTAACAAGTAACTTTAGTTCAAAACAGTGTATTATTTTAAAAATACTGATTTTTATGTATTAAATCAACAATTAGGCGACCATTAGCAATTTAACGAACCATCAAACTCAACTCTTGATCAACTAAAATGAAGTGACCCACAGCAAAGTGAAATGGCAACATGTTAAAAAAAAATTCCATTTTAGTAATTATGTGGGTACAGGAGGGAGTGTAGGACTGAACCAGGTGTATATAAAGCACTGGTAAACCATGCAAGGACATGAAGAACAGGCATGTACTACAACATTATCACAACACACATCCACTGAATAAATAGTAAAATACCCTATAGGAGGAGTATTTTACAAAGAAACATTATTGGCTGTTTCATGCTCTGCACATGATTTTATGCTGTTATCTCAAAAACAAATTGTAAAACAAGTAATTAACTGAAATTATTAAATAAATCATTGATTGAGATTTTATAGTAAAATATTTTTGTCTGAACAAGAGAAGTTTTGCTTTTGTGTACAAGTGTGGAACAGTTCAAAAGAAACAGGATACTTGAATGGTGGGATTTAACTGAACAAAAATTAATATGTTAACTGATGGAAACACTTCATAAAATTTATATTTCTGAAAAAGAAGACCAGTGAAAATGTAATTGAACACAATTTTCTTTTTCCTGCTTCTGAAAGATGTCTGTCACAGATGTGGTAGATGAATTATGTAATTTAATTCCAATCAAGGCTAAAAAGAAGAGCAAGATTTGACGCCGAGTACATTTTTACCATTACTCCTCAACATGTACTCTTTTCATGACATATTTTGCTCATTTTTTTTTAAAAAGTCAAATAACATGACTTAACATGACTTATATGAAGTCAATAAAATTAGAATAATAAGAATAATAACAAATCTGAAAATTTTAACTGTTAAGTATTTATAAGCTATAAGCTTACCACTTGGGACTCTGTGCTTTACTAGGGAGGAAAACATGAGCATCACACAATCTACTTCACCTCAGACTGTTAGTGCCACCTAGCAGTTGGACTTGGTCATTATGAACTACATTGAGAGGTTTGCCAAGTCCGGAGCAGCCTCCTTAGTAAAGCTCTGAGTCCCAGATCTTAAGCTATTGTAGCGCAATAAAAAGCTGGTTTTAAAAATAACAAGCATTCTGACGCATGCATTTATCTCCCGCCATATAAATTAGATGTACTAAAGATAACATATTTTAACAAGGTGCTCTAAATGTAATACTTTTCAAGTTATAATTGATTTAGTGCATGATGTCATGAATTTTAATGCATTAAAAATTATTTAAAAAATTCATTAAAAAAATTTAGCATGTGAAAGCTCTCCAAAATGTAGGTGAAAGAGTTATTTGAGAAATATTGGCTATCTGCAATACTTTTAGTGATAATAGGCAGTTACTCATTTTGAGTAGGTGAGTAATTAGCTACGGATCTGAAAATTCACTAATTGAAAGCTCTCCAAAATGTATGTGAATGAGTTATTTCAGAAATACTGGCTATCTGCAATACTTGTAGAGATAATTCGCATTTACTCATTTTGAGTAGGTGAATAATTAACTACGGGTGTGAAACTTCACCAAGTGAAAGCTGTCCCAAAAGTAGGTGAATGAATTATTTGAGAAAAATTGGCTATCTGCAATACTTTTAGAGACAATTCACATTTACTCATTTTCAGTACGTGAGTAATTAGCTACGGGTCTGGAACTTCACCATGTGAAAGCCCTCCCAAAAGTAGATGAATGAGTTATTTGATAAAACTTGGATATCCGCAATACTTTTAGAGATAATTCACATTTACTCATTTTGAGAAGGTGAATAATTAACTACGGGTCTGAAAACTCACCAAGTAAAAGCTCTCCCAAAAGTAGGTGAATGACTTATTTAAGAAAAACTGGATATCTGCAATACTTTTACAGATAATTCACATTTACTCATTTTGAGTAGGTGAGTAATTAGCTACGGGTCTGGAACTTCACCATGTGAAAGCTCTCCCAAAAGTAGATGAACGAGTAATTTGATAAAAATTGGATATCCACAATACTTTTAGAGATAATTAGCATTTACTCATTTTGAGTAGGTGAATAATTAGCTAGGAGTCTGAAACTTCACCAAGTGAAAGCTCTTCCAAAAGTAGGTGAATGAGTTATTTAAGAAAAATTGGATATCCCCAATACTTTTAGAGATAATTCACATTTACTCATTTTGAGTAGGTGAATAATTAGCTACGGGTCTGAAACCTCACCAAGTAAAAGCTCTCCCAAAAGTAGGTGAATGAGTTATTTGAGAAAAATTGGATATCTGCAATACTTTTACAGATAATTCACATTTACTCATTTTGAGTAGGTGAGTAATTAGCTACGGGTCTGGAACTTCACCATGTGAAAGCTCTCCCAAAAGTAGATGAATGAGTTATTTGATAAAAATTGGATATCCGCAATACTTTTAGAGATAATTATCATTTACTCATTTTGAGTAAGTGAATAATTAGCTACGGGTCTGAAACTTCACCATGTGAAAGCTCTCCCAAAAGTAGATGAAGCACTTATTTAAGAAAAATTATGTCATTATTTTGCCACAAATAAGAAAATAGCTATTACTCACTTATGGCATGCAATAGAACCCCAAACTATATGCATTTACCCTGCAGTCACAATTTCAAAGTAGGTATTACTCGGCTATCCAATGTGCAACAGGTCTGAAACTTTACTATGTGATAGGTTATCAAAAACTAGATGAATAACATATTTGAAAATATTTCCCTAACTTTAATACTTTTGAAGATATTTGACATTTACTTATGCTGTTATTTTGCTACAAATAAGAAAATAGCTATTACTCACTTATGGCATGCAATACAACCCCAAAATATAATTAGCTACGGGTCTGAAACTTCACCAAGTGAAAGCTCTTCCAAAAGTAGGTGAATGAGTTATTTAAGAAAAATTGGATATCCCCAATACTTTTAGAGATAATTCACATTTACTCATTTTGAGTAGGTGAATAATTAGCTACGGGTCTGAAAACTCACCAAGTAAAAGCTCTCCCAAAAGTAGGTGAATGAGTTATTTGAGAAAAATTGGATATCTGCAATACTTTTACAGATAATTCACATTTACTCATTTTGAGTAGGTGAGTAATTAGCTACGGGTCTGGAACTTCACCATGTGAAAGCTCTCCCAAAAGTAGATGAACGAGTAATTTGATAAAAATTGGATATCCACAATACTTTTAGAGATAATTAGCATTTACTCATTTTGAGTAGGTGAATAATTAGCTACGGGTCTGAAACTTCACCAAGTGAAAGCTCTTCCAAAAGTAGGTGAATGAGTTATTTAAGAAAAATTGGATATCTCCAATACTTTTAGGGATAATTCACATTTACTCATTTTGAGTAGGTGAGTAATTAGCTACAGGTCTGGGACTTCACCATGTGAAAGCTCTCCCAAAAGTAGATGAATGAGTTATTTGATAAAAATTGGATATCCGCAATACTTTTAGAGATAATTATCATTTACTCATTTTGAGTAGGTGAATAATTAGCTACGGGTCTGAAACTTCACCATGTGAAAGCTCTCCCAAAAGTAGATGAAGCACTTATTTGAGAAAAATTATGTCATTATTTTGCCACAAATAAGAAAATAGCTATTACTCACTTATGGCATGCAATAGAACCCCAAACAATATGCATTTACCCTGCAGTCACAATTTCAAAGTAGGTATTACTCGGCTATCCAATGTGCAACAGGTCTGAAACTTTACTATGTGATAGGTTATCAAAAACTAGATGAATAACATATTTGAAAATATTTCCCTAACTTTAATAATTTTGAAGATATTTGACATTTACTTAAGCTGTTATTTTGCTACAAATAAGAAAATAGCTATTACTCACTTATGGCATGCAATACAACCCCAAAATATAATTAGCTACGGGTCTGAAACTTCACCAAGTGAAAGCTCTTCCAAAAGTAGGTGAAAGAGTTATTTAAGAAAAATTGGATATCCCCAATACTTTTAGAGATAATTCACATTTACTCATTTTGAGTAGGTGAATAATTAGCTACGGGTCTGAAAACTCACCAAGTAAAAGCTCTCCCAAAAGTAGGTGAATGAGTTATTTGAGAAAAATTGGATATCTGCAATACTTTTACAAATAATTCACATTTACTCATTTTGAGTAGGTGAGTAATTAGCTACGGGTCTGGAACTTCACCATGTGAAAGCTCTCCCAAAAGTAGATGAACGAGTAATTTGATAAAAATTGGATATCCACAATACTTTTAGAGATAATTAGCATTTACTCATTTTGAGTAGGTGAATAATTAGCTACGGGTCTGAAACTTTACCAAGTGAAAGCTCTTCCAAAAGTAGGTGAATGAGTTATTTAAGAAAAATTGGATATCCCCAATACTTTTAGGGATAATTCACATTTACTCATTTTGAGTAGGTGAGTAATTAGCTATGGGTCTGGAACTTCACCATGTGAAAGCTCTCCCAAAAGTAGATGAATGAGTTATTTGATAAAAATTGGATATCCGTAGTACTTTTAGAGATAATTATCATTTACTCATTTTGAGTAGGTGAATAATTAGCTACGGGTCTGAAACTTCACCATGTGAAAGCTCTCCCAAAAGTAGATGAAGCACTTATTTAAGAAAAATTATGTCATTATTTTGCCACAAATAAGAAAATAGCTATTACTCACTTATGGCATGCAATAGAACCCCAAACTATATGCATTTACCCTGCAGTCACAATTTCAAAGTAGGTATTACTCAGCTATCCAATGTGCAACAGGTCTGAAACTTTACTATGTGATAGGTTATCAAAAACTAGATGAATAACATATTTGAAAATATTTCCCTAACTTTAATACTTTTGAAGATATTTGACATTTACTTATGCTGTTATTTTGCTACAAATAAGAAAATAGCTATTACTCACTTATGGCATGCAATACAACCCCAAAATATAATTAGCTACGGGTCTGAAACTTCACCAAGTGAAAGCTCTTCCAAAAGTAGGTAAATGAGTTATTTAAGAAAAATTGGATATCCCCAATACTTTTAGAGATAATTCACATTTACTCATTTTGAGTAGGTGAATAATTAGCTACGGGTCTGAAAACTCACCAAGTAAAAGCTCTCCCAAAAGTAGGTGAATGAGTTATTTGAGAAAAATTGGATATCTGCAATACTTTTACAGATAATTCACATTTACTCATTTTGAGTAGGTGAGTAATTAGCTACGGGTCTGGAACTTCACTATGTGAAAGCTCTCCCAAAAGTAGATGAACGAGTAATTTGATAAAAATTGGATATCCACAATACTTTTAGAGATAATTAGCATTTACTCATTTTGAGTAGGTGAATAATTAGCTACGGGTCTGAAACTTCACCAAGTGAAGGCTCTTCCAAAAGTAGGTGAATGAGTTATTTAAGAAAAATTGGATATCCCCAATACTTTTAGGGATAATTCACATTTACTCATTTTGAGTAGGTGAGTAATTAGCTACGGGTCTGGAACTTTACCATGTGAAAGCTCTCCCAAAAGTAGATGAATGAGTTATTTGATAAAAATTGGATATCCGCAATACTTTTAGAGATAATTATCATTTACTCATTTTGAGTAGGTGAATAATTAGCTACGGGTCTGAAACTTCACCATGTGAAAGCTCTCCCAAAAGTAGATGAAGCACTTATTTAAGAAAAATTATGTCATTATTTTGCCACAAATAAGAAAATAGCTATTACTCACTTATGGCATGCAATAGAACCCCAAACTATATGCATTTACCCTGCAGTCACAATTTCAAAGTAGGTATTACTCGGCTATCCAATGTGCAACAGGTCTGAAACTTTACTATGTGATAGGTTATCAAAAACTAGATGAATAACATATTTGAAAATATTTCCCTAACTTTAATACTTTTGAAGATATTTGACATTTACTTATGCTGTTATTTTGCTACAAATAAGAAAATAGCTATTACTCACTTATGGCATGCAATACAACCCCAAAATATATACCATCTTATAGTTAAGGACAAAGTAGCTGAACAACATATTTGAAGAAAAAGCTGTAACTGCAATAGTTTTGGAGTTACAATGGATTTACTCAACAGTCACAATTTCAAAGTAGCTATTACTTAGCTATGCAATGTGCAACAGGTCTGAAACTTTACTATGTGATAGCTTACAAAAAAGTAGATGAATGACATATTTGAAAAGAATTCCGTAACTTTAATACTTCTGAAGATATTTGACATTTACTTATGTCATTATTTTGCTACTAATAAGAAAATAGCTATTACTCACTTATGGCATACAATAGAACCCCAAACTACATGCCAGCTTATAGCTAAGGACAAAGTAGGTGAACAAGATATTTTACGAAAATATTGTAACTGCAATAGTTTTGGAGTTACAATGGATTTACTCAACTGTAGAATTTCAAAGTAGCTATTACTCAGCTATCCAAGGTGCAACAGATCCGAAACTTTACTATGTGATAGCTTATGAAAAAGTAGATGGATAACATATTTGAAAAGATTTCCCTAACTTTAATACTTTTGAAGATATTTGACATTTACTTCTTCTGTTATTTAGCTACAAATGAGAAAATAGCTATTACTCACTTATGGCAAGCAATAGAACCCCAAACTATGTACCATCTTATAGCTAAGATCAAAGTAGCTGAACAACATATTTTAGGAAAATACTCCAACTGCAATAGTTTTGGAGTTACAATGGCTTTACTCAACAGTCAGAATTTCAAAGTAGCTATTACTCAGCTATCCAAGGTGCAACAGGTCTGAAACTTTACTATGTCATAGCTTACCAAAAAGTAGATGAACAACATATTTGAAAAGATTTCCCTAACTTTAATACTTTTGAAGATATTTGACATTTACTTCTTCTGTTATTTAGCTACAAATGAGGAAATCTAATCTAAATCTAAATCTACTGCTTTGCAGACGCAATATCTTCCCTGAAGGGGAACTCAGTGCGCTAACTAATCATATATAATTTCCAAGTCATAGTGGGGGACGTGTCCAGGTCTGTATTCCGATGGTTGTGGGTGTGAACGTGGGGAAGAAATCTAGGTTGGAAAAGCAGATTTGAAAAGGTGGGTTTTCAGGTGCTTCCTGAAGGATGTGACAGATGGACTGGTTCTTACATGGACAGGAAGTGAGTTCCAGAAAGCAGGTGCATGATGGCTGAAAGATTTGGTAAGATACTTATGAGACTTATGTATTTTAGAGTCAAAAGAAGGAACTTGAAGGAATTTGTATTTTGGACTACTAGGTCTGGTGTTCCTTGATGAGGTATATGGATGAAGTTTATCCTTGAGGTACACAGGTTGACCATACTTAAGGACCTTATATGTGATCAACCCAATTTTGAAAAGAACCCTGTATTTGACTGGTAGCCAATGTAGTTTTTCCAGATTTGGAGTTGCATGAGTGTACCTCGAGGATCTAGTGACTACTCGACAGAGGGAGTTCTGAACACCCTGCAGCCTCTTGAGCTCAGAAAGAGTGAGTGAGGCAAAGAGGGAATTACAGTAGTCAATTCGGCTACTGATGAGAGCATTTGCAAGGAGTATTGTTGTGTTAAGGTCAAGGAGATGGCGAATCCTATATAAATCTCTTATATGGAACCGAGTAGACTTAATGACTTGGGAAATTAGAAAATTTAATAGTAAATTAAATTTTTATAAGTTAATACCTTACCTAGTGGACAGATGCATTTTGTCCGGCGCCTTGCCGGTCACGCCAAACGTTAGAAAAAAACGTCCTGAGCTGGGCTCTGGCCGGGACCGGTAGTGTCCTGTTCACTCGCCAGGTGGCTGTACAGCCTACCTGTCGGTGTAGTGCGCATGCGTGCGCATGCGCTCTTCCTCTTTTTGTTGCCTACCTAAATAAATCCCCTTATTGGATAAACTAGCGGGGAAGGTAGGGTGGGAATCCCCCTGTCCACTAGGTAAGGTATTAACTTATAAAAATTTAATTTACTATTAAATTTTCTATTTTATTGCGTTAATACATCTTACCTAGTGGACAGATGCAGAATCACTACCCAGTGGATGGAGGGTAGCCAAAAGGGGATTGCCAAGAACTCTATAATATCATAAGGGTGGAACCGGTATACTAAATAACCAGTCTAGGTAAACCACCCGATAACTCCCCCCCCCTTGTTTTCTTCGACATATAGGTCTTAGAACAGCCCGAAGGGGATCCCGGAAGACCTCGGGAGGAGTAAGAATTCCAGTGAGGAAGAAGAGGAACAGGAATGATAAAAAAACCCTATCCGAGGGGCAATCCTGGATATTTGGAAAAATTTTTTTTTTTTTTTTTTTTTTATATACAATATGTGCACTATGTACAAATTAAATAATGCTACTACTTGTCATAGTGGACCTGTTGAGCAGCTACAACAGGTCCTAAGTGGTATAGTTCAGAGTCGGCCCATGCAAGGTCCTTCAGGTAGAACTGTGTAAAAGTATTATGGGCTTTCCAATGACAGGCTGCAAGGATTTGGTCTAAGGAGACTCCGCCTTGAAAAGCCTTGGATGCTGCAAAGGCCCTGACATCATGAGCTCTAACCTGATGCAAGGAGTGAGCTTCCTCATCTGACAGCTGGTAACATAACATGACCGTCTGTTTAATCCAAGATGAGATAGTTGCTGGAACTATGTCTTTCTGGAAACTTTTCCTAAAGGAAACAAAGACCAGATCTTTACCCTTACGAAGATCTTTGGTTCTGTCCAGATAATAACGCAAAGCGCGTACCGGGCAAAGTGACTTATCCTCCTTTAAGGACCTGTCTAAAGAGGGAGCCAATGCCGGGATAACCACTGGAGCTACGGCAGACGGACCATCCCGAGCCAGCTGGTTTTTCGACAGGAAACTGGGAGAAGGGTAAAGGGAAACCTGACTCCAGTTTTCCTGATGTCTGATGTTCTTGTAAAGCCATGCATGGATCTCGCTCCGTCGTTTGCCCGAACCCAAAGCTAGGAGAAAAACAGTCTTAAAAGTGAGGTGTTTCAGAGAAGCCTGTCTCATGGGTTCAAAAGGAGCTTTAGTCAACTGATGGAGAACCAGAGAAAGATTCCAAGAAGGAATGCCCCTTCTCCCCTTAGGTTTATCTCTATGAAAACTGTCTAACAACCGAGTCAAGTTTTCATCTTTACTGATATTTAACTGCTCATTTCCGATCATGTCGGCGATAGCAGTTCTGTAACCGTCAATGGTGCTGGGTTGTAAATTTCTTTCCTTAAACAAATACAACAGGAAATCGGCAATGTTACTTAGAGTGGCCGACCTGACGTCCACCTCGTTTTCCTGACACCATCTGACAAAAATGGCCCACTTTGATTTGTAGACGGCTCTGGTTGAAAGTCTCTGAGGTGCCTCAATTCGAGCTGCCACCTCGCCAGAGAATCCTTTGCCTTGAATGAGGGAGGTTCTAGGAGCCATGCATGCAGATTCAGATTTGACAGATCGCGGTGAGGGATCCCGCTGAATGGTTGAGTCACCAGATCCCTTTGCCGAGGGAGACTGAATGGAATTTGCACTGACATACTGACCAGGTCCCAAAACCACGGCATGTTGGGCCACCCTGGGGCAATGAGAATCATCCGTCGACACCCCTGCTCCACTATCTTGGAGACCACTTGGCTGAGGAGGGCGACGGGAGGGAAGGCATACGTATCCAGATCCTGCCAGGATAGACTCAGAGCGTCCACCGCCCAGGCAGTCGGATCCGGAACCGGTGAGACAAACTTGGGGAGTTTGTAATTGTACCGGGTGGCAAACAGATCCACTTGTGGTTGGGCCCATCTCAAGCACAAGAGATTGAACACCTTCTGATCGAGAGACCACTCTGTCTGGATTACCTGATTGTGCCGAGAGAGCTTGTCTGCTATCACATTTAACCGACCCGGAATGTGCCGGGCTCTCAGAACTATTCCTCGGGGGTGGCACCAGGATAGGAGTCTCCAGAGGAGGGCACAAAGAGAGCCTGATCTCATACCTCCCTGTTTGTTGATATAGGCTACCACAGTTGTGTTGTCTGTCGCAATCAGTACAATCTGGTTTAGACAGAGAGGCTCGAAACTCCTGAGGGCCAGAAAGACTGCCTTTAGTTCCAAGAAGTTTATATGAAGTTGACTTTCTACTTCCGACCAAACTCCTCTTGCCGTAGCGTCCCCTAAGTGAGCGCCCCAACCTTCGTTTGATGCGTCGGTAAACAGTTGAAGGGCGTGACTTAAAGGATGTAATGGTTGACCCCTTAACACATTTCCCTCGTCTAACCACCAATCTAGGTGAGGTTGAATAGAGGGAGGTAGAGGAATGACTTTCTCTAAGACCTCGGGTACCTGCCAGTGTCTCTTGAGATGCCACTGAATGGGACGCATGTGGAGACGACCTGACCAAACCTGCTTCTCGGTGGCAGTCAGGAGTCCTATCAAGGACATGAACTGCCTGACCGTGCAACTGTCCTGAGCCCTTAAAAACAATAGTTTCCGACGCAAGCTTGCCCATCTTTCTTGAGTTGGCAAAACCCGACCCGTCAACAGGTCGAACCGGTAACCGACGAAGGTAAAGACCTGTTGAGGATCCAACTCCGACTTTTTGATGTTGACCAGCCAGCCCAGTTCGTGGCAAAGAGACAACAGAACCTGGGTGTGATGGAGACCAATTTCCTTCGAAGGGGCTCTCAGTAACCAGTCGTCTAGGTACTGGTGGATTCTTATACCCCTGTTCTGAGCCATAAGTTTCACCTCCTTGACTATCTTGGTGAACTCTAGAGGAGCTGTGGCCAACCCGAAGGGAAGGGCAGTGAACTGGTACGCTCTTTTGTTGAGAAAGAATCTCATGTACTTCCTCGACCGGGGGTGAATAGGGATGTGAAAGTATGCGTCGCTGAAATCTAGCGAGGTCACCCACTCCCCTTTCTGTAGCGAGGTCCGGATGGTTTCCGGAGTCTCCATCTTGAACGTGCCGGTTTTGAGGAACTTGTTCAACCGACTCAGATCTAAAATAGGCCTCCACTTGTTTTCCGGTTTGGGTACTAAAAACAGCCGGTTGTAGAAGGCGAGAGAAGACCGGACCAGGACTGGCTCCACTACCAACTTTCCTTGGAGAGAGATCAGTGCCTCTTTGAGGAAACGGCTTTTGACCGGATTGGCATAACTGCTCTGAATGATTGGAACCCTGGTGAGAGGAGGTCTTAATCTGAAGGGCAGGCTGTAACCCTCCTTTAAAATGGACACTGCTCGAGGGTTTGCGCCTAACCTTTGCCAAACTTGCCAAAACTTTTGAAGACGGCCTCCTACAGGACCATCGTGCACAACAGTGGGGACACCTTGAACATTTTGGACAAAAAGACATGGATCGACACAAGAAACACTGTTCACATGCTTTATTTTTCTCAACACTGGTACGGGACTTAGACCTTTCTTTTGCAGAAGCCCGGTGGTAGCTACAGAAGGAGCATGAGTTGCAACATGAAAGAACACATCCTGATTTACATGATCTACTTGCCTCATGGGAAAGTCTGGATTCTGAGATGTGTGGGGTCTTGAACCTGTCTGAACTGAAGTCAGTAATTGACCCGAACTTTTTGGTAACATGTCTTTTACTGTCTCTTGAACACTGGAACCGGTCATTTCCGGTGGAACTTGACTTAACTTTGAACAAAGAACTGGTTTGAGACAAACTTTCTTGACTAAGTTTAGAGTCTGTTTTCTGCCCAACCGATTTAATGTCTTGACTACAGAGGTTGGGTTGTATTGGTAACTGTCATTTTTGTTGTTTAAATCCACGGGAGCGAGAGAAACGGGGGTTAGTACTACCACCCCTTCCTCTTGATCTGCCCCTGCCCCGAGCAAACTGTCGCCATGGTTGGGTAGGTTCAGCTGAAGCTGCATTTCTAGAATCCCGGCGATCATAGGGTTGGAACCTATTCTGGTTTCGCCAAACAGTGCGCTGCATAGCACCCGGACCGGGCCTTGGAGCAGCACTGGTGGTTTCAGACTTAGTAATATCCTGTTCTGCAATGCATATCAGGTCATCAGGGAAGAGACCGTAATTGAACAATGGGGCATTCCTGAGCCGATTCCAGGTGTCAGACTTTACTCCAGGCTTGACATGATCTAAATAAGAGTCACGTCTAAGAAGTACAAGATTTGCCATGTTGACGAAAAGGCTATCAGCTAGGTGCTGCAATGAAGTTCCCATGGCAACGGAGACATTTTGATGGAAGGCTAGGTAGTCTTTCAGGTCATGAAGAGCCTCTGAGACTTCTTTGGGGGCCTTTCCTTTATTGAAGTTCGACTGAAGGCACACTAAGCTCTGGTTCATACGGTCCTGCAGTTCACTAGCACATCTGTTAAAGCCTGCAGCCTGGTTGACAATGTAGCTGCCTTCTTTGGCATTCCGTTCCCATCGACGTAGGTATTCTTGGGAAATAGGGCGTGAAACAGGACCAGAAGGCGGATAGGAAGAGGCCTTGGTAATACGTGGAAATTGTGAATTCACTTTTGCTTCGGTATTCCTCCAACTAAACACAGACTTGCCAGGGCGAGGAGTAGTGTCAGGTTTGAGGGTGTGCATCTGGTACCAACGCGCTTGCGATTTCGGCATCTTAAGGAACTGGTCCTTCTTCAGACCACTTGAGTCTTGACTCCTAGAGGGATAACCCTCAGCCACCGTGGTATTGAGACGCTCAAGCTTTTGACATAACCAGTCGTCCGGTGGCATAGCTACAGACACACGAGACGGTCTCCTGGGAACCTTCCCTTTCCAAGGGTTGTTACTTTTGTCGGGCTCACTAAAATCAGCCTCAAAAACCGGGATATGATTCCATCCCATGAAGGATCTAACAGACCGGACTGTCTCACGGTAGTTCATATCCTCTGTAACTTCTTGCTTTTCACCAGTATCCGACAGTTCCCCTTCATCAGGTTCAGAAGCTGAATAACGCTCACTGTCTTCCGGTTCATATGGCTGATCAGAAAATACACTAGCCTGTGAATAATCTTCCGGACCGGTTGTTCTGTAATTAGCACTGGCCTGAGAGTAACAGGGAGCCGGACCGGTAGCTGACAGTTCCTTTGTCGGTGGACCGGTTGGCTGGCCAGCCGGCTGAGAGACAGGTGCTTTGGATGGAATCGCTTGAGAGCCGGTGTCGGTCATGTCTTCGGCGGGTGCCTGTGATGAACTTGTGGTTAGTGATTTTGCACCGACCGGATTTAATTCAGCTGTAAACTTTTGCCTGTCGGTGGGTTTTGCAGAATGTTTACCGGAGTGTCGGTGAGTCTTCTTATCAGATTTTTTGTGTTTGTGAGATTTTTTCTTGTCCGGTTTAACATCAGACCCGTTATCATCTACAGATTCTGCCGGAGGCCACACCGGACCGGTGGGTCGGGCAGAAGAAGGGTCAATGAAAGGAGTATCTGATAGTACCTTTTGAGCAGAAACTGGTTTAACAGGCATAGAAGGAGCAGTAAAAATGTTACCTCTTGAGAGAAGAGCCTCAAATCTGGCAAACTGCTCAGACATCTTGTCAGATAATGCAACTAACTGATCAGAAGTGACATAAGAGGCGTCTGAAGTAGAAGCAGAAGACGCGGCAGGTGCCTGCGCGGCAGGCTGCGCAGAGGGCTGAGATACCGGCACTAGATGCGCAGAAGGCTGCGCAGAAGAGTTATCTGTCGGTGCGGTAGCAGACGACAAGTCTTCCACCGGAGAAATAACTGTCACCTCCTTGGGGGACACTAGCAATCCTGCTTTCCTTTCCTTTCTTATTCTATAAGATGGAGTAGACAAAGTTTCCTTTTGAGTATCTGAAAACTGGTCACATAATGAGCAAGGTTTGTCCTTAACACATGGATCCTCCCCCAACTTCTTCTCCCTACATCTTGCACAACGTTCGTGAAGATCGAAAGCAGCCATTATATGTCCGCACGCACCTCTGCGCTGTCCTTTAAAATCTCCAGGGGATGCCATGAATATTCCGTGATAACTTGATATAAAATTGATGTCACTTTAAAATGTATATCCAACACTAAAACTGAAAAACGTCTCTATAAATCTTTCTTGACAACTTTTTAAAATGGCGCCAAACAAAAAGAGGAAGAGCGCATGCGCACGCATGCACACTACACCGACAGGTAGGCTGTACAGCCACCTGGCGAGTGAACAGGACACTACCGGTCCCGGCCAGAGCCCAGCTCAGGACGTTTTTTTCTAACGTTTGGCGTGACCGGCAAGGCGCCGGACAAAATGCATCTGTCCACTAGGTAAGATGTATTAACGCAATAAAAATGATCTGTGAAGGTCAGGTTGGGGTCGAACACCACTCCTAGGTTTTTGACATTTGAGGCAGGTGCCACTTTATTCCCAAGAATATCAGTGGGAAAAAGCGAATGAAGTTGTTTACGACTGTATTTTGAACCAATCAGGATGAATTCTGTTTTGTCTGGGTTTAATTTGAGTTTATTTGCAGCCATGAAGTTTTGTATATCATTTAGGCAGTCCGTTAGAGCTGTCATTGACTGCCTGAAATTTGATGGTGAACGAGTAATGTATAACTGAGTGTCGTCTGCGTAAAAGTGGTGTTTGATACCCCTATGAGATCGAATAATTGAACTGAGCGGATTTGTGTACATGGAAAAAAGGAGTGGCCCCAGGACCGAGCCTTGAGGGACACCAAATTTCAAATCCATGGGATGTGACAGTACAGAGCCTACCTTGACTGATTGAGTCCTGTCCGACAAGTAAGACTTGAACCAACTCAGAGTCAGTCCATTGATGCCATAGCATTCATGTAATCTGTGGAACAGGATCGAGTGGTCAATGGTGTTGAAGGCTGCAGAGAGATCAAGGAGGGTTAGGGCTGTTGTACTACCTTCAGACATATTGAGGAAAAGATCATCCTGTATATTTAGGAGGGCACTTTCCGTAGAATGGAACCTTCTATAAGCAGATTGAAAACCAGTCAAAAGACAGGACTCGTCCAGGTGAGACAGGAGTTGGGACGACACCACTCTCTCCAAGATCTTTGAAACAAAGTTTAAATTAGAGACAGGCCTATAGTTTTTAAGGACTTCTCTATCAAGGGTTGATTTTTTTAGGAGTGGAGTTACATGAGCCTGTTTGAAAAATTTAGGGCAGCTTCCTTCACGGAGTGATGCATTAATTACTGATGTGATAGGGGTGATGAGGATATCTAAAAATTCTATTACAAGAAATGTTGGCCAAGGATCAAGCAAGCAAGATTTGCTAGGGGAGTTTTTGATGATCTTAGCTACCTGATCTTCTGAAACTGAGGAAAAAGCTGAGAAAACAGGAGGTGTGAGATCAGAGTCAGTGTATTTAGGAGGATTAGAGTTGGCAAAGGATTGACGAATGTTTGTGATTTTTTCAGTGAAAAATTCAACAAATTTGTCAGCTAAAAATTGAGGAGAATTTACTGAGGGAAGTACCTTTGCAGGAGATCTGTGGAGTACATCGTTTAAAGTTTGCCAAAGTTTCTGAGGATTGTCTTGGTTGTCATGAATTCTGGATTTGAGGAAGTCAGATTTCGCTTTCATGCAGATTTTATGATACATATGAACCTTTTTGATATATTGTGATCTGTTGAAACTGGATTTATTTTTGCGCCAAAGGCGTTCAAAGAGACGTTTTGTTTCTTTTGCCGCAATAACACTGTCATTTACCCACCCAGGGATATATTTGGACCTGACGTGTTTAGTGATGGAAGGAGCATGTTTGTCAATGAGAGTTGTTAGAGTGGAGTGGTACTGTGAGTACAAGGCATCAGAATTATTTTTCGGATCAACAATAAGTTCAGATGAGAGAAGATCAAATAGCTATTACTCATTTATGGCAAGCAATAGAACCCCAAACTATGTACCATCTTATAGCTAATAACAAAGTAGCTGAACAACATATTTTAGGAAAATACTCTAACTGCAATACTTTTTTAGTTACAATAGCTTTACTCAACAGTCAGAATTTCAAAGTAGCTATTACTCAGCTATCCAAGGTGCAACAGGTCTGAAACTTTACTATGTCATAGCTTACCAAAAAGTAGATGGACAACATATTTGAAAAGATTTCCCTAACTTTAATACTTTTGAAGATATTTGACATTTACTTCTTCTGTTATTTAGCTACAAATGAGAAAATAGCTATTACTCATTTATGGCATGCAATAGAACCCCAAACTATGTACCATCTTATAGCTAAGGACAAAGTAGCTGAACAACATATTTTAGGAAAATACTCTAACTGCAATAGTTTTGGAGTTACAATCGCTTTACTCACCAGTCAGAATTTCAAAGTAGCTATTACTCAGCTATCCAAGGTGCAACAGGTCTGAAACTTTAGTATGTGATAGCTTACCAAAAAGTAGATGGACAACATATTTGAAAAGATTTCCCTAACTTCAATACTTTTGAAGATATTTGACATTTACTTCTTCCGTTATTTAGCTACAAATGAGAAATAGCTATTACTCACTTATGGCATGCAATGGGACCCCAAACTATGTACCATCTTATAGCTAAGGACAAAGTAGCTGAACAACATATTTGAAGAAAAAGTTGTTACTGCAATAGTTTTTGAGTTATGAGCCCTTTACTCAAAGTAGCTAAGATTGCTATTACTCACTTATCTTTAGGCCTAAGTCAATAAAACCAAAAATTTTTTCAAGGGCATAAAAATTCATTGGGACAATTAATTTACAAAAAATCTGTAGCTGTTGCAGTTTTGGAGAAATCTGCGTGACTAACTAACGCACACACGCACGCACGCACACACAGACATCATTTCATAATCTCCCGGGAGATAATAACCATACTTTACGTGAATTTATGCTTCAAAAAGTTCATCACTTGTCTTTTTCTGGCGTTTGGCGGGACCGGTCGCACCGACCGGTAAAGCAATTGTCCATTGGATAGGATGTATTAACGCAATAAAATTTACAGTCCTCATTTAAATATCTGTCCTCAGCAAATTTTCAACAATGACAACAAAACAACAAATTAAAAAGAAAAACCAACTAAATTCTCTTGCAATTCAAAGTAAAATAACAAATCAAGAAAACATTCACTCACTCAAACAGAAAGAACTACCAAAACTGTATTACAATTTACAAAATTCTATATTTATATTTTGCTAAAAGTGATTGATGCCGAGAAATTTGTGCAGAGTCAAAGTATATATACAGTATAAAGTTGTCAAATTGAATCTAAATGGATCAAGTAAATACTGGAATTCCATATACAAGAAGTTCAGATCACAGGACAATGTTGACTAAAAAGAACAGAAACATCAAAACTTTGTTTCCACTAAACAAGAAATTCCAGTCAACAAAGTTCCACACAGAAAGGTTTATGATTTATGGGCAATTACATTTAACTAATAATAAGTCTGAACATTTGAACAATTTCGTAACTGTTTCATCATTCTGTTTGTAAGAATTGTTCATTAAAAACAGCCAAATAAGAATAGCTTGTTCTCTTTTGCACACTCGGTAATAATTGTTAAAAGATACAATTAAGTTTCATTCAACTGGTTCCGATTACCTACAAGAAACTTCCCACTTTTAGGTTTGAATATATTTATAATAACTCTACTGCTACTTACTTCAAAACAAAGATATATATGTGGTTAGTTACCATTTCTATAACTACAAAATTACAAACTATGTCTTATCAGCATTGGTATTACACTTTGTAAATTTAACAATATGATACACTGCAACAATTAGAAAATTCAATTTCTCCCCCTTTGTAAAAATTTTGACAAAATTAAAAATTTTTATGAAAGAAAAAATAATTCACACTTATTCAAAAGCAGAATTTGCAGTTTGTAGAATAAATTCAATAGACTTAAATAATTTTACAATTTACAAATACATGTATCTCATTCTAAAATGAAAAACGGGAGATAACATTCAGTGAATAATACATTTGAGATTAAAGCTTGAAAGTTAATAATCAAATTGAATAAACCCCTGATAGCATATTGATAAAGGCATTGCCAAAAAGAAGAGCGTATAAAGACCCCACAGGTTCAACCTGGAAATCTACATTCTACTTCAGTTGACTTTAGCCAATAATAATTGGCTGATACGTTTTTTGGAAATATGACTCCAGGATAGGTAAACCTGTGTGCAATGTGTAATACCAACTTTGGCATCTAACTTATCTATATCAATTCCTACACTCTACAGTTACCTTCTAGTAATGTGCTGACTGTGCTCTCAATTTAAACATTACACGCCTCGAGCTTGAAAGATAAAACATCATGTCATAGCACCCTGGACACAATCTGGTTATAATTAATACCTTTTCAGAAGTTAACATAAGCTACTTTACTGTATGATTCAGTAAAGATACCTGCTTTATTACTGGCAGACTTTTTTGTCATATATTCAGTCTCACCAAAGGATCATTTTAGGACTTCATTTAGCATGAGCATTAACATAAAAAAAAAATAATTTAACATATTATCGCATGAATCAGACGACACATAAACACACTTTGATTCATATATTCAAGAATGTACCACTGACAGAGTTACACTAGACAACAGAAACTGGAAACAAACTTACATTACACAAAATACATTTGTATGAATCAGAATGAAAAAAAAAAAAACTTCAGAAAATTAGACCCCAGAAAATCCTAGCCAACAATCAAGGGCTGCCAGATAGATTTAGCAATTTTGAGTAGACTGACATGAGTACAAAAACAACACAAAACATAAAGAACAAGAATCCACATTCAGTTTCACACAAATAAAACAGCAATTACTAATATTACATACATTTTTATGTTGTGAAGACTTTTTCAGGTTCCTGATGGAAGGTAAAAATATGAAAGCGCAAATAATGATATGAATTTCAATCTGATCTTGACATATGAAAGCACATCTGTATATGAAAAATGCACCTCAGACTATTTTTTTTTTAAACTCAACATAATCAGTGGGATAGGATACCTGGAAAGGAAATTTGTCAAAAATATATTTCCAGAACCAACTTTATGCTGTCAATCAGTTTAGTGAGAAACATAGTTTGAAATGCGTATCCTGCATTTGTGTTAAAATTTATAATACCATTCATATATTTGTTCTAAGTTGCAGGTTCATATCGATGATTAATTCATTCACAAATGTATATATAAAGAATAGAAACACTTATTTAGCGTAAAATTTGTAAGAATCTTCCAATGTGCCCAAGTCTGAAAATGGCGAGTCCTAAAACCGAGCAGTTGTTACTCAGTGTGGGCCCACCAAGGAGAGGTGCCTATGGAGGTGGGTATGCAAGTTTGAACAGATAGGCCTTTAGTTGGCTCCTGAACCCCAGAAAGGCCGCTGTGATCGGACAATTATAATACATGTACAGTGTTTGCTTATGTAGATGTTTTGACCAATTTATTACTGTTTCACTATTTTATCTGAAAACAAAAAATGCTATGTCGGTTAAGAGCACTGGTTAAAGGCCAAATCAGAGTCATGTCACAGTTATCGCACCCTCACCCTCCAAAACCTCATTTTATACAGAACGTAGATAATCAAGCTAGAACCACCACCATATGAAATATACATGCAAATGACCAAACCTTCAATAAATACAATATATAACATGTATTAGAGGATTTTTGTGGCAGAAAACGACTGAAAAAGGCACATAAGACTGTTAAGACATCATTTGTGTAAAATGGTTGAACGAGTTAAATTGGGTATCAGGCTTCACACAACATTAGCTTGTTGTACATGCAGTAAAATATATAAATATAAGATTACCACTTAAAAACTGCATAGGTTCTCCTGGCTTAACACAATATGGCTCAATTCTAAAATCGAAGATAACGTGCCTTAATATATTTGGCTAAAACTGTATATTTATTATTTAATACATATCATCATAAAATTCATTTATGAAAAAATGACAAAGAGCTCACAGTTTTGCCACCAATCAATATATATGTATGTTGTGACAAAATTTCAAATTTGACTGAATTTGAAATTCTATTGACAGAACTTCCAACTGGAATTTGTGTCAAGATAATCTGACAGAATTTCAATTCTGTCGTGTATTTCACTTGATTTGACATGTTAGAAGTTTGTTCACAAATTTCGGTACGAACATCGACGATCAACAAACATCATGGCAATCTCCCAGCACTACTGAAGACAGAACTTTAAATCCACCCAAAATCTGGACATCAGAGCAATACCCTGAATTTCATCAACAAGAATAGAAGTTTTGTTGACTGAATCTGAAATTATCTCAACAAAATTTCAATCCCACCAAACCAATGAAACACAAGAATTGGAAGTTCTATCGACACAATTTGGTTGACACATTTTCTGGTGACAAAATCTCTAATTCTGTTAGATTTGAAGTTTACTCATGACATTATATATATACAATGGCCAATGCAAACTGAGTTCAAATGATCCAACACTTTAAAAAAGTCTCACTTTAAACTCGAGGTAGATAAAAAACAGAATAAACATATTTCAGTCCGTAGTCCACAAAAAAGTGCATCTTTTAAGACTGGTAGCCATGTAGTTATTTAATACTGTTAGTTGACAATAACCAAAGCTGCATGTTACTATTAAAATTTGTTTAGACTGAGGTGTATATGTCAGCATGTTACAATCACATTACGTTTGGTGTGTGACATGGATGTGCGATTTGCTAGTGCATCTGTGAATGACAAAGTATTTCACACAGACATTCACAGCAAATCTCAGCACTGACACAGAGACTGTCTTTGTATTCACTAAACCTCCCTTCCAATGTTAAAGCTTATAAGTACTACCCACATGCAAACTGACACAATAAAACTACATGTTTATGATTTTCATTTAGCCCAATTTTTAAGGATTACAAGACATCCCTTATTTGTACAAACTTAACTTTGTTTTGAAAAAAGGTACAAACTAACATGACAACTGTTTCATGAACCTTAGAAAGGCTTAGTCAATACTGATAAGATATTTAGTGTTACAGAGTTTCAGTGTTACAAAGTAAATGTGAAAGGTTAAATTTGTAAATTACTTTTATAGAATCAAAATGCAATTGAACTAGATAATATACATCACACCATTGTCTGAACTGCCTTGTGTTGCCTGTGGTGCCCTTACTTTTTTTATTAACGTTATGTTCAACAACCAGGATCATATTGGGACAGACCTGCAGGACTACCACTTGTGGGAGTGGAATCCACACGGAGGTGACAACTTGTGATTAAATGTCAAACTTGCTAACCACTATACAAAGCAAAGCAAGGTTGGTCAGTGGTCACGAAGTGTTGCATGCTTATAAGTTCATACACTGATTACATAGTCAATGGTGATCCCACATTTAAGAAGGTACAAAAACAGAAAGGTTAACATCCTCTAAAGGTATTGTGAGAAGACTCAATTTAAAATGAGTTTTAATTTTTAAGACAATTAGATAAAGAGCAATTGAATTTACGTTAATTTATTCAGTTCTCATGTCACACAAAAGTTAAGATAAACTGTATGGATTCCATCATCATAACAGATAGTTTTAGTGGTGAAGGAAAGATATGGACACAAACAAGTCAAGATTCTGCACTGCTAAACACCAAGCATCAATATGTAACTAGCAAGTTCTGTCTTAATGATATTGCCAAGGTTTAAACTTAACACCTAAGAGGTTGAAAACTAGGGCATTATCCACTACCACTTAAATCTCCTTAATGCCCTGTGAAAAGATTAAATCAGGTACACTAACCCTGTAGTAATAAGAGGTGGCCCTATCAGTCATTAAAGACAAAACCTTGCTCCTACAGTCATGTCAGTACTCTTTCATAATTACCAATTATTCATCAGTAAAGAAAGTATTATTTATCCTAATCAATCCCAGTGTTGAAGAATTTAATGTCTCCAGGCTGCCATAGTATCACAGTTTATATCAGACCCAATGGGGAGGCTTAGTGTCCGCCGGACCTGGAGAGGTTTAGTGAACACCTTACTGACACACTTACTGGAATTTTTACCCCCGCCAAATTAGCTGGCCGGTCAGACCAATGTTTGTGCAGATTTTCCAGATTGGACTGCCTTTTATTGACTAATGGTGGAAAACGACTAGTCAGACTAGTGCTCCTCTTGACTTTTTTGCCAGGTCTGCACACAAGCAATAGAATACATGTGGTCAATGGAGAGTAACACATCACTCTGAAAAATTGCTTTTCTTGGTAATGCAGTCATTTTAATTAACACAAAACAAGTATGCCGGCAAGCAATAAATGTATGCCACTTTTTCAATAGCAATGGCACATAATTAAATATATCCATTTAATTGAGTTTCTTTGTAGGATATACAAACTATAATGTTACAAAATTTAAGAAAAATAATTAATACTGAAATTTGGATTATATGAAAAAAAATAGCATCAGAGATGCCCGTACCCCACAGCCTAGGGAAATATTTTCAACACCATGAGATATAGAAGTACTGTACCAGTACAAACTTCAGGATACTTTCAGAGCACTGTCAGTTATATAAAGGTCCAAACAATGTTTAAATGGAGAAATAATGTTTAAAAGAAAGATAATGCGTATAAAGATGAAGTATTAAAACAAGATAATTCAATAACAAGATGACAACATTAGTCAGTAAACTAAAATTCAACACTCTTTATCTATATCTGCATGGCCGAATTATGGTTTAGATGGTTTGAATATTACCATGCATACAGAAGTGGTAATACATTTAATGAATGCTTATTGTGGTGTTGGAGCAAAATCTGTGGCTCACTTGATGAAATTCTATCTCTTACAATGGGAAGTTATGAAAGTAAAATTCTTAATAAATTCTAATATGACTTTTGCTTAATCTGCATCAAAAGACAGACCCAAAGGTCCATGAAGATTTTAAAGGTCAAGGTCACTACAACAAGGTAAAAGGTCAAATTAAGGTCACACCATGATAATACACACCTATAGCCCCTAACCAATGTCCCTACCAAGTATCAACTTCCTACACCTTACGGTTTCCGAGATATAGCCCAGACAAGATTTTATAGGTCAAGGTCACTATGGCAAGGTCAAAGGTCAAATCAAGGTCACACCATGATGCTGCACACCTACACCCCCTAACCAATGTCTCTACCAAATATCAACTTCCTACACCTTACAGTTTCTGAGATATAGCCCAGACAAGATTTTATAGGTCAAGGTCACTACGGCAAGGTCAAAGGTCAAATCAAGGTCAGACCATGACGTTGCACACCTACACCCCCCAACCAATATCCCCACCAAGTATCAACTTCCTACACCTTACGGTTTCTGAGATACAGCCCGGACAAACTATTTCCCGCCGCCCGCCCATCCGGACACCATGGGTGAAAACAATACCCCGACAGCCCTTAAGGGCTGTGGGGTAAAAACAAACACCAAAACTGATGCCAATACGGACTACTTAAATGAAACTTTCCTTTTGACTAAATGGTTTGTTAGAAACAAATGAATGACAAGCAGATGAACCCTATTTACTTGAACCTAAAGCTGCAAAAGTTTAGCTGTACTTAACAAGGGATCACCCTACAATGGGACAAATTTCAATGTATTTTAGGAATTCTACAGAGGTGATATTTACTTCTACTTAACTGAAAATTCTACACCTCAGTAGTGCTATGAAATTTGTTTAGAATTTTGGATTTGATGTTTTTGTGTCTGAAAGGACTAGCAAAGTTTAGTCAAGGTAAGACTTCGGAACATCCAAGTTTTATATATTGTGTGTGCATAATCTGAACCAGATTGTGGGGTTTGAAACTGTTAAAAACATGGTCACAAATTTGATTTAAACTTGGTATGAATAATACATTTAGTGTGGGAAGCAATGCATCAGAAATCAAAAATATATTTCAAAGCAGAGATCAGTTTTATGGAATGGTGTCATACTCGAACTGGCCACCGGAATTGTCAAATGTTGGCAGTAGGTGGATTCAAATCCATGACCTCAGATATGCAAGTCAAGCAAATCAATTACCAAACTTGACAATCATTTGGCCTTCCTAACTTTAGTGTTAAATACAATTTTGTTACATTGGAGAAAAAGTAAGGATCAGATAAAGATCTGTGTTTCAGACTGTAATAACTACAAGATTATAAGTACTGTGACTTCATGCCATCCACAGCACTAAAAAAATATCCCAACATTCAACATCAGAAACTGGATATGCAACAAAACGTCTATTGTCCAATCTTCTATTATCAGAATTCTTAATTCTATGAACTCAACTGCTCTTTTAAATTTGTATTTCCATATTCCTATGAAAAGTAAAAGTTGTTTCAAATGAAAATAGTAAACCGTTTTCACTGCATAAACCCCCCTGCCTAAACAATTTGCGATTCCGAATTTCCGAAAAAAGATGCATTTTAATATATTCCCAATTAAATTACTGCTAAAAGGAAATGAAATTCATCAAAACATAAAATAGCAGCTTTAATCGAGAATGCCTTAAAATCTATAGAAATTTGAGAAAATTTTTTAAATTTATTACGATTTAAGGTTTGCTTCTAACAAAGTTTTCCCACAATAATATGTGCTGGCAATCAAGATGCAAGTTATAAAGTGTCTATTTATCAATCACTGCTACAGGGCTTGAGAGTTGATTTTTAATCTGTGAAAGCCCCTCTTTTTCAAAAAATGCATCAACCCCTGGGGTGTTATTAAAATAACTTGCAATTCAATATAAATTTCATGCAAGCCAAATAAATCAGAACCGATACAAAATGCACTCACACATGGTTAATATCAACGGATATATTGCATGATGATAAACATGTCACTGCTCAAAAGAAAGTCAATTTTGTAAACATGTTTTTCTCAATGTTTTATGCAGATTTTGAGACTCAGAGTGACTCAAAAGTGCCTGCTCTTGATCTTATAAAATGTTAAATTCTGAAAAAACACCCTTCATTCAAAAAGTAAGGAAACCAAGATGAGTAGTTGAAACATATCGAGACTTTTTCCAATTAACTGTAATTATTATAGGAGCCAATTGCAAACAGGACACTACTATTAAATTTTATGGCTACATTTTTTAACAGTTTTTTTTTCCTGAGAAAACAGCTATTTTCTGAGAAAGAAAAATAAAAAATTTAAGTCTTTTAAATTGTAGAGACTTTCTTTCAGAATTCTGAAGATAATTTTGATAAAATGGATAAAAAAGCAGTGTAGTAAGCCATTATTATTCATTGTTTTGTTGTTAGGCAGGATCACTGCATGGCATGGTCCCAAAATATTGAGAAAATACACCTTTTACTGGAAGTCCTCAAAAGCAGACTGGGATATTGGTACTGTTGACAAAAATATAATTTTTCGGCTATTCTGATAAATTCTTGGAATTTTTTCTTGAAAGCTGATTAAAATGAAAAAAATTTTACGAATAAGAGAAAATGTGAGGATATTTGGAATGGCTTACTATTCCCTGACTCTCTTACCTAATCTGGTTGTCTATGGGTAAGTCTTTGGAGTCCCCGCTAGAGAAGGAGGAGTTAGAGCCACGGCGTGCAGGGTCTGAAGACTGAGGTTTCACTAGGATCCCCATGTCTCCTCCCCACGCCGCACGCTGGCCTGGCCGCCCCTTCTGTGGACTGAAATCATGCAGGTAAATCACACAGGTTAAAATAAACAGTAAACTGGTACAGTTAAAGAGCTGCACCATGATCCCTGTATCTGCCCCACAGAATTTCCAACATTGTTATTAAGTATAGTTTAAGCACAGCTAACTGAATGTGTTTTTGATCTTGAGTACAAATAACTTCTTAGCCAAAAAAAAAAACATGCTACAATGATAGCAAACCTTTAGTTTTACAGTTACTCTCATGTCTTCAAATTTATAACAGCATTAACCCAGATTTTTCTCAGGCCTAATTAGATTCAATCAGAGCTAATGTAATAATCTAAGAAGTACTTCATTCATTGCAACTTATTCTCCATATTTTGTAGTGTTCATAAGCTGGGTGACAGTTTATTAAAGTTAAATTTCATTATGCACTTTTAATGAAGTTCTCACCTGAATTTGAAATCTGGAGGCAGTACTTTTCCTAGTACTGCAGCCTGGCGTGAGCCTATCAGTTGTTTGTGAAAGTCTTTGCGTGCACTTCCATATCCATTGAAGATCTGGTCACAAAACAACAGCTTCCCTGTCTCATAGATCTAAAACAAAAATGTTCAATATATCCACACGTGATGTGTAAAATTAATTAAATTTGCTATTTTCCTGTGACTTTTGGTTCATTTTTCTGAGACAGGAAATGGCTAATATAAGAGGTATATGGTACTTCTGGTTTTACATGAATGCATAAGCAACACAGAAAACACAGATGTAGTTTGATTTTAACTTATTTTATACGACAATATGCAAGTTTTTGATGGATTCAGACCTTTTGCCATATTTTACAACGTCGCGCGATTATTCATTCATTAAAATATCATACCGACATATAACACTAGCCTAGCTGTTGTCAATCAGTCGGCAAGTCATGACTTCCCTTGGTATTTCCATAAAAATATCAGTCAATTTGGGAGAGCAGAACAGAGTTTATAAATTAAATGTTTGGACACTAGAAGTGTACATACTAGAGACTGCACTGCCAAAATAAGTGCTTCAACTTATCAGAAACAGGACTATGGATAGTACATACAAAGAGTACTAAAATCCACTACAATACTAATAATAAAAATAACAATAGTAGCAATTATATTGTACAAAATCAATATTGCTCCTCTAATATGCACCCAGCTGATTCAACACATTCACACAGCAGCCCCCTTTAAGTGGAAAGAAAACAGTGAAACAACTTTCAACATTTGACCAAAATAATGAAGATCTTATTCTTTTTTACTAAAGCCCTACAGTATATGGACATGACCTACTGATCTAACCAAAAAATGTTTCAAAACATACATTTTGTATCAGCTCATATTTGTGTCAGTGCATGTAGACAGGGAGTCATTCCAGTTTAAAATTTCTTATTGTACCGGCTTATACTATATAATCATTGGTGTACACAGGTCTTATTCTACTACTCACAAGAAACATGCCAGGCACCACATTGTGCCTGCGTAACAGCAGTGGCTGTCCATGGTCTGAGAATTCTGCAGCCGTGGCCACATCATACCAGAACACACGGAAAGGGTCGTTACGAGACTGCATGCACGGCCGCGTCCTGTTGCGGTTCTTCTCATCGTGGAGCTGTTCAAGCATGGTCTCAACTGGATTCACCCAGCCTGACCTAAACAAGTACATATGCTCAGTGATGACTTGCTTTAATCACATCATTCATCAAGGATCTTCATCCCGACATTTGATTCCCATGTTATGTAATATATCTATGTAATATGTTTTGGAATTTCAATGGACTTTGTTCAAATTTTTGCATTTCGTACGGATTTAGTGTCAGAATTACATTTACCAAAATACCAAAATAAAAATTATAATGGAATATCAATTATCAGCACATTCAATTGAAAAACATAACATATTTCAAACATATAACATATTCACACTTTATGACATTTTTTGTATATATGATACTGACGGTTTTATAGAGATAGACAACTTTTGCCTGTGGCGTGCATTTGTGATGCAATAATGGTCTTGGTTTTAATTATCCCAGAATCTAGTGAAAGTACAGACAGGGTGCTACACAAGTGTGATTAGAATAGATAGCCTTATACTCACGTGGTAGATGTCACAGCAATGACAATGAGCTGTTTTTCCGGTGCCTGTCTCTTGATAAAAGTGTCAAACTCCACATCAGTGATGAAGGGGATCTTATGACGGCTGCAGCGACAGATGACATGTGAATGTCCGAGCAGGATCAGCCGCACAGCGACAGGACATATCCCAATGGAAGGTGAGAGATCAACAAGTGAGGACTGGGGGGCACTATGAACACGGCTAGAATGGGATGAGCTGGCGGAACTGAAACAAAACAGGGAGAAATAAGCGTCAAAAGTAGGGCTGGAAGAAGTAGACAATTTCATGTGTTAAAGACAAGTACTAATAAATTGGAGTATTTAATTGGGAAGGAGTACTCTTTTCCTGTTTAGGGGCCATGGTGGCCCAGATGTACCACACCCGCCTCCCACCATTTGAGTTCGGATCCCAGCCTGACCTCATGTGGGAATGGTGGTAGTTGCCTGCCGTTGGCCAGCAGTTTACAGCACAGAACCTTGACCAACTCTATTTACTGGTTTCCTCTGCCATTCCAACTAACCATCACAATATGACCAATAACGTACTTGATTTGACATAAAACACTGAATAAATGAATCATTTCCTCTTTGATATCACCAGTTTTTCAAATATTTTCATTAAATGGACCTTGAAAATTAAAATGTTACTTCCTGCAATTTTCAAACGAAAATCATTCAAGAACTGGCTATTTTATGAAAAGAGAATATTCTTTCATGAATAGTAGAAAAAGTGCTGGAATAAAAGTAGCATCAGTGATGCCCGTACCCCACAGCCTGGGGAAATAGTTTCCAACACCATTTTATATAGCAGTAGTGAAACAGCACAAAGACCGGAATACTTTCAGCGCAGTGTCACTTATATAAAGGTTCAATTAATTTTTAAGTACAGAAAATAACATCTAAGAGAAAGAAAATGCATGTAAAGATAAAGTACTAAAGCAAGACAATTCATTGAATTCAATAGCAAGATGACAGCATTAATCAGTAAAAAAAATATAAAGCTGTAAAATTTATTAATTGGAGAAAAGCTGTCAACGGAAATAGCATAATTATGTAAAAGTGAATATAATAATCAGTTGCAGCAATCCATATATCCTTGTCATAAGGGAAAGATGTCTCAAATATGGCAGCTGAACACAGTTTGGCAGAGCAAAAAGGTCACACCATGATGCACACATACATTTACATACAACTGCTAACCAATGACCCTACCAAGTGTCAACCTTCTACACCTTATGGAATCCAAGAAATAGCCTAGTCAAGATTTTAAAGGTCAAGGTCACTGCGACAAGGTCAAAGGTCAAATCAAGGTCACACCATGACGATGCACACCTACACCTTCTAACTAATGTCCCTACCAAGTATCAACTTGCTACACCTTACCATTTCTCAGATATAGCCTGGACAAGATTTTAAAGGTCAAGGTCACTACAGCAAGGGCAAGGTCAAATTAAGGTCACACAATGACGGTCCACACCTACAATCCCCCACCAATGTCCCAGTCAAGTATCAACTTTCTGCACCTTACAGTTTCTGAGATATCGCCAGGACAAGATTTTATAGGTCAAGGTCACTACGGCAAGGTCAAAGGTCAAATCAAGGTCACATCATGACAAGGCACACCTACACCTCCTAACCAATGTGCCTACCAAGTATCAACTTCCTAGATATAGCCTGAACAAAATTTTATAGGACAAGGTCAATATGGCAAGGTCAAAGGTCAAATCAAGGTCACACCATGACGCACACCTACAATCCCTAACCAATGTCCCTACCAAGTATTAACTTCCTACACCTTATGGTTTCTGAGATATACCCCGGACACGATTTTCAAATTCAGGGTCACTATGGCAAGGTCAAAAGCCAAATCAAGGTCAGACCACGACGTTGCACACCTACACCTCCTAACCAATGTCCCTACCAAGTATCACCTTTCTACACCTTACGGTTTCTGAGATACAGCCCGGACAAACTTTTTCCCGCCACCCACCTGCCCATCCGGACACCATGGGTGAAAACAAAAATTACAACTTGTTCTAGGCCAAGAACGCCATACCTGAAAATAACATTTTGTACAGTGTAAATAGACTTCAAACCTTCTGCTTGGATTGGATCCCAAGTGGTGGTCGGACAATTCAACAGAAATCAATTTGACGTCTATTTTCAGGTTTCAATGTAAAAAATTAATTCAACAACTTAAGAATCGATTATGAATCAAAATAAATTTAAACTTAATTTTCCCTATTTTTACAGGTATTTAGCATTTTATTTTCGTATCAGTTGTTTACACCATCCACAAATAACCTACCAGTTATTTACATTACATTTGTCATAATTTTAATTTAACATCTATATTCTACATTAAAGTATTTTTACTTCACCTCATCTCCCTAAGAATATAATTTTCATGTAGCTTTTTAATTTACTATTTTTTTTTTTTTTGTCTCCTGTTTTTTATTAATTATATATTTTATCCATGGTAAACTTAATTTCTTTTGGTCTTGTGTTGTGTATTTAACTTGCACATTATTTAAGCTAGCATAAATTTTAAAAATTATATAGTCTAAATGTTTAGCTACTTTATTCTGAAATAATAAATTTAAAATTTACTTCAGTAATAACATAATTTATTTTGGATTTGATTTGAAAACAATTACTGGTACTCTCTATAAGTCTATATTGTGGTTAATAAATTTATTTCTGTCAAGTTACGTAAAAATAACAGAAAAACGATTATAATCTACAACCATAGGTAGGAATAGCCGATTAATTGATTCTGACTTTTTCAGGCCAATTCCTAAAGCTGAAATGATTAACCATACTTATCAATGATTAGGTTATCAAAGCACTAGTTACAACAATATTGCTAAAATATTGCTTTTTTTATGTATAACTCCCCTTATGGGATTTTACATGATAGTTAACAACTACGAATATTTCGAGTTAAGGCCTTAAAAGGTACCAAATTCAAGCATTTTATCTGTATTTTATTTTTAAAATATCAAAATGTTATATTATTACCCAATTACCCAACAATCTGGTAAAGTTTTTCTAGCATTTTGGGATCTGCCATTTTGTATGTTTACATCCAGAACACATGTTCATGTGACATTTCCAGTATTTTCTCAAACATGCTAAACCTTGGAAACAGTTAAATCGATTAGTCAACAGTTAATGAAAGCGACTACCTGCCTAGCAAATTTTGCTAATCGCTTCAGTTCAACCTTACTAAATCCTAACATTAATCCCAAGGCTTTTCATATTGACAGACACAAACTAGTAAGCACAAACCTGGCTCTTGAATCGGTTGAGTGAGATAGTCTGGTAGTGCAGTAGTGGTTATGCCACTATACAAGAAGATATTACACCTTCTATGCCTCTGAGGACTCTTTCCATTGACCTTGGTATCAAAATATCAGTATAACCAACAAATACTTGTTTCCACAAAGCCTAGATACTGATCACCTACCCCAGGGAGGAGTCTCTCCCAATCGTCATGGACCTGCCCAGTGAGTAGGCATCTGGCTCTATTTCCTGGGGATTGTCATCAAACTTGACCACCGACTCCTTCAACTCAGTGGCCCTGTCAGATCTCACACTGCCCCCCGTCACTGGTCTCAAAACGGTGTGTGCTGCAACATAAGCATCATTTTAAATATTACAGTTGAGCCTCATGAATATAATTTACAAGTAGAAACAAAGATTTGGTCTATTGAGGACCTTTCCCAAAGTAATTAACAAGGGTTACCCTGTTATCCAGAGTTCCTGTTTAAAAAAAAAAAATTATTTTTACAACTGCCTGCAACTGCTATGTTGCTGAACAGAACTGTCAATTGTTTCCATGGCTAAATAAAAAAGAATGTTTAGTTATGTATGCTTTGAATTCTTTGGTGGTTTACCCTGGTCAAGATGAAGTTCAGATTCGAGAAAAGGATACCAATGAACCCATTAATTTTAAATGAAGGGAACAGAAAAAATGTAATTCAGTAGTGCTGTGAAATCGCTTCGAATATCGGGTTCGATGTTTGGTATCTGTATAAGCTAGCGAACTTCGGTCTAGTTCGATCTTCGAAACAACGTTTTCAAAACCAGTTAAAACACAGAAATCTCACAGAAAATCTTGTCACTTTATTGAAAATATAGCAAAAATGTAAAATATATATATATTTTAAATAAATTCCGCCATATTTTCAACAAAAGAAACAAGTTTTATAGATGGGCGAAAATAGGATCCGTTAGATGTGGTGTGATATTGGGGATTTCTAAACGTTTTGCAAAGTCCGAATTTCAGACGTTTGAACCGAACTCTGAAATCGGTGCAGTAAACGAGCGAACTATCGAACTTCTTCAAACATCGTCGCAGCACTATAATTCAGAATATGTAGGTGACAGCTGACTATAAGAAATGGTATGGGCTAGCAGCAACTTGTCCACCCCAAAATTAGGGTGCAATTGTTTTATTCCTATTGACATCTTATGTCTATTTCTTATGAATAGTCTGAAAACCGTAAATGTTTGAGTGAAAAAGAGTATTTTTAACTACGTACTCCAAGTAAGTCATTAGTACTCATTACTCTAGTCTTGAACAAGTACTGATTCACAGCTCCACTCAAAATCCTATCAACATAGTGTGGTACACTTGAATATTGACCAACAAGTATACTTAGCCAATTGTTCGCTCTCGTCAAAAATGAATGCGAGACAGACTGTCTCCCTTCAATTGAAAAGGCGAGACAACTGTGAAAAAATGTGAGACATGTTTTGCGTCAAGATATTTTGAAATATTTAGTTCCAATTTGGGACTGCATAAAATCTTCTTTATTTAAATAATAAGAAATAGATGCTAAACTAAAAGTTCAAACTAGAGGATCGCTCGCAAAAAAAAAAAGATAATGTTTTTGCATAGCAAAAACAAAGCGTCCCGAAAAGGATATAAAGGTGAGTGCTAAAGTATTAAGAAAATGCTTCGTTTCTAGCCTTATACTGTTGTGGCAACCAAAGTCAGCGCAGTCTGCTCTATCTAGCACGGTTTTCAAGATATAAGCATTTTTGTGTTTTGCAAAAAATAAAAAAATTAAAAATGTCCGCTATATTTGGCGAGACAAAAATATTTTGAAAATTGGCATGGCTACTCTGCAGAGATACCCAGCAGGTCCAAAATTTTGTTGAGTTTACTCCATATAGCACGGTTTTCGAGATATAAGCATTTTTGTGTTTTGCAAAAACTTTGAAAATTCAAAATGGCCACCATTTTTGGGGAGACAAAATTTTTTGTCAAGACCACTGCCGTGGTGTGTATCTCCCGCCGAGCATTAAAGCAGAATAAATAGCTTTTCCGAGATATTCACAATTTTTCATTTTCGTGTGTGAAAGGTCTTCCAAAAGTAGGTGAATGAGTTATTTGAGAAAAATTGGCTATCTGCAATACTATTAAGAGATAATTCACATTTACTCATTTTGAGTAGGTGAATAATTATCTATGGGTCTGAAACTTCACCAAGTGAAAGCTCTCCCACAAGTAGGTGAATGAGTTATTTGAGAAAAATTGGCTATCTGCAATACTTTTAGAGATAATTCGCATTTACTCATTTTGAGTAGGTGAGTAATTAGCTATGGGTCTGAAACTTCACCATGTGAAAGCTCTCCCACAAGTAGATGAATGAGTATTTGATAAAAATTGGGTATCCGCAATACTTTTACAGATAATTAGCATTTACTCATTTTGAGTAGGTGAATAAATAGCTATGGGTCTGAAACTTCACAGAGTGAAAGCTCTCCCAAAAGTAGGTGAATGAGTTATTTGAGAAAAATTGGCTATCTGCAATACTTTTAGAGATAATTCACATTTACTCATTTTGAGTAGGTGAATAATTAGCTATGGGTCTGAAACTTCACCAAGTGAAAACTCTGCCAAAAGTAGGTGAAGGATTTATTTGAGAAAAATTGGCTATCTGCAATACTTTTAGAGATAATTCGCATTTACTCATTTTGAGTAGGCGAGTAATTAGCTATGGGTCTGAAACTTCACCAAGTGAAAGCTCTCCCAAAAGTAGGTGAATGAGTTATTTGAGAAAAATTGGCTATCTGCAATACTTTTAGAGATAATTCGCATTTACTCATTTTGAGTAGACGAGTAATTAGCTATGGGTCTGAAACTTCACCAAGTGAAAGCTCTCCCAAAAGTAGGTGAATGATTAATTTGAGAAAAAATTGGCTATCTGCAATACTTTTAGAGATAATTCGCATTTACTCATTTTGAGTAGACGAGTAATTAGCTATGGGTCTGAAACTTCACCAAGTGAAAGCTCTCCCAAAAGTAGGTGAATGAGTTATTTGAGAAAAATTGGCTATCTGCAATACTTTTACAGATAATTCGCATTTACTCATTTTGAGTAGGTGAGTAATTAGCTATGGGTGTGAAACTTCACCAAGTGAAAGCTCTCCCAAAAGTAGGTGAATGATTAATTTGAGAAAAATTGGCTATCTGCAATACTTTTAGAGATAATTCGCATTTACTCATTTTGAGTAGGTGAGTAATTAGCTATGGGTCTGAAACTTCACCAAGTGAAAGCTCTCCCAAAAGTAGGTGAATGAGTTATTTGAGAAAAATTGGCTATCTGCAATACTTTTACAGATAATTCGCATTTACTCATTTTGAGTAGGTGAGTAATTAGCTATGGGTGTGAAACTTCACCAAGTGAAAGCTCTCCCAAAAGTAGGTGAATGATTAATTTGAGAAAAATTGGCTATCTGCAATACTTTTAGAGATAATTCGCATTTACTCATTTTGAGTAGGTGAGTAATTAGCTATGGGTGTGAAACTTCACCAAGTGAAAGCTCTGCCAAAAGTAGGTGAATGAGTTATTTGAGAAAAATTGGCTATCTGCAATACTTTTACAGATAATTCGCATTTACTCATTTTGAGTAGGTGAGTAATTAGCTATGGGTCTGAAACTTCACAGAGTGAAAGCTCTCCCAAAAGTAGGTGAATGAGTTATTTGAGAAAAATTGGCTATCTGCAATACTTTTAGAGATAATTCGCATTTACTCATTTTGAGTAGGTGAGTAATTAGCTATGGGTCTGAAACTTCACCAAGTGAAAGCTCTCCCAAAAGTAGGTGAATGATTAATTTGAGAAGAATTGGCTATCTGCAATACTTTTAGAGATAATTCACATTTACTCATTTTGAGTAGGTGAGTAATTAGCTATGGGTCTGAAACTTCACCAAGTGAAAGCTCTCTCAAAAGTAGGTGAATGAGTTATTTGAGAAAAATTGGCTATCTGCAATACTTTTAGAGATAATTCACATTTACTCATTTTGAGTAGGTGAGTAATTAGCTATGGGTCTGAAACTTCACCAAGTGAAAGCTCTCCCAAAAGTAGGTGAATGAGTTATTTGAGAAAAATTGGCTATCTGCAATACTTTTAGAGATAATTCGCATTTACTCATTTTGAGTAGGTGAGTAATTAGCTATGGGTCTGAAACTTCACCAAGTGAAAGCTCTCCCAAAAGTAGGTGAATGAGTTATTTGAGAAAAATTGGCTATCTGCAATACTTTTAGAGATAATTCGCATTTACTCATTTTGAGTAGGTGAGTAATTAGCTATGGGTCTGAAACTTCACCATGTGAAAGCTCTCCCACAAGTAGATGAATGAGTTATTTGATAAAAATTGGGTATCCGCAATACTTTTACAGATAATTAGCATTTACTCATTTTGAGTAGGTAAATAATTAGCTATGGGTCTGAAACTTCACCATGTGAAAGCTCTCCCAAAAGTAGGTGAAAGAGTTATTTGAGAAAAATTGGCTATCTGCAATACTTTTAGAGATAATTCACATTTACTCATTTTGAGTAGGTGAGTAATTGGCTATGGGTCTGAAACTTCACCATGTGAAAGCTCTTCCAAAAGTAGGTGAATGAGTTATTTGAGAAAAATTGGCCATCTGCAATACTTTTAGAGGTAATTCACATTTACTCTTTTTGAGTAGGTGAGCAATTAGCTATGGGTCTGAAACTTCACCAAGTGAAAGCTCTTTGGGATAGCTGCTCTGCAGAGATACCCTGAAGATAAAAAATTTTGTTGAAATTGCTCTATGTAGCACGGTTTTCGAAATATTAGCATTTTTGTGTTTTGCAATTTTTGCGCAAAAATTCGAAAATTCAAAATGGCCGCCATTTTTGGCAAGACAAAATTTTTTTGAAAATTGGCATGGCTACTCTGCATAGATACCCTGTGGGTCAAAAATTTCGTCGAAATCGCTCTATCTAGCACGGTTTTCGAGATATAAGCATTTTTGTGTTTTGCAATTTTGCGAAAAATTCGAAAATTCAAAATGGCCGCCATTTTTTGCGAGAAATTTTTTGTTTGAAAATTGGCAGCTAATCTGCAGAGATACCCTGCGGGTCAAAAATTTCGTCGAAATCGCTCTATCTAGCAGGGTTTTCGAGATATAAGCATTTTTATGTTTTGCAATTTTTGCGAAAAATTCGAAAATTCAAAATGGCCGCCATTTTTGGCGAGACAAAAATTTTTTCAAAATTGGGATAACTACTCTGCAGAGATACCCTGTGGGTCAAAAATTTCGTCGAAATCGCTCTATCTAGCACGGTTTTCGAGATATAAGCATTTTTGTGTTTTGCAATTTTTGCGAAAATTTCGAAAATTCAAAATGGCCGCCATTTTGGGCGAGACAAAAATTTTTTTGAAAATTGGGAAAACTACTCCGCAGAGATACCCTGTGGGTCAAAAATTTCGTCGAAATCGCTCTATCTAGCACGGTTTTCGAGATATAAGCATTTTTGTGTTTTCCTTATTTGGAAAATTCGTAATAATTAATTAATCATTAATTACTCGGCCATTTCTTGACCAATCAATGCCAAAATTTAATGATTTCCAGATTTTAATAGAATGAATGTATTTGCCAAGTTTCAGGTGAATTGATAAAATTCCTTTCAAGTTATCATCCGGACAAGCTTCCCCATCGAAAAAAGACATTTTTGGTCATGTGACCTCTCTGATTGGTTGAAATGTCACTGCAGCATATTCAAAAAAATTCCCCAAGGCTACTGCCTAAACCTGCCAAATTTGAAAAGAATCCGCCTAACGGTTACAGAGTTATAAGGAAAACAAAATGCGGAGCCGGCGGAGCCGGCGGAGCCGGCGGAGCCGCCGGAGCCGGCGGAGCCGGCGGAGCCAGAAGCTCTCCCATACACAAACAAGCGTCCCTTGCGGGACGCTTAATAAACTATTTAATGCTGTTTTGTTATTTTTTTTTTAAATTTCACTTCTAAACCACATCTTAATGACTTAATGGCTGGGTGCTACAGGCTTTTTTTTATTATTTTTTTTTATTTTACTCTTATCTGGATTCATCAAATAAATAAATAAATTGCTTTTCTTCTGTTTTCTTTGAAGAAATATATATTTTGTCTCTTTCGATTAATAGACGGATTTCTTTGGTCAGTAGTTGTTTCGACTGTTTCGCCTGTGACACAATATGCAGAAGACGAGTTAAAAATTAGACATTCTCGCATGAATTACTGTTAGCTGGATGTATCAAATAAAATAAACTCACTTTCATGTCTTTCTCACCTATTTCTATGAGGAAATATGTCCGTCGTCGCTTCCGATAATAGACAAACTTCTTTGGTCAGTAGTTGTTTCGACTGTTTCGCCTGTGACACTATAAGCAGAAGACGAGTTTAAAAATCGACAAAAAGCACGGAAATCTCGCAAGAATACCCTAATTCTGGCGTGAATTACTGTTAGCTGGATATATAAAATAAAATAAACTGCCCTTCCTGCTTTTCGCACCCATTTCTATGAGGAAATACGTCGTCGCTTCCGATAACAGATGAATTTCTTCAGTCAGTTTTGAGTGTTTCGCCTGGTAGTGACAGCACAGACGCGTTGGTGAGTTGGGTTTGCGACAACTCGCCCCAGAGTGTGTACAAAATCGCAAAATCGCGTTCGAGAGCGAACACTGCTTAGCTTTTCTATACCACTCAACAAGATATTATAATGTCTGTATGGTGTACTAGAAATAAGATTAAACCTCAATAAAGTACACTTAAACCCTGTTAACTTGCTAGTAGTCTGGTTCACGACAAATTGAGTCCAAAAGTATGATGTATAGCATTGTCGTTGATTGCATATTTTAGAACTGGTACTCCAAAGTTGAATTTTATGAAAAACCAAGTATATTAGACATAAATCACCAATATGCATATATATAATTTCATTTGCATGCAAATATGAACCAAAATGTGCTTTAAGGAGAGTTCTTTTTAAAGGCTAGTATCTTGATAGAATATATTAAAGTATTGTGAAATATTTTTTGTAGTTGAATATTTTTTTGTAAACTAATGTAAAAATGGTGAATGTGGGGAAACCGATTATGGTTACAAGCAAATGTAAGGTAGGAAAACCACTTTCTCTCACGTCAATAAATAGGTTTCAAGCTGACCATCTTATACACTAATAACACATACCTCCATTTAATTATTATTTGGTTACATTTAGCCTATAAAGAGGCCCTGGGGGCACACTTAAGCTAAGGTTGTGAATTCTGATGACTTATCAAAGTATCACACACCCTGGTGTAAATTTTAAGCTGCTATTTGGAATGAAAGAAAAGATTTCCACTTGCAGAAATGTGATGACCTACCCCTATACAGAAACATAATTTCTCTGCTTTGCACATTCTACTTACACAGAGGGGCTGATGGGACCCTATAGCTGAGACTGGGTCTTGGTATTGTGGTGGCTTCCCGCTCTATCACCACCACACCACCACCGGGCTTGGCTGAATGCACATTGCGGGTTTTCTTCACACTGGGCTTGTCTTGCAGACCCTGTAGGTATGGAGACTTGATGCCCATAGCCATGCGGTAATGGTCCAGCCAGTCCTCCACTATATTCCTGATAGGTGCCAAAACAGACTAAAGATAAAGCCAAACTTTGGGCAAAGTGATTCAATGGCTGCAATTTGTGGTTGTAAATTGGTACACTCCTCAAATGATCACAAAAACAATGAAAGCAGTGATTCCGCATCTAGCCAATTAGGATTACAGATACAAAAACTTTGTATACTATATGTTGATTGGTTGTGCAAATCTAAGGTAGAAATAACATTATCACCCCTCAAAAAGAACTCTGAAATCTTTAACCAGTATTTTTCATATGATGTCTATTCATCAAGTGAATTTGAGATGATGCATAATTTAATCAAAAGAAATTGGCTTCACATTCAAGAAAACAAGTGAAAAATAGACACGCTGTGTTCCAATTTTTGCCAAGTAGTAAGCCTTTATTTCTGGTCTCTATGGCATGAAGCTACTGTCAATTATTTCTACTCCACCTATTAGTAAAAATTACCAGTTTTACCTCCCAGTGTTACCTCCCTGAAACATCTGTGTGAACTACCTTTTTCAAGAATACAATCTCTGCTGCACTTTGGGAAACTAGCAGAAAATAAATGTTTCTACATGCCTTTTATCCTCAAATTTCTCTCCATTTCAGCCTAGCATGGCCAAATTTAGGTGCAACTTGTAGCTTATGATCCACAGACCCTGGATTATGTAGTTACATAAACTGTTTCGGACCTGTTTTCCTTCGCACACTTAATATAATGAACTCCAACACACATTTGTACAGCAGAACCTCGATTAACCAGCATTCTATTGTCCAATATAAAATGTTTATCATCATAGGTCAATCCTAGAGACTCAGTTAAAATATTTACACTTAAAGTCTTACAACACTTCTTATAAATCAGTCCCTTACCAACAAATGACCATTGCCTCTCTGAGTGCCTTTTGAAATGATCATTTGTACTGCTAAGTTAGACATATGAAGAGTATAGAACGTTGAACAATAGAGGTTCTAGTAAATGATGCAGCTGACTTACTGTACTTTGTGCTGGATTCTTGACAGTTCCTTATCTGCCTCAGGATCATTTTTTGTGGGTTCTGTGAACTCTAGCAGTTTCTCAAGCTCTGCCTTAGCCGCCGCTTTCTTCAAACAAAACAAACCAAAGTGGTCTTGTATATATCTACAGCAACAATTCCAGGCTTTGTGCATACCAAATGATGGTACAATACAATCAATATAATCCAACAATTAAGTTGGGACTATGTAACAAACCTGGTATATAATATATACACACCAGATATACACCATCTCTAGCTCCAGTGAACATGACCAGGGCATTCTTATTTCTCATCTGATTTTGATGCATACAAGCCTTTATCAACAATCAAAGGATCCGTAACAGATCAGCTAAAATTAACTTGATTTTTTACAGGAAAGTAGATACAAATGAACTAAAGTTTAGAACTCCAGATGCTAATCCAGTAGATAGAGTAAAGAATTTATTACAATTCAATCAGTTTGGCATGCTATTACCAGATGCTATACCAAGCTGAATTTGCAATTTTTTTTCTCCTTTTTTGAACCTGAATTCTCAAAACAAATTAGTAACCCATATCTGTTACACTGAAAGAAAAAATATCTTTAACAAAAATTGTACTTATACTTACTCAATAAGTAACACATAATTTTAGTAATTTTGGAGTTTAATTACATGCCATATAAAATGTGTTATCATACACATGTTTGACAACCAAAGATCACATAAATATTATATTAAGTTATTTAAAAAGAAAAATTAAACAAAGGAAAATCACATAACAGAATCACTACATTAGTATTCTCCTGAAATGATCATTGTTAACAAGTGAAGTTTTAAGACAACATTTAAAATTTAAACCACAACCAAATGAAGTTAAAAGTTTATTATTTAGCACTTCTTCTCATAAAATTTAAGACTGGCATGAATCAATAATAACAAAATTAAAGACTGACTTGAGCCACAAATTGCTTTGTTATCATTATACAGAGTTGGGGTTTTACATCCCTTTTAACAAGTTAGGTCATTTCAGTACAGGCCTTGTTGTGAAGGGGCAGTGAATTCCAAATGCTGTCACCAGCTGTTTTTGACCCAGGACCACTGATGAGAGAGTTAAATGACTAAATACCAAAAACTTGTTAACACTCCTCCACTGCGAATTCTGATACACTTATAAAACATTCAAATGAGGTGGAGTACCAATATGGCAGTTCTTAGTCAATGAAAAAATAGAAACACAAAATCCTTGATTTATTTATTTGGGTTTAGTGTTACTATACGCATTTTATAGGTTTTATCACAAAGGGTAGTTTTAAGGGCAGAGGAAATCAGTACATACTGTTGTTCAAGATTCTGCACTACTGCCAGACAGCAGTAAGCAATTACCAAGTTTTCAGTCAAGTTTGTATTTGATTCTCAAAAAAGTTGGCGGAATGTCCACTAGAGAGATATACGACCACAGACCTGCCATAAATGTATTATACACTATGAAACATGATCCGACAAGGATAGACTTCTGAAAAGACAGGTCAAAGGTGACAGTTCTGCTATTCCAGGACAAAGTTTGGGGAAAAACTTCCCTTGGTTTAGTACAATCTATGATAAAAGATTACTTAATATAATGTCTATAATAAAAATAGCCAGCCTCAGCAGGCAGGAACTCCAGCCTGCAGGTACAGCTAAATGGCCAACAACATTGAGATTTGGGAAAATCTTAGAAACAATTTCTGTTGTAAGAAGTATAGAGAACCCACAAGATGTTCTCCAAAAGATTCACAGGCCATGATTTGTTACAAGTAGTTTTCATATTTTGAAGCCAAAGAAACAATTATAAGGGAGATATAAGGCCTTTTTGATATGATGACCCTCCTATTTGGCATTAAAGATGTGATATGGCAGCCATTTTGTTTCCAAAACAAGAACACAATTACTCTCGGGCAAGCTTTCCTATCCATTTGCATTTTGTGCAAATCTGATGAAGCAAGCTGCAATATTTTAGGTTACAGAAAACATTAAAGATTTTAGAACAAACTTTAAGACCCAAAAATTTTTAAAGTGTTGCCATGGAGACAGTTGCCGCTGGATACCCCCCAAAACCTATTCAGCTATAGATCCTCTTGGGGTAAACATATCCTGAAAATTTGGTGAAAATCCATGCATGTGTTTAGGCTGTGAAACACCCACAAAGTTTAAGACCTGAAAATCCTAAAAGTGTCATTGCAACAATGGTACCTGGATACCCCTCAAAACCTAATCAGCTCTAGATCCACTTGGGGTAAACATATCCTGAAAATTTCGTGAAAATCCATGCAGGGGTTTAGGCTGTGGAATACCCACATACTTTAAAACCTGAAAATCTTAAAAGTGCTGCCATGGCAACTGTTGTTACCAGACACCCCCCAAAACCTATTCAGCTCTAGATCCTCTTGGGGTAAACATCCCATTTGGCAATAATCTGTGCAGGGGTTTAGGCTGTGGAGCACCTACAAGCTTTATGCTCGCCGCCGACGCCACCCAGACGGCGCAGTGGATGACTATAACCCAAGCCTTTATGGGCTGGGGTTAAAAAGCAATAGGGCTTTGCTACTATTTGTCTTAATTTTGAGTAAAGGTTGTTTTGGCATATAATATAAAATTACAACTGCTTGTACCAGCGGTAGATTTGCATGATGAAAGGAAAAACAACAAAATGTTTGAAGAAATGTCTTTGATTGGGCCACGTCATCTGGTTGTTTTTAAAAACTATAACTGAACATGTATACTATAAGTTAGTGCAAGGTACAACTATCTTCCACTGAGCTAAACTGAAAACATTCAACAAACAAAACAAATGAACAAACTCAAATGAAAAATAAATACAACAAAACAATTTTAATGTAAAATAACAACGATAATGAGCTTTCAGGTATAATGCAACTTGGTACAACCTAGCTAGTCCTAATTACACATGTATGTTCCACTTTATCTATGTAATAACAGATTCTAGGGTGCATGAAACAGAATCATTGTTCTGAGTCATTCAGCCGTTAGTGGTGCCAAGTGACCATGGTGGTATGAACCGATAATTATAAATATGTGCTTAAGTAAGGGGGATACCTCTTCCATCTCAATACGATCAACTGCAGGAGAGGGAGATCGAGACACTCGCAAAAACTGACAGACATAATAAACACAAAGTAACACACCAGGTTCAATGTATCATTGATCAATACAAAGGTGGAAAAATTCTTTTGATATACTATACAAAGACACAACAAAAGATAAAATCTGTATAAACAATACAAGAAGTGAAAATGGCTTCATGAGTTCATGTATACTTAAAAATACAATTTGCTGAGAAAAAAACTGTCCTTTCAAACTGAGAGTATTGGATACAATACTAATGACAATATACATCGACGTTTAAAGTCAATCATTTCTTACTTTCAACATCTTCATGTCATTGCCCTTGCACAACTTTGAAATTCTTATTTAAAAACAAAGAATCAATAATTGATTACACATTGTTCCTTAAATTTGATAAAGCCAAATGCTAAAATAGATGACATAAACTAGGTTTTAAACTACAAAACCTCTTCCTTTTATTTAACCACCCTTCTATTCTCTGAACACAATATGACTGCTCCTGGATGACCATATACCTGAGGTTTCATTGTATTAATACTATTCATATCAATTATTAAATCAGAGAAAAAAGGCCACAACAAAAAAAGGTAAAAATAGTTGTACGAAAACAGATAGACAAACTAAGTATTCTCCATGCTGCTTGAGAAAGCAAATATATAAGGCAAACTTATCTAACATAGACAGACTTAACTAAACAGTAACAAAAACATAGTTAAAAGACATGCATGTGTTTTTCCATGCATGTTATCCTCAGTACCGACTGTGTGTTTGTGTCATTCCCATGCAACAAACCATGCTGTGCACCAACCCGCCCAGTAGAATGTGCTGACATCTGGGGATCAAGCAGGAAACTAATTTTACCTCTCGTTGGCCCAGACCTCAATTTGCTTCCCATGGAAACCTCTGGGTTGCTGACAGTAACAGGCAGTTTCGTTGTCTGGCCAACAATTGTCTTGCTGTCACTGATGAGTGAGCCACTGGTTTGACCTTCTGATGCTGAAGATGCTTGCACCTTTATCACAGGCTTTACTGGTTCTCCAGTACTGGCAGCCTTCTTGTACACCTTCAGTGTCCCTGTGATGCTTTTACTTAGAGGAGGTAGCTTCACCTTGGTTGACCTCTTTTTAGACCCTACTGGTTTGTTTCTTTGCAGCTCTTTGTTGTAGTTTTGGAATTGTCCCCCTAAAACCTCAGTCAGGCTACACCTGCCCACATTATCTGTATCATCATTTTCTTTCATGTCTGTATGGTCAATGCCATCTCTGTTCAGCAATCTGCTCCATTTCTTGCTGCCATCGCTAGTTTTAGGTACACTCATATCCAGGGATTTGATTGGCTTGACCAATGTCCATTGTGGGGGTGCACTTTCTTTTGGCAATGTGATCACACACTTAGATAGTGGCCTAAGTCGAACTACAGGTGAGGCACTGCCAACAGATTTGTCAGTAGTGCCTCCGACTAGAGGATGAGACTTACCTACCAAAGAGGCCAACTAGTAGAATGGCGTGCCAGACAGAAAGCAAGTATAAAGGAGAAACACTAGTTAATTACAGGGGACAGGCGAACAGCATTAAACTAGATTTAGACATATTAAGTACATATAAAAATGTCAGGTTTTAAGTAAAATTAAAACCCTTACACACAATAAAAGCTGAATTTGTACCAAGTTGACATTGGTGAAATAGTGTGTAATTCAGTAATCAATAAGACTACAATGTTATCTTACTATTACCAAAAAAAACGTCAATTCATATTGAATTCAGTCACTCAATTCTTACATATTTTGGCATATAGCACACACCATGAGCTTAAAAGTAAATGTAGATTTTGCCCAAACACAAAATATTAACTCTATAGTCAAGCACCTTTAAACTATCTCTCCAAGAGAACAATATGTACCATATAACAGAGCTTCCATTGTGTAAACATGTAGGGCGAGGAGATTGTTTTTGGATGACAGATGGTTAATACAGGAGACATTTTAGTGTAAAAGAGAAGGCAATATATTATGAAGTAAGTTCTACTGTAATTTAATATCTATTTCAGTTAAAAACAAAAGTATTTAATCATATCTTCCATGGGTCATAAGTTAATAATATTAACTCACCTTACTGCGAGGGCCTTTTGCTTTAGATTTGATGTTACTTTTGGCCCGATATGGTTTTGCAAACTCTTTTGCTGTCTTTGACTGAAAGTTGATTCCTGTTATCAAATGCCCCTATAAAAAGAGAACAAACCACACTAAAGGATTATTTAATCTCTCTTCAATAAGCTACTTCACTTCAACAAATATACAGGGTCGGGTCACTTTTTGAAGGACAGCAACACAATGGTAAAGCAAAAATTGGAGATTGAGGTTTTTCTCATGAAATTTAAAGCTTGACATGTATTTATTTTGGATCTCCATAACCTCCTTTATGACAACTGACCCATATGTACCCAATGCTGTTTATTTTGGAACTTTTACTTTGTTTTTTGGGGTCCCTTAGAATCTGAGAGTAAGTAAGAACAGAGATAAAAGGTTGATTATACCAGATTATGTACATGATATATTCCCCTTCATTGGGACTTTCCCCATTACTAAGAATTTAACTAATACAAGGATGTAGCCACAATTGCATACTATTGCATACCATATCTTTCTTGACAGTGAGCTCCTCTTGTTGCTATAATGAACAGATTTTTGTTTAACATAGCTTTAAGACCACTGTATAGGTCATATCACAATGAGGAGTTGAAGAAAGAGAGAATTATAGCATTGCATACCACTGTTTACAGATTCTGTAAATGATCCAGCATTACCAGCTTTCATAATTCTAGTTAGTGCCAAGATTTGAACCTATGCCCTAAGCAGTGGGGGTGACTGTCTCACCCACAACACCACTGTATCCCTATTTTAGTAAGAATGTGGCTACTACAACCACATACAATTTCCTCCCTGACTGGGGGCTCCTCTGTGAGATTGGTGACTCCGATATTCAGTTTGTAGGACTCCTTGTTGTGGTTGAAGTACAGCTGCATCTGGTTCAGATTCATGCAGCGAAGTGTGATGCTGTTATTCAACTACAAAGCATGTGGATAAAATAACAATGTACCAAGGGTGCCAATGGAAAACCATATCTTCCGGTTGTCATTTGGTTATGAGATGCATCCAAACAACTGGTAGAATATTGCTTCATTTAATTATCAGTTTCAACAGATTTAAATCAATTACTACATAAAAACAATGCAAATAGACACAAATCTACAATAATATAACCGAAATATAAACAAAAAGCTTTTTACAAACTTTTCCCTTACTACATACCGTACATTATGAATGTACGCTTGTAATTGGCTGATTTTATGATTACGTACCCTGGCAACTGTGGGTAAACCCCAAAGTACTTTCTGTTTACTCTATATTTCAGCATAATTGCATTTACAGTTCTGTGATTTGTATGACTGAGTGTATCAAATATTCATATACCGTAAATGACCTATTTAGCGCATCCGCCCTTGTAACCGCACCCTACCTCTTTTTCCCAGCAATATCGTTGGCGACAGTGAACAATATCCACATATTTTTTATATATTGTACGTATGTTTACTTAATAAATTGACATTTTTATCACGACTTTCGAGTTTGTTTTCATCTACCGCCATATTTACAGGAAGTGGGTATTTCTAAATGTCGAAACACCGTTTTTCTACCGGATTGACCGAAACTTCATCCCGGAAAGTGTTTCATGATGGGTGCGCTAAAAGGGACATTTTTTCCCAACAAATATTGAATAAAAATAGACTTTGCTTAGCGCACTGTGCGCTAAATATGTCATTTACGGTAATATTTTTTTCCAGTCAGTATTTTACAGTGACAACAAGGCTACAAAGAAATTATTTAAAAACAAATATGGATGACCATGGACCACAACCGTAAACTTCCGTTTTTAGATATGTTTTGTTCACCGACAATCAATTACTGAAATTATAAACATTATCACCCTTAAAATATACCATCCTTGTTTTAAATTTATGAAAATAAAAGTCCCAAATTTTTTAGCTTATTTTTATTTTGCTTTTTCATTTACAAACTTAAAATTTGTCTGAGGTTGGAGTCTATTGTGTCAGTTTGCATTCATCAAACATCTGAGACTCTGTTTTGACTTGAGTTTTAATCACACTGTCACAGTGAGTGGTTACTTAAAAATCTCACAAAATTATTGTATAATATAAAATTTTACTTGTGACTTTGAACTTCAGCAAAAATTCAACTGGAGTTTTGTCAAAGATCTGAAACTTTCAGGGAAACAGAACAGATCCACCTTATTTATCAAAGCAGTGTAAACTGAGTTAACAAACTCTAACAAGCTTTAGTTTACATGTTAATCTGACCATCTTACCTGAAAGACAATTGTGACTGGTAGTTTCTGCGTCCAGTTTGGCCAGGTCCATCTCCTTTGTATATTGCCATCAGTGTCGGCTAGTGTCCCGCCCCCTTTATCTGCCAGAAACTTGATCTTGTCATTGTCGTGGTACGCACAACAGTGACCCCAGGGTGTGAACACAGCAAGCATGCGCTGGGGTGTTGTGTTACTGTACACCATGTAGTAGTAACTGGCAGGAAGCTTGGCGTTTCCACCAACTGAACGGCAGGTAACAATGGCTGGTTTCCCGGAGGGATAGCTATAAAACAAAAGTAAATTGTCTGTCATTTGCCAAGAATAAGGTAAATTATTCAGTTAAACCAGACCAATGTATATATCAGTAGCAGACCAATGTATATATCAGTAGCAGACCAATGTATATATCAGTAGCAGTAAACGGGAGGAAGTTTGGAAATTTCCCAAAATAAATGATGAGTCAAGATGGTTGGTTTGCTGGCAATAAACTAGCAGTAAATCTATTGTTGTTTTGGCAATAGTAAAATGTATTATTAAAGTTACCACTATCTTTTTGGTATCTTAATGTATGCTTATACCAGTAATATAGACACAGTGCTAATCTATGAGCATGATATGATAAATACAATGACTGACTTCCTGGATGATTAGCTTTTAGAAAAGAAACTGAGGTTCTGCTATGCATGTATCTTAATAAATCAAGTCAATATCTTTAAGATTCAATATATTTCAACACCCGAGTTAGTAGACAGAAGTCTGAGCATATAATTCTATGTGTTGTAAGTTTTTTACTAATGACTGAATGGCAACATTTGTTGTATATCAGATATATGAAAGAATGTGGTAACTGTATATATTCCAGAAAAAAAGCCAAGTTTTAACTCCTTTGGTGTAAATAACAAATATGTATTCACATATTCTTTGCTGATGACAACATTCAAAAATCCTCTAAAATGCACTCATTCATTCCAATTATATTTCATGGGTGCTTTATCTCACCATAAATGGAAAAAGGGTCTCTCCTTCTCTCACTGAAGTGTCAAAGGCAGTTTTGACAAAAAAGATACTGTTTTGTTGCACCAGGTTTTCCACATATATTATGTAAGTTTAAAAACAAATGAAAACACTGTGTGGAGTTGTGAAATATCTCGAGTCTCTTTAACATTTTGTCAAAATATTTTGAATATTATTTCATCTCCCAATAACTCTACCCAATTTCTTCGAAAATTATAAAAAAAAACCATTCATATTCATAAGCTTTTTTATAAAGTCTTGTGCAAACAGGTTACATTTATGCTTTGAATTCATTATAGAAAAAGTCTTGACTGGATAAATTTTGGTAACTGAAAACTCTTTCTTGAAAATGATTGCAACAGAACTCCCATATAGGGGTGGGACAATATCACTTTTTCCTAAATGTTATGACGCCTTTGCAAAACCATTCAGTTTCCGGGGAAACCAGAGAAAAAGTAGCATGATAAATTCTGTGTAACAGTCTGGCCTGAGGAAGTGAAGCCAATGAAAACAAAACAAATTCTGCTGAAGAAAATGCTTGAAAATCCAAACAAAGATACATGTATATAGATATTCTTTATCTTTTGTAGTATTTCTAGCAGTCTAAGTTATTCTTAAGAGTTGAAAATCAAGTTGCCAGTTGAAATGCTTCATTGTGAACAAGTGGTCTCAATATCATTCAGTAAGTTTCAAAACATTAATTACATATATTTTCACGTATTTTATGAATCAATTACTTTTGGTTTCACACTTTGTTTATTTTAAGTTTAGATTTGATCATACTGGTTTATTAAAGTTTTTCTGTAAACATATGTTATTTAGCCAATAAAATTCAATGGAGAACAGGGGGCAGATTGTAGGAGGTGGTAGACTCCAGAGTATAAAATTGAGGGAGGATCATTATGAGGGTTGTTACACTGGGATACTTGGTAAACTCACAATATGGTGGTGGAGCCATCAGATGTAGTGGTGATGAAGATGAGCTTGTCTTTGCTCTTGGCTGTGTCCACCAATGGAATTGATGGCTTCTCTCCCTTGAACACAGGCTTGTTTCTACTGCTGTATGCACTGCTGACCCGGGTAGTCTTGTACCTGTAAATAAAGGTTAGATTGGACTCATTGGTGTAAATGATACAACTTATAATATGCCAACTTGAAAAATAATTCTGGTGAAAATTTCTGAAAATTTTTTTAAAATTTTATTCTGGCTAAGAATAAGTATCAGAGATTTTGTGTAAGACTTTGACCCTATATCCTTACATACCTCAATATGATTGGCCAGGCAGATGAGGAGATGGATGAAAGTAGTACTTATGTTAGCTATGCTAGATGGCAGATGCTGTACTGATAATCATCAGGCACTGGCACGCAAAAACTAATTTTGTGTGGAATACACAATCAAAGGTGGCAGGGCCAAGGCATAAAATATTCCAAGTAGATTTTCAAGAGTCACATTAAGGGCTGCTATGAGTAGTACTTTCTGTACTGAGGTACTCTTTTACCACTACTCTACTCTGTAATGATGCTTTTTTGTAAAACCGGACCATTTTGCTTGAGGAAGTATACAAAACTGATATCTTTCTGTCAATTTTTATGTGAATATTAAGATAACAACAAATATAATTTGTAGAAAGGAATGTTCTTTTGCTAAACTTTTACTCAGTAATAAGCTATCACTCTAGCCATTGACAAGTACTTGTGTGCTCTTGGTAAGCCCTAATTCACAACTTGTTCATTCTCCGTCTGCAAAGTCACACAGTTTTCTAACTTTGGAGGTGACTTTAAAGAAATTCCACTTAGGAATGATTTTACTACATTTGTGTATTAGGCCTATTTTGTGTTTGTCTGTGTCAAATAGTGTTTGTTATAGCACCGTTGCAGAACATTTTCGAAAAAATATTGTTTGTTACAGCCCCTTTGCAGACATTTTTCAAAAATGTGCAACAATTATTTGATCATGGAATTTGTCTGACTTAATTTTTGCTCAAATTCCAAGCAAAGTCTAATGGACAGACAAAAAGAGGAAATGATTAATGTGACTGGCTGTAAAAAATCACACCAGTGCAGTATCTTCCTGTGAAAATGAACACCATCCAGTATATGACAGTGTCAGTTGATCTGCTCAATCCAGAGAAATGAGTACACTGGCCTTGATTCACATGGAAACTCACCTATCCACCATTTCTTTACGGCTGTCTCCATAGTAACGGAACACAACTGGACGATCAAGACCATTACATACTGCCTCTTCCGCTTGTTCCTTTCTACAAAAGTGAAAATTCAACAAAATGCAAACAATTCAACTACTCAAGAGCTCTCATGATTTCACGGAGAGATGCTATTGTGGTCGAGGTTACACAGGGTGTTTCAGCGGTACGTAAGTCTATAAGACCAATTTGGTCTTTGCTTATCATGCTGCAACAATCTGCAATGATTTACCTGTTTGCTCTGCCCCTTCTCTTTTCTCATTTAGAAAGAAGTTGACATCATATTGTATCATATCTCTCTGCAAAAACATACGCACTCTTTTTTTCTTATCTGGCGTTTTCTCTGTGGTGCTGACCTCCACTTATGCCCCTGAATATTTCATTTATGTTTTAAGCTTCTGATTACAAACCTTAGAGTCGGTCTCCCTGACAATGATTAAGCGATGTAAAAGTTCAATACGAACAGAATCAGAATTACTTCCATCTGTAGAGACACAGCTTCCCTGAACAAAATCTGTGTCAATATATGTCGCAAATTCTAAACTGACTTGACTGTGTTACATATACATACCAACGATACCATTCAAAGCAGAGTATAGGGGCCACAGTGGTAACACCCGTGTCTCCCGCCTCTGAAGTCTGCGGTTCAAACCCCGGATCCCATGTGGGAAAGTTGGTACTTGCTTATCGATGGTTTTCAGTTTACAGTACAGAATAGTGTTGGTATCGAATAATAATATGTGTATCGATATCAAACCATATTTTTCCCTTTTGTATCGATCGATATTGAAATATCGGATCATAGATGTTTTCTGGGAGAGACCTTCCAAACTCTTTCACAAGTTTTAGTTGTTTCCCGAAACTTAAACAAATATGGCATTTCCGCTTTAGCGGTAAGTGAAAATTGACAAAAATAATATGAAAACCTGTATATTCTTCAAGTATTGTCCTTTATTTGAATGAAAAACAACATAGTTGTACCTGTTAAGTGGTATGTTTCGATATTGATAATGGCCCCTACATTATCGATATCAGCATATTTAACCTGGATCGATAAATATTTCAATATCGATAAACAATACCAGCTCTAGTACAGAACCTTGACCAACTCTATGTATTGGTATCCTCTACCTATAAAACTACTTAATATGACCTATACAGTGTTGAAACTTGAAAGCAATGCTAGAATGCAAATAAATAAATAAACAGAATGTATTACTCTGTATACAGTGAATTCATCAAGATACACGTAGCCTTGTGATGTGATGATATGTTTTTCGGATAATACAAGAGTATCTGATTTTATTGTGGTGCAAATACATACCAATCATATCATTCAAAGCAGAATGTATTACCCTATACACAGTGAATAAATCATGATACAAAGTGGCATTGTAATGTGACAATTTGTTTTTAGGATAATACAAGAGTATCAAAACTAAAAGTATTTCTACATATCAATGTTCATGTATTCATACAGTGTAATTTTAACTTGACCATAGTCAAAATTTAAACTTTTTAACAGGAGATAGATATAAACCTTAATCATATGTGACATCTTTTGCCTAAATGTTGTGCATTCCTTCATAAGATATAATAACATGTAGCTAATTTAGCAATCTGACATTAATTTACCAAATGTGAACCATCTGCATACATACAGAAGATTATAGGTAATGGACTTGTCTAAAAAGGCAATACAAACACTAAAAGCACCAACAGGAAGAATAACTGGTACTTAGCAGCTGTAATATCCTGCTTGGGCATAAAAATTGAATTGAAAATTTCCCATGCATAAAAATTCATGCTTCAAAGAATTCAATAATAACTGAACCACTACCATTATTGGCACATTATTCAGTAAATGATTAGTTATGCAATTATCTAAAACACCACCCTCATTCTATAGGTTTCTTTGATTTTCTCCAGCATATCAATCACCTATAATAAGCCTCGTCACACAAATCATAGGTTTCCCAGAGGTATTGGTGCTTTTCAGACAAGCAGTGTTTCACCTTTGTTGTGACATTCACAAAAGGCGTATTCAAAGAGTATATGGGTAAATTTAAAGAGTTTTATGATACACATTGTTATTTATGGGTAACATGTGTTGCTTAACTTAAATGTGATGCTCTTTCAAAAGTTCTTGAAAGCTTTCAAGCAGCCCAGTTCCTACTTTTTAAAGCATTCATGTTCTTACCTTCTAATTTAAATGAAACCAGAATTTTAAACGCAGACTTGTGGATCTATTCTTACTTTGGACAGAAAAACAAAGAAAGTGGTGTATATGTTACAGGCAATCTGTGTAACCAGGCAGTAATGACTGAAATATAACGTTCAGTGTTACACAGATTGCCTGAACAAGTATTTGAGATTTCTGGCAATCTGTGTAATGATCTTATTAAAGTATATTTTTGATAGAATATGATTTCTTACTATAAGCAATTCAAGATGTAGTTTTACTATATTACAATTAATGAAGCTATATTTTGACATATCTCATGCATTTTTGCAATAAGCGAGCAAATAAACAGTTTTTTACTAAATCATTCATAATGTTCAACATGACTTGATAGTGATAATGCCACTTTCTTGGCTCTTGGCCCAAATCTTGTTTACAAGAGCAGAATAACCAATATGTGTGATTTATAATGACTCTAGGTTTGTTGTGATGATAGCTTGTTTTCTTCAGTATTTATTCTGTTTTCGGATGGTCAATAAACAAAGTGTATTTGGAACAAAATTGTACAACTGACATTCCCAGAAAAAGCAAAAAAATAACACTTGTTTGTCATCAAGAGTCCAGAAAGAAAAACAAAATATTGATCATTCTGTAATGTTTACTTGGATCTTGCATAGCAAGTCTAACATGCACCAAAAGTCAATCTGACACACAATATCATTATATCCTACACCGCCAGGCAAAATCAGTTACATTTAGTCATTTATATTGCTATTCTGAGTCACAAAAAAAAAAAAAAAAATACAAGAATGGTTTCACATGGAAAGCTTTGAGCATTTGGAGTAAATTTGTATTGTGGTATACGTATTACTGGGGTCATTACTATCTTAATTAGTTATCAGTGGACAAATTTGGTTTATTGCCTCCTCCACGGAAGCTGTGCTTTTTGACATCTGGGTTTGTCTGTCTGTTTGTTTGCAAAATAATTCAAAAACTTATGGACGGATTTTCAAGCAATACCTTACAGATTGCGAGATATAGACCAGTCAAGATTTTAAAGGTCAAGGTCACTGGCAAGGTCAAAGGTTAAATCAAGGTCACACCATGGCAGTGCATAACTACATCCTACAAACAGTAATGTGGTCAAGTATCAACTTCCAGTACCTTCCAGTTCCAGTACCTTCTGAGATGTAGCCTGGACAAGATTTTAAAGACAAATATCACACAACAAGGTCTAATCAAGTTCATACCACGATACTATAAACCAATGACATAATCAATATCACTGTTAAGTATCAACTTCCAACACCTTATTGTTTCAAATATACAGCTGGACAAACTTTTCAAGGTCAGAGTCACAACAGCAAAGTCAAAGGTCAAATCAAAGCCACATGGAAGGACAATAAAATGTGTGCACAATATTATGACAGTGGAAAATGCCGGTCCTCAGACTCCTCACTAGCTCCTTCGAGGACAGCGCTTTTAACTGCCCTGAACCCGCATGATGGAACACAGACATTATAAAAACAAAGACATTGTACAAAACCATAACACAATGTATCAGTACTTCATTATGGTATCTTGTTGTCACCCACACACTTATTTGTTATTGATGTATGAATGAAAAATAGAATCAGAGATGCCCGTACCCCACAGCCTGGGGAAATAGTTTTCAACACCATGAGATATATAAGTGTTTTTACAGTACACAGATCAGGATGCTTTCAGAGCAGTGTTGGTTATATAAAGGTCCAAATAATGTTTAAGCAGAGAAAATAATGTCTTGGAGAAAGAAAATGTAAAAAAAGATGAAGTATTAAAACAAGACAATTTAACAGCAAGATGACAGCATTAATCAGTAAACTAACAAGAGGGTCAAAGATGCCCCAAAAGACGAGTTGCGCAGGCAGCAATAAGGTTAGCGACTGCTGTAATTACATTTAGAAACAAGGAAAGAAAGGCTAGGTCAACCAGTTAAGGTGAATATGTTAGGCGTGCTAAGAAATGTAAAACTTGTAATCTAGGTTACATAATTGTATCTATGCTATAAACGGACAAACAAAAGGACAAAATTACACCAATTTCAAAGCAACTTAGCTATGATGGTGATCTATGTCCCTGTCAAGTTTGAATTCGATTGGACAAACTGTTTTCGAGTTAGAGTCCGGAAACGGAACTGTTGACGGACAAACGGACGGAATTACACCAATTTCGAAAGAAACCTAGCTATGATGGTGACCTATCTCCCTGTCAAGTTTGAATTCGATTGGACAAAGCATTTTCGAGTTAGAGTCCGGAAACGGAAATGTTGACGGACAGACAAATGGACAAAAAAACAGACAAAAGAACGGAAGGAATTACACCAATTTCAAAAGGAACCTTGCTATGATGGTGATCTATCTCCCTGTCAAGTTTGAATTCGATTGAACAAACCGTTTTCGAGTTAGAGTCCAGAAACGAAAATGTGGTTGGACAGACGCCGGACACATCAATCTAATAGGTGAGTTGGTTACACGCAACCCGCCTAAAAATTATGACGCTGTAAAATTTATTAATAGGAAAATAGATGACAATGAAAACAGCACAATTGTGTAAAAGTATATAGGATAATCAGTTGTAGCATTCCGTATATCGTTGTCATGGGAGAAAGCCGTAACCAATGTTCCTACCAAGTATCAACTTCCTACAGTGGCCGAGATATAGCCCGGCAAAATTTTATAGGTCAAGGTCAATACGGCAAGGTCAAAGGTCAAATCAAGGTCATACCATAACGTTGCACGTCTACACCCACTAACCAATGTAGCTACCAAGTATCAACTTCCTACACCTTTGGTTTCCGAGATATAGCCCTGACAAGATTTTATAGGTCGAGGTCACTATGGTAAGGTCAAATAGAGGTCACACCATAACATTGCACACCTACACCCCCTTACCAATGTCCCTATCAAGTATCAACTTCCTACACCTTACGATTTCCAAGATATAGCCCGAACAAGATTTTTAAACTCAAAGTCACTACAGCAAGGTCAAACGTCAAGTCAAGGTCATACCATGAAGCTGCAAACCTACACCCCCAACCAATGTCCCTACCAAGTATCAACTTCCTACACCTTACAGTTTCTGAGATACAGCCCAGACAAACTTTTTCCTGCCGCCCGCCCACCCATCCAGACACCACGGGTGAAAACAATAACCTAACAGCCCTTAAGGCCTGTGGGGTAAAAATGCAACTTCATCATATAAAATGACACTATTTAAGATACATTTACTTCAGCACTACAACTCATTTATACCGACATTACCTCAAGGCTCTAGCCAATATTAATCAGACTAATATCAGCCTGCACTGCTTCACATTAAATGAAACACAGGTTTCATGCATTTTAAATAACTTTTGATGGATATATTATTCAGTAAGAAAAATAAATAAATTGTGACATTATTGAATGTTTGACAGTCCTAGAATTTAGACTTTTCACTTTTTATCAATGCGTATGAAGGAATGACAATCATCATGAAAACACATTGTAAATGTTGGACATAGTTCTGAATCACTATGGCCTGTTGTTGAGTAGATGCTTTGGGATACTTACTTCTGTTTTATTGCTACTTGCAGCCTTTGAGTGGCCCACTCCAGCAAGGTTTCTCTTTCTGGGTCATCTTTACTATCTGGGTGGATAATCCAGCCTGAAATCAATCAAAACCCTTGGTAAATAGCGGTCAATAGTAAATACACTCAAGTATTGAGGTTCTTTTATAAACATAAGAACAATCACCTCTTGTTCTTGTCACAAGAAGTACATAGATACTTGAGATTAAATCAACAAGACTATCAGTGTGATTTGGGTCAGTGTTCTCAGTTGGCAAGGCTGGATCAATAATCAATATCTAGGTGCTTGAAATACAACAGAGATGATAAAGTTCTCCCTGCAGGCTAATGAACTAACAGTGACTGATGAATCATCACATGTGCTGGCCTTAAGATACAGTAAACAATCAAAATATCTGGGCAAATACTGTAAAATGTTTAAATTAATCACAGTATGTGACTGAGTCTGTTAAGTCACATCTCAGGTGCCAGAACAATACATATATTTCTATTCACTAAAGAATGCCCTACAACAGGATATTTTTTCCTACTTAATAGTATTTACATAGAATCTAATAAATTTATACTCAAAGCAGGAATATGACACCACAATTGTTACAATACATACAAGGCCACTGCCGCAGGGTTATCTCCCGCCTTAGAACCAGTAATAATGGAGAACTTAAAAGGAGATATAAGGCCTTTGTAGTAAGATAACCCCACTTGACATTGAAGAAGGGGTCAAAGGTAAAAGTCAGCAATTGGAAAAGAGTCTCAGGCCTTGACTTCCTTTAAGTTGTTTTCACATTTGGAACCCCTAGTAGCAATGATAAGGGAGATATAAGGCCTTTTTAATAGGATGATCCCATTTAACATGTGATATCACGGCCATTTTGTTTTTGAAACTAGGCCAAATTACTATCAGGCTAACTTTCCTAGCCATATATATATTTTGCACATATTTGATGAACCTAGCTGTAATATTTCACGTTTTAGAGCATCTTAATGATTTTTAAATAATTGGCAAAGCCGGCCATTATGTTTTTCAAAATAAGGCCAAAATTTTTCTCAAGCAAAACATTTGAAGGCCATTTGATGGTCTGTTTTTATATTCTGAAGCCAAAGTACCAATAATAACGGTGAAGGACATTTTAGTGTGATGATCCCAAGGTTAAGCAGGGGTCAAAGGACAAATTCCCAGGCCATGACTTCCTACAAGTTGTTTTCACATTCTGAACCTCTAAGAGCAATATTAGGGGAGATATAAGGCCTTTTTAATAGAATAATCCTGTTTGACATTAAACATGTGATATGGCAGCCATTTTCCTTTTAGAACTAGGTCAAAATTACTAACAGGCTAGCTTTTCTAGTCATATATCTTTTATGCAAATATGACGAAGCTAGCTGGAATATTTCGAGATTTAGAACTACTTTATGATTTTTAAACAGTTGGCTATGGCGGCCATTTTGTTTTTCAAAATGAGGCCAAAAGTTTGTAGAGACAGATTTTCGTAACAATAAACATTCCCTGCAAATTTGATGAAAATATCTTTATAACAATAATTTATGAAGGAGATGTTAAGGTTTATGTCAAAACCTGACAAACGGATGCACGGACGGATGCACAAACAGACACATGCATGGGAGGCGTTTACAATCTCTTGACCACAGCCTATGCTTTTCATGGTCTGTCTTTACAATCTGAAGCCATAGCATAAGGGGGAAATAAGGATGTTTTAATGTGACGACCTCATTTAACCTTGAAGCAGGGGTCAAAGGTCAAATTCAACACCTGGAAAAGATTCCCAGGCCATGACTTCCTGCAAGTTATTTCACATTCCGAACCTTTAGGAGCAATATTTGAGGAGATATAAGGCCTTTTTAATAGGATAACCCAATTTGACATTAAACATGTGATATGGCGGCCATTTTGTTTTTTGAACTAGGTAAAAATGACTATCAGGCTAGCTTTTCTAGCCATATAGCTTTTGTGCAAATTTGATAAAGCTAGCTGGAATATTTCAAGATTTAAAGCACCTTTACGATTGTCAAACAATTAGCTATGACGGCCATTTTGTTTTTCAAAATGAGGCTAAAATTTTTCAGACAGGTTTTCATAGCCATAAACATTCCCTGCAAATTTAGTGAAGATATCATCATAAATGAATGAGATATTAAGGTTTATGCAAAAACGTGACGAACGGACGCACGTACAGAAGGAGTTTTATAATCTCCAGACCAAGGCCTTTGGCCGCAGGTGGGAGATGATAATGGAACCATTGACACTAGAAGTGGGACAGAAATGTCTCCCAAGATGAAAAAGTACACAATTACAGACTTGTACAAAGACCACAATAGTATTAATGGTTTTTTAACAAAATTTCTTGATTTTAAATTTGAAACTGAAACCACTGAATCTGTTGCTGAAAAGTTCAATTTTAAACTTTAAAAGCTTTGAAGTACAATGCAGTGAACCCAGGTAGAGCTTTTATCACTAATTTGATTTCACTTAGTCAAAACCACGTAATTATCGCAGTTTTTATATTATAAGTTATAAAGACACCCAATTGCAGCAGCTGAAATGTGCACTTTTGTAAAAGACTTTCATAAATTTGAAACTGAATTGTGGATGGTTTAATTCCACAGGAAAGTCACAAGTGAATCCAGTTAAGTTAAATCTTGAAGTAGTGAAATGAATACTTCAACCAAAACCATGAATTCCAGCTGACAGTGTTCCATTATATAGCTAGATATAAGTTGAAAACAGCCACAGGCTAGTTCTTACTTATTTCATAATTATGCCCCTCTGGGTTTTATACTGCTGTACCACTGGAATGACATCTAACAATGTGTCTAAACAGCAGTCCATTATTTATTTTCACAGCAGCAACATTATTCTTGTAGTGCATCACATACTTCTGTATTATATGCTCTTGTAAATTTTTTTTTTTTTTTTTTTTTTGAGAAAATATACAGTTCCTTTATTCAATGGAGAATGCACGTTCTATATTTGCACTGAATGCAACACTGAATAGTGAATACTCACCCATATCTTCACAGAGTTTGCTTGAGAGTTGAAAGTTAATAATAGCCCAGTACCCTGCGTCTTTTGCACCTCCTCCTAGCACTAAGAAAGAACAATTGACAAAAAGATTAAATGATGAATATAATAAATTGTTGCTGGCACAATTAGTAACATTTGCATTAATATACTCTTTACCATTACTCTAGATCTGAACAATTACTCCTTTCAGCAATAATGGTACACACTACAAACTCTGCCACTGTCCTTTAAAAGTAATTGGAAAAGAGTTGCATTTGATGAAAAATGTTAAAACTATTCCAAAATAGCTTGTATATAGATCTAAACATACCGGTAGTTTATTTGTATAAAGAAAATTTAAAACAACACCGTTTTGAAAAATGGTACATTGGGGCTTGGCTTAAGTGGAAGTTTTCTAAAATATCACCATCAAGCTCTAACTATTGGGGTCAATTCACAAAACGTCAAACTTTTTTTTTTCTATTTTTTTTTTTTTTTTTTTTTGGGGGGGGGGGGGGGGGGGGGGGGGGTATATATTTACAAATGACTTGAAAAGAAAAGAAAAAATATCAGACTTAGCCAAGTCTGAGCCACTGACTCAAACCTGAGTGTTTAGTGTCAGCAGAGTTTCAGGCTCAAATCTGTTTCACAAAATTTGACCGAACTGAGTCTAGACTGAACCAAAAATCTCAGCAATTCAATTACATAACATTCTGTCTTTTTCTCAAAACAAACTTTGAACTGAACCAGGTCTCAAACTTTAGACAAAATCATAAATGATTCACAGGAAAGACTCTTTACTCTGGGCTCACACCTTCTTGTGAGGCTCAAAGATGAGCTCACCATTAAGCCAAATCTCAAGTTGAGTCTCTGTGAAACTCATTGAGTCTGACTTTACTGACTCACCCAAACAGTGTTAAATTATTGCGGCTTAAATTTTAAATTTGAGGCTAAATCCAGGTTTAAGCCCTTTCATGCATCAGCCCTAGACTTTAAGCCCTTTCATGAAATCAGCCCCAGCAATGTTATCTATTGTTTTGCAGTTACAATATCTTTCCCACATAGGGGGTACTCAGTGCACTAAACTAATAAAAGAACAGGTAAAAACTAAAACGTTTATTGTCAAGTGACATCCCAGCCCAGTAATCCTGGGCTGGGATGTGAATGAGGGGATCAACATTATACACTACAAAACACTGACCATCAGAAAGTAATTGCAGACTTTCAGGAAATAACTGAGGTTTAACTCACAATTTCAGTGCCAATACAGATTAATATACAAAATAAAACACAAAATGACCATGTACATTTCTAAAGTAGGTTTTCTCGTGAAGTTAATACTTACTTCTTGAGTTATCTCCAAATGATTCTCCTAATGCTGAATCTGTTGGTCTGCCCCTTCTAGAATCTAATTAAACAGTTAAAACATAAAACCAACAAGTATGATTTCATACAGCCATAAGACTGCCTTAAAAGCACTTTTATTTATTGGTTATAAAATTATTTAAAGCAGGCAAATTTTAGAGTAGCTGCCATTTAGTCTTAAAATCTCTAATTTTGCAATAAAGTAACTAAATTTGCTGCTTTTGGCTGCAAAAACAGAACATGAAGTATTTAAAATACAAGGAATTTGCAAGAAGCCTCTAGTGCCTTCAATGATGACTATATTTTAAATAATTTGTTATATGTAATGTCCAATGGTATTTTTAGTAAAGAACAAAATTGTGGTAAGTTTACTATTTACTAAAATTGGACCACTTGCTCCTAACGGTTAAAGATCAAATATATATGGTAATTCATGAATTAAAATAGCATCAGAGATGCCCGTACCCCACAGCCCAGGGACATTGTTTTCAACACCATGAGATACAGAAGAAGTTAAACAGTCCAAATATCAGGAGACTTTCAGAGTAAACAATGTCAGCTTTTGTAAAGGTCCATATAATACTGTATTTAAGTAGAGAAATTAACATTTAAGAGAGACAAAATGTATGTAAAGATAAAGGCATTAATCACTAATCAGTAAACCAAAAATGATAAATCTGTAAAATTTATTATTGGAAGTATAGCTGTGAGTGGAAATAGTAGAATTAAGTAAAGTACATATAATAATCAGCTGTAGCAATCCACATATCTTTGTGATAAGGGAAATATGTCTCAAATATGGTAGGTCAAACTTTGGCAGAGCCAAGGGTAAAGGTCACACCATGATGATGTACACCTACACCCCCCAACTATTGTCCCTTCCCACATCTTACGATTTCTGAAATATGACCTGTACAAGATTTTAAGGTCAAGGCAAGGTCACTATGGTAAGGTCAAACCAAGGTAACACTACAATGTTGTACACCTACATCCGAGATCCAATTTAACTACCAAGTATCAACTTCCTACACCTTACGGTTTCTGAGATATAGTCCAGGCAAGTTGTTAAAGCTCAAGGTCACTACAGCAAGGTCAAATCTAGGTTACTCCATGACTATGCACACCTACACCCCCTAACTAATGTCCCTACCAAGTATCAACTTCCTACACCTTTCACTTTTTACGAGATACAGCCTGGACAAGATTTTCAAATTCAAGGCCACTATGGCAAGGTCAAAGGTCAAATCAAGGTTACAGCATGACAGTACACACCTACACCCCCTAACTAATGTCCCTACCAAGTATCAACTTCCTAGCCGGGACAAGATTTTCAATCTCAAGGCCACTATGGCAAGGTCAAAGGTCAAATCAAGGTCACACGATGCACAACCAATGGCCACTCCAAGTATCTACCTTCTACAGCTTATGGTTCCCGAGATATAGCCCAGACCAGATCAATTTTTCAAGATTTTCAAGGTCACGACAGCAAGCTCAAAGGTCAAATCAAGGTCACACCATGACATCTAACTTTTTAATTTTTGTGAAATCAATTTAAAGTATGTTTCTCTGAAGAATTGACCCATGAAGGCCATGATCAGACATATTTTATGATATTTACACCAGAAACTTTAATAGATTTAATTATATAAAATATAATTTTTATCCTGTTATTTATAACTTTAGATCACTGTGTGATTTATGTTAAATAGTGTTTGAATGCATTTCCACAGTAGAGATAGTAGAAATAAATACTTAAATTAAGTTAAGAGCAGTATGAAAAGTTTACTTTAACAAACATTAAATCAAAACTTAACTAGAGGATCGCTCGCAAAAAAAAAAGATAATGTTTTTGCATAGCAAAAACAAAGCGTCCCGAAAAGGATATAAAGGTGAGTGCTAAAGTATTAAGAAAATGCTACGTTTCTAGCCTTATACTGTTGTGGCAACCAAAGTCAGCGCAGTCTGCTCTATCTAGCACGGTTTTCAAGATATAAGCATTTTTGTGTTTTGCAAAAAATAAAAAAAATTAAAAATGTCCGCTATATTTGGCGAGACAAAAATATTTTGAAAATTGGCATGGCTACTCTGCAGAGATACCCAGCAGTAGGGCTGCCACAGAGTAGTAGAGTACTCGTCAAAGAGTAGAGTACTGGATTATTTAGAGTACAAAATCAGGAAAAGAGTACTCGTCTGCATTAAAATTTTGAATTTTCCACTATATTTTTCTCAGAAATGATGTGCAATATATCAAATTATACAGTGAAATGGTACATTTTCCTGATTTCATTGTAAAAAAGAGTACTCGTTCAAGAGTAGAGTAATGGTTAAAGAGTACTCGAGTAGTAAAATTACTACTCGTGGCAGCCCTACCCAGCAGGTCCAAAATTTTGTTGAGTTCGCTCCATATTTCGAGATATAAGCATTTTTGTGTTTTGCAAAAACTTTGAAAATTCAAAATGGCCACCATTTTTGGGGAGACAAAAATTTTTGTCAAGACCACTGCCGCGGTGTGTATCTCCCGCCGAGCATTAAAGCAGAAGAAATAGCTTTTCCGAGATATTCACAATTTTTCATTTTCGTGTGTGAAAGCTCTTCCAAAAGTAGGTGAATGAGTTATTTGAGAAAAATTGGCTATCTGCAATACTTTTAGAGATAATTCGCATTTACTCATTTTGAGTAGGTGAGTAATTAGCTATGGGTCTGAAACTTCACAGAGTGAAAGCTCTCCCGCAAGTAGATGAATGAATATTTGATAAAAATTGGGTATCCGCAATACTTTTACAGATAATTAGCATTTACCCATTTTGAGTAGGTGAATAAATAGCTATGGGTCTGAAACTTCACAGAGTGAAAGCTCTCCCAAAAGTAGGTGAATGAGTTATTTGAAATAAATTGGCTCTCTGTAATACTTTTAGAGATAATTCACATTTACTCATTTTGAGTAGGTGAATAATTAGCTATGGGTCTGAAACTTCACCAAGTGAAAGCTCTGCCAAAAGTAGGTGAATGAGTTATTTGAGAAAAATTGGCTATCTGCAATACTTTTAGAGATAATTTGCATTTACTCATTTTGAGTAGGTGAGTAATTAGCTATGGGTCTGAAACTTCACCAAGTGAAAGCTCTCCCAAAAGTAGGTGAATGAGTTATTTGATAAAAATTGGCTATCTGCAATACTTTTAGAGATAATTCGCATTTACTCATTTTGAGTAGGTGAGTAATTAGCTATGGGTCTGAAACTTCACAGAGTGAAAGCTCTCCCGCAAGTAGATGAATGAATATTTGATAAAAATTGGGTATCCGCAATACTTTTACAGATAATTAGCATTTACCCATTTTGAGTAGGTGAATAAATAGCTATGGGTCTGAAACTTCACAGAGTGAAAGCTCTCCCAAAAGTAGGTGAATGAGTTATTTGAAATAAATTGGCTCTCTGTAATACTTTTAGAGATAATTCACATTTACTCATTTTGAGTAGGTGAATAATTAGCTATGGGTCTGAAACTTCACCAAGTGAAAGCTCTGCCAAAAGTAGGTGAATGAGTTATTTGAGAAAAATTGGCTATCTGCAATACTTTTAGAGATAATTTGCATTTACTCATTTTGAGTAGGTGAGTAATTAGCTATGGGTCTGAAACTTCACCAAGTGAAAGCTCTCCCAAAAGTAGGTGAATGAGTTATTTGATAAAAATTGGCTATCTGCAATACTTTTAGAGATAATTCGCATTTACTCATTTTGAGTAGGTGAGTAATTACCTATGGGTCTGAAACTTCACCAAGTGAAAGCTCTCCCAAAAGTAGGCGAATGATTAATTTGAGAAAAATTGGCTATCTGCAATACTTTTAGAGATAATTCGCATTTACTCATTTTGAGTAGGTGAGTAATTACCTATGGGTCTGAAACTTCACTATGTGAAAGCTCTCCCAAAAGTAGGTGAATGAGTTATTTGATAAAAATTGGCTATCTGCAATACTTTTAGAGATAATTCGCATTTACTCATTTTGAGTAGGTGAGTAATTAGCTATGGGTCTGAAACTTCACCAAGTGAAAGCTCTCCCAAAAGTAGGTGAATGATTAATTTGAGAAAAATTGGCTATCTGCAATACTTTTAGAGATAATTCACATTTACTCATTTTCAGTAGGTGAGTAATTAGCTATGGGTCTGAAACTTCACCAAGTGAAAGCTCTCCCAAAAGTAGGTGAATGAGTTATTTGAGAAAAATTGGCTATCTGCAATACTTTTAGAGATAATTCGCATTTACTCATTTTGAGTAGGTGAGTAATTAGCTATGGGTCTGAAACTTCACAGAGTGAAAGCTCTCCCAAAAGTAGGTGAATGAGTTATTTAAGAAAAATTGGCTATCTGCAATACTTTTAGAGATAATTCACATTTACTCATTTTGAGTAGGTGAGTAATTAGCTATGGGTCTGAAACTTCACCAAGTGAAAGCTCTCCCAAAAGTAGGTGAATGATTAATTTGACAAAAATTGGCTATCTGCAATACTTTTAGAGATAATTCGCATTTACTCATTTTGAGTAGGTGAGTAATTAGCTATGGGTCTGAAACTTCACCAAGTGAAAGCTCTCCCAAAAGTAGGTGAATGAGTTATTTGAGAAAAATTGGCTATCTGCAATACTTTTAGAGATAATTCGCATTTACTCATTTTGAGTAGGTGAGTAATTAGCTATGGGTCTGAAACTTCACAGAGTGAAAGCTCTCCCAAAAGTAGGTGAATGATTTATTTGAGAAAAATTGGCTATCTGCAATACTTTTAGAGATAATTCGCATTTACTCATTTTGAGTAGGTGAGTAATTAGCTATGGGTCTGAAACTTCACCATGTGAAAGCTCTCCCACAAGTAGATGAATGAGTTATTTGATAAAAATTGGGTATCCGCAATACTTTTACAGATAATTAGCATTTACTCATTTTGAGTAGGCAAGTAATTAGCTATGGGTCTGAAACTTCACCATGTGAAAGCTCTCCCAAAAGTAGGTGAATGAGTTATTTGAGAAAAATTGGCTATCTGCAATACTTTTAGAGATAATTCGCATTTACTCATTTTGAGTAGGTGAGTAATTAGCTATGGGTCTGAAACTTCACCATGTGAAAGCTCTTCCAAAAGTAGGTGAATGAGTTATTTGAGAAAAATTGGCTATCTGCAATACTTTTAAGAGATAATTCGCATTTACTCATTTTGAGTAGGTGAGTAATCATCTACGGGTCTGAAACTTCACCATGTGAAAGCTCTCCCAAAAGTACATGAATGAGTTATTTGATAAAAATTGGGTATCCGCAATAGTTTTTGAGATAATTAGCATTTACTCATTTTAAGTAGGTGAGTAATTAGCTACGGGTCTGAAACTTCACCAAGTGAAAGCTCTTCCAAAAGTAGGTGAATGAGTTATTTGAGAAAAATTGGCCATCTGCAATACTTTTAGAGGTAATTCACATTTACTCTTTTTGAGTAGGTGAGCAATTAGCTATGGGTCTGAAACTTCACCAAGTGAAAGCTCTTTGGGATAGCTGCTCTGCAGAGATACCCTGAAGATAAAAAAATTCGTTGAAATCGCTCTATGTAGCACGGTTTTCGAAATATTAGCATTTTTGTGTTTTGCAATTTTTGCGCAAAAATTCGAAAATTCAAAATGGCCGCCATTTTTGGCAAGACAAAATTTTTTTGAAAATTGGCATGGCTACTCTGCAGAGATACCCTGCGGGTCAAAAATTTCGTCGAAATCGCTCTATCTAGCACGGTTTTCGAGATATAAGCTTCTTTTTGTGTTTTGCAATTTTGCGAAAAATTCGAAAATTCAAAATGGCCGCCATTTTTGGCGAGAAATTTTTTGTTTGAAAATTGGCATGGCTACTCTGCAGAGATACCCAGCGGGTCAAAAATTTCGTCGAAATCGCTCTATCTAGCAGGGTTTTCGAGATATAAGCATTTTTATGTTTTATAATATTTGTGAAAAGTTCGAAAATTCAAAATGGCCGCCATTTTTGGCAAGACAAAATTTTTTTCATAATTGGGATAACTACTCTGCAGAGATACCCTGTGGGTCAAAAATTTCGTCGAAATCGCTCTATCTAGCACGGTTTTCGAGATATAAGCATTTTTATGTTTTGCAATTTTTGCGAAAAATTCGAAAATTCAAAATGGCCGTCATTTTTGTCGAGACAAAAATTTTTTCATAATTGGGATAACTACTCTGCAGAGATACCCTGTGGGTCAAAAATTTCGTCGAAATCACTCTATCTAGCACGGTTTTCGAGATATAAGCATTTTTGTGTTTTGCAATTTTTGCGAAAATTTCGAAAATTCAAAATGGCCGCCATTTTTGGCGAGACAAAATTTTTTTGAAAATTGGGAAAACTACTCCACAGAGATACCCTGCGGGTCAAAAATTTTGTCGAAATCACTCTATCTAGCACGGTTTTCGAGATATAAGCATTTTTGTGTTTTCCTTATTTGGAAAATTCGTAATGATTAATTAATCATTAATTACTCGGCCATTTCTTGACCAATCAATGCCAAAATCTAATGATTTCCAGATTATAATAGAATGAATGTATTTGCCAAGTTTCAGGTGAATTGATAAAATTCCTTTCAAGTTATCATCCGGACAAGCTTCCCCATCGAAAAAAGACATTTTTGGTCATGTGACCTCTCTGATTGGTTGAAATGTCACTGCAGCATATTCAAAAAAATTCCCCAAGGCTACTGCCTAAACCTGCCAAATTTGAAAAGAATCCACCTAACAGTTACAGAGTTATAAGGAAAACAAAATGCGGAGCCGCCGGAGCCGCCGGAGCCTGAAGCTCTCCCATACTCAAACAAGCGTCCCTTGCAGGACGCTTAACTACCAAAAAGTAGTTGTGTTGTAACCAAACAAAAATGCCAATCATTCATGCTATAAGCTTTGCATTAAACGTTAGAAAATAGTAAATTATGGGAGAAATTTTACATCACAAGAGTACTCAGAGAGCACATGATAAGAAAATCCTTTAAGAAATTTGTGTATCAAGATAGTGACCAACATCAGCATTAAAACTGAATCAACTGTTCTTTGTGCCATTGTCAACATTTGCTGAACATTTTATCAAAATCCATCCATAACTTTTCAAGCTAAAAGTCTCTGCCAAAACATATTCTCCTTGGCAGAGGTAAATAATTTAACAGTGTTCAATATATTCTTCCTAGATTTCAAATGCGATACCAAAAGTATTCATTTCAATTTTCAATACTGTTTCTTATACCTCATAACTAGTGCTGGGATCGTCGGCGATTTTTGCAGATCGAGGATCATTTGTTAGAAACGAGTTGAACTCGAGTTGGACTCGAGTAAATACACAAAAATAAAAATAAAATAAGAAAAATACAAATATTATTACCTGTTGTGTTAAGTACCTTTTTATTGCAGGAAAAAATAGTTTTTTGCCATTTAAAGTGTACAAATATGTATGTGCACGTCATGGAACAGCCACGCAGGTAAGGTTAATATTAAAATGGCCATTATTTATTCAGTTTTTAAGTATTGATCGTTTGATCAGTTCCAAAAATGTCCCTTTGAGACAAGGCAAGTATATCATTATTTATTTTGTGAAAACTCGAGTTTATATTGCGTAACTCGATGTGATCCCCAAATATCGCCCACCGAGTTACGACTCGAGTTACCGTCAACTCGTGGGTCTGAAACTTCACCAAGTGAAAGCTCTCCCAAAAGTAGGTGAATGAGTTATTTGATAAAAATTGGCTATCTGCAATACTTTTAGAGATAATTCGCATTTACTCATTTTGAGTAGGTGAGTAATTAGCTATGGGTCTGAAACTTCACAGAGTGAAAGCTCTCCCGCAAGTAGATGAATGAATATTTGATAAAAATTGGGTATCCGCAATACTTTTACAGATAATTAGCATTTACCCATTTTGAGTAGGTGAATAAATAGCTATGGGTCTGAAACTTCACAGAGTGAAAGCTCTCCCAAAAGTAGGTGAATGAGTTATTTGAAATAAATTGGCTCTCTGTAATACTTTTAGAGATAATTCACATTTACTCATTTTGAGTAGGTGAATAATTAGCTATGGGTCTGAAACTTCACCAAGTGAAAGCTCTGCCAAAAGTAGGTGAATGAGTTATTTGAGAAAAATTGGCTATCTGCAATACTTTTAGAGATAATTTGCATTTACTCATTTTGAGTAGGTGAGTAATTAGCTATGGGTCTGAAACTTCACCAAGTGAAAGCTCTCCCAAAAGTAGGTGAATGAGTTATTTGATAAAAATTGGCTATCTGCAATACTTTTAGAGATAATTCGCATTTACTCATTTTGAGTAGGTGAGTAATTACCTATGGGTCTGAAACTTCACCAAGTGAAAGCTCTCCCAAAAGTAGGCGAATGATTAATTTGAGAAAAATTGGCTATCTGCAATACTTTTAGAGATAATTCGCATTTACTCATTTTGAGTAGGTGAGTAATTACCTATGGGTCTGAAACTTCACTATGTGAAAGCTCTCCCAAAAGTAGGTGAATGAGTTATTTGATAAAAATTGGCTATCTGCAATACTTTTAGAGATAATTCGCATTTACTCATTTTGAGTAGGTGAGTAATTAGCTATGGGTCTGAAACTTCACCAAGTGAAAGCTCTCCCAAAAGTAGGTGAATGATTAATTTGAGAAAAATTGGCTATCTGCAATACTTTTAGAGATAATTCACATTTACTCATTTTCAGTAGGTGAGTAATTAGCTATGGGTCTGAAACTTCACCAAGTGAAAGCTCTCCCAAAAGTAGGTGAATGAGTTATTTGAGAAAAATTGGCTATCTGCAATACTTTTAGAGATAATTCGCATTTACTCATTTTGAGTAGGTGAGTAATTAGCTATGGGTCTGAAACTTCACAGAGTGAAAGCTCTCCCAAAAGTAGGTGAATGAGTTATTTAAGAAAAATTGGCTATCTGCAATACTTTTAGAGATAATTCACATTTACTCATTTTGAGTAGGTGAGTAATTAGCTATGGGTCTGAAACTTCACCAAGTGAAAGCTCTCCCAAAAGTAGGTGAATGATTAATTTGACAAAAATTGGCTATCTGCAATACTTTTAGAGATAATTCGCATTTACTCATTTTGAGTAGGTGAGTAATTAGCTATGGGTCTGAAACTTCACCAAGTGAAAGCTCTCCCAAAAGTAGGTGAATGAGTTATTTGAGAAAAATTGGCTATCTGCAATACTTTTAGAGATAATTCGCATTTACTCATTTTGAGTAGGTGAGTAATTAGCTATGGGTCTGAAACTTCACAGAGTGAAAGCTCTCCCAAAAGTAGGTGAATGATTTATTTGAGAAAAATTGGCTATCTGCAATACTTTTAGAGATAATTCGCATTTACTCATTTTGAGTAGGTGAGTAATTAGCTATGGGTCTGAAACTTCACCATGTGAAAGCTCTCCCACAAGTAGATGAATGAGTTATTTGATAAAAATTGGGTATCCGCAATACTTTTACAGATAATTAGCATTTACTCATTTTGAGTAGGCAAGTAATTAGCTATGGGTCTGAAACTTCACCATGTGAAAGCTCTCCCAAAAGTAGGTGAATGAGTTATTTGAGAAAAATTGGCTATCTGCAATACTTTTAGAGATAATTCGCATTTACTCATTTTGAGTAGGTGAGTAATTAGCTATGGGTCTGAAACTTCACCATGTGAAAGCTCTTCCAAAAGTAGGTGAATGAGTTATTTGAGAAAAATTGGCTATCTGCAATACTTTTAAGAGATAATTCGCATTTACTCATTTTGAGTAGGTGAGTAATCATCTACGGGTCTGAAACTTCACCATGTGAAAGCTCTCCCAAAAGTACATGAATGAGTTATTTGATAAAAATTGGGTATCCGCAATAGTTTTTGAGATAATTAGCATTTACTCATTTTAAGTAGGTGAGTAATTAGCTACGGGTCTGAAACTTCACCAAGTGAAAGCTCTTCCAAAAGTAGGTGAATGAGTTATTTGAGAAAAATTGGCCATCTGCAATACTTTTAGAGGTAATTCACATTTACTCTTTTTGAGTAGGTGAGCAATTAGCTATGGGTCTGAAACTTCACCAAGTGAAAGCTCTTTGGGATAGCTGCTCTGCAGAGATACCCTGAAGATAAAAAAATTCGTTGAAATCGCTCTATGTAGCACGGTTTTCGAAATATTAGCATTTTTGTGTTTTGCAATTTTTGCGCAAAAATTCGAAAATTCAAAATGGCCGCCATTTTTGGCAAGACAAAATTTTTTTGAAAATTGGCATGGCTACTCTGCAGAGATACCCTGCGGGTCAAAAATTTCGTCGAAATCGCTCTATCTAGCACGGTTTTCGAGATATAAGCTTCTTTTTGTGTTTTGCAATTTTGCGAAAAATTCGAAAATTCAAAATGGCCGCCATTTTTGGCGAGAAATTTTTTGTTTGAAAATTGGCATGGCTACTCTGCAGAGATACCCAGCGGGTCAAAAATTTCGTCGAAATCGCTCTATCTAGCAGGGTTTTCGAGATATAAGCATTTTTATGTTTTATAATATTTGTGAAAAGTTCGAAAATTCAAAATGGCCGCCATTTTTGGCAAGACAAAATTTTTTTCATAATTGGGATAACTACTCTGCAGAGATACCCTGTGGGTCAAAAATTTCGTCGAAATCGCTCTATCTAGCACGGTTTTCGAGATATAAGCATTTTTATGTTTTGCAATTTTTGCGAAAAATTCGAAAATTCAAAATGGCCGTCATTTTTGTCGAGACAAAAATTTTTTCATAATTGGGATAACTACTCTGCAGAGATACCCTGTGGGTCAAAAATTTCGTCGAAATCACTCTATCTAGCACGGTTTTCGAGATATAAGCATTTTTGTGTTTTGCAATTTTTGCGAAAATTTCGAAAATTCAAAATGGCCGCCATTTTTGGCGAGACAAAATTTTTTTGAAAATTGGGAAAACTACTCCACAGAGATACCCTGCGGGTCAAAAATTTTGTCGAAATCACTCTATCTAGCACGGTTTTCGAGATATAAGCATTTTTGTGTTTTCCTTATTTGGAAAATTCGTAATGATTAATTAATCATTAATTACTCGGCCATTTCTTGACCAATCAATGCCAAAATCTAATGATTTCCAGATTATAATAGAATGAATGTATTTGCCAAGTTTCAGGTGAATTGATAAAATTCCTTTCAAGTTATCATCCGGACAAGCTTCCCCATCGAAAAAAGACATTTTTGGTCATGTGACCTCTCTGATTGGTTGAAATGTCACTGCAGCATATTCAAAAAAATTCCCCAAGGCTACTGCCTAAACCTGCCAAATTTGAAAAGAATCCACCTAACAGTTACAGAGTTATAAGGAAAACAAAATGCGGAGCCGCCGGAGCCGCCGGAGCCTGAAGCTCTCCCATACTCAAACAAGCGTCCCTTGCAGGACGCTTAACTACCAAAAAGTAGTTGTGTTGTAACCAAACAAAAATGCCAATCATTCATGCTATAAGCTTTGCATTAAACGTTAGAAAATAGTAAATTATGGGAGAAATTTTACATCACAAGAGTACTCAGAGAGCACATGATAAGAAAATCCTTTAAGAAATTTGTGTATCAAGATAGTGACCAACATCAGCATTAAAACTGAATCAACTGTTCTTTGTGCCATTGTCAACATTTGCTGAACATTTTATCAAAATCCATCCATAACTTTTCAAGCTAAAAGTCTCTGCCAAAACATATTCTCCTTGGCAGAGGTAAATAATTTAACAGTGTTCAATATATTCTTCCTAGATTTCAAATGCGATACCAAAAGTATTCATTTCAATTTTCAATACTGTTTCTTATACCTCATAACTAGTGCTGGGATCGTCGGCGATTTTTGCAGATCGAGGATCATTTGTTAGAAACGAGTTGAACTCGAGTTGGACTCGAGTAAATACACAAAAATAAAAATAAAATAAGAAAAATACAAATATTATTACCTGTTGTGTTAAGTACCTTTTTATTGCAGGAAAAAATAGTTTTTTGCCATTTAAAGTGTACAAATATGTATGTGCACGTCATGGAACAGCCACGCAGGTAAGGTTAATATTAAAATGGCCATTATTTATTCAGTTTTTAAGTATTGATCGTTTGATCAGTTCCAAAAATGTCCCTTTGAGACAAGGCAAGTATATCATTATTTATTTTGTGAAAACTCGAGTTTATATTGCGTAACTCGATGTGATCCCCAAATATCGCCCACCGAGTTACGACTCGAGTTACCGTCAACTCGTCCCAGCACTACTCATAACTCATGAGACAGTATATTGAATTTCTGAAATGTTTCATAACTCCTTTATATTTTGATCATCAGTATTAAGATGTTGGAAGATTTACTTTAAGATTTTAAAGAATTTATTATTTAATAACCTGTACAGCAGCAGTGTCAAACTTGCAATTTTTCTAAAACATTTCTCTTAAATTATGCATAATGGTAAATGAGGGACTAGTGACTCAACTTATGCATTTTCCAGCATGAAGCGGTATTTCAATATATATGGAGAGAGGCACAGTAAAATTAGAATGTGATATTAACATATTATGGATAATATTGAAATTACACTTTAATTCCTGTACTAATAGCATTATAGCAGTATTCCATTGTTTAGGTGTTTACATATGCTAAACAAGATTAGCCTACCTCAGTGAGAATGTGTGAGATATTTGGGAATTTGGTTCTGAGATATAAAGTCAAAGCAAACAATGAAACAAATTCAAACAAGTCAATTAAACTTAATTGAAATTACCTGACACATTTGTGGTGGAAATTATTTTCACATTGAATGCTTAAACAAAAAAGGGATGATGTTTTTATGAATACATCTGTCACATATTTTGTAACGAAACACAAACTTTCAATGCTTTTGTCCATGAATCATTTTCTGGCATAAATTAAAATTTAAAAAAAAATGGTCCAAGAAAACCTTATAACTACACAGATTATCGGCAGCTAGAAATTGAAAAAAAAAAAAAATTGCCAGGATTGATCTCTTTTCATCAGAATATCAGATATTATTATGCTACTATGGAAAACAGGCTTTTTTTCAAAAATGAGTAAAAGGAGTGTCAAATAAGACTCAGATTATGAGATACTTCCAGTCTCAACAATTCAATATTTTCTGAAACAATAAAAATATTAATATACAGTTCTACATAATAAGTTGACCAACAAATGGATGAGATAAAACATCTTAAAATAATGGTAGAAAGTCCAATCCCGGTAGAAAGTCCGCTTGGAGTTTCTACCGGTAGAAAGTCCAACTGGACTTTTTACCAAGATACACCTTTTGTGTTTTAGTTGGACTTTCTTTCAGTTTTATATTCAGTTTCTACAAAGATTACACTCTGGTACACAGAGCAATACCTAAATCTCTGAGATTTGAATACCTATCCAGATTATAAGATTTCGGACCCCAGGCATATAACCAAATCTCCCAGATTGGACATTCTACTGGTCGAGACTCCAATTGGACTTTCTACCAAGTTTATCTACTGGTAGAAACTCCAATTGGACTTTCTACTGGTAGAATTTGGAATTCTACCAGTTTGGACTTTGTACCATGACAAAAACATGGCATCAGACCTCATAGATTTATTTTTTGTCGAATTATGAAAAAAATTGAAACCACCAAATAGAAATGAAGGCATCCATACTTCTCAAGAATCTCAGAATTTCTATACCAGATCTCTGGAGGTTGTGATACCTGAGATGTAGGTTCATGTAACATGTACAAAATTCTATTGCTCAGGGTCAGTCAGGGACAACCTAACTTTTTAAGCCTCGGGAAACTGATTGGGCTAACCACAAGATAGTGTATGTTTGCAGAAAAATGTAATGCAGTGCAGTGTAAATTTTAACATACATTGGTGTGACCCTGAAGCGGGAATTGGAAATTTAAGAAATAATAATAAGTTGGCAATATTTTTTCATCTATTTCAATAAAATGAATTACCAAATCACTGTTCTCAAAATAAAAGGGTAAAACTCAAAAGAAAGCTTCTCAATGTTACTATAAAAGAAACTTTTTTGTAAACTTAAAATTTAATATTTATTTGCCAAGTACCAGTTATATTGTTCATATACAGCTTGGTATACCAGGAATTTTCAAAACGTAAACTGTCATGTTCTCTTTCTTAATATAAAGAATATAAGGACAACAGCATGACAATGTTGAAATCAAGAAAATTTAAAAATGATTCTGATTCTTCACTTAAAAACAAAATTCAATTTATATTTTTTATGAATAATATCATATAATTTATATCTGCACATTCAGTGACATCTAAATTTTATTTTTGTTCTATAATCATTTATATGTAGTTAGAAAAAGTTTTACCTGGACCAGCCTTGGAGTCCAAATTCATTCCTGATCTGTACTTTTCCAGACGTGTTTTAATTTTGGGAGTTTCACCTTTCAAAATATCTTTTTTGGATCCAGTTCTCTGCAAAGTATCCTGTCTGGAAACTGGTCGTGACAAGTCTTTCCGCTTACTTTCTTCACTTTCAGTTATATCTGCTAAGGTACTTGCTCTGCTCATTACCTTGGACTTTGACCTTGACAATCTTCCCTCTGAATCCTTGCCTATTAAGTTATCTCGTCCTGTTTTTTCCATTTCAAAATCTTCTGAGGATCTAGTATTACTGAGAACTGAATTCCGACCTTCTTCCTTCTGTGCTGCTTCAATTGCTAACAATTTTGCCAAATATTCTTCTTTACTTGATAAAAGCTGCCATTCTCTTGGGTGGACTTCAATTTCCCCAACAAATTCTTTAAATTTACAACCAAGGTAAAAACTTAAACTCCTTGGTAAAGAGGGATGCAAACCTTCCCAGAGATATAGGACTTTGGCCAGCTGAACTAGCAATGCTGGAGCATTTGTCTTAGATTCATGAAATATCACCCTGATCTGATCATCTTTACTGGACAATAAACTGTCCAAACTGGTTCTTAATAATGACACTTTCTTGTTGATTTCAGGAAGTAAACTTTTGTTTCCAAGTCCATCTTTAAATTCTTGCGATTCCTCTAGTTTATCTTTATCCTTTGTTGCAAGAAATGCTGCAACTCTGGGGCCTAAATGAGCATACTTCAATTCATCTGGAAGCTCATCTGGGGTCTTTTTGTACCTCTTGGGTGCTCTCCTGAAGGACGTCTGTTCAAAGAAGAATGGATTCTGATCACCGTCCTGCGAATTCCCTCTTGACGTCATGTTCCCTGTTGTTGCGTACCGCATCTTGTCTATGACGTCACATCCAAACTAATTACTAAAACCTGCAGTTTTTCTACCATTCACAATGAACATGACTAAATGTATTTCATTTAGCTATTTGATCTCAAAAGTAGATTACTGAAGAACTACTGTACAAGACAAGTATATGTAATGTTATTGGTTGAATTTGACTGCGTTATTCTTCAATTCAGTCTGCTGATTTTATGGTGGAAGTTATGAAAAAACGGCAAATTTATCTCAAAAATAAGCTAAAATGACCAACAAAATTGTAATTAATTACTGACAACAGAAACACCAAAAATTCCTGTGTGGTAGAAAATCATAGAACTTCCATTTTTTTTACTTATATGCATAAATGTTTGAGTAATTACACAAATGTTAAATAAAATCACATAAAAACAGTTAATCAGTCGGCCATTCTTCCTTGTTTTATTGACCTTGCCCTGTTTCACAGCAACAGTACACTTCCGAACAGTGTTTTGATTTCACATTTAGGAATCAAACACACCTATAGGGCATTAAGGTACAACACAATATTAAGTGTAGAAAATAACGAGAAGGATTTTTTTTCTTTCTTTTTCTGAGCACAAAAACCATGTCTTTAACTGATATGCGATCTGTAATTATTAATTGCTATTATAATAGCTAATTTAAAAAAAAAATGAATGAGTTTGTGGTTTTACATTTTGACCAATTGAGAGTTAAATAAATTTTCGTTAGAATGTAAAAAGAAATATGTAGGACACCTGAGTAGTATTAAACCAGCTCTTTAGGGAATAATGTTAATAATACTTACTTTTCTTCTTTGAGCCATGTTCAGTTCATATATTGATTGTCAGCATCCTCTGCCATCTTCCCCTATCTTTTTCTGCTGTGCATGCTTTACTCGGTTAAATTTGCCACCCATTCTTTGTGCTTGGCTTTACGACTTCTGCAGCTGTTGATGACAGCATCATATAATGTAAGTTTCTGTAATTATAGCTTTTTTTAATGGGAAGGGGTGATTCTAACCTCCTCACCCAATCATCATCCTTTCTCACTCATGCAGACTTTGGGCAAGACAAGTTTAATGGTAAAACCTGGTAATTATTAGCTGGATCAAGAAATATATCTTTTTGTAAGTGTTTCTTTATTTAATTGTTCATTCCTTAGTTTATTTCTTTTTTTTTTTTTTGGATTAATCAAAAAAAATATTTTGGATTAATTGTGAATATTGATTCATTTTACATGCACAGTATAACCATATAACCATACATCACCTAGCCATAACATGTGCAAAGTGCATGATGGTATTCATAGCCAATGGCTTGCACCCATATAATTGTGTAAATCTTTAGATGATCATTTAACATTATACACTACTAGTCCTCTTTGAAGTAGAAAATTTGTGAGAACTAGTTAATGAAGTTTATAACCAGGTACCTATTAATCTCTGTTTTTCAGCATTTAAGGTCGCACCATCCCTGGTCCTCAGTGAGTCTTCTTACATTGCCATAAGCCAGATTCAAACCCAGGGCCACTTAGGTAAAACCCAAGTAATCAAAAGTCATTATGTTTTTGAACAATTAATTAGCCACTGCATGGGGCTTCCCAACTTTATATTTGAACTGACAGTATTGACAATTGGTAGTGGATGTCATGTGCTCTATGTGTAAAGTACTTCATCAGGTGGTGTATGGGATTTATATTTGAGATCTCAGAGGTAAAGGGAATCCAGGGATTTTAAAAATGGAATTGGTCCCAGAAGATTTACAAAAATGGTCGATGCCATTGATGGAACAAATCCTCCGCAAGAGCCAAAGTCACATTTTCTCCTCCACATACAACACCTGTCCCAGATGTTCCTATTGGTTCACAGCAACCAGCATCACTGGCTCACCACTGTGTGATTTATCCAAGCACACAAGCCAGTCCCTTATGGGCACCAAATGTCACAATGTTCCAGGGAACTCAAACACACAACTCACTTTGGAGACCCACAGTCTACCAGGTGAGCTATAAGGGAACATGCTACTAGCAAGCCAGTAATAGTCATTTTATCACTTTTATTATTCTGTATCATCTGTAGTACTTCTGCAATTTATAAACAATGCCGATACCATCAAATATACGTATAAAATTGGTGTAAATTTATGTTATTTTACAAATTAATATTTCTTAACATCACTTAAAATTTAAAGTTTAACAATGTATTGACAACTTAAATTTATGGGGATAATTTCATCACCATCATTATAAATATTATTGTTTAATCTGAAAAAAATATGTTGATCCCATGAGATTTTTTATCATCAATAAAAACAATTTTTCCACAATTTGTTAGACTGTGGAGTGAAATATAAATAACCATTTTGGAGTATTTTCAGTGCACCCATATTTATGTGCATTCATTTAGGTCAACATTATGTACACATAATAGGGCTGTATTGTTCTTTGCAGGACAAGACTTGTATTTGTATATTGACAGGGGATAGCCAACCACGTACACTTAAATATTTAGTGGTCAAGCTGTTGCTTGTTTGTACCTGTCTTTCTTAGTCTGCATTCATACAAAACGTACAGTACTCAGTTCACACAGATCCACGCATATTCTGCATAAACTATTAGCATAATATTGTAAGGTAAAAACGTAGCATAAATTCACCTGTTGGAATTGTACTTCTACAAGAAAAAGTTAATTGGCAGGTCATTTTCAAAGGCCAGAAACCGCTTGGTAGAATTGTAAACAAACTGGCAAGGCTGGGGGTACATCATTTAGGTAAACAGATACACATAGTGTCTGTAATAAGCAACATTTGTTTTTTTTTTTATTCTCAATGGCATGTGAATATTGTTTCTGAACTCTCACTTTGGTTTTATATATTTCCAAAACACTACACATATATTATGTCAACAACCTTGTGTTTATTTCAACTAAAGACGTGACCTACTTCTCCCTACTTCCTGGTGTTATGCCCCAGCTACGGCACTAGTAGAAATGAAAACAAACTGATTACAAAGAAACCTCCCAGAACCTTCGTAAACATTACACAGGTGTTATTTTTATCCGTACATATTAGGAAATGTAATTTGCATGTCTCGCTTCCGATTGGCTGAGCATACAATAGCCTCTGACGTATTTATGACTACAAGAACACGTCATTGATGAATATGCATTAGTAGCCAACACAAAGAAAGCAGAGCCCACACAAGCCATTTCGATTTCAAGCTGGAAAGACGTGAATTTTTATACCAAACTGGAAATTGCGAAAGACTCTTTCGTTGAGAGTTAAATTTTTAGAACTCGACAGTGAAGATAACAAAGGAATATATTGTCAGAAGTCTTTGTTGAACAATTAACATCTTGTTTGCTACAAACTGATCATGAGAAACGAAATAAGCAGTGCAGTGGATTTTCTCTCTAATATACTGAAATGCAAAGGAGACGAATTATTGAAACTATTCAGAGAAAACTTGAGTGATTTGTTGTGTGAACATTATGAAAACCATTGGTTCCCAGAGAAGCCCTACAAAGGCAGTGGTTACCGTTGTCTCAGGATTGTAAACAACAAAATGGACCCCTTACTGGCCAAAGCAGGTGCTAGCAGTGGAATCTCTGTGTCGGAACTACTGAACATTCTGCCAACGGAATTAACAATGTGGGTAGACCCAGAGGAGGTGTCTTACAGAATAGGGGAAGAGGGGAGCATAGGAGTGTTGTATGAAGGAGCCCAACAGACTTCAGCAACCAGTAGTCCTAGTACATCAGCTTCCAGTAGTCCTAGTCCAGTGGAGATGTACCACCAACCAGCTGCTATACATCCACAGGAATACACACCCCAACAAAGTCAGGACATGTACCAAACGTGCAAAAGCCAAGCCAGGAACTATTATATCCCAGGCCTACCACAAGATTCGACTTATTTGAACTCTTATTTAGCAGCATATGTTTCAAGCTAGACGCATTGACAGCTATATATTCTCTGTGCTATATGGCCGTCCAAGTATGATCTCCTTTGTTCGCATAACTGTTAACCCTTGATGTCCCGTGCTGTGAACTCAGGACTCAAATGTGATGTGTTTCAAAGTATTTTTAAAACAAGAAAATAGCTGTATATGTGTGTAATCATGGGACTGTGTTCACTGGTGACAACTCTCATTCCGACCATGGACAGTGTTTTAACGTGTTCAGTAGTCTTCTTTGTATTTAAGATTAATGTGTATTACTGATGATATTCAGGCATAAACTGTGAGTGTAGTTCTTTGTGCTTCGATGCGAGGATTGCAGATTTCTTTTCCACTCTTTGTATTGTATCTCCTCTTACAAGTCTGCTGTTCTGTGATCATTGTAATAATGTTACTGTTTATTCAATCAAAATAGAATTGTTGTTGAAGGCTTTTTTATGATGACCCATTGAGTGTACAGTATGCTTTACATAATTATGCTAAATAATTAATTATCAGATGATCTCTGAAAGTTCCACAACGTTATGTTTTAGGTAGTCACAAGTTAACAAGAAATTGTATGGTTGTTTTTGCAGATGAAGTAAATTATTTCTACTCTAGTCAAAATATTTCACGTTTTAAAATGAGATTGTTCATGAAATTTAAATATTTGAATCTGACAGTAATTCTAAATTGATTTTTTTTTGTGTGTTTTGTTGTGACTTAAATGTTTTGATTATTGTTTATGTTTGGTGAAAGAAGCATATACATGTCTGGGCAACCAGTAAGAAAGAGCATTAATGTAGTGCTTTTGAGATGGTTGAGTCTCATTTTATATAGGGCCATGCTCATCAATCCAACACTTGATTTACAATCATAGATCTAAGTATCTTGTTTTGAGCTTGAATAAGTATTGTTGTGTGCTTAAGCTTTTTTAAATGTTGACTGGTTCAGTGTTTTAGTATTATGGCTTCGCATGCTTAGAGGAGAGCTAAATTTTTGATGTAGTAATCAAGGAATTTAGACACTGGATTAATATAGTTGTTAGTGTGTGTATATATGTATTCAATATCTCAGCTGTTGATACGTTTTAACTGCAAGTTGTGTTTATTTACAGTGTATAAACCAGCCTGCATTTATTTTTAGAGGAAGTTTTAATGAATATTAAAATGAAATATTTCCAAAGCATTTGCTTAGTTTCACTGTGCATTATTATATTATATGAAAAGACACCTCCCTAGTTAAACCCAACATACTTGATCTAGATTATCAAAGATACAACAGAATTTCAGTCATATTCCTAAACCCTGCATTGTCAACTTTATCTTTTGAACAATGGAAAAATAGCTCAAATTACATTCAAGCTTTGAATATGCATATAGTTCAACAGTGTGATATGTTTGGACAAAGCAAGAGACTTTTTCCCATATACTCCCATCTGGATTATTTTAACTGGAATTTCAAGAATGAATTATAGAAGTGTCCATGTCTACTAAGCCATGACATTTTACACACTGCAGATGAATTTACCATACTTGGAAGCTATGTTTTGTAAAATGAAAAAAACAAACCAACATGCAACCTCTATGGTAAATGTTATCCAAAAAATGATCATCCATTTCAAACCTTATATAACTGACATCAGTGAGTCATTTCTCACTGCAGGATATTGGATTTTAGACAATATGTCATCAGCTGGATTTACAGTGGTTCTTTATCAATTTTCATTATTATATCAATTGAGCCAACAACGGGTTTGTAAAAAAAAAACATGGAAAAAATCAACTGTACATCTCAAGACTTGAAAACTGGCCGCAAGAAAACAAAACGCCTTGGATTCTTCAACGGTTTGAGAAGTTAGTACCACACTATAGGTTCAACTAACCCTGGTCACATTCCTTAAATTATGTTGGTTTTACCTGGCGTTTGTTTTCTTGTTTGTATGCAAAGTTTCACAAAACAATTTCAATGCAATACATACAATTGAATTAAGAAATCGGTTTTGGTGACAATCTGAATGAAGTATGACTTTATAATTTATCATTCCACTGGAGGGTCAAACGTTAATTCGAAGGGGTTTCTTTGTGATAATGCTCCAACTCGATTAGAGCTACACTAGCTTTCCTGTGGCTGAATGACTTATTTTGTGAACAAATACAAAATGACGTTATACAGAGCCATGGATATAGGAATACAAAACAGAAGTAGTTGGGTCAATGTCACTTTCAGCATAGTTTATGCACAGGTCATTTCAACCCATCTTAGTGATGGGTCTTAAACTTTAAGACGGAACAAATGGTTTACTTTGGTTTAGCGGGTTTATAACCAGCAAGCTAGAGTTATGCATTTTGAATTGAGTATATCATAACGCCACTGTATAGTTTCCTGATAGGACTTGTGTTACCGGTATAGTGGTTTGCACCTTTTCCCCTCACTACTTGGGTGTAATCTTGAATCTGGTTTCAATTTAAGTGGATAGATTGGTCTGGCATTTTGCAGATGTCCAGTAGGTCTGTAACCAACCAGTACGCCCAACGAATATGTCTGGAGGCAACTTAAACTGTTGCTCATGACATATACGTGTTTAAACTTTAATTACATTAAAGGGGATTTTTTTTCGTCCAGGGACAAAAATCTTATGGAAATTTCACTCGTGGAACATTTCTATTGTTTTCTACGAGAATAAACAAACCCAACTGGTCGTTGAGGTATTGCAGATCACCTGTGTGTCAATGAAATCCTCTACAAACCCTTTTTATTGGCGCTAGTAGGACTACTGTTGCAGCCTTGATATGTGTATTATGCCCCACTTGCCATGCACATGTTAGGATGTTTAGTATCACATTTGACAGAAGAATAAGTTGATCATGAATGCTCTCTGCCCTCTCAACTTTGGGCTTTAAACAAATAATTAAATGTTTTCACCATACTGCAAATGTCAAATAACGTCATACAGTTTTCAGCATGGGGGCAGCTCTATTGCCTTTGAGTATGCATTATTTGGATAAAAGAGGAATCACTATAAATATGCTTCTGGTATCAAATAAGTGTTTCAGCAATTTAAACTTAATGGATAATCCAATAAAACTACCGCAACATGATTTGGGCAGATAATTTTTGTTTTTATTTTAAATAATTAAAAGTCGTACAGACTCAAATTTATGAAAATTTCCCTGCCCCTGCCCACCTTACTTCTGCAAAGGCTACATAAATTGCTGGGAGGAAACCAATGTCGGAGAACTGTAAAATCCTCATTAAAAACATTTTTATAAATCACAATATACCATTAAATACTGAAAGGTATTTTGAAGCTATGAAATCGTTTTTTAAAACAAAATAATGGTTATAAAGCAGCTTTTACATCGTGCTGATAATAATCTATAGGATCAAAGACAATTAAAAATACATTCTGTCTGTATACATAATTATTGGTTTAGTAAAAGCCTATCCATCTTAGCCACCCCATCTTCCTGTGTCTTCTGTGGTATGACTTCGCTATGTAACTATCTTAAACTAATTTTTATCGAATATGCTTATGAATGGTTGTGCCTTAGAGTCTGTCAAATGATGGAGTTATCATTAGGTTTCATTAGATACTATAAGTTCCTGTTTTCATACATCTATACCTCCATGTTAACACTGATATAAACATCTATGTATAACATGTTACAAAAATATTCAGAAATTCAGACATGTTAAATAAACCACATGCATTCATTCAGGAGAGTTCGAAACTCCTAATGTTTTAGTCATTGCATTTTTTAATTAAGCCTCCCTGAATGGGCACTTATTTCTTTTCGCTTCAGTTTCGTTGCCGCCTCCACCACCGCCCCCACATTATGGTCTCCCTTGAATATCTCCCTTATTATTCGAAGCTTTCAAACCATATTTGGCAGTTATTAATACCTTAGGCGTGGAAAATTTTTTCCACATGCTTACATTTGACCTTTGATCTTTATCAAGGTCACATGATCAAAAATAGTTTTTTTGGGGGTACACCCACCCATCATCACTGCTTAGCAAAATCTGTTGACCGCAGAGGCTTGTAATTTCATACACATGTTTATACTATCAAAAACACGAGATGATTACATTTTGGGTGAGATCCGGTGAAAATTGGCCGATTTATGAGCGATTTTCTCGCAGGTACCAACCAGAAAGGTTAAAATTCATGTGAAGCCCCTATTATCTTCTTAAATATTGTATTTAGAGCCATAAAATGTATTGGGAGGTAGTAGGAAATTCTATGTGGAGAGTCTAGAAAGCAAGTCAAATTTACCCACACCCCCCTCCCCGACACCCTTCCATAGGGGTCAAACTGGGGTCATAAAATAGGGGATTTTGACATGTTGCCTCATATCTGATTTATTATTTATTTGAGAGCTTTAAAATGCATTAAGAGTTATTGGAAAAGCACATGTGAAGAATCTAGATAGCCGGTCAGATTCACCTCCCCCCCCCTATGGGTCAAACTGGGGTCATAAAATAGCTGATTTTGTTTTTTTCCCTTGTCTCCTTTATTATTGCTTTTAGGGCTTTAGAATGTATTAAGAGGTATTGGGAAACCATATGTGGACAGTTGATTTAGCTGGGTCGATTTACCCCCTGACCCCTTCTCGGTATGGGTCAAACCAGAGTCATAAAAATAGCGGATTTGGTCCTTTTGCCTTATATCTCCTTTATTATTGCTTTTACAGATTTACAAAGTATTGAAAGGGTATAGGAAAGCATATACACAGCGTCTACATAGTCAGTCATATTTACCCCCAGCTCCCCCCCATCTTATGGGTTAAACTGGGCTCATAAAATAGCAGATTTTTTCTTTTTGCCTTATATCTCCTTTATTATTGCTTTTACAGCTTTAGAATGGATTCCATATATGGGGAATCTATATAGCCAGTCAGGTTTACCCTCTGACCCCCTCTTATGGGTCAAACTGGGGTCATAAAATGGCAGATTTTCTGTTTTTGCCTTATATCGCCTTTAAAACTACTCTTCTTACAAACTATAGCATTTATTAAATTAACTTTTCACAATTTATGACTATAGAAAACAAAATAAAGCTTAACTTTTTCTTTCATGTTAATGCATAAACCTCCACACTCTCTGCTTAACTTTCACTTCTTCTCTCAGTGCTGTATGTTTTTCTGTTCAAAAACCTTTTCTACTTTATATTATATTGCATTTAACTTTTGGGGATGCTTTGGTTTTGTTAGCAATTTTAATTTATTTGGGGTGTTACGTCGCTTTCAACACTGTACAGGTCATATCACGACGGGTAGTTGGAAGGGCAGAGGGAACCAGTACATACAGTTTGTTAGGGTTCTGTACTGTAAACTGCCGACCAATGGCAAGTAACTACCAGCTTTCCCACTTGAGGCCATGCCGGGGATTGAACCCCGGCCTCAGAGGTGGGAGGCGAGAGTGTTACCACTCTGCCACCATGGCCCTTGTTTTTGTTAGCAAAAACATTTTTCTAGTTTTAATTACTGAATTTTTTTGAAATAGAGACTGGATTATTAGCAAACATGCCTGATGGATGAATGTAAATTTTACATTCAAATAGTTGCTTAGTTGGTTTGTACTATATACATTGAAAAAATTAAATTCCAAATACATTGTAGAATGCAAGTCAAAGTCAGAGTTGGGATTTTATGTCCCGTTCAACAGCCTGTCATATTGAAACATTTCCTCAGGATTGTCATTTGTGGGGGTTAAAACCACGCAGAGGTGAGTGCCTGTGATTAGATACCAAACTTGCTATCCACTAGGTCACAGAGGACCTATCGTTGTAGAATGCATCAAGCAAGGGCTACCAGTCTTAAGTCAACTTTAAAGATGTCTCATCAGGATCCATTTAAATATGACCACTTCTATTTATTTTTTGCCACTTGAACTATTTTTAAATCTTATTACAATTACATTGACCATTTTTCAAGTGGTTGAAAGACCTCTTACTATCAAATAAGAGAGTGGATTGTGAGATTTTGGTACTTCTCATTTTTTGTTTTTTAACAGTGACTTCTATTCATATTGATGTGTGGATAAAAGTAAAAAACGAACATTTCATCATTAATCAGGAAACCATATATGATTAGATCTTTTGGCAATTGTTGTATGTTAATTCAATAACCTTACTAGATAGGATATGAAATATTGCTATCAGTTTTCATTTTGTATATACCAGTCTGAGTTTAGTTTTTATTTCTTGTGGTAAAGTTACACTTAAAAACACATAATCTAAATATATGAAATTATTATATTATTTTGGCAAAAATGGCCATTTTGCATTGTATAATAAATATAATAAGTTTTATTTGCTGAAACCTTTTGGAGGGAGGAAGGTATCAAAAGCCAGATAGAATTCAGCCATCAGACTGACATTGGCTGTTAGTTGCATGGTCGACAGATTTTGCCGACATTAGGCCAAAGTTGGGCTGACATTGTCTATTGGTCATATAGTCAGCAGATTTTGCCACCAATATGTCAATCATTTGCCTTCTATTGAACAATGGTCACATAACTGCAATCTGATCCATTGATGCTATAGTGGAAGAACAATTTTTACTTGTGGCTTTCCAATGTGGACCAACACAGTATCCACCGGCCAAAAACTATTGGGGCATCAGTGGCTGTCAACAGTGGATGTTGAGCACTAAAAGTACTCCAAAGTTGCTGTAAACTTATGGAATTTCATAAACTTTATTGGTTTGATTATATGCACATGCAGATCTTTTTTGTTTAGCATTTACTGTAGATTTAACTTCATCTCTCAGTTCAGAAAAATCAAGATATTAATATTTCATTAAACATGTAAATTATTCTATAAATAGTCATACAGAAAACTAAAAATAGATTTCTGTTATAGAAAGGTTAAATTACCGCATAAAATACGTCCAAATAAACCTATCAGAATATTAAATTGGTATGTTCAAATGTCAAATTTATTAAACCACTGAAAAAATGTTTTCAACTCTGTCATGTGGCGTGATCTCGATATTTTGCTTCAACGCACAGTGGGGAAAAATAATAATTCGGCTTAAAGTGCAAATTCGGATTTACGTATTATCTTTAATAATTTCAGAATGTCTGAGGAAAAACAAAGCTATTTCTACAGAGCAGAAGGCAACATGAGTCTTGTTATGGCCAGCCATGATGTAAGTTTAGAATATTGACGTTTGAGCTTGCGGTGATAGAGGATTTTTCCGAGACGATTTTAATTATTCTATTATCGCCTATTTTCAGACCCCCCCCGTTTACTTTGGCTGCCTAAGTGTTATTTTAATGCAGATAACGTTCTCATGCACTTTTGTCGCTTCTTAGTAGATAACTTAAACGATTCAGTTCTTCATTTTCAGCAGTGATGAGCATTTAATAAATTGACCTGATTACAGTATGGGCAATATTCTTCTGTCCGGCAAATCCAGGAACTTTTCTTTCTAAGTGAAAGCAAACTGTGTTTGTAACATAGAAACCAATAAATCATGAATTTATGTGAGTACTGTATATTCACATTAGACCAAGTTTCTGTCCCGTCGCCAATTGCTGTTGATATTTCTGACGGTATGCAATGGCGAGGGACAGAGCTCACATGTACTTGTTTTCTGTGTAAATTTTGAACGGCATATTTCTATAAATATTTCCACAAGTATAAAGTGTTATTTGCATTCTTTGATGTATGTACATGTGCTGTTCACTTATATTTAATGCCTATCTTATTGGTATGTGTATATTTCAACACATTTTAAAAATATCAACAAAACTTCACCTTTTATTGCGTTAATACATCCTATCCAATGGACAATATGCTAAACTGGTCGGCGCAGACCGGCCCGCCAAACGTCAGAAAAAGACGTCCTGTGTTTCCACCGGCTGGCCGGTCCTCACACTGCATTCGCCAGGTGGCGCATCGTACTTCCTTGCTGTCTAGACAACCTGACGTCATAGCATCTTTTTCGTTTGGCGCATGCACTGCTTGAACGGATTATTTTCTGTTTGTGGGATTTTGTGAATTTTGTGAGTTGAGGAAGTTTTGAGTTTTTATAACTTTACTATTTGCTTCCTTACATCTTATAGACCAACATGTCCTCTCCTAGTTAGCGTCGAGGGGGTTGCAGCCACATGATGGCAGGTTTTGATTTTCACTCCTGTGCGCGTTGCCGCGATAAGAAAAAGGGCTCAGACCCTTGTGTAGAGACACCTCCAGCTCCCTGCCGTCATTGTGATGCCTTAACTGCGGACCAGAAGGCTCAACTCTCCACCCCCTCGTATAAGATCTAGTGAGTGGAATCGCCTCAATTTTCGCGGTCGATTATTCGTCCAATTTTCCGACCGATGATCGACCCTTAATCGACTTTTTTACTCCACTGTAAGAAAATATATTATGAAAGACTTTCCGGGATGAAGTATTTGTCAATCCGTAAGAATAACGGTGTTTCCGACATTTAGAACCTACCAAAAGCACTCACTTCCGGTAAATATGGCGGTAGACATAAACAAACCCAAATTCGTGACAAATCTCATTATTTATCAAAGGAAAGTTAAGGAAATAGCTTAAAATATAAAAAACACGTGGATATTGAGACACATAAGGAAGAGTAAGATTTAATCGATTTCTAGAAGTTGTCAGTGACCGAACGCGATTGTACCATAACGCCGACGATTAATCGAACGTTGGTCTAATCGTCCCATCACTAATAAGATCAAGAAAGAGAAGAGAGAGGCTAAGACATCTACTCCAGCTAAAGACTCAGACACTCTCAGTCCCACCCTCGTGGACCCGGCACTTGTGTCGGTAGTGGGGGTAGTGGATGGCCAAGGTACCTCTGGTGCCTCTGGTTTGAGTGGGCCGGAAGAGAAGAAGAAATCTGAAAAGAAATCTGATAAGAAATCCTCTACATCTTCCAAGCCGGTGAAGCCGGAGAAGTCGGTGAAGTCTTCTTCCAGCCGACCAACCTCTTCTTCTTCAACTGCCGACCAGGGGAAGTCCATTCCCCCCTCTACCGACTCAAGATTTTCAGATCTTGACAAAAAGTGGTCGGATCGGTTCAACAGGCTAGAAGCCCTACTCATGGCGAAGACTTTGGATCGACCACAGGAGCCAGTTTTTGGGACCGTTAGGGTGACCCCTACTCATGCTCCTCCAGCTGATGTGGTCCGACCGGACCCCTTCATACATCCTAGCAATCCGCCTTCTCTACCGACCGACCCTGCTCTTGCCTCACCGACCCAGTTCACCAAGGGTCTACCACTGCTAAAGCCTCTTCATCAACTCAACCGGAACCGACCACCGCATCAGCATCAGAGCCAAGTCACAGACGCCTAGCTAGTGCCTTTGACACGTCTAGGAAGGAAACTTCTCTCTCCAGTGACTCTGAGTCGGACAGTCTGTCATCGGACCGACCACCTGTTGATATATTTCCGGAAGAAGGCGAGTTATCTGAGGATCTAGAGGCCAACTTGTCTGACCATGATCAATCCCTCTCGGAAGAACAATCCTACCGGGAGACTATGAGGGGGATTAGATCCTACATGAACTGGTCTCACATTCCGGACATCGACTCCGGCGCCACCACCTCTGAAGATAATCCCTTCTCCGGCCCCAAGACGCACACGCCAGGAAAAGTCTCTGTAACTTTACCGACTGATGAATGGCTCTGCAAGAAAATGTCAAGACTCAACCTCACGTTAACTCAAGGTTATCCCACGCGAGCTTCTGAAGCAGGGGGCCTTTTGAGAGACCAATTTGTCCGGCCGCCCAAATCACAGAGCAAGTGGTATGCTTTTCAAGCCAACCCCAAGAAGGACTCTGATCAGACAATTTCATCATGGCACACCGGATCCTCACGTCTCAACAGTGGTGACCTCAGGATTGCTAGACAGGCCGGCATAGCCAGTGCACCTCCCATGTCACGTCCTATCTCTCAAGAGAATCTACGTAAGTGGGAGAAGTCTGCACGCGAATCGACTGTCATCTGTAATCAGGCTGCAGGGTTCAACCGCTGTCTACTTAAGATCCAGCAAAGCATGAACACTCAGTTGAAAGCCATACGGGTGGACTCCAAAGGGAAAGCACCGGCCAGATCTTCAACTGCTGTGGATGAGCTTCAGTTTTTACTGGACTTTAATGCTAGTGTGTGCCAGTCCATGGCGAAAGCAATGGAACACTTGACAAAGTTTGTGTTTGTTAATATGGCAAATGCTACCCTTCTGAGGCGGGACTCATATTTAGCTTATTTAAAGGCAGGGGTCAAGGTGGACACTCTCAATGCTTTGCGCACATCACCGCTTCACCTTGATACCCTATTTCCGGACAGTTGTGTAAAGAAGGCTGAAGAGGATATAACAGACTTTGACAGGAACAGATCTAGTTCTGTTTATAAGAGCCGCAGATATCATCCGTATGAAAGGCAAGAGCAGAGATCAGACAGGAAACAGGACAAACCGGCCTGGAAGAATTTGTCACGTTCCAGTCGCAGAAGGAATAAAGGAAAACAACAGTATTCCTCGCGACCGGCCAAGGGTCAGCAGCAGTACAAATGACAATCAATGTGTAGTTCAGTTGAGACCCCTGCTGCTGACCGGGAGCCCAGTACAAGAGACAATAAACACTTTAAATGTAAAGTTACATGTTGTAAATTCTGCTCATATTGCGCCCGGGCATTCTCAAAAGAACGAAATAAGTCCCGGGGCAGCAGTTTGTTATCCAGAGCAAAATGCATTAAAATCTGTGAAAGGTGTTTCTTGTGTCATTCCATTGTCTCATGTAAATACTGTAACCAATGCTCCAAATGTTGTCACAAATCTGCCTGTAGGGGCCCGACTGCAAAAATTTTGGAAAAGGTGGTTAGACCTGAATGCCGGACCGAGAGTGGTTCAAATTTTGAAAGAGGGCTACACCCTCCCCTTTCAGATCCGGCCGAACTTGTCCAGAAAACCCACAGTCATAAGCTGCTATGGCAATCCTCACAGAAATCTCAAACTATTGGAGGCATTACATCAGCTTATGGACAAAAATGCCATAGAACTAGTTCACAAGCAGGCCTCACTAGGTTTCTTCAACCGACTATTTTTGGTCCCCAAACCCAACAACAAGTGGAGGCCCATCTTAGACCTGAGGAATCTGAATCTTTTCCTCAAGACAGAAAAATTCAAAATGGAGACGCCGGAAACCATCAGGACCTCTCTCCAAAAGGGAGAATGGGTAACCTCCATAGACTTCAAGGATGCTTACTTCCACATCCCCATACAAGAACAGTCCAGGAAATACCTGAGATTTCATGTCCAGGATCAGACCTACCAGTTCAAATCACTGCCGTTCGGTCTGTCCACAGCTCCAATGGAGTTCACTATTATAGGAAAGGAGGTAAAACTGATGGCTATTCAGAAGGGTGTAAGGATCCACCAATACCTAGACGACTGGTTGGTGAGAGCCGCATCCCACCAGGTCTGTCTCCAGCATACACAGGTCCTAGTACAAATGTGCCGACATTTAGGTTGGCTGGTGAACGTAGAAAAGTCTGAATTGGAACCCAAACAAGTTTTCAACTTCGTAGGTTACCAATTCGACCTCCGGTCCGGTCGGGTCCGACCGACACGGGACAGGTGGCAAAGCCTACAGGAAAAGATACTAGAACTCGTCTCCCGACCAGCTTGCTCAGTACGGGAGCTGATGTCCTTAATAGGCCTTTTAACAGCTACAGAGAAACAAGTTCATCTGGGCAGACTACACATGAGGCCCATTCAATGGTACCTCAAAAGAAATTGGAGAATACCGGAATCGTTAGAAAAACGGATTCCATTACCCAGATCTCTACATCCTCACTTGCAATGGTGGCTAGAAGAGGACAACGTTCTCACAGGCCAACCATTACACCCTATACAACATGCTCTGCAAATCTTTACAGATGCATCAAAAGAAGGGTGGGGCGCTCATGAGTACATTGCCAGAGGAACCTGGTCCCTACCGGAAAGCAAATTGCACATAAATTACTTGGAACTAAAGGCAGTCTTTCTGGCTCTAAAAGAGTTCCAAAAACTATGCATAGGCAAAATGGTGCTGGTAGCGACCAGCAATACCACCGTAGTGGCCTATATCAACAAGGAAGGAGGCATGAGATCGGGCCCACTTTGTGCCCTACTTTGGAGAATCTTGACCTGGTGCACCGGGAAACAGGTGACTCTGAAGGCCCGACACATTCCCGGCCGCTTAAATGTAGTGGCAGACAAACTGTCCAGATTAGGTCAGACCATCCAAACAGAATGGTCCCTCCTTCCAGAAATCTTCCAAGCCCTGTGCGACAGGTGGCATCAGCCTCAAATAGATCTCTTTGCTACGAGATTCAACAACAAGCTGCCTCTGTTTGTATCACCGGTTCCGGACCCCATGGCCACTGCAGTGGATGCACTCAGTTTGTCATGGGAAGATCTGGACGCATACGCCTTCCCACCGACAGCCATATTGGGCAAAGTGGTGGAGAAGTTGCAGGACTCCCCATACCGGAGGCTGATCATTATTGCCCCGGGGTGGCCCAACATGACATGGTTTTGGGACCTAGTGGAATGTCCAGCCAGATCCCATTGCTTCTACCTCAATTGCCAAACCTTTTGACCCAACCCTTCAATCAGACCCCTCACAGGAGTCTGACAAACCTAAATCTCCATGCATGGCTCCTAGAGCCACAGCTATCAAGGAGCAAGGTTTCTCTGAGGCGGTGGCAACAAGAATTGAGGCTCCTCAAAGAGGATCAACCAGATCCGTCTATGAGGCAAAGTGGGCCATTTTTACAAAGTGGTGCATCACAAATCAGGTGGACTTCAGGGCACCTCCTGTAAAGTCAGTTGCTGATTTCCTTATGTACCTTTTTGAGGAAAGGAAATTACAGCCCAGCACCATTGATGGCTACAGGTCTGCCATTGCTGATAAACTGGGAAATTCAACTCTCAACATCAGCAAAGATGAAAATCTCACCCGTCTCTTGGATAGTTTTCACAGGGACAGACCGAAGGGCAGAAGAGGTATCCCCTCCTGGAACCTATCTCTGGTTTTACACCAGTTAACAAAAGCTTCCTTTGAGCCAATTAAGGAGGCCTCCTTGAAGCACTTGACCTTCAAGACAGTTTTCCTCTTAGTCCTGGGATCAGGCAAGCGCAGAAGTGAGATTCATGCTCGGCAACGTAAGAACATCAGACACCAATCTGACTGGTCTAAGGTATCCCTGTACCCATCTCCCAGCTTCCTCTCCAAGAATCAGCTGGCTAAAGAGGGTCCAGACAGTGTGGCCCCAGTGGTTATTCCAGCCCTGGCCCCAACTCTGGATAGGTCCCTCAAGTCTGACAGGTCCCTCTGTCCGGTTAGAGCTTTGAGTTACTATTTGGACAGGACCTCAGAGTCCTCAGGCAGAATAAGGAGTTGGTTTTTGTCTCCTTTGAGAAAGGTTTCGACAAGGACATCTCACCTGCCACTATCTCCTCATGGATCAAGCAGACTGTGATCCTATGTTATGAGCTCTCAGACCAGGAGGCCCACACTTTACATCAGGTTAAAGCCCATGATGTCAGGGCCTTTGCTGCTTCAAAGGCCTTCCAGTCGGGGGTCTCCTTGGAACAGATCTTATCGGCCTGCCACTGGAAGTCACATAACACCTTCACACAATTTTTCACGCAGATCCACCAGGTCCCAGGTCAGAGAGGAGATCTGTACATATGTATATAGTGTATTTTTATGTCAGCTGACTTGTCAGTCAGCTGACATTATGTCATCACTCTGCGGCGTGGGCGTCCGCGTGAACAACTTCTTCTCCAAAACTACAAGGCCTAGAGACATGCTGTTTTTTTTAAAAGATACCTTATCTATCGAGGATGAAAAATTGTTCAAGGCATGCAAATCTGTCTGTTCGTCTGTTTGCTAGAGACATTACAAGGGGGGTACCCCCACCAAAAGTGTGAAAATTTCAACTTTTTATCACAATTTTCTCAGTGACTATTGCAGGGATTTCTCTCATATCTTGCATATATGTACTAGGCCAGAGGTAGATTCTCTTGTGTGAGTATGACACCTGGATCTGTCTTACTTTTTTTTTAATAAATTTTTTTAATAATTTTTAATGCATTAAAATTCATGAAATCATGCACTAAATCACTTATAACTTCAAAAGTGTTGCATTTACAGCATTTTGTGAAAATATGTTGTTCAGCTACTTTTTTCATAGCTACAATATGGTGAGTAAGTTGGGTGTCTGTCTCAATAGCTAAGTGAGTAATAGCTACTTTTGGGCTTTTCAGTAACTTCCATTATGAGTAAAATCACTTGTAACTTAAAAACTATTGCATTTAGAGAATTTCGTATAAATATGTTATTCAGCTACTTTTGGGCCAGCTATAACATAGTGAAATTTCAGACCTGTAGCTCATGGCATAGCTGAGTAATAGCTACTTTTAGGTTATCACTGTTGAGTAAATCGCTTATAACTTAAAAACTATTGCATTTAGAGAATTTCGTATAAATATGTTATTCAGCTACTTTTGGGTCAGCTATAACATAGTAAAATTTCAGACCTGTAGCTCATGGCATAGCTGAGTAATAGCTACTTTTAGGTTATCACTGTTGAGTAAATCACTTATAACTTGAAAAGTGTTGCATTTAGAGCATTTTGTTAAAATATGTTATTCAGCTACTTTTTTCATAGCTACAATATGGTGAGTAAGTTGGGTGTCTGTCTCAATAGCTAAGTGAGTAATAGCTACTTTTGGGCTTTTCAGTAACTTCCATCATGAGTAAAATCACTTGTAACTTAAAAACTATTGCATTTAGAGAATTTTGTATAAATATGTTATTCAGCTACTTTTGGGCCAGCTATAACATAGTAAAATTTCAGACCTGTAGCTCATGGCATAGCTGAGTAATAGCTACTTTTAGGTTATCACTGTTGAGTAAATCACTTATAACTTGAAAACTATTGCATTTAGAGTATTTTGTTTCAATATGTTATTCACCTATTTTGGGGTCAGCTATAACATAGTGAAGTTTCAGACCTGTGGCTCATTTCATAGCTGAGTAATAGCTACTTTGAAGTTCTCACTGTTGAGTAAATCAGTTATAATTGGAAAACTATTGCATTTACAGAAATTTGTGCAAATATGTTATTCAGCTACTTTTGGGTCAGCTATAACATAGTGAAATTATAGACCTATAGCTCATGGCACAACTGAGCAATAGCTATTCTCAGGTACTGACTGTTGAGTAAATCAGCTATAACTTGAAAAATATTGCATTTGGAGTATTTTGTTAAAATATATTGTTCACCTACTTTTGGGTCAGCTATAACATAGTGAAATTACAGACCTATAGCTCATGGCATAGCGGAGCAATAGCTGTTTTCAGGTTCTCACTATTGAGTAAATCAGTTGTAGCTTGAAAACTATTGCATTTACAGTAGTTTGCTTAAATATGTTGTTCACCTACTTTTGGGTTAGCTATAACATAGTAAAATTTCAGACATGTAGCTCATTGCATATCTGAGTAATAGTTCCTTTGAGGTTCTCACTGTTGAGTAAATCAGTTGTAACTTGAAAACTATTACATTTAGAGTAATTTGTTAAATATGTTATTCACAGAATTTTTGGTCAGCTATAACATAGTGAAATTGCAGACCTCTATGTCATGGCATAGCTGAGCAATAGCTACTTTCAGGTTCTCACTGTTGAGTAAATCATTGTATCCACTGGATAGCCGCAGTGTGTAGAGAGAGATTTCACCATTACTGCTCTGATGAAAAAAAATATTGTAGCTAGCTTTCTTAAGTTTGCAGTATATATTAATAACCATAAAATGTTGTCTGGGAATATTTTTGGCCTCATTTTGAGAAACAAGATGGCCGCCACAGGTGTTCTTTGTCAGTCATGAAAAGTGCTTATATCTCCCTTATTATTGATCCTAGAGGTTTGGGATGATAAACCAACCTGTAGGAAATAATGGGGTGGGAATCTTTTGGTGTGGTCAGATTTGACCTTCAATGACCCCTCCTTCAAGGTGAAACAAGGATAGCCAAACTTAAAAGTGCTTATAACTCGCTTATTATTGGTCCCAGAGGTTTGGGATGGTAAACAGACAGGAAATCATGGGCTGTGAATCTGTTGATATGGTCCGATTTGACCTTGGAACCCTCCTTCAAGGTCAAATGAGGATAGCAAAAATTGAAAGTGCCTACAACTCGCTTATTATTAGTGACAGAGATTTGGGATGGTAAACCATCCCATAGGAAATCATTGGCTCTGAATCTTTGGTATGGTCAGATTTGACCTTTGGACCCCTCCTTCAAGGTCAAATGAGGACAGGCAAGCTTAAAAGTGCTTATAACTCATTTATAATTGGTCCTAGACGTTTGGAATGGTAAACCATAGGAAATCATGGGCTGGGAATGTATTTGTGTGGTTAGATTTGACCTTGGACCCCTTCTTCAAGGTCGAACGAGGATATTGCATTTGTAGTATTTCTTTAAATATGTTTTAACCTATTTTTTACACTTAAACAATTACCTTGTTATTTTCCTTCATAATACCATTTACAGGGCACAACTTTTTTATCTTCTTCTGTCAGCTTCGGAATTTCTTTCGAACTTGCTGTTCAGTTACCATTTACTGTATTTCTGTACAGCCCTTTTCCTGATAATTATTCTGTCCTCTAATCACCTTCACAAATCAAAAACACTCAGTCAGCTGACACAGTGCCCGTTCACGGGCACTCTCCTCTTGTTAGTTAAGAAGCATCAAAAAAAAAAAAAAAAATCAGACTTGCTTCCCTCGGGAGGTTTATTTCTTTGGGACTGATCTCATCCCTCTCTTCCCCTACCTCAGAGCAGGTCTGTAAAAAAAGGGGGGGGGGGGGGCGAGTCGGTTTGGACCAGTTAACCGGTTTCTGTTGACTGACTATAGCCTTAAGGGTCTTGACAATCTTAGATCGACCCAGGCTTAGAGTTGTTAGTTATTTTCTGAGTTCACATATGTCCCTAGTACCTTACCCGCCGACCAAGCGGTAGTTATTCAGCATATTGTCCATTGGATAGGATGTATTAACGCAATAAAATTGCAAATTTAATAAATAAATTAAATTTTTGTAAGTTAATACCCTATCCAATGGACACACAAGACCCTCCCGCCGACCCCGCTATCAGCTTACTAGGGGTCTAATGGGTTTAGACAACGAAAAAGATGCTATGACGTCAGGTCTAGACAGCAAGGAAGTACGATGCGCCACCTGGCGAATGCAGTGTGAGGACCGGCCAGCCGGTGGAAACACAGGACGTCTTTTTCTGGTGTTTGGCGGGCCAGTCTGCGCCGACCGATTTAGCATATTGTCCATTAAATTTGCAAATTGTTGTGTCGGGAAAATTTGTAACCGACAGGCCATAAACTGAAACAGACAAGCCGTAAACAACAACAGACAGGCCCGTAACACTAACAGACAAGCCGGGAACTGTTACTGACGGGCAGGCAATATTTTTGCTTCTTACAGCCTGTTGGCTTGAAAGTCTGTGAGTATAAAAAGGCGAGTCGGTAGACAATCTGCGTATATTTGGGCTTTGACTTGTTGAGAGACAACTTGGTGTACAGCTTTTCTTTAGGTTTTATTTTTTGGAAATTAGCTTAAGTATTGAGCTAGGCTGGACTGGTTGGGAGTGAAATTTGTTCTGTGAGGTCTCACTTGTATTTTAAGTTTTTGTTTTTTTAAACAAGCTGTACAATTGATTGATTGATCAGCATGCCAAGGGGCAGAAGGAGAAAGATTGAAGTACCAACTGGAGACACTCAACCACAGTTTGAGTTAGGAGATACAGCAGCGGATATAGAAAGAAGTAGGAGGGAGAGAGAGGAGAGGGATGAGAGAGAGAGGATTGAACAGGAGGAGAGGGACAGAGATAGGATGGAGAGAGAGAGGGAAGAGACCCCATACAGAAGAGAGAAGAGAGTGTGAACTGACACAGATACTGATGTAGCATCAACTCAATCCAGACAGAAAAAGGGCCAGATGAAGTCCATTTTCCTGAGTGATTCAGATGAAGAAGCCATAGTGGAGTTCGTTAAACAGCATGAGGAACTGTATGACAAGACCAACAACAGTTTCAAAGACAAGCAGAAGAAAGAAAGACTTTAGGAGCAGCTAGCAGCTACCAGAAACTTGCCTGTCAAGACTGTTAAGAAGTGGTTCGATACTCAACATACCAGATATGGCAAGCTCACTCAGACGAAGTCAGGACAAGCAGCTGAGAAGAGTACAGAACGACAGACCTGGCTGAAGGACAGTTTCAGTTTTCTATGAGGTCACATCAGAAGGAAGGGAGTTTCCAAGTCTTTTGCATTCAAGTCACCCCAGAGGCCTTCGGCAGCCACAGCCTCAGCTTCAGTTCCAGATACATCCAAGGACTCAGAATCTGAGATGGAAATCAGCATTGCATCAGATGTTACTCATCAGCCTTCGAGCTCCAGTCCCAAGCCACGACAGCCTCCAGTCACGACTGCCACCACGTCTGGAGATCCAGTCTTAGATCAGTAATGTTCCAGCATATGAGGTCGATGATTTCCACATTTCTGGGTGCACGTCAGGACCCCACTCCAAGTCCTCGACAGTCGTTCTGCAACTATCTCCACTCTGAGATTGAACACCTTGAAGAAAGGGACTTTTTAACCTTCAGGAATGAGACACTGAAGCTTCTCAGTGAAATACAGTAAAAGGCCGAAGAACGCAAGAGACAATTCACCACAAGTCAAGAGGCCACCACATATCAACTTCCAATAGCATCACAGTCCACAGCAGGACGGGAATATGTACTCACCATACCGGTAACTCAACCAGTATCCATTCCAGTTGTGCAGCCTCAACAGACTACCACAGGACAGCCTGTCACAGTGATTGTGAAAGTACAGCAACCATCTGGGCCTCCATCATTGTCAGCACAGCCAACTTCATATGTTGTTGTGGATGACCAACAGCCTGGGACTTCCAGACAGATGATTTTCAACCCACCTTCAGTTGCACCTTCATAACAGGAGGATAGTCAGCACAACGCTTCTGGATTATCCAGTCTCTTTGCAGCTATTCCCAGTGTGCTCACATATCAACAGATGGACACACCACAGCCATTTTCACCCTCTCAACTTCAACTAGCACCGTCACCAGTGCCACCTTCCACTCATCATGAACAGTCAAGACCTCCCAACCAGTCCAGCCGGCAGAGTCAGCCCAAACAGTGGATTAGCCCACACAAGTCGCACCAAACCCGACCCTTCTCAGGGCCACCCAAATCGTCCAAAAACAATTATTAAGCTACATGTCTATGCCCAAAAACAAAAAAAGCACACCCTCCAACACTTACACCTCCCCACAGTACAAAAAAGAAATTGTGTGAATGAATGTGTGAATGTTAAACAAATATAAATAAACTTCCAACACAAAACACCAAAATTAAAAACAATCCCCTAAGAAATCAAAGTAAAACCACCACAACCACCCAAACAAAACAAAATTAAAAAAAATACTCCAAAAAACTCCCCCAAAACCAAGATCCAGACTCAAACCCACATCCCTGTCTCCCAAAACCCCACTTTAAATAAAAAGCCACATCCAGACTGACACACCACCACATGTGAGGCCTAACAAAATTTACAAAAATGTGAGTGGCAATGGATTTATAAACTGAAAAAAAAAAAAAATTTAAGTGGGGCTGAAAAGCTTGTATAATTTTGTTTTGCACATTTTTTTTAAAATTCTTTTGAATTCTCTGCTGGAAATATTTCTAGTTATTTTTTGGGGAAACTTTTTTTTAATACCACTTTGTAAATTATTTTTTTTCAGATAATAAAGCCAGGTCATGTTTGGGTGGGATTGCAACTTTGTTGAGTGAGGACCTGGGTTTGAATCTGTAAGTGATATAACATTTTTCAAGTGAGTGTGGGATGGATTGGTATTTGTGATGGGGAGTATTTTTGGTGAAATTGAATTTGAATTAAATAGTTTGAAAGTTGGGGTTATTTTTGGGAGGCAACACTTTGCTAAATAAAAGTTCTTGGATTATTTGGGTAGTCCTGAAAAGGACTGATATATGACAGTATGTTCTCCCCTCAGTCTTCTTAAACTCTGTCCTCCTGCCCAGCCAGTGCCCCTGTGTGATTGAAGTAGTCTTTCAGTAGGTCTCGTTGATGTTTGGCCTCCCTTGATGGGTTTCTGAAGGTACGATTCTGTCCCTGTTCCCCCTGGCCCCCCTGTGGTGGTTGTATGTCGTCAGCTGGAGTGGGTGGTCTGTCTGCTCCCCCCGATGGCTTCTCAACATGTTATGTAGTACTCACACATGTTAAGACAATGTCTCTCACAACTTTTGGCCTCTGCTCCATGGTGGTCAACAGCACCCTGAATCTCTTCACAAGTATACCAATTGAGTTCTAGACCACCCTTCTCCCCCTGGATATCCTGTAGTTGGCTATTCTCTCTTCTCTGGTCAGTTAGCGTCTACTGTAAGGCTTGACCAGCCAAGGCATCAGGGCAAAGGTGTCGTCCCCCAGCAGGAAGTAGTGTAGATCTGCCCCCCCCCCCCCCCCCCCCCCCCCAGGTCCAAGTGGTACAGGTGGTGGTACTGCCAAGGTTCCGTTTTCAATTTTTCTTTTCATTTTGCAGCGGTTGCAAAATCTGTGCATCAGATGATGACCCACTGGCCCCCACGTCGACCCACAGGAACTAATCTACATCAAATAAAGCCAAACTACCAGGGAGAAGTAGCCCTTGTAGTTGAAATATTCACTGCCTGACTTCTTGGGTTTCTCGATAGCAATGTGTTTTCCATCTAATGCACCAACTGCATGGGGGACATTCCATCTGTTTCTAAATCTTTCTTTGATTTTCTTCCAGTCTTCAGGATCAGTGGGGCACACCAGATATTCTTGTTGAAATTCCTTCAAAATGGCTTTGCAGACCTGGGGGATAAACTTGCAGATGGTCGATCTTCCAACCCTCCAGTGGTATTGCAGTGAAGTGTAGCTTTCCCCTGTGGATAAGTGTCTCAAAGTAACTGCCAATTTCAAGCCGACTTCCAGTGGCTTCCTGAAGTTGGTGAATGACTTCCTGAGGTGGGGGGGGGGGGGGGGGGGTGTGTGATTCTTTCTTCAATCAATTAAAAAAATGCAGGCTCCATCCTGGTGAAATTTCTGTAGCCTGGTATGTCAGTAGTGATTAGCTCATTCAAGAGTGTTCTGTAGCAACCTCTCTCCTCTCTCTGCAGTATCCAGGGCAGGACCCATGCATTCTGTGGCTTCCTTCTCCTTCTGGGGGTGGGGGTGATGGTGGTGCTGGCTGGGGAGGTGCTGGGTTCTGCTGTCTTCTGTGTCTTGAAAATATCAAGTACAATAAAAAATTAAACTCAATAAAAACCAAAAAAAAAAAAACCCTCAGTTGCTCTTGATGTGTTCCTGTCATCTTTGAAGTGTGAAATGAATGGCATAATACAGGAGACGGGGTTTATATAGTGTGATATGGATCCCGATTCTGGATCCCGACCCACAAAAACAATCAGTCCTGTCGGGAAGGGTCGGGAACATGCTCCAGGCCTGTCTGTTTGTCTTTATGGCTTGTCTGTTTGTGATCCGGCTTGTCTGTTAGGGGTTTACGGCTTGTCGTAGAAGTTCTACGACTGGCCGTGCAAAAAATGTTCCCGACCCTACGGCTTGTCGGGAGGGCCATTACGACCTGTCTGTAACTTTGCCGTCCTGTCGGAGATTTCATAACCGACCCACCATTTTCCTGCGCTTTTTCTCCCGACTCTACGACTTTTGCAAACGACCCTAGGGTCGTAGGGTCGGTTACAGGGTCGGTTCCAGTGGAAATATTGCATAATAGTGTTAGATATTTAATTAGATGTTCATTAGTCAGATTTATACCATATCTTCTTTTTTTTTGCTCTACAGAGATATATGAAGAAAGCACTCATCCTCTTTGTTTAAGCAGTATGATGGTATAAAAAAGGGCATATGTAGCAATATGTAAAATATTGATATGAAATAACAAGACCACTGCCGCGTTGTATATCTCCCGCCGAGCATTAAAGGAAATACCTTTTCCGAGATATTCACAATTTTTGATTTTCCGCTAAAATCCAAGATGACATTTTTCCCCTAGGCACAGAATACTGTTGTACTACCCTGTGGGTCACAAATATGTTCGAAATCGCTCTGTCTGTTACCAGTTCGAAGATATTTTCAATATTTATTTTCTGCTAAAAATCCAAGATAGCCGCCAAAAGTGGCGAAAATTGAATTTTTTCCCTTTTACATAGTATACTCATGTACTATCCTGCTGGTCAAAAATTCACTCAAAATCGCTCTGTCTCTTACAGTTTTCGAGATATTAAGACTTTTTCAATTTCCGCAAAAATGAAAGTAGCTATTACTCAGTTAGCTATGGACATACAGGTCTCAAAATTTGCCATTACACAATACATCAAAAAGTAGGTGAACAACATATTTGACAAAAATCCATTAAATTCAATAGTTTTGCTGTGATAAGCAATTTACTCAATGGAAAACCATGAAAGTAGCTATTACTCAGTTAGCTATGGACCTACAGCTCTGAAACTTTGCCATGACACAGAACATTAAAAAGTACATGAACAACATATTTGACAAAAATCCTGTAAATTTAAAAGTTTTGCTGTTATAAGTGATTTACTCAATGGAGAACCATCAAAGTAGCTATTACTCAGTTATGGACTTACAGGTCTCAAAATTTGCCATTACACAGTACATAAAAAAGTAGCTGAACAACATATCTGAGAAAAATCCTTTAAATTCAACAGTTTTGTTGTTATAAGTGATTTACTCAATGGAGAACCATTAAAGTAGCTATTACTCAGTTAGCTATGGACCTACAGCTCTCAAAATTTGTCATTTCACAGAACATCAAAAATTAATTGAAGAACATATTTGAAAAAAATCCTCTAAATTCAACAGTTTTGCTGTTAAAGGTGATTTACTCAATGGAAACCCTCAAAGTAGCTATTACTCAGGTAGCTATGGAGATACAGCTGCGAAAATTTCCCATGACACAGTACATCAAATAGTAAGTGAACAACATATTTGACAATAATTCTCTAAATTTAATAGTTTTGGCGTTATAAGTGATTTACTTATTGTTGAAATTCAAAGTAGCCATTACTCAGTTAGCTATGGAAATACAGCTCTGAAACTTTTCCATGACACAGAACATTAAAAAGTAACCGATTAACATATTTGACAATAATTCCCTAAATTCAATAGTTTTGGAGGTATAAGTGATTTATTCAATGTTGAAATTAAGAAATTTAAAAGTAGCTATTACTCAGTTAGCTATGGACTTACAGCTCTGAAAATTCACCACGACACAGTACATCAAAAAGTAGATAAACAACATATTTGACAAAAATCCTCTATATTCAATAGTTTTTGAGTTATAAGTGACTTGCTGAATGGTGAAATGTTAAACTTAGTGTAGCTATTACTCAGCTAGCTATGGTGCTACACCTTGGAAACCTCACCATGATATAGTACATGAAGGAGTTGTTCAACAGCATATTTGAGACCAATAGTGTAAGTAACAGTTACAAAGATTAAAGCAACTTACTCATTTTGGTCATTGTTAAAAACAGGAAATAGCTATTACTCACTTAGCTATCAAGATAGACCCCTAAAAATGGTACCATCTTGTAGGCATGGAGAAAGTAGCTGAACAACATATTTTACAGAAACGCTCTAAATGCAGTCGTTTTGGAGTTATGAGCACTTTATGAAAGTAGCCACCATTGCTATTACTCACTTAGCTATGGACCTAGGTGTGAAAAATACCAGGCAGGCTATTTTTAGGCTGTATAAAAGTGCAACTACACACTTATGGCAGCCATCTAAATCAATGAAAAAAAAACCCATGGCAGAACACCTGAAAAAAACCATGGCAGCCATCTTCTTAACACGCGTGGCGGCCATCTTGTTTTTCCGAATCAGCCGAAAAAGATTCCCAGGCAAGCTTTTCCAATGATGAATTTATCCTGCAAATTTGTAAGCTCTAGCTATAATATTTTAAGAGATAGAAAGGCTTTTGTAAAAACGTGATGAACAGACGCACGCACACACGGACAGAGGGCATTTTATAATTTCCCGTACCGGGCCTATCGGCCGGCGGGAGATAATATCCACATTATTAGTTTTTTAATGTTTTTTTGAAGTATAAGTGTACCTTATCTACCACATTAAAGGTCAGCTTCTTATTAAGTATGTAATGTTACAATGTAATAATATTCTTAATGACTGTTGGCCTTTCTTGAAACCTTTTTTGTATACATGGATTCTTCATTGCAAAGGTTTGGGCCACCTCTGGTATTTTTATTGTTTCCATTTTGCAGTACTATGTAAATAGTAATCTATCAAAAGTGAATTAAATGCTAATGAAATCAACTTTCGTACTTTATATGGTGCAACTTTAATTCAGTTAATGGTTATCTCTTTCAACACTATATATCCTGAGTAGTTATCTAAATGGAGTATTGTTTGATTGATTAATTGATTGATTGATTGATTGATTGATTAATAAAAATGAAAATGTCTATGTGGTTAGAAAAATTTCTATTGTGGGTGAACATCCTACCCTGTCAGATTGTTGTGGGCAAAGTTCCTTGTGGGCAAAGTGACTGTGGATAGAGTTTGCATTGGGCAAAGTTCTTGTGTTCCCATGGAAAATACCCAGTCAAAACATGTTGCGCCAGTGATGACCTGTCTGGGGATATGTTGGCGCTGAGTTGGCCCAATCTAGTTTTTTAAAATTTTTATATTTTAACGTATTGTTTCTATTATTGTCCATTTTACCATAAACCGGAAAATGCAACTAAACACCCATTTTGTAGACATGTAGTAAGATTTGTTCTTGACCTCTTACAAAGAAATACAAGGACGGTGTTCGCCGGATGCCAGGGGGTGTATTCATGAAAGGTCTTAGCCAAGACTTAGATGACAAGTAACAACCAACATATTGACCAGTGAGATAAGTAAAATAATTTTAATCTAATTCTGAGTTTTATTCTGTAGATGAACATTCTACAGCATAAACTATGTACATAGTATGTACATTTTGGTGGTTGTTTTTATTAAAACAGCCCAATTGGGCATTTTATGCGATTTAAAACCTATACTTCGATTTCCTAGTTCTATAGAATTGGGCATTTTAATCTGTGGTTGTTGCTTTTTAATATCTTTTAAGATATGTTTCCAGTTTAATTATCCATAAATGGGCATCACACACATAATGAGGAACAAATTGGTGGTGGTTGCATTAAAATCACCCAAACATTGTAAATTTTTAAGAGTGTATAACTGATAATTTTTAATTCAACATTTTTTTTCGGGGATGTTGCTGCTCAATATCTTACTTTTAAGACATTTTCCATTTAGGTTTTAATTTAAATGCATGTACCTATATATGAGCATTCTACATACAAGGAAAACTTTTTAAAACCTGGTCATAATTATTAAGCGTCCCGCAAGGGATGCTTGTTTGTGTACGGGAGGATATCTGGCTCCGCCGGCTCCTGCGGCTCTGCCGGCTCCGCATTTTATTTTCGTCATAACTCTGTCACCGCTGGGTGGATTCTTTTCAAATTTGGCAGGTGTATGCAGTAGTCTTGGGGAATTTATTTGAATATGCTGCAGTGACATTTCGACCAATCAGAGAGGTCACATGACCAAAAATGTCTTTTTTTGATGGGTAAGCTTGTCTGGATGATAACTTGAAAGGGATTTTATCAATTCACCTGAAACTTGGCAAATACATTCATTCTATTAAAATCTGGAAATCATTAGGTTTTGGCATTGATTGGTTAAGAAATGGCCGAGTAATTAATGATTAATTAATCATTACGAATTTTCGAAATAAGGAAAACACAAAAATGCTTATATCTTGAAAACTGCGCTAGATAGAGCAATTTCGACGAAATTTTTGACCCACAGGGTAACTCTGCAGAGTAGTCATGCCAATTTGCAAAATATTTTTGTTTCGCCAAATATGGCGGCCATTTTGAGTTATCGAATTTGCACAAAGATTGCATAACACAAAAATGCTTATATCTCAAAAACCATGCTAGATAGAGTGATTTCGACGAAATTTTTGACCCATAGGGTATCTCTGCAAAGTAGTCATCCTAATTTTCAAAAAATTTTTGTCTCGACAAAAATGATGGCCATTTTGAATTTTCGAATTTTTCGCAAAAAATGCAAAACACAAAAATGCTTATATCTTGAAAACCATGCTAGATAGAGTGATTTCGATGAAATTTTGGACCCACAGGGTATCTCTGCAGAGTAGCCATCCTAATTTTCAAAAAAATATTTGTCTCACCAAAAATGGCGGCCATTTTGAATTTTTCAGAAAAATTGCAAAACACAAAAATGCTTATATCTCGAAAACCGTGCTAGATAGAGTGATTTTGACGCAATTTTTGACCCACAGGGTATCTCTGCAGAGTCGCTATGCCAGTTTTTAAAAAAATTTTGTCTCGCCAAAAATGGCAGTAATTTTCAACTTTGCAAAAATTGCAAAACACAAAAATGCTTATATCTGGAAAACCATGCTAAATAGAGCAGACTACACTGACTTTGGTTGCCACAACAGTATAAGGCTAGAAGCAGAGCATTTTCTTAATACTGCAGCACTCACCTTTATATCCTTTTCGGGACGCTTTGTTTTTGCTGTGCAAAAACATTATCTTTTTTTTTGTGAGCGATCCTCTAGTTAAGACTTGTTTCCATAACTTTATAACTATATCAGTCTTAAAGTTATGAGACAGTCTAAGATAAAATTTTGTCTTGGACCATTTGTGAATCAAGTTTTGTCTAAGAGTAAAGTCTGTCTTGACTTTATGACAAAAATTTCAACAATTAAGATATCTAGGACTTATGACCATTTGTGCATCCTGCCCCAGTATACCATTTTCTTTAGATATGGTTATCTCACCTCTACTTTACTTTCAAGTAGAGTGGTGGCATTACTCAACTTAGGACTGGAGATTTGCTCGGCACATATATAAATGTGATGTGTACAATCATGTATTTCCGTCAATAAGTTGCAACTTTCCGTTTAACCTGCAAATTAAAGTAAGTGAAAATAAATTACAATCCCTAAATTTCCAAGTTTCTTCTTTATGATTCCTAATAAAATATAGAAAATATACTGTTTTGAAAATAGATTATATGCATGAAATTTTGTCTCAAGTTTTAAGTTTTGGTCTCAAGTGTTAGGCTGTTTTTGTTCTCAAGCTATTCGACTGTTCATAAAATAGTTAAAAAGAAATTTAGTCTCTGATTTGTTCTCAGACTCAAGACTGGTTCATTGTTGTCTCCAATATTTTAGCAAAAGTCTCAAGGATTATTTCAGCGTAACTGATGTACATATTTTTACTTTTTGTAGTTCAAGGTAAAGTTGAAATAATTTACAACAAAGAATACTTGGCCTACACTTTTGTTACAAGTTATAGCCCAATTTTTTATCTCAAAAGCATCTTTAACTTTTAGACACTTTTTACTGGTTTTGTCAAAACAATAAACAACGTGTAAATTTAAGGAAATATCTCACATTTTTACTGTTCATTATGTCCACCCCACTGGATGGAGGGTGGACATATTATTTTTGCTTTTTTTGCGTCCCACTTGGTTTCCAGACATTTTAGGCAACAGTTCTTATCCTATCTTTACCAAATTTGGCATGCAGGTTTATTGGGTTAATAGCTTGTATGGGATTGCTTTTGGTGATGATAGTTCTATAGCTAACTGAGTAATAGCTACTTTGCTACTTTTGAGTATCTCTTTGGTTTCCAGACATTTTAAGGAATGCTATTAAGCCTAGCTTTCTGAAATTTGGTATGGAGGTTCATTGGGTTAATAGCTTGTATAGGATTGCTTTTGGGGGGAATTGCTTCATAGATGAGTGAGTAATTAATTAAATAAATGAGTAATTGGCTATTCTGAATACTGAAAAAGGCAAATGTGCTCATATCTCCTAAACCGTGCGAGGTAGAGCGATTACGTCAAAATTTTCAACCCACAGAGTATCTAAGGAATGTAGCCTTTGCAATTTTCAAAAAATTTTCCCCTCCCCCAAAATGGCGGCCATTTTGAATTTTCGAATTTTTGCCAAAAATGGCAAAACACAAATTTGCTTCTATCTCCTTAACCGTGCGAGATAGAGCGATTTCATCAAAATTTTCAACCCACAGGGTATCTCAGAAATGCACTCTTAGCAATTTTCAAAAAATTTCCCCTCCCCAAAAATGGCGACCATTTTGAATTTTCGAATTTTTGCCAAAAATGGCACAACACGAATTTGCTTCTATCTCCTTAACCGTGCGAGATAGAGCGATTTCGTCGAAATAAGACCCACAGGGTGTCTAAGAAATATACTCTTGGCAATTTTTAAAAAATTTCCCCTCCCCACATATGGCGGCCATTTTGATTTTTCCAATTTTTGCCCAAAATGGAAAAACACAAATTTGCCTTAACCATGCATAATAGAGTTATTTCGGTGAAATTGTCGACCCATAGGGTATCTAAGAGATGTACTCTTGCCAATTTTCAAAAAATTTTCCTCTTCCCAAAAGTGGCGGCCATTTGGAATTTTCAATTTTTTGCCAAAAATAGAAGAACAGAAATTTGCTTCTATCTTCTTAACCGTGCAAGATAGAGTGATTTCGTCAAAATTTTCGACCCAACCAATGCAAAAAGGCATAAAGCTGAAATAATTTACATGTACACTAATAAATATTTAAGTATCATTGATATATTTTACAAATGAAACAGGGTCTTGTAAGACTACTGTACAATTTTTTTCGTCCTATTTCTAGTTGTAAATGAAGTTTGTTGACTTCAAAGTATCTCACAAATGCAATTCCTGTTTTAAATTATAACACATTTACCTTCACTGTAAATTTATACCATATCAGTAGCAAGCATACAAAATACTGGGTTTTGTTCGTTGTCAATATCCTGGAGACTGGTTTGACTTTCGGAACTGGTCCCACCACTATCATGTGACATAAAAAATGAAAAATAATTGAAAAAATTTCTATTTTTTTTTAATTTTAATAAATGTTATATATTTTGTTGTTAATAATGCATACTTATTTGCAAGTCTCTTACTTATTTACATTAGAGGGTCTTGAGACTGGTGTCAGCTGAGAACCTATGAGATGAGACTTGCTCTAAGGCTATCAGCTGAGACAAAATCTCAAAACTGAGACTGTTTCTTGCCGCAGGCTTAAGACCTCTTCATGACTATGGGTACAGGAAAGCTGCTGTTCTAAGAGGGGTCATGCCATGGCTCTATATGTTATATCAACTTGTATGCAACTGAAGTAGGACTTAGGTCACCACATCTAGGTTTTGTTCAACTTCAGTACTGCTCAAACTTCATAGGCTTTTTGAAGCTTCATTGGCTGAGCAGTATGGGGCCAAATAATGTCACTGTTGCATAAAAAAGGCCTTTTATATTTTTGATGACATGGACATTATTCACATTATGATGTTTTTTTAAAGTAATTATCTTCACAGCTTACACTCTTGTCAAGGCTCTTGCCTTGAAGATTTATAGCAGTTGTTATATTTAATCGTCATTTGTTAGGTTACATTCTTAGCACCATAAAACATAAATAAAGACCAAGACAGCTAGCCTTGAGAGGTACCTTTATGAAACTTACAGGCTTAAAAGTTTCAAATATCTTCAGAATATTTCTCATTATCATCTTTCAATATGGGTAATAAATTTTTGTAACATTTTTCGAATGAAAGAGTACCACAGTGAAATAATGGAACATATGAATAATATTAATATGAGCAATTATCAGCATTAAAACAGAAAAGTCAATCACTCAGCTGAAATAACCTTTCAATTTGGTGAGTTGTAGTTATACATTTCATTATAAAATTGTCCACCATGCTGTTTCTGCTGTTTTAGTTTTGACAACATTGATCATTGAAACAGGAAACTTGAATATTTTTCTTCCTGGTTCAGTGAATGTGCATTGGTTGTGGATACATTTTACTGCTGTGGTAAAATTTTGAAAGTGTTTACTTATATTCTGGTTGCTGGTGAGGGTTGCAGCCAGCAATAATTTTCTGATTAATTAGTATTTATAAGCCCTGAGTAGTAGGTTTTCTGTAAACATCAGAAGAAATGAGTACTGTTTTGTCAATATTGCCAAAAAAAAACTGGTTTGATGGTTAATTCTGAGTTATCCTTTTAAAGCTATTTCAAGGTTATATACAGGGCATATTATTATCAGTTGATGTTAGTCTTAGATGAGTTTGGCATTTTTACCTCACAGCCCTTAAGGGCTGTTGGGGTATTCTTTCACCCGAATCCAGGAAAATTGTCCGGCGGACAATTAGCCGGTGGACCATTGGCTGGTGACTTTTTTGAGGGATAGGACAATTGGCCAGTGGACATTTGGCCGGTGACTTTTTTGAGGGATAGGACAATTGTCCGGTGACTGTTTAGATGTTGTTTTAATATTGTGCCAAATTATATTAAATGTAATGTTCATAAAAGAATCAAAAGCACTTTGATTCTTACTCAGAATTTCTAACAGCTGCTAAGTTCAGTCTCTGATAACTGCTCAGGATTACTACATTTAATGCAAAAGGCTTTAGGATTAACATGTTCATAAAAGAACTAAAGAACTGCTGTATTGCTATATTATGTTTTGTGTCAATAAAATTTAAAAAAAAGTGTCCGTATACATGCCAGTTAATGACAGTGCTTATGATGCTGTAATGTTTTGACGTATTGCTATATTATGTTTTGTGTCAAAAAAAATGTCGGTATAAATCCCAGTTAATGACGAGTGCTTATGATGTTATTATGTTTTGCCGTATTGCCATGTTATGTTTTGTGTAAATAAAATTGAAAAAAAGTCATGGTGTGACCTTGATTTGAACTTGCCGTAGTAACCTTGACCTATAAAATCTTGTCCGGGCTATATCTCGGCAACTGTAAGATGTAGGAAATTGATACTTGGTTGGGACATTGGTTAGGGGGTGTAGGTATGGAACGTCATAGTGTGACCTTGATTTGACCTTTGACCTTGCTGTAGTGACCTTGACCTATAAAATCTTGTTCGGGCTATATCTCGACAGCTTATTGCAAAGCTGAATAATAGCTACTTTTAGGTTATCACTGTTGAGTAAATCAGTTATAACTTGAAAACTATTGAATTTAGAGTATTTTTGTTTAAATATGTTATTGAGCTACTTTTGGGTCAGCTTTTACATAGTGTAATTACAGACCTGAAGCTCATTGCATAGCTGAAATATATCTACTTTCAGAGTATCACTGTTGAGTAAATCAGTTGGAACTTCAAAACTATTGCAATTAGAGTATTTCATTTAAATATGTTATGCACCCACTTTTGGGTGAGCTATAATATAGTAAAATTGCAGACCTGAAGCTCATGTGCACTCTATCTATGTGTTACAAACCCAAGCATCTATGATTTTAGAGGGGGTTTTTCACGTTCATTAGAGTATTATGTATGATGAAAATTGAAAGATTAAGCAGGTTGTTCACACATTTATATATAAATTAGGTAACTAAGGTACAGTGAAAGTGTTAAGCATTATAATGTTCAGGACTGGACTGAAGTCTAGATTTCAAAAGATGATTTATTCTGATTTGCTTTTTATTTGTATGATGATAAAACAAAAACTGAATTTAAGAATATCCTTTAAACTAGAGTTTAAAATTAACTGTTGATAGTACATGTATATGTGATGAGATAAAAAAAGCTTGTACTTGTATAAGCTGTGAAGTGAACTCGGCAGTGAGCTGTACACAATAACATTTAGCGTGGAGTCACTTCTAGGGAATCTAGTTGTCATTGAGGTGAGGCACAAATATGGGTTGTTAATCCACTGTCCAGTTACTACTGACACAACCTATTCATGAGTAATCCTATAGACGAATCCGGGACAATTGGCCCGTGGACAGTTGGCCGGTGGACAACTGGCCGGTGGGACAATTGGCCGGTGACTTTTTGGGGGGGTGACAATGGCCAGTGACAATTGGCCAGTGACTTTTTAAAAGTTGTTTTAATATTGTTTTAAATTTCACAAGTTTTCTTCATATTGCAAATAGAGTCATAGTATGTCTTTTTGCTAGGTTGCACACACTAAAGGTCCCTTGATTCCTACTTAGATTGCCTTAAAATTGTGTTTTGTTTAGCTGCTCATAATTAGGAAATGTTATAATAATGATATGCTTACAAATTTATTTTTCATTACCTGCTATCATTTATTGTAAAGATCATGAAAGAACCAAAAGCCTTTTTTTCCTAATCAGAATTTGTAATTAGGATTGCTGCAAGAGTTTGTCTTTGATAACTACTCGTGATTTCTACAAGAAAGAAGTGAAGGCTCTTTGATAACTACTCAGGACTGCTACAATGAAGAAGTGAAGGCTCTTTGATAACTACTCAGGATTGCTACAATAAAGAAGTGAAGGCTCTTTGATAACCGCTCAGGATTGCTACAATAAAGAAGTAAAGGTTCTTTGATAACTACTCAGGATTGCTACAACAAAGAAGTGAAGGCTCTTTGATAACTACTCAGGATTGCTACAATAAAGAAGTGAAGGCTCTTTGATAACTACTCAGGATTGTTACACCTAAGGCCCATTGTATCTATGTACATGTATTATGCTTTGTGCCAGTTTTAGTGTTGATACCAATGACAGTGCTAATGAGTATGTAGTGTTTTGATGTATTGCTATTTTATGTTTCATTTGTTTATACCAATGATAGTGCTTAATATGTTTTGATGAATTGTTATAACATTATTTTACCCTGTATACCAATAACAGTGCTTGTGAAACACTTTGATGAGTTCAATCCTGTATGTTTTGTGTCAATAAATTGAAAAAACCAAATTCTAAAACAACTTTTAAAAAGTCACCGGCCAATTGTCCTACCATTGATACCAGTTGTCCACCGGCCAATTGTCCGCGCACCCCTATAGACAAAAACAAACACCCCACTCCATTAAAACCTGTTAGCAAAGATAATAACTTGAAAGTACATGATCTAATGATGACTCTCTAACATGTTTATAATACACAGAGCATTTAAAAACACACTGTTTAGAAAAAGCAAAATTTTCCATTGTTTATGTACCTTGTTGTTTTGCATACAGATTGTATTAAGATACTGGCACCTTTTCTAGGTGGGCACTTCTGGATGGGAACTTTTCCGGGTGGGAACTTTACCGGGTGGGAGCTTTTCAGGGATTCCAGAAAACTGCCCTGAAAACTTCATTGTATAAAATAAAAAATGTATGTACATAGATTATATGTAAAAACTTGTACAATATTAAAGTAAAGTGTTTTAAAATAATAGTTATATTTATTATAATGATTAATGATGTTAGGATGAATATTGTATCTAGGTGTAATGAGCTGGTGTTAGCAAAATATATCATGAAATTAAAGTACATTGGGATTTTTTGATAGGAAAGGGTGGTTGCTCTTTGCAGGTTCAGGTCTCTCTTTGGATATAAAAAAGGTGGTTGCAGGTAGCAGATGGTTGCTCTTCGCAGGTTCAAACCACTTAAAGAGGCCTCTTTGAAGGATTTGACCTTCAAGACTGTGTTCCTCTTGGCCCAGTCAGACTGGTCAAAAGTGTCCTTGTACCCATCACCCAGCTTTCTTTCCAAGAACCAGTTGGCCAAAGAGGGTAGAGGCAGTGTGGCCCCAGTGGTTATTCCAGCCCTGTCCCCAACTCTGGATAAATCCCGCATTAGTCTGATAGGTCCCTTTGTCCGGTCAAAACACTGCCTTACTATTTGGATAGGACCTCAGGTATCATGAGGAACAAGCAGTTGGTTTTTGTCTCTTTTAAGAAAGGCATTGACAAAGACATCTCCCCTGCCACCATCTCCTCATAGATCAAGCAGATTATAATCCTATGTTATGAGCTAGTGATGGGCTTCCTTCGGGAGGTTTATTTCCTGGGACTGAACTCATCCCTCTCTTCCCCTACCTCAGAGCAGGTCTGAAAAAAGGAGGGGATGGCAGCGTCGGTATGTACCCGGCAACCGGGCATTGGTAACTGACCATAGGCCTACAGGTTTCCTGACTCCAAGTCAACCTAGGCCTGGGGAAAATTTTGTTATTTATGAGTTTACTTAATTCCTAGTAACTTATCCGCCTACCAAGCGGTAGTTATTCTGCAGTTGTCCATTGGATAGGATATATTAATGCAATAAAATTGCAAATTTAATAACTAAATTAAAGTTTTATAAGTTAATACCCTATCCAGTGGACAGGCAAGGCCCTTCCAACTGGCCCTGCTGTCAGCTTACTAGGGATCTAAATATGTTTAGATAATTGAAAAGATGAACTGACTGTCGAGACAGGAAGGAAGCACGTTGCGCCACCTAGTGAATGCACACTACATGACTGACCCTGCCGGTGGAAACACAGGATGGCTTTTTCTGTCGTTTGGCGGGCCAGTCGGCAGCGACCGGATTAGCAATTGTCCATTGGATAGGGTTTTAACTTATTAAATTTGCAATTAAATTTGCAGCTTTCTAGATTTACTTTTAATGATATACTGACACACGATATGGGACCTGCATTATTTCATATGGTTGCCTGAGTTCTGATAAATAAAATGAACAGATAAAGAAATAAATTCTGCTGTGAAGACACAAATAACACACACACACTATTTATCCTTAGGCAAACAAAATTTGGCTTGTGGCAAAAATTTAAAATTCAGTCTCTGAAAGTCACAGAATTGTAGTACTAGTGGCACCACTAATCACAGCCTGTGAACAGGAATCAGGTTTTGGCCATGTGCACTAAGAAGGGCAGCCTTATGCTAGAATTCACTATGTTTCTCATGACTATGCAACATTTAGTAATCACTGTTTTAATCTTATGGGTAATTTTAATTTTGTTTTGCTGTTGGAAGTACGAAAATCCAATATTACCACACTGCACAGGTGTTGTTTGACATGAAACAGTGAATCTAGTCTTGCTGAGGCTGAGAATTTTCAGCTGGGAATAATTTTGTGTATATTGATTTGAAAGGCTATCACTTCTGCCTGAAAAAAAGTAAGTATATCCCCTATTTTCTGTTACATATACTTCACACACATGAGAGATCATGGGAGGTTTAGCATTGTACCAATTCCTCAACGTTCAGCAGGTTTCAGTGGAATCCAGTTAAATATAGCAAAATTATGTTTAATTATGGTCCATACCTTTTTAGTACTCAAGTCCTAGCATGTGTGAATATACACAGTATTTGGCCACAACACACAGCCATATGTTTACATACAGGTTAGGAATTTCTTCCCTGTGTGTACAGAACTTTTTGATCTGAGTTGACAACAAACAGTCCAATATGAATAAGTCAGTAAGTTTACTGTACTCTAGGAATACAAGTGTAGAACTGCAGATACTTATTGATTAAGGAGTATTTTCATGGCTTTTGGGAATTTCAGAGCCAGTCAATTTATATATATTTATACATGTACAAAATACTACATATATATATATACATATGTATATATATATTATAGTATCATATTTATTATCCAGTAAACTTGGCTAGATGCCTGTGTATAATTAATGAATAGCTGTTTGTTTGGGCTTGAACACATTGACCTTGATTTAACCTCAGATGAAAAGGTTTAACCAAAAGAGACACAAGAGTTATGATCTTATTTGGAAACTATAGTTAATTTATATACATGTATTATGCCATGCATGTCATGTACATGCATGTATGTGTATCCCTTGTAAATTATATTGAAGGGAGATAGTTTTATAATGACAATTTCATTTCAAGAAAACCTGGAACTAAAAACTATAAAAGCATATTAATGAGTCAAAAAATAAAAAAAGTATTGGTATAAATTCATGTGGTTCTTAGAATCTGTTATCTGTTGAACATTTTTCTTTTGTTTTGGTTTTATTTTGGAATACACTTTCTGAACTAGATTCACAATCAGGGAGTGTTAATGTTTGTGCTTTCTCAGTAATTGATGACTCCAACACTTTAGTGCGAGGAAATATGGATAGCTGGAATATTTCATACCGGGCTGAAGGAAGCATATTTGTCGTAGTGACAGTAAATGGGGTATGTACAGAATTAAGTATGCTGATGTCATACTGTGTTCAAAGTCTGATATATTTCATAAATAAGGATTGTAGTGAAGAATCAAATGTGATATGATTGATATTTACTTAATAGGAAGGTATTATAAGTATATCAAGTAGCTGGTTCCAATGGTTGAGTTGGCTGACTATTTATAAAGAGCAGAATAGAACTGAAGTTTCACAGTTTTGTATGCGTTGTAGAATGAACTTTGTGGAAGGTTTTATCTGTAAATTGTGTCTGATAAATTTGATATTGTGTACTTAACACATACAAGCTGGTACATATCCTGTTGGAAACAAAGTAAAGATAGGATTTTACATCCTTTTCAACAGCAGCTAAAGACTAAAGTCATCTCAACACTGAGGTGAATTTCATGCTATAAGGAGCTGAGATTGAAGCCGTGACCACATAGGTGTAAGCTTGGTGATCAAATGAAAAATGTAGTAGATCTAACTAGATGACCACTTAGATCCCTCAGTATTTTGTTGGAAGGGAGTTGGCTATTACAACTGAATCCTCATGGGTCAAATCGTGGGTTAGCAGGTGTGGCACTCATCACAAGCTGTCACCCCGGTGTGGGTTCGGCTACCACAAGAGCCAATACTGAGTCCCTGTCCCGTTATGACCCTGGCAGTTTAATGGCATGTAAAACCCCAAATTTGACCTTTGTTAGGTCAAAGCTCAAGGGCCCTTAGATACACTAGGCTTAATCTGGAGTTCTAGTTGAAAGGGTTTTTGTCAAGAATAAGTCCCTAGAAGAATGTTATTCAGCAGAGTTCTGCTTGTAGGGTTTTCACTGTACATTAAACTGAATTATAAGTGGAAGATATTTTTCCAGAATCTTAGAAAAGTTTCAAAGGCTGTATGGACCAAGCTGATCAAGTATGATCAGATCAGATCTCACAAGTTGGAACTGCTATGACATATGGAGTAAGCATGTAAGTGCCAAGCGACATCCAAAATTTGGATGTAATGTTTACACCCCCCCCCCCCCCCCCCCCCTTCCCGTCACAAGCACTAGCCAATGTTTTTGAACTGTCATCACTACCTTGGACATGCATAGCCTTGTAGCTGTGTGTTTTTATGTGTGAAGATACTGCATAAATGTACAGTACTTATTTAAGTCCTCTTTACAAAATTTAAGCCCACTACCAACCAGTCTTAAAGTTGAGCCCTTGGCTAAGCCTAAGACCGGTCTTAAATTCTTTGTGAATACCGCTAAGCCTAAGACAAAAGTCTTAGCAGTTTTTGGGAAGAAACTTGAAACAAAAGTCTCAACTTCAAGCCTAGGCGCTGGCTAAGACCTTTTGTGAATATGGGCCCAGGAAATTAAAGAGCAAATTGCAGCATACTTACATACATATATGAACATAGAATAAAATGGGACCCGTTCATTAGCAAAGTCTTCTATTGACTGGATCCCTGTTCGTTTTAGCCACTTTGAATTAATAAACTTTAGCATTACAGTTTTAACAGTTTGCTGAAATAACCTTAGTTATTTTAAAAGGATAAGCATTTAGGAAGAAATGTAATGACAACAGTACAACATAAGTCAATGTGAAACAATTGTCCAACTTTTATAGGGTTGCTAGTTTTCAGCATAGTCCATGGAATCATACAATTTATAATTATCACAACTTTCTAAATTTTGGTGATTTGTAACATCTTGTGACCATTTTAAGTAGTTTAACGAAGATTGAACTCTAAAGTGCATAGTATTGATTTGGTTGATATAGGCCTTAAGTTGCTGTCATTGTGAGTCTTATGCAAACAGGCCTAAAACTTTTGTTTAATTCCTTAAAGTCTTGTTCTAGTGACATTGGAATCTGCCGCTGCATGTATAACTGTAGATATGTCATTGACTTCCCCTCTGAAATGGCAACATTGGAATGAGTCTGTCTTTTTTTCTGTTGGTTTCATATTAGTACAGCATGAAAATTCTGTCGGTTGCAGCAAAGTAAGGTATGAAGTGATATTTCAAAATTAATATGGAAAGCCAAAAAAAGTTAATGTTAGTCTAGATTTTTTTTTCTGACTAACGGGCGTGTAGATATATGTATCAAACTATATTTCCATTCTGATGTTACAACTTAAACTAGAAAATGATACACGTGTTCACCTGCTATCCTGGTCCATTGTGTATGTTCAGTTCAAGCATGGATGTTCATTACCACATCAGCAGTGTTTCCTAGTTTTTTTAGTGAAATGACAGGGTGAGGGTGGTTCTGGGTAACACTTGTAAAATGTACATGAATCAAAAGTATGTTTACATCAAAACAAAGCACTTTCAATCTAACTGTTTTAAGGTGTTTGACACTATCTCATTAGATATCATTTGATAACAAAAATATCTTTCACAGAAACAGTGGTGTCTGTGACACATTGTAAACCTGAGCACTACATGACTTAATATTCTTACTTGTATACATGTAGCAAGTTACTAGCAAGAAATATGTTTGAAAATATAAAATAAAAAAATGAAGATGTGTAGATAAAAGGTATAAAACATGAAAAACCAAATCCTAAACTGTTTTTCAAAGAAATTTCAAATGTTAACCTGTTCACATAGTGACTATGATGAATTGCTTTTTCAGAAATAAACCATTGATGTAACAAGCTGAAGAATGAAGAAACAGAATAAAATATTTAATTCATATCACATACAGCAAACTGATATTTAACCCTGAATACCAAATACAGAAATATGGAGAAGTAGTGCAGTTTTCATTTCTTATTAATAATCTGAAGTTCTTTGATAAAAACATACAGCTTTCACAGAATATACAGATTCACTCATTTTTGTTGGTAAACTATTGCCATATTGTGGAAGACCTCTGGTTCGTTTGATTTGAATCGAACCAGTATCTATAGACAGAATCAAATAAACATTTGAGTACCCTTTGGCAACCTTATATTAAGATACAGTACAACTTATTATCTGACTCTCTATTATCTGAATTTTCAGTTATCCGACCTCAAACATACTTTTCCAATTCCATGTAAACCTGTTATTTTAACTCTTCTATTATCCGACCTAATTGTAACTCCCCCAAGAGGGTCGGATAATAGAGGTTCTACTGGATTTCATTTATATCTACCTCCACCAAAGAGGTTATGTGATTGGTGGCGTGTGTTTTTTGTTTGTTTTTAAGGAAATTAATGTGAACATTTATGGATAGATTTTGATGAAATTTCTCAAAATGTAAACAGTGGCATGAGTAACAGATATTAGATTTTTGTAGTGATCTGAATCCAGGAATTTTTAAAGAATTTTTGGCATATCTACTTTGATATTCTCACTGTTGAGTTAATCACTTGTAACTTGAAAACTATTCCATTTAGAGCATATGTTGTTCATCTACTTTTGGGACAGCTGTAACCTAGTAAAATTGCAGACCTGTACCTCATTGCATGCCTGAGCCATAGCTACTTTCAGATTCTCACTGTTGTATAATTCACTTGTAACTTGAAAAGTATTGCATTAAGAGTATTTTGTGAAAATTTGTTGTGCAACCACTTTTACTGTACGTACAACATGATGAATATACTTGTAAGTCTATTAAAATACGTAAATGAGTAATAGCTACAAATTTCCTTTAACTTCAAACTTGTACTTGCTACTTTCAATTCCTATTCTTTACTGTTGATCCTAGATATTTTGTGTGAAGAAGAACTGTTACAAGTGAGGTCCCCTATTCTAGTGTTAAATTTTAACACCTTTTCATAAATTTTCTGTGAACATTGGAAGGATTTCTCTATTATTTTTAGTGTTGTTAATGGTATTCCAGTACACGGTATATCTTTGTGTTGTGGTAGAAACAACAAAATCTGCAAAAATATTTGGGAACCGGTTAATGAAAACATTATTATTTTAGGCTTCCTAATAGCTGATACATCATCAAAATGACCATAAATATACATTTTTTAAGTATATCACATTTTTACTTTATATAAGTCAAAAATCATGTTTGCATAATAATATCTCGCGAAAGTTATGGCCCATGTATGCATGCAATTAATTTTCAGTGCACAGTAACAAGCATACAAATTACTTGATTTAATTTCATTTCAAGTAGAAATTAGGATCAGGTAACCAGTTTTGATTTCTATAAACGATGCCACCACTAGTTATTTTGCTAACATATACTAGGCCAGAGGAAAGTAACTTTGTGAAGGTATAAGCTCTATATCTGTAGTCAATATGCACCAACTGTTTGTTGCCTCCCACCTCTGCGGCCGGGGTTCGATCCCCGTCATGGCCGTAAGTGGGAAAGCCGGTAGTTGCTTGCCGTTGGTCGGCAGTTTACAGTACAGAACCCTAGCGAACTATATGTACTGGTTTCCTCTGCCCTTCCAACTACCCGTTGTGATATGACCTGTACAGTGTTGAAAGCGACGTAAAAAAAACCCCAAATAAAGCAACTGTTTGAACTCTCTTAACTTTTTATAAGAATCAGATCCTCAGTAGCTCCTTAGAAAGCACATTTAAAGTTGTACTTGTGAAATACCATTTGCAGCACACAATTTTGTGACCTTTTCTGCTTTCACTTGTACTCTGTAGCCCAAAACATAAATTCAGCTGACACAGAGAATGTTTACGGGCACTGATTGCTTGTTTATCTTTGTTGTCATAAGCAATATTATATTTACTAGGCTTCCATAGTTACACCTATCAATGATCAAGAAGAAATTAAATAAAATATATTTCTAGTGAACACATTTGATGCACATTTTGACACAATATCCCTCTTTTACTATGTAATGACATCGTATAATAATTAATCAACATTTGTGATAAACAAAAAAATGTACATCAGGTTAAGTGTTGTCGATCTAAAGATTATTGTCTTTCCAAAATATTTTAAAGTTAAATTGGGAATATTTGATGTTACAAGTCCCATAATGTATGGTAAAAATATTTTGAATGCATACAAAACTTTGTGGGTGTTCCACAGCCTAAACCCGTACATGGATTTTCACCAAATTTTCAAGATATGTTTACCCCAAGAGGATCTACAGCTGATTAGATTTTGGGGGGTATTCAGTGGCAACTGTTGCCATGGCAGCACTTTTAAAATTTTCGGGTCTTAAAGTTTGTTCTAAAGTCTTTAATGTTAGCTTTAACCTAAAATATTGCAGCTAGCTTCATCATATTTGCACAAAATGTTAATGGATAGGAAAGCTTGCCTGAGAGTAATTGTGTCGTTGTTTTGGAAACAATATGGCCGCCATATCACATCTTTAATGGAAAAATAGGAGGGTCATCATATCAAAAAGGCTTTATATCTCCCTTATAATTGTTTCTTGGGCTTCAAAATATACAAACTACTTGTAAGAAATAATGGCATGTGAATCTTTTGTAGAACATCTCGTGGGTTCTCTATACTTCTTACAAAGAAGTTTTTCCTAAGATTTTCCCACATCTCAATGTTGTTGGCCATTTAGCTGTGCCAGTGGGCTGGGGTTCTTGCCTGCTGAGGCTGGCTATTTTTTTATTTATGTTTATGTAAGAGGGGGTCAAAAAATTGCAAAAAAACTTTTGATTTACTGGGCTGGACTCAGAAATGATTGTTCCCCTTAAAGTTGGGATACAGTTGAATTAGATGAGGGCCAGTGAAATGCAATCAACTATTGATCTACTAGGATTGCCTTGGAAAGGACCGTTCCCCTTGAAGTTTAGGATTAAGTGAAATGAGATTGAGGGTCAGTGAAATGCACTCAACTGATGATCTGTTAATGATTTAAATGACTGTTTCTTTTGAAGCTTTACCTACTCAAATGAATATATGTGTGCTGAGCAAATAATCCCTTTGATGTATATTGTAGGTGTGTTTACATTTTTTGTGCACTTTCAGGTGTTATCTGCTCGAATGAGTAGATATATCTTGAGTAGGGTAGTTGTTTTTCCTTTAGGTATGAACAACCTGAGAACCTATTAAAGAGACATAAAAAGGACACAGGATACATGTCAGCTCAATTTTGATACAACTGTGAATTGTTTTTTACCCCACAGCCCTTAAGGGCTGTCAGGGTATTGTTTTCACCCATGCTGTCCGGATAGGTGGGCGGGCGGCGGGAAAAAGTTTGTCCGGGCTGTATCTCAGAAACCGTAAGGTGTAGGAAGTTGATACTTGGTAGGGACATTGGTTAGGATGTGTAGGCGTGCAACGTCATGGTCTGACATTGATTTGACCTTTGACCTTGCCGTAGTGACCTTGACCTATAAAATCTTGTCCGGTCCATATCTCGGAAACCGTAAGGTGTAGGAAGTTGATTCTTGGTAGGGACATTGGTTAAGGGGTGTAGGTGTGCAATGTCATGGTCTGACCTTGATTTAACCTTGGACCTTGTCGTAGCGACCTTTACCTATACAATCTTGTCCAGGCTCTATCTCGGAAACCGTAGGGTGTAGGAAGTTGATACTGGGTAGGGACATTGGTTAAGGGGTGTGGGTGTGCAACGTCATTGTGTGACCTTGATTTGACCTTTGACCTTGTCGTAGTGACCTTGACCTATAAAATCTTGTCCGGGCTATATCTTGGAAACCGTAAGGTGTAGGAAGTTGATTCTTGGTAGGGACATTGGTTAGGGGGTGTAGGTGTGCAACGTCATGGTCTGACCTTGATTTGACCTTGGACCTTGTCGTAGCGACCTTTACCTATAAAATCTTGTCCGGGCTATATCTCGGAAACCGTAAGGTATAGGAAGTTGATACATGGTAGGGACATTGGTCAGGCGTTGTAGGTGTGCAACGTCATGGTCTGACCTTGATTTGACCTTGTTGTAGTGACCTTCACCTTTAAAATCTTGTTGCACCTTTGGGTCTGTCTTTTAATGCAGATTAAGCACTGTTAAAGTCATATTAGAATTCATTAAGAATTTTACTTTTACAACTTCCCATTGTAACAGATGGAATTTCATCAAGTGAGCCACAGATTTTGCTCCAACGCCAGGTGTAGATAAAGAGTACATGCATTATCATTCTCTTAGACATTATTTTCTCTATTTAAACATTGTTTGGACCTTTATATAACTGACAGTACTCTGAAAGTACGCTGAACTTTGTTCTGATACAGTACTTCTATATCTCATGGTGTTAAAAATATTTCCCTAGGCTGTGGGGTACGGGCGTCTCTGATGCTATTTTCTTCATAGTTTTTCTTTGTTAAAAATTGAATTTCCTCTGGAACTAAGATATAGTTTTGCAACTATGGATGGACAATAAGCTAAGTTTTATAGGCTTCTTAAAGAGCATGTAGATGAACTAAAATATCGCAAAAAAGTGTGTTTTTGGAATTCAACCAAAGAAATATGATCTGTGGTTGCTGAATGGAAGGATTTTCTTTGGGCCAGGGGAATCAGCGATTCCACTAGTGGAGACTCTGATCAGAGTTTCAGCTAGTGAAAACAATCATTGTAGCCCTTAAATAATGGAGAAGTGGTGGAGAACTTGCAGGACTACCCATGCAACAGGATTATACTGATTGCACTAGGGTGGCCCAACATGCTTAGGTTTTGGGACCTAGTGGCCATGTCCAGTCAAATCCCACTGTGCCTGCCCCATCTGCCCAGTCTGGTGACTCAACCATTCAACCAGACCCTGCACAGGAATCTGGTAAACCTGAACCTACATGCCTGGCTCCTAGAGCCACAGCAATCAAGGAGCAGGGCTTCTCTGAGGCAGTGGCAGCACGAATTGAGGCTCCTCAAAGAAGATCAACCATATCAGTCTATGAGGCAAAGTGGACCATTTTTACAAAGTGGTGCCTCAGTAATCAGGTGGACTTCAGGGCACCACCCCTGAAAGCCATAGCTGACTTCCTTCGGTACTTGTTCCAGGACAGGAAGTTACAACCGGGCACCATTGATGGCTATAGATCAGCCATTGCTGACAAGTTGGGGAACTTCCCCATTAATGTCAGCAAAGATGAGAATCTCACCCATCTTCTAAATAGTTTCCACAGAGACAGACCCAAGGGTCAGAGGGGCATCCCCTCCTGGAGCCTTTCTGTGGTACTTCACCAGCTCACAAAGGCTCCCTTTGAACCCCTGAAAGAGGCCTTACTGAAACACTTGACCTTCAAAACTGTTTTCTTGTTGGCCCTGGGTTCAGGTAAATGCAGAAGTGAGATCCAAGCTTGGCTACATCAGACACCTGTCAGACTGGTCTAAGGTGTCTTTGTACCCCTCACCCAGCTTTCTTTCCAAGAACCAGCTGGCCAAAGAGGGTCCACACAGTGTGGCCCCAGTGGTCATACCAGCCCTGGCCCCCACTCTGGATAAGTCACTTAAGGGTGACAGGTCCATATGTCCAGTTAGAGCCCTGTGTTATTACTTGGACAGGACCTCAGACCTTAGGCAGAACAAGGAGTTGGTCTTTGGTCCTTCAAGAAAGGTTTTGACAAGGACATCTCACCTGCCACTATCTCCTCATGGATCAAACAGACTGTAATCCTCTGCTGTGAGCTCTCTTGACCAGGAGGCCCTCACATTGGATCAGGTTAAAGCCCATGATGTTACAGTCGTTGCTGCTTCTAAGGCTTTGCAGTCAGGAGTCTCCTTGGAGCAAATTTTGTCAGCTTACCACTGGAAGTCACAAAACACCTTCACACAGTTCTATCTGAAAGGTGTGGCTTGGTCTGATTCAGAGCTCTTCTATTTGGGTCCAGTGGTGGGTGCTCAACAGGTCCACCACCAAGGCCAAAAATGAGGAGATGTGTATATATGTGTATACAATATGTATATAACTTGTATATAGTACATAAGAAAACCCAAAAAAACTGTGACTTGCTTCCCTCGAGAAGTTTATTTCTTGTGGGACTGAACTCATTCCTCTCTTCCTCTTTCTCAGAGCAAGTCTGGGAAAAAGGGGGGGGGGGCAATGTCAGTATACTTCCAGGTACCCGGTTATTAGTAACCAAATATGGCCTTATCGTGTCTCCTGACCCTAGGTCAACCTGGGCCTGTTGAAGGATTTGTTTATTTATGAGTTCACTTAAGTACCTAGTAACTTACCCGCCGACCAAGCAGTAGTTATTCAGCAATTGTCCATTGGATAGGATGTATTAACTCAATAAAATTGCAAATTTAATAAGTAAATTAAATTTTTATAAGTTAATACCCTATCCAATGGACAGGCAAGGCCCTCCGAACCGGCCCCGCTATCAGCTTACTGGGTGTCTTAATAGCACTAGACAACGAAAAAGATGCTATGACATCACGATGTCTATACAGGAAGGAAGTACGATGCACCACCTGGCGAATGCACACTCTGTGACCGGTCCTGCCAGTAGTTTATACAGAACGGCTTTTTCTGTCGTTTGGCGGTACTGGTCACGCTGACCAGTAAAGCAATTGTCCATTGGATAGGGTATTAACTTATAAAAATTTTATTTACTTATTAATTTGCAAGATTGTATGCTAAAACTTCAATGTAAAGAAGTATTTTTTATTTTGGTATCAATCTAAATAATGAAATTGTTCGGGTAATAAACTTAGAACAGTAGCAGAAAGTTTTGACATAGTTAGCTTGTAATCTTGTGTCATATATGATCTCTATTAGCATTGTATTTTTTGTTATAGGAGTATGTCTACAGACTGTTTAAAACACCAAACAGTGACTCAAAGGTATGTCAGATATGTTTTATTAGATCTAGTGTTTTTAGGTACTAAAACAATATTGCAGCAGGTCATTTCCGGACACTGATTGCTGATGCCAGATAACTGATTGCTGATTATCTCCCATCAATGTGTCCTTAATATCTCCTTTCATGCTAACACTTCAGAAATGATTTTTGGCATGTATTTTTTTCAGTGTGGCAACTTTTGACATTCTTTGCCCCACAGCATTTAAAGCCTGTGCGGTATTGTTTTCTTCCGTGGCATCCAGTTGAGCAGATGGTTGGACAGTCAGGTTGGAAAAATCTTATCTGGGCTGTATTTCAGAATCTGCGAATCTTAGGAATTTGATATTTGGTAGAGACTTTGGTTGTGGAGTGTAGGTGTGTAATGTCATGGTGTAACCTGGATTTGACCTTCTACTGGAGCGACCGTGACCTCTAAAATATTGTATGGGCTATTCCTTGAAAACTGTATCCAATGGATACTATGGTTTATGCATGAGTATGCTACTGCTGAAGTAATGGATAGAGATTTTCCCATTACCCCTCTAGAGTCTAAGGTATGATAGGTAGAGTTGTCAAATTTACGGATATGTTTATCACTACAAAACCTGAAAACAAGATGGCCGCCATGACGGTATCTTTGACATAAACAAGGAGTTTTACTACCCCTGTACAGCAATAGTTCTAACATGTAGAGTTCTCAAATTTGCAGGATATGTTCATCATTACAAAAGGTTGCCTAGAAATATTTTTGGCCTCATTTTGAAAAACGATTTGGCTGTCAAGGGTGTTTCTTTGACAATCATGGCTGATTGTGTAGACATTTTCCCATTATCTGGAGAGCAAAATTTATTATAGGTAGAGGTCTCAAACTTGCAGGATATGTTCATCAATATAAAAGATTGCCTGGGAATATTTTTGGCATCATTTTGAAAAAAAACCCACAAAATTGCTGCCAAGGGCATTTCATCGACGATAATCAAGGATTTTACACATTCTGAGGCTTTTTCTTATCAATAGAAAGTTAAAGCTCTTTATGATTGCTATTTTTATTAGATATATGTTTCTTTTATAGCCAACAGATATTTAATCTTGAAGCTTGCCCGTCAAGATCAGCCCTTGACTCTTAGAATGTCCCATGGGTCCATTTATTTGCAACTCAGTAAATTATTTTTAACTACAACACTTGAATTTAGAGGATTTTTCCGATTTTCAGCTGCCATCTTGAATTTGGGCAGTAATGGAAAATGTTGTTTATCTTGAAAACTGTATGAGATATAAGGATTTCGGAAAAATTTGGGAACCACTGGGTATTAAGAACTACTCCTCTAGGACCTCTGAAAAATTTAGACTTTTCTGCATCTTTTCTGCCATCTTGAATTTTGGCAGAAATGGAAAATGGCATTTATCCCGAAACCTGTAAGAGATAGAGCGATTTCAGGCAAATTTTAGTGACATTATTATATACAACATGAATTGTAAAGGTGTTTTAATGACATAAAGTCTGTTATGATTTTATGATATTTCATCTGCCTAGTTACATAATTAGAGAGACATAGAAAACAGATAAGACAGTTTTTGGATTACTGTTTTAGAATGTACATTCAACCTATTAAAAGGGTCAAACTTCTTGTTGCAAGAAAATTGAATATGAAACAATGCAACATGTTTTAAAATTTTCAGTTCAATTTATGTACGCAGCTGTTCTTTCAGTTTATAAAATGTAATAAATTGTGCTTCTGTTATTTTTGTAAGCCTGAAGTGGGATATTTTATTTTTGCCTCAACAAAACCAGTTTCCAGTTGCTGTTGCTATAATTTTTAAACCAAAACTTCCTTATTTGCCAACATATTTTGGTGGTTCCTTTGCCATTTTCCTGACTATAATAAGGCTTTGGCACGAAATATACTTGCAATATAAGGGTGAATTATGAACACCTAACTTACTAAATAAAAAGGTAAGGTATTACTGTTGTTTACCTTGCCACAGCTGTTATAGTAAGAAAAATAGGATTGGCAATGACAATCAGCAGTCTGTACCCACTATGCTATATAAAACTGTCCATTAAATCATCGCATTTCATTGCATTTCAGAAGTACTTTGGTTTTTGCTTCATGAAATATGTGTGTTTCATGATCTTAACTACACAGAGTGGCTTGAGAAACAGTATCGTGATCTTCATGATTAAGTCCATAGTTTAACAAACAAACCACTCCAGATTTGGTATATGGAACTTAATCATTCGAACTTTTCCACATATATAATATGCTTTCAGGCCAGTTATTTTTTGCTTTATTCAAAAAGACTTACTTTTGAAATATATATCACTGTAGTTAGTGCAATGACAAGGTTAAGTCAGTCAAGTATCAGTGTACATGTTTTAATTCAGCTACCAAATAGTTGTAACTCTAGGGATTCACTCTTTAGATTGGTAAATGAGGATTTCCCCTTTCAGATCACTGGTTAATCCACTGGAGTCATTGGGGCTTATTGTTATGAGTTATCTTTGTGAATTATTACAGTTGGGAGCAGGTATCCATCAAAGGCATCAAGCAGAAAGTATGGCCACACATTTGTTACTAAGCAAAGAGAGATTTTCACTGTTAACGCTCTCAGGGCAAAACTAGGCTAGCTAGCTTCATCACATTTTCAGGATATCTGCATTGGCTAAGAAAGTCAAATTCACAATCACAAATTTAATAATAAATTATATTCATTTAGAGATAAATATAAAGTCAAACCTCTCAACAAATAAAACAGTTAAAAACACTGAAAAGAAAAATGCCCTTTTTCATTATAAGTAATCCACAGGTGCTTGGGAGCCCGTTTTCATTACATTTTACCCTCTAATCTGGAATTTTTGGTTTACGTCAAAGTATTATTGTATCCACCGGATGCATCCGGTGGATACTTTGGTTTAGCGTTTGTGTGCTGCCGTGGCTGCCGCACGTAGAGAGATTCTCAACATTAACAATCTCAGAGGTAAACTACATTAGCTAGCTTGACCAAATTTGCAGGATATCTTCATTGGGAGGTAAGCTTCTCTGGGATTGAAATTAGCCTCATTCTGAAAAACAAGATGGCTGCCTCGGGCATTTTTTGAAAATTATCTACCATTTTCTACTGGCTGGTTCTCATAAGTAGAAGGTTGAATATCTTCATAGGTGATATTTATAATAGATATACATGTCCTCTACAACCTTACAGACATTTGACCTTAAAGCTGTAAATTCAAGGTCATAAATGGAATGCCAAAGTACCCCATATAGCAGACTTTAAAAGTGCCTATATCTCCCTTATTATTGGTCCTAGAGGTTTGGCTTGTGAAACCAACTTATAAGAAGTCATGGGCTGGGAATCTTCTGATGCGGTCAGATTTGACCTTGGACCCCTCCTTCATGGTGAAACAAGGATAGCCAAACTTAAAAGCTTATAACTCGCTTATTATTGGTCGTAGAGGTTTGTAATGTAAAGCAACTTATAGGAAATCATGGGCTGGGAATCTTTTGATGTGGTCAGAATTGACCTTGGTCCCCTTCTTCAAGGTCAAATGAGGACAGCCAAACTTAAAAGTGCCTATAACTCACTTATTATTGGTCTTAGAGGTTTGCAATGTAAAGCAACGTATAGGAAATCATGGGCTGGGAATCTTTTGATGTGGTCATATTTGACCTTGGGCCCCTCCTTCAAGGTCAAGTGATGGTACACTGGCTTTGAGTTGTCTTTCCAGTGGATACAAATTTGCATCGGTTCTCCAATGTGTAGGTCTAGTTATTGATCCAGTGAGATTTGATTGATTTAAGTTCAACTGTTGCAGGGTTTTTCCCCCACAGCGACTCATTTCTCAGACTGTGATAAATTTCTTGTTTCCTACTCAACAGATGACGAGGGAAGAACTGATAGCCAGACAGGGGTTGGTGATGAGCTATGTGAAACATGTGATGAAGCCTCTGATTGGTGAAGACCTGGTGACTGAAGGGGTAGGTAGATTTATGGATAGGTCTCATGGCTACTGTGTCTGTAATGGATTTACAAAGTAATTGGAACATGTAAAATCATGACCCTCAAACCAAAAATAAAAAAAATATACATAAGCTATATTTGACAGCTAGCTAATTATACATGTTGTGAAACGTGGTGACAAAAAGTAATTGGCCTCACACTTTATGACTTTGTGGTAAGGGTGTTGAACTTCAGAGTGGAAGGTCTGGGTTTCAATCCCTGGCTTGGTCAGTGAGATGATACCCTTGGATGAATTATCTTCCATATGTATGTACGAGGAGTAAAAAATTGTAACAACAAAAGTTGGGAAGGTAAACCTGCAAAAAGCTGGTACCCTGTTGCTTCATGCCTCAGATATAGGACTGGCCATATAACTTTGCCTTTTTAGTTACCGGGGTAATATTTTGAAGACCTGTTTCTTAATGGCTTTATATTGGGGCATCTTTTCTGAAAAAAATGTGATGGGTGAGGGGGTTAACCAAGATGCAGTCGCTAAAGGTTGTATATCCCAGATTAAAGATAACCTAACTTAAAAATAATTTGAAATAAAGTGAACCAGATGATCAAGTCACTTTAAACAAGAACAACCTCTCTAAAACTAATGAACTGTATTAATGTTAACTTTTAAAATCATTTAACTTCTGTGTCTTGTGTGCGTCCCTTAAGAGTGATCTTTTACATACATTTATGTAATTTATTCCACTGAGTTGATTTTCATTGAAACTTAAACAGCGTAAAAATCAACAGAAAAGGCAGTCAATATCTTGCAACTTATTGCAGAAAAAAGTGATATTATCAGAAGAAGAGATGAAGTCTATTCAGCAGAGTCTCACTTTAGAGAATGTGCGTCCATGTGAGTGTGAATGTCTCATAATATTGGTATCATATATCAAGATTTGTAATTTTCTATATCAGTCATAAAATGTTCTGACTTTCAATATTGATATTTTAATTGTCTATTTCAATATCACTTCTAAGAAAATATGTAAAGAATGTTTTGTAATTTATAACGACTACAATTAAAACCCTTAGTAAATAGCATGCAGTATATACTTTCAGATATAATTGGTGTAATACAATGCTCTCCAAGTTATTATAACATTTAAATACAGTAGAACCTCTATTATCTGACCCTCTTGGGGGAATAACAGTTAGGTTGGATAATAAAAAGTTTGGATAATAAAAGGGCTAAAGTAACCGGTTAAAATGGAGTTGGGAGAGTGGGTTTGATGTCAGATAATTGAAAGTTTGGATAATAGAGGGTCAGATAAAAAGGTTCTACTGTATATGCTGTAAATCTACCTTATTTGGTCGATCTAATAATGAATACCAAGTGTAAATAAGTCTTCTCATAGGTCAGCTTTGTGAGACCAATAGTTTTCATGCTTAAGCAGGATGTAAAGTCCAGCTCGGACTGACTTCTCTGCACTTTATTTTGGCAAGATTATTTTTCGTTATGGTTAACCATGTGTGTAGAATTATGTACCAGATTAAATACTACTGTGTGGACTGATGATGTTCAACAATGTGTGTAATTAATGCTCGACGATAGGAGTGAGTTATTGTAATCAGTTTTGTTCTATCTTTCTGTCTATCTGCCTTTACACCTACTTGCCCTTTTAACTCAAAAACTACAGCATCAATCGAGTTAAATTTTGGTGGGCAGATACTTCACATGACACACACGGATTCCTCCAAATTTCATAAAATTTCATTGAAAATTAATGTTGGGAGACTGTTTTACTTATCAGTCGGACATATACAGAAAAGTCTGCTTCTCTTTGTCACATACGTAAATCGGTATAATGTCTAGATTTCTTTTTCACAAATTTTTCGTCAGTCAGAATTGAAGCTTTTATATTCACAATAGATCTATTTAAAAATACTTGATCTTCAAGCAATATTTCTATTTATAATATATTGGTAAGAAAGTTTAAAGAAACTGAACATTTTGGAAATATATAATAGGAAAACGTCCCGAATGACATATACAGAAAAAATATATCACGAATGAAGATAACAATATTATACGAGTGCGTAGCACGAGTATTATATTGTTAATCTTCATGAGTGATATATTTTTTCTGTATATGTCTGATGAGGGATGTTTTACTTTTATTATCCACCATTTTGTGCGATTTATGGGTCAAATAATATGAATATTTAATGAGAAAACGTGAAACAGACTGTCAAAAAGGATGAGCAACACTTGAATATAAAACTTCAATCTTTACCTTGCAATATCTCAGTCATTTCTGCATGGATATTTATGCAACATACAGGAGCAGAAGCGCTAGAATAACACCTTTCTAATGATATATTATACATATTTTTAAGTTACATACTTTCCGAGATATTGTTGAAAAACCGGAAGTTAATCACACTCAATATCCATAGTACCGGGGCGCCGGTGTATACAAAAAAAATACATCCCGGTCTGTATTTCCCCGTATTTAGGGCAAATACGTCGCGTGGTGGATAATAAATTTGCCATCTACACAAGTCTACCTTGCAAAAATTGTTTTTGAAGTGTTGCTGGTCAGTGTCTCCCTACACAGCTTCATGTTTAAATGACAATAGATTGGTGACAATAGAACACTTTTTAACCCTCATGAGTCTTGTCACATTGAGTCAAGCATTTTGCTCTCTCCAAGTGCATCTTGTTCAGTATGTATCAAGAATATCAATGTTGTGAAATCAACAGCACAAATGGAATGTGAATATGAGTAATAAAAATCTATGAGATCAAACAAAGGGCTTTCCAAACCCCTTTATACCAACAGCCCCATAACAACAAAGATAAAGCTCCTCACAAACCCTCATACAACATACACAAATCGCCCATGTTTTCATAAGTGCCCATGCAATAATCTCATGTTACTGACCAAGTATTGTTAATATATTGTTCCCAGGTAAAATAACTTCATTAAAACTCAGTAATAAGTCAAATTTGATTACTTTATATTCATTTTCAACATAATTTCTTATTTTAGCAGTTACTTCACATTTTATTGCAGAGAGATTTGTTCACATCAGTCACACTTAACTTTCAGTTGGTGTATACTAAAATTTGAATGTCTAAATTTGGGTGATTGTTTGGAACACCCAGCTTTTCATTGTAGTAAGCACCCATCCCCAACTTTTACAAATATTTTGTCACATTGCCCATGGGTGCTTATGGGAGTGGGACCAGTGGTGGACAATAAATTATCTTTCTAAATTTTGATTAATATTTTCATTATTTTGACATTTTGTTTTAAAATACAGAGGAATTCAGTAAACTGTAAGTTTTTGTTGTCACTTCTCTTGCTGTTAATGTAATGCAGTGCATACATAATGGTATAGTTTAACAGATTAAATATGGAGCTTTCATTAAAACGCAAGCCAAAAATAACCTCACAAACAGTAAAGGTGAATTTTATCTTCAGCTTTTTGTATACTCAATCCTCAAAGCTATTCTCAAGTTTCCTACTTTGTCAGGTAATTTTGAATGGTGTCAATAGTTCCAGAGAAAGTACACAGTGGTGAATAGTTGTTGCCCCATTTATTGTATCCGCAGACGAAAGTTGGGGATATACAGTAAAACCTCAATTATCCGAACCCAATGGGAGACATACAATCTGGTCGGATAAACGAGGGGTTCGGATAGATGAAGGAAACCGAAATTCAAGGTCTTTGAGTTACCGAGTGGGCGATAATCGAAGAACAATGTTTTTATGCACTTTATATAGACGTCAGTATTCATTGATGATACAGTTTAATATATTTGTGTAATATAATGTAACTGATCCTCTAATTGTCGCTTATTTGCTCCATATCTATGAATATTACCATTTTTATTTAAAATATTAGTGCACTACGTGAATTTTAACTGGGTGTGTTCGGTTGGTACATGCATTGTGGACGTTTTAATTTTAGATAAACATTGTTATGCATTTTGTCATTTGGAAAACTCCGGGAGATTATTTATTGTAAAACCCAGAGCGAACACGCCTTCAATGATAGGTGTGTTTGGTTGGTAATGCATTGTTGACGTTTTTTCTTTTGATACACGTTGTCAGTCTGTGAACCTACTCTGGAAGATTATAAATTGCGAGAGCCAATCGAACGCGCTTTCATTGATTGGCGCATATTATAAAAGAAGTTGTTAAGCGGGGTCGTGTAATTGAATTAATCCCTCCCCTATTGTAACAATGGTGATAATGATCAAAGAAGTTAGGTGTTTCTGCGAATGGTATGTTTTATAAAGCACTAGAATTAATGGTTTCCGAGAATGTGTAAAATGCTGTATTATCGCTCATGGTAGACCGTGCTTTTAAACTGAATGTAGGGAGACAAGGTTTCGGTTAATCCGGAGATTCGGATCATAGAGGGCTGGATAAGTGAGGTTCTACTGTACTTGTTATGTCCACCCCCCTGGGGGGTGGATATATTATTTTTGCTTTTTTCGCCGTCCGATGTCCGATGTCCGATGTCCGGCGTCCGGCGTCCGGCGTCCGATGTCCGGCGTCACGCATGGTTTCCGCTCATTTAAAGGAAAAGTATTAGAGCTATTGTCACCAAATTTGGTATGCAGGCTTATTGGGTCAGTAGCTTGCTTGGGATTGCTTTTGGCTGTTGTACCTCTTTTGCTTACTGAGTAATACTTAAGTACAGCTATTTTCAGTACCCATTGGTTTCCGTGCATTTAAGCCAAAATAATTAAAGATATTTTACTACAATTTTGAATACAAGATTGTTATGTCCATAGCTCGCTTGGTATTGCATTTGGGACTGATAGCTTTGTCAGTACATGAGTAATAGCCATTTAGGTACTTCATTGTGTATTTTCAGTACTACTTTTGAGTAATTTGCTTCTATCTCCTTAACCGTGCGAGATAGAGCGATTTCGGCAAAATTTTCGACCCGCAGGGTATCTGAGGAGTGTACTCTTTGCAAATTTCAAAAAATTTTCCCCTCCCCAAAAATGGCGGCCATTTTGAATTTTCGAATTTTTGCCAAAAATGGCAAAACACAAATTTGCTTCTATCTCCTTAACCGTGCGAGATAGAGCGATTTCGTCGAAATTTTCGACCCACAGGGTATCTAAGGAATGTAATATTTGCAATTTTCAAAAAATTTTCCCCTCCCCAAAAATGGCGGCCATTTTGAATTTTCGAATTTTTGCCAAAAATGGCAAAACACAAATTTGCTTCTATCTCTTTAACCGTGCGAGATAGAGCGATTTCGTCGAAATTTTCGACCCACAGGGTATCTAAGGAATGTAATATTTGCAATTTTCAAAAAATTTTCCCCTCCCCAAAAATGGCGGCCATTTTGAATTTTCGAATTTTTGCCAAAAATGGCAAAACACAAATTTGCTTCTATCTCCTTAACCGTGCGAGATAGAGCGATTTCGTCGAAATTTTCGACCCACAGGGTATCTAAGGGATGTAATATTTGCAATTTTCAAAAAAATTTCCCCTCCCCAAAAATGGCGGCCATTTTGAATTTTCGAATTTTTGCCAAAAATGGCAAAACACAAATTTGCTTCTATCTCCTTAACCGTGCGAGATAGAGCGATTTTCGGCAAAATTTTCGACCCACAGGGGATCTAAGGAATGCAATCTTTGCAATTTTCCAAAAATTTTCCCCTCCCCAAAAATGGCGGCCATTTTGAATTTTCGAATTTTTGCCAAAAATGGCAAAACACTAATTTGCTTCTATCTCCTTAACCGTGCGAGATAGAGCGATTTCGGCAAAATTTTCGACACACAGGGTATCTAAGCAATGCAATCTTTGCAATTTTCAAAATATTTTCCCCTCCCCAAAAATGGCGGCCATTTTGAATTTTTGCCAAAAATGGCAAAACACAAATTTGCTTCTATCTCCTTAACCGTGCGAGATAGAGCGATTTCGTCGAAATTTTTGACCCACAGGGTATCTAAGGAATGTAATATTTGCAATTTTCAAAAAATTTTCCCCTCCCCAAAAATGGCGGCCATTTTGAATTTTCGAATTTTTGCCAAAAATGGCAAAACACAAATTTGCTTCTATCTCCTTAACCGTGCGAGATAGAGCGATTTCGTCGAAATTTTCGACCCACAGGGTATCTAAGGAATGCAATCTTTGCAATTTTCCAAAAATTTTCCCCTCCCCAAAAATGGCGGCCATTTTGAATTTTCGAATTTTTGCCAAAAATGGCAAAACACAAATTTGCTTCTATCTCCTTAACCGTGCGAGATAGAGCGATTTCGTCGAAATTTTCGACCCACAGGGTATCTAAGGAATGTAATATTTGCAATTTTCAAAAAAATTTCCCCTCCCCAAAAATGGCGGCCATTTTGAATTTTCGAATTTTTGCCAAAAATGGCAAAACACAAATTTGCTTCTATCTCCTTAACCGTGCGAGATAGAGTGATTTCGGCAAAATTTTCGACCCACAGGGGATCTAAGGAATGCAATCTTTGCAATTTTCCAAAAATTTTCCCCTCCCCAAAAATGGCGGCCATTTTGAATTTTCGAATTTTTGCCAAAAATGGCAAAACACTAATTTGCTTCTATCTCCTTAACCGTGCGAGATAGAGCGATTTCGGCAAAATTTTCGACACACAGGGTATCTAAGCAATGCAATCTTTGCAATTTTCAAAATATTTTCCCCTCCCCAAAAATGGCGGCCATTTTGAATTTTTGCCAAAATGGCAAAACACAAATTTGCTTCTATCTCCTTAACCGTGCGAGATAGAGCGATTTCGTCGAAATTTTTGACCCACAGGGTATCTAAGGAATGTAATATTTGCAATTTTCAAAAAATTTTCCCCTCCCCAAAAATGGCGGCCATTTTGAATTTTCGAATTTTTGCCAAAAATGGCAAAACACAAATTTGCTTCTATCTCCTTAACCGTGCGAGATAGAGCGATTTCGTCGAAATTTTCGACCCACAGGGTATCTAAGGAATGCAATCTTTGCAATTTTCCAAAAATTTTCCCCTCCCCAAAAATGGCGACCATTTTGAATTTTCGAATTTTTGCCAAAAATGGCAAAACACAAATTTGCTTCTATCTCCTTAACCGTGCGAGATAGAGCGATTTCGTCGAAATTTTCGACCCACAGGGTATCTAAGGAATGTAATATTTGCAATTTTCAAAAAAATTTCCCCTCCCCAAAAATGGCGGCCATTTTGAATTTTCGAATTTTTGCCAAAAATGGCAAAACACAAATTTGCTTCTATCTCCTTAACCGTGCGAGATAGAGTGATTTCGGCAAAATTTTCGACCCACAGGGGATCTAAGGAATGCAATCTTTGCAATTTTCCAAAAATTTTCCCCTCCCCAAAAATGGCGGCCATTTTGAATTTTCGAATTTTTGCCAAAAATGGCAAAACACTAATTTGCTTCTATCTCCTTAACCGTGCGAGATAGAGCGATTTCGGCAAAATTTTAGACGCACAGGGTATCTAAGCAATGCAATCTTTGCAATTTTCAAAATATTTTCCCCTCCCCAAAAATGGCGGCCATTTTGAATTTTCGAATTTTTGCCAAAAATGGCAAAACACAAATTTGCTTCTATCTCCTTAACCGTGCGAGATAGAGCGATTTCGTCGAAATTTTCGACCCACAGGGTATCTAAGGAATGCAATCTTTGCAATTTTCAAAAAATTTTCCCCTCCCCAAAAATGGCGGCCATTTTGAATTTTCGAATTTTTGCCAAAAATGGCAAAACACAAATTTGCTTCTATCTCCTTAACCGTGCGAGATAGAGCGATTTCGTCGAAATTTTCGACCCACAGGGTATCTAAGGAATGCAATCTTTGCAATTTTCCAAAAATTTTCCCCTCCCCAAAAATGGCGGCCATTTTGAATTTTCGAATTTTTGCCAAAAATGGCAAAACACAAATTTGCTTCTATCTCCTTAACCGTGCGAGATAGAGCGATTTCATCGAAATTTTCGACCCACAGGGTATCTAAGGAATGTAATATTTGCAATTTTCAAAAAAATTTCCCCTCCCCAAAAATGGCGGCCATTTTGAATTTTCGAATTTTTGCCAAAAATGGCAAAACACAAATTTGCTTCTATCTCCTTAACCGTGCGAGATAGAGCGATTTCGGCAAAATTTTCGACACACAGGGTATCTAACCAATGCAATCTTTGCAATTTTCAAAATATTTTCCCCTCCCCAAAAATGGCGGCCATTTTGAATTTTTGAATTTTTGCCAAAAATGGCAAAACACAAATTTGCTTCTATCTCCTTAACCGTGCGAGATAGAGCGATTTCGTCGAAATTTTCGACCCACAGGGTATCTAAGGAATGTAATATTTGCAATTTTCAAAAAATTTTCCCCTCCCCAAAAATGGCGGCCATTTTGAATTTTCGAATTTTTGCCAAAAATGGCAAAACACAAATTTGCTTCTATCTCCTTAACCGTGCGAGATAGAGCGATTTCGTCGAAATTTTCGACCCACAGGGTATCTAAGGAATGCAATCTTTGCAATTTTCCAAAAATTTTCCCCTCCCCAAAAATGGCGGCCATTTTGAATTTTCGAATTTTTGCCAAAAATGGCAAAACACAAATTTGCTTCTATCTCCTTAACCGTGCGAGATAGAGCGATTTCGTCGAAATTTTCGACCCACAGGGTATCTAAGGAATGTAATATTTGCAATTTTCAAAAAAATTTCCCCTCCCCAAAAATGGCGGCCATTTTGAATTTTCGAATTTTTGCCAAAAATGGCAAAACACAAATTTGCTTCTATCTCCTTAACCGTGCGAGATAGAGCGATTTCGGCAAAATTTTCGACCCAGAGGGTATCTAAGCAATGCAATCTTTGCAATTTTCAAAATATTTTTCCCTCCCCAAAAATGGCGGCCATTTTGAATTTTCGAATTTTTGCCAAAAATGGCAAAACACAAATTTGCTTCTATCTCCTTAACCGTGCGAGATAGAGCGATTTCGTCGAAATTTTCGACCCACAGGGTATCTAAGGAATGCAATCTTTGCAATTTTCAAAAAATTTTCCCCTCCCCAAAAATGGCGGCCATTTTGAATTTTCGAATTTTTGCCAAAAATTGCAAAACACAAATTTGCTTCTATCTCCTTAACCGTGCGAGATAGAGCGATTTCGTCGAAATTTTCGACCCACAGGGTATCTAAGGAATGCAATCTTTGCAATTTTCCAAAAATTTTTTCCTCCCCAAAAATGGCGGCCATTTTGAATTTTCGAATTTTTGCCAAAAATGGCAAAACACAAATTTGCTTCTATCTCCTTAACCGTGCGAGATAGAGCGATTTCATCGAAATTTTCGACCCACAGGGTATCTAAGGAATGTAATATTTGCAATTTTCAAAAAATTTTCCCCTCCCCAAAAATGGCGGCCATTTTGAATTTTCGAATTTTTGCCAAAAATGGCAAAACACAAATTTGCTTCTATCTCCTTAACCGTGCGAGATAGAGCGATTTCGTCGAAATTTTCGACCCACAGGGTATCTAAGGAATGCAATCTTTGCAATTTTCCAAAAATTTTCCCCTCCCCAAAAATGGCGGCCATTTTGAATTTTCGAATTTTTGCCAAAAATGGCAAAACACAAATTTGCTTCTATCTCCTTAACCGTGCCGGATAGAGTGATTTCGTCAAAATTTTCGACCCACAGGGTATCTGAGCATTGTACTCTTGGTAATTTCTAAAAAATTTTCCCCTCCCCTAAAATGGCGGCCATTTTGAATTTTCAAATTTTTGCCAAAAATGGCAAAACACAAATTTGCTTCTATCTCCTTAACCATGCGAGATAGAGCGATTTCGTCGAAATTTTCAACCCACAGGGTATCTAAGAAATGTAATCTTTGCAATTTTCAAAAAATTTTCCCCTCCCCAAAAATGGCAGCCATTTTGAATTTTCGAATTTTTGCCCAAAATGGAAAAACACAAACTGGCCTTAACCGTGCAAAATAGAGTTATTTTGTTGAAATTTTCGACCCATAGGGTATCTAAGAAATGTACTCTTGGCAATTTTCAAAAAAATTTCCTTTTCCCAATAATGGCGGCCATTTTGAATTTTCAAATTTTTGCCAAAAATAGAAAAACAGGAATTGGCTTCTATCTTCTTAACCGTGCAAGATAGAGTGATTTCGTCAAAATTTTCAACCCAACCAATGCAAAAAGGCATGAAGCTGAAATAAATTACATCTACACTATCAAATATTTAAGCATCATTGATATATTTTACAAATGAAACAGGGTCTTGTAAGACTACTGTACAATTTGGGCAAAAGGTTCATGGGTGGACATTACACATGATAATGTGTGTTCTTCTATGCTATCCTGTTTCTATTCGCATCTACTATCAACAGGGCGGCCTATTTCTAGTTTCACCTTGTGCTGCTACTGCCACTGCTGCTGCCATACAGTTTGACTTGTGTGTGCGATAACTCAAAAAAACTTTCACGGATTTCATTCAGACTTGGCACACACATCTAGACCGAGTTTATCATCTTTGGTTCGAAGAGACAGCGGGACAAGTTGAAAGCATGTTTTCCAATTAATATCTTGGGCAACTCATTCTGCCCTGCTGATTCAGTAAAAAATCTGGGAGTGTGGTTTGATTCAGACTTTTCTTTGTCCAAGCATGTTCAGAATGTCTGCAAAAGTTGTTTTGTTAAACTCCGTGATTTCAGATATGTCAGGCGGTTTCTCACTCATGATGTTTCTGTGCTTGTGGCTAATGCTGTGGTTAGTAGTCGGTTGGATTACTGCAACTCACTTTTCAGGAGCCTCTCCAAGTTCAATCTACGCAAATTACAGTGCATCCAAAATAGTTCAGCTAGAGTTGTATCAAACACCAGTCGATACACCAGTATAACTCCTGTGCTAAAGAAACTGCATTGGCTTCCTGTTGAACAGCGCACAGTGTTCAAGATGGCCACACTTGTTTATAAGTATCTTCACACAGGCTTTCCCAGGTATTTTGCTCCATATCTTTCCTCCTACAGCTGCAGTTCTTATAGCACTAGGTACAGTCAAAGTGGTGGTAATTTCCTTGTCATTCCAAAGTTCTGCCCCTCTGTTCACAAATCTGTCAAACAATTTGGCAATAGTTTTGCGTTTGATGCTCCCACTGTGTGGAATGCTCTCCCTGATGAGATTCGTGCCTCTCCCTCGCTGGCCTCCTTCAGAAAGCAGCTCAAAACCCACCTGTACACCAAAGCATACCCACCTTAGCCTGGATCATTCCCCTGGCGTTCTCCGTGGTGCTTGACCCCTGCTATGCCCCTGGATACAGAAATTTTGATGTCTGCTTATTGCTTAGTTGCGCCTTAGAGTCCTCTTATTTGGGGAGATTAAGCGCTATAAAAGTCCAATTAGAATTAGAATGTATTTGGGTCAGGGGAGGAACTGTATTTTGAGATGACCTGACACTCTTAATAATAAAAAAGTTATGGCCAGCTTAAGGTCAGAATTTTGACTTTTGGCCACTTAATGTCCACTGGCCCAAAAACTACACGTATGTGGCTCATCTGGCCCAAATTTTACCTTGGAACACAGTGTTACAGCAATATATTCTTCTTACATATGCCAAAAATCAAAATTTATGTTAAAGGTTAAAATTGTTTTTGAGGCCCATAAAGACTTTACCTAGGCATTTTTTTTCGACATTTTTCACATATTTCGCCCTCTGACTTGAAATTGGTAAGCCTGACAAGTCTCAAACTGTAGTATATATAACATTAATAAGTTATCTTTATCTATACATAATTTAAAGTCTATAGCTTTAATTTTAAGGTCACTTTAAGATCTCTAAGAGATCCAATTTATGGATGTTTTGCCAATTTTAAGCCCTATAGCTGTCAAACTATGTGACTGATAGAGCTGAAATCTCATCTGAGAATATATTAAGATGTTCTTTTTATATGTGTGAAATTGAAGGCTTTAAAAAGAGATTTAACCTGTGTATTAGGGCCATAAACACCCACCTGAGTGACGACAAGTCTTACAAGTCTCAAACTGTATTAGATATACTTTCTATATATAATGTTTGTGAAAAATTTAAAGTCTGTAGCTTTAATTTTAAGGTCAGCTAAAGATCTCTAAAATGCCCACAGAGACCCAATTTATGGACTTTTTGCCACTTTTAAGCCCTATATAGCTGTCATGCTATGTTACTGACAGAGCTGAAATCTCATGTGGGAATATATTAGTAGGTTTTTTTAAAATCAAGGCTTTAAGTAGACATTTTACCTGTATATGGGCCCATGAACAATCTACCCAGTGGATTTTTTTTAAAAATGACCAAAAAAAATAAAAAATGAAAAAGTGGTTTGACCCCCCCTCCCCCCCCCCAAAAAAAAAAAATAAATGAAAAATAATTTATTTTAATTGTGACTCACAAAATGGGTGCTAGAAAAATACCCAGTGAATGCTTGTGGCATGAGAGATGGCCTGTCTGGGGATATATTGGCCTTGAGTCGATACAATTTTGTGTAAATTATAATTACAATTTATGATTCTGATCAAAATTTTATGTTGAATATACCTTTCTTTCATAATTTTATAACATAACCTGAAAATAATTTTCCTACCACATTTCACTAAAAAGTAATTCAAACCAATTGCTTTTAACTAAGTTGGAGATTCTGTACATTGTATTAACTCTTATCAAATTAGAATAGACCATTTTGCTGCTAAGTTTTTGAATGGGTATAAATTTATTATTTATATGGAGGATCACATTATCTGACCAGTGGTCTATATTATTAAAGTTTTTATTTAATATTATATTTTCCTTCCAACAGACAGGTATAGCAGTCAAAATAGAATTATAAAACATTTGAACATTTTGAACTTTGACTGTTTAGTGTTTACAGTGTGGAGTCTAATATATGCCATCTGTTGTTACTAGGGCTATTACATGTGGAATCTTCACATCTGTTGCTGTCTAATCATATGTGTTCTGATCATGCATGTACAGTACTTTATCTCTGAAGTAAGAGATTCTACCTTGTAGAAACACACTCACAGATTCAATTTATTTAGCCATTGTACATGTATGTGTTGACCAGAGATGCTGGGAGTCCAAGCAAAAATTCACTATCAATTCCTTTGATAAAACCTAAAGCATTACCTCAACTGTTTAGATATCACTTACATAATCAATGCTTTTCGTATCGACACACTAAACTTATCACTGTAAAATTTCGTATTATGTTTTTTGCACAGCTTTTGTAACAATGAGATGGTACTCATGCTTGTAATTAAATCCTACATTAAATATTAAGGATATAATTGCTTCAAAAATACTACCAAAACATTTTTAAGACTGTATTTTGCCATTGAAAATTTGTACAAATCTGATCATTTCTAATTTTTGGTTGAGGATTGATAGAAAATCAACCAATATTATTTGATCTTTGTTCTTTTGCTGCTTATTTGAAGTAAGCGATGCAAAATTCACAGCAATATGGGAAACTGCTTTCTATTTCCTTGACTTGTAGAAATTCATGTAAATCTGATTTTTTTTTGTGAAAATAATTAGGCATCCAGCATCTCCTTATGCAAGATTTGCTGACATTTTGATTGTTTTGTGTCCCCACCCTGGATGAAATTTCACATACTCTGGAGAATTTAATGTATCTAACTCTAAACACTGATTTAACTTCAAAGATACCACAGTTAATTACACTGCAAATATTACCATTCAAAGAAGACACCTATAAAATACAATTTCCACGTATTATAGAAGAATACTTTTAAGTTTGATATATTTTGAAGACTGAGTTACAACACTTTGAGGATTTGCAATAGTATAAGTGATAATCAATTTGTGTTGTTTGTATCATTGCAATATTATAAAAATGAAGAGAGTCGAGTATGTTCCACTTAAAAAGATTCTGTCTACAGTTTATTGTTCCGTTTAATGTTTGATATTGAAATGTTTTGAGAAAAGGCTCATGACTTCTCCTGTGTTCCATGCTGAAGAAATCATTCCAGTCTTGTACACCTTTGCTTTAGTTGTACTAAATATTATAAGAAAACCCTGGTGGTGCAAACTATCTGCGATCTCTCCCTATCTTGTTTTATTACTTTGCAAAATTTTTGCATAGTATATGGCTCAATCTGTTTGCTTCTTTGTTTGTAAGTTTGTTGTTGACATCATAACTCCACAACTACTGCCCAGAGGGTAATGACATTTTTAGGGAGCATCAAAACTGTTACACGGAAGAAGTGATTCAAATTTAGGCATGATGGGGTCAATAACCTTGATTCTGGAGCAATTTTAGTCGCATGATAATACAAGTCAATTGAGCAATGCCCTACTCCATTGAGGTGCAAAACAATTTGCAAAGTCTACACTCAGTTCCCCCCTGAGTGCTCTTGTTGTGTCAGCAATGATAAAACATTAGTTATATCCCCAGACGAAAGTCGGGGATATATTGAATTCAGGTCCGTCGCGCCGCCGCCGCCGCCGCCGCCGTAGAAATTTCCTTGTGGACGCGATAACTGAAAAACGGATTAATATTTTTTTTTCAAACTTGGTACACATGTTAAGGATGCCCAAAGGAAGATCCCTATTTTAAGGTGACCTTAAACTCCCAATAATAAAGAACTTATGGCCACCTTAAGGTCAGAAATTGCACTTTTGGCCACTTAGAGCCCTCTAGGTCACAAACTATGAGGCCTATCTGCCTCAAATTTTACCTGAGAACACATTAATATATTCTTAGTACATATGCCGAAAATCAAGACTTTAAGTTGAGGAGAAAATTGTCTTTGAGGCCCATAAAGACCCCACTTAGGACTTTTTTCCTATATTTTTAACTTATTTTGCCCTATAATTTGGAAGTGGTAATTCTGATGAGTCTCAAACTGCACTAGATGTAACTCTTATATGTAATCCTTGTCTGTGAAAAATTCAAAGGCTGTAGGTTTACCTGTTAGGCCGACTTAAGATCTCAAAATTGCCCACAGAGACCCAATTTATGGACTTTTTGCCATCTTCAAGCACTGTAGCTTTCAAACTATGTCTCTCATCTAAGTGAAATATCATCTGAGAATATATCAATATGTTTTTCTTGTATGTACTCCAAAATTTAGGCCTTTAATAGACATTTAACCCATGTATGAGGACCATAAAAACCTACACGAGTGACCCTTTTAAGACATTTTTCACATATTTTGCTCTGTAACTTGGAAATGGTAAGTCTGAGAATTTTCAAACTGTATTAGATATATATTCTATGTGTAATGTTAGTATGTAACAGATTTTAAGTCTGAAGCTTTAATTTGAAGGTCAAATTGAGGTCTCTGACGGGCTCCCAAAGACCCAATATATGTACTTTTTGCCACCTTTAAGCCCTGTGACTGTTAAACTATGCTATTGATGGAGCTGAAATTCCATCTGGGAATGCATTATTATGTCCTTTTTACATGTGCCGAAAATCAAGGCTTTAAGTAGACATTTAACCTGTGTTTGAGGACCATAAATCCTCATCCGAGTGACCCTTTTTATACATTTTTCACATATTTTGCCCTGTAACTTGGAAATGGTAAGTGAGAAGTTTCAAACTGTATTAGATACATATTCTATGTGTAATCTTAGTATGTGACAAATTTTAAGTCTGAAGCTTTAATTTGAAGGCCACATTGAGGTCTCTAAAAGGCCCCATAGAGACCCACTATTTGGACTTTTTGCCAGTTTTAAGGCCCATGACTGTTAAACTATGTGACTGATAGAGCTGAAATCTCATCTGGGAATACATTATTATGTTCTTTTTACATGTGCCAAAAATCAAGGCTTCAAGTAGACATTTAAACTGTGTATGAGGACCATTAACACCCACCCGAGTGACCGTTTTAAGACATTTTTCACATATTTTGCTCTGTAACTTGGAAATGGTGAGTCTGAGAAGTTTCAAACTTTATTATTAGATACATATTCTATGTGTAGTCTTAGTATGTAGCAGATTTTAAGTCTGATGCTTTAATTTGAAGGCCACATCGAGATCTCTAAAAGGCCCACAGAGACCCAATATTTGGACTTTTTGCCACCTTTAAGCCCTGTGACTGTTAAACTATGTGAATGATTGAGCTGAAATCCCATCTGGGAATGCATTATTATGTCCTTTTCACATGTGCCGAAAATCAAGGCTTTTAGTAGACATTTAACCTGCGTATGAGGGTCATAGACACTTGCCCAAGTGACCTTTTTTGACATTTTTTTCTGTATTTTGCCCTGTTATTTGGAAATGCTTAGTGTGACAAGTCTTAAACTGTATTATATATAATTTTTGTTTGTTGTGTATGCCCCCCAAAAAGTTTCAGTTCTGTAGTTTAATTGCTAAGGTCTCTTTAACAATTGTAAAATGCCCACAGAGACCCAATTTATGGATATTATGCCACTTTAAAGCCCTGTAACTGTCAAACTATGAGGCTCATAGAGCTGAAATCTTTGAATTTTTCAAAGGAAGTGCCTGTCTATTTAAATTTTGAATATTAATAATGTTATGGCTATCTTAGGCTTTTAAGAACTTATTTTTGTGTGTTATCTCTCTGCTTGCTGAGTTTTTAACTTTTTAATATGAAACTGGTTAAACATATTCAAGTAGGCAAAATGGACACTGTTATTTTCTGGTGAGCTTTAAGTCCCAAATATTAATGAAATTATAGCCTTATGTAGTAAAAATAGGGGATTTTTAACCCTCAACTAGCCCAGTTTTATTCAACTTGCCTTAATTATATCCCCAGACGAAAGTCGGGGATATATTGGATTCAGGTCCGTCGCGCCGCCGCCGCCGCCGCCGCCGCCGTAGAAATTTCCTTGTGGACGCGATAACTCAAAAACAAATTAATATTTTTTTTTCAAACTTGGTACACATGTTAAGGGTGCCCAAAGGAAGATCCCTATTTTAAGGTGACCTTAAACTCCCAGTAAAAAAGAACTTATGGCCACCTTAAGGTCAGAAATTGCACTTTTGGCCACTTAGAGCCCTGTAGGTCACAAACTATGATGCTCAGCTGGCTGAAATTTTACCTGACAACACATTAACATGTTCTTAGTACATGTGCCGAAAATCATGACTTTAAGTTGAGGAGAAAATTGTGTTTGAGGCCCATAAATACACCCACTTAGGGATTTTTTGCTATACTTTACACATATTTTGCCCTATAATTTGGAAGTGATAATTCTGATGAGTCTCAAACTGCGCTAGGTATAACTTTGATATGTAATCCTTGTCTGTAGAAAATTTTAGGGCTGTAGGTTTACCCAAAGGGGTCGACTTAAGGTCTCAAAAGTGCTACTTTTAAGCCCTGTGACTGTCAAACTATGTGACTGATAGAGCTCAAATCCATTAACATGTTCTTAGTACATGTGCCGAAAATCATGACTTTAAGTTGAGGAGAAAATTGTGTTTGAGGCCCATAAATACACCCACTTAGGGATTTTTTGCTATACTTTACACATATTTTGCCCTATAATTTGGAAGTGATAATTCTGATGAGTCTCAAACTGCGCTAGGTATAACTTTGATATGTAATCCTTGTCTGTAGAAAATTTTAGGGCTGTAGGTTTACCCAAAGGGGTCGACTTAAGGTCTCAAAAGTGCTACTTTTAAGCCCTGTGACTGTCAAACTATGTGACTGATAGAGCTCAAATCCTATCTGAGAAGATATTAGTATGTTATTTTTATATGTGCCAAAAATTAAGGCTTTAAGAAGACATTTAACCTGTGTATGAGGACCATAAATCCCCACCCGAGTGACCATTTTTAGACATTTTTCACATATTTTTCCCTGTAACTTGGAAATGGTAAGTCTAAGAAGTTTCAAACTGTATTAGATGCATATTCTATGTGTAATCTTAGTATGTGACAAATTTTAAGTCTGACGCTTTAATTTGAAGGCCACATTTAGGTCTCTAGAAGGCCCCATAAAGACCCAGTATTTGGACTTTTTGCCAATTTTAAGGCCTGTGACTGTTAAACTATGTGACTGATAGAGCTGAAATCTCATCTGGGAATACATTATTATGTTCTTTTTACATGTGCCAAAAATCAAGGCTTCAAGTAGACATTTAACCTGTGTATGAGGACCTTTAACACCCACCTGAGTGACCCTTTTAAGACATTTTTCACATATTTTGCTCTGTAACTTGGAAATGGTAAGTCTGAGAAGTTTCAAACTTTATTAGATACATATTCTATGTTTAATCTTAGTATGTAACAAATTTTAAGTCTGAAGCTTTAATTTGAAAGCCACATCGAGATCTCTAAAAGGCCCACAATGACCCAATATTTGGACTTTTTACCACCTTTAAGCCCTGTAACTGTTAAACTATGTGATTGATGGAGCTGAAATCCCATCTGGGAATGCATTATTATGTCCTTTTTACATATGCCGAAAATCAAGGTTTTTAGTAGACATTTAACCTGTGTATGAGGGCCATAGACACTCGCCCAAGTGCCTTTTTTGACATTTTTTCCGTATTTTGCCCTGTTATTTGGAAATGCTTAGTGTGACAAGTCTTAAACTGTATTATATATGATTTTTGTTTGTTATGTATGTCCCCCCAAAAAGTTTCAGATCTGTAGTTTAATTGCTAAGGTCTCTTTAACAATTGTAAAATGCCCACAGAAACCCAATTTATGGATATTATGCCACTTTAAAGCCCAGTAACTGTCAAACTATGTGGGTTATAGAGCTGAAATCTTTGAATTTTTAAAAGGAAATGCCTGTCTATTTAAATTTTGAATATTAATAATGTTATGGCTATCTTAGTCTTTTAGGAACTTATTTTTGTGTGTTATACCTCTGCTTGCTGAGTTTTTCACTTTTTAAAATGAAACTGGTGAAACATATTGAAGTAGACAAAATGGACACTTTAAGTGAGCTTTAAGTCCCAATATTAATGAAATTATATCCTTATGTAGTAAAACTAGGGGATTTTTAACCCTCAACTAGCCCAGTTTTATTCAACTTGCCTCAGTTAATTTTGGCACAGCTCCTACAGTTATGAACTCATTTCAGTTGATAATCACATACTTAAAATTCTCAATTCTTTTTGTATTTGAGTACCCCTTTTATATAGATTGTTTGTTTACCATTTATGCTCAACCCACATCCCCCACCCGGATTTCCCCCACCCACCTCTGGGACCTCCAGCTATATTGAGTGACACTAAATAAACAAAGGTATTTAATGATATCAGATGAGAAACAAAGAACTCAATGGGGTTGCAGATCTTGTGTAATAGTGAGAGAGGTGTGGAGAAGGGGAGAGGGGTGGGGGTGGGAGGTGGTGGCTTTCATTACATATAACACAAAGGGGAGTCAGAACTGAGATTGTGTCACATATTTAGGTTGCATATATATGGACCACATATATAGGTATAGAGGAAATGAATAACTGAAAACAATTTGCAAATTCTAAAAATAATATAATAAAATAATAATATAAATAATTTTTTTTTAAATAATATTTTATTTGTGAACAAATATAGAAACAGATATGCGCTTTTGGGATTATGAATTTTAGAATGGACATTGAATCATCAATCATTTAAATACTTTGAAGGAAGATTGAAAAATATGATGAGTTGAGTTAAAAATAATATTTTATTTGTCAACAAATATAGAAACAGATATGCTCTTTTGGGATTATTATTTTAGAATGGACATTCAATCATCAATCATTTAAATACTTTGAAAATAGGTTTAGAGTTATCATTGCAGGAAGATTGAAAATATAATTTGAGTTATGTATTCGGCGTCTGGGGATACACCATCTTCCTTGGGGAGATATAAACAGAGTAGATTGATGTGCTGAAGTTCATATAATAATGGGTAATTATGTTTTAAAAAATTCCCGATCAAAACCTGTGGCGTGAGTGATGACCTGTCTGGGGATATGTTGGCGCCGAGTTGGCCCAATCTAGTTTTGACACAGCTCCTACAGTTACGAACTCATTTCAATTGATAATCACATACTTGAAATTCTCAATTCTGAATTATTGTATCCACCGGAAGCATCCGGTGGATACTTTGGTTTAGCGTCCGCTACGCCGCCGCCGCCGCCGCCGTGCGTAGAGAGATTTTCGGCGTTAACGCTCTAAGAGGAAAACAACAGCAGCTAGGTTCACCAAATTTGCAGGATATCTTCATTGGGGGGTAAGCTTCTCTGGGAAGGAAAGTAGCCTCATTCTGAAAAACAAGATGGCCGCCACGGGCATTTCTTTAAAAATAATGTACATTTTTCTACTGGCTCTTCCTCATAGGTAGAAGGTTGAATCTCTTCATAGGTGATATGTATGACACATATACATGTCCTCTACAACCTTGCACACATTTGACCTTGAAGCTCCTAATTCAAGGTCATCCACGGAGTGCAGAAGTAACCCACATAGCGGACTTTAAAAGTGCCTATATCTCCCTTATTATTGGTCCTAGAGGTTTGCAATGTGAAGCCAACCTATAGGAAATCATGTGCTGCGAATCTTCTGATGTGGTCAGATTTGACCTTGGACCCCTCCTTCAAGGTCAAACGAGGATAGCCAAACTTATAAGTGCTTATAACTCGCTTATTATCAATCCTAGAGGTTTGGGATGGTAATCCAACATATAGGAAATCATGGGCTGGGAATCTTCTGGAGTGGTCGGATTTGACCTTGGGCCCCTCCTTCAAGGTCAAACGATGACAGCCAAACTTAAAAGTGCTTATAACTCGCTTATTATTGGTCCTAGAGGTTTGGGATGGTAAACCAACATATAGGAAATCATGGGCTGGGAATCTTCTGGTGTGGTCGGATTTGACCTTGGGCCCCTCCTTCAAGGTCAAACGAGGATAGCCAAAGGTAAAAGTGCTTATAACTCGCTTATTATTGGTCCTAGAGGTTTGGGATGGTAAACCAATATATAGAAAATCATGGGCTGGAAATCTTGTGGTGAGGTCGGATTTGACCTTGGGCCCCTCATTCAAGGTCAAACGAGGGCAGCCAAACTTAAAGTGCTTATAACTCGCTTATTATTGTTCCTAGAGGTTTGGGATGGTAAACCAGCATATAGAAAATCATGGGCTGGGAATCTTCTGGTGTGGTCGGATTTGACCTTGGGCCCCTCCTTCAAGGTCAAATGAGGATAGCCAAAGATAAAAGTGCCTATAACTCGTTTATTATTGGTCATAGAGGTTTGGGATGGTAAACCAACATATAGGAAATCATGGGCTGGGAATCTTCTGGTGTGGTCGGATTTGACCTTGGACCCCTCATTCAAGGTCAAACGAGGACAGCCAAAGGTAAAAGTGCCTATAACTTGCTTATTATTGGTCGTAGAGGTTTGGGATGGTAAAACAACCTATAGAAAATCATGGGCTGGGAATCTTCTGGTGTGGTCGGATTTGACCTTGGCCGACTCCTTCAAGGTCAAACGAGGACAGCCAAACTTAAAAGTGCTTATAACTCGCTTATTATTGGTCCTAGAGGTTTGGGATGGTAAACCAGCATATAGAAAATCATGGGCTGGAAATCTTCTGGTGTGGTCGGATTTGACCTTGGGCCCCTCCTTCAAGGTCAAACGAGGATAGCCAAAGGTAAAAGTACCTATAACTCGCTTATTATTGGTCATAGAGGTTTGGGATGGTAAACCAACATATGGGAAATCATGGGCTGGGAATCTTCTGGTGTGGTCGGATTTGACCTTGGGCCCCTCCTTCAAGGTCAAATGAGGACAGCCAAACTTAAAAGTCCTTATAACTCACTTATTATTGGTTCTACATGTTTGGGATGGTAAACCAACATATAGGAAATCATGCACTGGGAATCTTCTGGTGTGGTCGGATTTGACCTTGGGCCCCTCCTTCAAGGTCAAATGAGGACAGCCAAACCTAAAAGTGCTTATAACTCGCTTATTATTGTTCCTAGAGGTTTGGGATGGTAAACCAACCTATAGGAAATCATGGGCTGGGAATCTTCTGGCATGATTGGATTTGACCTTGGGACCCTCCTTCAAGGTCAAACCGGGATAGCCAAAGGTAAAAGTGCCTGTAACTCGCTTATTATTGGTCCTAGAGGTTTGGGATGGTAAACCAACATATAGGAAATCATCTGCTGGGAATCTTCTGGTGTGGTCGGATTTGACCTTGGGCCCCTCCTTCAAGGTCAAATGAGGACAGCCAAACTTAAAAGTGCTTATAACTCGCTTATTATTGGTCCTAGAGGTTTGTCATGGTAAACCAGCATATAGAAAATCATATGCTGGGAATCTTCTGGTGTGGTCGGATTTGACCTTGGGCCCCTCCTTCAAGGTCAAATGAGGATAGCCAAACTTAAAAGTACTTTTAACTTGCTTATTATTGGTCCTAGAGGTTTGGGATGGTAAACCAACATATAGGAAATCATCTGCTGGGAATCTTCTGGTGTCGTCGGATTTGACCTTGGGCCCCTCATTCAAGGTCAAATGAGGGCAGCCAAACTTAAAAGTGCTTATAACTCGCTTATTATTGGTCCTAGAGGTTTGTCATGGTAAACCAGCATATAGAAAATCATGTGCTGGGAATCTTCTGGTGTGGTCGGATTTGACCTTGGGCCCCTCCTTCAAGGTCAAATGAGGATAGCCAAACTTAAAAGTACTTTTAACTCGCTTATTATTGGTCCTAGAGGTTTGGGATGGTAAACCAACACATTTGAAATCATGGGCTGGGAATCTTCTGGTGTGGTTGGATTTGACCTTGGGCCCCATGGTCAAGGTCAAATGAGGACAGCCAAACTAAAAAGTGCTTATAACTCGCTTATTATTGGTCCTAGATGTTTGGGATGGTAAACCAACATATAGGACATCATGCGCTGGGAATCTTCTGGTGTGGTCAGATTTGACCTTGGGCCCCTCCTTCAAGGTCAAATGAGGATAGCCAAACTTAAAAGTGCTTATAACTCGCTTATTATTGGTCCTAGAGGTTTTGGTGCATTGTCTTTACGGTGGATACAATTTGCATCGGTTCTCCGATGCGCTAGGTCTAGTTATTATAAATCTGTTCTTGTCGTTTGATAATTTATATTTAATTCTGGAGGTATATAATCTTCCTGTTGGACATTCCTTATTTATATATTTAATTTTATTTTAGTGATAAGATTAACTGAGCTTTTTGTATTTGATTACCCCTTTTATATTATAAGTGTTTGTTTACCATTTGTGCTGCAGCACTCCATCTCTTTGTAGTCCCACCCCCCATCCCCCACCCACCTCTGGGACCTCCAGCTATTGAGTGACACTAAATAAACAAAGGTATACAGATCTTCTGTAATAGTGAGAGAGGTGTGGAGAAGGGGAGAGAGGTGGGGTGGGGGTGGGAGGTGGTGTTTGCTTCATTATCTAATTATTTAAGACAAAGGGAGTTAGAACTGAGATTGTGTCACATATTTAGGTTGCATATATATGGACCACATATATAGGAATTGAGGAAATGAATAACTGAAAAACAATGCAAATTCTAAAAATAATATAATAAAATAATAATATAAATAATATATGATTTTTAAATAATATTTTATTTGTGAACAAATATAGAAACAGAGATACGCTTTTGGAATTATGAATTTAGAATGGACATTCAGTCATCAATCATTTAAATACTTTGAAAATAGGTTCAGAGTTACCCTTTGCAGGAAGATTGAAAAGTATGATGAGTTGAGTTAAAAATAATATTTTATTTGTCAACAAATATAGAAACAGATATGCTCTTTTGAGATTATTAATTTAGAATGGACATTCAATCATCAATCATTTAAATACTTTGAAAATAGGTTCAGAGTTATCATTGCAGGAAGATTGAAAATAAGATCTGTTGAGTTATGTATTCGACGTCTGGGGATACACCATCTTCCTTGGGAAGATATAAACTTAGTAGATTGATGTGCTGAAGTTCATATAACTTTTCCCAATATTTATGGCATACAACAAATGGATTAAATAAAAAATTCCCGATCAAAACCTGTGGCGTGAGTGATGACCTGTCTGGGGATATGTTGGCGCCGAGTTGGCCCAATCTAGTTAAAGATATCTGTTATAACCAACAAAGAAGCATAACTAAAAACAACTCAAAACAATAAAACTGTCCATCCCTCATTTGGAAAATTTCATTTCTAAGTTCTTATAATCGAATGTAATGGGAGTAAAATTGCATATATGGATAAGCAGTCATTGAGTTGTCTTAAATTAAATTTTTTAGACAAATCGTTTTAAGTCTTTGTGACTGGTTGTTAGTGTTTATCAGGAAAACCACTGAAGTTAAACTCTGTTCATATGGATCCCAGAAACCAGTAAAGAATCTCGTCATATTTTCTAGGTAAAGTGTAAATGTCAATGGAGATCACCTTGAAGGGACTACTTGAAGAGCCTTTTACAGTCAGATCCCAGCTTAAATATGCTGTACTGTAAGGCCTGTACAAAATCTGAATCGACTACTGCAGGTTGTTTCCCTCTATCAGCCGTCAATCAACCCACTTGATATAATGTATACTATATATTGAAAGTGACAATCCATCAGTCAAGCAATCGGTCAAGTAACCAGTCTGTGTTTACAGCACATCGCCTTGGTAAAACTGTTGATGAATCCTACGTGCTTGCCATGAAACTGCCAGACTTCTGCTTCATTCCTGGTTCTACATCCAAGAACCCCACATTCTGTATAGAAATTAAGGTAAGCTCAAGACACACTTTGTGGAAGTGCAGTTAACTCTTGATAAGTCAATCTAATCAGAACTTATAAAGTACTTTTAGAATAATAATAAATATGTTGTCATCACCTAACTGTAAAACCTCTATACTAGTATACATTTTAGTTTAGTTCTGAAGATTTTAGAACCAGTCTATGTGATTCTACATCATAACTAACTGGAGTAGGTCACCCTATTTGTACAGGTCTAAAGCCTCTCTTACATTACACTGTGTGGGTCTGAACAAGCAGAGATCATGCAATTTGTATGAAATTTGTAGTCAATGGGTAGAGGAAGTTCCGCATCCCATGGCTTGACAGTGTGTTGCACGTACAGAGCAAGTGAATCTTGCAGCATTCCTCCCCTGCCTTGGTCTTATGCCCTGGCTCTGTGTCAGTTCTTCCTGTGACCATGTAGAAAATAATTCACTTACCATTTTACAATCAGGGGCCATGGTGCGTTGTCTGTGTGCTTCAGAAATATCTGCAAAAAACCTGTGTTACACCTGTGTATCACTCGCAAGTTGACCCATTTTTTTACAACACATAGTAACACTTATAGTGGGATGTAAGGGAGGCTTAATGAATTGATCCTGTATCTGTAGGATGTTGAGTTAATGTAAAATTGTTACCTCTGCCTAAGAGGTATTAAGTTACTGACTGTCTCTTTGTTTGTTAGCAGAATTATGCAAATACTGCTGGTTGAATTTTCATGAAAAAAAAAATGAAAAGATAGGTCTTGGTCCAACATCGATCCAATTAAATTCTAAGAGTAATCTGGATCACTGCCACTGATACAAAAAATATATCAAAGACACAGATTTTTCCATTCGTCTATTATTGAGCTGTTTTTGAAAAAAAATCATACATTCTTTGGCAGAGGTATGCACTCTCTTAGTGCTCTTGTTTTACTTGGAAACAATATCTGGTTAACACAGATATGTCATTTTTAGGTGGGAGATAGATCACCATCATAGCTAGGTTCCCTTTCGAAATTGGTGTAATTCCGTCCTTTCGTTTGTCCGTTTGTCTGTCAACATTTTCGTTTCCGGACTCAACTCAAAAACACTTTATCCAATCGAATTTTAACTTGACAAGGGAGATAGATCACCATCATAGCTAAGGTGTAATTCTGTCTGTTCGTTTCCCCGTTTATAGCATAGATACAATTATGTAACCTAAATTACAAGTTTTACATTTCTTAGCACTTAACTGGGTGACCTAACATTTCTTTCCTTGTTTCTAAATTTAATTACAGCAGTCACAAACCTTATTGCTGCCTGCGCAACCCGCTTTTGGGGCATCTTTGACCCTCTTGTATGGATTTTTTATCTCCCACCCAGCCCGCCGGGTGGGAGATTATTTTCCTGGATACTGGTGAATCATTATTTATTTTCTCAGATATATTTATTGTATCAAATCATGTTGTTAGAAGTTGTACTAGATATATATATATATATACAGCAAACTATTCTTTGTTACAACACTGCTGCCACTACTGTTACTACAAAGTGTAGTAGAGATTTCACTCTACCTAGCTTCAGAAAGGCTTCAATTCTGTTGCTTGAGTGGAATGGTTCTAATGTTTCCTGTTTTCTGGATGCAAATGGTATGTTGTATTCTGTTTTAGCCCAAGTGTGGATATGTCAGCACAGCATTACTTGAAGAGTTAAATAGTCAGAATACAGATCCCCTAGCTTGTAAATTCTGTATGTTACAGTACTCCAAGGTGAGTGGCTAATTAACATACAAATGAGAAACCTACCTTCAAAATTGTGGCCTAGAACATGCTAACAAACATACATACTGTGTTATTTGGTGGGATTCTATGGAGCTTAATTAATGTTAATCTTCATTTAAGAACAGACAGCAAGATAGGTCTTGACACTACAAGCATTTATTCTAAACTCCCAGATTTCACATAACAAAGTCTTATATATACATTGTATGTACAATATGTAATAGTTGGTACATTAGAAATAGTGGAGCACACACATATATAACATGCCCCTCTTTTATTAAAATTTAATTGTTTAATTAATTAATACAAAATTATCTTTATAAATGTCTATCAAGATTATTCTTTAAAATATAAGCATATAGGTTCTGTTGGAGATGTTATGGTAGCTAGAAAAGGTTGACTGGATTTAATGGCTTGTCAGATCTGTGTAGTGTTCCTTTAAAGTGATAAATTATGTTATTCTTATCTTGATATAAGAGCTTCCTGACATCATAGGAAATGCTGTTACTGTACACAATAAAATGTAATATATCAGTAGCTTCTACAATTACTTTAAATTTATGCACTGAGATAATCATTTGTTGGGAAGTATTTTTCACAGATGTAGCATTTCCTGTGAAAGATATATTTGCCTTTGAATTTTCTCCTCTCTGGTATTAATTCTGGTGCACCAAATATTGTAGAGTGGATCTTACAAGAGAGTGGGTTAGTACAAATCAAGTGTCACTGCATTATTTAATATGTTTAAAATGTTCCCCTATTTTTTTTATCAAGGAACTAACATGCATTTTCCAATGCTGAGAAACAGGGTAGACTGCCCTTTCTCTGTTTTATCATCCAAGGGATTATTCTGCCCTTTTATTGGTGTGATAGTAATTTGCCTAGCTTAATAAATGCACAAATAGCTACAGATCTAGTAATCAGGTTGAATTATATATGTTGTATTGAATGTAGATAACTGTTGAATGTATACATTCAACGGGTCAAACCGTTGAATGTATAGATTCAATGGGCAAACTGTTGAATGTATACATTCAATGGCTCAGCTGTGGAATGTATAGATTCAATGGGTGAAACTGTTGAATGTGTACATTCAATGGCTCAGGGCATGGAATGTGGAAATAATTTATAGTTGATAAGTTGATTGGAAGTATGAAGACTTATGTACACTTTAACATACACTGAGTATTTTCTAAAATCAAATCACTATTTATAGTAGTTGTAGGGATGATCAAAAGAAAAAGTCTTCTATTGAAGTGTTAGCAGGGGCTCAAAGAAGAAGAATTTTGTAGGATTAAAGACTTTATAAACATAAAGAGTTCCCTTTAATCTACACTAGTGGGTAAATTGTTTATCGATATTGCCGATATTTATTGTTTTGGAACTGGACTCCTGATATCGAGATCTAAACATGTATTTCAATATATACAAAGTATCCACTTAGACACAAAACTTCCAGTATTGCCCAGAAAGTTTCTTGTAATAAGGTTTCTGTGAACTGATTTATATTTCAACTGTATTCCACATTTTTAGTGATGCAGTTTCTGTAAATGGATTCTATTTCGCCTGTATTCTGTCCCGTCCTCTGTTGTGACAATGTAAGAACGATCACTGTGGACTGCCTTGACAACAGCTTGTTTCCAGCGTTTGTTTGGTTGTTGCATCATGATGTATTCTCCTACGGCAAGCTTAGGCAGGGGTTTAGAGCCTTGGTCATAATACCTCTTTTGCCTTTGCTGTTTTAATCTCAGTCGTGTCTTCATGTGTTGTGGAGACACATAACGGGGTTTCAGGTGATTACTATGGGTTGGGAGAATGGAGCGTAGTTCTCGGCCCATGAGGAGAACGCTGGGTGCCTCTATCTGGTCGACAGGTGTGTTACGATATTCAAGTAGGGCTAAGTTTATATCTTGGGAACTGTCTTTACATTTCTGTAACAGGTCCTTAGCTATCCCAACAGTTTTTTCAGCTAGACCATTTGACTGAGGATGTTTTGCACTAATTGTCGTGTGGATAAATCCATAGTCCTCTGCAAAGCTCTGGAATTCTTGTGAAGTGTACTGAGTTCCGTTGTCTGAGATAACTTGCTGTGGAATCCCATGCGTAGCAAACACTCTTTTCATCTTTGTTATGACAGCTTTGCTCGAGATAGACCCCAGTTTTTCCATTTCAAAGAATCTGCTTAAGTAATCCACTATAACCAAATAGTTGTCATTATTCCAACTGAACAGATCAGTTGCAATCTTTGCCCATGGATTTAAAGGTATGTCATGTTGTCTTAGTGGTTCCTTGGTGTTTGATTTCCTGTGGATCTGACATATGATGCATTTAGTGATCATGTTATATATGTCAGAATTAAGTTTGGGCCAATAGAACAGTGTCCTGGCTCTCTGTTTACACTTCTCAATGCCCTTGTGACCAATATGGAGTTTATCCAACATTGTTTTTCGCAGGGCTTGTGGCATCAGTATCCTGTCTCCCTTGAATATGATTCCATCAATGATGCACAATTCTTCCCTCACTGACCAATATTCAAGGGTTTCTGCAGGACAGTTGGCTTTGTGATCTGGCCATCCTGTATTTATGACATTGGCTAAAACTTGCAGCTGTCTGTCTTTCTTGGTTTCTAACTTGACTTCATTAAGTCGATTATCACTGATTGGCAGATTTTGCACAACAGCATGGACCTGCGCTTCAATGTCCTCATCCCCTAGGTTGTCAGTGCTTTTCATGTGCTTACGTGACAGAGCATCAGCGACAGGTATTTCTTTTCCTGGCCTGTGGATGACAGTAATGTCATACTTTTGTAGTCGTAATAGCATGCGCTGCAATCGAGGGGGAGCTGAAGCAAGTGGCTTTTTTGTGATGGCTTCTAGTGGCTTGTGGTCTGATTCAACTATCACCTTTCTGCCATAGAGGTATTCATGAAATTTTTCACAGCCAAATAGGATTGCAAGCAGTTCTTTCTCAATCTGTGCATAGGCCTTTTGTGTCTCAGTTAGGGATTTGGACGCAAAAGCCACAGGCTTGCCATCTTGCATTAGAGTTGCTCCTAATCCATTTTTAGATGCGTCCACTTGAATGTGGGTCTCTTTTTCTGGGTCAAAATAAGCAAGTACTGGTGAAGCTGTGATCACATCTTTTACCTTCTGGAAGATTGACTCCGTGTTACAGTCCCATTTGAATACTGTGTTCTTCCTTGTTAGTTCTCTCAAAGGGGCTGTCATGTCCGAGAGCATAGGGGCAAATGCCGACAGGTAGTTGAGCATTCCCAAGACTGATTCTAGTTCACCTTTGTTTGTAGGGCTTGGCATATTCTTGATTGCTTCCACCTTTTTCTTGTCAGCCTTCAGGCCATCTTTTGATAGCACATGTCCAAAGAAGGAGACTTCAGTTAAGCCAAATTTGCACTTTTCCTTGTTTAACTTGATGCCTTTTTCCCTGGATCTCTGCAGCATTTTCCTTTGATTGGCCTCATACTCCTCAAGGCTATTTCCCCAGATCAGAATATCATCAGCAATTGGTTCTACACCTTCTAACCCTTCATACGCCTGATCAATTTTCTGTTGGAAGATATCTTGGGAAGAAATCAAACCAAATGGGAGGCGTAGAAATTTATACCTGCCAAAGGCTGTGTTGAAGGTTGTCAGTTTTGCACTTTCTTCATCAAGTTTTATTGTCCAATAGCCACTTCTGGCATCACAAGTACCAAAATACTTTGCATCCTTGAGGTTTGGCAGGATGTCGTGTAAGGTACGGGTCCTGTAATGTTGTCGCCTTATGGCCTGGTTTAGGTCCTTTGGGTCAAGGCAAATTCTAATATCTGAGTTAGCTTTCTGGACCACAACCATGGAGTTGACCCAAGCTGTCGGTTCGGTAACCTTGGCAATCACATTTAATTTCTCCATACGGTCTAGCTCCGATTTAACCTTATTCTTTATTGCAACAGGTATTCGTCGTGGGGGGTGAACAACTGGTTGGTAGTTTGGGTCCACATGAATATGGTATTCTCCTTCAAACATACCAAGACCACTGAAGACATCTTTAAATTCTTCCATGAAATTATACAAACATGCTAAAACTCCTCTCATGCTTTTCTGTTAGAAACACAGCATAAACATGTTAATCCTTCACACTTTCCCAGAGGAATGCTGTTGTTATGTTCGCTTGTTGGTGATTTCACAAAGAATTCTTGGAACGTAGCTATTGTTTGACCTGGAGTGGGTCATAAAACCTGATAACCTAGGTTTTATTTCAAAGTGTTTCACTGACAAGTTGTCATTGCTGGGGTGACTGTGATGTCACTGTTTGGTGATGTCATCATAGTTGTGACCTCAGTCACCAGTCAATTTAGACTTACTGTTATTATCCCACACTAATTCTTGGAAAGTGCCGTTTGGTGTTTTGTGAGGGATCATAATGACCCACCTGAATATTGAATCTCAGACCTTCCAATCCAAAGTCTAACATGCTAAACACTAGTTGAACACTTTGATAAATTGTCATCCTTGAGCCTCTGTCTTTCAGTTAGGGGAATGCAAGTCACTTGAGAGCTTGGACTGTACTTTGTTCAGTCGGATGGGTCAAGTAGCGCTTTGAGTCCTGTAGTATATGGAGATATTGCGCTGAGTATGAAAATCCAATACAATACAATAGATTGCAAATAGATGCAACCATTCTTTGTGTGACTGTCTCAGCTATAAAAACCTCCATTGTCAAATTCACTGGGTTCAATAAAATAGACTTTGGTGCACATTGAGATGATGGCCTGCCTATAAGGTTAAACCAATACCTTGTATTTAATTATGGATATGAAAATATTGCTTTATGCTTATGTATTTTAGTTGAAAAACGGGCGCTGTAAAAGCCTCAGTAGATTCTGTCCAGTGGACCTTTTTTCAGGGTAAGTAATATTTTTTATATGTGGCTTTTTCTTAGCACTGTCAGGGTCATGGAAAATATGCAACTTGAACCAGTTGTCAAAACATATACATCATTATGACACACAATGTCACAGTCGTTCTGCTCTGTAAGCTGCTATCTTAAGAACTGACTCTTCAGAATTCATTGTATTTATAACATGGTCGGGTTCATACAAAGTGGCCAGTACACTATGTATAAATATTCATGACAGTTGTGCACAGTGTTTCACAGTTTACACAGTAGTTGCCACCAAACTGACTGCAAATCCTCTTTATATAAGGCATGGTATGGAGTGCACTGATGCCTACTCTCCATCTGAAGATTTTTAACTGAAAGTGTTATGGATATGCATTATTACACTTTTTCTGTCCAGTGATTTCTCATTTATACAAATGTATTGGCTGTGAGATACCTTACTGACAGTGATTGGACCGGTTCTGGAAATTGAAATTGATTTCTTGGGCTTTGAAAAAGAACAAAATCCGTGATTTCTTATGCTTGCCACTGACATGTTTAAAATTAACCGCAAGTGCACATGAGCCATAATTTCAGACAGAAAGTGCCAGATATTTTGAAGTTTATAAACTTCATTTACACTGAATATAAAGTACATATGCGAGATATTGCCTTAAGTCTATATATATATTTTTTTATTGTTTTGACAGAGTATTAGCCAGTAGAGAGCCTAAAATAATGACATAGTCAATAACCGGTGCTGAATATTCTTTATAGATTTCATCAGTTCTATCAAAACAAAATGAAATGCGGTATACTGGTTAACTATTCACAACACTACTTGCTGATCATAACTTGAAAACAATGTCAAATATTGGTTTTGAAGTATTTGTTCAGTTATGACGCTTAATTAATGTTTCTCCCAGATTAAAAGATAAAATGAAACTTACAAATGTAAGGCATATTTATGTGTTTGTGACAATTTTTGTCAAGATTTCATTCCCTGATAATATGTAACATTCGCTACTTCCGATACTATCGTTTACTAGGTCTATTATGAGCGATAATCGGAACTGTTTTTTCAAATCCGATTGCAAAGATATTAGCATATTTATATCATAAATAATGATAGAATATCTTTTAAAATTGAAGGATTATCCAGCATTTTGAAATATATTTTCGGCGTTTTGACAACCTAGTCCATACAAATGGAGTCACATGACCTATGAGGAAAGCATTAAACCATTGCTTGAATGTAAGTTCGGAATTGGATCTTTTTTTTTTTTCGCACTTCGGTAAGTCAATTTAATTGACGTAAAGCTTTCAAATAATGTATAAAAACACTGTAGTTCTAATTCATTTGAGGCATAGATGTTATAATATGGCCATTATACAGCATTTTATAAAGTCGCAATTAGATAATTATTTTAATATACTGACGGTTTTCAGAGTGTTCCTGCATTTAACGATGCATAAACAACCAAAATAAAAAGACAAATATGGCAGTAAAATGGTGTAATCAGGTGAGAAAAACAATAATATTTTACATTTCAACTGAACAGTTTCGTTTTGAGGTGAGCTTATGAAGTCGACATATGTCGGTACTCAGTCGGCCAACGTGGGCGATATTCCATGTTTATTTGCACTGGCGAGTGACAGCACTAGTAACCAGTTCATGGGGAACTCTGGTTCCCTGGTTTTTAACACAAGCCCAGTGTAAATGCTGAATATTGCTTTTAAAATAGGAATTCTTGTGAAGCTTTAAAATATATTGTGTTTATAATGTTGAAGAATGTTTCTGTCAAAATTAAACATGTATTGAAAAATAAGGGTAGATTCTGCATATGTGTGGAAAGCTGTATTGAATTTCTTTGTGGTGCAATTGTAAGAGAATGTCATGTCCTTTATCTCTGTCATGTTGAAACGTGGACGTATGTATCTTGTGACAAGATATGGGTGTGCTTGTGTGTATTATACTATTTTTAGAGTGTCAGAGTTTTATATCATGCCACATATCATATGAGTTAGTTTGTACAAGTGTTTATTTTCTCCACTTAAGTGTTAAAATTTATAAAAAGACTCTGTTTAAATTTAGATGGGCAACTTAAAATTTATATGTCACTAACAAGTTCTGTCATGATTTTATTTCCAAATACTATAGTGTGTCACATAAATGGGCTTGTCTGTTATTTGGTTGTGAAACAAATTAATCATAAATCTCCAGGGAGTCTTTCCAACTGGTCATGACTTTACATACAGTTTCACCTCTATTGTGTAATTTTCTGAATAGATTAAGGCATAATTGCAAAAGCAAAGTTAGAAGTTGCCATGAAAAACTGATGTAATACCAACAACTTTTTACACATTTTATCTCAGTGTAAAAGTCCGTCTTGGTATTTCAAGTGTGGTTGTATGAGTCATAATCTATTTTTAGCAGTTTGAAATTTCTGATGGATTAATACAAGTGGCTCTGCATTTTTTCTCTTTTTTACTTGAAATCAGCCCAAAAAATACAACAAAAAAAAACAAACAAAAAAAAAACAACAACAACTGGGAAATACTAAATTATTTTGGTTACTCCTTCCCTTCATATTTGGAAAGAGGAAAAACATGGGGAACTTTGTTGGAATTAGTATAATTCGTGTGTTAAAAAGTCTGCGTTAAAATGTAAAACATTTATTTATAATTCACTATGAACCAGTTGATTTAAGTTATAAATCAATTCTCAGAGTCAGTCACTTGAAATCTTTAGAGTCTTTATGGTGATTAGGTTCTTATTTTGGTGTTCTTTCCCACTTACCGGTATTTAATATCTGTGTGAAATGAATGTTAAAACTATTGTCATTGTTTATGTGCAGCACTGTTCAGTTAATAAGAGAGTGTACATTTGATAAAGATTGAGGAAATTTATTTAGGCAACTTGGGTATTTTGCTGAATATTATTTGACAGTTTGCAGTCCTTTTTACTTGTACATGGGTTGTTTTTATTGGCTCATTTAGAACTTGTTACATGTACAAAAATTTACACAGAAACAGGAAAAGTTTTGAAGAAAATTAACTTTTAATATAGTACAAAAAAAATGTATATTATTAATGTGAAATGTACCAAGTTGTCATGTCATTAATAGAAAATTTAATCTAATATATTGAATGAGCGTTTTAAAGTAATTAACTCTGGTCCCTTAATATCATACATCCGGGAAATTATCTGATGACATGGGGACTGATGACATTGACTGTTATAAGAACTCATTTAAGTAGATTATGATGTCACAGAAACCATATAATTAGAACATCCGATGAAAACAGATGTTCTCTTGGTTTTGTCAGAATTTTTTTCTCCCCTTTTTATGTCAGCTGATTGTCATCACTCTGTGGCATTGGCATCCACGGCCTTGAGAACAACTTCTCCAAAAAATAAAGGTCAAGAGACATGCTGACAGCTGACATTATAGCATCACTCTGCGTCATCCGTGTCCACATGAACATCTTCTCCTCTTAAAGTACAAGGCCCAGAGACATGCTGTTACTTTTAAAAGATACCTTACCTATCACAGATGATAAATCATAAAATCCTTGCAGATCTTTAGTTTGTCTGTTTCCCAGAGCCATTACAAGTGAGGTACCCCCACCCAAAGTATAAAAATTTCAACACTTGGTCACACTTTTTTTATTGACTATTACAGGGATTTCTCTCTTATCTTGCACATACATACTAGGCCACAAGTAGATTCTCTTGTGTGAGTATAAGGCCTGGATCTTTCGTAAATATTTTTTTATGAATTTTTGAAATAATTTTAATGCAATAAAATTCATAAAATCATGCACTTATAACATGAAAAGTGTTGGATTTAGAGTATTTTTTTAAATTGTGTTATTCAACCACTTTTTACCCCACAGCCCTTAAGGGTTGTCAGTGTATTGTTTTCACCCATGGTGTCCAGATGGACGGGTGGGCAGACAGGCGTGCGGGCAGCGGGAAAAAGTTTGTTGGGGCTGTATCGCAGAAACAGTAAGGTGTAGGAACTTGATACTTGGTAGGGACATTGGTTAGGGGGTGTAGGTGTGCAATGATATAGTGTGACCTTTATTTGACCTGTGACCTTGCCGTAGTGACCTTGACCTATAACATCTTGTCTGGGCTATATCTCTGAAACAGTAAGAGGTAGGAAGTTTATACTTGGAAGGGACATTGGTTAGGCAGTGTAGGTGTACAACATCATGGTATAACCTTGATTTGACCTTGTCCAGGCTATATCTCGGCAACCGTAAGGTGTAGTAAATTGTTACGTGGTAGGCACATTGGTTGGGGTTGTAGGTGTGCAACGTCATGGTGTGACTTTGATTTGACCTTTGACCTTGCCATAGTAACCTTGACCTATAAAATCTTGTTCGGGCTAAATCTCGGCAACCGTAAGGTCTAGGAAGTTGATACTCGGTAGGGACATTAGTTAGGGGCGGTGGAGGTGCAACATCATGGTATGACTTTGATTTGACCTTTGGCCTTGTCATAGTGACCTTGAGTTTTAAAATCTTGTCTGGGTTATTTCTTTGATTCCATAAGGTGTAGAAGGGTGACACTTGGTAGGGATATTGGTTAAGGGGTGTATCTGTGCATCATGGTGTGACCTTTGTACACCTGCCATATTTGAGACATATTTCTCTTTTGACAAAGATATATGGATTGCTTCAACTGATTATTATATGCACTTTTACATAATTGTGCTTTTTCCATTGACAGCTATTCTCCAATTAATAAGTTTTACAGCTTCATAATTTTAGTTTAATGATTATTGCTGTCATCTTGCTATTAAATTGTCTTGTTTTAGTACTTTATCTTTACATACATTTTCTTTCTCTGAGATGTTAGTTTCTCTACTTAAACATTATTTGGAGCTTTATATACTTCTATATCTCATGGTGTTAAAAACTATTTCCCTAGGCTGTGGGGTACGGGCATCTCTGATCCTATTTTTTGTCATATATACAAAAATATGTGACTGTTATAGATTTTGAAAATTCGCTACTGAGCACTCGTCAACACTACAGCACATCATGACAATAAAACCATTAGAGATATCAAGTTCAGGTTGCCTGTGTTCATTTTAGGTTCAAGGGGAACAACTTTTCAAAAAAACACAAGTGTCTGTAATCTTGTTTTTAAGATGGCCACCACCCAGTTCTAAAGCTTTTGAAGAGGATGTCCCAAGGCCAGACCTTGTTCTAGTTATGACTCTTGGTTAATTTACAGAAAAGCAACAAAGTTTGTTTCATCAGTTGTATAGAGCTAGTATGTTAAAAGAGTATGCTTCATGATTTGGGCGATGGAAACAATCCACTGTAAAAAGTCATATTGTTTGGGATTTGATAGTTAAAGCCCAAAGTTGAGAGAATGTCAAAGAGCATTTAAAATCATTCATTCCTCAGTCAAATATGATGCTAAATTAAATATCTTACATTTATACATGGTAAGTGCCAGATAATAAATATATATATTGAGGCTGTAAATACTTCTGTGAATATAAAGATATATAGAGAATTTCACTGTCAGGCAACATGATATGCAATACCTCAACAGTCAGTTGGGTTTCTTATTCATCTACAGAACACCTTTAAATATACCAAGAGTGAAATTTAGTGAGATTTTTGTCCCGGGACGAAAACTTTCCCCCTTAAACAGGTCACCTGAGGTTTGTTAGGGAGAGTGTTTATAATAATAATAATAATAATAGTAGGATTTATATATATATATTTATATATATTTAGTAATTAATAACACAACTGATAACCAATGACTTTCTGCTATGAAGTAGTGTCATTGGTCCGAGACAATTCTCAGATCAAGTTATATATATATTGATGGAATCTGGTTTATCATCTCTTGCAACACATTGTTAAGGTCAATATATCAAAACAGGTTAGTGAAGGGGGTGGAAGAAAGTAGTGCATACAAGTTGGTCAAAATTTTGCACTAGAATACTACTGAAGACGGGTAAACAACTACCACTGGTCCATCTTTAGGTCTGACTTGGAATCGAACCCAAGGACTTGAAAGTGGGAGACAAGTGTTGCCCACAATCCTCAGTTTTTATTGATTATTGATGTAGAGTAAATTATTGCTTCCAGATACTCATTCAGTTTATTGATTATTGATCAGGATGGTAACCAAGATGATATATGTTATTGATTTATTGATGTATTACATATTTTACTACATGTTCTTCATCTCAATTTTACAGTGGGGTACACTTTTCACTGTAATATATAACATAAAATTCTGATAAATCATCTTATCTGGCCCACACTGGCTCCTTTAGTTTGTCAATAGTACTAGTACTTTTTGTATTTGTCAACTATCAGGGTCAAGCAAAAAACATATAAACGTCCTTTATTTGTCATGTCTTTCTACTGTATGTAGGTAATTTGGATAGAGAGTATATCCTTGTGGCCATCATGTGTACCATCCTTTAAAGTCGGATCCAGTTGGTATTTAGCTTGTGCAATGATCAGACAGGGTTTTAAATGGTCTTTCTTGATCATTTGTAGCTGGTTTGACTTGCCAGGTGGAAATTTCTGTTGGAAAATTTTTTTTTTTCATTTTATTCTGTGAATAAATGGGTCAGAGGTCACTGATGTTTTATTTGCATGGTCTGTTAGTCACTGTTGACCCTCAGTTGGGTTATTATTTGACGTGGCTGACAGGACATTTTTGATCAAGATATAATAATTTTTAATAAACAGATCATCTATCTACATTGGTTTTGTTCTTCATGTATTTTTAGTGACAGAGACCGTATGCGACATGCTCTCGAGGCCTTATTTGAAACACCACAGAACAATCTTCGCCTGTTTGTGGTAAGTCAGTCAAACCAAGATAAAGACCTCAGTGATATAATAAATATCGGGTGTGATAAATAATCTCTTGACCTTTACCTGTGTTGTTTTGAGTTCAAATTAAGCCTGTTGCTTCTGCCAAGGAGGCGATGTATCGGGTGGTGTGCGTTTGTCTGTTTGTGAAGTAACTTAAAGTTATGGATGGATTTTGAAGAAATTTTTAGGAAAATGTTAAACAATTGCACAAGGAACAGATAATTAGATTTTGGTGGTGATCTGGATCCAGGAATGTTTTAGAGGATATCTTTCTGTTGTACTCACAAGCGATATTGTATTCAAAAGATTTGAGAAACAAAGGGTTTGACCAGGGGAGATTGGGTATCTCTTTATCAAAAACAGAACAGAATCTGGGTAACTCATTAAAAGGTAACTAACTGAAAGTACCAGTCCAGTGAATATGGTGATATAAACAAATTTATCAAAAATGAAATGTTAAATACCCGTCTAAATAAGGAAAATTATGTGAAAAGCTAATATCAGGTAGACAAGTGTGACAAAACACCAAGATTTACACAAGTGATTTATAGATTTAAACTGTATTTTAATAGTTTTTTTGCTCATTTATATTTGGTTTCTCAACAAAGTAAGACCATCTATAGCCAACCCTGGTGACCTATCACAGCTTTATTTAAAACAAGACCACTGCCGCGGTGTGTATCTCCCGCCGAGCATTAAAGGGGAGGAAATACCTTTTCCGAGATATTCACAATTTTTCATTTTCCGCTAAAATCCAAGATTACATTTTTCCCCTAGGCACAGAATACTGTTGTACTACCCCATGGGTCAAAAATTCGCTCGAAATCGCTGTGTCTGTTACCATTTTCAAGATATTTTCAATGTTGATTTTCTGCTAAAAATCCAAGATAGCCGCCAAAAGTGGCGAAAATTGAATTTTTTCCCTTTTGCATAGTATAACAGTTACAAAGATAAAAGCAACTTACTCATTTTGGTCATTGTTAAAACAGAAAATAGCTATTACTCACTTAGATATCAAGATAGACGCCAAAAAATGGTACCATCTTGTAGGCATGGAGAAAGTAGCTGAACAACATATTTTACAGAAATGCTCTAAATGCAGTCGTTTTGGAGTTATGAGCACTTTACTGAAAGTAGCCACCATTGCTATTACTCACTTAGCTATGGACCTAGGTCTGAAAAATACCAAGCAGGCTATTTTTAGGCTGTATAAAAGTGCAACTACACACTTGTGGCAGCCATCTAAATCAACGAAAAAAAAACCCATGGCAGAACACCTGAAAAAAAAACCATGGCAGCCATCTTGTTAACACCCGTGGTGGCCATCTTGTTTTTCCGAATCAGCCGAAAAAGATTCCCAGGCAAGTTTTTCCAATGATGAATTTATCCTGCAAATTTGTAAGCTCTAGCTATAATATTTTAAGAGATAGAAAGGCTTTTGTAAAAACGTGACGAACGGACGCATGCACGCACGCATGGACACAGGGCATTTTATAATCTCCCATACCGGGCCTATCGGCCGGCGGGAGATTATGATGTCACAATGGAGTTGTCATTGTGAGGTCACAAACCTAACTTGTGATACTTACTTTTTTTTGGTGTTTAGATTACTCCAGAACTAATGTACAGATCTTTATAAAAATAATAGGATAACCTGTCATTAAACATGCGATATGGCGGCCATTTTATTTTTTGAACTAGGCCAAAATTACTATCAGGCTAGTTTTTCTAGCCATATAGCTTTTGTGGAAATTTGATGAAGCTAGCTGGAATATTTCAAGATTTAAAGGACCTTTATGATTTTCAAACAATTAGCTATGGCGGCCATTTTGTTTTTCAAAATGAGGCTAAAATTTTGCAGAGACAGGTTTTTATAGCCATAAATATCCCCTGCAAATTTGGTGAAGATATCTTTATAAATGAATGAGATATTAAGGTTTATGCAAAAACGTGACGAACATTAAACATGTGAGATGGCGTCCATTTTGTTTTTTGAAGTAGTGCCAAAATTACTATCAGGGTAGCTTTTCTAGCCTTATAGCTTTTGTGCAAATTTGAAGAAGCTAGCTGGAATAATTCAAGATTTAGAGCACCTTTATGATTTTCAAAGAATTAGCTATTGCGGCCATTTTATTAGTCGAATCTTTGATTCGAGTTATGTACTGGGTTGTGGCCGCGATTTTAAATTGGCCGATTAAGCCCTTAAATATCAAATTCTGCATAATATTTGTTCACATACCGGTAGATTAAGGTGTATAGTATACACTCTGCCATTTTGAAGATTTTTAGTGCTTTTATTCAGTTATATTTTATAAAGTAAAAAGCTTGTCTAGTACTTCGTCTGGGTTTCTGTAAGGTCCCGGATGTCCTAGAAACTATTGTTTTACCCATTGTCATGGCCTACTCGAAGGAGTCTTTTTTAACGGTTTCATCTGCTGGTTTCTAGACCTTAAACCCCCAATTAATTTATTCGTCTGCTGATTTATCACGCAGTCACTGTTAATGTAAAATTGTTGTCTGCACATCTACCCATTTGTCAAACAAATAAACCGCAAAGAAATTAATGAATGAAGTGACGTCATGGTAGTACTATACATTTTTTGTTCAGCCAATCAAAATCGAGGACACCTCTGGCAGAGACAATGAAAATATTCAAACTCCGTAGTTTTACATTAAACCACTCGAAGGCACTTTTGTATGTCCTAGAAGTTATCACGTGATTTCATTTTTCTGTCAATCCGTTTCTTATATTTTGAAAGAAGTTGTCTTCCAAATTGTTTTACAGTATATTTACAAAATAAACCAGTTCGCTAATCTTATTTCCTGACAATATTTTATAAAATGGACGTTTCGACAAAGATCAGATACTTTAAGCTAGGATACAGAACTCACGGCGATAGCACCCAAGTCATTAATATTCATGAGAAGATATGAGGTCACGGATTTCCCCTGGTATTTCCTGACAATATTTTATATAGTACGTTTGTTATTTTAGAAGAAGTTGTCTTCCAAATTGTTTTACAGTATATTTACAAAACAAACAGGTTCGCTAATCTTATTTCCTGACAGTATTCTATAAAATGGACGTTTCGACAAAGATCAAATACTTTAAGCTACAGAACTCACGTCCATAGCACCCAAGTTATTAATATCCTCTGTCCTCGATTCTGATTGGCTAAACGACAAAATACTTCATCGGTAAAATACACCATAACCTCAGACCCCCTATTATCGCTCACTATAGCTATCGTAATATTGTAGAAATAACACACGAATATTTTATTTAAATACTTACAATTTGCTTCTGTAAAGTATCCACATACTATATATCCACGCTTCAAAATTGAAATATGTCTTCTCATTTCAAAATCAAATTTCAAAGTGCGCATCTACGGTACGGGGGTACAGACTCGTGAAAGTCCGTGCTGGTAGTTTTCATCTTAAAACAGCCTTCTAAAATATTGTGACTGCGCATATTTGCTTATTAATATTTATGAGGCAAGTCCGTTTACAGGAAATATGCTGGTAGTTTTCATCTTAAATCGGCCTTGTAAAACCCCCTCAAAGAACTGCTGTGACTGCGCATGTTTGCTCATTAATATTAATGAGGCAAGTCCGCGGACAGGAAATATTCTGGTGGTTTTCATCTTAAACCAGCCTTGTGAAACTGCGCATCTACAGACCCTTTATATTTGTAAACTTTTCACATCACGTCACAACAAATACCCATCTCGCTACACAAATCTGGAAGCGGTTTGCAAATGCGGGCGATAATAACGAGTTTACAGATTTCAACACCCAGTGCTGTCCTAAGATTCGACTCTGTGGTTGGGTGAAACCCACCACTGCACCCTTGTTTTTCAAAATGTGGCTAAAATTTTGCAGAGACAAGTTTTCATAGCCCATATAGCTTTTGTGAAAATTTGATGAAGCTAGCTGGAATATTTCAAGATTTAGAGCACCTTTATGATTTTCAAACATTTAGCTATGGCGGCCATTTTGTTTTTCAAAATGAGGCTTAGATTTTGCAGAGACAGGTTTTCATAGCCATAAACATCCCCTGCAAATTTGGTGAAGATATCTTTATAAATGAATGAGATATTAAGGTTTATGCAAAAACGTGAGGAACTTTAAACATGTGATATGGCGGCCATTTTGTTTTTTGAACTAGTGCCAAAATTACTATCAGGCTAGCTTTTCTAGCCATATAGCTTTTGTGCAAATTTGATAAAGCTAGCTGGAATATTTCAAGATTTAGAGCACCTTTATGATTTTCAAACAATTGGCTATGGCGGCCATTTTGTTTTTCAAAATGAGGCTAAAATTTTGCAGAGACAGGTTTTCATAGCCATAAACATTCCCTGCAAATTTGGTGAAGATATCTTTATAAATGAATGAGATATTAAGGTTTATGCAAAAACGTGACGAACGGACGGACGGACGGACGGCGTTTTATAATCTCCTGACCTCGGCCTTCGGCCGCAGGCGGGAGATAAAAATGGAAACAAATACCCCAGAAAATCAACAACTTGAAACAAAACTTGTCCACAAATATTTTTCTAGTTAAGTTTGGGAAATTGACTGTCATCTCTGACATTGTGGTCTTGAATACAGCTCCTGACTGCACATAATCTGTCCCTGTATGACCGTCAATGTTAAATCAACTTTGATCTGAAATCATACAAATGTACCTGCTAGCTATTGAATAACAGTTCATTACTTCATTTTTCACTTTCCCCTTAAATTGGTTTTGCCCGAATATTGTGTTTATATTGTTTAACCTTGATGTTTAGAATGGGCGGCTGGTCCATTCAGAAGAGCAACGGTTGTCATTGGATCAAAGTGGACGACTCAGTGAACTCCTCAGTCCTCTTGTGAATGGCACACAGAATGGACACAATAAACAAAACAGGTTAGCACCACAGACTCCCTATAACTAGATCCAGTTTGTAATTTAGGTGTAAGTGGAAAAATACATTTTGAGGTCTCTACATCAGAACATTATGTATCTATGGTAGGTAAGTGCAGTTAAGCCATAACTGGAACCAAATCGTGTAAATTTTTCAAGAATGACATAAGATGTATAACTAAGTACTGTAGTATGAGTTGTATAAACACCTATATTTCTCTTATTCACTGTATTGATTACTACTTTTACCTTGTACTGCAGTGTTTGTTGTATAAACACCTGTATTTTACTGAGTCACCGTTTTATTTACCTGTATGACCAGGTACTGTAGTGTTTACATACGATGATACAAACACCTGTATTTTACTATTTCACAGTATTGATTACCCATATGACCAGGTACTGCAGGGTTAACATATAAACACCTGTATTTCTATGTTTTACAGTATTGATTACCTGTATGACCTTGTACTGAAGTGTCTGCTCTATGAACACCTATATTTCTGTGTTTTACAGTATTGATTACCTGTATGACCTTGTACTGAAATGTCTGCTCTATGAACACCAGCGGACTGGAGATGACACTTTTCAGGGAGTTCTGCATGCTGAAGCTCCCCCAGTCTCCTCAGTCAGATGGCGGTGTGCTGCTAGCTCGTTCCCACAGTCTGGTAAAGTGCTATGACATACAGCAGTGCACAAACCATTAAAATAAACAAAGAGGAAATATTCACAATTTGAAACAGATAAGATAAACTGTTTATAATTGTCACAAAAATGACAAAGTTGACAGAAATGTCTAACATCTTGGCCACAATTTAATATAGCATCAATGGGATGTCTTTACACACTGATGAATTTCAAATTTCTTTATTTTCTTATACCTTTAAAATACCTTTAAAGGCATAGTTTAATCAAAAGATTTTGAATTGACTTAGTGGATAAAATGAAAATAACTGACTTCCATTCCTGTCCGTTATGGACAATTTGATTCCCTGTTAATAATTTCTGTATATTACAAATGATTTGTATCTATGATAAAATTCTGAATAAATTTCCTGTACATCTAGATGATTCCATCTCTGTATGATTCCTGTATAACTTACAGTTGATTGTAGTCTCTGTATTTACTTCCTGTACATTTCAGAAGATTTAAATTTCTGTAAATAATTCCTGTAAATTCCTTATGAGTTTAATGTCTGTGTATAACCCCTGTATTTTACAGATGAAAGTTCTTGTACATTTCCACCACAGTTGCCGTATCATAGTGTGCTCGGGCGTATCCTACGGACACAGTTGCTAGGGGCAGCAGATGCTAAGGGAGTGTATCCTTACTATGCGAAAATGAAGCAACTTCTAGAGACGAACCCACAACTCAGGTAGTTTATAAAATGACTTCTCAGATACTGCTGAAATCAGTGAAAAAGAGTAACCTTAAGTACATATATATATTACTTTTAGTACAGACACTCACCACAGCAGATATGCATTGAATGTTTTTGCATATGCAGCAAATTCTTGATATACGTATAACATTATTATTTTGCACAGGGAGATAGATTATATTGACGTGTCCGTCTGTCCGTCCACATTTTCGTTTCCGGACTCTAACTCAAAAATGCTTTCTCCAATCATATTCAAACTTGACAGGGAGATAGATTACCATCATATTAGCTAAGTTGCTCTCGAAATTGGTGTAATTCTGTCCATTCCGTTTGTTGTGAATTTGTCTGTCTGTCAACATTTTCATTTCCGGGCTCTAACTCAAAAACGCTTTGTCCAATCAAATTCAGACTTGACAGGGAGATAGATCACCATCATAGTAGCTAAGTTGCTCTCAAAATTGGTGTAATTCCATCTGTTCGTTTGTCCGTTTGTCTGTTCGTCAACATTTCCGTTTCTGGACTCCAACTCGAAAATGCTTTGTCCAATTGAATTCAAACTTGAAAGGGAGATAGATCATCATCATAATTAAGTTGCTTTCGAAATTGGTGTAATTCCATCTGTTCTGTCTTGCCGTAGTGACCTTGATATATCCCACTGTATATCCCCCTATACAAGTCAAATATTGCTTTTGGTGGATAATAAAATTATCAATTCAAGACATCACCACCATGCAGGCTATTAAATTTTGTTTTAATTTCAAATAATATTATGTGAATATTGAATGCCTAGAATAGGAAGTAGTTATAAACATATGTGAAACATTAACTTGTGAAGATATTGGAATCAAAAGTGAAATTGACACTTAAATATTGATACTGAAATTGCGGAAGCTATACCAGTTAATTTTGAAGTGTCAGGATATGTTTTCTTCCCTACTGATAAAGAGTACATGATAATATACTGACTTTTTAGTACATTTGATTTGGTGCTAGTCAGTGTTGTGAATTGTAAGCATATCCAGAATATTAACTCAATTTATCTTCAGTACTTAAACAATGGGTAATAGCTATAGGTGATATTATTATAAGTGTTTGTTCTCTATACTTGACTTAATTATATGATCCAATAATAACACCAATCATAACATAATCATGATATTTCTTTCCTTATAGCTTATAAAAACAAGAAAAGTTTGGGTATTTAGCAGTAGACCCTATGTACTTAGTTTCATAGTAGTATAGTACATATCACTCTAATAAAATACAATAACAACAATTTCACCAGGGTAATCCTTTTGTTTGGTTTGAGGGTTTAGTAAAAGGAAAGTGTTTTAAAGGGCTATAGTTAAATAAATGGTATTTTATGTCTACTAACACTAAGAGTACTATTGTGTCACTTTTGTCCAAACTTTTGATATCTTATAACAGAAAAGAAACAGTCCTTATTTTCCAAAAAAAAGATACCGTAAATGACCTATTTAGCACACAGTGCGCTAAGGAAAGACTATTTTTACTCAATATTTGGTGGGAAAAAGTTACCCTTTTAGCGCACCCATCATGAAACACTTTCCGGGATGACGGTCAGTCTGGTAAGAATAATGGTGTTTCGACATTTAGTATCTACTAAAAATACCCACTTCCTGTAAATATGGCGGTAGATATAAACAAACTCGAAATTCATGGCAAAAATGTCAATTTATTTAGTAAAAATATGTGCAATATATAAAAAATATGTGAATATTGTGCACTGTCACCGACGATATTGCCTCAACAAAGAGATAGGGTGCGGTTACAAGGGCGGATGCGCTAAATAGGTCATTTACGGTATTCTAAAAATATCACTTTGATATCAATGAACAAGGACCCAGGTGTTGTATTGAATTCAAGTGATATCTCATAATTGATGAAAAATCAATTAAACAGGCATGGCAATAGATAAAATCAGTAGTCACTCTTGTAAAGCCAAATTAGTAGATTAGTTCCTTTAATCCAGTTTGTATTATTGGTTATTGATCTCAGCTAAGTGAATAAAGTAAGAAATTCCTTTGTGTTAATTCAGTCTTTAATTTCCAAGTGTCTATCGCTTTGTGACTAAGTAAGCATTGCTGATCCTTTAATCATACCACTGACATGTAGATATTGATAGAAAAATGTGTAATTTACTCCTTTGTATATAAAAACTGGTATTTTTCTTTCTTAAGACTAATGGACTTGCCAAAACTTTGTTTTGGTTCAGTCATTTTATCTCCCTATTTTCATTGAGACTGGATTGAACTGGGTATTGTCAAAAGAGTTTTATGTTACTGTGTGGACATTGATTTCATCCTTTTATTATCCACCACGCGACGTATTTGCCCTAAATACGGGGAAATACAGACCGGGATGTATTTTTTTTGTACACACCGGCGCCCCGGTACTATGGATAATGAGTGGGAATAACTTTCGGTTTTTCAACAATATCTCAGAAAGTATGTAACTTACAAATATGTATAATATATCAGTAGAAAGGTGTTCTTACAGCGCTTCTGCTCATGTGAATTACATAAAAATCCATGCAGAAATAATTAAGATATTGCAAGTTAAAGATTGAAGTTTTTATATTCACTGTGGCTACTGGGCTTTGATAGTTTTTTTCACATTCTCTCATTAAAGATTCATGTTATTTAACCCATAAATCATACAAAATGGTGGATAATAAAAGTAAAACACCCCTCATCAGACATATACAGAAAAAATATATCACTCATGAAGATTAACAATATAATACTCGTGCTTCGCACTCGTATAATATTGTTATCTTCATTCGTGATATATTTTTTCTGTATATGTCATTCGGGAAGTTTTCCTATTTTATGTCAGAAATAAACCTTATTTGAAAGATACAAGCCAGCCTTTAATTCTTTTATAGAACTTTATGATTTAACCATGCATCCATAAACTCGTGTCAGATTTCCACAAGGGTTTTCCAGGAAAAAAGATTGAAAAGATATATGACAAGGTGTTTTTAATATTTAAGGTCACATTTGTTGACCTACATTGTGTATAGACCATTGAGGTTGAAATATGAAATACTAATTGTTGATTTTGTATTAAACTTAATTGTAAAATATTTAGGTGTGACATGGGACTTTCATGTAAGGCTGAAGTGGTCCATCTAATTTTACAATTGTATTTCTAAGCATTTGAAGTTAGCCGTTATTTACCAGTTAACGATCAAGTTACTATAAATTCTTCACTCATGGATTCCAAGAATTATCATATTTTTCATAATAAAGATCAACATAATGTATTGAAATATATGGAATACAGTAAAACCTCTTTTATCCAGGCCTCTGTTATGTGAATTTACAGTTGTCCAACCTCAAACCCACTCTGCCAACTCCATTTAAACCTGTTATATTCTTGGCTTTCTATTATCCAGCCTAATTGTTACTCCCCCAAGAGGATTGTATAATAGAGGTTCTGCTCTACCAGTTTTATCATATCATAATGACCAGTTATTTTGACAAGATAATGTACTTCAAATATATATCCTTTGGCCACGAAATATCTAATTAGCTAGTTGTATCCACCGGATAGCATCCGGTGGATACTATGGACTTGACTTCGTTACGCCTACGCCGCCGCCGCAGTGTGTAGAGAGATTTCACCGTTACCGCTCTAACGAAAAAAATATTATAGCTAGCCTTCTCAAATTTGCAGGATATATTCATAGCCATAAAATCTTGCCTGTGAATATTTTTGGCCTCATTTTGAAAAACAAGATGGCCGCCACGGGCGTTTTTCGACTTTAAACAAGGACTTTTGGTAGCCCTCTAGAGCAAAGGGTATTATAGGTAGAGATCTCAAATTCGCAGGATATGTTCCTCATTATAAAGTCTTGTCTGGGAATATTTTTGGCCTCATTTTGAAAAACAAGATGGCTGCCACAGACGTTTCTTTGCAGTCATGAAAAGTGCTTATATCTCCCTTATTATTGGTCCTAGAGGTTTGGGATGGTAAACCAACCTATAGGAAATCATGGGCTGGGAATCTTTTGGTGTGGTCAGATTTGACCTTGGACCCCTCCTTCAAGGTCAAACGAGGATAGCCAAACTTAAAAGTGCTTATAACTCGCTTATTATTGGTCCTACAGGTTTGGCATGGTAAACCAACCTATAATAAATCATGGGCTGGGAATCTTTTGGTGTGGTCGGATTTGACCTTGGACCCCTCCTTCAAGGTGAAACGAGCATAGCCAAACTTAAAAGTGCTTATAACTCGCTTATTATTGGTCGTAGAGGTTTAGGATTTTAAACCAACCTATAGTAAATCATGGGCTGGGAATCTTTTGGTGTGGTCGGATTTGACCTTGGACCCCTCCTTCAAGGTCAAATGAGGATAGCCAAACTTAAAAGTGCTTATAACTCGCTTATTATTGGTCCTAGAGGTTTGGGATGGTAAACCAACCTATAGGAAATCATGGGCTGGGAATCTTTTGGTGTGGTCGGATTTGACCTTGGACCCCTCCTTCAAGGTCAAATGAGGATAGCCAAACTTAAAAGTGCTTATAACTCGCTTATTATTGGTCCTAGAGGTTTGGGATGATAAACCAACCTATTGGAAATCATGGGGTGGGAATCTTTTGGTGTGGTCAGATTTGACATTGGAACCCTCCTTCAAGGTCAAATGAGGATAGCCAAACTTAAAAGTGCTTATAACTCGCTTATTATTGGTCCTAGAGGTTTGGGATGGTAAACCAACCTATAGGAAATCATGGGCTGGGAATCTTTTGGTGTGGTCGGATTTGACCTTGGACCCCTCCTTCAAGGTCAAACGAGCATAGCCAAACTTAAAAGTGCTTATAACTCGCTTGTTATTGGTCCTACAGGTTTGGGATGGTAAACCAACCTATAGGAAATCATGGGCTGGGAATCTATTGCTGTGGTCGGATTTAACCTTGGACCCCTCCTTCAAGGTCAAACGAGGATAGTACACAAAATCATGTGCTGGGAATCTATTGCTGTGGTCGGATTTGACCTTGGACCCTCCATCAAGGTCAAACGAGGATAGCCAAACTTAAAAGTGCTTATAACTCGCTTATTATTGGTCCTAGAGCTTTGGAATGGTAAACCAAAATCTAGGAAATCATGGGCTGGGAATCTTTTGGTGTGATCGGATTTGACCTTTGGCCCCTCTTTCAAGGTCAAATGAGGATTGCCAAAATTAGTGTTTATATCTTGCTTATTCATATTCATAGAGGTTTGCAGTGTCACACCAACCTATAGGAAATCATGGACTAAGAATCTTTTGATATGGTCAGATTTCACCTTGGGCTTCTCCTTCAAGGTTAAGCGATGTTAAAATGGCTTTGGTGAGTTTTCTTCTGGTGGATAAATTTGCATCGGTTCTCCGATGCGATAGGTCTAGTTATTACATGCTTTCAGTTTATTGTTTAGGTTTTATACAATAGGTGTCCATCAGGTTTTTAAAAGGATATACAAAAGGTTTTTAAAGACATTCAGCATTATAAGTGTATTACAGTGGGCTGCAATGATGTTTCATTGAATTCTTTGATCTCTTATAACAGTTAACTGGTTTGTGGTATCCTTTTCCTGTATGAGAAGCTCTGTGTAAAGCAAAAAAAATTCAAAATTGATTGTAGTTTCATTCTAACTTCATCATATAAATTTAGGTAACAAAAAGCAAAATTCATGGACCTTCTGCAAAAAGTAAATATGTGTATTTGAAATTGGTCACAAAAATAATAAATTAGAGAACTTTCTGTTATACCCAAAATAATAATAATAATAATAATATAATAATAATAACAGGATTTCCAGAGCAGAATGTTTCACCATTTGTTAAGATAATATATACTTTGCAAATATATATTGTAATTTTTCAAAATACTGGCATAGTGGGTGTTTGAGTATACAATGATTTATTGGTAGACTTTTTGCTAAGACTAAGCCTGGCACATGTTATTACATGTCAAAAATAGTACTGTAGTCCTTATTTTGTTGCTATGAATTTAGATTTTGAAACTATTCCAAATCTGATAATAGACCACACTTTTGCATTTTATCCAATAGATTTATGACAAAACAAGAATTTATGTAATACCCCTAATGAATAAAATTATTTTACACAGCGGTATTTCTCAAGACATGTTTTCTGTGTCAGTGGAAATAACATTGTAAAATCACCAAACAAGATTTCCTCCTCTGAGTGGTTTTTTCATCCCTTGCACATTTTGATTATATTTCATCTGCCTGTCATTAATCCCATATATGACACTTTAGCCTATTGGAGGAATTAACATTGACTGATTGATTGTTTCACTAAAGAAAATATCCCCCACTGTGAGAAAGAGTATAATAATTCAGTGGTCCAGTAAGTAGGATTAAGTATTTACAAGTGTCAATCAGCTTCTGATAAGAATTTAAGTATATTTCTATGTCAGTTACTAATTGTGGGAAGTTAAATCCAGAAGGACTGAAGTTTTCCTTTCAGTTAAGCTTATTATAGGTGTGTCTAATTTTGATAGAGGGAGTGTTAAAAATACCTACTCCCTGGGGCCTCTATGTTCAGGCCCAAAGTTTATACTAAATATTTGGTGACACCTTTTGTCAGCAGTTTGTTAATCCTTTGGTTCGCTATGTGTCAAAATTTGATAATGGCTATTACATTGGTCTGAACAGGTTTTCTGAAATATATAAATATAAAAAAAAATTGAATTGCTTGTGAAAAGCAGTTTTTACTTTAAAAATGTAATTTAAGATTAAAACAAGTTTGATAACTTAAAATACTTAACACAGACAATAAATTGGAAGAAATTAAAACTTTTATCGTGAAGTTTTGCAGATACGCTCCCAGTAAGTTCAATCCTGTTGTTGTGTGTGGCTCGTGTAATCTTAAACCACAAGGATAATAAATGAAATAATTGTCAGACTTCAGTCTTTTTGAGACCCACCAGAACAGCAGTTAATTACAGTCAAATTTGTGTATAAAGACCGCCCAAGGGAAATGCTAAAAGCGATCTTTTGTAGGGGTCGGTCTTAATATGAAGGTTTTGTATAAATTCCTTAAATTTCACTAAATTTCTCTCTGCATTCATTAAGCATTGCAATCCTCAATATATTTGACATGTTGTATATTCTGTACTAGAAACCACCAATATCCACAATATTCTGCTTTAGTTTAGCTTGCACCTTTGGCTCAAAAATATACAACATCTTCTGGTGCTGGGATTCCAAAACTACTTGTAGTTTAACCTGATTTTGACTGTGTGTGATGTCTGATATATTTCAGAAACAAGGTAAAAATAATGGCATTCACCACCTTGGATGTTGCATAAATTTAAGCAACAGTAAGAAATATTGACATATATTCTGCAGTAGATGAAGTAAATGATTTGAACATGTTACATGGTGAATAACAAATTGTAGTCAGAATATCTATTCCAAAATTCATAGTAAACTGAAGTAGTTTCCTCAGTCGAAGACTTTTTGTACAGTATGGCTAATCTGTCTATCTTACTTTGTATGAGGTCTCCAATACATTTACTGAAGAACAAGTCTACATCAGAGTCACTGGGTACATGAATTATGTGGAAACCTAATTATTATTATTTATTATTAAATAACATGGGTGAAACTTGATTTTCAGTCAGATTTGTCAACTAAGGTTTGTTTTTTACCTAATTTGTATAGACAGTTGACATTTTATTTCAGATAAATTTGTCCAAATCAACTGTCATATTTACTTTACTTGTACTTCTAAAGTAAGGGTATCCAAATTTGAGTATGTTATTGCAGTATGATTACCTAGACCCATTTTTGCCCCATGCCATACCCCTGCTCTATATTGTATTGAAAGGGTCATTGTAATGGCCAAACACTTCTTAAATCTGAGGTATCAGACATGAGTTTTGCCATAATCTTAAGTTGGAAAATTGGTACAGCACAAAAACATGACCAGTTGGTGTGCACTGACTTTTTAAACATAAGCCAGTTGATCGATCAGTGTATTTTGAAATATTGTATCCCAGGTTTTAGTACGGTCATGCCGCAACCACCACAGAGATTTCCTTTCATATGCAATAACTTGAAAAATATGTATGTTGGCATAAATAGCTGAGGCTTCAGAGTCTTATGTTTTGTGACCTCTGTTTCACTGCAGAACCAGTGGGTGGGCTTCTAAAGGTCAAGTTTAGGGTGTTTCTTCATTTTTTGGCCTTGTATGTGATGACCATTTGGTATGCACTGCTTTCCTCCATGTCCTCTACTAACCACAGTGATATGACCTACACAATTTGTTGAAAACAATTTCAAACCCAAGTCAGTTGGTTGATCAGTGTATATTGAATTATTAATGATTGCAATTACAGCTCTAGTGTTCAGAATCTGGACTAGAAACAGTGGTACACAGTTGTCATTAATATTAGACAGTGTTAATGTTAGACGGGTTGCCTTTATCTTGTCCGATTTGTTTTGGCGATTATCATAAAATGTGTTCAGAAATGCAATAAGTGAACCCTGATTTACATATACCAATGTATATTTTATCACATAAACACATATGGCTACCTATTTTGTGTCATTGTCAAACATTAATACCATCTAACATTAGTGACAGGTGTGCAATATTTGCACTCATGTGTTACTGATGTTAGATAGTTTGTCATTAACTTGTCCGATTTTTTCGAAATTTTCTCAAAATGTTGAGAAATGCAATAAATTAATCTAGATTTTTATATACCAATGTATCTTCATAACATAAACAGATATGGCTACCTATTCTGTATTGTGGTCTAACATTAGTGCCATCTGGCATTAGTGTGAAGGGTGAATTGTCAGTGCTTTTCACCAGTAATCTCCTCTCTTACGAGTACACTATTCAGTGGTAAAACACATAAAAATGGCTAATATATTGCAAATTGGCTCATTGTACAATATCTTCAGTTGAATGTCTTTATGAAAATGTGAAAATTAATGCAACATGTTGTGATTACGTTATGAAGATACATTGGTATATAAAAATCTAGATTAATTTATTGCATTTCTCAACATTTTGAGAAAATTTGTTTAATCTTTTTTAAAACTGCCTTAAACAGTATCCTTGTGTTACAGACAGCAAACCATGCTAGATGGTCCGTTCCAGTCTTATACACAACCCTGTCAGGTATTTGATGATCCAGAGTTGAATCTTGCCATAGATAAGGTAAATATTGTGAATTGAATAGGTATATTACAACAGTTAAGGTGTGAAGTTCTGCCATAACTTGTGTGTGTGTAAATGTTTATTGCAGACCCAGTGCAGGCTAATAGGTTAAAGAAAACTTACAGAAATTTTGAGCAGTTTGTCTGTACTGTTTGATTTGTTGCTGAACTGCCTATTATTATTTTATTAACCTTTTTCCGGAGGGTATTATTGTCAATTTAACTCATTAAAGATGTTTCAATGATTAATTATATCCACTACCCATGAATATTCAAATTGTTTATGTTCAGCTGCACCTTAGAGTCTGTCAATTGATGGAGGTTAAGCGTTATAAATGTCCACATTAGATTAGATTAGACTAGATTAGATAGCTAGAGTGTGACTGTAGCTGAATGCCTAAAAATAGTGGTGTTAAATGTGAATTATTTTTTGGCTTTATTTTATTTAGCTGAAGCCATTCCTAGTTGCTAAAACTGCCAGTGACTGTCAGATCATGCTTGCCATTCAGCCACTGGACAGGTACTGTGTTATAAAAACATACAGCAAAACCTTCATAACATTCCAAAGCAGAAAGCACTCCTAGAGTGCCAACCTCTGCCAAGACAGCTGAATATCCTCATATTGTAATTTCACCCAAATTACTGCTTTTGTATTTATCCCTCGTAATGGGACAGTATGACCTTGATGAAAAGCATTGAAAATGGGACCTTTCAAATTTGAGATTTTTCTTTTGTATCCAGAATATTCATTGTATCCACTAGTGCTGTAACGAGTTGACCGGAACTCGAGTCGTAACTCGGTGGGTGATATTTGGGGATCACATCGATTTACGCAATTTAAACTCAAGTTTTTAAGAAATAAATTATGATATACAATATACAATTTTTCTAACCATAAAGACATAAAAAAATCAATGAGCAATGGTCATTTTTTAATTTCCTTATTTACATGGCTGTTCCATAAAGTGCTCATACATATCTGCACAATTTAACCGGCAACAAAATATATTTCCTTGCTATAAATTGATACTAAAGACTTTAATGTTTAACACGTTAACAGGCGAGTGTCAATCTACAGAAATCGTTAATGATAACAGCTCTAATATCCACCGGATAGCATCGCCATCTGCCACCGCTGCCGCAGTGTGTAGAGATTTCACCGTTATTGCTCTAACTAAAAAAATAGTATAGCTAGCTTTCTCAAATTTGCAGGATATGTTCATAACCATAAAATCTTGCCTGGGAATATTTTTGGCCTCATTCTGAAAAACAAGATGGCCGCCATGGGTGTTTTTTGACTTTCAGCAAGGAGTTTTGTTGGTGCTCTAGAGCGAACTGTATTATAGGTAGAGATCTCAAATTCGCAGGATCTGTTCATCATTACAAAATCTTGACTGGGAATATTTTTGGCCTCATTTTGAAAAACAAAATGGCCGCCATGTGCGTTTCTTTGGCAGTCATGAAAAGCGCTTATAACTCGCTTATTGTTGGTCCAAGAGGCTTGCAATGTGAAACCAACTTATAGGAAATCATGGGCTGGGAATCTTCTGATGTGGTCAGATTTGACCTTGGACCCCTCCTTCAAGGTCAAACGAGGATACCCAAACTTAAAAGTGCTTATAACTCGCTTATTGTTGGTCCTAGAGGTTTGCAATGTGAAACCAACTTACAGGAAATCATGGGCTGGGAATCTTTTGATGTGGTCAGATTTGACCTTGGCCCCTCCTTCAAGGTCAAACGAGGATAGCAAAACTTAAAAGTGCTTATAATTCACTTATTATTGGTCTTAGAGGCTTGCAATGTAAAACCAACTTACAGGAAATCATGGGCTGGGAATCTTTTGATCGTATTGAATTTGAACTTGGACCCCTCCTTCAATACCCAAACTTAAAAGTGCTTGTAAGTGCTTATTATTGGTCCTACAGGTTTGCAATGTGAAACCAACCTACAGGAAATCATGGGCTGGGAATCTTTTGATGTGGTCAGATTTGACCTTGGGCTCCTCCTTCAAGGTTAAGTGATGGTTGATTGGCTTTGATGAGTTGTGTTTCTGGCAGATACAATTTGGATTGGTTCTCCAAGTAGTCATAAAGACAGACAGATGGACGGACAGACAAATAAACACATCCAAAAACATAACCTACTTGGCAGAGGTACCTATCCACCATACGTATACTGTGTCATAAAAATACATTGTATAGCCTATATAATCTTTTAACCCAGATATCATGTATTTCTGTTTGGACTATTTTTGAAATTCAGAATTGATTTCCAGCACTACAGTAATTGAAAAAGATTATTTTGGCAATTTTGAAAAAAAGTCTCTTTCTAACAATTTTTCCTCGTCCTCTTGCAGGTTTTTTGTAATAAGCTTATGAATGTAGGTGAATATGGACTTTATTTGAAGATTTTAATTGACAGGCAAAAACTTGGCTGAGTAAGTTGCCTCAGTTAATATGGTAAGAGAATCCCATTATAAATTCAGCAGAAACTTAACTGAAACAATAACCTCACATTTTAGACAAAGCTCAGTTGAGTTTGGCTAAGACACGAATCTGACTTTAGTTATTGAAAAAAAAATGTTTGACCAGTGGTCAACAGTATGGAGCCTTTTGACCCAACAAGTATACGCTGGTTTCACATGCCCAATTAACTGCTCTTCAAGATATTAACTCATACAGTGTGTCAGAAACAACATTAAATCCAAATAAATCAAGCCAGGTATATAGAGAAAATCTTCATTGTATTCACTGATGATTACATCAGCTTTTACAAGTTTATTCGCAAGTATGTAAAAATATGTTTACCGGTATAATGCTGTCACCTAGGTTTTGAAGTGTGTGTTGAATATGCATAAAACTGGATGAGATCATCCAAAATCTAAGCATGCTGTGTTATTAATAGTACTCTTGTCAAGTGAAAGAAAAACAACTGAAGTTACTGTGAAGTGATAAAGTATGGGTTAATTGGATTGTGTAGAACTGAACATGAAGCTTACAAAGACTCCAAAGTATCTACAAGTAGATTTGAATGCAAAGAGTCGAGTGCAGTTTGAATGCAGAATTATACACTTTTGATACACGATTATTAATATATGAAAACCTGTTAGGTTGCGAGTGAAGAAACAGAAAAATAAAATCAGGGTTCAGATCTGACATGGAAAACAAGCTATATAGATTGAATGTTTTTTCTGCATGGAAAATACTGGGCATTTTGATTAAGGTTGAAATAAAATTTGAAAGTTTAGGGAAAATACAGGGAATATGAAAACGTTTGACATGTTAGAAAAAAATAAAGGGATTTGAAATTTTAGGGAATGAAAGGGGATTTACTTTTGTCAGTGCCAAAACGATAGAACCAGACCCTCTTACTTTGGTGTTACATTTTATATAAAGAGTCTCCAACCATACGACCTTAATCTTTTGAATGTTATTCTCATTATGTCCACCCCCCTGGGGGGTGGATATATTATTTTTGCTTTTTTCGCCGTCCGATGTCCGATGTCCGATGTCCGGCGTCCGATGTCCGGCGTCACGCATGGTTTCCGCTCATTTAAAGGAAAAGTATTAGAGCTATTGTCACCAAATTTGGTATGCAGGCTTATTGGGTCAGTAGCTTGCTTGGGATTGCTTTTGGCTGTTGTACCTCTTTTGCTTACTGAGTAATACTTAAGTACAGCTATTTTCAGTACCCATTGGTTTCCGTGCATTTAAGCCAAAATAATTAAAGATATTTTACTACAATTTTGAATACAAGATTGTTATGTCCATAGCTCGCTTGGTATTGCATTTGGGACTGATAGCTTTGTCAGTACATGAGTAATAGCCATTTAGGTACTTCATTGTGTATTTTCAGTACTACTTTTGAGTAATTTGCTTCTGTCTCCTTAACCGTGCGAGATAGAGCGATTTCGGCAAAATTTTCGACCCGCAGGGTATCTGAGGAGTGTACTCTTTGCAATTTTCAAAAAATTTTCCCCTCCCCAAAAATGGCGGCCATTTTGAATTTTCGAATTTTTGCCAAAAATGGCAAAACACAAATTTGCTTCTATCTCCTTAACCGTGCGAGATAGAGCGATTTCGTCGAAATTTTCGACCCACAGGGTATCTAAGGAATGTAATATTTGCAATTTTCAAAAAATTTTCCCCTCCCCAAAAATGGCGGCCATTTTGAATTTTCGAATTTTTGCCAAAAATGGCAAAACACAAATTTGCTTCTATCTCCTTAACCGTGCGAGATAGAGCGATTTCGTCGAAATTTTCGACCCACAGGGTATCTAAGGAATGTAATATTTGCAATTTTCAAAAAAATTTCCCCTCCCCAAAAATGGCGGCCATTTTGAATTTTCGAATTTTTGCCAAAAATGGCAAAACACAAATTTGCTTCTATCTCCTTAACCGTGCGAGATAGAGCGATTTCGGCAAAATTTTCGACCCACAGGGGATCTAAGGAATGCAATCTTTGCAATTTTCCAAAAATTTTCCCCTCCCCAAAAGTGGCGGCCATTTTGAATTTTCGAATTTTTGCCAAAAATGGCAAAACACTAATTTGCTTCTATCTCCTTAACCGTGCGAGATAGAGCGATTTCGGCAAAATTTTCGACACACAGGGTATCTAAGCAATGCAATCTTTGCAATTTTCAAAATATTTTCCCCTCCCCAAAAATGGCGGCCATTTTGAATTTTTGCCAAAAATGGCAAAACACAAATTTGCTTCTATCTCCTTAACCGTGCGAGATAGAGCGATTTCGTCGAAATTTTCGACCCACAGGGTATCTAAGGAATGTAATATTTGCAATTTTCAAAAAATTTTCCCCTCCCCAAAAATGGCGGCCATTTTGAATTTTCGAATTTTTGCCAAAAATGGCAAAACACAAATTTGCTTCTATCTCCTTAACCGTGCGAGATAGAGCGATTTCGTCGAAATTTTCGACCCACAGGGTATCTAAGGAATGCAATCTTTGCAATTTTCCAAAAATTTTCCCCTCCCCAAAAATGGCGGCCATTTTGAATTTTCGAATTTTTGCCAAAAATGGCAAAACACAAATTTGCTTCTATCTCCTTAACCGTGCGAGATAGAGCGATTTCGTCGAAATTTTCGACCCACAGGGTATCTAAGGAATGTAATATTTGCAATTTTCAAAAAAATTTCCCCTCCCCAAAAATGGCGGCCATTTTGAATTTTCGAATTTTTGCCAAAAATGGCAAAACACAAATTTGCTTCTATCTCCTTAACCGTGCGAGATAGAGTGATTTCGGCAAAATTTTCGATCCACAGGGGATCTAAGGAATGCAATCTTTGCAATTTTCCAAAAATTTTCCCCTCCCCAAAAATGGCGGCCATTTTGAATTTTCGAATTTTTGCCAAAAATGGCAAAACACTAATTTGCTTCTATCTCCTTAACCGTGCGAGATAGAGCGATTTCGGCAAAATTTTAGACGCACAGGGTATCTAAGCAATGCAATCTTTGCAATTTTCAAAATATTTTCCCCTCCCCAAAAATGGCGGCCATTTTGAATTTTCGAATTTTTGCCAAAAATGGCAAAACACAAATTTGCTTCTATCTCCTTAACCGTGCGAGATAGAGCGATTTCGTCGAAATTTTCGACCCACAGGGTATCTAAAGAATGCAATCTTTGCAATTTTCAAAAAATTTTCCCCTCCCCAAAAATGGCGGCCATTTTGAATTTTCGAATTTTTGCCAAAAATGGGAAAACACAAATTTGCTTCTATCTCCTTAACCGTGCGAGATAGAGCGATTTCGTCGAAATTTTCGACCCACAGGGTATCTAAGGAATGCAATCTTTGCAATTTTCCAAAAATTTTCCCCTCCCCAAAAATGGCGGCCATTTTGAATTTTCGAATATTTGCCAAAAATGGCAAAACACAAATTTGCTTCTATCTCCTTAACCGTGCGAGATAGAGCGATTTCGTCGAAATTTTCGACCCACAGGGTATCTAAGGAATGCAATCTTTGCAATTTTCCAAAAATTTTCCCCTCCCCAAAAATGGCGGCCATTTTGAATTTTCGAATTTTTGCCAAAAATGGCAAAACACAAATTTGCTTCTATCTCCTTAACCGTGCGAGATAGAGCGATTTCGGCAAAATTTTCGACACACAGGGTATCTAACCAATGCAATCTTTGCAATTTTCAAAATATTTTCCCCTCCCCAAAAATGGCGGCCATTTTGAATTTTTGAATTTTTGCCAAAAATGGCAAAACACAAATTTGCTTCTATCTCCTTAACCGTGCGAGATAGAGCGATTTCGTCGAAATTTTCGACCCACAGGGTATCTAAGGAATGCAATCTTTGCAATTTTCCAAAAATTTTCCCCTCCCCAAAAATGGCGGCCATTTTGAATTTTCGAATTTTTGCCAAAAATGGCAAAACACAAATTTGCTTCTATCTCCTTAACCGTGCGAGATAGAGCGATTTCGTCGAAATTTTCGACCCACAGGGTATCTAAGGAATGTAATATTTGCAATTTTCAAAAAAATTTCCCCTCCCCAAAAATGGCGGCCATTTTGAATTTTCGAATTTTTGCCAAAAATGGCAAAACACAAATTTGCTTCTATCTCCTTAACCGTGCGAGATAGAGCGATTTCGGCAAAATTTTCGACCCACAGGGGATCTAAGGAATGCAATCTTTGCAATTTTTAAAAAATTTTCCCCTCCCCAAAAATGGCGGCCATTTTGAATTTTCGAATTTTTGCCAAAAATGGCAAAACACTAATTTGCTTCTATCTCCTTAACCGTGCGAGATAGAGCGATTTCGGCAAAATTTTCGACGCACAGGGTATCTAAGCAATGCAATCTTTGCAATTTTCAAAATATTTTCCCCTCCCCAAAAATGGCGGCCATTTTGAATTTTCGAATTTTTGCCAAAAATGGCAAAACACAAATTTGCTTCTATCTCCTTAACCGTGCGAGATAGAGCGATTTCGTCGAAATTTTCGACCCACAGGGTATCTAAGGAATGTAATCTTTGCAATTTTCAAAAAATTTTCCCCTCCCCAAAAATGGCGGCCATTTTGAATTTTCGAATTTTTGCCAAAAATTGCAAAACACAAATTTGCTTCTATCTCCTTAACCGTGCGAGATAGAGCGATTTCGTCGAAATTTTCGACCCACAGGGTATCTAAGGAATGCAATCTTTGCAATTTTCCAAAAATTTTCCCCTCCCCAAAAATGGCGGCCATTTTGAATTTTCGAATTTTTGCCAAAAATGGCAAAACACAAATTTGCTTCTATCTCCTTAACCGTGCGAGATAGAGCGATTTCATCGAAATTTTCGACCCACAGGGTATCTAAGGAATGTAATATTTCCAATTTTCAAAAAATTTTCCCCTCCCCAAAAATGGCGGCCATTTTGAATTTTCGAATTTTTGCCAAAAATGGCAAAACACAAATTTGCTTCTATCTCCTTAACCGTGCGAGATAGAGCGATTTCGTCGAAATTTTCGACCCACAGGGTATCTAAGGAATGCAATCTTTGCAATTTTCCAAAAATTTTCCCCTCCCCAAAAATGGCGGCCATTTTGAATTTTCGAATTTTTGCCAAAAATGGCAAAACACAAATTTGCTTCTATCTCCTTAACCGTGCCAGATAGAGTGATTTCGTCAAAATTTTCGACCCACAGGGTATCTGAGCATTGTACTCTTGGTAATTTCTAAAAAATTTTCCCCTCCCCTAAAATGGCGGCCATTTTGAATTTTCAAATTTTTGCCAAAAATGGCAAAACACAAATTTGCTTCTATCTCCTTAACCATGCGAGATAGAGCGATTTCGTCGAAATTTTCAACCCACAGGGTATCTAAGGAATGTAATCTTTGCAATTTTCAAAAAATTTTCCCCTCCCCAAAAATGGCAGCCATTTTGAATTTTCGAATTTTTGCCCAAAATGGAAAAACACAAACTGGCCTTAACCGTGCAAAATAGAGTTATTTTGTTGAAATTTTCGACCCATAGGGTATCTAAGAAATGTACTCTTGGCAATTTTCAAAAAAAATTTCCTTTTCCCAATAATGGCGGCCATTTTGAATTTTCAAATTTTTGCCAAAAATAGAAAAACAGGAATTGGCTTCTATCTTCTTAACCGTGCAAGATAGAGTGATTTCGTCAAAATTTTCAACCCAACCAATGCAAAAAGGCATGAAGCTGAAATAAATTACATCTACACTATCAAATATTTAAGCATCATTGATATATTTTACAAATGAAACAGGGTCTTGTAAGACTACTGTACAATTTGGGCAAAAGGTTCATGGGTGGACATTACACATGATAATGTGTGTTCTTCTATGCTATCCTGTTTCTATTCGCATCTACTATCAACAGGGCGGCCTATTTCTAGTTAAACTTGGGTGGGGATGTTAGGCAAAATTTTTGGAATTCTTAAGCGTCTTTGGTGGTTTAGTGGGTTAACAAGTTTGGCACCTAAACAGTGGCTGTCACCTCTGTGTGGGTTCACATTTCTTACAAGTGGCAACACTGTGGGCACGTCCCAGTATGACCGTGACTGTTGAACACGATGTAAAACCCTGACTTTGACCTTTGTCCAGGAAATTTTAAAGGGAAAGTGTGTAGGGACCCTGTGAAATACTGCAGCATATTGTTAATTTAAGCTAATTGGGAGACAATGTCTATCTTTATTGTCTCAGTTTTAATGTAAAAAACTGGTTTGAAAGGTAACAAAGAAATACAGTCATTTTATAAAAGTGTTTAAAATTGTTTTTAATGTCCAGTTTTGAGTATAGTTTCCTGAACTAAGTAATATCACTTTCCCTTGAGCTTTCTAATAGTATTTTAATTTTCATGCAAGATCAAGTGAAAATAAAATAATGCATGCATTACTGCTCCTTGTGAACTCTGCATTTCTGCAAAAAATATCCAGCATTGATTTGCACTTTGTGGCCTGAGGTGGAGAGTATTGATATCACTGTGTGTTGACCTCTGTTTTCAGTGCTCACATAAATTTTCCCAGATTTTGTGTGCTTTATCTACAGCAGTGAAGTTTATTTTTGTATAAATATATGTTGGCTGGAGACTAATATACTATTTCCTTATTGTGTGCATACAAAAAGATGGGAATTAATGAGAAGAAATGAGATGATTTAATATCAAACATAACCAACACCAAATTCCAATATACAAGAATGACATGTCATATCAGTAAATATATATTGTTATTGATATATACATAAATGCAATTTCTTGTAAGTTGTTATCATTGCATATTTACTTGCTGGGCTATTTATAGACTCATCACACTTTCTCCTTACTGCAGGACCTGTCTTGAGATGTACAAATGCAGACCAATGAATACTAACAAACATTTCCCTAACTGAAAGACAGATCGAGGCTCAGAGATGACAATTTACTTATGTCCCAGTGGACTGCCATTTTATGTGGTTATCCTAGTCGTAATATATATATGCCTGTATTTGGTTTCGCACCCATGTCCTCTGTGTTCCTAGATGAGCATTTCATACTCTTACCACATAGATATATATTTGACGGCCAACAAAGACAATCACCCATAAGGGGAGGGCACGTGGCCTTTACAAGGGGAGTGGTTTGTCCCTGTAAAAACTAAGACAAAATAATGTAAACTTGTGTGCACAAGGGAAAATGTTTTATTGCCATGTGTTAGCAAATTTTATATGACGGTAAATAACATAGTGGGAAGTTTATAGCTGGTGGGCAGTTATCAAGGATTCAGGAAAAAGATATCTAGAAGTTATTGAAGAGAAATCCTGCAGAAGTCCTAATGTATTAACTGATTTATCCTGATGTTTTTTCCTTAAACAAAACAAAGTACACAGTTTACATAATGGGAGATAACAACAAGGGACTTAGATTTTCATGTACACAGTATAAATGATGCACAGTTTGCATGCCTACGTTAGCTTGGTGTTTACCTACCATTAAGTAATTATAGCCACCATTGAAGAAGGCGTTTTTTTCTTAAACAGGACATAAATGTATGGGAACCGTAAGTGGGTATTTCCACTGTACATTGTACAGATGCCTGATTGTTGATAGTCAACATCAATTTTATCCCATTCACCAATTTTGTTGTAAATTTTTCTTATATTTGACTAGCAGATGGCCAATCATGAACACCATTACTAGCTTTCATCAATGTAATTAAAAACATTAGCTAACATTTACACATTTTACTATTTAGTTGTAGTTGGTATCAAATTTAATCTGGTGATACTGAATACATAGGTAGAAGAATCTTCAAAACACAAAGAGAAATATGAAAGTTATGGGTTAAGAAATCTGAATGGTGGACAAAACCCCGCAGGGCAAAACCCCGGAGGACAAAACCCTAGAAAAATCTGGCCACTGGGACAAAAACCCGGAGTTGATTTCAAAGGGGAGGACAGAACCCCGCAGTTATAAGTATAGCAAATGTAAGAGAAATCAAAATATAAAACAAATCCTGAAGAAATATATTCTTTATTCCTTGTCAAAAGTATACTTCAACACCAAAAACACCAACATATGTATAACGAGTAAACACCATAACCCTAAAATAATCTGAATCAACCATCATCAAATGCCTGGTATAGATTCTTTAGTGTTTTTCTGCGGGGTGACAGCAGCTCAATATTGTCTTTTGATTGGTAACTCACCCCTGGGTTACTACGAAATAAATTTTATAACAAGCACTGCATCTTCTTGTCATATCCACAGATTTGACTATCTTAAATAGAATAAATTCCATGAAAAGTAAATGTAAAAAATGTCTGGGGTTCTGTCCACCCCTCTGAAAATCAACTCCGGGTTTTTGTCCCAGTGGCCAGATTTTTCCGGGGTTTTGTCCTCCGGTGTTTTGTCCGTTTACCAAGAAATCTAGGCTTTTCTAATATAAACATACAAAATCGACCTTTGTTGCCTTGTGTGTGGAAGCTTTGATGGCTGGGCATTGGTGGAAGGCATAGAAGAACCAGAGCCTTAAAAGTGACAGACATAATTACCTCCTTCAAGGTGGTTACGTTTTTGGCGGCATATGTTTGTCTGTTTGTTTTTTATTTACAAAATAACTCAAAAAAGGTAACAATGGATTTGGTGATATTTTCAATAAATGTCAGCAGTGGCATAAGGAACAGGTGATTTGATTTTGGTGGTGAGTTGAACCATAGAAGTTTGGATCCAGGAATTTTTTAAAAGATTTTTGTCGTTGTACAGATATTGGAGGTTTCGGCCTTGGTGGAGGTATGTACTCTCCGAGTCCTGTTGTTGTTATGGATGTGGCGTCACTTGTAGGTGTTTGTGGAACAAGTGCTTATGTTTGCTACTGTCATGTGGAAAATTTTGAAACACCCTGGTGGTATTGAGAAAAGATTATTTGTGTAACTTACTTTGCTACCAGGCTAAGACTATACATCTCTGATCAAGTTCAGTGATGGCTCTCCAATAAGTGTACAAATGAGACCCAAGTATATCCCTATAAAACCATAAACAATGAATAAATTCACTGAAAAGAGTTCAGAGTTCCAGTGGATTGTGATGAAACACTGTTGGTTATCATGTTAGGCAAATGACGTAAGGGTCCTTATTCTCTGGTAATCTTATTTACACTTAAGGTTCTCTTACACTGAACTGATCTGATACAATCCATTATAATGTACTAACAACCAGCCGTCTTGAAATGTTATAACTGGACCATAAGTATGGAAGTTTTGACCTTTTCTGTTGAAGGATTTAGGGTATATACTGATGATACTATTTGATTAGATAAAAGTCTGCTGCCTGTCTTACATCCTTTAGATCAAAATTAAAATCTTTCCTGTTCCATAAAGCTTGTTTACCTTAGTTTTTTACCCCACAGCCCTTAAGGGCTATCGGTTTATTATTTTCACCCATGGTGTCCGGATGGGCATTCGGGTGGTCAGGTGGGCGACGGGAAAAAGTTTGTCCGGGCTGTATCTCAAAAACCATAAAGTGTAGGAAGTTGATACTTAGTAGAGACATTAGTTAGGGGTTGTAGGTGTGCAACGTCATGGTGTGACCTTGATTTGACCTTGCCCTAGTGACCTTGACGTATAATGTTTTGTCTGGGCTATATCTCGGCAACCGTAAGGTGTAGGAAGTTGATACTTGGTAGGCACATTGGTTAGGGGGTGTAGGTGTGCAACGTCATGGTGTGACCTTGATTTGACCTTTGACTTTCCTGTAGTAACCTTGACCTATAAAATCTTATCGAGGCTATATCTTGGCAATCGTAAGTTGTAGGATGTTGATACATGGTAGGGACATTTGTTATGGGATGTAGGTGTGCAACATCATGGTGTGACCTTGATTTGACCTTTTGACCTTGCCGTAGTGACTTTGACCTGTAAAATCTTGTCCAGGCTATATTACGGCAAGCGTAAGATGTAGAAAGTTAATACTTGGTAGGGACATTGGTTAGGGGGTGTAGGTGTGCAATGTCATTGTGTGACCTTGATTTGACCTTTCTGTGGTGACCTTGACCTATAAAATCTTGTCTGGGCTATATCGGAAACCATAAGGTGTAGGAAGTTGATGTTTGGTAGGGGCTTTGGTTAAGGGGTGTAGGTGTGCAACATTACAGTGTGACTTTGATTTGACCTTTGACCTTGCCGTAGGGAATTTGACCTGTAAAATCTTGTCCGGGTTATATCTCGGAAACTATAAGGTGTAGGAAGTTGTTACATGGTAGGGACATAGGTTAAGGGGTGTAGGGATGCAATGTCATTGTATGACTTTGATTTGACCTTTGACCTTGTCATAGTGACCATGAGTTTTAAAATCTTGTCTGGGTTATTTTTTTGATTCCATAAGGTGTAGAAGGTTGACACTTGGTAGGGACATTTGGGGGTGTAAGGTGTGCATCATGGTTTAACCTTTTTGCTCTTCCAAAGTGTGTTCAGCTGCCATATTTGAGACATTTTTCTCTTATGACAAAGATGTATGGATTGCTTAAACTGATTATTATATGCACTTTTACATCATTGTGCTATTTTCATTGGCAGCTATTCTCCAATTAATAAATTATATAGCTTTATATTTTTTAGTTTACTGATTAATGCTGCCATCTTGCTATGAATTGCCTTGTTTTAGTACTTTATCTTTACATACATTTTCTTTCTCTTAGATGTTATTTTCTCTACTTAAACATTATTTGGACCTTTTTATAACTGACACTGCTCTGAAAGTATCCAGATCGTTGTACTGTTTCACCACTTCTCTATCTCATGGTGTTGAAAACTTTTTCCCCAGGCTGTGGGGTACGGGCATCTCTGATGCTATTTTGTTTTGTCCTGGTGTCTCCATAGTTGCTTACCTCTTTCATGCCCCCCAGTATACGATTTTTGGACTCTTACTAATGTATATGTTGTACCTTAGAATCTGGTCTCAGTAGAAATTAAATTCTATAAACCTTTACCTAGAATTAGAAAGTTGGAGATTTTTTCAAAATTGAAATCATTTTATTGACAAGGGATGTTATATCAGTGGCAACTTTACACAGGCCTATGTTTTGATGTTCTCAGAATTTTCTCAAAAAACAGGGTATTCATAACAAAAATTTTAACAAAATAAAATTTCATTCTTCTTTCAAAATCACTGTAAAAGTAGTTGGTGTATTCTTGAAACACAGTACCTGGATGGGAATTTATAAATTACTAAATGTTATTTATTTTTCATATAGCTGTTGGATTAAAGTAGTCATTATTTTCTTAAAAATTCTGAAAAATCTGGCAACCTAAAATACTTATTAAAAATTTCTCATGTTATTTGAAAATTCTAAGAGTAATTCAAGGAAGACAAATTCCAATAATTAATGACTCAAAGTTTTTTATGTCAAATTTGACTCTACTTAATGTTGCTTTGAATAAGAACATGGTTTATCCTTAACTCCTAGTTGTAGAGCAAACGTAGAGAAAATAAAGGAAAAGAGTTTCAGTGTTGGGGGTTGACCGAGATATTCCATTAATCATCCATTTTGATATAACCAGTGATCATCAAGCCAGATTCTAACATGACACAGCTGTGTCCGCGATTCTGATTGGTCGAGAGCTATGGTAAAACCTCGATATACATGTTGGCTGTTCCATTGTCATCCCATCGCAAGTAACAATAACCAAGTACATGCTTCCGGTTTTTGACAGTTAAGGATCAGAACTTATTATTATTCATAAAAGCACTTTTAATTGATATAATTCTGATAATGAAAAGAAAATATATAGAACCTAAAAAAATTAAAAAAAACACTTTATTTTCGGCATATTTAGTGAGAAAATGCTACTGCCACAATGTACAATTGGTAGAACAGCCTGATTAGTTTCGAACGTTTGTGAAATGACCATGATTTTTTGCAAAATATAAGGAAATTACAAGTATTTTAATTGTTTTGTCATGTTAGAATAGGAATAACGCCCTCCAAACCATGGTAGATGCAGAATTTTACCATGGTTTGAGCAATAAACCCCTCAGGCTTCGCCTTCGGGGTTTATAATCTCAAACCATGGTAAAATTCTGCATATACCATGGTTTGTCAGGCGTTAGATTGTTAACCTTATGTTGTTGTTATGTTTTCTTAAAAATTTCTATTGGAACTTACCCTAGTACTTGGAAATCTTAATTATGTTTAAGTAATATTCTGGTTACCTTCGATTTGGCATCCATGCTATAAATGATAAACCGCCTTTTGTTTTAACAACATTTTTTGGTTTCTAGTGGAGACAACCTAGCACCCGGGTCTGAGATCTTGACAGATTGCCATGGTAACCGTCGCTACCAGTTCCATACAGCTGTGATAGACCTAGACCCCAAACCAGTAGACAGGGTGGAGAATTACATGCAGGATGCAGCAGATGCTAGGAAGTCCTACTGTGATGCATTGACTGCATCAAAGTGAGTCCAAAAACCTTGTTGTTATATATATTTTCAAGTCAGTGCAGTCGGGGGTATATTATACATGTGTATGCGCATAAAGTTCATATGTGTGTATGTAGCTTTATCCTTTGTAGGTAGGTGAAAGGAATGAAATACAGTAGAGCCTCTATTATATGACCGCCTTGAGGGAGTAGCAATTAGGTTGGCAAAAAAGGTTGGTTAATAGAAAGCCTAAAATAACAGGTTTAAATGGAGCTGGGAGAGTGGCTTTGAGGTCGGATAATTGAAACTTCAGATTGTAAAGGTTCTGTTGTAATTTTCAATGTATACACAATAGACCCTGTATAACTTTGGACCGATATAGGTCATAGTAAGATATCAGAAGAACCAGTTGTAAGATCCCAATACTAGAACATGCTACATATGTTTGTTAGCACAGCAGACTCTGTGTTCGACTTTTAGTACAACTTCCAATATCCACAGGGTATTCTTCTACTTAAGACCAGTGAACTTAACAGTAAACCTCAGTTATGCAACCTTATGTAAAATATGAATTCTTTTCCAATGTCACAAATATTTGGTTGATTGTTGTTTAACGCTAAAATGCCTCTTTTATTTTATGATCCTTCTATTATCGAAGCAAGATCTCACTCTCCCAACCTGTTTGGATAATATAGGTTCTTTTGCACTAACGCCCTACAAAAACACAACATTTTGTGTTGTTAAGACTTCAAAACTGATTTCACCTACACCTAAATTGGAGTTATACTGAGCCTAATTATAAACACTGTACTGTAAATGGAAGTTAGCCATAAGAAGAACCAAATCCTGTAAATATTGGAAGGTATATTTATACAATGTACAGAGTGCTCCCATATAGTATACAATATGAAAAGGAATGTGAAAAAGCTGTGAAGTCATTAACCTAGTTATAATACACAATAGCAGGATGATAAACAAGCCTGCCAGCATCTATGTGAGGCTATTGTTTTTTTTGTATCAGTATAAATCTGCTTTGTCAGATGATCACAAGCTGATTTCCATTGTATTTGGTTGATTCATGGTTTCACTGTTATATTGCTAACATTACACACCCACTGGGGGTTTAATATATTTTCTTCTGAGGAGTTTTGAAGCCTGAAATCAGTGTCTCATTCTGTCAGCAGGCCTGGTGATCGGCCTGGGGGATATATCCTGGTCTGTGTCAAAGGGGTGGCAAGTGTAATGAAATAATTAACCTCTAGTAATAAGATTTGAGGGAGGATAAAGGAATTATGACTTCTAAGAAGGACAGAACACAATTGCCATAAATGCAAGAGTCCTACAGAAATTATCCCTTATTGTTGTATTCTATAGAATATTAAAGCTTTATGCAGATGTGACCCAGTCTTTAGTGCAGTGCATTTTTATGAGTGTGATTTTTTTTTAAATGTGCTATATATTATACTAATTTCTCAGAAATTGTATACTAAAAATAAAATTTTTTTTTTTCAGTTTCAAGACATTTTTATTCACCCTTTTTTTTTTTTACAAAAAACTAAACTTCTACTCTCCTGGAGGGGCAAGGGTGGAAAACCCCTCATCAGGATTGTAGTCTTATAATATCAATCATATAAAATAAAAATAAAATGATTTCTTTGTTTAAATGACAAAGTAATAACTGTTGTATAAAATAATATGTATTTTCAACAATGTTACATTTTTTTTGGTCCTGAAATGTGGTTAGTTAGGGGCATCCCACATGAATATACATCCTTAATCAAAATTGAAATTTGAAATTTCGCAACAAAAATTTTGCATCAAAAGGGAGGACTTCATTTATGTTTAATTTAGTGGCCAAGAAGTGGCACTTTAAGTATTATTATAGCACATCTCCCAAATAAACTTATACTGGCGTTTAAATGTCAAAAGCAATAGCCGTTCACATTCAGATTCACCCATGTATGTTTTTCCTTTTAGAGTCGATATTTAAAATCCATTAAGCATAATCTGTGAAATTGAGATTGTATGTAAAAATGTTAGATATTTTTATAGATAACTGCAGATTGGCTATATAACTTACATTGATGTACTTTCACAAGTGTGCACTATGTGTCATCTTTTTTAAGAGCTGTTTTAAATTGAAGACCTGATGAACACTACTTGAGCTGTATACAAAATGTAAGTGCTATATATCATGATACAGGCTTGAAGTATCCTATTGTACTTGGCAATAAATAATGGCACCATCTGGCTCACTTGGAAATAGGTCATGATTACATGAAGGTAATTTAAAACCAACTTGCGTATGATCCTCAATAAAGCCTGGGGGATTTGTGAATTTTATTTTTGTTGTCCCTGTGCTCATAATTCAAAATTTATAATCTGGGGAATTTCATTAAAATTAAAAAATAAAAATAAAAAATAAACATCAGATCCAATTATTTTGAATTCATTTTGCCTCTAAAGTTTAGAAGGATATTTTTTTCTGAACAAAAAATAAACCTATTAAGTAAATATTGAGGAGAGTGAAAAATCTCCAGTTTTCTGGGCTACAAACCTATAAATATTAAGAGGTATTCGAGTATTTAGAACAGGGTAATACATTGTGTGAAGTAGAAATTTGGAAAAAAGTACTTTTCTTTTTTGATATCCAAAGTAAATACAATTATCCAAATGATAATGGTAAACCATTTTCTACCATTTTTATAGGGGGCCATGGTGGCAGAGTGGTAACACTCTCGCCTCCCACCTCTGAGGCCAGGGTTCGGTTCACGGCTCTACCTCAAGTGAGAAAGCTGATAGTTGCTTGCCGTTGGTCGGCAGTTTACAGCACAGAACCTTGACCAACTGTATGTACTGGTTTTCTCTGCCCGTCGTGATATGACCTCTACAGTGTTGAAAGCAACGTAAAACCCCAAATAAATAAATCCACCATTTTTATATGAAAATAATGGGATTTTTGGCTATTATTGCTGGTGGCATGCTCTGTCTCATCCATGTTTTTGTAAGCACCCCCCCCCCCCCCCCCCATCCCCACAATCTTACATTATACTGAGATGCTTATAAAAGTGTGGGAATTGAAGTTCCATTTCAAATGTCGATATCAAACACTTACTCTGTATATTGATCAATATGTAAAAATGTTACTTGTGGACAGTAAAGTGCATGGTTTAAAACTTGCAGTGTCTCATTTTGTTAACGGTTATGTACATATATTTGAAGCAGTTGTCAGTTGAACACAAATCTGCTATTGAATTTCATGTATGAAGAAGTTAGAAAAAACAAACAAAACATATATTAAATAGTGTCAGGTGAGATATTGGAAATTATACTGAAATTAACACTTTATTATTGATTTTGGTAGTGAAATCCCCTCTCCAGTTTATATTAGTGAGTGGAATCGCCTCAATTTTCGTGGTCGATTATTCGTCCATTTTTCCGACCTATGATTGACCCATAATCGACTTTTTTACTCCACTGTAAGGCAATATAATCATGAAACACTTTCCGGGATGAAGTATTTGTTAATACAGTAAGAACAACGGTGTTCCGACATTTAGAAGCTACCAAAAGCACCCACTTCCGGTAAATATCGCGGTAGTTATAAACAAACACAAAATTCGTGAGAAATCTATTGATATATTAAAGGAAAGTTTAGAAAACTGCTTAAAATCTGAAAAAAATACATGGATATTGAGACACATAAAGAAGGGTAATATTTAATCGATTTCTAGAAGTTGTCAGTGACCGAACGCAATTGTACCATGACACCGACGATTGATCGAACATTGGTCTAATCGTCCACCCACTAGTTTATATGTTCATATTTCATTGTATGTTTAGTATTTGTTGTAAAGCCTTCCTTGACAAAATGCCTAACTCTGGAATTTCATCCTCTGGATTTTTGTCAGATTAATATAACTCTCCATAGCACTGTGATGTTGACAGCTTCTGCATTGAGTGCAAAATTTCCAGGTGACTTAATTATCATCAATTAGTGTTATCAGTATACTGCAGTGATTGTGTTATTTCTTCAGATTTAAAATGTGCTCTTCATATTCAAAAGAAAATTTTGTGTTTTAGGGAGGAAATTCTCCATTTTCACTTTTAACATGAGAATGCTTCTTCTCTTCCATATTCCATGTGTTACATTGGAAGGTATTTTATATTTGAGTGATCTTTATTATTTCCTGTCAATTTATTATTGCTTTTCATATCTCTGCTGTTATTATAAACGTGAGCAGTCATTATTATTTATTCATCAGTCATCCATTCCTGGAAAATGCATCAGTGTGCAATAAAATAATACAGATAATGAAATATAACCATAAGAAAAGAAAAAAACCCAGCAAAATACAAGTGATTTTAATTTTCTCACTTTTTCTCACAAGACCAAGCCTATTTTAGACATAGCTAGTTTAAATCAGGGACGGGGAGCATTGGGGTTGTGAAGGCTGGACTGCTGTGACTGATGCATTAAAATGGGATGGGAAATAGTCTTTGTGAAAACATAGGCCAGTGACTCAACTGCTACAATTCCTAGAGATCATTGATTACACCAAGTCCTAATTTCTCCTTGGGAATTATCTGTGAACTTCTATGACCATTGACTAAGCTTCTTTTTGGACAAGATCACCCCAGCCCATTTTTATCTCCTGCCTGTGGCCGAAGGCCTTTGTCGGGAGATTATAAAACGCCTTCTGTACATGCGTGTGTGCGTCCGTTCGTCACGTTTTTGCATAAACCTTAATATCTCATTCATTTATAAAGGTATCTTCACCAAATTTGCAGGGAATGTTTATGGCTATGAAAACCTGTCTCTGCAAAATTTTAGCCACATTTTGAAAAACAAAATGGCCACCATAGCCAGTTGTTTAAAAATCATAAAGTTGTTCTAAATCTGAAAATATTCCAGCTAGCTTTATCAAATTTGCACAAAAGATATATGGCTAGAAAAGCTACTCTGATAGTAATTTTGACCTAGTTCTAAAAAGAAAATGGCTGCCATATCACATGTTTAATGTCAAATGGGGTTATTCTATTAAAAAGGCCTTATATCTCCCCTAATATTGCTCTTAGAGGTTCAGAATGTGAAAACAACTTGTAGGAAGTCATGGCCTGGAAATTTTTTCCAGGTGTTGAATTTGACCTTTGACCCCTGCTTCAAGGTTAAATGGGGTCGTCACACTAAAATGTCCTTATTTTACCCTTATTATTGGTGCTATGGCTTCAGAATATAAAGACAGACCATCAAAAGTCCTGGGCTTCAAATGTTTTGCCTGAAAAAATTTTTAGCCTTATTTTGAAAAACAAAATGGCCGCCATAACCAATTATTTAAAAATCATTAAGATGCTCTAAAACCGGAAATATTGCAGCTAGGTTAATCAAATATGTGCAAAATATATATGGCTAGGAAAGTTAGCCTGATAGTAATTTGGCCTAGTTTCGAAAACAAAATGGCCGTCATGTCACATGTTAAATGGGATTATCCTATTAAAAAAGCCTTATATCTCCCTTATCATTGCTACTAGGGGTTCCAAATGTGAAAACAACTTTAAGGAAGTCAAGGCCTGAGACTCTTTTCCAATTGCTGACTTTTACCTTTGACTCCTTCTTCAATGTCAGGTGGGGTTATCTTACTACAAAGGCCTTATATCTCCTTTAATTTTCCATTATTACTGATTCTAAGGCGGGAGATAACCACTGCGGCGGTGGCCTTGTTACACTTAGTCATAACATGAGAAGAGTGGAGTAGTAGATCGCAACAACAACAAGGCCGAAAGGGATTACGGTCTACTAGCGTGAGCCACAAAGCGAGTCGTGCCCTGAGGCGGTCACCCATCCAAGTACTAACATTGCCCATTGCTGCTTAACGTCAGTGATGAGACAGGTACTCATCACACTGCGCTACAATTCATGAAATCCAGAAACAAAAAAAAAAGTAATCTCTAGAAGGGTGAGCCTCACTAGTGCTCGCGCTTAAAAATATGGTTGTAACACCCATAACATTGGAAAAGATCGGATCAGAAAAGATTGGACATTGATTGGTCATACATGTATGTGGCTTACGACATCCGAAGGCCGATTTGCGATGGCGAATTTTTTTTCAACCTTCCCAATTTTATGTGGACATTCATCTAAATTCACTTGTCATACGATTTTTTCGCTCCCAGACCGAAAAAATCACTGTCGCAAATCGGACGTCGGATGTCGCAAATCAGAGTCGGATACATGTAAACAACCAAACATAAATGAAAAGAAGGGAAAAGATCGCTGTTGCAAATCGGCTGTCGGATGTCGTAAGCCGCATACATGTGTATGTACACTAATGCTCACAAAGATTTTTGAACATGTTTGAAAAGCAAGTACTCATTGCCATGATGACTTTCTCTTTGCCTTTTACAAGTGAAAAGATTGGTTGTATGGCTAGTGAAACAGTGGAATATGTTTATAAATTAATCTAGTGAATGAACAAAAGAACCAAAAGTAAGTTTTATTTCATCATCACAATAAGTCCCTTTTTGCTAGCAATATCTACAACTCAGAACTCTAATAAATATGTAAAAAATTGCATATTTGCAATGAAAGGGAAATTTATTAAACTTTGTTTTGTTTTAAATTAAAAGTCACCAGGTAAGAAATAAACTCAGTTTATGAACTACATGTTGATTAATAGTTATTTTTAGCCAGGTTACAAGATCACCATCACAGCTAGGTTCCTTTCAAAATTGGTGTAATTCCGTCCGTTCGTTTGTCCGTCAAAATTTCCTTTTCCGGACTCTAACTCGAAAATGGTGTGTCCAATCGAATTCAAACTTAACAGGGAGATAGATCACCGTCACAGCTGGGTTCCTTTCGAAATTGGTGTAATTCCGTCTGTTCGTTTGTCTGTTTGTCTGTTTTTTGTCCGTTTGTCCGTCAAAATTTCCGTTTCCGGACTGTAACTCAAAAATGGTTTGTCCAATCGAATTCAAACTTGACAGGGAGATAGATCACCATCACAGCTAGGTTCCTTTTGAAATTGGTGTAATTCCGTCTGTTTATCCATTTTTAGTCCGTTTGTCTGTCCGTCAAAATTTCCGTTTCCGGACTCTAACTCGAAAACGGTTTGTCCAAACGGTTTGTCCAATACAAACTTGACGGGGAGATAGATCACCATCATAGCTAGGTTCAAAGTTGATGTAATTCCGTCCGTTCGCTTGTCTGTTTTTTGTCCGTTTGTCGGTCAACATTTCTGTTTCTGGACTGTAACTCAAAAATGCTGAGTCCAATCGAATTCAAACTTGACAGGGAGATAGATCACCATCATAGCTAGGTTCCTTTCGAAATTGGTGTAATTCTGTCTGTTCGTTTGTCTGTTTTATGTCCCTTTGTCTGTCCATCAACATTTCTGTTTCCGGACTCCAACTCGAAAACGACTCCCACTGTTTTACTCTAGAATAGACGTGAATGAGCAAAAATCGCATAAAAAGCCATACAAACAGAAACAGAAATGCTCCTGAACCATCCATGACAGTGGAGAAGGCCTCTAAAGCAAAGAGAAATGTACAAAGAGGCCCTTTACTTTGTTGCTCTGAATCTCCATAGTAGCCACTGTACCGTAAATGACCTATTTAGCGCATCCGCCCTTGTAACCGCACCCTACCTCTTTTTCCCAGCAATATCGTTGGCGACAGTGAACAATATCCACATATTTTTTATATATTGTACGTATTTTTACTTAATAAATTGAATTTTTTGTCACGACTTTCGAGTTTGTTTTCATCTACCGCCATAATTACAGGAAGTGGGTATTTCTAAATGTCGAAACACCGTTTTTCTACCGGATTGACCTAAACTTCATCCCGGAAAGTGTTTCATGATGGGTGCGCTAAAAGGGGATTTTTTCCCAAACAAATATTGAATAAAAATAGACTTTGCTTAGCGCACTGTGCGCTAAATAGGTCATTTACGGTATGTATGTTTTATTTTAAATTTCAAACGTGTACCCAAAGCATTTTGAAACATGTATGCAACAGGCTTGGAACTCTTAAAGCAGCTATATATTACAGTGCTATATTAGTGTCTTAATGTTTTTATATGTATTTGTATCTCAATGTAAGAAAAGTATGTGTCATGATAAATTATGTTTACTGTTGTATATTGTCTCAGTCACAAGGGAACGTGAGCCTTAAAGAAGGCTACTTACTACATTATCCCACATCTGTACTCTTCCTTTTGAAATAGAAAAGCACTTAGAGAACACAAACCTCTGCCAAGATATTTGTTTCCACTCATTTTTTCCTGTTATGGATCATAGTATCTGGAATATGGATCAAACTTTGGTATATTACAAGCACAATTATGGAAGTGTTCTGTATTTTATTACCATGCAATTGGATGATTAATTATGGAGGTAGATAGACAAATACTGAAAATGGCCCTGTCTCACAATGACAAAAGATCATTCAGAAATACCTAGATCTAGACAGTAGTCTGGATCACAACCAAATCAAATCATATGTTCCTTGTGGCATTGTCAACATTTCTTGAAAGTTTCATAAAAATCCTTCCATAAGTTTTTGAGTTATTTTGCCAACAAATAGACAGACAGACAGTACTTGTGTCTGTCTTTACCCAGGCATGGAAACTCAGACATGTTGATAGGAATATATTATTTATATAAAGTTTGACTTTTAAAAAGGCATGACAAAGTAAATACAAATGAATTTAGCTGAACATCTTATGCCCAGGTCATACAGAAGAGATGGTACTGCGATAATCTTGACAAATAAATGAGAACCAAGGTGATTCAAAAGTCACCCGACTGAAAGGTGCGAAACTGGAGTCACGTGATAAAAAATGTCCAGATTCATGTGGCGTTCTTCGACTTTCTTGACACCTTGACAAAACACATTTGTAATAATAAGGTACAAAGTAGTAAGGATTTACAGCTACTTTTGTAAGAATAACTTGATACCCAGTGAATTATAGTTTTTAGTAGGCGAGGATGAAATTCGAGCTGTGTGAAGACTCTTCTACCACAAATAGGGAAGTAAGAATAAGGAAGATGATCTAGAGAATTTACTGAGAACAAGAAACCAGGGTGACATGTTGGCGACTACTGTGATTGCCATAAACTTAAAAGAATTAAGCGTCCCGCAAGGGACGCTTGTTTGTGTATGGGAGACCTTCAGGCTCCGGCGGCTCCGGCGGCTCCGCATTTTGTTTTCCTTATAACTCTGTAACCGTTAGGCGGATTCTTTTCAAATTTGGCAGGTTTATGCAGTAGCCTTGGGGAATTTTTTTGAATATGCTGCAGTGACATTTCAACCAATCAGAGAGGTCACATGACCAAAAATGTCTTTTTTCGATGGGGAAGCTTGTCCGGATGATAACTTGAAAGGGATTTTATCAATTCACCTGAAACTTGGCAAATACATTCATTCTATTAAAATCTGGAAATCATTAGATTTTGGCATTGATTGGTTAAGAAATGGCCGAGTAATTAATGATTAATTAATCATTATGAATTTTCCAAATAAGGAAAACACAAAAATGCTTATAACTCGAAAACCGTGCTAGATAGAGCGATTTCGACAAAATTTTTGACCCACAGGGTATCTCTGCAGAGTAGCTATCCCAATTTTGAAAAAAATTTTGTCTCGCCAAAAATGGCGGCCATTTTGAATTATCGAATTTTTCGCAAAAATTGCAAAACATAAAAATGCTTATATCTCGAAAACCGTGCTAGATAGAGCGTTTTCGACGAAATTTTTGACCCACAGGGTATCTCTGCAGAGTAGCCATTCCAATTTTCAAAAAAATTTTGACTCACCGAAAATGGCGGCCATTTTGAATTTTCAAATTTTACGCAAAAATTGCAAAACACAAAAATGCTAATATCTCGAAAACTGTGCTAGATGGCGAATTATCTCTTAAAAGTATTGCAGATAGCCAATTTTTCTCAAATAATTCATTCACCTACTTTTGGAAGAGCTTTCACATGGTGAAGTTTCAGACCCATAGCTAATTACTCACCTACTCAAAATGAGTAAATGCGAATTACCTCTAAAAGTATTGCAGATACCCAATTTTTCTCAAATAACTCGTTCATCTACTTTTGGGAGAGCTTTCACTTGGTGAAGTTTCAGACCGGTAGCTAATTATTCACCTACTCAAAATGAGTAAATGCTAATTATCTGTAAAAGTATTGCGGATACCCAATTTTTATCAAATAACTGATTCATCTACTTTTGGGGAGAGCTTTCACATGGTGAAGTTTCAGACCCTTTGGTAATTACTCACCTACTCAAAATGAGTAAATGCGAATTATCTCTAAAAGTATTGCAGATACCCAATTTTTATCAAATAACTCATTCATCTACTTTTGGGAGAGCTTTCACATGGTGAAGTTCCAGACCCGTAGGTAATTACTCACCTACTCAAAATGAGTAAATGCGAATTATCTCTAGAAGTATTGCAGATAGCCAATTTCTCTCAAATAACTCATTCATCTACTTTTGGGAGAGCTTTCACATGGTGAAGTTTCAGACCCGTAGATATTTACTCACCTACTCAAAATGAATTATCTCATAAAAGTATTGCAGATAGCCAATTTTTATCAAATAAATGATTCACCTACTTTTGCAAGAGCTTTCACATGGTGAAGTTTCAGACCCATAGCTAATTACTCACCTGCTCAAAATGAGTAAATGCGAATTATCTCTAAAAGTATTGCAGATAGCCAATTTTTATCAAATAACTTATTCATCTACTTTTGGGAGAGCTTTCACATGGTGAAGTTCCAGACCCGTAGGTAATTGTTCACCTACTCAAAATGAGTAAATGCGAATTATCTCTAGAAGTATTGCAGATAGCCAATTTCTCTCAAATAACTCATTCATCTACTTTTGGGAGAGCTTTCACATGGTGAAGTTTCAGACCCGTAGATATTTACTCACCTACTCAAAATGAGTAAATGCGAATTATCTCATAAAAGTATTGCAGATAGCCAATTTTTATCAAATAAATGATTCACCTACTTTTGCAAGAGCTTTCACATGGTGAAGTTTCAGACCCATAGCTAATTACTCACCTACTCAAAATGAGTAAATGCGAATTATCTCTAAAAGTATTGCAGATAGCCAATTTTTATCAAATAACTTATTCATCTACTTTTGGGAGAGCTTTCACATGGTGAAGTTCCAGACCCGTAGGTAATTATTCACCTACTCAAAATGAGTAAATGCGAATTATCTCTAGAAGTATTGCAGATAGCCAATTTCTCTCAAATAACTCATTCATCTACTTTTGGGAGAGCTTTCACATGGTGAAGTTCCAGACCCATAGCTAATTACTCCCCTACTCAAAATGAGTAAATGCGAATTACCTCTAAAAGTATAGCAGATAGCCAATTTTTCTCAAATAACTCATTCACCTACTTTTGGGAGAGCTTTCACTCTGTGAAGTTTCAGACCCGTAGCTAATTATTCACCTACTCAAAATGAATAAATGCTAATTATCTCTAAAACTATTGCGGATACCCAATTTTTATCAAATAACTCATTCATCTACTTTTGGGAGTAAATGCGAATTATCTCTTATAAGTATTGCAGATAGCCAATTTTTCTCAAATAACTCATTCACCTATGTTTAGAAGAGCTTTCACATACGAAAATGAAAAATTGTGAATATCTCGGAAAAGCTATTTCTTCTCCTTTAATGCTCGGCGGGAGATACACACCGCGGGATTGGTCTTGTTTTCAAAAATTTTTGTCTCACCAAAAATGGTGGCGATTTTGAATTTTCGAAGTTTTTGCAAAACACAAAAATGCTTATATCTCGAAAACTGTGCTAGATGGAGCGAATTCAACAAAATTTTTGACCTGCTGGATATCTCTGCAGAGTACCCATGCCAATTTTCAAAATATTTTTGTCTCACCAAATATAGCGGCCATTTTGAATTTTTGAATTTTTTGCAAAAATTGCAAAACACAAAAATGCTTATATCTTGAAAACCATGCTAGATAGAGCAGACTGCGCTGACTTTGGTTGCCACAACAGTATAAGGCTAGAAACGTAATATTTTCTTAATACTTTAGCACTCACCTTTATATCCTTTTCGGGACGCTTTGATTTTGCTATGCAAAAACATTATCTTTTTTTTTTGCGAGCGATCCTCTAGTTTTTATTTGAAAATATTCAAAAATGCCACAATCTGACCTGGGAATAGAATTAAGAAAAAATGTGCAAATAGTTTTGAAGCCTTCATTTGGCATATAGGCTTTTGTAATCATATAACCTTAGGTTTTTAAAGTTCAGTTCTCTTCAAAGGAAAGCCTTATTTCAGAGAGAATTAATTTAAACAAACTGATCTAGTTTTAAAAGCATGTGTAGGTGCTTTTTTTAGTAGTTGTAATGACCATATGCAAACGAAAGAAATGTATCCCATAGTTTTTAACTTTTCATCAGTGGGTGTAACATCCTTCTGGGTTCAGTTGTTTAAGTCCAAGTACAGGGCCAAAGAACCGGAAATGAAAGTTTGAAGAATTAAAAAAAAAACCAAACAGCTGAACTTAATTTATGGAATTTGTTTCAGTGATGCTGTATTCTCAGATATTCTACCCTGTATCTTTAAATGATCTTTTTATTGTGTAAAATACTGGTACCTTATCCTCACTAATGCTATATGTTGGCAAGATCAAAGATCAACGACCAACTTAAGTACTTTAGAATTTTTTTGTCGGTAGTACTATGCATATTGCTACTGCACATGCTCCTAGTTCTTTGTTAATTCTTCACATATTATTTGCTTTAATTATCTGTTTGGCTTTATACAGTAAGTACCAGTGTCCAGTATTATCTCAAACAACCAGATAAATACTTTTATTATCCACCACAATCATATTTGACCTGGATAGGGGGATATAGGCAGAGGGATATATATTTTTTTTAAATACAGCGGCGCCCCCTTACCATGGATAATTAGCATTGATAACTTTTGGTTTTTCACTAATGTCTCAGAAACTATGTAACCTACAAATATGTATTATATATCATTAGAAAAGTATTTTACAGTGCTTCTACTCGTTTTTGTTGCATAAAAATATATACAGAAATGGCTGAGGAATTGCAAGTTAAAGATCAATGTTTTATATTCACTGATGTCCCTGTATATATGAGATTCTTTTTCAAATTCTCTATTTAAATATGGGTTTATTTTAATCATAAAACAAATAAAATGCTGGATAATAAAAGTAAAACATCCCTCATTAGACATATAGGCAGTCGAATATTATTATCTTCTTAATCTGTGATATGTATTTTTTGTATATGTCATTCAGGAAGTTTTCCTATAATTATTTTTAACTAGGAATTCTCCATGACATGTTTTAATGTAAACTACCCTCAAACTACCTGGTGTTTACTTCTACTTAAAAGGGAATCTAATGTAATATCTAATCTAATGTGGACTTTATAGCACTTAATTTCCATCCTTGATAGAGTCTTAAAAAACAACTATTACATAAACATATTGAATAGCTGTAGGTCCACTGAACCTTAGCCAGGTATTACCCAAGAAGACATAGGGTGTTGGGGTGGCTATGGCTATAGGGGATAGGCATCTGCAAACAGATTAATACTTATCAGAATTGTACATAAAGGAGTGGGTGGGACTGTATGTGTATAGAATGCTCATTATAAGATGTTGAAACACATTTTTTTTTTTCAATTTTTTTAAGGGATTAGTGCTGTGTTATGTTTGAAACTAAAAAAAAATGGTTACAATATCATCCGTATCAATATTCTGACAATAACCATGACCTGAAATTGAAAGGTTAAAGTGCTTTTAAAATCATTTATCTCTCTGTGTCAAATTTAATCAAATGCCAAAATATACATCCTCAAAAATAGTTGTAACACTGCTATGGGTTTTTAGAGGGTTTTACTGTCAAATGGTTGAAATCAGCAACCAGTTTAGTTTTTCTTGTAGAATATGCTTATGAATATGCTAAAACTGAAATTTAGTATGAGTTTAGTTCGTAGACAAAACATTGTGCTTTAAAATATAAATATCTTCCTTGCAATTTCAAAGCTTGTGACAAAAATGTTAATACAAAAATTCGATGTTTTGGGCAAATATATCGCCCAATGAGAATGTAGACACTTTGGAATATACTTTGAGTCATATTAATAAAATTTCAGTAGCATGTATAAGGAAACTCTTGTGGTTGTATTTTTGTTAAAATACCCACTGCTACTTTCAACACTTTTATTTTAACAAGATATGCCAAGCTTCTCAGAAGCTCATAAATATCTTTATCATTTGTCTTTCCCATGGGTTATTTATACACCAAATAGATTGGGAAATAAACAGATTGTTTTACCATGATAAGATTATGATATGAACCAAAAAGTGGGGAAATCCTTGTCTGTTCACATTACTGTATACGTTTGGTTATTTTGGAGACTAACCAAAACACAAAGTCATTATAAAAAGACTAATAGTATTTTCTTCAAGTTGGTGTATTATAAGGAGGCGGTATTTTTTTAATGCAAACAACTGTTCACATGTTATAAACCACCTGAATATTTGAACACGTGATATTAACAGGAACCTAAACTATTGAAATGTTTGATATATGAAAGCATAAGTGGGTCTTGTGCAGTTATATATATATATATATACTGGTTATATATATCTAGTACTGAAATCATTATCACACAAAATTGCCATCATAATATCTCCAGATCTTCACAGGTTCATCATAGTGTCATCACATTGTCAGTAATAAAACAGATGTACTTTAGTTGTTGTAAAGCAGAAATGATATACGTACATATCTTTCCAAGGTCAAAGGTCAACATTAGGGTTTTATATCCTTTTCAACAACTAAAGTTGCATCAACACAGGAAGTCAGTAGATCTCACGAGTTGCCATGAGCTGGACTGAAACCCTTGACAACAGAGTCCAGGGATTAAATGTCAGACTTGTTGATAAGTCGGCCACTGAGGTCTACTTACCATAAGGAAATTTATTTGGCTTTTTACATAGAGTAATGGTGGACCCAAGAAGACAAAAATAACTGCTGATGTGTATAGATCTAGGCATGTTTTTGTAGCCTGAGCTGACTTCATATTGAGAAGAAGCCCATGACTCAGCCCTGGTTATTTCGCTTTGGTGCATTACATTTCGTCAGCATACTTTTGTTCAGTCTATGAAGGGACTAAAGTTATCTGCAAATATATGTCAGGTTTCAAACAGTGTGCATTTTTAGATACATATGAATCCTGGTTTGGGTAATTGAACAAATAACAAAACACTTCTAAATCTAACACAGTTATGTAGTAACATTCTTTGACTCAGAAGTGTGTGTGATTCAGTGTTATACACTATAAGGTTTGTACTCAGTGTGGTGTAACAAGTCATTCCTGTTCACTTATATCTGTGACTCATGGTGTATTAGTTGGGTCTAAATATGGCGCTTCCAGAACTTGTGTGTAGTCTATTTCTGACATATAGAATAGAACAGAATAGAATATTTTATTAATTTTAATGATGTGCAGATATTGTCAAGTCTATAAATATAATACTTAAAAATAAAACAGAAAATAATTTGCCAAGGCCCATTGGACTTGTATGTCCATTTTGTAAAGCAATGGTTAAATAATAATGGTTTTTAAAAAATTAATTACTTATAATGTGTAAATAGTTTAAAACCAAAAAGATAATCATATTCCAATCACATTTTGTCTGATTTTTCATAAATCACAAATAATGCATTCAAGTTCCTGTTCATATGATTTCAAAATGAATTTGATTAAGTCGTTATCAGACATAATTTGAAAATATGAAGCATTGTTTCATTGATATTATGCATATTAAGTCTTTAGAGTAACTTTCACCTTGCTTGCTCAATTCTGGAGTGGATTACACCATACAGGTGTCATAATATCAAGATATAAAAGTTAAGGTCAATGCAAGAGTCAGACCCTTTATGTTTGCAATTACCGAAAATCCTGTAATAAATACCTAGGGCAAAAGTTTTTTTTCTTCAAAAGTGGATTCTTTATAGCAACAAAGATGGTAGAGGATTTTTATGTCAGCTGACTTGTCAGTCAGCTGACATTATGTCATCACTCTGCGGCGTGGGCGTACGCGTACGCGTCCACGTGAACAACTTCTTCTCCAAAACTACAAGGCCTAGAGACATGCTGTTTTTTTTAAAAGATACCTTATCTATCGAGGATGAAAAATTGTTCAAGGCATGCAAATCTGTCTGTTCGTCAGAGACATTACAAGGGGGGTACCCCCACCAAAAGTGTGAAAATTTCAACTTTTTATCACAATTTTCTCAGTGACTATTGCAGGGATTTCTCTCATATCTTGCATATATGTACTAGGCCAGAGGTAGATTCTCTTGTGTGAGTATGAGACCTGGATCTGTCTTACTTTTTTTTTAATAAATTTTTTTAATAATTTTTAATGCATTAAAATTCATGAAATCATGCACTAAATCACTTATAACTTCAAAAGTGTTGCATTTACAGCATTTTGTGAAAATATGTTGTTCAGCTATTTTTTTCATAGCTACAATATGGTGAGTAAGTTGGGTGTCTGTCTCAATAGCTAAGTGAGTAATAGCTACTTTTGGGCTTTTCAGTAACTTCCATTATGAGTAAAATCACTTGTAACTTAAAAACTATTGCATTTAGAGAATTTCGTATAAATATGTTATTCAGCTACTTTTGGGCCAGCTATAACATAGTGAAATTTCAGACCTGTAGCTCATGGCATAGCTGAGTAATAGCTACTTTTAGGTTATCACTGTTGAGTAAATCGCTTATAACTTGAAAACTATTGCATTTAGAGAATTTCGTATAAATATGTTATTCAGCTACTTTTGGGTCAGCTATAACATAGTAAAATTTCAGACCTGTAGCTCATGGCATAGCTGAGTAATAGCTACTTTTAGGTTATCACTGTTGAGTAAATCACTTATAACTTGAAAAGTGTTGCATTTAGAGCATTTTGTTAAAATATGTTATTCAGCTACTTTTTTCATAGCTACAATATGGTGAGTAAGTTGGGTGTCTGTCTCAATAGCTAAGTGAGTAATAGCTACTTTTGGGCTTTTCAGTAACTTCCATCATGAGTAAAATCACTTGTAACTCAAAAACTATTGCATTTAGAGAATTTCGTATAAATATGTTATTCAGCTACTTTTGGGCCAGCTATAACACAGTAAAATTTCAGACCTGTAGCTCATGGCATAGCTGAGTAATAGCTACTTTTAGGTTATCACTGTTGAGTAAATCACTTATAACTTGAAAACTATTGCATTTAGAGTATTTTGTTTCAATATGTTATTCACCTATTTTGGGGTCAGCTATAACATAGTGAAGTTTCAGACCTGTGGCTCATTTCATAGCTGCGTAATAGCTACTTTGAAGTTCTCACTGTTGAGTAAATCAGTTATAATTGGAAAACTATTGCATTTACAGAAATTTGTGCAAATATGTTATTCAGCTACTTTTGGGTCAGCTATAACATAGTGAAATTATAGACCTATAGCTCATGGCACAACTGAGCAATAGCTATTCTCAGGTACTGACTGTTGAGTAAATCAGCTATAACTTGAAAAATATTGCATTTGGAGTATTTTGTTAAAATATATTGTTCACCTACTTTTGGGTCAGCTATAACATAGTGAAATTACAGACCTATAGCTCCTGGCATAGCGGAGCAATAGCTATTTTCAGGTTCTCACTATTGAGTAAATCAGTTGTAGCTTGAAAACTATTGAATTTACAGTAGTTTGCTTAAATATGTTGTTCACCTACTTTTGGGTTAGCTATAACATAGTAAAATTTCAGACATGTAGCTCATTGCATAGCTGAGTAATAGTTCCTTTGAGGTTCTCACTGTTGAGTAAATCAGTTGTAACTTGAAAACTATTACATTTAGAGTAATTTGTTAAATATGTTATTCACAGAATTTTTGGTCAGCTATAACATAGTGAAATTGCAGACCTCTATGTCATGGCATAGCTGAGCAATAGCTACTTTCAGGTTCTCACTGTTGAGTAAATCATTGTATCCACTGGATAGCCGCAGTGTGTAGAGACAGATTTCACCATTACTGCTCTGATGAAAAAAAATATTATAGCTAGCTTTCTTAAGTTTGCAGTATATATTAATAACCATAAAATGTTGTCTGGGAATATTTTTGGCCTCATTTTGAGAAACAAGATGGCTGCCACAGGTGTTTTTTGTCAGTCATGAAAAGTGCTTATATCTCCCTTATTATTGATCCTAGAGGTTTGGGATGATAAACCAACCTGTAGGAAATCATGGGGTGGGAATCTTTTGGTGTGGTCAGATTTGACCTTCAATGACCCCTCCTTCAAGGTCAAACAAGGATAGCCAAACTTAAAAGTGCTTATAACTCGCTTATTATTGGTCCCAGAGGTTTGGGATGGTAAACAGACAGGAAATCATGGGCTGTGAATCTGTTGATATGGTCCGATTTGACCTTGGAACCCTCCTTCAAGGTCAAATGAGGATAGCGAAAATTGAAAGTGCCTACAACTCGCTTATTATTGGTGACAGAGATCACATAGGAAATCATTGGCTCGGAATCTTTTGGTATGGTCAGATTTGACCTTTGGACCCCTCCTTCAAGGTCAAATGAGGACAGCCAAGCTTAAAAGTGCTTATAATTCATTTATAATTGGTCCTAGAGGTTTGGAATGGTAAACCATAGGAAATCATGGGCTGGGAATGTATTTGTGTGGTTAGATTTGACCTTGGACCCCTTCTTCAAGGTCGAACGAGGATATTGCATTTGTAGTATTTCTTTAAATATGTTTTAACCTATTTTTTACACTTAAACAATTACCTTGTTATTTTTCTTCATAATACCATTTACAGGGCACAACTTTTTTATCCTTTTCTTTAGTCAGCTTCGGAATTTCTTTCGAACTTGCTGTTCAGTTACCATTTACTGTATTTCTGTACAGCCCTTTTCCTGATAATTATTCTGTCCTCTAATCACCTTCACAAATCAAAAACACTCAGTCAGTTGACACAGTGCCCGTTCACGGGCACTCTCCTCTTGTTTATATAAGTAAGACTCTAATATACTCTAAGTTGTGAACAGCTGTTATTAAAAGATCATCTCTGGACTTTCTACTACTCGGTACTGTTTGCTTTAATTTCTGATCCATGCTCACTGAAAATTGTTCCCTGGATGGTGACTTTGACTGAAAATTGTTATAAAAATGTTTGGCTCTATAATGAGAGGGGAGCATTTATTGCAAAAATTACAGTACATATTCCATTAATGATTCAGTAGATTGACTAGAAATATATTGTTTACTTTCAAGAGCTTCAAAATTAAGTTTGGTTGTGACCTTTTTGGGAACAAGTCAGAAATGTTTGAACAGACAAACTTGAGCAAATAAAACCATTCAATTATGGCAGGTATTGGAAAATCTGGCTGAAATAATGCCATATGTATATCTTGTGCTGTATTGGCAGAAATTGTTTATATATTCTAAGCTTTGAAATACAAATTATATTGATTATGATTTTGGCATAATGACTATCTTTATTTGTAAATTTTTTTTTTTTATTTGGAGAGAATCTGTCATTCTTTGTGAAGAAGAAATTATTTATTTTTAAACTGTAGAAATGGCAATTAACAAAGATTCATCATTATTTAACATGACAAGCCCCCACATTTAAATTATAAAAATGTCATTTTTCAAGCTCATATGGATAGTTATATTTGCTTAAAAATTCTCTTGTTAGATGTATTTTAATCAAAAGAAAATTTCTTAAAAACAAAGAAGAATTCTTAAAATGTAAAAAAATTGTTCAGTCTCAAAAAGGAATCTTGTATGAATGTGGCCCCAGGTCTACTTAATGTAATTCCTAAGTCCAGTCTTAAACTGTTACAAAACACCTGAATAAAGTCATACAACATATGTTTTTACATGGTTTTCAAAAGCTCTTCATAATATTAAAAACAAGGGCATATCTGTATTGATTTTAAAAATCAATGAACGCCTCAAAAGGATTTAATCTTTCACAGAGTTATAAAACTGACATTAGCTTCATAGTTAAATGGATTTCTTTAAGTATATTTCACCACAATATGAAAAAACCATCGAAAAAAACTGCATTCACAGCAGTTTGTTCCTAAGCACTTATTTATGGCATTTGCTGATGTTAGCAATATTTTTCACACCATATGGAGTGTAAATATCAAGCAGTAAACAATCATGCTTCACATGAAATAGCGTTACTCTCCACTGTTTATGCCTGGATATTTGAAGATTGTAGTACTAATCCAGTAATCCTTATATTTATTAATTATTAAGTTCTTAAGCCATACGCTGCGGCCTTTGTATTAGCATTTGCGGTGGCCCAGGTCCAAGTGTGATGATTTTTTTGGTAGGGGTTTGCTAAAAACTCAGTATTCTTTTTTGAAATTTTTTTGTTAAACCATAAGGAAGCTTTTCTGAAAAAAAGGGGAGTGGTATGGGCTGCCCTATGTATTTTATCATATGAAGAGAAGTTGGCTTATGCCCTAGGATGTGAAAAATGCGGGTCATATGCCAGTCATCTTCACTCTACACTTATTACTCATATCTGAGTTTGTGGTTCTATGAAAAGAGGGAACTCTTTAGGCATTTCCAGTTTTGGCTAAGTTAAGATCTGGAACTTTACCATTATCAATAGAAAAAGGTAGACACCAGCAAAAGCCACCACATGAAAGAGTTTGTCCTGTATGCCAAACTGATGCAGTCAAAGATGAAATACACTTTGTAATCTGTTGTGATTGCTATTATGCAGAACGGTCTGCTTTTTTTGATTATATCTCACAAAAATACTTGTCCTGACTTCCAAGAATTAGATCCTGAAGAAAAATTTTAAAGTTAATGAAACTGCAGAATGTCATTTAAGAAAGTTTGTCAAATTTTTAGTTAAAATTTGGGAATGTAGAAAAAATTAACTTTTAACGTGTTAACTTAACAAATATGACTTGTGTTAAAATAACAGGTATGACTTGTGTTTATAATGATAAATGTCCATTTAGCCAAAAATGTTATTATTACTATGTATTACACACTATTTTTTGCCAATGTGGTTAATTCTGACTTATAAGCCTTTTCAGGCTAGGTGTTACAGTATATAGTTGTGATATTGTATTGTATGCATGTATGCACTGTCAGTATAATAAAAAAATTATCTATCTATCTATCTTATCATCAGCCCTCAGCCATCACTGAAAGATGATCATAGATTGTCTCCTCTCTGATTGGCAAAACTGAGCGTAACACACTGTATGTTTTGTGGTGTACAGGTCAAATTATATTCCCAATTCATTGTGGAAGTTTGTGGTTCATGAAATAGCAACTTGAAAGATTTTCGAGAAATTGCCATGGTTTAAAAGAGTTAAGTGAGCTGGTCTTAATAAAACATCTCCAACTCAGTTTCAGACATAAACTATTATGTGAAGTTTTAAAATCAAACTCAATTTTGATATTCAGCCTGTGCAAAGTATGACTTTGTAAAAAGATCTGGGTTTTTGTCTTCTTAAAAATCTCAATCGTAAACTCAGGCTCACAGTCTGAAACTGGAACTGAGTCCCACACAAAGTATAAACTTAAATTTAGTATTATCAAGTCAATTCCAAATTAATCTAGATGATCAATTACAGCTCTATTTTTTTTCTGTTTTGAATATAAACCTGATTCAGATAAATGAATCCAGGAAAAAAAAGGCACAGGAAAAAGGGGCACAGGAAAAAAGGGGCACACAGTTTTTGGAAAAGGGGAAAAAAGGGCACAATTTTTTTGTCCAATTATGAAACAAACATTATTGTGACAAATCAACTTTTACTCAGGAACACAAAACAACATACAATTAAACGACATTTTAAGTAAACTCCCCACATCAAACATTCTAAGCAATTCCATGCATCTACTCTGAATTGCGTTTTATAAAAGCCCTCCACTAAAGGGTGGACCCCATCAAACAATCTAAACAATTCTATAATTTCCTGTATTGCAAATTAAAATTGAAACCCTTTAAAGTAGGTTTAAAACACACTAGATTTTAGAAGGTTATATTAAATGTTTTAAATATGTATTCATGTTCACACATCAGGACTTTACATGCTCCTTAAATAAATTTTGATTTATATTCACATTATGGTTGAACCAAAAAAAAAAGAAACAAAAGTGCCCCTTTTCAAACCTGTGTGCCCCTTTTTTCTAGGTCCTTTTTTCTGAGCACCCAGATAAATAGCGTATGAACTGGAAGTAGAAGATAGAAGAATATTAATGTGTCAGCGATATTTTGAAAGCATGTAAAGAAAAGCGATATCTTGCATTTCTTTTTCATAAATAAAGAAAAACTAGTGTATGGAAAATCTATGTTCACTTTTCTTTGTGTTACTATGAGCAGCTGATTCATTAACATGAACAAACAAGGGATGGTATGGGTTGTATTTGCAAAGCCTTATTAATCAGTATTTCATACTTGAGTGATTCATCAGTGAGTTGATTAAAGGCAGAGAAATATTTACTGTTGAGAACTTCATTCTTGAAGCTAAAAATCCCTGGAATTACAAGTACTGACAGTTATATCAGGAGTAATTTCCTTGTAAATGACTGGTGTAAAGGTTTGGCCAGTTCATAATATTTTCATGTGAATATACAGGACACATGGGAAACCAATTTTTTTACCTGTAAAACAAGAGAATCTCAATTAAGAATGAGATTTCATATGAATAACAGAAGGTTAATGAAAAAAGAAGATTTTAGTTTAAAACAGTGATATTAAATCCATGAGCTATTTTACTGGCTCATGTGCCAAGTGTTATCAACTTCGGTAATGGGTCTCTTGGTTCTCATCTTGTGGTCCTGGGTTTAATTCTACCTTGGGGGGCCACGGTGGCAGAGTGGTAACACTCTCGCCTCCCACCTCTGAGGCCGGGGTTCGATCCCCGTCATGGCCTTAAGTGGGAAAGCTGGTAGTTGCTTGCCGTTGGTCGGTAGTTTACAGTACAGAACCCTAGCGAACTGTATGTACTGGTTTCCTCTGCCCTTCCAACTACCCGTCGTGATATGACCTGTACAGTGTTGAAAGCGACGTAAAACCCCAAATAAATAAAATCTACCTTAGGGCAACATGCAGCAAACACTAATCATCTGTCTCAATAAGACAAAAGAAAGTGATGCATTTTCTCACATTGAGTAGATTCCCAATGATCCTTAGTCATTATTAAAATACTAACATTTGAATATTTGAAGAGGAAATAGATCGAATAGTTTATCAGAAGACTTTCTTAGTTTAAAACACTGTTATAGCCTCCACACACTGCTTGAGTTGGTCACAAGACCTAAAAGCTTGGCATTTCAAGTGACATGTGACATAAAAGAACCAATGGCTAATCCATGAACACACACAGTGTGACACTGACCACACACCTGCACTGAAGGCCCTTAAAGTGTATTTACATTTGCCTCAGCCATTATACACACAATGGGCTTCCCTCTCTCCTTTATTTGTGCTCATGGAGCTGTGAATAACTAAATAACTGTCCAAGCAGCAGCTGTCATCTGCTTCTGTTTGATGTCGGACAACAAAGGAAAAAAAGAGAAAATAATAATAATTGTAGAAAGGTTTAAAGTGTGATAAATAAAACTGACATACCTTGGCTTGCAGGCTTTTTGACTTGTTTCAGTTAAAAGGTTGATTTCTTTGAAGTGTGATGCACCAATTGCTCAAATAGGAAACACTTCTGTGTCTTTTATATTAAAATAAAAGATAATTTACACAACCTGATAATAATAAACCATACAATATAGTTTTGTATGACTTTTTTTATTTTCTGTATTTGTGGAAAAATACAAGCAAGCTATATGTATACAGAGAACTCAGTGTCCAGGTGGTCTTTAAGTTGAGCAAACATTCACTTGACTGACACCTGTCTGGTCATGGGTTTGAACACAGCTTGTAAGAAATTGTTGGAAATACTTATTATGTGTTCTAGTATAAACATATCTGTTAAAAGGAATGGACAGATACTACTTTGATTATGTTGTGCAGATTTTCATACGACAATGGCTCCATTTGCATATGAAATGGCCATTTGTAGTTGGTGACAGCAGTGTGGTGAGACTTGAGTGAGAGAAAACATAGAAATTTTTTTAAGGAATAAATTTACAGGTCACAACATTTGAGAGCAAACTTCCTAATACTGAGGAGACATCAGAATAGTAAGTTATAGATTGAAACTATTGCCAGGAATCAACAATATCTGTAATTATTTGAGGCTTCAATGTCCAACTCAGTGGGGTATACTAGTATAGTGTTTTGGAACAGCAGATGACATTTGGCATGATATACAATACTGAAAACACAGAATGCTGTTGTAAAACATCAGACTACAGTAGATACAACTAGAACCTCCTATATCCCCAGGATTTAACTCATGTTTAGGCTATCATTATTTATACCTACCAAAAATACAGTACTTTCTCATGTCTCAGCCTTAGTAAAGTGGTTCTTCTTGTTGTGACTTAAATCCACACAATTGGCATTGCCAAGAGCCATTTCCAATACTATGACCTGTTGCTGTTGAATGGTGACTTAAAACCCTAAACTTTGACTGTAAAAAATTGGTGACTGAAACTTACCTGTATTGAAATATGGGTACATGCTGAAAATGTATGGAAATAAGCCCCTGCAAATCCTATTACTTGATCAAGGTTGTTTTGTTTACTTGCGGTCAGCCTACATTTATGGATTAGCAATTACAACACCAATAATACCACACAAGAGCTCTGTATCACTGACCTACATCTAAAATCACAAACAAGCCTTGAATCAAACTGTATGGCGTGTGCAGGGTCTGTGTTCTGGTCAAGGCAAAGGTTTGCTGTTGGGAAGTATGATGGTTGGAGTTTTCTTGACAAGCTTATTAGTGAACTAATGGTTGAATTGATTAGACAGTGAGATATGTTCTTCTGTCACTTCAACATTGCTCTACGACCATTTATGACAAAGCTTCATAGAGGGAGCTGGGTGGTGTAGTGGTTAGAATGCTCACCTTCCACCTCTGAGGTCGCTGGTTTGAATCTTGGTCCGGGCGCTTTATGTTGGAAAGTTGGTACTTATTTGCTGATGCCCAGTGGTTTACTGTGCAGAATCTTGAATAACTAGGTTACTCCCCCCCCCCCCCATAAACTACCCATCACAACATGACCCTGGCTGTTGAAAGCCATGTAAAAAAAAAAAAAAAAAAAAAAAAAAAACCCCACCACTTCATGATCCTTATTCTTCCTCCGCTCAGAAATTGTTCCCTCCGTCAGTCACAGGGTTTATTTAGATGCAGACATCACATGGCCAGTAAACAGACAAAACCACCGGGGACAAACCTTGAGAAACATCTGCAAACTGGGATAAAATCCCTGAATATATTTTAAGAAGGTTGAACAAAACCTTAGAGAAATAATATTGTCCTAACATCCACATAATCGTATAAAATGAAAAGGTAATCACATGTGTAGACTTTAAAAATGCAGAGTAGTAACATTAAAATTCTTAATTTCATTAAAATATCTTTCACCTTTGAACAAAACAAATATTGCTTGAGCAGATGTGGAAGGTATCAAAAAGCCCAAGTGTGGGGTTCTTGATTTTAATGTTTACTTATACGTGGTTGGTTGTTTAATAAAGTGTTTTGTCATTTTAACAGCCTCTTTTCTGTTTACTGGGGGTGGGGAGGGGTTAGTTGTCCTCTGGCATTTTATCCACTATTCAGTGGACACCAAGACTATATTTCTGTATATGATTTGTAAATACAAATTGTGATTCCATATTCTTCATGCATGTAATTTTTTTTTACAATTATAGAGCATATGTTCCTTGCATACCAGTATATTTATGTCACACACATTGGCTTCCTACCTCTAGTGACTGGTTGTTGAGCAGTTTGTATCTATGCTTGTCACTGTTGGTTCAACATAAAACTCCTGCAACTATCATAAAAATGACTTGATTATATTTCATGATTATGTATCAGTATATGATTAAGAGAGGGTCAAAAAGCATTTTCCATAACAATAGTTTAATTATTTACAAAAATCCAAATTCGGTTCTGATATCTCTAGTTGCAAAATTGAACTTCTGTTCAATTTTAAAGTGATTTGATAAATTACGATCAAGGTACATATGTATAACCTGGTATATATAAGCACCTCAGTTGTAATTTAAATATAAAATGTCACAAGAATGCCCAATAGCACTAAGTAACTTACTAAATGATTTCCTCAATGGCACAGTTCATGTAGAATCTATTAGGTTTTCTGTGGTGACTATCGGGGATCATTAAAAAAACCACCATTAAAAACACCACCTCTTTTGGCCAACCCATAAAAAACCCCACCCTCAAAATTTCAGGGGACATAAAAAATCCCACTGTTACATTTTTGGCTCCATTTACATTGCTTAAAATTAGGGATATAGATGGAAGAGAGAAATATCATATGGATATATATACAACATTTATTGACTAAGCCACCCCATTTTTCCAAAAACTGAATGACTTACAGTTGTTGAAGGATTACGATTATGAATATGGGGTTTCATAAGTACAATGCAGCAGTTAATCTTTCAGTAGAAATGATTGCAAAAAGAATTGACTAACAATGAATGCATAATGCAATTGCAAGTTATCCCATGAGAAGCCTATTCTCATAATCTGACTATTGTTTCATTATATTCATCTGTGGCTTCTTGAAATATGGAAGGGCTTCCCACTGACCAGCACATGCAACATAAGGTTTGTCTGTTTAATTATATTCACCATTGAATCACCTGTGAAATAATACTAAGAAACAAAATACAATATCCTTACTTTCTCTGATGAAATCCAAACAATCCATCAATGTATGGTATTGTCTCCGGAATGATCATTTCTGTTAGGGTGGGTTTTTATGCCCCCAGAAATTTTGAGGGTGGGTTTTTTTATGGATTTTCTAAAATCAGCGGGCTTTTCAATGGTGGTATTTTTATGGTGTTTTTTATGTAAATCTGACTGTCACTACCCTGTGGTAAATCAAAAGTTTCCTACATGATGTGTTTGGCAAGTGTAATTAACAGGCCGCCTTTGTGCATACAATTTCCTCAGCAATTATCCAGAATTATTAATGAAATACATGGGGTGGGGGCACTCAATAAGGAACTCTTGCCACTGCTTTCATTCACCCACATGAAAGCCTCTTGTCTGATGTCACCAAAAGCTTGAAAGGGAGACCTGGTGTTATTAATTCATTAAAAACGTTATTGGAGCCTCTAACCAGAAATTGATCCAACATCCAACAGAACGAGAGGGGTGTGTCACCTGATTTGTACAAAGAGAGTGATTCAAATTTCAGGTGTGTTCAAAGATGTTCTGATAGTAATGTGTCCATTTGGAAATGACACATTCACATGTACTTTATAAAATTATATCGCAATCATTAATAAAATAATTCTCGGGAAAAAAAACACAGTTTACATGTGACAGAGTACTGGCTATAGTATGTCACCTTCTGTTATCTGAATTTTCAAACATATGAACTCATTTTTACTCTCTCAAATTCTATTTGCTCATTGTTTTATTTTGATAAAATGCCCAGGTTTGTACAGAACACAGTTGTAGTCTCCAATCTCAATCATTTTCAGGTTATAGTAGTTGTACTAGATGTTAGATTTAGCTGCAAAAAATGAAACTTTATTAAATACTTGTATTTAAAGATCTTCAAGGATAGTAAAAGTCACTCTAGACCACCTAATTTAAAAAGAGTGGCAAGTGATATCTGCTTGTAAGACCTTGTATAACTCTACATGTAATTTGTATTTCTATATAGTGTTTTTGTAATGGTCATTCTGTGACAAAACAAGCAGACCTTGTTGTCAACACTCAAGGGCCCCTTAATTGCTTGTTGTGTTATTGACCTAGAGAGAACCCTCTTCCTGTGCCAGCTTACAATACACTGAGCACGGGAGATGTGTGCGTCATAGGGGTAAACGATCGACTGAATGATTGTAGGTGGATTGATAGTCAGGAGATAAAGCCAGGAGTTTGAGATTTTACAGAGAATATTTACATTACATGTGTAATGCAGATGTTTCCAACAGAACTCAGATCAGAAGAAAGAATAAAAAGTATAGCATTTATGCCTCAATCCATTAAAAAACAGTTTTCAAAATGCTTTGGAATATGAAATGGCAGACAAACAATCCTGTTAAATTGCACCTTCTGAAATCTATTTACATAATTCTTCTTCAGAAGATGTTAGAGTGAAAAATTTTTTACTTTTCAAAGGCAATAATGTAAAGAACCCTTCTTTTGTTCTATGTGTCCTTGAGGCATTTTAAAATGTTAGAATGATGGTCCTTTTAAAATGGACAATGTTAAATATAAATCAAAGTGCTTCTTTCAAGACCAGCCCCTGGTTTTGTGTCATTATATATTTTCTGTATTACTTCAAGAAGGGTGGGAATTATGTGAGGAAAGAGGCTATTTCATTTTAGCTTGAGTACTTAAACAGGATTCACAAAGGGTTGAGTCAGCTGTCACAAAACCAGTTCTTTCAATATTATGGATGGCATTATGTAATCCATGTAAAACAAATGGGGAACTAATGACTGAAATAAGAAAAAACCCATGCATACACAGATATGACAGGTCCACCCTTTGTCAGTCATTTGAATGCCTTCTTAAGAAAAAATCCCAGGTCATTGAAAGCAAAGACATATTTTTTCAAGAACATGAAGCAGGGTTTTTGGCTAGGTTTTGGAGCATCCGCTTCTATTGTTATGTTTATATTCTGGGTGGGTTTTGAGATTTCCACATGACATGATAGATTTGACACACCTATGAACATTTTTCATATAAGGGCAATTCAACGTTTCTTGTTACTCTGTGTTTTCATGCCTTGTATCAGGTTTTCTGTATTTCACAGTATAGATTGTAACACTTGGGGCCCAGTTATTAACAGAGTTCTGTTCTCTAGGGAACTGTAGAGTGTTTTTGTGTAGCTGTTTAATGATGTTTACACCCACATGTTTTGATGTTGCCATAAAGGATATGCAAATCACAGCAAGGCACACAAGTGGGTTAACCACTCTCACAGTAGCTCACTTATACAGTAATAGAGGGCAGCACAAGACCAAGCTTTCCATTCACTAGGTGTCTCTGTGTGGTGTCTAGTTTACACTTTAGTCACCAGGTCTTCTCTTTGTCTTTGTAAACATTAGGTACCCTGCTATATGTGCTCATCCTTGACCTTCAATTGCATGAATAGGTTTAATTACTTTATTGGAATTCCTACTTTAATATACCTGGCAGTTTAGCTTTAGATTGTGAATTTTGAAAGAAGTTTATTAGTATATAATTAAGTACTATCCATCAGTAAAGTACTGTGTACTGGTAAACACAGACCTGCTGGTCTATTTATACACAGGTTTTTGAAGCCACATGTTTAATAACTCATTGAATACATACAAAAAGAAGTATGAGTGCGTGTTGTGCTGGTTCTAGTCAGTTACAGGATGTACCCTCTTTTGCAGATTGGATGAGTGAACTACCAGAAAAGCTCCACGATCTACCCCTCAATCAACTGGCAATTCCAGGTATCAGTTTAATGAAGTCTGCACTTGGCTCCCCTCCCAGTGCTCTTGTGGTTTTTTTTTTGTAAACGCTTTCAATAATGATAACAAAATCAAGAAAACCATTTTGAAAAATATTGATTTTTCCCCCCACAATTTTGTTCGTAAGTTTACACAGTGGACAAATTCAGAAATTTGATATGTCCAATAATTTGTACATCAATACATAATGACTGATATCAAACATATAACTCATATAAAAAAATATGTATATGATGCTTTTATTGATCTCAGCAACCAACTGTTCTAATCTTTTTGAGTTTTATCTATGTATGATGGGTTTCATAATGATATCCTTGAGAAAAACTACCAGCCTTCCCACTTGAGGCCGTGCCGGGAACCAAACCCCGGCCTCAGAGGTGGGAGGCCAGAGTGTTACCACTCTGCCACCATGGCTCCCTTGTTACTGTCTTCAAAACTAAATATGAGCGACTGTGTATAAATATATTTTATTTATTCAAGTGACAAGTGTTATATGATGACAAAAATATTGCAAAAATGAAACGTAATACAAAAAACACCCAGCCTGTAAGTGTTATTAGTCACTAAAGGTAGAACAGAGGTACTTTTATATATGGTAACATGATTTTGAAGTTAAATATTTTTAAAACAACACCCTCAAATTGGCTCTGTTTGTACATAATAATTTTTCACATAACAACTGTAATGTTATCCTTGAGAAATCCTCCTGCTCCCCCCCCCACACACACAGCTTGTGTTACTGTCTTCAAAACTAAATATGAACCAGTTTGTGTATGTTATAGTAAAACCTCTAATTGTCCTGGGACAAACTCCCATTGAAGCTTGCACTTGGACAGTGGGGATTCCACCAAGAAATACTACAGTTTTTCTGAGGACAAACTCTAACTGTAGTTTGTATAAGGATAAATGGATTGTGTGTGGTTCGAGTTTGTACTGTGACATTCAGCCAAATTTCACTACTTTCACTATATATTTTTTCCTTTTAGTTGCTTGTGAGTACTGCCTTTCTCCTCATATTAGAAAGGTTGCAAACAGTGTTTTATTGAAATCATAACGACAAAAACACAGGATAAACAAGGCCACTGCCGCAGCAGTTATCTCCCGCCTCAGAATCAGTAAAAATGGAGAACTAAAGGAGATTTAAGGCCTCTGAAGTAAGATGACCCCACTTGACATTGAAGAAGGGGTCAAAGGTAAAAGTCAGCAATTTCAAAATAGTCTCAGGCCATGACTTGGTATAAGTTGTTTTCACATTTGGAACCCCTAGTAGCAATGATAAGGGAGATATAAGGCCTTTTAATAGGATAATCCCATCTAACATGTGATATGACGACCATTTTGTTTTTGAAACTAGGCTAAATTACTATCAGGTTAACTTTCCTAGCCATATGTATTTTGCGCATATTTGATGAAGCTAGCTGCAATATTTCAAGTTTTAGAGCATCTTAATGATTTTTAAATAATTGGCTATGGCGGCCATTTTATTTTTCAAAATAAGGCAAAATTTTTCTGAGGCAAAACATTTGAAGGGCAGGACTTTTGATGGCCTGTCTTTATATTCTGAAGCCATAGCACCAATAATAAGGGAGAAATAAGGATGTTTTAGTGTGACGACCTCATTTAACCTTGAAGCAGGGGTCAAAGGTCAAATTCAACACCTGGAAAAGATTCCCTGTCCATGTCTTCCTACAAGTTGTTTTCATATTCCAAACCTCTTGGAGCAATATTTGGGCAGATATATGGCCTTTTCAATAGGATAACCTGTCATTAAACATGTGATATGGCGGCCATTTTGTTTTTTGAACTAGGCCAAAATTACTATCAGGCTAGCTTTTCTAGCCATATAGCTTTTGTGCAAATTTGAAGAAGCTAGCTGGAATATTTCAAGATTTAGAGGACCTTTATGATTTTCAAACAATTAGCTATGGCAGCCATATTGTTTTTCAAAATGAGGCTAAAATATTGCAGAGACAGGTTTTCATAGCCGTAAAGATCCCCTGCAAATCTGGTGAAGATTTCTTTATAAATGAATGAAATATTAAGCTAAGGTTTATGCAAAAACATGACAAACTTTAAACATGTGATATGGCAGCCATTTTTACCCCACAGCCCTTAAGGGCTGTTGGGGTATTGTTTTCACCCATGGTGTCCGGATGGGCGGGCGGGCGTCCGGGCGGGTGGGCGGGCGGCGGGAAAAAGTTTGTCCGGGCTGTATCTCAGAAACCATAAGGTGTAGGAAGTTGATACTTGGTAGGGACATTGGTTAGGGGGTGTAGTTGTGCAGCGTCATGGTCTGACCTTGATTTGACCTTTGACCTTGCTGTAGTGACCTTGAGTTTGAAAATCTTGTCCGGGCTATATCTCTGAAACCGTAAGGTGTAGGAAGTTGATACTTGGTAGGGACATTGGTTAGGGGGTGTAGTTGTGCAACGTCATAGTGTGACCTTGATTTGACCTTTGACCTTGCCGCAGTGACCTTGACCTATAAAATCTTGTCCGGGCTATATCTCGGAAACCGTATGGTGTAGGAAGTTGATACTTGGTAGGGATATTGGTCAGGGGGTGTAGGTGTGCAACGTCATGGTCTGACCTTGATTTGACCTTTGACCTTGCCGTAGTGACCTTGATCTATAAAATCTTGTCCGGGCTATTTCTCGGAAACCGTAAGGTGTAGGAAGTTGATACTTGGTAGGGATATTGGTTAGAGGGTGTAGGTGTGCAATGTCATGGTCTATCCTTGATTTGACCTTTGACCTTGCCGTAGTGACCTTGACCTATAAAATGTTGTCCGGCCTATATATCGGAAACCGTAAGGTGTAGGAAGTTGGTACTTGGTAGGGACATTGGTTAGGGTGTGTAGGTGTGCAACGTCATGGTCTGACCAGGATTTGACCTTGCCGTAGTGACCTTGAGTTTGAAAATCTTGTCCGGGCTATATCTCGGAAACCGTAAGGTGTAGAAAGTTGATACTTGGTAGGGATATTGGTTAGGGGATGTAGTTGTGCAACGTCATGATCTGATCTTGATTTGACCTTTGACCTTGGCGTAGTGACCTTGACCTATAAAATCTTGTCCGGGCTTTATCTTGGAAACTGTAAGGTGTAGGAAGTTGATACTTGGTAGGGACATTGGTTAGGGGCTATAGGTGTGTATTATCATGGTTTCACCTTAATTTGACCTTTGACCTTGTCCTAGTGACCTTGACCTATAAAATCTTGTTGCACCTTTGGGTCTGTCTTTTGATGCAGATTAAGCACTGTTAAAGTCATATTAGAATTTATTAAGAATTTTACTTTCATAACTTCCCATTGTAAGAGATAGAATTTCATCAAGTGAGCCACAGATTTTGCTCCAACACCACATAAGCATTCATTAAATGTATTACCACTTCTGTATGCATGGTAATATTCAAACCATCTAAACCATAATTCGGCCATGCAGATGTAGATAAAGAGGGTTGAATTTTTAGTTTGCTGATTAATGCTGTCATCTTGTTATGAATTATCTTGTTTTAATACTTCATCTTTATATGCATGATCTTTCTTTTAAACATTATTTCTCCATTTAAACATTGTTTGGACCTTTATATAACTGACAGTGCTCTGAAAGTATCCTGAAGTTTGTACTGATACAGTACTTCTGTATCTCATGGTGTTGAAAATATTTCCCTAGGCTGTGGGGTACGGGCATCTCTGATGCTATTTTGTTTTTTGAACTAGTGGCAAAACTACTATCAGGGTAGCTTTTCTACCCATATAGCTTTTGTGCAAATTTGATGAAGCTAGCTAGAATATTTCAAGGTTTAGAACACCTTTATAATTTTCAAAGAATTAGCTATGGCGGCCATTTTGTTTTTCAAAATGTGGCTAAAATTTTGCAGAGACAAATTTTTATAGCCCTTATAGTTTTTGTGCAAATTTGATGAAGCTAGCTGGAATATTTCAAGATTTAGAGCACCTTTATGATTTTCAAACAATTAGCTATGGCGACCATTTTGTTTTTCAAAATGAGACTAAAATTTTGCAGAGACAGGTTTTCATAGCCATAAACATCCCCTGCAAATTTGGTGAAGATATCTTTATAAATGAATGAGATATTAAGGTTTATGCAAAAACGTGCCGAACTTTAAACATGTGATATGGCGGCCATTTTGTTTTTTGAACCAGTGCCAAAATTACTATCAGGCTAGCTTTTCTAGCCATATAGCTTTTGTGCAAATTTGATGAAGCTAGCTGGAATATTTCAAGATTTAGAGCACCTTTATGATTTTCAAACAATTGGCTATGGCGGCCATTTTATTTTTCAAAATGAGGCTAAAATGTTGCAGAGACAGGTTTTCATAGCCATAAACATTCCCTGCAAATTTGGTGGAGATATCTTTATAAATGAATGAGATATTAAGGTTTATGCAAAAACATGACGAACGGACGGACGGACGGACGGACAGACGGACGGACAGACGGACGGACGAACGAAGGCGTTTTATAATCTCCCAACCTCGGCCTTCAGCCGCAGGCGGGAGATAATAAAATAGATCCCAGCTGACATTTATCGTGGCAAAACCATTTTAATGGATTGTGGATAAATGGATTGTGTGTGTGGTTCGAGTTTGTACTGTGACTTTCAGCCAAATTTCACTACTTTCACTATATTTTTTTCCCTTTTAGTTGCTTGGGAGTACTGCCTTTCTCCTCATATTAGAAAGGTTGCAAATAGTGTTTTATTGAAATCATAAGACAAAAACACAGGATAAATAAAATAGATCCCAGCTGACATTTATCGTGGCAAAGCCATTTTAAATGTGAAGTACATTAAGACTGGCAGTTTTGATGTTATGAAATGGCATTACACTCAAAAATCACTGATGTGTAGATATGTGCTCCAAAACACATTGTTTGCAACCTCTCTATTTATTGCTTCCCCCTTCCTTCTGGAACAGAATGTGGACCTAATGTAACTGATATTTTTATTTTCTTCAGGTTCCCATGATAGCACCTCCTATTTCCTCAACAAATCTATTCCTCCTGGTCCAGATTGTTCCACTGTCCTCAAAGACCTCTGCAAGTATTTGCCCCAGGCCCGGAACATTGTGTACAACTGGTCGAAAGCCCAATCCTTGGACTATAGCCAGCAGCTAGAAGCTGGAGTGCGTTACCTGGATCTTAGGGTGTCTGTGATGGCAGGCATTGAAGACCTATACCTAGTGCATGGGCTGTACAGCCAAAAGGTCAAGGACATGGCAGAAGCCGTGAACCAGTTCCTACAGAAACACCCAAAAGAGGTGGTATTGTTGGATTTCAACCATTTCTATGGATTGACGGACCAACACCATCGTGCCTGTCTACAGATGCTGATGGATGTATTCGGACAGAAGCTGTGCCCTTATTTAGATGTGGACAGCCTCACTCTGAGTATGCTGTGGGAGAATAATCTCCAAGTGGTGGCATTTTATCAGGATTCCGTCGCCATGGAGAACTTGATGTTTTGGCCAAGTACAAGTATCACCTCTCCATGGGCGAACACTCCCAAAACTAAGAATCTTCTCAAGTTTCTGGATCAAAATTATGAGAAAAAGCGTGACATGAGCCAGTTTTATGTTTCGCAGGGCGTCTTAACTCCAGATGCAGTCACTGTGACAACTCATCTGTTTAGTACCCTGAAAGCCTTGTGTTCTGATAAGTGTGGCCTGCCCTTTGTGCACTGGCTACAGGGCAAAAAGTCTGGGCCAAATGGCATAAATATCTGCATCATAGATTTCGCACACTTGTTTGATTATATCCCAGTGGTGCTAAAGTTAAATCACACACTGGCCACAAGTTTATGATTTTGTAGTTGTAAACCCCTTCCAGTTGGAAATTTTGATGTCGGGAGTAAAATTATTTCTGCTTAACTTGGATATGTAGAAAACAACGTGAATATGAAAAATAAATTTCTGTAATAAATGGCCAACTGTCTAGGTATCATAAACAATAAAAAATCAAAAGTATAAGATTTTTGACACAAGTTAAACAAGTACCTGTAGGTACAACAGGTTACATCCATGTGGTTGACAAAATTAATAACACAAGGTATTGTAGTAGATTCTGTTAATTGTGGTCAGCCACTGTGAAAAATAACTCTGAATGGTCTTTTCACTACTCCGTAATGAATGTGTTTGGTTTAATTTCTGAACCTTGCTTACAGAAAATTGTCTTTGAAAGTGTTGAAAAATGAGAGATTAGGGGCATAATTAGGAAGGGAGACATTTATTATAGAAAATCCTTCGCAGATTTTCTGTTTGTTTTTGGCTGTAAGGAAAATTATATTTAAAAGAGAATTTTGGTGAACAGGGTAGGTTGATCAATTCTCCTTATAAGATGTGGCAGTGTACTGATTGATGGGTAGAGATAGGCACAGAAATAAAGAGGCTGTCAAACTGTACAGAGTCAGAAATGTGTTATATACCAAGTCATGTGAAGTTCTCCACTTGAGCCTTTAGATACCATCATGATGCGAAGTAGTATCATGGTGTGAGCAAATGTCCAATTTCAGTGTCAAGAAATATTTATAACTGCAAAATATTTCATTTACTGCTACTTTGACAGTGCCTTAAAAGAATTGTAAAATAAATAAATACAATAATAATAAATAATAAATAAATAGTATAAATACAATACAAAAGAAAATACAAAAAAAAAAGATTTGATAAATAAAATGCGTAGACAAATTTCAGGAATATGGAGCAAAGTTTTGAGTATCTGTATATTCCTTGTATACAGCATTCGCCTAAGATCCCAGTTAGACATAGCCGGATGTACCGCCGGATCGCGGCAGGTTACCTAATTTGGAAAATGTTGAAAAATGTTGAGTGGTATCCGTAGCTCTTCCATGTCTCATCCATGGCTCATCCCTGAGTGTCCTTATTTTCCGTAAAACCATCCTGGGTGTCCTTGTGGCATCCCTTTCATCCGTGACACTTCCGTGCCAACAAATATTGCCCAAAACTTAGCCGGATCTGCTACGGATTGACACAGAAAGGGTTTGTGGATTAAAAAACAGTCAAAAGACCAATCCTTTGTGCAGTTTTTTCATCCGCAAACCTGTCCTTGGATCATTGTAGCACTCCGTAGGAGATCCGTAGTGGATCCGTGGCAGATCTGTAAATCTTTTAAATGACCCACCCTCATCTGTGTCATTTTATATATATCGAACAGTGGCCTATATCCGTGGGGAATCTGTGAAAGTGTAACTGGCCCTTTAAAATGTGGAATATTTTGGGTGTCCATTGTGTCCCGATTTTCAAATTTGCAAATCAGGATATCTAAATTTTTTCCTGCTATGTGATTATATCTCAATTAATGGTGAAATCGCTATGGCCACTCAAGTGACAAGAACCTAAACTCACACTTGTTAGGTAGCTTTGATACAGTGTCTAAAAGTGTGTCAAAAGCCAGGGATTTGGTAACAAGTTACTGTACACTATAGCCTGTGTATAACTAAGAACCTCCGGATATATACAGTGTTTGACTGAAGGTATGGCTGACTTCCACTTCCACATGTAAGAATACTACCACATTTTACAGTGTTGGGACATTACGTTTGTTCCACCTGTAGCTACTTTTGACTTCCACTAGTTCTATGTATATAGTGCACTGGGCAACATGTATATCAAGGAAAAACATGGTGGTTCTGGTGAGTTTCACATTTTTCTGGTACATCACACATTTCTTGCTACATCTATAAACCAGTACACCAGTCCAGTCCAATGTCTGGTCTAAACATAGTTTTTGTTTTAAATATTATATACATATTTTTTTGGAAGATCAGTGCTGTAAAATATTTAGAATTGTATGGCGAAGAAAGGGGATAGTTTTGATTAATATACAGGAAGTTAGTTCAACCATCCTACTGCCATATGAAACTGTGACAAAATAAATATGTCACAAGTTTTATTGCATTATTTTTCTGTGAATATTTGAATTATATACATGTTATTGAGGAGGATGGGAAAGGATAATGACTTACTGTAATAATGTAAGAATCAATGGGGATAAATGTCCTGAGTGTTGCCAGCTGAACAGGAGTTCATGGTGTCTTTTCAAATTATTATTATTGTGTATCCAGATAGCATTGTAGAAAGTGTTTTTTTATATCAATATAAAAACCCTTGTTGTTAGGCTTCTTGAGTCTTCATGTGTGAAAGATTTGAACCAAATTTGTGATAACATTTCAGTTTTTAATTTCTTACTTGATGTTTTAGTTGGTAATTTTACATGTGCAACTTAACTGTTTTTAAAGAAGGTAAAAAAGGGTAGTAGTTACTTCTGTAAATTGCTGAGCCAGTAGGCTCATATTCATGTTAAATAAAGTTGTTTATATTTTGCAAGTCAATGTTATGTCTTCTATCGACCAACAATTTCTTTATTGTTTTTACTGTCAAAGTTCTTACTTTACTGTAACTTCTCTCATAAATGCTTGGTGGTTGTGGATGTTTTGTTCACAAAAGTTGAAATACTACCATATAATATTAATTATCTGTAATAGTTTTTGAGTAGTTTAATGTTGGTGTAACAGGTAACAAACGTTTCTCACAAAATCATTTTGAGAGGTATTTTACTGCACGCTCTTGTGTACAGGTACCATAACATGACAATGTCTAAACAGGCTTTTACTACTGAGTACAGTTTGTTTTAATTTCTCATCCTTGATCACTGATAATTAAGGGGAGGGGAATATTAAGACAGGGTGCATATATTACAGAAAATTGTGGTACCAGTATATTGTCCAATATTTATAAAACATGAGAGATTAGACTTACTTGGTAAATTAAGGACAGCCCTAGTGCAGAATGATAGACGGGAGTCACGAGACCAAAGTCTGTTTTGCTGAATTGCTTTCTATAATCTTCAAACTAGGGACAAACTTGGGGACTTTTTTCCAAGATAAACACCAATTGTTTATAATATACTTTAAAACATTAATTTCTAATTAAATAGGATCTGTTTTGCCCTTGTAATATTACTTATTTTACTGAGAGGTGCTACTTAGTTGGACAAATTTTGGATGGACTTATAGAGAAAGAGTGGATGGGGTATGTCAACACTAAGTCCATTTTGTTAGATGACCATATTTAATTTGCACTCTTGAGGACAAGCCAAAATTGAAAAGTTTCTAAATATTCTCCTGAAATGAACTTTAGATAAATCATTTTGTGTTACTTTTTAAAGATCAGAATAACAAAATGGCTCTATTAAAAATAAATTGAATTTACATTAAATAGTAGAACAATGGTAAAGTAGTGGGGTTCGAAAATTGCAACTTGTTTGTGCACCCCAATTACTTTTACACAATAAAACTGTCCAGGAAATATAGTGCAGTTAAATTCTATTGTTAAAATAAAAGGAGAAGTAACATTACATCAAACCCAGTTAAGTTAAACTTTTAAAGGACCAGTAAAGTATTTATACTTTATTCAGGAAGTCAACTTAATGGTTATATTTCATTAAGAAAAAGCACTCTATATATTGTAAAGCCTGCTCTCCCTCTGATACTCAGTTTCACTTTGTGAAATTGTAATTATGTCTTATATTTTATGGAGATACATGTATTTTTAAATGTTATGAAAGTGTCAATAATGATCTGTGAATTATATTTTGATGTGTCTTGGTTGTGAGATTAGATGTTTATATTATATCAGAGTTTTTTTTAACAGTTATTTGCTTGCATTCAATTAATTGTGTTTTTTGGGAACTCTTGTAACCTCTGTCTGTATTTTCCCGGCTAAAAAATAACAGACAATAACACAAAATATCTTCCCTAATGTTTTTGTTAATTCTAATGTATGACAATTATGGATACATTATGGCCCATGTTTAACTAGAACCTTTCAACATCCACTGATTTTGTTTTAGGCCATATAGCAAATTACCCTGTTGATGACCTACCATATATCTGAAAACACTTTCAATCATGGTCCTTCAATATTTCTATCTACAGTAAAATTAGTAACTTAGTTATATGTGGGGGTTGGGGGGGGGGGGGGGGGGGGACTAAGTTATGCAGTTAACTCTGTCCAAGTGTCAGTAGCTTGTAATTAGGTTTGACTTCCCAACAACTGAAAATGCCATATTTTTTGTAGTGATTTGTGGAAGTTAGTCATAACTATAACCAAACCCTATGGATGTTTGTGAAGTTCTAATTTTACACTTTAGTGTTCCCTCTATCTGGTCATCCTTGGAGAATAAGATTTGTAAGCATCCTTTAACATTGTGACCAAATAATCAAAATTTGTGCCAATTTTATATCAGGAAATCACCTGCCCAGTGTAGTCAGACAAAATGACAAATGCTTAAAGAATTTCCAACAATACAAGAAGACAAAAAAATAGAAGGGTGTATTACACATTTCTTTAGCTCCTGCGATGTCAAAATTTACGTTTAACCAAGCTAAATCATTTGAAATACTAATGGTTACCTTTACTATGAATTACAGAAACTATTGCATGCCAATTATGTCAAAATTTACATTTAACCAAGCTAAATCATTTGAAATACTAATAGTTACCTTTACTATGAATTACAGAAACTATTGCATGCCAATTGGACCAGTGATGGGATGCCTTAAAATACTCAAAAATGGGTTGTGTTGAGAAACAAAGTAAGAAAGTAGCATGCTAGTTACTCTGAAAAACCATTAAAATATTGTTTATTTGAAGAAAGTAACATTAGATAAGCAAAGTATGCAATAATATTTGTCCAGCTAATGTTAATTTGTGACATACCATGGTAAGATACATCATTTTTACAGATATTTCACATTTTACATTCTATAAATTTGTTTACATCAACGGCCATATTGCTTGACTGTTTCTTCCAGTTGAAAGGCGAGTACTTAGGGATTCACGTTGGCTGTGCAATATGTGGATATCCAGCTTAATATTTTTACACTTACTCAAAACTCCTGGTGCCAACATTGTATATATGATGCCATATGATAAGCTGCTGAATGCAAAATCAACACAATTCAGTTCTCATTGTTTTCAATTTTATTTACAAGCTATGTATCTGCTGTATGCTTCAGCTTGTGGTCAGGATACAAGGAAATCTCGGTCCTTTTTCACCAACATACATATTTCTTACAAAAAAAATCATTTGTCATAACAAAAATTTGAAAAATGCAACCAGCAGGATTGTAATTTTTCTGGGAAATTCTAAGAATATGAGTACTTTTAAGGACATTTGGTGATAATTGCCCCTGGTGTACATTTTCCTAGTTTTGACAGATTGTTGGATCATGGTTCACATTGACTGCTAATTTGTAAAAATTTTGTGGTTGTGTTTTATTTGTACATGTATTATTGTATGTATTACATATATGTATGTGTGTGTGTATGCATACAAATATGGATTCTCACTTCATCTCTAGCTCTGGTTAATCCTAGTAAATCAGACACTGCTCCAACATGATGAATGTTAAAAAAATTTAAAAACCCAAAGAACCCCCATAAATGCTATTTGTTTGAGTGTGCCTTTTGTTATTTTTTTTTTATTTCAATGAATGACATCCCTCGTACACTAGTGAACATGTTATGAACCTATAAACCAAAACCTTCCATATATCCACAGACTTCCACTTGTACCATTAAAATGTGTGAATTTCTGATGTGAGGCTCTGTTGGCCTATAGACACCAATGATACAATACCAATCCAATGACAAAGTTGGAGTCAGTTTGGCTTACCATATCTAAACACACCAGAAACAATGCAATTCAATTTGAAAGTATTTTATTATTAACAATACTCCCAATTTTATCAGATAGATGGGTATCTTCAACATATACCCCAGAATCCAGAAACAAAAATAGCCAAAATTGTTTCTAGTCCAATTTTGAATGGGATTGTTTCTCCCTTATGTTCAGTGTGAAGAAGATTGATACAGGAGCAAACATTATCTGATTGTATCAGCTTTTTGCCAACAGGCTTTTTGTACCAAATTAGACTTAGGCTGGTTCTTCTTATACAGAGACCACTCTATTGAAATGTGAACTGGTTTTGTTCAATATGTTGTGACTGTGTTTATTTGAATACATTTATACAGTAGAACCTCACTTATCCGAACCCCATGGGAAACATACAATCCGGCCGGATAATCGAGGGGTTCGGATAGATGAAGGAAACCGAAATTCACGGTCTATGGGTTACCGAGTGGGCGATAATTGAAGACTTGTCGTTTTTATGCAATAAACATAGACGTTGGTGGTCCTTAATAAAATAATTTAATAGTTTTGTGTCATATAATATAAGTGACCCTTCAGTTGTCGTTTATTTGCTCCATATCCATGGATATTATTATTATTATTTAAAATATTAAGCGGACTTGAGCTGGTTGTGTTCGGTTGGTACTTGCATTGTTAATGTTTTAATTTTAGATTAACATCATCCCGCATATTGTCAATTAAAAAACTCCCGGAGATTATTTATTGTAAAACCCCAAGCGAACACGCCTTCAGTGATACGCGTTTGATTGGTAATGCATTGTTGACGTCTTTTCTTTTCTAAACGTTGTCAGTCTGTGAACCTACTCCGGGAGATTATAAATTGCGAAACCCAATCGAACACATTTTCATTGATTGGCGCATTATCAAAGAAGTTGTGTAGCGGGTTTGTGTAATTGAATTAATCCCTCCCCTATTGTAACAATGGTGATAAAGATGAAAGAAGTTAGGCATCTCTGTGAATGGTACGTTTTACAAAGCACTGCAATTCATCGTTTCCGAGACTGTGTAAAATCTTGTATTATCGCTCACGCTTCACCATGCATTATATGTAGGGAGACATGAGTTCGGTTCGGTTAATCTGGAGATTCGAATAATAGAAGGCCGGATAATCGAGGTTCTACTGTATATACATATTGCCAGAAGTAATCAAATTGTGATTGTTATATAACTGACATAAAAGAACCACAGATGTTGCTACCTACCCACACTACCTGTTTCAGTGTCCTCGCTAAGTACATGTATAGGGGATAATTTGTGTGGGAAATAATACATACAATTGACTGTTTCAGCACAGATTTCCAGTTCCTGCTCTACCCTCTCCATCCTTGTTACTCATGGTCTGTGTCTTTATCTCATGTTTTGGTGGAACTGTTAATGCACTTTTGGTGTAAGCCTGTGGGTCTCTGTTGTCAAATATTTTCAGTATATCTTCATCTTTGTGCTTTCTACTCAACTGCTATCTTTCCAGCACTCCTCTTTACCTCAGTAGTGTTAATATCTAGTACATGTATTTTTATAGGATGCCTGCATGCAACTTACATACACCACATTTTTCATGCCACAGGAAACACGATACTGTTTGTGCAACAACATTTATCAATTTCAGAACTCTTTGTAAGTAACATGAAATTGACATAATTACCTGCCATTATAAGATCTGATGTTCCAATTACTCTGTATTTAATGGATGTCTTGAAAGGTTGTGAATAGAACTCACTTTAATTCAATGAATGATAAATGAAACCTGTAAACTAGTTAAATCTTGTTAAATTCTGTGTTGCCATTAAATAGGTAAATATTTGATAATTATAGCTGTGTTGGAAATGCAGTTTTCTCTCATTTCCTGATCAGATGGACACGCAAAAATGTTTATAATAGCACAAAAGGATTCTTTGATTGTTTCTGGTGGTTCTTTGATCTGTGATATTTTTGTTGTAAATAAAAGAACTTGCTTCATTTGTACATGTGCCAGAGAAGAGTTATTTTGACTTGGTGAAAAAATATGTGTACAGTGCCACAGTGTATTAATTCATGTATCTTCAACAATGTACCCCTGTATATACTATAATGTACACATGTATGACTAGATGCCGCCATCCCGTGGTCAATGTGTTGTTGTGTGCACAAAGTAGGCTGATGGTGGTATGTGGCAAATGTTTCTACAAAAAGCTCATAGAAAGTGTGGCCATCTCATTGTAAATAAGATATAAATGCTTGGCTCTCGTGTTTCAATAGATATGTGTTGGTGTATATCTAGCATGCTTGTATGAACAGGTTGGCGTCATATATACTAGTGTATGAAAGGTTGACATGTTGCCATGAGATAGTGTTTCCCTTATTGTTGTTTATCTGCATAAATGTTGTTACAAAAATATGTTTAATTCTACTATATAGTGTACATGTTTGTTATATGCACAGTTCTAGTATATTGTTATGGAGGGGTTATGTCTAAATCTATGTTAAATCTGTCTCTGAAATGTATGCTGTATAGGCTGAAATATCCTAGGCTATAGTTGCACTGTTCTGGCTTTGCATTTTCAGGGTTTCAGCATTTTATTATGCGTAATGCGACATATTTGACCAATATACTGAAAAAAGAAAGATTTACAAATATTTTTTATTCCTCCATACCCTTTAGATACCTTTTGCACAAACAGGTGCCAATGTTTTCACAGATATATATCTGAAACTACATAACCTCTGAATACGTAAATCATCAGAAGGTATTTTAAAGTTCTTCTACTCATTTTGGTGGCATTAATAGTGTTAAAGTCCAGGGAGAAATTGTAGAGAAATCTAAAGTTTAAAACTTTCTCAAATATTTTGTGGTGGCCCTTGCTGTGGATACATTTTGTGTCTTGTTTCTTGTATTGTTTAGGTAAATATTCATTTACTCATTTCACTTATTCTAAAAGGAAAATGGTGGGTAATAAATGTTAACCCTTGTGAAATATATTTTTAAATTTATCGATGGAAAAAAAAATATTTTAAATTATACATCACAGGGTTAATTTTTTGTGTTTGCTCAAACCTGTTGAGACTTCAGACTTCTGTTCATTTGAAGTAAATCAGAAGAGTGGGGAATGTATACTAGCAATTTCTTGCTTTGCTACAACAGAACAGTTGCTATTGTAAAAAAGTGAAAACTTGTGTTAAAGACCACCGTTGGGAAATAAAAAAGGTCTTTACAAAGGGTCGGTAAAAATGTAAGAGAAATGCAATCTTGGGAATCAAGAAGCGGTCTTTATATCGAGGTAGATCTTTGTATATTTAGAGATGGTCTCTCATACAGGTATCTTGCTGCAGACTATAAAGAAGTGTGCAGTCAAAACTCTACTATCCAACCAGGCTTGGACAGCAGGAATTTTTCTGGGATATTAAGAGTAGTGAAATAGAAAATGTAGTTTATTGTAAAACAATAGGAAAATGTAGATTTGCCAGAGTGGAAATGACATCATAAAAAGGAATTGTGGGATAACAAGGTGAGATAATAGAGGTTCTTTGCTGTAGTTGATGTTATTTATACAGTCCAGTTTTAATCTCTAGTCATATTCAGATCTGAAGATAGGCAATATACAGAAACTTTTGGAAAAAAACAAAATGACTGAATAGTGTGTAAATATCTTATTCACAATTGTGTTATTAATTACAAAGGACAGCCACAGGTAGATTGTAAATTTTCATTTTGATTACTACAAGTGAGTGTTGGACTGAAATTTCTGGATATGTTCAGGAAATTGTATTTTTGTTTGGCTTCTGGTTTTAAATTTTTAGAATTGTAAATTTGAAATATTTAGCCAATTAGTGGTTCAAACACCAGTCTTCTATGAATAGTTGTTTATTGACTGAATCCCATTTGCTGAATGAGTTGACATTTCAATCTTGAAAATTACATTTTTAAGATGGGGTTTCCTTTTGTATAATGGTCTATATGTTGACAATTCAAATGTAATTTTACTGTATGTTTGTATGATTTTGTAATATACAGAATTGTATAAAATCATTTTAGTTATTCATGAGTATCAGATGGGCTTCCCTTGGTCATATTGACGAGCTGGAATTGTGTGTAATAACGAAAACATATTTTGTGTGACCTGTAAAGGATCTGTCAGAGTATTGCTTTAAAACATTTAAAATAAAAATCAATATGTCATTGAAATGATTTCAAATCTAAATATATATTTTATTATAAATAATATCTTGTTATTTTCCCCCCATATTGTTTTATATTTTTAGCACTTTGTTTTATACAGATAACTTCTACCTGTGTGAAAAGGCCTGTTAGCACCGTACTTATACAGTGTGATCTGCTTTGGTACAAGTCCTTATTACAGTCGACAAAGTGGTGACCAAAACTTAAAGCAATTTCTGGCCCCTTTTACCTGGAGCTCTGTGGTGTATTGTCACAATACCTGGTGATTCTGTAAAAAATTAGTATTCTATTAAATGAAACTTGCATCATATCCTTGTATCATGTCTGGTGTGTGCAGACTAGGCGTGTTCTGTTATCAGATTGTATGGTTGTTGGTGTATACGGGTCTTAAGAATGTAATCTATATAATAAAAGCATTAACTGTAGCAGAGTGGTATATTTCTGCTCTTGATCCATGGAATTCCCCTTATACTAAAGAACAAGAGGGTCAGAGGTGCCCCAAAAGGCGGGTTGCGCACGCAGGAAACAAGGTTAGCAACTGCTCTCATTAAATTTAGGAACAAGGAAAGAAATGTTAGGTTACCCACTTAAGGTAAATGTGTTCGAGTTAGAGTCCGGAAACGAAAATGTGGACAAACAGACGGATGGACAGACATACGGACGAAAAACGGACAAACGAACGGACAGAATTTCACCAATATCGAAAGGAACCTAGCTATCATGTTGATCTATGTCCCGGTCAAGTTTGAATTTGATTGGTTAAACCGTTTTCAAGTTAGAGTCCGGAAATGGAAAATGTGGACGGACAGACGGACGTCGGACACATCAATCTAATAGGCGGGTTGGTTACACGCAACCCGCCTAAAAACGAACAAATGGACAGAAAAACAAGACAAATGAATGGACGGATTTACACCAATTTCGAAAGGAACCTAGCTATGATGGTGATGTATGTCCCTGTGAAGTTTGAATTAGATTGGAGTAACCGTTTTCGAGTTAGAGTCCGGAAACAAAAATGTGGACGGACAGATGGATGGACAGAAAAACGGACAAAAACGAAGAAACGGACAAACAAACAGACGGAATTTCACCAATTTCGAAAGGAACCTAGCTATGATGGTGATCTATCTCCCTGTGAAGTTTGAATTTGATTGGTCAAACCGTTTTAAAGTTAGAGTCCGGAAACGAAAATGTGGACAAACAGATGGATGGACAGACAAACGGACGAACGAACACACGGAATTTCACCAATTTCGAAAGGAACCTAGCTATGATGGTGATCTATCTCCCTGTGAAGTTTGAATTTGATTGGTCAAACCGTTTTAAAGTTAGAGTCCGGAAACGAAAAATGTGGACGGACAGACAGACAGACGGACGTCGGACACATCAATCTAATAGGCGGGTTGGTTACACGCAACCCGCCTAAAAAGCGGCATAAAAGCAAGAGAATGAAACATTCTTTCAGTTGCTGAGACTGTAGGAGCAATTTTATCAAGAGGTGATACACAGGTCAGACCTTCACAATAGAGCCAGACCAACTTCATACTGGTTTTGTTATTCCTTTACCCGTGACATATGTATATTCTGAGGTTTGCAGTTTAAAATAATGATTTAAGTAATCAGAAAAGCTGTTGGAGGGTCATGGTGTAACCTGCATGGATTTGGTTCAGAAAAAGCTTTGGTTATCTTGCTATATTTGTACTGGTATGAAAAGCCAACCTAACAAGCATTCTGAGGGATGCTTAACTAGTCGCATTAACCGGCAGGGTGTATCAGCCTTACTTTTATCCCAAAACCAACCTTACTCAAAGGTAAGTTTTCATAGCAAGGAGTATTATAAACAGTTCTGATAACATTAGTCATAATGATTTTCTTGCAGCAGTATTAACAGTCCTACACAAAGGTACACAGACCTGCACCGAGTGAGTTAAGGAAATCCAGTAAGGAAAAGGGACATCTGATTGGTACAATTAACTAGGGATACTTCCTATTTTGGTTCCCCTAATGGAGAGGTGGGTGCCTCATATTTAATTAATCGGACAACAAAACACTCCCTGCAATTTGGGGAAAGGGTGGCAAATTAGCTGTTGTTTTGAAATTCCAAGCAATGGATTTCCCATTAGCTCCCAATACATTCCAAAACTCTAAATCCAAAAATAAAAAATACCTTGACCATTTTAGAAATCTCTGTAGTCTGTATGCGGTATAACAAAGACACCTAGCTGAATTGGCTGATTTTTAAAGTAACCTTAACACAAGGATGTGACTTCTCAAATTAAACCCAATTTTCATACTTCAACTAGACCTACACATCAGAGAACCGATGCAAATCTGTATCCACTGGAAAGACAACTCGCCAAAGCCAGTGAACCATCATTTGACCTTGAAGGAGTGGCCAAAGGTCAAATCTGACATCAGAAGACTGCCAGCCCATGATATCCTACAGGTTGGTTTCACATTGCAAACCTCTAGGATCAATAATAAGGGAGTTCTAAGTATTTTTTTAAGATTGGCTGTACTATTTTGACCTTGAAGGAGGGGCTCAAGGTCAAATCTGACCACATCAGAAGATTCCTAGCCCATGATTTCCTATAAGTTGGTTTCACATTGAAGATCTCTACGACCAATAATAAGTGAGTTATAAGCACTTTTTAAGTTTGGGTATCCTCGTTTAACCTTGAAAGAGGGGTTCAAGGTCAAATCTGACCACATCAGAAGATTTGCAGCCCATGATTTGCTAGAAGTTGGTTTGACATTGCAAACCTCTAGGACCAAGAATAAGGGAGATGTAGGCACTTTGAAAGTCAGCTACTAGGGGTACTTTGGCGCTCCGTGGATGACCTTGAATTAAGAGCTTCAAGGTCAAATGTCTGCAAGTTTGTAGAGGATATGTATATCTGTTATACATATCACCTATGAAGAGATTCAACCTTCTACCAATGAGAACCAGCCACTAAAAAAAGGTAGATAATTTTCAAAGAAATGCCCGCGGCAACAATCTTGTTTTTCAGAATGAGGCTAATTTCAGTCCCAGAGAAGCTTACCCACCAATGAAGATATCCTGTAAATTTGGTGAACCTAGCTGGTGTAGTTTTCCTCTGAGAGGGTTGACGTCGAAAATCTCTCTACGCGCAGCGGCGGCGTAGCAAATACTAAACAAGTGAAAAAACAGCACTGTGCATACCCCGCCACGGCACGTAGTAATAAGTAAATGGGGAAAAATCCAGATTATTACTTTTTTTGGTAATCCTGGTAATCCTGATCACTCTCAAAATTTGATGAGATCCAAGTTGGACCAAGACCCATCTTCTGATTTTTTTCAGGAACATTTAACCCACAGTATTTACATTATCCTGCTAACAAACAAACAGACAAATGGTCATGCAAATAATACCCCTTGGCGGGAACCGAAATGTGACAAGAGTGGCCAATACATACGAGACACAGATATGAGTTTTCCATTATGTTTATTAAATGCTCTTTGTGAGCTTTTGCTTCATTTCTGTACACCTATACACAACATTTACAAAATATTTACCTAATCTTTGTGAAAAGTACAAAATTACATGCAACATTGACACACAGAAGTCCCTAAATGCTGTCACTTTCATGTAAAACCCACAAATATACGATGCTGTTCTTTGGCTCATTTTCACATGCAGATGAATTTTTCAGAAACTTTTTTATTTTTCAAAAGGACCAGACAACCGACTTGTAGATGCTATTTTCTAGAAAACATGAAAACTACCCGTAAAGGAAAATTACCAAGCTTTCATAAACAGTCCTCCACAATCTTATGTTATCGCGAATAAATGGATGCTTCAGAATGCGGACACGGTAAATCCAATAAGGATTTAACACAATACTTAATTATGCAATGAGAATTGGCACAGTGGGATGAGTACTCGTCTCTTCACTGAAGTTAGCAGTAGTGGGCCACGTTAGTACTTGGATGGGTGACCATTTCAGTGCACTACTCGTGTCTCTGATGGGTTTGTAGCTCGCGCTAGTAGACCGAAAGCCCTTTTGGCCTTGTTCACCTAGGTGAACTAGAAGGGAAGCCCCTATTGCCTGTGCTGTTATTGGTGTGTTTTGGTATAAGCATCATCAATCAATAAACGTTCTGATTTTTAATATCGATATCTCAAGTTTCAATACAATTTCCAACAAATTACTGTGCTACTTTTTTTCAAATATTTCTATAACTTACTAAAACATTGGACATTATAAAATAAGCAGTTTATAGCACTCTGTGTTCATTTTAATTGAAAAATGACTCTAGTTATTGGAGAGAAACAATATTTGAATATCAGTAGATGTGTGTATAGATCTGAAATGTGCAAACTTTGGCAGATGACTAAATACACGATGAATATAAAGGAAACGGGACACGATGTGATACATGCAGGATTTCTGTGTCATAAACCCATTTACACAAATACATTACAAAAACAATAACTAGCATAAATTACTATGAAACAGAACAAAATCATTGAAAACAGCTGCACATAATGGTTACCCTCCTGTATAGACTGAATTTGTATTGGAATAAAACTCTCTGAACCAATAAGCTTACATAAGATAATGAGACTCCACATTCATACAGCACTACACAGCTCCACTTGCACACTTTATTAACGTGAACAGGCTAACATGCTTTACCTCATCTTGGTGCACTTTGATCTCGTGACTCTTCATAATAAATGGAGATCTTAGGTACCTTTCACTAAAATGGGATATATTCAGTGTAGGAAATTTACTGGAAAACTGACCAGGTCCACCGAGACCTGCAACTCAAAAATACTACAGATACGTAGCAAAAGTTGCCAGTCCTTATTTCAACACAGTTTAAATCAATGTTGATTTTCAAAATTGGCCAAGTGGCAAGTGTTTAAGAGTAAATGTTATAATGTTATTTTCTATAATGGCAAGAACATTAAAAGCAAAAATCTCATGAATTTCGGTGATGAATAAAAGATGTATAAACAGTTTTATTAAGTTGCATAAACTTTGGAATTGTAGCTCCAAGAAGACGCAGGTTTGGGAGAATAGTTACCAATGTTGAACAGGGGTCAATTCTGTACAGTCAATATATCTGTCAGCTGGTGTCTAGATAACTAGGACACTGGCAAAATCCCACAGATCAGATAAGTTCCATTATTTCCGACTTATCTGCAAATCACCTCCACAAAATCATGAGTACAAGTAAGGATGAGGTCAAATTTAAAGAATTACGTCCCTTTTTTCAGCAAAGATCATATCGGGACACGACTCTCCGTTCATCCCACATGCTGTTTTGGGCTGGATTCAAACCTACGCCTACAGAGGTGAGAGCAAAGTGGTCGCTTGCCAAACCTGGTAACCACTTGAGCAATATAACATGTTAGGAGGTGGTGTCTTTCTGATAATCTGATTCTTATATCATTAGGTATTCACTGAGATGACAAGCATGGGATAGCTGACCATTACTGATTGTCCAAATAAACTGTATGTACTGGGTATTACTGTGATGTGGTGAACGACTACCTGAAAAGGGTGTTACTTTGTTAATAAACAGAGTAAAAATTAGGTAACTGTTTGCTGAAAAAGCCAAATATACATATTTTAAAAATCTTTTCATACCGAAAACTTGGTTTCACAGATTCTGGTCAGTTATTGTAAAGGTAATTGTCAACATTTTTGGCATGAGTGACAACCCTAGTATTAAATAGACACTAGTGTACATAAAACAGTGTTCTCAAAAAGCACTACTCGTAGTCAGCCAGCAAACAAAACAATAATAACAATATATAAAATCCAGAGACCGCTTCCATCAAATGCCCAGGTCTCTTCCTTTCAATGTTGCCTTAGAATCCGTAGATACGGAGATTAAGCACTTGGACAACTGATTGATTGATTGACATACACTGTCACAATGGCAATGAAACAAAATGACAAAATACATGAAAACTCATGAGAGTTTCGTGGAGATTTTGAATGACAGACCTCACCACTGTTTAATCCAGCGATTCATATTTTATTAATTTACTGCACATAAAAACCTTCCTGAAACATGGATTGGGAAAAAAGGAAACTACAATGCGCAAGTACAATACACCAGTGTTGTACTCTGGCCATTTTTCACAAACATGACACAAACTGTTTCTGATCCGTTACCTCAGAATGAAATGTAACCAGGCAGTTACAAACAATCCCAGTTATGATACAGGTGTATCTTTTTCTTCTGTATTATTAGCTATTTCAGAAAGACATGATGGCACTAGTTACAGATAACGTTATGCATTCCAGTACTGCTGTAAACAAGGCAGCACCCGACTTCTTACCATCCAGTTCATCTGTACTGATTTTCTGACCATGCATAAATAACTTGAATGTCATAAAATTGACAGAAATTGGTAATTACACCAGAACACTTAACCCACAGAATTCTCCTGTCTATGTTCAGTACTGCACATGTACTTTCATCAAGAGCTGTCTTGTCTGTTGGTCTGTTCTTTCTACACTTACTCAGCAGATCTCACAAAACTCAGTTCCAAGCTGGCAGACCAATGGTTTGCTCTCACAAAAACCTCCATCATTATACCAGAGCATAATGACTGACATGTTCGGATAACAGTGACCCCTTCTTCTAGGAACATTTGACCGCCAAGTTTGGGGCATCTTCTCACCAATACAGGGCTATGCCTGTACCTTTCTTTAATGAAAACACATTCAGTTTCTGTAGCCCCTTCTGCTGGAGCTTCTAATCTCCTGTTTTCTCACGGTCTCACCACAGTAGTATAGAACCCTCTGCAATGACCCACATCTTCTGCTTCTGTAGCCCCATGTACTAGGTCTCCTGCCTCTTACCCTCAGATCACACCCGTGTAGATGTTTCGATAATATTCCCTGTAATGATCACACTTCTGTAGCCCCCTCTGTTGGGGCCTGTATTTCCTCACACCAGGGTAGATCCCTCCCTGCAGTGCCCAGTGTGCTGTGCTGCTTGCATTTCCATAGAATCCTGGTCCTCATACCATTCTAACATCTCCTGACTGAAGGCGCGGGACACAGAGTTATTCTGAAAGGACCCAAAACTCTGATTCTCTGCATCCTGGGGGGACCTGTCAGAACAGCAAATAAACATGGTTAATGTAAAAAAAGTTTGCAAAGATTATGCTGAGATTTTACATCCATTTCATAAGCTAATACATACTTTGCAGAATTACGCTGAGATTTTACATCCATTTCATAAGCTAATACATACTTTGCAGAATTACCATAACTAGTTTTAATTGCTTTCAAATGCCATGTAACAATGCAAACTATACTGGTACACTAAATCAAATAGGTAGAGTTATGCATGAAACACACTTTACTGGTGGACATATCTAATACCTTATAACCTCTATTATACAAACATGCTGGTAAAGTGAGACTTGTTCAGTTATTTGAGAGTTTATAAAACTAGAAGAAGCTTTATAGCATAAAACAACTGGAAAATCATGGACTGGTGAAGTATTCTATTTATACTGGACTTTCATAGCACTTAATCTCTGCATACAAGCAGACTCTAAGGCACAACAATCACAAAATTAATCAGTCCTGGGGCAGAGCAATGGCCAGAACCACAATCACCAGCTGAATACGACCTATGGTGGAAAGGCCTTGAAAAACAAATACGATTCAAGTTTCTTCCTGCAGGAGATGACAGAGGAAGCAAAAGTTTATAAAATCAAATATTCTGATAACAGAAAGTCTGACAGAGTAAGGACTGTAAAATTCGCCAGGAATGTAAAATTCGCCACCTCTAAAAACCTTTGTTAATTCTATGAAGAAAATTATGTTTTGTCTTAAACTTGATATGTTTTGGTTCAAAAAGCCTTAATTTACTATACATTCAACAAATCTCACCTCAATTCATTTAATTTATTTGTAATTCCACATGTGGCGAATTTCAGATATGTGGCGAATTTTAGATTCCTTATTCTAATAGAGATTGTGCTGCAGATAAGTTTGCTTTACTTTATTTTTCGGTTTCAAAAACTTTTCAAAATTTGTTTATAGCTGGTGGAAACCAATACATAACAGCTAAATTATTCCAGTTGGTTCATGTGTTCGAACTACCTTAATGGTTATTTAAGCATATTAAATTTTAATTCATTTTACTTTTCAACTGTTCCAATGTAGTTCGATCATCTTTGTAAATTGTTTATATTACGTATGTAGAAGCTATCCAAAACACATATGTAAAACCATGTTCAAAAATATGAGAAGTTTTACACACTATCATTCAGCAAAAGTTGTGAGTGACCACACAGATGTATTAGTGTATTATTACAAGTTTAAGACTGACAGTAGCGAATATCTGTGCAAATATAGAGATTTAAACTAAATTTTGGCTAGAATATATAATAATTCTTCTGAAATGCATAAGTACTTTAAAATCCTAACTATGTACTGCCCATAAAAAAGCACTCTTCCTCAGCATAAAAAACAGCATTATATTTCTTTAAAAAAAAAAAATATATGTATTTGATATAAATTTCATGACAATATTTACAAAATTACTGAAATTAAAGAAGAAACAGTAATTCTTTCACTAATAATATACTCTGAATAGCTTCATTGCACTTGGACAAGTAATATTTGTAGCTATTAATCTAAAGCATGTAAACTAAAGACAACAACAAAACAGAATTTCTACCAGAAACTTCTTATAGAAAAATACAACAACATAGAAATGTGTTCAAAGTGCCACGTAACAAAACTTGAGTAACAGCTTGTGAAACATGAGTGTACAAAAGTATAACAACATGTACAGAGCAACACAACAATTGTGTAGACCACAAATTTACACCAGAGTAAATCACAGGCATACAGACTCCTCAACTTAAACTGAGTTAGCTTTAAATACAACATTATACAACATTTTCAATTGAAAGAAATTGAAAATCAAAATTCAGAGCCTTACAAAATAACCCCCCAAAAAGGTCACTGATGCTCGAATATTATGTTTTTAACTGATAAATAGAAAATTTTTTTACAAAAAGATAAATATATTTATTACTAATTATGTGTCAGTAATTATCATTTTAGAAGAATCATGCAAATTTTAAAATTCCATTTTAAACAACGACACAAGATGCAGTTTTATGCATTAGTCTGCACAGAGTTTATGTACCTGTGGAGATGTTAAGTTTTAATATTTTTTTCTTTACACCATTAGTTTTGTCTCCTTCAGTTGGATGTTAATGTTTTCTACCTATTCTAATTGATTTTAATTTGATTAATAAATGCATTGGTATTTGCCAATACGACAAAATATCCAGACAAAACAGGGTCACATAACCCAGCCTGTTAAATCAACATATTCTTATTTTATTATTTTTGCAAAATTGTTATCATAAATATTGTCTTCATGCATAAAATTGTACATAAAATCACATTCTGAAAGACGTTCAAAACAATGATTGAAGCAGGCTGTACAATAAATACAGAAACAGAGCATGCCAAACATGGCATCAATTATAAAGTGTATTTCTTATCTGTAATGGTTCTTACTGGCTCAAAAGTCATCAACATTTACATATGTTTTAGAAGAAAACAACATTCACGACTTTACAAGTATGTTTGCCTGTATTAAATAAATGTTCATGGGTTTGAGTTGGATTTAATTTTAAAAATTTACTGAATGCTTTTCAGATTCCAGAGGAACATCATTAATGCTTTTGAATTAAATAAAGATTGTGCCTTCAGTAAAATTTAGCTCAGCAAGTAATTCTCAAAGCCACATCATAGGCAAATTAATTAATTCTTCCATGTTTCTTCATCATTTAAATGATCCCACAATCCTTTGCTTTTGAGCAGTAAGAGCCAACTTTTATTTCACTGGGGCTGAGAGGGGCAACCAAATTCATGGTCTCAAATACATATGTGAGCTAACATCAAGATATTCTGATTCACTCTCTCATTTTTTTCAATATAGGTCTCACATCAGATGACTAGAAGTTAAAGCACTGAAAATGAAAGTTAACGCACAAAATTTGTGCTGAAACTTGAATTCTATATGATCTAAGCGCAGTGAGAGTGAATGAAAACATGATTAGGCTGACCTATAGTAACATTTCACCAGCTGGCCTTCTATTTTTTTTCATAATTCAAGCAAAAAATATAATTCACTGTCCAAGGTTTGAGACCTTTATGAAATCTTTGCTGTAAGATATTTTTACACATTCACAGAAGCTCTTCTGGTACATATTTTCCATCGAGTGATAAAAGAATGTTTATTCTCTGATATAGTCATAAACCAGCTTTTAAGAAACTAGGTTAGCCCATCTCAGCCCTTTTACTGTAAAAGTGGAAACTTTCAGTGAGCAATGATTTTGGAACTTATTTTAACCAACATGTTTACTTAGATACTGAAAAGAAATTCCTAATGAAATTATAAGTGTCTATTAATCTTCAAACAGACTATTGGTGAGAATAAGATCTTTTTAATTTCTTAAGTATTTGAAGAATTGGCGGGATATTGTTCCAGTTAAAATTTCCACTCACATATGATGACATGCAATGTGCAGAGATATGAGAGCACACCCTCTGTACAGTGTACTACAATGTGTACAAATGTATGTGCAACTGTGTACACGTGGCCTACCCTGAACTACAGCATCCAAAACACACAGGAAGCATCTAGGTGTTTCTAGCTCCTGCAACCAGGGAGTGTAGTTTTTAGGTTTTAACTCATGTAATTGTACACAGTAATTCACTTGAACTTTGTACCATAAATTTCCAAAGGAATGGTTTTCTGAAATTATCGAGGTAGGCTGACTGCATGATTTATTCAGAAAACACAAGTCAAGTTGATGCCCACTATGACAGGTCCAGATCACTGCGTTCCACAACAGTAGAGCTTGGCACACGTTAAAACTTTCTGTGGCTTATTTTATCAAAGATAGCCAGAGTCTCACACAGTATGTTGAAAAAGTTGAGACTGAAGTTAAAAAATTGATTTGTACGTCACTTTTGAAAGACAGGGTCACATTTCTAAGAGCAAGATCTGAATCTGTGAACATAGAGGTGAGAGCCAAGCACTCATAAGTCAGATTTGATATTTAAGGGAACATAATGTAGGCAGCTTGGTAATGATAACAGTCACATTAACACCCCCCAAGCTATGCTTCATGGCCCAGTTTCACAAAGGCCTACTAAATATAGAAGATAGTATACTATTGAAGCTAGATCTTAATAGGCCCTTAGTAGCCACTACAAAAGTGTTCCACTGAGCTGATACTTGGGACCTATCAAGTTCCTGAGACAGCAGGGCTTCTAGTGAGGAAAGCCTTCCAATTACCGCAGTAAAAACCATCTCAGTGAAACAGATAGTATAGGCTTAGTAGACTACTAAGACTTAGCAGCCTACTAAGGAGATAGTAGGCCTTTGTGAAACTGGGCCCAGGATAACAATATCAACAAGAATAACCTGAGAGCACATGCCTCCATCAAGGCCCCAAAAATCCTTTGAAAAATATCCAAGATCAAGAACTGGTTACAGGTCATTCCCAAAATTTAATCACTTCTATGTTAGACCAAGACCCACCTACTTTATGTAAATTTTATGTAAATCCGTGCAGTAAATATGTGTGTTGCAGCCTTGCTTACAAATTGAAACCAACAATCACATAACCTCCTAGGTGGAACCATACCAAGGATTAAGTATAATTTGAGTAAATGTGATTTCCTTTCAAGTAAGATTCAGGGCTGACATTTCTGTCCCCCACTGTGCTTAATTTTTTATCTCAAAAGATTTTTGAGGTATAGAGTGAGAACTGTTGGCTCAAGATTTAATTCAATTTTTTCTATCACAAAATATCATAAAATCGGTTTTTACAAATATTATTTTGCTCAAAGGTTATTTACTATTTTCCAGTTAAAATGTATCTATCAAAAATAAAATGGTAACTAGAGGAATGCTTTTGCTAACAAAAGCGAAGCGTCCCTGAGAGTTTAAAATGCCTTGTGGTTTTAATAAGCATGCTGTAAAGCTAAGAATGCACAAAGCTGCACCGTACTGTTACATAAACCAACCCACTTAATGATATCATGAGAGGGAAAATCCTACAAAGGTCTTCTTTAATTAACATAAACAAGTGTTCTAGACATAGACAAGCTGGAGAAAGTGTTGTAGATTGGAAAAAGCATATATTATGCTTTTTTGAGGAAATGTCCTATTCTAATTAAAACATTAAGCCAAGCCTACTAAATATGCTTGTAGTAATATTCTGATGTGTATATTTCACACTGTTTAAGTGTCAAGAATAACTTAAGTAAATTTTGTGTAAATGCTACAAAGCATTTCAGTAACGAGTATTGATAACTTCATATATAACCATGTGTGCAACTATGTATTGCTATTTAGATTGTCCACAGGGTTTTGCAATAGCTTTTAATACATTGTGAAAGCATAAAAGCAACAATAAAGGCAAAAGCTATTTTATGCCCCCAGTTTGACCCATACATGGGGGTCAGGAGGTAAAACTAACCGGCTATTTCGACTGTCCAGATATGGTTTCCTAATACCTCTTAATACATTCCGAAGCTACAAAAGCAACAATGAAGGAGATATCAGGTAAAAACTCCAAAACAGCTATTTTTTTACCCCAGTTTGACCCATAAGGAGGGGGTCGGGCGGTAAAACTGACCGGCTACTTAGACCCTCCACATATGCTTTCCCAATACCTCTTAATACATTCTGAAGCTATAAAACCAACAATGAAGGAGATTTTAGGCAAAAACTCCAAATGACCTATTTTATGAGCCCAATTTCAGCCATAAAGGGGGGGGGGGGGGGGGGGGGGGGGGTCAGAAGGGGTCGGGAAACCGACCGGCTATTTGGATTCTCCACATATGCTTTCCCAATACCTTTTAATACATCCTGAAGCTAGAAAAGCAATGATAAAGGAGATATAAGGCAAAAACTCCAAAGCAGCTATTTATGACCCCAGTTTGGCCCATAAGGGGGGGTTGGGGGGGTAAAACTGACAGGCTATTTAGACTCTCCACATATGCTTTCCCAATACCTCTTAATACATTCTGAAGCTATAAAAGCAACAATAAAGGAGATATAAGGCAAAAACTCAAAATCAACTATTTTATGACCCCAGTTTGACCCATAAGGGGAGGTCGGGGGGTAAAACTGAGCGGCTATTTAGACTCTCCACATATGCTTTCCCAATACCTTTTAATACATCCTGAAGCTAGAAAAGCAATGATAAAGGAGATATAAGGCAAAAACTCCAAAGCAGCTATTTATGACCCCAGTTTGGCCCATAAGGGGATGTTGGGGGGTAAAACTGACAGGCTATTTAGACTCTCCACATATGCTTTCCCAATACCTCTTAATACATTCTGAAGCTATAAAAGCAACAATAAAGGAGATATAAGGCAAAAACTCAAAATCAACTATTTTATGACCCCAGTTTGACCCATAAGGGGAGGTCGGGGGGTAAAACTGAGCGGCTATTTAGACTCTCCACATATGCTTTCCCAATACCTCTTAATACATTCTGAAGCTATAAAAGCAACAATAAAGGAGATATAAGGCAAAAACTCAAAATCAGCTATTTTATGACCCCAGTTTGACCCATAAGGGGGGGCCGGGGGGTAAAACTGACCGGCTATTTAGACTCTCCACATATGGTTTCCTATTACCTCCCAATACATTTTATGGCTCTAAATGCAATACTTAAGAGGATAATAGGGGGGTTGACCTAAATTTAAGGCTTTCAGATTGGAAGGTGTCAGAAAATCACTCATAAATGAGACATTTTTCAAGGGATTGCTCCCAAAATCTAATCAGCTCGTGTTTTCGATAGTATGAACAGGTGTGTCAAATTATAAGGCTGTGTAGCAAGTAGTTTTTCCTGAACTGCGATGACGGGGGGGGGTGTACTTACAAAAACTGTTTTTGATCATGTGACCTTCATAAAGGTCAAATTTAAGCATGCAGAAAAATTTTCCCATGCCTAAGGTATATAACTGCCAAATATGGTTTGAAACCTTCTAATAATAAGGGAGATATTCAAGGGAGACCATAATGCGGCGGCGGTGGCGGCAAGGAAACTGAGGCGAAAACAAAGAAGCGCCCTTTCAGGGACGCTTAATTAATATGAGATAATGATAACACAGCTGTTTTAAATAAGAGCTTAATGAAGAAATCTATGTGAACACGTATCAACTGTCAACCTTTATTTAAATGATATATTTCATGTATAAACCTTTAAAAAGGTATATCTATCACACAATATGGACATATGTGCCACACAAATATTGCATGTATATAAATGCATATCAGTAAACTTCATTACAGATGCAAGTGTACATTAAAGCTGAAAATCTGTGGTACAATTTTTGTACTACTGTGTGTGTTTTTTTTTATATGTAATAATTTGTCTAAAACCGCAATTTCTTTGAAGTTGCAGTCCCATAAACCTGTTTTATATACCTATTTGCAAAACTGTTGATATCAAAACCAAAAGAAAGTACTCTTATGCAAAATAATTTCCAATAATTTCTTTAATGAGAACATGGGTATTCCTTTCAGCCAAAGTATACACAAGCCATGGTGATAAATATATGATAAACTAGGGATGGGTTGCGGGTATATTTTCAATTTTGGTATCCCACCAGTTGTAATCTGTTCTGATTCTGGGACAATGAAAAAGTTGTGTTCCACTATATCTCCAACTGAATAGGCCCGTTAACAGGAAGTAAAACTCATGAAAACAAGATGGCAGTTTTGCTCAAAAGAAATCACTACAGAAATCTTAAAATCTACAAAAATATGAGAAAATAGCATCAGAGATGCCCGTACCCCACAGCCTGGGAAAATAGTTTTCAACACCATGAGATATAGAGGTAGTGAAACAGTACACAAATTGGGATACTTTCAGAGCAGTGTCAAGTGTCCAAATAATGTTTAAGTAGAGAAAATAACATCTAAGAGAAAGAAATTGCATGTAAAGATTAAGTAGTAAAACAAGACAATTCAGTAAACTAAAAATTATGAAGCTTTAAGACTTCTCCCATTTTGATTTTCATTTGTATGGTCGAAATTATGGTTTGGATGTTTTGAATATTACCCATACATACAGATGTAGCAATACATGCTTTTATGTGGAATTGGGGCAAAACCTGTGGCTCACTTGATACAATACCATCTGTTAAAATTAGGGATGGGTCGGTATGAAAAATATGTAGATCGGGATGTCGCCAATGCAAAACCGTACCGAATTCGGGACTCCGCGTTTTAGTTCACCCCAAACAAACATGGACGTTTCCTCAACGACATCGCAATAAAAGCTCATAAATGCACAAAATATGTGATAAAAATGTATAATGTCTTCATATTTCTGGTTTCTTTCCAATATTTTAAGTTTTCCTTTATTTTTATGAGTTGACAAGCGAAATTGAGGTTATAAAGTGTCGTAACCAAAACATGGCAGTTCTGCTCAACGCATCGCTTAGTGCACTATAAAAGTCTGTAAATGGACGAAAATATGAGATAAAAGCTTATAATTTCTTCAGATATTGGGTATGTTTCTGATATTTTTACTCTTCCTTCCATTATATGTGCTGACAAGCGAAGTGGCGGTTGTAAAATCTCATCACGGTATTTCAGTAAAATGCTCTCGACACCGAGATACCGGACCTACCGACCCATCCCTAGTTAAAATGGGAAGTTGCAAAAGTAAAACGGTTAATGAATTCTAATATGACTTTAACAGTGCTTAATCTACACCAAAAGACATCCAAAGGTGCAACAACCAAGATTCAAGTAAAAAGATATGAGTAGTGGTGTCATCGTCTGGGTATATGAGGTCTCGATACCGTGAACAAAACAGTGAGCGATATCGCGGTGCCATCGTTTCACAAATTAAACCTATATTTGCTCTTTAAATAATGTGCATTGACCACTAATACTGAAATAAAATAAATTTTATGGTTCATTTGTGCTGTCAATTGTCAAAACAGTGGTTATTTGAAGCAATAAAAAGTGAACAAAACTTACGTTTTTTTCACTTCCTGTAGGAAGTGGAAAGGGTCATCACCATAGTTACATCACAAATCAAAACAAAACCGCATGAAAAGTAGAAATTAGATGAATATTTCACCATATTTTTATTAAATCCCTTCGAAAATAAGCTAAAGTTAATGGTTGAATATGTTTATGAGATGCATCGCGGATGATCATTAATCCTCGATTATCGTCCATTTTTTTCATCACCGGTGAATCTGCGATATCGCCGCTCGTGATGACACCACTAGATATGAGAGATAAATAGTATCAGATATCCTTGTAGAGACATAAAATAGCATCAGATATGCAAGATCAAAGGTCAAATCCAGGTCACACCATGACGTTGCACACATATAACTCTTGACCAATGTCCCTACCAAATATCAACTTCCTACACCTTATGGTTTCCAAAATATAGCCCAGACAAGGCATTATAGGTCAAGGTCACTACGGCAAGGTCAAATCAAGGTCACACCATGACATTTTACATCTACACACCCTAGCCAATGTCCCTACTCAGTATCAACTTCCTACACCTTACGGTTTCCGAGATATACCCCGGACAAGATTTTATAGGTCAAGGTCACTACCGCAAGCTCAAATCAAGGTCACGCCATGACGTTACACACCTACACCCCGTAACCAATGTCCCTACCAAGTATCAACTTCCTACACCTTACAGTTTCCGAGCTATAGCCCGGACAAGATTTTATAGGTCAAGGTCACTACGGCAAGGTCAAAGTCAAATCAAGGTCACGCCATGATGTTGCACACCTACACCCCCTAACTAATGTCCCTACCAAGTATCAACTTCCTACACCTTACAGTTTCCGAGATATAGCCTGGACAAGATTTTATAGGACACCATGGGTGAAAACAATACCCCGACAGCCCTTAAGGGCTGTGGGGTAAAAAAAGTATAAAATTTCTTCAAATTTATCGTTTTTTGTAATACGTTTTAAGTTTTCCCACAATTATATATGCTGACAATTGAGATTGTGGTTGTAATGAGTCATCATGGGATTTCAGTGAGATTGTCTTGACATGGGTACCAACAACCCATCCCTGGGATAAACACAAAGTGTCAACTGTATAAAATATACTTTTCTTTATAAATTACACAGTGCAATATATAGAGATGATAATAATACAAAGCTATGTTACAAGTATGGTCATTGGTGGGTAAAACCTTTTACCTAATATTAACACTTCCATACAAATATTTAGCACTAATTGAGGGAAAAACAACAAACTATAAAACAGGATGATCACACTATCAAACAGTGAAAATGCATTTTAGCTTGCTAAATACACATAACAATAGCACTAATCAATGTTGTCACACCATCAACAAATACACAGGAAACACACATTTTACATCATTTATACCCTCATTGCATAATTCAGTAAATACAGTCAGCATTACCTGACTTAATGGCCGAGAAAATTACTCATGCCACATGATTTGAAGGCAATGCAGCTATACACACAAACTCACACCACAAATATTCTTTCTGGGCAATAAAAGAACCAGCAGGATAAAACACATTCAAAGGTGTACATATCACCCATGTCTGCAGCGCTATGCATTCTATGGTACAAAACACACACAGATATAAACAAGTTCACACTTCCTGAGGATATTAGACTATGCCGACAATGCAACACTTTCTGTGGAAAAGAACACACACAAGTATGTCAAATACACTCTTGCCAGCCATACACTTATTACATGTGACATACCATAAAGACAAGTAAATCTACAATCACACAGATACACGTTGTCACACCTGTACAGAGTAAAGCAATTCACCTGTGTTGCTGTTCATACTGTGCTGACTGCTGTCCTGTGTACCCACTGCTGTTCCCGTACCCTTGTGGTGGTGCTGAGTACTGGGGTGTGCCTTGGTACTGTTGACTGTAGTGACTAGAACTGTAAGACCCCTGGGTCGTAGTGTCCTGAAGACTTGGAGACTCGGACCTGGACCTGGGTGGGGGAGGGGGTGCTTGGATATGAGTAGCCCGCTGTAGGTAGGGGGAGTTTACCCGTACTGAGCTGGCTGAGGAGGAGTTGGCTGGGGAATGCAAGAGTCCAGAAGAAGAATGAGAGGGACTTGTCTGTCCTGATGACAGACTTTCCCCATCAAACCTGTGTTTGCGTATCTTTTCACTGTACTTATATACATCTGCCATCTCGAATGGCTTGGACACCTCTACATAGTTCTTGGAGTATTTCATCACTGTGACTGGGGGTGCCCTGTTTTGAGACAGTCCTGAATGCTGTGGATGAGATTGTTCTGGAGATTCAGTATAAGAAAGGCTATGTTGTGGTTGTTGGCTATGCTGGTGATGAGGGGTTGTGGTTGTTTGGCTTGCTGGGTAATTCCCATGGTTATTTGGTAAAGGAGGATCTTGTCTAATGAAGTGAGGGGGTGGAGACTCAAACTGAGGCATAGTAGGTGGAGCCTGTTGTCTCAGTGCTCCCGATTGTTCCGTTTGAACTTGTCTCAGTGCACCTGATTGGTTCCTTTGTAGTTGAGTTTCTTCATAGCCATATCCTGTTGGAGAGGACACCACTGCATTGTCTCTGATGTTAGGGTTCCCTGAGGCTTGCTGATAGTGATGGCTGGTATCACTGTAAGGCCCTGTGGTGTTGGGGGTGTGTGGGTAGTGTCCCTCACCTTGCTGTCCACTGTAAGACTGAGGTGTGTTATTAATGCCTTGAGATGTGGGATAATACTGACCCGGATGATTGAAGTCTTTCCGGTGTGACATATTACTGTCCCCTGTGTAATATGGGGAGTCCCTTCTGTCTGTATGAGAGTCTCGCTTGCTGCCAAACCTGGATGGTGTGAGCTCTGAGATGGAGATTTCTGACATTTCATCATCCTGTCTGTGAGGTATTCCTGGCCGAGTGTCTGGCAGAGTGATACCTGGAGGGTAATTACCCGTGTGGCTGTTGTATGGGTGGTAGGGGTTGCCACCACCACCGCGTACACTGCTGTGGGTACTATCAAAGCTATTAGTCCGAGGGATGCCTCCCACTCTACCTGACGGGGGCCTTTCCTGGGGAAAAGAGTCATAGCTCTCACTTTGATACGAGGGGGGTTTAAGCTCATCTGAGCTCTCATAGCGCGAAGTGCTGTTGAGACTGAGGTTGTACATGTTGTGAACATAATCCTGGTTTGAACTGTGAGATGATGAAGTTTGATGTGAGGGTACCCCTGTGGGCCCAATGTTACTTCCACTATAATGCAAATGACTGCCCAAGTTCTGGGGTGCCAGCATAGAGTCACTACTGTTGTCATAGTCAGAGTGGTTACCAGGGTTACCCGAGTGTCCCTGTGGCTGGTTGAATGTGGGGTAGGTCTGGTTACGGTACAGAGTCTTGGTATTGTAGACTGTACTGGGGGTGTACCTCTCTCCCGGGCCATAGTGCCTGCAAGTAACAAGATAACACAGAACTTAACTACTTAATTAAGTTATTAACTGCAAAAACGACTTGTACTATGTGTATAAAATACAGCCTATTGTAACTAAATTATTCAATTATCTAAAAGCATTATTTTGACTCAAATTTTCTGCCCGGTTAAAGTATATTGGGTATTCTTAACGGTAGGGTGGGAGTCACACCTGTTACTTTACAAGGTTAAAGCACACTGTGTACAAATAACGGTTATCTGTGAGGTGCTGGTCTGATAGTGTCTCCCCTGTACATACTGTGGCTGTGGTTGGGGGTGTCACATCTCATAATTTAGCTAATACCTCTATATACTTAACAAGTTACCTGTGAGGGCCTGGGCTGGGTGTGTCTCCCCTTGACATATTGTGGCTGTAATGGGGGTGTCTGCCCTGACTACAGGGTGACCCTGACCTCTGTGCTGACCCCTGAGAAGATGGGGTGACAGGTCTGGGCTGACCAGGGTCCATCTCCACCACTTCAACCTGAAAAACAAGACACTGCATGTAACCATAGGTCTGTGTGTATACAAAGGTCTGAATGCAAGCATATATCTGAATGTAAATATCAGTCTGATTAAAGTGGGAACTTCACCTATCCTTTTTTCATCGCCCGTATCCGTGTCTGTTATTGCCCATATCCATGATACACTAGATCTTTTGGTACAAAACTGTGTACTAGCTGTCTGTGTCCGTGAGGACACAGGTACGGGTGATGAAAAAAGGATAGGTGAAGTTCCTACAAAACAATACAGTACTTAATATAAACACTGGTCTGAATGTAAATATTGGCCTGATGACATTACAGTTCTTAATGTAAACACTGGTCTGAATGTAAATTTCGGTCTGAATGACAATACAGTTCTTAACATTGGTCTGAATGTAAACATAGCTCTGACATAAAGATCGGTCTGAGTGTAAATATTCTTATGTAAATAGGCACATTAAAAAGAACATTTTCAATGTTTAAAGTCATATGATTATATTAATGTGAGAATAAATTTAAAGCAACACACAAACTAGAGCACTAAAAAGTTACAAGAACAAAACTAAAAACAAAGAAAAAAAATGAAAGATAAATAATAAGATAGCGGGTAAATTACTTTCACCAACTGAAACCAAAGGTTAAAGCTGGGGTTTTATGTCCCTTTTCAACAAGAGTCTGTTTAGGACAGGCCATTAAGACATTTCATATGTTGACATGAACTGCAATCAAACCCAAGACCTCAGAAATAAGAACCATGCCAAAGTACCACTCTAGTTCACAACCCAGGCATGCCAAAGTTACCACTCTAATTAAAAACCCAGGCATGCCAAATCCAGTTAAAAACCACCAAGCATGCCAAAGTTACCACTCCAGTTCACAACCCATGGATGCCAAAGTTACCACTCTATTTAGCGACCCATAAATGTTAAATCGCTGCATGGACTTTGAACAATGATTCTGTTTTATCACTTTCATACAAATTAATATCAGCTTATACTTAGATTGAGTGTTATTAAAATATGATCAGATGCTTTTATGTTCAATGCCATAGATACAGAGGGAAAAAACAGTAACCTTTGGTGGTACAGAACCGAAATTATTATCATAAAACTAGGACATAAGTTTTATGGGCTAAGACAAATTGTTTCATGAATTTCTAAATAATTTACCCACAGATACATATATCAAGAAAAGAAACTAAAAGCAACTAGCAGGCATAATTACCTGAGGAGAGCTGATGACCCTGACCTGTCCTTGACCCCTTGACCTGTAGAAGTCATGGCCTCTGGTGTCATGTCTGTTGACCTGAGGAGAGTTCACAGGTGACAGGAATTCATTGTCTGAAAGAATAAAATAAAATATTTTTATATAATTAACACATGAGCAATACATTTGACAGAATGTACAGAATATTTAAGATAACTATTCATAATGGCCTGATCTGTAACGTTTAAATAAATGGAGCATGATATGATCATAATGTCCTCATATATACCACACCAGTAACTATATGGGAGCGTTTTAGCTTCATTTGCAGCATCATGAAACACCTCCCTCGCATGCAATAGTATGTACAAACGGATGGTCTTGCTGTATTGTATTGATATTCACAGGTTGTGAGGTAGGTAAAACATACAGCATTAAGGTAATGATAAATCAATGAAAAAAACTGTATATATATCAAAATATTACACAGAAATGCTACAGTACATGTATAAAAATGTTATTTACAATGGCTGTCTGTGGTTAAATTGAACTGTCTCAAATTTATTAACCTCATTCTTACAATGGGCAGCCTGACTTATATGAAAACCATTTTATGTGGTTCTTATCTACTAAGCTACATTTACAAGAACTATTAAACAAAGCTTTTACAAAATAATCATTTTTATTTATTTCTAGCATCCCGTGGAAGATGATATATTGTAAATGTGAAGTTAGTCATGATGTTAGAAAAGCATAAAGGTTCTACATGATTGGTTATTCCACTAACACATGCTAAAAGGTACTAAACTAAAAGAGGGAGATGATGTTCCACATTTGTCAACCACTAGACTATTGAGGCACTGTATTTCACTGTGAATGTATGATCTGTATTGAGTTTTACCATAACAGTGTATGAATGAGTGTGAGAGTGCAGGACACTTACCACTGTCCAGAAACTCCCGACTGTCTTCACTCAACTCTGTAAAATCACCAAATGACACACATCAACGCTCACCTCATAGATACTTGTGTATACAGACATAAAACCACTCTCACCAATACACCATTCCCAAAACTAAAATACAACCCAGATAAATAAATACCACCATCTGTCACCAATACACCATTCCTAAAACTGCAATACAACCCAGACAAATAACACAATTCCTTAAAACCCAAACTAAATACCAACATGTTACCAATACACCATTCCCAAAACTACAATACAACCCAGATAAATAACACCAAAACTGAAACTCCATTCCCAAAACTGAAAATACAACCCAGCCAAATGATACCAGTCCTTAATACCCAAACTAAACACCAGGATATGACATCAAAACCACCAGTGTCCGGCACCCAAACTAAACCACTACCCTCTCATCCATTAACTGACACACCCAAATCACCATTGAGATGCGACTATAAATGAAAAATATTCAATGGGCATCTAGTTAAGTCATTTTGGCTAAAAATCTTAGACTGTGAAAATTACATGACATTATCTGCAATATCTTCCAACTAAAAATTTTGACTTTGTTAAACATAATTGTCCAAATTGTCCATAAAATCAATTCCAAATGCAAAAATTGCTTCTGGTATGAAATCAATCACTCCACCTTCGCAAGTCAAAAATCTTTGTGTGAAATAATATCTCAGACAGCATTGAAGGTGGATAGTAAGGTTAAACTGTTTCTGTATTCTTTGTCCATGTCCATATATGTTGCACATTTTGTTATAGTCTCAAAGAGCTTTTGAAACGTTTAACCAGAACTTGCACAATGACTTGAAAAGTCAATGTTATAAACAGCTAATCACAAAAACAGAATCTGTGTGTTCCCAGAACTCAATTGTAAAACACAGAGTAAGTTTTCCATTGAAAAACCACAGAAATTCTTTTGTAATCATTTCGAAACCTCCTCCTCCAAAAAAAAAAAAAATTACTGTGCAGATGTTCAAATATGCAATGTATTTACAGAAAAGCCAAATGTTCACGTACATTGATTACACAAATGTATGATTATTATATCAATAACAAATCAATAACAGGTTTATTCACATAATTTTAGGAAAGTGGACTAATACTAGGGTTTATATATGGGTAATATGCAGTGTGTGGAAAGGACAAAACTAACCAACCTTCACATAAACAGTTATATATGCACAATGTTTGGCTGCTGTAGTGTATATCTGTCTTTAGATAAACACCAAGGAGGCAAGCATGGACTATTATGTTATCACAGTAGAAGAAATAAGAAGAGATATTTTTCTTAATAACATAACCTTGAAAATATACATGTGTAAAAGGAAAGATCATAAAATAGATACACCAAATGGTTACTATGAAAACTACACATTTCCTTGTATTTTTATAAAGGAAATCAAAGACCTTTATAAAGTCAAAATATACCAGCATAAACAGCAAAATTGAATTTATTCAATATTACAATCTCTTTTTCAAAATAAGTACAAGTAAAAATTTTGAGTGATTTTAGCACATCATTTGTCAAGTTTTGCTGTGTAAGCGGATGTATTTTAAATTTCTGAATCTGTGTGATCTAAAATATATTGGTAAACTAAAATCATTCTGACATCCCTACTTTAAGAATAGGAAACTGTAAACTACCAAGCAAATCTAATACTCTAGATAAAGTAATTATTTAAATTTAATTTGAAATTTGAAAGAAATATCAAACACCCAAAAGCCACCTGGGTAATAATTTTATAAATCAACACAAAGATTCCCTTTGTAAAATGTGTTGCTATGCCAACTTCAAAATATTTTAACTGAAATGAAGATAAATTGGACTTTATTTTACTTTTACAAAATGTTAATAAAGTCAAATTGATTTTTGGATTCTCAATACGGCCTCTGGCATATCAACATATTTTCTTGAAAGGAAAACTTTATGAAATTTGATTCAGGTTAATTATGTACCAAGATTCTCACTTTGGGAAATTCTAGCCAAACCTTTGATATTACATGACATCTTCATTACACAAAATGAAAATGGTTCTACTTAAAAGTAATCCCAGTAATGGGACTGAAATGGGGTCTAATTGCATAAAAAGTGAACCAATAGAAACATTCCAATGAATCTTTCTATTTTTACATCCTCAATGATAATGACTGATGTCTTTGGTATCCCTTCATTTATTTCATGGTAATTAAATTCAGTGTTTCACAAGAATAACACCTCACACCTCTGGTTTTACTCACAAAGTTGTACAGTGGAATCCCGTTATGAAGAACTGTATTAAATTGAATGACGTTGACGCAGATATCTGTTAAATTGAATTCAATGAGCTCTGCCAAGTCTTCAAAGGATCTTACTTGTTGAAACATTTACCCTGTTATTTGGGTAACTAGAAGTCTGTATGCTTTTCCTCTCCTTAATGATTCAATGTAATGGGCTTCGACTACATTTTATAGTTTGTTCAAAATGATTTCTCATTCCTTTAGTGAGAACCTTGACATAATCTACTTTTCTTGTGTACATAAAAACAAATTGGAGATTATCTGTGCTCACCATCAGCAGAGTTATAGTTCTTCTGGACTGCTACTTTCCCTTTATGTTTTCTGAAGTCATTCAGTTTCTTCTCTATGTCTTTCAACTGAAATCAAACAACAAAATATCTTTATTCTTTATTTCTTTATTTTTTTGACATTCACAAACTAAAAAAAGAAATTTATTTATAAATTAATACAAATTGCCCAGCCCCTAATGGGTTACAAGTCATGTTCAATATACAATGTTTTTTCTTTCTTAGAGGTTCTTTTATTTAAAATGTACTATAAAATCAGATAGATATTATGTATGATACAGTAACAATAAAATTTTCACATAATTTGACACACAAAATTCACAGAAAAGCCTCACATAGTAAACTCTGTATAAGTGGATACATAATAGAACCAGTTTTGAGGCTGCACGTATCAGAAAATGCCAATTTTTGTTTATGTCAAGTGAAGTTGGCAAAATTAAAAGTTAGAACCAAATTCAGGTGAAATTGGAGGTTTGGGCTATACAGAGTCTACCATACAACAGACCATAATCTAAATTTACAGTTCATAAGTTTTACAAATTTAGTGTACAGTAATATGAATTTTTCTAAACATACAATAAGAACTTAAAATTCTATTTCTTACATTTGATTTCACTAAATAAACAAACGCAATACTTATAAACTCCTGACTGAAACTTTAACACTTTTTAAAATGTTGCATTCACTAGCACTATGTTGATGATCAGTAGATCAAGATGCATATATACACACTTTTTAACAAATAGGAACATAATAAACTTCAAATGACACAATATCACAATAACATGTCAACACAATTCTTCACACACTGAGTCAAAAATTTTGAAACACAGAAAAACAGACCAATCTTTGTATTTAACAAATCAGAGCAATACAATGAATCACAAAATAAAACAGAAAGACTGTACAAAACATGGATCATTTAACAAAACATATATAATACAAATTCCATTACTTTAAGCTATTTAGTAGCACTAGAATCTTTCTTCACATTATTATTGTTACTATATTTTATCAGTCATGAGAGATGAACCTGAAATGGACTGCCATAGTTAGGAATCTGGCCAAACTGGGGGCCACACTCAAAAGTTTCTTTAGTATCAGCTTTAAATAAAGAATTAATTCTACATTTATGACATCAATACTCTTGAAAATTACTCACTTTTTATGTTTTCTTTTCCACCCATAGCTTGACAGACTTTATGGTAAGAAAACTCATGAATTTAACTTTTTTACATACTTTTCTGACGCCTTCCGAGGCATTTTGCATCATGGTCATATTTAATTTTTTTTGTTCACTAACTCCCTTTCTTACTAGCTTTATGGTTTGAAGTATTCACCCATTTTCTCATACTTAAACTCTGAACATTTCTTTGTTATTTAATTTGTTCTCTGTTTTAGCTTCAAATCACAAATATTCAATTTACCTGGTTTACTGACATAAAGCACTCATGAATCAAGACATTCTTTTTTCACATATTTTACCACCAACTTACCTTCTGACTGGCTTTGTGGTAGGATGTTTTCCGCCGTTTCCTCACACTTTTGGCGACCGTATGATCCTTGGCGAGTCTGAGTGCAGCCTCTGTGATTTTGTCCTGAAGTTCATACTCCAACTCTAGCTTTGAAAACAGCTCCTCATCCTGAAAGCACACAGAAAGTACAACTAGCAAACAGATTCAGATATCACTGGCAATCATTACAGTACCATGAACATGCCATGAGACAAAACAATCAGCTTTTGGTGGGGTCTTGGATGAGAGGCTGATAATGTGGGCAGCAACACTACCACACCATGACTATGCATCCTTAACAGACAACAAAATTACAGAATTTGAGTCTAAAAAGCTACACATTTTTACAAAATGCTTAAAGATTATGGAATTTGCCAACAACTTCCCACACTGTGGCGAATTCCATTTACAGTAACAAATTTCATTTCCTAAGCATTTCTTTAAAACAATGTCCCCAAATGGCAAATTTTAGATACTGCAGTCGTTTTTTTTTTTACTCCATTCCCGATCATTACCACTCATTCTTTCTCTACCCACCTCAGTCTCCTTGTCTTTGAAGATGATGTTCGGTGACAGTGTGAATGCAGTCCCGACTCTCCGCCTGATTTGGGGCAAGGGTTCACCAGGGGTCAGGGGCGTTTCCATGGGGAGCTCCCCTGTCAACTCTGCCTCTTTAAGACATAGTGATTTCAGCTCTTCTGTCTTCTTATGCAGAACCTCTTCTAGCGCCAACTTGCGGGCTTTCAATGCACTATACATTTCCCGCTGAGCCTGACGAGACTCTTCAATGTCCTCTTGAGTCACTGGTGAAGAAAGCAAAGAACAATCAGTGTATGCTGTGATAGGTGTTGATATATTGAGGACAGGACTCCGCCTTACATCTGGGGTACTCGTACAATACATGGATGCTCTCTGGAAACTGATTCCAGCAGAGTCTTGTCTTTTGGTCTTAGTGCAGTCTGGACTACTGCAAAGTGATGCCACATAGCTATACTGTAAAGGTGGCAAGGTACTCTGGTGTATGGTCACTGGACGATCATGTGACCTGGACTTGCTGTGAGATTTGACTCCATTTTCCAATGAGGAGCAAGAAGTAGTGGAAGATCTTTTAGGGGAGATGAAAAGCTTGGATAAAAATGCCTTCATCTTCAGTTTTTGAGGTAATATAAAACTAAGGTCTGATTTATTATCCTTCATGATTCATAAAACTGAGGTCTAATTTATTCTCCTTATTTTTATCTCATCTCTCACACTGTGTTGTGAATATTTTAGGCAACGATAAGAGCCAAGAATGTTTTTGAATTTTCCCCCAAAAAATTCAAATCATTCCTTTCAGGTGGAAAATGTAATGTCACAGTTTACTTGTCAGTGATTTATTAAATTGTCATATATCTCCAAATACCATTACAAATACTTTTTAACATGCACTTGAAAACTTCTTGTTGAAAGAAAATTCAGCAGTGTTCATATATCCTTACACAAAGCTTTTTCACATCCAACTGACTTGCAAGCACCTAGTCTCTGACCATTTAAATACACCTCCTTAAATTGCAATCAAAAGCTCCCCTCTTTAAACTTGGGAAACAAACTTTTCTGTCTTTTTAATGTAGTAGACAAACATTAATGATCACAGAAAAAACAAGTGACAAACATGCCTTTGTTCTGACAGTAATTGTAATTCAGATCAATTACAGAGCTAGCCATATGGAGTGATTAGTATCCCACCCTATGAACACTGTGTCTGTGTTAATCACTCAGGCTTAAATATTATGCTTAGGGATGCAAAGTCATGCATTGTGGGATGTCACTGACAGGATAATAGTGGATTTTAATTATAAAGAGACAGCAATAGGAAAACATTGATACTCAGCTGGCAGTAAGTCTGGGTTTTAGAATTGCATTTGTATTGGAAACTCTATTTATAGAGCTTCAATTTTTATTATTTGCTTTAATTATGTAATTTTTTATAACAATCTAAAGGTTTTTTAAATTTTTTTTATCTTTAAAGAATTTTCTTTTTGTTATAGCTTTGTTTTGACATCTCATGAAAACTATTTAAATTAAAAGTTCATGTGCTGAAATTAAAATGAAAGAAAGAGCAACTGTTGATTTAAAATAAAATTTTAAACTTTGAACATTTTACTTAAATTATTGAACTTTTCTACACTTTAAATTATTCATAAATTATAACAATAAAAAATTAATTATTTAAATAAAGAAAAAGTCTTAAAATAAAGCTTGTCTATGAGAAAAATAAGAAGACAGACCTAAATACCAGGGAAAACAACCACTGTCATGGATTCCATAATATTTTTATAACCAGTATTTTAGTTTAAGATAGCTGATTGTGAAATATCAACAAAGGGAGTGACCACAAGAACATAAAGTACTGGAGTGAAGACTTAATGTCCTGTTCTGAAAATACTTTTGTCTGCACAATACATTCAATTAGCACTTATTGATACAACCATTACACTGTCACCTAAGTAATAAAGTTTACAACTTAAAAGCTTGAGCAAAGGACCTCATAGACTGTGTCCGTATGTTTGGGATGACAGATGACCTTGAACATCTAGCCTTTTTACACTCAGTGCTAATTTTCTTTAATTTTTCTTTGAAAATACAGTGGGCTGGTGGTTTATCTTTGTTGAAACAACACTACAAATTTGGAAAATTCACATTGATATTAACATTCATGTAGTGTATCTCTCAATTTACCCCGCAATCATTTTCAGATCTACTGTGGTACTCACACTGTCACAGGGTTGGGTACACAAGTACCCCTGTTGAGTACTGGAATACTGAATGTATTTTGCATATAATGTCTCACTTTGTTAGTAATTTAAGCCTTATTGAGGGCTCACATTTCTTTGTAATTAGGAAAAGAAACCCCTTCAAATTGTACAATTTAATAAACTTCCAAAACAACTTCTACATTTGTTTAGCTGAAATCTCATCATCATTGTATGTAGGAGTACTTTATGAATGCTAAATTTTGGTATTTACATGTTTGAAAAACATTTTGATATAAAAGTGAACATACATAAGCAAGACCAAGTGAATACTTACACTCAGTACGGGAATTGTGGGATGACAGCTGACCAAGACTGGCGGCACTATTACTGCGACTGATGTTTCCTCCGGAGTACCCTGAACTGTGTAGTGATGTGGTACTGGTGCCGAGATCTGCGGCAATTTCACTCATAGACCGCACTGACGGCAGCTGTGACTGCAACAGTAAATGTAACAAGTATAGTTAAATCTGAATATCTTCAAAACCTCCATCATCCAAAATACTTATATTTTGATTTTATGAACTCACTGCCACTCTCAAATTTGTAGCTCCCTACTGTTTTATATTAAACTGCCTCTTCTATTTTATGAACCTTTTTTCTCAACACAATCCTGCCCTCCCAGTACAGTCTGATAATAGAGGTTGTCATGTTTGCACAGTGCAGGTTGATTTCCTGTGGTACTGCAATCAATGTCTTACTCTTTGAAAGAACCCCATTTCCAGTGAAATATACTAGTATCTTGAAGCTAAAAACCCTACTCAGGTGGAATAACTTTCCTAATTGATGTGATACAACTTGACAAGATTCTTACAAAGATCCTTTGGAAAACTTTCAAAACTGACCTATTATGCACCAAACACTATTTACAATTCAATGTGATTATATATGAGACTATGAGCCCTCTTCACACAGAAGAACATGATAAAAAATGTTCAAAATCAGACCAGAAATAAGAAAATTCTCATCATTTTAACTAGAGTTCTGTGATATCTGTTGACAGTCATCACCCAAATCATCCTCTAAAATTTGAGATATAAAACCTTGACCTCAGAGCTGGGATGTATGACCACCACAGCATCAAAGCCAAACAACAATAATTGTGAAAAATAGCCATTACCGTAAATGACCTATTTAGCGCATCCGCCCTTGTAACCGCACCCTACCTCTTTTTCCCGATGACAGTCCACAATATCCACATATTTTTTTATATATTGTACGTATTTTTACTTAATAAATTGACATTTTTATCACGACTTTCGAGTTTGTTTTCATCTACCGCCATATTTACAGGAAGTGGGTATTTCTAAATGTCGAAACACCGTTTTTCTACCGGATTGACCGAAACTTCACCCCGGAAAGTGTTTCATGATGGGTGCGCTAAAAGGGACATTTTTTCCCAACAAATATTGAATAAAAATAGACTTTGCTTAGCGCACTGTGCGCTAAATAGGTCATTTACGGTATTTGCAAACTATGTTCCACCTGTAAAGATTATTTAGTACTTTCCTGGTCAATACTTTACATAATTACAATTATTATATGGCTCATATCCTTTCTGATGAAATGATGTAAGCAATAAATCAATTTCTTACTCCAGCAATGCAAGTTACTATTTATGAGAAATCTCCAAATTGCAGCTTGTGAAGAAGTCCTTCAGGATGTGTTTGTAAACTTAGTCAGGGGAGTTTGAAAATCAAACTGTTTTCTGTTACTTATCACATTATTACAAAATTTTACTGTATATTAAAGAGTTTTATTACCTTTTAGACAAGAGTCCCAAGTGTGACTTTGTCATTAATACTGCTCAAAGATAAAATAGTTAGTATCAATATACACACAGCAAATTTATGAGTATACTTCATTATGTCTCAAAGTTATATTCTGCATGTATAAACAAATTACCAACTCCAGAAATTTGCTTTAAATTATTGTGAATCATTTGCAAATACATTTTCATATACAATAAACTACAGAAAGACAAAATTTTATTTTACTGAAAATTTCTAAGTATTGCTAAAATGATTAATATCTTGTGTATCTTGGAATATCACTCTTCCACTTTCATAAGACAATACTTAAATTTCCAAACTACTGTCATATTCAGAACAGAAAACACATTTTTCCCCCAATAACTTTAATTTGCATCCTTCCAAAAATACCCACAAACCAACAGTTCATTAAACAAAATAAAACAACATACCAACAGGCTAACATTTAAAATCATTTACATTAAGTCTCACTAAGAATTCCAATATTCCAAATGTTTCACTTTCCACTTGTGTTTGTGTACTTATTTTCGTCCTAAATTAGCAAATGATTATCAAAATTCAGGTACAACACAAATCATTAATGGGAAAAATATTGACAACTCTTGCCTCTGAATATGTACAAAAATGGTGACATCATAATAAAACAATATTCCTTCATGCATTGATATATTACTGTCTGATCAGAGAAATACAGTCCACTTGAATCAGTCTAGTCCCTGATCCTTTTCAGAACTCCTTCATGTTAAGAGAATTCTTAATTCTACTTTCAAAGTGCATGGCGTAGTCGAGGCCTACTTAAGAATTTGTCACAAAAAATATTGTCATTTAATTCTCAGTTAAATACATATTCTTGTCATTTAACTCTTAGTTAAATAAACAAAATGATTAGAAAATATAATGGGAAAAGTTACTCATCTACATTTTTGAAACTATACATCAAATACAAAAATTGTTAGAAAAACTTAAGATTGTGTAATTATAAAACTTAACCAAAAGCAGTTTTTCACAAGTTTCCAAGACTGGTTTGTATTTGTAATGCTGTTGTACTGTTATACACTTAAATCCATGATAGGTTTATTGATATCAAGGCAATGTCAATAAAAGGGTCTCCCACAATAATGTGCATTGCCCAGTGATCTATATGCTCCATTGGTCAGCAAATCCTTAAAGGAGAAGGAAGCACCAAGAAAGTCAATGGTTCTGTTAATGTATTGGAAGGAAACAAGCTCCCTTACACTGAAAAAACCTTTGAGGCTTGCACAATCACAGAGACGGCCTATGTCTATATTTTGTGTAAGAAATTGGGTTTTATCATTACCATTTTCAGTATTCCTTTTATTATCTCCCGCCTGCGGCCGAAGGCCGAGGTTGGGAGATTATAAAACGCCTTCCGTCCGTCCGCCCATCTGTCCGTCCGTCTGTTTGTCACGTTTTTGCATAAACCTTAATATCTCATTCATTTATAAAGATATCTTCACCAAATTTGCAGGGAATGTTTATGGCTATGAAAACCTGTCTCTGCAAAATTTTAGCCTCATTTTGAAAAACAAAATGGCCGCCATAGCCAATTGTTTGAAAATCATAAAGGTGCTCTAAATCTTGAAATATTCCAGCTAGCTTCATCAAATTTGCACAAAAGCTATATGGCTAGAAAAGCTAGCCTGATAGTAATTTTGGCACTAGTTCAAAAAACAAAATGGCCGCCATATCACATGTTTAAAGTTTGTCACGTTTTTGCATAAACCTTAATATCTCATTCATTTATAAAGATTTCTTTACCAAATTTGCAGGGGATGTTTATGGCTATGAAAACCTGTCTCTGCAAAATTTTAGCCTCATTTTGATAAACAAAATGGCCGCCATAGCTAATTGTTTGAAAATCATAAAGGTGCTCTAAATCTTGAAATATTCCAGCTAGCTTCTTCAAATTTGCACAAAAGCTATATGGCTAGAAAAGCTACCCTCATAGTAACTTTGGCACTAGTTCAAAAAACAAAATGGCCGCCATATCACATGTTTAAAGTTTGTCATGTTTTTGCATAAACCTTAATATCTCATTCATTTATAAAGAAATCTTCACCAAATTTGCAGGGATGTTTATGGCTATGAAAACCTGTCTCTGCAAAATTTTAGTTTCATTTTGAAAAACAAAATGGCCGCCATAGCTAATTGTTTGAAAATCATAAAGGTGCTCTAAATCTTGAAATACTGTATAAGTGGTTATTTTCGCGTGGAATTAATTTTCGCTATATTCGCGAGTGACTACAAAACGCGAAAATAACTTCTAGCCAATATTTCTAGCCAGTCTAGCGTGAGCGATAATACAAGATTGTGCAAGATACAATATTTGACACTGCCACGGAAACAATAAATTCCATTGCTTTATCAAATGTACCATTCACAGAAACGCCTAACTTCTTTGATCTTTATCACCAATAGGGAGGGATTAATTCAATTACACGACCCCGCTACACAACTTCTTTGATAATGCGCCGATCAATGAAAGTGTGTTCGATTGGGTTTCGTAAATTTATAATCTCCCAGAGTAGGTTCACACACTGACAACGTGTATAAAAGAAAAGACGTTAACTATGCATTTCCAATCAAACCAGCAGAAGTCCGCGTAATATTTTAATTTAAACATGTTGTTAGTTTGGGCGATAATTGAATATATTTCACCGCGAAAATAAATTCTCGCGAACCAGGCCTACAGTGTACATTCGCGAACTTAAGTACCCGCGAAAAAAACCACTTATACAGTATTCCAGCTAGCTTCTTCAAATTTGCACAAAAGCTATATGGCTAGAAAAGCTACCCTCATAGTAACTTTGACACTAGTTCAAAAAACAAAATGGCCGCCATATCACATGTTTAAAGTTTGTCATGTTTTTGCATAAACCTTAATATCTCATTCATTTATAAAGAAATCTTCACCAAAAAACTAGCCTGATAGTAATTTTGGCCTAAAAACTAGCCTGATAGTAATTTTGGCCTAGTTCAAAAAAACAAAATGGCCGCCATATCACATGTTTAATGACAGGTTATCCTATTAAAAAGGCCATATATCTCCCCAATATTGCTGCAAGAGGTTTGCAATATGAAAACAACTTGTAGGAAGACATGGAGAGGGAATCTTTTCCAGGTGTTGAATTTGACCTTTGACCCCTGCTTCAAGGTTAAATAAGGTCGTCACACTGAAACATCCTTATTTCTCCCTTATTATTGGTGCTATGGCTTTAGAATATAAAGACAGACCATCAAAAGTCCTGGCCTTCAAATGTTTTGCCTGAGAAAAATTTCTGCCCTAGTAATTTAGCCTAGTTTCAAAAACAAAATGGCCGTCACATCACATGTTAGATGGGATTATCCTATTAAAAGGCCTTACATCTCCCTTATCATTGCTACTAGGGGTTCCAAATGTGAAAACAACTTATACCAAGTCAAGGCCTGAGACTATTTTGAAATTGCTGACTTTTACCGTTGACCCCTTCTTCAATGTCAAGTGGGGTCATCTTACTTCAAAGGCCTTAAATCTCCTTCAGTTCTCCATTTTCACTGATTCTAAGGCGGGAGATAACCGCTGCAGCAGTGGCCTTGTTTCATATAACACTGTGAGATTTAAGTGTGATATAACTAATTATTCTTACAGGTTTACAAAAATGACCTTTGGTATTCCACTAAATTAACTGTAGCAGGGCTAATTATCACTGGAAGAATATATTTATAAGTAAACAGTTTGGACTGACACCCCTGTGGTCAACACTCAACAGTGTTACAAGATCTTGTGATTTGACACTGAACATTGAACTTTTGTTAAAATTAGACCTTATTTGTTATAAAAAACATATATATACCAGCAGTAAAATATCCTCAAAACATAGTAGACTGGGCTTTAACTGAACCAGGCGTCTATTTGGAATATATAAAACTGTGATAAAAATTACAATCATGGTCCCCTGCATCTAGACTTTCACCAAGTCGTTTTGTCTTTTGTGTAATATATGGCTACTTTATGATTTTTTGAGAAATAGCCAACTATGACTTTCAGAGATAATTACCCTTTACTCAAGAATGCTGGAGGTATAATGAACTCCTGTAAGTTTCCAATTTATATTTAACTGTTTAAGTAAATGATGGATACCAATACAAAGACTTGGGAGTAAGTCTACCCTGCACCAAGTGTTTACTAGAATCCAGGTGAAATTTCTGAAATTCATGGTGAATAAGATCACATCATTTATGAGGTAATGGGAGACAACTGTGTAATGTGTGTGTCACACTCCCCTCTCAGGTTCTGGGTTTGAACCCAGACCCCAACCTCAGGTGGGAGAGTTGGTAGTTACTTGCCAGTGTCTGTTTTTTTTTCAGTGTAGAATCTTTACCAACTGCCTCCTACCTATCATGATGTGACATAAACAATGTGTTGAAATTAAGTGACATTAAGCCAAAATCAATCAATCTATTATGAGTTTGGACTAGGGCTGCGAACGAGTACTCGAGCCTCAGTGTACGAGGCGATCTTGGCTTGTACTCAAGTCCATTTTAAGTACTCGGTTACTCGCCAGGTATTATATTATCGCCCACGTAATGAAACGTTTGTGTAAAATATGCTGCATTTCGGCATTTCCATCACATAACATCAATTAAAGTTGTTGTTTTCACTTGAAAACCTAGTGGTGGTGGACCAATTCACGCCCGGGTACCAATTCACGCCAACCCCTGAATTTGTCCGAAACAATCACAGTTAAACAATATATTACAAATGTATATGATCAATTTGATGATTATCTATGATGTGGTAAACATCTTCTCTATGAAAAATTTATAAATTTTCAAAAAAATTGAGGGTGGGCGTGAATTGGTACCCGGGCGTGAACTGGTCCACCACCACTATAATTTACTCCATAATCTATAATATCTGGTTAAATAGGAGACGTTTTTCTTCAAAAGTTTCGTTTCTGGAATCGACTATTTGTTTACAGAAGACTTCTAATGGTGGGAACTAAATCTCGTGGTTACTCGAATTCGGGCCGGTTTTCAGAGGGCGAGTACTCGATGCCGTTTTTTTGTACCCGTCACAGCCCTAGTTTGGACTGATCAATTATGGTATACTTAAATTTACATGTGTTGTAATTCAAACACAAAAGCTTTCATACGTCTCTATAACTCAGCTTCATCAAAGGATTTCAAAAAGCATTAATGCAGATCAATAACTTAAATAATACCTGCTAAAATACACATCACCTATACTCACAATCTAACAATTACTGTACACATTATAAATAGTGAAATACCTTTTAATGTATTTTGTATATCCACCACTTGACTGCAAATATCTATCAAATTAAAAATAATGTCTATCCAAGCCAGCACACATCCTATCTGCATAATTATATGTAACAGAATTACTAATAAACAAGTCATCACAATCATTCACACTTGTCGTGATTACAACCCATCCACTTGTTGTGTACTCTGGTATGTTTAAGTATTTGGTATATCAAAAAGCTGTCCTGATAAACAATGCTTGTTTCCCTACATAATATACTTTGGTAAAGTGAGTCATTCAGAAAACACTAGGAAACCCAACACTGTTCATTCATAACACTTTTTTTTTTCACCTGTTGTTTTTTTTCCTACCATTATAAATATGGCTTCTTTTTCATTCATGGATTTCAATACATTTTTTTGTCATCTATTTTACACATCACGTTTCTTTCAAAATGGTATGCATCCTAGATCAAATATGTGTTTGTGAAGGAGACTTTTTTCTTTTGAAGGGAGTAACTACCGGTGTTATATGCTGGCTTTTCATTTATGATAACTGATTAGCAAATAAATTCAATGCAATATATTATAAGATATCTATCTAGCTTCCGCCCTCTTCAATTGAACCAGCAGTTTGACTAATACTCAAGATCTCCTTGAGAATATTCTCTGCAAACATAAAATCTACACTATGCAAACCATACTGGATTTGTCTGTATTTATCTGAAAAATTCTAAAGGTTCCATCAAAGTTTGAAGAGAAAAAAAATTGGGGAACAATTAAGTATTTTTTTATGTCATTTCCAAAGAGAAGCCTGTATTATCCCACACCTTTTGTGTCTAAAATATCAGTGTATTGTCATGTACACATATTTGCATAACTTTCACATAGTTTGGGCCATAAAGTAATAATTTGTTTGAGAACATACTACATATAGATCTGTTCTTAATGATGGCAAATTATGCGTTTCCCCCAAGACAGATTTCTTTTTGCCTTTTATATGACAAATAATTTATCACTATTATAATCTCATTTAATTTATTTACTTTATTTTCCATATATTATTATTATTATTATTTTAAGTAGGTATTCTCTCCCAATATTTATCTAATTGAAAAAAAAACACCTGAACTTTAGTTTGTAAATAAATTTATACAGTGCAAAATCCATGAATATTACAATAGGTAAGTATTCAATAGTCACATGAAATATGTAAGTCAGGAGAAGAAACGGCTTTACTGAAAATTTATTGAAAAAACATTTCAAATATCCATGAATATGAGGAAAATTACGTAAAAAGTAAAAATTGGGTGGGCAAATCAAACTGAAAATCTGCCTTCACTGGTGTTATTTATGGTGTTATAATATTTTAATGGTTTGGAATTGCAAACAGTTGACCCTACCATAAAAAACACCACAGTTTTTGGCAAACCCTTACAAAACTTCACCCTTAAAAATTGCCTGGGGGGCTTGTGTAACGAAGCATACTTTTTGTAGCAAAGATAAAGTAATTCTAAAAAATCAGAAATTAAAGCGGTTTTCTTTTCAATAAAAAGTGGGTTTTTTAATGCCCTTGGCAATTTTAAGTTTGGGATTTTTATAGGTTTGCCAGAAACAGTGGTGTTTTTAATGGTGGGTTATTTTATGAGTTAAGAATGGCTAGTTTGCGCTTGGTTTCTCAACAAAGTTTGACATTTTTGTGAACTCAGTTACTCTAATAGAGGCTTGCTTGCCAGTGCCTGATAGTTTTCAATGTATAATCTTGACCAAGTGCTATATGAGGTCCTTAGTTGCCTAGTGGTTAACAAGTTTGGCATCTAATCACAGACACTTGTGGGTTCGACTCCCACAAGTGGCAAATGCTGTGGACCTGTCCCACTATGACCCTGGCTGTTGAACAGAATGTAAAATCCCCAACTTTGCACTTTGACAAAGTACTATGCACAATTCTTTCCTCCAACCCCTACTGTTACCCTGCATAAGTTGGCCGCAGGCATAGGTTGACCACCCTCACCACACGTTCACAGGGCTTTAACATGAGTGGCCTACTACACTCTTAAATCATGTATTATTGTTAAACTTATTATATGGAACAGTTTTTCATTGGTGCACAATAACCTATTTGTCTTTCTGGAGCCTGTAGGTGAGCCGTGGCCAACTAATATGCCTGTGGCCAATTTATGCAGGGTACCAGTAAATTACTCATAATGACATGACCTATACAATTTACTGAATTCATGTCAAACCCAAATCAGTCAGTCACTCAATTATTCAATCAATCAATCAACCAAGGCTTTAGTACTAAGACACCTGCATAGGTTTTTCCACCTACCTTCATGCTCATGGTTATTCCACAGTCAGAAAAAGAATTCAATCAAACTTCTGCTTCCTAATACCATTTGTGTAATGTCATCCATGCATTATATCAATATCCTATGTTCTATTAATCACAGTACCTCCTCTAAAACAACTCTTGACACTGCAGAAACATATAGAAAGACAACTCCCAATATTCCTCTATTTACAACCTCTGGTTCTGTTTTTTACAACAAGCTAGTGACAATATGCATGTTTTTTCAAGGTCTGTAAGACTGTGTTTCCATAATGCCAACCTTCCTAACGCCCAAAATGCGGACACTACTGGTTCCACACAGTCACACACCAGATAATAATGGCTGATCTTATACATTTATAGAACTAAAGATTTAATTTTTTTTTTTAAATTTTTCTATACACCATAATTTGATTCGTTTACCTATGTTGAGTGTTTCCAAACAACCAAAAATCTAAGTGGATTAATATATACATTTTACCCCAGAAAGTGCATAAGGCTACGTTGACTAACAAAACAGTGAAATAAGGCAAGTAACTGATTGTGGCTGTCATAAGTCGGGAAAACTGGACGATTGATCAACCAATAGTATAGAGGGAAAACTAAGTTTCAGTAACTGGTGATCAGAGGTGTGGAAACACCGACTTATTTTCTCAGCTAAACATTCCAGACTTTGATCACGCAAATCTTCACAGTTAAGTATTGTATTCCTTCTAGTTGACTTTTTTAATCTTAAGGTTTAAATCTTAAGATCATCATTAAAACCTTTTGCCACTTAATAAAGAAGATGAGAACTGTGAACTAAACCAGAAACACTCGGTCTCAGTAATATTCCAACCATTTTGTTGAGGTTCAACAACATGCACAGGTCAGCATCTGTTTCGTATGACTTTTTTCTGAGAGACAATGCATGATTAGCAGGCCTTTTAACACCATACAACTATGTTATACAAAGAACCAATTCACTTTATCTTGTCACCAGAAAACTATGCCATAGTATTCCACAGAAGACACATTTACAAAGGCGATTCTATCTGAAGATCTAAACTGTTTGTCCAAGGATATTTACACATAGACAACAGTATGGGTCTAAGGTGACACGGTGCTGAGGCCATGAGGCCAGGACTAGTTTGGTTAAATTAAAGCATGAATTATAGGGGTCTTCTAACTGAAGTATTATTAAGGGAAAACATAACACATATTTTGTTTGATTCTGGTAAATAAGACCAAAGTTCACAAGATTTAAGGAACATATGATCACCAGGACTTTATTATATTAGAGACTACGGAAACGCATCACCAGTAGAGACAACAACAAATTTCATGAAATTTTGAGGTCCCATGTGCATGAACAGAGAATAAATACGTATACAGTAGACTCTATGGAACTTCCATTCATGGAAGTACTGGGAAATCCTCCCCTCTCCAGGAGTCTACAATGTTATAGACTATTTGTGGATGGATCTATAGTGTACCTGCAATAAAGCCCCCAACTTTCTTTTCTACTGTATATTTATACTCAGTGCACTATCTCATTGTACTACAGGACTCATAGTGCTATTTGATCCATCCCGAATGCACAAGTACAGCCCAAGCTCTCCAGTGACTTACATTCTCCTAGGTGAAAGACAGAGGCACTACGGTATCTTTAAATTGTGAGCATTTTACCAAAATACTGTGCATCACTTTACAATAGGCAACTCAATTGTCAATACATACAACTGAATGAAAACTTAAAATGTTAGAAACAACTCCAAATCTGAAGAAGTGCCATGAGCTTCGCTTTCTGTTAGTGTGCTATTCGATCGGTGATGTTCTAAAAATGTAACTTTTTTTTAGAATCCCGGAATCTGAACAGTTTTGCATTGATGGCCTCCTGATCTAAATACTTTTGGTACTGACCCATCCCAAATTTTTTTTTCAACTTGAGGAGAGCTAGTCTCTGCATATGTTGTATGGGGATATGGTATGTACAGACCTTTAAATTCTACTATAAAAGACCAGTCAGCCTTACCTTGCTCTGTTTCCTGTCCAGGTAGAACTGGTGTTGGCTCACTGCCATAGACCAGATGCATTTTGTGAGTTGAGGGGTTGCTGCAAACCATGCATGTACATTCACGTTTCCAGGCCCAAATGTCCGCCGGCTTACTGACACTCTGTAAAAAAATACACTAGCACCATAGAGTACACATTATGTTATCCAAGTACAACAAACACTATTTTGAGAAGATGATGATGTCCTAATTAACACCCTTTTTATTATACAATTGTTGATGTTAACATAGCACTGTAATAACTAGGTCTGAAAAAGAGTACAAAAATACCTGCTTCACACTGCGCTGGGTTATATGGAGTACAAAACTGAGAAAAGCATAACCTTTTTCACTTGAATATTAATTTTGCAATTTTTCAAAATGTTTATATAAAAAATGATCGTACACCAGATGAATGTCTGTTACTCTTTGCAGAAGAAAAGAAAAAGCTCTTTAATTGATTGATTGATGTTACCCCAATACTTTGTATCAGTTGTCCTGTGACGGGTAGTTAGAAAGACGGAGGAAACCAGTACATACAGTTGGTCAAGGCTCTGTACTGTAAACCATTAGTAAAAGCAATTAGCAACATTCCCACTTGAGGTTGGGCCAGGATTCAAACCCTGATCTCAGAGGTAGGAAGTGAGTGTTTTTTCACAGCACCTCCATAGCTTTTTACAGAGTAACACAGTGGTATAAAATTGATAAATTTAGTGCCTTAATATTTGTGACTAAAGACTGTAAATACATTCTTATCCACCAATTACATTGAAGGTAATACAGCCCACAGTTTCTTTAAAAAAATTTAATTCACATAAAAATTGCCTGATTAGCTATTATTCGAGTGGAAATTTTTACCTGGCTTTTAGTTAATTAGCAAATCAGCATGCATAGGGAGAATTTATTCATATGAAATTTTTAATTTATATTAATTTCTCAAATAGACACTGACCAGTTTAGCTTGCACTAAACAAAAAGAATTTCTCAGAGAGATAAGGTAAAAGTAATTCTATTTGGTGCAAGAAAATATTATTCTATTAAACTTACCAAAATTTGAATATTATTGAAATTTCTTCCACCTAGAATTTATATTATACTGTATTAAGTTCCCACATGCTCCTGACCAGATTAAATGTCACAATATACATCAGTGTTTCTTCTTTAATTTAACAAGTACAAAACTAACCCCTCTCCAGCTGCTGCTTTTCAATGTAATAACAAAATTCCTAGATGACTTCTATGTCAAATATTGCTATGAATATTCCCTCAAAATTTCACGATTTTTCATTCAGTCTGCAGTGTTCATTTCCTGTACACATAACTGCTGTGTTTATTGTCTCCCACTTTCACTTCATAACAGTTACCAACTAACAATATAATCCTTTCATACAATAATGTAAAGGCTGGCTTTGCCTATTAATTCCTACACTTTACAGTACCAGCTGGTTTGAAACCCTTTGTAGTCTGGCTCTGGCTAATACATGTAGTTCTCAATTACTCAAAGAAATTTTTTTTCATAAATAATCAGATCGGATGCAACTCTGAATTTTTAAAACGGTTTTAGTGGATATAACATTAACATTTGCATTTAAAATTGAATCTTAACATCTAAAACTGGTTTTCGATGAAAGAAAATCTGGCATGGTTTAATTAAATGTTTCAATTACTCCATGTGTACCAGCATTTTGTTATGGAAGACATATAGCAATAGCATTTTGAACAATGATTCTGGTTATATATGATAAAACAATTTGGTGTATAAGTATAATTTTATCTTTCTAGTAGCAAAAAAGTAAAGATTACTTGTACATACTGCATCATAATCTTATACAATCTATGGACTTACATGTTAAACTCATAAATCCTGTTATATATACTAGAAATTTATTTTTTATTCATTTAAGTGACAAGTATATATGTAAGTTTTTTCACTTGGGGTTTTACGTTGCCTGTAAACACTATACATTTCATATCACGACGGGAAGTTTTGTGGGCAGAGGAAACCAATACATACAGTTTGTCAAGGTTCTGTACTGTAAACTGCTGACCATCGGTAATGAACTACTAACTTTCCCACATAACGTCCGGGGTTTGAACCTCCGACCTCAGAGGTGGGAGGCAAGTGTGTTACCAGCGACCAGTATAATATCAGTAATAACAATATACCCGGTAATAATACATAATCAAAAATACCAAGCCCTGATGGACTTATTAATTACTATGAAGACAATACATTTAAAGTGTTTACCAAATATACATGAAGTTCTGACCAAAAATCCCCTGCAAGAGGTTTTGTGTTATTAAGTCAATTAATGTTAACAAAACAGGGTCTTTTGAAACATGTTGGTTTTTCTCATTGCTGAAGTTTAACCAATATTTTCAGAATATAGGTCATGGTCTGGTCTGCTCTAAGAATATCGGTTTAAAAGAGAAAGTTTTCCATTATTTCAAAAGGACAAAATGCTCAGATAATGAAGTAAAATGGCCATTTGTCAATAGTGTGAGGTGAATCCTTTAGTGTGAGTTTTATGTAAGGCTAGAGCAGGTCAAATTGTGTTAATAGATTCCATATCCTGTATGCTATTAAGACACAGGACTTCCTGCCTTGTATAAGACACCTCTCACCTTTGTGTCAACTACCATTTCACCAGATAAACAAAACCCTAGGATTTTTATTTACAGTATACATAAAGAACAATCTTTTCTTTGTGTTAAAAACCATCTCATTCTTGTAAACCCACAATATTAATCTATATTGTCCAAGTTCATCCAAGAATCTATAAAGTATCTGTGCAAGAGCAAACTACTCTAGTGACAGAACTTATATTTCTTATTAGGGCTGTGAACGAGTACTCGAGCCTCGGTGTACGAGGTGGTCTTGGCTTGTACTCGAGTCAAATTTAAAAACTCGGTTACTCGCGAGGTATTGTATTATTGCCCACGTAATCAAACGCTTGTGTAAAATATGCTCTATTTCAGCATTTCCGTCACATAATATCAATAAAAGTTGTTATTTTCACTTGAAAACATACAATTTACTCCATACTCTATAATATATGGTCAAATTAAAGACGTTTTTCTTCAAAAGTTTCGTTTCCGGAACCGACTATTTGTTTACAGAGGACTTCTAAAGGTAGGTACTAAATCTCGCGGTTACTCGAATTCGGGCCGGTTGTCAGAGGGCAATACTCAATGCCGTTTTTCAGCACCCGTCACAGCCCTATTTTTTATGACTCTAAATACTGACTTATCAATGGACACTGACCAGACCTACTGTTTTATTGAATTGGTATATCATGTAAAAGGAATTTCACTGAAAAAGTTTTTTTTATCAAAATTAAATACTTATTGATTTTCTGAATAACAAATGAATATTAAATTACACGAATTTAATATTAAATATATATTAATTTTTTCTTATAAATTGGCAATGCATAGGTGAAAGTAGAAACCTGTCAGCTTCAGGCTGGGTTTTATGTTTGGAACTCCATTTGCATACAATTTAAGCCTATTTTAGCCCTTAAATTTTCAATAATGCCTGTAAAAATATGGCACTTAGTTGGGTATCAAGGAATCAAATATTACCATACAGCTTATTGTGCATACCGTAATGGTGCTCTGCAACATTCATGGGTGATGCGAGTAAATATCAGCAAAAGTTGGGAATGGGCATTTATAACAATATAAACTTGCTGGGAGTTCCCCCCCCAAAAAGCGACCCAAATTTGGGTACTCACATTTTAGCATACACCAACTGGAAGTAAAGTGAAGTTGAAGTAAACAAATCACTCCACAATAAAATGTGAAATAACTGCTACAATCAGGAAAATTTTATTGAAAGTGGATTTGAAATAATCAAATTAGATCTATTTTGGGGGTTTAAATGAAGAAAGTTTACCTTGAATCGACATATTAAAACTTATTTTTCCCCCCATGGTAAATGATACAGTATAAAGCATCAGACATCAACAACATATTCCTCCCAGAACCTTTCACATTTAGCCGGCTCTTTTGTTACATAAGTGGCATCGTTCTGTACAACAACTAGGGCAGTTTTGTTGGACATAACTCAGTGAGATTTCAAAGTAACTCCAGACAGGCCATCAATACATATTTTCTGCACAGTCACTTGCTTTTTATGCCGCATGCCTCTTCATTTTGTTACACATGTTTTTTCTGAATTGGTAATATAGATTCCAGACTCAAACATTCCCAGTAGATACATGTGTATTTCAGCTAAAGTATCACCTCTTTTATCTGAACATACAAGCACAGTAAAATGTTGTTTAGATAATGGCAGGTTTACAGAAGCGGTGGTTCAGTAAAAACTCACTAATTTTGGTTTCACATTGTTCTTAAAGCCCAACTCGCCTCCCACCTCTGAGGCCGGGCTTCGATTCCCGGCACGGCCTCAAGTGGGAAAGCTGGTAGTTGCTTGCCGTTGGTCGGCAGTTTACAGTACAGAACCCTAATGAACTGTATGTACTGGTTTCCTCTGCCCTTCCAACTACCCGTCGTGATATGACCTGTACAGTGTTGAAAGCAACGTAAAACCCCAAATAAACAAACAAACAATCTTAAAGCCCAAAGTCGAGAGGTCAGAAAGCATTTAAAATCACTCATTCCACAGTCAAATGTGGGGCTAAAGTAAATATCTTACTATATACACAACAAGAGCCAGACAATTAATGTACATGTCAAAGTTATAAAGGTTTATAGACGATTCACAGTCAGGCTGATGATCAGCAATACCTCAGACCAGTTTGGTTTGTTTATTCTTCTAGGTAACACCTATAAATGTACCAATATTGAAATTTTAATATCGGGCGATATAAGAGGTGACTGGTACTTTTGGTTTTACGCGAGTGCATAAACAATACAGAAAACATGGCTCTAGTTGTATTTTAAGGATATTTTCTGTGACAATGTGCATATACTTGATGGATTCAGAACTTTTGCTATCTTTACCACATGGAGCGATTATTCATACTTTAAAATATGATACAGATGCATAGCATTATTCTAACCGTCATAAATTAGTCGGCTAGTTGCGGCGTCCATAATTGTGTAAAATGGTTGCATATTAGTGTTCAGACCAGTTTCGAAAATGAAAACTAGTTTCCAGGGCTTTGAAACCGAATGAAATCCGGCTTTTGAATGCTTGCAGTGATATGGTATGCAAGCCATAATTTAAACAGGAAATATGCATACACAAGATATCTTGAAGTTTATAAATTCATCTACAAAAAGTATTTCCTCAAATTCATATGTTCTTTATTGTTTTGACAAATTATTAACTACTAGAAAGCCTAAAACAATGATTTTTTTTTCAATAACGGCACTTATATATTCTTTGCAGATTTCATCATTTGAACCTAATGTGGTATGCTGGTTTACACCACTATTGAATATTTGAATATACACTAAACTTAATGCCTTGTACAGTTCAATACATATTACCCTAAGGTAAGTGTCCAGAAGAAATCAATTTATAGGGGGAGTTGGGAGTGAACAGGAATGTATCCATTTTATAATTTTATTACATGCATACACTGATACAAACAGCTAAAAATAACACATATACACAGAAAAATGTCAAACAAAACCCATATACAATACAATGCCATCTTTTCCTATGTAACTTGCAAAACTTTTGCTATCTTGGCTCAAAATTTGCATGTTTAGATGAAACACATCTATCCAAAGTTTCCTACTCTGGTTCTGCTGCAAACTACTTGTTAAATCTCTGGCTCTTGCTTTGGGAAAGTCTCTGTTGAAGTATTTTTAGCAGTTTTTTAATTGTGGTGTGATGTGGGAAAATCTGAACAAATAAGTGACAAGCTAGTTGAGTGAGTTTTGGACACACTGCAGTCTTCTGAACTGAAAATCACTGACTAATGAAGTCAGTAGATTTTAAGGAGAACAGGTCAGGCACTACTCTTTTTTTGTACTGATGTCAGGCAATACCTATTTTTTTATTGAGGTCAAGCAATACCTATTTTATACAGATCAGGCAATATCTATTTTTTATGCAAAGGTCAGGCAATATCTATTTCTTATACAAAGGTCCGGCAATATCTAGTCCTTGTACAGAAGTCAGGCAATACCTATTTCTTATATGACGGTCAGGCAATACCTATTTTTCATGCATAGGTTAGGCAATATCTATCTTATCCAGGGGTCAGGCAATACCTATTTTTGGCAGAGGTCAGGCAATATCTATTCTTATGCAGAGGTCAGGCAATACCTATTTTTATGCAGGTCAGCCAATACCTACTTTTTATGCAGAGGTCTAACAATACCTATTTTTTGATACAGAGGTCAGGCAATACCTCTATTTTATGCAGAGGTCAGGCAATACCTGAATTTCATATGGATATGAAGCACCACCTGTTTTTGACTTGTTGCTATGACTACTTACTGTGTAGTGGGATCTGAGATGGCATCACTGAGGTCATCAAACTCCTCTATGGATTCCTGTATGGCATCTTCATACAGGTTGAAGCTACTGAGGGTGTGAACAATGCTGGGAGACATAGAAACACACACAGTCAAACACTACACATGGACTATGGCAATTTTACTTCAACAGTAACAGTTAACGTGTTCTCTTTGTTAAAAAGTGCCTACAATGTCACATAAGGCTCCAAACAGTCTTAAACTGTCAAAGTTTGCCAAATTTTGAGCAAGAACAGTCCCAGTTTTACTTAGTGTATAGAATAAAGAAAAGAATACTTTTTCTATTTTAAAATGATAACTTTGTTATTATTTTTTGTTAAAAAGTAGCCACTGCTATCCATCTGTATTATTGGTGAAGATTGTACCGGAGTACTGGAATAGAAAAATTCAACTTGTGGCTTCTTTATATTGTGTTAAGCTAATCCTAATATTTTAGTAAACTTGACATGGAGGCAAAATATAGAGGTGGGAACTTAGGTACACTGAAACTGTTAATGTAAAATCTACCCAATAATTCAGTGGAACCTCTGTTTTATGGAATACCTATATTAATTTTCTAAATATACTGGATTAATTTTCTAAATATACTAGATTTTTTAAATAAGTTTTCGGCCCCTTCCTCACACCCGGGATGTAATAAAGTGTTTATTCTCCTCAGAAACTACACTCATAACGTAATCAGAGAAAAATAAAAAGAGGTTCCACTTAATTTTAACAAGCGAAACAACCGCCATTCCGTAAACTCTTTGTAACTGTCTCTGTAAAGACCTGGCTACTGAATAATTGAACACATATTTTAAACATTCAAACAAATCACTAACCTCCACCCAAACTCAGAAACATTGAGATTTCTACTCAGACATGCCTCCTTTATTTATAAATTTACAAACATTGGAATCGATTCTATCCAGCTTTGGTCTTTTGCATCAAAAAAGATTACTCGCTGTGAAATGGTAAATTGGTATTTAATACTTCAAGCACAGTATCACCTCCATCATCTGACCAATTACTGAGAGAGCAAGACTTTAGTTGGATAACAGAAAGCTCTTGAAATGGAAGAGTAATGGTAGTGTAATATATTGAGGACATACTAATTTTGGAGTGTAAGGAATTTCATAAAACCAAATTTTCTGATCATAGAATGGACTGGTCAAACTGCTTACAAATATCATAATTGGTTTTGAGAGCAAAATCCAGTATTTTGTACACCTGTAATACGGTTGTGTGAAACTTTACTGCGATCACTGATAAAATAAACATTATCAACTGTGAGATATTTCATCAAATTAATTAATTTATTTTTGTTTGATAAAGTACCAACCCAAAGTACCACAACGAAACGAGAAGTCGAATGACAGTTGATAGGATGACTTTTGGCATGTTTGATAACAGAGATGCTACTGTATAACCACATGTTTTCTTTTTGTAGGTGTTTTATGTAAAGAACACACTGTTAGGACATTTACTTCAAACTGAGTATATATTTATCAATTACCATCTGTAAAATATTTTACCCACTTCCAAAATACATGAATTTTGATCTCTTTTTATCTAACTGATTACAACAGAATTAATTTTTCATACATAAGAATAACAGTTTTACTTTAATCATGAGACGTAAATCATAATATCTGTAATTTTTTTTTTTGAACAATTGTCAGTCATAAGCAAATAAATCAAGGCTCCCTTACCGCTTTGGATCGTGCACTTCTATTGAGAACTTTTTGTCCCTGAAGTAGAGATTTTCTAACTGCTTCCATGCAAAGACCTAGAAATATACAGAATAATATCTGTATCCGATGCTATGTATCCATAAATCAGAACACACAAAAACACAACACTAATCTTATATTATGACTTGATTTTCCAAAAATATTATGTACAAAGTTTAAAATCACCTTACAATGCTAAAGGCAGACTTTATACAGATTATATCTTGAAGGAATAGTCCAGAAAACTAAGGTCCATGAAACACGGAGTTTCTTGGGATGTACCACTGAGCACAAGGTTGTGAGTAGAGTAATATTACTAATTAGTGTCAGTCAGTAGACGTGTGTACCCCAGTCTTACAAACACACACTGCGATCCAAAAATACTCCCTCATCTCACTGATGTATGACTGTATAAATTATCCATCTATGACTGTCTCTGCACTTAGGTAATACAGAATACTCCACTTCAGTTGTTCCTACAGTTTGCTGTTAACCTTTGTACATAAGCTTAGTTGCTCTTACTGATTCACTATGCTCACTGACTACTGCTTTGTTTTCATTTTGTCAAGTTGTTTCTATTTGTTTATTTGAGTTTTAACGTCACTTTCAACACTGTATAGGTCATATCACGATGGGTAGTTTTATGGGTAGAGGAAACCAGTACATCCCATACAGTTGGTCACAGTTCTGTACTGTAAACTGCCGACCATCGGTAAAAAACAACCAACTTCCTCACATAGGGTCTGGGTTTGAACCACTGTTCTCAGAGGTGGGAGTTGAATGTTTTTACGACTGCACCACCTGGCCCCTAAGTTGCACCACCATGGCCCCTAAGTTGCACCACCTGGCCCCTAAGTTGCACCACCTGGCCCCTAAGTTGCACCACCATTGCCCCTAAGTTGCACCACCATGGCCCCTAAGTTGCACCACTATGGCCCCTAAGTTGCACCACCATGGCCCCTAAGTTGCACCACCTGGCCCCTAAGTTGCACCACTATGGCCCCTAAGTTGCACCACCTGGCCCCTAAGTTGCACCACTATGGCCCCTAAGTTGCACCACCATGGCCCCTAAGTTGCACCACCTGGCCCCTAAGTTGTTTCTAAGTCAACAAAATATAATAATGTACATCTATCATGCATATGTTTCTATGAAACAGAGGGCATATTTGCTAAAAACTGGTTTTAATCTTTAGAATATTTCATACAAAAGCATGAATGAGCAGTGGATTTTTGTATTTAGTAATTTTGCACCATTTCTCTTCAACAAGTAATCTATATAACATTGAAAGTTCCTCATTTTTCCATTAAATGTTTCCCAAAATAACTAATTGGAAGTTAATTTTGAGAGAACCATTGACACAAAACATGCAAAGAATACTCTATTCCTTTTCTTTCCTTATAATATTTCTTACTTTTGCACACCAATTATAATTTATTACTCGGATTATTTTAAGTGCCAAGACTAAAAATTAAACAAGAGCACTTGGAGAATGCATACCTCTACCAAAGCTCAACATATCCAATTTTCTTTATGATTAATACGGTTGAAAGTCCTTTAAAAAATTCCTAGATCCACAAGGTGATCAAGAACACCACTAATTGATTCATTCATCTATGTCTTGTGTCATTGTCAACATTTTGTGAAATTTCATTAAATTGTATGTATAAATTTTTGAATTATATTGCAAATGAACTCATGCCGCCAATTTGGTAACCTCGAAGAGTAAGGACACATTATTTTTTTCCTTGTTTACCTTTCATTTGTGTCATTAAAGTGGTAACACTAAAATCATTGGTTGCATATTATTAAAGGCAATCAGCTGTCTTTTATATGTGAACAATACAAATGGAAAATTACCACATTAGAATCTATCTTATCTAATCTAATGTGGACTTTTAGACTGATTAATCTCCATCAATTGACAAACTCTAAGGTGCAACTGAATATAAAACAAAGTAATTATCGTTAATCCAATAACATAGCCAGGTCATACCAAGAAGACACAGGGGTGACCAGGGGAGGCTATGGCGGATAGGCTTTTGCAAACAGGCAAGTTTTGAACTTTTCATGAACGAGGCAATAAATGTTGGGCTGTGTATAGTATCAGGGATTTCATTCCATATCATGTCATAGAATATCAGTGATGCCATACTGTCATGCTTTTAGCTATTCCATTCCTTATTTTTGCACACCAAATATAATTGATAACTCTGCTCTTTAATAAGTACTTGTGTACTTCTTACAGAAAACAAATCTTGAATGAGAATATCAGTGATGCTGTATTGTCAGACTGTCAGTTACTCCCTTTGCTCTCTGCATATACAAATATCACTCCCACCTGTTACATCACCAGTTGAGTAGTAAAAGTAACACTTTATTGCAGTAGAAGAAAATAAATTTTACCTACACACATGGCATGACTTTTTGCACAGGCAACAGCATTTCATACAATTATAAATCAGAATGGTAGAGCTTATATATGGCAAAACAGAATGCTTGGAACTGAGATTGCAAATTACAGGTCTAGTAGCCCCAATAATTTCCATCCAATTTTGTATCTTGTTTCCACATTTTGGTTCATTCATTTCACCAGTGAAATTAGATCCATATTATCTTCAGGCCTCTGTTAGCCACTGAAACATCTTGTCCATCTGAAATAAACCTGCAATAACATCAGTTTTCCCAAGGAAAATCTCCTACCTAAAAATATTAGGGTGTTCTTTGTAGTTTTGCTTCACCCGATAATGCCTTCAGGACAATTGATTGACAGTGTTAATTTATTTGGTAATTTCCTGTGTCAGAGTCTGATTTTAATTTGACAACAAAGAATGACTGTATGTTTTCATCAGGAGTAGGCTGCACAGAAAGCAAAACCAAAGATCATTGAATAAAAGCTCAAGTATACAGCATTTTATGCTAAATTTAACCTGATATTTTTGGCACATCTTCACCTGATCCATTTTGTTGATATACCTACTGTGTTCTTTTTGCATGATATTTACTTTATCTCTTTACCAATGCAGATTTCTATATTTTGACAGAGTTTTATTGTTATTAACCTATTCCAAAACTGGCTGATGGTAAAATAATTTTGTATCTCTCGTACTAGTCTACCAATCACTTGTGAGCTTGTATTCCCACATCTTGTCCATTTTTTGTCCCATCCAGGTATATTTTTTTGATAGTTACAATATTTGAAGTCTGTGTTCCTAAGTAATAATAGATGGCAAAATCCACTTGACTCTGGGCATGGAATATTATGTTAAGCATGTCTAGATTGTGCCAATGAAAACATCCCTGGGAAGTTATTCAATCTGCTAACTAGTGACAAACGCTTCTGTTTGTTGAGTCACAGAGCTGATCCAGGCCAGTTATATCTGTGTTTTAAATCTACCCCTGATTTTGTTTGCAACCCAGGACAGTGATACAAAGTATGCCACAAATGACCATGAGATACAACTGTTGGTTACGTAATATACATCCATTCTGTGCTGGTGTCATGCTCATCAACATGCCAGTGGAATCCTAGAATTCCACTTTTGGCTATGTTATGGAAGAAACTTTTGAAAACTGTATTATAAAGAACCAGCTCCTGTAAACAATATACACTTTTACCACTTTATAAGAAATCCCACAAATTTAATCATGGTTCATATACGTATGTGTCTTTGTTTCATAGCATCAGAGACAAGTAATCAAAATAATACATTTTGCTCATTTCAAGACACTGGAAAACTAGTTTGGAGTTATGTATAATGATTTTAAACCACTAATTAACCTTAACACAAATGGTTTTATTAAAAAACAGTCCTTCACATATGGATGTTCTCACACAATATTTTTTAGAAAAGCTCTGTTATTACTCCACATAGTAACTTAGTTCTGGTTTGTTAACGCATTCTGTTTATTTTCATATGCACATATCACCCAACACAACCTGCCGGTATTTCTACACATCTTTTGCTACATGTTACTTACTCCTGCACAGTATACCACAAAAAAACACCATAATTTCTGGGTTTAATTGCATTACACCATTCCAACATCTTAACACTCCTAATGGGGAAAAAATCTGCAAGTGACTTTCTCACAGGGAGCTCTGCATAATGTGTCATAGCCCAAACATGGAAAGAAAAAAAAATAGTCAAGTGGTAATTGGTTACCCTGGTAACAGGTCTCCAAGGTGACAGACGGGGGTTGTCCCCCAAAATGCTAATGGCTAATCAGACATCTGCGAGTGACTGCTTTCAATAAAACTGATTTTTCTTTTTCGCCGTTTTTTTTTTTTCCATTATTGCCAAATGTAAATCTACATTTACTTATCAAAACAGCTTTATCTATGTTGCACATACTACTAATTTCAATATAATTATCAATGTCTGGCCTTTCCCTGGGTCAACATTTAATTTTGTAGAGTCTGGCAACAACAATTGGTAGACTGGTTGACTCGGTCCCACCAATAATAGCCTTAGTACCTACTGCATTCCACATAGACCTTATATGACAGTTTTACAAAATACATAAATCTTAACTAACAACCACCCTACTCACCCATCCAATTTTTGAACAGAGTAATGATAACTGGGATTTTGCAGTATGTTAGCTACACCATGCCTCAAACACAAAAATACAATACAACTAAGGCTGTGACTTCGTTAGAAAAACGACACCAGGTATTTGCCTCAAAAGAACCGATCTGAATTTGGGTAACCATGTTTTAGTTGTCACCCAGTGTAAGTGGCAGAGAAGCAAACATGGAGGATGATGTAAACAAAGCGTTATGAAAAATAATATTAAATATCTGTATAAATGAGGAAAATTATGTGAAAAACTAACAGTAATTAAAGAAATCTGACAGAATACTAAGGTTTAGCTGAGTATTTCATTCATTTATTCTATATTTAATATTTTTTCGGTTACCCGCTTCACCAGTTTGTACTCGGTTTCTTACGGAATTCGGAGCGTTTTCGGGTAACCGGGTAACCTATCACAGCCTTACATACTACAAGACATTTTAACCCTTTCTCCTAAACACACTGTACTTGAACATTTTAAGATTTTGTATGTTTTTTATGTGCAGGTTTTATTTTCATTCACTCCAGTTTATGTTAGCACTCCTATTCAGTTGGAACAACACTGAAACACAATTTTTAGCTATCCTGGAATTATAATGGTTTCGCATTGAGGAGATACCAATATAGAGAATATATTGCGGTTCCATCCCACCTTATAGATACCTGAAATGGCGTTTCAATCACAATTAAATTTTTGGATATTCTTAATATCAGCCAACAGCTTCAAGTAAATGCTCACCTTTCTTGGGACACGTTTGTCGTTGTAATCATAGAGCGAGATGCCTTTGAAGCTGAGACCCAGCCACCAGGGAATGCCAGTCTTGTCCTTGACCTCGTAGTAGTGGATGCCGTATGTGGGAAGACTCTCCACAATTGTCATATAACTACAAGGTAAATTGAGACCCCTGTGTAGTGTATACAGAACTTAATATGTTATACATTATAAATTCAAGACGACAGGGTAATTTTTTTACAGAAAAGCCTTTGGTCTTCTATTTACTTCCATTTTTCGGAACTCTACTTAAATGGTTCAACTGCATGTGAAAGTCGTTGCATAATGTGCAATGTGTAACAAGCTCAACACAAAACGGAAATGTCTAGAACTATCATAAGTACAAAGCTAAGACAAAGTCAATGTGGCTCAATGAATAGCACACTGACTTTGTGATGCCAGAAAACTTTGGCCACTTCAGGTAACAGATTTACAAATTACAATGGATTGGATGTGACCACTTAAATGGTTACTTAAACCCCACTGAAAAGAAAACTTGGGAATACCAATATTACTGCATTTGAGGCTTTCCAAAATCATCAGAAACTCAAAAACACTTGCACGCATCAAAAACTGTTTCATACATGTATCATATCACTAGAATGCCAGATATGGGTGCAGGATATTTTGTACCCAGACATTTCATATCAGGACAATTCATAGGCTAGCACATTTCTTAAACAATCTATAAAAATAAAAATTACAATTTTGTTGCCATGCTCTACTAAATGGTACCATGTCCTGGTTAAAATGTCCGGGTACAAAATGTCCGTACCCCGGCAGATATAGTCAAATAAAAAGATACCATTTCAAATTGTACTAGACTCAGTGGAATGCAACTTTTTAAAATTTTTTATTTATTTATTTATTTGTACATTTTAAAAGGTATTGTCATATTTTAAACATTATTACTGGATTTTCTTGGATTAATTTTGATTGGATTGGGACTTAACATTCTAACATCATTTACACAATTACATCCTTTTTTTTAAATTTTAATATATTGTTCAGGTCATATCCAGATAATCAATGTAGATAAAGCACGGAGTGTCAACATATGTTTCCCTTTCTATGTCTTACACAATAAAATATGCTAAGTACTGAAGTTGAAGTACCTTTTCTTTCTGGTTTAAAACTTCTCCCTACTGATTTTCCATTAATTATCAGTTTTTCTTTTACTCCAGTGTTTTCCTCCGAGATCAAACAACCATTTTCATGATTTTTTTTGCATCTGTTTATCTGCTTAGTATTATGTTTTGTAAAATATTTTTAGACTGTCTTTATCCAGTTTTGTATTCATCTATTCATATATTTTAATATTTTTGCACTTTTTCAACTTCCTTGTAACCCGTGTGTACATAACTTTCTACTGGTCTTCATGGCTTTCTATGGTCACAACTAAAAGTAGTGGTTCATCCTAAAACTATTTACTATGGAATGTACTATCACAGGTAACTCCACAATATGAGCATGTAACCACACACATATCAAATGACACATGTAGTAAATGTGTACATAAACCTTGAACTACCTCAACCCAATCATTAAAGAGCCAGACCTGTCAAAAAGATATGCCAGACTAGCAAAGAAATTCCTCACAAATTCAATGTTATTATAAGTATGGTGGGTTAGATTTGGAAAATAATGTATGAGTAACAACTTATTTGATTCAACCTGAAATGGACCTGAAATGGATGCTTGAAGTGTGTGAGTGGCTGATCTTTTCAGTTTCATAAATACCAGTGGATTATTAAGTCATTGATTCATATAAGGTTTCTGAAGATGTCAAATGAATGCACAGACAAAAGAATAATCTATTTTCATGATTTGCCCATAAACATAAATGTGTACTGATTAAAATGCATCTTATTCAAAGCCAGAATGTAGCTCTGTTAAAGTAATATTTATATCTATATAATATCAATGGAAGTAGAATTTCCACTAACTGTTTTGCCTCTATATCAAGGTACATAAATTTATCTAACCACAAAATAAGTTATCAAACTTGATCAAGGTATCACCCAAATTGTGTGGTGCATTTTTTTTTACCATTAAGCCCATTAGTGTGTGGGTGTTTATCAGAAATATCAGTGAGCCAAACAACTGAATCATAAAGAACATTGAACATGAAATAATCCAAGGGCCAAGTCAAAGCCTTGTTAATACAAATCATAATCATAATGTGAATCACTTACAAATGTGTACAACATGATTCCTTATCATTTACCACAACACCTCTGAATGTAGTAGCCTTGATATGCTACAATAATTCAGGAAGATCATGCTGTGAATGAAAGACATAAAGCCAAATTATGCTTAGGATGTATGTTCAATATTTGACAATTAGTACTACTTCCTACTAATAGAAGCATCTGACTGAATCAAATCTTTATGGTGCTAAATCTCTGTAGGGGTGCACCATAAGAGGTATTATTTTATTTAGATAAATCATTGTACCAAAAAAATGACAGTGAATTAAATCAGTTCTGATTTACATACTACAAGTAAGTGGGTAGATTGAGGAAAGTAGTGTACATACAAGCTGGTGAAGATTTTTAAATAAAAACTATCGGTTACCTCCAAGTAAGGTACATATGAGTCAGCATAACACAAAATTAAAATTAAGTACACACTGAGTATTTGTAGTTATTTTTACAAATAATCCAAACCTAGCCATTCCTTCATTCATGGAACACTAGATTCGTTGTTTAGGGATATACTGGTGGTGCTAGTATCCAGGCAATTTAATAGAATAACATAACAAAACATATTACATAACCTGCATCATGACTGTCCACACATACAATGGTAAACTCTGTTATCATTTTCAAATTGGAGTAGCTTTTGCAGCAAGTTTTGATGAACAGGTTCTATTTTAATTCACTCTGCTTCTGATTAGAGGGTGTGTCTGGTTGCAACCCATCCCTGGTTACATTTTGAGACCATACAACCAGAAGCCTTACAAAAGACTAACACTAATGATACACAATGTATGGAAGAAGTTGCATGAATCATTGAGGAAACACACTTGGCAACTCAGTTTTTACTATGATTTGACAAGGTCCAGTAAAGCTGATCAGCCTGTTTTTCCTGAATACCAACCAGGCGACTACCAATAACCAATGTGCCAGATCATTGTTAGTCATGGCTTCTTTTTCCACACACCAAATTCTTTGAGTGAGAGCTCTAGCGAGGCTCAGCCTTCTAAGGAGCACTTTTTGTTTTCGGCTATTTTTTTCATTTTTTTTTTCCTCCGGACTTTCATGAATTGTGGCGAAGCTGATTAATATCTGTCTCATCACTGAAACTAGATTGGGCCAACTCGGCGCCAACATATCCCCAGACAGGTCATCACTCACGCCACAGGTTTTGATCGGGAATTTTTTTAAAACATAATTACCCATTATTATATGAACTTCAGCAAATCAATCTACTCTGTTTATATCTTCCCAAGGAAGATGGTGTATCCCCAGACGCCGAATACATAACTCAAATTATATTTTCAATCTTCCTGCAATGATAACTCTAAACCTATTTTCAAAGTATTTAAATGATTGATGATTGAATGTCCATTCTAAAATAATAATCCCAAAAGAGCATATCTGTTTCTATATTTGTTGACAAATAAAATATTATTTTTAACTCAACTCATCATACTTTTCAATCTTCCTTCAAAGTATTTAAATGATTGATGATTCAATGTCCATTCTAAAATTCATAATCCCAAAAGTGCATATCTGTTTCTATATTTGTTCACAAATAAAATATTATTTAAAAAAAAAATTATTTATATTATTATTTTATTATATTATTTTTAGAATTTGCAAATTGTTTTCAGTTATTCATTTCCTCTATACCTATATATGTGGTCCATATATATGCAACCTAAATATGTGACACAATCTCAGTTCTGACTCCCCTTTGTGTTATATGTAATGAAGCCCACCACCTCCCACCCCCACCCCTCTCCCCTTCTCCACACCTCTCTCACTATTACACAAGATCTGCAACCCCATTGAGTTCTTTGTTTCTCATCTGATATCATTAAATACCTTTGTTTATTTAGTGTCACTCAATATAGCTGGAGGTCCCAGAGGTGGGTGGGGGGAATCCAGGGGGGGGGGGGGGGGGGGGGGGGGGGGATGTAGGTTCACTTGGGACTACAAAGAGATGGAGTGCTACAGCATAAATGGTAAACAAACGATCTATATAAAAGGGGTACTCAAATACAAAAGGAATTGAGAATTTTAAGTATGTGATTATCAACTGAAATGAGTTCATAACTGTAGGAGCTGTGTTAAAATTAACTGAGGCAAGTTGAATAAAACTGGGCTAGTTGAGGGTTAAAAATCCCCTAGTTTTACTACATAAGCATATAATTTCATTAATATTGGGACTTAAAGCTCACTTAAAGTGTCCATTTTGTCTACTTGAATAGTTCTTAAAAGACTAAGATAGCCATAACATTATTAATATTCAAAATTTAAATAGACAGGCATTTCCTTTTAAAAATTCAAAGATTTCAGCTCTATAACCCACATAGTTTGACAGTTACTGGGCTTTAAAGTGGCATAATGTCCATAAATTGTGTTTCTGTGGGCATTTTACAATTGTTAAAGAGACCTTAGCAATTAAACTACAGATCTGAAACTTTTTGGGGGACATACATAACAAACAAAAATTATATATAATACAGTTTAAGACTTGTCACACTAAGCATTTCCAAATAACAGGGCAAAATATGGAAAAAATGTCAAAAAAGGCACTCGGGCGAGTGTCTATGGCCCTCATACACAGGTTAAATGTCTACTAAAAACCTTGATTTTCGGCACATGTAGAAAGGACATAATAATGCATTCCCAGATGGGATTTCAGCTCAATCAATCACATAGTTTAACAGTCACAGGGCTTAAAGGTGGTAAAAAGTCCAAATATTGGGTCTCTGTGGGCCTTTTAGAGATCTCGATGTGCCTTTCAAATTAAAGCTTCAGACTTAAAATTTGTTACATACTAAGATTACACATAGAATATGTATCTAATAAAGTTTGAAACTTCTCAGGCTTACCATTTCCAAGTTACAGAGCAAAATATGTGAAAAATGTCTTAAAAGGGTCACTCAGGTGGGTGTTTAAGGTCCTCATACACAGGTTAAATGTCTACTTGAAGCCTTGATTTTTGGCACATGTAAAAAGAACATAATAATGTATTCCCAGATGAGATTTCAGCTCTATCAGTCACATAGTTTAACAGTCACAGGCCTTAAAATTGGCAAAATGTCCAAATACTGGGTCTTTATGGGGCCTTCTAGAGACCTAAATGTGGCCTTCAAATTAAAGCTTCAGACTTAAAATTTGTCACATACTAAGATTACACATAGAATATGCATCTAATACAGTTTGAAACTTCTTAGACTTACCATTTCCAAGTTACAGGGAAAAATATGTGAAAAATGTCTAAAAATGGTCACTCGGTGGGGATTTATGGTCCTCATACACAGGTTAAATGTCTTCTTAAAGCCTTAATTTTTGGCACATATAAAAATAACATACCAATATCTTCCCAGATAGGATTTGAGCTCTATCAGTCACATAGTTTGACAGTCACAGGGCTTAAAAGTAGCAAAAAGTCCAAATATTGGGTCTTTGGGAGCCTTTTAGAGACCTCAATTTGACCTTCAAAATTAAAGCTTCAGACTTAAAATCTGTTACATACTAAGATTACACACAGAATATATATCTAATACAGTTTGAAACTTCTCAGACTTACCATTTCCAAGTTACAGGGAAAAAGATGTGAAAAATGTCTTATAAGGGTCACTCGGGTGGGTGTTTATGGTCCTGATACACAGGTTAACTGTCTATTAAAGGCCTAAATGTTAAGAAAACACATAGATATATTCCCAGATGATATTTAACTTAGATGAGAGACATAGTTTGAAAGCTACAGTGCTTGAAAGTGGCAAAAAGTGCATAAATTGGGTCTCTGTGGGCACTTTTGAGACCTTAAGTCGACCCCTTTGGGTAAACCTACAGCCCTAAAATTTTCTACAGACAAGGATTACATATCAAAGTTATACCTAGCGCAGTTTGAGATTCATCAGAATTACCACTTCCAAATTATAGGGCAAAATATGTGAAAAGTATTGCAAAAAATTCCTAAGTGGGGGTATTTATGGGCCTCAAACACAATTTTCTCCTCAACTTAAAGTCATGATTTTCGGCACATGTACTAAGAACATATTAATGTGTTGTCAGGTATAATTTCAGCCAGCTGAGCATCATAGTTTGTGACCTACAGGGCTCTAAGTGGCCAAAAGTCCAATTTCTGACCTTAAGGTGGCCATAAGTTCTTTTTTACTGCGAGTTTAAGGTCACCTTAAAATAGGGATCTTCCTTTGGGCACCCTTAACATGTGTACCAAGTTTGAAAAAAAAATATTAATTTGTTTTTGAGTTATCACGTCCACAAGGAAATTTCTACGGCGGCGGCGGCGCAACGGACCTGAATCCAATATATCACGAAAGCAGCACTGGGAAATGTTGGTACTTGGATGGGTGACTGCCTCAGTGCACTACTTGTGTCTCTGATGGCTTTGCGGCTCGCGATAGTAGACCAAAACACCTTTTGGCCTCGTTTATATTAACATGACAAAAGCCTAAATTTCTTATTTCCCGACCGACTTCACCATTTTTTTTTAAACTATTAGTCCTCATTACTAACAGATAAAGACAGCTATATATAAAATATACGATTGCCTTTTTTTGACATTTGTCTCTTACTTATTTCTAGACTACCGATGTTCGCTGATTTTTAACTACATGGAAAGAAAACTAGGATCAGTGTGCATGATCTACTGTTACTGTTAGCCATGTTCAGGTGTTAGGAAGTACTTCCAATAAAATTAGCAAAGGGGATAATACTGTCATCGGCCACTGGAGGTTGGTTCAAGTGACCACCAAAAATTCTCTTCCTCGATTTTTATTATTATTATTATTCATTTTATATAGTGACATGTAACAATTACATATTATACATGAAACAATAGTAACTAGAGGATCGCTTGCAAAAAATAGATAATGTTTTTGCAAAAACAAAGCGTCCCGAAAAGGATATAAAGGGGAGTGCTAAAGTATTAAGAAAATGCTCTGCTTCTAGCCTTATACTGTTGTGGCAACCAAAGTCAGTGTAGTTTGCTCTATCTAGCATGGTTTTCGAGATATAAGCATTTTTAAGTTTTGCAATTTTTGCCAAAAAAATTCAAAATAGCCGCCATTTTTGGTGAAACAAAAATTGTTTGAAAATTGGCATGGCTACTCTGCAGAGATACCCTGTGGTTCAAAAATTTTGTCAAAATCGCTCTATCTAGCACGGTTTTCGAGATATAAGCATTTTTGTGTTTTGCAATTTTTGCGAAAAATTCAAAAATTGAAAATGGCCGCCATTTTTTGACGAGACAAACATTTTTTAAAAACTGGCATAGCGACTCTGCAGAGATACCCCGCGGGTAAAAAATTTTGTTGAAATTGCTCTATCTAGCACGGTTTTCGAGATATAACCATTTTTGTGTTTTACAATTTTTTCAAAAAAATTCGAAAATTCAAAATGGCCTCCATTTTTAGCGAGACAAAAATCTTTTGAATGTAAAATTGGGATGGCTACTCTTCAGAAGTACCCTGCGGGTCAAAATTCTAGCACGGTTTTCTAAATATAACCATTTTTGTGTTTTGCAATTTTTGAGAAAAATTTGAAAATTCAATATGGCTGCCATTTTTTGGCGAGACAAAATTTTTTTGAAAATTAGGATGGCTACTCTGCAGAGATACCCTGTGGGTCAAAAATTTCGTTGAAATCGCTCTATCTAGCACGGTTTCCAAGATATAATCATTTTTGTATTTTGCAATTTTTGCGAAAAATTCAAAATGGCCACCATTTTGGGCGAAACAAAATATTTTTTTGAAAATTGGGATGGCTACTCTACAGAGATATCCTGTAGATAAAAAAAAATTTCGTCGAAATCCCTCAATCTAGCATGGTTTTCAAGATATAAGCACTTTTGTGTTTTGCAATTTTTGCAAAAAAAAATTTGAAAATGCAAAATGGCCACCATTTTTGGCGAGACAAAGTTTTTTTGAAAATTGGGATGACTACTCTGCAAAGCTACCTTGTGAGTCAAAAATTTCGTTGAAATCCTTCTATCTAGCACGGTTTTCGAGATATAAGCATTTTTATGTTTTGCAATTTTTACGAAAAATTCAAAATGGCCGTCATTTTTGGTGAGACAAAAATTTTGTGAAAATTGAGATAGCTACTCTGCAGAGATTCCCTGTGGATCAAAAATTTCATTGAAATCGTTCTATTTCGCACGGTTTTCAAGATATATAAGCATTTTTGTGTTTTCCTTATTTGGAAAATTCATAATGATTAATTAATCATCTAATGATTTCCAGATTTTAATAGAATGAATGTATCTGCCAAGTTTCCGGTGAATTGATAAAATCCCTTTCAAGTTATCATCCGGAGAAGCTTACCTATCGAAAAAAGACATTTTTGGTCATGTGACCTCTCTGATTGGTCAAAATGTCACTGCAGCATATCCAAAAAAATTCCCCAGGGTTACTGCATACACCTGCCAAATTTGAAAAGAATCCGCCCAACAGTCACAGAGTTATGAGGAAAAGAAAACGCGGAGCTCACAGAGCTCATGGAGCTCACGGAGCCGGCAGAGCCAGATATCCTCCCATATACAATCAAGTGTCCCTTTTCATTTAGTTAGTAATATCTAAAATCTGGACACCAAGTAATTTTTTTAATATATAACAATTCATGTACATATACATGAAAAATTTAGTTTTGATAATATCTGTATTTCTGAGTCTGAGGTATCATTTTGGGGTTCAAACGATCTTTGATAAAACTGCAATAAAGTAATGAGATCATCATCTGGACATAAAAGTCACTCGTTCAAAATAGGAACAAAAATGTCTAACAGATGCATACATTATTTTAAAGATTAGATAATTTTCATAAGCTGTTATATTACCTTCATTTGAAAATGAGTCAATCCTCAATGAAAGTCATTTCCTTTACTGTCAAATCTAACTTCTTCACTTTCACATCAACTTACATATATAAACATATGATCATTTCTTTTTATATATAATGCCTCAATAATCTAACAAAATCCTTTAAAACTGTCTACTTGTTTTGAAGTCATTCAGCCACCTTATAAACAGGATATACAATAACATACATTTCCTTCAACCCTTTGCTTTTGGAAAATAACACCCATATTCATTGTATTGCCAAGCATGAGTGTTTTATCATGGAAACTGGCAGACTATATAATAATATACATTATAGGATCAACTGACTCTAAACACTTGATTAGAAACTCTAATAAACACTGAAATTACACAGTAAATACAGATTTCAGATACTGATCATTATTTAGAGTAAAAATTATGAAATTCCCTACAGTATATCCAATTAGCCAGGTCAAATTTCCTTGACTTGTTTGAAATTTTTTTCCACATTTGTGATATTTATTTTAGTACATTCGGCTTCCGATCTCTGCTAATCCCTAATTGGCTCAAATTCAAATTATTTTGTCTTACTTTCAAAGGGAGTCCCAGAGTGGCAAATTTCAAATGCTGCATGAGAATTTCACATTTGTTACTCTAGCTTGTTTTCATGATAGATGAAACCAATTGTGAGTTTTATTACAATTTGCAAGCTAATATAAAGTAGTTGTGTAGTGATGATCCAATCGAGACGAATTCACAGAATAACAATTTCAGTAAATGTCACACAAAGCAATTTGCAATTCTATTTTCCCCTAATCTGTGTCACATTGTTTGATAAGTTGGCGTAATAAAAATGTCAAAACAGTCCATAGTGGACTGTAATTGTGTTGTCACATATGCATTACTAGTCAACTCCAACGTGGGAGAAATTTTCAACAGCACCAAAGCAAAATTCAGACTGAGGAGGTTACAAATAGCTCTGAGTAACATAGGTACTGCTTGTGATCAATAATGTCCTCATACATAGTCGAACTATGTCTAGTCAACTCTAAGGAGACCAGAGAAATACTTCCAGTTAACCAAAATTTCCACTTAAAGATAAAAACTGAAATGAAAATGACCCTACAAACACTATGGCTGTACTCAATCACATCCTTAACAATAATTTTAAGATAATTTTATGTCATAAGCAAGTTAATGAATACAGGCCCTGATATAAATTTGTCCAGAAAAAGGAAACTCCACCAATCAGATTTCTACTTAAAAAAGGTGGTTTGACTGCGTAATATTTCAAATAATAACTGAGTAGGGATGAATTAATAAGTCGTGACTTAACATCATGACCACTTTACTAAAATACCATAACAAGATATTTAGACTGTCATGTTGGTTGTCAGCACAAAAAGTGTTGGTATAACTTGTATAACTATTAGTGGTAGAACGATTGTGTACAGACATTGAATGGTCTGCCGAAATTCACTGTAGTAGTGATGATCGATCGGAAAGCAGTGACCATTGGTTCATTATTATCACTGAAAATTTCGTAATATTTAGTTACCTTTCTTTATGTATCTAAATATCCACAGGTTTTTTTAAAAAATATTTTGGGCAGTTTCCAAAATAAATTGACAGATTTTTCACAAATTTGGGGTTTGTTTATATCTACCACCATATTTACAGGAAGTTCCTTGTAATAGTTGTGATACTCCCTACAAATTTCATTACAATCCGTGCAGTACTTGTGGAGTTATACTACAAACAAACTTACAAGCAAAAAAGAGTAATATACTGTGCAAAAATTTTACAAAATCATAAAATGTAACAAATAATGGATTGTAGATTAATTATCTGTCAGAAAACTTCCCACTTCATCAACTCAGAAAATCAGGTGCTGGAAACAGCACCAGTTGATACTTACTTTACTAGAGCTGACCCCCGTGAGGTTCCTGAGAGTTTCTTGTACTGTTCTATCACCTTGTCTTCACTGAAATACAAAGGAAACAAAATAGTATAAAGACTTTAGAATACTGCAAAACTCACTGCTTAACATTTAATTTCAAATTCATAACACAATAACTTTAAAATATAAGACATTTTCTTCAAATTTTATTCAAATGATAAGAACCTGGATGTGTATAAAGCACAGCTTATTACCTACACTAAGGAGGTTATGTTTTTAGCATATGTCTGTCTGTTTGCAAAATATCTCAAAAAGTTATCAACTTATGGATGGATTTTGATGAAAAGTTCAGGAAATGTCAACAATGGCACAAGATGATTATATTTTGTTGGTCGTCTGGATCCAGGAATTTTTCAAAGGATTTTTTTATCATTACACTCATCAGTAACATTGAAGGTGCTGGGCCTTGATTGAGACATGTGCTCTCTGGGAGTAATTTTGAAAATCATTTAGCTGTAATATTGTACTTGAATTAACTATTTGCCAGAATAATTTCATCTCAATCAATTACAGTCAGAATGCACTAAAAATTTCACTCAAGAAACTTGTGACTAACAGTTAGTATTACATTTTATCAGTGTTATTTACTTTTTGAAATGTGTACAATATTGTCATATTTTTTGATAACCTAAATTGTATCTCACATGACACAAACAAATCTAAGTAAAGCCCTTATATTTGTTCAATTGATCAGCAATGTTTGTTTCTATTCCATTTTTCTTTCAAATTGTAAATCATATAATTATGGCACAGCAGAACCTCTATTATACAACCTTCCACTATCCGTACATTTGATTCTATAAACTCCTCTCCACACTCCCATTTGCTTATTGTTTACTACTAAACTACCAACTCTGGTTTGCAATAAATTTCCAAAGTTTAGGAGGATCCTATACTTAGTATGGTCAATCTGAATACGACTTGTATTTCTTTGGGACTTTTGGGGGAAAAGAGTCAAAGTTACACAACAGCTTTATAAAATCCCAATTTTTTTTAGAATTTCTAATTGGGGTAAATTTCAATCAAATTAAGGCTGAGACTGGATAACCAGGAAGGCTAAAACAGGCTAACTGAGGTAATAATCAAAGAGAATTTAAAATTCTCTCCACCGAGCTTTCAATTAAAAGTTAAGTCTGTCAAAACAATTTTGACAGAACTTATAACTAGAGGGTACATTGTTTTTCTATGTTTGCGATATTTATTGCTTTGGGACAGGGTTGCCGATATTGATGTCTAAAGACGTACCTCAATATTGCCATGTTAAGTAAAAACTGTAAACTTATACTGCAAATGTTTGAAATAAAGCCTAAATCTAAAGAAACTTATCTCACATCTTTGTGGTTTTTTGATGAAACGTTTGATCATGTTTGATTTGGTAAAGTTCACTTCCCGTTAGCGGTTGGGGATATACTAGAACAAAAATGTTTTCGGTATCCCGGACGCGGACTCTTTAGTAAATAATCTCAGCCTCACGATATCGACCAATATTGAAATATTTTTGCATTCAATATCGATATCCACAAAGCCAAACAATTTATCCACTACTTACAACTCCTCCAAACCAATGAAATACAATGATTTTAAGTTCTGTTGACCTTATCTACAAAATTTCTAATAAATTTTAAGTTCTGTCAAAGCATAAACTCTAGCCAATTTTATGAGAGCACATCATCTAGATGACAGTAAGATTCATAAATTTTTATTTTTTTTATGTGGGTAGTTCATTACCAAGTAGAAGAATTGATTAAATTTTGTGAAAGATTAGGTTCATATTCTACGTACAAAAAAATCCCAAATTTTCAAGTCACATTTTCAATGTATTTCCGGTGAGTTCGGCTTTCTGGTTGAAATTACTTCAAGACTAATGAGCAGATCTTCATGAAAGTTTATATGTGGGTAGGGCTTGGCAACGGAAGATTTTACTAGATTTTGGGAAAGATCCAAATATATATATTCTGGATACAAAAGAATCCTGAATTTTCAGAAACATGCCCAGATAGAGGTTTGCGTTCTATGAGTATTTTCCAAATTCTAGTTGTAAAATGTTAACTCGTATTTGACGAAGGTATGATGAGTCTGAAATGAACTATTAACATTCAACTTAGAGATTTATTACTCTTTGCTTTTTATTGCTCTATTTTCTGTGACATATTGCATATGCTGTGTAGCAAATGTCACATTCCCCTTAACTCTTGCATTTGTTTTCATCTCAAAGGTATCAGACATGTACATAGATCTAAATCCACTTTCTTGTGTAAACACGACATTATTGACACAATATATTGGATGAAGTCTGGTTTGTGTGAATGCAAATGCATTTCCATATGCCATGCATGCTCATGTGCATTGTGTCAGTGGCTAAGAAAAACAGAGTTTTTAGAATAGCCCAAGGATGAAAAATGTATAAACTATGTGCGTATGGATCCAGACATATTCTTCTCATTATTTTTATGAAATACTTAAAATGCTGTACTTTGCACTTAATAACAAACAATCAAGATTAACAGTCAGCTTCAGAAATGAACCAAATGTTAAATATATTCAATGTTCAAAAAATATATTTCATATCACTATGATACAGTGATGCTTTTGTTTGAATAATGAAGAATTTTTATTGAATGAAGAGTCTTTTTGGGGAAAGTATTACTGTAACCTTCAACAGATTGTATGAAGTTTCTGGCTATGTACATTTTGAGATTTAACCTTTACACAGGATGCATACACGTGGAGCCATTGAGAACCTTTGTTCCTCTTTTTGAGGATAAAATGGACAAAAAAATATGTATATATATGTGGGTAAAAAAGAGAGAAATCATAAACATGCATTTACCTCATTTCATGGATTAATGTCCGACTTTATTAAAAACAGTTTTGATCTGGTCTTTTTTCTCCCCCCCCCCCCTTTTTTTTTGGTAAGCTTAAAAAAAAAAAAGATTACTTCATAACACAAATATTAATACAAGATGGTAATGGTATTATGTCTAAAGTGAAATCCTGCCTTCAATGGTATTGTAAAGATTAACTTAATAGTGTGAAGCATAATGCCATTTATTCTTAAATTAATGAATAAGACCCATGTATTTAGAATTTCTAAATCCCTGAGAATTTTTAGCACTCTGAAAGTAATGAGAGGATATTCTTACAGTTGTATAAAAAGCCAGTCACATTAGTGTTTCTGCTGGGATTAACACTGAGATATTGTTTGTTCAAATGTTTTTCTCACTACCCCTGCCAAGGTGGTTTTAGGTTTGGTGTTGTTTGTTTATGTATAAATCTAATTAACACACCTTTATGAAATTTTTTGTTGGTAGAACCTGGCCAAAGGAAGAAGTGACTGAATGCTTTAGTGTCATCACTACTACATTTTTCCTTCTCCTTTCAAAGAAATCCAAATAAGACAAATATCAAAATTTTAAATACTCATGTTTCTTGTAGTTTTTCATTTTTTTATATTCAAATCATGTGTCCTATTCAGTGACTAACTGACTATACATTTGTTTTTGAACTCCTTCAAAATGTTGGACTTTGAACATTTTACAAAAGGTACTTGCAAACGGTACCAACTCACCAGTAAGCCAATGATGGATGTTCCTTTAAGGTACTCGTTGGCAGAACTGGAAGTTTTTTCAGCTGTTTTCGGGCTGTGAATTCACTGCAAATAAAACAGAAGAATATAAAACTGAATGTTTTATGCTTATTAAATAAAAAAAAAGCTTATTAAATAAAATGCAACTTTTATTACCTAAACATTTTGGGAAAATGCAATTTTTCTGTTTGGATTATAGAAGTTTCAGAGAATTACTTTGAGATAAAATGACAGGGAAATAGAAAACGGTGAGCCTCGTCTACTGTCTGGTGTTTCAAAATGAATAGCAGACTGTACTAAGTCAACTGAATAAAACAGAAATAACTAATGAGCAGGACCGTCATGACTAGCCAACTAATCGACAACGGTTAGCATATTGCTATACATTAGTTTCATATTTTAAAGTACGAATAATTGCTCAATGTAGTAAAATATGGCAGAAGGTCTGAATCCGTCATATATGTGCATATTGTCACAGAAAATAAGGTAAAATCCAATGACAGCCATGTTTTCTGTATTGTTTATGCAATTCACACAAAACGGGAAGTACCATGTACCTCTTATTTCGCCCACTTCCTCTCTGAAATACGGTAAATGAAGTCACAGGAAAACAGCAAATTTATTGAATTTTACAGATTATAGACATATATTTTCATTTATTTCACACATTTATCGCTGACATTGCTTTTTTGCTAATTGGAACTTAATATTTTTAGTTTTATAAATTTGACGGTTATTCGGTCTCGACACGAATAGTACTAAGCAATAAGCCGACATGAAATGTTTTGAGTCGTGACATTCCTAGTAATGAGTTTTATGTCCTTTACAAAATATCTGTGTTACTGCTGGTACTTCCAGTTAGTTCATTTTTACATGTGGATACACAGTTCAGGTCAGCTACTGCAAAACAAATACTGGCTCCCATTTTTGGCCTAAGTCACACCCCTTGGTATGAATCTTTTCAATGAAACCAAATCGCACTGCAAAGTCATAACATAATTACAATTGGTAGTTTTACACAATTTGATGTCATAAGCATTTCAGCCTTTGAATGCCACATAATTCTGCTCACCTTTGAACAGCATTTTGCACACTTTCTTTTTCTGAACACACATCTGGAGCCATTTAAATTAAGTACAAAACAAGAAAATCCACTGGTAACTGTATAACTGATCCACTGATAAATTAAACTATCAAATTCTGTGGCTCTTGGGATTACACACAACTGATTTTCATTGTGCTAATGTCAATGACCAAGTATGTACAGGAAGAACAAAGAATAAACAACAGTAAGTCACAAACATTGCGTGAGTGAGTAGGTGTCATATATAGTATTGATGCATATGAGTTGTAACTTTAAATATTGTGGAAAAGACAGAACAAAGGTGCTTTGTAGACTTGACTGCATAAACCAATTGATACTCCAACCTTTTTTGTAAATCAATAATAATTCAACAGGATATGAGCTATGACATCACCTAGCTCTTATTTACTTAATGTCAGTAGACAACTTATTACTCTTTTTTTCCCTTTCTAATATTTTATACTGAACATAATGGAAAATGATTGGGGCTTGTTATAAGACACCTATATACCTGAGACTTACAAATGTGTATTACCTTTTGTATTCTATGTGTCCGGGTACAAGTTGACAAACAATTTACCACTCTTTCATTCCACAGAAACTTAGCATTATCAGCTAAGAGAATAAGCATATGGTAATGAAGAGTAAAATATCCTCTTTGATGTTAAACTATCTCTTTCAAGAGAACCATTGTGAGACGACAATTCCTTTAAGGTTTAAATCACCTAGAAAATTTGAGTTCTTAAACACATCTCAAAGGAACCGCTCATTATGCACCTCTACATTTTATGTATCTTTTGATTTATAATGTAATTTTAACTGTCTCCTGAAGCTGGCTTGAGATTTAAACTCTTCAAGTGACACGTTACCATGATAACCCACTGCCACATCCATTAAAAGATACTTCAATGGATGTTTTTCCATATATGTACTGTGACACAAACTCTGTATGTGTCCATAACCACCCAAAATATACCCTTTTCAGTTTTCTATCAAATCCATAACCCAAAATAATGACAAACGTGACCGATACAGTCTGATCTTGTATTATAAAATAAGCATCATAACACATGTATCCTTGAGTGGGAATCTCAAGCCCGTGATCATTTGGGGGGTTTGTATGTCTTTGTCAACATCCTCAGTGATACCTGAGGAACTGCCCTCAGTGCATCCTACCAGGTGCCATGAGCTGGATTCAAACCCATGACTACACAGGTGAGAGTCAATTGATTGAATACCAAAGTTATCAACCACTCTGCCACTGAGGCTAACATGATGATAAATATTTCAAGTATGGGGTGGCTACTCTGTTTTCAGTGACAATTGGCTTGTTAATAGGGGTAATAATATGTTTTGCCTTGAGACCTAGACTTCTGACCTCAAAAAGGTTCTTGTAATTGTTCAGGCACAGTCACATTAAACCAGAACAAGGACTTGCATTGTTCACCTCTGAGACAATTACTGAAAGCACAAGATTTGAAGCAGACAATTGGAGAGACAAACTAGTGCAAGGCACTCTTTCTTTAATATCTCTTATTTCTGCATTGGATTATAGATATACAGTAAGCACTATAAACTTTGCCAATTTGGCTAAATGTAACTGGTGGTGGTAGTGTTGGGTTAAGTTTACATTAAGTAATGAGATGCTTAACACACAGAAATATTCTGCAACACATCATACAAATGGCATAAAAGTGTCATAGCATAGATCTTACAAATTTCATACAGATTTCCAATTATTTAAACTGAAATAAGAGGGTTTCCTTTGTGTCAGATTTCACACACTGTGGTATGCTTCACCACATTCCTTACTTTCCCCAGTGCAGGGTGATACCCTGGGTGAAAACAAAATAACTTTCCCAAACCTCAGGTTTGAAAAGAAATGCCACAAGTGCCATCTTTTCAATGATTACTTCAAGTAGGATATTATCATTTTCTTATATATAATTGCAGAGGGTAAAAACACAAAAAGGAGTTTGCAAAATCAAAGGCAATGTACTTTGTGAAGATAGAGCAAGGTGTATGTGGTGTTTAGATCCCCTTTTCATCTGTAGTTAACAATGTAGACTGATATTATATGTGGTGTTTGGATCCCCTGTTCATCTGTAGTTAACAATGTAGACTGATATTATATGTGGTGTTTAGATCCCCTTTTCATCTGTAGTTAACAATGTAGACTGATATTATATAAAAATGTCACACAAAGCAAAGCTGCACCTAATAGAAATTATGTCAAGCAAAAAGTGATGAGTGAAAATGGAATGAAAGGGAAAGGTTTCAACCAGCAAACACCCTTCATGAGAAATGTTTTTAATTTATATCAGATCAAAACACAAAAGTGTTCATACCCTTACTTAAAACCAATACCTCCCAAAATAATCATTTGTCCTTCCATTCCAGGCCATTTTAAAGCAAATTCCACACTGTCTACAAACTAGTGATGGAATGATTGTGTACAGACATCCAATGGTAGGTCTAAATTCACAGTACATGTAGTAGCGTTGATTGATCTGGAAGTAGTGCCCATCGATTCACCATTATCACTGAAAATTTCGTAATATTTAGTTACCTTTCTTTATGTATCTAAATATCCACATGTTTTGGGTTTTTTTAATATTTTGGGCAGTTTCCTTAACAAATTGAGAGATTTGTCACAAATTTTGGGTTTGTTTATATCTACCACCATATTTACAGGAAGTGAGTGTTTTTGGTAGATTCTAAACGTCAGAACACTGTTATTCCCACCGCACTGACATACTCTTCATCCCGAAATGTGTTTCATGATAACCAACAATGGAATCAATTATAGCTCGATCATCGGTTGGAAAAATGGATGATTAATCGACCATGCAACTTGGAGGCGATTCCCATCACTACTACAAACTAATCTTTCAGACACCCTACCGAAGACTAACAAACATTTTGTGAAGGTCAGGAATGGCTTCTCAACTGAATCCTAGCTGATCTGAATTGTTAAGAAAAGATAAAAGTTGCTCATGAAGTAACAATTTACAGTTAATTGAAATATATATCCAGTAATCAAAGTTAGGTGAAAGACAACAGGATTCATAAGAAATACTCGTGCATGCTAAGATCCATTAGGATGAGTTTACAAATGTGACATTGAAAAAATTATGTGAAACCAACAAAGCTCTGGAGCAATTAATGTGATGGGTACTTGTACTATGGAATCCCTTGAATGCACTTGATTCTCAAAAACAAAGCCTAAACTCAAGACAATTGTCCCCAAACCTTTGTATTTTCAATTTCTAAATCATTCAAGATCACCATTTGATGATCTGGAAGAGAGGGGTGATGAGACTGAATCTTATATCAGTAGCATATATCTCACTGTTACATCAACTATTGAAAGTGATGTACTCTAACTATAGGTACCATTTTTCTGTGCTCACAGTACAATCCAAGGTCAGGGTATACAAAGGACAGAGTCCTGTTCAACAGTAAAGTCATGCAGGAGACTTCAGTGAATCCCACTTATTGTCATAAGGAGGGCTAAAGCCCATGACCAGAGAGGACAGCATCAAGTGATTAAATGACAAACTTGCCATCCACTTGCCTGTTGAGACTTTTTCAGTACAAGTGGAAGAGATAACAAACTCTTTCAACAGTCAACTACAGAGGTATATTGCACTATCATTCATAGCTCTGATTGATTCTAACTATCCCAGTCATATTCCAAAGGCTAAATACTACTGACGGAGAAAAAGCAATGCTGTGACCATAGAATAGTACATGGAGCAAGTACCTCTCAATCTATTTCTTGTAAGGATCCAAAGAAATAAACTTTCATCGTCACAGAAAACAAGGCCAGATATTGGCTTTAACTACAGTTGTGATGGGTAAGTTAACTCAATTAAGAAAACGGAGTAGAAAGTAGTAGGGATGGGTCAGTATCAAAAATGTGTAGATTGGAAGATCAACAATATAAAACAATTCTAATTCCAGGACTCTCTGACAAAGTAACCAATCTTATTTGGTACTCATTTTTCACAAGGTATGGGATACTAGGGCTGTCAAAGATTGTAATTTTTGGTCCCATATAATTTTTTTACCGCTATTCTACCCCCAATAAATATATTCTTTCCTGTGAAAACATGACCAAAAGTGCCATTTGGATGTGAAATGTGACAGAAGTCGACTCATTATAATGCCAAGATATGTTTCATTTATTTATTTGTGTTTTAATGTCGCTTTTAACACTGTATAGGTCATATCATGACGGGTAGTTTAACGGGCAGAGGAAACAGTATATACAGTTGGTCAAGGTTCTGTACTATAAACTGCTGATCATTGGTAAGCAACTATCAATGTTTGGGTCCGGGGTTTGAACTGCAGACCTCAGAGGTGGAAGGAGAGTATGTTACCACTGTGCAACCATGGCCCCTACCAAAATATGGTAAACATTCACTTTTTCAGTGCAAAAAAAAAAAAAAAAAATTTAAAAAAAAGTCTTTGAACTTGTGTACTCACTCTGTGAAGTCTCCATATGTTGACTGTAACACATGACCTGCCAGCTCAAATACAGTGTCCGAGTCGCATTCCAGAGTGCCCTGAAAAAAAATCACAGGATTATATAGCGTGTAATAATATACTTATTTTCTCATACTTAAAAACCTGGATTTGCCAGGAGTAAAAACTTCTCTACTTGAGTACTCTTTCACCATTATCCTACTCGTCAGCAAACATATTTTCTTTTCATGATAAACACGAGAAAATGTTCAATGAGGGCTGAGGTTCAAACCCATATACTTCAAAGGTGTATTGACCCATTACAAGGCAGTTCTCAAATACACTGCATTAAAATACATCAAAGTATGGGTTATATTTTGGCAAGAGTTCTAATTCTAACCAACTTTTATAATGCTTAATTCTCAATTTTAAAAAAGGAGGTTCCAAGTCGTTACAAATTAAATTATGGTCTTTTACAAAATTACAATATCTGAACAGAAATAGTTATATATAAAAGTAAATTTATTTATTTGGGGTTTTATCACTGTACAGGTCATATCACAGCAGGCAGTTGGAAGGGCAGAGGAAACCAGTACATATACTTGGTCAAGGTTCTGTACTGTAAACTGCCGACCAACGGCAAGCAACTACCAGCTTTCCCACTTGAGGTCGGGCCGGGAGCCGAACCCCTATCTCAGAGGTGGGAGGCTAGTGTGTTACCACTCTCAGTGGCACTCTGCCACCGTGGCCCTATATAAAAGTAAAAACCTGAATCAAATTTAAATATTAAATCTATTAATATTGAAGAGTGACATCTTCCAAAATCATTACTTGTACTGTTCTCCCTTTTAAGCACCTTCTATTATCCAAAAAACAAAAGCTTATACTCTCCTAGTATTACTGGAAAATTGAGGTTTACTGTTCTTATTGACAGCCTTACCTGAAAGGTGACCAAATATCGACAAGATGGAGTACGTTTCAAAGATCCAATTCCCACAGAGGAGGATCTCCTCAAAGTAGTGGACATAACGTGTGCTTTATACCTTAACCAGGAATAAACTTCCTCTCATAAACACACTGTGTACAACTGCATCCTTCAATATGAGCTACATATAAGCTATCATCCTCCATATGAATATCCATAATTCATTTGATAATAAATCCAACCATTTTTTGCAGTACATAAACAATATGTCACAAAATTATATATAATTTTATATGCAGCCAAATTATTGTTAATACATTTGTGTATCAACAGTTGTTAAAAACAAAATTTTAAAATAGTAAACTTTCACTATCTTTCTTGGGTTAGTGCTATTTTTTTTTCCATAAAGACACTCACTAAATCTTCAGCTAATTTATATAAAGTTCTTCAGGGTGACATTTTCAGTTAACTTATGTCACCCAAAGCTCCTTCACTGGGATTTTCTGCCCAGGATCAAGAGAATGGGGATTATCCACTTTCTTAGAGTTACACACTCAACACTTTGGGTTCTTTTACAAACTAGACCACACTTTCCGAGTTCTGGTTATCCAATACTTGGAAATGTTTCAACTACACACATACTAAAATTATTATTTTCAAACTCGTACAAACCGTAAACAGTGTTTATCAATATCATATGCTTAAATATGTGTGTATTTATGATATTGTCTGTTATGCATTTTCATTGAACAAGAAGAAAATTCTATTTCAGTGGTTTGCATAAGCCACTGTAAACTTCTAACACATAAGTTTACAACATAAATCTTCCCTTAAAAAAACAAGCAAACAGTAAACCTAACTCCTCTGCCCAATGTGAAAATGCCATAAATTTTCTACAATAAAAGTTCTTTTTTTCTCATTGTTGAAAACTCCTGCATTCTTTAGTAAAATACTTTGTCAGAAAAGATAATTAGAAACACTTTTGGAAATCTTATCCTGAAAAAATTTTTTTTTTATATTCCAGAGTATCCGGGAATCCAATCGGAAAGAATGCACTAAAGGTTTCACAGCATTCCTTCCCTATCAATGATCCAGAATGTGACTTTTTACAGTAAATCTTATTTATTTTACATTTTGTTTACAACTGTCATGTTTAGTGTCAAGTGTAATTGTTCATAAAAAAAAAACACTCATATAAAGTTACTGGTGTTATTGACTAAACACCTCACAGTTTTAGTTGGGAAATCTCTCCAAAATGGCATAAGGAACTATCAAAATTTACCAAAGACTTGATATAAGATTACAGTTTACTGTAGTTATATAAATACATATATATTACCTCTCCCCTCCTACATTAGGTTTGACAAAGGGGCCAGATTAAAGTTTGAAATGCAGGAACTAATCGGGAATGAAGAGACTGGCTTTCTGTGGTTGACTTTTACAAAAGCCTGGGTTAATCAAGTGAACAACAACAGTCTATACAAATTAATAGTGGGGCATTTTCCAACGGCAAACATATATACAACCACTTCATTTCACTACCATATGAAATGCCTTGGAATATCAACTAATATTTACTATTTAGTGTTAGTATTATTACAAAGCATTTAGTGCAACAATGAATAGATATCACATGTCCCTTCTTATTTTTGAGACTTAATCAGGATCTTCGAATTCTACTTCAAGTTAATCTGCAGACAACAACATTAACATTAAAAACATGATTTCTTATTTCAAAGACTGCTGGCATTATGGAGTGAAAATATATACATCATTATAAAAGTTTTAATCTATTTTATTTGATTTATCTTTTCCTGAAGAGAACTGTACCTTAAACTTAGGGTTGCCCGCTTCAAGCTTCATTGACATTTATGCAGACAATTACATTTAGGAGCATTTGTGGTTTGTGGCCAAATTCCTTGCATAAATCCTATACACAACACTGTGTCATTGACAGCACCACATAGGGGACTAGTGTGATTTAATGCTCAAAGCCTGCTGAGAAAGCTCAAATTATCCCCAAAACACTATATAACTGGTGCTAAAGATTTACAAATACCATATTCTTTGAAAGTATAAACCTGGTGAGAATTATTTCCGATATACCAATTTCTGCAGTCCTGGTTTAAATTTTAAACTTAAGTCATTACAAGTATAAAAATAGTTTTAATAAATTAAAATCATTGACCTCTGTATACAGTTTTAATTAAACCGAACTATTAATTTGGATCTGGACATTACTTACACCTTTAAACTCTCACAGTACCTAAAACTTACACAGCCATATTACAACTTAAACTTTCATATAACAGTCCTAAAACCCTTCAAGTAGAAGTCTATGGAGTGAAATGCCCTTTTAAGGAGAAGTAACTTTCAGGACCTCAGGGCCAATGATACACCAACAATGATAGCCTACTGTAGCTATGACTGGTATGTATATTTAATAATTTGTTGCTGCTCCCATATTAATGCACACACAACTTAGTTAGTTTCTTGGGTTACTTATACAACACTTATATTTATAATTTTATAAAGCATTCCATGTAAACAACACTGTAATATTCTGATCTCAGCTATTCAATTATCCTAAGCCTATTCATATTCAAGTTGGGGGCACACTTGTTTTTGTACACGAAATTTTTGTGGTTTTAGACACATGCAGTTGGCATGTAACTAGTTGTATTTCCAGTAAGGCCATCAATGAACTCTATACACGATAGCTTTCTAGGATAGCTGTCAATTTTAACACAATTAGTTGTTTCCTAATTTGCTTGTAATCAATTTAAATGTCCGATTTCACTTGAGTTATCTCCCTTCAGGTCAAATGATGTCACAAACTTATGGCAGGCAGTGTGCTGAAACTCTTTTCACCATGTCAGATGTGACCTGTGACATTTCCTTCAAGGTCAAATGACATCACAATGTCCTGAAGCAGTCCTTGTACCTCACTCAAGTGAATTTTCTATGTACTATACCTTTTCTTTATCCTTAAGTGAGATTTTTTTAAGTCCTTGAAGAAAAAGAGTTAAAAATCAAAAGAGTTATTACTGCAAATCTTGAAGGTCACATCTCTTATAAGTTTTTAAACAATTGGGTTCAATAGATATTAGCTAAAACTAGGGCTGTGAACGAGTACTCGAGCCTCAATAGACGAGTCGATCTTTGTTAGTACTCGAGTCCATTTTAAATACTCGGTTACTCGCGAGGTATTGTATTATCGCCCACGTAATGAAACGCTTGTGTAAAATATGCCACATTTCAGCTTTTCCGTCACATAATATCAATTAAAGTTGTTATTTTTGCTTGAAAAAGTATAATTTACTCCATATTCTATAATATCTGGTCAAATAGAAGGCGTTTTTCTTCAAAAGTTTTGTTTCCGGAACTGACTATCTGTTTACAGAAGACTTCTAATGGTAGATACTAAATCTCGCGGTTACTCGAATTCGGGCCGGTTGTGAGAGGGCGAGTACTTGATGCCATTTTTCAGCACCCGTCCCAGCCCTAGCTAAAACTGTTAAGGGCCAATTACACATAGCCAGAGATGGCATGGATATACCCCACAGTTCCATATATGGGAACTGATAGGGGTGCACAAGGGATGGGGGTGGTCATGTAAAAGATTTACGGAACTGTCATGGATCTTCCACGGATCTCCTACGGACAGGTTTGCGATGAAAAGATTGCCCCAAGGATTGGTCTTATGACTGTTTTTTAATCCGCAAACCCTTTCCATGTCAATCTGTAGCAGATCCGCTTAGATCCATCAATGCTTTTAGGGATATTTTTTGCCGCGGAAGCGTCAAGGATGTAAGGGATGCCACAAGGACATCCATGATGGGTATACAGACAAAAAGGACAGTCATAGAAGAGCTACAGATGAGATACGGAAGAGCTACGGATATCAATTACAGATAAGATCCGCAAAGCCTTTACGGAAAATTCAAGCAGTTTGATTTTTCCGTGGCATCCCCACAGACACATGGCATCCATATCAGAAGCAACAAGGACATTACAGACATTACAGATGGCTGTACGGGCGGAAAGGATGATCCGTAAATCACTCAGCATTTTCCAAATAAGGAATCCTGCCCCGATCCGGCGGTACATCTGGCTATGTGTAACTGGGGTCTTACTCACTTTGTACAGTGAATGCTTTGCCTGGAGGAAGAACAATTCTATGGTGGCACTGTCACGGAGGTAGCCTATACTCTCAATGAAAAACCTGAAAGCCACAATATAAAACTGTTCTGTATCCTCAACATTAGCAACGTTCCACAAATAGATACAACACACATTACTGCTCATAGATCAGAAAATACAGGTCACATATATATATAATAAGTGTTGACGGAATACCAATATTCTCATATTACCAATATTTCATTTTGGTCATGGTAGATCTGAACAGAGTGAATACTGCTCGATATAGTAAAGAACCAGTTCTAGATAGGGATGGGTCAGTACCAAAAATTTTCATATTTTAAATTCTATGTACGGTGTACCTGGCGGTCACCGAATGCCAAGCAAAGCTTACCCAAGTGTTTTCATATGGTATAGTATCATTAAGAGGTCACCAATGCAAAACCATAGCAATTCTGGGACTCTGCGTTTTATTAAACCCCAACCAAATGTGACTGTTTCCTCTTAACAACATAAACATAAAATAGCATCAGAGATTCCCATACCCCACAGCCTAGGGAAATATTTTTAATACCATGAGATATAGAAGTACTGTATCAGTACAAAGTTCAGGATACTTTCAGATCACTGTCAGTTATATAAAGGTCCAAACAATGTTTAAATAGAGAAAATAATGTCTAAGAGAAAGATAATGCATGTAAAGATGAAGTATTTAAAACAAGACAAATCAATCACAAGATGACAGCATTAATCAGTAAACTAAACATTACGACACTCTTTATCTACATTTGGCATGGCCGAATTATGGTTTGGATGTTTTGAATATTACCATGCATACAGAAGTGGTAATACATTCAATGAATGCTTATGTGTGGTGTTGGAGCAAAATCTGTGGCTCACTTGATGAAATTCCATCTGTTACAATGGTAAGTTATAAAAGTAAAATTCTTAATGAATTCGAATATGACTTTAACAGTGCTTAATCTGCATCACAAGACAGACCCAATGGTGTAACAAGATTTTAAAGGTCAAGGTCACTACGACAAGGTCAAAGGTCAAATGAAGGTCACACCATGATGCTGTACATCTACAACCCCTAACCAATGTCCCTACCAAGCATCAACTTCCTACACCTTACGGTTTCCGAGATAGAGCCCGGACAAGATTTTATAGGTCAAAGTCACTACAGCAAGGTCAAAGGTCAAATCAAGGTCACACCATGATGTTGCACACCTACACCCCCTAAACAATGTCCCTACCAAATATCAACTTCCTACACCTTACAGTTTCCAAGATATAGACCGGACAAGATTTTATAGGTCAAGATCACTACAGCAAGGTCAAAGGTCAAATCAAGGTCACACCATGACATTGCACACTTACACCCACTAACCAATGTCCCTACCAAGTATCAACTTCCTACACCTTACAATTTCCAAGATATAGCCTGGACAAGATTTTAGAGGTCAAGGTCAGTACAGTAAGGTCAAAGGTCAAATCAAGGTCACACCATGACGATGCACACCTACACCCCCTAACCAATGTCCCTACCAAGTATCAACTTCCTAAACCTTACGGTTTCCGAGATATAGCCCGGACAAGATTTTATAGGTCAAGATCACTACAGCAAGGTCAAAGGTCAAATCAAGGTCACACCATGACGTTGCATACCTACACCCCCTAACCAATGTCCCTACCAAGTATCAACTTCCTACACCTTACGGTTTCTGAGATACAGCCCGGACAAACTTTTTCATGCCGCCCACCCACCCGCCCATCCGGACACCATGGGTGAAAACAATACCCCGACAGCCCTTAAGGGCTGTGGGGTAAAAATGCACAAAATATGACATACAGATGTTCAATTTCTTCACATTTCTAGTTTATTCCCAATATTTTAAGTTTTCCTTCAATTTTATGTGTAGATAAGTGAGATAAATTGTAATAACCAAAACATGGCAGTTCTGCTTGACGTAATCGCTGTACAGTAAAAGTCTACAAAATGCTTGAAAATATGGGATAAAAGCTTATAATTGCTTCACATTTTGGGTATATTTCCAGTATTTTTAACTCTTACTTCCATTACATGTATTGACATAGAAAGTGGCGGTTGTAAAATCTCATCATGGTTTTTCAGTAAAATGCTCTCGAAAACCGAGATATCGTGCCTACCGACCCATCCCCAGTTCTAGAACACATCTGTGGTTTACTCCCACTGAAATGGCTGAAATTTCATATGAACAATAAAAACCCAACAAAGTTGGTTAAAAACATATTACATTTTGACTTGATAATGGGTAAAATGGAGTTAATTACTTCCTATATATTTTTTTCAGTAAATTATTTATTCAATGTACTCTTTGTTATTAGATTTCACCTGGTGTTGGAATATCAGTAAAATCACTTCACAACTAAACCAGTGCTTTATTTACTGATATGTCACACTACTTTGCGTAAAAATTGTCTTCATCTTTACAAAGAATTGCAACATCTAAAACTACATCTCAAAACAAATTATATAAGCTAAAACTTAAAAAAATTTTATGTATATTATTCATACATGACAGAAATACACGACAGAAATACATTGAGAAAACTACTCACTAATGATATTGAAATTGACACATTTATTCTCCATATTTAAACCCAGGGCTGGTATTCACGAAGGGTCTTAGACTTAGCCAGGTCTTAGGCTTAAATCCAGTCTTAAAGTTAAGACTTTTGTCTCAGCTAAGTTTTGTCTTAAAACCGTATTCACAAAGGGTGACTTAGCTAAGTTCAAGATTATCAAATAACCACAGTGGTTTTCTGTGTCATGTGACCTTTCTTTTCTATTCAAACTATACTATTGGTGACATATATCCTTCATTTAATGCATTTTATCAAAGGAAAAGTGCTGCTTTGAAATGGAAAACCTTGTTACCACATATAAACTTCCAAAGATTGCTTTAGTGAGGTGTTCTGTATAATTAAACTTTATTTACAGCCATTTCAAAGTTTGAAGTGGAGAAAAGTTTATGGTTGCCATATTTAAGTCCTCTTTACAAAATTTAAGCCCACTACCAACCAGTCTAAAAGTTGAGCCCTTGGCTAAGCCTAAGACCGGTCTTAAATTCTTTGTGAATACCACTAAGCCTAAGACAAAAGTCTCAGCAGTTTTTGGGCAGAAACTTGAGACAAAAATCTCAACTTTAAGCCTAAGCCCTGGCTAAGACCTTTCGTGAATACGGGCCCTGAACCATTATGGATACATATTGAAATATGACACCAACACAAAGTACTCCACATGGTTGGTGTTTCTGTGAACCTTGTTCACTGTGTTATAGTATTTTGAAATAATACTAACAAATTTATGCTGAGGGACAGTTAATGTGTTTCTACTAACAAATTTTGTTAATGTACTTTCAATTGATATGAGTCAGGGGAATCAGGGATGTCAAAACTCCAAATATTTCATGACGGCTAATCACCAAATACTATTTGTCTCGGTATAGAATAATCGTTGAATTAATGAAAGTAGCAATATCTGATGTCACATGTTCTGAATGTCTAAAAAACTGTTAAATATAGAAAATAAGTAAAAATACATATCCCTAAACTGTAAAATATAATAAATTTGCTCATTTCTTGCAACTTTTAATGCATTTTTTTGAGACAAGAAGTGGGGGATATAAGATCTATATAGTAGTTTCTGTTTTATGTGAATGCATAAACAACAAACAAAATGTCTGTTGGTTAATGTTAACTTATTTTATGTGGTAATATGCAAGGGATTCATTGGATTGGGACTTTGATTGATTATTCAATTTTTAAAATATATACACATACAACACTATTCTAGCCATCATCAATTAGATGGCTAGTCCTGACTTCCCTAAAACATAATACACCTCATTACATTGGGATGGATATTATTTTTTTTCTCCCAAATTAAAAATCCACATCTTACCTGACACAGAAGAACAGCAGCAATGGTTCAGAGGCTTTCTTGGGAAACTCGTGTTCTAGAACTTTCCTGTCTAATTGAAGCCAATGGTGGTGACCACTAAAACACAGAAAGATGAAACTTAACTCTAGAGATAGATGGTTATTCTATTCACAACTGGGTAACTACTGATAGTACAACTGTTAAAACTAGACCTAACGCATTGGGGAACTGATTCAAATTGTATCCACCAGAAAGACAACTCAACAAAGCCAATCAGCCATCGCATAACCTTGAAGAAGGAGCCCAAGGCCAAATCTGATCACATCAGAAGATTCCTAGCCCATCATTTCCTATAGGTTGGTCTCACATTGCAAACCAGTAGGACTAAGAATAAGTGAATTATAAGCACTTTTACGTTTAGCTATCCTTATTTAACCTTGAAGGAAGGGCCCAAGATCAAATCTGACCACATCAGAAGATTCCCAGCCGATGATTTCCTATAGGTTGGGTTCACATACCAAACCTCTAGGACCAAGAATAAGCGAGTTATAAGGACTTTTAATTTTTGCTTTCCTCATTTGACCTTGAAGGAGGGGCCCAAGGTCAAATCTGACCACATCAGAAGATTTATAAGCACATTTAAGTTTGGCTAAAATCGCTTAACCTTAAAGGAGGGGCCCAAGGTCAAATTTGACCACATCAGAAGATTCCCAGTCAATGATTTCCTATAGCTTGGCTTCTCATACCAAACCTCTAGGACCAATAATAAGGGAGATATAAGCACAGTGAAAAGAAATGCCTGTGGCGGCCATCTTGTTTTTCAAATGAGGCCAAAAATATTCCCAGTCAAAATTTTGTAATGATGAACAAATCCTGCGAATTTGAGATCTCTACCTATAATACCCTTTCTACTAGAGGGCCAACAAAACTCCTTGCTGAAAGTAAAGCAAACGCTGGTGGTGGATATTTTGTTTTTCAATATGAGGCCAAAAATATTACTAAGCAAGAGTTTATGGTAATGGATATATCCTGCAAATTTGAGAAGTCTACCTAAAATCCCTGGCCTCTAGAGGCGTAACAAGAAAATCCCTACACACTGCGGCAGCGGCAGCATACTCATGCGTAATCCATAGTATCCACCGGATGCTATCCAGTGGATACAAAAATGCCCAATGGGAAAAATCCCAGTAGAGCTAACAATAAATAGGTCACTGTTTGCACATATTATGAATCTAAAGTGTTTCAATTTGTGTGTAAAAAATATATGGACATGAAATACACTTACGTCTCATCTTTAAAAGACAGACCAAAGTACTCCTTTTCCTTGAGGCTGAAGTGGGAGGCGACCAGATCAAGTAATTCCCCTGCATAAAGCTTTGGCTGTAAAACAACAAAATACTTGCATTCAATGAGAGCTTCTAATACAGAGGCATTTCAAAGTTTAATTTAAAGGTCAACTGATTGCCAATTGTAGCGCCTCGTGATTAAATACAGCACTAGTTTTTACACATACCATTTTAAATAGAAAATTTAATAGTAAATTAAATTTTTATAAGTTAATACCTTACCTAGTGGACAGATGCATTTGTCCGGCGCTCTGCCGGTCACGCCAAATGTTAGAAAAAAACGTCCTGAGCTGGGCTCTGGCCGGGACCGGTAGTGTCCTGTTCACTCGCCAGGTGGCTGTACAGCCTACCTGCCGGTATACTGCGCATGTGTGCGCATGCGCTCTTCCTCTTTTTGTTGTCTACCTTATGACCCCTTGTTGGTTATGATAGCGGGGAAGGTAGGGTGGGACTCCCCCTGTCCACTAGGTAAGGTATTAACTTATAAAAATTTAATTTACTATTAAATTTTCTATTTTATTGCGTTAATACAACTTACCTAGTGGACAGATGCAGAATGACTACCCATTGGATGGAGGGTAGCCAAACAAGGGGAACCCATATAGACAATAGTATAACGGGTGTGTCCGGTACCGGTTAAATAAATCAACCTCTAAGGACCAAAACACCCTTGCCCCCCCCCCCCCCCGATTTTTCTTAAGCGGAAACAGCCTGTGCACCAATTCGAGCAGAAGGTGCAGGAAGACTAATGAGGGCATGAACTAACAAATTCATGAATGAGGAAGAAGAACAGGAGCAAAGAAACACCATCCTTGAGGAGCTCCTGGATCCACTTTGGATCATGGCAATCCAGTAGCAAAGGAAAGTGGAGGGTTTTTTTTTTTTTTTTTTTTTTTTTTTATATATATATACACTAAACCCAACAAAACATGTGTACACTATATACAGTCAGCAATAAGACTATTACTGATGTTCGTGGATCTGCTGAGCAGCTACCACAGGACCTAGGTGGTACAACTCTGAATCCGCCCAGGCTAGGTCCTTCAGGTAGAATTGTGTAAAAGTGTTGTGGGCCTTCCAATGGCAAGCTGATAGGATCTGCTCCAAGGAAACCCCGCCCTGAAAGGCTTTGGATGCGGCAAAGGCCCGCACATCATGAGCCCGAACTTGATGTATAGTTTGAGCCTCATGATCGGAAAGCTGATAGCACAACAACACAGTTTGCTTGATCCAGGAAGAAACAGTAGCCGGCACAATGTCCTTCTGAAAACTCTTCCGGAAAGACACAAACACCAGATCTTTGCCCGAGCGTAAGTCCTTGGTCCTGTCTAGATAGTAATGCAAGGCCCTGACCGGGCAAAGTGACTTGTCCTCCTTGAGGGACCTGTCCAATGATGGAGCCAACGCGGGAATGACAACCGGTGCCACAGCAGCTGGGCCGTCCCACGCTAGTTGATTCTTAGATAGAAAACTGGGAGAGGGATATAATGAGACCTGACTCCAATTCTCCTGATGCCTGATGTTGCGGTATAACCATGCATGGATTTCGCTCCGCCTTTTGCTGGAACCCAAAGCCAATAGGAAAACCGTCTTAAAGGTCAAATGTTTAAGAGAGGCCTTCCGCATGGGTTCGAAAGGAGCTTTGGTCAACTGGTGGAGCACTAATGAAAGATTCCACGCAGGGACTCCCCGCCTGCCTTTCGGCTTGTCTCTATGGAAACTGTCCAACAAGCGAGTCAGACCTTCATCCTTGCCAAAATGAACCGGGTCGTTACCCACCATATCGGCAATAGCTGTTCTGTAGCCTTCTATAGTACTGGGTTGTAACTGTCTCTCCTTAAAGAGATACAACAAGAAATCGGCCACTTGTTTTAGAGAGGGCGCCCTGAAGTCCACCTGGCTGGATTCGCACCACTTAACAAAAATGGCCCACTTTGACTTATAGACCGCTCTGGTTGAACTTCTCTGAGGAGCCTCAATTCTTGCTGCCACCTCCTCAGAGAACCCTTGTCGCCTGATGGACGAGGCTCTAGGAGCCAAGCATGCAGATTCAGATGATTCAAGTTCCTGTGGAGAAGGCCGTTGAACGGTTGAGTCAACAGGTTCCTCTCCAAGGGAAGACTGAAGGGAATCTGACTTGATAGACTGATCAGGTCCCAAAACCAAGACATGTTGGGCCAACCCGGAGCGATTAAGATCATTCTGTGAAAATCCTGATTCACCAGTTTGGATGTGACCTGACTGGGCAGGGAGACTGGAGGAAAGGCGTACACATTCAGGTTGCACCACGGAAGGCTGAGAGCATCCACCGCCCAAGCTGTCGAGTCCGGAACTGGAGAGACAAACTTGGGAAGCTTGTGATTGAATCGGGTGGCAAAAAGATCTATCTGCGGCTGGCCCCAGTTGGAGCACAAGCGATTGAACACCTGTTGGGACAGGCACCACTCGGTCTGGATCACCTGATTGTGCCGGGACAGCTTGTCTGCTATGACATTTAACCGACCCGGAATGTGCCTGGCTCTCAGAACTATTCCTCTGGGGTGGCACCAGGAAAGGAGTCTTCAGAGGAGGGCACAAAGAGAGCCTGATTTCATACCCCCTTGTTTGTTGATATAGGCGACCACAGTTGTGTTGTCGGTCGCCACCAAGACAATCTGGTTCAGACAGAGAGGCTCGAAACTCTTGAGGGCCAGAAAGACTGCCTTTAGTTCCAAGAAGTTGATATGAAGTTGACTTTCTACTTCTGACCAAACTCCTCTTGCCGTAGAGTCCCCTAAGTGAGCGCCCCAACCTTCGTTTGATGCGTCGGTAAACAGTTGAAGGGCGTGACTTAATGGATGTAAGGGTTGGCCCCTTAACACATTTTCCTCGTCTAACCACCAATCTAGGTGAGGTTGCAGAGAGGGAGGTAGAGGAATGACTTTCTCTAGGACCTCGGGTACCTGCCAGTGTCTTTTTAGGTGCCACTGAATGGGACGCATGTGGAGACGACCTGACCAGACCTGTTTCTCGGTGGCTGTCAAGAGTCCTATCAAGGACATGAACTGCCTTACCGTGCAACTGTCCTGAGCCTTTAAAAACAACAGCTTCTGACGCAAGCTTGCCCATCTTTCTTGAGTTGGCAAAACCCGACCCGTCAACAGGTCGAACCGGTAACCGACAAAGGTAAAGACCTGTTGAGGATTCAACTCCGACTTTTTGATGTTGACCAGCCAGCCCAGTTCGTGGCAAAGCGACAACAGAACTTGGGTGTGAAGGAGACCAATTTCCCTCGAAGGGGCTCTCAGTAACCAGTCGTCTAGGTACTGGTGGATTCTTATACCCCTGTTCTGAGCCATAAGTTTCACCTCCTTGACTATCTTGGTGAACTCTAGAGGAGCCGTGGCCAACCCGAAGGGAAGGGCAGTGAACTGGTACGCTCTTTTGTTGAGGAAGAATCGCATGTACTTCCTCGACCGGGGGTGAATAGGGATGTGAAAGTATGCGTCGCTGAAATCCAGCGAGGTCACCCACTCCCCTTTCTGTAGTGAGGTCCGGATGGTTTCCGGAGTTTCCATCTTGAATGTGCCGGTTTTGAGGAACTTGTTCAACCGACTCAGATCTAAAATAGGCCGCCACTTGTTTTCCGGTTTGGGTACTAAAAACAGCCGGTTGTAGAAGGCGAGAGAAGACCGGACCAGGACTGGCTCCACTACCAACTTTCCTTGGAGAGAGATCAGTGCCTCTTTGAGGAAACGGCTTTTGACCGGATTGGCATAACTGCTCTGAATGATTGGAACCCTGGTGAGAGGAGGTCTTAATCTGAAAGGTAGGCTGTAACCCTCCTTTAAAATGGAGACTGCCCGAGGGTTTGCGCCTAACCTTTGCCAAACTTGCCAAAACTTTTGAAGACGGCCTCCTACAGGACCATCGTGCACAACAGTGGGGACACCTTGAGCATTTTGGACAAAAAGACATGGATCGACACAAGAAACACTGTTCACATGCTTTATTTTTCTCAACACTGGTACGGGACTTAGACCTTTCTTTTGCGGAAGCCCGGTGGTAGCTACAGAAAGAGCATGAGTTGCAACATGAAAGAACACATCCTGATTTACATGATCTACTTGCCTCATGGGAAAGTCTGGATTCTGAAATGTGTGGGGTCTTGAACCTGTCTGAACTGAAGCCAGTAATTGACCCGAACTTTTTGTTAAAATGTCTTTTACTGTCTCTTGAATACTGGAACCGGCCATTTCCGGTGGAACTGAACTTAACTTTGAACAAAGAACTGGTTTGTGACAAACTTTCTTGACTAAGTTTAGAGTCTGTTTTCTGCCCAACCGATTTAATGTCTTGACTACAGAGGTTGGGTTGTATTGGTAACTGTCATGTTTGTTGTTTAAATCCACGGGAGCGAGAGAAACGGGGGTTAGTACTACGACCCCTTCCTCTTGATCTGCCCCTGCCCCGAGCAAACTGTCGCCATGGTTGGGTAGGTTCAGCTGAAGCTGCATTTCTAGAATCCCGGCGATCATAGGGTTGGAACCTATTCTGGTTTCGCCACCCAGTGCGCTGCATAGCACCCGGACCGGGCCTTGGAGCAGCACTGGTGGTTTCAGACTTAGTAATATCCTGTTCTGCAATGCATATCAGGTCATCAGGGAAGAGACCGTAATTGAACAATGGGGCATTCCTGAGCCGATTCCAGGTGTCAGACTTTACTCCAGGCTTGACATGGTCTAAATAAGAGTCACGTCTAAGAAGCACAAGATTTGCCATGTTGACGAAAAGGCTGTCAGCTAGATGCTGCAATGAAGTTCCCATGGCAATGGAGACATTTTGATGGAAGGCTAGGTAGTCTTTCAGGTCGTGAAGAGCCTCTGAGACTTCTTTGGGGGCCTTTCCTTTATTGAAGTTCGACTGAAGGCACACTAAGCTCTGATTCATACGGTCCTGCAGTTCACTAGCACATCTGTTAAAGCCTGCAGCCTGGTTGACAATGTAGCTGCCTTCTTTGGCATTCCGTTCCCATCGACGTAGGTATTCTTGGGAAATAGGGCGTGAAACAGGACCAGAAGGCGGATAGGAAGAGGCCTTGGTAATACATGGAAATTGTGAATTCACTTTTGCCTCGGTATTCCTCCAACTAAACACAGACTTGCCAGGGCGAGGAGTAGTGTCAGGTTTGAGGGTGTGCATCTGGTACCAACGCGCTTGCGATTTCGGCATCTTAATGAATTGGTCCTTCTTCAGACCACTTGAGTCTTGACTCCTAGAGGGATAACCCTCAGCCACCGTGGTATTTAGTCGCTCAAGTTTTTGACATAACCAGTCGTCTGGTGGCATAGCTACAGACACACGAGACGGTCTCCTGGGAACCTTCCCTTTCCAAGGGTTGTTACTTTTGTCGGGCTCACTAAAATCAGCCTCAAAAACCGGGATATGATTCCATCCCATAAAGGATCTAACAGCCCGGACTGTCTCACGGTAGTTCATATCCTCTGTAACTTCTTGTTTTTCACCAGTATCCGACAGTTCCCCTTCATCAGGTTCAGAAGCTGAATAACGCTCACTGTCTTCCGGTTCATATGGTAGATCAGAAAATACACTAGCCTGTGAATAATCTTCCGGACCGGTGGTTCTGTAATTGGCACTGGCCTGAGAGTAACTGGGAGCCGGACCGGTAGCTGACAGTTCCTTTGTCGGTGGACCGGTTGACTGGCCAGCCGGCTGAGAGACAGGTGCTTTGGCCGGAAGAGCTTGAGAGCCGGTGTCGGTCATGTCTTCGGCGGGTGCCTGTGATGAACTTGTGGGTAGTTGTTTTGCACCGACCGGATTTAGTTCAGATGTATGCTTTTGCCTGTCGGTGGGTTTTTCAGAATGTTTACCGGAGTGTCGGTGAGTCTTCTTATCAGACTTCTTGTGTTTGTGAGGTTTTTTCTTGTCCGGTTTAACATCAGACCCGTTATCATCTACAGCTTCTGCCGGAGGCCACACCGGACCGGTGGGTCGGGCAGAAGAAGGGTCAAGGAATGGAGTATCTGATAGTACCTTTTGAGCAGAAACTGGTTTAACAGGCATAGAAGGAGCAGTAAAAATGTTACCTCTTGAGAGAAGAGCCTCAAATCTTGCAAACTGCTCAGACATCTTGTCAGATAATGCAACTAACTGATCAGAAGTGACATAAGAGGCGTCTGAAGTAGAAGCAGAAGACGCGGCAGGTGCCTGCGCGGCAGGCTGCGCAGAGGGCTGAGATTCCGGTACTGGATGCGCAGAAGGGTGCGCAGAAGAATTATCTGTCGGAGCGTTAGCAGACGACAAGTCTTCCACCGGAGAAATAACTGTCACCTCTTTGGGGGACACTAGCAATCCTGCTTTCCTTTCCTTTCTTATTCTATAAGATGGAGTAGACAAAGTTTCCTTTTGTGTATCCGAAAATTGATCACATAATGAGCAAGGTTTGTCCTTGACACACGGGTCCTCCCCCAACTTCTTCTCTCTACATCTTGCACAACGTTCGTGAAGATCAAACGCAGCCATTATATGTCCGCAAGCGCCTCTGCGCTGCCCTTTAAAATCTCCAGGGGATGCCATGAATATTCAGTAATAATTTAATATGAAATTGATGTAACTTTAAAATGTCTATCCAACTCTAAAATGAACAAGAGGAGAGTGCCCGTGAACGGGCACCGTGTCAGCTGACTGAATGTTTTTGATTTGTGATGGTGATAATGAGAGGAAAGCATAATTATCAGGGAAAGGGCTGTACAGAAATACAGTAAATGGTAACTGAACAGCATGTTCGAAAGATATTCCGAAGCTGACAGAAGAAAAGGACAAAAAAGTTGTGCCCTGCAAATGGTATTATGAAATAAAGTAACAAGGTAATTGTTTAAGTGTAAAAAGTAAAAGGTTAAAAATATTTAAAGAAATACTATAAATGCAATATCCTCGTTCGACCATGAAGAAGGGGTCCAAAGGTCAAATCTGACCATACCAAAAGATTCCCAGCCAAAGAATTTAGGATGGTTTACCATCCCAAACCTCTCGGACCAATAATAAGTGAGTCATAGGCACTTTTTAAGTTTGGCTATCCTTGTTTGACCTTGAAGGAGGGGGTCCAAGGTCAAATCCGACCACACAAAAAAATTCCCAGCCCATGATTTCCTGTAGCTTGTTTACCATCCCAAACTTGTAGGACCAATAATAAGCGAGTTCTAAGCAATTGTAAGTTTAGCTATCCTCAATTGACCTTGAAGGAGGGGTCCCAGGTCAAATCTGACAACACCAAAAGAATCCCAGCCCATGATTTCCTATATGTTGGTTTACCATCCCAAACCTCCAAGACCAATAATACGTGAGTTATAAGCACTTTAAGTTTGGCTATCTTCGTTTGACCTGGAAGGAGGAGTCTAAGGTCAAATCCGACCATACCAAAAGATTCCCAGCCCATGATTTTCTATAGGTTGGTTTTCCATTCGAAACCTCTAGGACCAATAATAAGTGAGTTATAAGCACTTTTAAGTTTGGCTATCCTCATTTGACCTTGAAGGAGGGGTCCAAGGTGAAATCCGACCACACCAAAAAATTCCCAGCTCATGATTTTCTATAGGTTGGTTTTCATTCCAACCTCTAGGACCAATAATAAGCGAGTTATAAGCACTTTTATGTTTGGCTATCCTCATTTGACCTTGAAGGAGGGTTCCAAGGTCAAATCGGACCATATTAACAGATTCCCAGCCCATGATTTCCTACAGGTTGGATACCATGATTTACTCAACAGTGAGAACCCGAAAGAAGCTATTGCTGAGCTATGCCATGACATAGAGGTCTGCAATTTCACTATGTTATAGCTGAACAAAACGTCTGTGAATAACATATTTAACAAAATACTCTAAATGTAATAATTTTCAAGTTACAACTGATTTACTCAAGAGTGAGAACCTCAAAGTAACTATTACTCAGCTATGCAATGAGCTACATGTCTGAATTTTTGCTCTGTTATAGCTGACCTAAAAGTAGGTGAACAACATATTTAAGCAAAATACTGTAAATGCAATAGTTTTCAAGTAACAACTGATTTACTCAATAGTGAGAACCTGAAAATAGCTATTGCTCCGCTATGCCATGAGCTATAGGTCTGTAATTTCACTACGTTATAGCTAACCCAAAAGTAGGTGAACAATATATTTTAACAAAATACTCCAAATGCAATATTTTTCAAGTTATAGCTGATTTACTCAACAGTCAGTGCCTGAGAATAGCTATTGCTCAGTTGTGCCATGAGCTACAGGTCTGTAATTTCACTATGTTATAGCTGACCCAAAAGTAGCTGAATAACATATTTGCACAAATTTCTGTAAAGGCAATAGTTTTCCAATTACAACTGATTTACTCAACAGTGAAAACTTCAAAGTAGCTATTACTCAGCTATGCAATGAGCCACAGGTCTGGAACTTCACTATGTTATAGCTGATCCCAAAATAGGTGAATAACATATTGCAACAAAATACTCTAAATGCAATAGTTTTCAAGTTATAAGTGATTTACTCAACAGTGATAACCTAAAAGTAGCTATTACTCAGCTATGCCATGGGCTACAGGTCTGAAATTTTACTATGTTATAGCTGACCCAAAAGTAGCTGAATAACATATTTATACTAAATTCTCTGAAATGCAATAGTTTTCAAATTACAAGTGATTTACTCAACATTGAGAACTTCAAAGTAGCTATTACTCAGCTATGCAATGAGTCACAGGTCTGGAACTTCACTATGTTATAGCTGACCCCAAAATAGGTGAATAACATATTGAAACAAAATACTCTAAATGCAATAATTTCCAAGTTATAAGCGATTTACTCGACAGTGATAACCTAAAAGTAGCTATTACTCAGCTATGCCATGAGCTACAGGTCTGAAATTTTACTATGTTATAGCTGACCCAAAAGTAGGTGAACAACATATTTAAGCAAAATACTGTAAATGCAATAGTTTTCAAGTTACAACTGATTTACTCAATAGTGATGACCTAAAAGTAGCTATTACTCAGCTATGCCATGAGCTACAGGTCTGAAATTTTACTATGTTATAGCTGACCCAAAAGTAGCTGAATAACATATTTATACTAAATTCTCTAAATGCAACAGTTTTGCAATTACAACTGATTTACTCAATAGTGAGAACCTCAAAGTAGTTATTACTCAGCTATGCAATGAGCTACAGGTCTGAAATTTTACTATGTTATAGCTGACCCAAAAGTAGGTGAACAACATATTTAAGCAAAATACTGTAAATGCAATAGTTTTCAAGTTACAACTGATTTACTCAATAGTGATGACCTAAAAGTAGCTATTACTCAGCTATGCCATGAGCTACAGGTCTGAAATTTTACTATGTTATAGCTGACCCAAAAGTAGCTGAATAACATATTTATACGAAATTCTCTAAATGCAATAGTTTTCCAATTACAACTGATTTACTCAATAGTGAGAACTTCAAAGTAGCTATTACTCAGCTATGCAATGAGCCACAGATCTGAAACTTCATTATGTTATAGCTGATCCCAAAATAGGTGAATAACATATGAAACAAAATACTCTAAATGCAATAGTTTCCAAGTTATAAGCGATTTACTCAACAGTGATAACCTAAAAGTAGCTATTACTCAGCTATGCCATGAGCTACAGGTCTGAAATTTTACTATGTTATAGCTGACCCAAAAGTAGCTGAATAACATATTTATACGAAATTCTCTAAATGCAATAGTTTTGAAGTTATAAGCGATTTACTCAACAGTGATAACCTAAAAGTAGCTATTACTCAGCTATGCCATGAGCTACAGGTCTAAAATTTTATTATGTTATAGCTGACCCAAAAGTAGCTGAATAACATATTTATACGAAATTCTCTAAATGCAATAGTTTTTAAGTTACAAGTGATTCTACTCATGATGGAAGTTACTGAAAAGCCCAAAAGTAGCTATTACTCACTTAGCTATTGAGACAGGCACCCAACTTACTCACCATATTGTAGCTATGAAAAAAGTAGCTGAATAACATATTTTAACAAAATGCTCTAGATGCAACAGTTTTCAAGTTATAAATGATTTTGTGCATGATTTCATGAATTTTAATGCATTAAAAATTATTAAAAAAATTTATTAAAAAAAAAGTAAGACAGATCCAGGTCTCATACTCACACAAGAGAATCTACCTCTGGCCTAGTACATATATGCAAGATATGAGAGAAATCCCTGCAAGTCACTGAGAAAATTGTGATTAAGTGTTGAAATTTTCACACTTTTGGTGGGGGTACCCCCCTTGTAATGTCTCTAGCAAACAGACGAACAGACAGATTTGCATGCCTTGAACAATTTTTCATCCTCGATAGATAAGGTATCTTTTAAAAAAAACAGCACGTCTCTAGGCCTTGTAGTTTTGGAGGAGAAGTTGTTCACGTGGACGCGGACGCCCACGCCGCAGAGTGACGACATAATGTCAGCTGACTGACAAGTCAGCTGACATAAAAACGTCTCTTTATAAATCTTTTGACAACTTTTTTAAAATGGCGCCAAACAAAAAGAGGAAGAGCGCATGCGCAGTATACCGGCAGGTAGGCTGTACAGCCACCTGGCGAGTGAACAGGACACTACCGGTCCCGGCCAGAGCCCAGCTCAGGACGTTTTTTTCTAACGTTTGGCGTGACCGGCAGAGCACCGGACAAATGCATCTGTCCACTAGGTAAGTTGTATTAACGCAATAAAAACATGCTATTGAGAATATAAATTTTTACAAATGAATTTTTGTGAAACGTTAATTATAATCTGGTGATGTATGTCTTCACTGATCCCTAGCATCATGGTTATATTGTACCATGTACAAATTTTTAATGTTTGGAAACTGACAATATGGCTATGAGCAATTTTTTTAAAGTACTAACAAGTACTTAGGCATTTTTTTTTTTAATATAAAGTACACTTAATCGATATTATACTAAAGTACACTTTAAATTTGATGTACTTACAACTACATTGAAGTTCTATTTAAGTATTTTTCTATAACCTATTATTCATACTACAAATTTTTAAAAACTTCATGCAACCACAAAGACTCAGACAACAGCACTTTAGATGGACGATAGTGATCAATTTAGTGGCACTTATAAATGCTTCTGTTATTATTGCTGTCAGTGTGGCCATTCTGAGGTTTGTCACTAACAATGTAAATACTCAACTGCTACTCACCTGAATGAGGATCTCAAGTTTCCTCTCATCCAATAGAATTACCTGTGTCTTCCTCCCCTCAGACATCTGAAAAACAGCCAAAAGTTTCTTAGATAGGGTGTGTGACAAACTCATAATGTGCTCATGTCATATAGTGAGAAAAAAAAACGAAAAATCCATAATATCCTCATGCAATCCTAGGTAATCAGAGGCTTATACTGCCCTCATGTAATGCAGAACAAGCCAGAGAAGCTCATGACTGTGTTCTTATGCATTATACTTTGCAGTAAAATACATTATGTCACTGTATCCACTGAAAATACAGAGTCAGAAACATTCACATAATCTATTCTAACTTGTCATAGCACACAGGGACACACCATACTGAAAAGCTGAATATCCTACTGTTATGCTACACACATCCAAAACAAATTAATGATGCCCTCATCACAGCAGATAATTTTGTCAAAGTCTTCAAGAAAATGAAAGGCACAATATCCTGGTAGTTTTGATTCCTGAAACAAGATGGCAAACAAAGACAATCATTTCCAGTTCAATAAATAAAATAAAACTGTTTGTGTGTCTCGCTGATTTTATCAACACTGAAAATTAATGAGATTTGGACAACTTGTAATGTGGAACCAACACATTTTATCATGTTTCCACAGATCACTAAAGCCACATCACTAACCGATTGAACCTTCCAATACATAAAAAACATAATTTTTTCATATGATCACCAAACAACAATGACAGAACAGTTACCCTCAAATACCCCTAATATGTGCCGGTAATAACAAACTGAACGCTCTATGTTTTCATTACATCTTTGATGATTTCCACATCTCTTAACAGAAAGATGCCATGGATTAATTCCAATACATGTGACTTGCCATGCATAAAATCAAGTGTTCTGTAAATAATGTCCCGATGAAATAAACTGCCAATACTTTTTTTGTCATATTACTTTCTCAATCATGTTCTGTAAGCTGTCTATAGTGGTAAAATAGCACAGATACAAAATAACATGAATAAATGACACTATTTAATTGACAAATTTCAATTTACACTTTCAAATAGTAACATATTTCTTTTAAGCAGTTATGTTTAAACTTTAAAGTGTCAATGGCATAAACTATTATAGTAATAAGCTGAGTGTTTTTCTTGTTTTCATTTTCCCATACATTTATTTTATTATTCCCAGAAAATCCTTTCCAATAGATACATGATATTTTAATAAGTTCGTAAAAAATTGCAGCATTGATATCCATCAACTCCTTCAGATATACATTGCATAGCAAATCAATTAAAACTCACAGCCCATAATCTTCACAGCAGATACATGGTATATATCACAGACTTAATAAAGTGTACCACCTTTTCAAAGAACCATCTTGCTTACAATCCCAGTGAAATAACTAAATCCAATTGCCAATGCTTTTATAAAAAGTGTAAACAAACACACATTTCCTAAAATATATACATAAGCGGTTTTATCACTTTGTAACCTGCCAAAAACAAAGGACATCATTTCTATTAATTCACGGCATGTCTTTTTGTATAGGCTTTGATTGTTGTGTTGTAAACAAGAAAGCCCTTGCTGCTGGACACAACTGCTCTATAATTAACACATTTTTGCCAGAGATACCACACATCAAGAGATGAAAGTTTTTGTATACAAACTAGTTTGATGTGTCATAAAACCTTAAGGACTGCATTCAGTCACCGAGTCCATTCCAGTTGACCTTTCACAGTAAAATGTTTTTTTTCTAATTACAGTTGTCAAATTGTCCAAGGGTTTTGTTTGTTCTATCAATATCCAATAAAGGTAACCCAATGGTGACAACAGAACTCTTGACAGCTACCAGTTACTTTTACCCCTACAATCAATCTATTACACTTTGTGTATTCACTTTCAAAATGTCAAAACCTAATGTATTGTATAAAAGCTGAAACTGTTTACATTTATGTACAGCAAAAAACATCTGATTATACACATTTTCAGTACCATCAAAACTAATTCAACTGTATCACATTACATGTCCTCCCTTTCCTGAATTGAAGTGAATACTCATCAGTGACCATCAGACAGGCTTCAACTTTTCCACTTTCCCAGATTACTTATTTTTTTACAAATTCAGGATGAACCATAGTTACTTTTCCAAATGATAACATAAAATCTAATGACACAACATATAATTTGAGCAAATTAATTGTTTTATAAATGGTGTTACCATTTGCACATACAAATACCGGTTTCCAAGTGCTGAAAACGAAACGAATCCATGAAAAGTGCCTTCCTAGAAAAATGCAATCCTAGAAAAGTTCCCTCCTAGAAGACTGCCCTCCTTCAGTTTTGAAGGGGTGGAAAACTGCCCTCCATTTCTCAGAAGATGTACTGTCAAATTACTGTAATATGTTTAAAGTTTAAAGTTAAATGTTCTAGTGTTTAAAGTGTGCTTTATGTGAATTCCAGTAGCTGCTAAGGCTTTTATGATTAAAGGTACAGTTAAATCTGCTAGTGTTTGAAGTGTGCTCTATGTGAATTCCAATAGCTGCTCAGACTTTCATGATTAAAGGTACAGTTAAATCTGCTAGTGTTTGAAGTGTGCTCTATGTGAATTCCAACAGCTGCTAAGGCTTTTATGATTAAAGGTACAGTTAAATCTGCTAGTGTTTGAAGTGTGCTCTATGTGAATTCCAATAGCTGCTCAGACTTTCATGATTAAAGGTACAGTTAAATTTGCTAGTTTTCCTGAGAGGTGCATTAGACTTTTGTAACGATATTTTTGGTCACATAGATGACCTTCTGTCTATGTTTATTTTAAAAAATACTTCTTATCTTTGTTATCATCATAACCATGTTGATAGTGAAATTACTGCTTACTTCCTATATGTGTTTACTTGTCTGTTATCATAAATATTTTGTAATAATCATATCTTAAAATTCGCTGAATAAAATCTCTATAAAATGCTTATTAAAATGCCTATGTATATCATTTGAGAAAAGGAGGGCACTTTTCCAGCCCCTCAAAAGGAGGCCACTTTTCTAGGAGGGCAGTCTTCTAGGAGGGCACTTTTCTAAAAGGGCAGTCTTCTAGGAGGGCACTTTTCCGTGCACCAAACAAAACAAAATCCAGTATTTCGTTTGGTTTAGTATTTGCCATTGTGAAAAATGTAGATGTGTGTACACGAGACACAATTACAAATGCAAAAGAGAACATGACATATTTTAAGGCCATAAGACATCATATTTAACGATTATATTTTTACTTTCGCAAAATATTTATAATATTACCATCATTTCTTAAATTTCCAGCAACGTGGGCCATCCAATGTGGGTAAATAAATTTACATTTCTATACCGGTTCTCACCACTTGATAGCAGTTGTCGCAATTTTAACCAAATGTAGCATACTGCCATGATACTGGTATTAGGTTTATTTATTTATTTGGGTTTTAACATCGCTTTCAACACATTGTAAAGGTCATATCACGACAGGTAGTTTTAAGGGCAGAGGAAACCAGTACATACAGTTGGTCAAGGTTCTGTACTGTAAACTGCCAAGCAACAGCAAGCAACTAGCAGCTTTCCCACTTGAGGTCCGGCCGGGATTCGAATTCCGATCTCAGAAGTCGGAGGCAACAGTGTTACCACTCTGCCACCATGGCACCATTCTTTTTTTAAGGTAAACAACACTATTTTATATCATTGCCTTCAAAACACTGTGTTGGTCTTACTCTCTGCCACAGTATTATGTCAGGTTTTTTCACTATTTAGGTGAATATTAAGGCTAGCCTCTAGCTTTCTGGTGTAAATACTCCAGCAAAGATATGCTGCAGTACCATTGGGGAGGGGGGATTGGGTTGGTGGTGTAGTAGTTGACACACTCGTCTCCCACCTCTGATGTTGGAGGTTTCGAACTCTGGACCCGACCCTATATGGGAAAGCTGCCAGTTGCTTACCAATGTCCAGCAGTTTATAGTGTAGTGCAGAATCTTGACCAACTGGTATGTACTTGTTTCTTCTACCCTTACAACTACCCATCCTGATATAATCTATAAAATGTGCTGAAAGTGAAAGCGGTGTTAAGGTGTTAAACCGAAATACATCAAATCAGTACAAGTAAGGGGCTTTACGGAAGGGCTTACTTGAAAGACATTACTACAGATATTTGACAATAACAAATTACATCATAAAAGGATATTAATTACATGAACTAAGCATTAAAAAGAATATTAAAGCTTAAACAGCAACATTTATAATTTACACTTCATTCAATAGAAAGCTAGAGTTAATATTCACCTGAATCCTAATGAACCTAAATTTACACTGTGACAGTACTATGAGAAGTATTTCTGATAATGGAGGATGTAGTGCAGATCACTTGACCAAGATTTTACAATATACTAATGCTACCTCTTTTCTATTGTATCCAAATCGTCATTATTCTCTTTAGAACTTATCAGGAATATTGAAATTGTATTTCTTAGAATGACAATTTTTCATGCATAGAAATTATCTTATAAAATTCTCGGAATGAGAATAACTCTCAGAATAAATATGTTAGTAAATATGGACCCTGCTCAGATTTGTGCCATAATAGTTTCAATTAGTTTGCTTCATTTAAAAACAACTATTACAGCTCCAAACTCCTGGGAGACCCAACTCTACAACATTGATAGTAACCCAATGTCTGGATAAAGAAGTTAGACAAGAGTGTAATTCCTAGGCTAACTGTATCCCACCCTGACTTCTATGTACCTTTGTGAAAATCTGTATTATCCTATTGATCCTGTCAAAATGAAGCATACTTTCAACCAATTATTCATCACAGCAGTAATCCATTCAGCAAAAATATATATTAGATACTAGTATTTACATGAAGTATCTGTCTACTAAATTACCATGCACCTATTCTGATATTTTGAGAATTTAAATACAGATAATGTTGCACATTGCTAACATATTAACTTTACTTGCATTCTAAATGTATGTTGATATGCATGAAACTGTTTGCACCCACAGAAACACACAATGGTATTCAAAGAAACCTGTCCAAACTACTAAGCAAGTAGTAAGCAGTCATTGATGTGGAATGCTATAAACCCACGTATCTTTGATGTATCAAAGCATTGATAATTTTAACAATTATATTGGTATACAAATTGCTGCTATTTTCTTATATCAACAGCATAATCTCACTAATCTACCAGCCTTATTTACCTACTTCAAAACCACTAAATACTTCCTCAATTTATAATGAAAAGACAGGTATTTATAAACACACATAATCCTATTTTATAAACTTCTGACAGGATCAAATCATTTGCATGTATTAAAATGTACATGTTGAAGGGGAAATAGTAAAATAGTGCAGAATGCAAAAAAAAAAAAAATAAATAAATAAATAAATAAAATAAAAATAAATATATATTTTTTTTTACATAAATAGATAAATACAAATTTATTGGCATAAGACTAGTTAATTTAACTTCCAAGCCAATTACAATGCAATAATTTTGAAGATAGTTTGAACTGTAACTATTTAGAAAGCTCAATTAATGTAAATCTACAGAAATATGAAAAGGTTACAGAAGTTATTATCACTCTCTCAGAGAGATATGAAGTTAACACTTTGCTATTTGAAAAACATGATCCGTAAACACCGGAAAGACAACACACCAAAGCCAGTGCACCATCATTTGACCTTGAATGAGGGGCCAAAGGTCAAATCTGACCCTATCAGAACATTCCCAGCCCGTGATTTCCTATAAAAACATGATCCGTATCCACCGGAAAGACAACTCACCAAAGCCAGTGAACCATCGTTTGACCTTGAATGAGGGGCCAAAGGTCAAATCTGACCCTATCAGAACATTCCCAGCCCGTGATTTCCTAGAAGTTGGTTTCACATTGCAAACCTCTAGTACCAATAATAAGTGAGTTACAAACACTTTTACGTTTGGGTATTCTCGTTTGACCTTGAAGGAGGGGTCCAAGTTCAAATCTGACCACATCAAAAGATTCCCAGCCAATGATTTCCAAAAAAATTGGTTTCACATTGCGAACTTCTAGGACCAATAATAAGCTAGTTATAAGCACTTTTAAGTTTGGGTATCCTCATTTGACCTTGAAGGAAGGGTCCAAGGTCAAATCTGACCACATCAGAAGATTCCCAGCTTATGATTTCCTATTGGTTGGTATCACCTTGCCAAACTCTCGGACCAATAATAAGGGAGATAAAGGCACTTTTAAAGTCTGGTACTTTGGCACTCCGTGGATGACCTTGAATTAAGAACTTCAAGGTCAAATGTCTGCAACGTTGTAGAGGACATGTATATCTGTTATCACCTATGAAGAGATTCAACCTTCTACCTATGAGAACTAGGGCTGCAAGCAAGCCCAAAAATATGCCTCAATTCCTTGTTTTGGACGAATCGACTCGGGCAATTGCTTGATTATCGCCCACAAAATTAACTGCATTTTTTTTACATAATACACCTTATAAAACACTTAAAATGTGTACAACAGGAAAGAATGTTGATAATTCATGGAATTTTGGAATAAGGACCATTTATACTGCAAAATACAGGAAACTTTACCATTTTTAAATTGTGAGATTTCAGGCATCTTCAAAATATATTATATTAAAATGCCGTCTTATAAAAACATATTTAAAGTTTGCAAATACTTAAAAATTCAAACTTAAAACGGAAACGCATTATATTACAAAAATATATAAATATCTTCGTATATTTAAAGAAACATTAAATTTTGTAGAAGTTTTACATCTATTTTTAGTTGTTTTTGAAGACCCGGTTCACTTTTCTTTGGTTCTTGAGTGTTAAACTGAACCCTTTCATTTCCAAGTAACCGAATCGTTGCAGCACTGAATGAGAACCAGCCAGTGGCAAAAGGTAGATAATTTTCAAAGAAATGCCCGCGGCGGCCATCTTGTTCTTCTTACCTCCCAATGAAGATATCCTGCAAATTTGGTGAACCTAGCTGGTCTAGTTTTCCTCTGAGAGCGTTCACGCCAAAAATCTCACTTTGGCGCCAGCGGCGCAGCGAACGCCAACCCAAAGTATCCACCGCATGCCTCCAGGGGATACAATTAATACCTCACATACATCATTCACATTCTCATGGAACCATTTTATTAATCTATATATTTAATCTGTGGACAGTTATGGCGGATATTGTTAAACTAATTGATGCACTTCCGACAGTTCAAGTCATAGCAGAATTGTAGCTCTGAAAATGAAGGAGGAAATGATGCCTTCTAAATAGGTAAATCCTGACCCCTGGAATAGCTGCCAATTAGCAGCAAATTCATCATGTGCTTTCAACACAACCCACCCCCCTAACAATGCCATGTATTTTTCACCACTCAATTCCCAGAGCTGTTTCTTTCCCCCAGACTTACAAATTACACAAGATCTCAACACAGTTTACTTGCTATACTGACTTGTTAGTGAATATAAACTTGACAAAAGTTTTTTTCTAACACAAAAATGAAGCGTCAGTTTAGGCTATAAAGTAATTGCTTTTAAAGACAAAGCTTGTGAAATATGTGACATTTGTAAAAGGTAATACAGCCTTCAATTTTTTTAAATTTCATTTAAATGAAATACAGCAGAGTTGCATCTGTCAAGTACTATGGTCTGATATTGATACTAGTATACCCTATAGTAATGATATTGGCATAATTAGCAGTAAATTGATAAATATTTCAATATCGATTAATAATACCAACACTGGTTATTTAATATCCTTCAATTATTATAAATGAAACCAACAGAGTTTGACCTTGCTTTTTGAGTCATTATATATGATGCTTAGTCACTTACTATTTCCTAGATGCTTAAAAATGCCACAGCAGAAACTCAGATAAATCAAAAAGGACAATCTCCAATTGAGTGTGACGAGAATTTCTCCAAGTAGAATTTCTGATTCAGGCAAAACCATGATCAGTTTTTAGCTAATAATTAGTGCTGTCACTCGCTGGTGCAAATTAACATCGAATATCGCCCACGTTGGCCGACCGAGTACCGACATATGTCGACTTCATAAACTCACCTCAAAACGAAACAATTTAATTAAAATGTAAAATAATATATTGTTTCTTACCCGAATACATCATTTTAGGGTCATATTTGTCCTTTTATTTCGGTTGTTTATGCATTGTCAAACGTAGGAACTCTTTGAAAACCGTCAGTATATTAAAATAATTATCTAATTCCGACTTTATAAAGTGCTGCATAATAGGATTATAATATTATTTACGCCTAAAATAAATACAACTACAGTGTTTTTAAAGATTATTTGAAAGCTTTACATCAATTAAATTGACTTACCAAGCGTGAAAAAAAATAAAATGCAATTCCGAAAGTACATTCGAGCAATGGTTTAATGCTTTCCTGATAGGTCATGTGACTAGATTTGTACGTACTGTGTTGTCAAAAGGCCGAAAATATATTGTAAAATGCTGAATAACCCTTCACTTTTAAAAGGTATTCTATCTTTATTAGATAAATATGCTAATATCTTTGCAATCGGATTTGAAAAAAACACATCCGATTATCGCTCATAATAGACCTAGCAAACGATAGTATCGGAAGTAGCGAGTGTCGCGACAGCACTACTAATAATCCTTTTAGAGCTGTTCCACTATGGGGATTGTGTCCCCGATTGGAATACCATCCCTCATTTTCGCCATTTGGAAAGCTGATCTTTTCACTAGGAACCATCTTAATGCCACTGTAAAGTACTAGTCGGGACTATCCAATTGGGAGGTAGGTTTATGATTGGATCTCAATAATGGAACAGCCCTATTAAACAAAGCCCAATGAGATCTTTCTAAATTAGAATTTCAACTGTGACATACAGTGCGGAGCATTTCATATTCACAAAAAGTATCAGCAAAAGTTTTACAAAAAAAATGGATAATGGTTATTTGGTACATCGTTTATCGAAATTGATTATATTTATTGTTTTGGGACAGGGTTGCCGATATCGATATCTTAAAAATAGCACGAGAGATGCCAATACCCCACAGCCTGGGGAAATAGTTTTCAACATCATGACATAAAGAAGTCGTGAAACAGTAAAAAGACCGGGATACTCTCAGCACAGTGTCACTTCTATAAAGGTCCAAATAATGTTTAAGTATAGAAAATAACATTTAAGAAAAAGAAAATATATGTAAAGATAAAGTACTAAAACAAGACAATTCAATATCGAGATGACAGCATGAATCAGTAAACTAAAAATATGAAACTGTAAAATTTATTAATTGGAGAATAGCTGTCAATGGAAATAGCATAATTTTGTAAAAGTGCATATAAAAATCAGTTGCAGCAATCCATATATCTTTGTCATAAGAGAAAGATGTCTCAATATGGCAGATCAACACACTTTGGCAGAGCACAAAGTTCACACCATGATGCACATATACATTTACATACACCCCCTAACCAATGTCCCTACCAAGTGTCAACCTTCTACACCTCATGGAATCCAAGAAATGGCCCAGATAAGATTTTAAACTCATGGTCACTATGACAAGGTCAAAGGTCAAATCAAGGTCACAGAAAGATGTTGCACACCTACAACCCATAACCAATACCCTTACTCAGTATCAACTTCCGACACCTCACAGTTTCAGAGATATAGCCCGGACAAGATTTGATAGATCAAGGTCACCACAGCAAGGTCAAAGGTCAAATCAAGGTCACACCATGCCATTGCACAACTACACCCCCTAAACAATGTCCCTACCAAGTATCAACTTCCTACACCTTACAGTTTCCAAGATGTAGGCCGGACAAGATTTTATAGGTCAAGGTCACTACAGCAAGGTCAAAGGTCAAATCAAGGTCACACCATGACATTGCACACCTACACCCCCTAACCAATGCCCCTACCAAGTAACAACTTCCTACACCTTACAGTTCCTGAGATATAGCCTGGACAAGATTTTCAAACTCAAGGTCACTACGGCAAGGTCAAAGATCAAATCAAGGTCACACCATGATGTTGCACCCCTACACCTCCTAACCAATGTCCCTACCAAGTATCAACTTCCTACACCTTACGGTTTCTGAAATACAGCTCAGACAAACTTTTACCCACCACCCGACCGACCGCCCATCCGGACACCATGGGTGAAAACAATTTAAGCAACTTAAAACTAAACTTACACTGCAAATGTTTGAAATAAAGTCTAAATCTGAAGAAACCATATACTTTTATATCACATTTTGTCGTTTTTGATGCAAACTGCCATATTTTGATTTTGTAAAGTTCACTTCCTGTTAGCAGTTGGGGATATGCTAGAACAAAACCGTTTTCGATATCCCAGATTTGGATATTAGTAGAAAAACTTACTAAACTTACACTGCAAATGTTTGAAATAAAGTCTAAATCTGAAGAAACCATATACTTTTATATCACATTTTTGTCGTTTTTGATGAAAACTGCCATATTTTGATTTTGTAAAGTTCACTTCCTGTTAGCAGTTGGGGATATGCTAGAACAAAACCGTTTTCGATATCCCAGATTTGGATTTCAACATTTAGTAGAAAATCTCAACCCCCACAATATCGGCCGAAATTGAAATATTTTTACATTTAATATCGATATCCACAAAGCCAAACAATTTACCCACTACAAAAGGTGTTATGTGTTAAACTTAAGCATAAACAGCTGACTGTGTGTTTTGAGTTTCAGAGTAGAAGTGAAAGAAGGTCACAAAGGTTGTACCCTGCAAATGGTATTCAGAAGTAAAGTTAGCTGTTAAGGTGTAAAAAGTAGGTAGAAAACATATTTCAACAAAATACTGTCAATGCAATAGTTTTCAAGTTACACGTGATTTAATCAACAGTGATAATCTCCAATTAGCTTTTTCTCAGCTTTGTACTGAGCTACAGATCTGTAATTATAATATGTTACAGCTGAGCGAAAAGTAGGTGAATCACAGATTTAAACCAAATACTGTAAATGAACTACTTTTCAAGATACAACTGATTTTCTCAACAGTGAGAACCTCAAAGTAGCTATTGCTCATCAACGCAATGAGCTATACGTCTGAAACTTTACTATGTTATGGCTGTTCAAAAAGTAGCTGAGTAACACATTTAAAGGAAATTTTCTAAGTGCAGCAGCAATAGTTTTCAAGTTACAATTGATTTACTCAACATTGAAAACTGAAAGTAGCTACTGCTCATGTGTGCAATGAGCTGCAGTTCTGCAACTTTACTATGTTATAGCTGACCCAAAAACAGGTGAACAACACATTTAAAAAAATACTGTAAATGCAATAGTTTCAAGCTACAACTCGTTTACTCAACTGTGACAACCTGAAAGTAGCTATTGCTCAACTATACTATGAGCTACAGATATACAATTTCATTATGTTATAACTGACTGAAAAGTAGATGAATAACATATTTAAACAAAATACTGTAGATGCAATAGTTTTCAAGTTACAACTGATTTACTCAACAGTGAGAACCTGGAAGTGAAACTATTGTTTAGCTTTGCAATTAGCTACATGTCTGCAATTTTACTATGTTATGGCTAACCCAAAAGTAGATTAATAACATATTTAAAGAAAATTCTCTAAATGCAATACTTTTCAAGTTATAAGTGATTTACTCAACAGTGAAAACCTGAAAATAGCTATTGCTCAGCTATGCAATGAAGTTGAACTACAGGTGTGCAATTTTTCTATGTTATAGCTCACCTGAATGTAGGTGAATAACATATTTAAACAAATTACTCTAAATGCAATAGTTTTCCAGTTAAAACTGATTTACTCAACAGTGAGAACCTGAAAGTAGCTATTGCTCAGCTATGCTATAAGCTACTGGTCTGCAATTGCAGTAATTGTTATGGCTGACTGAAAAGTAGGTGAATAACATATTTAAAGAAAATACTATAAAAACAATAGTTTTCAAGTTACAACTGATTTAATCAACAGTGATAACCTCAAAGTAGCTATTACTCAGGTATGCAATGAGCTACATGTCTGAAATTTTACTATGTTATAGCTGACCCAAAAGTAGCTGAATAACATATTTATACAAAATTCTCTAAATGCAATAGTTTTCAAGTTACAAGTGATTTTACTCATTATAGAAGGTACTGAAAAGTCAGAAACTAGCTATTACTCACTTAGTTATTGAGATAGACTCCCAATTTACTCCCCATGTTGTAGCTATAGAAAAAGTAGCTGAATAACATATTTTTACAAAATGCTCTAAATGCAATACTTTTCAAGTTATAAGTAATTTAGTGCATGATTTCATGTATTTTAATGCTTTAAAAATTTTAAAAATTCATAAAAAAAAAATTAAGAAAGATCCAGGCCTGATACTCACACAAGGGAATCTACTAGTACATATACACAAGATATGAGAGAAATTCCTGAAATAGTCATGGAGAAAATTGTGATAAAGTGTTGAAATTTTCACACTTTTGGTGGGGGTACCTCACTTATAATGTCTCTAGCAAACAGACAGATCTGCATGCCTCGAACAATTTTTCATCCTTGAGAGTTAAGGTATCTTTAAAAAAAAAACAGCATGTCTCTTGGCCTTGTAGTTTTGGAGAAGTTGTTCACACGGACGCGGATGCTCACGCCGCAGTGACGACATAATGTCAGCTGTCTGACTAACAAGTCAGCTGACATAAAAACTTTGTCGCCATAAAGTAAGCCACTCAATATGATAAGAGTTTCATTTTATAATTATGATGGTACCCTAATGTCAAAATGAAAATTTAGTGATAGTTCTAGGGGTGCGACCGAGCAGTCGACACTCGCCGAGCGAGGCGAATTTCACGAAAATTCGACCCCAATTCTTAGGGTCGATTACTCGTGTATATATAACAACCTATAGAACCAGTTACGTTTTTTAGTTAATTAAACATAAATAGCATACCTTACTTTCATTAAATCGCATAATCCATCATTTGTAACATAAAATTAATGATATTATGTGCTGACAATAGCTAATTCAAGCGTTTCAAAGCTTTTATCTTTATATTTTTTTCGTTTACGGGAGCCGCCATATTGGATGTCGTTTCCTGTTATGGTGGATACTAAATGTCGCGAGGGCTCGATGTCGAGTCGAGTTTTCATCTGCGAGTAATCGACCCGAATTATTTGTACTCGTCCCACCCCTAGATAGTTCGATACTATATTTGTATTATGATGACTTATCTACTGATAAACAATTGACTCTTTAGCAACTGACCTCATACATATCCAGCTCCAGACAATTAAAATTATTAACACTCAGACAGCTATGCATAGTTACAGCAATATCCTGACAGTTCCCTGCAGTCCTGTAACCAGAGGTGGCATCATTCTTACATGTTTATCCTTTTGAAGTTACTGTGCCTTGATGTCACCAATGTAGAAATAATCCATGAGTGATCATGGTTTGTGTTCGGCATTTAACCATGGCACTTCCGGTAATAATTTTACGAAGCCGAAGGCTGAGTAAAATTATCCGGAAGTGACATGGTTAAATGCCGAACAGAAACCATGAGCACGAGTGGATTATTTCTATTGTAACAGGACATCTAGGCTATTTAAAAGACATTTTACCTTACAACTGCAGATTTGGACCACCACACAAAGTACGTGAAACAATTTATTTCTTGTAACAATGAAAACAAATGAAAAATGTCTTTTAACTAAACCTAGATGTCATGGTAGAATAGATATAATCTACTCATACTTAAACCAAAAAACTTATATTTTATCCACAAGTTTTGAATGGAACAGTGGGCGATTTGTTGTCTCAGATAAATGAGTGCGCACAGAGCTAAAACTCGTTTCTGCGCACATCGTCATGTTAGAATGTAGTGTAAACAAATTCCATACTCAACAATTTCCTTTAACAGAGCCTCTTCTGAGTTTGTCCTGATTGTAACATAAAAAACATTGCCTGACTGCCATTTGAATGCTTCTTTTTCTAAACATTATCCAAGAAACATTAATGATGTATCTTACTACACATGTAGCAGAAGCAATAAGACAGTCTAAGGATAGCAATTTCAACAGAACTGTGAGTCTGCACAATGAAAATATTACACATGCAACAAAAATTGGGGGCCATCTCTTGGTCCATAAAATGTTTATCACAAGTCATATAGGAGCCCAATACTATCAAACATCCAATGTATCCATGTCTTTAGCCAGGAGTAAAGATTTAATCACACTTTGCTTTGCACTGCAGAAACTATATTATTACTATGCACACTGGAACTGGTAGACATAAAGTGACAAATCCCAAAAATTTGATCCCATTGTGTATTCCAGAACACTAACAGTGATGCAATGGTTTCATTAGTGAACCAGTCACAGGACCACAATTATAAAACATCCTTTATGTTCAAACAAGGGCCAGTTTAAAAAGGATATCTGAGGTATAATAGCCTCATTAGAGTCTTGGCCAGTGGCACTCCAATTATATGTACAGAACAGACAAGACATTCAAAGCTTACTTCTACCTCTTGGCACTTATTAAAACAATTGCTGCTACATAAAAGTTTTTTTAATGTTCCTGTACATTCTAAATTTACAGCCTTAAAAATAGCTAATTGAATGGAATTCAGTTACACAGACCCTATCCAGAAGATACACTAGTTTACTGGCATCTTTATTTATATATGCTATCTGCTGAGAATGACATATGTTTGTTTTTTTTTTCTAATTGCTGTAAATATTGTATTTACCGGTAATTATCTTAACCTGTTACAAGAGTACAAATATGTCCAAAGGTTTTCCAGTGTCAAGTTAAAATACACCCATTACTTATTTCTCTGCATGTCTTTCCATTGAACACAGTAATAAAGAGAAAACCTTCAAACACCAATCGGTCAAGAAACATTTGTAAGCTCTGTAGCTTCTACATTTCCATAAATTACACTGTTCTTTCCTTTCTTTTTTATGTCAATAGTTCAGTCATATCCAGTGTAAATCCCAAGTTCAGTCTTTGTACTTATGTTACACACATACTTGTTGAACTACTCTGCCCGGAGTCAAATGTTCCAAGAAATAAACCATCAGGGAGAAACAGCTGAGTACATAGCATGGGAGATAGTAACCCTCCTCAAACATTTGACTTTAAACTCAGTAGTTTTAGCACTTATAAAAGTAGACTGTGTATAAACAGAAGCTCCATTATCAAACACACTTCTACTTGTACTTCCACTTAAACCTGCAAAATGGAGCAATATAGCAAAATTCCCAGTGGAGACTGTGTTTTTCAGATATTTCAGTCTTGTCTATCTATCCTTTCAATCTTCAGCCCTCCTCCTACTCTTTCTCTCTGGTACAGATGTCAGGGTTAAATCCACCAGCTGTACTCAAATACCACAAAAACACCCAAACACGCTGCTCATTTCTGGCATTGCTGAGAAAATTAAATACCACTACAAGAGATGAGAAGAGTATACATGGTCCAATACATTACCGAGCAAGAGTATTTATTGAGTAAGAAACAGGGAAATTTGCAACAATATGTAAAATTCACCACCGGTTGGCACCCTTTAAAAATGAGACAAAATAATTAAAATTTCTCTAAATGAGTAAAGAATTTCGCTCAAGGGAAGAGAAGGGTTTTCTCCCCTGTAAATTTCACACACTTTGGTTAATTTCCCCTGTTTTACTCTACATGGTCCTATGTATTCTTAATTAGCTGTATCAATAATACAATGAGCAGCTCAGATATCAAACTAAGTGCCAATCGTTTAATGCAAAAAGAGATGATTAACCATTATACTGGTTCTTCATAGTGAAGATGCATTTAATTATATTTATTAAAAGAAAAATCTATAGAACTGCACCCAGATTTAGTTTTATATCAAGATATATTCTTATCCATTTCTATAAAAGACTTTCTGTAAAGTGTATTTCAACTATAATTTTACCACAATGCACCAAAAAAGATCAGCTTTATTGATTTTATACACTCTTAAAAATACTTAAACTTTATTTTCTCTCCAGGAGTAGTCGATGGAAGCCTTCAGTAACATTTTACCAATAATGTTAGAGTAAAAAATCTAAAATTCGCCAGGAATCTAAAATTCGCCACTTCTAAAACCTTAGTTAATTTTATGAAGAAAATGATGTTTTTGTCTCAAAATTGGCATTTTTCAGTTCAAAAAGCCTTAATTTACTATACAGTCAACAAATCTCACCACAATTTATTTATTTTATTAGTATTTTCACATGTGGCGAATTTCAGATATGTGGCGAATTTTAGATTTCTTACTCTACATGGCTCAATGTGTCATAAAACTGCTTTTTTAAAACAGTACTGATGTAAAGTCACCAAGTCAACCACCCTTTTGAATTATAAACAATTGAAGATTGAAGCTATAAATTATCTCCTCTTTTTTTTTAGATATGATCTTGCAATAACAACAGTAAGTTTATGGTGATTACTGAATTAACTTCTGAACTGAGTGGTGAGCTAGCTTCTCTCAGGGGTGTCCACATCAATCTCTGGCCAATCTATTTCAATCCATGCAATCCTATCCTTCTCTGTTATCTACTCGGCTTAAAATTTAATCCCATCACCCTGGGTGTACCATATGAATCCTCAACTACCCTGTACTGTCTGTGCATAGTACAATTCTTACTGAACAAGTGAGCACTTTTACAATAGTCATTGTGCAAGGGCTACAAGGGGTTGATGTTGGGATAATATTTTTTGTATGAAGAGTAGGGTTGTAAATAGGGATGGGTCGGTAGGCTCGGTATCTCCATATCAAGAGCATTTTACTGAAATACCATGATGAGTTTTTAAAACCGCCACTTCGCTTGTCAGCACATATAATGGAAGGAAGTGTTAAAATATTAGAAACATACCCGAATTCTGAAGAAATTACAAGCTTTTGTCCCATATTTTCGTGTATTTTGCAGACTTTTATATACTAGCAAATACATTGAGCTGAGCTGCCATGTTTTTTTTACGACACTTTATAACCTTAATATCGCTTGTCAACTCATATAACTGAAGGAAAGCTTAAAATATTGGGAACAAACCTGAAATCTTAAGAAATTACACACGTTTATCTCATATTTTGTGCATTTTGGGACTTTTATGGACCTTTCCACGGTGTCAATCAAAATACCGCAAATCGGCAAATATCCTGTTTACTACAATAGCAACAACCAATCATTTCCTCCGATTTTCATCGGCGCCATTTTGAATTACAAAAACGTGGGCATTTTTAGGGACATATTTGTAAATATTATTGCTTTCTGATAATGGAACAAAATTAAACCAAAGTATAATTTGATAAAAAATACATATCATCAATCCTACCTACTTTAAAATGTCTGAAATGTATATATATGTCCCCAAGCTGCCATTGTTTACATTTTACTGCAATGCACGAGGATTTGTTTTGATCATTAAATTGTTTATTTATTTATTTTATAATTTTTGTCACAATAAAACACATATACTTTATTATATAATTTCTTATTCTATGCTCAATACAATCATTTATAATACGTGTTATTTCTCGTATATCTTGAAATACTCAATGTTTACTTTTGATTTCCCACCATTTTTGCCATTTGTTTGTCAGACAAGGCCTGACATGGAGACAACTAAAATACCGTAAACCAGGAAGTGGGCGTGGCCTATGGAACGGTCCATTGTGATGTCGTGAAGAGGAAACATCCATGTTTGGTTCGGGTGTACTAAAACGTGAAATCCTGGAATTGGTACGGTTTTGCTTTGACGACCTTCCGATGTACGCATTTTTGGTGCCGACCCATCCCTAGTTGTAAAGTGTGAAGGAGTACTCATTAAATAATAGAGAAATGAAGTATCTGGAGAACACCATAAGAAATCTGTACTCTTTTTCCTGTTCAGTTTCAAAATTATTTAAAAGCAAAACATTGCAGTTTTAGAATTGTTCTCAAAAACTTACCCAAAATGAATCATTTTTATGCACCTTTTACAACTAATTAATGGAAATTCTGGCTACTTTTTATCCTAAAAAAGGAGTAATTTTTAAGGGACCTGTTCCACTTCCGTGATATGTCAGAAACCTTGCTCCTGATCACAAATATTCTGGGATTGGGAGGTAAATCTATTCAACTGGAACAATTGAATCAGAACTTCCCAATAGGTTTACGAGTACAGCAGTTGGGAGTCCATCAGGAACAGATTACAAAAAATTTAAACTGTTTGAAATTGTTGCAAACCTTTCCCAATTCTTATCAGATTTATGACATTGTAAACCCATCGTATTCAATAATGAAGACCCTAAAAGTCTCATTTGAGAGAAGGATGTCTCAATTTGAAGAAAATGGCTCCCTGATTATGGCAACCATTTTGGATCCGCTATTTAAACTGTCTTGGTGTAGTGGAGCTACATATACAGAGAACAAATGTTTCACAGAGTTCTGAAGTAGAAAAAGAAGTCAGTGAGTACCTATCTGGAGCTCTTTTGGAAAAAAGACAAAAATCCACTGGCATATTGGGCAGTGAAGGACACATCTTACCCAAGATTGGCAAGACTAGCTGAAAAGTTCCTCGCTATGCCAGCTTCTTCAGCACCAGTTGAGAGGATCTTCAGCATTGGGGGCAAAAGTTTCCGACCAGATAGATGCTGACTGTCTGATAGTGTCTTTGAGAAGCTTATGTTTCTCAGATGTAACAGGGACATTATAAATTAATGTAAATTGTGGAAAATGTGTTGTGTACCTATTGTATGATCAGTGTTAATAGCACATGTTTTTCTTAGATGAATTTTAGTGGGTTTTTTTCTTTTATCTCCTATAGTATAGTTTGTTATAAATAGTTTTTTGTTTAATTGAAAGATGAATAAATGTTTGAAATATACATGTTTTCATGGTCCCGGTACAAATGTAATAGAAAGTAATAGAAGTAACAGAAGTAATAGATTGTGAAGTAATAGTAATAGTAACAGATTGAAAATTTTGAACAGTAATAGTAATAGATTGCAAAGTAATAGTAATAGATTGCTTGTAATAGACCCCATCCCTGTCGTATTGTCATCATTTTAATCTTACAGAGACCAAAAACCTATCTTAGATTCGTACAGCAATCTTTACCATCTTACAGTGATTGCAACACCTATCTGCTTCAAAGAGACTCATAAACCAATTGGATGGATTGGGAAACAATCTCAAACCTATCGGAAGATTTACTGAGGCAATGGCAATGCCAATCGGGAAGCTATCGGGAAAATATCTTGTGCATCCAAAACGCACCTTAAACCTCATTGTAAACTATACCCTGGAACGTGGATTTTTTTATGACTTCAAATTGTAAACCACACTCGCAAAAGTGGAACAGGCTCCTTACAAGTAGAGCTGAGCATTTGAGAAACAAGAGGAGAGTGCCCGTGAACGGGCACTGTGTCAGCTGACTGAATGTTTTTGATTTGTGATGGTGATAATGAGAGGAAAGCATAATTATCAGGGAAAGGGCTGTACAGAAATACAGTAAATGGTAACTGAACAGCATGTTCGAAAGATATTCCGAAGCTGACAGAAAAAAAGGACAAAAAAGTTGTGCCCTGCAAATGGTATTATGAAATAAAGTAACAAGGTAATTGTTTAAGAGTAAAAAGTAGGTTAAAAATATTTAAAGAAATACTATAAATGCAATATCCTCGTTCGACCATGAAGAAGGGGTCCAAAGGTCAAATCTGACCATACCAAAAGATTCCCAGCCAAAGAATTTAGGATGGTTTACCATCCCAAACCTCTCGGACCAATAATAAGTGAGTCATAGGCACTTTTTAAGTTTGGCTATCCTTGTTTGACCTTGACGGAGGGGTCCAAGGTCAAATCCGACCACACAAAAAAATTCTCAGCCCATGATTTCCTGTAGCTTGTTTACTATCCCAAACCTGTAGGACCAATAATAAGCGAGTTCTAAGCAATTGTAAGTTTGGCTATCCTCAATTGACCTTGAAGGAGGGGTCCCAGGTCAAATCTGACCACACCAAAAGAATCCCAGCCCATGATTTCCTATATGTTGGTTTACCATCCCAAACCTCCAAGACCAATAATACGCGAGTTATAAGCACTTTAAGTTTGGCTATCTTCGTTTGACCTGGAAGGAGGGGTCTAAGGTGAAATCTGACCACACCAAAAGATTCCCAGCCCATGATTTTCTATAGGTTGGTTTTCCATTCCAAACCTCTAGGACCAATAATAAGCGAGTTATAAGCACTTTTAAGTTTGGCTATCCTCATTTGACCTTGAAGGAGGGGTCCAAGGTGAAATCCGACCACACCAAAAAATTCCCAGCTCATGATTTTCTATAGGTTGGTTTTCATTCCAAACCTCTAGGACCAATAATAAGCGAGTTATAAGCACTTTTATGTTTGGCTATCCTCATTTGACCTTGAAGGAGGGTTCCAAGGTCAAATCGGACCATATTAACAGATTCCCAGCCCATGATTTCCTACAGGTTGGATACAATGATTTACTCAACAGTGAGAACCTGAAAGAAGCTATTGCTCAGCTATGCCATGACATAGAGGTCTGCAATTTCACTATGTTATAGCTGACCAAAACGTCTGTGAATAACATATTTAACAAAATACTCTAAATGTAATAGTTTTCAAGTTACTACTGATTTACTCAAGAGTGAGAACCTCAAAGTAACTATTACTCAGCTATGCAATGAGCTACATGTCTGAATTTTTGCTCTGTTATAGCTGACCTAAAAGTAGGTGAACAACATATTTAAGCAAAATACTGTAAATGCAATAGTTTTCAAGTTACAACTGATTTACTCAATAGTGAGAACCTGAAAATAGCTATTGCTCCGCTATGCCATGAGCTATAGGTCTGTAATTTCACTATGTTATAGCTAACCCAAAAGTAGGTGAACAATATATTTTAACAAAATACTCCAAATGCAATATTTTTCAAGTTATAGCCGATTTACTCAACAGTCAGTGCCTGAGAATAGCTATTGCTCAGTTGTGCCATGAGCTACAGGTCTGTAATTTCACTATGTTATAGCTGACCCAAAAGTAGCTAAATAACATATTTGCACAAATTTCTGTAAAGGCAATAGTTTTCCAATTACAACTGATTTACTCAACAGTGAGAACTTCAAAGTAGCTATTACTCAGCTATGCAATGAGCCACAGGTCTGGAACTTCACTATGTTATAGCTGACCCCAAAATAGGTGAATAACATATTGCAACAAAATACTCAATAGTTTGCAAGTTATAAGTGATTTACTCAACAGTGATAACCTAAAAGTAGCTATTACTCAGCTATGCCATGAGCTACAGGTCTGAAATTTTACTATGTTATAGCTGACCCAAAAGTAGCTGAACAACATATTTATACTAAATTCTCTAAATGCAATAGTTTTCAAATTATAAGTGATTTGCTCAACATTGAGAACTTCAAAGTAGCTATTACTCAGCTATGCAATGAGTCACAGGTCTGGAACTTCACTATGTTATAGCTGACCCCAAAATAGGTGAATAACATATTGAAACAAAATACTCTAAATGCAATAATTTCCAAGTTATAAGCGATTTACTCAACAGTGATAACCTAAAAGTAGCTATTACTCAGCTATGCCATGAGCTACAGGTCTGAAATTTTACTGTGTTATAGCTGACCCAAAAGTAGGTGAATAACATATTTAAGCAAAATACTGTACATGCAATAGCTTTCAAGTTACAACTGATTTACTCAATAGTGATGACCTAAAAGTAGCTATTACTCAGCTATGCCATAAGCTACAGGTCTGAAATTTTACTATGTTATAGCTGACCCAAAAGTAGCTGAATAACATATTTATACTAAATTCTCTAAATGCAATAGTTTTGCAATTACAACTGATTTACTCAATAGTGAGAACCTCAAAGTAGTTATTACTCAGCTATGCAATGAGCTACAGGTCTGAAATTTTACTATGTTATAGCTGACCCAAAAGTAGGTGAACAACATATTTAAGCAAAATACTGTAAATGCAATAGTTTTCAAGTTACAACTGATTTACTCAATAGTGATGACCTAAAAGTAGCTATTACTCAGCTATGCCATGAGCTACAGGTCTGAAATTTTACTATGTTATAGCTGACCCAAAAGTAGCTGAATAACATATTTATACGAAATTCTGTAAATGCAATAGTTTTCCAATTACAACTGATTTACTCAATAGTGAGAACTTCAAAGTAGCTATTACTCAGCTGTGCCATGACCTACAGATCTGAAATTTCACTATGTTATAGCTGGCCCAAAAGTAGCTGAATAACATATTTATACGAAATTCTCTAAATGCAATAGGTTTTAAGTTACAAGTGATTTACTCAATAGTGAGAACTTCAAAGTAGCTATTACTCAGCTATGCAATGAGCCACAGATCTGAAACTTTACTATGTTATAGCTGATCCCAAAATAGGTGAATAACATATTGAAACAAAATACTGTAAATGCAATAGTTTCCAAGTTATAAGCGATTTACTCAACAGTGATAACCTAAAAGTAGCTATTACTCCGCTATGCCATGAGCTACAGGTCTGAAATTTTACTATGTTATAGCTGACCCAAAAGTAGCTGAATAACATATTTATACGAAATTCTCTAAATGCAATAGTTTTGAAGTTATAAGCGATTTACTCAACAGTGATAACCTAAAAGTAGCTATTACTCAGCTATGCCATGAGCTACAGGTCTAAAATTTTACTATGTTATAGCTGACCCAAAAGTAGCTGAATAACATATTTATACGAAATTCTCTAAATGCAATAGTTTTTAAGTTACAAGTGATTTTACTCATGATGGAAGTTACTGAAAAGCCCAAAAGTAGCTATTACTCACTTAGCTATTGAGACAGGCACCCAACTTACTCACCATATTGTAGCTATGAAAAAAGTAGCTGAATAACATATTTTAACAAAATGCTCTAAATGCAACACTTTTCAAGTTATAAATGATTTTGTGCATGATTTCATGAATTTTAATGCATTAAAAATTATTAAAAAAATTTATAAAAAAAAAAGTAAGACAGATCCAGGTCTCATACTCACACAAGAGAATCTACCTGTGGCCTAGTACATATATGCAAGATATGAGAGAAATCCCTGCAATAGTCACTGAGAAAATTGTGATTAAGTGTTGAAATTTTCATACTTTTGGTGGGGGTACCCCCCTTGTAATGTCTCTAGCAAACAGACGAACAGACAGATTTGCATGCCTTGAACAATTTTTCATCCTCGATAGATAAGGTATCTTTTAAAAAAAACAGCACGTCTCTAGGCCTTGTAGTTTTGGAGAAGAAGTTGTTCACGCGGACGCGTACGCGGACGCGTACGCGGACGCGTACGCCCACGCCGCAGAGTGACGACATAATGTCAGCTGACTGACAAGTCAGCTGACATAAAAAAGTACTTGAATCCACAGAAATACAACTGATATTCAAGCCCTGAGGGTGAGTATAAATGTATCTCCTCCAGTACCATGTTTTTTACTAATAAACTTGCCAGCAATATTGTGCTCACAGAAATAAACATTTTCTTTAAAAACTGCAGAATATGACAGTTACATTGTTACAAGAACTGCATCATTGTTTGCAATTAGAAAATCTACAGTTAATGGTAAATTTATTTGGGTATCGCTTCTGGGTATGTGGATCACAGGTACCCACTCCTGGAATATCCCTTGTAACATTTTGTCATTGGAAAGGCGATGAGCACATGATATCAATCCCATTTATATCCAGTTAAAATGTAAACATAAATAAGTGTATATGTAGAGACACCAAATGGCTAAATGCCTAAAATACAGTAAATACCCAGCCACATCCAATGTACTCAATCCTACTCAGACTATCACACTTCACACAACAATTCTTCAACTGATGAAAAATACTACAGCATATACTGTCTATATAAAAAAAAAGAGTAAAAGTCACAAAAGACGCAGTTATAAAATCATCACCTGAGACTTGTACACTGAACCCATAGAACAGTGTCAAAACTGTAAGCTCCAACTGGGACTGGCATTTGACAAAAAGCCAGGAAAAATAAACCCTAAAAGATTAATGATACAGCAAGGCAAGAACCCCCACAAGCGGTGTCAATAATGTCCCAGGTTTTATTACTAAAACCTACCTTTAAATACCTTTTACAATTTATTTGGGACTTGCTCAATATCATGAACAGGAGTTAGAACTGATTTTGCTCACACCAAAGGGTAATATTTCAGCACATTTAATGGCAAAGAGAACAAAAAGACAAGAACTTAAGTTGGAAAACCATTTTACATAATGCTTTATCTACGTCTTTTCCAAGACATATTTGTTATTTCATTTATTGTTCTTTCTAACATAGTAATTTTTTTTTCTTTCTTCTCTAAAACAAATGTATGAACTTTGTAAAGGAACAGGTGCATAGTAAAACACAGAGAAAATTTTCAAAGAAAATACAAAATGAGGAACTAGACTTTATTCAACCCTAAATTTTTTGTTAAGGCAGGATTTATGGCTTGTGAATTATTTTTCCAAGAAATATCACACAGCATAATATTTTTGGGGTTACTTATGATTGTTTCAACTTTCCAGATTTAGCATGGCAACACAAACAATGATGAGTAAAGCCTTAGATAATGTTTAAATAACATTGGCCAGGCTATTTTTAGCTTGTTTCCAGTAACTTTTGTGTGTAAAAATGTTTTGATTGATGGTAAAATACTATCTTTCACATAGTCAATCGATATTACAAAGAAAAGTAGACAAAAAAATCGTAAGATCCAAGACCGACATGTTTTGATCCCAATCACCTGATTGAACAAAATGAAATGATTTACAACAGGCATACTAATAAAAATGTAACATTCCAAAAACTAATTGACCCCCAAAGACTGAACTGGAAATTCAAATAAAGCAGTCCACTCGTTAGTTTAATTGCTTTGTTTTGTATCTGACACCTATTGTTGTTAGTGTTGGTACAAGTTGTAATATCTTGTTTTATTACAGTATTGTATGTTTGACATTTAATGAAATAGCATTCTTGAGACCATACAAGGAAATTCATAAATGATAAGTTTCTCTTTTTACAACAAAAAGAACAAAATGAAAATGAAGACAGACAATTAAAACAATTTGTACCCTTATAAATAAAACCTAAAATCTTTTATTTTTCTGTACATAGCTAATTGAAAAAACTTTTTTGTTAAAAATTTCCTGAGTTTATCATATACAGATCAGTTTAATAAACTGCAATTTATGATATTAATAATTTAATACACACAAAATAATCAATAGACAAAGTCCTACAAAAGTAGCCTATCTTCTCAAGTAAGAACTATTCATATCTCAGTATTTCTGATAGAGAATCCATCACTCCATCTAGCCAGATTCCTAAACATGTGGAGCTGATTGAGTGGAGGGGGACCTTGCAATAACAACACTAATCAACAGATCATTCAATTTGTCATAAAAGTAAGCCAGGTAAAGCAGCACCTCTGTTGAGTTATAACACCATCTTCTCCCTTCAATCGCTGGGAAAAGGCCACACACTCCTGATTTAATCAGCATTCATATATAAACAGGTGCACTAAGCAAAATCTGATGTAAAGACAACTCCAAGGCATCCACCAGTGTCAGATATACAATGAAATTCCACAGAAAAATACTACTGGAAAAGAAATATTATGCAGAAATAAATATGCAAGACCTCAGGTAGCGGTGTAATGATTCGCCGAGAACTCGATTTCCGAACTCAAGTCCGCGTTTTAGCATCTACATCGATCCCATTGGAAACGTCAGTGATGAAAACAAAAACAAAACCATGGAAGACCTTTTGAGTGAACGATAATACAAATACTAGCTACCCAATTCTGAAGGCGTTAGCGCTAACCAAAGTGGTTTTAAATGGGCGATAATCAGGAACATATATACAATTGTGGTACTTTGTTTTTATGTTTAATGCATGTTTAAGTAGCCATAATTTCCATATTTCTTATCCAATTTTTATAATTTCTTCACCGTTATGTTCAGTTTAATTAGCTGAATTCTGTCATACTAGGATATTTTATGTTATTTCAACACATTTGTCACTATTTAGAAGTTTACATGTTTATTATCATTAACAAAACTTAACTGCAAGTTGTGAAACTTCTTGACAATAAAATGACAGAACTTACGTCCATTTTATTGAAGAAAATAACAATTTTCTGATCGCAAATGAACTAAAGATAACATAGAACCACAGTACAATATATATATATATGTCGTGACAGAACTTAAAATTTGACAGAATTTAAAATTCTGTCAACAGAACTTAAAATTCTAAGTTCTGTCGACAGGATTTTAAATTCTGTCAACAGAATTTAAAATTCTGTCAAAATATCTTGACAGAACTTAAAATTCTAAGTTCTGTCAACAGAACTTAAAATCATGTTTATACAAGTGTAATCAGAGAAATAAACTTTACTGGTGATATATGCAATATTAAACACATATATTATTCACAGAGTTTAGCACTGTGAATATAGCCAAAAAAAAAATGGTAAAGGAACATAGAGAGACACATATTGAAACAAAAAAACCAGTAAACACCTGTATTATTTACATTTACCAAAATATAGACTTCTAAATAATACTGGTGTTTGCTATTTTAATTGTTTCCATAGATGTCTTTTCATGTTTCTTCCCTATAATTTTCCATGATCATAGTGCTAAAGTCAGTGGTGGTGACTTTATGTAAACAAAATGTAAAAATATGTTCCTTTATGTTTCTTTCTTTGCTATAATCTCAGTGCTAAACTCAGTGAATAATGTACGTTTAATGTTGCATATCACCAATAAAGTTTAAACTAGAGGATCGCTCGCAAAAAAAAAAGATAATGTTTTTGCTGTTTTTGCATAGCAAAAACAAAGCGTCCCGAAAAGGATATAAAGGTGAGTGCTAAAGTATTAAGAAAATGCTTCGTTTCTAGCCTTATACTGTTGTGGCAACCAAAGTCAGCGCAGTCTGCTCTATCTAGCACGGTTTTCAAGATATAAGCATTTTTGTGTTTTGCAAAAAATAAAAAAATTCAAAATGTCCGCTATATTTGGCGAGACAAAAATATTTTGAAAATTGGCATGGCTACTCTGCAGAGATACCCAGCAGGTCCAAAATTTTGTTGAGTTCACTCCATATAGCACGGTTTTCGAGATATAAGCATTTTTGTGTTTTGCAAAAACTTTGAAAATTCAAAATGGCCACCATTTTTGGGGAGACAAAAATTTTTGTCAAGACCACTGCCGTGGTGTGTATCTCCCGCCGAGCATTAAAGCAGAAGAAATAGCTTTTCCGAGATATTCACAATTTTTCATTTTCATGTGTGAAAGGTCTTCCAAAAGTAGGTGAATGAGTTATTTGAGAAAAATTGGCTATCTGCAATACTATTAAGAGATAATTCACATTTACTCATTTTGAGTAGGTGAATAATTATCTATGGGTCTGAAACTTCACCAAGTGAAAGCTCTCCCAAAAGTAGGTGAATGAGTTATTTGAGAAAAATTGGCTATCTGCAATACTTTTAGAGATAATTCGCATTTACTCATTTTGAGTAGGTGAATAATTAGCTATGGGTCTGAAACTTCACCATGTGAAAGCTCTCCCACAAGTAGATGAATGAGTATTTGATAAAAATTGGGTATCCGCAATACTTTTACAGATAATTAGCATTTACTCATTTTGAGTAGGTGAATAAATAGCTATGGGTCTGAAACTTCACAGAGTGAAAGCTCTCCCAAAAGTAGGTGAATGAGTTATTTGAGAAAAATTGGCTATCTGCAATACTTTTAGAGATAATTCACATTTACTCATTTTGAGTAGGTGAATAATTAGCTATGGGTCTGAAACTTCACCAAGTGAAAGCTCTCCCAAAAGTAGGTGAATGAGTTATTTGAGAAAAATTGGCTATCTGCAATACTTTTAGAGATAATTCGCATTTACTCATTTTGAGTAGGTGAGTAATTTGCTATGGGTCTGAAACTTCACCAAGTGAAAGCTCTCCCAAAAGTAGGTGAATGAGTTATTTGAGAAAAATTGGCTATCTGCAATACTTTTAGAGATAATTCGCATTTACTCATTTTGAGTAGACGAGTAATTAGCTATGGGTCTGAAACTTCACCAAGTGAAAGCTCTCCCAAAAGTAGGTGAATGATTAATTTGAGAAAAATTGGCTATCTGCAATACTTTTAGAGGTAATTCGCATTTACTCTTTTTGAGTAGGTGAGCAATTAGCTATGGGTCTGAAACTTCACCAAGTGAAAGCTCTTTGGGATAGCTGCTCTGCAGAGATACCCTGAAGATCAAAAATTTCGTCGAAATCGCTCTATGTAGCACGGTTTTCGAAATATTAGCATTTTTGTGTTTTGCAATTTTTGCGCAAAAATTCGAAAATTCAAAATGGCCGCCATTTTTGGCAAGACAAAATTTTTTTGAAAATTGGCATGGCTACTCTGCAGAGATACCCAGTGGGTCAAAAGTTTCGTCGAAATCGCTCTATCTAGCACGGTTTTCGAGATATAGGCATTTTTGTGTTTTGCAATTTTGCGAAAAATTCGAAAATTCAAAATGGCCGCCATTTTTTGCGAGAAATTTTTTGTTTGAAAATTGGCATGGCTACTCTGCAGATATACCTGGTGGGTCAAAAATTTCATCGAAATCGCTCTATCTAGCAGGGTTTTCGAGATATAAGCATTTTTATGTTTTGCAATTTTTGCGAAAAATTCGAAAATTCAAAATGGCCGCCATTTTTGGCGAGAGAAAAATTTTTTCAAAATTGGGATAACTACTCTGCAGAGATACCCTGCGGGTCAAAAATTTCGTCGAAATCGCTCTATCTAGCACGGTTTTCGAGATATAAGCATTTTTGTGTTTTGCAATTTTTGCGAAAATTTCGAAAATTCAAAATGGCCGCCATTTTGGGCGAGACAAAATTTTTTTGAAAATTGGGAAAAGTACTCCGCAGAGATATCCTGCGGGTCAAAAATTTTGTCGAAATCGCTCTATCTAGCACGGTTTTTGAGATATAAGCATTTTTGTGTTTTGCAATTTTTGCGAAAATTTCGAAAATTCAAAATGGCCGCCATTTTGGGCGAGACAAAAATTTTTTGAAAATTGGGAAAACTACTCCGCAGAGATACCCTGCGGGTCAAAAATTTCGTCGAAATCGCTCTATCTAGCACGGTTTTCGAGATATAAGCATTTTTGTGTTTTCCTTATTTGGAAAATTCGTAATGATTAATTTATCATTAATTACTCGGCCATTTCTTGACCAATCAATGCCAAAATCTAATGATTTCCAGATTTTAATAGAATGAATGTATTTGCCAAGTTTCAGGTGAATTGATAAAATTCCTTTCAAGTTATCATCCGGACAAGCTTCCCCATCGAAAAAAGACATTTTTGGTCATGTGACCTCTCTGATTGGTTGAAATGTCACTGCAGCATATTCAAAAAAATTCCCCAAGGCTACTGCCTAAACCTGCCAAATTTGAAAAGAATCCGCCTAACGGTTACAGAGTTATAAGGAAAACAAAATGCGGAGCCGGCGGAGCCGGAAGCTCTCCCATACACAAACAAGCGTCCCGCAAGGGACGCTTAATAAATATGTTACACTTTATTTCTCTGATTACAGTTATATACGCATGAATTTAAAATCCTGTCGACAGAACTTAAAATCCCTCCAAACCAATGAAATCCTAGGATTTGAAGTTCTGTCGACAGAACTTAGAATTTTAAGTTCTGTCAACAGAATTTTAAATTCTGTCAAATTTTAAGTTCTGTCATGACATATATATCATTAAATTATCAGGAAAGATTGACAGATTTCAAAGAAAACTAGATTGGGCCAACTCGGCGCCAACATATCCCCAGACAGGTCATCACTCACGCCACAGGTTATGATTGGGAATTTTTTATTTAATCCATTTGTTGTATGCCATAAATATTGGGAAAAGTTATATGAACTTCAGCACATCAATCTACTAAGTTTATATCTTCCCAAGGAAGATGGTGTATCCCCAGACGTCGAATACATAACTCAACAGATCATATTTTCAATCTTCCTGCAATGATAACTCTGAACCTATTTTCAAAGTATTTAAATGATTGATGATTGAATGTCCATTCTAAATTAATAATCTCAAAAGAGTATATCTGTTTCTATATTTGTTGACAAATAAAATAATATTTTTAACTCAACGCCTCATACTTTTCAATCTTCCTGCAAAGGGTAACTCTGAACCTATTTTCAAAGTATTTAAATGATTGATGATTGGATGTCCATTCTAAATTCATAATTCCAAAAGCGTATCTCTGTTTCTATATTTGTTCACAAATAAAATATTATTTAAAAATCATATATTATTTATATTATTATTTTATTATATTATTTTTAGAATTTGCATTGTTTTTCAGTTATTCATTTCCTCAATCCCTATATATGTGGTCCATATATATGCAACCTAAATATGTGACACAATCTCAGTTCTGACTCCCTTTGTCTTAGATAATTAGATAATGAAGCAAACACCACCATCACTAAAATAAAATCAAATATATCAATAAGGAATGTCTATTAAAGGCCTAAATTTTGGTGTACATACAAGAAAAACATCTTGATATATTCTCAGATGATATTTCACTTAGATGAGAGACATAGTTTGAAAGCTACAGTGCTTGAAGATGGCAAAAAGTCCATAAATTGGGTCTCTGTGGGCAATTTTGAGATCTTAAGTCGGCCTAACAGGTAAACCTAGAGCCTTTAAATTTTTCACAGACAAGGATTACATATAAGAGTTACATCTAGTGCAGTTTGAGACTCATCAGAATTACCACTTCCAAATTATAGGGCAAAATAAGTTAAAAATAGGAAAAAAGTCCTAAGTGGGGTTTTATGGGCCTCAAAGACAATTTTCTCCTCAACTTAAAGTCTTGATTTTCGGCACATGTACTAAGAATATATTAATGTGTTCTCAGGTAAAATTTGAGGCACATAAGCCTCATAGTTTGTGACCTAGAGGGCTCTAAGTGGCCAAAAGTGCAATTTCTGACCTTAAGGTGGCCATAAGTTCTTTATTATTGGGAGTTTAAGGTCACATTAAAATAGGGATCTTCCTTTGGGCATCCTTAACATGTGTACCAAGTTTGAAAAAAAAATATTAATCCGTTTTTGAGATATCGCGTACACAAGGAAATTTCTACGGCGGCGGCAGCGGCGCGACGGACCTGAATCCAATATATCCCCGACTTTCATCTGGGGATATAATTACTGAGTTATTTCTACCGAAAACCAAGATCAATATTTGTAAATCCGTCACTTACAGTAGCCCAGACACTTCGTATTTTTTATGGAAGGAGTTTTGTAAAATTCCCTGTATGACCCAAAAATCAATTCGAATCGATTAATCATCTCAACTTTTCCAATTAATCGATTCTGATTTTCAAGTCTGATTCCCACCACTACTCATAGGACAATTCAGTTAATGTGTACCCTGTTATTTGGTATATCTGACTAAGTAGCTTCATTCATATTCATAGGTTAACTAGAGGATCATTTGCAAAACAAAGCGATTGTTTTTGCATGGCAAAAACAAAGCATCCCAAAAAGGAGAAATAATGGCAGCTTAATCCTGTGAGTCAAAAATTTCATTGAAATCACTCTATCTAGCATGGTTTTCAAGATACAAGCATTTTTCTGTTTTGCAATTTTTGAAAAAACATTGAAAATTCAAAATGGCCGCCATTTTTGGCAAGTGAAAAATTCTTTAAAATTTGGAAAGGCTAGTCTTCACAGACCCCTGTGGATCAAAAATTTTGGCAAAATCGCTCCATGTCACACTGTTTTCGAGATACAAGCATTTTTTTGTGTTTTACAATTTTTGCAAAAAATTTGAAAATTCAAAATGGCCGCCATTTTTGACAGGACAAAATTTTTTTGAAAAAAATGGGTCAGCTACTGAGCAGATTTATCCTGTGGGTCAAAAATTTCGTTAAAATCAGTCTATGTAGCACGGTTTTCGAGATACAAACATTTTTGTGCTTTGCATTTTTGAAAAAAATTCGAAAATTCAAAATGGCCGCTATTTTTGGTGAGTGAAATATTTGTTGAAGCTTGGAAAGGCTAGTCTTCACAGATATCCTGTAGGTAAAAAATTTTGCCGAAATCCCACAAGCAAATTTTTATTTTACAAAGAAAATGGTTTCAAAAAGTACTCATATATCACTCAGCATTGTTCTATATGTGTACCTTATGAGCCTATATTTCCAATTTTGTGTCTTGCATTTTTTGTCAAAAATTCGAAAATTGAATATGACCCCCATTTTTGGGGAGGAGAATTTTTTTTAGAAAATTGGAGAGAGTAGCTTGTTTAGATTGCCTCTGGGTCGAAAATTTTGATAAAATCATGACGAAATCGCTCTATCTCACACGGTTAAGGAGATACAAGCAGTTTTGTGTTTTACTCGTTTAGAAAATTGTTAATGCTTAATTAATCATCAATAACTCAGTCATCTTTAAAATTAAATCATCCAGATCTTTAAATGAGGAAGGTATTTGCTAAATTTAAGGTGGATAGATAAAATGCTTCGTAAGTTATCATATGGACCAAAACTCATTTTGGTCATATGACCTCTCTGATTGGTAAAAATGTCATCGCGGCATATTCAAAAAGATTTCTCAGGGCTACCGCATACACCTGCCAAATATGAAAAGAATCCTCCTTATGGCTTTGAAGCTATTGCGAAAAGAAAATGCGGATCCGGTGGAGTCGCTTCTCCAATACGTCAACAAGCGTCCCTCGCGGGACGCTTAATAATATAAGTATTTTTCTTGTCTGTTGAATTTCGTCTTGACCATGTGAAACTGCAGGTTGGAAATTTCTTGAATTTTTTCATCTTTTCTGAAATCCTGTTATGCAGTAGTGTGCAAAGGATGAAAAAGTTTGAGCTGCTCTATTAGTTGACATTTAGCTGGAAAAAAATTTCACTAATTTTTGATAAATTCATTAGAATTTTCACTAATCGTTAGCTTCTACTTGAGGTATTAATAGTTCAATACAGATTTACAATTCCACTGGGAATTAATTTTTTCTATCTAAATTCATTAGCTAAAATAAATTAATACCAAGTGAAAGTTTCAACATATACAGTATTTTTATTTTAATAAAAGTACTCCAACAATAGGGCAGAGTAATACAGATAGTAAAACTTGTGAAAGAGTAGGGGTGTGACGATACCAGATTTTCTAGTTTGGTATTCCACCAATGCAAAACTGTCCCGATTTCAGGATACCGAAAAAGGTTAAGTTTAAGCATTTCCCCAATCGAATAGACCTACGAAAAGGAAGGGATTTTCTGTAATCCAAAACATGGCAGAAATCACTATAAATGCATTAAAATCTAGTGAAATATGAGATAATAGTTAATAATTTCTTCAGATTCAGATTTGGCATTTAATATTTTAGGTTTCCCAATAATTAAACAAGCTGACATTCAAGATTCCGGTTGTATAATGGTCACGGTATTTCAGTGAAATTGTCTCGATACCCGTATACTGCCACTACCGATCACCCCTACAAAAGAGTACTCTAAATTGGATTGTAATGGATGGGTACATTGTGAAAATATGCAGTGTCTTGATTTTGTTGCATTCAGAATTTATGTTATTACTTTTCAAATTGGCTCATAAATATATCAACATTACATTCTTTTAAGAAAAGTGTGTTGTAAATGTTAGTGCATGTATATGAAACATTTAATGACATAATGAGTGAACATTGGATGTAGTGGTGGTTTTCATGTACCATATGTGTTAGAGATTCAGACGTCACAAGACAAGTGGTTTTTATACATGCAAGTTCTGTAGATTTATACCTTTATGTTCATTTTTACACGAGTCATTAATAAAAGGTGGACTCACACCGACTGATTCCAGATTGGAATCTCATCTTTTAAAGGTTGAAGACTCAAAGAGATACACACTACTCACACAGCCCACTAGATTTGTATATAAAATCAACACAGTCCATTTATCTAACTTTAACATTTGGTTCACAAGGAGTACAATGTAGTTTTTACCTGTGATTCAAGTATTTTTGCCTAATATGTTTACAAATATCTCAAGGACTATACAATAATACAACATGCCAATAAAGATAAGAGCCTATATCGCATATCAATTTTACTTATGACAAACAGTGTTTACCTATTACATAAAACATTTCTAACAGGCTGCTGGTAAAATTAGCATATTTGAATTATTTGAATTAAGTCATATATTGAGAAATGTATCATCTGGTGGTAATTTTAATCTTTTCAAGGTTTGTAACATTTAATGTGTACCGAAAATACCCACTACCTGCAAATATGGGAGAAACGACTTAAGCAAAACAGAAAGTTATGAACATGTATCAATTTTAACAGTTTTGTGAATACCCAGTTCACCAGTTTGTACCCAGTTTTTCAATATACACAGGGCCCATACTTAAGTACCCAGTCATTCTACCACAGCCCTAATACTTAATAGTAACATATATACCTACTTTAAGCTCAAACATCTTGGCAAGCTGGCGTACAGAGCTGAAGGAATCGGAGCGGGTGAGGCTGGGTAGCGACACTGGCATCGTTTTGCTGCGTCTCTTGTGTTTATTCTTTGCAAACCGTGTTGTGCCTGAGCTGGCCACCACATTCATATCAACGCTGTAGTAGTTACTGTTCCTATGGAAACTGGACTGTCTCTCCATCTTAGGATTTGAACAGTCTCGTACCTTCATTGTTTTAGGATTATCCTTCTGATTAATACGTTGTCAAAAGGCAATGGCTTCCTTTCGTGACTTCTCATGGGAAAATATCAAATGCTTCCCTTCTACTGCTGTAAATGTATTTATGGCTGAACTTGTTCATGTTTTGTAATCACAACACACTGATCATGTTTATTGTCACGAAAACAAACAACATATTACATATGGTTTAAAATTAGTACTTCCTATGATGTACATTTATTTATCTTACATAGCTATATCCAATCAAAATGGTCACGTGTGGTGAAGTATTGCTGTTTTCAAACACAAACAGCAGAAGTTCCACAGTTTTCTCTTCCTATATGAAGACAATTTTAGCAAAGGAGAAAATATTGAAACTTCCATTCATAAGAAAAAAAAAAGCCTAGTTATACAAATTATTGTCCTATTTTTTCAACTCTAATGTTGTCATTCCAGGTGCTTTATCAAAAGATAGCAAATGTTTCAAACCTAGCCAGAGACAAGCTCACAAGCCTCATATTTTTCTTCAAAAGCCTACACCAAGTAAGCCATTTCTGGGATCACACATCATCAAAAGACTCACTGAGAAAATACTGAATTATGTAAACTAAACATCTCCTTTTCTGTTGAGCGTAACTAGGATTTCTTTTGTGGCTTTTTGTGTACCTGTGGGTGGTATTCTAGCAAGTCCATTTTCAAGCCTTTTGTGAAGGTTACATGTGATTTCAACTGCACACCTGCAATTCTGCTACAAACCACAACCTAGAACCACCAACACAAAGCCAGTCAGTAATAACAATGAAAATATATCAACAAGCAATCATTCTTGTATGATAAAGAAAGGTGGCACATTTTGATTTTTCATTTCTCTAATCACACAGGATTTGAACAAAGTCAACAAACCAGAGAGATATGTTTAACAAAACACAACATAATGTCACAATGGAAACCCAAATTTAGAAATTTCAAAACACCACAAGGAGAAATTCCACTTTCAATTTCCACTGGGGAGATTCATATCATATGTGTAATACAATATGCATACAATAATATCCCAATTTCAATCCACACTGTAAACTCCACTAGCTGTCAGGAAAGAAGACAGAATTCTAATAAGAGCACTTATGGCTAAATCAAACCTACACAGTTTTGTACACAAAATTGCAAATTTAATAAGTAAATTAAATTTTTATAAGTTAATACCCTATCCAATGGACAAATGCTTATCCGGTCGGCGCAGACCGGCCCGCCAAACGCCAGAAAAAGACGTCCTGTGTTTCCACCGGCTGGCCGGTCCCAGTACTGTGCATTCGCTAGGTGGCGCATGGTACTTACTTCCTGTCTAGACAACATGACGTCATATCATCTTTTTCGTTGTCTAAACCTATTAGACCCCTAGTAAGCTGATAGCGGGGTCGGTGGGAGGGTCTTGTGTGTCCATTGGATAGGGTATTAACTTATAAAAATTTAATTTACTTATTAAATTTGCAATTTTATTGCGTTAATACTTCCTATCCAATGGACAAATGCTGAATAACTACCGCTTGGCCGGCGGGTAAGTTACTAGGGACTTATGTGAACTCACAAGTAATAGCAAATTTTAACCTACGGTCTAGGCTGACTTCGTCAGGAGACCTATAGGCCCAGGCCTGGGTTGACCTTAAGGTCAGGAAACCCTGTAAGGCCATGGTCGGTTGCCAGCAGCCGGTTACCCGGGGCTATACCGCCGTTGCCCCCCCCCCCCCCCCCCCCCCTTTTTGCAGACCTGCTCTGAGGTAGGGGAAGAGAGGGATGAGTTCAGTCCCAGAATGCAATAAACCTCCCAAAGGAAGCACGCCACACTTAATTCTTATGTACATGAAGAAACTGTTTATACATATATACAAATCTCCTCAATCTAAGGGCCACTAGTGGATCTGCTGAGCAGCCACTACCGAGCCCAATTGGTAAAGCTCTGAATCAGCCCAAGCCCCGCCTTTCAGATAGAACTATGTGAAGGTATTATGTGACTTCAGTGGCAGGCTGACAAGACTGTATCCAAGGAAAACTCCCGACTGGAAGACCTTAGAAGCATCAAAGGCCCTGATATCATGGGCTTTAACCTGATGTAGAGTGTGGGTCTCCTGGTCAGAGAGCTCATAACATAGGATCACAGTCTGCTTGATCCAAGAGGAGATAGTGGCAGGTGAGATGTCTTTGTCAAAACCTTTCTTAAAGGAGACAAAAACCACCTCCTTATTCTGCCCGAGGTCCTGCCCAAATAGTAGCGCAATGCTCTGACTGGACAGAGGGACCTGTCAGACTTGAGGGATCTATCCAGAGTTGGGGCCAGGGCTGTTATATCCCTGGGGCCACACTGTCTGGAACCTCTTTGGCCAGCTGATTCTTGGGGAGAAAGCTGGGTGACGGGTACAGGGACACCTTGACCAGTCGGACTGGTGTCTAATATTTCTGTTTTGCCAAGCATGTATCTCACTTCTACTCTTGCCTGACCCCAGGACCAAGAGGAAAGCTATCTTGAAGGTCAAATTCTTCAAGGAGGCCTCTTTAATTGGTTCAAAATGACCCTTGTCAGCTGGTGCAAAAACCAGGGAGAGGTTCCAGGAGGGGATTCCCTTCCGGCCTTTGGGTCTGTCTCAGTGGAAACTATCCAGGAGACGAGTGAGATTTTCATCCTTACTGATATTGATGGGCGAATTTCCCAGTCTATCAGCAATGTCTGACCTGTAACCATCAATGGTGCTGGGCTGCAACTTCCTGTCCTGAAATAGGTACATAAGGAAGTCAGCAACTAACTTTACAGGGGGGGTGCCCCGAAGTCCACCTGATGAATGATACACCACTTGTAAAAATGGCCCACTTGCCTCATAGACTGATCAGATTGATCCCCCTTTGAGGAGCCTCAACTCTTGCTGCCACTGCCTCAGACAAGCCCTGCTCCTCGATTACTGAGGCTCTAGGAGCCCTGCATGGAGATTAAGGTTTGTCAGATTTCTGTGAGGGATCTGATCGAATGGCTGTCAACAGGTTGGGCATATTGGGCAGGCTCAGTGGGATTTGGCTGGACGTAGCCACTAGATCCCAAAACCAAGGCATGTTGGGCCACCCCGGAGCAATCAGAATGATTCTCTTGCATGGGGAGTCTTGCAACTTCTCCACCACTTTGCCCAATATGGCTGATGGTGGGAAGGTGTATGCTTTCAGATCCTACCAAGGCCGACTGAGCGCATCCACTGCTGTGGCCAGGGGATTCGGTACCGGTGACACAAACAGAGGCAACCTGTTGTTGAACCTCGTGGCAAATAAGTCTATTTGGGCCGGTGCCACCTGCTGCATAGAGTGGAAGACCTCTGGAAGGAGAAACCACTGTTTGGATGGTCTGGCCTAGCCTGGATAGCTTGTCTGCTACCACATTCGGCCGGCCTGGACTGTGTTGTGCTTTAGAGTCACTTGTTTCCTGGTACACCAGGTTAAGATTCTCCATAGTAGGGCACAAAGTGGGCACAACCTCATGCCTCCTTCCTTGTTTATGTATGACACTACTGTGGTGTTGTCAGTTGCTACAGGTACTATCTTGTTGAGCAAAGGTCTTGGAACTCTTTTAAAGCCAGAAAGAACTGCTTTAAGTTCTAGATAGTTTATATGCAGCTTGCTTCCCGGAGGGGACCAGGTTGCTCTTGCAAGTGCTCGTTTAAGCGAGCGCCCCACCCTTCTATTGATGCATCTGTAATTATTTGCAGAGCATGTTTATTGGGTTTAATGGTTGGACTGTAAGTACATTGTCTTCCTTCAGCCATCATTGTAAAGGGGGTGCAAGGACCTGGGGGTTGGGATCACCTTTTCCAGTGATTCTGGGACCCTCCAGTTGTGTAGCTGTTAGTAAGCCTATCACGGACCTGAATTCCCAGACCGGGCAAGCCGGTAGGGATAGCAATTTCAGCATTTTCTCTTGAAGGTTCTGCTACCGGTCTGGAGTCAGTCGGACCGGATCAGACCTGAGGTCGAACTGGTAGTCTACAAAACTGAAGTCTTGTTTGGGCTCCAGCTCTGATTTCTCTAAGTTCACCAGCCAACCTAGTTGCTGACACATTATTTACTAGCTCCTGTGTATGTTGGAGACAAGCCTGGTGGGATCTGGCTCTCACCAACCAGTCGTCTAGTTACTGGTGGTTTCTTAAATCCTTGTGTATGGCCATCAATTCACCTCCTTTGGTATCACGATGAACTCCAAAGGTGCTGTGGACAAACCGAAAGGCAGGGCCTTGAACTGGTATGTCCGACCTTGGATGTAAAATCTCAGGCATTTCCTGGATTGTTCTTGTATAGGTATATGGACATAGGTATCCCTCCTTCCACAATTGTACTACCTAGGGTCCAGCCCCCAAGGCTTCCTAAGTTCCCAAAAGGGCTTAGTCTGGACCCTACAGGCAGATTGTGTGCCACATTTGGGACATTTGGTATCCTGACAATATTTCCTGTCCCTCCGGACACTGGTCCGGTCTGGTGACAATGATCCAAGTTAACAGTCTCTCTGTTCTTATTGTGGTCTGGTGGGGCTGACACAACTTTTCACATCAATAGACTCTTTGCCCCGGGCCAGCAGCCTGCAAGGTGCAGCATTTACCAGAGCAATTGTCATTTGTGAGATGTCTGACTCCTGGCTGGACATGATGACAAACTTTATTATCTCTCCAGTCAAGTCCAGCACCGATAACAGGTTGTTGAGAGATGTTGCCTAGCAGTAGCTTGGGACACTGTCATATCACTGTCATATCCCCAAGACCACTGACTGGTCTAAGAATTCTCTGTAACCAAATTTACTTTAGGCAACTCTGTCCAGTACCAGGACTCCCTACCCGGTACTTAACTGTGACCAGTAATTTTCTGTAACCGGCAAAAAACTTGGAGGCTGGGGTCACCAATGAATTAGACAGCTACTGGTCTATATTTAGCCAGCTTTTTTTTTTTTTTTTTTTTTTTTTTGTAACCAGTTGGGGTGAAGCCCTGTACAGTAAGGACTGTGTAGCCAGCACCCTATTAGTAGACTTTGTAACCGGTAGGTTGAAGTAAGTGTACAAGACTGTGTAGCCAGTACCAGTCGGTACACTCTGTAACCAGTTGTTGAAGTAAGTGTACAAGGCTGTGTACCCAGTACCAGCCGGACACTCTGTAACCAGTTGTTGAAGCAAGTGTACAAGGCTGTGTAGCCAGAACCAGCTGGCACACTCTGTACCCAGCTGTTGAAGCAAGTGTACAAGGCTGTGTAACCAATACCAGCCGGTACACTCTGTAACCAGTTGTTGAAGCAAGTGTACAAGGCTGTGTAGCCCAGTACCAGTCGGTACACTCTGTAAACAGTTGTTGAGGCAAGTGTACAAGGCTGTGTAGCTAGTACCAGCCGGTACACTCTGTAACCAGTTATTGAAGCAAGTGTACAAGGCTGTGTAGCTAGTACCAGCCGGTACACTCTGTAACCAGTTGTTGAAGCAAGGGTACAAGGCTGTGTAGCCGGTATACGGGTGGGTACACTCTGTAACCAATTGCTAAAGCAATTTTACAACTATCTTTTGTGTTGAATTCAGCTTCTTGTAGGTTTCCTCCATTAATTAAAGAATTTCTTTAATCGCACATCTTATTTGTAGATTTGACAGTTGCTGGGAAAGCCCTTGTGAGCTATATTTAGAAACACTTGGTGTTCGGTGTGTCACGTGACCAGCTTGCTGGTCGGAAAGACACGCGATTGGCTGATTGGAGCTCGTCAGTTGTGGCGTTCTTTTGTGATACTTAAACATGCAAATGCGCAGTATCCTACTCATCCACAAACCCCACTACCGACAACGAAGCCGGGTCTGCAAGGTAGGGACTGGAATCACAGTAGACGTGAGTTCTGAAGAACGCACCTCCGACCTTCCTGGTCGGTGAAAACACGTGACCTGCTTCGTGATTGGTCGGAAAGACACGCGATTGGCTGACTGGAGATGACGTCAGTATTCGCGTTCTTTGTGTGATGCTTTACCGGCAACTTTACAGTACACAAAACCCCACTACCGACAACCAGTCCGGGTCTGCAAAGCAGGGACTGCAGTCACAGTAGACGTGAGTTCTGAAGAACGCACTTCCGACCTTCCTGGTCGGTGAAAACACAGACCTGCTTCGTGATTAGTCGGAAGGACACGCGATTGGCTGACTGGATATGACGTCAGAGGTCGCGTTCTTTTGAGCTGGCCGGTCGGCTGATGCTTTAAAAACAGAGAAGCCTGGGCCAGTGCGCTCTGTAGATGAAGTCCTGGCCGGTCTGAAGTCGATTCTTCTTTTCAGCCGGCTGTACACTCAAACCAGTTTCCTGGCCATCCACCTCCCTTACTACCGACATAAGTGCCGGGTCCACAAGGGAGGGACTGAGAGTGATTAAAGATGAAATTCCTTCTATGTAAATACTAGGCGAGGTCGGCTGAACATGAGCTTGCCGGTCGACTAATGCTTTACAGCAAAGATGTCTGGACCAGTGCGCTCTGAAGAAATCTGAAGAATTTATCTCTTGCTGCTGATGTACATATATATATATAAGCTTACCGGTCGACTAATGCTTTAAAGCAAAGATGTCTGGACCAGTGCGCTCTGAAGAAATCTGAAGAATTCATCTCTTGCTGCTGATGTACATATATATATATAAGCTTACCGGTCGACTAATGCTTTAAAGCAAAGATGTCTGGACCAGTGCGCTCTGAAGAAATCTGAAGAATGCACCTCTTGGGGATTTCCTTCTATTTGCAGAGTTCAAAACTACGTAGATTGAAGTTTTCCGTGATTTCTATTCGTGGTACTAGAAAAGACGTTTCTATGGTGATTGAACTGGAAGTTACAGAGGATACATTCAACAAACAAACACGGATAAAAATACCTGTAAGTAGTATATCCATTATTTCCTTAATATTGTCGATCTGCCCCTAACAACACCCTGGTTGAATGGGAGGAAACTAGAAAAAAATGGCTGCCTTCATATATCTCGTCGATTACTGCCCTATCATCAACACTAAATTGAGTCAGCTAGGGAGCGTTTCCAGCAGATTTCTTAAGGTATATCCGTGCTTGATATGAAGATAACATTTCTACACTAAAATATTCCCAAATAAGGTCGAAAATCCGTCATAATGCACACTTTTCCTTATAAAACTCTGGAGATGTTGAAAACACGTCTGCACAGTACACGCGCCAAACGAAAAAGATGATATGACGTCATGTTGTCTAGACAGGAAGTAAGTACCATGCGCCACCTAGCGAATGCACAGTACTGGGACCGGCCAGCCGGTGGAAACACAGGACGTCTTTTTCTGGCGTTTGGCGGGCCGGTCTGCGCCGACCGGATAAGCATTTGTCCATTGGATAGGAAGTATTAACGCAATAAAATGAAAATGTTTTGACAAAAAACATAGCTGGAACATAAAAATGATAAAGTAAAACTTACTGACCAATATTTAATGAATAAATACTATTAATGGTATATATCATCTTATATTTTCTTTATACCGGGCATTGAGTACTCTAACTGAACATTTCTGATGTTGTCTTATATCTGTCATCATCAGAATACTTTAATGAACTTAAATTTTGTTCTGGCAAATGCTCATCTGGTAAATTACACTTGAGAAGCTACAATACTAAACAGTGAATATAATTTGGGATTAATAACCAATTAAAGATCATCAAAGAACTTTACTCCTCGTGTTATAGATATTCATTTGAATAATCCCGACTTTACCCCAATGTTAACTAGATTCACAGTTCTGTTAATAGACAAAATCACAACAAAACACTATTTACTTGTGATTTGTTCATATTTTCCACTTGAAATAATATCAGAGGCATAAAACTTAATAATGACATGACATTATAAAGCCATTGGAATTTGCAATTTCCCCAGGAGACTGAAGCTGGGAACTCCCCTTGTGGAAATGAATAAGCAAGTGTAAGTATTAAAACAAGTGATTTGAATCTCCCCTAGTGGCGATGGAACTTGGGATCTTTTCTCTGTAATGAAGTTTCAAATACCCCTTTTAATCAGGATTTCCACTGTGACTCATATTCCTTTAACTGGGTAACATCTTCCATAAAAAGTGAAGTATTATGCATAATTCCCACAGAAAAGCCTCAAATGTTTTACATCCTGTTACCAGTTAATTACCAGGAATAGATCCATTGTTATACCAGGCTTACATACATCCATAGTTAAACCAGCTTACCATTTATAAATTAATTATTCCAATTTGTGTTGCAAGTGAAACTCGTATTTGTCTTAAAAGTCACAATATCTTTCAAAAGATTATAATTCATTGTTCAAAACTTTTCATTTTTTCTAAACTTTCAGTCCCGCCAATCCTATAAATTGTTCAATGATTATCCCCACCAATCCTGTTCAATGATTACAAGGTCATGGCAACCCACTTTTTTTTTTCGCATTTATATGTAACACAACCATAGAAAATACCTTTCCAAATGATAGTACTCCTACGTCATGCAGATATAACTGTCTATCTTACATCAACGTTTACCATTTCATGGTAGCTCTTATACACAAAAAAATTGCCTTTTGCTCTATTTTATGACAAGAAAAACAGCATCAAAAGGAAATATCTCACTGAAGACCCATATATTTATTCTATTTACTGCACATTATAAGAGTATTCTTTATTACAATGTGCCAACTGTGTATACCATGTAGTAGTACGTTTTGGGTTTAGCTTCTTGAGAAGACACGTTCTCAACCTCTCTGCCAGAAGGGAAAACTTCCATTGAAATGGCTTCTTTTACATGCAGTATCCTTCCAAGAGAAAATGTCAAAGTTTCACCTTTTAAATCTACATATCCAAGTGTCATCACAACAAATTCTCTGAGTCATATGGCCTATACATTTCATGCAACAGTCAAATTATCCATTTCACTAATAACCAACTTGTGGTTTTTGTATCATACAACAAAACTTTGTTTATCTTTTTTCTTCTTGAATCATAAACACTTGAATACATTACACAATGCAAAAAAGCTTCTTCTGTGTACATGAAACAGGACTGGTCTCACTCTGTGTACTGAGTACAGTAACAGCTATTAAATTTGCTACAGCATGGAAATTTCGCCATTGGTGAACTGCCACTCATCAAACTTTAAAAGTATAAGTAAAATTCATGAAATTCTTCAAATTATTGTGTGGCCACAGAAAAAAGACATTTTGATAATGGTATACTATAATTCAAAGAAAATAAAAGTGGGGGAGAGGGTGTTCCTTCAGTGACAGATATTAGACTGCACTGAGGCAGGTTTAACATTTCATGCTATACACACTTTATCAGCGACTGCAATATAATATCCTCTAAACACTCAGAGACAGTGAGACTTGTGGGCAAAGCTACTCCCACCCATACATTACCATCTCATTTTATATGAAATATGACCAATATTTTGAAAAGATACACAGTCATACACAAAACATAATACTTCTTCATACAAACAAGTCCTAAGAAAAGTACCAGATAAACGGAGACCCCTGCTATTCCTCTACATATATATTCCTCCTGAATTCTTCAGTATGCACACAAACACTATATAGATATATCCTGTATCTTGTGTACAAAAAACGTCTGCCAGTGTAAGTTCTGTTGAGTTCTAACTTGTCCTCAGAGTTTCTGTATTCATGTTATTGGTCTTCTCATATCACCAGCTGGTTATGAATACAACCTTCTAAACACTCACCCCACATCTAATCAAAGTCACACCCCATCAACTTTCTAACGCACATCAGGAAAAAAAAAAAATTTGCACCTTTATGTTTTTTATTTTACTTTTCTTATCAAACATCTGCTGACAAAGAATTCTATAAATATGGTTTTTGAGGAGGAAAAAAAACAAGAATGTGCTGCATCTTTTCTTTCTATGAAAGCCTGGAACCATTTCTCTGCTTTATCTCTGTTACAGGCCAGTTACACATAGCCGGAGGTGCCACGGATATAGCCTACAGTTTCATATATGGTAACTGATAGGGCTGCACAAAGGATGGGGGTGGTCATGTGAAAGATTTATGGAACTGCCATGGGTCTTCCAGATCTCCTACGGACCTCTACAGAAAGCTACAGACAGGTTTGCGGATGAAAAGATCGCACCAAGGATTGGTCCTATGGCTGTTTTTTAATCCGCAAATTTTTTCCGTGTCAGTCTGTAGCAGATCCCTAGCAGATCTGGTTAGATCCGTCAATGTTTTTATAGATATTTTTGCCGTGGAAGCGTCAAGGATGTAAGGGATGCCACAAGGACATCCAGGATGGGTATACGGAAAATAAGGACACTAACGGAAGAGCTACGGATGAGATACAGAAGAGCTACGGATATCAATTACAGATAAGATCTGCGAAGTCTTTACGGAAAAATCAAGCAGTTGAATTTTTCAGAAGCCACAAGGACATTACGGACGTTACCGATGGCCATACGGGTGGAAAAGATGATGAGTAAAACACTTCCCATTTAAAACATTTCCCATATAAGGAATAGCAGTACATCCAGCTATGTGTAACTGGTGCGTTTTTGAAAACAGTCCCGTAACTGCAGCCCCTGTATAGCAGACTTTCTATGTAAGTGGAACAGGAAGTCAGGTTCATGTGGAACTAATTTTGAAGTCCAAATATCAGAATATTGTGGAAGCATTTCATAAGTAGAACAAATGTTTATGGAATTTGGGGGTTCTACTTATATAGAGTCTCACATATCAACAGTGTTTGGGTTAAAAGCATTCTTTGACATTGGGAACTCCAAATTGGTTCCACTTACAAGTTAATTTGACTTACAGAGGCTCTAGTTAAACAGGGTCCTTTATATACATTTTCCCTACAGGTTAGATGGGTTACTCTATGAACTTGTTCCACTAAACTTATTGCATGTAAAGTTCCTGTACTTTCACCTATAACATCTTTATCATCATGGCCTGAAACTTACACAGGAAGACAGAAGCAAGAGTGAAGAGGCTAAATCTTAATCTTTCTAAGGCTCAAGTTACCTTGTTAAAATAAATGTCACAGTGGAAATCCTGATCTCCCCTAGTGGAGATTGAAATTGGGATCTTCCCTGGTAGACTTTCAAATACCCATAAATTAAGATTTCCACTGTGACACTTGTAATACCTCAGAAAAAGGGCAAAACTAGGGCTATAAAAGAGCATTCGGGTACTTGGGTAAGTGTAAAGCAATGGCTCATTTGGAGTACAAAGTCAGTAGAAGGGTATCCTTTTCTACTTATATATTATTTATAGTTTTCTTTATATTCACATAAACATTGGCATAGAAATTGTAAATTTCTCCTATTTTCAAACCGAAACAGTCTACTTAAATTGATGTTATCATGTACAAGAAGCATTAATTAAAAAGGACAAAAATGGTAAAACAGAACTCAAATACAACACCATTACTCACAGCCCTATCCAAAATTGATACAAAATATTAAAACAATAAGTAATTTTCCTACGGCTGGAAAGGATATTAGTATTTATACTCCAGTACTTTTACCTCCACTCTATTAACATAAAAACAGCCAGAATTTGTAATCTCTTCACACAAAACTTTTAGGAAATGACTCATTTTAGATTTATTTTGCCAAATATCTACAAGGCTGCTGTAACAATTCTCTTTATACTCAGAATAATTCATTATTTTATTCTTCAATGAATGCTTCCTGAAGCTCTTATCTTCTCATCTTTAAAATATGCAAGTGTCAAAGCTAGGGGCCTGTTTTAATATAAGATTGGCTGTTCAACAAGAAATAAAACTGTAAACATTAACTTATAGCTATGGCAAGATACAATCAGTCACAAAATAGATTTATTTGTTCCTGCAATAAGCTATTTCAAAACTAGTTACACTCGTCAGACTAATGCTGACACTTCACAGCGTCAAAGATATTCACTATTCATGCATTTGTTAAGTTTCATGACTATCATGAAGCTAGTTCATTTCTCCATCAAATCTATGTAACACTTTAGGAAATCTTCATCACTTCAATATATCTGGTTGATTATTATTTTAATCCATGCTATAAGATTTCTATCGACTGTTAATGACGACTGGACAGACTTTCAGTTCCAGCTAATCCCAAAACACTCAAGGATATATTGCTCAAGCTCCAATAATACTGTAGTTCAGAACTTCAGAATAAGCTTCAGATCAGGCTAATCCAGTGCATACTTAACACACTGAATATCCTCCAACAGAGATGTTGTTTGGTTGAACCTCACAAACCTAAAATGTCTGACAAGATATGATTAAGCCCAGACACTTACCATTAGCAAACACCATCATATCTCAGACATAGTTTTACTCACATAAATGTCTGCAGGTGAAAAACATGTTCTCCATTTAACTGATAATTTATGTAATTATTCCCTGCAGAGTACTAAAGTATATTTTTGCGGTACTAATGTTAATCAAAATACTATCAAGAACTCTTCCATTACAAATGTACACATGTCATATGATATCACACCATATGAGCCAGGTTCCCTTGCTTCAATTATTCAATTTTCACAAAATTACATGGCACAAGCCACCTGGCAAAGTTACAGCACATTTCAAAGTTAAGTTAAAAAAGTGAAACAGAATTAAAAACACCTTACCAGAAACACAATTAAAAATATGTATATGTTGTATTGAATGTAGATAACCATTGAATGTATAGATTCAATGGGTTAGTCATTGAATGTGTACATTCAACGGCTTGGCCATTGAATCTACACATTCAATAGCAAGCAGCCATTGAATGTGTACATTCAATAGTTTAACTGTGGAATGTGTACATTCCACAACCATAGTCATTGAATGTGTATATGAACTTAACAAATGAAAATAAGTAACTGATACTGTGTGAAATGGAAGTTATTGTTGTCATTTTCTTAATAAATCAAATCTGTTGATATTAACTTAACTAACTGTTTTGTTTTCTAAAAATAATGTTTATCTTAATCTTTTTACTCATTATATTGTCTTGCTGAAAATCTCTAACAATACAAGGGTGCCACTATAGGGCTAATTACAGTTAAATACCCAAATTTCATACTTAATTAGATGAATTAATTGCTGTCACATTTTAGAATCATACACTTAAAGACCATAAAATGACTACTCAGGCTTAAACTGTTTCTCTTTCATTTTTTCATTGAGAAGCCAAATGTTTTAATATTTATGGATTAAAATACAGCTTATAATACAACTTTTGTAATGACTATGATCAGAAAGGCTTGATGCATCATTTAAGAATTACTCAGAAATCATAAATAATGCAATGAATGATCCTTCTTTATGCCACTCCCTGAAATGTAACACTTTTATTCCACTTTATCTAATTGCTTAAAAATAAAATTATACTAAAATATCCAAGATTGGTTATAAACTAAGTCTTTGCAATCAATACTGGGGTTCATATTTAATTATTTATACATTCCATGACTTTGGTCATTGAATGTACACATTCAATGATTTTAGCCATTGAATGTACACATTCCACAGCTCAGCCATTGAATGTATACATTCAATGATTTGCCCATTGATTGTACACATTCAATGGCTTGACCCATTGAATGTATACATTCAATGGTTATCCACAATCAATACAACATATACAAAGAAAAAAAATCCTAACTTTATTAATGACTTTTTTTTCATTTAAATTCAAATATTTTAATGATCATGGTTTTGCCTACACATTAATGATTAAGTGCTACATATTTTAAGTGATGTAATGTTGCCCTTTAGGAAGATATCAAATGTATTGTGATCATATCAATCAAAATTCTGAAGCTCTATCATTGTATCCTTTTCATATTTGTAAATATATTACACTGACAGACAGCAATATCCTCTACCAACTTCCTCTGGTTAAGGGTTTCAGATTTCCAAATTTCAAAGTCAATTTATGCAAAACTCTTCAAAATTAATGTTTAGGTCACACCTGCATTTGTACGAAATTTAATTTAGATAAAAAAAAAAGAGTTTTTTTTCTGGTGATATTTTAAGCAAGTGTTGCCTCCATTTAAACTCAAGTATATATATATACGTCATACAGATTACATGATTGTAACATTCTCCGACACACGATTTTAAGGTCACTACAGCAAGGACGCAGGTCAAATCAAGGTCACACCATGACAGTGTACACATACAACCCCCCAGCCAATGTCCCTACCAAGTATCAACTTTCTGCACCTTACGGTTTCTGAGATATAGCCTGGATAACATTTTATAAGTTTAGGTCACTACGGTGAGGTCAAAGGTCAAATCAAGGACACACCTTGACTTTGCACACCTACAACCCCCAACCAATGTCCCAACCAAATGTCAACTTCCTAGACCTTACAATTTCCCAGATATAACCCAGACAAGATTTTATAGGTCGTCACTACGACAAGGTAAAAGGTCAAATCAAGGACATACCACGACGTTGCACACCTCCACCCTCTAACTATGTCTCCCTTATTGTTGATCCTTGGGTTTCGAAATGTGAAAACAACTCACAGGAAATCATGGCCTGCATAACTTTTCCATGTGTCTTATTTCACCTTTGACCCTTGATTCAAGGTCATGTGAGACCATCATACTAAATAAGCCTTATATCTCCCTTATCAGTGGTCCAAAAGGTTTCGAATGTGAAAACAACTTTCAGTAAATCATGGCTTGTGAATCTTTTCTATGTGTCCAATTCGATCTTTGACTCCAGATTTAAGTTTGGGTTGGGTTATCAACTTGTTATTTTCTAAAAAGGCCTTATATCACCCTTATTATCAGTCTTTGGGATTACAACCCTGTTTCAAGGTCATACTTCTTCTACTTTTGCTTAACGCCCAAAGTCAAGAGGTTCAAAAGTATTCCAAAACACTCATTTCTCAGTCAAATGTGATACTAAAGAAAACATCCTGAAAGACATACATGACAAGTGCCACATAATTACTATACATATCAAAGGTGTTAAACTGCTGTGTATATACATAATCTGTACATATCAAAGCAACCCACTACTGGCAATACAGGGGATTTTTGAGGATTTTACTGTCACACAGATGATATGCTATAACTCAGCAGCCAGTTGGGTTTGTTTATCCTAGTGCTGGGAGATTGCTTGGATTTTACCTGTCGATGTTCGTATCGGAAATTTGTAAACAAACTTCGAACATTTCCGATCATGGAGTCGAAAGTGTAAACCAGACAGAAAAATCAAATATTAAATTATAAACAAGCAAAATACACACATGTTACCTCAAATATATAAAAAATATAACCTAAAAATGTCTCCCTCACTAACAGACCATGCTATATGTATCCTCACTTGTGACTGGCTGATTTTATTATTACCTTGACAACAATGGAAAAACCCCAAGGAGTTTTTTGTTTACATGATCTTGTTTGTGTTTACGACTAGTAGTGTGATTTTAACCAATGAATATCATAGATTTTCACAAAATATTACAAAATATTATTCCAGTTAGTGTTTTATTGTGAAAAAAGGCTACATAGAAATGAGTTTAGCAAATATTGGTTGCACTTAAATTTTACCGATCATTGACCAGCAATGAGGCAGCGAGCGATAATACCAAAGTTTGCAAACATCGTCCCAGCATTAGTTTATCCTTATAGATAACACGAATAAATATTCCCAGATTGAAATTTAATAAGATTTTTGTCCCCAGACAAAAACCTTACCCTTTAATACCAGGCAGGTGATAACCGCCATGGCAATGGTCTTGTTCTTATAAGTGTGACTGAGACAAGTCATGGTACACCTGTGTCACAAATGACAAGTGGAAGTGAGTCAGTATCTTGTGTAAGGAAATTACTAGCCTTGCTGAAGGCTCAAGTTTCTTTGCAATTAGGAATCAGTTAAGATGATGAAGTTTCAGTTTATATGATGTACTCATATATATACTAAGACAGAGATGTCTGATGAATTTATATCCCATAACATATGTGAGTGCTTTATAAACACCAAATATGTTAGTGCATGTTTGCAGCAGATATGAATTTGACCCTTAAGCATGGCTAGCAAATTACCTATTAATGCATAGAAAACTTCCACCCACTCAAAATTGGGTCTACTATTTGCTACCTTTTAATAAGTATCACATTCTAACAAATTTTGTTTTTACCTTTAATATATTTATTTTAACTATTAAACGTGCTTTCAATTTTCATACAAGATAAAATACATACATTTTCTGGTATATGACTTGATAAAATACGCCCCAAAATATAGACTGCACTTGAAAACATTTTGGCATTTAATGAGCAAGCTCCTGTCTCCCCCCCCCCCCCATGTTTTCGTTTTTTTAAATCTGAACTCTCCATTTAATAAATTATTCACCTCTGTTATCTTTGGAGTCTTTTCAATGTCTGAGAATTATGGTTATAACAGATGTTTCCCAATCTCACTGCTGTTACACAAAATTATGCTTCCTTTGTGACAAACATGCATTTCGTTTTTACCGATTGTAGGACAAAAAGTAACTGGACAAAAGGTATTGCACCCAGACAAAAAGTAACTGGACAAAAAGTATCAGACATAGGACAAAAAGTATTTAATTTTTTTATTTAGAACTTTTTTTTGTGCATATAAACTTAACTAGACCTAGCGCATCGGAGAACCGATGCAAATTGTATCCACCGTAAAGGCAATGCACCAAAACCTCTAGCACCAATAATAAGCGAGTTATAAGCACTTTTAAGTTTGGCTGTCCTCATTTGACCTTCAAGGAGGGGCCCAAGGTCAAATCCGACCACACCAGAAGATTCCCAGCGCATGATTTTCTATATGTTGGTTTACCATCCCAAACATCTAGGACCAATAATAAGCGAGTTATACGCACTTTTAAGTTTGGCTGTCCTCATTTGACCTTCAAGGAGGGGCCCAAGGTCAAATCCGACCACACCAGCAGATTCCAAGCCCATGATTTCCTATATGTTGGTTTACCATCCCAAACATCTAGGACCAATAATAAGCGAGTTATAAGCACTTTTAAGTTTGGCTGTCCTCATTTGACCTTCAAGGAGGGGCCCAAGGTCAAATCCAACCACACCAGAAGATTCCCAGCCCATGATTTTCTATATGTTGGTTTACCATCCCAAACCTCTAGGACCAATAATAAGCAAGTTATAGGCACTTTTACCTTTGGCTATCCTCGTTTGACCTTGAAGGAGGGGCCCAAGGTCAAATCCAACCACACCAGAAGATTCCCAGCCCATGATTTTCTATATGTTGGTTTACCATCCCAAACCTCTAGGACCAATAATAAGCGAGTTATAGGCACTTTTACCTTTGGCTATCCTCGTTTGACCTTGAAGGAGGGGCCCAAGGTCAAATCCGACCACACCAGAAGATTCCCAGCCCATGGTTTCCTATATGCTGGTTTACCATGCCAAACCTCTAGGACCAATAATAAGCGAGTTATAAGCACTTTTAAGTTTGGCTGTCCTCGTTTGACCTTGAAGGAGGGGCCCAAGGTCAAATCCGACCATGCCAGAAGATTCCCTGCCCATGATTTCCTGTATGTTGGTTTACCATCCCAAAACACTGGGATCAATAATAAGCCAGTTATAAGCACTTTTAAGTTTGGCTATCCTCGTTTGACCTCGAAGGAGGGGCCCAAGGTCAAATCCGTCCATGCCAGAAGATTCCCAGCCCATGATTTCCTATAGGTTGGTTTACCATCCCAAACCTCTAAAACCAATAATAAGCGACTTATAAGCACTTTTAAGTTTGGCTGTCCTCATTTGACCTTGAAGGAGGGGCCCAAGGTCAAATCCGACCACACCAGAAGATTCCCAGCGCATGATTTCCTATATGTTGGTTTACCATCCCAAACCTCTAGGACCAATAATAAGTGAGTTATAAGCATTTTTACCTTTGGCTATCCTCATTTGACCTTCAAGGAGGGGCCCAAGGTCAAATCCGACCACACCAGAAGATTCCCAGCCCATGATTTTCTATATGCTGGTTTACCATCCCAAACATCTAGGACCAATAATAAGCGAGTTATAAGCACTTTTAAGTTTGGCTGTCCTCGTTTGACCTTGAATGAGGGGCCCAAGGTCAAATCCGACCACACCAGAAGATTCCCAGCCCATGATTTTCTATATGTTGGTTTACCATCCCAAACCTCTAGGACCAATAATAAGTGAGTTATAGCCACTTTTACCTTTGCCTATCCTCGTTTGACCTTGAAGGAGGGGCCCAAGGTCAAATCCGACCACACCAGAAGATTCCCAGCCCATGATTTCCTATATGTTGGTTTACCATCCCAAACCTCTAGGACCAATAATAAGCGACTTATAAGCACTTTTAAGTTTGGCTGTCCTCGTTTGACCTTGAAGGAGGGGCCCAAGGTCAAATCCGACCATGCCAGAAGATTCCCAGTCCATGATTTCCTATATGTTGGTTTACCATCCCAAACCTCTAGGACCAATAATAAGCAAGTTATAAGCACTTTTAAGTTTGGCTGTCCTCATTTGACCTTCAAGGAGGGGCCCAAGGTCAAATCTGACCACACCAGAAGATTCCCAGCCCATGATTTCCTTTATGTTGGTTTACCATCCCAAACCTCTAGGATCGATAATAAGCAAGTTATAAACACTTTTAAGTTTGGCTATCCTCGTTTGACCTTGAAGGAGGGGTCCAAGGTCAAATCTGATCACATCAGAAGATTCGCAGCACATGATTTCCTATAGGTTGGCTTCACATTGCAAACCTCTAGGACCAATAATAAGGGAGATATAGGCACTTTTAAAGTCCGCCATGTGGGTTACTTCGGCACTCCGTGGATGACCTTGAGTTAGGAGCTTCAAGGTCAAATGTGTGCAAGGTTGTAGAGGACATGTATATGTGTCATACATATCACCTATGAAGAGATTCAACCTTCTACCTATGAGGAACAGGCAGTAGAAAAATGTAGATTATTTTCAAAGAAATGCCCGTGGTGGCCATCTTGTTTTTCAGAATGAGACTATTTTCCTTCCCAGGGAAGCTTACCCCCCAATGAAGATATCCTGCAAATTTGGTGAATCTAGCTGCTGTTGTTTTCCTCTTAGAGCGTTAATGCCAAAAATCTCTCTACGCGCGGCGGTGGCGTAGCGAACGCTAAACCAAAGTATCCACCGGATGCTTCCGGTGGATATAATTATCCATTACATGTACTTTATATATTTTTATGCAAGATTTATATTTTCCATATGTGACATTTATTATACTGGCATGTATTATAAAGGGATCAACAAAGAATCTTATGTTAGGCTTAGAGTTTAAGATAAGTCCTTGGGCTGTGGTTTTCCTGTAGTGTGTGGCATCAAAGCAAAACTTGTTGTCTTTGTTGCATAAATGTAATTTTTCTGAGAGGTAAATGTGAAAAGTAACAGTTAATTGTACTTCTGTCTGGTATTAAAGCATATGGGCCTGCTAATAAGGAAGATTAAAATTTTTCTAAAGTATGCTCAGTTATAAATGTTAATAAAAAACATATTTTTAATGTTAGTGCTAACATATGTTCACAATTGTTTCAAATAAAAACATCAAATATTTTTTGTCCTAGTGTGCAATACTTTTCGTCCATTTACTTTTTGTGATTTTTGGACCAATACTTTTTGTCCGTACCCCGTTTTTACCATTTTATATTTACAGCTGTTTCAAGAAAAACAAAGTTGCATTTTGTGAACCTATATTGTGTCCTTTCACATGTTCAATTATGTGTATTTTAAAAATGTGAAAGATGATAGTTCACCATGTTTTTCAACTATATTTTCCTGATCCACACATACTTAAAATTTGAAATATGATGGTTATTATATGTTTCAAATATATTTCCTGATGCACACATAAGAATAATTTCAGGGGTTTCTGGTTGATTTTGCTCTAGGATAATAAATTCTTATGTTTGTTCATCTAGATACTTATATTGTTAAAATTATTAAATACATGATATACCTGAAATATGTTTTACCAAAGACTTTGAAAATTAAATTTTATTGTCAACAACACACCACACCCTGATTTTCTTTGGATCTGTATCTCTGTACGAGTTGGGATTGAGATACAATTTCAATATCGATACCAAACTCTCTAAAATGATGTTGTATATCGATTGATATAACATATCACTTTACACCATAAGATGTGTAAAACTGATCAGTTACCAAAACTAGTTATCTTAAAATATAAGACAATGAAAAATCATTGCTTAAATTAAAAAAATTAATTAAATTCATCTATATTTAAAACTAAACCTCTTAATGCAAGCATAACTAGAAAGAGGTTTTTGCTAACAAAAACGAGCGGCCTGGATGGAGACTTGACTTAACTAGAAATCGGCCGCCCTGTTGATAGTAGATGCGAATAGAAACAGGATAGCATAGAAGAACACACATTATCATGTGTAATGTCCACCCATGAACCTTTTGCCCAAATTGTACAGTAGTCTTACAAGACCCTGTTTCATTTGTAAAATATATCAATGATGCTTAAATATTTGTTAGTGTAGATGTAAATTATTTCAGCTTCATGCCTTTTTGCATTGGTTGGGTTGAAAATTTTGACGAAATCACTCTATCTGGCACGGTTAAGAAGATAGAAGCAAATTCCTGTTTTTTTATTTTTGGCAAAAATTTGAAAATTCAAAATGGCCGCCATTTTTGGGAAAAGGAAATTTTTTTGAAAATTGCCAAGAGTACATTTTTTAGATACCCTATGGGTCGAAAATTTCAACGAAATAACTCTATTTTGCACGGTTAAGGCCAGTTTGTGTTTTTCCATTTTGGGCAAAAATTCGAAAATTCAAAATGGCTGTCATTTTTGGCGAGGGGAAAATTTTTTGAAAATTGCAAAGATTACATTCCTTAGATACCCTGTGGGTTGAAAATTTCGACGAAATCGCTCTATCTCGCATGGTTAAGGAGATAGAAGCAAATTTGTGTTTTGCCATTTTTGACAAAAATTTGAAAATTCAAAATGGCCGCCATTTTAGGGGACGGGAAATTTTTTTTTAAATTGCCAAGAATACAATGCTGAAATACCTGTGGGTCGAAAATTTTGATGAAATCGATCTATCTCGCACGGTTAAGGAGATAGAAGCAAATTTGTGTTTTGCCATTTTTGGCAAAAATTCGAAAATTCAAAATGGCCGCCATTTTTGGGGAGGGGAAAATTTTTCGTAAAATTGCAAAGATTGCATTCCTTCGATACCCTGTGGGTCGAAAATTTCGACGAAATCGCTCTATCTCGCACGGTTAAGGAGATAGAAGCAAATTTGTGTTTTGCCATTTTTGGCAAAAATTCGAAAATTCAAAATGGCTGCCATTTTTGGGGAGGGGAAAATTTGTTGGAAAATTGCAAAGATTGCATTCCTTAGATACCCTGTGGGTCGAAAATTTCGACGAAATCGCTCTATCTCGCACGGTTAAGGAGATAGAAGCAAATTTGTGTTTTACCATTTTTGGCAAAAATTCGAAAATTCAAAATGGCCGCCATTTTTGGGGAGGGGAAAATTTTTTGAAAATTGCAAAGATTGCATTGCTTAGATACCCTGTGGGTCGAAAATTTCGACGAAATCGCTCTATCTCGCACGGTTAAGGAGATAGAAGCAAATTAGTGTTTTGCCATTTTTGGCAAAAATTCGAAAATTCAAAATGGCCGCCATTTTTGGGGAGGGGAAAATTTTTGGAAAATTACCAAGAGCACAATGCTCAGATACCCTGTGGGTCGAAAATTTCGACGAAATCGCTCTATCTCGCACGGTTAAGGAGATAGAAGCAAATTAGTGTTTTGTCATTTTTGGCAAAAATTCGAAAATTCAAAATGGCCGCCATTTTTGGGGAGGGGAAAATTTTGTAAAAATTACCAAGAGCACAATGCTCAGATACCCTGTGGGTCGAAAATTTTGACGAAATCGCTCTATCTGGCACGGTTAAGGAGATAGGAGGAAATTTGTGTTTTGCCATTTTTGGCAAAAATTCGAAAATTCAAAATGGCCGCCATTTTTGGGGAGGGGAAAATTTTGTAAAAATTACCAAGAGCACAATGCTCAGATGCCCTGTGGGTCGAAAATTTTGACGAAATCGCTCTATCTCGCACGGTTAAGGAGATAGAAGCAGATTGGTGTTTTGCCATTTTTGGCAAAAATTCGAAAATTCAAAATGGCCGCCATTTTTGGGGAGGGGAAAATTTTTTGAAAATTGCAAAGATTGCATTCCTTAGATACCCTGTGGGTCGAAAATTTCGACGAAATCGCTCTATCTCGCACGGTTAAGGAGATAGAAGGAAATTTGTGTTTTGCCATTTTTGGCAAAAATTCGAAAATTCAAAATGGCCGCCATTTTTTGGGGAGGGGAAAATTTTTGGAAAATTGCAAAGATTGCATTCCTTAGATACCCTGTGGGTCGAAAATTTCGACGAAATTGCTCTATCTCGCACGGTTAAGGAGATAGAAGCAAATTTGTGTTTTGCCATTTTTGGCAAAAATTCGAAAATTCAAAATGGCCGCCATTTTTGGGGAGGGGAAAATTTTTGGAAAATTGCAAAGATTACATTCCTTAGATACCCTGTGGGTCGAAAATTTCGACGAAATCGCTCTATCTGGCACGGTTAAGGAGATAGAAGCAAATTAGTGTTTTGCCATTTTTGGCAAAAATTCGAAAATTCAAAATGGCCGCCATTTTTGGGGAGGGGAAAATTTTGTAAAAATTACCAAGAGCACAATGGTCAGATACCCTGTGGGTCAAAAATTTTGACGAAATCGCTCTATCTGGCACGGTTAAGGAGATAGAAGCAAATTTGTGTTTTGCCATTTTTGGCAAAAATTCGAAAATTCAAAATGGCCGCCATTTTTGGGGAGGGGAAAATTTTTGGAAAATTGCAAAGATTGCATTCCTTAGATACCCTGTGGGTCGAAAATTTCGACGAAATCACTCTATCTCGCATGGTTAAGGAGATAGAAGCAAATTAGTGTTTTGCCATTTTTGGCAAAAATTCGAAAGTTCAAATGGCCGCCATTTTTGGGGAGGGGAAAATTTTTTAAAAATTACCAAGAGTACAATGCTCAGATACCCTGTGGGTCGAAAATTTTGACGAAATCGCTCTATCTGGCACGGTTAAGGAGATAGGAGGAAATTTGTGTTTTGCCATTTTTGGCAAAAATTCGAAAATTCAAAATGGCCGCCATTTTTGGGGAGGGGAAAATTTTTGGAAAATTGCAAAGATTGCATTCCTTAGATACCCTGTGGGTCGAAAATTTTGACGAAATCGCTCTATCTGGCACGGTTAAGGAGATAGAAGCAAATTTGTGTTTTGCCATTTTTGGCAAAAATTCGAAAATTCAAAATGGCCGCCATTTTTGGGGAGGGGAAAATTTTTGGAAAATTACCAAGAGTACAATGCTCAGATACCCTGTGGGTCGAAAATTTTGACGAAATCGCTCTATCTGGCACGGTTAAGGAGATAGAAGGAAATTTGTGTTTTGCCATTTTTGGCAAAAATTCGAAAATTCAAAATGGCCGCCATTTTTGGGGAGGGGAAAATTTTGGGAAAATTGCAAAGATTGCATTCCTTAGATACCCTGTGGGTCGAAAATTTCGACGAAATCGCTCTATCTCGCACGGTTAAGGAGATAGAAGCAAATTAGTGTTTTGCCATTTTTGGCAAAAATTCGAAAATTCAAAATGGCCGCCATTTTTGGGGAGGGGAAAATTTTTGGAAAATTACCAAGAGCACAATGCTCAGATACCCTGTGGGTCGAAAATTTCGACGAAATCGCGCTATCTCGCACGGTTAAGGAGATAGAAGCAAATTAGTGTTTTGTCATTTTTGGCAAAAATTCGAAAATTCAAAATGGCCGCCATTTTTGGGGAGGGGAAAATTTTGTAAAAATTACCAAGAGCACAATGCTCAGATACCCTGTGGGTCGAAAATTTTGACAAAATCGCTCTATCTGGCACGGTTAAGGAGATAGAAGCAAATTTGTGTTTTGCCATTTTTGGCAAAAATTCGAAAATTCAAAATGGCCGCCATTTTTGGGGAGGGGAAAATTTTTTAAAAATTACCAAGAGTACAATGCTCAGATGCCCTGTGGGTCAAAAATTTTGACGAAATCGCTCTATCTCGCACGGTTAAGGAGATAGAAGCAGATTGGTGTTTTGCCATTTTTGGCAAAAATTCGAAAATTCAAAATGGCCGCCATTTTTGGGGAGGGGAAAATTTTTTGAAAATTGCAAAGATTGCATTGCTTAGATACCCTGTGGGTCGAAAATTTCGACGAAATCGCTCTATCTCGCACGGTTAAGGAGATAGAAGGAAATTTGTTTTGCCATTTTTGGCAAAAATTCGAAAATTCAAAATGGCCGCCATTTTTGGGGAGGGGAAAATTTTTGGAAAATTGCAAAGATTGCATTCCTTAGATACCCTGTGGGTCGAAAATTTTGACGAAATCGCTCTATCTGGCACGGTTAAGGAGATAGAAGCAAATTTGTGTTTTGCCATTTTTGGCAAAAATTCGAAAATTCAAAATGGCCGCCATTTTTGGGGAGGGGAAAATTTTTGGAAAATTACCAAGAGTACAATGCTCAGATACCCTGTGGGTCGAAAATTTTGACGAAATCGCTCTATCTGGCACGGTTAAGGAGATAGAAGCAAATTTGTGTTTTGCCATTTTTGGCAAAAATTCGAAAATTCAAAATGGCCGCCATTTTTGGGGAGGGGAAAATTTTTTGAAAATTGCAAAAATTGCATTCCTTAGATACCCTGTGGGTCGAAAATTTCGACGAAATCACTCTATCTCGCACGGTTAAGGAGATAGAAGCAAATTAGTGTTTTGCCATTTTTGGCAAAAATTCGAAAATTCAAAATGGCCGCCATTTTTGGGGAGGGGAAAATTTTTGGAAAAACTAGATTGGGCCAACTCGGCGCCAACATATCCCCAGACAGGTCATCGCTCACGCCACAGGTTTTGATCGGGAATTTTTTAAAACATAATTACCCATTATTATATGAACTTCAGCACATCAATCTACTCTGTTTATATCTTCCAAGGAAGATGGTGTATCCCCAGACGCCGAATACATAACTCAAATTATATTTTCAATCTTCCTGCAATGATAACTCTAAACCTATTTTCAAAGTATTTAAATGATTGATGATTGAATGTCCATTCTAAAATAATAATCCCAAAAGAGCATATCTGTTTCTATATTTGTTGACAAATAAAATATTATTTTTAACTCAACTCATCATACTTTTCAATCTTCCTTCAAAGTATTTAAATGATTGATGATTCAATGTCCATTCTAAAATTCATAATCCCAAAAGCGCATATCTGTTTCTATATTTGTTCACAAATAAAATATTATTTAAAAAAAAATTATTTATATTATTATTTTATTATATTATTTTTAGAATTTGCAAATTGTTTTCAGTTATTCATTTCCTCTGTATCTATATATGTGGTCCATATATATGCAACCTAAATATGTGACACAATCTCAGTTCTGACTCCCCTTTGTGTTATATGTAATGAAGCCCACCACCTCCCACCCCCACCCCTCTCCCCTTCTCCACACCTCTCTCACTATTACACAAGATCTGCAACCCCATTGAGTTCTTTGTTTCTCATCTGATATCATTAAATACCTTTGTTTATTTAGTGTCACTCAATATAGCTGGAGGTCCCAGAGGTGGGTGGGGGGAATCCGGGTGGGGGATGCATAAATGGTAAACAAACAATCTATATAAAAGGGGTACTCAAATACAAAAAGAATTGAGAATTTTAAGTATGTGATTATCAACTGAAATGAGTTCATAACTGTAGGAGCTGTGTCAAAATTAACTGAGGCAAGTTGAATAAAACTGGGCTAGTTGAGGGTTAAAAATCCCCTACTTTTACTACATAAGGATATAATTTCATTAATATTGGGACTTAAAGCTCACTTAAAGTGTCCATTTTGTCTACTTGAATATGTTTAACCAGTTTCATTTTAAAAAGTTAAAAACTCAGCAAGCAGAGGTATAACACACAAAAATAAGTTCTTAAAAGACTAAGATAGCCATAACATTATTAATATTCAAAATTTAAATAGACAGGCATTTCCTTTTAAAAATTCAAAGATTTCAGCTCTATAACCCACATAGTTTGACAGTTACTGGGCTTTAAAGTGGCATAATGTCCATAAATTGGGTTTCTGTGGGCATTTTACAATTGTTAAAGAGACCTTAGCAATTAAACAACAGATCTGAAACTTTTTGGGGGACATACATAACAAACAAAAATTATATATAATACAGTTTAAGACTTGTCACACTAAGCATTTCCAAATAACAGGGCAAAATACGGAAAAAATGTCCAAAAAGGCACTTGGGCGAGTGTCTATGGCCCTCATACACAGGTTAAATGTCTACTAAAAACCTTGATTTTCGGCATATGTAAAAAGGACATAATAATGCATTCCCAGATGGGATTTCAGCTCCATCAATCACATAGTTTAACAGTCACAGGGCTTAAAGGTGGTTAAAAAGTCCAAATATTGGGTCTCTGTGGGCCTTTTAGAGATCTCGATGTGGCTTTCAAATTAAAGCTTCAGACTTAAAATTTGTTACATACTAAGATTACACATAGAATATGTATCTAATAAAGTTTGAAACTTCTCAGACTTACCATTTCCAAGTTACAGAGCAAAATATGTGAAAAATGTCTTAAAAGGGTCACTCAGGTGGGTGTTTAAGGTCCTCATACACAGGTTAAATGTCTACTTGAAGCCTTGATTTTTGGCACATGTAAAAAGAACATAATAATGTATTCCCAGATGAGATTTCAGCTCTATCAGTCACATAGTTTAACAGTCACAGGCCTTAAAATTGGCAAAAAGTCCAAATACTGGGTCTTTATGTGGCCTTCTAGAGACCTAAATGTGGCCTTCAAATTAAAGCCTCAGACTTAAAATTTGTCACATACTAAGATTACACATAGAATATGCATCTAATACAGTTTGAAACTTCTTAGACTTACCATTTCCAAGTTACAGGGCAAAATATGTGAAAAATGTCTAAAAATGGTCACTCGGGTGAGGATTTATGGTCCTCATACACAGGTTAAATGTCTTCTTAAAGCCTTAATTTTTGGCACATATATAAATAACATACTAATATCTTCCCAGATAGGATTTGAGCTCTATCAGTCACATAGTTTGACAGTCACAGGGCTTAAAAGTAGCAAAAAGTCCAAATATTGGGTCTTTGGGAGCCTTTTAGAGACCTCAATTTGACCTTCAAAATTAAAGCTTCAGACTTAAAATCTGTTACATACTAAGATTACACACAGAATATATATCTAATACAGTTTGAAACTTCTCAGACTTACCATTTCCAAGTTACAGGGAAAAAGATGTGAAAAATGTCTTATAAGGGTCACTCGGGTGGGTGTTTATGGTCCTGATACACAGGTTAACTGTCTATTAAAGGCCTAAATGTTGGGGCACATATAAGAAAACACATAGATATATTCCCAGATGATATTTAACTTAGATGAGAGACATAGTTTGAAAGCTACAGTGCTTGAAAGTGGCAAAAAGTGCATAAATTGGGTCTCTGTGGGCACTTTTGAGACCTGAAGTCGACCCCTTTGGGTAAACCTACAGCCCTAAAATTTTCTACAGACAAGGATTACATATCAAAGTTATACCTAGCGCAGTTTGAGACTCATCAGAATTACCACTTCCAAATTATAGGGCAAAATATGTGAAAAGTATAGCAAAAAATCCCCAAGTGGGGGTATTTATAGGCCTCAAACACAATTTTCTCCTCAACTTAAAGTCGTGATTTTCGGCACATGTACTAAGAACATATTAATGTGTTGTCAGGTAAAATTTCAGCCAGCTGAGCATCATAGTTTGTGACCTACAGGGCTCTAAGTGGCCAAAAGTGCAATTTCTGACCTTAAGGTGGCCATAAGTTCTTTTTTACTGGGAGTTTAAGGTCACCTTAAAATAGGGATCTTCCTTTGGGCACCCTTAACATGTGTACCAAGTTTGAAAAAAAAATATTAATTTGTTTTTGAGTTATCGCGTCCACAAGGAAATTTCTACAGCGGCGGCGGCGGCGCGACGGACCTGAATCCAATATATCCCCGACTTTCGTCTGGGGATATAATTACCAAGAGCACAATGCTCAGATACCCTGTGGGTCAAAAATTTTGACGAAATCGCTCTATCTGGCACGGTTAAGGAGATAGAAGCAAATTTGTGTTTTGCCATTTTTGGCAAAAATTCGAAAATTCAAAATGGCCGCCATTTTTGGGGAGGGGAAAATTTTTGGAAAATTGCAAAGATTGCATTCCTTAGATACCCTGTGGGTCGAAAATTTCGACGAAATCACTCTATCTCGCACGGTTAAGGAGATAGAAGCAAATTAGTGTTTTGCCATTTTTGGCAAAAATTCGAAAGTTCAAATGGCCGCCATTTTTGGGGAGGGGAAAATTTTTGGAAAATTACCAAGAGTACAATGCTCAGATACCCTGTGGGTCGAAAATTTTGACGAAATCGCTCTATCTCGCACGGTTAAGGAGATAGGAGGAAATTTGTGTTTTGCCATTTTTGGCAAAAATTCGAAAATTCAAAATGGCCGCCATTTTTGGGGAGGGGAAAATTTTTGGAAAATTGCAAAGATTGCATTCCTTAGATACCCTGTGGGTCGAAAATTTTGACGAAATCGCTCTATCTGGCACGGTTAAGGAGATAGAAGCAAATTTGTGTTTTGCCATTTTTGGCAAAAATTCGAAAATTCAAAATGGCCGCCATTTTTGGGGAGGGGAAAATTTTTGGAAAATTACCAAGAGTACAATGCTCAGATACCCTGTGGGTCGAAAATTTTGACGAAATCGCTCTATCTGGCACGGTTAAGGAGATAGAAGGAAATTTGTGTTTTGCCATTTTTGGCAAAAATTCGAAAATTCAAAATGGCTGCCATTTTTGGGGAGGGGAAAATTTTTGGAAAATTGCAAAGATTGCATTCCTTAGATACCCTGTGGGTCGAAAATTTCGACGAAATCGCTCTATCTCGCACGGTTAAGGAGATAGAAGCAAATTAGTGTTTTGCCATTTTTGGCAAAAATTCGAAAATTCAAAATGGCCGCCATTTTTGGGGAGGGGAAAATTTTGTAAAAATTACCAAGAGCACAATGCTCAGATACCCTGTGGGTCGAAAATTTTGACAAAATCGCTCTATCTGGCACGGTTAAGGAGATAGAAGCAAATTTGTGTTTTGCCATTTTTGGCAAAAATTCGAAAATTCAAAATGGCCGCCATTTTTGGGGAGGGGAAAATTTTTTAAAAATTACCAAGAGTACAATGCTCAGATGCCCTGTGGGTCAAAAATTTTGACGAAATCGCTCTATCTCGCACGGTTAAGGAGATAGAAGCAGATTGGTGTTTTGCCATTTTTGGCAAAAATTCGAAAATTCAAAATGGCCGCCATTTTTGGGGAGGGGAAAATTTTTTGAAAATTGCAAAGATTGCATTCCTTAGATACCCTGTGGGTCGAAAATTTCGACGAAATCGCTCTATCTCGCACGGTTAAGGAGATAGAAGGAAATTTGTTTTGCCATTTTTGGCAAAAATTCGAAAATTCAAAATGGCCGCCATTTTTGGGGAGGGGAAAATTTTTGGAAAATTGCAAAGATTGCATTCCTTAGATACCCTGTGGGTCGAAAATTTCGACGAAATCACTCTATCTCGCACGGTTAAGGAGATAGAAGCAAATTAGTGTTTTGCCATTTTTGGCAAAAATTCGAAAATTCAAAATGGCCGCCATTTTTGGGGAGGGGAAATTTTTTTAAAAATTGCCAAGAGTACAATGCTCAGATACCCTGTGGGTCGAAAATTTTGACGAAATCGCTCTATCTGGCACGGTTAAGGAGATAGAAGGAAATTTGTGTTTTGCCATTTTTGGCAAAAATTCGAAAATTCAAAATGGCCGCCATTTTTTGGGGAGGGGAAAATTTTTGGAAAATTGCAAAGATTGCATTGCTTAGTTACCCTGTGGGTCGAAAATTTCGACGAAATCGCTCTATCTCGCACGGTTAAGGAGATAGAAGCAAATTTGTGTTTTGCCATTTTTGGCAAAAATTCGAAAATTCAAAATGGCCGCCATTTTTGGGGAGGGGAAAATTTTTGGAAAATTGCAAAGATTACATTCGTTAGATACCCTGTGGGTCGAAAATTTCGACGAAATCGCTCTATCTCGCACGGTTAAGGAGATAGAAGCAAATTAGTGTTTTGCCATTTTTGGCAAAAATTCGAAAATTCAAAATGGCCGCCATTTTTGGGGAGGGGAAAATTTTGTAAAAATTACCAAGAGCACAATGCTCAGATACCCTGTAGGTCGAAAATTTTGACGAAATCGCTCTATCTGGCACGGTTAAGGAGATAGAAGCAAATTTGTGTTTTGCCATTTTTGGCAAAAATTCGAAAATTCAAAATGGCCGCCATTTTTGGGGAGGGGAAAATTTTTTGAAAATTGCAAAAATTGCATTCCTTAGATACTCTGTGGGTCGAAAATTTCGACGAAATCACTCTATCTCGCACGGTTAAGGAGATAGAAGCAAATTAGTGTTTTGCCATTTTTGGCAAAAATTCGAAAATTCAAAATGGCCGCCATTTTTGGGGAGGGGAAAATTTTTTAAAAATTACCAAGAGTACAATGCTCAGATGCCCTGTGGGTCAAAAATTTTGACGAAATCGCTCTATCTCGCACGGTTAAGGAGATAGAAGCAGATTGGTGTTTTGCCATTTTTGGCAAAAATTCGAAAATTCAAAATGGCCGCCATTTTTGGGGAGGGGAAAATTTTTTGAAAATTGCAAAGATTGCATTCCTTAGATACCCTGTGGGTCGAAAATTTCGACGAAATCGCTCTATCTCGCACGGTTAAGGAGATAGAAGGAAATTTGTTTTGCCATTTTTGGCAAAAATTCGAAAATTCAAAATGGCCGCCATTTTTGGGGAGGGGAAAATTTTTTGAAAATTGCAAATATTACATTCCTTAAATACCCTGTGGGTCGAAAATTTCGACGAAATCGCTCTATCTCACACGGTTTCTGAGATATTAGCAAATTACTCAAAAGTAGTACTGAAAATACACAATGAAGTACCTAAATGGCTATTACTCATGTACTGACAAAGCTATCAGTCCCAAATGCAATACCAAGCGAGCTATGGACATAACAATCTTGTATTCAAAATTGTAGTAAAATATCTTTAATTATTTTGGCTTAAATGCACGGAAACCAATGGGTACTGAAAATAGCTGTACTTAAGTATTACTCAGTAAGCAAAAGAGGTACAACAGCCAAAAGCAATCCCAAGCAAGCTACTGACCCAATAAGCCTGCATACCAAATTTGGTGACAATAGCTCTAATACTTTTCCTTTAAATGAGCGGAAACCATGCGTGACGCCGGACATCGGACGCCGGACGCCGGACGCCGGACATCGGACATCGGACGGCGAAAAAAGCAAAAATAATATATCCACCCCCCAGGGGGGTGGACATAATAAAGCTGTAGTAGTTGTGGTATGAGACTGTAAGGAGAAGGTAAGCTTTACTGTGTTTTGTATCTAATGGAAAGTGGATTATGTAAAAACTGTATCAGTTGCAGTATTAGACTGTAAGCAGAATGTGAGCTTTATTGTGTGTTGTAGAGTGGTATATTTTATAAAAAGAATATATCATTTTTGCTATAAATTTGGGATTGTAAATTTTTTCCAGGAGATATTTAATCCTAGATTTATAATGATAAAGATACACTGTAGTGAACTATAATTGGTTATAGATAGGGACATTCATATGTTGTATATCTTTGAGGCATTTTATGCCTCTGAAAATTCATTGCCATTTAATATTTTTATAAGATAAATATGCTCAAGATAATCGTATTTGTGAAATCCTTTATTGTTCCATTGTAAAAAAAATACACAAGGTCATGTTGTCAGATGTTATTGTTAACATTTTTAATTCACATATGACTCTATATCTGAATATCATGAAAGTCCAAGGTTTTTACATATTAGTTTTACATATTAGTAAGGCTTTTTCCATTCTCTCAAAACAGACAAGGCATTCTTACCACAAGGCTCTTCTTCCATGAAACTAAAGATAAATGTCCTGGTTTGAATTGGTTACTGTAGATTTACTGTAGGCATATCCCTTAATAAAAAGAAATAAATACATCTTGATATCCCTTATCAACTTTCAGTGTGCAGACACACACACACCCACACCCACAGATGTTAACACACAAAGCACAGTGTGGCATCATGAGTCAATCTGCCTCCAAATATATCACACAAAAGCAAATACAGAGTTGGAAGAGAGAAAACAGATAATAATTAAGATAAACTGTAGTAAACTAGAGATTGCGTCTCGACGCAGTGTATCCCCGGACGGGACATAGTTAAGGCGTGAATATGTCGGTCTTGAGCCTGTTTCCTGGAGCACCAGGTCAGGATTCTCCATAGTACCAGATTACTCCCAAAAGCTAATCACTAGTTCTTTCACTTATATCTGTCTTTAAAAATTACATTTCATGGAGCCAGAAGATCTATATAGTGATCCGGATCACTTCCAAAATTCAATCATTTAATCCTTTTACCTTTTCAGACATATTCTAAAAATTTCATCAAAATCCGTCAATAAGTTTTTTAGTTATCTTGTACACAAACACATCTGGCAGCCTGGATCCACATGATCCAGACAGTGATCCAGATTACTCCCAAAAACTAATCACTTGTTCTTTGTCCCATTTAAGACATTTCCTGAAAATTTCATAAAAATCCATCCATGACTTTTTGAGCTATTTGTCTTTAAAAATTACATTTCTTGGATCCAGAAGATCCAGATAGTGGTCCAGATCACTCGCAAAAATGAATCATTTCTTCCTTTTACCACTTCTTCCTTTTACCATTTGTAACATATCCTAAAAATATCAAAGTCCATCCCAAGATTATGTGGCAGCCTGGATCCAGATGATCCAGACAGTGATCCAGATCACTCCAAAAATTTAATCACTTGTTCCTTGTACCATTTAGGCCATTTGCTGAAACAATCCATCCATAACTTTTTGCGGTATCTGTCTTTAAAAATTACATGTCATGGATCCAGAAGATCCATATAGTGATCCGCATCATCACTTCCAAAATTCAATCATTTCATCCTTTTACCTTTTCAGACATATCCTGAAAATTTCATCAAAATCCGTCCATAAGTTTTTGATTTATCTTGTACATAAACACATCTGGCAGCCTGGATCCAGATGATCCAGATCACTCCCAAAATCTAATCACTTGTTCCTTGTCCCATTTAGAACATTTCCTGAAAATTTCATCAAAATCCACCCATGACTTTTTGAGCTATTTGTCTTTAAAATTATATTTCATGGATCCAGAAGATCCAGATAGTGGTCCAGATCACTCGCAAAATTGAACCATTTCTTCCTTTTACCACTTCTTCCTTTTACCATTTCTAACATATCCTAAAAATATCATTAAAATTCATCCTAAAATTCTGTTGCAGCCTGGATCCAGACAGTGATCCAGATCACTCCAAAAATGTAATCACTTGTTCCTCGCACCATTTAGGTCATTTGCTGAAAATGTCATCACGATCCATCGATAACTTTTTGAGGTATCTGTCTTTAAAAATTACATTTCATGGATCCAGAAGATCCATATAGTGATCCGCATCATCACTTCCAAAATTCAATCATTTCATCCTTTTACCTTTTCAAACATATCCTGAAAATTTCATCAAAATCCGTCAATAAGTTTTTGTTTATCTTGTACATAAACACATCTGGCAGCCTGGATCCAGATGATCCAGATCACTCCCAAAATCTAATCACTTGTTCCTTGTCCCATTTAGGATATTTCCTGAAAATTTCATAAAAATCCATCCATGACTTTTTGAGCTATTTGTCTTTAAAAATTAAATTTCATGGATCCAGAAGATCCAGATAGTGGTCCAGATCACTCGCAATATTGAACCATTTCTTCCTTTTACCACTTCTTACTTTTACCATTTGTAACATATCCTAAAAATATAATCAAAATTCATCCTAAAATTATGTTGCAGCCTGGATCCAGATGATCCAGACAGTGATCCAGATCACTCCAAAAATGTAATCACTTGTTCCTTGTACCATTTAGGTCATTTGCTGAAAATGTCATCACAATCCATCCATAACTTTTTGAGGTATCTGTCTTTAAAAATTACATTTCATGGATCCAGATGATCCAGATCACTCCAAAAATGTAATCACTTGTTCCTTGTACCATTTAGGTCATTTGCTGAAAATGTCATCACAATCCATCCATAACTTTTTGAGGTATCTGTCTTTCAAAATTACATTTCATGGATCCAGAAGATCCATATAGTGATCCGCATCATCACTTCCAAAATTCAATCATTTCATCCTTTTACCTTTTCAAACATATCCTGAAAATTTCATCAAAATCCGTCAATAAGTTTTTGATTTATCTTGTAGATAAACACATCTGGCAGCCTGGATCCAGATGATCCAGATCACTCCCAAAATCTAATCACTTGTTCCTTGTCCCATTTAGGACATTTCCTGAAGATTTCATCAAAATCCACCCATGACTTTTTGAGCTATTTGTCTTTAAAATTATATTTCATGGATCCAGAAGATCCAGATAGTGGTCCAGATCACTCGCAAAATTGAACCATTTCTTCCTTTTACCACTTCTTCCTTTTACCATTTGTAACATATCCTAAAAATATAATCAAAATTCATCCTAAAATTATGTTGTAGCCTGGATCCAGATGATCCAGACAGTGATCCAGATCACTCCAAAAATGTAATCACTTGTTCCTTGTACCATTTAGGTCATTTGCTGAAAATGTCATCACAATCCATCCATAACTTTTTGAGGTATCTGTCTTTAAAAATTACATTTCATGGATCCAGATGATCCAGATCACTCCAAAAATGTAATCACTTGTTCCTTGTACCATTTAGGTCATTTGCTGAAAATGTCATCACAATCCATCCATAACTTTTTGAGGTATCTGTCTTTAAAAATTACATTTCATGGAGCCAGAAGATCCATATAGTGATCCGGATCACTTCCAAAATTCAACCATTTCATCCTTTTACCTTTTCAGACATATCCTGAAAATTTCATCAAAATCCGTCCATAAGTTTTTGATTTATCTTGTACATAAACACATCTGGCAGCCTGGATCCAGATGATCCAGATCACTCCCAAAATCTAATCACTTGTTCCTTGTCCCATTTAGGACATTTCCTGAAAATTTCATCAAAATCCACCCATGGCTTTTTGAGCTATTTGTCTTTAAAAATTATATTTCATGGATCCAGAAAATCCAGATAGTGGTCCAGATCACTCGCAAAATTGAACCATTTCTTCCTTTTACCACTTCTTCCTTTTACCATTTGTAACATATCCTAAAAATATAATCAAAATTCATCCTAAAATTATGTTGCAGCCTGGATCCAGATGATCCAGATCACTCCAAAAATGTAATCACTTGTTCCTTGTACCATTTAGGTCATTTGCTGAAAATGTCATCACAATCCATCCATAACTTTTTGAGGTATCTGTCTTTAAAAATTACATTTCATGGAGCCAGAAGATCCATATAGTGATCCGGATCACTTCCAAAATTCAACCATTTCATCCTTTTACCTTTTCAGACATATCCCGAAAATTTCATCAAAATCCATCCATAAGTTTTTGAGCTATATTGTACACAAACACATCTGGCAGCCTGGATCCGGATGATCCAGACAGTGATCCAGATCACTCCCAAAATCTAATCACTTGTTCTTTGTCCCATTAAGGACATTTCCTGAAAATTTCATCAAAATGCACCCATAAGTTTTTGAGTTACCTGTCTTTAAAAATTAAATTTCATGGATCCAGAAGATCCAGACAGTGATCTGGATCACTCCCAAAATTTAATCATATCTTCCTTTTACCATTTTGGACATATCCTGAAAATTTTATCAAAATCCATCTGTCAGTTTTTGAGTTATCTTGTTCACAAACAAACAAACAAATAGAGGGCCAAAAATGACCCTCGGGTACTTTGGCGGTCAGTGGATGACCTTAAATGAAGATCTGTAACCGGTAAGCCTGGATGCTGGTAATCCATCATGTACTCAACCTCCAAAGCCATTTTCAATACTTTCCATGCAATGTAGTCAGCATTAAGTGTGAAAATATCTCCAAATTTGCCAAAAATGACCCTTGGTCAGGTACTTTGGCGGTCAGTGGATGACCTTAAATGAAGATCTGTAACCAGTAAGCCTGGATGGTAGAAGTCCATCATGTACTCAACCTCCAAAGCCATTTTCAATAGTTTCCATGCAATATAGTCAGCATTAAGTATGAAAATATCTCCAAAAAGGCCAAAAATGACCCTTGGTCAGGTACTTTGGCGGTCAGTGGATGACCTTCAATGAAGAGCTTCAAGGTCAAATTTCTGCATGCTTACAGAGGACATATATATGTATTATATATACCAGCCATAGGATGATCTGACTTTCTGTATAGGAGAACTGGGCTAAAAAGTGAAAAAATGGCCAAAATCTGACCTTTAAGAGGCCACCAGTGACCTTGAGATTGAAGGTCAAGGTCACAAAACAATAGCGTTCGTGGCATTGCCCATATATACCCACATACCAAATTTGAAAGTTCTAACTAAAATATTTTTTAAGTTATCGCGTCCAAAAGGAAATCTCTGCAGCGGCGGCGGCGTGACCGTACTGAATCCTAAGTATCCCCGACTTTCGTCCGGGGATACAATAAGCAAGTTATAAGCACTTTTAAGTAAGGCTGCAACGAGTGGGTAAAATCCACCCCGGTAACCGAGCTACCTAAATTCGTCTCACAATTCAGTATTCACATAGTTAAGCATGCACATTATTTCCTCTCCATAAAACAATGGTGGTTTCTGGAAACGATGTCTTTGCATTGAAACAGTTAAAAATTGTTAGAAAAAGAGGACTATTATATAAAACTCCTTAATGTGAAAGCATTCTGACGTTTTTCTGTGTTGTCATGTTTTGTTTTACCAAAAAACGTAACCTAGTGGGCAACAACATAATATATTGTAGTAGTTAACAACTATAGGGTGGACCAGAAAGCACTCGAGATCTCCCTAAATTGACCCGAATGGCAAATACCAACCACCCGGTCACAGCCTTACTTTTAAGTTTAGCTATCCTTGTTTGACCTTGAAGGAGGGGCCAAGGTCAAATCTGACCATATCAGATTCCCAGCCCATGATTTCCTATGAGTTGGTTTCACATTCCAAACCTCTAGCACCAATACTATTTGAGTTAAAGGCACTTTTAAGTTTGGCTATCCTCGTTTGACCTTGAAGGAGGGGCCCAAGATCAAATCTGATCACATCAGAAGATTCCTAGGCCATGATTTCCAATAGGTTGGTTTCATATCTCAAACCTCTAGGACCAATAATGAGCGAGTTATGAGCAATTTTACATTTGGCTATCCTGGTTTGACCTTGAATAGTCAAAATTTTTGATGTTTTTGATTCACCAGAGCATAATTTTGACTCCTGGGCTACCAAGCCATTTGCGAAGTTCAAAAGAAATGCCAAAAGAAATGTGGCTTGTAGGTTGAACACAAGAAATCTCATGACCGTGCATGATCCTTAGTATCCCCGCTTTACAATAAGTTGTTATTTTGAAAATTTTTCACTTGGATATTGCTGGGAATGATACTGAAATTGACACTTTTAACTTTTAAGTCAGAGTGAAATATTAATATTGTGGTATATAATACATTCCCTAATTTATGTAATTTATGTTTTTTACATGAAAATAACCTACAAACATTGTCCCAGCACTAGTGATTATACCTTTGATGGATTTATGAGATGTTTGAGAAATAACCACATGAACTGTAATGATTAGTTGGTAACACCAAAAGTCTTTAACATTCTATGCACATGACACAACCGTCAAAGTGGCCTAGTTGACAAGCTTAGCAGTGGCATTGACTTTAACTGTCTGTCCCCAAATTACCTCATATTATTTGCCTAAAAAGAGTATTCAAGACTTCGAGTTACTTCAGAGTATCAAAATGACTCTTGATTCCACCCTTACCTTTGACCAAGTTTAAATTTTAAAGGTTCCAAAACCAATCATTCTTTAATAGGAGATAGCTAAATATTCAGCTATTATTGTTTTCTTTCAGATGACAATAATCGGCTACCACTGTGAAACAATTACCAAACAGTAAACCTTACACAATGTTTCCATTATGGTGATCCCATGGTAAACCTACCTCCTGACTAGTGCTGGTATTGTTTATTGATATTGAAATATTTATCAATTCTTGCTAAATATGCTGATAATGCAGGGTACAATATCAATATCGGAACACAGTACTAAATAGATGAATCTCTGCTGTCTTCAATTAATATAAAGTACAAAATTTGAAAATTATGTTGATTTTCATATCATTTTCGGTACCTTTTACTTGCCGCAATAATGGAACTGCCATATTTGTTTACTTTTCGGGTCACTATTAAACTTTGCAAAAGAGTTTGAAAGGTCTCTCCCAGGAAAGCGTCTCGTGCCCCGATATTTCAATATTGATCAATACAAAAGGTAAAAATATGGTTTGATATCGATATACATATTTTTATTTGATACCAACAGGTCCAACACTATTTCTGACTTTACAAAATAAAACCATTCAGGATCAATTGATGAATATTAGGAATTTAGGATAGGTTTCTGATATTTTCCTGATAGCTTTCTGAGTAATGTTGTGATGGGTTCAAAAAGTCTTTCAAAGTTTGTGAGACTTTTCAGATCCATCCAAATGGTTTACAAAACCTTAAGGATCGATATAAGATGGAATTCAGGTTTGTTTTGTTTTTTAAAATTTCACATTAGTGAAAATGTTTAGCTGTAAGATCGATAAGATGACTTTATCAATAGTACAATAAGTTTAAAATGGATTTGCAATAGTTTCACTGAACGCAAGCTCTGATAAGAATCAGGAACAGTTTATGATAATATTATTAAACTGTTTAATATAACTGGAAACACCCTCCAAATGTTCTAAATTGTGCCTGATTCAAAACTTCCAGTCACAAAATGGTTTAGAATGGTCTACCAATATTCTGATTACCTCCGAAACAGCAAATTTTCAGGATCGTAACCCAATCGGGGGAGGTCAATTACCATAGTGGAACAGGCTTAATCCAATTAAATCTTGGCTGTATAAATGAGTTCAAATTTTACAATATGTTGCCAGCACTATTTAGTATTTACCAGGATATAGTTACCTTTGAGTAGAAATATCGGTATGTTTTTAGGCTTCTGGATTGGTAATATCCGGCCCCAATGGCTATTGCTGTATAGCTGACTGTCATCTCAATCCAATTTATCCAATTAAAATGATTCACAAAGTCCATTCACTATAACATCTCAAAACATCAATTAGAATCCACTCTCCTCAACATTTACATCCTCAATTACCAGCTGTAAAAAGTCTGGATTTTGGGGGGGTTGTAAGCCCATATTAAATTACATAAATATTTGCTGTTATTAACTTGTTGGTAGATTTATTTAGGGATTTGCATATCAAGGTTGGCTGGTTACTACTTCAAAAGATATAAAAAATAGAAAGCATAACTTTCCTAAAACATTTGCAATTTGATCAATCTGATACATACTGAATAGATTTTCTTATTTTCTTTGTGTATGCTTTGTACACTGAAATCCATCTGAATCTGTGCCACAGTACTTGGTAAGAAAATTCACTGGTTTTATTAATCCTATTCATAAATACTATTAAAATCCATACAGACATATATGTAGTGTTCAAATATATTATATATACACGCAGCACATGGAGAAATATTAATCCTTCAAGTAAAATGGCTGCATCTTGTTACATACCACAGTTTGAATAGTATATTTTATACTTCATTCATGAAATACTCATTTATGAAAGCTGATGTCCAATAAAATGATAGGATATTACACCTCACACTTTGGGTTAATTTACCTGAAAGGGACATCTTTTACATTTTGTTACCTCTCATGTTTAATATAAACAAGTCACAATGGACACCCATCTAATTCATGCTCCAAACAAGAGATATTTCTCTTCACAATAAGGTACAGAATGCTTTTCTGGACTAAAATGGAAATTTAACAAAAGTGATTTACTCAGTTTTTTCTTTAAAAACTTTGCACAAGATCTGGTGGTTTTTAGATGTGTGACACAAAATAACATAACCTATTACAGAATGAAAGGTACTCTTTACAGACAATTCCTGTTGAAAAATAACAACTCATTCTAGCCTATTAGGCTAGAGATCACCAGCTTAAATGCCAGATCGAGCATCACTTGTTAGAAGCGAGTTGAACTCGGGTTAAACTCGAGTAATTTTCGGGATAAAGTATTTCGTTTGTTAGCTTTTAATATAGAAAATATTTTACATAACTGTACGTGAGACAAAACTTTTACCCGGAAATGGCTTTTGCGATATAATTTAAGTTAAATGTTCATTGATTTAAGCCAGAATAAAGTAAAAATGCAATATATTTTTGAAAATTTCGGATATTTCTATTGTTTTGGTGAAGTGTCAGTGGTAAATGGTTAAAATATTGACGTTTTTCAAAAACTCGAGTTTCACTTGCGCAGATCGATGTCACCCCAATTATCGCCCATCGAGTTACAACTCGAGTTCCAGTCAACTCGTCCCAGCACTACTTGTGACTGTCAATATTAAAAAATTTCACCTGTGAAAATTTCTTGGGTAACTAGCAGCAACACACTTTTGTTATCCAAAACTAAACAGAAGGTTTGATGTTCAGCTTTTTTAACAAGGGCTGTGTTCAGGTCCCGAGATACTAGAAAACAGGCAATCTTTGTTGAAAATCTGAGTATTAACTAGCACACCGGCACCAGTAAAACTACTAAAATGACCCTTATTATCATAATTACCATAGATGAAACACAATATTCAGCCAGATTTATCTACCTGGGATTAGTTTATTACGTAAATTTCCTTATTTTTACATACATATACATATTTATTTTTTTTTTATATAAATTTGTTCACATCATCCACAATGTTTTCTTTGTTGGTATGTTACCAGTTCCCAATTGGTTAGGACTAAATTGCGGGTACCTTGATTCGGGACAAATAAAGACACATGGACACCCAGCCCCATTTTTTCCCTGAGCCACACTCCTATTTTGAAACCACAACAGTCAACCACAGGGCTGAGACCCAAGATACCAGAACTCCATAAGCACCAAGCCATACAGGCTTCGACACTGAATTAGTTAAAACCCGGAAAAGCATCTCCATCTGTCTTGGTGATTGTCGAATAACGGACCTGGACAGTTATTCAGTGGCATTCTTTTTCTTATAATTTATCAATCATATTCTTTGAATTTTCTGAGAAAACAATATTTTTCTTTAAAAAAAAAAAATCATATTTCTCTGGACAAGAATTTTAACATTCATCGTTTTTTTCTACAGGTTATAAATACAAATTGGATACAAAAGCTGTGCAGAAAACAGGTGGCATTAGAATTTTTGTAGTTATTTTTTGTAGGAAAAAATGTTCACTTGTTTTAAACAAACATTTTACTAAAAATTTGAAAAATTCATATATATTTGGAAATTTTTTCTCATTCTAAGAATTTTATCTAAGACAAACCAATATTCCAAGAAAAATTATTCTAAGAATGTTGGTGAATAAGTGCTCAGATCTTAAGAGCTAGGGATAATTAATCACTTTTTCAGTAGACATACACACTGATTTCACTGAAATGTGATAAAGAGCCGAACACTGTTTCACAGTATTCCTATACACTCAGAATGTTTTGTGATAAAGTTTCTCAATACACTTTTATGTTGGATTTGTAAAAATTGTTTTACGCAACAAAGGGGTAGATACTTGTGATCAATGGGCACCACGTGTAAATGCCAAACATTTTGATTGTTTCACAAGAAAATATGACAAACAGGGTCCACAATGTACTCATGATGATGTTGTATAGCAGTCTCTCATGAGAACATTATTTCCTATTCTCCCAGTCATAAGAAATTGTTTAGTGTTCACAGCAAACCAGAGATTGTACTGTAAAAATCATATAATGCTGTATTGTGGCCACAATGAAAGTAGTTAGACAAGGTCTCCATTTACACAAGGAACTTAGACACTGAGCTGCTGCAAGTCTGTGGCACAATGAGACAAACAAATAATACAAAATGCACTTTTCGATGAGTATGTGAAAGTACTAGTACTTTCTAAAATAAGACAAATACTTATTTACCACATTACAACATCATACAATGGCAAATAAATTTTTCTCCCCGATAACAAAACTCCTGAACATAATATCAATTTAAAAAATGATAATGGTGCTAAAATTAAAAAATAGCATTAATTTAGGTTGAAACTTAATTTTCATACTGTAATGTTGGCACAGAGATTTACACCCAGGGCCAAAGATTTTAAAGCAAGATTTAGGAATTTTGATATTTTTAAAACTAAACCTGAGAATGGTATTTAGAAGCTTTTTCTTTGCATTAAGACAGGAGAGTTGTAACTCAGTCAAAAACTAAAAACAGATGTAGTTAGTTTTCTTTTCAAACTTTATACATTACTAATAGTAATTTACAATACAATTACAAGGTATATACATGTACTACATACCACTATTAAGGTATTATGATACAATATTATAAACCATTCTTTCCATGGATACAAGCTATGTTTTAAGTCACAGAGACATGAATCTTGATACATACCTTTTAGAGTTTGTCCTTGCACAGAAGTAGGTACTGCAGATAGTCCTAGAGCCTTGTGTTTCCTGTTACCTTCAGACCTTTTCTTTTACATGCACCATTACCCAAAATATGACAGCATCAAGGCCACTCCAGCATTTGTTGTCATTTCTAAACACAATTTATACACAATTCACTTTATTCCTGTGTTCACAAAATTCCAAGATAAAAAGCATAGGACTGTGGGACACAATGTGTCTATTTTAATAATAAATATCTCCATTATCAAAGCTTTCGACACATACAACTGAGTGTTTCAAGCTACTAGGATACAGGTGACAATGCACTCTCTCAAAGCTCATAAGATAGCAGAATTCTCATGTACTCCATATGAGCTAAATCAATCCATGGATATATACAGGTGTTTCTCCTTATCCTACTAACAGGCTCCTCAGCTAAAACAACAGTAAAGAAAATCCCATATAAATCACATCCTCTGTCTGTTGAAAATATATTTTTTTAACTTTTTTTTTCTTTCACAAATAGTAAAATGCCCTTTTTTTAATAGAATGCTTGGGTGAAAAACAATTCACATAAAGAAGCCCTTTGAGCAACAGCCTCTCAAATCAATGATGTTTCTGTGCGATGGAATATCCATTGTCAGAAATACAAGTGGATTAATTCAGAAATTCATGCAAAAATATATCCACCATCTGAATCATACACAGTAGCAGTTTTCTTCTACCCTATACATCACACACTGTCAAAACTTACAAGAGCTTGAGTAGAAAAAAAGATATAAATATTAGAGTAAGAAATCTAAAATTCGCCAGGAATCTAAAATTCGCCACCGCTAAAACCTTAGTTCATTTTATGAAGAAAATGATGTTTTTGTCTCACAATTGGCATTTTTCAGTACAAAAATCCTTAATTTACTATACATTCAACAAATCTCACCACAATTCATTTATTTTATTAGTATTTTCACATGTGGCGAATTTCAGATATGTGGCGAATTTTAGATTTCTTACTCTATATAAAGAGGAATTTCCCTCTACACTAGCAAGTAGCAGAGGAATCACAAGTATGCCTGTGTTTCAGAGACTCTTTGTCCCACAGGCTTCCAGGACTTCTGGTTCTTCTTGCTTTACAGCTCCACCAACTTTTTGGACAAATAACTTGTATGAAGAATAAGACTGAAAAAAGTCAACATATTTTTAGCCTTTTTTATATCAAGAAGCATTAATATTAACAAAGAAATAGTTTACTGATTGACAGAAGTTTCTTTTTTTTTTTTTCGTTGTTCTTTGAGAGTATTAGATGACAATTTCTTTCAGATAGTTCGATAGATATTCATACAATTTAGTGTAAAATAAGATTTAGTTTTCATCACACTTTCCAACTTTTCATATGTAGAGTTCCAAGTTCTCACTAAATTTCAGTTCCCCCTGAGAGTTTCACTTACTTTCTTATTACAACAGCGTTAGCCCTATTAAAAGAAATATTTCTGTCAGGGTAAATAAGTTATTCTTCCACTCAGTGCTACTCAAGCAACAGTGATAAAACCCATCCATGGTTCATTGTGAGAAAATACACGGAAAATAAAAATGTTCATGAACAATACATGATTTGTATACTATTGACTACTAGTGACTAGTACATGTCCACTAACAATTGCTTTAGAGCAAGGTGTTAAAGGTACACTTGTTCCACTATTTATAAGCTACACAATTTGGACAAAATGTGTCAACATGCAAGTTCAGGTTGATGGCAGAACTGTAAAATTCTTACTGTTAAGAGGGAAGTTTCTAGTGCCCCTCTTAATAAATAATGCCACAAATATGACTGCTAACCATTATAAAGTAACAGAACTACTTCAAATGCCTAATTAAACTGAAGAGTATGGGTTCTTACTGAGGCAATATACTAATATTCACACCCTACATATATCAGACCATATCTCATATATAAATCTCCATTATTATACAATGAAAGAATGTTCCAACATACCAAACTAGCATTTACCGACACAGTTAATTATTAACTAAGGCATTTGCTTTATCTCAGATTTCTCTACTTGATAAAAAGCAGGAACTTCTATCTTAAGTGATGAATGCAGTTAATACTGCGAAGGAAACAGTAGCAATTTTAGTAGCAATTATCAGTAGAAACTGAAAACTACACCAGAACTTTCAAATGTTTTCTAAAAAGATATTTTGCAAAAGGTAATTAGCAGAAGCAAATTTGAGACCACTTTTAATGGGACATTTTGCTACTACAAAAAGTAGACTGTATAACTAGAACCTACAATATCTACCAGATCTGGTTCTACTTGTGACTTCCACTTATACCTACAAATCTACAGCATTTCCTAATGTGGGGACCATATTAAATTAGGTCTACTTGTATGTAAATTCCACTTACAGTCTAACACTAGTTTTACCAACACAATATACTGAACACACTTTTTGCTGGTCTTAGTTGTGAAACAAATAGACAAAGATAGAAAAATAACTTTAACAACAAAGTTGTTATTTGCAGTTCCACCATTTTCTTAAATAGTATTAACGTTATTAGTAACGCTAATATAGAAACTGACCTCTTTGTGGAACTGGACTATCCCTTTTTGGACATCAGCACCTTAGAGGATGTTTACACCAATTTTGGCGCTTTATAAGTGTTACTTACTTACTTACTTAGTATTAAGAAACATGATATTCATCACAGTATATGTGAAATTTAACACCAGGGGGCACCCTTAAAAAGTAAGCCAAAATAATCAAACATATGTGCCATTTTTGCGACAGGTGAGATAGTAGACAGGTGGGTAGTCACAAAAAGTACATGTATGTAAAGAATTTCTGACAAGTCCCAAATTTAGAAGTATTTTCTAGCTGGCAAATTTCAGACACTCCGGCAAATTTCACATTGGCCTAGCCATAAAATATCCAGGCTTTTTTTCCTGCACAAGACACTGACAATCTACCGCAAAAGCTTGAAAATCCATTCTGCCAGATGAAAAAAAAAATACCTGTTAAAACTCACAAGCTCCCTATAGAGAGCACATAAATCCGCAAACATACAGCCTGTATGAAATTCTGATGTATTTTTATTTTTTCAATAATGCACACTCCATGTATTGATATCCTAATTGTATTGATATTTTGTGTCCATATTATCCCTTCCCCATGACTCATCCGCCGATGAATTGAGCCAGACAAAAAAACCCTGATGGATGAGTGATCAGTGGATGGGTTCCTCACTTGCTGTCTTCATGTTTGATGCTAGCTGACTTCAGTATCTCCACTCTCTTTCTATCTTTTTGTTTATTGTCTAACAAGCTACCAGCTTAATAATAACCAAAATACTTTAAGTAAGACTTTATATATGTATTTTACAAATAACATACCCATCAAGGTAAAACTTAGAAGCTACTGATGAGAATATTACTGGGTATTTTTGTCTATCAATATTAAATAAGGCATTTTCAGACAACTGAATTATTTACAGGGGGATGGCCTTTTTGGGGGTAATCGGGACAATTATTTTTTTTTGCTTATTTAAACAAATTGCAATAAAAGCAGAAGCAAAATGCATGGTTGATAGATTTATCTTTAGATTCAGGTGTCCTATAGTTACATACATATCAAGGCAAGAACTTTGATGGAAGATTATTTGCTTCTGTGAGTGAGCTAATTCAGATTGCCAAAATTAGGACTACACCATGCAGACCCTGTTCCAAAGGTCAGGTTGAGCGATACAACAGAACTTTACTACAGCTAATTTGGTGTTACTTAAAGGGTAACCAACAGTACTTGGATGAACATTTATAGCAATGGGCTGGTGCCATTCACTCAACTTTGAACAGGAACACTGGTTATACACCGAATCTGATAATGCTACGCTACAGGATTACTGGTACTTTACTCATTGATCTGATGATAGGAAATAATGAGACATCCGGTCTCATCATAAGCGAGAGATAATCTGCTATCTTCACAATAACGACAGAAGAAAGATAATGATCTCAGATTGAAAGTGAAAATATATGAATTCTAATTCTGATTCTAATAGCACTTTTATGGCGCTTAATCTCTGTCAAAAGACAGACTCTAAGGCGCATCACACAAAAACATTGTTCAATATTCATAAACCAGAGACATTGCATTGGATCAGCACCGCGGAGAAAGGAGGAGGAGATTGGAAATTTAGGGTGGGTATGCTTTTCCAAAGAGGTATGACTTCAACTTTGACCTGAAAGAGGCAAGTGACTTTGCAGAGCGGACCTCATCAGGAAGGCCATTCCAAATTATAGGGGCGTCATACGCAAAACTGAGTCCAAATTGCTTTCGAGACTTGAAAACTGAAGCAAAGTGGGGAACCTCAAGAAATATGCCATCAGATTGACTTCGACGAGTGTCATATGCACTATGTCTGGGTATCAGGAAGGGTTCAAAGTATTTGGGGTTACCACTGTGTAGGAACTTATATACGAGCACGGCAGTCTTAAAGATAGAACAGTACTTAATCGGCAACCAATGTAGTGCTTTTCTAACTGGAGTGATGTGTGAATACTTGGTGGTGTTGGCAACAATTCTGGCAAGACTGTTCTGAACACATTGAAGTTTGCGCAGATCCAGAGCTGAGAGACATCTGAACAGAGAGTTACAGTAATCAAGACGACTTCCGACCAGAGCATTGGAAGCCATAAGAGCAGCTTCGTGTGTTAGATGTCCTCGGAGTCGCTTAAGATCCCGGACATGAGCAAAACAAGCCTTGCAGACCTTGATAACATGGAAAGGGAATGAGAAATCTGAATCAAACCAGACACCAAGGTTCCTAACTGTATCTATTGGTGATATAAGATTACCGAGTATGTTGACTGGGAATGAGTGATTAAGTTTTTCACGCTGAGACTTTGAGCCAAACACAATCACAGTTGGTGATCTAGATTATAAGTTAGATTCTGATAACAAAGTTGGTCAGACTCCTAAGCTAAATCAAGTGTGGAAATGTCTGCTCTATTGTACTTTTAAGAGTAAGTGATAGAAAGACAGGTTATGTTTTACAACATGACACACTGAAGCCATGTGAAAACAGGCATATACCTTTGTGGCTGAGATGAAAGAGAACACTTGAACTCATGTGATCCCGAGGGCACTGTATTAGGTGAGACAAATCTAGAATGTGATTCATTATATTTACATCAATTATTTGGACATGAAAACAATAATCTGTCCAACCAAATTTTTAGTCAAGTTAACGACCCATTAGAAAACCATCCATTAGATCAGGCCATGAGAGGAAGAGACCCATAAATCCAGCTGTATATTCTATTTAAGACATTTGCAAGATTATTAAGACATTTGCAAGATTAGATCAATTGATGGGCATTCATAAATATATTCTCGAATTAAAAAAATTGTATTGTTATTTCAGATGTCATATGATAGATCTGCGTATGTGAGAGACCGGCATAGAGGATGGGAGCAGCATCATGCCGACTTTGACCGTCCCCCCACTCTGACAGTCCATATCACAGGGATGATGGTGGATATTATGACAGGCCTCGCCATTACAGAAATGACGACAGGCAAGAACCAAATATAAATGCAGACATCAGGGTTCCAGTGGTAGGTGGCAAGAAGATCACAATAAACACAGCCTGGAATGCACCGGACATACTTCAGGATCTGCAGTAAGATCAAGTGTGCCTGGTTATTCCCAGCAGGTGCCACCACAGTGACCATGCATGACATCTACAACAGAAGATGAACTAGTACTGTTGATACTGGTACAAATGGTTCCCACGCTAATACCAAATCAGGTTCACAAACATGTGTTTATGCCACATAACAGAAGAGAACCCCTTGATCAGCCATTGTTGTTGGAGGGGTGTCTTAGGGGTACAGGAAATCTCTTCCCAATGAATACAGGCAAGGAGTTTGAAACTCAGACACAAAACTTTAGCTTTGTAGCAACCAGCCACAGGACAACCAGTTTGTTTGGACCATTGGTGTCAGCCCTGTCACCAGCATGCAAAAAGACTGTGACAAGAGCTACTGCAACTCCACCAAGGACACAGATGGTGAATCAAAGTTTGTAGGAAGGTGACACAAAAGGGGAAACACTCTATTAGTTTAACACTCGGGAGGCAGAATAAATGATATACAAAGAACTGAGCTCTGTACTGCTTAAACTCTGGTCACTGCTGTATCATATCAGTCAACACCTTCACAGCTCACTGACATCCAGATAAACTATAGGTCAAATGTATATCCTTTTATCCTGGGAAAGTATGTAACATATGCACTGTCTCTGAACTCTTTTGTATGCAAATTCATTGTGCATTAGCCTTTTATATTGAATAGATGTGTTTTAGTAAGAACTGTGTTTCAATTGTGTGTTCCAAGTCCAAGTTTATGACATATATTTTGGCGACGAGGAAAATAGGTTTATTAATAATTTTATATAACTGCTGTGAAATTCTTTGGATATTTTAAATCTGTAAGTTAAAATAATTACCATGGCTACTTTTGGTAGAATTGAGGAGTACACTGAATCAGAGAACTGGTCTCAATATATTGAGAGACTTGGATATTATTTTGAAGCAAATAGTATCACTGAAGCTGAAAAAAAGAGATCAATATTTTTAACTGTATGTGGATCAAAGTGTTATGGTTTAATCAGAAATTTGTTGTCTCCAACAAAACCTGATGAGAAAACATTTGAAGAACTGAGTAAATTCATCTGAACCCAGAACCTTCTGAGGTCATCCAGCGCTACAAGTTTCACTCTAAAGTGCATTCACATGGACAATCAGTATCGGAGTTTGTAGCAGAACTCCGGGAATTGTCAGAAAAATGCAAATTTGGTGACCAACTTGAAGATATGCTCAGAGATAGCTTGGTGTGTGGAGTGGCTGATCCAGTAATACAGAAGAGACTTCTTCAAGAAAAAACTTTACAGTTTAAGAAAGCTTTTGAATTGGCCCAGGCACTGGAAGCCGCAGCAAAGAATACAGCAGATTTATAGGGCACTACAATACATAAACTTGGGCAGCAAGATTCTCAACCCAAACCCTGGCAAGGGAATAATCAGAGGAAGTCCGCTCAAAAAGGCACCTCTGATGAATGTTACAGATGTGGGGGAAGTCACCAACCTTCAGGATGTCCCTTCAAGAGCAGCAAATGCTACAACTGTCGTCTGGTAGGACATATCAAGACAAAATGTAGAAAGCTGAAAAAGGGGAAAGGCAGCAAGAATGCACAATCACGGAAAAAAATACATCACACTGAACACATAAAAGCACAGCGTGAGGGTCAACTTGACAACCAGGAGGAGGAATATCGACTGTTTACTTGCACAAACAGGATAAATCCATATGTGGTTGAACTTTGTATAAATACAAAACCAGTATCAATGGAAATTGATACAGGAATTTCTGCTTCAGTCATCAATGAGGCAGTGTACAAGTTGATCAGTAGAGGGGAGTCGAAACCCCAGCTACAACCAACTCAAGCAGTTTTAAAAACATACACAGGTGAACAGATTCCTGTGTTGGGCATGTTCAATGCTGTTGTGGCTTACGAAGGAAATCAGAAGAAACTGCCACTACTGGTAGTAAAGGGGACACAGCCTTGTCTTTTGGGACAGGATTGGCTGAATGAAATTCATATAAACTGGCATGAAATAAAGTTTGTCCAAAAGAATCTGGACAAGTTGCTTCAGAAATATTCTGAAGTGTTTCAGGAAGGCTTGGGGAAAATAACTGGTGTTAAAGCTAGGATAGAAATTCACACAGACGCCAAGCCACAATATATTGCAAGCCAAGACCTGTGCCATATGCATTACGGAATAAAATTGAAGCGGAGCTGGAACGACTGCAGTCAGATAACATAGTGGAACCTGTTAAATTCTCTGAATGGGCAGCTCCAATTGTCCCAGTGTTGAAGCCAGATGGATCAGTTCACATATGCGGGGATTACAAAGTGACAGTGAATAAAGTGTCACAACTTGACAACTACCCCATTCCCAGCCTCGAGGATCTGTATGCAACGCTGTCTGGTGGGAAGTTCTTTACGAAGTTGGATCTCAGTCATGCATATGAACAGATATGCCTTGAGGCATCCAAGAAGTACACAACCATAAACACTCACAAGGGGCTATTTTGTTACAATAGACTCTGCGATGGTATATCATCAGCACCAGGGATTTTTCAGAGGGTGATGGAGCAGCTACTTGCCAATATACCCAAGCTGGTGGTCCGGATTGATGATATTTTGTTTGCTGGTAAGAGCTTAGCCGAAAATCTTCACATATTAGAGGAAGTCCTACAGAGACTGTCTAAGGCTGGAATTCGGCTGAAGAAATCCAAGTGTGTTTTCTTGTCTACCCAGGTGACTTTCTGTGGTCACATTGTCAACAAAGATGGACTACACACATGTAAAAATAAAGTGGAGGCAATAGAGAAGGCACCTGCACCCAAGAATGTCACAGAACTACGCTCTTACTTGGGATTATAGAACTTCTATGGGAAGTTCCTTAGAAACCAGTCTTCAATATTAGCACCGCTTCATCAGCTATTGAAGAAAGATGCCAAGTGGGTGTGGAAAGTGAACCAACAAAGGGCTTTCAACAAAACCAAAGAGATGTTGCAATCTGCAACAGTGCTAACACACTATGATGACAAAAAGGAGCTCTTGTTTTCATGTGATGCCTCACCATATGGCCTTGGAGCTGTTTTGTCACATAGGATGCCTGATGGATCAGAAAAGCCAATAAGTTTTGCATCAAGATCATTAGCCCCAGCAGAGAAGAACTATTCCCAATTAGACAAAGAAGGGCTAGCTGTGGTATTTGCAGTGAAGAAGTTTCACCAGTATCTGTTTGGAAGACGGTTTTCAATTTTCACAGATCACAAACCACTTCTGGGGTTGTTTGGACCCAAACCAACACCAATTATGGCTTCACCGCGTTTACAGAGATGGATACTATTATTGTCAGGCTATGAGTTCGAGATCAAGTACAGGCCTGGATCCCATAACTCCAACGCAGATGCCATGAGCCGACTTCCACTTCCAAGCAAGATCCAAGACCCACCTGTACCTGGGGAGATTATAAATCTGGTGGAGCATCTGGAGGGTACACCAGTCACTGCCAAGCAAATAAAGTTATGGACATCATGGGATGTCATACAGGCAAAGGTACTAAACCATGTGCTATATGGTTGGCCTGAAGCAACACAAGAGGATTCGCTCAAACCATTCTTTAACCGGAAGGAGGAACTCAGTGTGCAAGATGGCTGTTTACTGTGGGGAAGTAGAGTGATAGTTCCTACTCAAGGACGCTCCTTAGTACTGCAGGAACTGCATCAATCGCATCCAGGAGTATCCAGGATGAAAGCACTGGCTAGAATGTTCGTCTGGTGGCCAGGATTAGATAAAGAAACAGAAACCACAGTCAAACATTGTTACACTTGTGAGGAAAATCACAGAAAACCCAGACAAGTACTTTTGCATCCTTGGGAGTGGCCATCAAGACCATGGACTAGGCTACATCTGGACTATGCCGGACCCTTTATGGGTAAAATGTTCCTTGTCCTGGTTGATGCAACAACAAAGTGGGTTGAAGTAGAAATGGTAGAGAAGGCAACTTCTGAGAAAACCATTGAGATCTTGAGAAAAATATTTGCAACACACGGACTTCCACGTAGGATAGTCACTGACAACGCCACAGTTTTCACAAGTTGCAAAAAGAAGGAGTTCTTCAAGAGAAATGCCATTGGTTCAGTGACATCTGCACCATACCATCCATCTACAAATGGATTGGCTGAAAGGTATGTTCAAACGTTCAAGAGAAACCTAAAGAAGATGAGTACGGGATCCCTTCAAACAAAGTTAAGTTGGTTCCTGTTCACATACCGCAACACCCCTCAGAGCACCACTGGTCAAACACCAGCTGAGCTGTTGATGAACAGGAGACCACATACTCATCTCCAATGTCTGCTGCCAAACACTGCAGAAACTGTTGCATCAAAGCAAGAAAAAGAACGACAAGACACAAAAGCCCAAGAGAGGTACTTCAGTGAAAATTATGACATTTATGTCGAAAACTACCATCCAGGACCAAAATGGTTACCTGCCACTGTGGTTGAACCAACTGGACCAGTGTCATATTGTTGCAAGCTACAAGATGGGGAAATAGTACGGAAGCATGTCGACCAAGTGAGATCAAGACATGTGCCTTACGAACAAACAGAAAGAGACCCTTTCCCAGAAGTTTTGGACACACAGGAAAACCAAGAAGAGCAACCAGAGTCAAATTCACCAGTAGGAAATGACAAAAACACACACACAGAGAAATCAGATGATAGGTTGTATCCAAAAAGAAATAGGAGACAAACAGAATTTTTCCAGGGAGGTTTTCATTATTTGGGCCAGAATAATGCCCTGACAAAATAAGGAGTACTCTGGTAGTCTACCCAGATACTCCGTTCAGTTTTATTTCTTGCATGTAAATTTTAAAGTTAAGTTAAAGTTATATTTTTAAATAAGGAGTTTTAGACTAAAAGGGGAGGAATGTAATATATACAAAGAACTGAGCTCTGTACTGCTTAAACTCTGGTCATTGCTGTATCATATCAGTCAACACCTTCACAGCTCACCGACATCCAGATAAACTATAGGTCAAATGTATATCCTTTTATCCTGGGAAAGTATGTAACATATGCACTGTCTCTGAACTGTTTTGTATGCAACTTCATTGTGCATTAGCCTTTTATATTGAATAGATGTGTTTTAGTAAGAACTGTTTCAATTCTGTGTGTTCCAAGTCCAAGTTTATGACATGGGGATACCAGATAATGACACTATTCGCTTCAACCTAGTGTTATCATTGTCTGGGTAATTGGGTATATGAGTTCTAAATACCGTGAACAAAACCGTGAGTGATATCGTGGTTTATGTTTCATTTGATCTGACAGTTGTTAACATGGTGATTATTCGAAGCAGTAAAAAGTAAACAAAGCTATGTTTTTTTACTTACTGTCATCATATTTTTATTAAATCACTTTGAAAATAAGTTAAATTTGGTTGAATATGTTTATGAGATGCAACACGGATGATCATTAATCCTTGATTATCGTCCATTCCTTTCATCACCAGTGAATCTGCGATATCGCCACTCATGATGACACCACTACTTCGACAGAAATTAGTTGGGTAATAAAACACTGACATCAGGAACAAGACCTTCTAGTGACACTGAAGAAAACACCAACGGACACTGAGGATGGACGAAATCATCAGCAAAATTTCCCAAAGTCCCAGTAAAGAGGCTGGATCAACTGGTGATGTCACCCCGACATCATATAAAACCTGACAACAATCCCACTCAGAAAACATCAGACCCTGGTGATATTACAGTGGAATAGAAACCAAAAATTTGGGCTAAAGAACTGGCCGAAATGTTTGAGCCTAAGCCTATATAAATTAGCCTATTTGAGGTCACATAAAAAAATATCATCTACACTCATTTCCACATGGACAGACCACAAAGGAAAAGTGAGCTTGATCTTTTAGATCCTATTATTATGCGTGGGCCAATACCCCTTATACCCTCTCAGCTGGAAGTCACTGTCGCTGTATTCTCTGATGAGTTACCAACCTGGGACAAACTTTGCATGCTGAAAAGATATCATCATCTCAGGTTTTCCATTGGTGGTTATCCGAGACATGTGAAGTATGTCAACCAGCACTGTGCAGGAACCATTAAAGACAAAATTATGAAATAATCCAGACATGCAGCAACAGAAGAAATCAGCACTCAGTGCACTTCTGGTGACAGCACCCTCATAGAATACAAACCAAACTTCATGAGGATACACTCTCATTCTATGTAGAGTCTGTGATTAAAAGTTCTGGCCATCAATTGTAGAGCTTATAATAACTCTCCTGACACAAGTGACCTGTGCCTAAAGAAAATCAAAATTGCAACACCAGAAAATGTAAAATACAAATCCATAATAGGCTAGTGAAAGAGATGGAAATATGGCAACAAAGTTTCCCCAAACATAATGTTTGGCTTTACTGCCTTGATCCACAGGCCGGAATGCCATTTCAAAGTCAGTGATGTTACCTGGAAACTGCCATTACACGAAATCCTATTGGAAACAGACTCACCCCATGTAACAGCACAATCATGCTGTGACTTTAATTCACCATTCTGTGTGTTGCCCTGCGAATTGTCAACCTTAAGAACCTCAGGTGGGAGATGTCATCAAGGCCACCTTAGAAAATGCCAGGCGATTCTATGGCCTCTCACATGGAAGGGGAAAGTTGAGGGGTGTGTCATCATGATATTCCTTAGCACTGGGGTGAGTCGGATCAGTCGGTAGTGGCGGGATACCGGTATCGAGACAATTATACTGAAATACCATGACCACTTTCAGAACCGGAATCTCGAATGTCAGCTAATATAATTATTGGGAAACGTAAATACCAAACCTTAATCTGAAGAAAATATAAACTATTATCTCATTTTTCACTAGATTTTAATGCATTTATTGCTATTTCTTTGAGAAAAACTGCCATGTTTTGGTTTACGGGAAATCACTTCCTGTCTGTGGGTCTATTCGATTGGGGAAATGCTAAAACATGAACTTTTTCGGTATCCTGGAATCGGGACGGTTTTGCATTGGCGGAATCCCGGACTAGGAAATCCAGTACCGTCGCATCCCTAATAAAAATCGAAATAAATCATCACAAAATTTCAATCCTGCTCCAGGATACCGAAAACGTTTGATATTTTATGTTTCTCAATAATTATATAAGCTGACATTCGAGATTCCGGCTGTTAAAAGCGGTCACGGTATTTCAGTAAACATGTCTCAATACCGGTATACCCCCACTACCGACTCACCCCTAATTTTTATTAAGTTTTAAAGTTGAGATTAAGACTGCATGAATAAAGTATTTAAGTATGGAGGATCTGTGTATTGCTTGTAATACCAGTGTGAGAGCTAGACAGCATGGGGTGCAGTGTGATAACTGCAGAATATGGCAACATAGGACATGTGGCACTGGTATCTCCCTTGGGGAGTACAGAGCAGCTGTGAGGGTAGGCATTATTAAAACTGTTATAATTTTTTAATGATTTTTTTATTTTTGAAAGTAATGCTCCTTTTAATCTTCAAATATAAAAAGCTATTGAGGCATAATTTTTACCTCACAGACCCACTGTAACTTCCTGCATAAGTTGGCCGCCCTCACCACAGCTTCACAGGGCTTTAACATGAGTGGCCTACTACACTCTGAAACCATGTATTATTGTTAAACTTATTATATGCAACAGTTTTCATTGGTGTACAATAACCTATTTGTCTTTCTGGAGCCTGTAGATGAGCCGCGGCCAACTTACGACTGCGGCCAACTTATGCAGGGTAGCAGTACTGTACTGCTTCCCTGCATAAGTTGGACGCGGGTCGTAAGTTGGCCGCCATCATCATATTTTGAAATTTCTATAAATCTAAAGGCCTTTATCATTCTTGAATGGTCTATTATAATAAGATTTATTATAACTACCACTTTTAAAACCAGTGCAGACACACATTCGTCTGTTTTGATACATTTAAATGAGTGGCGGCCAACTTACGACCCGCGGCCAACTTATGCAGGGAAGCAGTACAGCATAAAATAGGCTACAGTACAGTATAGTCAAGTATCCTTGATTCGAGGGTCTTGTTAATTCGAGTATGGCCGTTTTTCTTGGATATAAGAGCATCTATTTTCACTTTTTATAACATAAAATGGTGCTTTGGTATTTATATTTTTATAAAACACATCCAAATGGCTGCAAAATAAAATATTTAGACGTGAAATAAGCTCGTAACTGAAACGTTAAAACTCGCGAATCATCAAGACGTAAGGCTACCGAGGACCAGGACTATCTACAAATAGAATGTTTAAACTACATACTTTATTTACAAAAGGAAATTGCAACATGTGGTGTGTATAAAGTGTTAGCTATTCTCATATCTTACATTATAATTTGCGCTATATCCTACAAAAACATGAATTTACTAAAACAATAACAATGCATTTTAAAGTAAACAGCCGCCATTAATATTTACTTCCGGTTCGAAATCGTACTAAGGTCAACAGATACTTACCTTTATTTTCGTGTATAATCAAAATTAAATCTATTTGTAACTTTTATGGAGTTTCTGTGTATCTTTTTTGTAAATATATAGAATAAGTCTGTCTTAGAGTGATTATTTAAGTATTATGAGCTCTGTAAGGCAAATTAACGTATCACTTGATTTAAAGTTATGCATACCTGCTTTTTCGTGGGCTCTAAGTTTAAAAAAAAATACAGTGTTTAAATGTTTAAGGAAAATTTAAAAGCTACAGGTGCAATCTGACTGCATCTTTTTTTTTTTTGTAGTTTTAAGAACATCAAGTCTTAAAACTAAAAATGATACTTGAAAATTAAGGCTTTATGTGTATTCAAATTTAGTTATCTTTTGAAAAGGATTAGTAGTAAGAGTATCCGATAATCTTTGCTGGTTGTATGTCCTATCTGCTATATGTACTATGTCTTACTTTTATGACCAGAAAAAAAGAAAGATAAACTTTTATAAAAGGTAATGGTCTAAAAGTGCTTATTATTGTGTTCAGAAAAATATTTTAATGCATAATGCATCTGTAGTTAAGAAATCTACACAGGCTGTAAAATATACACAACAAAAAAGGAGTTATATTCTGCATGGTGAGAAAGACAAATAATTTCAATAACATACAGTTAGATATGTTTATTATTGTCTGTATACCATGAATCCCAATATTTGTTACAAGGTTAAAAGAAATGCTGAAGGAGATTCATCTCATACTGACTCAAACCTCACTGATTCTATGTAAATACCACACCTTAACTTTGTGGTTTCAACCTAATCATGGATGAATTTAGCACAATGTCTGCAAATTGGAAAGATTCAGTTACAATGAAACCGTTCACTTTATCAGAAATAAAGTATGTCTAGCCATTATTAGTGTGTGTAGAATATATTGAAAAGTTAGGCACTGCACCAAATGTCACCAAATTTGCGGAGCCTTGGCAAGGTTAGTTGTCTGCAAAAAAGTCATATCAGATGTCAGAATGTTAATGCTCAGAGTAAAGGGGAAATTTCACGTATATGTACTGTGAACCATATATCAACAAGGTCAATGCCATAATGCATATCCCCACCAAGTGTTAAGCAAAAAAGAGTACACAAGAGCTTTCAAGTTACAAGTGATTTACTCAACAGTGTGAATCTGAATGTAGCTATTGCTGAGCTATGATACAAAATAGTAAGCTAGTGCAGCTTTCTAGATGGGGTGTGACATGATTCATTTTGCCCAGTCTGAAAACAATGTGGTGGGATTTTGCAAGAACTTTCTGAAGTTTAGCAACACTGGCCTTACTGATACCATATTTTAGGGAATTACAGTAGTCTAGTTGACTACTATCCATAGTGTATGTAACAAGAACTGCAATATCAACAGTTAGGACTTTATGGGGACATGAAAAATCCCTCAGATGATAGCAACACCTATAGATGTTTGTACTTCCTATGCTGGTATAATAGAGATTTGAAGAAATGTCACAGGAAATTTTGGTCTCAGTGACTGTCATTTATATATGTTTACTGTAGATGATGATTCAGTCTTTTCAGGATTCCATTTTCAAAATCACACCATTCATCCACTTCTTAACAGAAAAAAGGCACTCGGTCAGTTCCATAATACTGGAGTCAAAATTCTTACTCTACTGCTAAATATATCAGCATATAGATGATATGGAGCCTTAAAACTTATATAAGTTGTATAAGTATATGACTAAGAGGACTAGTATAGAGTGAAACGAAGGATACCTGGAGCAGAACCTTGGGTGTTGCCAAAAGAAAGATGAAAAGCCTCAGAAAAACTGTTTCCTAGTTTAAATTTCTGTTTGCAGTTGGTAAGGTACAACTAAACCAGTTTTTTAAACAATCATGTAAAATTCGGTGATCTATCATGTTGAAAGTTGCAGAAAGATCTGACATAGAGCAAGCTGAGTCCAAAGATGTAGATGTGTCACTTTGAAGCTTGATCAGTGCTGTCTCAGTGGAATGAAAACCCCTGTTTGCTGACTGATGCACTGGAGATTCCTCTTGGCTAATGAAGTCGTTTAGCTAAAGCTTTATCAATTAATTTTGATATAAAACAGGGATTGGACATATATGTCTAAAATTTTTCAGAATGTTTTTTAACAAACTTGGTTTTTTGAAAAGGTGAGTAAGAAATGTGGTGTTAAAAGAATTGGGAAACAACCTTCCATGAGTGAGTAATTTATGAAATTAGTGATAGGAGTTCTGAGTATATCAGCACATTCCTTAACTAATATAGTTGGAATAGGATCAAGATCACAAGTTTTCATTTTGAAGGACATTAGAATTTTTAGTACATCATCTTCAGATACTGGTGTAAAGTAAGACAAGGTATGTTTAAAAGGGCTGGGTCTGGCTACTGCGATGGGTGATAGTTGAAAGCCAAACCTGATTTTTTCACTAAAAAAACATCTGAATATATAACCACGTCAACAAGACTTGTATGATCAGGTAGAATGGCATCAAAGGACTAACGGAGGATCTTTTTGAAACTATTCTACAGTGCCTTCCGTTTTCCTTCATTTTCAGCTGCGATTCTTGAAAAATGATTGCTTTTAGCCTGTTCAAGAAGGGAATTGTAACAGTTATAGTATCTGCTGTGATTCTGCTGGCTGATTTTTATGCCACCATGCTCTCTCACAGTTTGTTCTTATGTGAAATTTACTCAGGAATCTGAAAACCTATTTCTTATGATCATACAGGTAGAACGAAGACATGAAATTTTACTTTACTTTCTTTACTTTTTACTCTACTGTGAGGTACCTCCAAAGTGAAAAGGGTCAATTTCTATGACCGAAAGTGTGCATGGGTACCAAGCGTTAACTGTTCCTGTATACCAATCTACCAACATTTTGCACACTACAAGAATATATTAAACATAATACTCTTAGATTGCCTAACACTTAGAAATTTCCAAATAACTAGAAATTTAGGTATAGATAAATTAAATTTTTATTAGTTAATATCTTACCTAACAGACTCCTAAAAGTCAGAATAGATGTCCTGAGTCTCCTCCAGCAGGACAGGAAATGTCCTCATCACTTGCGATAGGGCTAATGGTTACTGTACTGACTACATGGCTATGCCATCACATCCTCTTTTTCAGTTTTAAAACCTTACCCTAAGGTTCCCAGTAAGGTAAGAAAGCAGGGATGGTAGGGTGGGAATCCCCCATCTACTAGCTAGTATATTACCTAATGAAAATTTAATTTACCTCCTAAAATTTCTGCCAAACTGCAGACTTCTGCCAAAATAACTACCCAGTGGAAAGAGCATAGCTGACTGGGGAGTTGAAAAGAACTCTAAGAGGAAGTTAATCTAATTGTAGGGTCCCAAGGTCTTCCTGGTTCTACTGCTTACTGGACTGGGTACCGCATCCTTTCTTTTTCTCTCCTGATATGGAAGAGGGAGAGAAAGAGTTATGTCCGTGAAGATTCCACGAGGAAGGAGCCAGGAAGGCTAAAGAACCCATCATCCAACACCCCTGGTGCCATGATAAGGGATTCAATGAAGCTTAAGCCTCTCCTTAGAAAGGGACATCAGCTTTTGTCCAGGTGAAAAGAAGGTTGGAAACAATGAAGACGCCCAGCTACCCAAAACTTATGTACAATAAATACATTTTGTACAGAAAAATGCTTAAATACTGGTATATGGGCAAATCTGCTGGGCCTTTTCCACTGTTTGTTTTTGGAGGAGGAAATGCAATGCCTCCTTCAGGTAGCTGTTTTTAAGGGGATTGGCATATCCACTCTTTATTAGAGGTTCCCTGGTGAGAGGAGATTTGATCTTGAATTTTAGGCTGCACCCCTCCTTCAAGATCAAAACCACCCTTGGACTCAAACCCTTTGCTACCAAGACTTTTGCAATCAGGCACCTACAGGAAGACCTTCAACAATACTGAGGTCATAGGAGGTACAGAAGGAGACAGATCTACAAAAGAAGCATCTTTCAGAGGCTTTGTTTGAAATTTCTCTGTATTGGGACTTAAACCTTTCTTATATGATGGCCCTGTTAAAAACACAAAAAGTGCAGGAGTTACAACAAACATAAAATTTGCGTCTCTCTGGCGAAAAGCACATTTAGAGTCCTGAGAACAAAAGGAACACTAACCACTCTCCATTTTTCAAACAATTGCTGTTGTTGGTCAGGTGTAAGAAGCAGACATGCAGGGCAGTCTTCTCTTCCTAACACACAGAGAAGTATTTTATGTCATGAATAGTACCTTATCGGTTATAATGTGACAGATAGTTGGAAGAGCAGAGGAAACCAGTACATACAGTTGGTCAAGGTTTGTTGAACTTGAGAAGAGCTTGAGAAGAACTTCCAATCCCTTCGTACCTATATTTTCTAATTATTTGTAAATCTCTTATTGTAAGGCTATCTAAGAGTATTATGTTTAACATATTTTTGTAGGATGCAAAACGTTGGTCTCATAGAGTCAAACTGATCTGGGTGTATTTAAACTATTTTCTGTTTGAGGTACAAATACAATACACATCAAATTAAAGCAGACAGCTCCATCATTATAAAGACAAGTTTTATATCCAGCATTCATGGAGATATTTCTCCTTCGGAAAAAGTTTTGAATGTAAAATCAAAATTTCTATCTGAAATATTAATGATTTGGTGTCAAAATTGGTATAAAAACTTATATGCTATACAGACAGTGATGTTTCAAAATAAAAGTAAGCTCAATGCCTGCATTTTCTGGTGCTATGCATAGTATTTCCATGTTTCATATTAAGATTGGTACATTAGCAGATAACGCTTGGTACCCATGCACACTTTCAGTCCATAAATTGACCCTCTTTGCTTGGGGGTACCTCACTTTGAAGTAAAATTACTTGGCTGTAACTTCCTGACTTGGAAGTCAGCTATTGACTTTACAGGGGGTACTCTGAAGTCCACCTGATTACTGAGGTACCACTTTGTAAAAATGGTCCACTTTGCCTCATAGACGGATCTGGTTGGTCCTCTTTGAGGAGCCTCAATTCGTGCTGCCACTGCCTTAGAGAAGCCCTGTTCTTTGATAGCTGAGGCTCTAGGAGCCAAGCATGTAGGTTTAATTTGGCAGTTTCCTCAGGAATCATTCCAGTTAGGAGTCTGATTGAAGGGCGGAGTAAACAGATATTGCAGATGGGGCAGACTGAGTGGGATCTGGCTGGACGTGGACAGTAAGTCCCAGAACCAAGGCATGTTTGGCCACCCTGGAGCAATCAGAATGATTATCTTGCAATGGTAGTCCTGCAGCTTTTCCACAACTTTGCCCATGATGGCTGCTGGTGGGAAGGCATATGCATCCAGATCCTCCTTTGGCAGGATGAGTGCATCCACTGCCCAGGCCAGGGGGTCCAGTACTGGTGACACAGAGGTATCTTGTTGTTGAACCTCATGGCAAATAGGTCTATTTGAGGCCAGTGCCACCAGCTGCATATTGACTGGAAGACCTCTGGAAGGAGAGACCACTCTGGACGGTCTGGTCTAGCCTGGATAACTTGTCTGCTACCACATTCAGCAGGCCTGGTATGTGTCGGGCTTTGAGAGCCTCCTGTTTTCTGGAATTCCAGGTCAGGATTCTCCACAGAAGGGCACACAGTGAGCCTGAACTCATGCCTCCTTCCTTGTTCATGTATGACACCACAGTGGTGTTGGTTTGCTACAAAAACTTTCTTGTCTGAGCAGAGGTATTGGAATTTTTTTAGGGCCAAGGTTCACCTTGTTGTATGCTCATTTAAGTGAGCGCCCCACTTTCTCCGGCCACCATTTTAGATGGTGCTGAGACTTGGGGATAGGGATCACCTTTTTTAGTGATTCTGGTACCCTCCAGTTGTTTTTGAGCGGCCACTCTATGGGTCTCATGTGTAGTCTGAGGTGAACTTGCTTTTCTGTAGCTTTTAAGAAACCTATCAAAAAAATAATCTGCTGGACTGGACAGGCCAGTCTGGATAGAAGTTCCGGTAGTTTCTGTTGAAGAGTCTGTCACCGGTCCAGACCCAGTCACATCTGAGGTCAAACTCGTAACCTACAAAGTTGAAAACTTGTTTGGGGTCCAGCTCTGATTTCTTGAAGTTTACCACCCAAGGTCGGTTCCTGCCTGTCCAGTGTCCTTGGCATAAGCAATGCCTCAAGCCGGTTAAAACATTCGGACCACTACTGGTCGAGTTCCTGTATCTTGGCATCAGTTGAGGTTTGGCCGACCTGAAGTCTGACACTGATTTAGCAGGCTTGTCTTTGGACGACTTGGGCTTTGTAGTTGTATGTTTGCCATGCATATTTTACTTTTCTGCACCATGTTGATGAGTGCTACTCATCTCAGGAGTGTCTCACAAAATTTTACTGGAAGTGGATTCCTCATTCCATCCATGTTAAGGATTGCTAAAAATTACTCCTATAGCTCCACGTGCCATGTTTTCCCCCCTACCGTAAAACAGAGTGGGCTGATGCTATTGAATCTTATGTGTGGTGATGTTGCCATGAATCCTGGACTGGTTATGCTTGGCGTAGTAATTGCAAGATCAATCCGGAATAAGGGCCCTCTCCTCGCTGACACAATAGCATCTCACACCTTTAATTTCCTCTGTCTCACTGAAACACATGTTCGTACTACTGATTCGGATAGTTTCCTTCGTTCAGTCACCCCGGATGGGTTCTCTTTGATACATAGGCCACGTTCATCAAATATTGGTGGTGGTGTTGGTTTCTTCATTCGTGATTCATACAAATATTGCAAGGTGGATACCCCTAATTATAGCTCCTTTGAAAATATGGTCATATCAGTCAGAGTCATCTTTGACGTCAAATTGCCTGGTGTAATCGTCTTGCGAACAGGGACAAGACTGTCTATTACAGGAAACTAATCTTCAACCATAGCCATGATTCAACAAAACTATGGCAGGAGTTACACAAAGTCCTACATAGATCCCATGGCACTATTCTGCCCACTTGTGAATCCTCAACATCATTGGCTGATCGTTTTGCTACATTTTTCTCAAATAAAATCATGAAAATTCGTGAGAGTTTTTCTTCATCTTAGACCTGTAACACGGTACATGCCCCCTTTGACCCTCCTAAACTAACAGTCTTTACTCAAGTCACTCAAGATGAAATCGGAAAAATAATCAGCAAATCACCCACCAAATCATGCCTGTTGGACCCATTGCCCACATTTCTTATTAAGGAATGCATTAACATCTTTCTACCATCTATAAACAAATTGGTCGATTTTTCACTCAGTGAGGGACTGGTTCCAGATGGTTTCAAAAAAGCTGTAGTCACTCCAGTTATTAAGAAGGCTCTTTTCCTGTTGAGGATTTGAAAAACTACCGCCCAGTATCTGGACATAGCTTCATTTCAAAACTGGTGGAACGTGTAGTTGCTAAAAAGCTGGTTGATCACATTCATCAACATGGCTTGGATAACTCATACCAGTCAGCATATAAGTCAGGTCACTCAACTGAGACGGCTTTGCTTTCCATCAAAAATGATATTCATTTGTCACTATCTCAGGGTGAAGCTACGGCCTTGGTACTTCTGGATCTTTCTGCTGCCTTCGATACGATTGATCATTCCACTTTCTTCTGGATTGGTTTGGTGTTGGTGGCTCAGCCCTCAAATGGTTCTCTTCTTATTTGACAGAACACTACCAGTCTGTTAAGATTGGTTCTACTTTGTCTGATTTACAAAAACTGCTGTTTGGCGTCCCTCAGGGTTCTGTTTTGGGTCCTCTGCTATTCTCTCTGTACACATCTCCCGTTAGTACTCTGATTGGTAAACACAAAGGCGTAAACTTCCATTTCTATGCCGACGACTATGTCTCATCTCTCACACATGAATGCCTCAGCTGCCTTCGATAAGTTGAACAGATGCCTTCAAGATGTCAAAGAATGGATGTTGGCTAGCAAACTTAAACTTAATCCTCTTTGGCTACAAGAAACAGAGAGAAAGGTTAAATGCATGTTTCCAATTGATATCCTGGGCAACCCCCTTCACACCACCGAGTCTGTGAGGAACCTGGGTGTGTTGTTCGACTCTGATTTTTCCTTCTCTAAACACGTCCAGAATGTTTGTAAAGGCTGCTTTAGTCAACTGAGGGATTTTAGATATATTAGGCAGTTCTTGACTCAGGATGCAGCTGTGTCGGTTGCCAATGCTTTTGTTAGTAGTCAGTTGGACTAGTGTAACTCACTTTTTAGGAGTCTCTCTAAAGTCAATCTTCATAGATTACAGTCTATCCAAAATAGTGCTGCTAGAATTGTTACAAATTCGTGTAAATACATCGGATAACTCTGATACTCGGGAAACTCCATTGGCTCCCTATTCAGTTTCGCTCAGAGTTCAAACTGGCTACCCTGGTGTACAAGTTTATTCATACTGGTTTCCCTAAATATTTCGCTCCACATTTATCCTTGTACCGCACTACTTACAATACTAGACGCAGTCAGAGTGTTGCCAATTTCCTCAATGTACCAAAATTTCAACCTACAATTCAAAAGTCCACTAAGAAGTTTGGCTTCAGACATATCCTCCTTAGCTCATTTTCTCTTATGGCTTCTCCGTGGTGCCGACCTGTTTTTGTCCCTGGACTTTGAATTTGCATATTGCTATTGTCTTGTTGCGCCTTAGAGTCCACTACTCAGTGGAGATTAAGCGCTACAAAAGTTAAATTAGAATTATAGCCTTCTCTTTCACGGTTGTCCTTCCTGGGCATTGCTGGGGGGGGGGGGGTGTTGGAGAGTTGACAGTGTTGATCGGAAATAAGAATATTGCAAAAGTTACACTGTTGTTGGGGTTCTCAACAGAAGGGTCTGGGCCCTTTCCTTTATCGTGACACCTAGTAAGATAAGAGTGGGTATCAAACCTGGCCATAACATGGCCATATCCTCCCCGCTTCTGTCCAGGTGAAAATTTCCAGGTGAAGTCAAAAGAAAGGAATTAAAGGAACCAGAGTTTTGGGAACATACATTACTGTTTCAAGATATGTACATGGATGGAGTACAATCTCAGGTACACACGGAAGGCATATTTTAGAACTTGATGAATGCAATCTGGATTATAGTGTTGTGAAAACAAATGCAAACAAGACCACTGTTTATTTCCTGCTGGATATTAAGCAAAAAATGGAGATAGTGTGACCACAAAATTGGGTTCAAAGCCCAAGAAGCAACAATAAATGAGATCAAAGACCTTTTCAATATGATAAATTAACTGAACTTTGAAGCAACCTTCCTAACAAGCAGATGTAAAATTGACCAAAATCACTATGTTTTACAGTTCTTGAGATGACATTTTCCATTTCCACGAAGATTAAAGACCCCTGTCAGAATTCAAATTCTTTTTCTAGAAAGAAATATTCCTTATTACCCAGGGTATCCAAAATTTGTTTGAGTTTTACATGCTCCCAACTCTTCAGCAATCTTTAGAGGATTTCCCACTTGAACTAAAATTTATTAAACTTACATGTCTTACTGAAATGGAAAAAGGTGAAACTAGAAAAAGGTTTTTGCTAACAAAAATGAGCGGCCCGGATGGAGAGCTGTATTAGTTGCAGTATGAGACTGTAAGCAGAACATAAGCTTTACTGTGTTTTGTATCTGATCGAAAAGTGGATGATTTAAAAATACCATCAGAGATGCCCATACCCCACAGCCTGGGGAAATAGTGTTCAACACCATGAGATATAGAAGTAGTGAAACAGTACAAAGGTCGGCATACTTTCAGAGCAGTGTCAGTTATATTAAGGTCTAAATGATGTTTAAGTAGAGAAAATAACATCTAAGAGAAACAAAATGTATGCAAAGATAAAGTATTAAACCAAGACATTTCAATAGCAAGATGACAGCATTAATCAGTAAACTAAAAACTATGATGCACACCTACAACCCCTAAGCAATGTCCCTACCAACTATCAACTTCCTACACTTTACAGTTTCAGAGATATTGCCTGGACAAAATGTTAAAGGTCAAGGTCATTACGGGAAGGTCAAATGTCAAATCAAGGTCACACCATGACATTGCACACCTACTACCCCCAACCAATGTCCCTACCAAGTAAACTTCACCTTACGCTTTTAAGATTTGTAGGTCAAGGTCACTACGGCAAAGTCAAAGGTCAAATCAAGGTCACACCTTGATATTGCACACCTACACCCCCTAGCCAATGTCCCTACCAGAGTTTCAACTTCCTACACCTTACGGTTTCTGAGATATAGCCCGGAAAAGATTTTATAGGTCAAGGTCATTATGGCAAGGTCAAAGGTCAAATCAAGGTCACATTATGATGTTGCACACCTACACCCCCTAACCAATGTCCCTACCAAGTATCAACTTCCTACACCTTACAGTTTCTGAGATACAGGCCGGACAAACTTTTCCCGCTGCCCACCCGGACACCATGAGTGAAAACAATACCCCAACAGCCCTTAAGGGCTGTGGGGTAAAAACTGTAGCAGTTACAGTATGAAACTGTAAGCAAAATGTGAGCTTCATTGTGTTTCGTAAAGTAGTATTTTGACGAATCATTTTTGCTAGAGGTTGGCTGAAGAGAAACTGTAGCTGTAAATGGAATCGTAAATTGTTTCCAGGATATATTTAAATTAAGGCCTTTTCCATTCTCTCAAAACAGAAAAGATGATGCAGAGTGATACCATAATAAAGCAAAACCATTTGAAAAAAATACATTAAAATTTAACGTTTGAAAATTCAGGGTTTTTGTATCAAGAATGTGATCTGGATTTTTTCACAAAATTTAATTTCATTTCCTTCAGTCAGGCCCTACATACATAAAAAATTTTAGAAAGATTTGTTCATGCCTTTTCGAGTATTAAGAAACAGAGATACAGAACAGATATTAGTATAAGGTAATATTTCTGAATATGTCAAAGTCTGAATCTAAAATACTCTTCATTGATCATATACAAATTGTGCATGTAATAAGGAATCTTTATGGGTTTTCTTTGCTAATGTATTTATTTTGACTTTCCATAAAGTAAGGCTGACCATAACAAGTTTGGTTTTTTACTTAAAGAAACATTTTTTTCTGGGTAATTAGTCAAAATATTCAAGTTCATGTATATTGCAACCCCTCTCCATTAAAAACCTGGGACAACGTGAATATAGAACAGTGTTGTAAACTGGTTTTCTAATTGTAAATGAAATATTTTTAAAGTTAACATGCAACACAAAATAACTCAAAGTATTAAATATCATAGAATTTAAGTGATATTTCTGCCTCAATAATGTACACTAAGAGAAAAACAAAGAATGTTTGTGTGTGTACTGCAGTAAATCTGTATATGCAGGAGTGAGTGTTTTTCTAAGTTCAGTCACCTGAGGAGATGTTGAAAAGGTCTATTGTAAATCTTCCCCACCCCTCCCCCACCCCTCTCCACTTCAATTGAAACATTGAAGGGAGAAAAACAGACATATAACACACACACAGAGGCAATTCTATTTCTGTAACACACACAGGCAATTCTTTTCTATGATGCAGATTTTGCACAGGTCAGAAAATGTGGCAAATGTACAGTTTTATATGCAGCTATTACATAATTTTGCAACCAGCTACAAGTCTAAAATTTACTATGTTATAGCTGAAAGCAAAATATGTGAAAAATATATTTAACAAAATGTGCTAAATGCAATACTTTTTAAGGTATAAGTGATTTACTGCATGAACTCATGAGTTTTAATGCCTGAAAAAATTATTTAAAAAATTCATAAAAAATTAGGAAAGATCCAGGCCTGATACTCACACAAGGGTATTTATTTATGGCCTAGTACATATCTGCAAGATAAGAAAGAGATCCCTGCAATAGTGAATGAGAAAATTGTGATAAAGTGTTGAAATTTTCATACTTTGAGTGGGGGTACCTCTATTCTAATGGCTCTAGCAAACAGACTGATCGGCATGAATTTTATGATTAATCATCCTCGATAGATAAGTAACAGCATGTCTCTGGGTCTTGTGGTTTTTGAGGAGAAGTTGTTCGCAGACTGTTGCCATAATGTCAGGTCACTGACAAGTCAGCTGACATAAAAATGAGGTGGGAGAGCAAGAACTATATATTTACTGTGTTAAGATGGCCCAAGTCTCTGAAATACAAGAATTTTAAGTAAAAAGAACATAAAAATCTTCCTTAAGCTTAATCAATGTGTCGAGTTAAACTGATGTTTTTGAACCGTAAGTCAGTTGGCAGCTGAAAACACTCAATTTTACGTCAAGATGGCCATGGCTGTGGAAAGAAAATTAGAATGTCCCTATTGCCATCTTTAATAAGTGTACAAAATTCAGCCGAACAATATGATAGCTGGAGGTTAAAAACTCCATAATTTCACTGCAAGGTGGCCATAACTTCATTCATATTGGGACTTTAAGGTGACCATAAAAGAAGAATGTCCCTTTGTCATCCTTTATAAGTGGACAAAGTTTAGCTGAGGTCAGTTGAACAATAAGATAGCTACTCGTTTTAGTAGCTATTACTCAGTTATGCAAAGAGCTATATATCCGAAACTTCACTATGTGGTAGATCAGCCAAAAGTAGGTGAATGACTTATTTAGAAGAAGTTGCCTATCTGTGATACTTTTACAGATAAAAGACATTTGCTTCTTTTAGTAGCTATTACTCAGCTATCCAAAGAGCTACAGTTCTGCAACTTCACTATGTGGTAGATCACCCAAAAGTAGGTGAATGACTTATTTAGAAGAAATTACGTGTATGCAATACTTTTACAGATAAAAGACATTTACTCATTTTAGTAGCTATGATTCAGCTATGCAAAGAGCTATAGATCTGCAACTTCACTATATGGTATATCACGCAAAAGTAGGTGAATGACTTATTTAGAAGAAATTGCCTATCTGTAATACTTTTAAAGATAAAGGATATTTACTCATTTTAGTAGCTATTACTGAGTTATGCAAAGAGCTACAGTTGTGCAACTTCACTATGTGGTAGATCACCCAAAAGTAGGTGAATGACTTATTTAGAAGAAATTGCCTATCTGTAATACTTTTAAAGATAAAGGGTATTTACTCATTTTAGTAGCTGTTACTCATTTATGCAAACACCTACAGTTGTACAACTTCACTATGTGGTAGATCACCCAAAAGTAGGTGAATGACTTATTTAGGAGAAATTGCCTATCCGCAATACTTTTACAGATAAAATACATTTACTCATTTTAGTAGCTATTACTGAGATATGCAAAGAGCTATAGATCTGCAACTTCACTATGTGGTAGATCACCCAAAAGTAGGTGAATGACTTATTTAGAAGAAATTGCCTATCTGCAATACTTTTACAGATAAAAGACATTTACTCATTTTAGTAGCTATGACTGAGTTATGCAAAGAGCTATAGATCTGAAACTTCACTATGTGGTAGATCAGCTAAAAGTAGGTAAATGACTTATTTAGAAGAAATTGCCTATCTGTGATACTTTTAGCGATACAAGACATTTGCTCATTTTAGTAGCTATTATTCAGCTATCCAAAGAGCTACAGTTCTGTAATTTCCCTATGTGGTAGATCACCCAAAAGTAGGTGAATGACTTATTTAGAAGAAATTGCCTATCTGTAATACTTTTAAAGATAAAGGGTATTTACTCATTTTAGTAGCTGTTACTCATTTATGCAAAGACCTACAGTTGTACAACTTCACTATGTGGTAGATCACCCAAAAGTAGGTGAATGACTTATTTAGAAGAAATTACATGTATGCAATACTTTTACAGATAAAAGACATTTACTCATTTTAGTAGCTATGATTCAGCTATGCAAAGAGCTATAGATCTGCAACTTCACTATATGGTATATCACGCAAAAGTAGGTGAATGACTTATTTAGAAGAAATTGCCTCTCTGTAATACTTTTAAAGATAAAGGATATTTACTCATTTTAGTAGCTATTACTGAGTTATGCAAAGAGCTACAGTTGTGCAACTTCACTATGTGGTAGATCACCCAAAAGTAGGTGAATGACTTATTTAGAAGAAATTGCCTATCTGTAATACTTTTAAAGATAAAGGGTATTTACTCATTTTAGTAGCTGTTACTCATTTATGCAAAGACCTACAGTTGTACAACTTCACTATGTGGTAGATCACCCAAAAGTAGGTGAATGACTTATTTAGGAGAAATTGCCTATCCGCAATACTTTTACAGATAAAATACATTTACTCATTTTAGTAGCTATGACTGAGTTATGCAAAGAGCTATAGATCTGAAACTTCACTATGTGGTAGATCAGCTAAAAGTAGGTGAATGACTTATTTAGAAGAAATTGCCTATCTGTGATACTTTTAGCGATACAAGACATTTGCTCATTTTAGTAGCTATTACTCAGCTATCCAAAGAGCTACAGTTCTGCAATTTCCCTATGTGGTAGATCACCCAAAAGTAGGTGAATGACTTATTTAGAAGAAATTGCCTATCTGTAATACTTTTAAAGATAAAGGGTATTTACTCATTTTAGTAGCTGTTACTCATTTATGCAAAGACCTACAGTTGTACAACTTCACTATGTGATAGATCACCCAAAAGTAGGTGAATGACTTATTTAGAAGAAATTACGTGTATGCAATACTTTTACAGATAAAAGACGTTTACTCATTTTAGAAGCTATGAGTGCGGTATGCAAAAAATTATAGATGTGCAACTTAACTGTGTGGTAGATCACCCAAAAGTAACTGAATAACATATTTAGAAGAAAATGCCTATCTGCAATACTTTTACAGATAAAATACATTTACTCATTTTAGTAGCTATTACTGAGATATGCAAAGAGCTATAGATCTGCAACTTCACTATGTGGTAGATCACCCAAAAGTAGGTGAATGACTTATTTAGAAGAAATTGCCTATCTGTAATACTTTTACAGATAAAAGACATTTACTCATTTTAGTAGCTATGACTGAGTTATGCAAAGAGCTATAGATCTGAAACTTCACTATGTGGTAGATCAGCTAAAAGTAGGTGAATGACTTATTTAGAAGAAATTGCCTATCTGTGATACTTTTAGAGATAAAAGACATTTGCTCATTTTAGTAGCTATTACTCAGCTATCCAAAGAGCTACAGTTGTGCAACTTCACTATGTGGTAGAATACCCAAAAGTAGGTGAATGACTTATTTACAAAAAAACAATATATTTTAGGAAAATACTCTAACTGCAATAGTTTTGGAGTTACAATGGATTTACTCAACAGTCAGAATTTCAAAGTAGCTATTAATCAGCTATCCAATGTGCAACAGGTCTGAAACTTTACTATGTGATAGCTTATGAAAAACTAGATGAATAACATATTTGAAAAGAATTCCCTAATTTTAATATTTTTGAAGATATTTGATATTTACTTATGTCATTATTTTGCTACAAATAAGAAAATAGCTATTACTCACTTATGGCATGCAATAGAACCCCAAACTATATGCCATCTTATAGTTAAGGACAAAGTAGCTGAACAACATATTTTAGGAAAATACTCTAACTGCAATAGTTTTGGAGTTACAATGGATTTACTCAACAGTCAGAATTTCAAAGTAGCTATAACTCAACATGTGCAACCGGTCTGAAACTTTACTATGTGATAGCTTATCAAAAAGTAGATGAATAACATATTGGGAAAAGAATTCCCTAACTTTAATACTTTTGAGGATATTTGACATTTACTTATGTCATTATTTTGCTACAAATAAGAAAATAGCTATTAGATCTACTCACTTATGGCATGCAATGGGACCCCAAACTATGTCCCATCTTATAGCTAAGGACAAAGTAGCTGAAGAATATATTTGAAGAAAAAGCTGCAATAGTTTTTGAGTTATGAGTCCTTTACTCAAAGTAGCTATAAAGCCAAAAAAAATTTCAATTAATTTAAAATAAATCTGTAGCTGTAGTAGTTTTGGAGAAATCTGCGTGACTAACTAACGCACGTACGCACACACACACGCACACATGCACACACAGGCATCATTTCATAATCTCCCTCCTGGCCTAAAGCCCGGCGGGAGATAAAAAAATTGTGTGAATGAATGAGTGAATGTTAAACAAATATTAATAAAGTTCCACCACAAAACCAAAAAAAAAAAAAAATTCCTTAAGAAAAAATAACCCCCTAAGAAATCAAAGTAAAACCAACCCCACCCCCCAAACAAAACTCAATTTTAAATAAACACTCCCCACCCCCCAAAAAAACAAAATCCAGACTCAAACCCACGTCCCCCAAAATCAAGATGCAGACCCCAATCCACATCCCCGAAAATCAAGATACAGACTCAAACCCACGTCCCCCAAAATCAAGATACAGACTCAAACCCACCTCCCTCCCAAAACCCAACTTGAAATAAAATGCCACATCCACACTCACAGACAAACAAACATGAGCCCTAACAGAATATACAAACATATGAGTGCCAATGGACTGACAAACTGAATAAAAAAAAATATTAAACTGGGACTGCAAACCTGTATAATTTCGTCTTGCAAATTTTTTTAAATTCTTGCCATAAACTAGTTTCTGAATTTGAATTAAATTGTTGCAAAGTTGGGGTTATTTCTTTGAGGCGACACTTTGCTAACTAAAAGTTCTTGGATTATTTGGGTAGTCCTGAAAAGGACTGATAGATGACAGCATGTTCTCCCCCTCAGTCTTCCTAAACTCTGTCCTCCTGCCCAGCCAGCGTCCCCACGTGATTGAAGTAGTCTTTCTGTAGGTCTTGTTGATGTTTGGCCTCCCTCGATGTGTTTCTTAAGTTCTCATGATGTCTCTGTTCCCCCTGGTCCCCCTGTGGTGGTTGTATGTCGTCAGCTGGAGTGGGTGGTCTGTCTGGTGCCCCCTGATGGCTTCTCAGCATGTTATGTAGTACCACACATGTTAACACAACATCTCTCACAACTTTTGGCCTCTGCTCCATGGTAGTCAACAGCCCTGAATCTCTTGACAAGTATACCAAATGAGCTTTCAACCACAATTCTCCCCCTGGATATCCTGTAGTTGGCTATTCTCTCTTCTCTGGTCAGTTGGCGTCTACTGTAAGGCTTGACCAGCCAAGGCATCAGCGCAAAGGCATCGTCCCCCAGCAGGAAGTAGTGTAGATCTGGCCCCCCAGGTCTAAGTGGTTCAGGTGGTGGTAGTCCCAAGGTTCCGTTCTCAATTCTTCTTTTCAGTTTGCTGCGGTTGAAAATCTGTGCATCAGATGATGACCCACTGGCCCCCGCGTTGACCCACAGGAACTTGTAATCTGCATCGACTAAAGCCAAAAGTACTGGGGAGAAGTAGTCCTTGTTGAAATATTCACTGCCTGACTTCTTGGGCTTCTTTATAGCAATGTGTTTTCCATCTAGTGCACCGACTGCATGGGGGACATTCCATCTGTTTCTAAATCTTTCTTCAATTTTCTTCCAGGCTTCAGGATCAGTGGGGCACACCAGATACTCTTGTTGAAATTCTTTGCAGACCTGGGGGACAAATTTGCAGATGGTCGTTCTTCCAACCCTCCATTGGTATTGCAGTGACATGTAGCTTTCCCCTGTGGATAAGTGTCTCAAAGTAACTACCAGTTTCAACCCGACTTCCAGTGGCTTCCTGAAGTTGGTGATTGACTTCCTCAGGTAGGGGGTGATTCTTTCTTCAATTAAATAAAAAATTGCTGGCTCCATCCTGGTGAAATTTCTGTAGCCCGGCATGTCAGTAGTGATTAACTCGTCCAAGAGTGTTCTGTAGCAACCTCTCTCCTCTCTCTGCAGTATCCAGGGCAGGACCCATGGATTCTGTGGCTTCCTTCTCCTTCTGGGTGGTGGCGTTGATGTTGATGCTGGCTGGGCAGGTGCTGGGTTCTGCTGTCTTCTGTGTGTTGAAATCACAACATATAAATATAAATTCAACTCAATAAAAAACAAAAGGACCCTCAAGTGATCTATCAGTTGCTCTTGATGTGTTCCTGTCATCTTTAAAGTGTGAAATGAATGGTACATCACAGGGGAGGGGGGTTTATATAGTGTGATATGGATCCTGATTCTGGAACCCGACCCACAAAAACAATCAGTCCTGTCAGGAAGGGTCAGGAACATGCTCCCGGCTTGTCTGTTTGTCTTTACGCTTGTCTGTTTGTGATCCGGCTTGTCTGTTGGGGTTTAGGGCTTGTCGTAGTACTAGTTCTACGACTGGCCGTGCAAAAAATGTCCCCGATCCTACGTCTTGTCGGGAAGGTCATTACGGCCTGTCTGTAAGTGTACCGTCCTGTCGGGGATTTCATAACCGACTCAGCATATTTGCGCGCTTTTTTCATGACTCTACTTCGACTTTTGCAACCGAATCGGAATCTACTTGTGGCCAAGTACATATATGCAAGATAAGAGTGAAATCCCTGCAATAGTCAATCAGAAAATTGTAATAATGTGTTCAAATTTTCACACTTTGGGTTGGGGGTACCACACTTGTGAGGGCTCTGGGCAACAGACAAACAGATCTACATGCCCTGAACAATTTTTCATGCTCAATAGATAAGGTATCTTTTAAAAGAAACAGCATGACTTTGGGTGTTGTACTTTTGGAGAAGTTGTTCATACATACATGTATGCAGACAATGCAGAGTGATTGACAAGTCAGCTGACATAAAAAAAATTAAACTAACTACAAACGGACTCTCTTTGCTATGAAACTCAACCAAACTCAGTATCTGTCCTAACTGGACCTAGATTCACTGTAGAGCATCACATCATGCTGTCTTTACAACCTCACCAACAATATATTGATAGTATGCACCTTACCTAATAAAAGAGGAAGGTGATTCAGTCACTGGCCTGTGTCCCTTATTTTACTCTAGTATGAACCAGGCACTATTTTATGCCTATTATTATGCCATTTCTTATATAATCACATTCCCACCCTCCTTGGTCATTCAGTGGAAAATTTCTGGAAAAACAAGTGCAATTTTCATCAACAGTCACCATTTTGATTTGGCTTCTGAATTTGTGTTGATATTTTGAACATTATTTATTGGATTTTATGATACTTTTAGTCAGACTGGTATCTTTTAATTTGTGTTTGTGCTTTTATGTTACATCTCCATTGGTGAGTTATGGCTGCAAAAGACTGCAGTGGTTGTGGATCCACTCATGAGCCACCACTACACAGGAGGTGCCCCCTCAGACCAGGAGCGTCAGAAGACCTGGAGGAAGGCCAAGTCAATGTTACTCAGGCTAGTAATTTTAGTAATCCTGACACTCTCAGCTCAGAACAGGCCCTGGCGGCCAGCAGTCAGGTAAGTGACAGTGGCACCGTTAATAAAGTGAATCAAGATAGAGGAAAAACTGTTACTAGTAGCACAGAGACGTTATTGCTTAGAGAACTGAAAAACATTAGCAAAAGATTCAACACTCTGGAGGAACAGGCAGCCAAGGACAGGTTGGTGGTAGCTGATATGGCCAATAGATTTAAAAACCAGGACAATAGAGCTGGCTACATTAATCTTAATACGTTGAATTCCCCACCAGTGCCACAGGTGGGGCAATCTGTCACACATAGTGTTTTAAACAATGTGTCAAGTGTCAACAAGTCTAATCAAGTGCTAATTAATGGTTCACAACACAATGTGATTTCTCAGATGCCTACACAGGTTCCTTCCCCAGGGGTCATCAAGCTGAAGGCAGTACAAGCTCACAAGATGCACCAGATACCTGCTGTGCATCACACTCCAGTGATGCAATCCGCATTTAGCACTGGTATTATTTCTTCGGCACAAAATCACTTATCTATGAATTTTTCTACACAGGTTCAGTCTATTAGCTCACAGTCCGATGTTCCAGGCAGAAGGAAGGATAAACTACAAGACAACACCCTCTATGGTGTCCCTCACGGTCCACTGTCACTTTCTTCACATGTATATGATTCTGTAGGTCAAGAACATAGTTCTGGCACCTTTTCTGTATCTTCTTCAGGACAACAAACTCAAAGCAATGGGGCACCACAGCTTGTTGGTAAGGCACAGGCAGGGGAAGGCGGCACCAGAGGTCTGATTCAGCCTCCTCATCCGATGGTCGCAATGGAAGGAGAAGACACCATCATCCCATCTTTACAAGCTTTAAAGAACACACAATCTATACATGACAAGGTGAACAAGAGGTACCAGGAGTTGGAACAGTCCATGCAAGTATCACCAGGTAATCTCGACTTACTGTTAGAAACCATTCAGAAAAAAGTCAGTAAAGATTCCAAACAGAAAATTAAGTGGCCCCAAGATTTGGCCTTTGTGGGGAGCCTGCGTAAAAGACCATCTTATGACCAGTTAACCACCTGGCAATGGCTTCTTGGGTTTCTCAGAATCAGGCAGGAAGAGCAGGACCCCAATGTCAAGGAGAATATGGTCGAATACCTTACTGAGTTATTACAAGATGCATGTGACTATAGTTGGGGCCCATAGTGTACTTCTGCATTGTATGCAGTATGGAGTAGTCTCCTGGAAAAATCTTAAGGAGGTCAACAGGATTCACAAGAGGTATGCACACACCTCCTCCACTCAGTATGGCGCTACTGTATCAAAAGGAAAAATATCTAAAGTAGTTCCTTGTTTCAAATTCAATAAAGGGACCTGCAATAGGCAGGGGATCATGAGTGGCAGAACATGTTGCTCAAACATGTGTGTCAGCATTGCCTTTCCAATTATAACAAACATGAGTCACATCCTATGAAAGACTGTTTCAAGGCCACAAAAAAAACCAGGTAAAGCTGCTCATGCACAGTTTGCAAGTAGAATTTTCTACAGGTCAGGTCTTTCCTCATCAGACAAAAAATTATGCACCAGTTTAGATATTAACAGAAAAGGCAATGTTCATACATGTTCAGTTAATAGAGTTTTCCAAAATGAAAAAAAATAGCAAAATGTTAGGGTTAAAAGAAGAATATTTTTGGTAGGATTAGGCAGAGGACTGATCTTGGAACCAGAGATTCAGGCCAGAAGTCAAAATTCATTGATAAGACACTGCAGGGTCCTCGTAGCATACAGCTCAGAAACAGATTTGCAGTACTAGGGGAGTTAGATGAAGAACAAATACACGATTATTGTGTTTCAAAGCAAATTGATATTAATAACCAAGGTTCCAAGATTGGTTATAAGTCTGAGGAAAAGCAATTAAGTTATTCACACGATCATGTAACAGGTGAGAGTGAATTTTCAAATATTCACTGTGAAATTGCAAATTTTAATTAGTAAATTAAATTTTTATTAGTTAATACCTTACCTACCAGACGATAGCTATAGCCCGGCGCCAGCCGGTCCCGCCAAACGAAAGAAAAAGACGTCCCGGGTTTCACCCCCAGCAGGACCGGCACACTACAATCCACTCGCCAGGTGGCCTAGTTCCTGCCTCACTCGCCAGAGGGACGTGACGTCATAGCATCTTTTTCGTCCCTAAGATTGAATGATGAAGGCTGGAAGCGGGGAAGGCCGGGTGGGAATTTCCCGTCTGGTAGGTAAGGTATTAACTAATAAAAATTTAATTTACTAATTAAAATTTGCAATTTCATTGCGTTAATACATCTTACCTACCAGACGATAGCTAGAATAACTACCCAGTGGAAGGAGGGCAGCCTTCTGAGGATTGGAGAAACTCTTATGTTATACCTAGGTGTGAGGTTCTAGTCCTTTGAGGAGACATGTTAGTCTCAAGGGTAACTAGACCCACCTGCCCCCCCCCCCCCCCCCCCCTTTTGACTGCTCTGAGGGGAGGAAGAAAGTAAGAGTTCAAGTCAATGATTCCCACGGTTAACCTGGAAGAGAGGGAAAGTCCTATACCCAGAGGATTACTCTGAAGTAAAAGACTTTGAGAAGCCAAGGCCTAGGCTAAAAGTGAGCCTACACCTAAAACTAACTAGTATGTACACTATATATAATTATATACAAAGAAGCTTAGGGGACTAGTGGTGGATTTGCTGGGCAGCCACCACAGGACCCAAGTGAAAAAGCTCCTTATCTGCCCAGGCAACATCCTTAAGGTAAAACTGTGTAAAGGTGTTGTGGGACTTCCAGTGGCATGCTGCTAGGATCTGGTCCAGAGATATGCCACCTTGAAAGGCTTTGGAGGCCGCAAAGGCCCTAACATCATGGGCCTTAACCTGATGTAAGGTCAAGGAATCTTGGTCAGAGAGATCATAACACAACACTACTGTTTGTTTGATCCAGGACGAGATAGTGGCAGGAGAGATGTCCTTGTTAAACCCTTGTTTGAATGAAACAAAAACTAACTCCTTTCCCGTTCTTAGGTCCTGCGTTTTGTCCAGGTAGTAGCAAAGAGCCCGAACGGGGCAAAGGGATCTGTCTTCCTTTAAAGACTTATCCAGAGTGGGGGCTAAGGCTGGAATGACCACAGGGGCCACGCACTCTGGTCCCTCTTTTGCCAAGTGATTTTTCGCCAAGAAGCTTGGTGAAGGGTAGAGGGAAACTTTGGACCAGTCAGCTTGGTGTCTGATATTTTTGTTTAACCAAGCGTGAATCTCACTCCTGCGTTTTCCTGAAGCCAGGGCTAGGAGAAAAACAGTTTTGAAAGTAAGGTGCTTCAGAGAAGCCTTTCTGAGTGGTTCAAAAGGCGCTTTTGTAAGCTGGTGTAAAACCAGGGAGAGGTTCCAAGCAGGAACCCCCCGGCGCCCTTTGGGTCTATCTCTGTGAAAACTGTCTAACAGTCTAGTCAAATTTTCATCCTTGCCGACATTAACCGAGGTATTTCCCAGTTTGTCTGCAATGGCTGACCTGTAACCATCAATAGTGCTGGGCTGGAGATTCTTCTCCTGGAAAAGGTGCAGGAGGAAATCTGCTATTTGTTTTATAGATGGGTTCCTGAAGTCCACCTGACTTGTTTCACACCATCTGACAAAAACGGTCCACTTCGCTTCGTAGACTGTTCTGGTTGAACGTCTTTGAGGCGCCTCAATTCTTGACGCCACTGGGCTAGAGAACCCCTGCTCCTTGATTGTCTGGGCTCTAGGAGCCAGGCATGGAGATTTAGGTTTGTCAGATCCCTGTGACGTGCCTTGTTGAAAGGTTGGGTCACTAGATCGGGGTGGTGTGGAAGACAAAGAGGAACCCTCGCAGATAGTTCCACTAGGTCCCAAAACCAAGGCATGTTGGGCCATCCCGGGGCAATCAGGATTGCTCTGCGATACCAGTGATCTGACAGCTTGCTGACCACCTTCCCCATCAGAGACACTGGGGGGAAGAGGTACATGTCCAGGTCCTCCCAGGATAATGTCAGAGCATCCACTGACCAGGCCTTTGGGTCTGGAATTGGGGACACAAATTGAACTAGCTTGCAGTTGTACCTTGTTGCAAACATGTCCACTCGGGGATAATGCCAGGTTTGACAAAGGAGGTCGAAGGTCTCTTGATGGAGGGACCACTCCGTCTGAATGACCTGCCTTTGGCGAGACAATTTGTCTGCAATTACATTCAGACGGCCTGGAATGTGTCTGGCCTTCAGTACTATTTGATTGAGGCTGCACCAACATAGGAGCCGCCAAAGAAGGGCACAGAGTGAGCCTGACCTCATACCTCCTTCCTTGTTGATGTATGCCACAACCGTGGTGTTGTCTGTGGCAATCAGGACGACCTTTCCTTGCACTAAATGTTGGAATCTTTTTAGTGCTAACAACACGGCTTTTAGTTCTAAGAAGTTTATGTGCAACTTGCTTTCGGGCACTGACCAAGTACCGCTTGCTGTGAAGTCGCCTAAGTGAGCACCCCAGCCTTCTTTTGAGGCGTCTGTAAAGATTTGAACTGCGTGTCGCAGGGGGTGTAAGGGCTGACCCTTTAGGACATTTTCCTCTTGGGTCCACCACTGCAGGTACTGATGGAGAGACCTCGGAATTGGGATCTCCTTTTCCAGAGATTCTGGGACTCTCCAGTGTTTCTTGAGGTGCCACTGAATAGGTCTCATGTGCAGTCTGCCTAGGGTCACCTGTTTTTCTGTCGCAGTGAGAAGACCTATAAGAGACATGAAAGTTCTCACTGGGCAAGATCTGTTCTGTAAAAGCACTGTTATTTTCTGTTGAAGGGTTTCCCAACGATTTTGAGTAGGTCTGACTACTCCGTTGAGTAGGTCGTACTGGTAGCCTACGAAGTCGAAGACTTGTTGGGGTTCCAGTTCTGATTTTTGCATGTTTACCATCCAGCCCAACTCCTGGCAGAGGGCTAGGAGGGATTGGGTTCCCTGGTGGCAAGATTCTTTGGTAGGGGCTCGAATCAACCAGTCGTCTAGGTACTGGTGGATTCTTATACCCTGTGACTGAGCCATTAACTTGACCTCTTTGACCACACCAGTGAACTCCATGGGAGCTGTTGACAGGCCAAAGGGAAGTGCCCGAAACTGGTACGACTGGTTCTGAAAGTGGAACCTGAGGAATTTTCGGGATGTGTAGTGAATTGGGATGTGGAAGTAGGCGTCGCTGAAGTCTAGCGATGTCACCCACTCCTCTTGTTGTAGAGAGGTCCGGATTGTCTCTGGAGTCTCCATTTTGAATGTTTTTACGCATAAAAACTGATTTAGAGTACTGAGATCCAAGATTGGCCGCCACTTGTGGTTCGGCTTTGGGACAATGAACAGTCTGTTGAAAAAGGCTAGTGAGGTTTGAACCCTGACCCTCTCTACTGCCTTTTTCTCGATCAGAGCTTGTACAGCTGCTTGCAAGTGGGAGTCTCTGATGGGGTTTGCATAGCCACTTACTATCAGGGGATCCCTTACTAAGGGAGGTCTTACTTTGAAGGGAAGAACATAACCCTCTTTTAATATGGACACTACTTTTGGGTTTGCACCCTTGTGAGCCCATATTTCCCAAAAACTCTGAAGACGTCCCCCCACTTGTTGGACACTTGCAACATTGGGGACATTTGGAACATTTGGAGCAGAAACAAAGTGACCGACAAAAGAAGCACTTTTCACACACTTTATTTGACTTTTGATCTTTAATTTTGGTCTTACGTCTTTCTTTTGCGACTGCCACCTTGTTACAGTAGGTACACGACATACAACATGATAAGAAACATTTGTTGGAACAGATACAAAAGAGTTTCTTGTTATGACACTTTGTACAGAACTGACTGGCCGGGCCACCGGCACCGGACTTGACTTGCAGTAATTGTCATTTATACTGTGTCTTCTCATGAGCCATCTTGGTACCACGTCCGGGTTGACCACCCCGGCCTCTGCCCCGGCCTCTATTGCGGGAACCAAACGCTTTCCAAGCTGGTAGTTCCTTTCCGGCCTGAGAAGTTGATTTAGCAGTGTCTTGAGGTTTCCAACCAGTACTGTAGGGTTGGTATCTCTGCTTTCTGCCTCTACCGGCGAACCCCCCGCGGCCCGGGCCGGGCTGGGAGGTACGTCGGGAAGCTTCTAACTGGTTGATTTCATCCTCAGCCTTTCTAATAGCAGCGTCTGGAAATAATCCATATCCATTCAGGGGACAATTTCTCAAGGAATTGAAGGTATCTGGTTTAATCCCCGGTTTCACAGCTTCCAAATATGAGTCCCTACGGAGTAGGGTCAAATTCGCCATCTGCACAAATGTAAAGTCTGCCAAATGTTGTAAGGATTTACCCATGGCGAAACTGACATTCTGGTTAAATGAGGATAAGTATAAAAGTTCATCCAATGCACCTTGAGATTTGACAGAAGACTTGCCTTTCTTAAGTTCACTTTGTAAAATATGCAATTGTTCTTGGAAGGCATCCTGTATTTTGGTGATACAGTGATTAAACCCCGCGGACTGGTTGCAAATATATGAAGACTCTTTTGCTGCTTTCTCCCACTTACGCATAGTGTCTTGTGATAGTGGGCGGGAAGGAGGCTGAGGAGAAGTAGAAGATATGGTTGAAATCCTGGGGAATGAACTGTTGATCTTCGCCGCATCATTTGGCCAAGAATTCACCGATTTACCCGGTCTAGATGGATCTGTAGGCTCCGCCGGGTGTATCCCATACCATCTGTTCTGGGATTTTGGGGGTCTGAGGAACTGGTCCACATGAAGGCCACCGGGATCACTAGATTTTGAAGGATATCCTTCTATCAGTACAAGGTTTAGAGTTTCTAGTTTTCGGCACAACCAATCTTCCGGTGGAAGATCCACAGAAATCTTACCCACAGGCTGAGAACGGTGACCTGCCCAAGGATTATCAGTGCGGGATTGCGGAGAAAACTCCAGGTCAGGAATGTGTGTCCATCCCATGAACGCGCGGACACCTCTCACAGTCTCGCGGTAGTTTTGATCTTCACTGAGGACCCGGTCCGGGTCTGAGGTTTCTACGTCTGGGGATTCCTCTGCGTCAGATAACTCACCCTCTTCAAATGTTTCCTGAGGATTGACATCGCGGAAGGTGACCGGCCCGGAGCCGGAAGAAGGTTGTTGAAAAGAAGATTGAGAGGAAGCAGACATAGCAGCTGACGAAACAGTAGCCACCGGAGCAGGGTGTTTAAACATAGGTTCTGCTTCCGGGTAGAGGTTTTGAAGTGGAGATTGTCTGTCAGCAAAGGAAAAATCCTGATCTCTAGCCGCATCCGGGCCAACAGCCGGGCCGGCTGGGCCGGAAGAAGCAGAAGTAGTGACAAAAAAGGGTGTCTGGGAAAGAGCACCTGCTGGAGCAGCATGAGAGACCGGTACTTTGACCGGAGAAAATGACGGATTTTGTTGCACAGAAGGTGAAGGGCGATGTCCTACAGTAATAAGTGCCTCAAGCCTGGCCATACGAGTGGCCCACTTTTCGTCCAGTTCTTGAAGTTCTTTCCTAAACTGAGGCACAGGAAGGGACAAATCCGGAGCAGAAGCAACAGAAACATCAGGTTCTTGTTCTGGCTGGGTATCAAGAACTACCACAGAAGACGGGTCGACTAATACCTCCTTTGCTTTAGCCTTTTCCTTTCTGAGTTTATAGGTAGGAGTACTTAACTTGAGCACTTGCTCCGGGGTAAGGACACTGCAAAAGTCACACTGCAGATTCTGAACACAAGGGTCATCACCATGTCCTTTCTCGCGACAACGCGCACACCTACTATGTTTGTCAAATGAAGCCATAATATGGCCACACGCACCCTTTTTCTGTCCTGGAGATGCCATGATAGAAAAGTCAACTAATGGCAACTATTCCGACACAAATTAAACAGATATAACACAAATATAAAACCAAAAGGTTCACAGATAAAAATCCACAACTTTAAATATCGCGCCAAACGAAAAAGATGCTATGACGTCACGTCCCTCTGGCGAGTGAGGCAGGAACTAGGCCACCTGGCGAGTGGATTGTAGTGTGCCGGTCCTGCCGGGGGTGAAACCCGGGACGTCTTTTTCTTTCGTTTGGCGGGACCGGCTGGCGCCGGGCTATAGCTATCGTCTGGTAGGTAAGATGTATTAACGCAATGAAAGTGTATTTTGCAAAAAACCACAGGTGTGGCCTAGTTATGACACTAGAGATGAAAATCTCTCAAGAAACTTTATCTGCGCACAGAATATTGGTTATCCGACTCATAGTGAGGGAGTGCACAGTGCTTTACATCAGGAAAACCGGTTATTCGGAGACAAATATTGTAATGATTAAAAATCTTCAATATGAACATGTAGTGTGGCCCGATTGTAACAGTAGAGATAAAAATCTAGTCAGTTAACTAGGTCATTCGGAGACAAATACCACAACAATGTAGGCAATTCCAAACCTGAATGTGACCATATGTACACTCAAGGTCATAATACTGAAAATGAGAGAAGACTGAACGTTGAACCAGTACAAAGTAGTGATCAGGTTGATGGAAAAAGTACCTTGTCAAGACAAAATAATGACCCTCAAGGTCACAGGTGTCATTCCGATCTTTCTAATGCAACTTGTTTGAACAATTCTCAATCCATAATAGAAGCCACTGTGGTGGGCAAGGCTTGTGTGAGGGTTAATGTGCACCATATAGTTGATAAAAGTGAAGATCTAAAACTGTGTTTACAGCAACAGGACAACGCTTAAGGTTTTCTGCCCATAAATAACCTTAGTTACACAAGCAGAAATTTATCACTTGCCCCCAAGGTCATCATTTCTGACCCCAAATTTGACCCGGTCAAAATTCATCATTTGGTTAGAAATACAGGAAGGTATAATTTTGAAGAGGCAAGAATCTTGCTTCCCTCAAAAATAAATTTTCCACTTTTTGAAAGCTTAATTGGCTCAAGGGTATTGGGACTGGCAGCTTCCATTTTTTGTAAAATATGCATTCCCTCTAGATTTTCCTTATGCTAAGGAAGCTGATCTTAAAAGTGGTGAAGGTAATCATGCATCAGCAAACAAATTTCCTGTTCACGTCGACAGTTATTTAGATACTGAATTAAATCATGGGGCCATAGCAGGTCCTTATGAAGGCCCCCTTATGGAAATGACACTCATATTTCACCATTCATGTCCAGGCCTAAGGCTGATAGTGATAACAGGTGTATCATCATTGATTTGAGCTGGCCTCTTCAGGGCTCTATAAATACTTTCACCCCCCCCCCCGAATATTTACATGAAAACTATTCATAAGCTCCAATATCCTACAGTAGACAATATCACAGAAAAATTAAGGAGTTTGGGTAATGAAGCAGTTCTCTACAAAATTGACCTTTCCAGGGCGTTCAAGCAACTCAGAATCGACCCTAGTGATTATAATTTATTGTGTCTTAAATGGAGAGATAAGTACTTTAGTGATTTATATTGTCCTTTTGGCCACAGATCAGGCAGTATGGCAATGACTAGATGAACTTCTTTCTTTCAATATATCATGAGAAAAGAAGGCTATTGCATGCTGCCCTATGTGGATGATATGATTGGATGTGCCCTGGTGGGCGAGGCAGACAAACAATGTGACTTCCTCCTTTGGCTTCTTGAAAATTTAGGCTTCCCAATAAGTTTGGCTAAATTAGTAAGACCTACTCATGTCTGCAATTGTCTAGGCATCATGATTGACACCAAGGCTAAAACATTATTTATCTCGAAAGAAAAGCAACTTGAGATAATCAGCAAATGTAGGCATATACAGCGACAGAAATACATTACAAAAAGACAATTTCAGTCCCTTATCGGCAGGATAATGTTTGTACACAAATGTGTCAGGTCCTCTCGATTCTTTACAAATCACTTATTGAATGCCCTAAGAGAAGCTACTAGCAATAAAATACGGATTACAGAAGATATAACCAGAGATGTAGCCTGGTTTCAGGCGTTCATGCCCAAATTCAATGGCTTAACAACTTACAATCATGAGAATCCCCTTTTTCATGAACAAATCGAAATAGATGCTTGTCTTGAAGGCATGGGAGGGGTTTGGGGCAACAAAGTATATACATCCAGTATCCCAGATTGTCTGAAAAATTCAGGTGAATTTAGTATTACACAGTATGAGATGCTAAACATGCTATTAGCTCTGAGAGTGTGGGGTCATATGTGGCAACATAAAAAAATTATGTTTAAGATTGATAATTTGGCAGTTGTCACAGTATGTAATACAGGGTACACTAGGTGCAAGCATCTAGCTGCAATAATTAGAAATATCTGGCTAGTTACAGCCACCTGGGATATTGAGATCAAAGTAACACATATTCCGGGGAAGTTGAATAACATAGCAGATTTATTATCCCGATGGGACAACAAAACTAACAAATGGAGTCATTTGCCTAGTCAAATAGCGAATCCTAACTGGTATGAGTTAAACAGTAGCTTATTTTATATCAATTATGATATTTAAAGAATTATTTTTTCAATATTCCAGATACTTCTCCCCTGGTTTCTGCTCCACACAACAGAGTCTCAAAAGACTCTCTCAAGCCTACAGACCTAAAACCTGGCTTTCTTACAAAAGTATGTTTCTCACTTTTATGATGTTCTGTGAATTTGTGGGTAAAGACATTCTCAGTATAGATGTTAACACTTCTCTCATGTTTATAGAGTTTTCGGCCTATAATGGCCTGAAACATGTGTCCATTTTGAACTATATATCGGCCATAAAGTCACAGCTTAAATGGCTAGAGATTCCAAGTACTGTGTTTGATCACACAAACGTAAAACTAATGCTCAAGGCGGTGGCAGTCTCCATTAGGAATCCTCCTAAATTTAAGAGAATTTTTGATATTTCTACACTTTTCCAAATTATTCTCTCTTGTTCTGCACTTCCCCATCCCTTAGTTTTTAAATCCCTTTATCTGTTGGCTTTCTTTGGTTTTCTAAGGATTTCTAATCTACTGCCACCTTCTCGTCTTTCATTTGATCTTAAGAAACAGCTTTGTAGAGGTGACGTCATAACAGAAGTAAATTATGCTATAATTCTAGTCAAATGGAGTAAAACACTTCAGCCTTCGAACCAGGGGTCTTTCATTATGATACCACAACTGGGTAAATCCCCCCCCTCTGCCCTGTCAAAAGCCTTTTGGAAATAGAGAAAGCTTATCCAGGTAATCACAACGACCCGTTATTTTGCATCCAAGGTAGTCCAGTCACTCAGGTTCAAGCTTGAGCCCATTTGAAAAAGATTCTTAACATGTTAGATTTAGATTTAAATTTTCATACTTTTAGGTCAGGGGCGACCTTGGCCTTTAATCAAAACATTGAGCTTCAAAAAATCAAAGACCATGGAACATGGTCCTCTGATTGTGTTTATACATATATCATTGCAGATCCACTCCATGCTAATGGTGTGGCTCAGACTTTCCGTCGATTATTAGCCACCTACAGTAGAGTGTGAAGTTGTGTTGTACTTGTGTTTGTTTTACTCTTGTCTGTCCTACATGCATTACCCCTATTGTTATTTGGGTGTTTGGTGGGTTTTGACTGAGTAGAAATGTTCTCACCAAGTAAATGTATGTTCTTGTCACAAGTAATGGTATGTTATTTTAAAGTATTGTACCTCTTGGTCAGGGGTTAGTCAACAACCAGTATTAAAATATTATAGTTCAGCAGTAGCATGAGCAGCTTCAATAACATTTGTAAGGAGGACATTATACCTCCAGTAACATAACACCTGGAAGTGTACATTATGTGGTTATTGGTTAATTTGCTGGATTTTATGTGAAATGCATATCTTATCATTTCGTTTAGTAGTATTATAAAAGTAACTCTGTAAATAGTTTATTAGCGATAATAACTTGTAGAAATGATTTTTCTTGTTTAACAATGTACAAATTTTACTGATCTTATTATGTATATACTTGATACTATCTTAATGATATTACATGTGTCTTTGTAAATAGATACTTTAACAGTCTTGCAAAAGTACAAAACATTTATTGATACAGTAATAACAAGACGTTGTTTTATGTGTAGTCAAGGTGACCTAGAGGTAAGGTCACCTTAAACATTACACTTTGTTATGTAGGTATAGAATTGTAACTAACAATACTAATTTTATATAATAAAATTATTTTATCCGCATTGCGGGTTATTACTTATCCACCTTGGGTCTACCATCTGTCATCTTCATCTTCCTCCTCTATCAGGACTTGGGACTGACACAGGTTTACTCGTGCTGAAACACCAGTTGCATGAAACAAGGACCTTCGTAATTGTCAGGTCAGAAGATGTCATGTTTAAACAAATTTCTTCAGAATTATGTCCTCATCCTATTTCGTCTGGCTGGATGCAATCTTAGTTACTATATCTCTCTATGTCTGTTCATCAGACATCTCTCCTTTTGGGACACCAGCACCTAAGAGGATATTTTCCTCAAAAATCTTGCTATCAATCATTGTCATCTGTAGCATTTTTAACACCACAGGAAAATTACAAAAGCAGTTATGGAGGTATTTACTTACCATAGTGGTTATCAAACTCTACAAATAATCACTTGGTTTTGACTTCAGTGACCATAGGTTTGAATCAAACTCATTATGCCATGTTGGCAATACTGATGACCTGTTGCAATATGACGTCTCAGGGAACATAAAATCCTTATTTTGACTCTGAAATGTGGTGTACGGATAATACCAGCTTATTTCCCTTTCGAGATAAAAGATCATTCTAAAGAAAAAAATTCCTCATGGGAAGTTGGAAAACTGTATAAATCACTACAGCTGCATATTTTACGTGTATGAAAATCCATGAAAGGGCTATACACTAGAATTATATGGCTTCAACATGTCCCAACATGGTACAATGGTTGAAAACAATTTACTGTCATATGACGCTGTTTCTTTCAAAACAAAAACAACAAAAACATTTACCACATATACATTATGCCATTTATTTGTCATATTTATTAAACATAAATTAAATGCTGAAGGACTTGCGTATTAAACTTGGAAATAAATAAAAGATTATATCTTTGTTTTTTCTATAAAAAAACGAGTGATGCAAACATTTGTCATGGGTAAGTTTTGCCAATAATTACTTAAAACTTGCAGAAGACTTCACTGTATAAATAGATGGGAGGAATAGGGTTATAACTAAGATATTGCTTCATGTGAAATTGAAAATATTTTTGATCTTTAATATATTAAAACAAGAAATAAAAAATTTATTCTAAAATATTATTAGACTTTGAATAATTCTGAAATTTTCTGGTTTAATTGTAAATATATGATCAGAATCAAAGAATGACTTTCAAATTTTTCTGAAAATTTAATAAATCATAGCTATGATTAATGATATTTATAATTTATGTTCAAAAAGTAGGAAAACCTACATATGTATTCAATGTCACAATTTTTTAAACTTAAAGAACTAAATATAATTTAACTTGTACTATTAATACACACATTAACAGATGCTCTAAACATTACACATGTTTGTAAAAATATAAGCGTAGAGAAAATAGTATCCACAATAGAGCATATAACAAGATTGCTTTGTCAAAGGTCTTTAATATGTAGACTTCTACATGAAGTAAAATATTAAAATTAATTACAATAGTAGCAGACCTGTATCTTTGGAATGGCTTGGTGTGAGTAACTCATTGCATTTACACATTTACACAAAAAGCATGCACAACCATGTAACAGCAATAATAATTTTGTTTTGTAAAATATGCAATTTAGTGCACTAAAATACACCCATAGAAAGGATAATGTCACTCTGCCAGATGTGAATAACTAAATGTTTGATATTTCCAAACACATAGATTAGCAAATTAATCCATATGCAATTAAGACAATTGTTACCCTTGACTTTGAGATGCTTAAAATTCTGGAAGTACAACATAAACTTACATATTTATACACATTAAAATTTGGTTGATACATGGGTCGGCACAGTTGCATTATGGCTTAAGCAACTGCCTCTGAACTCTCAGGTCCTAGGGTTCTATTCCCTGCCTGACACAAGGTGGGAAAGCTGGTACTTACCTGCCAGTGCCCGACTGTTTCTGGTGACGAATCCTGACCAACTACGTGTAGTATGTTCTGATTTCCTTCAACCCATTAACTACTGATTGTGATATGACCTGTACAAAGTGTGGAAACAAGGTCACACTCAAATCAGTGAACAGTAAACATTGAAATACTTCTACAAAGATATCGAATAACATTAGAATATGACACTGTAGTGCATCCAATAAAAATATTAAATGCCAATGCTATGATTGAATGGGTTTCATAATTTAACTTACAAAGTTAAGAAAACTTTTACAATAAACTTGGTGTAACTTTGTTGATTTACTACTAAAATAGATGGGAATCTGAATACACTTTTTGGTAAGCAATATATTTCAGTTGGGACGAAATTATGGACTCTAAAACTCTAATTCTGGGCATTGATAACTACTTAGTTTTCTTTTTCAAGTCACTGCTAAAATTTGGAACCACAACCACTGAGATGAGACAGTTTTACCCAATACATCATTGACCCTCGATTTTCACACAAAAACTTGTAATTTAAAGACTGACATTAACCATGTATAAACTAGATTGGGCCAACTCGGCGCCAACATATCCCCAGACAGGTCATCACTCACGCCACAGGTTTTGATCGGGAATTTTTTAAAACATAATTACCCATTATTATATGAACTTCAGCACATCAATCTACTCTGTTTATATCTTCCCAAGGAAGATGGTGTATCCCCAGACGCCGAATACATAACTCAAATTATATTTTCAATCTTCCTGCAATGATAACTCTAAACCTATTTTCAAAGTATTTAAATGATTGATGATTGAATGTCCATTCTAAAATAACTAGATTGGGCCAACTCGGCGCCAACATATCCCCAGACAGGTCATTACTCATGCCACAGGTTTTGATCGGGAATTTTTTATGTAAGCCATTTGTTGTATGCCATAAATCTTGGGAAAAGTTATATGAACTTCAGCACATCAATCTACTAAATTTATATCTTCCCAAGGAAGATGGTGGATCCCCAGACGCTGAATACATAACTCAACAGAGCATATTTTCAATCTTCCTGCAATGATAACTCTGAACCTATTTTCAAAGTATTTAAATGATTGATGATTGAATGTCCATTCCAAATTAATAATCCCAAAAGAGCATATCTGTTTCTATATTTGTTGACAAATAAAATATTATTTCTAACTCAACTCATCATACTTTTCAATCTTCCTGCAAAGGGTGACTCTGAACCTATTTTCAAAGTATTTAAATGATTCATAATCCCAAAAGCGCATATCTGTTTCTATATTTGTTCACAAATAAAATATTATTTAAAAATTATATATTATTTATATTATTATTTTATTATATTATTTTTAGAATTTGCATTGTTTTTCAGTTATTCATTTCCTCAATTCCTATATATGTGGTCCATATATATGCAACCTAAATATGTGACACAATCTCAGTTCTGACTCCCCTTTGTCTTATTAGATAATGAAGCAAACCCCATCTCCCAACCCCACCCCACCCCTCTCCCCTTCTCCACACCTCTCTCACTGTTACAGAAGATCTGCAACCCCACTGAAAAGTCTGGTTCTTTGTTTCTCATTTGATATCATTCAATACCTTTGTTTATTTAGTGTCTCTCAATAGCTGGAGGTCCCAGAGGTGGATGGGGGGTGGGACTAAATACAGCACAAATGGTAAACAAACAAAAGGGGTAATCAAATACAAAAAGCTCAGTTAATCTTATCACTAAAATAAAATCAAATATATAAATAAGGAATGTCCAACAGGAAAATTATATACCTCCAGAATTAAATATAAATTATCAAACCACAAGAACAGATTTATAATAATAAGTCAGAATTGAGAATTTTAAGAATGTGATTATCAACTGAAATGAGTTAGTAACTGTAGGAACTGTGTCAAAATTAACTGAGGCAAACTGAATAAAACTGGGCTAGTTGAGGGTTAAAAATCCCCTATTTTTACTACATAAGGGTATAATTTCATTAATATTGGACTTATAGCTCACCAGAAAATAACAGTGTCCATTTTGCCTACTTGAATATGTTTAACCAGTTTCATTTTAAAAAGTTAAAAACTCAGCAAGGAGAGAGATAACACACAAAAATAAGTACTTAAAAGCCTAAGATAGCCATAACATTATTAATAAAAATTTAAATAGACAGGCACTTCCTTTGAAAAATTCAAAGATTTCAGCTCTATGACCCACGAATGTAGGACAAAAAGAAACCAGACAAAAAGAAACCGGACAGAAAGAAACCAGATAAAAAGAAACCGGACAAAAAGTTTTACTACTAGGACAAAAAGTTTCACTATAAAATTAACTTTAAATTTCAATTAAATTTTCAAGAAATGCTAATTACTTTAAGGCTCCTATAAACACCTTGTGTCAAACTTGCATAATAGCAGTTATTCTTGTAAAGAAAAGACTTCTCTATTTGCTGTCTCTTAGTCAAACATAAAGTGAAAAAGTGATGTGTGCCAATCAATAGCTTCTTCTGTTTGTCAATTAATAATGTTTATTTATTGTTAAATGAGCATTTTGTATAACTATATTTACCAATAGACCCCCTCCCCTGTATTCTTTGGACAAAAAGGTATAAAGGGAAAGCCACTTCCAATCACACATAACTGTCAATTGCTATTATTGATAACTGGCATCCCATTCATACAATCTCAATTCAGGTAAGCAGCCTTTATTCTATACAAATTAATCCATTGATTGATTGATTACAGTAAATGTCTTACATTGCATTATTTTAATCATCCTATGATCTTTTATGTACCTGAGTTGAGTTGTGACTTTAATCTTCCTTTGAAGTAGGTTTACTGAGTAGAAATGAAAGGAATAGCTACCTACTCAGGACAATTTAAGTTGTATATAAAAGGCTTAAATTTTCTTCCTGATATCATTGACATCTTACCATTTAAACTATGGAGATAATAAAAAGCAATAAAGGTGGTTTGAAGATATGCATGGATGGATACATGTACACAAAGCTTTCTGTGAAGTCTTCTTCCATTTTCTGGAAGTGTTCGCAAAAGGTTGTTTTACCATGTAAAGCAGTTCTCAGAACAGGTCTTGATATAAGTTTTCTATTTGATATAAATTGATTGATAATGATAATCCACTGCTCATCAGAGAATACAGCCATAAAAAAGAAATATCTTTGTTCTAGGTCCAGAGACAAAAAAACTTTAAAATAAAAACTTTTTGTCCTACTAGTAAAACTTTTTGTCCGGTTTCTTTTTGTCTGGTTTCTTTTTGTTCAGTTTCTTTTTGCCCGGTTTCCTTTTGTCCGTCCTTCATGACCCACATAGTTCGACAGTTACAGGGCTTTAAAGTGGTATAATATCCATAAACTGGGTCTCTGTGGGCATTTTACAATTGTTAAAGAGACCTTAGCAATTAAACTACAGAGCTGAAACTTTTTGGGGGACAAACATAACAAAAAAAAAATTATATATAATACAGTTTAAGACCTGTCACACTAAGCATTTCCAAATAACAGGGTAAAATACGGAAAAAAATGTCAAAAAAGGTCACTTGGGTGAGTGTTTATGGCCCTCATACACAGGTTAAATGTCTACTAAAAGCCTTGATTTTCGGCACATATAGAAAGGACATAATAATGCATTCCCAGATGGGATTTCAGCTCCATCAATCACATAGTTTAACAGTCACAGGGCTTAAAGGTGGCAAAAAGTCCAAATATTGGGTCTCTGTGGGCCTTTTAGAGATCTCGATGTGGCCTTCAAATTAAAGCTTCAGATTTATAATCTGTCACATACTAAGATTATACATAGAATATATATCTAATAAAGTTTGAAACTTCTCAGACTTACCATTTCCAAGTTACAGAGCAAAATATGTGAAAAATGTCTTAAAAGGGTCACTCGGGTGGGTGTTTATGGTCCTCATACACAGTTTAAATGTCTACTTGAAGCCATTTGGCACATGTAAAAAGAACATAATAATGTATTCCCAGATGAGATTTCAGCCCTATCAGTCACATAGTTTAACAGTCACAGGGCTTAAAGGTGGCAAAAAGTCCAAATACTGGGTCTTTGGGAGCCCGTCAGAGACCTCAATGTGGCCTTCAAATTAAAGCTTCAGACTTAAAATTTGTCACATACTAAGATTACACATAGAATATGTATCTAATACAGTTTGAAACTTCTCAGACTTACCATTTCCAAGTTACAGAGCAAAATATGTGAAAAATGTCTAAAAAGGGTCACTCGGGTGGGGATTTATGGTCCTCATACATGGGTTAAATGTCTATTAAAGGCCTAAATTTTGGAGTACATACAAGAAAAACATATTGATATATTCTCAGATGATATTTCACTTAGATGAGAGACATTGTTTGAAAGCTACAGTGCTTGAAGGTGGCAAGAAGTCCATAAATTGGGTCTCTGTGGGCAATTTTGAGACCTCAAGTCGGCCTAACAGGTAAACCTACAGCCTTTAAATTTTTCACAGACAAGGATTACATATAAGAGTTACACCTAGAGCAGTTTGAGACTCATCAGAATTACCACTTCCAAATTATAGGGCAAAATATGTTAAAAATCTAGGAAAAAAGTCCTAAGTGGGGTCTTTATGGGCCCCAAACACAATTTTCTCCTCAACTTAAAGTCTTGATTTTCGGCACATGTACTAAGAATATATTAATGTGTTCTCAGGTAAAATTTAAGCCAGATACGCCTCATAGTTTGTGACCTAGAGGGCTCTAAGTGGTCAAAAGTGCAATTTCTGACCTTAAGGTGGCCATAAGTTCTTTATTATTTGGAGTTTAACGTCACCTTAAAATAGGGATCTTCCTTTGGGCATCCTTAACATGTGTACCAAGTTTGAAAAAAAAATATTAATTGGTTTTTGAGTTATCACGTCCACAAGGAAATTTCTACGGCGGCGGCGGCGGCGCGACGGACCTGAATCCAATATATCCCCGACTTTCGTCTGGGGATATAATAATCCCAAAAGAGCATATCTGTTTCTATATTTGTTGACAAATAAAATATTATTTTTAACTCAACTCATCATACTTTTCAATCTTCCTTCAAAGTATTTAAATGATTGATGATTCAATGTCCATTCTAAAATTCATAATCCCAAAAGCGCATATCTGTTTCTATATTTGTTCACAAATAAAATATTATTTAAAAAAAAATTATTTATATTATTATTTTATTATATTATTTTTAGAATTTGCAAATTGTTTTCAGTTATTAATTTCCTCTATACCTATATATGTGGTCCATATATATGCAACCTAAATATGTGACACAATCTCAGTTCTGACTCCCCTTTGTGTTATATGTAATGAAGCCCACCACCTCCCACCCCCACCCCTCTCCCCTTCTCCACACCTCTCTCACTATTACACAAGATCTGCAACCCCATTGAGTTCTTTGTTTCTCATCTGATATCATTAAATACCTTTGTTTATTTAGTGTCACTCAATATAGCTGAAGGTCCCAGAGGTGGGTGGGGGGAATCCGGGTGGGGGATGTGGGTTGGGACTACAAAGAGATGGAGTGCTACAGCATAAATGGTAAACAAACAATCTATATAAAAGGGGTACTCAAATACAAAAAGAATTGAGAATTTTAAGTATGTGATTATCAACTGAAATGAGTTCATAACTGTAGGAGCTGTGTCAAAATTAACTGAGGCAAGTTGAATAAAACTGGGCTAGTTGAGGGTTGAAAATCCCCTAGTTTTACTACATACGGATATAATTTCATTAATATTGGGACTTAAAGCTCACTTAAAGTGTCCATTTTGTCTACTTGAATATGTTTAACCGGCGTTTAACCAGTTTCATTTTAAAAAGTTAAAAACTCAGCAAGCAGAGGTATAACACACAAAAATAAGTTCTTAAAAGACTAAGATAGCCATAACATTATTAATATTCAAAATTTAAATAGACAGGCATTTCCTTTTAAAAATTCAAAGATTTCAGCTCTATAACCCACATAGTTTGACAGTTACTGGGCTTTAAAGTGGCATAATGTCCATAAATTGGGTTTCTGTGGGCATTTTACAATTGTTAAAGAGACCTTAGCAATTAAACTACAGATCTGAAACTTTTTGGGGGACATACATAACAAACAAAAATTATATATAATACAGTTTAAGACTTGTCACACTAAGCATTTCCAAATAACAGGGCAAAATACGGAAAAAATGTCCAAAAAGGCACTTGGGCGAGTGTCTATGGCCCTCATACACAGGTTAAATGTCTACTAAAAACCTTGATTTTCGGCATACCGTAAATGACCTATTTAGCGCACAGTGCGCTAAGCAAAGTCTATTTTTATTCAATATTTGTTGGGAAAAAATGTCCCTTTTAGCGCACCCATCATGAAACACTTTCCGGGATGAAGTTTCGGTCAATCTGGTAGAAAAACGGTGTTTCGACATTTAGAAATACCCACTTCCTGTAAATATGGCGGTAGATGAAAACAAACTCGAAAGTTGTGATAAAAATGTCAATTTATTAAGTAAAAATACGTAAATTATACAGAAAAATATGTGGATATTGAGAAAAATTAAGAAAGGTAAGATTTAAGCTGAATAGTCGATCATTAGAAACGTTTTGTAACCAACCGCGAGTGTGCACTGTCACTGTCTAATCGTCCACCCACTAGATCTTCTAGTAGAAGTTGTCAAGGACCATCAATTTATTGAGATAGGGTGTGGTTACAAGGGCGGATGCGCTAAATAGGTCATTTACGGTATGTAAAAAGGACATAATAATGCATTCCCAGATGGGATTTCAGCTCCATCAATCACATAGTTTAACAGTCACAGGGCTTAAAGGTGGCAAAAAGTCCAAATATTGGGTCTCTGTGGGCCTTTTAGAGATCTCGATGTGGCTTTCAAATTAAAGCTTCAGACTTAAAATTTGTTACATACTAAGATTATACATAGAATATGTAACTAATAAAGTTTGAAACTTCTCAGACTTACCATTTCCAAGTTACAGAGCAAAATATGTGAAAAATGTCTTAAAAGGGTCACTCAGGTGGGTGTTTAAGGTCCTCATACACAGGTTAAATGTCTACTTGAAGCCTTGATTTTTGGCACATGTAAAAAGAACATAATAATGTATTCCCAGATGAGATTTCAGCTCTATCAGTCACATAGTTTAACAGTCACAGGCCTTAAAATTGGCAAAAAGTCCAAATACTGGGTCTTTATGGGGCCTTCTAGAGACCTAAATGTGGCCTTCAAATTAAAGCTTGAGACTTAAAATTTGTCACATACTAAGATTACACATAGAATATGCATCTAATACAGTTTGAAACTTCTTAGACTTACCATTTCCAAGTTACAGGGCAAAATATGTGAAAAATGTCTAAAAATGGTCACTCGGGTGGGGATTTATGGTCCTCATACACAGGTTAAATGTCTTCTTAAAGCCTTAATTTTTGGCACATATATAAATAACATACTAATATCTTCCCAGATAGGATTTGAGCTCTATCAGTCACATAGTTTGACAGTCACAGGGCTTAAAAGTAGCAAAAAGTCCAAATATTGGGTCTTTGGGAGCCTTTTAGAGACCTCAATTTGACCTTCAAAATTAAAGCTTCAGACTTAAAATCTGTTACATACTAAGATTACACACAGAATATATATCTAATACAGTTTGAAACTTCTCAGACTTACCATTTCCAAGTTACAGGGAAAAAGATGTGAAAAATGTCTTATAAGGGTCACTCGGGTGGGTGTTTATGGTCCTGATACACAGGTTAACTGTCTATTAAAGGCCTAAATGTTGGGGCACATATAAGAAAACACATAGATATATTCCCAGATGATATTTAACTTAGATGAGAGACATAGTTTGAAAGCTACAGTGCTTGAAAGTGGCAAAAAGTGCATAAATTGGGTCTCTGTGGGCACTTTTGAGACCTTAAGTCGACCCCTTTGGGTAAACCTACAGCCCTAAAATTTTCTACAAATAAGCATTACATATCAAAGTTATACCTAGCGAAGTTTGAGACTCATCAGAATTACCACTTCCAAATTATAGGGCAAAATATGTGAAAAGTATAGCAAAAAATCCCTAAGTGGGGGTATTTATGGGCCTCAAACACAATTTTCTCCTCAACTTAAAGTCGTGATTTTCGGCACATGTACTAAGAACATATTAATGTGTTGTCAGGTAAAATTTCAGCCAGCTGAGCATCATAGTTTGTGACCTACAGGGCTCTAAGTGGCCAAAAGTCCATTTTCTGACCTTAAGGTGGCCATAAGTTCTTTTTTACTGGGAGTTTAAGGTCACCTTAAAATAGGGATCTTCCTTTGGGCACCCTTAACATGTGTACCAAGTTTGAAAAAAAAAAATTAATTTGTTTTTGAGTTATCGCGTCCACAAGAAAATTTCTACTGCGGCGGCGGTACGGACCTGAATCCAATATATCCCCGACTTTCGTCTGGGGATATAATAATACATACTACACTTGAGATGTCACACTGCTTCTTGAAGTGTACATTACTTTACAGAATGTGAAATCAGACTGACAAGTCTACATTCTTAAAGAGTATGTATATTTGCCTGACAGTGAACCAACATAAGCATATTTTTATACTATTTCAAGAAATGCACAAAATATGTATAATCATTCCTACTAGGGCACACAGAAAGGAAAAAAAAGTCAAAGCAATTTTAGTTTAATCTCACAATTTTTGCAATATGACTTATAATAGGAACTTGGTATACATGATCAAGATTTTAAATGTACTAGAAGAAAATTAAATTTAGCTTTCTGTATGTTAAGTTACAGGACACCCTCAAAAATTGGATATTATTTTACCTTTGAAAATTTAAGTTAAAGAATCACCACTTTCCCAGGTATTCTTCATTTTATAATTTAACATACACGAAGCTTATCCAACACTTTTACAACACTGAACAGAAATACAGTAATTAACGTCTACAAACTGTAGCAGTAAGTAAGCAACACAGAATAAGCAGTCTCACTGTGACCCCATAAATTTCGAGTAAAACCTTGAAGGACACAAAACAAATTTCTCTAGTGACAAAGACAAAGACACATCAAAGTGACTAAAGATGAGAAAGTGAGGAGAAACACATTAATGTTCACCAACTTCAGCCCATTTGTAACTTTCAAAATAATCTATTTCATTATTATACTATCTAATAGTTTCCTGGGTTGACATCATGAAATCTGCAGAACACCTGCTGTGACATAATTACACCTAGATTTGTCTTCACCATGTGCCTTCTGTCATTTCAATGCTCATCTTATCCTGAGAAGAACTATCATTCTGGTTTGTACATGCATGCTTCACCTGCCACGAATTTAAAAGATAATCCTATTGATAAACACGCAATTAAGAATCCCACATACATTGTTTTTTCAGGAGTCTTCTTTCCATTTATCCATTCTTTAATTTTTACCAAAAATGATAGCACTTGTGAGGATGAAGAATTGCTTTTTTTTTGGATAATAAAATGCAAGTTTGGCTGTAGGCAGAAAGGAAAATGTGCATACTGATTTCCCATACGTTTATGTACTGGTGCCGCGCTCTGTAACGCCCATGGGCAATGTGACCAAATATTTGCAAAAGTTGGGGATGGGCGTTTACAACAATGAAAACCAGCCGGGCGTTTCGAAAAAAATAACCCGAATTTTAGGAAACCGCGTTTTAGCAAGCACCGACTGGAAGTAAAATATGCGGTTGGTAAACAAATCCCGTTGCAATAAAAGGTGACATAACTGCTAAAATAAGGAAAATTTAATTAAAAATGGATATAAATTAATCACATTTCACCGATTATTGGGTTTATATGGAGAAAGTTTACCTCGAAATGACATATTAGTAATTTTTGAGCGATAACGTAAGATTGCGGATGGGCGCTTTCAAAAGCATGAGCGCTACAGAGCGCGGCTACGGTATAATAATTCAAAGGTAATGTTGATGGTTCATTGAAATATACAAATATCTCAGCCAGAAAATTTGCCCAAAATTTTGACTGATAGTCTGCACTTAGCTTTGTATAATACTGGGGCAACTAGCAAAGTGATTACTTTTACAAGACAATTAGGACAATACATGTACATTTACAAAATAAACAGACAACATATATAGATTGTTCTACATAAATTTGTATAGTTCAACATGTTAGTCTCACATCCTTGCATCTACAAATCCCATAACAAACTGCAGTTTTATACAAATATTTGAAATTCAGCCGAAATACAACAAAATTACTCATACAGAAAAATACTTAAACATGGGGATTTCATATTAAAAATACTTAAGCATAAGTTTGATAAGACGCAAAATGTAGATAGAACTAGAAACACTCTTATACAAAGCACAGGATACAGTTATATTATAGTATGAAACCACAACAATGTCCATATAGCCGCTGGGTTAAGAAAAAACTTAACACACCTATGTACAATATCACTAATTATATAGAAGGTTAAGATCCATGGATATTATGCAAGATAAAAAAGATATACAGAATATACACCTGTAAAAAAATCTATCACCGAGAGTGTACAGAATCTGCATTTTACATGTGAGGAAAACTGGGAGGTCTAATTCACTAGCTTTAATCCCACACTGCGATAAAATGAGAGTCAACGCTCAGATATTATCGATTATTAGAGTCTTAACATATAGAGAACATGTTTTGAAGAGATAAAACAAAGACATCTACACAACTTTGATTACGATTACTTGTTGATGTTAGCATTATATATATTTACAGGACACGGCAGTTCATCTACTTGTGACAGGACTTGGTTGAAATGAATCCAGGACATTTAGTCTGGGGACACACAAGGGAGGAAGATGTTTAATATGTGAAATCATTCTATTAACTTAACATAACATTAATGCTGATATCACAACCCTTCAATACTGTAGAAATGGCATGCAATAAAGAGTTTTGTTTTGCCCCATGTTCAAAAGAAGATGTGTTGACATAAATATCTCTCAGCTTTATCTGTCAAAGTTTTGTTGAATGCAAACTTTTTTATTGATATTTTGAAAGAAGCACATTTGTTGAGAGTTATTATGCCCTCAACCAGTAGGTTCAACTTGCCTCTTTATTTAACATTATATGTAATCCTGAGTAATTACATTTTGTCATAGACACAAATTAAAAACTGAAAGTCCTGGACCTGAGGATGGTTCAAAGTAGCATAAGGTTTTGTATTGGTTTTTCTTTTTCTTATTGGTAGTCTTGAGTAGGTATGTACTCAGCAAATTAATACATATCAACATGTTTGAGTGGGATTATTTTCTTTTCGTAATATACATTACAGCAGGATTAATTCTAAATGTGATATTGACATCAAGTTTAGTGTTCAGTTGGTATAATGTAAAAATGACATTGAAAAATCACAAGCCATTTGCCCTATACCGTAAAAAAATACAAAAACCAAATGTCTAGTGGGCAAATATCTACTGGCATAGAGTCCACAAGCAAAGTGTCTAGATGCAAAATATTCGCGTTCTGTGTGTCCACCAGCAAAGTATCCACAAGTCAAAGAGAGGCAAGTGTCCACAGGCCAAATGTCCAATGTTGAGCAGCTGTTTAAACTTGTGTCTCTGACACGTTTTATTCATACTGTTTGATATCCGTACCATCTTATAAATTCTAAAAATTCTACTCTACACAAATACCAGTAAACACACAACGCAGCAATCTGAGACATCACAACAAATATATACTGATAAGTTACTGGTTAATGGTAAAATATAACTTGTTTAAAGTATATACATATATTTATACATCAATATACATGTACAATTAATACATTAATTTTTAAAGTCTAACACAGTACATATTATTATATATACCAGATCAAAAGTTGATCAAAACCAAGCAGTATTACAAGAAGAATACAACTGAAAAAAAAAACAGCTTCAAGACACTTTGAGTCAAGCTGTCCAGTCACTTATCAATTGCTGTACAATGTTTTATTCAAAAACTCATAAAAGTAAACCTTCTTTAACAGAACTTACTTGAGAGTAAAACAATCTTTTAAGTTGAAGCAAATTTCTGGGCCATAATGGACCACTGAACTTTGCCAGTTGTTCTGTGATTCTGGTTTGGTACAAATATTTCTAACTTTATACATTAAACCTGTTAAGGTTTGTCTATTCAAAATGGCTCACCTTTACCAATGTCAAACTGGTTTTTCTCCGACTGACCTAATGCCACTAATATAATTAAGTAATTTACAATAATTTAGCTGATGCATTATGATTAGATAATTCAACTATACACTGTATGTATAATGAAGGTTTGGCTTACTGTCATAACTTTTGAAAGAATAGTTATTATCACCGTCCCAATATTCTACTCCCCCATATCCCTGCTCTAACATGCCACACCTGTGCCATATTTGGTTGAAACACTTTGTGCCATTATCTAATGCTTTACAATGATTATTAATTAGCACCCCCTCCCCCACAATTCATCACACATACCCACGCATCCCTCCACCCCATATCCTTCAGTCCACTCACTCGCTCATCTACCCTGTCACACCTGTGACCATATAATGGTTTCAAGCATTCAGCAGGAACTTGTATGCTGTGCTTTTATGAAACAATCTAATACTTTCAACGAAAGCTAGTAATTATTACATATTTCATACACAACTCCCCTACTCCTCTTATACAGAAGGCGGAGGTTCCCTGGGCCGTATACTGGTTACTGGTCGTGGCTGGGCTGCACGTGATGGTATTGGAGGCGGGGCACCACTGTCCTCCACTGAACTTGAGTGAGTTAATGACTGCTTGATCAGCTTATCCCTACTGGGTGGTGTACTTGATGACTGGCTGCGCTTTTTGGCTGGTATAGGTGGCGCCACCATACTCTCTGTACTACTGGCTGCCGAGCTTCGTCCACTGTCACTTGTGTCGCCATTGGAAAAGAAGTCTTCACTATGGGAGATGGTAGAAGTATGTTTAGTGAGAGGTGATGGTGTGGCACCAACTGAAGGGCTGGTGGGGACATGTGATTTAGAATGAGAAGATCCTGGGCCTCCAGAATGACCAATAGGAGAGGCCACCTTGACATGAAACGCATGTGGGGAGTCCTTTCGCGTTGGCGTGGTGACAGGGCTATTTGTCTCAGAAATCTTCCTCCCACGGGGTAGAGGACTCTGAAAAGTTAGATTTAGGGAGAGTTTTAATCAGAAGATAACAGTGGCGACTCTAATAATTTTTTTTGTTTTACCTTGAAATATCCTGTATTATTTGAAAATATACTTCCAGTGACAGTGACTTATGTAAATGAAAAACTTCAAACTTATAAATAATTTTTAAAAAGGAAGATTTCAACCGCTTTAGTTCTTAGTAATGACTAGTTCAAGGTTTCAATCCTTAACTAGACCAAGGACGCATCTGTGGCCAGATGCAAGATGTATCCACCGGAAAAGACCAACTAACATAGTTTAGAAGATAAACGGCATTTTTCAATAATAAGCAAGTTGAAAGCACTTTAAAGTTTGGCTACTCTCATTTGACCTTGAAGCAGGGGCCCAAGGTCAAATCTGACCATATCAGAAGATTCGCAGCCCATGACTTTTTATAGGTTGGTTTCACATTGCAAACCTCTAGGACCAATAATAAGTGAGTTATAAGCACTTTTAAGTTTGGCTATCCTCGTTTGACCTTGAAAGGAGGGGCCCAAGGTCAAATCTGACCACATCAGAAGACTCACAGTCCATGATTTCCTATAGGTTGTTTACCATCCCAAACCTCTAGGACCAATAATAAGGGAGTTGTAAGCACTTTAAAGTTTGTCTATCCTCGTTCGACCTTGAACGAGAGGCCCAAGGTCAAATCCGACCACACCACAAGATTCCCAGCCCATGATTTCCTATAGGTTGGTTTACCATCCCAAACCTCTAGGACCAATAATAAGTGAGTTATAAGCACTTTTAAGTTTTGCTATCCTCGTTTGACCTTGAAGGAGGGGTCCAAGGTCAAATCCGACCACACCACAAGATTCCCAGCCCATGATTTCCTATATGTTGGTTTACCATCCCAAACCTCTAGGACCAATAATAAGCGAGTTATAAGCACTTTTAAGTTTGGCTATCCTCGTTTGACCTTGAAGAAGGGATCCAAGGTCAAATCTGACCACATCAGAAGACTCACAGCCCATAATTTCCTATAGGTTGGTTTACCATCCCAAACCTTTAGGACTAATAATAAGGGAGTTATAAGCACTTTTAAGTTTGCCTATCCTCGTTTGACCTTGAAGGGGCAGCCCAAGGTCAAATCCGACCACACCAGAAGATTCGCAGCCCATGATTTCCTATAGGTTGATTTACTATCCCAAACCACTAGGACCAATAATAAGGGAAATATAAGCACTTTTCATGACTGAAAAGACATGCCCGTGGCGGCCATCTTGTTTTTTAAAATGAGGCCAAAAATATTTTCAGTCAAGATTTTGTAATGATGAACATATCCTGCGAAGTTGAGATCTCTACCTATAATTCCCTTTGTTCTAGAGGGCTAACAAAACTCCTTTCTGAAAGTTGAAAAAAAACGCCCGTGGCGGCCATCTTGTTTTTCAAAATGAGGCCAAAAATATTCCCAGGCAAGATTTTATGGTTATGAATATAACCTGAAAATTTGAGAAGTCTACCTATAATACCCGGGCCTCTAGAGGGGTAACGAGAAAATCTCTACACACTGCGGTGGTGGCAGCGTACTCGTGTGTAATCAAAAGTACAACTAGAAAAATGTTTTTGCTAACACAAACTAAGCGTCCCAAAAAGGTTCACTGCAATATACCAGTAATATACAGTAGAAAAAGGGTTTTTGAAAATAAAAACATGCAGTGCTGAGAGAAGAAGTGAAAGTTAAGCAGACAGTGTGGAAGTTCATGCATTAACATGAAAGAAAAATTTAAGCTTTATTTTGTTTTCTATGGTCATAAATTGCGAAAAGTTAATTGAATAAATGCTCTGGCTAAGAATGCATAAAGCATCAATACTTATAATGGGTCGAAAGGTACACCATAAAACTACTTAATTAAAGAGTAACAGTGCTTTATAAATGCCATATATCTATTTACATTTTAGAAAAAGGCATAGTAAAATGTGAGCCTTTAGAAAGGCAAGACGTTTATGACACAATGCTTTGAACACATCTATCTGGTAAATCTGACCAGCTATCTAGACTCTTCACATAAGGTTTCCCAATACCTATGAATACATTGTAAATCTCTAAAAGCAAGAATAAATTAGATGTAAGGCAAAAACACAAAATCGGCTATTTGATGAATCCAGTTTGATCCATAAAAGGGGTGCAGGGTGGAGGGGGGGCGGGGGGTGGGGGGGCAGGGGGTAAATCTGACCAGCTATCTAGACTCTTCACATAAGCTTTCCCAATACCTCTTAATACATTCTAAAAGCAAGAATAAAGGAGATAAGAGGCAAAAACACAAAATTGGCTATTTTATGACCCCAGTTTGACCCATACGGGGGGGTCGAGGGGTAAATCGGACCAGCTATCTAGACTCTTCACAGATGGTTTCCCAGTACCTCTTAATACATTCTAAAGCTCTAAAAGCAAGACTAAAGGAGATAAAAGGCAAAAACACATAATCGGTTATTTTATAACCCCAGTTTGACCCAAGAATAAAGGAGATATAAGGGGAAAAAGATGAAATTGGCTATTTTATGACCCCAGTTTGACCCCTACAGGGGGGGTCGGGTGGGAAATTTGACTTGCTTTCTAGACTCTCCACATATGGTTTCCTACTACCTCCCAATACATTTTATGGTTCTAAATGCAATACTTAAGAAGATAATAGGGGGGTTCACATGAATTTTAAGCTTTCTGATTGGTACCTGTGAGAAAATCACTCATAAATCGGTCAATTTTCATCGGATTGCTCCCAAAATCTAATCAGCTCACGTTTTTGATAGTATAAACATGTGTATGCAGTTACAAGCCTCTGCAGTCAGTAGATTTTCCTGAACTGCGATGACGGGCGGGTGTACCTGAAAAAACTATTTTTTGATCATGTGACCTTGATAAAGATCAACGGTCAAATTTAAGCATGTGGAAAAATTTTGCCACGCCTAAGGTATATAACTGCCAAATATGGTTAAAAAGCTTGCAATAATAAGGGAGATATTCAAGGGAGACCATATTGCGGCGGCGGCGAGGAAACTGAGGTGAAACCAAATAAGTGCCCTTTCAGGGACGCTTAATTATTAATAAGAGGGTCAGAGATGCCCCAAAAAGCGGGTTGTGCAGGCAGCAATAAGGTTAGCGACTGCTGTAATTAAATTTAGAAACAGGGAAAGAAATGTTAGGTCACCCAATTAAGGTAATTGTATTAGACGTGCTGAGAAATGTAAAACTTGTAATCTGGGTTACATAATTGTATCTATGCTATAAACAGACAAACGAATGGACGGAATTACACCAATTTCGAAAGCAACTCAGCCATGATGGTGATCTATCTACCTGTCAAGTTTGAATTCGATTGGACAAAGCGTTTTCGAGTTAGAATCCGGAAACGAAAATGTTGACGGACAGACAGACAGACGGACGTCAGACACTTCCATCTAATAGGCGGGTTAGTTACATGCAACCCGCCTAAAAGTAAAGAGATGTATGCATCAGATTGTAAGATTTATTGTATTCTGTATATTTCACAAACTTAAGAACAATTTTTGGTTGGCAGAAGAGAAACTGAATCTGAAAAATTTGTCTCCTACAAAGAATGAATGTTGCATATTTCTTAAAAACAAAACTAGAGAAAAAGGCCTGTAGGCCTTGGGACATCCTCCAAAGACATGCAGAAAAGTCAGTTTTCATTATTACAACAGTCATATTTTTTAATATGGCAAACATATTCTATATAGAATAAAACATGTCGGAAAATACAATGGGAATGTTTTTAGACATTTGAAGCAAGCCTTGTGGTACTTAGCACTGCATTGCTAAAGTTGCATTTTACAAAATCTCCTCTGGCAGCCATGTATTTTATTCAATTTTGCCAAAAATCAATTTTTCAAAAGTTGTCCCCCTTGACCTTGAAACTACACAGAAAACCTGAAGATGATATCTTGAACCATTTTGCTGTAAAAAGGAAAAGTAGAAAGTGAAGGGAAAAGAAACGGGAGAAAAAGATTCTGAAAAAACCTTAAGGACATCCAATTTCATCGTATGTGCTAAAAACTATATGAACCAGGGGTGGTTGACTAAAATCCCAAATTAAATGAGGTAGGAGGTAAAACTTGGTAGGAGGTGGGAGCTATCTTAAATACTGTGAATCTATGTTCAACAGTTCATAGAAATAGTCTTTGGGTAAGTTTAATTAATGTTTCAAGTTTAACTGATATTAGCTGAAGAGTAAGTCAGTTAAAGGCTGAAAACCCACAATTTTACTGTAAGATGGCTGTAACTTCACTGATATTAGAAATTCAACATGGCCAGAAAATAAGAATGTCCCTTTTGCCACCCTTTATAAGTATGCAAAGTTTAGCTGATGTCAGTTGATTGATAGCTGGAAGCTGGAAACCCCTTTATTTCACTGTAAGCTGGCCATAACTTCATTCAAATTGGGACTTTAAGATGACCATAAAATAAGAATGTTCTTTTTGCCAACCTTTATAAATGTGCTAAGTTTATTTTAAAAATTCAAACAATTACTGAGCTTAGGGCTAAAATTGCAAATTTAATAAGTAAATTAAATTTTTATAAGTTAATACCCTATCCAATGAACAATTGCTTTACCGGTCGGCGCAGACCGGCCCGCCAAACGACAGAAAAAGTCGCCTTATATGAGTGCATAATGCCCTCACAAGCTGGCCGGTCCCATTGTGCACTCGCCAGGTGGCGTGTCGTACTTCCTTCCTGTCTAGACAGCGTGACGTCATAGCATCTTTTTCGTTGTCTAAACCGGTCGGTGGGAGGGTCTTGTGTGTCTATTGGATAGGGTATTAACTTATAAAAATTTAATTTACTTATTAAATTTGCAATTTTATTGTGTTAATACATCCTATCCAATGGACAATTGCTGAATAACTACCGCTTGGTCGGCGGGTAAGTTACTAGGGACTCAATTGAACTCAAAATGAGAACTAACAACATGATGAAAGCCTGGGTGGACCTTGAGGTCAGGAAACCCTTAAAGGCCAAGGTCGGTTAACCGGTTAACAGAAACCGGCTAACCAGTTCAAACCGACCTACCCCCCCCATTTTTTAACAGACCTGCTCTGAGGTAGGGGAAGAGAGGTATGAGTTCAGTCCCATAGAAATAAACCTCCCGAAGGAAGCACATTTGAGTTTTTTTTTGTTTTTTTTTAACTATATGTGCAATATATATACATATGTACAACTATTTTTCTATGTACAGATCTCCTCTAGGTACTGGCCTGTTGGTGGATCTGCTGAGCAGCTACTACAGGGCCCAGATGGTAGAGCTCTGAATCAGCCCAAGCCACATCCTTCAAGTAGAATTGTGTGAAGGTGTTATGTGATTTCCAGTGACAGGCTGATAATATTTGCTCCAAGGAGACTCCCGACTGGAAGGCCTTAGAAGCTGCAAAGGCTCTGACATCATGAGCCTTGACCTGATGTAGAGTGTGGGACCTTTGGTCCGAGAGCTCATAACATAGGATCACAGTCTGCTTGATCCATGAGGAGATGGTGGCAGGGGAGATGTCCTTGTCAAAACCCTTCTTAAAGGAGACAAAGACTAACTCCTTATTCTGCCTGAGGTCTGAGGTCCTATCCAGGTAGTAGCGTAGTGCTCTGACCGGACAGAGGGACCTGTCACACTTGAGGGATCTGTCCAGAGTTGGGGCCAGGGCTGGGATAACCACTGGGGCCACACTCTCTGGGCCTTGCTTGGCCAGCTGATTCTTTGAAAGAAAGCTAGGCGAAGGGTACAGGGACACTCTGGACCAGTCAGACTGGTGCCTGATGTTCTTGTTCTGCCAAGCATGAATTTCACTTTTACGTTTACTCGAACCCAGGGCTAACAGGAAAACTGTTTTGAAAGTCAGGTGTTTCAAGGAAGCCTCTTTAAGGGGTTCAAATGGGGCCTTGGTCAGTTGATGTAGAACCAGAAAGAGGTTCCAAGAAGGAATGCCTCTCCGACCCTTTGGCCTGTCTCTGTGGAAACTGTCCAGGAGACGAGTGAGACTTTCATCTTTGCTGATATTAGTGGATGAATTTCCTAGTTTATCAGCGATGGCAGATCTGTACCCATCAATGGTGCTGGGCTGTAACTTCCTATCCTGGAAAAGGTACACAAGGAAGTCTGCCACTGATTTCACAGGGGGTGACCTGAAGTCCACCTGATTAGTGATACACCATTTTGTAAAAATGGTCCACTTTGCTTCATAGACTGATCTGGTTGACTGCCTTTGAGGAGCCTCAATTCTTAATGCCACTGCCTCAGAGAAGCCCTGTTCTTTGATTGCTGTGGCTCTAGGAGCCACACATGGAGGTTGAGATGTGACAGGTTTCTGTGTGGAACCTGATTGAATGGTTGTGTCAGTAGGTTGGGCAGGAAAGGCAGACTTAGAGGTATCTGACTGGACATGGCTACCAGGTCCCAGAACCAAGGCATGTTGGGCCAACCCGGAGCAATGAGAATGATTCTCTTGCATGGGGAGTCCTGCAACTTCTCCACAACTTTGCCCAATATGGCCGCCAGTGGGAAGGCATAGGCATCCAGATCCTCCCATGGCAGACTGAGAGAGTCCACTGCAGTGGCCATGGGATCCGGTACTGGTGACACAAACTGAGGTAGTTTGTTGTTGAATCTGGTGGCAAATAGGTCTATCTGGGGCTGGTGCCACCTGTTGCAAATTGTTTGAAATACCTCTGGAAGGAGGGACCACTCCGTCTGAATGGTCTGGCCCAGCCTGGATAGTTTGTCTGCTACCACATTCAGCCGGCCTGGGATGTGTCGGGCTTTGAGGGTGACTTTATTTCTGGTACACCAGGTCAAGATCCTCCACAGAAGGGCACAGAGCATGCCCGACCTCATGCCTCCTTCCTTGTTTATGTATGACACTACTGTAGTGTTGTCTGTGGCTATCAGAACGAGGCTGCTGGAGCAGAGACTTTGGAACTCTTTTAAGGCTAGAAAAACTGCCTTGAGTTCTAGGTAGTTTATACGCAGCTTGCTTTCTGGTAACGACCAGGTTCCTCTTGCAGTATGCTCGTTTAAGTGAGCGCCCCACCCTTCTTTTGATGCGTCTGTAAGGACTTGCAGAGCATGTTTTAGAGGGTGTAGTGGTTGGCCTGTGAGGACATTCTTTTCTGCCAGCCACCATTGTAAGTGTGGGTGCAAGGACCTGGGAACTGGAATGACCTTCTCTAGGGATTCCAGTACTCTCCAATTGTTTTTCAAATGCCATTGGATTGGCCTCACGTGGAGACGACCTAGGTGGACTTGTTTCTCTGTGGCTGTTAGCAAACCTATTAAAGACATGAAATCCCGGACCGGACAGGTCGGAAGGGATAACAGTCCCAGTATTTTTTGTTGGAGGTTTTGCCAACGTTCTGGTGTGGGTCGGACCCGACCCGACTGGAGGTCGAACTGAAGTCGAAAACTTGTTTTGGCTCCAGTTCTGATTTCTCTAAATTTACCAGCCAACCTAGATCCTGACATATCTGGACTAAAATCTTGGTATGTTGGAGACAAGTCTGGTGGGATGTGGCCCTCACCAACCAGTCGTCTAGGTACTGGTGGATCCTTATACCCTTGTGTAAGGCCATCAGTTTTACCTCTTTTGCTACTACTGTGAACACCAAGGGTGCTGTAGCCAAACCGAAAGGCAGAGCCTTGAACTAGTAGGTCTGACCCTGGACATGAAATCTCAGGTATTTCCTGGATTGTTCTTGTATTGGTATGTGGAAGTAAGCGTCTTTGAAGTCTATTGAGGTGACCCACTCTCCCATCTGGAGGGAGGTCCTGATGGTTTCCGGTGTCTCCATTTTGAATTTCTCCACCTTGAGGAAAGGATTCAATTTGCTCAGATCCAGAATAGGTCTCCACTTGTTGTTTGGTTTTGGAACTAAAAAGAGTCGGTTGTAAAACCCTAGGGACACCTGGTTCTGTACTAGTTCCACTGCCTTTTTGTCCATAAGCTGATGTAATGCCTCTAACAGGTAGCTGTTCCTGTGAGGATTGACATAACGGCTTATGACTGTGGGGTACCTCGTGAGTCTTGGTCGGATCCAAAAGGGGAGGGTGTAACCCTCTTTTAGGATCTGAACCACTTTTGGACCTGCACCCAGGTCTAGCCAAGTTTGCCAAAAATTTTGAAGTCTGGTCCCTACAGCTTGAGTTGTTGCAACATTTTTGACATTTTTTACAGGTTGTACACAAGACAAGTGAGTGACAAAAGAAGCACTTTTCACAGATTTTAATTTCTCTTGACAAGATGTTACAATAACGGGACTTACATCTTTCTTTTGTGATTGCCCTTTTACAGAAAGTACATGCTTTACAACATTTAAGTTTACACTTAAACTGTTCCTGGTTTGAAAATCTATTGTCTTGTTGGTACACTTGGGAGACTGGGTAAACTGAAAACGTTTTACTGTCTGTAAGCTCCCAGGCAGCAGCCCTTGCACTGGTGAAACTACAAATTGATTGTCATTTGTAGGACTGCTGCCCCTTGGCCGGTCGCGAAGTGTAGTGAGAAGCCTTGCCCCTGCCTCTCTTGCTCTGACCACGGTATCCCAGATTCTTCCAGGCAGGTCTATCCTGCTTCCTGTTGTCTGAGTGCTTATCAGATCTATCATAAGGGTGGAAGCGACCTTTCTTGGTACCAGACGGTGGTTGACTCTTGGTCTCAAAGTTAGCAATGTCTTGTTCCGCCTGCTTAAGTGTCTCATCGGGGAATAAGGTGGCCATCTGTAGAGGTGCAGTGCGGAGTGATGCCAAGGTATCCGGCTTGATACCCGCTTTCAAGTGGGACAAGTAGGCATCTCGTCTGGCCAAGGTTGAGTTAGCTACTGTCACAAAGACAAAATCACTCAAATGTTCCATAGTCTTGGCCATGGCTTGTGAAATGCTGGAGTTGAATTCTGTCAGATACTGAAGTTCCTCCACTACATTTGACACCTTAGATGAACACTTCCCTTTGTTAAGCTCAGCCCTGATGGATTTCAACTGATTGTGCATGTTGTCCTGCACTTTTAGAAGGCATCTATTGAAGCCGGCCGCCTGGTTACAATAGGTTGATGCCTCATGAGCCGACTTCTCCCATCTCCTCAAGTTGTCATGTGTGATCTGTCTGGAGGGAGGCGGGGTTGCAGCGATGCCGGCAGCTCTGGCTATCCTGCTATAGGAGCTATTAAGCTTGGAGGAGTCTGTACTCCATGAAGTAACCGAATCTCTGGTGGTAGCAGAAGTTTTCTGGTCACTGAACAGTCCATACCACTTAGACTGGGACTTGGGTGGACGTACAAACTGGTCCCTTAATAAACCTCCAGCTTCAGAACTGCGAGATGGATAGCCCTCCACTAGGGTAACACTGAGCTTGGCCATCTTGTTGCAAAGCCAGTCATCAGTGGGTAGGCGAACGACACTTTACCAACTGGCTGGGAGCGTGGTCCTGCAAAGGGGTTGTCATCCCCTGTTGCTGTTGTCGATTCTATAGCTGGAATCTGGTTCCAACCCATATAGGAGCGAATACCCCTGAGCGTTTCTCTGTAGGTTTGATCCTCAGATAACGTCTGGTCGGGGTCGGTAGAAGGGTCCTGGTCTGGGTCAGAGAGCTCCCCCTCTTCAACAAAAAGGTCGACTGGTGGTCGGTCGGACAAGTCACTATCAATGTCTGTGTCCATTGAAGAGTCACTGTGGGCCCTGGCCGGTGCTGAGGTTGATTTGCTGGTAACCTGATAAACTACAGGAGAGCCGGTGCCAGACAAATCTGAAGGCCGGTCAGTGTTGGGCTGTATCTGAAGCGACTTGCTAGTAGACTGCTTCTTTGAATCGGTACCAGACAAGTCTGTATAAGCTGAACGTTTATGTTTGCTGGTTTGAGGCGATTTGCTGGTAGCCTGTCCTTGTGGAGTTGAATGGCCGGTACCAGACAAATCTGACTTGGTCGGTTGGTCGGTAGAAGGTCTGAGGAAGGGGGCAGAAGACTTGACAGCACCCACTGGTGGGGGGTGGGTCGGTGCAACTTTAGGAGCCTGGAAGGTCGGCTCCGGTTGGTCAGTGGACTTGGCGAGAAGCAGAGCCTCCAGTCTGTTGAACCGATCAGCCCACTTTTTATCTAGTTCATTTATTCTATCATCAGCTGATGATGTAGACGGCTTAGGATCGGTCGACTCGGATTTACTGGACTTAGGCTTCTCTGAAGCGGGTTTCTTGTCCTTCTTTTTCTCAGCCCCTGAGCTCGAACCAGGAGACTGTAGCATCCCCTGGTCGTCCACAGCCCCCACTACCGTCACAGAGGACGGGTCAATGAGGGAGGAACTGTCTGAGCTCTTTTGTGGAGTGTCACCTTGCTTTTTAGATTCACGCTTTTCCTTTTTAATTCTGTAGCTTGGGGTGGATAACTGAAGGCGTTGATCCTCCGTTAGAATATTACAAGCTTGACAGTCACTCTTAGATACACAGGGATCAGGTCCCTTACTTTTTTCCCTGCATCTCGCACAAAAACTGTGTGCATCAAAGCTGGCCATTAAATGGCCACAACCACCATGTTTTTGTCCCGGGGAAGACATAATAGAATCTAAGAGATCTATGAAGTAATATAAAGTGACACACAATGAAATTAAAGTTCTAAAGGCGTTATAAACTGTAAAAATATCTCACCAAATAAAATTCGTCTGAACTGTGCACGTGCCAAACGAAAAAGATGCTATGACGTCACGCTGTCTAGACAGGAAGGAAGTACGACACGCCACCTGGCGAGTGCACAATGGGACCGGCCAGCTTGTGAGGGCATTATGCACTCATATAAGGCGACTTTTTCTGTCGTTTGGCGGGCCGGTCTGCGCCAACCGGTAAAGCAATTGTCCATTGGATAGGATGTATTAACGCAATAAAATCCTACATTTTAAGTTTAAGATGACCATAACGCTGTTAATATTTAAATCATAAGGTAGCCAGAGTCTTCTTTTGATGTACTTCAATATCAGTGATAAGTTAGATTTTAAAAGGTAAAACAACAAAGGAGTCAGCGGGTTTTATTCCAATTTTATGACCCTAAGGAGGCCATAGGTCCATTAAAACTTACAGTTTAATTGATTAACAGAATACCGAACTTTAAACATGAAAATACAGCCTCATTGTATTTTATTTATGCTCAGTACAATATCGTGTTTACTATTATAGGATTCAATGTGTTATCTGAATCATCAGCCTCCCTGGGATTCTTTATCCTGATACTGGGGACAAGATACAATGTCAGAAGACTGTTCTATATAAACCTATACTATTCTATATAAACCTACAGGTTTTGCAGATTGTCTGGGTGGTAAGGCTGGTCCTGTCTGCTGTTCTAGTCCTACAAATACAGAACAGTGAACACCTTATGTCAACAGTATGGGGACTGAATGTGGTAACAAAACCAAACTTTAATATTGCACATTGGATGATACTGAAATACTGCTTCACACAAAATTATTTATTTATCAAGACAGTTTATGTTTTCAAAAGTAATATTATCAAAAATTTTGGACAAGCTAGATTTACAAGATAATGACTGAGTCATATAATCATAAAAACATCAATAAGTGAATGACACACATTTTCAATAGTTATATTGAAATACAGAAACTTTATCGATCAAACTGAAATGTTGATATATTATGATTTCTTCCGTACAATTATAAACAATTAGCGCAAATTCCTTATTAGTATATATAATGTACACATGTTACAGAAGAAACTCTAGGAGTCCCTTACCTATGGTGCTATGCATTCTGGGAGGAGGAGGCGGAGGTCGTGATCCTTGCACAGAAACTCTGGGACCTAAAGTGTATTACAAATATTGAGTTTATAAATAAATCTATCAATAAATTTAACAATTACCTTATTGTGAATCCCCTCACAAGAGTTTACAATTAAATTGATGAATTAACAGTTTACTACTAATATCATCCTGTGAACCGTGGACACGGACATACGCTGTCCACATAAATTTATACCTGCACAAGTATTCAACTGAAGGCTTCTTCAGTTATATGTACTAGTCTACAGATAGGGTGGATTATCTATTAGGATGTTATTTTCTTGCACATTAATTATTGTACCATTTACTGACAAGAATTGAGTGTCCTCTCATCATTGCATCCACCGACATTTCCAGGAAATATAGTTTTAACTGTGTGCTTGCATTGTCAGAATAAAATTAAGTTACAAAATGAAGGTCACTGACAACAATTCTTCACACTGGGGAAATAAAAATATGTTCCAAATCACTTTTCCTTACTCTTTGCCAAATCTTCACAATTTCCCAAAATGCTATTAAAATTTTGTATATGAAATTGTAGGTACGTAAAGATAAGATATTCCATTAATTCCTACTTCATTTTTGGCAATAATCACATCATTGTTGAAATGAACTGCTATGAGACAAATGTTAGGGACTGGTTGCACATTATTCATGTAAGCATTCTAATAGTACTTTTACAGTGCTTAATCTCCATTTATTGACAAACTCTAAGGTGCATAAATCCAGAAATCAGAGGTCGTAATCATTAAATTAGAAACATTGCAGGGGTTGTTGCCACAGAGAAAGACCAAGAATCTTGGCAATACAAAACTGTTATGATTTCAGGATGCCTGTGAAATTGTGTTCTGGTACTACCTCAGTTTAATAGGCTAGAAAACAAGAACTAGAGTTTATGAAAACAAAACCTGTGTATCAAAACTGGAAAATATGACCCTGAATCAATGTATAGCTTTCAAGTGATGTACACGGACAGACAAACAGACCTAATTTCAATACCCTTTGCTCCACCCATTTCAGGTGGGGAGGGGGAAGTCGGGGTGAGGGTACTAAAACAAAAGTATGAACTAGATGAATGCTTTTGCTAACAAAAGCGAAGCATCCCTGAAAGTTTAAAATGCTTTGTGGTTTTAATAAGCATGCTGTAAAGCTAAGAATGCACAAAGCTGCGCCGTATGCTTTCCCAATACCTCTTAATACATTCTGAAGCTATAAAAGCAACGATAAAGGAGATATAAGGCAAAAACTCCAAAGCAGCTATTTATGACCCCAGTTTGGCCAATAAGGGGGGGTCGGGGGGTAAAACTGACTGGCTATTTAGACTCTCCACATATGCTTTCCCAATACCTCTTAATACATTCTGAAGGTATAAAAGCAACAATAAAGGAGATATAAGGCAAAACTCCAAAGCAACTATTTTATGACCCCAGTTTGACCCATAAGTGGGGGTCGGGGGATAAAACTGAACGGTTATTTAGATTCTCCACACATATGCTTTCCTAATACCTCTTAATGCATTCTGAAGCTATAAAAGCAACGATAAAGGAGATATAAGGCAAAAACTCCAAAGCAGCTATTTATGACCCCAGTTTGGCCCATAAGGGGCGGTCGGGGGGTAAAACTGACCGGTTATTTAGACTCTCCACATATACTTTCTCAATACCTCTTAATACATTCTGAAGTTATAAAAGCAACAATAAAGGAGATATAAGGCAAAAACTCCAAAGCAGCTATTTTATGACTCCAGTTTGACCCATAAGGGGGGGCCAGGGGTAAAACTGACTGGCTATTAAGATTCTCCACATATGCTTTCCCAATACCTCTTAATACATTCTGAAGCTATAAAAGCAACGATAAAGGAGATATAAGGCAAAAACTCCAAAGCAGCTATTTTTGACCCCAGTTTGGCCCATAAGGGAGGGTTGGGGGGTAAAACTGACCGGCTATTTAGACTCTCCACATCTCCTTTCCCAATACCTCTTAATACATTCTGAAGCTATAAAAGCAACAATAAAGGAGATATAAGGCAAAAACTCAAAATCAGCTATTTTATGACCCCAGTTTGACCCATAAGGGGGGGCTGTGGGGTAAAACTGATCGGCTATTTAGACTCTCCACATATGGTTTCCTATTACCTCCCAGTACATTTTATGGGTCTAAATGCAATACTTAAGAAGATAAGAAGATGACGGGGGTGTGTGTGTGTGTGTGGGGGGGGGGGGGGGGTGCGTGTGTGTGTGTGGGGGTGTGTGTGTACTTCAAAAACAATTTTTGGATCATGTGACCTTCATAAAGGTCAAAGGTCAAATTTAAGCATGCAGAAAATTTTTTCCATGCCTAAGGTATATAACTGCCAAATATGGTTTGAAACCTTCTAATAATAAGGGAGATATTCAAGGGAGACCATAATGCGGCGGCGGCGAGGAAACTGAGGCGAAAACAAATAAGCGCCCTTTCAGGGACGCTTAATTAATTACAAGGCAAGAAGGCAATAGTAACTTGGCAGAGTGTTAACTAGTTCATAAAGCAGAATATTTGGACAATGAAAGGTTCAGAGGTTCCAATGCACTTCTCCTTTAAACGTCCTGCAGTTTTATACCACAGACAGTGCTTTACGTACATTAAAACACTTGACATACTTGTTTTGGGGCTGCCACTATCCAGGCTAACACTAGAGGGGGCTGTGGTCATACACGGTGCTTTGGTGAGTGATGGCTCACTAGGGGGACGCACCACTTGTGACTGAAATATAACAACTGTTTATTATCAATGATGGTGAGGTATAGTAAAACGGGCAGAAAATATCTGAAAATATCTGAATTTCAAGTAATAGTTCCATTGATAGGATACTACTGGAAAGACCAAAGGTGGCTTTTGCCAAAAGTGATCTAAGTACATCTTTCAACAAAAATCATTTACACTTTACAGTGCATTACTCCATGAATACCTTCAGATATTAGATGCATTTCTTTTCATGACTGAGTTGATATTTAATAATGAATAAATGGATAAAGGATATATTCTAGTATGAAGCTTACACAAAATCCTAACTTATACATGACACATATATAAATATTACTTCAACCACAAGCATGTCTGTGTTACTTGTATGGATGCACAGTTACAGTACTTTTGTCATGCATTATAAAGACCAGAAGTGTGCAGACCACACAAAACAATGCAGTGCACATATTTTTGCGTCCATTGATCTGAAGCAGTAAATGGACATTCGTCGATAATAGTGAACCAAACGATACAGACTAAATAAAGTGTGACAAATAGTTGTGTAAAAAATAATATTTATAATAATATTTATGGATTAATAAATGAAACCGGTCTTTATAATATAAATAAAGTCCCCAGGTTCGTACTTTATGAACTCTATGAAAGGACGGAACTTCTGGCATAATGGACTCACACTGCTGCGCTTATCCATTACCTGCTGGAAGTACCATCCTTTTATAGAGGTCATAAAGTATGAAGCTGAGCACTTTACTTCTGTATTAGTTTTCCAGCAGACTGGGAGTGTTAGCTTGGTTTTACTAGGTTATGGAACATCTCTAAATATGCCAAGCATGAAATTTAGCAGGATTTTTGTCACGGAATGAAAAATCTGAATGGTTCAATGAAGACAACATAAGCTACTATTGATAGTTTTTGTGATAAATCTCTATCTTGTATTCTCTGGTTGGACAATTGTAGCGATTTGTTTTATACCATTTTATAGGGGGCCACGGTGGCAGAGTGGAAACACTCTCGCCTCCCACCTCTGAGGCCGGGGTTCGATTCCCGGCACGGCCTCAAGTGGGAAAGCTGGTAGTTGCTTGCCGTTGGTCGGCAGTTTACAGTACAGAACCCTAACGAACTGATGTACTGGTTTCCTCTGCCCTTCCAACTACCCATCGTGATATGACCTGTACAGTGTTGAAAGCCATATACCATTTTATATTGAGAAGAATGATCAGAAGTCTCAAATTTCCTCCATTAGGTGAAAATATAAAGCAAGAATAGCACAGATGAGTCAAGTGGAAGCAAAATCCATAGATAAAGTGTTTTTTAGGTTGTGTTGATAATTCACAGCATTTTTTATTAGACAAATTCACACTGATAGTAAAAAAGGAACAAACTATTCAGTGAAATCTTACTTCTCAGCTGCAGGGTTAACATATGAAAGCCATACTTGTTTTGAGCACTTGAATGGTAAGTAATATTAATTATCATAATTTCCTCTTTCATGTTAGATAGAGTTGCTTATTTTAATGCACTGGGCTAGTCAACACTCTTGGAGATACACTCTACTCTGACTGATCACTTATGTCACATGACTGAAAACATTTGTAAACATAAAGGAGGACACAATGAGGATGGGTGTGTAAACTAAGTACATTTAGCAAAAAATAAGAAATGCAAGATATATAATAATTAATTCTTTATAAAACTTTAATTTTTTGGTTAAGTATATGTATGCACACAAGCAGGCTATCCAGAAAAACATATTCTCTGCATTTTGTGATCGAAAAGCAAAAACTGGATGTCGTTAATTTAAACTAGTTTGGCTGGCCTAAATTCTAATTCTAATTGGACTTTTATAGCGCTTAACCTCCCCATTCAAAGAGAAGTCTACGGCGCAACAAAACCAAAATAGCAGTCGACCGATTTCAGTATCCAGAGACGGAAGAGGGCTCAAGCATCACAGTGAATGCCAAGGGATGATCCAGGTTAAGGTGGGTATGCTTTGGTGTACAGGTAGGTTTTATAATATGACACTATTTGGTCTAAAGAAGTGCAAAATAGGGAAACTAGGAAAATAGTTAACAAAAGGAAATATTTTAGAAATAGAAGTTTAGAAAATAGAACTACTGTAGTATCTATAGAAAAGAGTGGTTTAAGTCTGGAGTTTGGCATGGGGATGTCTGCTGTAAAGCCTGTGATAAATGTCACAAGCAAAATTGATCCACAAATACATACTCATCTTTGTAAAATGTACTATGTGTCACACTGTTAATGGAACTTTGTTCTCTGTCTCATACCATGGTTAACAGGTTGAAACTATCACTAACTGTGAGCTTATTTCAAAATACCTTCAATGTTAAATGGATCAGTGATAATCATATGAAGCATTAACAGAACAAAGAAAAACGATAGATTTACATTTGGCTAAATACCTACCACAGAAATTTGATTGAGAGTGAAAAGGGCGATTCACACTGGTAGGAAATAAAGGAAATCATAAAAAAAATTGTTCTAATTTTGCACTGTGAGAGATCAGAGGTCTAACTTGGTCACAATAAAATGGAAATGTGTAAGTGGACTTCCAATAAGTCATGGAAACAGAAGGGGGGGTATTTCTTCAGTGGCAAATGTCACAAACTGTGCAGAGATTCTCATTTCTCACTAGTAATTTCTTTAGATTGACACATCTCTTGGCTTTGACTTTGTTTTGAATACAAAAATATCTACAGTACGAAAGATATTTTGAAACTTATCTAATAGTGAGCAATTACACAGAATGATTTCTAGCTCCATGTGAGTTCAAGTGACAATGATCAAAATTCTTTTTCACGGATCCATATCCAGGCAGTGTGAATCTAGCAAAAGCCCAGTACCTGTGATTGATAGCTGCTTGGAGTGGGACTTCTCACATAGAACACAGAATGGGACCGAACCTTTGAACTCTCCTTGCTCTAGAATATAGATATACAGTTTGTGGATAGGACACAGTGAGAGATAATTCAACCCTGTGCAGTCAAACATTATAAGTGAGCAGAAAAATGCTTAAATTTACCCAGGAATTTCAGATAAAAGGGCAATTTTCAAGTGCAAACACTCCTTAATGACCGACATTCACTTGTATAGCTTACGTATCAAAATTTGGTTTTGTGTGACACTATTAACAGAAGCTTTTTGTCCTTAAAATAGAAATACTTTTTCATCAGTGCTGTAAAAAGGTGATAAATTATATACCAGTAGGCAACAGTGTCTGTTGACATTTCTAGATAAAGACTCCAAATGCATGACATTTGTATGTTTAAGAGTTTTTTCCCAGGAAAAAAAATTTCCTCTTCAAAGCACTGAAAGCTTTTTAACTTTCTGAATTTCAGCCGCCAGCTATTATTTTAGCAGAAATGTAAAGTTTTGGTGGAAATCAAAAATACTTTTTATCTTGAGCAAAGTCAGAGAGATAGAACAGGCAAATTATGGACCCTATCGATTGTAAAGAGTATGATGAGAGAGAAATGGTGGATGTGGAATATTGGGGCAATCCATCCCATTGGCATTGACCAATTTATTTAATTTGATTCATTATTGTGTTCTTGCACACTGAGAACACTCTTTGTTCATCTTTAGTACATGTACTTCTTTAATAGCCAAGAATGATTTATAGTTTTCCAAATTTGGTACAACCATCCTACCACCTAAATATGAAACGTAACCTAATCAAGTGTATAATATTGAGGGAATCAAAACCTGTACAGGAAAATTTATTTTAGTCCAAGCAAATACAAGGCTAACGATTGAGATATAGCCCTGTTATCTGAAAGTCCTGGTAAAGTAAAAGTAATTTTTGAAACTGACAATTCAGCTTTTTGGGGTTCAAATGTACCATATCCACTCTCTGAAAAACCCATGGGCAATATGAATAAAAATATTTGCAAAAGTTGGGGATGGGCTGTTGTGAGAATGAAAACCAGCCATTTTGAAAAAAAAAGACCTGAGTTTAGGCACTTTAATTTTAGTGTATACCGGCTTGAAGTAAAGAGCAGTTGATTTAAACAAATCTATTGGTAATAAAATGTGAAATACCTCCTAAAATTAGGAAAATATAAGATAATCAAATCTGACTATATATTTGGTTTTAATGGAATAAATTAACCCTGCAATGGCTAATTAGCAATTCATGGGTTATAATGTAAGACTACAGGAGAGCTCACATAAACATGCGTCTTTCAGAGAACCGGGACAGTATGTCACATATCCAACGTTTTCTGTTTCAAATGTAAACCAATGAATTGATTCACAATTATACATCACAAAAGGCATTGTGATATAATATCAGATATGTGACAAGTTGTATATAATCACTACATGATACAACTAAGTTTTGTAATTCTAATATTATACAGTTTTAGTATACAACTAACAAGAAATACTAAGTATGCATAAATACAATGTCAGTATGCAAAGCACATTGTTAGAATGCGTAAGCATAGTGTTAATAATAAAAAACTGCAGTTATAAACTACACTAATGTGCTGAATTCAACATCATTTTAGGGAGAAAGAATATGGTTAAAAAATTACAGAGTTAAAGTTCACACTACCCTTTTATATATATCATTCATAACACTATTGATTTACAAAATACAAAACAAAAATGTAAATTGCCTTCTTTTATCATTCATGAAAGCAACTATTAATAATTATATATGTATGAGCTCAGCATTTTTTTAGTACACTTTGATATAATAAAGCCTTTTGATATAATAAAGCCTTCAAGATGCATATGATCTTGAAAATGAACCAACTTCATATACAGTTAACTAAAATTGCAAATTTAATAAGTAAATTAAATTTTTATAAGTTAATACCCTATCCAATGGACAATTGCTTTACTGGTCGGCGTGGCCGGTCCCACCAAATGCCAGAAAAAGATGTCCTTTGTATACTACCGGCAGGACCAGTCACGGAGTGTGCATTTGCTAGGTGGCACATCAAACTTCCTTCCTGTTTAGACATTGTGACGTCATATCATCTTTTTTGTGTCTAGTCCTATTAAGACCCCTAATAAGCTGATATACCTGGATGGGTGGGCCTTGCCTGTCCATTGGATAGGGTATTAACTTATAAAAAATTAATTTACTGATTAAATTTGCAATTTTATTGCGTTAATACATCCTATCCAATGGACAATTGCTGAATAACTACCGCTTGGTAGGTGGGTAAGGTACTAGGGACTCAAGTGAACTCATAAACAGAACAAAACTGAGAAGGCCCAGCTTGATCTAGCTTCAGAGAACCCTGTAAGGTCAAGGTCGGCTACCATTAACCGGTTATCCGGAAGTCTACCGACATTGCTCCCCCCCTTTTTCTCAGACCTGCTCTGAGAATAGGAAATAAACTTCTCAAAGCAAGCAAGTCACATTTTTTTAAAGTATTATATACAAATATACACCATATGTAAATATCTACATATCTCCTCATTTTTGGGTTTGGTGGTGGACCTGTTGAACAGCTACCACTGGGCCCAAATGAAAAAGCTCTGTATCAGCCCAAGCCACATCCTTCAAATAGAATCGTGTGAAGGTGTTATATGATTTCCAGTGGCAGGCTGACAAAATTTGCTCTAAGGAGACCCCCAACTGGAAGGCCTTAGAGGCAGCAAAGTCCCTGACATTATGGGCTTTAACCTGATTCAGTGTGAGGGCCTGATCAGAGAACTCATAACAGGATCACAGTCTGCTTGATCCATGAGGAGATGGTGACAGGTGAGATGTCCTTATCAAAACCTTTCATGAAGGAGACAAAGACCTTGTTCTGCCTAAGATCTGAAGTCCTGTCAAAGTAATAGCGAAGAGCTCTGACTGGACATAGGGACCTGTCACCCTTGAGTGACTTATCCAGAGTGGGGGCCAGGGCTGGTATGACCATTGGGGCCACACTATCTGGACCCTTCTCAGCCAGCTGGTTCTTGGATAGAAAGCTGGGTGTGGGGTACAAGGACACCTTAGACCAGTGTGATTGGTGTCTGATGTTCTTATGTAACCAACTTCTGTTCAAGTTGGACAGATTCCTGTGCAGGATCTGGTTGAATGGTTGGGTCACCAGATTGGGTAGACTGGGCAGGCACAGAGGGATCTGACTGGACATGGCCACTAGATCCCAAAACCAGGGCATGTTGGACCACCCTGGTGCAATCAGTATAATTCTGTTGCATAGGTAGTCCTGCAACTTTTCCACCACTTTGCCCAAGATGGCTACTGGTGGGAAGGCATATAGGTCCAGATCTTCCCAGGACAGACTGAGTGCATCTACTGCCCATGCCTGGGGGTCTGGAACTGATGACACAAACTGTGGTAGTTTGTTGGTGCCACCGGGAACATATGGCCTGGAACATGTCTGGGTGAAGAGATCACTCTGGATGGTCTGACCTACCCTGGATAGCTTGTCTGCTATCACATTCAGCTGGCCTGGGATGTGTCGAGCTGTGAGAGTTAACTGTCTCCTGGTGCACCAGGTCAGGATTCTCCACAGAAGGGCACACAGAGGGCCCGACTTCATCCCCCACTCTTTGTTTATATAGGCAACCACTGTTGTGTTGTCTGTAGCCACCAGAACCATGTTGTTCGAAACAAGGTCTTTGAACTCTTTTAAGGCCAGGAAGACCGCGTTTAGTTCCAAGTGGTTTATGTGCAACTTGCTTTCTGGAAGGGATCAGGTTCCCCTTGCAATAAGTTCGTTTAAGTGAGCTTCTTTTGATGCGTTTGTAAAGATCTGCTGAGCATGCTTTAGAGGGTGTAATGGTTGACCTGGTAGAACATTGCTTTCCTCCAGCCACCATTTTAAGTGAGGGTGGAATCACTTTTCTAGTGATTCTGGGACCCTCCAGTTGTTTTTCAAGTGCTACTGTGTGGGCCTCATATGTAGTCACCCTAGACGGACTTGCTTTTATGTTGCTGTGAGTAGACCTACGAGGGACATGAACTGCCGGACCGGGCACACCGAACCGGACAGTATTGACTGAATCTTGTCTGTCAAGGCTTGCCAACGCTCTGGTGTGGGTCTGACCTTGCCTTCTCTCAGGTGGAACTGGTAACCTACGAAGTTGAAAACCTGTCTTGGGATCAGTTGTGACTTTTCCTTATTCACCAGCCAGCCTAGTTCTTGACAAAGAGCTACCAAGGTCTGTGTATGCTGGAGACAAGTTTGGTGGGATGTTGCTCTCACCAACCAGTCGTCTAAGTACTGGTGGATTCTTCTACCCCTTTGTAAAACCATCAGTTTGACCTCCATGTGCTGTGGACAGACCAAAGGGTAGTGCTTTGAATTGGTGAACCTGGACATGAAAACGCATGTACTTCCTGAACTGACTGTGAATTGGTATGTGGAAGTATGTGTCCTTGAAATCTATGGAGGTTACCCACTCCCCTGCCTGTAGGGAGGTTCTTATTGTCTCTAGTGTCTCCATTTTGAATGACTCTGTGTTTAGGAAGGTGTTCAAGGCGCTCAGGTCCAAGATAGGTCTCCACTGGTTGTTGGGTTTGGGTACCAAAAATAACCGGTTGTAAAACCCCAGGGAGTTTTGATTTTCTATTGGTTCTACTGCACTTTTGTTCACCAGCTGATACAGGGCCTCCAAAAGGTTGAGATTTTTGTGAGGGTTGGTATAGCTGCTTACGACAGTTGGTGATCTCGTTAGAATGGTTCTGAACTGTAAGGGGAGGGTGTAGCCCTCTTGAGTGCTGTTACTACCTTTGGACTTGCCCACAGGGCTTCCCATTTTTTCCAAAACTGGTGCAGTCTGGCCCCTACAGGTAGATCTATGGCAGCAGTTGGGACATTTGTGACAAGATTTACAGAGCTCAAGTCACCTACACAGGAAACATCTTTCATATATTTTATTTCTGTGTAATTGTCACAATAATTGGGATTTACGCCTTTCTTTTGTGGCAACCCAATAACAGAATGAGCCTTTGCAACACAAGAGTTTAAAAGTAAATTTACAGTCTCGCTCTTGTTGGTCAAGTCTCTGTCCTTGGCTGTCACTGGTGAAGGGTTCAAACCTCTCTGACCGGGCACACATACACAGTCCTTCAGCCCGGTAACACACTTCACCCTTTGCCACGACCTTTCTTTCCCTGCTGGTGTTTGCGTATTTGCTTCCAAGCTGGGATAGACGACTTCAGGTCCAGTTGATGAGAAGACTTGTCATTGGAAGCCTAAGGATGAAAACGACCGGGTTTCCTGTGTGACTGGTTAGACGAATGCCTCTCTTCACTTCTGGCCACTTCCTCTTCAGCCTTAATGAGAAGCTGGTCCGGGAAAAATGATTGCATATGAATGGGAGCAGTATGCAGTGCAGTGAGTGTGTCCTGTTTTACACCCGCGTGTAAATACTCCCAGTAACTGTCTACGCGCAAGAGTGAAGTTTGCCACGCTGATAAAAACACCCTCAGACAAGTCCTGAATTGTCCTGGCCATGGCTTGGGAGATTGGCTGGTTGAAAGTCACGAAGTACTCTAGTTTATCCACAGCTTGCTGCGTTCTTTCTGAGGACTTGCCCTTGCCTTTATGTGAGTGTAATTTCTTGAGTTGTGTAGACATCACATCCTGCACTCTAGTCAAAGCACCTTGACAACTCACTCTAGTCAAAGCACCTTGACAACTCGGCAGCCTGGTTACACACAACAGACTGTTCTCTGGCTGCTCTCTCCCAAAGTCTCAATGTTCTAGTTAAGGGCCCGGGAATGTAGAGCAGCAGGTAAACTACGTCTGGCCACCCTACTGAACTCACTATTCACTTTTGCCGGTTCTGGAGACCAGAAACACACAGTAAATCTATCAGAGTCTTTCTTGTCAGCATGCATGTCGTACCACCTAGACAACCTTGGTGGCTTGACAAACTGGTCCCTGAGAAGTCCAGCAATTTCTGTGTTCCTGGAAGGGTAGCCTTCAGCAACAGTGAGGTTTAACTTCTCCAACTTTCTACACAGCCAGTCGTCTATCAGCAATTTAACAGAGATATTCCCGGTTGGCTGGACTTGGGAACCGGCAAAGGGGTTGTTGTCTGCAGAAGACACTGTTGAATTCAGGAATCTGATGCCAGCCCATAAATGAGCTCACTCCTCCGATGGTCTCTCTGTAACTAGCCTCCTCAGAGGGTTCCTGATCAGCATTCTCATCCCTGGTGAGATCTCTGTCTGGGCAGCCGTATCGGAAGTTGTCATCCACAGGGGAACCAGGCTCACTCTGCAGATCTTCCTCACTATCAGACTGCAGGGCAGTAGTACCGGAAGGCAGAACCTCAGGACCCGCACTGGGAGCCTCAACAGGCTGGGTTGCCGTCCCTGCACCGGGAGCCTCAATAGGCTGGGTGGCATTCTGCTGGCTCACATCAGTACCGGGACCCTCAACAGGGCGGGTAGCACTCTTGCTGGCAGCCTCACTCACAACAGCAGCCTCACCGGTGGTCTAAACAAGACTGGAACCGGTACCCCCAACAGTTACACCAGAGGACAAGCCAGTGGTGGAGGTTCCAGGACCAAAAAAGGGCTGATCACTGGAAACCACTGGAGGGGATCTCTTCACAGGTTCTACAGGCACAGCAAACGTCTTGGACATAAGCATAGCCTCTAATCTGGCAAATTGTTCAGTCCACTTCACATCTAGGTCGTTGATTTCATCAGACCTGATTTGCTGCTGGATTTCTTCTTACTGCTAGCCTTGGGAGAGTGATCAGTCTTCTTCTTCTTGCTAGCAGGCGTAGACTCAGAAGCAGATTCCTTGTGCACCCGTCCCAAAAGAGTGACCTCTGATGGGTCCACGAGAGTGGGGGTAGCACTAGCAGGGGGATCTGTAGCCATCTTCTTCAATTCATGTTCTTTCCTGGACTGGTAGGTAGGGGTGGATAGCTGTTTCACTTGCGCAGGCGTAAAAGCTTGGCAGATCTGACAGTCCAGCTTCTAAACACAAGGATTGTCACCGACTCCCTTTTTTCTACAACGCGCACATTTTTTGTGATTCTCAAACACAGCTATAACGTGCCCGCAAGTTCCTCTCTTTTGTCCAGGAGACGACATGATGATCAGTAAACTGGCAGAATTAAGTTGTTATTTTGTTGTAAAACTTCAAAAACATCTCTCTGTAGAAAACACGTCTGCACACTCCACGCGCTAAATGACAAAGATGATATGATGTCATGATGTTTAAACAGGAAGGAAGTACAATGCGCTACCTAGCGAATGCATACTCTGTGACCGGTCCTGCTGATAGTACATACAGGATGTCTTTTTCTGGCATTTGGCGGGACTGGTTGCGCCGACCGGTAAAGCAATTGTCTATTGGATAGGATATATTAATGCAATAAAATCTGAAAATTTGAAGTTTGTAAAATTTGAAGTTGATTTTAAGTTGACCAAGCTCTAAACTGTTACATACATTCGGTACAACCTCTATAGTGTGAACATGCTGGGAGAATGATATTCTTCTTGTATAATAGTAGGTTTTATGAAATAGTCAAGGTACTTTAATATAAAACAGTTGTAGGACATACAAATTTGAGAAACTGGATATGAAATGATAAACTAAAACTTAAAGATAGAAGGGTGGACAACGAAGGTTCTACTATACAATCAAGCACCAAACTAAAGACTGCAGTGTACTGGGCAAACATTTTAACTTTGTAGTTGTTATTAAAGAAATTGACACAACAAATATTAATAAGGGGTACTGAGGACTAAAAATAAAATTATATTGGGTCTTGATTTTTCAGCAATAAAAAATTGGTCAAATTCATCGCTTGATAATGTAACATGTTATTCTTTTATATTATATTTATTCTGTCTAGTACTTTATGCTGGAAAATTACTGAGTTTCTTCATTGCTTGTTGCTATGATGTGTAACAAAACCTTATTCCTTTTTAACAACTACATTCTACACATATACACTGATGCACATGCTTAAAGTATTAAATGAACACAGCATAAATATAAAACATAAAGTTAACTAGATGTGCCAATGAATGCAAAGATGTCACTTACTATATCTAACTCAAGATGTAGATGCTGTTCTATCATTCAGTAAAATAATTTGTATTTAATATTTGTCAATTTTCAGCAGTGCCAGCACTGTTTTAAAAACTCTAAACCAATTTCCGAGGGCTTTAAAACAAAGAAAATCTGTTGGGTCTGTGTGATTTTGACTGATATGGTCAAAATTAACTTAACTATGGAATGTGATATACTACATATGGTACAATATTAAAGCAGTGATATCTTTGCAAATAATACACCTTATAAAAGATTGGCAAGAATAACTAGACAAAGGCCGCTCGGTGTATTGCGAGCTGGCAGTGTATCCCCAAACATGGAAAACCTGTAGAAGCAATAACAAAAGAGGTCAAGGCAGTTTAGGGTTTTAGAAATGTTGTTTCACCTTCAACGAGGCATATAAAAAGGATAAAGTGTATAGAAATCCCTGTTCAAACCTGGAAAAGTTCCCATATTTTTGAAAAACTGGGACCCAAGGTCAAATCTGACCACATCAGAAGATTCCTAGCCCATAATAGATTCCTAGACCACACCAGTAGATTCCCAGCCCATGATTTCCTATAGGTTTGTTTTACATATCAAACCTCTAGGACCAATAATAAGCGAGTTATAAGCGCTTTTACCTTTGGCTATCCACATTTGACCTTGAAGGAGGGGCCCAAGGTCATATCTGACCTCATCAGAAGACTTCTCGCCCATGATTTCCCATAGGTTGGTTTCACATTTCAAACGTCTAGGACCAATAATAAGCAAGTTATAAGCACTTTTACATTTGGCTATTCTCATTTGACCTTGCAGGAGGGGCCCAACATCAAATCGTCTGAATATTCCTAGCCTATGATTTCCTATAGGTTGGTTTCACATTCAAACCTCTAGGACCAATAATAAGCGAGTTATAAGCACTTTTAAGTTTGGCTATCCTCGTTTGACCTTTAAGGAGGGGTCCACGGTCAAATGTGCCTCATCAGAAGACTCCTACCCCATGATTTCCTATAGGTTGGTTTCACATTTCAAACCTCTAGGACCAATAATAAGCGAGTTAGAAGCACTTTTAACTTCGACTTTCCTAGTTTGACCTCAAAGGAGGGGTCCAAGGTCAAATCTGAACACATCAGAGGATTCCTAGCCCATGATTTCCTATCAGTTGATTTCACATTGCAAACCTCTAGGACCAATAATAAGCGAGTTATAAGCACTTTTACATTTGGCTATCACGGTCGCTATCAAGGTCAAATCCGACCACACAGAAAGATTCTCAGCCCATCATTTCCTATCTGTTGGTTTACCATCCCAAACCTCTAGGACCAATAATAAGCGAGTGATAAGCACTTTTAACTTTGGCTGTCCTCCTTTGCCTTGAAGGTGGGGCCCAAGGTCAAATCCGACCACACCAGAAGATTCCCAGCCCATCATTTCCTATATGTTGGTTTACCATCCCCAACCTCTAGGACCAATAATAAGCGAGTTATAAGCACCTTGAAGCAGGGGCCCAAGGTCAAATCCGACCACGCCAGAAGATTCCCAGCCCATGATTTTGTATATGTTGGTTTACCATCCCAAACCTCTAGGATCAATGATAAGCGAGTTATAAGCACTTTTAAGTTTGGCTATCCTCGTTTGACCTTTAAGGAGGAGCCCAAGGTCAAATCTGATCACATCAGAAGAATCCTAGCCCATGATTTCCTATAGGTTGTTTTCACATTGCAAACCTCTAGGACCAATAATAAGTGAGTTATAAGCACTTTTAAATTTGGCTTGTTTGACCTTGAAGGAGGGGTGCAAGGTCAAATCTGATCACATGAGAAGATTCCTAGCCTATGATTTCCTATAGACTGCTTTGACATTTCAAACCTCTAGGACCAATAATAAGAGAGTTATAAGCACTTTTGCAACAGTTTTCAAGTTACAATTGATTTACTCAACTGTGAGAACCTCAAAGTAGCTATTATTCGGCTATGCAAGGGGCTACAGGTCTGCAATTTTACTAAGTTATTTACAGCTGACCCAAAAGTAGCTGAATAACATATTTGAACAAAATTCTCTAAATGCAATAGTTTTCAAGTTACAAGTCAAAATGATTGATGTTTTTGACTCCCCAGAGCATAATTTTGACTCCTGGACTTAAAATAGCTATTACTCGCTTGATTATGACCCTAGGGCTACAAAAAAGATAGGGTGGCGAGATGTCATACCCACCAATTCATGCATTAAATATAAAAGAAATCTGAAAGAAACTGTGCACTACAACTTGAACACAAGCAACAGTCAAAAGTTTAGACATTTTTGACTCCCCAGAGCCTAATTTTGACTCCTGGCCTACCAAAACAATAGGGTGGCCAGATCTCTGCCATAGTAAGCCACTTCCAAAGTTTAAAAGAAATCCCAAAAGAAATGTGCCTAACAGAAGAAAATCTCGGCGGACGCGGGCGATGACCGTGCGTGATCCATAGTATCCCCGCTTTTCGGGGATACAATTACAACAAGCAGTTTAATTATTGTAAGTGCATTTAAAATTTAAAACTAACAAAATATAAAAGTAGGAAAATGTATATGCCGGGATAAATATATATATTACCAAAAGCATAATCATGGTAGTTTGTACACTGACCTGTTGCAAGTATTTTACAGTGAGCAAGTTTTATACCAGCAAATTACAAGAAATGTGCAGCTATATCAATTTATTTCTTTAGTGCAAGAGGTTGTCAATGAAGACAAACAATCTGGCAGTAAGAAAATGTGTGAAAGCATCATATTTTAAGAGCGGGTTAAGTACTCTCCAGGTTCAAACAATTAAGCCAGATGCTGAATTCTTTTAATACAATTCACAATGGTTTTGTGCTTTGAAATGGACCTCTGATACAAAAAAGTCCTGCTTCAACAAGGGTTTTGAATACTTAATAATACTTACACAGTTGACCAAGAGGAACTAAACTCGGCCATTTTGTCTTGGAAATGCTGCTTAAATTGGAAGTATTTTTTGGCCCTTTTAAATACAACTGAAGAGGTTTCAGCAGTGAAAGTCTGTTAATTGATAAAAATCAAATCCTCAGTCACATTTTAGAATAATACATTTGTACTAATTTGTATTTGATAGATATGTCCAGCAATGTACCTGATACCCTTCAGAATGGCTATGGCTAAAGTGGCCATTGTGCAGGTTATGGTGATGTCGATGAAACATCGCTGACCTAGGTCTACCTTCATCATGGTGAGGCCTGTTACCATGGCAACTGGTGGCTTGTATGCAGGTCATAGACGTATTTAGAGTGGCCTGAATTCCCAGGGACCCGAATCCTATGACTGCGTTAGAGAGCTGGTGAATGACACACACAAAGAGGATTTGCCAGCTGTGGAATACTCAGTGAGACTATGATGTGCAAAGGCTAATCCTGATAGAATAAACTAGGGTTGTAAAGCGTACTTGTGAAATGTGAAAAGTATGTGTTGAGTACCAAAACACCCTGTCACACCCTTAATAGTTACCGACAAGAATAATACCAAATACAGTACATTTAATCAAGAAATGGCAAGGATTTGGGGAGGCTATTTTGTGAAATAATACATGAGATAACAAGCATTCTGACGCATGCATTTATCTCCCGCCATATAAATTAGATGTACTAAAGATAACATATTTTAACAAGGTGCTCTAAATGTAATACTTTTCAAGTTATAATTGATTAAGTGCATGATTTCATGAATTTTAATGCATTAAAAATTATTTTAAAAATTCATTAAAAAAATTTAGCATGTGAAAGCTCTCCAAAATGTAGGTGAATGAGTTATTTGAGAAATATTGGCTATCTGCAATACTTTTAGTGATAATAGGCAATTACTCATTTTGAGTAGGTGAGTAATTAGCTACAGATCTGAAAATTCATTAATTGAAAGCTCTCCAAAATGTATGTGAATGAGTTATTTTAGAAATACTGGCTATCTGCAATACTTGTAGAAATAATTCGCATTTACTCATTTTGAGTAGGTGAATAATTAACTATGGGTGTGAAACTTCACCAAGTGAAAGCTCTCCCAAAAGTAGGTGAATGAGTTATTTGAGAAAAATTCGCTATCTGCAATACTTTTACAGATAATTCACATTTACTCATTTTGATTAGGTGAGTAATTAGCTACGGGTCTGGAACTTCACCATGTGAAAGCTCTCCCAAAAGTAGATGAACAAGTAATTTGATAAAAATTGGATACCCGCAATACTTTTAGAGATAATTAGCATTTACTCATTTTGAGGAGGTGAATAATTAGCTACGGCTCTGAAAATTCACCAAGTGAAAGCTCTCTCAGAAGTAGGTGAATGAGTTATTTGATAAAAATTGGCTATCTGCAATACTTTTAGAGATAATTCACATTTACTCATTTTCAGTAGGTGAGTAATTGGCTACAGGTCTGGAACTTCACCATGTGAAAGCCCTCCCAAAAGTAGATGAATGAGTTATTTGATAAAAATTGGATATCCGCAATACTTTTAGAGATAATTCACATTTACTCATTTTGAGTAGGTGAATAATTAGCTACGGGTCTGAAACCTCACCAAGTAAAAGCTCTCCCAAAAGTAGGTGAATGAGTTATTTGATAAAAATTGGATATCTGCAATACTTTTACAGATAATTCACATTTACTCATTTTGAGTAGGTGAGTAATTAGCTACGGGTCTGAAACTTCACCATGTAAAAGCTCTCCCAAAAGTATATGAATGAGTTATTTGATAAAAATTGGATATCCACAATACTTTTAGAGATAATTAGCATTTACTCATTTTGAGTAGGTGAATAATTAGCTACAGGTCTGAAACTTCACCAAGTAAAAGCTCTTCCAAAAGTAGGTGAATAAGTTATTTAAGAAAAATTGGATATCCCCAATACTTTTAGGGATAATTCACATTTACTAATTTTGAGTAGGTGAGTAATTAGCTACGGGTCTGGAACTTCACCATGTGAAAGCTCTCCCAAAAGTAGATGAATGAGTTATTTGATAAAAAATGGATATCTGCAATACCTTTTAGAAATAATTATCATTTACTCATTTTGAGTAGGTGAATAATTAGCTACGGGTCTGAAACTTCACCATGTGAAAGCTCTCCCAAAAGTAGATGAAGCAGTTATTTGAGAAAAATTATGTCATTATTTTGCCACAAATAAGAAAATAGCTATTACTCACTTATGGCATGCAATAGAACCCCAAAGTATATGCATTTACCCTGCAGTCACAATTTCAAAGTAGGTATTACTCGGCTATCCAATGTGCAACAGGTCTGAAACTTTACTATGTGATAGGTTATCAAAAACTAGATGAATAACATATTTGAAAATATTTCCCTAACTTTAATACTTTTGAAGATATTTGACATTTACTTATGTTGTTATTTTGCTACAAATAAGACAATAGCTATTACTCACTTATGGCATGCAATACAACCCCAAAATATATACCATCTTACAGTTAAGGACAAAGTAGCTGAACAACACATTTGAAGAAAAAGCTGTAACTGCAATAGTTTTGGAGTTACAATGGATTTACTCAACAGTCACAATTTCAAAGTAGCTATTACTTAGCTATGCAATGTGCAACAGGTCTGAAACTTTACTATGTGATAGCTTACAAAAAAGTAGATGAATGACATATTTGAAAAGAATTCTGTAACTTTAATACTTCTGAAGATATTTGACATTTACTTATGTCATTATTTTGCTACTAATAAGAAACAAGCAATCAGTGCCCATGAACGGGCTCTGTGTCAGCTGACTGTGTGTTTTGAGTTTCAGAGTAGAAGTGACAGAAGAAAAAACACAAAAGTTGTGCCCTGGAAATGGTGTTTGGAAGAAAACTAAGAAGGTAACTGTTAAGGTGTAAAAAGTAAGTTAAAAACATATTTAAAGAAAATATTGCAAATGCAATAGTTTTAATTTTACTATGTTATAGCTGACCCCAAAATATGTGAATAACACACTGAAACTAGACCTATAGCATCGGAGAACTGATGCAAATTGTATCCACCAGAAAACTCACAAAAGCCATTAAAACATGCTTAACCTTGGAGCTCAAGGTGAAATCTGACCATGTCAAAAGATTCTTAGCCCATGATTCCTATGGGTTGGTGTGACATTGCAAACCTTTAGGAACACAAATAAGCGAGATATAAGCACTGTTAATTTTGGCTTTCCTCATTTGACCTTCAAAGAGGGGCCAAAGGTCAAATCTGATCACATCAAAAGATTCCTAGCCCATTATTTCCTATAGGTTGGTTTTCCGTTCCAAACCTCTAGAACTAATAATAAGCGAGCTATAAGCACTTTTAAGTTTAGCTATCCTCGTTTGACCTTGAAGGAGGGTTTCAAGGTGAAATCCGACCACACCAAAAGATTCTCAGCCCATGATTTCCTAGAGGTTGGTTTTCCATCCCAAACCTCTAGGACCAATAATAAGCAAGTTATAAGCACTTTTAAGTTTGGGTATCCTCATTTGACCTTGAAGGAGGGGTCCAAGGTCATATCTGACCACACCAAAAGATACCCAGTCCGTGATTTCCTATAGGTTGTTCTATCATCCCAACCCTCTAGAACCAATAATAAGTGAGCTATAAGCACATTTAAGTGTGGCTATCCTCGTTTGACCTTGAAAGAGGGGTCCAAGGTCAAATCCGACCACACCAAAAGAATCCAGGCCCATGATTTCCTATATGTTGGTTTACCATCCCAAACCTGTAGGACCAATAATAAGCGAGTTATAAGCACTTTTAAGTTTGGCTATCCTCGTTTGACCTTGAAGGAGGGGTCCAAGGTTAAATCCGACCACACCAAAAGATTCCCGGCCCATGATTTCCTATATGTTGGTTTACCATCCCAAACCTCTAGGACCGATAATAAGCGACCTCTCACCACTTTTCATGACTGATAAAGAAACACCTGTAGCGGCCATGTTGTTTTTGTTTTTTTTCAAAATGAGGACCCAAATATTTGCAGTCAAGATTTTATAATGAGGAACATATCCTGCTGTCCGGTGGATACAACTAAATACTCTAAATGCAATACTTTTGAAGTTATAAGTGATTTACTCAACAGTGATAACCTGAAAGTAGCTATTACTCAGCTATGCCATGAGCTACAGGTCTAAAATTTTACTATGTTATAGCTGACCCAAAAGTAGCTGAATAACATATACAAACAAATTATTGTAAATGCAATAGTTTTCAAGTTATACGTGATTTACTCAACAGTGATAACCTGAAAGTAGCTATTACTCAGCTATGCCATGAGCTACAGGTCTGAAATTTTACTATGTTATAGCTGACCCAAAAGTAGCTGAATAACATATACAAACAAATTACTGTAAATGCAATAGTTTTCAAGTTATAAGTGATTTACTCAACAGTGATAACCTAAAAGTAGCTATTACTCAGCTATGCCATGAGCCACAGGTCTGAAATTTTACTATGTTATAGCTGACCCAAAAGTAGCTGAATAACATATTTACACAAAATTCTCTAAATGCAATAGTTTTCAAGTTACAAGTGATTTTACTCATGATGTAAGTTACTGAAAAGTCCAAAAGTAGCTATTACTCGCTTAGCTATTGAGATAGACACCCAAGTTACTCACCATGTTGTAGCTATGGAAAAAGTAGCTGAATAACATATTTAAATAAAATGCTCTAAATGCAATATTTTTCAAGTAAAAATGATTTAGTGTTGAGTAAGAACCTCAAAGTAGCTATTACTCAGCTAAGCAATGAGCCATTGGTCTGGAATTTTACCATGGTATAGCTTACCCCAAAATAGGTGAATAACATATGAAACTAAATTCTCTAAATACAATACTTTTCAAATTATAAGTGATTTACTCAACAGTGATAACCTAAAAGTAGCTATTACTCAGCTATGCCATGAGCTACAGGTCTGAAATTTTACTATGTTATAGCTGGCCCAAAAGTAGCTGAATAACATATACAAACAAATTACTGTGAATGCAATAGTTTTCAAGTTATAAGTGATTTACTCAACAGTGATAACCTGAAAGTAGCTATTACTCAGCTATGCCATGAGCTACAGGTCTGAAATTTTACTATGTTATAGCTGACCCAAAAGTAGCTGAATAACATATACAAACAAATTACTGTAAATGCAATAGTTTTCAAGTTATAAGTGATTTACTCAACAGTGATAACCTGAAAGTAGCTATTACTCAGCTATGCCATGAACTACAGGTCTGAAATTTTACTATGTTATAGCTGACCCAAAAGTAGCTGAATAACATATTCAAACAAATTACTGTAAATGCAATAGTTTTCAAGTTATAAGTGATTTACTCAACAGTGATAACCTGAAAGTAGCTATTACTCAGCTATGCCATGAGCTACAGGTCTGAAATTTTACTATGTTATAGCTGACCCAAAAGTAGGTTAATAACATATGAAACTAAATGCTCTAAATACAATACTTTTCAAGTTATAAGTGATTTACGCTACAGTGATAACCTAAAAGTAGCTATTACTCAGCTATGCCATGAGCTACAGGTCTGAAATTTTACTATGTTATACCTGACCCAAAAGTAGCTGAATAACATACTTACACAAAATTCTCTAAATGCAATAGTTTTCAAGTTACAAGTGATTTTACTCATGATGGAAGTTACTGAAAAGTCCAAAAGTAGCTATTACTCACTTAGCTATTGAGATAGACACCCAAGTTACTCACCATGTTGTAGCTATGGAAAAAGTAGCTGAATAACATATTTTAATAAAATGCTCTAAATGCAATACTTTTCAAGTTATAATTGATTTAGCGCATGATTTCATGAATTTTATTGCATTAAAAATTATTTTAAAAATTAATAAAAAAAAAATTAAGACAGATCCAGGTCTTATATTCACACAAGGTACTCTACTAGTGGCCTATTACATCTATGCAAGATATGAGAAAAGTCCCCGCAATAGTGAATGAGAAAATTGTGATCAAGTGTTGAAATTTTCACACTTTGGGTGGGGGTACCTCACTTGTAATGGCTCTGGCAAACAGACGAACAGACAGATCTGCATGAATTTTACGATTTATCATCCTCGATAGTTAAGGTATCTTTTAAAATAAACAGCATGTCTCTGGGTCTTGTAGTTTTGGAGAAGAAGTTTGTCACGCGGACGCGTACGCGTACACAGACGCGGACGCCGCAGAGTGATGCCATAATGTCAGCTGACTGACAAGTCAGCTGACATAAAAAGCTATTACTCACTTATGGCATGCAATAGAACCCCAAACTACATGTCAGCTTATAGCTCAGGACAAAGTAGCTGAACAACATATTTGAAGAAAAAGCTGTAACTGCAATAGTTTTGGAGTTACAATGGATTTACTCAACAGTAACAATTTCAAAGTAGCTATTACTTAGCTATGCAATGTGCAACAGGTCTGAAACTTTACTATGTGATAGCTTACAAAAAAGTAGATGAATGACATATTTGAAAAGAATTCCGTAACTTTAATACTTCTGAAGATATTTGACATTTACTTATGTCATTATTGTGCTACTAATAAGAAAATAGCTATTACTCACTTATGGCATGCAATAGAACCCCAAACTACATGCCAGCTTATAGCTAAGGACAAAGTAGGTGAACAACATATTTTATGAAAATAATGTAACTGCAATAGTTTTGGAGTTACAATGGATTTACTCAACTGTAGAATTTCAAAGTAGCTATTACTCAGCTATCCAATGTGCAACAGATCCGAAACTTTACTATGTGATAGCTTATGAAAAAGTAGATGGATAACATATTTGAAAAGAATTCTCTAACTTTAATACTTTTGAAGATATTTGACATCTACTTATGTCATGATTTTGCTACAAATAACAAAATAGCTATTACTCACTTATGGCATGCAATAGAACCCCAAACTATGTACCATCTTATAGCTAAGGACAAAGTAGCTGAACAACATATTTTAGGAAAATACTCTAACTGCAATAGTTTTGGAGTTACAATGGCTTTACTCAACAGTCAGAATTTGAAAGTAGCTATAACTCAGCTATCCAAGGTGCAACAGGTCTGAAACTTTACTATGTTATAGCTTACCAAAAAGTAGATGGACAACATATTTGAAAAGATTTCCCTAACTTTAATACTTTTGAAGATATTGACATATACTTCTTCTGTTATTTAGCTACAAATGAGGAAACAGCTATTACTCACTTATGGCAAGCAATAGAACCCCAAACTATGTACCATCTTATAGCTAAGAACAAAGTAGCTGAACAACATATTTTAGGAAAACACTCTAACTGCAATACTTTTTTAGTTACAATAGCTTTACTCAATAGTCAGAATTTCAAAGTAGCTATTACTCAGCTATCCAAGGTGCAACAGGTCTGACACTTTACTATGTCATAGCTTACCAAAAAGTAGATGGACAATATATTTGAAAAGATTTCCCTAACTTTAATACTTTTGAAGCTATTTGACATTTACTTCTTCTGTTATTTAGCTACAAATGAGAAAATAGCTATTACTCACTTATGGCATGCAATAGAACCCCAAACTATGTACCATCTTATAGCTAAGGACAAAGTAGCTTAACAACATATTTTAGGAAAATACTCTAACTGCAATAGTTTTGGAGTTACAATCGCTTTACTCACCAGTCAGAATTTCAAAGTAGCTATTACTCAGCTATCCAAGGTGCAACAGGTCTGAAACTTTAGTATGTGATAGCTTACCAAAAAGAAGATGGACAACATATTTGAAAAGATTTCCCTAACTTCAATACTTTTGAAGATATTTGACATTTCTTTTTCTGTTATTTAGCTACAAATGAGAAAATAGCTATTACTCACTTATGGCATGCAATGGGACCCCAAACTATGTACCATCTTATAGCTAAGGACAAAGTAGCTGAACAACATATTTGAAGAAAAAGTTGTTACTGCAATAGTTTTTGAGTTATGAGCCCTTTACTCAAAGTAGCTAAGATTGCTATTACTCACTTATCTTTAGGCCCAAGTCAATAAAACCAAAAAAATTTTCAAGGGGATGAAAATGCATTGGGACAATTAATTTACAAAAAATCTGTAGCTGTAGCAGTTTTGGAGAAATCTGCGTGACTAACTAACGCACGCACGCACACACAGCCCGGCGGGAGATAACAAAAAGATCTCTGATTTCTTGAAAATAACATGCTCGGTGAGTGGTGATGAGATTGTGATAGTGAGCATGTAACAAACAATAAACACTATGAATTAAGTCTGGAATATAAGAAAATACATAAAAATAAAAAAAAATACTTTGAAAGCATATTGTCTACACATTTATCTAAAACATGAACTAAATACACTTATGGAATAAGAAGCCACACATAGTTTTGTCAACATTCAAAGTTTTCTTTATCGTTAGCCAACACAATATGTTAATGTTAGCCCTCCACCAACTTGTTATTTTATGTACAATTTTTTTCAATGCTTTTAACCTGACTATCAAGCCTTATTTACATTTCATGTGATCAGAGTATCATTCATTTTACGTTACATTATACTTGCTGCATGTACCATTTAACTTGATTAAAGTACCAGGGCCGTTTGCATTATATATAACTTGATCAGGGTATCAAAGATTTTATATTTCACTCAACTTGACCAGAGCATTGAGGTATTTACATTGCACCAGAGTATGAAGGCCAATCCACTGCATTTAACTTGACCAAAGTACCAAAACAATGATGGATGCACCTCATGAAAAAAGCCAGTCTTGACCTGTGCTTTAATATTTCTGTTTTGGCAGAATACTTGAATAAAATAAAAAATATTCCAAGCTAATTTACAGACATTAATCTGACAAGTACATAAACAAGAAAACAGCAAAATTAAATAATACAAAAAAAAAACAAAAAAAAACCCAACAAAACTGAAGCTAAACCCAGCAGACTGATAGACATATATAAAATAACTTTAAAAAACTGGAAAAAAGAAAAATCAATAAAAGTGCAAAAAAGGAGATGTGTCTAACGGCAATCCCAAGATGCACCAGAAATTTGAAAAACCATCAATTATTCTGGGAAAGCAATCTCATAATGCGATTTGAAATCCACAAAATGATGTAAGGTAGCATGGGAATTCATAATTAAACCAAAGCAATTATACTAACATTTTACTAGTTCATTAAGATTGTAAATGAAAAGCTGGATGAACCAGTTCTTGGTTGGTTGTGTCATCAAAAGTCAACTGGTTATTGTCTTTCAAAAATGGGCGTTACTTTCACTATTCAGAATACACACTTTTTGGCCGAGTTTCATTTCTGATTTTATTGAAATATTATAAAATATCAGCAAGGTCTAGCCATTTACATTTCATCAAATTGAGAGTACATAGTGCTTGTAACTCTAGCTAATATTTTAATGGCTCTACCTGCAATCAAAATGAATGCTGAAGTGTAGAGGTAGACTACAATAGGCTAGCTATAAATTAAACCTCCAAAAATCCTTATATTAATTTATTAATTTCCACTTGTGTCTGCTAAAGTAAAGCATTTTCTGATTTTGACACTTTAAAAGAGGTTCAGCCTCCACTTGTTTTACATATAATGAATTAAAAAGAGAGAAAAAAATCCCTCGTTTGTTGTGACCTGTCTTTTGTTCACTGCTGTTTGAATGGAGACATGAGAGAGGGCATTAAGAACTACAATCCTTCCAATCAAAATGAAAGCACGTAAATGGAGAACCTCTATTGAGCAGAAATGACATTACGTCGTTGGAGAGCGTATGGTATTAGTCCAGCATACCTCAGTGTGGCTAGTATTGGTAGTGTTGCTGCTGACACTGTCCAGTGAGATGCTGTCCACTGTATCAGACAGGATATCCGATGATCGGTTACTACCTGTAGGTGTCACTGATGGTGACCTGTTTACACAATACAATAGATTAAGTTGATTCACAAGAGTGGGGGGGGGGGGGGGGGGGGGGGGACACATTTTCAGAATGAATATTAAACATTTTAATTGTTAGGCAGTGAGTTTTTATGTCATATAATTGGTTACTATAGTGTTACTAAGAGTGACCTGTTCATATAATACAATAGATTAAATTGGTAAACAAAAGGTGGCATATAAAGCTAAAATCCTGTGACCAACCCTAATAATTTAAAAAAAATATTCTTGTTGGTAGAACTGTCCCCTCTATTGTTTTTAATTAAGTCACAGAAGGGCCCATCGAAGAATAAAGGATAAAACTTGCTTTAGATACCATCTCTTAATATGTATTCAAAAGAAGAGGATTGTTATATTTGTCTCAAATACACTTCTGATAAGAAAAAAAATTCTCACACCCATTTAAAATGCTAGTGAGGATAAGGTAAGCCTATTTTATGTAATAAAAATACAATGTTAATTTGAATTTACACTTCCCTATTCGGATGACAGATCATTGGCATACTGTTTGTACAAATCACCTGCACAGAATGCAATAGATTAACAAACAGTGGAACACTTTTACAATGAAGTACTGTTAAGTATTATTTGGTGGAGAATATAGACACCAGAATCCTGAACTATCTTTCAAATGATTTTCAAATGTGAAACCTTTCTCAGCAGAGCAATAACAGACTGTTTTTTCCAAAAACAAACTGGTACTTTGTACAACTTGAATCCAGTCACAGACAATAAGATTGGATATCTACTGAATGTTCAGATTACAGCAATGCAGGGCTGTAGTACTCACATGGACTTGGAAGAAGTGGATGACCCTGACTTCCTCTGTGAGGTGACGGATGACATATGTGTCAAGGCCTCGGTCACACTGATGAGACGTGATAGGTTCGGTGAACCCTGTACATATGTGTATGTAAATAAGTTCTGCAGATGATGTATATTGCAATATTTTACCAAATATTTTGGAGTATGAAAAACTAGGCAATGTTAAATTTCTAAAATTTACTACTCTGCAAAGCCTTTATAAAAGTAAGACAAATTATCAACCTGTGTAGGTTTTTTGCATCATGAAAGATTAGAGGCTTAATATAGGCACAAAATTTCAGTTTACATATTGGCCTTTATGCATGTCTATAGGCTACACATTTGTATTGATGCTGTAATTTTCACCATAAGTACATGCTGTAATCAAATTGTTATATTTGGGGACATTATGAACCGATGATATCGCACTACAAAATCCAAAAGATTTCTTTTGATAACAATTTTTCCATTGACCATAACGGATTTTTTCTTTGTTAGAACTATATAAGATAATTTAATCTTGCTGTGGTGTAGATCTGTAAATTAACTCAGAAGGCCATAGAATTGCAAAATCGTAATCGTGTGCTCAGAGACTTCAGATTACCATTGTTATTCCTTCCAAAAGAGATTTCCGCTAGCCACGTTACAACATTCATTTCACTGAGACTATTGACTGAACACATACCGTTTCTTTGATGCCTTGCTTCATTTCCTTGAACCTTTCTAGCAGCTTGTTGTGTAGTGGCAGCACCTCTGGTGAAATGACGGGAATCAGCCGTCCATGGATTTTCAGTGCAGATGTCAGCAAATGGATCTGCACAGACGAGAACAAATCAGGGTCGAAGTTAGGTGTAGTAAGACCTTCTGAACAGTAGTATCACCATATTTACTGAAGTCTCCATTATCCAGCAGACTGGATAAGTTTTGAAAGGGAGATTTAGTGGAAAATTAAAATCTTACTTGTGTAACCACTTGCAAAAATTGAAACTGGTTTTCCAGGATCTTTAAATAAAAATCAGCAAATACGTTTTCTTGTTACTGGTATACGATGAAAACGTACAAGCCTGTGTACATGAGCAATAATTAAAATTTGGGAATGTCTTTGCAAGATAAACTGAATTTAATTTAATTTACTGTTTTGATGAAAAATAAGTCATATAAATACACAAAATTTAGAGGTTTTCAAGCACTGGTTCTTCACAATGCACATTTATTTTTGCCACAACTAAGTAAAAGACAGAATAACAAGTATTCTGTTAACACCACTACGAAAATGTGAATGTTTTTTTTAAAACAAACAACTGGGAGGTAGTTTTATGATTCTCTTGTGGATATGGCATAGCCGTCTCATACCTAAAAGAATTATTCTAATTTTGGCACATTTTCACATGATCGAACCCAAAACAGAGTCTACAATGGTAATACCTGCTGTAGGAAGAGAGTCTTGAGATTTGACACATGTTCTGGATTATCTGCCACAAACTGATCCGTGAAAAAAGCCTGAAAAAGAGAAATATGTGCAATGTCATAGCTTTGTAGACAGACAACTATTCACAGTCACAACTTTTGACAAAGACAAACATTTGTATAGAGTAAAATTGATGAGCATCCTCTAATGCGCTGGAATCTAAAAAAAGGGACAATCTTAAACTAAGCAAAAGTTGTAACCCAGTAAGCGCCTGCCAGGGGAGAATGACTATTGTAGTGGGTATGGTAGCCTAAACAGGCAAATCTTGCGTTGGCTTCTAAAGGCCGAAATGGTCTGTTGAGATCTGACATTAAGTGGGAGTCTGTTTTATTCCACTGGTGTGGCTGTGACAAAACTATGGCCTCTATGGGATGGACTGAAGAAACTGTCTATTTCCATGAGTCAGATTACTAGACTTGATCAAAGATGGCTCTTTTTAACACAGTAAATGACCTACTATGTTCAAACCACAATATAACTGTTGGCTTGTCTATAAGATGCAATATTATTAACTAATAACAATATCTGTGATATTCTTCCTAGGATTTCCTAAAAAAAAAAAAAAAAATCCTTCTACTCAGCAAGTTATTTCAATAACACAAAATAAGTCACTGTGTCTTTTGCATATCTCTTAGGACTTTTAGCCAATCATCTTCTATGATACAATAGCTTCAACCAATCACATTCTTTCTTATATACCTTTGGGTACTTCTCTATCCCTCCATAACACTGCTGTATCTATGATACTTGTGAGCACTATTCTCAGTGTTTCATATTTTGCTCCTTACATGTGACTTCTTTTTTCCTGAGCCAATAATTTTGCATAAGACAAAACCATTAACCAATCACAGTCTCTCTTACATACCTCTTGGTACTTCTTTATGCCCCCTTGTACTGCTGCATCAATAGTTCCATTGAGAACCATACTCAGCGTCTTCACATTGTGCACTTTCTCAGCCACATACTGTGCCGTGAGGAGCTGGATCTCTCTGTTTTTTCTCTCCATTGCATCGATAGCTGTTTCTATTGGTGACAGAGTGATGGTGGAACTGTCCACCACCTCGAACCAACGCAGGATTCCAGGGAGTTTGAACGAGGTGTGGAGCAGGGTCCGTTCTATACACAGAGTCTGAATGCAGAGAAATGCAAACAGGTTTACTTGACATACAGCAGTTATCTACATATATACAAAAAACTATATTAATATTATAAAAACAAGTAGAAATTTACTAGTCTTACTTCACTTTTGCTTGACTGAGATTCATTTTGAGATGTTTTCCAAATCTGATGAGAAATTATACTGATGTTATGCACAAAAACTGTTATTTTTATACTGCTGAATTTGGGCTGACCTTACTCTTACTTTTGCCATTGTAATGGTATCAAAGAAGACAATTTAATAGCAAGTTGAGAAAATTAATTGTTTTTATTTAAATTTATGAAGCTGTAAAATCAATTAAATTTAACAGAAGTACAGCTGTCAATGGAGGTAGCACAACTAGGTAAGAAGCTTTGTAACAGAAGAAATATGTTTCAAATATACCGGTAGTAAACATTCTGGCAGACCCAAGATCAAAAGTCTCACCATACCATTGGACAACTACATTCCCCAAGGAATATCCCTGCCTAATTTGAACCTCTTTTCCATGTATGAATATGTGGTAAAGACAAAGTTGGAAGAGCCCAGCCAACCACCCAACCAGTTGCCAGCCAGACAACATGCATCCCTCTGCCCCTCTAATGCATAGTGGGTAGTTGTCTTATAAGTAATGATAAAAACATAACCTAAAGGAGTTGCCTCTAACCTTGACTGCAAAATTATCATCCCTCCAAGTCCTGTGGAAGGGTCTATATAGCACACAGGTGCTAACACACAAAGATTAATAATAACGTTATCTGCACTAAATTCCTCTTACTGAATATTGACCCTTTGTCTAACAAACATAAATGAGAGCATTACCAACAGCAGATTCCTTTCACCTTAAACAGACCCTTTACACAACAGACAGATTTCTGTTTCTAACATTAAGTGGGCCTCAATCCTCCTACCTTGAACTCGTTCTTGTCGTCCCTCTCCCCCGTATGGAATGGTCTGTCCAGCTGGAACACGTCCACATCGTTACACATGTAGAAGTTCTGCACGGTATCTGGCACTCCTGCCTGTAGCATATGAGACTCCATGCTGGGCACTGGCTTTACTGGACTAATCATAATGTCTGAACACACACAGCTAAGGAAACACTTGAGAGTCATATGACCAGAAAATACTTCCATTTGATTTGATTCGATTTATTTCTTTAATTTATTGATATCAACGTGGTGGTTGTCTAAGAAGGGATGAGCTTATAGTAATGAGGCTGACACCAAAAACAACATCCATCAGAGGACAGTTGTTTATGGTGGTGGGAAGACAAATCCAAATTGTTAAGGTAAAGTTCACAAGTTACCCAGGAGTTCCAGATAAAATGGTAAATTAGTTCTCTAAGAGACACTGCTATTTATTTCTGCATAATAGGAAAGTTCATGGTAGATTTGCTGTGTGTAAGACTAGAAAGAGTGATAAATTTAGTAGATGAGCACTATTTTGCTCTTACTCTACTCTTTAACAATACTACTTTGCACAATGTTCTTGGAAAATTTACCAAAAATAATTGCCAAAGATTTTTTATAATTTTCTTGTAAAAGTTTCTAACAATAGCTCATTTGTAAATTTATAAGAATATTTGCTAATTGCTGATAGCAAGCAAGGAGAGATTAACTATTACCTTAACCCATTGATTAAATTACATGCCGATTAGCAGTCAATAGTAAAGTATATTGACCAGTCGACACTCCTGTATGGTTGTTATACTTTCCTTCAATACTGTGTCACTGATACTCTTGGTATACTGGAATGCATGGTTTAGACTATTATAAAAGAGGACATCAGGGACGAGGAGTACTTGTGGTGTGTATTTTAGCCACTTAAATCATCTGCACTTTCTTCTACTCTAGAATTTCTTGTGGAACAGATCTATGTTACTCCACTGGTGGTTAAGGGGATAATTTTACACTCTAAACAGTACATTACTTTATTCTTTAATAATTATTTGAATTATTTTTACATCTCTGTGACAACCTGTAGTGTTAAAACAAGGGGTGCGGAGTTATCAGATTCCAACTATAAACCACAAATGTTCATGTGCAACTGCCTGCCTTGAAACTGTTACCATTGCAGTGAAAAAAGAGTAACAGTATGTAATTGTGTAAAAAGAAGATCAAATATATGTATCAATTTTACCCAATATCCACATTACAGATTCCACTGTAAGCCCATACTCTAATTTACTAAGTACAGTTTCTGGGACTTTATTACTTCAGCTAGAGAAGTTATGTTTTGGGGTTTGTTTGTCTGTCTGTGTTTGCGATTACTCCAAAACTAGTAAACAGTCATCTTTATAAATTTTTTCATGTGGGTAAAGCCTGACCAAAGCAAGAAATGGTCAAATTTTGGGAAAGACCTGAATCAAACTCTGGATGTAAAAAAGCCCAAAGTTTACAACAGTCCCATTTTTGAAGATTTTCATCATGGTCCGATTATAAGGGTTACAATAAACAAGGCCGAAAGAGGCTTCAGTCTACTAGTGTGAGCCGCAAAGCCATCAGAGACATGAGAAGTGCACTGAGGTGGTCACCCATCCAAGTACTAACCTAGCCCATTGCTGCTTAACTTCAGTGATGAGACAGGTACTCATCACGCTACACCGCAAGCACGAGAACCGCTAGAACTCACATTTAAAAAGCAGCATCATTTGTGTTAAATTACCACATGGGGATACTAGGCTGTCTTGGTGGATGACTGCATTTTATGATTGCTTTCTAGTTTCTATACAACAATGGGTTCAACCTGAGTAAAGGATACACTGTGAATCTTCTCCTCTCAGACTTTCTGTGAGAGAAGCTGTGCTATTGAGCAGAGCAGCACCTGAAAACTCGGACAGGATCCGATGCTGAAAAGAACCCAAGCGTTCGTAGTCATTGCCACGGTAGATAAACTCCTTGTTCTGAAAAGCAAAAATAAACAAGCAATCAGTGCCCGTGAACGGGCTCTGTGTCAGCTGACTGTGTGTTTTGAGTTTCAGAGTAGAAGTGACAGAAGAAAAAAACACAAAAGTTGTGCCCTGGAAATGGTGTTTGGAAGAAAACTAAGAAGGTAACTGTTAAGGTGTAAAAAGTAAGTTAAAAACATATTTAAAGAAAATATTGCAAATGCAATAGTTTTAATTTTACTATGTTATAGCTGACCCCAAAATATGTGAATAACACACTGAAACTAGACCTATAGCATCGGAGAACTGATGCAAATTGTATCCACCAGAAAACTCACAAAAGCCATTAAAACATGCTTAACCTTGGAGCTCAAGGTGAAATCTGACCATGTCAAAAGATTCTTAGCCCATGATTCCTATGGGTTGGTGTGACATTGCAAACCTTTAGGAACACAAATAAGCGAGATATAAGCACTGTTAATTTTGGCTTTCCTCATTTGACCTTCAAAGAGGGGCCAAAGGTCAAATCTGATCACATCAAAAGATTCCTAGCCCATTATTTCCTATAGGTTGGTTTTCCGTTCCAAACCTCTAGAACTAATAATAAGCGAGCTATAAGCACTTTTAAGTTTAGCTATCCTCGTTTGACCTTGAAGGAGGGTTTCAAGGTGAAATCCGACCACACCAAAAGATTCTCAGCCCATGATTTCCTAGAGGTTGGTTTTCCATCCCAAACCTCTAGGACCAATAATAAGCAAGTTATAAGCACTTTTAAGTTTGGCTATTTTTGTTTGACCTTGAAGGAGGGGTCCAAGGTCAAATCCGACCACACCAAAAGAATCCAGGCCCATGATTTCCTATAGGTTGGTTTACCATCCCAAATCTCTAGGACCAATAATAAGCGAGCTATAAGCACTTTTAAGTTTGGCTACCCTCTTTTGACCTTGAAAGAGGGGTCCACGGTCAAATCCGACTACACCAAAAGAATCCAGGCCCATGATTTCCTATAGGTTGGGTTACCATCCCAAATCTCTAGGACCAATAATAAGCAAGTTATAACCACTTTTAAGTTTGGCTATTTTTGTTTGACCTTGAAAGAGAGGTCCAAGGTCAAATCCAACCACACCAAAAGAATCCAGGCCCATGATTTCCTATAGGTTGGTTCACCATCCCAAATCTCTAGAACCAATTTGAAAAATTTTGTTGTAATTTTAATTTTTATTAGATAAATACTTACCATTTCCTGACCATTGCTATATGTTGGTGCCATCCAACTCACTGGCCAACGTTGAGAAACGTTTTAAGAAACCTTAAGAGGCCAGTGAGTGAGTGTGAACTAGCATGTCCCCCTAGTGGTCATGTGACCACGCTAGTAAACAACCTTCATTATTTTTGTTGCAGAAAATACTCCACTAGTACTGAATCTGCGGGGAGGTAGGGGGGGACTATCCTGGTCAGGAAATGGTAAGTATTTATCTAATAAAAATTAAAATTACAACAAAATTTTTCAATTTTATTGCGAAAAATACACTTACCATTTCCTGACCATTGCTGAATGCAGCCTTCATGGAAGGAGGGCAGTACTAGAATATAAAGACCCAGTACACCACTCTGCACAGCTATCATACACAGCACAAGCCTATAGGCATTCAGATCCAACCTCACCTCCTAGATGAGGCAGTGGAACTGTTGAGCACTACAAAACAACACAGCCTTGTTGTTGTTGTTGTTGTAGGAAGGAAGTAATCATTACAGAGACTCACTACCTAGCCTACAACTAAAACATTATGAGAAGTTTACATTGAAATTTACATGCATACAACAACATATAAACTTCCAACAGTCACCATAAGCTCCTCAGTGGCCTAGTGGTTAGCAAGTTTGGCATCTAATCATAGGCTGTCACCTCTGTGGGTTGGAGTCCCACAAGTGGCAATTCTGAGGACCTGTCATAATATGACCCTGGCTGTTGAACGGGACGTAAAACCCCAACTTTGACCTTTGACCAACAGTCACCACATACCATACAGATCCCCTAAATCATAGTATGTAGTTGAAGTTCTCACAAATTGACAGCTATTGCCACAGTTGAATGCTGTATCTAGACAAACATCCAACACCCACACAGGACACAAATATTGGAAGTGTCATCAGCATATTGAGTAATCCCAAGTCTGACTGAAGTCAACAAATCTGCCTGATATAAAAACAGATAGTATGACAGACATACAGCTGCAAATGCATACTAAAGTATCAATATAAGTATCATGCATATACTTATAAGATAACAAACTGTAGGACACAATATCAAAGTCTGATCACAAGCAAACCAAGCAGGTGAGACTGAAAATTGGTAAAAAAGTTATGGTTTCCAGTAACATGCATCTAAAAATTCATATACAGAAAAAACTATCCTAAAACCTAAAGATGCACTCATTCAGAATTGACTTCTCCTCAGTCAAAAGGAGAGTCTGCCTACAGCAAGATGAGATAGTAGACCTGAAAATATCTGCTGTAAAGCCTTCCTAACTAGGCACAGACAAGATATAATAATTCCTCATTGAATCCTTTGTCCCAAGTAAAAGTACTTCAAAACCTCACAAGACAAAGAGATCTATCTTGAGTAAACTGCTGTCCCAATGATTGAGAGCTGGCATATCGACCGGCTTAACTGAAGTAGGCCCATCCGAAGCCAACTGATTCTTGGGTAATAAATGGCCAGAGCCAATTATGAGCAATACTCCTTTAAAGTAAGGGAAGACAATGCTAACGAGAATAACCCTTCTTCCTTTGCCTGATGCCAAAGTCAAAAGAAAGACTGTCTTTGAAAGTTAATAACCTCCAAGAAATCTTCCCCAAAGGCTCAAAAGGCTGTCTGGTGAGACCAAACAAGACCAGAGACAAAAGGTAAAGAAGGCTTAACCTATTGGCTACTGGATTGTGGCTATAGAAATATGTCAACAATCTATACAGCTGAAGAGTTCTAGAAACTTATTTCCCTTCAAAGAAAGCAATCTACCATTGTTATTCTGTAACCAGCAATAGTAGATGGCTAAAGATTCTTTTCCTTAAAGAAATAATTAAGGAAATTTGCTACATCTAGAAAAGTAGTATCTGAGAAGTTCACCACCAAGAAGCCTCAGATGTGCATAGATCTACCAGGTCCCACAACCAAAAACATCCACCATGATCATCATGATGAATCTGCACCTGAAGGTGGGCATCTCCTAAATCACCTGAAGAATCCTTGGCTATCCTGGTGCAACCATGATGATTGTGCACCTGTAGGTGATCCTCTTGAATCACCTGAGGAATGAGAGCCACTGGAACAAAACAAAAAGCTGTCCAGATCCTCCCAAGAAATGAGTAATGCACCTGTTCCCCAAGCCCCACAGTCTAAGAAAGGAAACACATACACTGGAAGCTTTAAGATTCAGGTTGTTGGATACCAATGGCAGAATGATTGAACTCACCTACGAGGGAAGCCATAAAAAGGAAACCTTTGTGGAACAGATCCACCAGATCCCAAAAATAAGATATCCCTAGCCACTCTGATGCAATCCAGATGATTCTGCACTTAAATCTTGGAGTAGCCCTTCTTAATAGCTACAAAAAGAATTTTCTTGCCTTTCCTGAGATCTTTGACTTATCAAGATAACCTCTCAAGGATCTCACTGCACAAAGAAACTTATCTGGCACCAAAGCATAATCTAAAGAAGGTTTCAAAGCAGGAATGACTACAGATTGAAAATCAAAGGAGCCTTAAAAGCCAAATGATTCACCTGCATCACCTGAAGAATCAAGGTCACAGGACCAAACAAACTGCCCAGTCCATCCCAAGAAAAGTTGAAAAAGACAAGCTTGTGGTTCAAACTAGTTGCAAAACAAATCCATCATTGGTGATTGTAATCAAAGACAGAATTGATTGAACACCTGAATCAGAAGAGAAGATTCAAAAGTCATCCAAAAACACATTCAATTTGAATCATCTTGACTCGATCTTCTTGAATTTGTTAGAATAGTTGTATACCCTGGGAAGTGATATGCCTGAATCTGAACCCAGGGCATTCGTCCAAGGAATGATTCTTCAGATAAGAAAACACATTCCTGAAAGTGGGTACCTCCCTACCTGTTCAGATAGGAAACCACTGAAGAACTATCTGGGGAAATCAACAGATTCAGAATCCGAATCAGACCTCCAAATGATTCTAAAGGTAGTAGCCCTGTTAATGTGGAGTCTTGACCCCTCATGATACAACAGACCACTGGCTGTTTGATGCCATAATTGTGCATCCCAACCCTTAAAGAAAGCATCTAAAAACAGAAGGAGATTGTGCTCCTTCAGATGAAGTAAAGGGAGCTCCTGCAAAATTGAAAAGTCGTTCCACCACTGAAGATCACTAAGAACCTGAGAACAGAACAACTGGTACATTATCTGTGTATAATGTGTGGTATCTGTGGTATATTAGCAGATAGCCTTGGGGTTATCTGATAAACAAATGACCCAATGGCACTGTTTTTCTCCTATGAAGCCATACCACCACCAAAGAAATGGCTTCCTTAGAAACCATTAGCCGGAGAAGATGCTTTGCTATGAGTGAAGAAGTACCCTAAGGTGGAATCTGCAATCCAAACTAAAAATCCTGGTGCATTAGCCAAGAAGTTTTTTTTTTTTTTTTTTTTTTTATAAGCTGGTGACACCCAATGCCTTCTACTGCAGCCATCAGGTTCAGTATCCGTTGATGCCATAGTAAAGTCGAAAATAAACCATCTTCAAGAGCAAGCAATGAAATGGTCTATACTGGTAAAGAATGATGCGTTCTTACAGATCCCACATTCTCACCATGGAGTAGCAAACAGGCAGTGAACCGGTGTGAATTGTCATCAACAGGGAAGTGAAGATAAGAATTGCGTGAATCCGGCTACGAAAGAATGCAACTGTAAGAAAACGAGTGGACACACCCATTCAGTTACTAGTAACAATTAATTGCGAAAATCCCAACAATGTGAAATTAAGGTACATGTAAAGACTTGTTTAACTGACCTCAACTATTAGTGGTAGCCATGTCTTTCCATCACAACCGATAAACTGCAAAATTGCAGCGATATCACCATCTCACTGGTGTTATCGCCCTTTTGTCGATCAATTCATAAACAGCTTTTATGAAAACTGTTGTCTCTCGCATTTTATTTAATTATTAATCTATTTAAAAAGACATGTCCACAACTGCTTTAGAAACATGGCAAAGTACTCATTCCTGTTACTGTAACCTCTGTGAAAAGTAATGAATGGTTGCAAATAATAATCCTCTTACTATCTTAAGATGTAAGGTGTAGAATATCTGTCAATACTGAACAAACATTCCTCCTAACAGATTACTCCCAATTCCTCTAAATCCTACTGAGGAGGAGATTTTTGTAACAGTAAAAAAGGATTAAATGTCAGAATAGGGACAAAAATAACTGTCCTGAGGCACTTTATCCCATTTCTAACAATGTGTAGGAGTTTGCTCCTTCCCAGACAGAAGAAACACTATACACCCGAGATCACAAAATGAAGTTTCCCTGGACATCTGACCAAATGCACTTTTAATTCTACCAAAATCATCTAAGAGATAAGATAGAGAAAAGTAAGACTTGTAACACTTCTGATGAGTAACAAGTTGAAGAAGTGGTCAATGCACTGCCCAAAAACATCCAGGATCACTGAAGACTGTAATAGAAATACTGCACACAGTCCAAGGAAGTACTGGATATTCTATGAGATTCCTGTTAATCCTTAAATGAACAAAAACTGACAATGGGTACATATAGATCTTATGCACCGGTGCCGGTGTCCAGCAGAAAAAACCTGCATAACCCACAGAAAGAAAAGCTAATCTGTGAGATGAAACACAGCTCCGGGAATCTGAAACCCGATTCCAGACCTTTGGGGAGGTATGGAAACTCGATTGTGTTAGAATGACGTCATGCAGGTATTTCCCTCCGTGAAAGGTTCCGACTGAACCTGACGGAAGAATTAGAAGCTGTGGATGATCGCTTTTGCATCCGGAACTTGTCCACGATGCAGCAACCAATGAAAACTAAGATGTCTGCTCTCACCGGGGAATCCCACCGGACACCCATTCGAGTGAGATTGTCGCGGTGAGATGTTGACTACCACAAACGCCTGGCTTTAGAACCCGACGTGAGAATGGCTTTATGACAATCGAATTGTCTCCTCTGTTCAGGTTGCCTCCATTTGTCGCCTAGCAACATGTAAACTGTCCCTGTCGGAGTTAGAATGACTGCCAACAGTTTCAGTGTTAAAAATTGTAAATCTTCAATCAAGAGAAAAATAAAATAACTTGTCTCATCTGAAGAAACACAAGCCTTTTGAAGAATTCTGAGAAGAAGAAAGTCTTCATCCAACGACGAAACATCCATGCCGCCATCTTAAAATAGTGGACATACATCCACCAAAAAATGGCCACAAAAGTCTTTTCCTCTGTCCTTTTCTCTTAAATTCGTCCTGAGAAGACATTGTCAACACAGATGCCTTACCACAGAACTAAAATTCCCACAAAAAACTCCAAAAACTTTATAAAAAACCAAATTAAAATAACACATCCACACTCTAGGAAGGCCAACAAAAATAATGAAGGTTGTTTACTAGCGTGGTCACATGACCACTAGGGGGACATGCTAGTTCACACTCACTCACTGGCCTCTTAAGGTTTCTTAAAACGTTTCTCAACGTTGGCCAGTGAGTTGGATGGCACCAACATATAGCAATGGTCAGGAAATGGTAAGTGTATTTTTCGCAATAAAAAATAAGCGACTTAAAAACACTTTTCAGTTTGGCTATCCTCGTTTGACCTTGAAGGAGGGGTCCAAGGTCAAATCCGACAATACCAAAAGATTCCCAGCCCATGATTTCCTTCAGGTTGGTTTACCATCCCAAACCTCTAGGATCAATAATAGGCGTGTTATAAGCACTTTTAAGTTTGGGTATCCTCATTTGACCTTGAAGGAGGGGTCCAAGGTCATATCTGACCACACCAAAAGATACCCAGCCCGTGATTTCCTATAGGTTGTTCTATCATCCCAACCCTCTAGAACCAATAATAAGTGAGCTATAAGCACATTTAAGTGTGGCTATCCTCGTTTGACCTTGAAAGAGGGGTCCAAGGTCAAATCCGACCACACCAAAAGAATCCAGGCCAATGATTGCCTATATGTTGGTTTACCATGCCAAACCTGTAGGACCAATAATAAGCGAGTTATAAGCACTTTTAAGTTTGGCTATCCTCGTTTGACCTTGAAGGAGGGGTCCAAGGTCAAATCCGACCACACCAAAAGATTCCCGGCCCATGATTTCCTATATGTTGGTTTACCATCCCAAACCTCTAGGACCGATAATAAGCGACCTATAACCACTTTACATGACTGATAAAGAAACACCTGTGGCGGCCATGTTTTTTTTTTTTTTTTTTTCAAAATGAGGACCCAAATATTTGCAGTCAAGATTTTATAATGAGGAACATATCCTGCTGTCCGGTGGATACAACTAAATACTCTAAATGCAATACTTTTGAAGTTATAAGTGATTTACTCAACAGTGATAACCTGAAAGTAGCTATTACTCAGCTATGCCATGAGCTACAAATGTTATAGCTGACCCAAAAGTAGCTGAATAACATATACAAACAAATTATTGTAAATGCAATAGTTTTCAAGTTATACGTGATTTACTCAACAGTGATAACCTGAAAGTAGCTATTACTCAGCTATGCCATGAGCTACAGGTCTGAAATTTTACTATGTTATAGCTGACCCAAAAGTAGCTGAATAACATATACAAACAAATTACTGTAAATCAGGCTCACAGACTCGTGCGAAAATAATGGTGGCCAGCAGGACCAGTAACTTTGAGACTTAAGTGGCCCTTACAAATATTAAGCGGTCCTTCTTTTTTTGAAAATACTTCAAATGCCTTTACATCTACATATTTTAGGCTACCTTGTTGAGAGTATCATGGATGACTAGATATGATTTGAGTGACTTTTGATGCAAAAACTCAACTAGAATCAAGGATTAAGAATAATCTAAAATGGACTGGATTATGGTATCATATTTCTGAATAATAAACTATGTGTGAATATAAACTCACTTAGGTGGGAGTCATCTGTTGGTACATCTACAGAAAATTTTACAGTTTTCAAGACCCAGTTTTCATATTTACTTTCAATCGTAACTCTAGTTACCAATAATAAATAAATACAAAATATCCCCATCTGTGTCACCAATGTTTAAAAATAATTTATAATGTATTGCATGGTAAAATATATACAGGTAAGTTACCAATAATAAATGAAAAACAAAAAAAAAAAACATCCCATCTACATGTCATCAATGTTTAAAAATAATTTATAATTTATTGCATGGTAAATATATAAGTTACCAATAATTTAAAAAAAAAAACAAGAGAGAGAGAGAGAGAGAAAAAAAAACATCCATATCTATGTCACCAATGTTGAAAAAAAATTTACAAAGTATTGCGCGGTAAAATATAAGTTACCAATAATAAATGAAAAAAAAAAACATCCCTATCTATGTCACCAATTTTTAATATATTTTTGTAATGTGTCTTGCACTGTGTCTGAATGTATTCGTTACCAATACTAAATGAACATAGCACAAGTAACCAAAAATAAATGAATAAAAAAAAGCACCTTCCATGCATTCAAAACACTGGGCTACGGAAGATTTTTAGACTAAAAGGACTTCCGTGTCCTTACATTCAAAACGCGATTCCATGTATGTCTGATATTTGCATTCAAAACACTAGTCACGGAAGAAATATAAAATAAAAAGACTTTCGTTTCTTTACATTCAAAACGCGATTTTACTATTTTAACCAATGAAATGCCAGAAAAGAAATGCCATCGATCTCTTACTAGATGTATGTTAGCTTTTTACTGGCTGTCGTCACGACACACCTCGATTTTAAACTAATCACGTACATGAATAGAAATACCGTGAGTGTGCTTTGTTTATAAAATGGCGGAGTCGTAGATCCAAGAAATATGTTAGAAAACGTGGACTGGCCGAGTTCACTTCATTTTAAATTCGCCAGTGGGGCGACAATAAAAGCGTTTCTACTCGACCTTCGTCCAATAAAGTCGCCGTGGGCGAGTTGGCGACTGCGAATTTGTGACACTGGTAAATGCAATAGTTTTCAAGTTATAAGTGATTTACTCAACAGTGATAACCTGAAAGTAGCTATTACTCAGCTATGCCATGAGCTACATGTCTGAAATTTTACTATGTTATAGCTTACCCAAAAGTAGCTGAATAACATATACAAACAAATTACTGTAAATGCAATAGTTTTCAAGTTATAAGTGATTTACTCAACAGTGATAACCTGAAAGTAGCTATTACTCAGCTATGCCATGAGCTACAGGTCTGAAATTTTACTATGTTATAGCTGACCCAAAAGTAGCTGAATAACATATTTACACAAAATGCTCTAAATACAATACTTTTCAAGTTATAGATGATTTAGTGTTGAGTAAAAACCTCAAAGTAGCTATTACTCAGCTATGCAATGAGCCACTGCTCTGGAATTTTACTATGTTATCGCTGACCCCAAAATAGGTGAATAACATATGAAAGTAAATACTCTAAATGCAATACTTTTCAAGTTATAAGTGATTTACTCACCAGTGATAACCTGAAAGTAGCTATTACTCAGCTATGCCATGAGCTACAGGTCTGAAATTTTACTATGTTATAGCTGACCCAAAAGTAGCTGAATAACATATTTACACAAAATTCTCTAAATGCAATAGTTTTCAAGTTACAAGTGATTTTACTCATGATGTAAGTTACTGAAAAGTCCAAAAGTAGCTATTACTCGCTTAGCTATTGAGATAGACACCCAAGTTACTCACCATGTTGTAGCTATGGAAAAAGTAGCTGAATAACATATTTAAATAAAATGCTCTAAATGCAATACTTTTCAAGTTATAAATGATTTAGTGTTGAGTAAGAACCTCAAAGTAGCTATTACTCAGCTATGCCATGAGCTACAGGTCTGAAATTTTACTATGTTATAGCTGACCCAAAAGTAGCCGAATAACATATATACAAACAAATTACTGTAAATGCAATAGTTTTCAAGTTATAAGTGATTTACTCAACAGTGATAACCTGAAAGTAGCTATTACTCAGCTATGCCATGAGCTACAGGTCTGAAATTTTACTATGTTACAGCTGACCCAAAAGTAGGTTAATAACATATGAAACTAAATGCTCTAAATACAATACTTTTCAAGTTATAAGTGATTTACGCTACAGTGATAACCTAAAAGTAGCTATTACTCAGCTATGCCATGAGCTACAGGTTTGAAATTTTACTATGTTATACCTGACCCAAAAGTAGCTGAATAACATACTTACACAAAATTCTCTAAATGCAATAGTTTTCAAGTTACAAGTGATTTTACTCATGATGGAAGTTACTGAAAAGTCCAAAAGTAGCTATTACTCACTTAGCTATTGAGATAGACACCCAAGTTACTCACCATGTTGTAGCTATGGAAAAAGTAGCTGAATAACATATTTTAATAAAATGCTCTAAATGCAATACTTTTCAAGTTATAATTGATTTAGCGCATGATTTCATGAATTTTATTGCATTAAAAATTATTTTAAAAATTAATAAAAAAAAAATTAAGACAGATCCAGGTCTTATATTCACACAACGTACTCTACTAGTGGCCTATTACATCTATGCAAGATATGAGAAAAATCCCCGCAATAGTGAATGAGAAAATTGTGATCAAGTGTTGAAATTTTCACACTTTGGGTGGGGGTACCTCACTTGTAATGGCTCTGGCAAACAGACGAACAGACAGATCTGCATGAATTTTACGATTTACCATCCTCGATAGTTAAGGTATCTTTTAAAAAAACAGCATGTCTCTGGGTCTTGTAGTTTTGGAGAAGAAGTTTGTCACGCGGACGCGGACGTGTACACAGACGCCGCAGAGTGATGCCATAATGTCAGCTGACTGACAAGTCAGCTGACATAAAAAAGGAGTCACTTGTGTAAAAAGCAGTTAACCGGTTACCTACTTCCCGTTTAATTTGTACAAACAAAATCAACAAAATCCAATGACACATGAAAACAACTGTTATCAGAGATTCTTGCATGACAAGGCTGTGTCAGTGAATCTGATTGGGTGAGAGCCATTGTAAACTTCTGTGTATACATGTTAGCTGTTTGGATATTAATCCCTTACAAATTATACTAGATAAAACAGTCTTTTTTTATTGTAAAGTTTGTCAATTTTAAAGAAATGGTTTATAACCTTGAGTCATGATAAAATTCACTATATACCATGGTTTATATTGTGTTATTCGTATACATGTTGTATATATATTTAACAACAAATGCATAAAATTTTACACAAAATCTCAATATTCTATATTTATATTTTGTTTTGTCAACATACAGGAATTTAATATCCAAAATTTCTACTTTTACTCACAACTGCATTTGTGTTTGTATTTATGTCTCATGTACTTATATCTAACATTTTATGGCTTGGGTAATAACTAAACAAAGACATCCATATCCTTTCAACTGGAACACTAGATAGCATGCAGTGGTTCAGCGTATGAGAAATAAAGGAAACATATCCAATTGAGGAAACTCCTTAATTTATCATTAATAATTATGGGTTATTTCTATCACTTCTGTGCTCTGTGTGATAGTTTTTGAAATTATAACATTTTTATTGCAAATACTTACGACTTCCTAATAATAGCTTAATGTTGGAGACATCCAATTTTCAATGGCCAGTGCCGACATGCATATTTATAAACAACACGTAAGGCCAAAGAGTGTCCATAACCCATATTCCCACTTAACATATCTAGGAGCTTTTAATAACTGCGTAACTAAGTTTGCTTTGAAGAAACAGACAGAAATAACATGGGTGTGTTTAACCTGATAGTGAAACTGAAGTCCCCATTCTCAAAATGTACCACATGATTGCCTAGATAGCTTGTATGATGGTGATTCTTGTATGATATATCCAACATTTTTTGCATTGATATAATGCAATGAGACTGCCTCAATGTAAGGTGTATTTTTACTATTAAAAAACCCTTACAAGCTATACTGACACTAACGCAACAAACGCCCATACAGCTGTTCAAATGATGGATCCAAAATAAACCAACTTTTTCTTACCCGTAAAAAGAGGGGAAACTTTTGTCCATAGAATCCCACTCTGAAGTACTCTGGGCTTGGCCGCAATTCTTCAAGAATTTTCTCATAGAAAGTGGCCTCTAGTTGCTATTTATAAAGAATACACAAATACACATAAATACAAAAATTAACCAAAGATTTGGCAAATTTCTTCCTTTTTCTCTCTCCACAGTTTTATGAATAAAAAAAACTATACAAACATAAAACAGCTTCATACAAGAGGTACAAAAACAGTACCTGAGTTAGGCTGTTACTACCATATTCAAAAACCACAGAAAATATGTTCACAAAAAGTTGTCCCACAAACACATTTACTGTACGTTTCCATGATGCCAATCATCTGTGGACAACACCCTTCATTGATTTTATCACTTGTTATGGTTTATATCCATGTGTTTTCATAGACTGGACACTGACTGTCTTAGGTTGATAACATCAAGGTTTGTTTTAGCAACTGGGACTAAAAATGTGATCATTGTCGACTGTCACACTGGAAGCAGGCTTGGCATGAAATCCTTTACCGATTAGGATTTGAAGGATTTAAATCCTTCTTATGAAGGATTTAAATGGATGTCCGATCTGTTTCAGAAAAAAATCCTAAACCTATCTGTTCACATAAAATTTTCTCTATGGTTAATAATTCTTGCCTGTCAAATGAATGCGAGACCTAGCATATATAATGTTTTTTTTTAAAATTATTTATAAAGTTATTTTCCCTATTGGCTAAAAGTAACACATTTTCCTGTGAATCTTGGGAAGTCAATCCTCTGTCACAACAGGTTTTAACTGTTTTAATATCTAGGGTGACATTATTTTATGACCCGGCAATTAGTAGGTCATATACTGAAGACAATGATGTGACACAGTCTCAAGCCAATAACCAGGAGTACTGGAGAGTTTCCTTTCAGAACAAGGTAACCGAGTTCAGAACTTGTGTAAAAATATACATTTAATCTGGCCATGCAAGGAGAGCCTGATTTTAGTTTGATATAATAAAAGAATTGCAAAATATAAAATTTATTTTGTATAAAACAAGAGGCAAAGATATAAACTAGTGAGAGTGAAATTAAGTCATAAAATCTAATATTTGGATAAGAGAAGATAATGAATCACTTGATATTTGCTTTTTTACAAAAATTGAGCTCTGGGTTTTATGTATCTTTTCAGGATGTTATTCAGTATGTAAGATTATATAAATTACTGGTGACATTTGATAAGATGTTAGATCTGGATCTAGATATGGCTCAGTGTGATTTCACTCTGAGACACTTCTATATTTACCAGGATATCACTAAGTTTCTTGTACATGACTTTTCTTTTGTAGAGAGCTCCAAGTTCTTCACACAGTGGAATGCCATATTCCCATGACTGAAAAACAAAGTAGACAACAAACATACGTAACAAAACAGAAGGGGTCTTGCGTGTTGGTATAGTGACTATTATTTCAAAATAAAACTTGGGTAAAAAACTTGCAAAAATCAACAGTGGACTAAGCATAAATTCTGCTTTCTTTTTCTTAATTTTGAGATAAGAAGGAAGTTCTCTTAATAATTTACTACTTTGATAAGAAAAGTCATCCATTAATTGTAAATTTGATATCTGTATTAATCGCATAAGTGGAAATGGACCACTCGTAAATGAAAAAATTCAATAATTTTTTTGTAGCTACAGTTTGCATTGTACGATATGGAATAATCTGATTCTCACCTTGCCTATTTCAAAGTATCCATTGATTTCATTCTCATCTTGCCTATGTCAAGGTTTGCAATGATCCAATTGGCACCTTGCCTATGTTAAGGTTTGCAATGATCCAATTGGCACCTTGCCTATGTCAAGGTTTGCAATGATCCAATTGGCACCTTGCCTATGTCAAGGTTTGCAATGATCCAATTGGCACCTTGCCTATGTCAAGGTTTGCAATGATCCAATTGGCACCTTGCCTATGTCAAGGTTTGCAATGATCCAATTGACACCTTGCCTATGTCAAGGTTTGCAATGATCTAATTGTCACCTTGCCTAAGACACAGTATGCAATGATCTAATTTTTACCTTGCCTATGTCAAAGTATGCAATGATCAAATTTTCCCCTTGCCTAAGTTACAGTATGCAATGATCCAATGCTCACCTTGCCTATGTCAAAGTATGCAATGATCTGTCTGTAGAGATTTTCTTTCCTCTGCCACTGTGGCTGACAAGGGAAGTTCCTCTCAGGAGGCAAATCATCATCTCCCCAATCTAAAAATCAGACAATTGTAATACAATCTGCTTATATTTTCACAATCTGATAAGCACCTGTCTAGGACCATACCATACTTTTATACCCCTTCCAGTTTTAATGTATTTGTACTAGGATTTGTCAGCAATTACATCACCTGAAACTACAAAAGAATGTACCTCAAGGCTGTATCCGTAACTACCAGTAAACATTACTAAAATGTGTCCCAAAAATGCCTTCTGTGGACAAATATATCACCAAGTAAACAGCAAGTAAAACAAGTGATTTGTCTAAAATATAAGGTTCTTCAGCCTATAACTTGAAATGGCATAAGATAAGAGATGAATACAGTTTTCAAGATTCTCATGTAGTTAGTGAATTCAACAAATTTCAGTTTAGATACAGTACACTTAGATATGACTAGAACTTTCTGGTATCTGCAGAAATGGAATCAAATTTCCATTTAATTTTACAAAAGTAATTTTTACCACTAGACTTTTGTAAGGTGGGATTCCATACTTATTCTAAAAGTTGACTTATGTTGGTTCTACTTATAGCAAGACAGATCATACTGCATTAGAATAAAGATGAATTTACACAGGAAAAAGAGAATGACAGACATAATTGAAAAATCAATTCCGTAAAGCTTTACCTACATTTATATTCAACTTGTGTATCAACAAACTACACATTCACACTCTTCAGTCAAACCATTGCACAGTTACTTTGGTGTTAAAAAATACAAACTATACACAAAAAACAGTTGAGCAAATTGCAAACATATAAGAGGAAACATGTTCTGTTGCCTGTCCATAAATTGGGAATAAATGGGCAATAAAAATGTTCCTAGATTAACATCAGACCTCTGGGGCAGAATTCTGCTGATGGAGATTTCAGGAAAACTATATTCTACATTTATAAGAAGATATTCAAACAGCTGCACATATTATGTCCTCTCGTCTCTTAATAATATATTCTGCTCGTGATACAATCACAATGAACCAGTTTGCAGATTTAAACAGTGGAACAGGGTTTCATTAGAGGATAAAAGGAGTGGAGTATTCTTAATTATACTTAAATATAAGGTAACAGGAAAACTGATCTTAGCATAACCATAAATTTTACATGATCAAAATATACCAAGGGATACACCATAGCAAGGGGTTAAAACCTCTTTACAAAACCATGTAAATACATTCCCATGGGTTAACAATGTAAAGGGTCTACTTCCATTTAGAAAATACACTTATGTGCTGTCAATAATATTTGGAATGAGGGAGGACACTAATAAATTAAATCAAGAATATGACAAGCTGTGAGGGTAATGCAATTTCTAAATCTGAATCCCCTCATGTTAACTTTAATTTCAGCAAAGTTTACTTTGGCAACCATATTGTAAGATTTTGAAATTTAGATTATTATAAATTTTGTGAAAAAAATTAATTTTGCCAAAGTTAGTTTGTGTATAACATTTACAAAGTGCTTAGGATTTAAGTTATAATCCTCCCTGCTATGATATAAACAGATAAAAAAATTGATAAAGGTTCAACTTGACAAAAAACTGTTGTACTCTTTATTTTGTTCAGGACATATCTCAAAATAATTCAATATTTATGACAGGTAATACAGAAACCTTTGTGCTTCCATTCTACCTTTATAACCAGCCAACCACAACAGACTAAACATTATAGCAGTTTACTTTTGGGAATGTAATTAAACATGATGTATACTTGTATTACTTTATATGCAAAACAGAGTTTTCTACAAGGCCAGATAAATTATTATTCATGGCAATACAGAGGAAAAACTGGGTTTTTACAAGGCTAGTAATACATTATCATTCACTACACCATACAATTCTATAGCCTTGCTTAAGGCTCACATTTGTACTAAGAACCTTTTAAAACACAGACAGAAAGGCAAGACTCTCTCTGCCTTGGCAGTTTATTGATGTAAAAGCCAGTATATGACAGAGTGCCATATGTAAACTGAAAAAGTAATTCCTAATCACAAAGAAATATGAGTCAGGAAATAAGCAAGGCTATACAAACTACACAAGGCACAATGTGGCTACAGACAGGGTCCAGACAGCACAAGGGGCTACCCTACCAAAATAGCTTTAGTAGCTCAGAAACAAAGAAACACCGGCAATCCATCAATAAATAGTACCTACTCTCAGGTTATATAGCTACAACAGACAGAAGTCTGTCTGGGACATTTAATCTTACTGTAAAGATCACTGTGTGTTAACAATATACTGGGGCTTTCTTTAACAGCAGGATTAGCTTTATTAACCACCGTCCTTCCAATGAAGACATTTTCCCTTCATGGTGAGATGTGCTGAACTTACTTGTAATGGAATGATAAATTCTCATAATCTTTTTCTTGTCCTACCAAACTAAACATTTTTTCCACAAACTGCCTTCTTAGAAAACTGTTGGATGACTTTCTTACTCCATATTTTCAATATTTGTTGGGAGTAATTTAGCCAGCAACACTCATTAACACAGAAACCTACATTAAAAAGGTGATAAATTACCTTCCTGCTTGGTTTTACTTCTCCAGTATTTTTGCTGTAGTAATATGCTAAATACTATCTCTATTTGGCACTATTTATGCAGCAGTTAAACATATAGATGTTTTAAATGCTTATAGATCCACAGTAAATCATGAAATGGGCATGTTTTCACTTTGTGTTTTATTTTTCACATGTAATTTTACTCACCAAGTAAATTAGCATACAGTAACATTTGTGGTTTTACTTACCCAATAACTTAGCATATAGTAACAGTGTGGTAACCACGTAACTGTACATGTAGTAAAGTGTGTGGTTTTACTTACCGAGTAACTGGGCATGTAGCAACATGGTAAATGCTGCTTCTGTGTGGTTCTTTGAAGACAGCTGTAGGTCACACAGTTTATGGATGTATCTGATGTACATCTCCTCACGATTAATCTCATTCTTGTAAAAGTTCTGGAATATAAAACAATCACATTCTTTCACAATATTTGTTTTCTGTTTCTCAAACAAGACATCAGATAAAATTCCAAATAAATAAATCTGGCTTTATGGTTGCAAGACCATAAATGTTTCAAACCATAAACTCATAGCATATTGACTTATTTGGTGAAATGAGGGAGACCAAGAAATTTCACCAGGGATTTACATATTGCATGGTAAGTCATACATTGCAATGGAACCTTAACTTAAGTCAAAGTCAAACTTAAGTCAAAGTCAAATTTGGGGTTTTACGTTCCGTTCAACAACCAGGGTTATACTGAGACTGGTCCTCAGTATTGCCACTAGTGGGGGTTCGAACCCACACAGAGGTGACTGCCTCTGATTAGACGCCAAACCTGCTAACCCACTAAGCCACTCAGGACCTCGTTTGCTGCAACAAAACTGACATCTGAACTAGTGCTGCGACGATGTTTGAAGAAGTTCCATAGTTCACTCGTTTACTGCCCCGATTTTGGAGTTCGGTTCAAACGTCTGAAATTCGGACTTTGCAAAACGTTTAGAAATCCCCAATATCACACCACATCCCAACGGATCCTATTTTCGCCCATCTATAAAACTTGTTTCTTTTGTTGAAAATATGGCGGAATTTATTTAAAATTGCAAATTTAATAAGTAAATTAAATTTTTATAAGTTAATACCCTATCCAATGGACAATAGCTTATCCGGTCGGCGCAGACCGGCCCGCCAAACGTCAGAAAAAGACGTCCTGTGTCTCCACCGGCAGGTCGGTCCGTAGTACCAGTGCACTCGCCAGATGGCGTGTCGTACTTCCTTCCTGTCTAGACAGAGTGACGTCATAGCATCTTTTTTGTTGTCTAAACTTATTAGACCCCTAGTAAGCTGAAGCGGGGTCGGTGGGAGGGTCTTGTGTGTCCATTGGATAAGGTATTAACTTATAAAAATTTAATTTACTTATTAAATTTGCAAGTTTAATAAGTAAATTAAATTTTTATAAGTTAATACCCTATCCAATGGACAATAGCTTATCCGGTCGGCGCAGACCGGCCCGCCAAACGTCAGAAAAAGACGTCCTGTGTCTCCACCGGCAGGTCAGTCCATAGTACCAGTGCACTCGCCAGATGGCGTGTCGTACACTTCCTTCCTGTCTAGACAGAGTGACGTCACAGCATCTTTTTTGTTGTCTAAACTTATTAGACCCCTAGTAAGCTGAAGCGGGGTCGGTGGGAGGGTCTTGTGTGTCCATTGGATAGGGATTAACTCATAAAAATTTAATTTACTTATTAAATTTGCAATTTTATTGCGTTAATACATCCTATCCAATGGACAATAGCTGAATAACTACCGCTTGGCTGGCGGGTAAGTTACTAGGGACTTGTGTGAACTCATGTTAGAGATAATGAAAATTCCTTCTGAAAACCTGGGTAGACCTTGAAGTCATAAACCCATAAGGCTATGGTCGAATATCATCATCCGGTTAACCGGGTTGGAACCGTCAGAGTCGACCTTGTCTCCCCCCCCCCTTTTTGACAGACCTGCTCTGAGGTAGGGGAAGAGAGGGATGAGTTCAGTCCCATAAAATTAAGTCTCCCGAAGGAAGTACGTGAGATTTTTTTTTTTTTTTTTTTTTTTTTGCTCCTTAACTATATGTGCATATATACAAATGTGTACGCTATTTACATAGGTACAGATCTACTCTAGGTACCAGTCTGTTGGTGAATCTGTTGAGCAGCCACAACAGGACCAAGCTCTGAGTCAGCCCAAGCTACATCCTTCAGATAGAATTGGGTGAAGGTATTATGAGATTTCCAGTGGCAGGCTGATAAAATCTGCTCCAAGGAGACTCCCGACTGGAAGGCCTTAGAGGCAGCGAAGGCCCTGACATCATGCGCTTTAACTTGATGCAGGGTGTGGGCTTGATGATCGGAGAGCTCATAGCATAGGATCACACTCTGCTTGATCCATGAGGAGATAGTGGCAGGTGAGATGTCTTTGTCGAAGCCCTTCTTGAAGGAGAAAAAGACTAGCTCCTTGTGCTGCCTGAGGTCTGAAGTCCCGTCCAAGTAGTAGCGTAGCGCTCTGACTGGACAAAGGGATCTGTCAGATTTGAGGGATCTATCCAGAGTAGGTGCCAGGGCTGGTATGACCACTGGGGCTACACTCTCTGGACCCTCTTTGGCCAACTGGTTCTTGGAAAGAAAACTGGGAGATGGAAAGAGAGACACCTTAGACCAGTCCGATTGGTGTCTGATGTTCCTGTGTTGCCATGCATGAATCTCACTCCTGCGTTTGCCGGAGCCCAGGGCCAAAAGGAAGACAGTTTTGAAGGTGAGATGCTTCAGAGATGCCTCCCTAAGAGGTTCGAAAGGAGCCTTTGTCAGCTGGTGTAGTACCAGGGAGAGGTTCCAGGAGGGTATTCCCCTACGCCCTTTGGGTCTATCTCTGTGGAAACTTTCCAAGAGACGAGTGAGATTGTCATCTTTGCTGATATTGACTGTTGTATTACCTAGTTTATCAGAGATGGCCGACCTGTATCCATCAATGGTGCTGGGTTGTAACTTCTTGTCCTCAAAGAGGTACAGTAGGAAGTCAGCCACCGACTTTACAGGTGGAGACCTGAAGTCCACCTGATTAGTGATGCACCATTTTGTAAAAATGGTCCACTTTGCCTCATAGACTGACCTGGTTGAGCTCCTTTGAGGAGCCTCAATTCTTGCTGCCACAGCCTTAGAGAAGCCCTGTTGTTTGATTGCTGTGGCTCTAGGAGCCAGGCATGGAGATTTAGGTTGGTCAGATTCCTGTGCGGGATCTGGTTGAAAGGCTGTGTCAACAGATTGGGCCAGTTGGGTAAGCCGAGAGGGACTTGGCTGGACATGGTCACCAAGTCCCAAAACCAAGGCATGTTGGGCCAACCCGGGGCAATTAGAATGATTCTCTTGCAAGGGCTGTCTAGTACTTTCTCCACCACTTTGCCCAACATGGCGGTCGGTGGGAAGGCATATGCATCCAGATCCTCCCATGGCAGAGTAAGTGCGTCCACTGCTACAGCTAGGGAGTCCGGTACTGGAGAGACAAACTGAGGTAACTTGTTGTTGAACCTTGTAGCAAATAGATCTATCTGGGGCCGGTGCCATCGGCTGCAGATCTGATGAAAGACTTCTGGAAGTAGGGACCACTCTGTCTGGATGGTCTGACCCAGTCTGGACAGCTTGTCTGCTATTACATTTAAGTGGCCTGGGATGTGTCGCGCTTTTAGCGTCACTTGCTGCTGGGAGCACCATGTCAAAATTCTCCACAGTAGGGCACATAGGGGGCCTGACCTCATGCCCCCTTCTTTGTTTATGTAAGCGACCACCGTAGTATTGTCGGTTGCCACTAGAACTATTTTGTCTACACAGAGACTTTGGAACTCTTTGAGGGCCAAAAACACCGCTTTGAGTTCTAGATAGTTTATGTGCAGCTTGCTTTCCGGCACCGACCAGGACCCTCTTGCAGTGAACTCGTTTAAGTGAGCGCCCCATCCTTCTTTTGAAGCGTCTGTAAATATTTGCAGAGCGTGTTTTATGGGGTGTAATGGTTGGCCTTGGAGGACATTGCTTTCTTCCAGCCACCATTGTAAATGTGGGTGCAGGGACCTGGGTAGAGGGATGACCTTCTCTAGAGATTCCGGTACCCTCCAATTGTTTTTGAGGTGCCACTGAATGGGTCTCATGTGTAACCGGCCTAAGTGAACCTGTTTTTCTGTGGCTGTTAACAGACCTATCAGGGACATGAACTGTCGGACCGGACAGGCCGGTAGTAACAAAAGTGCGTGTATCTTTTCCTGGAGACTTTGCCACCGGTCCGGTGTCGGTCGGACCCGGCCGGACTTGAGGTCGAACTGGTAGCCTACAAAGTTGAAGATTTGTTTGGGTTCCAGCTCTGATTTTTCCAAATTCACTAACCAGCCTAGATCCTGGCATATTTTGACCAGCATCTGGGTATGCCGGAGACAGGTTTGGGGGGATTTGGCCCTTACCAACCAGTCGTCTAGGTACTGGTGGATTCTTATACCCTTGTGTATGGCCATTAGTTTGACCTCCTTTGTTACTACAGTGAACTCCATGGGGGCTGTGGACAGACCAAAAGGTAGAGCTTTGAACTGGTAGGTCCGGTCCTGGATCTGAAATCTGAGGTATTTTCTGGACTGCTCCTGTATTGGTATATGGAAATAAGCATCCTTGAAGTCCAATGTAACCCATTCCCCCTGTAGGAGGGAAGTCCGGATGGTTTCTGGTGTTTCCATCTTGAATTTCTCTACTTTGAGAAATTGGTTCAGATGGCTGAGGTCTAATATGGGTCTCCATTTGTTGTTGGGTTTGGGGACTAAAAAGAGTCGGTTGTAAAACCCCAACGAGGTCTGATTGGAAACCTGTTCTACAGCATTTTTGTCGATAAGCTGATGCAATGCCTCTAACAGGTAGCTGTTCCTGAGAGGATTGGCATAGCAGCTTATGACTGTAGGAATTCTTGTGAGATTTGGTCAGATCCGGAAGGGGAGGGTGTAGCCCTCTTGCAGGATTTGAACCACTTTCGGACCGGCACCCAGGTCCAGCCAGGTCTGCCAAAATTTTTGCAGTCTGGCCCCTACAGGCAGAGTGAGGGCAACATTTGGTACATTTGAAACAGAATTGGCACAAGACAATTGAGTGACACAAGAAGCACTTATCCCTTTCCTTTGTGGAAGCCCGGGTGCAGAAGGAACAAATTTGACAACAAGAGGCTTTACATCTAAAGTTAATAGATTGTTCATTGTCTCGTCTGTGTGAAAAGTCCCGGTTAGCAGCTGGCTTGTATCCTTGAGTACACAATAATTGTCATTTATAATGTTGATGACCGCGGGAAGGTCGGGAAGAGAAGTTAGAGGCTTTGCCCCTGCCTCGCTTGAAAGGACGCCTGTTGATATTCTTCCAGGCGGGTCTGTCCTATTTTCCCTCCGACCGACTCTCCTGTTTTTTATCCGGCCGTTCATATGGGTGGAAGCGGTGTCTAGCATGTGAAGTGGTGGCCGTCGGATGACTCTTGTTATCATACAGGGCAATCTTCTCCTCAGCCTTCTTAACAATTGCTTCTGCAAACAAGGTGGCTATATGGAGTGGGCCGGTCCTAAGGGCAGCAAACGTGTCCGGTTTCACTCCGTTCTTTAAGTGGCTGAGGTATGAATCTCGACGGGCCAAGGCAAGGTTTCCCATGGTAATGAAAACAAAGTCTGTTAAGTGTTCCATTGCCTTGGCTGTGGCTTGTGTGATGCTGGAGTTGAATTCCATAAGGAATTGTAATTCTTCAGCGGCGTTGGACAGTTTCTTGGAGACTTTACCCTTGTTTTCCAAACGTATGACTTTCAACTGTGCCTGCATATCCCCTTGCACTTTGAACAAACAGCGGTTGAAGCTGGCCGTCTGATTGCACACTACTGAGGCCTCTCTGGCCGTCCTCTCCCAATGCCTAAGCGTATCTTGTGAGATTCTATGGGAAGCTGGAGGTGTAGCTGCCAAGGCGGCTTTCCTGGCTATTCTCCCGAAACTGTTGTTTAACTTGGCCGGGCCTGTATGCCAACTGGTGACTGTGGTCGGATCTAATTGCTGGTCGGAGTAAAGACCATACCATTTTGTCTGTGGTTTTGGAGGCCTGAGGAAATGGTCCATAGGAAGGCTACAGGCTTCAGTGGTTTTGGAGGGGTATCCCTCAGTCATATTAAGGTTGAGCTTAGCTAACTTTCGGCAGAGACAGTCCTCTGTAGGCATTTGTACTGAAATCTTGCTGGGTGCCGGAGCCTTGGGGCCCGCGAAAGGGTTGTCGTCAGAGGGGTTTGAGCTGTCCATATCGGGAATATGCGACCACCCCATAAAGGATCGTATGCCTCTCATAGTTTCCCGGTAGGTTTGCTCTTCTGACGTCGGGAGTTCTTGATCAAATTCCTGGTCGTCGGACAAATCTCCCTCCTCTACAAACAGTTCCACCGGAGGAGTGTCAGAGAGTTGACTCTGGGTATCCGAGTCCAAACTAGAAATACTGTCCTTCCTGCCCTTCTGAGAGGTCGGTGAAAAGGAGCCGGTTGAACTAAAAGGTCGGTCGGAGGGAGGGTGGTCGGATACCTCAGCAGGAAGAGTTGAAGGTCGGTGAGAGTCGGTGCTAGGCTTACCGGTCGACTTATGCTTCTGAGAAGCGGTGTCTGGACCAGTGCGCCCTTGTGAAGAAATGTTGACTTTGGCTTTCAGCTTACCGGCCAACTTTTGCTGTGAAGCAATAGTGTCTGGGCCAGTGCGCTTAACAGTTGAAGAACCTTGTGATGCATGCTCTGAGGGTAGCTTACCGGCCGACGGCTGCAAGGCAGCACTACAGTCTGGGCCAGTGCGCTGAGACGTATCCAGAGGCTTATCAATTGGATGAAAAAAGGGTTCAGAGTCTCGTGTAACATTTCCTGGTGGGGGATGATCTGGAGCGACCCTGACATCTGAAGAGAAAGTAGGTTCTATGGATCTGGCTAAAAGTAAGGCTTCTAGCCTGTTGAAACGATCCGCCCATTTGTCCTCAAGGGCTGAAAACTTTTCTTCGGTGGCAGAAGAGAGAGTTGAAGATGATGATTTCTTTGATTTAGCAGGGGGCTTTTCCTTTTTTGGTTTCTTGTCAGGAGGGGCAGGCGATTTATCCGCACTAGGCCCACTCACAACCCCAATAACGGAGACACTGGAAGGGTCTACAAGTTCGTCAGTGGGTTGTGTATTATCCATACATTTTGCCTCCCTTTTATCCTTCTTTATTTTGTAAGACGGAGTAGAGATCTGGGTACGTTGCTCAGGGGTGAATGAATTACATAGAGAACAGTCTGCAGTGTCTTTATTAGCAATACACTGTTCCTCACCTTTCCCCTTTTCCCTACAACATGTACAAAATGGATGTCCGTCAAAAATAGCCATTGCGTGGCCACAACTCCCTCTCTTCTGACCAGGTGAAGACATAGTTCATGAAATAAACTTGTAAAGTCACTTTAATAAGATTCAGGACGAATCCAAGCGAATAACTATCAAAAAACACAATTTCTGGCAGATATAAAATTTTCCACTGTGCACTGGTTCGCGCCAAATGAAAAAGATGCTATGACGTCACTCTGTCTAGACAGGAAGGAAGTACGACACGCCATCTGGCGAGTGCACTGGTACTACGGACCGACCTGCCGGTGGAGACACAGGACGTCTTTTTCTGACGTTTGGCGGGCCGGTCTGCGCCGACCGGCTAAGCTATTGTCCATTGGACAGGATGTATTAACGCAATAAAATATATATGGATTTTACATTTTTGCTATATTTTCAATAAAGTGGCAAGATTTTATGTGAGATTTATGCGTTTTAACTGGTTTTGAAAACGTTGTTTCGAAGATCGAACTAGATCAAAGTTTGCTAGCTTATACAGATACCAAACATCGAAAACGATATTCGAAGCGATTTCACAGTACTAATCTGAACACAGAGAGCTAACCTCACTTAGTCACTTGTGTGTGTGAGAGTTGGTCAGGTATTTGCAATAGGCTGACATTTCAAAATGCAACAGCATGGCTTGCCTCCGCCATCAAAAAGGTTTATGTAAGTGATATATAACTAACTAAAATTAAATCATTATCACTGCAGCATTTATTACTTCAAATGTTTCTTTTTAAAAAGGTAAGCCATTTTCAAAATTTAGATCTGATCTAAAACAAAAGCTGGCTGCTATGTGTTACCTTTCACTGGAATGTCTTGACACTCTATAACATGACTCAAGTTTCAAATTGATCTATTCAACAGACAGCTTATCAAATGCCAACCTTCATTGCCCTAGTAGTCAGATTTGCCTCTATGGTGAATGTGCACCATATTCATGTAATTTTTGAACAATGAGTTTTGATTTAGAATATTTTAAAACCTGCTTGCATTTCACAAATACTTAGTTATAGAAAAATTTTAACCAGAATACAGAAAAAGTAACCAAAGCATGCAAATGCTGAATTTCTAGCCACACACTATTAAAGATAAAGGAGAGAAGTAGAAATTATAGATTTCTGAAAATGGCAGATTGCAAGGGCATCTCTAAAATTGAACAACAGCACTTATTTTGCAAAACATTCTTACTGTGATTCTAATTCTAATTTAACTTTTACAGTGCTTAACCTCTGTTGACTGCAGACCATAAGGTGAAGCAAATCCACAGTGCTTAACCTCTGTTGACTGCAGACCATAAGGTGAAGCAAATCCAAACCAATTTTTTTATATCCTTGGACATAAAAAGGTCAACAACCAGACACTAGAGAAAGAAAAACTAAAGTGAATAAGCTTTGAAAACATGTAAGCTTTTAATATTGATCTAAATGTAGTCAAACAGGTAACCGATCAGATGTCATCAGGCAAGTCATTCCATATGGTAGGTGCACCATCAGCGAAATTATTGTCAAAGTGTTTCTTTGTCCAATAGACAGAAGGATAAAATGTTGGGACCTGTAGGAACCTATGGGATTTGTTAGACCTACTTCACCTGGTATTATAGGAAGAGGTATTTAATGTTAAATATGAACTGAGATATTTAGGATAGCCAGTCCGAATGTATTTAGACACCAATCAGCAATTTTGAAAATGGAGTGATATTCAACAGGGAGCCAATGTAGACTTCTCAGGAGAGGTGTCACATACACAAACTTATTTACTGTTGCTAATGACCCTGGCAAGACTATTCTGGATGCACTGCAACTTCTGGAGGCTTCGAAAGAGAGCATTGCAATAGTCAAGACGGCTACTAATCAAAGCATTTGCTGCCATGATGGCAGTTTCCTGAGAGGTTTATTTTCTAACTCGTCTAAGGTTTCTCAGACCTGTGAAAGGCTTCAAAAGAGAGCATTGCAATAGTTGTGACAGCTATTAACCAAAGCATTTGCTACCATGATGGCAGTTTCCTGAGAGGGATATTTTCTAACCCGTCTAAGGTCTCTCTGATGAATGAAATATGAGAACACAGGTGGTGGTTTATGCAACAGAAATAAACTCCTAGAGATCATATTTTATTTGCAATCAATAATTTAATGGGATCCAGTCAATTATTCCGTAAGTACGAGAGATCTTAAATTCACCACAGTATATGACATTTACCACATTAGGTCTCTGATCCCACCCAATGCAAACTTATCACAAATTTCATTATTTTGTCTCAATCTGAAAGGGTGCCCCTTCTTGTGGTAAATTTTAAATACTGTTGTCCATTTCACATTTCTTCAATAATAGTCCAACCTGCTTAAGCAACCACCTGCTACCTTCAACCAGAAACCACCTTTTTATGTTCCTAGAGAGCCCCGAACCAGTGAAGAGCAACCACCCTTTCCTTTCAAAAAATCCCAATGTACTCTTAAATCACCATGCAATTTAGAACTCACTCTAAAGTTCACTTCATTTTATACTATCAGCAGCTCTTTACACCTAGATGCAATACTCATACTTACAACATTAATCGTCATTATGATATTTTGTTTTCACTCACCAGCAAATTCACAGTGCATGTCATCCTCTTCTCTCTGTTCTCCTCACCTTCCAGAACCTTCCTGGAATAAGAAACATACAAAATCTTCTCTATATAATTAACAAAGTCTGTACTTCCTTTCAGCAGATGACTACTGGCTTATTTTCTGAAGTAAAATTTTCTCCATGTTGTTTTCTACAAACTAGTTCCGATTTTTTTTGTGTTTTTGCTCTCTGACCCATTCACATCTGACACTGAATTTGATGTATTAAAAATCTTGTGACAGTAAGTGCTTGTATAACACAAGACCACTGCCGCGGTATGTATCTCCCGCCGAGTACCGCAGGGGAAGAAATACTACATTGAAATTTTTCCCCTTTGCATAGGACACTGTTGTACCATCCTGCAGGTCGAAAATTCACTTGAAATCGCTCTATCTGTTACGCTTTTCCAGATATTGACACTTTTCCATTTTCAGCAAAAATCCAAGATGGCCGCCGAAAGTGGCGAAAAATGAAATTTTTCCCCTTTGGACAGGACACTCTTGTATCACCCTGCGGGTCAAAAATTCGCTCGAAATCGCTCGATCTCTTACGGTTTTCGAGATATTGACACTTTTTCATTTTCCGCAAAAATCTAAGATGGCCGCCAAAAGTGGCGAAAATTGAAATTTTCCCCCTTTGCACAGGAGACTCTTGTACCACCCTGCAGGTCAAAAATTTGCTCGAAATCGCTCTATCTCTTACGGTTTTCGAGATATTGACACTTTTCTATTTTCCGCAAAAATCCAAAATGGCCGCCAAAAGTGGCGAAAATCGATATTTTTCCCCTTTGCACAAGACACTCTTGTGCTACCCTTCTGGTCAAAAATTCGCTTGAAATCGCTCTATCTCTTACGGTTTTAGAGATATTCACACTTTTCCATTTTCCGCAAAAATCCAAGATGGCTGCCAAAAGTGGTGAAAATTGAAATTTTACCCCTTTGCACAGGACATTCTTGTACTACCTTGCAGGTCAAAAATTCGCTCGAAATCGCTCTATCTCTTATGGTTTTCGAGATATTCACACTTTTTCATTTTTTTCCGCTAAAATCCAAGATGGCCGCCAAAAGTGGCGAAAATTGAAATCTTTCCCCTTTGCATAGGACACTTTTGTACTACCCCGAAGGTCTAAATGCAATAGTTTTCAAGTTACAAGTGATTTCACTCATGATGGAAGTTAGTGAAAAATCCAAAAGTAGCTATTACTCACTTATCTATTGAGACAGACACCCAAGTTACTCACCATGTTGTTGCTGTGGGAAAAAGTAGGTGAATAACATATTTTAACAAAATGCTCTCAATACAATACTTTTCAAGTTATAATCGATTTAGTGCATGATTTCATTAATTTTAATGCATTAAAAATTATTTTAATAATTCATAAAAAAACTTTAGCATGTGAAATATCTCCAAAATGTAGGTGAATGAGTTATTTGAGAAATACTGGCTATCTGCAATACTTTTAGTGATAATAGGCAATTACTCATTTTGAATAGGTGAGTAATTAGATATGGATCTGAAAATTCACTAATTGAAAGTTCTCCCAAAATATAGGTGAAGTGAGTTATTTGAAAAATACTGGCTATCCGCAATACTTTTAGAGATAATTTGCATTTACTCATTTTGAGTAGGTGAGTAATTACCTACAGGTTTGGAACTTCACCATGTGAAAGCTCTTCCAAAAGTAGATGAATGAGTTATTTGATAAAAATTGGGTACCCACAATACTTTTAGAGATAATTAGCATTTACTCATTTTGAGTAGGTGAGTAATTACCTACGGGTCTAAAACTTCACCAAGTGAAAGCTCTTTCAAAAGTAGATGAATGAGTTATTTGAGAAAAATTGGCTTTCTGCAATACTTTTACAGATAATTCTCATTTACTCATTTTGAGTAGGTGAGTAATTACCTATGGGTCTGAAACTTCACCATGTGACAGGTCTTCCAAAAGTAGATGAATGAGTTATTTGAGAAAAATTGACTATCTGCAATACTTTCAGAGATAATTCGCATTTACTCATTTTGAGTAGGTGAGTAATTAGCTACAGGTCTGAAACTTCACCAAGTGAAAGCTCTCCTAAAAGTACATGAATGAATTATTTGAGAAAAATTGGCTATCTGCAATACTTTTAGAGATAATTCGCAGTTACTCATTTTGAGTAAGTGAGTAATTAGCTACAGGTGTGAAACTTCACCATGTGAAAGCTCTCCCAATTCTCTCCAATACTCATTTTGAGTAGGCGAGTAAGTAGCTACGGGTCTGAAACTTCACAATGTGAAAGCTCTTCCAAAAGTAGATGAATGAGTTATTTGAGAAAAATTGGCTATCTGCAATACTTTTAGAGATAATTAGTATTTACTCATTTTGAGCGGGTGAGAAATTAGCTACAGGTCTGAAACTTCACTAAGTGAAAGCTCTCCCAAAAGTAGATGAATGAGTTATTTGAGAAAAATGGGCTATCTGCAATACTTTTAGAGAGAATTCGCATTTACTCATTTTGAGTAGGTGAGTAATTAGCTATGGGTCTGAAACTTCACCATGTGAAAGCTCTTCCAAAAGTAGATGAATGAGTTATTTCAGAAAAATTGGCTATCTGCAATACTTTTAGAGATAATTCGCATTTACTCATTTTGAGTAGGCGAGTAATTAGCTATGGGTCTGAAACTTCACCATGTGAAAGCTCTTCCAAAAGTAGATGAATGAGTTATTTGAGAAAAATTGGCTATCTGCAATACTTTTAGAGATAATTAGTATTTACTCATTTTGAGCGGGTGAGAAATTAGCTACAGGTCTGAAACTTCACCAAGTGAAAGCTCTCCCAAAAGTAGATGAATGAGTTATTTGAGAAAAATTGGCTATCTCCTATACTTTTAGAGATAATTCGCATTTACTCATTTTGAGTAGGTGAGAAATTAGCTATGGGTCTGAAACTTCACCATGTGAAAGCTCTTCCAAAAGTAGATGAATGAGTTGTGAAAAATTGGCTATCTGCAATACTTTTAGAGATAATTTGCATTTACTCATTTTGAGTAGGTGAGTAATTAGCTACGGGCGTGAAACTTCACTAAGTGAAAGCTCTCCCAAAAGTAGATGAATGACTTATTTGAGAAAAATTGTGTATCTGCAATTCTTTTAGAGATAATTCGCATTTACTCATTTTGAGTAGGTGAGTAATTAGCTATGGGTCTGAAACTTCACCATGTGAAAGCTCTTCCAAAAGTAGATGAATGAGTTATTTAAGAAAAATTGGCTATCTGCAATACTTTTAGAGATAATTCGCATTTACTCATTTTGAGTAGGCGAGTAATTAGCTATGGGTCTGAAACTTCACCATGTGAAAGCTCTTCCAAAAGTAAATGAATGAGTTATTTGAGAAAAATTGGCTATCTGCAATACTTTTAGAGATATTTAGCATTTACTCATTCTGAGTAGGTGAGAAATTAGCTAGGGGTCTGAAACCTCACTAAGTGAAAGCTCTTCCTAAAGTATATGAATGAGTTATTTGAGAAAAATTGGCTATCTGCAATACTTTTAGACATAATTAGCATTTACTCATTTCGAGTAGGTGAGTAATTACCTACGGGTCTAAAACTTCACCAAGTGAAAGCTCTTTCAAAAGTAGATGAATGAGTTATTTGAGAAAAATTGGCTTTCTGCAATACTTTTACAGATAATTCTCATTTACTCATTTTGAGTAGGTGAGTAATTACCTATGGGTCTGAAACTTCACCATGTGACAGCTCTTCCAAAAGTAGATGAATGAGTTATTTGAGAAAAATTGACTATCTGCAATACTTTCAGAGATAATTCGCATTTACTCATTTTGAGTAGGTGAGTAATTAGCTACAGGTCTGAAACTTCACCAAGTGAAAGCTCTCCTAAAAGTACATGAATGAATTATTTGAGAAAAATTGGCTATCTGCAATACTTTTAGAGATAATTCGCAGTTACTCATTTTGAGTAAGTGAGTAATTAGCTACAGGTGTGAAACTTCACCATGTGAAAGCTCTCCCAAAAGTAGGTGAATGAGTTATTTGAGAAAAATTGGCTATATGCAATACTCTTAGAGATAATTCGCAGTTACTCATTTTGAGTAGGTGAGTTATTACCTATGGGTCTGAAACTTTGCCATGTGAAAGCTCTTCCAAAAGTAGATGAATGAGTTATTTGAGAAAAATTGGCTATCTGCAATACTTTTAGAGAGAATTCGCATTTACTCATTTTGAGTAGGCGAGTAAGTAGCTACGGGTCTGAAACTTCACAATGTGAAAGCTCTTCCAAAAGTAGATGAATGAGTTATTTGAGAAAAATTGGCTATCTGCAATACTTTTAGAGATAATTAGTATTTACTCATTTTGAGCGGGTGAGAAATTAGCTACAGGTCTGAAACTTCACCAAGTGAAAGCTCTCCCAAAAGTAGATGAATGAGTTATTTGAGAAAAATGGGCTATCTGCAATACTTTTAGAGATAATTCGCATTTACTCATTTTGAGTAGGTGAGTAATTAGCTACGGGTCTGAAACTTCACCAAGTGAAAGCTCTCCCAAAAGTAGGTGAATGAGTTATTTGAGAAAAATTGGCTATCTGCAATACTTTCAGAGAGAATTCGCATTTACTCATTTTGAGTAGGTGAGTAATTAGCTATGGGTCTGAAACTTCACAATGTGAAAGCTCTTCCAAAAGTAGATGAATGAGTTATTTCAGAAAAATTGGCTATCTGCAATACTTTTAGAGATAATTCGCATTTACTCATTTTGAGTAGGCGAGTAATTAGCTATGGGTCTGAAACTTCACCATGTGAAAGCTCTTCCAAAAGTAGATGAATGAGTTATTTGAGAAAAATTGGCTATCTGCAATACTTTTAGAGATAATTAGTATTTACTCATTTTGAGAGGGTGAGAAATTAGCTACAGGTCTGAAACTTCACCAAGTGAAAGCTCTCCCAAAAGTAGATGAATGAGTTATTTGAGAAAAATTGGCTATCTCCTATACTTTTAGAGATAATTCGCATTTACTCATTTTGAGTAGGTGAGAAATTAGCTATGGGTCTGAAACTTCACCATGTGAAAGCTCTTCCAAAAGTAGATGAATGAGTTGTGAAAAATTGGCTATCTGCAATACTTTTAGAGATAATTTGCATTTACTCATTTTGAGTAGGTGAGTAATTAGCTACGGGCGTGAAACTTCACTAAGTGAAAGCTCTCCCAAAAGTAGATGAATGACTTATTTGAGAAAAATTGTGTATCTGCAATTCTTTTAGAGATAATTCGCATTTACTCATTTTGAGTAGGTGAGTAATTAGCTATGGGTCTGAAACTTCACCATGTGAAAGCTCTTCCAAAAGTAGATGAATGAGTTATTTGAGAAAAATTGGCTATCTGCAATACTTTTAGAGATAATTCGCATTTACTCATTTTGAGTAGGCGAGTAATTAGCTATGGGTCTGAAACTTCACCATGTGAAAGCTCTTCCAAAAGTAAATGAATGAGTTATTTGAGAAAAATTGGCTATCTGCAATACTTTTAGAGATATTTAGCATTTACTCATTTTGAGTAGGTGAGAAATTAGCTACAGGTCTGACACTTCACCAAGTGAAAGCTCTCCCAAAAGTAGATGAATGAGTTATTTGAGAAAAATTGGCTATCTGCAATACTTTTAGAGATAATTAGCATTTACTCATTTTGAGTAGGTGAGTAATTAGCTACGGGTCTGAAACTTCACCAAGTGAAAGCTCTTCCAAAAGTAGGTGAATGAGTTATTTGAGAAAAATTGGCTATCTGCAATACTTTTAGAGAGAATTCGCATTTACTCATTTTGAGTAGGTGAGTAATTAGCTATGGGTCTGAAACTTCACCATGTGAAAGCTCTTCCAAAAGTAGATGAATGAGTTATTTGAGAAAAATTGGCTATCTGCAAAACTTTTCGAGATATTTAGCATTTACTCATTTTGAGTAGGTGAGAAATTAGCTACAGGTCTGACACTTCACCAAGTGAAAGCTCTCGCAAAAGTAGGTGAATGAGTTATTTGAGAAAAATTGGCTATCTTCTATACTTTTAGAGATAATTCGCATTTACTCATTCTGAGTAGGTGAGAAATTAGCTAGGGGTCTGAAACCTCACTAAGTGAAAGCTCTTCCTAAAGTATATGAATGAGTTATTTGAGAAAAATTGGCTATCTACAATACTTTTAGACATAATTAGCATTTACTCATTTCGAGTAGGTGAGTAACTAGCTACGCGTCTGAAACTTAACCAAGTGAAAGCTCTCCCAAAAGTAGGTGAATGAGTTATTTGAGAAAAATTGGCTAACTGCAATACTTTTAGAGATAATTCGCATTTACTCATTTTGAGGAGGTGAGTAAGTAGGCCAAAGTTCACCAAACCATTTTCCCCTTAGCATAGGATACTCTAGTACTAGCCTGTGGTTCAAAAATTTCCTCGAAATTTCTCTATCTCTTACAGTTTGAGAGATATTTGTGATTTTTCACATTTTCACTAAAAGTAGCAATAAAGTAGCCATTACTCACTTGTACATTGAGCAACAGTTGTGAAACTGAAATATGTTACAGTTCACAAAAAAGTACATGAACAACATATTTGAGAGAAATTGTGTAGCTGCAATACTTTTGAAGATATAAGCCATTTACTCATTACGGTTATCATTAAAAATTGAAAAAGTAGCTATTACTCACTTAGCTATGGAGATACACTTCCAAATTACTGACCATGTTGTAGCTGTGGAGAAAGTAGCTGAACATCATATTGGAACAAAATTGTGTAGCTGCAATACTTTTGAAGATATAAGCCATTTACTCATTGACAGTTAAAAGTCATATAATTATATTAGGTAAAAGCGCTATTACTCACTCAAAAGTAGGCCAAAGTTCACCAAACCTTTCCCCCTTAGCAATAGGATACTCTAGTACTACCCCGTGGGTCAAAAATTTGCTCGAAAATTGCTCTATATGTTACGGTTTGAGAGATATTTCTGATTTTTCACATTTTCACTAAAAGTAGCAATAAAGTAGCCATTACTCACTTGTACATCGAGCAACAGTTGTGAAACTTAAATATGTTACAGTTCACAAAAAAGTACATGAACAACATATTTGAGAGAAATTGTGTAGCTGCAATACTTTTGAAGATATAAGCAATTTACTCATTATGGTTATCATTAAAAATTGAAAAAGTAGCTATTACTCACTTAGCTATGGAGATACACTTCCAAATTACTGACCATGTTGTAGCTGTGGAGAAAGTAGCTGAACATCATATTGGAACAAAATTGTGTAGCTGCAATACTTTTGAAGATACAAGCCATTTACTCATTGACAGTTATAAGTCATATAATTATATTAGGTAAAAGCGCTATTACTCACTCAAAAGTAGGCCAAAGTTCACCAAACTTTTTCCCCCTTAGCAATAGGATACTCTGGTACTACCCTGTGGGTCAAAAATTTGCTCGAAATTGCTCTATATCTTACAGTTTGAGAGATATTTCTGATTTTTCACATTTTCACTAAAAGTAGCAATAAAGTAGCCATTACTCACTTGTACATTGAGCAACAGTTCTGAAACTTAAATATGTTACAGTTCACAAAAAAGTACATGAACAACATATTTGAGAGAAATTGTGTAGCTGCAATACTTTTGAAGATATAAGCAATTTACTCATTATGGTTATCATTAAAAATTGAAAAAGTAGCTATTACTCACTTAGCTATAGAGATACACTTCCAAACCACTGGCCATGTTGTAGCAGTGGAGAAAGTAGCTGAACAACATATTGGAACAAAATGGTGTAGCTGCAATACTTTTGAAGATATAAGCCATTTACTCATTATGGTTATCATTAAAAACTGAAAAAGTAGCTATTACTCACTTAGCTACGGAGATACACTTCCAAACTACTGACCATGTTGTAGCAGAGGAGAAAGTAGCCGAACAACATATTGGAACAAAATTGTGTAGCTGCAATACTTTTGAAGATATAAGCCATTTACTCATTATGGTTATCATTAAAAATTGAAAAAGTAGCTATTACTGACTTAGCTATGGAGATACACTTGCAAACTACCGACCATGTTGTAGCTGTGGAGAAAGTAGGTGAACAACTTATTGGAACAAAATTGTGTAGCTGCAATACTTATGAAGATATAAGCCATTTACTCATTATGGTTATAATTAAAAATTGACAAAGTAGCTATTACTCACTTAGCTATGGAGATACACTTCCAAACTACTGACCATGTTGTAGCTGTGGAGAAAGTAGCTGAACAACATATTAGAACAAAATACTGTAAATGCAATAGTTTCAGAGTTATAAGCCATATAATTATATTAGCTAAAATAGCTATTACTCACTCAAAAGTAGGCCAAAGTTCACCAAACCCCAAAAATATTGAAGAGCAAAAAAATTCATTAGGACTTGTGATTTACCAAAAATGTGTAACTGTAGTAGTTTCAGAGAAAACTGCGTGACACACGCACGCACGCACGCACGCACCCACGCATGCACGTACACACGCACATGGTGCAAATTATAATCTCCCTCCGGCGAGCCGGGCGGGAGATAATAAAGAGGGACAGATTCTTCAGCTGATGAGGACCAATAATTATCCGCTATAAGGAGGTGGACTTGGTTATCTCTACCAAATATACCATTCATAAGGTAGCATTAAAGCTTTATGCACTGAGTCAACAATCAACTTGAAATCTCAGAACCTTGGTGGTAACATCACCACACAAATCTATCAAAGTCTCTCCAAAAATACTCACGGCAAAGTGACATACACACACAGGCATACAATTTCCAAAAATGTAGATCCAACATCTATAGATTGAGAGTTCTGTGGTCAGTATCAAGCCCAGGTCACACATACAAGAAATATCCAAGAAATCAGGGCCAAATGTTGATCAGAAGTCAATGGTAAACTACAGTAAAACCTTGCAAACCTCTGACCTTTCATATCTTGTTTTCTTTGGCTGTTTGTCATAATTCTCCCTTATAAAAGTTTAATGTAACAATTCTGGATGAATTAACTGACAGCCACAATTGATACTGATTTCAAGCCACCTCATGGTTTTCCCTTGTATGTGTAATCTATATAGATCAAGTTTTTACTGGAAATGTTTCAATCATTTCATGTTTTGCCATATGACGATTTTAGATATTATATACAACAGTAGCCTTTATCAAGCCATTTCTGCACCATTTCTTGGACAAGATGATCTAAATAGTTTAACTACAACTTCATTTCAATGGCGTGTCAAGATATAGTTTCACAATTTCATCAGTTAATCCAAATAGTAGACAAATACCAAGGGTTTCCATCATTTATCAGTATTTCAATACCAATTGATACCAGTTCAGAGTTGTAATGTCAATAATCAAAATGTGAGTTTTCACATACATAGTAATTAGTGAACAATGAACTGAGCATAGTTCAGTAGGTTTAAACCACTAAATCACTGAAGTCAATTTGTGGCTTGCATAACTGATTTAAGGCTCCCAGTGACCCAGAGATCAGCCAGTTTGGCATCTAATCATAGGCTGTCACCTCTGTGAGGGTTTGACCCACTCAAAAGTGGCACTTCTGAGGGTCTGTTCTGTTCTAACCCTGGCTGTTCGAGGAGAGCAGTATATACCAGTTGGTCAACATTCCGTACCAAAATTCATAAAACCTTGTTATTTTGACTTGAAAAAAGTAATGACCAGTAATTAATTGTTAATTATAAAACAACCCCTTTTGCTGCCCACTCTTCAGACACATTTGAGTATAAGTAAAATTGGTACAAATCCAATTTAGGTATAATCTGAACCAGTTTCCAGATCACATAAAAATGCCGTTTCTAGGACGAAATCTGATGGAATTTGTAGATTATAGTTGCACAGAGTCTATATTACATCAACAAAAAATCCTCCTGTCAATAAGGGTTATGGATAAAAAAGCCATTACTTGACCCTTCAGCAACCACAGCACCAAATGCCAAGACAGTAAATAAAAGCAAAATTGTATTTTTACTACTCAGTCGAGGGAAGGCGTTGTATATACATACAGGACAGATCAGACCACCTATGAATCCTGCAAAAATCATGGAACCTTTTTATAAAAAAAAAAAATGGAGATTCGGAATTACAGGCATTGATGCAGAGAGAGGACATGTCAATTCAGTTAACATTTAGTGCAAGTTTCCACATAACAGACAGTCAATTGCAAGGGTCATATTCATAAATGGGATTATGATCAACTTGAGCCACCAAAAGTCAGCTCAAAATCAGCTGTTTATGCTAAACTTGAGCTGATTTTTGGCTCAACTTGATCTCGATCCCTTTTGTGAATATGGCCCCAGATTTTTGTTTTTCATCGACCAAATTATACTGGCTCACTTGTTGATATAGACAACCATGGATCACAAGGATTTAGGCAATTGTCTCATTTTTCTAGTTTTTTTATAGGAGATGGCCTGACAATATTAATTTTTGGTGCCCTTGGAGTGACAAACACCAGTCATTGGAAATATATATTATATAGAAATATCACTATAAAAAACAAAAGTACAGGATATGGCCCTTTTCAATTAATTAGAATGGTAGATAACTACAGAGCTAGACCAAAGGCAGATGGCAATTAAGGCTTCCCAGTATCTTATTTATGCCATGTTTTCATTTGGGAAGCAAAAGTTAAATGTCCATTGCTTACACTTGAAGCAAGTTGATTGCAAATATTCCAAAGGCTTTTAAAATGGCAAGGGTTCAGAAATTTGCGTGTGGTACTCTGTTGATTTACACTGATGGAGGGAGACTCTATATTTTGGGGCTCATCACCAACACTGTTTAGGAAACATCTGAAGATCCAACTTTTCAACTGAAGTTTCCCTACTTGGTATCTTCTCCTTGTTCACACCCACTATCCTGGATTACTGACCTATAATGTCCCTTGACTATCACTTTTGTCAAGTCTTTTCTTAACTTAGTACTAACTTAGTACTAGTCTTAACCGAGTTCTCCCTTGTGGGAAAGGTATTGTGACTTCAAAGCAGTAGAATAGATTTGATAAACTATCAATAAGAAAATATAAATTCACCACTTTTCTACATTTCTGCTTCTACAATATACATGGTTTTAATGTCAATGTTCTTTTCAAAACAAAGTTTATTCACTTTTATGTGCATGATGTTACAATAATACATACAGTAGACATATTCTGAAAAAATATTAAAAAATAACAGCCCATTATCACCACAGTGAAAATCGGTCCACATCCAAAAGCAGTTTGGAATATAGTTGAAGATGCCTGTGTCCATATTTTGATTTTCTACCAAACCTTCTTCCAAACATAAAACTAATATCAGGTGATCAAACGGGTTAAACACGCAGACTGACAGAACTTCCTTTACTTCTTCCGGGAGTGGTCAATACTGCAATTCAGTGATAAAAGATGTGACAGAATCAGCATTGATGGTCCACTCTCCCCTTTTGTATATGGAAACAGCCCCTAAATCTGTCTAAACCATTTATCTATAAATAAGTTCAATTTCAGTAAAAGTGAAATTAGCTAATCATAGCACTTAATTTCATTATGTAAAATGCACTAAAAACATGAAAAACCGAAAAAAGAGTAAAATAATGTGGCTACTTTTTTTTCCACAACAGTTTGAAAGTACATGTAATACATCAAATCTATGGACAAATTGTCAATTCATACTTGCCAATGCAGAAGTCGTCCCTTTAAACAATAAATGTGCACTGTCAAACTGAATATCATTGTCTACAAGAACACATAAATAACTCATCAGATGTCAAATTTTAACTCACAATGGCAAAAGTGTATCCTGTTTAGTTGTGACAATGTAAAATTCCACTGAATGAATAAAACTGACAGTATGGTAATCCTAAATTAGAATTTGCTTCATCTCATTTTTTTAAAGACAGACAGCAAACTGAAACTCAACTTCAGTGACTGGGTTTCTTTGTGCAGTCCATTCCTCAAAGTTCATTTTTCACAGATTTTTTTCTCTCCTCTATTCCTTGGGATCAGAGATGGATTAGTAACCTTACTGCAGCTCTTTAATAATGTAAACTGAATACACCCAGAAAATTAATGTTTTTAAATTACCTGTTACGGTTATTTCACAAGCAGAGTTACACAATATCTAATTAAAACACAGTTTCATTCAAATGACAATAAAACAGAGGTATTTGTTAAACATGAGTCTGCCACTGAAATGGTAAAGATATTAATTTAGTGGAAGAATATACATTTACCTCACTTACATAAAGTTTGCTACATCTAGGACCAGAACTAGGTAATAAAAAGGAGAACTGTTTATTTTAAGACAATCAGCTTTTCACAGTTCGGAACCAATTTCTTCCATCAGTACCATGGGACTGATACAAGGTTAGTAAATCTGTTTCCAATACTCTATTTATCACATGTATATCATCAGTTTATACACAAACAAAATAATAAATAACTTCTAAATCCTGACTTAATTAAAACAAATACCAGGTTAAAAGTCATGTAACTATTACAATATGCTTTTTTCAACATCCTGTGAAATAAACTGAACAGTTGTATTTAGTTTGACAAATATTTCTAGATAACTTCACAACTAATGAATACTGTTTTTCTACTGGTTCAGCTGTTCTCAAAGTTTTCAAACCAGATCAATGGGCACAGGGAGGGGCCTCACTTCACAAGCAGAATGGGTTGGGTAATCATTGTAACTTGCACCAAATGAGGTTTTCAAGCAGGCAGAAGTTTATATACACACTGCATGAAAATTATGAAAACTTCTTATTACCTTCACAAAGGAGGTATTGTTTTTATGTCCATTTGTGTGTTTGTCCATTAGTCTGCTTTTGCTTGCAGGATTACGCAAATACTATTGGTTACATCTTCCTGAAAAAAATCAGAAGATGGGTCTTGGTAAAACTTAGATCCCTTTAAGTTTTGACAGTGATCTGGTTCACCATCTGGATACAAAAAATAATCCAGATTTTCTCATTTACATATTATCATGTACCTTGGCCGGGGTATATGCTTTCCAAGTGCTCTTGTTGCAACTTATGTGTTTCCATCCAACAGACAGGTGATTACTGATGGACAAATGCTTATGCCTGCCCTATGATTTTAGTATAACCATGTGTTAGATTTAACAACCTCTGAATACCCAGAATTTGGGTTAAAGTACTCTCCCCCTTTGAAGTGGAGGGCTGAATGTCTTGTAATTATGTCTATTTGTTTGTCTGTCTGTTTGACCGTTCAATCTGGCTTGAGAAGGATACATTGAATTGGGGTCATATTTTCATTTCATCCCATAAAACAGATCCTTATAAATCACAATTCATGTAGCACTGTGACATTAATAATCATTATGTAAAACTATATTTCATGAATGAAAAATATTTAATTACATGCTTGCAAAAAAGTACAAGCACTGTGGGTAGGACATTAAATAAACAACAATGAGATAGCATTTATACATTTAATAAAAAAAATAATTGCTCAGGTTTCATAAAATAGTTAGGTTTATTGGGAGTAGGTAACTAAAGTATACAACAAAGGATCCTTTGTAGTCATTTCCCTGTCAATTGCTCAGGTAGCACCTACTGTTAAGTTAATCTGGACTGAAAATAAGATCAGACAAAATTGTTATACTGAAAGAATGACAATTTAAAACAAGAAATCAGTGCCCGTGAACAGGCCCTGTGTCAGCTGACTGTGTGTCTTGAGTTTTAAAGTATAAGTGAAGGAAGAAAAGGACACAAAAACTGTACCCTGCAAATGGCACTCCAAAGTAAAGTACCATGTTTCAGTAAAATGTAGGTGGAAAACATATTGAAACAAAATACTGTAAATGCAATAGTATTCAAGTTACAACTGATTTATTTAACAGTGATTTATTTAACAGTGATAATAGCTATTGCTCAGCTATGCCACGAGCTACACATCTGCAATTTTACTATGTTATAGCTGATTCAAAAGTAGATGAAAACACATTTAAACAAAATTCTCCAAATGCAATAGTTTACAAGATACACCTATTTACTCAACAGTGAAAACCTCAAAGTAGCTATTGTTCAGCTATGCAATGAGCTATAAATCTGCAATTTTACTATGTTATAGCTGACCTAAAAGTAGGTGAATAATATATTTAAATAAAATACTGTAGATGCAATAGTTCTCAAGTTATAACTTATTTACTCAACAGTGATAACCTCAAAGTAGCTATTGCTCATCTATGCCATGAGATACAGGTCTGCAATTTTACTATGTTATATGTGACCCAAAAGTAGGTGAATAACATATTTAAATAAAATACTATAAATGCAATAGTTTTCAAATTAGAACTGATTTACTCAACAGTGAAACTCTAACTGCAATTGTAAAGTAACTATTACTTAGCTATACAATGAGCTACAGGTCTACAACTTTACTGTGTGATAGCTGACCCATAAGTAGGTGAATATCATATTTTAAAACAAAATTCTCTAAATACAATAGTTTTCAAGTTACAACTGATTTACTCGACTGTGAAAACCTCAAAGTAGCTATTGCTCGACTATGTAATGAGCTACAGGTCTGCAATTTCACTATGTTATGGCTAACAGAAATCTAGGCGAATAACATACTATAACATACTAAAAGAAAATACTGTAAATGCAATAGTTTTCAAGTTACAACTGATTTACTAAACAGTGAGAACCTCAAAGTAGCTACTGCTCAGTTATGCCATGATCTACAGGTCTGCAATTTTACTTGCTATAACTGACCCAAAAGTAGGTGAATAACATATTTAAAGAGATATTCTAAATGCAATAGTATTCAAGTTCTAACTGATTTACTCAACACTGATAACCTCTAAGTAGCTATTACTCAGCTATGCAATGAGCTACAGGTCTGAAATTTCACTACGTTATAGCTGACCCAAAAGTAACTGAATAACATTATGCAAAATACTGTAAATGCAATAGCTTTCAAGTTACAATTGATTTACTCAACAGTAAGAACCTCAAAAAGGCTATTTCTCAGATATGAAATATGCTACAGGTCTGCAATTTTTCTATGTTATAGCTGAACCAAAAGTAGGTGAACAACATATTTAAACAAAATATTCTTAATGCAATAGTTTTCAAGTTATAACTGATTAACCCAACAGGGATAACATCAAAGTAGCTATTACTCAGCTATGGAATGAGCTACACATCTACAATTTTACTATGTTATAGCTGCCCCAAAAGTCTCTGAATAACATATTTATACAAGATACTAGTGCTGGGAGATCGCTTGGATTTTCCGTGTCGATGTTCGTATCGGACATTTGTAACCAAACTTCGAACATTGCGGATTATGGAGTCGAAGTGTTAAAAAGACAGATAAAATATTAATATTATATTATATGAAGCAAAATACACACAAATTACCACAAATATGACCAAAATATAATCTAAAAGCCATTCACAGACGTGTCCCTCACTAACAGAGTATGCTAGATGTATCCTCACTTGTGATTGGCTGATTTTATTATTACCTTGACAACAGTTGGAAAACCCCAAGGTGTTTCTATTTACGTTATTTTTATTGCATTCACGGCTAGTTTTGTGATTTTAACTGGTGGATATTTCAGATTTTTACAAAATATTATTAAGTTTAGCATTTTATTGTGACCAAAAGGCTGCAAAGAAATGGATTTAGCAAATATCGGTTTTACTTAAATTTTACCGATCATTGATTGGCAATGAGCCAGCGAGCGATAATACCGAAGTTTGCGAACATCGTCCCAGCACTACAAGATACTGTAAATTTAATAGTTTTCAAGTTACAACTGATTTACTCAACAGTGAGAAGCTCAAAATAGTTATTGCTCAGCTATGAAATAAGCTACAGGTCTGCAATTTTACTATGTTATAGCTGATACAAAAGTAGGTGAATAAAATATTAAAAACAAAATACTCTAACTGCAATAGTTTTCAAGTTACAACTGATTTACAACAGTGATAACATCAAAGTAGTTATTACTCAGTTATGAAAAGAGCTACAGGTCTGCAATTTTACTATGTTATAGCTGACCCAAAAGTAGCTGAATAACATATTTACACAAATTACTGTAAATGCAATAATTTTCAAGTTACAACTGATTTACTCAACAGTGAGAACCTCAAAATGGCTATTCCTCAGCTATGAAATAAGCTACAGGTCTGCAATTTTACTATGTTATAACTGGTCCATAAGTAGGTGAATAACATATCAAAACTAAATTCTCTAACTGCAATAGTATTCAAGCTACAACTGATTTACTCAACAGTGATAACATCAAAGTAGATATTACTCAGCTATGCAATGAGCTACAGGTCTGCAATTTTACTATGTTATAGCTGATCTATAAGCAGGTGAATTACATATCAAAACAAAATTCTCTATCAGCAATGGTATTCAAGCTACAACTGATTTACTCAACAGTGATAACATTAAAGTAGCTATTACTCAGCTATGGAAAGAGCTACAGGTCTGCAATTTTACTATGTTATAGCTGAACCAAAAGTAGCTGAATAACATATTTACACAAATTTCTGTAAATACAATAATTTTCAAGTTATAACTAATTTACTTAACAATGATAACCTCAAAATAGCTATTGCTCATCTATAAAATAAGCTACATGTCTGCAAATTTGCTTTGTTACAGCTGATCCAAAAATAGGTGAATAACATATTTAAAGAGATATTCTAAATGCAATAGTTTTCAAGTTCTAACTGATTTACTCAACACTGATAATCTCTAAGTAGCTATTACTCAGCTATGCAATGAGCTACAGGTCTGAAATTTTACTATGTTATAGCTGACCCAAAAGTAGCTGAATAACATATTTATATGAAATTCTCTAAATACAATAGTTTTCAAGTTACAAGTCATTTTCCTCAAGACGGAAGTTACTGAAAAGTCAAGAAGTAGCTACAGTAGAACCTCTATTATCCGACCCTCTATTATCCGAATTTTCATTTATCCAACCTCAAACCCACTCTCCCAACTCCATTTAAACCTGTTATTTTAGCCTTCCTATTATCCGACCTTTCTATTAACCAACCTAATTTTTACTCTCCCAAGAGGGTCGGATAATAGAGGTTCTACTGTATTACTCACTTAGCTTTTGAGATAGACACCCAAGTTACTCACCATGTTGTAGCTATGGAAAAAGTAGCTGAATATCATATTTTAACAAAATGCTCTAAATGCAATACAGTTATAAGTGATTCAGTGCATGATTTCATGAATTTTAATGTATTAAAAATTATTTAAAAAATTCATAAAAAAATAATTAAGAAAGATCCAAGTCTGATACTCACACAAGGGAATCTACTTGTGGCCTAGTACATATGTGCAAGATACAAAAGAAATCCCTGCAATAGTCAATGAGAAAATTGTGATAAAGTGTTGAAATTTTCACACTTAGGATCTGCATGCCTTGAACAATTTTTCATCCTTAACAGATAAGGTATCTTTTAAAAAAACCAGCATGTCTCTGGACCTTGTAGCTTTGGAGGAGAAGTCATTCATGCGGACACGTACACAGACGCCGCAGAGTGATGCCATCATGTTAGCTGACTAACAAGTCAGCTGACATAAAAATGGATTGGACTGTGAGGATTGATTTTCACTGATGCAAGAAAGAATTTTTCTCCTTGAAACATTTTTTCTAAATTTAATTTTTAGACAAACAAGAATATTCTGGGAGAATGTCCCATTTTAAAAAAATTTAGGCAAAATTGACTTTGGCAAAAATGATTTGGGTGATAGTGACCACCCTGAAAAATTTTTCCACAAAATTGATTTGGGTACAAATGACTACATTCATCCTCCAGATATCGATACCTTTTTATATCTTCATGAATAAAAAGCCCTATATACATATATAATATATTCACCATTTAATTTCTATTAAAATGTCTGTAATATTGCAGCAGACAGAATGTTATTGTACACACACATGAATATCCCTGGTCTCAGTACTCCAGTTAATTTGCACAGAAACAGCACCCTAACAATACCAGTGAGTAGTCACATCTGTCAAAGTTACCATACTTTTGAATGCTCTATAGTTTCACTGGGTTATATCCAGCCTGTAGCATTTAACTCAATTGCTTTCACCAAGTCAATTATATTAATGAATTCTATTTTATATATTATCCTTGGATGATCTGGAAATCTAGCTGTAAATATTCACATAATACCCATCAGTCAAACTATATTTTCCAATTTTCCCCATTTTTTATTTTGAGTACTGCATGAAAAAAAACAGTTAGAGTACACAATACTTGAAATAAAAAAAGAAATGTGATATTGCTTTTAATGGCAAATTGCTCCAGTATTTTCTTATTGGCAATGCACAGCAGAAAAAAAAGAGCAGATGTGCTCAGGGTTTTTTTCCCCTCTGTTGACACAGTTTCCAAACCAAGGTTAGATCATCAGCATCCAACAAAGACACAGCCTTCACGGCTTCAGCCAGGAATAATAGAAATCTATCAGAAAATTAATCAACAGAGGGGCAATGACCATAAAACACAGAGCGATATGACTAAGGAGATAACCTTCTTAACACTGGGCACACTTACTGTTGTGGTTAATGGTTCGATTCAAGTCATTCATCAGAAGTAATTGAGACATCGAACAGGCTCTTAATTTGACATATTTCTTAATTTAACAAAAATCATCTTTAACAATGAAAATATTGCACTTTTCTTGTTGTTGATATGTCATTTGTTATCTATCACAACAAGGTGTCAGTTATGAAAATTTATTGAAATGAAAGAGTCAGAATTTTCATCCATTTTTGCTGTAAAATGTATCTATTATTTGATACATTAACATGTAATAAAATTTACTACTTTAAAATTATGTTCATGAAATACAATAAATACCAATTAGAACTCTTATTTTACATAAACCAAAAAAGTTTATCTTTTATTTAGAATCTCTCTTATTCTTTATAGTATTTGAGATTTACAGTGAATGTAAACCACATACCATATTTATCCGTATAAACACCCCCTCCCTATTAATCGCCCCCCCCCCCCTCTCAACCTTTGCAAAGTTCATACTTTGGGGTTTTACATCCCTCTCAACAGCCACCGGCCTTGTGATTCCAAAAAAAAGATGCGTTTTAGTACTTCCCCAATTGAATACGAGAAATTAAGAAAATCACAACAAAACATGGCAATTTTGATCACAGACGCATTAAAATCTGTAAAAAATGAGATAAAAGTTCATAAATTCTTCAGATTTTAGGTTGGTTTCTAATATTTTAAGATCCCCCGCTATTATACATGCTGGTAAGCGAGATCAAGGCTGTAAGTGTCCCATTATCACCCATTGCCACTGGACTCGAGAGTTGATTTTTTTCTATCTGTAATAGTAGCCCCCCTTTTGAAAAATGCATCACCCCCGGGGCGTTTATATGGATAAATACGGTACATGCCTGGGCTAAATGTGCTAAATGTATCATATTTTACACTTTGTTTAAAAATAAGTTACACTGACTAATTCTCCTTGTATATGCTCTGTAAACTTGAATTATTTTTCAAGAATGGTGAAGTACCTTCTGTACTTTACCATTTGGTGTATTTATTTTTTCATACCTGTATTAATCTATATCAAAATTATGCTAGGTAAACTATAGATATTGATATATATTCATCTTAACACTCGGTGCACAACTGCCAAGGTTAATTTTTCCAGTCCATGCATTCATGAGAAATTCAAAACCTTAATTATTAAAATATTTTTACATAGAATTCTGGTTATTATTATGTTCATTAATAGAATTCCAACTAATACTCTAATTTTATAGAGATTGCTGTTGAAATTGAATTTATATGGTAACTTTCAAATTCTTTCCATGTTAATATATTAACAGATACTACAACTGTAAATAACAAAAAATATACAGTGTCCATAAACTTTAAGAAATGCTGACCTACTAAGTACAAAAAGATCATTAAATTACAAATATGAAAAAAGTTCAAACCCTTTCAATTTATCCAAAAATGGCATGTTGAAAGCACTAGGTACAGATCCAAACTAAAGTGTCCCAGGAAGAAATACTTTTAAAAAGCAACAAAACTTTCAGCATTCACTTATTTTGCAACTTCCTAGATGATTTTTTCTTCAAAGTTTTTCTTTACAAAAATACTTAAAACAGTTATTTGAATTGTGTGTTTTGACAGCTGATAAAATGACAACTGTTCAAGAAAAAATGGTCATGCATAGTCTTTATTCTGGCTACAGAGGTTACAAAAATTACAACCATTAGTGAACATTAATTCAACTGTATTACTGCTATTTTCTTTATTTTATGCAAAGGATTTTAGTTTTATTTATTATTTGCTTTTTATTGTTGCAAGTTTGGCTAGTCTTTTCGTCAGACTAGATGCATAATTAGAGTCAGCTTAATAACAAGAAAATCAAATACTTTAAAACTCTAATTTAGATTAGATCAGATACGTAACTGTTTTTTATGATTTCTTATTTACACTTTATAGTTTTAAGGTATGTTAAGTTTGATCTGAAGGGACCATAAAAATACTTCAACTTAAACTGGGTATCTAAATAACCAATTAAAATTTTAATGGAAAAAGATTCTTTACGGACCTGCTATTAGTTTCAATTTATAAGGGAATTCTATATTTGAGTTATAGTAACAGAGTTTGTTTGTACACCATTTATTAGGGCTGGACTGATTGAAAACAAATTGTCCTTTACTCGAGTAATGTTTTGCCCATTATTCTATTCTCTAATAGGTATGGTAAAATTGACCATAAGATTTTTGCTGATTTTGTATGCAAAAATTATAGAGAAGGACTTATGTTCCAGTATTAAAACAAAGTTTTCACAAATTGGAAATACACAGATCTATACTGCACAAATAAATGAGTACACTTTTCTTATTTTGTTTCTCTGAATACTTTATTGCATAAGTACACTGGAACAACATTCCCATTTTGTAAGGTGAAAGAATTTTTCTCAAAAAGAAAAAATTTAGAAATTTTACAATTTCAGCAAACATTGGCATTTGATTAGACCTTGTGCAACATCCTTTCATTCCACATTTCTGTATCAGTACATTATGATTTTGAAGGGAGGGGATTGTCTGGCTGAATAAAAGTCAACTTCTAGAGGAGATCAGAGATAAAAGTAACAAAATAAAACTAGTGCTGTCATCTGTGGATTGTAAGGAAAAATTGTGGTTACGTACACATGCATGATTTCTGTTCCACCTGTGATTTCTTATTAGCTTAAAAAACATGCAGAAGTTGAGACTTGTAGCAAGTCTAGCATTTGATGTGAATAACCCTTAATTACCCTTAATTCCACAATTAATATAGTCTCTAAAAGTTTAAACTGTGTATGTCAAATGTTGGAATAAGTGGAAACCAGTTATGAGATATCACTACGCTGTATTTTAACATCTTTCGCAGGAAGTAAGCCATAATTTAATAACCCCTTGAAGGTTGTAGTTATGTAGAGTCATTTGTACAAACAAGTTAAACTGTATCTTGACATGTGCCTATGTTGACTTTAAAATAATGTGTAAATATGTTTTAACAATGTCAGTAACCATTTTGTTTGTTTCATCTGACAACTGGGGCCCTTTTACACTGAATGTTAAATGTGTTTTTTTAGTCATTTTAAAACAACTCCCTTTGAAAAAGGCCATCAAGAAAATTCACAAAAACAAAAATAAAACTCTTCAGAGTAGAAAATATGTTATTAACTTGAAGTTTGTTGTCAAAGTTGGCCATTTTGAAGTAAATACAACAACAAATACTGACTGATAAAAAAAAATTCCAGATTTCTGCAATGTTCTTTGACTTTCTTGGAATGTGCTGATATTAAATGTCAACAAGGTGCAATTATAATGAGAACACACTATGAATGGGTGAAGATTTCTGGCATCTTTCCCGCAAATACCCAGCAAATACCCACGAATTAGCCAAATGAATGCAAACTGTGAAGACTGTCCTGTGACATAGAAAGGATCAGTTGAGAATACAGTAGATCTGGAGAATTTACTGAGAAAAGGGAACTAGTATGACTAGTTGGCAACTGCTCAGGAAAGAACTTATGACATAAAAGATAGGCTACCCATTGTGGAGAAATTAATTAGTGAATTTTAAATGCGACAAATACCTACAATAATTTTGAACAGCAGGCTGTTGTCATAGCAAGAGGGAGAATGATGAAGTGGGTTAGACAGAATGGAAGAACAATGTGGAATTAGTAACTAACATCAAAGAATTTCCTATTTGCAGGACATTCGTCGCCACTATCTGACCTGAAGATAAGTAGTTTACTTGTATATTTCAAATTAAAAGTACAATATTTCAACAAACAATATCTTCAAGTTGATTAAACAATAACTAAAATACTAATGCTACTTGTTTTCTATGTAGCTTATTAATAAATAAATGACTATTACAATTAGTGTTTACAATCATATGTACATTAAGAAAAAAAGATTTTTTTTTGGCAGTTTTATTGGTTGAGAAAGTATCTGATGATTAGTTTCTTTTTACCTGACCTAACATTCTCCACTAAAGATTCCTACATGTCTATGACTGACTGAGGTAATATTTCATTATGACAGCTTTACACTTACTGTCGATTACAGATGCTATGGACTGAACTCAGGAGTTGTAAGCAATTGCTATTTTTTGAAGATCTAATTGTCATTAAAGTAAGGCAAAATATAAGGCATGTTAATACACTATGCCTTTTCTTTAGAATTCTGAAAATTGTTATTCCTTAAAACTTTTATTATTTTTTAGAAAATCCTAAGACAATGAAGATTAAAAGAAGTTCTAAGAATACCAGTGAATATCATCTCCTGGACCTTGAAAATCCTTAAACACCTTCACCATATTAATACAAAATAAAATATGGTGATTAAATTTCCTTTGTGTAATTGAGCACATAGAAACCTACTCTAGCAGAGCAAATATTGCAGTCAAGTACAACAGACAAAACATGGTCCTGGTAAAACCTCAACATATATTGACTCATGATAAATAGTATTGATCACAGACTAGTTGGGACAGATAACTTCACAACTGCTTCCAACAGTTCCTTAAGTGGGACTCACAATCCTCTGTTTGGGCAGCCCTGTTGTAACCCCTACTTTGAAATGGGTCTCATCCTTCTCTGTTCTACTGTCACTGTATGCATACAACTGGCTTAAAGATTGGCCCTCAAGGCCAGCCAATTATAAAAAGAAACAAGGTCAAAACTTGTGGATCATGTCCGTTTGGTTGGGTTTTACAGTAAGTTGGACATAAAAATGTTTAATCTGGATCTGTATTCAAAACTGTTTTTAAGCAGATGGGGATATGTCCTATATATGAACTATAAATTTTTAAGATGTATGTAAGCAGGTCTAATAAAGATATAAACATTGATTTGCAAACCCAAATTTTATCAAAAAAATAATAACATATCTGCCTATACTTAGGTCATAATGTGGACTAAAATCATCCCATGAATAATTCACACACAAAACATTACCCCACATATTCAGTGATAAGTATTTGTCTCGATAGCCCACTGGTTCTAGCTGATTTGATCAGAATGAAAAGGGATCTGTTGCATCGGACAAGTGTGATTCTACCTTAAAGTACCAACTCAGTAATGGGTAATAAGTTCAGTTTTGACAGGGGTGTAATTATATTCACTAAGTTTCTTTATTTGGTAATCGTTTCGACACTAATAAATGTTAGAAAAATCCTCAAGAGAGTCAACCCTACTTTTAGTCTTTCATTATAAAAGAGCTGAAAAAAGTAAAACACTAAGTTTGTATTGCTATTATATGTGTACTACTATTATTGTGTGAAAGAAAGCTCAAAACAGTGTCTGTGTACACTATATGTTATTTATAGCCTTAAAACTTAAGGAGTTATAGGGTAACAATACTTCCTTGATGAATTGATCCCCTGACTCAAAAGGTATACCTGTAATATATCAGATAAAAATAAATGTTTATACTAATTTTTTAAAATTTGCAATTACTTTTGTTGATATCTGATAACATTTTCAGCCTGGTCTTTGTAAGATATTTATTATTTAAACTCATGTTGTGTTTTTTCGTAACACTGACCACTGAAAATAGATGTTACACTTTTCTTAACCACCAGGTATTAAAGACTGATTTTGTAAATTTTAATTAATAAAAGTCTTAATTGAAGTTTAAAAAAAAAAGAACTTTTTTATTTCCCAAGTAATTTTATGATTCCTTTAAATGTGTCCTCATTGCAAAAAGATGATTATGACAGCAAATACACCTTTAAATACTTATAATCCTAATATATGCATATATTTGTCCAATCTACAGCCAATTTTTAAGCCACATTTTTTGCTATAATGAGTGAAAACTAGCATTGATGTCACTCACTCTGGTTGGCCATGGTACTGTGCAAAGGAAACATTTTCAATAAAATTAGTGCAAGGAATGAACCAGTGTAAACTCTGAAAGTATACCCCCTCTTCATTTTATACCCGGGTAGATTCTGGGAGACCTCCAGAATCTACCCCGGGGCCCTCCCAGAATCTACCCGGGTATAAAATGAAGTGAGATATAATCTGGGGGCTTACACCGGCATCCAATACTGGGCATCAGTTCTGTGGAAACACCCACTTACCCTATTTCTTGAATATCCTACTCTCCCTTTTAACCCAACATATTTGTCCTTGAAATTCAATTGACATTTTCAACTGTTCATCACAATAAATAAGATCCACAATCTGGCTGATAAAATCCTTCATCAATTTCTCTTGCGATATTTTTCTTTCGAGTTCCAGAAAAAAACCCATCATGATGTAAGTCTATCCTTTTGATGCTACTGCATATTAATGTCCGCCCACCACTCTCTTCTGTCACTTCCTCAAGCAAACCATTACTCCACCCCGACGTCCTCATGCCCCAACCCCATTTCCACAATGCTCAATTTATTAATAACTGCATGACTAACATCCAAACCCTTTATTACATGGGACTTTTTCATCCTGCTCTTAATTGTTACCAGCTTCTTTCTACAAAACTACCATTTGCATCTGAAGTTACGTTCCTTTATTGATTCTTCAGTCGGGTTTTTTATCACAGTGCCACTCTCGGGGATGTCATTAATTTTTTAAAATTAGATTTGATATCCTCAGAGTTCAATACACAAAGTAACACAGTATCTTTATTGTTACTGAAGCCATCAATTTATTTACTGTCTTTAACTTATCTGGTGCAAGACAATTTAGGCATCAGTGTAATGACAAGTATTAAAGTCTAATCAACTGACAGTTATGTAGACCAAATGAGATAGATCATAGCAATGGGCAAAATTAAGCTTGTCTTCTTGACAACACAACTAAATTGAAGACTCAGTGAATTCATTAATTTTGAAATTTCTTTTTTTATGTTTTACAAACAGAATCATGCCTAATGTTGAATATAATACACGCTGTATTACTACTGTACAATCAGTGTATGTAGAATATAGGTATCAGTAGATGATTTATATTGAGGTCCAAACATGAAAAAATACTAATGAATGGATCATACATCAATGTTTCAATATTGAGCAACACAGATCTCTGGATTTCAATGTTGATTCCTAAAGTGTTCATTTTAATTCTACTTAAATACTTCATCAAGCAATATTTTACATATATTGTTTTATTTTAATTCTGATCATCAATACTCAAGTGTTGGAAAAATTTTTCAGGATCTTTAGAAGAATCTGATTACTAAAACAGTAGTCTAATGTCATAAATTTATTATCTTTCTTGAATACCTTATACAATTTTGGTTGGTATATGAGGCACTAGTAGCCATTACATTACATTACATGTTGTTGTGAAACAATATTTTAAAATTAGACATTGATACTAATATCGAAACTAAACTTCAATTTCCACATTTGAAAATGCAGCTTTTGACTTGGGTGTAAGTTAGATACATACCGTATTTATCCGTAAAAATTCCCCCTCCCTATTAATCGCCCCCCCCCCTCCTCTGTAACTTTGCAAAGAACATATTTTGGGGTTTTACATCCCTCTCAACAGCCAACACTTTTGCAATTCAGGGATTCCGAAAAAAGATGCATTTTAGTACTTCCCCAATCAAATACCGCTTACCAGAAATAAAGAAAATCACAACAAAACATGGCAGTTTTAATGACAGACGCATTTAAATCTGCAAAAATACGAGATAAAACATTATAATTTCTTCAGATTTAAGGTTTGTTTCCAAAATTTTAAGCGCTCTCACTATTATACATGCTGGCACGCGAGATCAAGGCTGCTAGTGTCCATTATCGCCCAATGCCACTGGACTAGAGAGTTGATTTTTTTTATCATTTTGAAAAATGCATCACCCCAAGGGCGTTTATACGATTAAATACGGTAACAGAATCTGTTAAACAGATACATTAATCTTGTGGGTTTTCCTGTATAATTTATGCAGAGTCTTCTGCAATTATATCAACACAGTTCACTGGATTTTAAAGAACTTTTTCAAGGTTTAATTGTGAGAAAAATTAGTCACTGGGAAAATTTGGGGTAAGTGCTTACTGTATGTGTTTTGAGGAGAAGTTACTCATCTGGAGACATGTCTATTATGGCAGAAATTGATCTTGTCTTTCCGAATCCTCCTTGAAATACTCACACGAGATCCCTTTCACATTTGCTTGTCATTAAAATATCAGCTTTTCCATTCTTCAATTTACTAGCAATTGCATTAATCACAGGGACTTGTTTGGACATGTGGCTCACATGAACACTGATTCTTGTTGTAAATAACTGGAGGAGCTGCATGGCAAACCATGGATTTTAATACAAGCTCAGCTGGCAATAGTACTTTTCACATTTATGCAATTTTTAAGTGCGATCTCTAGCGAGGTACACATTTCTAGGATCACTTTTTTATTCAGTCTCCACATTTTCATGAATTGTGGCCTAGTGAGATGAGTATCTGTTCACTGAAGTTAAGAGGCAATGGGCTATGTTAGTTCTGGAATGGGTGACTGCTTCGGTGCACTACTCCTGTCTCTGAGGGCTTTGCGCTCACGCCAGTAGATGGAAACCTGTTTTGACCTTGTTTCAGCAATTTTCAGTATGGTTATGTATCAAAATGGATTAAATATGTCACAAGGGTAATACTAATTACATTCTATAATGCATACATACATTGTATGAAACCATATTTTAGCATCCTCTCCATCATAATTTCTCATTGGTTCACTGGTAACGCTGGCTTACAGTCAACTTGCATCCAATGGCTTAATGAATATTTTGAGCAATGATTCCATTTCTACACCTTAGAATTTGCCATTACTGAGATAAATCTTCTCAGAGGCATGACTTGAGATTATAAATATCTTCCAATGAAAAGTACCTAAAATTTGAAACATACAATGTCTTTTTCTTGATAAGATAAATACTATATTATAGGCTATAGTTGCACTACAGGTTTTCTAGCTATTTATATCAGCAGTAGTAAGCCAATATCTAGCTATTTGCCATCAATGGAGTTGTATGTCAAGTGTACCAAAAGTAAATTTCCATCTCATCATTTAAGTTAAGCAACACTGCACCTGGTTGGTACTTGGATGGGTGACCCTCTTGGTTCTGGGCTGGGTATGTGATTGTGACTGATGATCACTTAAATGGTGGTCCATTCACAATATAACCAAAATAAGGTACCAGGTGTGACATCAAATATACTAATCAATAAATCAGAAGAGTTGTAAACACACATTGCAAGTGTTCCTCGTCACCCATAATGTCCCCATACATAATATCTTTATAACACCTTCCAATATAGCAAAACTATTTGTTGTAGAAAGCTTTACAAAGTAAAACCAGACCTAGTGGATTGGAGAACAGATGCATATTTGTATCTAAAAGACAATGCATCCAATTTAGCAAGCATTTTACTTGATATGCATATTAGGAGTAATGATAAGTGGTACATAAACCCCAAGTTTTAAGACACTGTTTAATTTTTATTGGTGGGCCCAAGTTCAAACCTGGCCACATTAAAAGACTTCCAGCCCATGATTTTCTACAGGTTAGTTTCATAAACCAAACCTCAGGGACCAATAATTCTATTCTATTCTGTACTTTTATAGCGCTTAATCTCTGCTAGACAGACTCTAATAAGGCGCAACACCAAAATCAAATACAAAAAATCATCTGTCCATAGCTGTTGCCAGGTCCAGTACCACGGAGATGCCGGATCGAGTGTATGCTAAGTTGGGAATGCCTTTTTGAAGAGATACGATTTTAACCTTTTCCTGAAACAGGCGAGAGTTGGGGCAGAACAGACCTCATCAGGCAAATGATTCCAGACCGTGGGAGCATCAAAAGCAAAGTTGTGGCCAAAGTGATTTTTTGATTTATGTACAGATGGACAGAATTGAGGAACCTCCAAGAACCTTTTATCTGGATGATTGTATCTTGTACTATATCTTCCACAATGAGTAGACAAAAGAGGACCAAAGTAACTGGGATGACCATTGTGAAGAAACTTGTAAACTAGAGTGGCAGTTTTGAAGATACAGCAAAATTATACTGGGAGCCAATGGAGTCGTTTGAGAATAGTAGATGCCTATGTGTATTTGTTTGTGACAGTTTGTGACAATCCTAATAATAAGACGGCTATAAGCATTTTTAAGTTTGACAACCCTTGTTTGACCTTGAAAGAAGGGCCCAAGGTCAAATCCGACCACACCAAAACATTGTCAGCTACTGATTCCTTTAGGTTGGTTTCACATCCCAATCCTCCAAGTCGTGTATGTGGCTTACCACATCTGATTGTCAACTTGTGACAGTGATTGTGTCTCACCTTCTCATTTATGTTTGCTTGTTTAAATGTGTCAGATTCTGATTTGTGACACCTGACAGCCAATTTGTGACAGTGATGGAGGGAGAAAATTAGACAAGAAGTAAAATTGCAGTGTATTTTGTAGAAAATTAGATGCTAACAAAAAATAATGTGAATAGAATCATAAATCAGATATTGTAAGCTGCATACATGTGTGCATAGACTTATAATGAACTTTGAACAATGGGTCTGTTTCTGAGGCTCAGAATCTACCAGTACAAAGATTAGTGGCTATAAATAATGATTATATAATATCTACACAGATATTTACAAATACACAAAGAATTATATTTTGTGATATTATGAGGGATATTTTATAGGCTGTGACTGCACTGCAGGTAAGCAAGCTGTTGATACCGGGAGCTTTCACCACTCACCAGTAAGCCAATATTGAAGTTGCAAGTAACATTTTGTTATTATTATTTTACCACATAATTAATAACAAAATCTGTGCTTTAATCATGAAGGTTTAAATGGCCGTATGTTGGATATTTCAAAATGCAATAAACTATTCAACTTTCCCTTGTAAATCAATATGGCTGAACTTAAAACACTACAAAGCCTGGGGCCACAGAAACTAAAGCAGCTCATTTCAAAGTGAAATTGATAAATGTGATTCTGTTTAAAACTCAATCTACATCTTTGTGTTGCCCATGACAACAGAGGCAGGGTGTGGTATTGCCGTTTTTTATTTTGTCTTGGTGATTTAAAACACATCTCAGTTATCCAGGAAGATTTAGACAGGGTCAAACATGCATTAATGCTGCTTATTTGATACTTAATACTTTTCACTCCGAAAGGATGTTGTGATATAAAATGTAATAACATCACACTTTCAGAAATTTAATCTGTCCATGGTAAACTGATAACCATGAGACCATACTCTCTAAAATGGTTGAGGATGTGTATTGGGTCAACACATATAACTGATGCCCAACGATGCTAATTTTTCCTTCCATCAGAATTTAGAGGCCAATCTGGTATATATGTACAGTTTCTACAAATAGGGAGCAAAAGTCTTAATTACACCTGTCAAGGAGGTATTAAATTTGTTTATTTCTTAGCAGGATTATGCAAATACATTGTACTACCGGTTGGATCTTCATGAAAAAACTGAAAAGATGGGCTTTTTTATCCAATTTAGACACCATTTAATTTTGAGAGTGATCCAGATCACCGCTTGCATACAGAGATCTAGATTGTCCCATTTACTTATTATTGAGTCATTTAAGAAAATCACACATGTCTTGGCTGAGGTATGTGCTCTATGAGTGCTTGTTTTATTAAAAGTTTGAACCATAATTTTCTTTTTGACAATCTGTTTCTAAAATTTCTGTAGTTTTCTTTTTAATTGAGGAAACATTAATTTTGTTATAGTTAATAAGACATATCATTCCTCTGACAACTCCAGCATAAAATTTCAATCTGTATTTATCTCTTTGCAAGAAACTAACTATAAATGATAAATAATACATAATTTTCTTACACTTTAAGAATTCGCAAAATTCTCTTGTAGCTAAAATGTCAGCTAATACAGTATATCTTATGCTGTAGTGAATTTCACTTTTATTACTCTATGAAGAGGGGCAATCTCTTAATGTACTGTAGTATTGGACTTCTCTTAATTAATCCCACTCACTCAATGCCCTCAATGGTAGTTTTGGGTGGGCGTGCAACAGAGTGTTAAGTTTTACTGTACGGTGGGATCATTTACTTTGTCAAAATTAGGCTTAATACATTTACGGTACCATGCTTGTTTGAAATTAACTAAGGGTTATATTTAAAACAGAAGACAAGGAGGACAAGAAAATAGCTTGATTTTTTTTCTGAAAACAGAATCATATGTTGCCTGGGTTGCAATTTCTGACTCGTTTCTCATTTTTTAAGTGGGATTCATTATAACAGAAAGTTGTCAGAAACAGGCTTCTGTTAATGAGAGGAGCCATACATAAAATCACAATATGCAGAATATGTTTCAGGATTATATTAGAACATATTAGATAGAATATTTTGTGCATCCATTACACATTACAACATTACACTTCAAAAATTGAAACTAGAAATTGCTTCAATTCGATTCAGGATATCCCCAGACAGGACATGGTGAAGCGCAATGAAAGTCTGTACAAACATACCAATTTAGTAAAGTCTATGTAAAATATTTTTTAATTGTCACATCTAAAAGAAAATCTCTCAGGAAAATATATGTCCTTTTCAGCATAGTTTGACCTTGAGGCAGGGGTCAAAAGTCAACTCTAACCCTCACAGAAGATTTCCAGCCCATGATTTCACACAAGTGGATTTAAGATTCTAAGATTCTGAACCACTAGGCCCAACAATAAAGGGGTGATAGCTGAAAATATCAAAAACACGGCGAAAACAGCTGAAATGCCATTTTTTGGAGGCCAGCCATGACCTTGTAGAAAGAGGTTGAAGGTAAAATTTCTGCATGCTCATATATGTGTTATATATATGAGCCATAGGATTATTTGTCATTCTGTATGTGAGAACTAGGAGAAGATATGAAGATATGTCCCAAGCTTGACATTTAGAAGGCTGCCAGTGGTCTTATAGTAGAAGGCCAAGTCCACAAAACAATAGACCCCAAGGCCCTACTGATATATACCCACATACTCAATTTGAAAGATGTTAAACCCTAAGTATCCCTGACTTTCACCTGGGGGATACAATACATCAGGTGAAATGTGTTTGAGTACCAGATTATAGGAATAAACTAGATTGCACCGACTCAACACCAACATATCCTCAGACAGGCCATCTCTCACGCCCCAAGCATTCACTGGGTAATTTTTGCAGCACCCATTTTGTGTGATTCACAATTTACCATTTTTCATTTTTTGTTTGGTCAAACCATTTTTTTTTTTCAATTTTAAAAATGTCCTCTACTAAAAGCCTTGGTTCTTGGCACATGAAAAAAGAACTAGAAATAGGACGCCCTGTTGATAGTAGCTGCGACATAAGAATAGAAACAGGATAGCATAGAAGAACACACATTATCATGTGTAATGTCCACCCCATGAACCTTTTGGCAAAATTGTACAGTAGTCCTGTTTCATTTGTAAAATATATCAATGATGCTTAAATATTTATTAGTATACATGTAAATTATTTCAGCTTCATGCCTTTTTGCATTGGTTGGGTCAATAATTTCGACGAAATCGCTCTATCTTGCACGGTTAAGGAGATAGAAGCAAATTTGTTTTTTTCCCATTTTTGACAAAAATTCGAAAAATCAAAATAGCCGCCATATGTGGGAAGAGGAAAATGTTTTGAAAATTGCCAAGAGTACATTGTTAGATACCCTGTGGGTTGAAAATTTTGACGAAATCGCTCTATCTCGCACAGTTAAGGACATAGAAGCAAATTTGTGTTTTGCCATTTTTGGCCAAAATTTGAAAATTCAAAATGGCTGCAATTTTTGAGGAGGGAAAATTTTTTTGAAAATTACCAAGAGTACATTTCTCAGATACCCTGTGGGTCGAAAATTTCGACGAATCACCCTATCTCGCACGGTTAAGGAGATAGAAGCAAATTTGTGTTTTGCCATTTTTGGCAAAAATTTGAAAATTCAAAATGGCCGCCATTTTTGGGGAGGGGAAAATTTTTTGAAATTGCTGGCCGCCATTTTTGGGGAGGGGAAAATTTTTGAAAATTGCCAAGAGTACATTGCTCATATAACCTGTGGGTCGAAAATTTCAACGAAATCGCTCTATCTCGCACGGTTAAGGAATTGAAGCAAATTTGTGTTTTCCATTTTTGGCAAAGTAGCTAAGTAGCTATTACTCAGTCAGTTATATAGCTATTATCACTAAAACCAATCCCAAGCAAGCTATCGACCTAAGTAATGCTCCTACTACATTTGGTAAAGATATGTCAAATATTTTTCCTTAAAATGCCCGGAAACCAAAGAAGTACACAAAAGTAGCTAAGTAGCTATTACTCAGTTAGCTATAGACCTATCTTCACCAAAAGCAATCCCATACAAGCTATTAACCCAATAAACACCCATACCAAATTTGGTAAAGATAGGGTAAATACTTTTCCTTCAAATGAGCGGAAACCAAGTGTCCGGACGCCGGAAAAAGCAAAAATAATATGTCCACCCCCCCCACCCCCCACTGGGGTGGACATAACAAACTAATATCTTCCCAGATGATATTTCTGCTGTATCAGCCACATAGTATGACAGTTATAGGGCTTAAAAGTGGTAAAAATTAAATAAATTTGATGTCTTTAAACTTAATGTTACAGGGTTAAAATTTTTCGCAGACAAAGATTACATGTAGAAATTACATCTACTATAGTTAGAGACTTGTTAGACTCACCATTTCCAGGTTACAGGACCAAATATGTAGAACCTGTTTGACTGAGCTGTATGTACATCACACCTAAACTCACCTGTAATCTAACAGCCTCTCTAGGAGACGGGTCACCGAGTGTACAAAACTTGCACCATCAGCATTTTCACTCCAGCTCGGTTCAGACTGCACTTTTTGTCGTAGACTGCAATACAGACAAAATATAACTGTCACTTGGATTTGTTGAACACACAAAATATAAAATAAATTTTTCAATGTAGATGTAGTACTGTAAGTACAGCAGAAGCTCTATCATATAACCTTCTGAAAGACACTTTTTCAGTAATACTTATCAGGAAACCAATTCTAAATATGATATTTCATTTTTTTTAAATCTTCAGCAGACCCCTGGTTAGAAATTGAACATTCATTAACCCCTACATAAAACATGTGTATCTCAGAAGTTTCCTTTTGACTTAACCTTTGCACAAAAATTTGTGTCATGAGTTTAACTGGAGCTTCGTTTTTAACTGTGGAAGGACCAAAACTTCCTGAATATTCTCAGAACACACACAAAAAAAATGTTTTTCTTTCATTGATTTGACGTGGCTGAAAAATGCATAGCTTATCTCAAGAATGAGCAATGATTGATCTGAACACAGTTCAACTGACATTAATATTTGAACGACGCTTTCTTGCAAAAGGTTTTCTTTGATTTGTTTTTATTGCTCAAATCTCTTATATTTGGTGCCAAGAAGTCTACATTTAGACTGAGCCCTTGACACAAATAATTCAAAAAGGTCCAGTGTGACAATGCATTATAGAGAAAGACAAAAAACAAAAAAAAAAAAAAAAAAAAATCATGGTAGCCTCTCAGAAGAGAAGCAGAGGTGGTATTATAAATGGCTTTTTCCATAGCTCTGACTGCTAAACACCAATACCCAATGCTGCTGTCTCCACACATCAGTTATACTAAAGGCCTATCTTAAGTCTTCATACAACAAAAAACTAATTTTTATTAAAACTCATTTATAATATAATTAAGTTATTTAAACAATAATTTTTTATTAGTATTTCCTGACCAATTTTGATGATTCTGTTGTCCCCAGTATCAAAAGACATTTAATATGTAGTACATTGATATAAATAACTGTGGAATGTATATATTCAATGACTAAATTGTGAAATGTATACATGCAACAGGCAAGCAATTCAAGGTGCACATTCCACATGTACCATCCATAGAATGTATGCATTCAGTGATCAGACTACACTAAGTATACATTCAACAGTACATGACTGAATTAACCACTGATAGTATACATTTTACACTTGAGTCATTGAATTTATATTCCAAACTTACCTACATTCAATACAACATAATATAATGAAATATATGGTTTTCAAGTATTGTGCCTTTATTTGTCTGCTTGTTTGCAAAATAATTCTCACAGTCATGGATGGATTTTAAAGAAATTTTCAGGAAATGTTGACAATAACACAAGGAACAGATCAGAACTATCATATGCTGTCATCTCCGTGTGAGTTTGACTCACACAAGGGGCAATACCGACGGCCTTTCCCAACAGCATCACCCTGGTTGTTGAACAGGACATAAAACCCTGACTTTGAAATTTGTAGAAAACTTAAGCCAGAATTAACCCTAACGTTGATATTTTGATGTGCAGCTATTTATATTTAATTAACACGACAATTGGAAAACAAATGAGACAGTTGCTTTAGCTCTGCAAAAGCAAAGCTTTCATATCAAGGATAGATTATAATGCTAGTGAAGCTGAATTTGGCAAAGGACAAATATAAAGGACCAACGCAAACTATTCCACTGCCCAAGGGAAACACGACATCAGTCCTAAATTTGGTTTTCACTTCACAAAGCTGTGGCAGTAATAAGAAGGGAGGAGATTATCTGACTGGTATTTTAAGAAACAACAATCAAATTATGGGATGCAACAGAGCCAGCATACATGTGTGCATGAAATATCCACCATTATAAACGCTTAAAATGAGTTTGGGTAGAATTCCTAGATGGAATAACTGGCCTTGGATGTATGACTTTCAACAACAGTCCAGATATCCACTATCAACTGAGTCAGTTTGAAATATAAAATTTACTTTTGGAGTTCTCTGAGACTTGAAACTTCAACCCCAGTTGCAATTCCATTAGTTTGGTTTCAAATTCTTAAGCCTATGCAAACTGGAATTAAAAAGAGAATCACTCCCATTCTTTACATTGCTATGGATCTATATTGAGAGCTTTTGTTTGATGGGAGACATAGTGTGTAGTGTTTAACCCATTCACCTCCAACATATCAGACCTTGGGTTCAAATTTTCACCTTTAGATCGAGTGGGAAAGTTGGCTGATGTTTTGATGCATGTAGCCATTTGTTTTCTCTGCACAAATGTTGGCCAATTAGTAGTGCTGGGACGATTGTTGGTCCGTTTGATACACTGATCGATGGTGGCATCACCTCACTCTAAGTTAAACCCCTAATTTCGCACAACAAGTAAAGTAACATAATTTACAAGACATAGAATTCATTACTTTTAAAGAAGATAAATAAAAGTCACCATTTTTGTCCAGATTTCCCATGACGTTGCTAGCTTTCATTGTAGTGACAACCATTTAAAATGTTTCCGTTATTAATAATAGATGCATGTATACAGATGTTTTGACTGCTCATAGGCCAAGGAAATTTTACAGGAAATCTTATGGAAATCTAGTTACATATTGTTTTTTTTAATTTTAACATATTGCAAGGAAATCACCCGGAATTCAGAGACCTCACATTTTCTTAGTTGTATATTACATGCCATGCATGATTACAAATGTATTCGTCTTTTACTGTGGTTATATATACAATATTGTACACTCTCAGTCTATCAAAAGAGATATTCATCAGTTTACAACCTATGAAGAAATTAATCAAATAAACTGATAACACGAATACTCGTAGAGAGCATACCTCCGCCAAGGCACGTAATAAGAAGTAAATAGGAAAATTCAGATCTTTGTTTTTTTTTTTTTTGATGATCCAGATCAGTCTCAAACTTTAATGAGATCTTAGTAATGGAGCAAAAGTTATCTTCTCAATACATGTTTTTTGAAGAACAAACAAGAAGTATCTGCATAATCCTGCTAACAAACAACCAAAGAGACAGACAGTCATGAAAAAATTACCTCCTTGGCGGAGGGACATATAGCTGCTGAGAAGAATAAGAGTGGTCCTTCAGTGTCATTTAAACAAACAGTTTGGATTTTGCAATTCAAAAATGTCTTCGCTATAAAGTAGAGTTGATATTTATTGAACCTAAAAAACCAACGGGTTTTGGTCCTTTTAGTGACACTTGAAAAAAGTAGCTTTTCCTGATGTTAAGGTCTCAAAATATATAATCTATCTATATGCAAATGACACTACTTCCAATACTACATCTCATTGATTTCCCTTGCATTACTGTAAGTTTTATTACTTTTGATAGATATTAATATCTCAAATACAATTGCCAAGATTTTAATTCAGAATAGAATACATTGTAGTATTATTGGGAAAGGTGACAAGATTTTACAATTAATGTACATTTTTTTGACTGAAATACAACATTTAAATAATATGACTAATACTGTAACAGTGCTTAAGTATATACCTAATACATTTAACATGTGTACTGCGTATATATTAAGTATTGTACAATATTGCATGCATGTCATGAACCAATTATATTAAGTAATCTGAAACGAAACTATTTATATATTAAAGATACTTAAATACTATACTTTACCTCAAGGTCCAAAGAATCATCTGCTTGAATGAAAATAATTGATATATTATTTTATTGAATAGTAGTTGTTCTTTTTATCTCTCATTCAATTTTTCACAAATCACAAAAAAGGAAAAAGAAAACTGAGGCTATGTTTCTTTTAAGTTGATAGACAAGGCCTGATCTCAAATGCTAGTTTCCACACACAGGATACTCTAGGCTGATAAGTAAATGTAAGTAAATAATTTATTCGATGTGGTTCCAAAATCATGTTTTTTTATTTAAAATCTGACAAAAAAAGTGATTCTTTATAGGCTGATTCAGTTTGTAGCCAGATCTCTTTTGACTATATTATGGAACAAGCAATCAGTGCCCATGAACGGGCTCTGTGTCAGCTGACTGTGCATTTTGAGTTTCAGAGTAGAAGTGACAGAAGAAAAGGACATAAAAGTTGTGCCCTGCAAATGGTATTTAGAAGTAAAGTAACAAGGTAACTGTTTAGGTGTAAGAAGTATGTTAAAATCATATTTAAAGGAAATACTGCAAATGCAATACTTTTCGAGTTACAACTAATTTACTCAACAGTGAGAATCTCAAAGTAGCTTTTGCTCAGCTATGCAATCAGTTAAAGGGTTCCAATTTCAATATGATATACCTCATGAAAAAGTAAGTGAATAACATTTTTAAAGAAATACTGTAATAGATTTCAAGTCACAAATGATTTACTCAACAGTGAGTACCTGAGAATAGCTATTACTCAGCTATGTCATAAGGTACATGTCTGCAATTTTACTATGTTATAGCTGATTCAAAAGTAGATAAATAAGATATTTAAACAAATTTATCTAAATGCAATGGTTTTCAAGTTACAACTGATTTACTCAACAGAGAAAACCTCAAAGTAGCTATTCCTCGGCTATGCAATGAGCTACAGGTCTGCAACTTTAGTATGTTATAGCTGACCCAAAGTAGCTGAATGACACATTTAAAGAAAATAGTCTAAATGTAAAAGTTTTCAAGTTACAACTGATTTACTCAACAGTGAGAACTTGAAAGTAGCTATTGCTCAGTTATGCCAAGACATACAGGTCTGCAATTTCACTATGTAACAGATGACCCAAAAATAGGTGAACAACATATTTAAACAAAATACTCTAAATGCAATAGTTTTCAAGTTACAATTGATTTACTCAACAGTCAAAACCTGAAAGTAGCTATTACTCAGCTTTGCCATGACATACAGGTCTGCAATTTCATTATGTTATAGCTGACCCAAAAGTAGGGAAACAACTTAAAATACTTTAAATGCAACAGTTTTCAAGTTACAACTGATTTACTTAACAGTGAGAACCTGAGAATAGCTATTACACAGCTATGACATGTCTGCAATTTTATTATGTTATATCTTATTCAAAAGTAGATGAATAACATATTTATATTAAATTTTCTAAATGCAATAGTTTTCAAGTTACAACTGATTTACTCAAGAGAGAAAACCTCGAAGCTACAGGTCTGCAACTTTACTATGTTATAGCTGACCCAAAAGTAAATGAACAACTTATTTATAGAAAATACTCTAAATACAATAGTTTTCAAGTTATAACTGATTTACTCAACAGTGAGAACCTGAAAGTAGCTATTGCTCACTTATGCTATGACCTACAGGTCTTTAATTTCACTATGCTATAGCTGACCCAAAAGGGGGTGAACAACACATTGAAACAAAATATTCTAAATGCAATAGTTTTCAAGTTACAACTGATTTTAAATAACACTTTTAAAGAAATTACTTTAAATGTAATAGTTTTCAAGTTACAACTGATTTACTCAAAGTTGAGAACCTCAAAATGGCTATTGCTCAGCTATGTACTGAACTACAAGTCTGCAATTTTACTGTGTTATAGCTTACCCAGAAGTAGTTGAAAAACATTAACAAAATACTCTAACTGTAATAGTTTTCATGTTACAATTGATTTACTCAACAGTGAAAACCTGAAAGTAGCTATTGCTCAGCCATGCAATGATGTTACAGGTCTGTAATTTCACTATGTTATAGCCGACCCAAACGTAACTGAATAACATATCAATACAAAATTCTCTAAATGCAATAGTTTTCAAGTTACAACTAATTTACTCAACACTGAGAACCTCAAAGTAGCTATTGTTCAGCTACGCCAGGAGCTATATGTCCGCAATTTTACTATGTTATAGCTAACCAAAAAGTAGATAAATAACATATTTAAACAAAATTCTCTAAATGCAATAAATTTCAAGTTAGAAGCAATTTACTCAACAGTTAGAACCTCAAAGTACCTATTACTCAGCTATGCATTGAGCTACAGGTCTGGAATTTCACTATGTTATAGTTGACCCTAGCCTGGCCTTCCAAGCTGTCTGAACCATAATGCAAATGTGAAATATTTCTGCCATAATCACACTGTATCAAAGGCCTTTTTAATCTGGGAGAGAGTTCTCCTCAACAAGCTAGGCTAAGTAATTGTATGAGAAATTTTAGGAAAAATACTTACAATGCAGTCAAACAGTTGTATCTTCTTTATACATATAAATACCTGTGGCAAGGCTAAGCTGACCCCAAAATAGGTGAATAACATATTTACACAAAATTATGTATATACAATAGTTTTTAAGTGATTTTACTCCTTATGGAAGTTACTGAAAAGTCAGAAAGTAGCTATTACTCAGTTAGCTATAGGGATAGATGCCCAAGTTACTCACCATGTTATAGCTATGAAAAAAGTAGCTGAATAATATATTTTACCAAAATGCTCTAAAAGCAATTGTTTTCAAGTTATAAGTGATTTAGTGCATGATTTTATGAATTTTAATGCATTAAAAATTATTTTAAAAATTCATAAAAAAATAATTAAGAAAGATCCAGGTCTTATACTGACACAAAGGAATCTACCTGTGGCATAGTATATATATGCAAAATAACAGAGAGATCCCTTCAATAGTCAATGAGAAAATTGTGATAACGTGTTGAAATTTTCACACTTTGGGTGGGGGTACCTCGCTTCTAACGGCTCTGGGGAACAGATGAACAGACAGATCTGCATGAATTCTAGGATTTATCATCCTCAATAGTTAAGGTATCTAAAGTAACAGCATGTCTCTGGACCTGGTACTTTTTCAGGAGAAGATGTTCACTCGGATGCAGATGTCAGAGTGATGCCATAAAAATCACGATTGGCTATAGGGAGTGGTGATATGTGTCAGATAATGTCTACCATGAGGACACACTTTAAATAAAATAGGTGACAGATTCAGAGTGGGTGTTGACCACAGAGAAAAACACCCATTTATTCAGAACTATAAATGTCCATTTGACAAAAAAAAAAAAAAAAAAAAAAAAAATTATTCCAACATATAAGAGTACTGCATAAGTGAATCTTTTCACTTGACATTAATATTAACTTTCTCAAATGCGAATGAGCTTTGATAGTGTAAATTAATTCCATGTGAAATTTTAAATTTGCATTATCTTTTACTTAAATGTTAGTGAAAATTAGTTCTGGTAAACTTCTTCAAAAGTGAGAACAAAATGATATTTTCTTTCAGCTAAAGTCTCTGCTTATACAGTATACTATAGTAAGTGCAACTTTTGTGTTACAGGACACCTAACATCAAGAAAAAATACCAAATAGTATGAAAAAAATGGACTAAGTACCTGAATGCAGCATGCAGAAATAAAACAGACAATAAGGCACATTTCTTTCTACATTTCTGCCACAACACCGGATTAACAACATCAAAGAGCACAGAACAAGAGTAAACAGAAACATTAGAGCATCAAAGGAGAATTTAGTGCTATCAATCACCAACAACACATGGCTCTAGATGCTACTCAAATTTGCTACCTACAAACTTTATTTTTATTTTCTCCTTCAGTTTTCCACAACTCAAAGAGAAACTTTACCCTAGTTGTTTTTTGCAACCTGCACCAAGAGAAACTAGACCTACGCATCGGACAACCAATGCAAATTTGTATCCAATGGAAAGACAACTCACCAAAGCCAGTGGACCATCATTTGACCTTGAAGGAGAGGCCAAAGGTCAAATCTAAAGACATCAGTAGATTCCCAGCCCATGATTTCCTAAAAGTTGGTTTCACATTGCAAACCTCTAGGACCAATAATACGCAAGTAATAAAGCACTTTTAAGTTTGGTTATCCTCGTTTGACCTTGAAGGAGGGGCCCAAGGTCAAATTTGACCACATCAAAAAATTCCCAGCCCATGATTTCCTATAAGTTGGTTTCACATTGCAAACCTCTAGGACCAATAATAAAGGAGATATACTTAGGAACTTTTTTAGTCCGCTACGTGGGGTACTTTGGCACTCCATGGATGACCTTGAATTTGAAAATTTTAATTACTTAAATGTAGCTTTTATAAGCTACATGCTTACCATGTGGGACTTAATGCTGTTCTCGGGTTGCCACACCCGGGGCCAACGTCTTAGAAAAAAAGATCGTTCTTGTTAGCCACCGGATATACTGGTAGTTGTCGTCACGTGATAACTTCTGACCAATCGCCCTACTTTCTCGTTGAAATTTTTTAAACCTACCCCTCAGCTGTAAACAGCGGGGAGGCAGGGTGGGACTCTCCTAAGTCCCACATGGTAAGCTTGTAGCTTATAAAAGCTACATTTAGTGTAATTAAAATTTTCAATTTTATTACGCTACAATAGCTTACCATGTGGGACTTAATGCTGAATTCAACCGCCCGGTGGCGGGATTACAGCTGAGACTGGAAGATGTGTAATTTTTTTCTAAGATTTTGAATTAAAAGTATAGAATAGTGCCAGAAATACCAGTCTGAGTCCCATTTACAGTGCCCCCATCCTGAAAGCCGGGCCTGTAACGAGCCAAAAACCTAAGTAAATGAGAGACAGTGCTAAAAACTGTCTAGATGTTTGACTGTAGGACGGAAGTGCAGCAGTGCTCACTTCGAGGTCTAAGGGTCCCAAAGGGCCCTTCACGTGTGACTGACCAACCCAGTGGTTGGGCATCTCATAAAATTTTTTAAACCTGAATATGAGATTAATGACAACTAAATAAGTCCTTAATAGAAATTACTTTGATAATTAAAGAATAAAATGACCTTACCCGTAACATCTTGAAGGTAAAGGAATACCTAGATCCTAGGAAAGACTCCTGAAGACTTGGTTGTAGCGGATGTGCCCCCCACCCCTTTTTTCTTTCCGAGGACAACTGGTCTGAGGGGAAGGATCTAGGACTTGTTGTGCCGCCACCACGGGTCCCAGATACATATTGTTGTCGGTGTCCGACCAAGTAAGGTCTTTTAGGTAAAAATTTGTAAATGTGTTGTGAACTTTCCAGTGACAGGCTTGCATGATTTGGTCCACCGATACCCCACCGTAAAAGGCCTTAGAGACGGCGAAGGCCCGGATGTCATGCGCTTTGACTTGGACCAAGTCCAAGGCTTGTTGATCTGCTTGTTTGTAACAAAGTAGGATGGTTTGTTTCAACCATGAAGAGAGTGTAGCGGGTCTGATGTCTGAGGTATGTCCTTTCTTAAAGGAGATGAAAAGGAGAGAACGAGACCCTCTCAGGTCTTTAGTTCGGTCCAAATAAAACCTCAGGGCCCGCACGGGACACAGGGTCCTGTCTTCTTTAAACTGTCTATCTACAATGGTAGTCAAAGCAGGGATAGTCACTGGTGACACACTTTGAGAACCTTCTCTTGCTAGTTGGTTTTTGGCTATGAAATCAGAAGAAGGTCTAGATTAGATACTTTGTTTGCGACCCAGGCATGGATTTCGCTGCGGCGCTTGCTGGAGGCCAAGGCTAGCAAGAAAGCAGTTTTGAGAGTAAGATGTTTGAGGTCTGTGTCTTTCATGGGCTCAAATGGTGCTTTGGTGAGCTCGTTAAGGACAACAGAAAGGTTCCACTTGGGTAAATTTCTGGAACTTTTAGGACGATCCCTGTGAAAACTGGAGAGTAACCTATGAAGGTCTGCATTGTGTGCAATATGTTGGGCCGTTGGGCCCAAAGTGTCAACGATTGCACTCCTGTAACCATCAATGGTCGAGGGGCGCCTGTTTAAGTCTTGGTACAGGTACATGAAAAAATCTGAGATTTGTTTCACAGATGGAGTGGAGAAATCCACCGAATTTTCTCTGCACGATTTTTCAAATAGGGCCCACTTTGACTTGTAGATGGTCCTTGTTGATGACCGCTGAGGGGCAGCAATTCTCTCTGCCACCTCCACAGAGAAGCCTTGTTCTTGAAGTTGTCTGCTCCTAGAACCAGGAGTGGAGGTTCAGGTGCTGGGGGTTGTTGTGGAACACCAACTTGTGGGACTGTTTGAGTAGGGTCGTTGACACTGGGAGTTGCAGTAGGATCTCTGTTGAGAGCTGCACTAGGTCCCAAAACCAGGGCATCCCTGGCCAGCCTGGGACTATTATGATGATCAGGCAATGACATTGCCTGATCTTTTGGATCACCTTGTGAAGGAGGGCCGTAGGAGGGTACACATAGGCCGTGAGGTTGGTCCAGTTTATGTTCAGAGCATCTATGTCCCAGGCCCTTGGGTCTGGGATAGGAGACACGTATAGTGGGAGTTTGTGGTTCAGGTGAGTGGCAAATAAGTCTACATGAGGTGTGAACCACTTCTGGCAGATCTGTTTGAACACCTGTGGGTGCAGAGACCATTCTGTTGACTGCACTTGGTTGGACCTGGATAGTAGGTCGGCCATCACATTCAGGCACCCTGGAATGTGCCTGGCTTTCAATGTTATGTGGTAGTGATGGCACCAGGTCATGATCTTCCACAGGAGAGCACACATCTCTGCTGAGTGTGTTCCTCCTTGTTTGTTGATGTAGGCTACCACTGTTCAGTTGTCCGTCGCAACCAACACTGTTTGATTCTGGCACTGGTCCTTGAAGTCTCGAAGGGCCAGGGAGACCGCCTTCAATTCTAGGACATTTATGTGTAGCCTTTTTTCCCAATCTGACCACAGACCCTTTGTAGAATTTTGGTCTAAGTGAGCGCCCCAACCTTCGTTTGAGGCGTCGGTAAAGAGTTGGATACTGTGGTCTTTGGGATGAAGGCCTGCACCTTTCATCACATTGGAGGGATTTTGCCACCAATCTAGGTGGGCTGCAATGGCTTCTGTCCAGGGAAGGAGGTTGTCCAGCGACTGAGGATATCTCCAGTGCTCCTTGAGGTGAAACTGAAAGGGCCTCATGTGAAGGCGTCCCTCCAGGACCATTTTCTCCATTGAGGCTAGCAACCCAATTAGAGACATCAAACATCTTGCAGTCAAAACACGTTTTGACTTGAGTCATAGGATCAAATCCTGAAGTTTGAGCCATCCCTCTTGAGTGGGTTTTACAAGGGCTGAATCTAGGTGGTATTCATAGCCCACGAACGAAAACACCTGAGTAGGTTTCAGTTTTGATTTTTCCTGATTTATTATCCACCCCAAGGACTGAGTTAGGTCTACCACTGCCTGAGTGTTCACTTGGGCTTCCTCCTGAGACTGGGACCTGATCAGCCAGTCGTCCAGGTATTGGTGAATTCTGAGTCCTCTTGAGAGGGCCATTAGTTTCACTTCCTTTACGATCATTGTAAAGACCTGGAGGGCTGTGGCCAGCCCGAACGGGAGGGAGGTGAACTGGAACACCTGAGCCTTGTAGCAAAACCTTAGGTATTTCCTTGAGCTTGGGTGGATGGGGATGTGCAGGTAAGCGTCCGACAGATCTATCGACGATACCCACTCCACTGGAATCAGGGAGGTCCTGATGGACTCTGGAGTTTCCATTTTGAACTTTTCTACGTGTTGAGCCTGCTTAAGTCTACGACTGGCCTCCACCTTTGGTGAGGCTTGGGTACTAGGAACAGGCGACTGTAAAACCCGAGAGATTTTACATTTTATACCCTTTCGATGGCGTTCTTTGACAGGAGAGACTGGATACAAGTGGCCAAGGCTTGGTCTTTTTGTTGGGCCTTGTACTCTGACAGAATCAGAGGAAATCTGATCAAGTTTGGCTTTGAACGGAATGGCAGAACGTAGCCATTGGTGATAATGTTTAACACGTTTTGAGAACATTTGTTTGTTAGCCAGTCTCTCCTGAAAGAACGGAGGCGACCTCCTACTGGTGGACTGAGTGAGGCTTTGGAGGAGTCATTGGGAAGGGGTGTTTCCACGCCCCCTTCCCCTATTGTGGGGTCGAAAACGACCCCTGGAGCCTCTGAAGTTGGGTTTTCCTCTTCCCGAGGGAAAGGACTGGTTACTGCTTTGAGAGGTATTGCCCCCATAGGGGCGTTTTCTGTAGGAGTCTCTTTTCTTGTGGGGACCACGAAAGGGCTTATTCTGGTAGGGTGCAAAACCCTGAGAATCTTTTGAGGTGCCTTTTTTGAGAAGGAAGTCCTCACCTTCCTTCACTAGTTGAGACTCGAACAAGGAAGGGCCCCAAAAGGACGAGTTCCTGAGTTCTTGACGTCTCGTTTCTCCTAATTGTGGATGTAATAGAGTCATCTCGGCTTCGCGCCTGAGCAAGCCGGTATTAGCCATAGAGTATAATTCCCTCTGCAAAATATGGGCTAGAGATTTGCTGAGACAAGTGAGGGCCCTGTGTTGGACAAGTACTGTCTTGTTCCAAAAATCTAAGTAGTCAGCTACTTCCTCATATCCGCGCTTTGCCGCTTTCTCAGGATTGGCACCTTTCTGAATCTGAGATTTAATCTTCTTGACCGTAGACTTAATGCTATGTTGGCATTTTTCCAATGAAGCATTGCAAGAAGAGGAGGTTTTGGCAAATGCAGCGGTGAAGTTGAGGGTCGAGATATTTTGTCTAGCCTGAAGTTCCAGCTCCTTGAGAACTGGCAGGGGAACTCTGGCTACTGGGGCCCCAGAAGGTCTAGGAGTAATACAGATCTTAGCAAAGTCCGTATTCAACTCCTGAATTTTGTCCTGAAAAGTGGGCTGTCCCACCTTGTACCACTTGGAAGTGGAAGGAGGAGGCTTGACATATTTTCCCTCAGATAAATTGGCAGCCTTAAAGTCATGTTGGAATTCATCAAAGGCGTCCTTGATAACTGAGCTAAGTGGAACGATAGAGGAAGGACCTCTAGGTCTGAGCTCTTGACGGCCTTTTTCATCATCCAGACCTAATACCGAAGTGGACGACCTGGGCATAGATTCCCTGGGGTCAGGGAGAGAGAAAATACGTCTACTTCTTCAGAGTATTGTGAGGGCATGTCAGACAAAGCTACTTCCCTATAATAAGGGGGGTCTGGATCATGTTGTGGGAGGTCTTGATCAGAAGCTACTCCTGAGGGCTGAGCCCTAGAGGGCTTAGAAGACCTGGGTCTGGCTACAGGGGATTGATCTTCCTCTGAAGAGAATGACACATATCTAGATCTTGATTTATGTTTGCTCTTGTCAGAGTGTTTTTTGGATCTAGAAGAAGGGATCCGAGGTTCGTCAGAATCCTCATTTAGTTGGTCCGAGGCAGAGCTCGGGTCAACTGGCTGCCTATGGCTTTGCTTTTTGTGAGAGTACGAGACCTCTTCAGGATGACCTTCAGAGGGGGCAACGTACTGTTCCGAGGAATCTTGAGTGGGTACTAGACGAGGAGGGAGTGCTGGACTGTAGTCCACATCCATAGCCTCGCTTGGAAGGTTAGTACCAGATCTCGGAGGGGGTAAATCCAGAGGGGCAGCATTGTTACTGGATGAGCCAGGTTTGGAAGCAAGGACTCTACCTCGACTTTCTTTTGTGTAGCCAACTCCTCTCGGAGTGACTGAAAAGCTTCCAACATGGATGCCTGGAAGGAACCCATTTGCTGCTGTATATGTATATTTAAGGAATCACCCAGAGATTTCTCAAGGTTTTTCTGGATTTTATTTTGCAAAGCAGTACCTGAGGTGGGTGGAACAGTCTTGGCTGGGGTTTTCAAGGACAGGGAGCTGAAGGCAAGAGGTTGAGGACGGGGGGGGGGGGGGGGGGGGGAGTAAAAACTTTAGAAACATTACTGAGTAAAAACTGAGAAATAAATGAAAATGTCTGTATATTTACAAACTGCTACCAGTCAATCGTGGCCAACGAAAAAGTAGGGCGATTGGTCAGAAGTTATCACGTGACGACAACTACCAGTATATCCGGTGGCTAACAAGAACGATCTTTTTTTCTAAGACGTTGGCCCCGGGGGTGGCAACCCGAGAACAGCATTAAGTCCCACATGGTAAGCTATTGTAGCGTAATAAAATAAGAGCTTTAAGGTCAAATGTCTGCAAGGTTGTAGAGGACATGTATATCTGTTATATATATATCACCTATAAAGAGATTCAACTTTCTACCTATGAGAAACTGCCAGTAGAAAAGGGTAGATAATTTTCAAATTAATGCCCGCGGCAGCCATCTTGTTTTTCTGAATGAGGCTAATTTCAGTCCCAGAGAAGCTTACCTCCCAATGATGATATCTTGCAAATTTGGTGAACCTAGCTGATGTAGTTTTCCTCTGAGAGCCGAAAATCTCTCTACACGCGGCAGCGGTGTAGCGAATGCTAAAACAAAGTATCAACCCGATACCTGCAGTGGATACAATTAGAACCAGAGGGTTTTGAGAAGAGGGTAAATGGCCAGGTCACCAGAAAATCTGGTTTTAGATGCTACTCAGACTTGCAAGTATAAACTGTTTCTTCTATCAATTATCCACAACTCAAATACATAATTTACCCAACTGTTTGTATATTTCCCATAGTATGTACTTATGTACCTGGGTATATATATTACTCTCCCCAATGTTGTTTTTATCAGTTTCAAGCTGTGACTCCATGTAAACTGATGTATGTCTTACATGGTATTGTATATTGAGTATGTTTACATTATGGTTATGGGTGCATGCGAGAAATCATGTATTTATGCGAGAAGTACTGCATGTGTATGTATGTGTGTTTGGTTATGTGCAAATTGAAATCGATATTGGTCAATACAAAATGAAGTCAGCTGTAGCCACATTTTCATCACTCCAGTGGCGAAAAATAAAAACATTACTCATGCAAAGCATGTTTAACTTGTACTCATTGAGTATGTCCAATCATTGAGTATATCCAATCCAAAAAAACAGCAATAAAAATTTACTCATATGTTGTACCTCATATGATGTCAGGTAGTACACATGGATCTCTAGCCTTTGCAACCTGTGCCAGCCAAAGAGTTCAACAAGGCAGGGATGGCTGGGGTTATTAGAAGACAAAGTCATTAATGTTCTCATTTATCTTAACTAGCTCTCTGCATTCTTACAGAACAGATATAAGATTAGTAATGCTTGCTAATTCTTACAAAAGTGCAGCTCTTAACAAATGCAATGCTTTGATAACTGCAATTTTTAAGTCTGTGTGGGTGGCACACTAATTCAAGAGCAAAAACTTGGTTGAGAAAACAAAACGCGACAATTTAAGACAAACATATTTAAGAGAAACAAACTTGACTAAGAATCTGAGACTTTGTGTGAACCTGGGTCCTGCTTGTCTATCAGACACTAATGGACTGGATACTCACTTTAATCAGACCCTTATCTGAAGCTCGAACAGTCTGTAGACATACTTTTATGGTTGACACATTCAAGCCTCATAAAGTAGAACTGCATCAGATAGAATTCCAGTTTCAGTAAAAATATACATTAAGACCTCAGAGGGTTTTCGCTGTTAAATGGACATCTTTGGTAAGTAGTAGTCAGTAGTTTTCAGGGTTCCTTGAGATTCAACTTGACAAGGTTCAGATGTTTTATGTTATCTCTCATGCCAAACACACACACGTACATTTTTCTAACTACAGCAGACTCTGTACAATTAGGTTTTGTTGTTTAATCTTTTACGTTGCGTCTAATATGTTATCGGTTACACTGTGACGGTTAGTTGGAAGCGCAGAAAAAACCATACAGTTAGTCAAGGTTGTGTACTGTAAACTGCCAACCCAGCAAGCAACTACCAGCTTTCCCATATGAGGTCAGGCCAGGATTTGAACTCTGATCTCAGAGCTGAGAAGCAAGTGTGTTACCACTGCATCACTCTCGCCACTCTGTACAATTGGAAGCAGTGTATTAAGTCCACTTAAGTTACAAGTGCCACCAGTTTCAAGATTTCAACTTCTCATATAAGAAAATACAGTATTTTTCTACAATTGGAAGCTATGCATTATACACTTGAATCAAATCCTGTGGATACTATAAAGAATTTCTAATCGTACAGAGTCAACTGTACTTACAAAATATCGTTTACAAAAATACCAACAGAGTTTAAAGATTACCAGTTCTACAAAGAGAATAAGAACCTGTCACTCAGCTCACAATTTCAAGTTCACAGTAAAAGGTAACAGATAATAACCACAGTTTATATTTGAATACACGTTGACAAAACACTTTTGTTAATGAGGTGTCTCTTTTCATTTGTTATTTTTACGTGCTTTTCACATGTCCAAAATTTTTGGAGTTGTAGGGATGTTGTACGCTGAGCTGAGTAACAACACAATAAGGCCATATTCACTAACAGAGTTTATTGCTGATCAAAACATAAGGGAGATATGTGTGGAAAGTGAGTTCATATCACACCCAGGTGTTAGGTTACCTATATCCCTTTTTTGGCAGCATTTGTAGCTCGAAATACATATTAGGAATTGGAATAATGCTTTCAGTTTGCATGCAAACTGGGGACAAATTTTTTGTTGTTGTTGAGAAACAAAACCTTCTAAAAGTGACGGGTGTTCCCTTATAGTTGGGCGCTTTATGTGTGAATATGACCTGGATGCTTTCTATACATTTTCAGATCTAACAAACAAGACAAATACACATGCTAAGGATTTTAACTTACACATGGGCTAAATACTCCCTGGTATTATGAATGCATTAACAATGACCAAACAGTTAATAAGGTAATTGTGTAGATTTTATTGTTAGTATCACATATTAAAATTTTAATATTGACTCATCATTCAAAATCAACAATCTTAGGTTTCCAGATTTTTAACTCAATTTTTCAATCAACAGAGTAATAAAATTGATGTAATTGTTGAAAAAACAAGCAAATTCTGGTCCCTAGAAAAATGATTGCCGTGGCAACATTTTTTATTGGATCATACCCAAAAGTTAATGATGCATACATTTCTTTAGGCTACACATTTTACCAAATCTAATGTGATCTGTCAAAAAGTTAAGTCTACAGAGTTAAAATCTGTCAAAGGGCCCACCCTGTTGCAATAAACAAAGTCTATGACTCTAAATGCTGAAACAGAAATGGTTGCCGTGGCAACAGTTTTTACTGGATCATGCACAAAACTTAATGATGCATAGATCTCTCTTGGGATCACATTTTCATCAAATCTGATACAAATGGTTGAGTCTACAGTGTTAAATCCCCAAACCAGATAATTAAAAAAATGGTTGCCATGGCTACAGTTTTAATTGGATTTGACCCGAAACCTAACCAATTGTACAACTCTTTTGGATACACTTTTCCACCAAATTTGGTAAGCATCTGTCAAGGGCTTTGAAAGTTATGGACCAGGTTGAGATTTGTGTAACGGATAAACAGGCAAAACCTAAATAATCAAACAAAATGATTACCATGGCAACAGTTTTTATTGGATCATTCCCAAGAGTGAAATAGATGCAGCTCTCTTCAGGGTAAACATTTCACACTACACTAAGTGAAAATCTGTCAAAGGGTTCAGTCTGTGCCAACAAAGTCTAAAAAACCTAAACAATCAAAGAGAAATGGTTGCCATGGCAAAAGTGTTTTGTTGGATCATGTCTGAAACTTTATTAGGGGTAGATCTCTATTGAGTACACATTATTACCAAAACTGATACAACATGGGAAATTGGTAAGTCTTTAACACAAAATCCCCAAACCCAAAAATTTCAATTAATAATCAGTTACCATGGCAACACTTTTCATTGGATCCTGCCCAAAACCTAATCAATTGTAAATCTCTTTGGAATACATTTGTCCTGCAAAGTTGGTGAAAATCCATCAAGGGGATTAAAAGTTATGGGCCAGGTTAAAGTTTTCATGATGTTGTGGTAACAAAGTCTAAAAACCCAAATACTCAAACAAAAATGGTTGTTATGGCAACAATTTTTGTTGGGATAATGCAGAAATATTAATACAGAGTAGATCTGTTTAGGGCACATATTTTCACCAACTTTGATAAAAATCTGGCAAAAGGTTAAGTCTATAGCACAAAATACCAAAACCTGAAAATTTCAATAAAAATGGTTACCATGGCAACAGTTTTCAGGGAATCCAGCCGAAAACCTAATAAACTGTAGATCTCTTTAGAACACATATTTCCATTAAATGTGGTGAAAATCCATGAAGGGGTTTGGAAGTTATGGGCAAGGTTAAAGTGTTTGTGATGGACAGATGGACGAACAAGATTTAATGCCCCCTTTCTGCTTAAGTGGAATTGGGGAACAATTATTATCATGGTCCTGACAAGGACAATAGAGGATAATGGTGGGTTTATTTAAAAACATATGCAATTATACACTAACTGGAACACAACTTTGTACATAAGCTAGTTGTTTTGAAGAAAAATATGTACATACATTAAAATACAGATCAAATGAGAAAACAATGTTACAAGACATAAGGATGGAAGAAGGAAGTTAACTTGAACCATCACCATCTGAACAAGTAGAATAAATGAATATGTTTTAATAAAAACAGAAAAAGAAGCCACATTATAAAGTTTAAATTCACTAATTATTACATATGCATCACAATTATTTTAAAATCAAAATCTACAGCACAGGGCGGCAGGAAAACTACAAGTCCAGGAAAGCTGAAAAGTGTTTTAAATTGAGTAAATTCAGTGATTGGCATATCCCTTTTCAATTTTGGGATCCTTGGATAAACTGAATTACTCAGTATCACATGAAAGAAGGTAATGTCAAGTAAGACTGGCATTTGCCTGATAATTTCAGTAAAAAGAGTTCATCAATATATCAAAGAGCAACCGTGCATGTCAACACAGCCCGTCTCCCAAGTAGTCATTAGTAGAAATTCAAAGAAAGAACCAAAGGGACCTTGGTTCAGATGGATTTGCTAATACCTTTTAGCCCAGTTTTAGGCTAAAGGCTAATATTTTGTTTCTACTTAAGGCTTTTGGCTTTGACTTCAGTCTCAATCTTGGCTTGACCAATATTCACAAAAGGTCTTAGCTCTGTTTTGGACTTTACTCTTGAGCCTGCCACAAAGGGTCTTATGCTGTCAAAAAGAATTCACATATTTATGTATTGTCCCCATGTCTCCTTCAATATTGGCCAAAAGTCTTTTAGATATGTCTACATCACTGCTGTGATCAAATCAACTTGTGGAAATTTAATTTTTTTTGGACAACATGTTGGCTATATTGACTGTAAACAGTACATAGATTTGATGCAAAATAATTCCTTTCATGTATCCTGTGTCCGAGGAAATGGCCCAAGCTACATGTTCACACCTAGTTCAATCCTGTGTCCTCCTAGATATTTAATACTGATTAATACAACTTTTATGTACTTTGTGTGTACGTATATAAACATTATTCGATGAATTGGCTGTATTTATGGGAATCTAAGCATTGGTTATGTGGGATCTGGCTTTGACAAAAGTCTGAGACTCAGTCTGGGCTGAGCCAAATCCTAACTTAAACTTAAGGGCTCTTGTGCATCCGGCCCCAAAAAGATGGCAGCAGCACCTGAGGATGGCAGTGTAATGGCACCGTTCAAAGTGTAAAGACAATGTAAAACTACTTTGTAGACACACAGTATAAATAGCTGCACTTATTGATGAAATAAGATACGGATATGGACAACTGGAAGAGTAGTGCAAAGACAATAAAAAGAGAAGAGACTAAAAATAAGAGATCATTTTCTGATAATACAAAAATCAAAATACGCATATAAAAAGTCCATTGTCTGAAGCAGCTGCTGGGGTAGGCTGGCCATGGGTGGTGTTCAAGAGCATGCATGAAAATCAAATAAACACAGGTTGTATTCACGAATTAAAGAGACTGGGCCTATTAGCAAAATTAAGCTTCATGTGTATAACTTGTTAACAGCAGTACTTGCCAAATGGATACTCGGTCCCGTTTTCACTACGAGTGACAGACAAAATTTATACACAGAAATGCAGGCTAGTTTCATCTTTTTCAGTTTGAGATTTGGGCGATAAGATCAATTTGACGTCTTTCAGTAACAATTCCTTTCAGTTTTTATTAACTAAAAACATTCATACTATTTTGGGCTTTGGGTAACACACTCAGCTAGGAATACAGATGTGACATGGGCTCAAACCCTTAGTACAGGCAGGTACATGACTCGGATGACCAATTAAAAAAATGGTTCTCTGTCACTGGGTCCTATCAACTGTGGCAGGCCAAAGAACCTCAAGTTCATTCTTCAGCCGCTGTCTTTCAGTTAGGGAAATTTCAGTCACTTGAGAGCAACGTTAAGCCAATTAAAAATTTTGACAATTTCTTATAATTGATATTGCAGATCCTGTACTGGTAAAGTAAAATTTGTCCAAAAGGTAACACAACTCACATGGTATTGAAGAGTTCTTTGTACTCCTCATCTCCTTTGTTCTCGTTGATCAGGATGTCCAACTTGTCAATCAGCTCACTCTCCACCTGAAGATTTACAATGTAGTCATTAGAAAGCAAGTACTCAGTGGTTTCGACAGTCACTTATCTCAGATATATAGCAGTCATTTGAACAGTACATCAGAATTCACCTTTTGTTGTGCTGGTAACCATGAATCCGCAAAAAACATGTTAAAATCCTGTTATTGAAAACGTAATAATTTAAACTTTCTAATGGCTGACACTTCATCAAAGCAATAAAAAACCTATCAACATTGTGAGATATATCGCAAGCAGTAACAATAAAATTTATTAACTTCAAAATATCTCACAAAGACATTTTTTGTAATAAACTATAGGTCGTGCAGGATCGCAGTTATGTTTCATTATATCAGTGAAAAATGCATGAAATACCTTGTTTTTGATCACTTTCAAAGCATTGGAAACTGATTTTAAATTTGGTAAACAATTCGACCACTAATATATTGTGAAGTTGGCTGTGAATGTGTAGTACTTGAGCCTTTAAATTGTATAAATGAACGTAAAGTTACATTTCAGAGAGAGAGTTAACTCATCATGAAGAGTGGACATAAGGTCATGAAATCAAATATTCACACAATTAAAGGTTGGATATTAGATTTTTTGTGGAAATGTTAACAATTCAGTGTCTGACCTGTTTGAAGTTGCCCCTATGTGTGCGTTCACACTCCATCATGTCGTAGAAGATGGGCAGAGTAGCCTTCCTCAACTCCGTCTCTGGTATCAAGGTCACCTCCAGAAACGGACCCACCATCCCAGGAACAAAATGCAGCTTGTGTGTATCTGAAAAGTGTAAACACATTTAAAATATCTGCATTCATTTCTCACTCTGTTTTGAGTTTTTGTGGGCTGATCCATGGCTGAGGGACTGCTGGCCTGATCACAACTTTCTTGAGCAGCATTCCTTTCAAATTTGTTCTGTTGTCCAGAATTATTTTTTTAAAATTAATTTTAAATAGCATAATTTATAATATGAAAATATAATTATGGTCAAGCTATGCTTTTTTTGTTTGCTGGGGTAGGGGTGGGATGGTAAAAGTGTGTAAAGTCACTTTCAATACATAGCTGGTTGGTTATAATTGTGCACTAAATCTCGTATGATGGAGATCAAGCAGTATAAAGGTACCTACTACACATTTATTATAAAACGGACACCTGCGCAGTCGACGAATATGCGTCTCTGCGCATTTCGTGAGAGTACTTAATAGAGAAACTAATGTACGCTGTTCCAATCTACGAACATGGTTGCGCAACATAATCTCGAAAATAAAATTGAAAACAAACAAAATCAGTGAACATTGGATAAAACATCAATAATCGTTTTATAATAGAAATAAACTACTTTTGCTTGGACTTTATTGGTGATTCAATCACAAAAATACCCTCTAAATAAAGGACTCGGGCCTTCGGCTGTCGTCCTTTATTTGAGGCTATTTTTGTGATTGAATCGCCAATAAAGTCAGCGCATATGTAGTTTATTTCTACAATAATGCCAACCAACCAAGTGTTGCATACGATTGAAGTAAATAAAATACATTTCATTCTTTACAATGACTTTTGTTGGATTGATCATTGGCTGAGGATAAAATTCAAGCCTTATGAGACCAGAACATTCCATAACGATGTATGCAATAAGCATACCTAAGTTTTCCCACATTGCCAGGATTTCATAGCCCATCTGTACCCTCATGTCCCCATATCTGAAAGCAGACAAACACAGTTTAAGCATATAAAATACTGACTTTGTTTCAAATCACACTTTGTGCACGGCCAAAGAAAGAAGTGAATAAATTTTGAGAAAGATCCAGATCACTCTGGAAAATAATCCCAATGTATATGGCATGCCCCCACTCCAGAAGAATGGAAAAAGATTGAGGAGAGCTTCAGAAACCGATGGCATGTCTCCCATGTTGTTGATGTGTTAGATGGGAAACATATTGCCATGAAGAAGCTGACCAGATCTGGGAGTGAATTTTACAATTTCAGGGGTTTCATTTAACTTGTTCTTCTAGCCTTGGTGGACGCTGAAAAAGGATTCCTTTGGGTAGATGTTGGGGTCAGTGGATCGTCATCAGATGCACAAATTTCCAAAGACAGCAAGTTGAGGAAAAAGATAGAGGTTGACACCTTGGGGCTTCTGCCACCTGAACCCCTGGGGGCCTCCTTTGTCCTATTTTTTGTTGGGTGATAACACCTTTGCCTTGAAACCAAGCCTAGTGAAACCATACAGCAGAAGACAACTGAGTAGGGAAGAGAGAATAGCAAACTACAGGATATCAAGAGACAGGAGCGTAGTGCAGAATGCGTTTGGAATATAAGTGGGCAAATTCAGGGTCCTACTCCATACAATGGAGCAACAACCAAAGGTTTTTAGAGACATAGTATTAACATGTGTCGTGTCACACAAAATCCTGGAACACAGCAAGGAGGAGAAGCCCATCCACAGAACCCACAGGATGACCCACCTGCCATAAATGAACAGTTATTATGTGAGGCAGATGAAAACTGCAGGAATCCCCCAAGGTTGGCAAAGCAACAGAGAGACCTACTGAAAGATTACTTTCACCACCTAGGTGCATTGGCTGGGCAGGAGGATCTGAACATGTGACATGAAAAACTACCCTGAGGGCAGAAGTAGGTGGTATCTATCAGTCCTTTTTAGGATTAGGATGTGGTGGATCTCGCTCCTGGGTTGTGAGACCAGAGGTAGTGTGTTGCCGATCCTGGTTGGCTGGGGGTATGGTTCTGGCGTGTCTGTCTGCTAGTAGCTCATGACTAACTGAATGTTCCCAAAGAGGCTTGACAGGACGGAGATGCTATGTGGTCCTTCTTTTCCCATGTCCGAGGAGTCAGGTGGTGCATTGAAAGTCTCTGCTGGGCTGATCACAAAATGCAACTGTCTTTAAGTCCCTGGCACTAAGGCTGGTAGTGGGTGGCAAACCTGGCTTTCTTGTGATGTTTGAATCATCTGTGTTTCAGGGATGGTCAGGATGTACTCCCTTGGAGTGGTTGCTGGCTGCTGTTGCTGTGTAAGAGTATCTGAGGCACATATGTTGAACTGGCACTGGTTGGACTTGAGAATGTACTCTGCTGTGACTGACAGGTCTTCTCCTCTGCCTCACTCTATATCCTACAAAGAAGTTTAATAGTCTAATTTCTGAAAGTCTGTTTCTTCCAAGTTCTTTACCTCTGTGACCAGGTACTTACAGAATGCTGTTCTGGTGGTCTCCTGTCTTGGCCCCAAAAAAAGAAGTTAGCATTGATTTCATCTGTGAAAACTGAACTTGGACCTGCTGATGTAATGATGATGTCTGCAACACTACACTGGTACCAACAATTCTGTCAATGGATGGCTGGTGTGTCAGAGCAAATGATAGTCTCCATGCTGTGTCTGTAGAGCCTATGGATAAGTCGTGTGCGGAGCCTGCACTGGCACTAGGTCTCTGTGTGGTGACTTGAGCCCTGAGGATTTGCTGATGCCCTTCCTCCTGATGTGTGATTTGAGAAACTCAAACTTTTCATGTGTCCAGTGCTGTTTTTCAGTCAATTCCTTTGCAGCCTGACCTAACTTGGACTGAGTAAGCTTGCCATAGCGTTTCCTTCAGGACACGAACCATGTCTTGCAGGTCTGGGAAAAGAGTTTGCATCTCCTATCGAGGCTTTTCCGGTGGCTATCCTTCCTTGCCTTGTTCTTGAAGAGCTCACTGGTCATACAGTTCGCCGTGGTCCTTCACGAAATCAACTATCATCTCCTCATCAGGATCAGTCAGTAAAATGTTGGTCATATTGCCCTTCTTTGTATGTGATTGAGGCGAGGACCGACTTGCTTCGCTTGCAGCCTCCAGCTCCAGCTCACTCTCACTTGTTTCTGTCCTCTGTCTCTTTCCTTGTGCCTCCTCCCTCTGTGACCTGTCACTTTCCTCTTCTGTCTCCTCCATCTGTGAAACTGACTCAGACTGCAAACTTGGACACTTCCCATCTTGACGTGAAACCACTAAGTTTGATCATGGTTGATTAGGACAGGTCGGTTTCCTTTCAAGTTTGGTTGGTATTGTTCTACGGCTTATCATGGAGAGAGCCCAGGGATATTTGAATGGGACAGGCTGGCAAGTATTTCCAGATGAGATGGTAACACTACAGGATTGGACTAGAACTGACTAGGATAAAATGTAAAAGAGACAAGGTGGTTTTTTTTGTGAGTGGAGCTACGGTCGAGATGAAGAAATGGCATGAATTGGTAAAATGTCGAACATGTTTAGCCGACCTACCAAGTAAAGTTGGGAACCCCTAACTGACCCTAACCAACACTGTAAACACTGCAAACCGACCCTAGAGTAGGGAAGTGTCGGTTCCAGTAGAACAGCAAATAGCATGATTATCTCTGCCTATAAAAGTAAACTGAACTTACGCGACAGTTGTCAACAAAGTTCTCAGGTTAACTTTAGCATAACACTTAAAACAGGGTTGTTCAGAGAGTTGGTTAGACAATACAAGAGTCACAAATACAAGAGGTAGTTCAGTTTAAAACAATATGGAAAAACAACTTTGCGGGAAGAGTGGTTAGTTTCATAAACAGGGAGGCCATGATCATAATTTTGTCCATGCCATGAGTAACTTTGTAGTAGTTGATTCAACCTTCACAGTTAATTTAGTAAAAAAAATTTACACACACAAAAAAAATCTAAATAAATATAATATAATTAACATTTTGAAAGTAATAAACCTACCAGAAAGATTTATCAAATATATTCTTAACAGTAACTGAGCACTTGGTCATGGTAATTATGTGGCATTGCAATGATACTGTAACTCTTCATCAATTGTTATGATAGAATGAGTAATTTGAACAATTATTTGTCCAATTATATAAACTCAGGATAATCTGCACTCATCTGACCTCTCTCTGAGCTTCTGCCTTTTGACTTCTGAGAACTTTTCGAGTTGTAGACAGGGCTGGGTGAGGAAACAGACTGCAAGGTTGAAATACTTCTTCCACAGCTGAAATAGTTTGAAAGAACTTGTCATTGTTTGAAATATTGTAATTTTAGAATACATGCACCATCAGCACATTAAATATAACAATACTGAGCGATCTAGAGTCAGAAATAAAAGCAATCAGTACTGGTGTAAAGCTCATTTGGAGAAGAATAAATTTTATAGTTTACCAGTCTGTATTATGTAGCTCATGTAAACGTCTCAAAATCTTAATATAAAAATTTGATACACAAATATTACTACCTACAGGTATTCAGTCAGAAAAATATGAGTAAGAGTAATAAAAACAGGCAGTTATTTAACTTTACTGTATGACAGGCCTGAACTGTGACAATTTTCTTGTTATGAACAACCCTTTTTTAACAAAAATGCACTAACTTGGAAATTATCACTGGCTGTTAAACTGATCGAAAAATGCTGTCTTGGACCATTGATTGACAATATGGTTTCTAATTTTTTTTTTGTGTCTATTAAGAGTCACAGTAAAATTTAGAGTTGTTAATCTATATCATTATCCAACAGATATATCCCTATACTTCTCCTTATTCTCTGTTAGATTAATACTACTTAGAGTCTGTCTTTTGATGGAGATTAAGAGTTATAAAAGTCATGTTAGAAAAGAATAGAATACAACATTCAGCTGAATTTTATTGTCACAATGATCAAATTTTAATTTCATTTAAGTTTAATAGACACCCATAAAACTGATGTATTGACACAAGTAAAAGCTATTTAATATCACTCAGACTTACCTCATAATCAAAATCTATTCCAGAAAGGAATTTTTCAATGAGTGTTTGGGATAAAAACTGAAGGGTGAGCAGCATCGCCCTGAAATATATACTAGGTTATAATTTCTTCAGAAACTTAACACTATTAACTAGCACACTAATCTTACCCAGTTAGACATTTATAGTGTATTGATTTTTGGACTCTACAGGATAAAAAAAGAAAAAAATTGCAAATTTATGTGAAATTTGCAAGTAACGAAGCTCCCTCCTACTTCCTTGTTTTGTGAGAAATTCTTTACATATTGGTCGATACATTAGGCGTCTGATTTTCCCTGATACAAAATTACAATAAACTTGGATTATTTTTTCTTATTTTGAAAAAAAGTTCACACTCATCCCACTTCATAGACTGTGGAAAATTTCTCATTTCTTAAAATCCATTAAATAAATATCAGCAGTATTGTATCTAAAGGTACTGACCATTGAACTTTTCATAAAACGATTGGAGAACATGACAATGTTGAAAATGTATTGTCAGTACAAAGTCAAACTTGGGGTTTTACATTCTTCAAATATATTCAGTGACACTTTGGAATATACAAGAGGTGATTGTACACTTCATTGAACAAAAATCATTTAATTGCACTTTTAAAACTAGAGAGTTTGGTAAATCTTATTTCAATTAACATCTAACATACTGGCCTCTAATTTGGTTACAAATCACTGGATTTGAACCCAAAAGCACAGTGGTAAGTGAAGGGTATGCAACAGAGTGCCAAATTATAGTCACCACAAGGAGAACGTAAAACTAATTCTCAATTGAAACCTCTGTGTAAGAGTTTTTAAGAAATGATGGTTCAACATATTTTAAGTCTATACAGCAAACACTTCAAGACTGATTAACCAGATTCAGTTATTTTTGTTGATATGCATAATTTACCAGTCTTATGAGATTAACAAGATATTTTCCTGTAGTTAACCAGTGTACTAGTTTTAACACACACAAAAAACTTTTTTTTTGGCTCCATGAATGAAAATTATTTCCCCGTCTTCATACAAAAATGCAATGGGTGAATATATAAAGAATTTTGTGCACTAGTTTATAGAGTGCCTCACTGGTTCATGTTCATCCTCATGAAGTTCCAATCTGCGGGAAATACTTCCATGACAACCAGATGCTGGAACAGGGTCAACACTCGCAGCAGAAACTCCTGTTATAGAGAATAAAATATTACACTGTGTCAGTGACTCTTGTCAAAGAAAAGCCAAATATACACTAAAGCAAGCTTTGTTTTTGCATAAATTGATTGATTGATATAATGTTGTGCCAACTACCTTACTTCAGTTATCCTGCAATGGAACTACCATTTAAGTGATCATCTGGGACTGGTACTACGTATCTGGCCATATCTCGTCCAGAACTTGGATGGTCACCCATCCATGTACTAAGACAGCCCAGTGCTGCTTAACTTCAACTGCACCACATAAGCAGATTTTTCCTTTTTGGCATAAAGAAACTCAACGAAATATACTATTCAGTAAGTATTGAAGAATATTCTGTAATCGAGTTTTGTGAAGTAAGTTATGCGACAAGACAAAAGCTACCACAAAGTAATTAATCCATGATAAATAATTTTGTGCCATTATCACTTCTACTTAATGCTGGGATGTAATACAGAGCTATGTTTTCTGCGTACTTTCTGTACATTATCAAATATGCGAGTATGTTACCATGAGTTTTTTTTATGTATTTTAGTATGCAGGTGAGTGTACAAACCTGAACTTTATTACATTTTTACTTTGCAGGTGAGTTTCTCTGAGCTTTATTATTTTTTCATGAAGCATGCAAGCATATTTTCTTTGTTATGTTTTGAGCTATAAGAGGTGATTGTACACTTCAGTTTTAATTAAGTACTATGTTACGCTGAGCAGTGGCTTCCCAGCAGGTAATGGTACAGGCATTCTTCAGACCTAGCAATCTGTATGACTGGTGCCTATTTCCAGTTTCAGTATTATGAAGTGAATTTGTTTACTCTCATAAACAGGACACCAGTGTGATGTAGGTTTACCAGCCGATTTATATTTTTTGATGGAGAGGTAGACATATATGTTTAAGTACTTTGCTCAAAAATAAAATCTCCATGAAATGGACAAGGATGGATCAGAGAGCACACTGCAGCTCCTCAGTATTATGTTTGCACTGAACAGTATAGAGTAAGAAATCTAAAATTCGCCAGGAATCTAAAATTCGCCACCTCTAAAACCTTAGTTAATTTTATGAAGAAAATGATGTTTTTGTCTAAAAATTTGCAAATTTAATAAGTAAATTAAATTTTTATAAGTTAATACCCTATCCAATGGACAATAGCTTATCCGGTCGGCGCGGACCGGCCCGCCAAACGTCAGAAAAAGACGTCCTGTGTCTCCACCGGCCAGGCCGGCCCAGTACTGTGCACTCGCCAGATGGCGTGTCGTACTTCCTTCCTGTCTAGACAGAGTGACGTCATAGCATCTTTTTCGTTGTCTAAATCTATTAGACCCCTAGTAACCTGATAGCGGGGTCGGTGGGAGGGTCTTGTGTGTCCATTGGATAGGGTATTAACTTATAAAAATTTAATTTACTTATTAAATTTGCAATTTTATTGCGTTAATACATCCTATCCAATGGACAATAGCTGAATAACTACCGCTTGGTAGGCGGGTAAGTTACTAGGGACTAAGAAACTTGAACTCCTATTGGAATAATGACAATGCTTTCTAAAGCCTGGATAGACCTTGAAGTCTAAACCCTTAGGGCTATGGTCGAATATCATCATCCGGTTAACTGGGATGGAACCGTCAGAGTCGACCTTTCCCCCCCCCCTTTTACAGACCTGCTCTGAGGTAGGGGAAGAGCGGGATGAGTTCAGTCCCATAAATTACGCCTCCCAGAGGAAGTACGTGAGATTTTTTTTTTTTTTTTTTTTTTTTTTTTTTTTATTTATTGCTCCTTAACTATATGTGCAATATATACAAATATGTACACGTATTTACATATGTACATCTCTCCTCTAGGTACCAGGCTGTTGGTGGATCTGCTGAGCAGCCACCACTGGTCCGAGATGGTAGAGCTCTGAATCAGCCCAAGCCACATCCTTCAGATAGAATTGGGTGAAGGTATTATGAGATTTCCAGTGGCAGGCTGCTAAGATCTGCTCTAAGGAGACTCCCGACTGGAAGGCCTTAGAAGCCGCAAAGGCCCTGACATCATGAGCTTTAACCTGATGTAGGGTGTGGGCCTGCTGATCAGAGAGCTCATAGCATAGGATCACAGTTTGTTTGATCCATGAGGAGATAGTGGCAGGGGAGATGTCTTTGTCAAAGCCTTTCTTGAAGGAGACAAAAACTAACTCCTTGCGCTGTCTGAGGTCTGAAGTCCTGTCCAAATAGTAGCGCAAAGCTCTGACTGGACACAAGGATCTGTCAGACTTGAGGGATTTATCTAGCGTAGGAGCCAGGGCTGGTATGACCACTGGGGCTACACTCTCTGGACCCTCTTTGGCCAGCTGATTCTTGGAAAGAAAGCTGGGAGATGGAAACAGGGACACCTTAGACCAATCGGATTGGTGTCTGATGTTCTTGTGCTGCCAAGCATGGATCTCACTCCTTCTTTTGCCAGAGCCTAGGGCTAAAAGGAAGACAGTTTTGAAGGTCAGGTGCTTCAGAGATGCCTCCCTAAGAGGTTCAAAGGGAGCCTTTGTCAGCTGGTGTAACACCAGGGAAAGGTTCCAGGAGGGAATCCCCCTCCGCCCTTTGGGTCTATCTCTGTGGAAACTTTCCAAGAGACGAGTGAGATTATCATCTTTGCTGATATTGACTCTTGTAGTACCTAGTTTATCTGCAATGGCAGACCTGTATCCATCAATGGTGCTGGGCTGTAACTTCTTGTCCTCAAAAAGGTACATTAGGAAGTCAGCCACCGACTTTACAGGTGGTGACCTGAAGTCCACCTGATTAGTGACGCACCACTTTGTAAAAATGGTCCACTTTGCCTCATAGACTGATCTGGTAGATCTCCTTTGAGGAGCCTCAATTCTTGCTGCCACTGCCTCAGAGAAGCCCTGTTCTTTGATTGTTGTGGCTCTAGGAGCCAGGCATGGAGATTTAGATTTGTCAGATTTCTGTGAGGGATCTGATTGAAGGGCTGTGTGAGCAGGTTGGGCTGATTGGGCAGACTGAGAGGGACCTGACTGGACATGGTCACTAAGTCCCAAAACCAAGGCATGTTGGGCCACCCCGGGGCAATTAGAATCAGTCTCTTGCACGGGGAGTCTTGTAACTTCTCCACCACTTTGCCCAATATGGCGGTCGGTGGGAAGGCGTATGCATCTAGATCCTCCCATGGCAGGGTGAGTGCGTCCACTGCTGCTGCCAGAGTGTCCGGCACTGGAGACACAAACAGAGGTAACTTGTTGTTGAACCTCGTGGCAAACAGGTCTATCTGGGGCCGGTGCCATTTTCTGCACAAGTCTTGGAAAATGTCCGGAAGGAGGGACCATTCTGTTTGGATGGTCTGGTTTAGCCTGGATAGCTTGTCTGCTATTACATTTAAATGGCCAGGGATATGTCGGGCTTTTAGGGTCACTTGACGCTGGGAACACCAGATCAAGATTCTCCACAGTAGAGCACACAGCGGGCCCGACTTCATTCCCCCTTCCTTGTTTATATAAGCCACTACCGTAGTATTGTCTGTGGCTACCAGGACAATGTTGTTTGTGCATATGCTTTGGAACTCTTTTAAGGCCAGGAAGACTGCCTTTAGTTCCAGATAATTTATGTGCAGCTTGCTTTCTGGCACTGACCAGGACCCCCTTGCAGTGAACTCGTTTAAGTGAGCGCCCCACCCTTCTTTTGATGCGTCTGTAAATATCTGCAGAGCATGTCTTACTGGGTGTAATGGTTGACCTTGAAGCACATTGCCTTCGTCTAGCCACCATTGTAAGTGAGGGCGCAGGGTTCTTGGTAGGGGAATAATCTTCTCTAGAGATTCTGGTACCCTCCAATTGTTTTTGAGATGCCACTGTAGGGGTCTCATGTGCAGTCGGCCGAGGTGAACTTGTTTCTCTGTAGCTGTTAGAAGGCCTATCAGGGACATGAATTGTCGGACCGGACAGGCCGGTAATGACAGAAGTACTTGTATCTTGTCCTGAAGGCTTTGCCACCGGTCCGGGGTCGGTCTGACCCGGCCGGACCTGAGATCGAACTGGTAACCTACAAAGTCGAAGACCTGCTTGGGTTCCAGCTCTGATTTTTCTAAATTCACCCACCAACCGAGGTCCTGGCACATTTTGACCAGGATTTGGGTGTGATGAAGACAAGTTTCTTGGGATCTGGCTCTCACCAACCAGTCGTCTAGGTACTGGTGGATTCTTATACCCTTGTGTATTGCCATCAGTCTTACTTCCTTTGCTAAAACAGTGAACTCCATGGGCGCTGTGGACAGACCAAAGGGCAACGCCTTGAATTGGTAAGTCCGGCCCTGGACATGAAATCTTAGGTATTTCCTGGATTGTTCCTGTATTGGAATGTGGAAGTAGGCATCCTTGATGTCTACTGAGGTGACCCACTCCCCTTGTTGGAGGGATGTTCTGATGGTTTCGGTGTCTCCATTTTGAATTTCTCCACCTTGAGGAATTGATTGAGACTGCTTAGGTCTAGAATTGGCCTCCATTTTTGATTTGGTTTCGGCACTAGAAATAGTCGGTTGTAAAACCCTAAGGAGGTCCGGTGACAAACCGGTTCGACAGCGTTTTTGTCTATAAGCTGATGCAATGCCTCACACAGGTAGCTGTTCCTGCGAGGATTGGCATAGCAGCTCATGACGGTGGGTGTCCTTGTTAATCTCGGCCGGATCCGGAAGTGGAGGGTATAACCCTCTTGCAAAATGTGCACCACTTTCGGACTTGCACCCAGCTCCACCCAAGTTCTCCAGAAGTTTTGAAGTCTGGCCCCTACAGCAAGATTTAGTACAACATTTCTGACATTTGCTACAGATTGGGCACAAGACAACTGAGTGACACCAGAAACACTTTTGACAGATTTTAATGCACAATGATTTAAAGTACAACCTGCTGCCCCGGGACTTATCCCTTTCTTTTGCGGATGCCCGGGCGCAGTATGAGCATTTTGAACAACAAGATGCTTTACACGTAACATTGTACAAGTGTCTATTGTCTGGTTTCTGCTCCCGGCCAACAGTCTGGAGTGGAGCTTTGCTACACAGTAACTGTCATTTAAAAGACTGTTGGCCCTTGGCTGGTCGTGAAGAGTAAGTTGAGGCCTTGGATCTCTGTTTTCTGTAACGGCCTTTCCCTATATTCTTCCAAGCAGGCTTGTCATTCTTCTTTTCCGGACGCCTATCCGACCTTCTGTCTGACTTATCATAAGGCTGGAAACGGACCTTGCTGCGTGAAGAAGCAGAGTGTCCACGAGATTCAAAGTTGGAAATTTCTTCCTCAGCCTTCTTGATAACAGTGTCCGGGAATAGGGTAGTGATATGAAGAGGGGCTGTCCTAAGAGCCGCCACAGTGTCCGGTTTGACCCCACTCTTGACATGGGTTAGGTAAGCGTCACGCCGGGCCAGAGTAAGGTTGCCCATGGAAATGAACACAAAGTCACTTAAGTGCTCCATGGTTTTGGCGGCTGCGTGCGTGATGCTGGAGTTAAAATCCATGAGATAACGCAGTTCATCCAGAGCAGCTGTAGCTTTTGAAGAACCTTTCCCCTTCCACTCACTACGCAAGGATTTCAGCTGGCCTTGCATATCTTGCTGTACTTTAAATAAGCATCTGTTAAAACTTGCCGCCTGATTGCAAATAACAGTAGCTTCTCTAGCCGACTTTTCCCACCTTCTTAGTGATTCGTGAGAGATACGCCTGGAAGCAGGAGGGGTAGATGTCAGGCCGGCTGGTCGGGCTATTCTGCTATAACAGCTGTTTAATTTCGATGCTTCAACACTCCAGCTTGAGACGGCGTTAGGGTCTGCTTTGTGGTCGGATGACAGCCCGTACCACTTGGACTGAGACTTTGCTGTCCTCAAGAACTGGTCGGTCAACAGGCCACCGGCCTCAGAGCTGCGGGAGGGATAACCCTCAACCAAGGTTAGATTTAGTTTTGCAATCTTCTTGCACAACCAGTCCTCCGTAGGCATCTGTACGGAAACTTTCCCTGGAATGGTAGCTTTGGGTCCCGTAAAGGGGTTATCATCTGATGCAGTAGTAGTGTTGTCTAGATCCGGGATATCCGACCAACCCATGTATGCACGGATGCCTTTCATAGTCTCTCTATATGTCTGGTCCTCAGGAGGACCTTGCTCCGACTCCAAAGTGGTAAAATCCGGGTCCTCAGACAATTCTCCCTCTTCAGCATAAATGTCGACCGGTGGCCGGTCGGAGAAATCACTCTCTGCATCAGCACTAACACTAGAGATACTGTCCTGTCTCTGTCTGAGGGAGGGAGAGCCGGTGTCTGTGACCACAGTAGATGTTGACTTTCCTGATGAACGTCTATGCGAAGGGTCGGTAGCAGAGGAACTAGACACTGCTGGTCGGTTCCGGTTCTTGGCAGGCTGGCTGGAAGGATGCTGTTTGGAAACAGACGAATCCGCACCAGAGCGCCTCTGAGGTGAGACCGGACTTGGTCGGTCAGTGACAAGCTGGCTGGCTGGTTGGTGTATTTCTACAGAGGAACCCTTGCCAGTGCGCTTAGTGGAGGAAGATGATGAAGATTGCTGTCGGTCGGATGTGAGCTGGCTGGCTGGTTGATGCTGGGTAGCAGAGGAACCTTTGCCAGTGCGCTCTGTTGAAGAAGACTGAGCATCCGACTCCGGCTGGCTGGCTGACTGATGCATTTCTGCAGAGAAGTCTGTGCCAGTGCGCCTAGTTGGTTGAAAAAAGGGCTCAGAGTCTTTTGGAATGTCCCTAGGCGGTGAGTGAGGAGGTGAAACTCTAACATCAGAGGAGAAGGTTGGTTGAAGTGTTTTGGATAACAGTAAGGCTTCCAACCTATTGAAGCGTTCAGACCACTTGCTATCCAACTCCGCAAGTTTAGAATCAGTAGGGTCCACTTTCTTGGCTTTAGAATCTAACTCCGATTTCTTAGATTTAGCTGGTGGTTTCTCTTTCTTGCTCTTCTTCTCAGGAGGCATAGAGGAAGATGCAGGCGATTTATCAGCAGATGGTTGGCCAACAACCCCAATTACTGAAACATTAGCAGGATCAACTAGTTCAGACGGCTCGTGAGAGGGGGTGGCAGATTCAGACTTCCTAGCCTCACGCTTTTCTTTCTTCAATTTATATGAAGGGGTAGAAATTTGAGTTAATTGTTCCGGAGTCAAAGCCAGGCAGAACTTACATTGCGAAGTGTCCTTCTTCTCCACACAGGGGTCCCCCCCTTTGAATTTTTCACGACAGCGTGCACAATAAGAGTGCTGATCAAAGCTGGCCATTACATGGCCACAACCCCCTCTTCTCTGCCCAGGGGAAGACATAACTAGAGGATCGCTCGCAAAAAAAAAAGATAATGTTTTTGCATAGCAAAAACAAAGCGTCCCGAAAAGGATATAAAGGTGAGTGCTAAAGTATTAAGAAAATGCTTTGTTTCTAGCCTTATACTGTTGTGGCAACCAAAGTCAGCGCAGTCTGCTCTATCTAGCATGGTTTTCAAGATATAAGCATTTTTGTGTTTTGCAAAAAATAAAAAAATTAAAAATGTCCGCTATATTTGGCGAGACAAAAATATTTTGAAAATTGGCATGGCTATTCTGCAGAGATACCCAGCAGGTCCAAAATTTTGTTGAGTTCACTCCATATAGCACGGTTTTCGAGATATAAGCATTTTTGTGTTTTGCAAAAACTTTGAAAATTCAAAATGGCCACCATTTTGGGGAGACAAAAATTTTTGTCAAGACCACTGCCGTGGTGTGTATCTCCCGCCGAGCATTAAAGCAGAATAAATAGCTTTTCCGAGATATTCACAATTTTTCATTTTCGTGTGTGAAAGGTCTTCCAAAAGTAGGTGAATGAGTTATTCGAGAAAAATTGGCTATCTACAATACTATTAAGAGATAATTCACATTTACTCATTTTGAGTAGGTGAATAATTATCTATGGGTCTGAAACTTCACCAAGTGAAAGCTCTCCCAAAAGTAGGTGAATGAGTTATTTGAGAAAAATTGGCTATCTGCAATACTTTTAGAGATAATTCGCATTTACTCATTTTGAGTAGGTGAGTAATTTGCTATGGGTCTGAAACTTCACCAAGTGAAAGCTCTCCCAAAAGTAGGTGAATGAGTTATTTGAGAAAAATTGGCTATCTGGAATACTTTTAGAGATAATTCGCATTTACTCATTTTGAGTAGACGAGTAATTAGCTATGGGTCTGAAACTTCACCAAGTGAAAGCTCTCCCAAAAGAAGGTGAATGATTAATTTGAGAAAAATTGGCTATCTGCAATACTTTTAGAGATAATTCGCATTTACTCATTTTGAGTAGGTGAGTAATTAGCTATGGGTCTGAAACTTCACCATGTGAAAGCTCTCCCAAAAGTAGGTGAATGAGTTATTTGAGAAAAATTGGCTATCTGCAATACTTTTAGAGATAATGCGCATTTACTCATTTTGAGTAGGTGAGTAATTAGCTATGGGTCTGAAACTTCACCGAGTGAAAGCTCTCCCAAAAGTAGGTGAATGATTAATTTGAGAAAAACTGGCTATCTGCAATACTTTTAGAGATAATTCGCATTTACTCATTTTGAGTAGGTGAGTAATTAGCTATGGGTCTGAAACTTCACCAAGTGAAAGCTCTCCCAAAAGTAGGTGAATGAGTTATTTGAGAAAAATTGGCTATCTGCAATACTTTTAGAGATAATTCGCATTTACTCATTTTGAGTAGGTGAGTAATTAGCTATGGGTCTGAAACTTCACCATGTGAAAGCTCTTTGGGATAGCTGCTCTGCAGAGATACCCTGAAGATAAAAAATTTCGTCGAAATCGCTCTATGTAGCACGGTTTTCGAAATATTAGCATTTTTGTGTTTTGCAATTTTTGAGCAAAAATTCGAAAATTCAAAATGGCCGCCATTTTTGGCAAGACAAAATTTTTTTTTGAAAATTGGCATGGCTACTCTGCAGAGATACCCAGTGGGTCAAAAATTTCGTCGAAATCGCTCTATCTAGCACGGTTTTCGAGATATAAGCATTTTTGTGTTTTGCAATTTTTGCGAAAATTTCGAAAATTCAAAATGGCCGCCATTTTTGGCGAGACAAAATTTTTTTGAAAATTGGGAAAAGTACTCCGCAGAGATATCCTGCGGGTCAAAAATTTTGTCGAAATTGCTCTATCTAGCACGGTTTTTGAGATATAAGCATTTGTGTGTTTTGCAATTTTTGCGAAAATTTCGAAAATTCAAAATGGCTGCCATTTTGGGCGAGACAAAAATTTTTTGAAAATTGGGAAAACTACTCCGCAGAGATACACTGCGGGTCAAAAATTTCGTCGAAATCGCTCTATCTAGCACGGTTTTCGAGATATAAGCATTTTTGTGTTTTCCTTATTTGGAAAATTCGTAATGATTAATTAATCATTAATTACTCGGCCATTTCTTGACCAATCAATGCCAAAATCTAATGATTTCCAGATTTTAATAGAATGAATGTATTTGCCAAGTTTCAGGTGAATTGATAAAATTCCTTTCAAGTTATCATCCGGACAAGCTTCCCCATCGAAAAAAGACATTTTTGGTCATGTGACCTCTCTGATTGGTTGAAATGTCACTGCAGCATATTCAAAAAAATTCCCCAAGGCTACTGCCTAAACCTGCCAAATTTGAAAAGAATCCGCCTAACGGTTACAGAGTTATAAGGAAAACAAAATGCGGAGCCGGCGGAGCCGGCAGAGCCGGCGGAGCCGGAAGCTCTCCCATACACAAACAAGCGTCCCTTGCGGGACGCTTAATGAGCTATGATATATACAGTTCACTTTGGTATAACCAAAAAACGAAAGTTCCAACAATAATCAGTAAATTCTGTAAAATTAAAACTCTGAAGAAAATTCCGCTTGCACAGATCTCGCGCCAAACGAAAAAGATGCTATGACGTCACTCTGTCTAGACAGGAAGGAAGTACGACACGCCATCTGGCGAGTGCACAGTACTGGGCCGGCCTGGCCGGTGGAGACACAGGACGTCTTTTTCTGACGTTTGGCGGGCCGGTCCGCGCCGACCGGATAAGCTATTGTCCATTGGATAGGATGTATTAACGCAATAAAATAACATTTTCAGTTCAAAAAGCCTTAATTTACTATACAGTCAACAAATCTCACCACAATTCATTTATTTTATTAGTATTTTTACATGTGGCGAATTTCAGATATGTGGCGAATTTTAGATTTTTTACTCTATATTCACCCTGAGCTGTGGCTTCTCTCTGTACTCTTTCAGTAGAGTCCTGTACTGTGGCTCATCCATCAGTCTCAGCAGAGTCACCACACTGGCCACCAGGTTGTTCTGTAAAACAAGTACAGGGGTGAAAAGACATAAACCCACAGGTCATAACCTTCATTTAATAAAATTCATCTTTAAGCAAGCAAAGTGACTCTCTTAAGCTTTGAATATATATTTAAATCATTTAAAGTATATTATTCTACTTTCAGACACTATTTTATTTGAAGAAAATCTGTTGGTCAGTCACAAAGCTACTTTTTTGTTTAAATGTCACTTTTTTACTGCATTGTCAGTTTGATATTCTGGGCAGAATTATCAGATTGGTTAAAAATAAAACATTAAAAGTTTATTTATTTTTATAATAAGTGAATATTTTCTTTATGCAGTTGAGTGTGTCATCATCAGCTTTTTTACATTTTGATTTTGCAGGTGTGAATGTATCTCAAAGCTCTATTACATTTTCATGAAGTGAGCACGTTTCTTTAAAATTTATTATGTTTTGAACTATATTCAGTTTTAATGAAGTATTATGTTATGCTGAGAGTGGCTAATACCAGTAAGTATTGGTATCACAGTAAGATGCAGTAAATTATGTAATTTTAATAGGAAAATAATTTTCTAACAGAAAAAAATGAAAGAAAAACTGTACATTTTTGACAGTTTTTGGAATCAATAAACTCAAAATTAGTTGTACTGAATAATATTTTCGCAGACAAAAACAAGGAATCAATATTTTAATTTTACAAAACATTTACAAGCCTGCAATAAACCAAAATTGCTTTTTATTATTACCAAGTATTTTCTGTATGTAATGCTCTTAAAATAATTTAAAATGTTGACTTGTTTCCTTTGGTCTTTGTTGTGTTATTTGTTCAAATCTGTTTTTGTTAGTCATTGTTAATTTATGAATGTCATCTGTTTGCCTTTATATGACTGTAATTGTAAATATGTGAAATACATGAAATATAAGAAAACCTACCTGTAAGAGTTTTGTTAAATCAGATTTGTACATAGTTTGGTACATAGGGTCTGTACATACCAGTATGGTGACTGTGTTCTCATCCTCTAGCAGTATAGACACAACGAGATCCAGTAATCCATTCAGCAGAGTCTGAATGTTGGCAGAGTAGCCTGGAACATCTTTCTGTTAAATAAATGTACAGGATCTGTATAACTCTAACCGCCAATATCCACAGGTTTTAAATCTAGTTATTGCCAAACTCAATTTACATTGGCTGTAATTATAAAGGTCGACCATAATGTCCACACAATCTTTTACCATACACAGTGAGGTGTGTAATAATAATAATAAAACGTGATATAAAATACAATGCATATAACTGACTGCATAAAAATAACCTGTCAAAATTGGTATCAGTGGGACTAGTTAGTACAAGGTATTAGTGTTGTATTCTATTATTCAGGGAGTAAGAGCCAAAAGTAAAAGTGGGTTGAATTTCCTGGAAACAAAACCACACAATTCTCCAATAATGTTTTGATAACTAATGCACATTGGGCAATTTATTATAAGTGTATCTTGGATGCAGAAGGTTTAACAAAGACCATTAACTGTTGTGAAATTACAAAGCTTAAACATTAACAGTCGAGGTATTGTCTCATACATGTTTTGACCATAATATCACACATTAAAGTCCAAAGTTAGGGGTTAAAGGCAATTCAGAATCACTGAATTGAAAGGTGATGTGTAAGTTATCATCTTACCAAGGTAAGTAACATATAATTACTATATGTATCAGAGCAGTAATACTGTTAAGAATATAATAGGAAAACTTCCCAAATGACATTTACAGAAAAAATATATCACGAATGAAGATAACAATAATATACGAGTGACATACTTTTTCTGTATATGTCTGATGAGGGACGTTTTACTTTTATTATCCACCATTTTGTATGATTTATGGGTTAAATAACATGAATATTTAATGAGAGAATGTGAAAAAATTATCAAAATGTAGTGGCCACGCAACAGTGAATATAAAAACTTCAATCTTTAACTTGTAATATCACAATCATTTCTGCATGGATTTTTATGTAATTCACATGAGCAGAAACATTGTAAGAACACCTTTCTAATGATATATAATACATACTTGTAAGTTACATACTTTCTGAGATATTATTGAAAAACCAGAAGTTATTCACACTCATTATCCATGCTACGGAGGCGCCGTTGTATACAAAAGAATATATTTCCCGCTCTGTTTATCCCCTATACAGGTCAAATACAGCACATGGTGGATAATAAAAGGGTTTATAGAGGATTAAATGAGAGACTGAATGCAATTTAACTATTGGGTCTGTTTATTCTTGAGGGTAATGCCAGCGAATATACAAAAAGTGAAATTTAATGGTCTTTTTTTGTCCCAGATTGAAACTTTCCACTTTAAGTAGTTCATAATTTTAAAATGATGACTTACCCTCCTGTGGTCTTCAAAGAGAAGTTTGACAATATCACCTAATATTTCTGAACAGAGTTTCAGTTCATATTTTTCACCAAAGTACTGTAGCAGCTGCAGACAGCACATGGATATCACTTCTTTCTTGCATTCTGTGGTAGAATAGTTTAAGTTGTTATGTTTATCTGATATGTTTGTTCCTTTAAAAGGGTAAGTTGTATAGAAATAATTCTCAAAATAATTTCTCACTGTGGAAGGTCAAAAAAAAAAAAAAAAAAATAGAAATTTTAAATAAATGGGTGTGAGCATGTTATCTATATGTAAGGAGGATTTACTACTAAAATACCTTGGCCTGTGTAAGGTGGCATATTTATACATTTGTGTTGGCTTCCATGATAGGGAAATGGTAAGGATATTAGGCTATACAAAATAAGTACAGTATAAAACACTATTATTCTTGATTTTACGGAAAAAACATATTTATACACACAGAAACAATCCATACTTCTGTCCTTAAAATGTACTCTATATCCTATACTTGGTACTTTTGTTGGCTCTGTTTAATCATGTTATCCATCCAGAATTTGCATGACAGTAGATCAAATTTCTCCCGACCGATCATACTTATATCGCTCCCTCTCCAAGTGTAAAGTTACACCTATTTACACCTGCTTAAAGTACCCACGAGATCTGACCATTTCCTTCACTTGAATTTCATCTTAGGTGTTGTGTTCTATATAATTTATTACACCTACCTTAAATGCATTAGTGTAGAGTTATACCTTGATTCAATCTACATTGAATGTCCAGCAGTGCATAGTTGATGACCTCCATACACCCAAGTTTCTTCATTATCAAATCGATACGACAATACATGAAATTTTATCACACCTGTTCAAACCTACCTGGTGTATAGCAGTGTTGATTTGATCACATCTCTTATATATCTAGGTTTCCTTGTCTACACCTTATCCTTGCAGTCTTTACAATTTTATCGCACCTGTTCCCAGTGGCCTGGAGTATCCTGCAGGGTTAAGTTAAAAATCTCATGAATGTCTTCATTTTCCCCTCAAGGCTATATATTTATATACTTTTATCACACCTGTTCACCGTTACTTCCTTTCTTTACATTTCATCCTTGTGGTCTGTATAATTTTATCATAACTTTTCCCACCCACTTTGGAAGGTCTAGGAGAGCTGACAACATTCTTCACAAGAAGATTTTCCAAGATGCTGTGTTGGATACAATTTTATGACACCCGATTACACATACCTGGAGTGTCCAGCAGTGTAGAATTGACCACCTCCTTCATGCACCTGAGTTTTTTCCTCTTCACTTTATCTCCGTGGTCTGGTGGCATGGCCATGATCAAGCTGCAATAGGTCTGCACAAGCCTGCCACGTGGGTACACCTTAGCCAACTCTACAAACATCTTGGGCAGGTTAGCCAGCAGGATGCTCTGTAATGTGCCAGCAACAGTGTGCAAAATACTAAAACATGCTCTTTATTACTGGAAGTTTGCAATAAGCACAAGAAATTTCACAAATATATTTGAAATTTTGCCTAACAGAATGTTATATATTATTAAAGAGGAGTGCATGACACTGAAACATGGTCTGCAAGTTGGCCAGTAGAATACTCGAACAATCTGCTACTGAAACTGACACTTGGTGTGAGATACCGAAAGGTACATCCTCACATAAGTAGATGGCAATAAAACAGAACACAAATGATATCTTGGGCGGACTGACCATAAGAACATGGAGCTTCTTTAAAATACTTTTCTGTTAGTCAATAAGAAGATATTTCTCAATCCTCAAATTAGATCTAACTCGGCAGCTCTTTCCATTCACACCAGAAATTGCTTTGTGCCTTCTGCTAATTCATTATTATGTTAATTCCTTAAGCTAACTGAAATCACGAGAAATTTTTACTTCCTCGAGAAGGTTATATTTTTGGATCTATTCGTTTATCTCTTTGCTTGTCTCTGTTTGCTCTAACTCCGAAAGAAATGAATGGATCTTTCTGAAATTTTTAATGTGGATAGAGCCTGTTCAAAGGAAGAAGTAATAAAATTTTGGGAAAGATCTGGATCGAATTCTGGATACAAAAAAATCCCGAATTTCAAAGGTCCCATTTTCAATGTATTTTCAGTGACTTTGGCTTTCTGGATGACATTACTCCAAAAGTAAAGAGCAACCATCATGAAATTGATTAAGTAAGGCTGGACCAAAGGAAGAAGTGATTACATTTTGGGAAAGATCCACATCATCAAATTCTGGATATAAAAAAACCCCAAAATTTCAGAAACAAGTCCTGTTGGATTACAGTGCTTTACGAGTCTTTTCTAGTTATCTTAAATTATAACCAGGCATAAATTTCATTCAACACATTACGATCAAATTGACTCGCTTGTCCACTTTTGATGAGATCAAACTTGACACTGATGGTTTAGTGTTATGAGTGTGGAAGAATATTTCAGGTTTTGTCTTTTATTTTTGTATGCATTAAATCAGAAAAAGACAAAAATTTGGGAGATAATATTTCAGCAATTTAACATCAAATATATCTACCTGTGCTGTGCTGATGAGGTCAAAGCTGATACTGAGGGCTTTTTGTAGTGAGTCAAACATATGGTCACACAAGTGTGTAAACTCGTCATCCACTGACGTCTCATTGGCTCTGAGGGATATACAGGAATAGACATTTTAAAATGCGCCACAATGTGTGAAAATCAGCACTTGAGTTGACGCTTAAAATTAAACAAGAAGCTAAATTTTAAAAAGTTCTGCCAGAAAAGACATAAATCACAGATTTTTACATAATTCAATGTAAAATATAATTAGTGTTTCTTATATGGCAACTCTATTTAGTTATTACAATTTAATAGGTTGCAGAATCTCATTACTTATTTGCTTGAATAAGGATCCATTTATTTCAGGGTTTCATTTATTTTTAAATTTATTACAAAGGCCAAGAGTAAAAAATAACGTACATTTACTCACCAACAGGACTATTTAAATGACATTTTAAACAAACCTGAAAGAAGTGATTATGTGTGACAAATGTTTATCTTTGTTAACTTGTTCCTATCATCCTTTTGTTTCACATTTTGTACTTTTAAATGCAAACTTTGCCTTCAGAAAAAGATTTTTGGGTACCAGCTTAGTTTACTTATAAATTCAAGGTGACCCCTCTTTCAGATATATTTTGCAATGTGTGAATGGCAATATATGTCGATTAATGTTATATAAACTCTGAAACTGCTTTTACTTGCTGTTTTGAAATTGTTGGCTGTTTCAAAACCTAGACCAGCCTGCCGCTGTGTCACATTTATATATATTTATCATAAAGAAAAGCATCACAAATCTTACTCTGCAAAACGTATTCTGGCTTGAACGATGAACCTAATTATAAAACCTAGCACCTGAAATGAACAAAATAAACATATATTAGTTTATTACATAAAATGCATCAATGTTACTATAGTTGATAAAGGGGTGGGAAGGAGAGGGTGACATGGTGATGAGGAGGGTACTACCTCAAAACCGTCAATTTGAAAGTTACAGTCTTGGCCTTGATACAATGTGGAGAAGTTCAGCTTTACTTGCAGGTACAATGATTTCTGTGCAGAATTTTGACCAACCACTATGGATGGCTTTCCTCTATCTGTTCAATTATCTGCTGTGATATGACCCTCACATGGATCTGGGTTGAGAAGTGTCAATATTTGCCAAAAAGGCAGGAAAATTCAAATGCATCCCAACTCAAAATGATTACATTACATACTACCCAATTTATCTGAGAACCTATCCCGAAACAATTGATACAATCTAATCAGATGTTTGATTGAGCTAAATCTCTGTACTAGCAGATTCTAAGGCATATAGGAAAAAAACAGTTTCTCCACAAATTCTATGGTCATGAACAAGCATGGGAAATTAACCAGGTGGCTAATGCGATTGAGGTCGAGAAGCTATGTTGAACACTTGTTATTTAAGCCTTTGTCTGAAACAAGTCAAAGATACAACTGAATGAATAACAAGAGGAAGCTCATTTCAGAGCATCATGTGATAAGCAAGTGTTTGACTGTTTTACTTTATTTATGTTATTTACTTTATTCACTTAGAAAAATATTAGAGTAAGGTGTATTCTAGAATCCAAAATTGATACATTTTAATATTTATTGTTGATATTCACATATAGTTGGTGTAACTTGAGTTAATTTTCCACATATTTTATGAGACATAGAGTCACTGGTATTAGAATAGCTTTGCATAAGCAGGAGACTGGCCTGAAAAATATGCTATTTACTCATCCCTAATCCTCAATATTGATAAGAAGTATACAGTCACCTATGGACCAGAACAGCAGAGTACTCAGAGTTAAAAAAATTAACAGTCATCCCAGTTCTAATTAAAAATATAGCACATATTGCTATGGTTACCTTAAAACAGTTGTGGAAGTACTGCTGGTCTTTAGCAGAACTGGATAACAACACATCTAGTGTTTCCTTAAGGCACTGTAACATGAATCTGAAAAAAAAGACAATACAAAAATCAACTTAAAAATTAAAGTATTTTGGTGTTAACAATATAAGGCTACATGTCTGAAATTCATAGACCTCCATCAGTATGGAAAGACTAAGTGCAAATTGCACAAGGACTTTATCAGTACTTGCTCAAAATGAAACAAGTAACACAAAACAAGCATTGGTGTGCATCTAATTTAGAGATTACCTCAAGATTAGCTATTTTAAATAAAGCTGAATTCTGTAGGGTGTCACAGGTTTCTACCTTCACCTTGTTAGTTATGCAGAGCTCAAGGCTTGTAAAACTACGGTCTATTGATGTTCAGAAACAACAAGATTTACTAAATTTTTACTGAATCAATTAATCATTATATAAGTTTGACCCAACATATTACATGGACTACATAAATCCATAAATGCAAAGAATTATGTCAACTAGACATAGTGTCACAATACAGCATATTCCAGGCTGCAACAAATTCAGCGCAATAAAGAGAGAATTCCTCAAAATTAGCTACAATAGCACTAGACATGTTGTCATCTTTATAGAAAGATATATATCTATCATACAAATTGGCCAAAACACGATGCAATCTACAGTATATGAGAGTCAGGTCTAATTGTAAAAAAGCTGGACCAAAACTGACCTTCTAATGGCTATCCTTGGCCTTGAAATTAAAGGTCTATGTCACCAAGAAATAAACTTTTTGCCCTTGCCAATAAATACACACACATCGCATTTAAAAGAGGTAAGTCAAATACTCTTTTTGAGTTACTATGACCAAAAGCAGTTTTACAAGCTCCAAACCATATCAACAACTTCCATCCATGAATGTAACAATCAACTGTGGATTGGCCATAAATTGGAGAAATAAGCCATCAATCAACCTGGCAATATGGATAGGGATTCTTAATAGGAATGGGTTGGTAGCTCATGTATCTCAGAATTGAAACCATGTTACTGACATACTCTAATCAAATATAACAATATTTTTTATCATATTCTCAAAAAAAATCAGAACATAAAATACTGAATGTACACAAAACATAAGAAACTGGTAATAAATCTGAGAAAATTATACCCTTTCAGCACAACAGTTTAGCAAATTCGACTTTTGTTGCGATTTCAGTATGTTTTTGTTCCTTAAGAACGGTACTTACTGCCAGTGGCCCTATTTGAACTGGGCAACACCAAAACACAATATGTTTCAGTATCCTGGTTTTGGCATAGCTTTGCATTTGCAGCAGACTGCTCTAGAAAATATGCTATCAACCCATCCCTAATTCTTAACACTGATAACAAGTATACACTCACCTATAGACCAGAACAGCAGAGAAGTGGTAAGACAGGTAGGTATCTATCACAGGTTTAAAGTGCGCATATTTCTTGTCTTCTACCAGATTGAATATGTGAAACTGAAAAGCAGAAGATGAAAATTTATTTATAAGCATAGAACAAAAGCTTACTGAAACAAATAATTGTAGTCTGTTTGGAACCATTTAAAAACTGTCATAATCAAAGTTATTAAAGCAAGGTTCAACTGTGAAGCTTTGAGATTGGTACTTACTAGAGCCTGGAACACAAGATGTGCCTGATTTATGAGTTTACCATCCTCCATCTCAAACATTCCAAAGAGAGCATCTAGGATGTCTTGTAGATACTGTAAAGCAAAGTTCATGTTTACAGTAAACTAACTTAAAAATAGCATCAGAGATGCCCATACCCCACAGCCTGGGGAAATAGTTTTCAACACCATGACATAAAGAAGTAATGAAACAGTACAAGGACCGGGATACCTCTATAAAGCACCAAATAATGTTTAAGTAGAGAAAATAACATCTAAGAGAAAGAAAATGTATGTAAAGATAAAGTATTAAAACAAGACAATTCAATAGCAAGATGACAGCATTAATCAGTAAACTAAAAAAATATGAAGCTGTAAAATTATTAATTGGAGAATAGCTGTCAATGGAAATAGCATAATTTTGTAAAAGTGCATATAATAATTAGTTGCAGCAATCCATATATCTTTGTCATGAGAGAAAGATGTCTCAAAAATGGCAGACGAACACACTTTGGCAGGGCAAAAAGGTTACACCATGATGCACACATACATTTGCATACACAACCTAACCAATGTCCCTACCAAGTGTCAACCTTTTACACCTCATGGAATCCAAGAAATAGCCGAAACAAGATTTTAAAACTCATGGTCACTATGACAAGGTCAAGGTCACAGAATGATGTTGCACACGTACAACCCACAACCAATATCCCTGCCAAGTATCAACTTCCGACACCTTACAGTTTCCAAAATAAAACCCGGTCAAGATTTTAAAGGTCAAGGTTACTACAGCAAGTTCAAAGGTCAAATCAAGGCCACACCATGACGTTGCATACCTACAATCCCCCACCAATGTCCCTACCTAGTATCAACTTCCTGCACCTTACAGTTTCTGAGATATGGCCTGGACAAGATTGGGTCAAGGTCACTACGGCAAGTCAAAGGTCACCTGAAAGTCACACCATGACACTGCACACCTACACCTCCTAACCAATGTCCGTACCAAGTATCAACTTCCTACACCATACCCTTTCCGAGACATAGCCCAAACAAGATTTTATAGGTCAAGGTCACTACAGCAAGATCAAAGGTCAAATCAAGGTCAGACTATGACGTTGCACACCTACACCCCCTAACCAATGTTCCTACCAAGTATCTGTTCCTACCAAGTATCAACTTCCTATACCTTATGGTTTCTAAGATATAGCCCGGACAAGATTTTATAGGTCAAAGTCACTACGGCAAAGTCAAATCAAGGTCACACCATGACATTGCACACCTACACCCCCTAACCAATGTCCCTACCAAGTATCACCTTCCTACACCTTACGGTTTCTGAGATATAGTCCAGACAAGATTTTCAAACTCAAGGTTACTACCGCAAGGTCAAAGGTCAAATGAAGGTCACACCATGACGTTGCACACCTACACCTTCTAACCAATGTCCCTACCAAGTATCAACTTCCTATACCTTACGGTTTCTGAGATACAGCCCGGACAAACTTTTTCCCGCCACTCGCCCATCCATCCGGACACCATGGGTGAAAACAATACCCCGACAGCCCTTAAGGGCTGTGGGGTATAAATTATACATCTATCTTACAAAATGGTGGATAATCAAAGTAAAACATCGCTCATAAGATACATAGAATAAATATATCATCTATTAAGATTAACAATATAATACTCGTGCTACATACTTGTATAATATTCTTATCTTCATTCATAAAATAATTTTATGTCATTTAGAAAGTTTTCCTATTATATACCAATACCTATTTCTTTCCTAGGACAGAATGTGGACCAGCTAGCATGTTTCTCTTGCTTCTGACTAATCAACCAACTATTGTGATATGACCTATACAATGCGTTGAAAATGCCTTAAATGTTACACCAGTAGCCTAGCGGTTATGAAGTTTGTCAAATCATCGTTTAGCACCAATTGATTACCACATTTATGATACACTACCAACCAGTCCCAAGTAGCCCCAGATGTTAAGGGTGGGGGGTAAACACTTAACTTAAACTTCTGTAATGACTCTGTATACACAAATTAAACACTATTTATGTACAATTACCTTGACAACCTCCTGTCCATCGAGTAGCATGAGATTTTTCAGAATGCTTTCCAGCTCAACCTTTCTGCTACGCCATTGTAATACACTCAACAGATCAGCTGGAAACACAAATTTTAAAACTTTAAAATTTGAATCTTGTAAGTCATATAATGAAAAACCGTTTCATGATGAGCATTACCTTCATATTGATCAACCACCAAAATACTAATGGTAACTTCACAGGTAACATACATAATTTGTCACTATTCTTTAGAATTGTACAAATTCTGTGGAACTGAAAATTACATAATTTGTCACTATTTTTTAGAATTGTACAAATTCTGTGGAACTGAAAATTTTGACTCTTAAATTATTTTCTTTAGAATCTTAAAATTCTGAGGAATTAACATGTCCTGCTCTTTGAAATTTCTTTAATTCTTTCAATTTCTTTTATACTTTTAAGATTTAAGAATAGGAATAATACTTCAAATGAGAATGTCTGTGAATTTATTATCCACCACGCGACGTATTTGCCCTAAATACGGGGAAATACAGACCGGGATTTATTTTTTTGTATACACCGGCGCCCCGGTACTATGGATAATGAGTGTGAATAACTTCCGGTGTTTCAACAATATCTCGGAAAGTCTGCAACTTACAAATATATATAATATATCATTAGAAAGGTATTATTGTAGCGCTTCTGCTGATGTATGTTGCATAAAAATCCATGCAGAAATGACTGAGATATTGCAAGTTAAAGATTGAAGTTTTTATATTCAGTGTTGCTCATGCTTTTCAAAGCCTTTTTCACGTCCTTTCATTAAATATTCGTATTATTTAACCCATAAATCACACAAAATGGTGGATAATAAAAGTAAAACACCCCCTCATCAGACACATACAGAAAAAATATATCACTCATGAAGATTAACAATATAATGCTCGTGCTACGCACTCGTATAATATTGTTATCTTCATTCGTGATATATTTTTTCTGTATATGTCATTCGGGAAGTTTTCCTATTATAGATGCTGGGGTATCCTACTTACCATTCTGTGTGAGTTTAGTAGAACACAGTAATGTATCTACATGTACCGCCTCCTTGTCACTGTGTTTGAACTTTGTGGTTCCCACGGTAACCGGGCTGCTGTTGTCACAAGGCAGGCTTAGGTAGTCCCTGCAGCTCTCCAACTTCTTGGGGTCATCACACTGACGAGAAGAATGGTAGTCAAGCACTCAAAGAACTAGATCACGAGTATTAATCACTCACACCATACACCGCATATAACCACGTAACCATTTCATCAATCAGTCATATACATTGAATATAACCTCTTAATCATTATATCTATCACTCAAATACACTGTATATAAATTCTTATATATTACGTCAATCAATCGCATACACTCTAACCAATTAACCATATAACCTCTTAATCATTACATCAATCAATCACATACAGCGCATATCAATTATTGCGTTTGGAAGTGCAGCAGTCAACCTCCCAGCTATTAATCACTCATAATAAAACCAAGAAAAAATTTGGACTTTCAAGCATCATGGAAAACTGAGGAATTCCATATGCCTTGTCAAAAATCTTTGGTAAACCAGTGGTCCATGTGCAAGGATTCTTAATCTACTAACAACAATTGTACCTCAGAGCATAGGCACTTAATCGAAATAAGTCTTTTTCACTGGAGACACAGGCAGTCATTTTACCTTCCACACGATGAGTTCGTGGCTGCCATCCCTGACAGTAGTTCCACTTGCTGTCACTAGGCGGATGTAACTGAAGCCAAACAACTTTTTTTCTGTCTTGTCCCTAGCTATAAATATATAATAGGTTATACCTTAGAAGAACCATAAACCCATGTAGTTATCATAAAATAAAACAAGAGCACTCAGACAGCACATACCTCCACCAAGGCATGTATGAGGTTTTTTTTAACAAGCAATCAGTGCCCGTGAACATTCTCTGTATCAGCTGACTGTTTGTCTTGAGTTTTAGAGTAGAAGTGAAGGAAGAAAAGGACACAAAAACTGTACCCTGCAAATGGCACTCCAAAGTAAAGTACCATGTTTGAGTAAAATGTAAGTGGAAAACATATTGAAACAAAATACTGTAAATGCAATAGTATTCAAGTTACAACTGATTTATTTAACAGTGAGAACCTTAAAATAGCTATTGCTCAGCTATGCCACAAGCAACACATCTGCAATTTTACTATGTTATTGCTGATTCAAAAGTAGATGAAAAACACATTTAAACCAAATTCTCCAAATTTGAAAATTTTAATTACTTAAATGTAGCTTTTATAAGCTACAAGCTTACCATGTGGGACTCAATGCTGTTATCGGATGGCCGCAAGGCATCAGGCCAACGTCTAAGAAAAATAGACATTTATAGTTGGCCGTAGCCTCAAGTTGTCCTCTCGTGGTACACTACGCGAATTCTTCCTACTTTCTCATTGCAATTTTTAAACCTTACCCCTCAGCTGTAATACAGTGGAGAGGCAGGGTGGGACTCTTCTGAGTCCCACATGGTAAGCTTATAGGTGGAGGGCTTACAGTTAATACTGGAAGATATGTCAATTTTTCTTAGATTTTGAAGCAATAGATTAGCATGAATGTTTTGAAAGTACCAGTCTGAGTCCCGTTTACAGTGCCACAATCCCAAAGACCGGGCCTGTAAAGAACCAAAAACCAGAATATACCGAATGACAGTGCTAAAAAACTGTTAAGATGTTTTGATTGTAGGAGAGAAGTGGAGCCGTGCTCACTTAGGTAGTGTAAGGGCCCTTAGGGGCCATCCACGAGTGAAAAACCAGTCCTATGGTCGGAATTCTCATAAATTTTTAGCCACCTAACATGAGATTAATGACAACTTTAATAAGTCCTTAATATATATTATGCTTGATAAACTAACAACACAAATGACCTTACCCATAACATCTTGAGAGGTAAACCTATACCTAGATCCTAGGATTAGACTCCTGAAGACTTGGTTGTAGCGGATGTGTCCCCCCACCTTCTTTTCTTTCCGAGGATAATTGGTCTGAGGGGAAGGATCTAGGACTTGTTGTGCCGCCATCACTGGTCCCTGATACATATTGTTGTCGTTGTTTGACCAAGTAAGGTCTTTTAGGTAAAAATTTGTAAATGTGTTGTGAGCTTTCCAGTGACAGGCTTGCATGATTTGGTCCACCGATACCCTACCGTAAAGGGCCTTAGAGGCCGCGAAGGCCCTAATGTCATGCGCTTTAACTTGGACCAGGTCCAAGGCTTGTTGGTCTGCTTGTTTATAACAAAGTAGCATGGTTTGTTTCAACCAAGAAGAGAGAGTAGCGGGTCTGATGTCTGAGGTGTGTCCTTTCTTGAAGGAGATGAAAAGGAGGGATTGAGACCCTCTCAGGTCTTTGGTTTGATCCAAATAGTACCTCAGGGCCCGCACGGGACACAAGGTCCTGTCTTCTTTGAATTGTCTATCTACAATGGTAGTCAAAGCAGGAATAGTCACTGGAGACACACTTTGAGAATCTTCTCTTGCTAGTTGGTTTTTGGCTATGAAGTCAGAAGAAGGGAACAAGGCAATCTTTTCCCATTGGCCTAGATTAGATACCTTGTTTGCAACCCAGGCATGGATTTCGCTGCGGCACTTGCCGGAGGCCAAAGCTAGCACGAAAGCAGTTTTGAGAGTAAGATGTTTGAGGTCTGTGTCTTTCATAGGCTCAAAGGGCGCTTTTGTGAGCTCATTGAGAACAACAGAAAGGTTCCATTTTGGAAGATTCCTGGAACTTTTTGGACAATCCCTGTGAAAACTGGAACCTGTGAAGGTCTGAACTTTGTGCAATATTGTGGGCCACTGGGCCCAAAGTGTCAACAATGGCCGTCCTGTAACCATCAATGGTCGAGGGGCGCCTGTTTAGATCTTGGTACAGGTACATGAAAAAATCTGAGATATGTTTCACAGATGGAGTGGAGATATCCACCGAATTTTCTCAGCACCATTTCTCAAATAGGGCCCACTTTGACTTGTAGATGGTCCTTGTTGATGACCTCTGAGGGGCAGCAATTCTCTCTGCCACCTCCACAGCGAAACCTTGCTCTTGGAGTTGTCCACTCCTAGACACCAGGCGTGGAGGTTGACTTGCTGTGGAACACATAATTGTGGGACTGTTTGAGAAGGGTTGTTGACACTGGAAGTTGTAGTGGGATCTCTGTTGAGAGCTGCACTAGGTCCCCAAACCAGGGCATCCCTGGCCAGCCTGGGGCTATTACGATGATCAGGCAATGGCATTGCCTGATTTTTTGGATCACCCTGTGAAGGAGAGCCGTCGGAGGGTAAGCATAGGCAGTGAGACCCGTCCAGTTTAAGTTCAGAGCATCTATGTCCCAAGCATTTGGGTCTGGGACTGGAGACACGTACAGTGGAAGTTTGTGGTTCAGATGAGTGGCAAATAGATCTACATGAGGAGTGAACCACTTTTGGCAGATCTGTTTGAACACCTGCTGATGCAGTGACCATTCTGTTTACTGCACTTGGTTCGACCTGGACAGGAGGTCGGCCATCACATTCAGACACCCTGGAATGTGTCTGGCTTTTAATGTTATGTGATAGTGATGACACCATGTCATGATCTTCCACAGGAGAGCGTACATCTCTGCTGAGTGAGTTCCTCCTTGCTTGTTTATGTAGGCTACCACTGTTGAGTTGTCCGTTGCAACTAACACTGTTTGGTTCTGGCACTGGTCCTTGAAGCTTCGACGGGCCAGGGAGACCCCCTTCAATTCTAGAACATTTATGTGTAGCCTTTTTTCCCGGTCTGACCACAAACCCTTTGTAGAACTTTGATCTAAGTGAGCGCCCCAACCTTCGTTTGAGGCGTTTGTAAAGAGTTCGATACTGTGGTCTTTGGGATGAAGGTCTGCACCTCTCATCACGTTTGAGGGGTTCTGCCACCAGTCTAGGTGTGCTGAAATGGTTTCTGTCCAAGGAAGGAGGCTGTCCAGCAACTGAAGATATCTCCAGTGCTCCTTGAGGTGAAACTGAAAGGGCCTCATGTGAAGGCATCCCTCCGGGACCATTTTCTCCGTCGAGGCAAGCAACCCAATTAGCGACATCAAACATCTTGCAGTCAAAACATGTTTTGACTTGAGACGTAGGATCAAATCCTGAAGTTTGAGCCATCTCTCTTGAATGGGTTTTACAAGGGCTGAATCCAGATGGTATTATTAGCCCACGAACGAAAACACTTGAGTAGGTTTTAGTTCTGATTTTTCTGATTTATTATCCACCCCAAGGACTCGGTTAGGTCTACCACTGCCTGAGTGTTCACTTGGGCTTCCTCCTGAGACTGAGACCTGATCAGCCAGTCGTCCAGGTATTGGTGAAGTCTGAGTCCTCAGGAGAGGGCCATTAGCTTCACTTCCTTTACAATCATTGTAAAGACCTAAGGGGCTGTGGCTAGTCTGAATGGGAGGGAGGTGAACTGGAACACCTGTGACCTGTAGCAAAACCTTAGGTATTTCCTTGAGTTTGGACGGATGGGGATGTGAGGGTAAGCATCTGATAGGCCGATCGATGATACCCATTCCCCTGGAATCAGGGAGGTCCTGATGGACTCTGGAGTTTCCATTTTGAACTTAAGTCTATGACTTGCCTCCACCTTTGGTGAGGCTTGGGTACTAGAAACAGGCGACTGTAAAACCTGAGAGATTTGCTGGTGTTTTGATGGACAAAGAACTGAAGGGTAGGGGCTGAGGACGTGGGGGTGAGGTAAATAAGTTATCAGCAGCACTCACAAGGTCTGCCTGGGAACCAGCAAATGAATCCATGTCATTCCCTAATAGATCTAGTTCATCGTCCTTTGAACTAGTAGTGTCCCTCTTTTGCTTCTTTATATATCTTTTTCTTTGTGAAATTTTTAACATTTGATCTTCTGTAAAAGAAGAACATATTTCACAAGGATTTTCAAAAGTGACACAGGGGTCATCACCCTTGCCAGATTCCCTACAGGTTGGGCAATAATTATGTGTATCAAACGGGAAGCAAAAGTGACGACACTTACTAGATCTAGGTTTATCTTTATTCGTTTGGTGTGCAGACATCTTGAAACGCAATAAAAAGACGTAGATGAAAGCCTGAACCGAGGAAAACTAAAAAAAACACCAAAATAAGGAAAAATACTTATCCTGTTAACACGGAAATTTTACAGAATAATCTATGATATATAATAAATGAAATGACCAAAAATTAATATCCAACAATAGGTATGTGCTGAGAAATAGATGAAAATATCTGTGTAAGTGACAGACGCTACCAATTCACGCGGCCAACGAGAAAGTAGGAAGAATTCGCGTAATGTACCACGAGAGGACAACTTGAGGCTACGGCCAACTATAAATGTCTATTTTTCTTAGACGTTGGCCTGATGCCTTGCGGCCATCCGAGAACAGCATTGAGTCCCACATGCTAAGCTATTGTAGCGCAATAAAAGCAATAGTTAACAAGATACAACTAATTTACTCAACAGTGAAAATCTCAAAGTAGCTATTGCTCAGCTATGCAATGAGCTACACGTGTGCAATTTTACTATGTTATAGCTGACCAAAATTTAAGTGAATAACATCTTAAACTAGACCTACACATCGGAGAACTGATGCAAATATGTATCCACCAGAAAGACAACTCACAAAAGCCAGTGAACCATCGTTTGACCTTGAAGGAGGGGCCAAAGGTCAAATCTGACATCAGAAGATTCCCAGCCACAATATCCTGTAAGTTGGTTTCACAGTGCAAACCTCTAGGATCAATAATAAACGAGTTATAAACCCTTTTAAGTTTGGATGTCCTCGTTTGACCTTGAAGGAGGAGAATGTCAGTTACTTGTGAGTTGGGGCTGTACCTATACAGTCGGATTGGTTAAATAGCGCTTTGAGTCCTGTAGTATATGGAGATAAATACATAATAATAATAATAATAAAAGGAGGGGCTCAAGTTCAAATCTGACCACATCACAAGATTCCCAGCCCATGGTTTCCTATAAGGTGGTTTCACATTGCAAACCTCTAGGACCAATAATAAGCAAGTTATAAGCACTTTTAAGTTTGGCTATCCTAGTATGACCTTGAAGGAGAGGTCCAAGGTCAAATCTGACCACATCAAAAGATTCCCAGCCCATGATTTCCTATAAGTTGGTTTACCATCGCAAACCTCTAGGACCAATAATAAGCGAGTTATAAGCACTTTTAACTTTGGCTATCCTTGTTTGACCTTGAAGGAGGGGCCCAAGGTCAAATCCGACCACACCAGAAGATTCCCAGTTCATGATTTCCTATAGGTTGGTTTACCATCCCAAGTGTCTTTGACCAATAATACGCACATTATAAGCACTTTTAACTTTAGCTATCCTCATTTGACCTTGAAGGAGGGGCCCAAGGTCAAATCCGACCACATCAGAAGATTCCCAGTCCATGATTTTATATAGCTTCATTTACCATCCCAAACCTCTAGGACCAATAATAAGCGAGTTATAAGTACTTTTGAGTTTGGCTATCCTCGTATGACCTTGAAGAAGGGGTCCAAGGTCAAATCTGACCACATCAAAAGATTCCCAGCCCATGATTTCCTATTAGTTGCTTTGCCATCCCAAACCTCTAGGACCAATAATAAGCAAGTTATAAGCACTTTTAAGTTTGGCTATCCTCGTTTGACCTTGAAGGAGGGGCCCAAGGTCAAATCCAACCACACCACAAGATTCCCAGCCGCATGATTTCCAATCGGTTGGTTTACCATCCCAAACCTCCAGGACCAATATTAAGCGAGTTATAAGCACTTTTAAGTTTGGCTATCCTTGTATGACCTTGAAGGAGGGGTTCAAGGTCAAATCCGACCATACCAAAAGATTCCCAGTTCATGATTTCCTATAGGTTGGTTTGCCATCCCAAAATGCTTGGCCCAATAATAAGCGAGTTATAAGCACTTTTAACTTTGGCTATCGTCGTTTGACCTTGAAGGAGGGGCCCAAGGTCAAATCCGACCACACCACAAGATTCCCAGTCCATGATTTCATATAGGTTGGTTTACCATCCCAAACCTCTTGGACCAACAATAAGCGAGTTATAAGCACTCGTTGAAACACTGAAATACTCTAAATGCAATAGTTTTCGAGTTATGGCTGATTTACTTAACAGCTATATTCTGAAAGTAGCTATAGCTCATCTATGCAAAGAGTTACAGTTCTGCAATTTCACTTTTTCATTCCTGAAAGAAAAGTAGGTAAATAACCTATTTACAGAAAATACTGTAAATGCAGTAGTTTTGAAGCTACAACTGATTCACTCAACAGTGAGAACCTGAAAGTAACTATTGCTCAGCTATGCCATGAGCTACAGGTCTGAAATTTTATTATGTTATAGCTTGTTCAGAAGTGCATGAATGACATATTTAAACAAATCTCTCTAAGAGCATTCGTTTTCGAGTTGCAAACAATTTACTCAACAGTGATAACCATCGAAGTTATATTTAAAGAAAATACTGGAAATGCAATAGTTTTCAAGTTATAACTGATTTACTCAACAGTGCTTTTGCTCAGCTATGCAATGAGCTACAGGTCGGCGATTTTACTATGTTATAGCTGACCAAAAAGTAGGTGAATAACTTATTTAAAGAAAATTCTCTAAATGCAATTACTTTCAAGTTACAATTGATTTACTCAACAATGAAAACCTGACAGTTGCCTCTCAACATGCATAAGAGACCTATTGCCAATATGACCTGAATTCTCATATGAACACTCATGAGATTTGGGCACTACCATTTTATTAGATTCTATCACGTTAGTCAGTATACATACAATAAACGAGATCTCACACCCCAAGATATTAGGTTAAAGCATAAAATTTGCCCCATAAAACAAGATCTCACATCCCGAGATCTAAATATAACTAACAAAATCTCATAAAATAAAATAAAACAAGACCACTGCCGCGGTGTGTATCTCCCGCCGAGCATTAAAGGGGAAGAAATACCTTTTCCGAGATATTCACAATTTTTCATTTTCCACTAAAATCCAAGATGGCCGCCAAAAGTGGCGAAAATTGAAATTTTTCCCCTAGGCACAGAATACTGTTGTACTACCCTGTGGGTCAAAAATTCGCTTGAAATCGCTCTATCTGTTACCATTTCGAAGATATTTTCAATGTTTTATTTTCCGCTAAAATCCAAGATGGCCGCCAAAATTGGCGAAAACTGAAATTTTTCCCCTTTGCATAGGACACTCTTGTACTACCCTGCGAGTCAAAAAGGTCGCTCAAAATCACTCTATCTCGTACGGTTTTCGACATATTCACACTTTTTCATTTCCGCTAAAATCCAAGATGGCCGCCAAAAGTGGCGAAAATTGAAATTTTTCCCCTTTGAATAGGATACTCTTGTACTACCCTGCAAGTCAAAAATTCGCTCGAGATCGCTCTAACTCTTACGGTTTTCGAGATATTCACACTTTTTCATTTTCCACTAAAATCCAAGATGGCCGCCAAAAGTGGCGAAAATTGAAATTTTTCCACTTTGCATAGAATACTCTTGTACTACCCTGTGGGTCAAAAATTCGCTCGAAATCGCTCTATCTCGTACGGTTTTCGAGATATTCACACTTTTTCATTTTCCGCAAAAATCCAAGATGGCTGCCAAAAGTGGCGAAAATTGAAATTTTTCCCCTTGGCATAGAATACTCTTGTACTACCCTGTGGATCAAAAATTCGCTCGAAATTGCTCTATCTCGTACGGTTTTCGAGATATTTACACTTTTTTATTTTCTGTTAAAATCCAAGATGGCCGCCAAAAGTGTCAAAATTGAAATTTTTCCACTTTGCATAGGATACTCTGTGGGTCAAAAATTCGCTCGAAATCGCTCTATCTCTTACGGTTTGCGAGATATTTGTGATTTTTCAGATTTTCACTAAAAGTAGCAATAAAGTAGCTATTACTCACTTGTACATTGAGTTGTGAAACTTCAATATGTTACAGTTCACAAAAAAGTAGATGAACAACATATTTGAGAGAAATTGTGTAGCTGCAATACTTTTGAAGATATAAGCCATTTACTCATTATGGTTATCATTAAAAATTGACAAAGTAGCTATTACTCACTTAGCTATGGAGATACACTTCCAAGCTACTGACCATGTTGTAGCTGTGGAGAAAGTAGCTCAACAACATATTAGAATAAAATACTCTAAATGCAATAGTTTGAGAGTTATAAGTCATATAATTATATTAGGTTAGGAGATAATTAAGATACTAAAACATGTTAGTCAAGGGAGGGAAAATACAACATGGGTGGGAAAAGCATGTTTACTCTTCAATTTTCAGATCACAAATGATTCTCCACCACATACTGGGATTAATACCCAGAAACAAGGGCGGGAGCCGGGCAGGAGACAATTAAGATACTAAAACATGCTAGTCAAGGGAGGGAAAATACAACATGGGTGGGAAAAGCATGTTTACTATTCAATTTTCAGATCACAAATGATTCTCCACCACATACTGGGATTAATACCCAGAAACAAGGGCATGAAGCTAATCCAATAATACGTTCATCCATTACTGCCAGTTTTTCTGATACAGACGCCATAGTAGTCATTACCATGTCCATCATCTTCTCGTTCATATCTCCCGAACTTTTGTTTTTAGGTGTTTTCCTTACTGCAGAACAATCACGGCTTGAATCCTGTTTATCACCTCATGCCACTTTTGCTTTATCACACTTAGCTCCCACTGGTTTCTCGTGTTCGCGATTACACTTTTTACAAAATGAGAAAGCAGGTTTAGCTAAAGTGTCATTCGCCACGTTGGTAGCCATGTCCATATAATAATCCAGTGTTCACTAAAATGTCCATAAAATCCAAAGTCGGAAATTAAAATAAAAACATGTTTACTTTTCAATTTTCAGATTCTTCACCACATGCTGGGATTAATACCCAGAAAGAAGGGCGCTGATTGGCTAGATGAATTAACGTATCTGATAGGTCAAGGAAGAAGACAGGAACAGTTTATTGCATGGTACAGTCCAAGTCAACTGAAATGCAACCCTTATAGGGGGTTTGCTTCTACAGTTGCCTCTCGACACGCATAAGAGACCTATTCCCAATATGACCTGAATTCTCATATGAACACTCATGAGATTTGGGTACTACCATTTTATTAGATTCTATCACGTTAGTGTACAATAAACGAGATCTCACACCCCAAGATCTTAGGTTAAAGCATAAAATTTTCCCAAACCCAGCAAGCATGTTATAGTAGTGAATTAGCCAGACGTTGAAAAGTAAGAGGAACTTGAAGGGCTTGGGATGTATTGTCAGAAATATACGACCAAATCGCATCACTATTCCATAAGCCAGGCATTTTATAGCCATGAGAGAAGCATTTGCATCAAAGGCAATTGTAGCTGCAGATCGTCTGAATGTATGGAAGCCATGTTCCAATAAGGGAACCTCCATAGTCCTCAAGAAAGTAGCTAATCAAATTCTCAGATGTTTCTGTGTTAACAAATTGTAATCATCCAAAAGAAACAACGGTTCATGAGATTTTAAACAAAATTTTTGCAACAAAGCCATCAAAGCCATGACTATTTTTGGAAATCTTACAACATGAATTTTCTCTGGAGCCTGAATATTTTTAGCCCACTTGACTCTTATGTGAGCACCCGGATACATGAAGGAGATGTGAGCTCACAAAAGATGAATTGAAGCATCAAACGAGACTGAAGATTTAGGAGCGAGATTTGAAATTCTGAACAGCCCATAAAATGCTAAAAGGTAAGCCGCACGGTAAGTGAGCGTACTCTCAAATGATTCACACAACTGTGAAATCTCACGGAGTTGTTGCAACATGAATAGACCCTTTGATGTAGGTACACTTCGTATAGAATATTGGAGACCCCTCAACATTCGTCTTACCAATGGTGCATCAAAAACTTGTATGTCCCATGCATATCTCACAAAATAAAACTTCAATGCTGACACATAATTGTTTATCACCCTGAATGACAAAGAATTTGAGGCTAAAAATTGAAGGAAACACATTATTGTGGCCTCTTTATCATACAATTGAAAGTTCTGGGCTATCACAAATGCCAGAAACGACCTAAATTGCCTGATATATTGACTCCTTGTGTGAGGACGCAAACCTTTGTGTGTTGTTGTCCAAGCTTGAGCCCATAATGAAGTGGCTGTGGAAGGGATACCTATAATAAAGAGAAAATATTGTGTGATACATTCTCCCATGTAACATCCCCCAATTTATCAAATTTACCACGGGACAAAGCATCTGCCAAAGTATTGTTCTTGCCTTTTATATGTGCAACCCTCAAATCTATGTTCCACGTAGCACATATTAACCATATATTCCTCAAACATACGTCCAAGAAACGATCCCTAGTTTTATTTGATCTTATGACTGCGACTGCACTCTCGTTGTCACAGTGTATGCAAACGACCTTGTTCTCTAAGTCTTGAGCCCAAATTCTTAAGGCCAACAAAACGTTGCACATCTCATAATGAGTTATGGCCGCATACCCTATTACATCAAATGGAATGGGGACAGAATATGCGGGAACCCCATGCTCCCCCCAGGCTTTCAAGACTAGCATCAACATAAATATTATGTTGAATTTCTGTGTTCCTGAACATTACTACGCCATTAAAGGTTTTCATAAAACACAGAAACCAATATATGGAATAATATGCCTCATAATCCAACTGAATCCTGTTGGCTGTGTGATGTGTACGCAATAATACTAACAATTTGTTGAGAAAAATTCTAGATGACCTGACGCAACGGGAAATATACAACAACTTTTTATCTTCAATACTAAAAGTACCATGTTCTACATGAACCACAATCCCATAATGGGAAGGACGGAAGTGGGAGAAAAGACCTTGTCTGGATTCATGGGGAGACCCAAATTTATGATGACCTCCTTCAATGTTTGAAAAGCTTCTTCTGCTTGATCTCTCTGACAACAAGCATAAATATCATCAATATAATTGTTAATCTCAATTCCTTGTTTTGCCAGAATAAATCTAACAAAATCAGAAATCCTTTGAAAAATTCCAGTCCCATGTACCGCCCCAAAGGCCAGGAATTTTTCAACATAGTATTTGTTTCTCTACATCATTCCCAAATGTATGGCATCACGCGGATCCACAGGGACATTTAGAAAAGCATGCGAGATGTGTATTTTAAACAATCTCGCATCTGGCTCCACACTATCTGAATTAAGCAATCTCATCTATGGAGTCCCACAAGGTTCTGTTCCGGGTCCGTTACTGTTTTCACTCTATACAACACCACTTTGTAAAATTATTCGCCTCCACCCGCATATTAAATTCCATTTTTATGCGGATGATACTCAGTTATACATCCACCTCTCCCAGAAGAATGCTTCTTCGGCTCTCGCCAAGCTAAATGCCTGCCTTCGTAATGTCCAAGAGTGGATGACTCTCAGTAAATTGAAGCTCAATCCTGAAAAAACTGAGTTTATTGTTTTTGGTTCCAAAGCTCAACGTCAGAAGATTTCCTCTCACTTTCCTGTTAGCATTCTTGGTAGCCTCCTTCACCCGGGTTGATTCTGTCAGAAATCTAGGTGTGTGGTTTGATACAGATTTTTCATTCTCTGAGCATATCAAGAGGACTTGCAAAGCGTGCTTCCTTCAGATGCGTGACCTCCGTAGAATTAGGAAGTATCTCACTTCTGAAGTGGCAGTTCTTGCTGCAAATGCCTTGGTTAGTAGTCGTCTGGACTATTGTAACTCTCTGTTCAGAGGTTTGTCCGGTTTCAATCAGCACAAATTGCAAAGTATTCAGAACACCCTTGCTCGTATTGTTACAAATCATAGAAAGTATGCTCATGTTACACCCATTCTACAGAAACTCCACTGGTTGCCTGTTAAGTATCATTGTATTTTCAAAACCACAACACTTGTGTATAAATTTTTGCATAGTGGTTCTCCTTCTTATTTCAAACCGTTCTTGTCTTTTAGTAGTTGTCCCTATAGTACTAGGCATAGTCACCCAGATCGTCAATACCTTACAGTTCCTCTTTTCCATTCATCAGTCTTTAAGTCAGCCAAACATTTTGGCCATAGTTTTGCCTTTGATGCTCCTAAGATCTGGAATGACCTCCCTCAAGATGTTCGCAGTGCAACATCAGTTGCCTCCTTCAGAAAGAAGCTTAAAGCATACCTGTTTGCAAAAGCCTACCCACCATAGCCTCCCCCGTCACATCTGTGTCTCCTTGGTACGACCTGGCTATGTCCCTTGATTAACGCTAACTGCCTTGCTTTATGTTTAGATGCGCCTTAGAGTCCATCAGTGATGGAGATTAAGCGCTATAAAAGTTCACATTAGATTAGATTAGATCTCCTCCCAGTTCTCGCAAAGCAGGCAACAAGTTGTCCAAAGAAGGTAAGGTAAGTTTAAAAGTGGCCTCATCAAAAGTTTCCTTGCTAGTGGCATTATTAGCGGCGTTCTCTCCATAAGAGAGATCCAATATAACTCGTCTGCCGTTTCCTTTCGGCCTGGTCATCAATGGGGACCACGTGAATTCTGGGTGGGGTATTTCATCAAATGGTCCAAAAATGGCACCCTCCTGAAGTTCTTTCTCCAGAAAACTGTCAATCTCAAGTGAATCATTAATTGCAGAATTATGATGGTTCTTTGTTGCATTCCTCCTAATGTTACTTCTATCTTGTATACTCAAAGGAAATCCAAATTTAAGGTAGTCAATTAATCTACCATTATGATATGATCCGATATGTTTTTTTAATATATTTCCAGTTAAAAACAGATGGAAGTGGTTTTTGACAACCTCGATAGTTGGGAAGACCAGATGCCAATATGTCAGACACTGCAGCAAGGTAAGCACTGGAGTCACTCATATCAAGTGGTGTGTCAATATGAGTAACCAAAGGGGTAGAAGGTTGAGTTACAAAACCTATGTTACTGTTAAACTGTGGACATTTATTCACATGTACATGTTGACGAGAGTGAGTAAGGCAACTCTCATCAAATACCTGGTGGTCAACACATACATTTTTTTCATGGTAAACAATGGTATACCAACAAAACTAGACACAGAAAGATCTCTTAGATTACCATATACATTGTACCTTTTTTATGTAATAAGAACAAACGAGAAAAATTGGAAGATACAAACAACTGAGACACCTCATTTGAGGAACCAGGGGAGGACCCCAACATGTTAAACCCATCACCATAAGAATTTTTACTAACAAAGGTACAGTTTTGTAACATACACTGTTTATCGAAACTACAGTCAGGTAAATGCTAGTCCAAGGCAGCTTTCTTCTTTTTTTAAACAATCGCCCTCCACATGCACATTATTTCTTTTCAAAGTACGATAGCAATATTGACAGATGTGACAAAACATGGTAGATCCCGTACTATCGAGGTGATCCCCAGAATGTGGGCAAGTTCCTTCATTGTACCATTTGCAAATAGTTTTCTTGAGTGACCCATTGCCAGGGGTGGGGGTTGAAGGACGGGGCGACATGGTAGTAGAGCCCGAGAATACAGCAGATTGAGAGTATGTGAGTCTGTGGTCGGCCATAGTTCTAGTATCACTCCAATTAATGCTTTCTTCCTCAACCTTCAACATAGATGCTGCAAATGCACCCCTGGCAATGGGAACAGGAAATGTTCTCAGCAACTTTAACCGTCTCCACTAACTCATTCAGCATATTCCAGTGTGTCTCCACATGATGTGTATCCAACATGTTTGTAACAAACCCAATAACAAATTGTCCCAACGTTAGCTCGTCAAATGTAACTCTCTTACGTGCTGTACCCATTATGCAAGCTTCATTGGGCCAACGCAGATGGGGTGTAGTATGAGGTGTGTCAGAAATGTTGTATCTTCCACTTTTTCTTTGTCTGTGTATACCTTGTTGCAACTCCGCCTTCATCTTCATTTCCAATATTGCCATTCGCTCTTCAACTAATTGTTGTATCATGGGGTTAGAACGCAGTGCTTCCAAAGAAGTAATATTCCCATCGTTCTGTGTAACTTGTTGTTCACCCGTTGCAATTGACAACTCTTGAGTATTTATTTGCGGACCAAATGTAGCTTGTACTCTCACTGGATTACCGAACGGGTCCACATGGGCGAAAACGGGATTCTGATTAATGTCCTGTATGGTAGTCTTTTCTATGGTCCCACTGTTGCCCTGTGCATGACTTACTGTAGGAGGTACAGACCACGCCTGGGTTTAAATGTCACTATAATCTTTAGCAGACTGTGTGGCAACCTGTCAAATAACATCAGTTACTGTGGTAGAAGCAGATCCCAATGTAGCCATTGCACGAGGTAATGGTGTACAACCCAAAGTTCCCTCTGGTTTCATCTTCTTAGCACGTCCTGGAGTTTGTGTTGGCTTCAGGGCGACTGCCGTGTCAGGAAAAGTTTGTGCATAAGCAGTCCCGCCTTCCTGAATCATGTTAACGTTAGTTAAGAGTGCCTCATCATGGTCCCCTAAATCACACATCTTCGTTTGTTCACGTGAATGAGATTTCCTTGCAGATTTTGCTGGTGTAGGTTCTATGCGTGAAGCTAATCCAGTAATACATTCATCCATTACTGCCAGTTTTTCTGATACAGACGCCATAGTAGTCATTACCATGTCCATCATCTTCTCGTTCATATCTCCCAAACTTTTGTTTTTAGGTGTTTTCCTCACTGCAGAACAATCACGGCTTGAATCCTGTTTATCACCTCATGCCGCTTTTGCTTTATCACACTTAGCTCCCACTGGTTTCTCGTGTTCGAGATTACACTTTTTACAAAATGAGAAAGCAGGTTTAGGTAAAGTGTCATTCGCCACGTTGGTAGCCATGTCCATATAATAATCCAGTGTTCACTAAAATTTCATAAAATCCAAAGTTGGAAATTAAAATAAAAGCATGTGTACTCTTCAATTTTCAGATCACAAATGATTCTCCACCACATGCTGGGATTAATACACAGAAAGAAGGGCGCTGATTGGCTAGATGAATTAATGTATCTGATTGGTCAAGGAAGAAGACAGGAACAGTTTATTGCGTGGTACAGTCCAAGTCAACTGAAATGCAACCCTTATAGGGGGTTTGCTTCTAAAGTAGCTATTGCTCAGGTATGCATTGAGCTACAGGTCTGCAATTTCCACTATGCTATACCTGACCCATAAGTAGGTGAATAACATATTTAAACAAAATTCTCTAAATGCAATAGTTTTCAAGTTACAACTGATTTACTCAACAATGAGATACTAAAAATAGCTATTGCTCAGCTATGCAATGAGCTATAAATCTGCAATTTTAAAATGTTATAGCTGACCTAAAAGTAGGTGAATAAAAAAAATACATTTAAACAAAATAGTGTAGATGCAATAGTTTTCAAGTTACAACTTATTTACTCAACAGTGATAACCTCAGAGAAGCTATTGCTCAGCTATGCCATGAGCTACAGGTCTGCAATTTTACTATGTTATATGTGACCCAAAAGTAGGTGAATAACATATTAAAACAAAATACTTTAACTGCAATAGTTTTGAAGTTACAACTGATTTACTTAACAGTGATAACATCAAAGTAGCTAGTACTTTTTTGCTTTTTTACAGCTCATCTAAAAATAGGTGAATAACATAATTATTTAAAGAGATACTCTAAATGCAATAGTTTTCAAGTTCTAGCCGATTTACTAAACACTGATAACCTTACATTAGCTATTACTCACATATGCAATGAGCATACTGGTCTGAAATTTTACTATATTACAGATGACCCCAAAGTAGTTGAATAACATATTTTATACAAAATTATCTAAATGCAATAGTTTTCAAGTTACAAGTGATTTTACTCATGATGGAAGTTACTGAAAAGTCAAAAAGTAGCTGTTTCTCACTTAGCTATTGAGATAGAGACTCAAGTTACTCACCATGTTGTAGCTATGGAAAAAGTTGATGAATAACATATTTTAACATAATATATGTTCTAAATGCAATACTACTTTTCAAGATATAAGTGGTTTACTGCATGATTTCATGAATTTTAACACATTAAAACTAGAAGAATGTTTTTGCTGACAAAAACGAAGCAGCCCTGATGAAAAAGAAGTTACCCATAAAAGATGTCAACATAAGCATCATAAGCAATAGAAACTGTGAACTTTATTGCATTGTGTATGTTACTGGTCCCTATTTTCATCTTTAATGAGTGCGCACAATTAAAGTGAGGTCAACTGAACAATACAATAGCTGGAGATTAAAAACTCCATAATTTCGCTGCAAGATGGTCATAACTTCATTCATATGGGGACTTTAAGGTGACCATAAAATAAGAATGTCCCTTTTCTCATCCTTTATAAGAGCATAAAGTTTAGCTCAGGTCAGTTGAACAATAAGATAGCTGGAGGCTGAAACTTTTTCACTGTAAGGTGACCATAACTTCATTCATATTGCGACTTTAAGGTGACCATAATATGAGAATGTTCCTTCAATATCAATATATGTTAGATATGGAAAAAGAAAGGAGCCAAATGGCTTTATTCAAATGTTATGACTTTAGGGGGGCCAAAATTATATTAACAGTTTAAGGTCACCTTAAAGTCAGGATAACCCTTTGGTTTGCCATCCTTTATAAGTGTGCAAAGTTTAACTGAGGTCAGTCGAACAATAAGATACTTGGAGGCTGAAAACCCCCTTATTTCACTTTAAGGTGGCTACAACTCCATTCATACTGAGAGTTTAAGGTGACCATAAGTATTATTTTTATCTAGTTTAATACCAGTGATAATTTCGATATAAAAAAATGGAAAAAGAAAGGAGCCAGAGGATTTTATTCCAATTTGATGACTTTAAGCAGGCCATATGTCCATTAACATTTTGAGTTTTAGGTCACCATAAAGTCAGGATATTCCTTTGGCAAATCTTAATATATGTGCCAAGTTTGGTTGAAAAAAGTGAAAAACTAAGTGAACTGGAGGGCTAAACCCCCGTTTTTTGACATTAAGGTGACCTTAAAATTGCAGATACAGGGCTAAAACTTCGGCATGTGAAAGATTATCAAAAAGTAGCTGAATAAGTTATTCCAACAAAACGCCGAAATCCTGAGATACAGACCAAGTACCCATTTTTAAAAAATTTACGAAAATAAAACGCCTCCCATTCAGGCATCTATGGTCTGACTGATGAGAAAATCCTTTTCGACCTTGGAAATTTGGTCTAGAATGTACCTGATAAATTTTATACCACAGGTGTGTGTGGTTTTTGCTGAAACGCGATGACGAGGTGTTTTGGACTTATGCTTTAGGTTACCTTAAGTAAAGCTTAAGGTCTGTGCAAAGTATCTCAAAAATTTTTCCCGCCCCTATAGTTTTAAAGGAAGATAAGAAGGAAGGTAAAAATTTGAAAGGCTAAGAAGTTATTCAAGGGAGACCATAATCCGGCGGCGGTGATCAGTTGAACTTCGGTGAAAACAAATAAGCGTCCCTGATGGGCCGCTTAATTATTTTAAGAATTCATAAAAAAATAATTAAGAAAGATCCAGGTCTGATACTCCCACAATGGAATCTACTTGTGGCCAATTACATATAAGCAAGATATGAGAGAAATCCCTGTAATAGTCAATGAGAAAATTGTGATAAGTGTTGAAATTTTCATACTTAGGGTGGGGAGTACCTTACTTATAATGGCTCTAGCAAACAGACTAACAAACAGATCTGCATGCCTTGAACAAGTTTTCATCCTAGATAGATAAGCTATCTTATAAAAAAAAAGCATGTCTCTGGGCCTTGTAGTTTTGGAGGAGAAGTCGCTCACGCAGACACCCACGCTGCAGAGTGATACCATAATGTCAGCGGACATAAAAATGGCTCAATAATAAATAAATAGGAAAATCTGGAATATTTTTTTTTTGTATCCAGGTGGGTGATCAGGATCATTCTCAAAATATAATAAGATCTAAGTTGGACCAATAGCCATGTTCTCAGTCTTTTTTTTGAGGATCTGACCAATAGTATTTGTTTAATCCCAGCTAACTAACAAACAAACAAACAAATGGACAAAGAGACAAATAAAATAGCATCAGAGATGGGGGGAAATAGTTTTCAACACCATGAGAAGCAGTGAAAAAGTACAAAGACCAGGATATTTTCAGCATAGTGTCACTTATATAAAGGTCCAAATAATGTTTCAGTAGATAAAATAACTTCTAAGGGAAAGAAAATGTAAGTAAAGATGAAGCATTAAAACAAGACAATTCAATAGCAAGATGACAGCATTAATCAGTATACTAATAATTATGAAGCAAATCAAGGTCACACCATGACGTAGCATACCTACACTTCCTTCCCAATGTCCCTACCAAGTATCAACTTCCTACACCTTACGGTTTCTGAAATACAGCCCAGACAAAATTTTTCTCGCCACCCGCCCGGACAACCGCCCACCCACCCACCGGCCCATCAGGACACCATGGGTGAAAACGATACCCCGACAGCCCTTAAGGGCTGTAGGGTAAAAAAGTCATGGATTTAATACCCCCTTGGCAGAGGTCACAAGTACTTTTCAGTAATTATACAACAAGATATATTCACGTACTTGAGATATGTCTGTACTCTAGTCTCAGGTGAGCATCCTGGTGTTTGAAAACTGCTATTGGAATGTCAAGCTGAAACAGATAAATCACTTAGGTGTTCAATAGGATATCAAACTGTAGCATTGACCTTTGATAACAAGTACAAGGTTGCTGAAGCTTGAACAACAGTTCTACAACAACATAAATCAAATGTAGGTGAAAAGGAGAAATAATGGCAGCTTAATCATGTAATAAAGTTCTGCTTATAGCTCAACAAAGCCACAATATAGGAAAAGTGGTTCTTGGGCAGGATAGTTATCTTAGATACAGTGTTTCAAAAATGTTGATGAAATTGCTCTATCTTGCACGGTTAAGGAGACAGAGGCAATTTGGTGTTTTGCACTTCTTGTCACAAATTTGAAAATTGACAATGACCCCCATTTTTGGGAAGGGTAAATTTTTTTTGAGAAATTGAGTAGAGTAGTTTGCTTACATACCCAAAGAAATGGCCACCATTTTTGGCGAGTGAAATATTCGTTGAAACTTGGAAAGGCTAGTCTTCACAGATACCATGAGGGTCAAAAAGTTTGCTGAATTCGCTCTATCTGGCACGTTTTTCGAGATACAAGCATTTTTGTGTTTTGCAATCTTTGCTAAAAATTTGAAAATTCCAAATGGCTGCCATTTTTGGAGGGACAAAATTTTTTTGAAAATTGGGTCAGCTACAAAATTCCTCTATCTAGCATGGTTTTTGAGATACAAGCATTTTTGTGTTTTGCATTTTTGAAAAAAATTTGAAAATTAAAAACGGCCGCCATTTTTCGCAACTGAAATATTCATTGAAACTTGGAAAGGCTAGTTTTTACAGATACCCTGGAGTCAAAATTTTTGCTAAAATCGCTCTATCTGGCACGGTTTGCAAGATACAAGCATTTTTGTGTTTTGTGATTTTTGCGAAAAATTCGAAAATTCAAAATGGCCACCATTTTTGGTGGTAAAAATTTTTGTTCAAAACTGGGTCAGCTACTCTCTGACCTCTGACCTCTCTGATTGGTGAAAATATCATTGCCGCATATGCAGAAAAATTTCCCAGGGCTACTGCATACACCTGCCAAATATGAAAAGAATCTACCTTATGGCTGCGCAGCTATTGCGAAAAGAAAATGCGGATCCGGCGGATCCCGCGGAGTCATTTCTCCAATATACAAACAAAACAAGTAACGCAGAAATTCAAGAAGGCCGCCAAAAGTGGCGGGAAAATGAATTTTGCAAAATGTCGCCAATAGACTGCAGATATCCGGCGTGTCAAAAATCTCGCTCTGTTTCCAACATAAACAGGTTGAACACAGAATTTTAAGATGGCCTCCAAAAGTGGCGGGAAAACGATTTTTCGGAAAATCGCCAGCAGACTCTGCAGATACCATGAGGGTAAAAAATTTCGTCAAAATCCCTCTATCTCACTCTGTTATCGAGATAAACATGTTTTTGCGCAGAAATTCAAGATGGTTGCCAAAAGTGGTGGGAAAATGATTTTTGCGAAAGGTTGCCAGTAGACTGCGGGTCAAAAATTTCGTCGAAATTGCTCTATCTCGCTCCATTTCTGAGATAAATGTGTTTTTGCATTTACCGCAGAAATTCAAGATGGCCACCAAAAATGACGGGAAAATGATTTTTGCGAAAAGTTGCCAGTAGACTCTGCAGATAGTCTGCGGGTCAAAATTTTCGTCGAAATTGCTCTCTCGCTCCGTTTCCAAGATAAATGTGTTTTCACGTTTTCAGCGTTAAGAAAAATTGTGACATTTAGTAAATCATCAATAACTCGGCCATTTTGTATCGGATCACTTCCAAAAGTTAATGATTTCGAGACATCTATATAACAAACCTTCTTGCCAAATTTTATGTGAAAAGGTGAAGCGATTTTTAAGTTATCATCCGGACAAGCACACCCTTTTGAAAAACATGTTTTTGGTCATGTGACTTGTCTGATTGGTTGAAATGTCATGACATCATATTCAGAAATTTTTCTTAGGGCTACTGCATACACCTGCCAAATATGAAGAGAATCCGCCTTATGACTGCAAAGCCATTGCAAAAAGAAAATGCAGATCCGGCAAATGTGGCGGATCCAGCGGAGTCGCTTCTCCCATATACAAACAAACGGGACACTTAATTATATCACCTATTTCCTTGTGAGACAGGGAATATAATTTCTGCCTTATGTAATCAATATATTATATTGGTAATTAATATATTATATTGTGCTCTAAATGGTCTTCCATTATATTGGCTCCTAGCAAGTTTGTCCTGACAGGGTCCAGTAAATTCTGTTTTAAGGTGGGCCAGCTGTCCATTTTTGTCCAGTGGCAAAAGACTGATTACAACTTACAAGTCAACTGAAGGTTGGAAGCATACATCTTAAGTCTGACATTTTACATTAATATGTATGTATTTCATAGGATATCATTATAAGATCAATCAAAACACTATAAGACTGCAGAAAATATAAATGGAAAAAATATGGCGAAAAAACATCTGAAACCAGTGGGGTGACATTTTAGTTATTTTATGCTTTATTATCTGTCGGCATCTCTAAATATTTACCACATACACTAAAGTCTATAAATGGTACTTGCCAGCTACATGTTCTAACAAATTTGTGTCACTGCTGTCACTGTAAACTATATAGTGCTGTGAGTTTGCCATCAAAAAGTGGATCAGAATTTGGTTTCTTAATAAAAAACTTCAACCCTTAACCAGACTTGCTTTGTATGTCCCCATGATCAGACCGTCAGTAAATTTCAACGTTTGTTGACAGCAATGTGAGAATTAAAACTTTCTGTAAAATAGTGAATATAATCAACTTTTCAGTGTGATAATTGATTTATTTTGTTTCATACATAATTTTGACAGAATGACAGAAGTAGATCTTGAAAAACTGTCAACTTTTCATAGAAAGTGTTTAAGGCAAATAGCACTTACCTTCTGGCCTAGAACTAAAAGCAAGAAAGACCTACTGGCTGATTGTAACCAACAGGATATGGCCACAATACTTATGAAAGATGGAAATGGATTGGTCATGTCATCAGAAAAGACAATGCTTTTCACACCAAAACAGCACTCCACTGGAGGGTAAAATAAAACGAGGAAGACCCAAGATAACTTGGCAAAGAACGGTCGAAGGGGAGATAAACAGACTGGGCCACACATGGCAAACAGCGGAAAGGATGTCAAAAGACCGCCACCAGTGGAGAGCCTTTGTTGCTGCCCTACATGACATTAGTCATAACAGGCAGTAAGTAAGTACGTAAGTATACATAATTTTGCTGTATATGCCGAGATTTTAGGTCCAATTCTAACTCTTCAATTGGAATGACACAGTGGACTCCAGCACAGCTATATGAAACTATTCTAGTGTTACTATTCAGCAATTAGTGTTCTACCTTTACTGTGTCGTTCCAACGTGGAGCGTTGTTGTGATAAAAGATCATGGAGGTGTAGCGAGATATCATCCTCTCTCCAGCACCTGGGCTTATACACTCCTACAACAAACAACAGCCATTAGGCAACAAATCATATATAGTTGTGTATGAATAATAGTAATTTCTTGTCAAACTTCTGTCATGGTGTTTGTTATTCTTTTCTATCTGTCATTTCAATGAATTGTGCTTCTGTTTCCCAGTTAAGGGGTGAATCTGGTGGATCATTTCATTCTGTACCATTGATTCTTAAAACCAAAGCTGAAGAGTTCATAGAACCATAAATCGTTAAGGTCACATGTGTAATTTCTTACAGATTTGTGCCAATTTTTTATTGTTTTCCATTGAAAGGCGTAAGTCCACTGTCTTCTTGGCTTATTTTATATTTCTTGCTAATTTCATAGATCTGGCTAAATTTATATTTGTACTGTTCATTCTTTCAGGCCAAAGTTGAGAGGTCAATCAGCCTTAAAGATAACAGTATATGCAAAAGTAAATTTAACAGGATTTTTGTACTGAAAAACTTTAATTCTGCTTGGAGTCTTAACTTGCCACGCACCTCAATTTGGCACAAAATAGACAAATTACTTAGTGGCAGTAGCTTGTCATCGATAAAATGTAGCCAAAGTGATGACAAACATAAATTAATTGGTTTTGGGAATGTCCACAAACAAATTATACCAAGTAGGGGTGCTGATTTCAAGTAGAAAAGTACCTTATCATCCCTTAAAAGCACTGTAAAAGGCTTATTTACAGGAATATTTGTGGTTACAGTCTACTTATTGCTTTCGCAGATATCAATGCAGATTTTCACCAATAGAAACCCACGTTGTTACACAGTGTTCTTTATGTTATTCATGACTTGTATATATGATTTCAAGGACGGTTAAACTATAAAGAATGGTGTCAATGGGTTGGCATTTACCACTACCAGGTACATAACCTTCAAAATCTTTCCAATTTGTGACCTTCATCTATGATGAAAACAAAGATGCAGAATATATGTGCTCTGGTTATAAAAAAGTGAAATAAAATGTTTTAATACTTTGGATTTTGCAAATAACTTCAGACAACACACAACAAATGAAATATATATATTTTAAATGGTGGATAACAAATTATTGTGATTGCTTTTATTTCTGTATCTTCATTATTGTGTGTTTACTTACATTCACATGTAAACATACAGGTCTTGAAGAGCAATGAAAGCTTGCTTCTTCCTGGTAGTAGACCCAACCTCATGAGTTGTAAATACTATCTCAATGAATATGGCATTGTATACAACACAACCACAAACAACAAAATCACAGCAACATCCACGATTTTGTGCCATGTTGTACAAAGTTACAGCAGAGAGCAGTAAATGTTGAACTTACAAGGATCAGATCTCCACCTCCATTGTATGCTTTGATCTTCACCTCTACATTCCTGCCCACTGACTTTGAACCTTTGTCAAACTCCCCGTTTTTCAACGTGAAGTAGAGATCATTGCGCACATCACCTGTAACCAAGACATTTCAAGACATTCGATATTAATACAGATTATTTCAAGTCAATACGAATTTTGGAAAAGTGATTTTGTTTTTTTTTGTTTGATAGGGCTGTTCCATATTGATGCTGGGACCTTTTACCTTGTCTCCAAAAAAATGGGATAGTTCAAGGTCCACAGAAGAAGGCGTTGGTTTTTATGGTTAAAAATGTCAGCATTCTGCCTGACATTCTGATCACTAGTGATCAGTTCTCAAAACCTTCTGACTGGTTCCTCATAATGTTCTGATTGCTTCCTGAAACATTCTGAATGGGTTATAAACATAACAAAGGTCTATATGGTCACTACTTTCAACTTAAGATCCAAAAAAATGCTTAACGAACAATGAGATAGCGTCAGAATTGAGTTCCCAAATGCTGGATCTCTTAAAGGTCATAGAAGATTGCATAAAATTAACAAAAAAATTCAAAAACTTAAAATTTATTGGGGACACAAGATTCACTTTTGAATGGTTTCAAAGTTTAAGTGGCAGTTCTCAGCACTTCAAGAATGCTAAGATCTTGCTTTACAAACCTCCTAAATGAGAAAGAAGATTGTTCTCCCGAATAATTCCAAATGGCAAACTTTCAGGATTGTAACCCAATCGGGGTGGTCAATTGCCATAGTGGAACAATAACTTTGTAATCTACTAATATAGGGGATTAACTATAGAAAACTCTGACTGAATGGGATCAGATAGAGTAAGAATTCTAAAATTTGCCACATATCTGAAATTCGCCACATGTGAAAATACTAATAAAACTAGAGGCGGGTCGGTAGGCCCAGTATCTCGGTATCGAGAGCATTTTACTGAAATACTGTGACAAGATTTTAAAACCACCACTTTGCTTGTGAACACATATTATGGAAGAGTTAAACTATAAGACACATACCAAAAATCTTAAGAAACTAGATTGGGCCAACTCGGCGCCAACATATCCCCAGACAGGTCATCACTCACGCCACAGGTTTTGATCGGGAATTTTTTAAAACATAATTACCCATTATTATATGAACTTCAGCACATCAATCTACTCTGTTTATATCTTCCAAGGAAGATGGTGTATCCCCAGACGCCGAATACATAACTCAAATTATATTTTCAATCTTCCTGCAATGATAACTCTAAACCTATTTTCAAAGTATTTAAATGATTGATGATTGAATGTCCATTCTAAAACTAGATTGGGCCAACTCGGCGCCAACATATCCCCAGACAGGTCATCACTCACGCCACAGGTTTTGATCGGGAATTTTTTAAAACATAATTACCCATTATTATATGAACTTCAGCACATCAATCTACTCTGTTTATATCTTCCCAAGGAAGATGGTGTATCCCCAGACACCGAATACATAACTCAAATTATATTTTCAATCTTCCTGCAATGATAACTCTAAACCTATTTTCAAAGTATTTAAATGATTGATGATTGAATGTCCATTCTAAAATAATAATCCCAAAAGAGCATATCTGTTTCTATATTTGTTGACAAATAAAATATTATTTTAACTCAACTCATCATACTTTTCAATCTTCCTTCAAAGTATTTAAATGATTGATGATTCAATGTCCATTCTAAAATTCATAATCCCAAAAGCGCATATCTGTTTCTATATTTGTTCACAAATAAAATATTATTTAAAAAAAAATTATTTATATTATTATTTTATTATATTATTTTTAGAATTTGCAAATTGTTTTCAGTTATTCATTTCCTCTATACCTATATATGTGGTCCATATATATGCAACCTAAATATGTGACACAATCTCAGTTCTGACTCCCCTTTGTGTTATATGTAATGAAGCCCACTACCTCCCACCCCCACCCCTCTCCCCTTCTCCACACCTCTCTCACTATTACACAAGATCTGCAACCCCATTGAGTTCTTTGTTTCTCATCTGATATCATTAAATACCTTTGTTTATTTAGTGTCACTCAATATAGCTGGAGGTCCCAGAGGTGGGGATAAATGGTAAACAATCTATATAAAAGGGGTACTCAAATACAAAAAGAATTGAGAATTTTAAGTATGTGATTATCAACTGAAATGAGTTCATAACTGTAGGAGCTGTGTCAAAATTAACTGAGGCAAGTTGAATAAAACTGGGCTAGTTGAGGGTTAAAAATCCCCTAGTTTTACTACATAAGGATATAATTTCATTAATATTGGGACTTAAAGCTCACTTAAAGTGTCCATTTTGTCTACTTGAATATGTTTAACCAGTTTCATTTTAAAAAGTTAAAAACTCAGCAAGCAGAGGTATAACACACAAAAATAAGTTCTTAAAAGACTAAGATAGCCATAACATTATTAATAATCAAAATTTAAATAGACAGGCATTTCCTTTGAAAAATTCAAAGATTTCAGCTCTATAACCCACATAGTTTGACAGTTACTGGGCTTTAAAGTGGCATAATGTCCATAAATTGGGTTTCTGTGGGCATTTTACAATTGTTAAAGAGACCTTAGCAATTAAACTACAGATCTGAAACTTTTTGGGGGACATACATAACAAACAAAAACTAGATTGGGCCAACTCGGCGCCAACATATCCCCAGACAGGTCATCACTCACGCCACAGGTTTTGATCGGGAATTTTTTAAAACATAATTACCCATTATTATATGAACTTCAGCACATCAATCTACTCTGTTTATATCTCCCCAAGGAAGATGGTGTATCCCCAGACGCCGAATACATAACTCAAATTATATTTTCAATCTTCCTGCAATGATAACTCTAAACCTATTTTCAAAGTATTTAAATGATTGATGATTGAATGTCCATTCTAAAATAATAATCCCAAAAGAGCATATCTGTTTCTATATTTGTTGACAAATAAAATATTATTTTTAACTCAACTCATCATATTTTTCAATCTTCCTTCAAAGTATTTAAATGATTGATGATTCAATGTCCATTCTAAAATTCATAATCCCAAAAGCGCATATCTGTTTCTATATTTGTTCACAAATAAAATATTATTTAAAAAAAAATTATTTATATTATTATTTTATTATATTATTTTTAGAATTTGCAAATTGTTTTCAGTTATTCATTTCCTCTATACCTATATATGTGGTCCATATATATGCAACCTAAATATGTGACACAATCTCAGTTCTGACTCCCCTTTGTGTTATATGTAATGAAGCCCACCACCTACCACCCCCACCCCTTCTCCACACCTCTCTCACTATTACACAAGATCTGCAACCCCATTGAGTTCTTTGTTTCTCATCTCTTTTGTGTCACTCAATATAGCTGGAGGTCCCAGAGGTGGGTGGGGGGAATCCGGGTGGGGGATGTGGGTTGAGCATAAATGGTAAACAAACAATCTATATAAAAGGGGTACTCAAATACAAAAAGAATTGAGAATTTTAAGTATGTGATTATCAACTGAAATGAGTTCATAACTGTAGGAGCTGTGCCAAAATTAACTGAGGCAAGTTGAATAAAACTGGGCTAGTTGAGGGTTAAAAATCCCCTAGTTTTACTACATAAGGATATAATTTCATTAATATTGGGACTTCAAGCTCACTTAAAGTGTCCATTTTGTCTACTTGAATATGTTTAACCAGTTTCATTTTAAAAAGTGAAAAACTCAGCAAGCAGAGGTATAACACACAAAAATAAGTTCTTAAAAGACTAAGATAGCCATAACATTATTAATATTCAAAATTTAAGTAGACAGGCATTTCCTTTTAAAAATTCAAAGATTTCAGCTCTATAACCCACATAGTTTGACAGTTACTGGGCTTTAAAGTGGCATAATATCCATAAATTGGGTTTCTGTGGGCATTTTACAATTGTTAAAGAGACCTTAGCAATTAAACTACAGATCTGAAACTTTTTGGGGGACATACATAACAAACAAAAATTATATATAATACAGTTTAAGACTTGTCATACTAAGCATTTCCAAATAACAGGGCAAAATATGGAAAAAATGTCAAAAAAGGCACTTGGGCGAGTGTCTATGGCCCTCATACACAGGTTAAATGTCTACTAAAAACCTTGATTTTCGGCATATGTAAAAAGGACATAATAATGCATTCCCAGATGGGATTTCAGCTCCATCAATCACATAGTTTAACAGTTACAGGGCTTAAAGGTGGTAAAAAGTCCAAATATTGGGTCATTGTGGGCCTTTTAGAGATCTCGATGTGGCTTTCAAATTAAAGCTTCAGACTTAAAATTTGTTACATACTAAGATTACACATAGAATATGTATCTAATAAAGTTTGAAACTTCTCAGACTTACCATTTCCAAGTTACAGAGCAAAATATGTGAAAAATGTCTTAAAAGGGTCACTCAGGTGGGTGTTTAAGGTCCTCATACACAGGTTAAATGTCTACTTGAAGCCTTGATTTTTGGCACATGTAAAAAGAACATAATAATGTATTCCCAGATGAGATTTCAGCTCTATCAGTCACATAGTTTAACAGTCACAGGCCTTAAAATTGGCAAAAAGTCCAAATACTGGGTCTTTATGGGGCCTTCTAGAGACCTAAATGTAGCCTTCAAATTAAAGCTTCAGACTTAAAATTTGTCACATACTAAGATTACACATAGAATATGCATCTAATACAGTTTGAAACTTCTTAGACTTACCATTTCCAAGTTACAGGGAAAAATATGTGAAAAATGTCTAAAAATGGTCACTCGGGTGGGGATTTATGGTCCTCATACACAGGTTAAATGTCTTCTTAAAGCCTTAATTTTTGGCACATATAAAAATAACATACTAATATCTTCTCAGATAGGATTTGAGCTCTATCAGTCACATAGTTTGACAGTCACAGGGCTTAAAAGTAGCAAAAAGTCCAAATATTGGGTCTTTGGGAGCCTTTTAGAGACCTCAATTTGACCTTCAAAATTAAAGCTTCAGACTTAAAATCTGTTACATACTAAGATTACACACAGAATATATATCTAATACAGTTTGAAACTTCTCAGACTTACCATTTCCAAGTTACAGGGAAAAAGATGTGAAAAATGTCTTATAAGGGTCACTCGGGTGGGTGTTTATGGTCCTGATACACAGGTTAACTGTCTATTAAAGGCCTAAATGTTGGGGCACATATAAGAAAACACATAGATATATTCCCAGATGATATTTAACTTAGATGAGAGACATAGTTTGAAAGCTACAGTGCTTGAAAGTGGCAAAAAGTGCATAAATTGGGTCTCTGTGGGCACTTTTGAGACCTTAAGTCGACCCCTTTGGGTAAACCTACAGCCCTAAAATTTTCTACAGACAAGGATTACATATCAAAGTTATACCTAGCGCAGTTTGAGACTCATCAGAATTATCACTTCCAAATTATAGGGCAAAATATGTGTAAAGTATAGCAAAAAATCCCTAAGTGGGGGTATTTATGGGCCTCAAACACAATTTTCTCCTCAACTTAAAGTCATGATTTTCGGCACATGTACTAAGAACATATTAATGTGTTGTCAGGTAAAATTTCAGCCAGCTGAGCATCATAGTTTGTGACCTACAGGGCTCTAAGTGGCCAAAAGTGCAATTTCTGACCTTAAGGTGGCCATAAGTTCTTTTTTACTGGGAGTTTAAGGTCACCTTAAAATAGGGATCTTCCTTTGGGCACCCTTAACATGTGTACCAAGTTTGAAAAAAAAATATTAATTTGTTTTTGAGTTATCGCGTCCACAAGGAAATTTCTACGGCGGCGGCGGCGGCGGCGGCGGCGGCGGCGGCGGCGGCGGCGCGACGGACCTGAATCCAATATATCCCCGACTTTCGTCTGGGGATATAATTATATATAATACAGTTTAAGACTTGTCACACTAAGCATTTCCAAATAACAGGGCAAAATACGGAAAAAATGTCAAAAAAGGCACTTGGGCGAGTGTCTATGGCCCTCATACACAGGTTAAATGTCTACTAAAAACCTTGATTTTCGGCACATGTAAAAAGGACATAATAATGTATTCCCAGATGGGATTTCAGCTCCATCAATCACATAGTTTAACAGTCACAGGGCTTAAAGGTGGTAAAAAGTCCAAAGTCGATGTGGCTTTCAAATTAAAGCTTCAGACTTAAAATTTGTTACATACTAAGATTACACATAGAATATGTATCTAATAAAGTTTGAAACTTCTCAGACTTACCATTTCCAAGTTACAGAGCAAAATATGTGAAAAATGTCTTAAAAGGGTCACTCAGGTGGGTGTTTAAGGTCCTCATACACAGGTTAAATGTCTACTTGAAGCCTTGATTTTTGGCACATGTAAAAAGAACATAATAATGTATTCCCAGATGAGATTTCAGCTCTATCAGTCACATAGTTTAACAGTCACAGGCCTTAAAATTGGCAAAAAGTCCAAATACTGGGTCTTTATGGGCCTTCTAGAGACCTAAATGTGGCCTTTAAATTAAAGCTTCAGACTTAAAATTTGTCACATACTAAGATTACACATAGAATATACATCTAATACAGTTTGAAACTTCTTAGACTTACCATTTCCAAGTTACAGGGAAAAATATGTGAAAAATGTCTAAAAATGGTCACTCGGGTGGGGATTTATGGTCTCATACACAGGTTAAATGTCTTCTTAAAGCCTTAATTTTTGGCACATATAAAAATAACATACTAATATCTTCCCAGATAGGATTTGAGCTCTATCAGTCACATAGTTTGACAGTCACAGGGCTTAAAAGTAGCAAAAAGTCCAAATATTGGGTCTTTGGGAGCCTTTTAGAGACCTCAATTTGACCTTCAAAATTAAAGCTTCAGACTTAAAATCTGTTACATACTAAGATTACACACAGAATATATATCTAATACAGTTTGAAACTTGTCAGACTTACCATTTCCAAGTTACAGGGAAAAAGATGTGAAAAATGTCTTATAAGGGTCACTCGGGTGGGTGTTTATGGTCCTGATACACAGGTTAACTGTCTATTAAAGGCCTAAATGTTGGGGCACATATAAGAAAACACATAGATATATTCCCAGATTATATTTAACTTAGATGAGAGACATAGTTTGAAAGCTACAGTGCTTGAAAGTGGCAAAAAGTGCATAAATTGGGTCTCTGTGGGCACTTTTGAGACCTTAAGTCGACCCCTTTGGGTAAACCTACAGCCCTAAAATTTTCTACAGACAAGGATTACATATCAAAGTTATACCTAGCGCAGTTTGAGACTCATCAGAATTACCACTTCCAAATTATAGGGCAAAATATATGAAAAGTATAGCAAAAAATCCCTAAGTGGGGGTATTTATGGGCCTCAAACACAATTTTCTCCTCAACTTAAAGTCGTGATTTTCGGCACATGTACTAAGAACATATTAATGTGTTGTCAGGTAAAATTTCAGCCAGCTGAGCATCATAGTTTGTGACCTACAAGGCTCTAAGTGGCCAAAAGTCCAATTTCTGACCTTAAGGTGGCCATAAGTTCTTTTTTACTGGGAGTTTAAGGTCACCTTAAAATAGGGATCTTCCTTTGGGCACCCTTAACATGTGTACCAAGTTTGAAAAAAAAATATTAATTTGTTTTTGAGTTATCGCGTCCACAAGGAAATTTCTACGGCGGCGGCGGCGGCGGCGACGGCGGCGGCGGCGCGACGGACCTGAATCCAATATATCCCCGACTTTCGTCTGGGGATATAATAATAATCCCAAAAGAGCATATCTGTTTCTATATTTGTTGACAAATAAAATATTATTTTTAACTCAACTCATCATACTTTTCAATCTTCCTTCAAAGTATTTAAATGATTGATGATTCAATGTCCATTCTAAAATTCATAATCCCAAAAGCGCATATCTGTTTCTATATTTGTTCACAAATAAAATATTATTTAAAAAAAAATTATTTATATTATTATTTTATTATATTATTTTTAGAATTTGCAAATTGTTTTCAGTTATTCATTTCCTCTATACCTATATATGTGGTCCATATATATGCAACCTAAATATGTGACACAATCTCAGTTCTGACTCCCCTTTGTGTTATATGTAATGAAGCCCACCACCTCCCACCCCCACCCCTCTCCCCTTCTCCACACCTCTCTCACTATTACACAAGATCTGCAACCCCATTGAGTTCTTTGTTTCTCATCTGATATCATTAAATACCTTTGTTTATTTAGTGTCACTCAATATAGCTGGAGGTCCCAGAGGTGGGTGGGGGGAATCCGGGTGGGGGATGCATAAATGGTAAACAAACAATCTATATAAAAGGGGTACTCAAATACAAAAAGAATTGAGAATTTTAAGTATGTGATTATCAACTGAAATGAGTTCATAACTGTAGGAGCTGTGTCAAAATTAACTGAGGCAAGTTGAATAAAACTGGGCTAGTTGAGGGTTAAAAATCCCCTACTTTTACTACATAAGGATATAATTTCATTAATATTGGGACTTAAAGCTCACTTAAAGTGTCCATTTTGTCTACTTGAATATGTTTAACCAGTTTCATTTTAAAAAGTTAAAAACTCAGCAAGCAGAGGTATAACACACAAAAATAAGTTCTTAAAAGACTAAGATAGCTATAACATTATTAATATTCAAAATTTAAATAGACAGGCATTTCCTTTTAAAAATTCAAAGATTTCAGCTCTATAACCCACATAGTTTGACAGTTACTGGGCTTTAAAGTGGCATAATGTCCATAAATTGGGTTTCTGTGGGCAGTTAAAGAGACCTTAGCAATTAAACAACAGATCTGAAACTTTTTGGGGGACATACATAACAAACAAAAATTATATATAATACAGTTTAAGACTTGTCACACTAAGCATTTCCAAATAACAGGGCAAAATACGGAAAAAATGTCCAAAAAGGCACTTGGGCGAGTGTCTATGGCCCTCATACACAGGTTAAATGTCTACTAAAAACCTTGATTTTCGGCATATGTAAAAAGGACATAATAATGCATTCCCAGATGGGATTTCAGCTCCATCAATCACATAGTTTAACAGTCACAGGGCTTAAAGGTGGTAAAAAGTCCAAATATTGGGTCTCTGTGGGCCTTTTAGAGATCTCGATGTGGCTTTCAAATTAAAGCTTCAGACTTAAAATTTGTTACATACTAAGATTACACATAGAATATGTATCTAATAAAGTTTGAAACTTCTCAGACTTACCATTTCCAAGTTACAGAGCAAAATATGTGAAAAATGTCTTAAAAGGGTCACTCAGGTGGGTGTTTAAGGTCCTCATACACAGGTTAAATGTCTACTTGAAGCCTTGATTTTTGGCACATGTAAAAAGAACATAATAATGTATTCCCAGATGAGATTTCAGCTCTATCAGTCACATAGTTTAACAGTCACAGGCCTTAAAATTGGCAAAAAGTCCAAATACTGGGTCTTTATGGGGCCTTCTAGAGACCTAAATGTGGCCTTCAAATTAAAGCCTCAGACTTAAAATTTGTCACATACTAAGATTACACATAGAATATGCATCTAATACAGTTTGAAACTTCTTAGACTTACCATTTCCAAGTTACAGGGCAAAATATGTGAAAAATGTCTAAAAATGGTCACTCGGGTGGGGATTTATGGTCCTCATACACAGGTTAAATGTCTTCTTAAAGCCTTAATTTTTGGCACATATATAAATAACATACTAATATCTTCCCAGATAGGATTTGAGCTCTATCAGTCACATAGTTTGACAGTCACAGGGCTTAAAAGTAGCAAAAAGTCCAAATATTGGGTCTTTGGGAGCCTTTTAGAGTCCTCAATTTGACCTTCAAAATTAAAGCTTCAGACTTAAAATCTGTTACATACTAAGATTACACACAGAATATATATCTAATACAGTTTGAAACTTCTCAGACTTACCATTTCCAAGTTACAGGGAAAAAGATGTGAAAAATGTCTTATAAGGGTCACTCGGGTGGGTGTTTATGGTCCTGATACACAGGTTAACTGTCTATTAAAGGCCTAAATGTTGGGGCACATATAAGAAAACACATAGATATATTCCCAGATGATATTTAACTTAGATGAGAGACATAGTTTGAAAGCTACAGTGCTTGAAAGTGGCAAAAAGTGCATAAATTGGGTCTCTGTGGGCACTTTTGAGACCTTAAGTCGACCCCTTTGGGTAAACCTACAGCCCTAAAATTTTCTACAGACAAGGATTACATATCAAAGTTATACCTAGCGCAGTTTGAGACTCATCAGAATTACCACTTCCAAATTATAGGGCAAAATATGTGAAAAGTATAGCAAAAAATCCCCAAGTGGGGGTATTTATGGGCCTCAAACACAATTTTCTCCTCAACTTAAAGTCGTGATTTTCGGCACATGTACTAAGAACATATTAATGTGTTGTCAGGTAAAATTTCAGCCAGCTGAGCATCATAGTTTGTGACCTACAGGGCTCTAAGTGGCCAAAAGTCCAATTTCTGACCTTAAGGTGGCCATAAGTTCTTTTTTTACTGGGAGTTTAAGGTCACCTTAAAATAGGGATCTTCCTTTGGGCACCCTTAACATGTGTACCAAGTTTGAAAAAAAAATATTAATTTGTTTTTGAGTTATCGCGTCCACAAGGAAATTTCTACGGCGGCGGCGGCGGCGCGACGGACCTGAATCCAATATATCCCCGACTTTCGTCTGGGGATATAATAAATGAATTGTGGTGAGATTTGTTGACTGTATAGTAAATTAAGGCTTTTTGAACTGAAAAATACCAATTTTTGGACAAAAACATCATTCTCTTCATAAAATTAACTAAGGTTTTAGAGGTGGCGAATTTTAGATTCCTGGCGAATTTTAGATTTCTTACTCTAATAAACTCAAGTCCTTCATGACCTTCAAGCTCTGTCAGTCAACTAGATATAATGAAAAAAAATATTGGGATTGTTCCAAAATGATCTGTTGTAAAAAACAAAATCTGATTTTTACAGGCCAAAGTAGCCATGACAGTGAAATTTACATTGAGTGCAGCAAATGAAGCTTAAAACACCTTACACATTTTAATAGAGTAGAAATTGAGTGTCATATACTACAAGACCTCTATTATCCAACCATGATGAGAAGTAAGATTGTGTTTGGATTAAAAAGTACTGCAAAAAAGTAATTTTTAAAAAAAAGTATTTTAGTATAGAAAAAAACAGGGAAAGTGTAAAATTACTTAGAGAATGATAATTCAGGTGAACAGAAACTCCACCCGGACAACATAGGGTGTATTGCAGAAACTTTAGGCTTGTCAAATTTCAAGAGACAGAGCTTTAAAATTGCAGTTTGTGACATTGTAATTCAAAGTTAAACTTTTGTACAAGACTTAAACTGTTATATAAGATTGTATGAGCAATGTAAAGATGTTGAATCGTTAGCCACACTTACTGTGTTACACTAAATGGACTAATTTTATGAATTTAGTTGTTTTAACTAATGCCAATCTCAATGCTATCTAATAGTTTTACAGGTCTTCCAGAACGTCAATGAAGTACAAAGACACATTTTATGATGCAGGGGCCACTAAACAAACATCTCTGGTCTTTCTTTTGAAGCGAACACAACATAAATTTAAAACAAAAGACTGGGTTCACATAAATAAAAAATAGCATCAGAGATGCCCGTACCCCACAGCCTAGGGAAATATTTTTAACACCATGAGATATAAAAGTACTGTATCAGTACAAAGTTCGGATACTTTCAGAGCACTGTCAGTTATATAAAGGTCCAAACAATGTTTAAATGGAGAAAATAATGTCTAAAAGAAAGATAATGGATGTAAAGATGATGTATTAAAACAAGATAATTCAATAACAAGATGACAGCATTAATCAGTAAGCTAAAATTGCAACACTCTTTATCTACATCAGCATGGCCGAATTATAGTTTAGATGTTTTGAATATTACCATGCATACAGAAGTGGTAATACATTCATTGAATGCTTATGTGTGGTGTTGGAGCAAAATCTATGGCTCACTTGATGAAATTCCATCTGTTTCAATGGGAAGTTATAAAAGTAAAATTCTTTATAACTTCTAATATTACTTTAACAGTGCTTAATCTGCATCAAAAGACAGACCCAAAGGTGCAACAAGATTTTAAAGGTGAAGGTCACTATGACAAGGTCAAAGGTCAAATTAAGGTCACACCATGATAATGCACACCTAAAACCCCTAACCAATGTCCCTACCAAGTATCAACTTCCTACACCTTACGGTTTCCGAGATATAGCCCAGACAAGATTTTATGGATCAAGGACACTACGGCAAGGTCAAAGGTCAAATCAAGGTCAGACCATGATGTTGCACACCTACACCCCCTAACCAATGTTTCTACTAAGTATCAACTTCCTACACCTCACAGCTTCCAAGATATAGCCTGGACAAGATTTTATAGGTCAAGGTCACTACAGCAAGGTTTAAAGGTCAAATCAAGGTCAGACCATGACGCTGCGCACCTACACCCCCTAAGCAATGTCCCTACCAAGTATCAACTTCCTACACCTTATGGTTTCCAAGATATAGCCCGGACAAGATTTTATAGGTCAAGGTCACTACAGCAAGGTCAAAGGTCAAATCAAGGTCAGATCATGACGTTGCACACCTACACCCCCTAACCAATGTCCCTACCAAGTATCAACTTCCTATCCAAGTATTCCTTCCAAGTATCAAGGCCTTAAGGGCTGTGGGGTAAAAATTAAATGCATGAGTCGGACTATTATTTATTATGACAGTTTTCATTTTTCTAGTGGACAGATCAAATAATTTCCTATATTTGAAACACATACAGATAACAGCACTGTACTTTGGAACAATATATTAAATGAAAATGATCCAAACAACTGAAAGTGGATAATGCCCTTGATTATTGTACATTGTTGTACAAATAATTGGAAAATTATGTTCTTCGTAAAGGTTGTGACCTTGAAATACAAAACTTACAGAATATGCCATTTTTGTTAATTTGTCAGAATTTATTTACAACAAGAAAGCACTAGAGTGCAGACCTGAACCAGGATGTGTTCATCAATGATCAGCTGGTTGGAACTGGCCATTTTTCTGTGAAAACTATACCTAAGATACACTATCATACAGATTCTAGTAACATTTTCTTTTAGAAACACCATCCTTGGCTTTAATTATCCATCATGCCTAATATTTAGCCTCAATATCAGGAAATAATGATTTTATTAATTTCCTAGTGCCCCTTACTATGAATACATGTTGCCAATTTTATGTAAATAAGTGCCAATTTTCAAAAATATTTCTAAAACTATATAAGCTCTAAATGTGAAATGAGCCACTGTATAGGTAGTTTACAGAGCTTTTGCTCATCTCTGCTGCACTAAAGTCCAGCTAGTAACTGTGAAGATGTTTCAAGTTAAAAATCAAAGTTTTTATATCCACTGATGCCCTTATTATGAATACATTTGTGAGCTTACATTTATCATTCTTTTTGGTAAATATTGAGTTATTTTATTATTAAAGGAAATTGAAGATAAGAAATGTAAAATAACATTTGTGAGGTAAACTTTTGAAATTGGTTATTTGTCAAATTTTAAAATACATGTCATTTGGGTTATTCCCCAGTTATCTCTTAATCTGTATATTGAACTGGAATGAAACAATGACTGATGCAACATTAAAATTGCATGCTACCTGAACTTACCTTCAAACTCACTCTCTCTCGAGAGACAGATTCTAAGAACATTCAAAAACATTGACCATATTCATACAAATCATGAAAGAATTGTGAAATCTGTGTATGAGAAACTGGTGCAGGGACACCCCTTGAAAAGTACAAAATAATTAAACTTTGTGCAAATTTTGTATCAGGAAAGATCAGAGGCCCAACACAGTCATCCAAATCAGATATGTGTAAAGGATTGCCCACAAATCATGGAAACAGACTGGGTAGGTGGGTTTCATATACTTTAAATTAGCAAATTTCACAATTCTTAATCTGCACAATAAATATGTTCACTATAAAAATAACAATCTAAACTTGTAAAGCTCTAAGACATATTGACATTATAATAAACTAGACAAAAAATAATAACTAAGTGATCTTGACAATAAATGTTTATGGCCATAATTACTAAAGAAATCTGAAGACATTTTTGTACTTTCTATCAATTTTTATATGAAAGAAATACATGGGTATTGCAAATAAATGTTACAAAGTGTTAATTTGAAACAGTTAAAAAATTATATCATTGTTTTAAATATTTCTACACTGCCATGAAAGTAAACCCTGTTGGTTTACTGAAAGCAGTTCATCCAAAGAAAAAAGTTCATTAAAGAGAAAAAAAAGAATAATATAAAAGGCACATATAAGGTTGGTTAAGTGGTGGTTCCATATTCCTGACTTTGGTTTCCACTCCTGCCAATTTTGAAGTTGGTACCATTTTTTTTTGCTAGTTCCTATAGGTCAGCTATTAAAAGTGGAAAGGTTGGGAAGGATTTTAAACTTGTTTAATAATTTTGGAAAAATTGATGACTTTGATTCCTGACCCCTGAGATTGGGATCTTCAGCCTGATCAATCTTAATACCATTTAGTCAAACCGTAGAGGTCGGGAGGGACTCCAGACAAATACTATAACATATATAGCTGATTGTATTGCTCTTATGGCCAGCTGTATTAAAATCATATAGGTCCGTTTATAGGTTGTTTTGGCCCTGACTTTGACCCAAAAGCTTGTCATCTGCTGACTGGTAGTTTTATTGCTGACAAATCGGGAGGGTCAGGGATATGAACTGCCATGTTGTATCTGTGATTATTCTAGTCATATTGAAATCATAAAGTTGTATAGGTCTGGGTCAAAAGTTCCGGGACCTCCAAGTAAGGTCAGGGATGATCGGCATATGTTACAAAATCAATCTGATAGTTCCCAGACTGATCATCAAGTGATCACAAGGTCAGGATGCATTTGAATTTTCCCGACTTTTTGTGCAACATTTTGGTGTGTTTGAACTCCTAGCCAATTTTAAAGTCAGACCACTGTCCCGACATACACTGAACATGGAAGGCACCATTTTAGCTTTAATTTTTCAAAATGGTTCATAAAACATGAATTAATTATCATAAAAACATGCCAAGAATCTCCTGTTTATCATTTGCATCTCATAGGTACAAATATACAACATTATTTTATTTTTTATTTTACTGTTTTCATAGTTTCCAGTACTAAAGAAACATACAATTAAGACTTTCAGAAATAAGACACATTTGGAGCAATTTATTTCCTTCAGGATCTGCTGACATTAACACACTGGCTTCATGAGTGCAGCATTCAATACATAAAACACAGACAAACCACAAGGCACAACAAAGAAAACAGGTCATCAGAGGAGTCATAATAAAATGACAACTCATCCCATTACCTTTATGGGCTTCAAGAGTATTGATTAAAGATAAGAAGGTATAAAGAGAACAACTAGAGTTTCAACAGACATACTGAAACAGATAATTTAAAGTGGACATATTAAATGTTAACGCTGTGTTCACACTTCCCCAGATGAATGAATCAAATTTAATTCTGACACGGTCAAAGGTATAAAATTGGGGGCTTTATGTCATTTTGAAAAGCCATTGTCATATCAGAACAGGCCCACAGTAAATGTCATGTACTGTGATAACCTGGATACAAACCCAACACCACTGAGGGTAGAGTCGAGCAATTCTATGCCAAACTTGCTAACCACTCATCCACTGAGATCTCTCTGATGTGGTTGAAAGAGATATATGAACTGTAGTTTAAAAGAGATATATTGTTATCATTATAGATTGTGACACCATAATTTAATGTAGCTTGATGTAATTCTCACAAAATTCTGATGCAACAGAAAGTGTAACAGTCATTTTTAGGGGTGTTAAAGAGAACTCAAGAATTCATATTGTTATAATGAGTATTCTACAGTATAAAATTGAGAACTATTTCCTGATTGAATTGTTAATTTTTTGTAGATTATCAGACTATTACAGCCCCAATGAGGATAAGTTAAGGTTATTTTAAGCAATAAAATCATCTGCTTCTCTGTGGCTTATAGCACAAAAGTACTTGTAAGGGAGGAAAGTACACTTGAAAGAGTATTTGAGTCAAAAATTGCCCTCTGTCCCAGCCTTAATCACTGTCATCATAATATACACACAATGTGGATAATGTAATCACTGGACTTAAAACTGCACCTTTCAGATTGGATTTGCAATAGTTTTGAACATTACAAAACTATCATGATAGTACTGGAGAAGTGTCAAATCTAAGGAAATCATGTTTTTCTGTTTCTTTTAATGCAACACTTTTTAATCACACCACACTGCAATACAAGCTGGAACTGTAGTTCATAAAGAAATAGAAATTTTAAAAGTCAAGTTTATACAAATTTAAATGATTACTGACACGCAATGACATTTCCACTAAACAAAAAATCAATGTTTGCCAATCATCTTTGATCATACACTTTAACTGAAGAAAAGAACGTGCAGATTAAATACAGGAAAAAAAACACAGAAAAATATGCAAAAACTGGATTAAAATGAAAATGATTCATACAAATGACCTTTATTACTTAAACATCTAGTACTTGTTGAATAGCTTTAGTTTGAAATTAAAAAAAGATTGAGAATATTTACAGGTATGGTTAAATCCTGTTTTAGCGGGCCTCTGTTAAAAATTATTCTAGTAGAAGCAGATATCATGGTCTTTACAGGGCTTATTCAATTGAATTTGCTTCTCTTAATATTCTATAGGATTTTACTAAATATCCGATCTTAGTGTTTTTGATCAAAATAATGAAATCGGGCCCCAATCAAATGAAATTTGGTCCTGTGAAGGTTGGCTTTACAAAAAGTCTTAAAAATGAGTTGATTTTTCTTTTCGAATCTAAGATTTGTCTCATTCCTGAATTTTTTTTATTAAAAACAATTTTCTCAAGGTCCTAGGCTCAGTGTTGACTTCAATACAATTCTGCTAGAAGACTATATATTAATTAATTAATATATATTAATTAATTTTTCTCTCTCATTTTGTCCCATTGATCAATGGGCAATATCTGAGTTTTTAACTTTGACAGGAGGCCTTTTGACATAGCCCAACAATACCTTGTATTAATTGTTAGCTAGGATTTTAAGATCCCAGTTATATCTCTAGACATAAGGGGTTGAATTGTTTCATTAAAGAAAACTGTCATTCTGTCTGGCTCATCATTCAAATATTCCAGAAAACTACCAGTTTCTGTCTGAGCCCTTCAAGTTACATTGACACACATTTCAACTGCTGTGTGTGTCAAGTAAATCCTGTCAAAGTGAATGACTTACAGACAAGTCCTTTCAGATATATTCCACAGTAGTTTACCAGATTATTAATATAAGTCCTTTGGGATTTCTGCAACAGTAATTTATCCCATTATTATCTGGACATCTTATCTCTATGTGTTACATCATATCCCTTGAGATTTTTAACTCCCTTTTGATAAATGTTGAAGTGGAACCCATTCTGAGTGGTTTTGAAAAATACAAGTCACTGAAAACTCTATTCTTTTCTTTTAAATTTGATTGAAAACTGTTTTACTGAAAAATGTTTGCAGGATAGACCTATCGGCCAGATTTTAAAACTTACAGGGTTTTACCATATGCAGAGTTTTACTGTTCAGGGTTTATTTTCTGCAATGTTTTACTTTTTGAAGACTTCCATGATTTACTGGGTTTTACTGTTTGCTGGTTTTTATGGTTACAGGGTTTTACTGTTTGTAGTGTTTTCTGTTTGCTGGCTTGAACGGTTTGCAAGGTTTTACTGTTTATATTATTTTATTACTTGCTGGGTTTTATTGTTTGTAGGGTTTTACTCTCTTCAGGATTCACAGATTACAGGGCTTTGTGTAGGGTTTTACTGTTTATAGGGTATTACTGTTTACGGGTTTTACTGTTTGTAGGGCTTTATTGTTTGCAGGATTTCCTGTTCTCAGTGTTTTACTGTTTACAGGGTTTGAGTGTATTTACTGTTTACTGGGTTTTACTGTTAATGGGGTTTCACTTTTTACATGGTTTCACTGTTTATTGGGTTTTACTGTTTAGAGGATTTTACTATGTATCCTTACCTGGCATGATGACATCTGGAAAGCCCATCTTCCGAGTGATGGTGAGAATTTTGAACAGTACTGGGTCTTCCTTCTTCACTTCTTCTATCTCGCCATGTAGCATCTTCAGGCCAACAACCACACCTGTAGACAGAAAGGCCACACACAATAAACACCTACAGTTATTAAAATTCTGGAAAAATTGCAAGATCCTGACCTGTCTATATGAGGGATCTATACTCATTAAGTGGAAGTGTTTCACAAAATAAAATGTTTAAATATAAAAATTCGCAAGAAAAAAATCAGTCTTACTGAAGAGATTTAGATAGATTTCAAATTTCACATACAACTAGATTGGGCCAACTCGGCACCAACATATCCCCAGACAGGTCATCACTCATGCCACAGGTTTTGATCGGGAATTTTTTAAAACATAATTACCCATTATTATATGAACTTCAGTCTTCAGCACATCAATCTACTCTGTTTATATCTTCCCAAGGAAGATGGTGTATCCCCAGATGCCAAATACATAACTCAAATTATATTTTCAATCTTCCTGCAATGATAACTCTAAACCTATTTTCAAAGTATTTAAATGATTGATGATTGAATGTCCATTCTAAAATAATAATCCCAAAAGAGCATATCTGTTTCTATATTTGTTGACAAATAAAATATTATTTTTAACTCAACTCATCATACTTTTCAATCTTCCTTCAAAGTATTTAAATGATTGATGATTCAATGTCCATTCTAAAATTCATAATCCCAAAAGCGCATATCTGTTTCTATATTTGTTCACAACTAAAATATTATTTAAAAAAAATTATTTATATTATTATTTTATTATATTATTTTTAGAATTTGCAAATTGTTTTCAGTCATTCATTTCCCCTATACCTATATATGTGGTCCATATATATGCAACCTAAATATGTGACACAATCTCAGTTCTGACTCCCCTTTGTCTTATATGTAATAAAGCTCACCACCTCCCACCCCCACCCCTCTCCCCTTCTCCACACCTCTCTCACTATTACACAAGATCTGCAACCCCATTGAGTTCTTTGTTTCTCATCTGATATCATTAAATACCTTTGTTTATTTAGTGTCACTCAATATAGCTGGAGGTCCCAGAGGTGGGTGGGGGGAATCCGGGTGGGGGATGTGGGTTGGGACTACAAAGAGATGGAGTGCTACAGCATAAATGGTAAACAAACAATCTATATAAAAGGGGTACTCAAATACAAAAAGAATTGAGAATTTTAAGTATGTGATTATCAACTGAAATGAGTTCATAACTGTAGGAGCTGTGTCAAAATTAACTGAGGCAAGTTGAATAAAACTGGGCTAGTTGAGGGTTAAAAATCCCCTAGTTTTACTACATAAGGATGTAATTTCATTAATATTGGGACTTAAAGCTCACTTAAAGTGTCCATTTTGTCTACTTGAATATGTTTAACCAGTTTCATTTTAAAAAGTTAAAAACTCAGCAAGCAGAGGTATAACACACAAAAATAAGTTCTTAAAAGACTAAGATAGCCATAACATTATTAATATTCAAAATTTAAATAGACAGGCACTTCCTTTTAAAAATTCAAAGATTTCAGCTCTATAACCCACATAGTTTGACAGTTACTGGGCTTTAAAGTGGCATAATGTCCATAAATTGGGTTTCTGTGGGCATTTTACAATTGTTAAAGAGACCTTAGCAATTAAACTACAGATCTGAAACTTTTTGGGGGACATACATAACAAACAAAAATTATATATAATACAGTTTAAGACTTGTCACACTAAGCATTTCCAAATAACAAGGCAAAATACGGAAAAAATGTCCAAAAAGGCACTTGGGCGAGTGTCTATGGCCCTCATACACAGGTTAAATGTCTACTAAAAACCTTGATTTTCGGCATATGTAAAAAGGACATAATAATGCATTCCCAGATGGGATTTCAGCTCCATCAATCACATAGTTTAACAGTCACAGGGCTTAAAGGTGGTAAAAAGTCCAAATATTGGGTCTCTGTGGGCCTTTTAGAGATCTCGATGTGGCTTTCAAATTAAAGCTTCAGACTTAAAATCTGTTACATACTAAGATTACACATAGAATATGTATCTAATAAAGTTTGAAACTTCTCAGACTTACCATTTCCAAGTTACAGAGCAAAATATGTGAACAATGTCTTAAAAGGGTCACTCAGGTGGGTGTTTAAGGTCCTCATACACAGGTTAAATGTCTACTTGAAGCCTTGATTTTTGGCACATGTAAAAAGAACATAATAATGTATTCCCACATGAGATTTCAGCTCTATCAGTCACATAGTTTAACAGTCACAGGCCTTAAAATTGGCAAAAAGTCCAAATACTGGGTCTTTATGGGGCCTTCTAGAGACCTAAATGTGGCCTTCAAATTAAAGCTTCAGACTTAAAATTTGTCACATACTAAGATTACACATAGAATATGCATCTAATACAGTTTGAAACTTCTTAGACTTACCATTTCCAAGTTACAGGGAAAAATATGTGAAAAATGTCTAAAAATGGTCACTCGGGTGGGGATTAATGGTCCTCATACACAGGTTAAATGTCTTCTTAAAGCCTTAATTTTTGGCATATATATAAATAACATACTAATATCTTCCCAGATAGGATTTGAGCTCTATCAGTCACATAGTTTGACAGTGACAGGGCTTAAAAGTAGCAAAAAGTCCAAATATTGGGTCTTTGGGAGCCTTTTAGAGACCTCAATTTGACCTTCAAAATTAAAGCTTCAGACTTAAAATCTGTTACATACTAAGATTACACACAGAATATATATCTAATACAGTTTGAAACTTCTCAGACTTACCATTTCCAAGTTACAGGGAAAAAGATGTGAAAAATGTCTTATAAGGGTCACTCGGGTGGGTGTTTATGGTCCTGATATACAGGTTAACTGTCTATTAAAGGCCTAAATGTTGGGGCACATATAAGAAAACACATAGATATATTCCCAGATGATATTTAACTTAGATGAGAGACATAGTTTGAAAGCTACAGTGCTTGAAAGTGGCAAAAAGTGCATAAATTGGGTCTCTGTGGGCACTTTTGAGACCTTAAGTCGACCCCTTTGGGTAAACCTACAGCCCTAAAATTTTCTACAGACAAGGATTACATATCAAAGTTATACCTAGCGCAGTTTGAGACTCATCAGAATTACCACTTCCAAATTATAGGGCAAAATATGTGAAAAGTATAGCAAAAAATCCCTAAGTGGGGGTATTTATGGGCCTCAAACACAATTTTCTCCTCAACTTAAAGTCGTGATTTTTGGCACATGTACTAAGAACATATTAATGTGTTGTCAGGTAAAATTTCAGCCAGCTGAGCATCATAGTTTGTGACCTACAGGGCTCTAAGTGGTCAAAAGTCCAATTTCTGACCTTAAGGTGGCCATAAGTTCTTTTTTACTGGGAGTTTAAGGTCACCTTAAATTAGGGATCTTCCTTTGGGCACCCTTAACATGTGTACCAAGTTTGAAAAAAAAATATTAATTTGTTTTTGAGTTATCGCGTCGACAAGGAAATTTCTACGGCGGCGGCGGCGCGATGGACCTGAATCCAATATATCCCCGACTTTCGTCTGGGGATATAATTAATTTTCACTAAGCTCATTTGATAAAATTAACACCTGGTGAATACTTTAGATCACATGTATAGATGATTAGATTCTTTGACATAGCAATTAGCATGCTGGACTTTAAACATCGAAGATCTGGGGTTCAATCCTTGCCCAAGTCATAGAGATTTTAGCCTTGGATACATACTTTACATGTATCCCTCTCATCTCCAAAGAGTATAAATGAGCACCAACAAGTGTTACAGAGAGTAAAGACTCATTCAGGAATCCTGTTTGCTTCAGAAGAAGTATACAGTCACCTGGTTCTATTAAACCGGAGTCGAACAACATTTAGCAACCAGACTCACAGAATAAGCTTTAACAAGATCTAAATGTCAAAATTTGAAAACTGATACCTAGGCCTTTTTTTACGCAGACACTTTTATTTCTTACAACATTCTTACTTTGAATTTTGAATAAGAAACATGAGGAAAAATAAGAAAAAATTCTATGGATAAGAATTTATTTCTAAATTGGCATAAAATGTATTATATAGTTTTTCATTTATGTTGCTCAACACCTAAGATACTTCTGCTAAAACATACAGCTTTTGTATCCAATGACACATTATTTACCTTTCGAAGAATTTTAAAATTATCATGAATTCTTAAAATTCTGATTCTCATAAATTTCTAAACAAGTTTCTCTAAAACTGGTTTCCTTCTAATTAACTTTTTACAAAATAAGAATACGTTGGACCCCAGTGAGGACTTTAACACATTTGTTCAATCCAATTCTCACACTATCTCTGTCCTTAATGTTCTCACAGTAACACATGTAACAGAGATTGTCAAAAAAGACCATGACAATATACCAATAACTTCAACAGCTGACATTGAAACACGTTACATGCACAGCAGTTAGATATGAAAAATAATGCTAAGAAAATACTTCAATTTCCTAACATAATGAGCAAATTCAAACAATTTTGTATTTTTAAGATCATCTCTCAAAAAACTTGAAAAACAATATAATTTCTTAAACTAATGAGCAAATTCAATTGATGATGTCTTTTAATGGGACCTTCTCACAATGGCTTGGACATAATTGTAAGAAGTGGTAAAATGCACAATTGTTATAGCTTTCACCTCTGTACTTTGTAACTCAATGGTATTGCTGCAAAGTATTGATTTTTTCATAACAGGTGTTACATTAGACATGAGCATTCTGTACCTTTTACAGACAACTTTTATGAAGACTTTAAATACACTATTTGCTCTCTTTCAGGAATCTAAATAGTCTAAAAGGCCAGATTCACAGTGGTATAAACTCTTAGCCAGAAAATAGCCGATTTTTTTCCAACCTGGAGATTATTATTCATTTTGTCAGCTCAAGTTACAACAGAATTTACAAACTATTTTTTTTGTTAAATCCGTCAAACAGTTTGGTTATAATTTTAGTTTTGATGCTCCCACTGTTTGGAATTCTCTTCCTGAGGAGATTCGTGCGTCCGCCTCTCTTGTCTCCTTTAGAAAACGCCTCAAAACCTACCTTTACACCAAGGCATACCCTCCTTAGTCTTACTTACCCCTGGCATTCTCCGTGGTGCTTGGACTCTTTTCTGTCCCTGGATTTTGAAATTGGTTGACTGTTTTTGTTTTGTTGTGCCTTAGAGCCCCCCTTTGAATAGGGGAGATTAAGCGCTATAAAAGTCCAATTAGAATTAGAATTGCCTACAAAACTACAACATTTCCTTCACATGCAGTAAGACTTGTGTCCCCCAAACAACTCACCATAGTTAGACTGGCTTGAGCTGAGATTAAACTTTGTATTCTGCTTCTTGATGATATTTTCATGAAGCTGAGGGAAGTCACTTTCACTGCAACTGTTAAAATAATACAAATTTGTACATACCACAACTTGTATTGGGTTACAGGTTTTGCTTCATGCAAAGAGTGGCTGTAATCTCCTATTTTTTGACAGGCGTATTAATTGTTGCATTGTTAAAGACAACTAGAACAAATGACTGGTCCCACACTCCTGAACGCCCATGGGCAATGTGACCAAGTATTTGCAAATGTTGGGGATAGGCATTTATGACAATGAAAACCAACCAGATATTCCTCAAAAAATAACACAAATTTACATGCTGAAATTTCAGCATACACCAACTCGGAAGTGCAGTTGATGAAGACAAATCTCTCTGCAATAAAATGTGAAACAACTACTAAAGTAAGGAAACTTATGCTGAGAATGACAATAAAGTAATCAAATAAGACTTGCTATTGGGATTTAATTGAGTCACTTTACATCAAAACAACATGTTAGCAATTTATGGGTTATAACATAAAGGGGATGGGGGGGTGTTGATGAAAATATGGAAAATACAGAGCCTGGCACCGGTATATTTGTTACTACTATTTAATAAACACCATGTTAGCTTTCACACATTTACAAACAAAACTGCTTTGAAATTGATGTCAAAACAGTATTTTATATATATGAGGAAAGCATTCAGTTGAAGTGTTATAACCCTTCCAACAGATAAAGTCATATCAAGGCATCAGTGAATTTTGCATGTTGTCATGAGCCGGACTCAGACCCAGACCAGAAATAGGCAAAACAAAGTGATTACATTACTAACTTTTAAATCATTAGGGATTGGAAAACTTTCAGATTTTCATGTATGCAATGTTCGGCTTTCTTCAAAGTTCTGGATTACCATTCATATAGAAAATGTCTCAAATTCTGTCCACTTAAATGTGCTTGAGGCAATATGATTTTTGTATTTCAAACCGACAAATAATTTTTATTAATACCTAACCTAGAGGTGTCTGACAATCATTATTTTCGGTAACATTAAAATCACAGGCTTTTACAGGGCAGAAAAACAAGCAAGATTCCTAAGTTCACAGAAAGGGGATGTGTATAAGTTTTATAAGACAAAATTCTTTCAATGTCAGTTCATCCTTGTGTCTGCACCAATGTGCGTATTCAAAGAAACCAGCTTTGGCAGGTCCTGACTTATAAAATGGCAAATACATTACAGTTTCTGTTATCCAAACACACTGGGAGATAATACAAGGTTGGTAAAATGACAAACCCCAGACTTAATAATTGACTAAATCAGTGTTATTCAGTTTATAGGTAGCAAGTAATTGGTGGGTTGAACACACCTTTTGAGTTAATACATAGAATCCCTATTGAGAGAGTGACAGCAGGTGGTTCATACTTAGTGAAGGGATTAAAATACAATTTCAATATTGATATCAAATTCTGTACTTACTAATCCCTCACTTATCAAAAACCGTTTTATTGACACAAAAGATAGACAAACCTGACTATGAATTTAATACAAGCTAGCTATAAAGGCAATTGTATTTCATGAAAAATCTCACAATATATCTCCTAATGTATGAATATTGATGATCACACTACAGGGAACTGATAAACTTTTACACTATTTTGAAAATTCCTGAGAGGTGCTGGAAATGATATTGAAGTCAACACTTTAAGTATTGGTGTTGAAATTCAAAAAGGTATATCAATCGATACTGAAATATTGGCACATGATCCCTTCACTATTCATAATACAGAAGAGGCATATAAGTACAAAACTATATGAAAATACAAACTTAGTTGAGTAAAAAATACTAAAAATTAGTTCAAGAATTGAATATCTGGATAACAGAAGGAGGGGCCACGGTGGCAAAGTGGTAACACTCTCGCCTCCCACCTCTGAGGCCGGGGTTCGGTTCACGACCCTACCTCAAGTGGGAAAGCTGGTAGTTGCTTGCCGTTGGTCGGCAGTTTACAGTACAGAACCTTGACCAACTGTATGTACTGGTTTCCTCTGTCCTTCCAACTTCCCATCGTGATATGACCTGTACAGTGTTGAAAGCGACGTAAAACCCCAAATAAATAAATAGATAACAGAAAGTCCAATGATAGAAGTTCAACAAGTCTTACAATCAGTTGATCTCTGTAGTACTTTACCTGAAAACCCTCATTTGAAATTCTTGCTCCACTTCTTGTTCAAAGTTGCCCAAAAGAATGTGCTTGATACTGTTTACTACAAAACAATATTACAAAACATTCAACATTTCTCTCAAAAATAATGAAAGGTAAAAACTTCAATGTAATAAGAAATACAGTAGATTTGGTTCTAGTTAGGCTAACTTCCACCTATACCTCCAAACACAATGATCTAAACAAGTGTTTCAGTGAATATACTTTTGTAGATATATATTTTTATTAACAAAAAATTACAAAAAGACAATTGTACTTATTGAGTGAATATGGTCTGAGGTAGAGTATTGAGGAGGGCACTTGTCCATTAAGTACAATCTGCAGGATTTTACTTCTAATACAAAGACTGGCTATTGAAGGGAAAACTGTCACATATTTGCCATCTTGTGAGAACTACTGCATCCTTATTATCTCCTTCAAATAACTGTTACTAACTATCCTTAGTTCATAAATAATGGGCAGGTCCGAATTTGGTCCCGACAGGTTTTGCAATTAATATGTTAAATCTCTCCACAGATTCTCCTTCCACTTCCAGACAATCTCACTTCAACTCAGGCTTCTGCACTTGGTATTCTTCCCTCCATTCTCACCAACAACCTTGGATTATTGACTGATATCATCCCTTCACTATCTCTTTTGTCAATTCTTTTGTTAATTTAGCGCATCCCAAGTGAGGAATATATCATGCCTGCAAAGCTTTAGATTAGATTAGACTGACAATTATCAATAACTCTAAATGAATGCATTTCTATAAAATCTCTTTAAGTAGCAGTTTGTCAAGTGAAATTCTCTGTTACATGGGAAAAATGATCAAGAGTAGTTGTTTTTCATTGCAATCAACCCTGTTTTCTGAACCTTATGTAGAGATGGCTCGGTAGCATATTCTTAGTTTTGGTATCAAGCCAATGCAAAATGGTTCAGATTCCGGGATTCGGACTAAGTTGTGTTTTAGTACATCCCAAATGGAATAGGCCACTGACACATAGTGCAACTCATGAAATAAAAAAAAAACATGGGAGTTTCTTCTCACTGAATTTGCAATAAAACTCTACAAATATACAAACAAATGGGAAAAAAGTGTTTTCTTTCTTCAGATTTGTGGTTACTTTCCAATATTTTACGTCTTCCTTCAATTGTATGTTCTGACAAGCAAGATGGCAGTTGTAAAATATTATCACAGTTTTCCTGTAAAATGCTCTTGATACCAAGATACCTGGGCTACTGATTCATCAGTAAAAGTTTTTCTTAACCCTTGCAATGTGACATCTAATGATATTTTTGCATTGAGATTACATCTGTCACATACCTGCACATCCGTACGGTCTCCTGTACACTGAGGCTGAGGTCTTTTTGCTGTTCTCATCCTTCAGACTGCCGATTCTGTACACATGCACCACTAGGTAAGCATCACGCACTAAGTCTTTACTACCCAAGTCCTGAAATGCAAACAAGAGACATTTCTTAAGTCTTGCCACCTTGTGCATGTACTATAGAAGTTAAAGGCTGCCATGCAGTGACCATAACTCCCTTGCTTTTGTCCTGGAGAGGCCATGATACATATAAGACTAGAAATAGGACGTCCTGTTGATAGTAGATGCGAATAGAAACAGGATAGCATAGAAGAACACATATTATCATGTGTAATGTCCACCCCATGAACCTTTTGCCCAAATTGTACAGTAGTCTTACAAGACCCTGTTTCATTTGTAAAATATATCAATGATGCTTAAATATTTATTAGTGTAGATGTAAATTATTTCAGCTTCATGCCTTTTTGCATTGGTTGGGTCGAAAATTTTGATAAAATCACTCTACCTTGCACGGTTAAGAAGATAGAAGAAAATTCCTGTTTTTCTATTTTTGGCAAAAAATTGAAACTTCAAAATGGCCGCCATTTTTGTTTTAGATACCCTATGGGTCGAAAATTTCAACAAAATAACTCTATTTTGCACGGTTAAGGCCAATTTGTGTTTTTTCATTTTGGGCCAAAATTCGAAAATTCAAAATGGCCGCCATATGTGGGGAGGGGAAAATTTTTTTTAAATTGCAAAGAGTACATTTCTTAGATACCCTGTGGGTCGAAAATGTCGACAAAATCGCTCTATCTCGCACGGTTAATGAGATAGAAGCAAATTTGTGTTTTGCCATGTTTGGCAAAAATTCGAAAAATCAAAATGGCAGCCATTTTTGGGGAGGGAAAATTTTTTTTGAAAATTGCAAAGAGTACATTCCTTAGATACCCTGTGGGTTCAAAATGTCGACAAAATCGCTCTATCTCGCACGGTTAAGGAGATAGAAGCAAATTTGTGTTTTGCCATTTTTGGCAAAAATTTGAAAATTCAAAATGGCCGCCATTTTTGGGGAGGGGAAAATTTTTTGAAAATTGCAAAGAGTACATTCCTTAGATACCCTGTGGGTCGAAAATTTCGATGAAATCGCTCTATCTCGCACGGTTAAGGAGATAGAACCAAATTTGTGTTTTGCCATTTTTGGCAAAAATTCTAAAATTCAAAATGGCCGCCATTTTTGGGGAGGGGAAAATTTTTGAAAATCGCAAAGAGTACATTCCTTAGATACCCTGTGGGCCGAAAATTTCGACGAAATCGCTCTATCTCGCACGGTTTAGGAGATATGAGCACATTTGCCTTTTTCAGTATTCAAAATGGCCGCCAATTACTCATTTATTTAATTAATTACTCACTCATCTATGAAGCAATTCCCCCCAAAAGCAATCCCATACAAGCTATTAACCCAATGAACCTCCATACCAAATTTCAGAAAGCTAGGCTTAATAGCATTCCTTAAAATGTCTGGAAACCAAAGAGCTACTCAATAGTAGCAAAGTAGCTATTACTCAGTTAGCTATAGAGCTATCATCACCAAAAGCAATCCCATACAAGCTATTAACCCAATAAACCTGCATGCCAAATTTGGTAAAGATAGGATAAGAACTGTTGCCTAAAACGTCTGGAAACCAAGTGGGACGCCGGACGCCGGACAAAGCAAAAATAATATGTCCACCCCCCAGTGGGGTGGACATAATCACTTGGTAGCAAATATTTGTAGATATAAAACATCTTTGCTAATATATGTAGAAATAAAACATCTTTGCTAATATTTGTAGAATAAAACATCTTTGCTAATATTTGTAGAAATAAAACATCTTTGCAGAGTATTTTACAAAATTCTTTTCAAAACTCAAGAAGCGGCTAAATGCACATGTGCCAAACGATAAAAGATGCCATGACGTCATATTGTTTAAGGTAGGATATATTACTGCAATAAAAATAATCTTAACTTGCTAAGTCACACACAAATCAAAACAGTGGGTCACAACTCCCAAGGTCCCTGCATACTAGTGCTGGGAGATCGCCGTGATTTGCCTGTCGATGTTCGAATCAGAATAATGTGAAGAAAGATCGAACTTTGCCGATTATACAGTAAGAAGTGTGAAAAAGACCCCAAAAATCAAATATTAAATAAAAACAAAGAAAATGGACACAAATTATCAAAAATATAACCAAATATAACCTTAAAGTTTTTCACAAACGTCTACCTCACTCAATGCCATGCTTTCTGTATCCTCGCTTGTGATTCGCTGATGTTATAATCACCGTGACAACATTGGGAAAACCCATAGGTGTTTTTTGTTTACTTTAATTATTTGCATTTACGGCTAGTTTTGTGATTTTAACTTATGAATGTTTCAGATTATTACAAAATATTATTCCGGTAATTGTTTTATAAGGATCAAAAGACTACAAAGAAACGAGTTTAGCAAATATCGGTTCTACTTAATTGTTACCGATCATTGATCGGCAATGACCCAGCGAGCGATAATACTGAAGTTTCCAAACATCGTCCCAGTACTACTGCATACAACTAGAATGTTAAGTCCTGACTACACAGGTCTTGCAAATGTACAACTGTATTTTTTTACTTCTGAATTCAAGTAATGCCAAACACTAAGTCTTAACAAGCAGAGTCCTGTACAGTAAGAAGAGGTAGTTTTCACTGGCCATGTCATGTAAAATATGTTATAGTGAGTCTCATCCTCACAGGTCTTTCACATGTAAAATTGACAAATATGGGCACTAGTTTCAACAATTATGTGAGATCATTTCTAGGTACAAAACAATGATTCATTCTTGGTTTTTTTGGTCTTTGCATTAACTGTTTCATTTACAATAAGAACAACGTTTATACATTCAGTTATTGCCGTTCAGTATGTTTCAAAAGTTTTCAAGAATTTCAATATCTTGATTAATATTGCAAAAATAGAATAAACCAGTGAAACTATACTTACACAGGTAAAAATAGACTGAAACATCTATTATTCAAGCATTTTTGGGCAGAGAAAATTGTGCTTACATACCTGAATCTAAATAAAATATTACTTATAATTCAATAAAATTTTCTAGAGTGGTAAAATGTATAAAGCTGATAGACAAGAGAAGTCTGATTATAGAGGCTTCACAGAGAACAAGCTATGATATTATCTTACTGTGAACAGTGCATAGAACTGGTCAGGTCTTTGAAAATCCAAGGGAAGGCCATTCTTTGAAATCTTCATCAAATACTTCTCGCTGAAATTAGTGAACATCAGAAATACAGGCATTATACTGTGGACTGACTGAGTTATATTTATCATTGCTTTTGACATATTGTAGAGGTTATCTCACAACAGGTGGTTGAGGAGACAGAAGAAGGCAATTCAAACGTGTTCATCAAGATTCTGAACTAAAAACCATCGGCCACAAGCAAATACCAACTTTATGTCAAGGCCGGGAATCAAACCCATGTCCTGAGGTGGGAGGTGAGTTACCCACTATGCCAGTGTACCCCTTCTCCTGTGGAGGCCCCAGTAGTCAACTAGTCATCAAAAATGGCACTTAACATACGTGTCTATTACGTCTGTGGTTGTGGGTTCAAAGCCACTTCAAGTATTCATGTGGGATTGAGTGAGGGACTGTTCTATTATGACATTAGCTATTGAAAGGAAAGTTAACAGGAAATCTTCGACTATTCGACTATGGCTCCTGCAGAGAAATGGGCAAGTATGGAAATATTAAATGTTTAAGCTTCAATGTCGGAATTAATTTCAAAATTAATTTGTTGTTTTCATGCTGAGATAAAATTTCATTTGGGCCCTGCAATAATGTCTTTTAATGAATGACAGGTTTTAAAGTCTGTTCATTAACCATCTATCTTTTAAATCCTGACACATTTAAAACTTTTGTAAGAATCCCCATGAAACTTTTAAACTTAAGTATTTGAGTTTTATATATTATCATCAAAACTTACTAAATTAAAAATTAAAGTCTTCACATGTCATTTCAATTTTGTGCCAAATCCAGTGACACTTCACCATATTAAGTAAATATTTTTTTCCTTTAATTATCCATATCAACTATATTTTCTGTAATGTCTAAAAAAGACTTGTGTTTGGAGAGTGTATATAATTCTTCACTCACGTAAAGAAGTCTCCTGTTTTTGCATCATAGAGTTGAAAATGCAGCTCCGTCTCCTCACCCACATTGCAGCCAAAGTTCTTGTAAGCCATGAACACATGGTGGTTCGGTGAGACCTTCTTCACTTTCTGAGACCTTATGGAGCCTCTTGTCTGAAAAATAAACCAACAAAGGTTATGTTCGGAAAGGCCAAGGTGACATTCATATATCTGAGTAACTATTGTTATTACACAAGACACTGAATGACATAATTTAAGTGAGCCATAATTTAAAACAGGAATTGTATTTGTGAGATATTTTGAAGTGAATAAACTTCATTTACAATGAATATAAAGTTAAAATGTGAGATATTTTCTCAAATTTATATGTTATTTATTGTTTTGACGAAGTATTAACCAGGAGAAAGGCTAAAATAAGGATGTTTTCAAGAACCAGTTCTTTAATATTCTTTGCAGATTTCGTCATTTCTACGAAAACGATGATATACCAAATGCGGTATACCTTATTATCGTTCACACGACCTTTAGTCTCTTTAAAAGTTTGTATAGTGGAGCACACAAATTGACTCCCTTTGAATAATCAAGCACACAATCAAGCACACTCACTGATAACAAATCTTTTTATAATTTTGGCCATGTTAATTTTAATATAAACTCAGGTTCCACTTTTACAATGTGGCTTAGCAATTCAGAATCTTCTCCTGAGCAGCATATATGGGATGATGTTTGTAGAAAAATGGGATTGAGTTTTGCAAGGTCTACAAAGGGTCTAAGTTGACTAACAAGCCATATAAACCAAGGAATATTTGTTTGTTACTCCACACACTGAGGTCTCTGAGGTGGCCTTCATAATGCATGATATTTCAGACAACACAGGCTTAAAAATTAGTCAATGAAGAATTATTGTTATTACACCATCTATCAACTCACCATACAGGTTTCTATAACTACATGAATAACAGAGATCACTCTTTTTTTCCTTGTTTTTTTTCCTTCTTTTGTCACCAGACTTTCATGAGAGTTGGGGCAGTGTGATAAGTACCCATCTCTTTACTGAACTTAAGCAGCAATGGGTAATGTTAGTACTTGGATAGGTGACCGCCTCAGTGCACTACTCGTGTCTCTGATGGCTTTGCAGCTTGTGCCAGTAGACCGAAACCCCTTTCAGCTTTGTTGTTATTGCAGTACACTTCAACTCACTCTACCAGTTCACATTAATGGGTTTACATACCGAGGCCTCTGCAGTTGTTCTCACACTCTCCTCATGCAGTCTGTACAGTTCCACTGGACTAATGTTCTCACTCTCCACGGGTTCCTGCTCAATCCTCGGCACCAGGTCCAGACCCAGCTTCCTGTCACCAAGTACAATGGAAGTGTTTCATTGAGTGGAACAAAACTGGGCTTTATTAGTGTCAACATTAATCCTTAAGAACAAAGCTGGATGTTTAGCCAATGTTTAGTAGTACACAAAGAGAGGGGCATCAAGATAAGAGGTTTTTATTCTTAATTTACCACATAACAATAAAGGACTGCATACACTGATGACCTCAATACACATGCTTAAACAAAATACTTATAAAGTTGGAACTGATATTACACACGTACACTGTCTGTATAACATATCAATAAATACCAGTATAGTTATAGTAGACTGAGTAGAACCTCTACTATCTGACCTTATATTAACAAAATACTGTATTCTATTTTATGACCTCACTAATTTTTCACTCACCCAAACTTGTATCTCTTTATTATTTTATACTGAACCATCTGTTGTAAAACCTTCTACTGTCCAACCCAAAGGTTGCTCTCCTGTTATGGACAGTTAATATAGATTCTCCTATGTTTGAAAATTTTTGAGGAAATTCTTTTGAAGGTTTGGTCTGCAGATTATATCTATGTGTCTGCTACCAGAGTGGGATTAATTAACTCTAAATCCCCTCCAATATTTTATAAATATTCATGACACATTGAATACGTACTTGTTTCCCCAGTCGATCTTTGCAGTGATGTGTCGTTTGACCTCTGCCACCTGTTCTTGGGTCAATGTGGTCAACATGAGCCGCTGGCGAGCCTCGATCACATCCAGCATCAGGTTGTACATGGTGGTAAACATCACCGCCTTCCTCTCCTACAGTAAGGTAGAGTAAGAAGTTTGTAATTCTCCATAGTAAGTGGAATTCACCAGTGATGGAACCCCCTTCCATTACTTTGATTTTTGGGAAATTCTTTAAATATTTGTAATTATATATCATTGAACAAAAATTGGCTTTGAGGAATCATACTATTTATATGGAAGTATCAACTTTGATGTATGGAGACAGTTACAGGCCCATTCTGTTCACAGACTTGCAAGTTGCAACATGGCTTTATGGAAAACACTATAATTACTTGACTGTCGGATGGACTTACCACATAGAGACGCTTCCAGATGATGGCCCATTCTCTGAGCACAAACTTCACTTCTCTCACTACTGGGTCTTCCTCTGGACATATGGTGGCATGTGGTCTGAATTAACATAAAGAGTTAGAAATCAATGGTCAATCTTGACATCACAACTATGTACCTGGTAGAATAGTTGCGCATATTGGTAACAAAGTTGGGGTTTTACGTCCCATTCATCAGCCAGGGTCATATTGGGACAGGTCCTTAGCACTGGCACTTGTGGGAATAGAACCCACTGAGGTGACAGCCTATGATTTGATGCCAAACTTGCTAACCACTAAGCCACCGAGGACCTATGCATATTGGTGGACACCAAATTACAGGTGAAGTCTTGGAAAATGAATCTCTAGAAAAAATAGCAGCATAAACCTATGAAACTAAGATTTTTAGTGACTGGAACTGCAAAGATGTGATTCAAATTAATAAGTACTTTGCATGTCACAAACATACAAACTGTCATGTGCAGGTATGGCAATGTGATACAGAAATATATGAATTGAAGACGAATCTATACATCTTACTTCATTTTTATTTCTATACTAGCTTAAAAGCTGCACTCAGTGTCACATTTTAAGCTTGCTCTTGTAGACGGCCTACATTTAAATGCGTGAATTCGATTGGCTTGGGCTTTCAGATGGATGGAAAGAAGTATTTATACATATTTAATTGCAATGTAGGTAAATTTACAACAACATCCTGGAAACTTGATTTAATACCTTTACTTACAACAAAGGGGCACATGCATGTAGCATGTAGCATTCCCCTAACTGGAAGATAGAGGCTCAAGGATGACTATTTATCAACGTCTTTGAGGTTCTTAGCCTGCCACTGGAGATAGGACCTAATGACAGAAGACCACCATTTTAAGTGGTCATCCGAGCCACTATGTATCTGCCTGTACCTGGGTTTGAACCCACGTCCTCTGAGTTCCTAGACAAGTGTGTTACCCGCTAGGCCACAGTGGCAGCGATTGCTCAGCTATGTCATGAGCTACACGTCTGTAATTTTACTATGTTATAGCTGATTCAAAAGTAGATGAAAAGACATTTAAACAAAATTCTCCAAATGCAATACTTTACAAGATACAACTAATTTACTCAACAGTGAAAACCTCACAGTAGCTATTGCTCAGCTATGAAATGAGCTAGAAATCTGAAATTTTACTATGTTATAGCTGACCTAAAAGTAGGTGAATAATATATTTAAATAAAATACTCCAGATACAATAGTTTTCAAGTTACAACTTATTTACTCAACGGTGATAACGTCAGAGTAGCTATTGCTTAGCTGTGCCATGAGATACAGGTCTTCAATTTTACTATGTTATATGTGACCCAAAAGTAGGTGAATAACATATTAAAATAAAAAATACTGTAAATGCAATAATTTTCAAATTAGAACTGATTTACTCAACAGTTAAACTCTAACTGCAATCATAAAGTAACTAATCTAATCTAATCTAATCTAATCTAATGTGGACTTTTATAGCGCTTAATCTCCATCACTGATGGACTCTAAGGCGCATCTAAACATAAGCAAGGCAGTTAGCGTTAATCAAGGGACATAGCCAGGTCGTACCAAGGAGACACAGATGTGACGGGAGAGGCTATGGTGGGTAGGCTTTTGCAAACAGGTAAGTTTTAAGCTTCTTTCTGAAGGAGGCAACTGATGTTGCACTGCGAACATCTTGAGGGAGGTCATTCCAGATCTTAGGAGCATCAAAGGCAAAACTATGGCCAAAATGTTTGGCTGACTTAAAGACTGATGAATGGAAAGGAGGAACTGTAAGGTACTGACGATCTGGGTGACTATGCCTAGTACTATAGGGACAACTACTAAAGGACAAGAACGGTTCGAAGTAAGAAGGAGAACCACTATGCAAAAATTTATACACAAGTGTTGCGGTTTTGAAAATACAACGATACTTAACAGGCAACCAGTGGAGTTTCTGTAGAATGGGTGTAACATGACCATACTTTCTATGATTTGTAACAATGCGAGCAAGGGTGTTCTGAATACTTTGCAATTTGTGCTGATTGAAACCAGACAAACCTCTGAACAGAGAGTTACAATAGTCCAGACGACTACTAACTAAGGCATTTGCAGCAAGGACTGCCACTTCAGAAGTGAGATACTTTCTAATTCTACGGAGGTCACGCATCTGAAGGAAGCATGCTTTGCAAGTCCTCTTGATATGCTCAGAGAATGAAAAATCTGCATCAAACCACACACCTAGATTTCTGACAGAATCAACCGGATGAAGAAGGCTACCAAGAATACTAACAGGAAAGTGAGAGGAAATCTTCTGACGTTGAGCCTTGGAACCAAAGACAATAAACTCAGTTTTTTCAGGGTTGAGCTTTAATTTACTGAGAGACATCCACTCTTGAACATCCCGAAGGCAGGCATTTAGCTTGGCGAGAGCCGAAGAAGCATCTATCACTCAGCTATACAATAAGTTACAGGTCTACAACTTTACTATGTGATAGCTGACCCATAAGTAGGTGAATACCACATTTTAAAACAAAATTCTCTAAATACAATAGTTTTCAAGTTATAACTGATTTACTCAACTGTGAAAACCTCAAAGTAGCTATTGCTTGGCTATGTAATGAGCTACAGGTCTGCAATTTCACTATGTTATAGCTAACGGAAAACTAGGTGAATAACATACTATAACATACTAAAAGAAAATACTGTAAATGCAATAGTTTCCAATTATAACTGATTTACTAAACAGTGAGAACCTCAAAGTAGCTATTGCTCAGCTATGCCATGAGCTACATGGCTGCAATTTTACAATGCTATAACTGACCGAAAAGTATATAATAACATATTTTAAGAAAACATTCTAAATGCAGTTTTCAAGTTATAAATGATTTACTCAACAGTGAGAACCTCAAATAGCTATTGCTCTGCTATGAAATAAGCTACAGGTCTGCAATTTTACTATGTTATAGCTGATACATAAGTAGGTGAATAACATATCAAAACAAAATTCTCTAACTGCAATAGTATTCAAGCTACAACTGATTTACTCAACAGTGATAACATCAAAGTAGATATTACTCAGCTATGCAATGAGCTACAGGTCTGTAATCTTACTATGTTATAGCTGATCCAAAAGTAACTGAATAACATATTTATGCAAAATACTGTAAATGCAATAGCTTTTAAGTTACAACTGATTTACTCAACAGTGAGAACCTCAAAATAGCTATTGCTCATCTATAAAATAAGCTACAGGTCTGCAATTTTACTATGTTATAACTGATCCATAAGTAGGTGAATAAGATATTTAAACAAAATATTCTAAATGCAATAGTTTTCAAGTTACAACTGATTTACTCAACAGTGATAACATTAAAGTAGTTATTACTCAGCTATGGAAAGAGCTATAAGTCTGCAATTTTACTATGTTATAGCTGACCCAAAAGTAGCTGAATAACATATTTACACAAATTTCTGTAAATGCAATAGTTTTCAAGTTATAACTAATTTACTCAACAGTGACAACCTCAAAATAACTATTGCTCACCTATAAAATAAGCTACATGTCTGCAAATTTGCTTTGTTACAGCTGATCCAAAATAGGTGAATAACATATTTAAAGAGATACTCTAAATGCTACAGTTTTCAAGTTCTAACTGATTTACTCAACACTGATAACCTCAAAGTAGATATTACTCAGCTATGCAATGAGCTACAGGTGTGAAATTTTACTATGTTATAGCTGACCCAAAAGTAGCTGAATAATATACTTATACGGAATTCTCTAAATGTAATAGTTTTCAAGTTACAAGTCATTTTACTCATGACGGAAGTTACTGAAAAGTAAAAAAGTAGCTATTACTCATTTAGCTATTGAGATAGACACCCAAGTTACTCACCATGCTATAGCTATGGAAAAAGTAGCTGAATAACATATTTTAACAAAATGCTCTAAATGCAATACTTTTCAAGTTATAAGTGATTCAGTGCATGATTTCATGAATTTTTTATGCATTAAAAATTATTTAAAAAATTCATTAAAAATAATTAAGAAAGATTCAAGTCTGATACTCACACAAGGGAATCTACTTGTAGCCTAGTACATATGTGCAAGATATGAGAGAAATCCCTGCAATAGTCAATGAGAAAATTGTGATGAAGTGTTAAAATTTTCACACTTAGGGTGGGGGGTACCTCACTTATAATGGCTCTAGCAAACAGATGAACAAACAGATCTACATGCCTTGAACAACGTTTCATCCTAGATAGATAAGCTATCTTTAAAAAAAAAACAGCATGTCTCTGGGCCTTGTAGTTTTGGAGAAGTCGTTCACGGGAACCCGTACGCATATGCAGACGCCACAGAGTGATGCCATAATGTCAGCTGACTGACAAGTCATAAAAAAATCATATAACAAGTGGAGTAGACATAAATATAACACAACTGGATGGTATTGCCAATGCTCTATGATTGTTGTATTGGTGAGGGTTAAGTTCTTTTATCTACTGCCTTGTATTAACTTCATATTTCTTAATATTTTGAACAATCTAAATTTATTCTCATCACAAGATGAAGACAATTAACCCTTCACCATTTAACACTACATCCACTTGAATCCATCTCACTGCAGGATTGACTTGCAGGATTGGGTCTCTACTGGAGGATCTACAGGATTTGCATTTACAGATGTGCCTCTTTTTGGAGGACCAAGTGGATATTAAAACTAACCGTGATGTCTGGACGTTATCCATTTTGTAATGTATCAATTTCTTTTTTCTAATACTATTTTAATGCCATACTGCAGTTCATTTTAAGATTTTATTCATCACTTCAGACTCCAGACCACAAAGAAAAAGATAGTAGCAATTCACTTTATATTTTAAACTTATACTCAGTCTGGTAGTATTTGTTATAATTTTTAATCCTTAGCAATCTTCACAATAACCTAATATAATACGAACATTTTCAGACAATCATTATCCCTTTTACTTTTCCATATTTTTAGAACAAAATCTTGAATAAAAAAGGTAATAAATTTGACAGAAATATATCTAACATATATCATATGAATGTCACATAAAAGTGAAATGTACAAGTAATACACTAATCAGTGTAGTTAAAATTAATATTAATGTTCCTGACAGTAAATTTAGTTTATGATATATAAATATTACTTCCCAGTTTGTGACAAAAGAAAATTAATTGGGTTGAAAGTACTTTTGTTACATTATTCCAAAAGAATATTCCAAAATAACCTCTCAATATAAGTGAAAGATATAAGTCACATGTGCTTGTTTTAATTTCAAAATTTAACTTAAAATAGTTTTCCATGGCCACTTCTTCTGGACAATTTCACACACGCTAGTCCCTCAAAACTTTTTTTAATCTTGAATTAACATTCTCATTATCACTAGGAGCCTGTTTAAAGCCCTACATGAACAAAATATATGACTGTAATAAAGGAAGTACATGGCACAACCTGAAAGACTTATTTGAAAAAAACCTTCAAAAATTACAATTTATGATAATGATCAAGATTACTTTTAACTTCAAGATATCACACACTGTCAATAAATATTAGAGTAGTGAAATAATGATGAGGTTTTATAGGAATGTAAATGTCCCAGTTTATTCCTGGCAAAACTAGACCAAGGACACATCTTTGGTCAGATGCAAGATTTATCCACCAGAAAAGAACAACTAACATAGTTTCAAAGAAAAACAGCCCTTTTCAATAATAAGTGAGTTGTAAGCACTTTTAAGTTTGACCTTGAAGCAGGGGCCCAAGGTCAAATCTGACCACATCATAAGACTCTCAGCCCATGATTTATATAGGTTGGTTTCACAATGCAAACCTCTAGGACCAATAATAAACAAGTTATAAGCACTTTTAAATTTGCCTATCCTCGTTAGACCTTGAGGGAGGCGCACAAGGTCAAATCTGACCACATCAGAAGACTCCTAGCCCATGATTTCCTATAGGCTGGTTTTACATTGTAAACCTCTAAGATCAATAATAAGCAAGTTATAAGTGCTTTTAAGTTTGGCAATCCTCATTTGACCTTGAAGGAGGGGCCCAAGGTCAAATCTGACCACATCAGAAGATGAATCGCAGCCCATGATTTCCTATAGGTTGGTTTCACATTACAAACCTCTACAACCAATAGTAAGTGAGTTATAAGCACTTTTTAATTTGACTATCCTCGTTTGACTTTGAAGGAGGGGCCCAACGTCAAAACTGACCACATCAGAAGATTCCTAGCCCGCGATTTCCTATAAGTTGGTTTCTTACTATAAACCTCTTCAACCTATAATAAGCGAGTTATAGGCACTTTTAAATTTGACTATCCTCGTTCGACCTTGAAGGAGGGGCCCCCAAGGACAAATCTGACCACTTCAGAAGATTCCTAGCCCATGATTTCCCATAGGTTGGTTTTACATTGCAAACCTCTAGGACCAATAATAAGGGAGATATAAGCACTTTTCATGCATCCATCTTGTTTTTCAAAATGAGGCCAAAAATATCTCCAGACGAGTCAAGAATTTTAATGATGAACTTGTCATTGAAATTTGAGATACCTATAATATCCTTTGTTCTAGAGGGCCAAACTCCTTGCTGAAAGTCGAAAATCGCCTGTGACAGCCATCTTGTTTTTCAAAATGAGGCCAAAAATATTCCCAGGCAAGATTTTACGGTTATGAATATATCCTGCAAAATTTTAGAAGTCTACCTATAATACCCTGGCCTCTACAGGGGTAACAAGAAAATCTCTACACACTGCGGTGGCGGGCGTACTCATGCGTAATCCATAGTATCCACCTGATACAATACTTACATGTAGTGTGCCACAGCTTGACCTTAATAGATCTTGCACTACACAACATAAGGGGTTATAAACATGTGGCTCAGCAATGTACTGTGGTGTAAAATGTGCACTTCAGGACTCAGTTGTCCTCTGGACATTTTCCCTTTAGGACTATTGCCCTTAAAAAAATTCCAAATGATATATACTGTTTTCTGTCATTTCTAGGTATTTCAAAACATAGCAAAGCAGAAATTAATTTCACCATCCCCCTAAATAACTGGTAACCGCAGCACTGAATTGTGTACTTTTCTATCATGTACCTTTGGCAAAATAATAATCTTCCTGTCTTAATAGTAAGTTAAAACCAGTTCTGAAGTTGACCTATATACAGCATGTGAATAAGCATGCTTCTTCACCTGATGTTTTCCATACAGCAACAATGCTGGTATATTTTTTAACTGCATGAATATGATAAACTTAGGATGAAGCATTCAATAACGTCATTTCTTTCTGAGATGACACAATATATAAGGTTACAAATCTATGACAAATGAATTATTGGACTCTATATACCAACTCTCTGCAAGACAAAAGACATTACAGCAAAAAGCTACAATAAAAGATGAACCAAGAACTTGGCATAGATTAGCAACACTGACATCACAAATTCAAGGTAAATGTTAAATAAAGAGTAGATCCAATGGGTGAGAACATTAGTGAGTAACACACTCAGGGAGAGGGATAATTAACTTTCCTCTGATGACATCATACTGTTGTAATCAAACAAGTTCTGCCCTCATCTAATTTACACCACAACACAGAATGTTTATATGATTTATTCATAGATTATGATATCTATTCCTTTAAAGAAATTATTTTACTCTAAAATATGAAAGAATGGAACTTACAAAAAAAAATGTCTGTAACACAATATGCACACATAGTGAATGATCTGTGGAATTTTTGTGAGCAGTCACTTTGCTTGTTCTGTGAGAGGAGTCAGTTCTATTTGATTAGCAACAATGTTCTCAAGACAGTGTTAACTGTGTGACTCAGATCTAGTCGTACTGTTGGTTCAATATTTACCTTTTACATTTAATGCCTTTGAAGGATTCAGAACAAATTTTAATTTGTAACAAAGAAGGTGCTTTTACAACTTACAATACAATGTACTCAGAATCAGAATTGGACAAGAGATTTAGGACTCAACTGTTAAAGTATTATTCAGTTAGATGTCAAAATAGCACTTCTTTCATGTGAACCGGTTTGCATAAAATTTTATACGTGGACAAACTGAGACAAAATAATCAAAATTTTTGACAACTTTGTACTGGAGAAATTGGAAGCTCAAATGAACCACAAAAATCACAAAAAATGTCTGAAGAATTTCCTACAGCTTTCTTTAACTTTTTCATAACTTCACAACACATATCATCTGTGTGATAGTGAAATCTTCTATGAACCTCTTTTTCACAGGACTGTCACTGCCTTGATATCTTTATTAACTGATAATAATTACGTGGAACGTCTATCTGTTATGATATTAACCTGAGCATCATATTTGATGGAGGAGCGACTGCATCCCAACGATGCTGGATAACCACTTAACTTTGGGCTTCAAATGAAATTCTAGACTTCCATTTTAAATAAAAATAAATATAACTTCCTTTAATTGAAACTTTCTGATAAAAACTTCCATCGTTATCATTATGAAATACCTGGTTAAGTAGATTAAGCATTCTTTTGGTTCCTTTATATTCAACCTAACAGAGCTTGATTATATGTATGTATATGTTAGCATGTGTTACATAAAATGGTTTATATTTCATAAAGAAATGCTGCTCTCTGACTGTCTTGGATTATTCATCTTTGAAACTAGAGATTGCGTCTTGACGCAGTGTATTCCCGGATGGGACATGGTTGAAGTGTGACATACAGAGTATTATCGTTGACACAAATATAACCCAGTGGGGAGGGGGCCTAAGTGTTTATGGGAGCAACTTGTACTGACAATAAGTAAACCAAATGTTTGCTTAATGAAAGATACAAATGTAACTAGACGTAGCACATCGGAGAACCGATGCAAATTGTATCCACCAGAAAGAAAACTTGCCAATAAACCATCACTTAACCTTGAAGGAGGAGCCCGAGGTAAAATCTGACCACATCAAAAGATTCTTAGCCCAGGATTTCCAATAGGTTGGTGTGACATTGCAAACCTCTAGGAACATGAATAAGCGAGTTATAAGCACTTTTAATTTTGGCTATCCTCATTTGACCTTGAAAGAGGGGCCAAAGCTCAAATCTGATCACATCAAAAGATTCCTAGTGCATGATTTCCTATAGGATGCTTTCACATTACAAATCCTCGTTTGACCTCGAAGGAAGGGTCCAAGGCCAAATCTGACCACATCAAAAGATTCCCAGCCCATGATTTCCTATAGGTTGGTTTCACATTGCAAACCTCTAGGACCAATAATAAGCGAGATATAAGCACTTTTAAGTTTGTTTATCGTTGTTTGACCTTGAAGGAGGGGTCCAAGGTCAAATCTGACCACACCAAAAGATTCCCAGCCCATGATTTCCTATAGGTTGTTTACCATCCCAAACCTCTAGAACCAATAATAAGCGAGTTATAAGCATTTTAAGTTTGGCTATCCTCATTTGACCTTGAAGGAGGGGTCCAAGGTAAAATCTGACAATATCAAAAGATTCCCGGCCCATGATTTCCTATAAGTTGGTTTCACATTGCAAACCTCTAGGACCAATAATAAGCAAGTTATGAGCACAGTAGTTAGGATTGGCTATCCTTGTTTGACCTTCAAGGAGGGGCCTAAGTTCAAATCCGACCACACCAAAAGATTCCCAGCCCATGATTTCCTAGAGGTTGGTTTTCCATCCCAAACCTCTAGGACCAATAATAAGGGACTCCAAGATATAAGCACTTTTCATGACTAACCAAAAAACGCCCATGGCGGCCATCTTGTTTTTCAAAATGAGGCCAAAAATATTTCCAGTCAAGATTTTGTAATGCAGAACATATTCTGCGAATTTGAGATCTCTACCTATAATACCCTTTGCTCTAGAGGGAAAACAAAAGTCCTTAGTTTAAGTCGAATAAATGTCCCTGGCGGCCATCTTGTTTTTCAAAATGAGGCCAAAAATATTCCCAGGCCTGGTAAATATTCCCAAGATTTTATGGTTATGAATATATTCTGCAAATTTGAGAAGGCTAGGTATAATATTTTTTTTGTTAGAGCGGTAACAGCCAATAATAAAGGAGGTATATGGCCTCACAGTCTAAGGTACCATTTTGAGTCATTTTAGCAAGCCTAAGGTGACCTTGAAAACAATAGCCAAGGTCAACAAACTGGCTGCTGGTACTCCATCATGTACTGAACCTCCAAAGCCATTTTCAATAGTTTCCATGCAATATAGCCAGCATTATAAGTGTGAAAATATCTCCAAAAAGGCCAAAAATGCCCTCGGTGAGGTACTTTGGCGGTCTGTGGATGACCTTCAATGAAGAGCTTCAAGGTCAAATTTCTGCATCCTTACAGAGGACAAATATATATAGATTATATATACCAGCCATAGGATGATCTAACTTTCTGTATATGAGAACTGGGCCAAAATGTAAAAAATGGGCAAAATCTGACCTTTAAGAGGCCACCAGTGACCTTGAAATTGAACCTCAAGGTCATAAAACAATAGCGTTCGTGGCATTGCCCATATATACCCACATACCAAATTTGAAAGGTCTAACTAAAATATTTTTGTAAGTTATCAGATCGAAAAGAAAAGCTCTGCAGCGGCGGCGAAGGTGGCCATACTGAATCCTAAGTATCCCCGACTTTCGTCCGGGGATACAAATATATTACTTTGATTAAAATACAAAATTCATCAATTCCTCCTGAAAGTTTTTCAAAAACTTCACAGAGTGAATTTATCATGATCATCCCTTTGTCTATTTGATGCTTTCCCTCAACTCATAAAATTACATTGCATCAAATCAATATTAGCAATACTGTATACAGGCTGCATCACTGTATAACCATCACTGTACAACCAAGTAAACTGTAAAGTTCCAGATTAGGAATAATAAGCTAATATACCGAGTTCCAACAGCATTTAATTTATCATTCTGAACAATAGGAATGATTTCAAATTGAATACATCAATGACTGTAAATTTGCTATCATTTGGGGGAAAATTAGCTCTATTAGTCTCTCTATTACCTATACTTCCTCATGCTTTATGTTGTACACTTCTAAAAGTGGAGAACAATGACACAGAACTGATGTCCTAGTCATCTGTGTTGTCAATGTTTGATGTAGATAAGAAATTGCAATTTTCCTGATTTCTGGATAACTTCTGTACTAAATGTCAATGCTGGGTTTTTTTCATGCCAAAAAGACTTTTATAAAGTTTAACATAAAAATGTTTGGAACATATTGATTTGTTCCTTAGTCCTTTAACTTGGCATTTAAGGACAAATGGTATTATATTCAGTGCAAAATTAAAGCTGCTTTAAATTTATATGATTACATATTCTAATGGTTTTCCTCAAAACAAATTTTAACAACGATTAAACAAAGCAAGCTTTTTGAAATGCAAATTTACATACCTATACAGTGTAATATTGGGATACCTGTCTATACAGAAATGAAGATTAAACCATTGAAAGAAAAACTGTCTATAAGAGGAAATTTTACAAAATCAAATGTTATTCTGAATTAATTATCTCCTACCAGCCAGGCTGGGAGATTATGAAATATCTTCCATGCATGTGTGCTTACATTATTAATCACATGTTTACATAAATCTTTAAATGTCATTCATCTATGAAGATTTCTTCACCAAATATACAGAGAATAGTTATGTATATGAAGATGTGTCTGTAAAAAAAATTGCCTCATTTTGAAAAAGATAATGGCAACCATAGTCATTTGTTCCAAAGTTACTGAAATGTTCTAAAGCTTAAAATATTGTAGCCAACTTCATCAGCTTTGTATAAAACGTATATGTCTAGGAAAGCTTGCCACAGTAATTTTGGCCTTATTTTGACAACCAACTTACCGCCATATCATATCTTTAATGTCAAATGGGGTCAACATCTTAAAATGCCCTATACTTATCTTATCATTGCCAATGATAAGGTAAGTATAGGGCATTTTAATATATTTTAATGATTCATTGGAACTAGGAAAACAACTACATGTAACATGAAATCATGGAATTGCTTTGACTTCGTGCTTTTGTAAAAACATAACTTTTTAATCTTATATTTATGTCAGACATTAGTTTTCTATAACTGTTTAAGTGCTTTGAGTAACTACAATAAAACACTATACAAATAATAAGACTAACCTACGCACTAGAGAACCGATGCAAAATCTGTATCCACCAGAAAGACAACTCACCAAAGCCAGTAAACCATCGTTTGACCTTGAAGGAGGAGCCAAAGGTCAAATCTGACATCAGAAGATTCCCAGCCCACAATATCCTGCAAGTTGGTTTCACATTGCAAACCTCTAGGATCAATAATAAATGAGTTACAAATCCTTTTAAGTAGGGCTGCGAACGAGTACTCGAGCCTCGGTGTACGAGACGGTCTTGGCTTGTACTCGAGTCCATTTTAAAAACTCAGTTACTCGTGAGGTATTGTATTATCACCCACGTAATCAAACGCTTGTGTAAAATATGCTACATTTCAGCATTTCCGTCACATAATATCAATTAAAGTTGTTATTTTCGCTTGAAAACATACAATTTACTCCATATTCTATAATATATGGTCAAATAGAAGACGTTTTTCTTCAAAAGTTTCGTTTCCGGAACCGACTATTTGTTTACAGAAGACTTCTATTGGTAGATACTAAATCTCGCGGTTACTCAAATTCGGGCCGGTTGTCAGAGGGCAAGTACTCGATGCCGTTTTTTAGCACCCGTCACAGCCCTACTTTTAAGTTTGGCTGTCTTCGTTTGACCTTGAAGGAGAGGTCCAAGGTAAAATCTAACCACATCAGAAGATTCCCAGCCCATGATTTCCTATAAGGTGGTTTCACATTGCAAACCTCTAGGACCAATAATAAGCAAGTTATAAGCACTTTTAAGTTTCGCTATCCTCGTATGACCTTGAAGGAGGGGTCCAAGGTCAAATCTGACTACATCAAAAGATTCCCAGCCCATGATTTCCTATAAGTTGGTTTACCATCCCAAACCTCTAGGACCAATAATAAGCGAGTTATAAGCACTTTTAAGTTTGGCTATGCTCATTTGACCTTGAAGGAGGGGTTCAAGGTCAAATCCGACCATACCAGAAGATTCCCAGTTCATGATTTCCTATAGCTTGGTTTACCATCCCAAATCTCTTGGACCAATAATAAGCGAGTTATAAGCACTTTTAAGTTTGGCTATCCTCGTTTGACCTTGAAGGAAGGGCCCAAGGTCAAATCCGACCACACCACAAGATTCCCAGTCCATGATTTCATATAGGTTGGTTTACCATCCCAAACCTCTAGGACCAATAATAAGCGAGTTATAAGTACTTTTAAGTTTGGCTATCCTCGTTTGACCTTGAAAGAGGGGTCCAAGGTCAAATCTGACCACATCAAAGGATTCGCAGCACATGATTTTATATAGGTTGGTATCACATTGCAAACCTCTAGGACCAATAATAAGGGAGACATAACCACTTTTAAAGTCCGCTATGTGGGTTACTTTGGCACTCCGTGGATGACCTTGAATTAAGAGGTTCAAGGTCAAATGTCTGCAAGGTTGTAGAGGACATATATATCTGTTATACATATCACCTATGAAGACATTCAACCTTCTACCTATGAGAAAGAGCCAGTAGCAAAATGTAGATAATTTTCAAAGAAAGGCCCGCGGCGGCCATCTTGTTTTTCAGAATGAGGCTAATTTCCTTCCCAGACACCCAATGAAGATATCCTGCAAATTTGGTGAACCTAGCCGATGTAGTTTTCCTCTTAGAGCTTATTTTTTTCCTTATTATCTTATTTGGTGAACCTAGCTGATGTAGTTTTCCTCTTACAGCGTTAATGCCGAAAATCTCTCTACGTGGCAGCGGCGTAGCGAACGCTAAACCTATACAATAAATGGTCAGCGAATCTTTTGCAAGTGTCCAATGTGACCTTCAACCACTGTCTCAAGGTCAATGGTCATCAAACTAAAAAGGCCTTACATCTCCCTTATCACTGATCCTAGGGCTTTGAAAAGTGAACACAACCTATAGGAAGTCATGGCCTTCAAAGCTTATACAATGTCAAATTTGACCTTGACCCCTCCATCAAGGTCAAGTGGGATTATCATGCTAAAGCAGTCTATATCTAGTTTCTTACTGGTACTTGGAGTTTAGAATGAGAAAACAACTTATAGGAAATCATGTACTGCAAATCTTTTGCAAGTGTCAAATTTGACCTTTGACCCCACTCAAGGTCATGTAGGCTTTGAAATGTGAAAACAATTTATAAGAAATCATGACTTCAGAATCTTTCCAATTGTTAAATTTGACCTTTGACCCGGTTTCAAGATCATTCATGGGATCGTCATACTAAAAAGGCTTAAAATAAGCCTTAAGTTACCCCTGTTTCAAGATCATACTATGTCCAATTATCCTCAATACCTGGCATGAGATAACCAATGCAGTTGTTGACTTGTTATTCACCAATTGCCAAACTTTTCCTTTATGGATTTTTACAGATTTATGTTTTCACTTGGAATCAATTTTCACTACTCAAGTTTATTGGTTAAAATAGCTAATTTATGCCAAGTGACAATTTCCACTTATTTAACATACTAGTATATATTAAAAGTTTCTAGCTTTCATTGCTGTTTAAAATATCAGGCTACTTCACCAGATATATCAAGCTTTAACAGGGAAGTCACACATTTTAACTCTCTTGTTGAAGATTGGTTTGAAATTGAAATCCTATGAAGTTAAAATAAATGCTACACAGGCACCAAATTTTTTCAGTAAAGCTTGTGGCATAATTGAAGCAATTTAATACACAACATAATTGGACAATCAATTTCATCAATACAATTTTTTTCCAACTGGTGTATTGTGAACAAGAACATCAGCACCAAAGATAAAAATGATCTATTTTTAAGCAACTTGTCTGTCAATTCAGTGTCAAAAGAATGAATGGATCAATATAACAGAAGATTAAAAAAACATACTTTTTATATTACTAAAACTATCATGAAAAGTCATAGGTAAAAATACAACAGCATGAAAATGTAAATAATACTTCAATGATCGAGGAAATGCTTTGATAAATTTTCCCACTGGCTAAATATTTGTCAAAGTTTTGAGGACATCTAAACAGGCAGATTTATAATAATACACAAGAAAACATACAATATAACTGAAGCAAAATGTACCCTCTTTTGGAACTATTTATGCTGAAGTAAACACTTTTGAAGTTAAGGAACAGGCTTTTGACGAACAACAGATTAAATTCTGGCAAATGATTTGGGAATTCCCACAATATATTGTGACAATTTTTTATAGGGAGCCAATTCTGAAGCCTTCAACAGTGGATTCAAAAAAAGTCCCACAAAATAGTTAAGACAAATTGATATATAATAATATAATATATGCATGAATATCTGGAAGGCTGGAAAAAATGGCACTTTATTTTACCATATTTTACCATACGTATGATATAAAGAAATCTTAAAAGTAAAGACAGTTTTATACTGATACTTAAAAGATAGTCAACACTTGAGACAATACAAATAAAATACTAAAGTGCAAGGTAATCTCCACACTGGTACTAAATTAAATGTGAAAGTTTGATTCTTTTGCCTATGCAGTAATTTCAGTTCATATATTTCCAAGTCTTGAGTATCATCAACCAATAAACATTTTACAGTAAATTGCTACTACATGACAAAATGCAGATCCAATAGAATACGAAAAAAAAATGAGAAAAAAAACAAAGATGAAAAAAAGTAAATATTAAATCCGTGACAACAATTCAAAGCTATATTTTCATCCAATCTATGACACAAAGCTCTGTAGTGACAATGTATATATGTTACAGTCAATCTGTGAAACCAGTCATTACGCGTAATGACTGAAAGTTTCAGTCATTTCGCGTAATGACTGAAATGACCAGTCATTACGCGTAATGACTAAAATTTTCAGTCATTTCACGTAATGACTGAAAATAAGGTCCAGTCATTACGCGTAATGGCTGAATTGTGATAAATAATTTTAAGTACTTGCTTTACTAAAAATGAAATTGTCTGGCCTCACTTAGTAATTTAAATTGCATTCTCATGTGATTACTAAATAGGGGTAATGAAATTATCACTTTAGATTTGAACATATTCTGACACGATTACTGATTGATAACATGGGTAAATGACCAAATTATCAAACTCTTCTACAGTAATTTTAACTAAGCCCCACTTCTTTTAATTCATGTCATAAAAATGACCTTCATATATATGTACTCCCTTGTAAAATATGACAGGGGGCCCAATGGATAGGTAGCATTCCTAACAAACGGGGACCCGATCTATAGACTCTTACTAAAATCTAAAGTTCTGTGAATTTAGAATATAAATAACATTTAAAATATAATTAGATACATGTAACCATTCAATATTTTAAAAATATTTTTGAAAATAACAATAGAGTCTATTACACAAGTCTGTGTTTGGGTTTCAAAATTCTGGCTATAAATTCAGGAAGCATGTGAGAATTCCAAAGTTATTTATTTGATTAAAATAGTTTAATGTTCTCTAGCACAAAAGTTTTAAAAATGCAGGGGAACAATGTACAAAGGTTCTGAATAATGCAAAGGGTGTGAAGAAAAACCACTCTAAATCAATTACACATATTGACTGAAATTAATTCAGTCAATCTGTGTAAAAATGAACCATATATTTCAGTCATTACATGAAATGACTGAAAATTTTAGTGATTACACGTAATGACTGGTCATTTCAGTCATTACGTGAAATGACTGAAACTTTCAGTCATTACGCGTAATGACTGGTTTCACAGATTGACTGTAACATATATTCAACCAGGGTGAGCATATTCTGTTTGAAAACAAAATCTCACTATCATTCTTATAATATATAGATAAGCAATCCAAGGTAAAATTAACTAGACCTATCGCATCGGAGAACCGATGCAAATTGTATCCACCAGAAGAAACCTCACCAAAGCCATTCTAACATCGCTTAACCTTGAAAGAGAAGCCCAAGGCCCAATCTGGCCATATCAAAAGATTCTTAGCCCATGATTTCCTATAGGTTGGTGTGACACTGCAAACCTCTAGGAATACGAATAAGCAAGATATAAACACTAATTTTGGCAATCCTCATTTGACCTTGAAAGAGGGGCCAAAGGTCAAATCCGATCACACCAAAAGATTCCCAGCCAATGATTTCCTAGATTTTAGTTTTCCATTCCAAATCTCTAGGATCAACTAGATTGGGCCAACTCGGCGCCAACATATCCCCAGACAGGTCATCACTCACCAAAAGCGCATATCTGTTTCTATATTTGTTCAGAAATAAAATATTATTTAAAAAAAAATTATTTATATTATTATTTTATTATATTATTTTTAGAATTTGCAAATTGTTTTCAGTTATTCATTTCCTCTATACCTATATATGTGGTCCATATATATGCAACCTAAATATGTGACACAATCTCAGTTCTGACTCCCCTTTGTGTTATATGTAATGAAGCCCACCACCTCCCACCCCCACCCCTCTCCCCTTCTCCACACCTCTCTCACTATTACACAAGATCTGCAACCCCATTGAGTTCTTTGTTTCTCATCTGATATCACTAAATACCTTTGTTTATTTAGTGTCACTCAATATAGCTGGAGGTCCCAGAGGTGGGTGGGGGGAATCCGGGTGGGGGATGTGGGTTGAGCATAAATGGTAAACAAACAATCTATATAAAAGGGATACTCAAATACAAAAAGAATTGAGAATTTTAAGTATGTGATTATCAACTGAAATGAGTTCATAACTGTAGGAGCTGTGCCAAAATTAACTGAGGCAAGTTGAATAAAACTGGGCTAGTTGAGGGTTAAAAATCCCCTAGTTTTACTACATAAGGATATAATTTCATTAATATTGGGACTTAAAGCTCACTTAAAGTGTCCATTTTGTCTACTTGAATATGTTTAACCAGTTTCATTTTAAAAAGTGAAAAACTCAGCAAGCAGAGGTATAACACACAAAAATAAGTTCTTAAAAGACTAAGATAGCCATAACATTATTAATATTCAAAATTTAAATAGACAGGCATTTCCTTTTAAAAATTCAAAGATTTCAGCTCTATAACCCACATAGTTTGACAGTTACTGGGCTTTAAAGTGGCATAATATCCATAAATTGGGTTTCTGTGGGCATTTTACAATTGTTAAAGAGACCTTAGCAATTAAACTACAGATCTGAAACTTTTTGGGGGACATACATAACAAACAAAAATTATATATAATACAGTTTAAGACTTGTCACACTAAGCATTTCCAAATAACAGGGCAAAATACGGAAAAAATGTCCAAAAAGGCACTTGGGCGAGTGTCTATGGCCCTCATACACAGGTTAAATGTCTACTAAAAACCTTGATTTTCGGCATATGTAAAAAGGACATAATAATGCATTCCCAGATGGGATTTCAGCTCCATCAATCACATAGTTTAACAGTTACAGGGCTTAAAGGTGGTAAAAAGTCCAAATATTGGGTCATTGTGGGCCTTTTAGAGATCTCGATGTGGCTTTCAAATTAAAGCTTCAGACTTAAAATTTGTTACATACTAAGATTACACATAGAATATGTATCTAATAAAGTTTGAAACTTCTCAGACTTACCATTTCCAAGTTACAGAGCAAAATATGTGAAAAATGTCTTAAAAGGGTCACTCAGGTGGGTGTTTAAGGTCCTCATACACAGGTTAAATGTCTACTTGAAGCCTTGATTTTTGGCACATGTAAAAAAAACATAATAATGTATTCCCAGATGAGATTTCAGCTCTATCAGTCACATAGTTTAACAGTCACAGGCCTTAAAATTGGCAAAAAGTCCAAATACTGGGTCTTTATGGGGCCTTCTAGAGACCTAAATGTGGCCTTCAAATTAAAGCTTCAGACTTAAAATTTGTCACATACTAAGATTACACATAGAATATGCATCTAATACAGTTTGAAACTTCTTAGACTTACCATTTCCAAGTTACAGGGAAAAATATGTGAAAAATGTCTAAAAATGGTCACTCGGGTGGGGATTTATGGTCCTCATACACAGGTTAAATGTCTTCTTAAAGCCTTAATTTTTGGCACATATAAAAATAACATACTAATATCTTCTCAGATAGGATTTGAGCTCTATCAGTCACATAGTTTGACAGTCACAGGGCTTAAAAGTAGCAAAAAGTCCAAATATTGGGTCTTTGGGAGCCTTTTAGAGACCTCAATTTGACCTTCAAAATTAAAGCTTCAGACTTAAAATCTGTTACATACTAAGATTACACACAGAATATATATCTAATACAGTTTGAAACTTCTCAGACTTACCATTTCCAAGTTACAGGGAAAAAGATGTGAAAAATGTCTTATAAGGGTCACTCGGGTGGGTGTTTATGGTCCTGATACACAGGTTAACTGTCTATTAAAGGCCTAAATGTTGGGGCACATATAAGAAAACACATAGATATATTCCCAGATGATATTTAACTTAGATGAGAGACATAGTTTGAAAGCTACAGTGCTTGAAAGTGGCAAAAAGTGCATAAATTGGGTCTCTGTGGGCACTTTTGAGACCTTAAGTTGACCCCTTTGGGTAAACCTACAGCCCTAAAATTTTCTACAGACAAGGATTACATATCAAAGTTATACCTAGCGCAGTTTGAGACTCATCAGAATTATCACTTCCAAATTATAGGGCAAAATATGTGTAAAGTATAGCAAAAAATCCCTAAGTGGGGGTATTTATGGGCCTCAAACACAATTTTCTCCTCAACTTAAAGTCGTGATTTTCGGCACATGTACTAAGAACATATTAATGTGTTGTCAGGTAAAATTTCAGCCAGCTGAGCATCATAGTTTGTGACCTACAGGGCTCTAAGTGGCCAAAAGTGCAATTTCTGACCTTAAGGTGGCCATAAGTTCTTTTTTACTGGGAGTTTAAGGTCACCTTAAAATAGGGATCTTCCTTTGGGCACCCTTAACATGTGTACCAAGTTTGAAAAAAAAATATTAATTTGTTTTTGAGTTATCGCGTCCACAAGGAAATTTCTACGGCGGCGGCGGCGGCGGCGGCGGCGGCGGCGGACCTGAATCCAATATATCCCCGACTTTCGTCTGGGGATATAATAATAAGCGAGTAATAGCCACTAATTTTGGCTATCCTCGTTTGACCTTGATGGAGGGTCCAAGGTCAAATCTGACCACAGCAATAGATTCCCAGCCCATGATTTTGTATATGTTGCTTTACCATCCCCAACCTCTAGGACCAATAATAAGCGAGCTATAAGCACTTTAAAGTTGGGCTATCCTCATTTGACCTTGAAGGAGGGGTTCAAGGTCAAATCAGACCGCAGCAATAGATTCCCAGCCCATGATTTCCTATAGTTTGGTTTACCATCCCAAACCTCTAGGACAGATAATAAGCGACTTATAAGCACTTTTAAGTTTGGCTATGCTCATTTGACCTTGAAGGAGGGGTCCAAGGTCAAATCCGACCTCACCAAAAGATTCCCAGCCCATGATTTCCTATAGGTTGGTTTACCATCCTAAACCTCTAGGACCAATAATAAGCGCGCTATAAGCACTTTTAAGTTTGGCTGTGCTCGTTTGACCTTGAAGCAGGGGTCCAAGGTCAAATCCGACCACACCAAAAGATTCCAAGCCCATGATTTCCTATAGGTTGGTTTACCATCTCAAACCTCTAGGACCAATAATAAGCGAGTTATAAGCACTTTTAAGTTTGGCTATCCTCATTTAACCTTGAAGGACAAGTCCAACGCCAAATCCAACCACACCAAAAGACTCCCAGCCCATGATTTCCTATAGGTTGGTTTACCATCCTAAACCTCTATGGCCAATAATATGCGAGTTATAAGCACTTTTAAGTTTGGCTATCCTCATTTGACCTTGAAGGAGGGGTCCAAGGTCAAATCCGATCACACCAAAAGATTCCCAGGCCATGATTTCCTATAGGTTGGTTTACCATCCTAAACCTCTAGGACCAATAATAAGCGACTTATAAGCACTTTTAAGTTTGGCTATCCTCGTTTGACCTTGAAGGAGGGGTCCAAGGTCAAATCTGACCACACTAAAAGATGCCCGGCCCATGATTTCCTATAGGTTGGTTTACCATCCTAAACCTCTACGACCAATAATAAGGGAGTTATAAGCACTTTTAAGTTTGGCTGTCCTCGTTTGACCTTGAAGGAGGGGTCCAAGGTCAAATCCGACCACACCAAGAGATTCCCAGGCCATGATTTCCTATAGGTTGGCTTACCATCCCAAACCTCTACGACCAATAATAAGCGAGTTATAAGCACTTTTAAGTTTGGCTGTTCTGGTTTGACCTTCAAGGAGGGGTCCAAGGTCAAATCCGACCACACCAAAAAATTCCCAGCCCATGATTTCCTATAGGTTGGTTTACCATCCCAAACCTCTAGGACCAATAATAAGCGAGTTATAAGCACTTTTAAGTTTGGCTATGCTCGTTTGACCTTGAAGGAGGGGTCCAAGGTCAAATCTGACCACACCAAAAGATTCCCAGCCCATGATTTCCTATAGGTTGGTTTACCATCCCAAACCTCTAGGACCAATAATAAGCGAGTTATAAGCACTTTTAAGTTTGGCTATCCTCGTTTGACCTTGAAGGAGGGGTCCAAGGTCAAATCCAACCACACCAAAAGATTCTCAGCCCATGATTTCCGATAGGTTGGTTTACCATCCCAAACTTCTAGGACCAATAATAAGGGAGTTATAAGTACTTTTAAGTTTGGCTATCCTCGTTTGACCTTGAAGGAGGGGTCAAAGGTCAAATCTGACCACACCAAAAGATTCCCAGCCCATGATTTCCTATAGGTTGGTTTTCCATCCCAAACCTCTAGGACCAATAATAAGGGAGATATAAGCACTTTTCATGACTGCAAAGAAACGCCTGTGGCGGCCATCTTGTTTTTCAAAATGAGGCCAAAAATACTCCCAGTCAAGATTTTATAATGAGGAACATATCCTGCAAATTTGAGATCTCTACCTATAATACCCTTTGCTCTAGAGGGCCACCAAAAGTCCTTGTTTAAAGTCGAAAAATGCCTGTGGCGGCCATCTTGTTTTTCAAAATGAGGTCAAAAACATTCCCAGGCATGTTAGGAAATATATCTCCTAGAATGAATGCCTCCTGAATAATTTGTGACCAGGAAAAATACCTCCTAAGAAAAAAAGTTCTTTCAAGTATCACAACACTAGAGGTTCACATTACAACTTCAGAGGCATCTTCATTTTTCCACTTGAGTCTTATAGTCGCCAATGCCTGTCAAAAATTCACAGTCTTTTACCCATTTTGCTTAGCTGTACAAAGGTACATAAGTTTCTCTTGTAAGGTTTTGCTGGTGCTTCTCACTCTTTTGCCTGGCTGTTCATCCCTGGTTTCCATTATGAGAGGTGTTGTGTTTTTCTTGTAATTACATTTCTGCCCCTCCTAGTGCATCTAACTGCAATCACCTCCTTACAGAGGGGTTAACCTATGTTGTAATTTGATAAGAATCCATATTGTAAGCCATAAAGGCCACAACTATTTCAGCAAGATACCTTACAGCCATATTCTAAAGAACAGCATAAACAGCTTGACTTTTTTTTGTTTCCATGAAGTGCACACACACATATATTTATATCTCTATCTATCATCTAAACCACACTAATACCCACTCTCCCTCCATCCACCCCCACCCCCCACATATAGAGGCAAATATTTTTTTCACCTGCATGTTAGTGCACTAAAGGAGAATTTCCAAAATTCATTTCCAACTTGAGCTTAATTTTATTAAATGTGCAGGTGTCACACAAAATGGAAGAAAGTAAAAGAAAACAATACACATTCTAAAGAACAGCATAAACAGCTTGACTTTTTTGTTTCCATGAAGTGCACACACACACACACACACGTATATTTATATCTCTATCTATCATCTAAACCACACTAATATCCACTCTCCCTCCATCCACCCCCCACCCCCCACATATAAAGGCAAATCTTTTTTCACCTGCATGTTAGTGCACTAAAGGAGAGTTGGGGGGGGGGGGGGGGGGGGGTTCTTTATGGTTAGAAAGACTTTCCATTAATGTAACTCTAGATAGATATCACACCAAAGCAAATACAGAGTTTGAGGACGAAGCAGAAAGAGACAACTCATTCATTTCCACTTAGTTGGAGCTACATAAAATACTGTACAAGAAAAACTGTTTATGAGAGAGTGCTTTATTTACAGTCATCTTATATTCTGAAAGAAGTGAAGTCTATAAATTTGACCAATTTACATAGTCCCTATGTGAATTTCGAACAAGTACCTACATCCTCAACTTCTTCTGCAAAAGAAACGTTGAATAAATTAAAGTTATATCTCCACAATTCCAACACTGATCAGTTGCAATATGTTAATAACCACATTAGTGCATCATAAATACCTCATTTTTGTCTTTGAAGATGTCATAACATCATAAACACTAAGAGATTAGGTTTGCCAGATAGCATAAATATTTTTTAAGTATACATATGCCAGGTGAGGTTTTAAAAAGTGTTAAAATAAATGAGGAGGGAGCAAGAAGTATATATTTATCATGTAAATATGGCCAAAGGCTCTTAAGTACAGGAATTTTAAGTGAAACGTTATACAAAATTTTACTTAAGTATAATCAATGTCAAGTTAAAGTGAGCATAAATATTTTTGAAGTATACATATGCCAGGTGTGGTTTTAAAAAGTGCTAAAATAAATGAGGAGGGAGCAAGAAGTATATATTTATCGTGTTAAGACGGCCAAAGCCTCTTAAGTACAGGAATTTTAAGTGAAATGTTATACAAAGTGTTACTTAAGTATAATCAATGTCAAGTTAAACTGATGTTACTGAACAGTTAATCAGTGAGGGGCGGAAAACCCTCATTTTCACGTCAAGATGGCCATGACTGTACTTGTATTGGAACTCCAAGGTGGAAAGCAAATAAGAATGTCCCCATTGTCATCTTTAAAAGTGTAGAAGATTTAACCAAGCATAAAGTTTAGCTCAGGTCAGTTGAACAATAAGATAGCTGGAGGCTGAAACTTCCTTTTTCACTGTAAGGTGACCATAACTTCATTTATATTGCAACTTTAAGGTGACCATAATATGAGAACGTCCCTTCAATATCAATATACGTTAGATATGGAAAAAGAAAGGAGCCAGACGGCTTTACTCAAATTTTATGACTTTAGGGGGGTCAAAATTATATTAACAGTTTAAGGTCACCATAAAGTCAGGATAACCCTTTGGTTTGCCATCCTTTATAGGTGTGCAAAGTTTAACTGAGGTCAGTCGAACAATAAGATACTTGGAGGCTGAAAACCTCCTTATTTCCGTTTAAGGTGGCTACAACTCCATTCATACTGGGAGTTTAAGGTGACCATAAGTATTACTTTTATCTAGTTTAATACCAGTGATAATTTCAATATAAAAAAATGGAAAAAAAGGAGCCAGAGGATTTTATTCCAATTTGATGACTTTAAGCAGGCCATATGTCCATTAACATTTTGAGTTTAAGGTCACCATAAAGTCAGGATATTCCTTTGGCAAATCTTAATATATGTGGCAAGTTTGGCTGAAAAAAGTGAAAAACTAAGTGAATTGGAGGGCTAAAACCCCCTTTTTTGACATTAAGGCGACCTAGGGACCTTAAGAGTGCAGATACAGGGCTAAAACTTCGGCATGTGAAAGATTATCAAAAAGTAGCTGAATAAGTTATTCCAACAAAATGCCGAAATCCTCACCATTTTTGAGATACAGACCAAGTACCCATTTTTAAAAAATTTGCGAAAATAAAACGCCTCCCATTCAGGCATCTATGGTCCGATTGATGAGAAAATCCTTTCTGACCTTGGAAATTTGGTCTAGAATGTGTGCTTTTTTCCGAAACGCGATGACGGGGTGTTTTGGAGTTATGCTTAAGGTTACCTTAAGTAAAGCTTAAGGTCTGCGCAAAGTATCCCAAAAAATTTTCCCGCCCCTATAGTTTTAAAGAAAGGTAACAAGGAAAGAAAAATATGAAAGGCTAAGAAGTTATTCAAGGGAGACCATAATCCTGCGGCGGCAGCGGCCGCAGTGATCAGTCGAACTTAGGTGAAAACAAATGAGCGTTCCTGATGGGCCGCTTAATTACATTTATCCTATTTTTGGCAATTTAAATCTTTCTGTTTGGCTTTTAGGCAAGCTTTCTTTAGTCACCAAGTTCAAATAAATTATACATCTTCCCTCTTAGGTTAGACTAATATGGTTTAATTCATGACAAGCTTGTTTGGCTCTGAAAAAGTTTTCATGTATTTTCTTTGGAAGAGATAACTAACTCTAATTTAACTTTTATAGCGCTTAATCTCCACTGAGTAGTGGACTCTAAGGCGCAACAAGACAATAGCAATATGCAAATTCAAAGTCCAGGGACAAAAACACTATTTAAATTTCCAGTCTTCTTGGAAAACAAAGCTAAGTTAATTTCCTTTCCATGATTGTGACAAAATGAAGAGGACAAAAAATCCAACATACATACCAGCCAAAGAGCTTTATTACCTCTATCAAGGATATTATGTGAAAGCTGGATATTGTTTGTTTGTTTGTACTTTTAGCAAGTTTACAAAAAAATCTAATGCACAGATTAATATCAAATTTTCATAGTAGGATGGTCTTGGTCTAATATAAAACTGACTTGATTTATGGAATAATCCAAAACCAATTCTAAAGCTAAGATTTTTTAAAGGATTTTGCAATTGTAAGCAATAATGGACTGAGGTGTTGGGCAATGGTAGATGTATGTTTGCTCGTTCTTTTTCTTAATTGTTATTCTCACCAACTGTTTCCTTTTTCTTTAACCAATTGCTTCACAAAATGTTGATCTAACATGGTTATAAAACAGGTACTACTAAAATATTACACTAACAAAAATGTAGAGTAAGACAATGGCTATTTCGTGGCAATACATAACCCAGAATATTGAATTTCCAATTCAGTAAGGACAGTGTTATGTCCCTGAATATGTACGAGAATAATGGAACTCCAATGTTCTGGGTGAAAACAAGGGTAAGTATCTCCTCTGGCACAATGTTAGGATTCTAGACATCTCTTAGTAATTACTGTGAACTCACAGATTCAGCTTCAGAAAGCTCTGAAATGCAACAACTGGTAGTGACAGTGTAATCTCCTTAAAAAGAGGACCCTTTTAAGTATAATAAATATAGCTTCTTATTAGGGATACATTCATATACCAATTAACATCCCACTAATGCAAAACTGTTCCTATTCTGGGATACCGAAGAAATAATTGTATTCTAATCCATTTCCTAATAGGGCTGTTCCATTTCTGTGAGTGTGGCTGAAAATAAGTTTACAATAGGAAGTAATAAAAAAATCCATGATAAAAGGTATAGGTTTATGATAGGTTTAAGATAGGTTTAGGATGTGTTCCCGATGTACAAGATACTTTTCCCATAACTTCCTGAAAGACGTTGCCAGTGCCTCAGCATATGTTCCAATAGGTTTATGATAGTTTCCTGATCCATGAAATTGGTTTACAAGTCCCTTAAACTGAAACAGATGGGTTTACGATCGCTATAACATGGAAAAGATTGCTTTACTACTGTAACATAGGTTTAAGATGGCTGTAAGATTAAAAAGATTATTTTATGATGTAATAAATATGGTAAGGATCAGGACTGGTTGGCGATAATTTCAAGGCAGTTTGAAATTCTCGTAAACTGTACCCATATGGACTCCTGAGTGCTATAATCGTTAACCTATCAGGAATCAGGAAGTACCATATTTTCCGTACACGATAGGCTTACGGTGGCTTTAAGATTCAGTTCCCAATTCCTGAAAATTGACAATCAGGAGCAGGGTGTATGATATATCGCAGAAACGAAACAGCCCTATAAATGAATAAAGCCCATATACTATTCTACTGTAAATCATTGCTCCAAATTGGGCAAATGGACCAATTTACATAAAGCTTACATATCATAATTTTTATATTGGTGTGTCTGCTTTAAAAGTGTTTTAATTCATTATTTACTGTATTTTGTTTTTGTCGATTAAACAAGCCAAACATTAAGTACATTTTGTCATCTTTCGAAGGTAAAATGTCTTTTTAGAGATTTCAACCCATCTATGTACTTGTACTAGATATGATGACAGAAAATTTGACAGTAGGAAGTCAGCTGACAGATTCATCCTCACAAGTAAAGACAACCAGAGTCTTGACCTTGAGATAAATAGCAATATTGCACATTCCATTACTTGGGGGTATAATTTAAACCTAGAAAAACTACAAACCACTGGGCAGGATTGTCACAAAACTAGATCAAATTCTGAAATTTATATTTTTTTTATATAATGCAACAAAATATTACACCTTCAGGTTATACTTCAGCTAACAAAATGGCATATAGATACAACCTGTGTTATCTAATGCATGTACTCTTTATCTACATCTGGCATGGCCGAATTATGGTTTAGATGTTTTGAATATTACCATACATACAAAAGTGCTAATACATTCAATGAATGCTTATGTGTGGTGTTGGATCAAAATCTGTGGCTCACTTGATGAAATTCCATCTGTTACACTGGGAAGTTGTAAAAGTAAAATTCTTAATGAATTCTAATATGACTTTAACAGTGCTTAATCTGCATCAAAAGACAAGGTCACTACATCCCCTAACCAATGTCCCTACCAAGTATCAACTTCCTACACCTTACGGTTTCCGAGATATAGCCCGGACAAGATTTTAGAGGTCAAGGTCACTACAGCAAGGTCAAAGGTCAAATCAAGGTCAGACCATGACGTTGCACACCTACACATCCGAACCAATGTCCCTACCAAGCATCAACTTCCTACACCTTATGGTTTCCGAGATATAGCCCAGACAAGATTTTATAGGTCAAGGTCACTACGGCAAGCTTAAAGGTCAAATCAAGGTCAGACTATGACATTGCACACCTACACCCCCTGACCAATGTCCCTACCAAGTATCAACTTCCTACACAGTGTGGTTTCCAAGATATAGCTCGGACAAGATTTTATAGGTCAAGGTCACTACAGCAAGGTCAAAGGTCAAATCAAGGTCAGACTATGACGTTGTACACCTACACCCCCTAACCAATGTCGCTACCAAGTATCAACTTCCTACACAGTACAGTTTCTGAGATATAGCCCGGACAAGATTTTATAGGTCAAGGTCACTACAGCAAGGTCAAATGTCAAATCAAAGTCACACCATTATTTGGCACACCTACAACCCCTAACCCATGTCCCTACCAAGTATCAACTTCCTACACCTTATGGTTTCTGAGATACAGACAGGACAAACTTTTTCCCGCCGCCCGCCCGCCCATCCGGACACCATGGGTGAAAACAATACCCCGACAGCCCTTAAGGGCTGTGGGGTAACAAGATCTACAACAGAGATAAGCCACTGAGGAAAAATGCTTGCTTCTCTCTCTCTCTTTTTTCTTTTTTTTTCTTTTTTTTTTTTTTTGCAGTGTTAATGTTGCGATACAATATCTAAATTACAACTGGGGAACTTTCTATTTTTGCTAGTACTCCCACTTTTGTAATAAAAGGGATTTATACAATCATATGTGCATTAAACCAACAAAGCTATATGTTGTTTGCATACATAATCCGACCTATCATCATTTCAGCTCTTTAAATGCCAAAACATCAGCTCTAATGATGGTGTCATTTCCACTCCATGGGTTTATGTTTTATTAATGGTTATTGGAGCCTCCATTATTTTCAAGCTTGACACAATTAATTTTGGATACCTCATGTTGACGACCAGGTCTAAGTATGTACAGTGCAAATAACTCCAGAAATATAAAGTTAAATACACAAAAGACTCAGTATTCATTTACTCTCATTGAAAGTCTTTGATACATTTTGAAAGAAACTTGTGTTTATGTTCAGGATCTTTACATAATGGTACAATAGTTCCAATAAAGAGTTAAGCCCTGCTCAGTCCAACAAACATCGTGATTCAACATTGTTGAACTGTATATTTATTTGTGCTGTGAAATTGTTTAGAATTTTGGGTTTGATGTTTTCATATCTCTACAAGCTAGCAAACTTCAATCTAGTTTGATCATAGAACCAACATTTTCAAAAAGCAGTAAAAATACAGAAATTGAATACAAAATCTTTAAGTCTTTTAAAAATATAGTAACAAGAGGAGAGTGCCCGTGAACGGGCACTGTGTCAGCTGACTGAGTGTTTTTGATTTGTGAAGGTTGCAAACCTCTAGATATAAGCACTTTTCATGCGTCCATCTTGTTTTTCAAAATGAGGCCAAAAATATCTACAGACGAGTCAAGAATTTGTAATGATGAACATGTCATTGAAATTTGAGATACCTATAATACCCTTTGCTCTAGAGGGCCAACAAAAGTCCTTGTTTAAAGTCCCTGGCGGCCATCTTGTTTTTCAAAATTACGCCAAAAATATTCCCAGGCAACATTTTATGGTTATTAATATATCCTGCAAACTTGAGAAAGCTTGCTATAATATTTTTTTCGTTAGAGCGGTAATGGTGAAATCTCTCTACACACTGCGGCTATCCAGTGGATACAATGATTTACTCAACAGTGAGAACCTGAAAGTAGCTATTGCTCAGCTATGCCATGACATACAGGGTCTGCAATTTCACTATGTTATAGCTGACCAAAAATTACGTGAACAACATATTTAAACAAAATACTCTAAATGTAATAGTTTTCAAGTTACAACTGATTTACTCAATAGTGATAACCTCAAAGTAGCTATTACTCAGCTATGCAATGAGCCACATGTCTGAATTTTTACTATGTTACAGCTGACCCAAAAGTAGGTGAACAACATATTTAAGCAAAATACTGTAAATGCAATAGTTTTCAAGTTACAACTGATTTACTCAATAGTGAGAACCTGAAAATAGCTATTGCTCAGCTATGCCATGAGTTATAGGTCTGTAATTTCACTATGTTATAGCTGACCCAAAAGTAGGTGAACAACATATTTTAACAAAATACTCCAAATGCAATATTTTTCAAGTTACAACTGATTTACTCAACAGTCAGTACCTGAAAATAGCTATTGCTCAGTTGTGCCATGAGCTACAGGTCTGTAATTTCACTATGTTATAGCTGACCCAAAATTAGCTGAATAACATATTTACACAAATTTCTGTAAATGCAATAGTTTTCAAACAAGCATTCTGACGCATGCATTTATCTCCCGTCATATAAATTAGATGTACTAAAGATAATATATTTTAACAAGCTGCTCTAAATGTAATACTTTTTAAGTTATAATTGATTTAGTGCATGATTTCATGAATTTTAATGCATTAAAAATTATTTAAAAAATTCATTAAAAAAACTTAGCATGTGAAAGCTCTCCAAAATGTAGGTGAATGAGTTATTTCAGAAATATTGGCTATCTGCAATACTTTTAGTGATAATAGGCAGTTATTCATTTTGAGTAGGTGAGTAATTAGCTATGGATCTGAAAATTCACTAGTAATTGAAAGCTCTCCAAAATGTATGTGAATGAGTTATTTCAGAAATACTGGCTATCTGCAATACTTGTAGAGATAATTCGCATTTACTCATTTTGAGTAGGTGAATAATTAACTACGGGTGTGAAACTTCACCAAGTGAAAGCTCTCCCAAAAGTAGGTGAATGAGTTATTTGAGAAAAATTGGATACCCGCAATACTTTTACAGATAATTCACATTTACTCATTTTGAGGAGGTGAATAATTAGCTACGGCTCTGAAAATTCACCATGTGAAAGCTCTCCCAGAAGTAGGTGAATGAGTTATTTGATAAAAATTGGCTATCTGCAATACTTTTAGAGATAATTCACATTTACTCATTTTCAGTAGGTGAGTAATTAGCTACAGGTCTGAAACTTCACCATGTGAAAGCTCTTCCAAAAGTAGATGAATGAGTTATTTCAGAAAAATTGGCTATCTGCAATACTTTTAGAGATAATTCACATTTACTCATTTTGAGTAGGTGAATAATTAGCTACGGGTCTGAAACCTCACCAAGTAAAAGCTCTCCCAAAAGTAGGTGAATGTGTTATTTGAGAAAAATTGGATATCCCCAATACTTTTAGGGATAATTCACATTTACTCATTTTGAGTAGGTGAGTAATTAGCTATGGGTCTGAAACTTCACCAAGTGAAAGCTCTTCCAAAAGTAGGTGAATGAGTTATTTAAGAAAAATTGGATATCCCCAATACTTTTAGGGATAATTCACATTTACTCATTTTGAGTAGGTGAGTAATTAGCTATGGGTCTGGAACTTCACCATGTGAAAGCTCTCCCAAAAGTAGATGAATGAGTTATTTGATAAAATTGGATATCCACAATACTTTTACAGATAATTAGCATTTACTCATTTTGATTAGGTGAATAATTAGCTACGGGTCTGAAACTTCACCATGTGAAAGCTCTCCCAAAAGTAGATGAAGTAGTTATTTGAGAAAAATTATGTCATTATTTTGCCACAAATAAGAAAATAGCTATTACTCACTTATGGCATGCAATAGAAACCCAAACTATATGCATTTACCCTGCAGTCACAATTTCAAAGTAGGTATTACTCGGCTATCCAATGTGCAACAGGTCTGAAACTTTACTATGTGATAGGTTATCAAAAACTAGATGAATAACATATTTGAAAATATTTCCCTAACTTTAATACTTTTGAAGATATTTGACATTTACTTATGTTGTTATTTTGCTACAAATAAGAAAATAGCTATTACTCACTTATGGCATGCAATACAAGCCCAAAATATATACCATCTTATAGTTAAGGACAAAGTAGCTGAACAACATATTTGAAGAAAAAGCTGTAACTGCAATAGTTTTGGAGTTACAATGGATTTACTCAACAGTCACAATTTCAAAGTAGCTATTATTTAGCTATGCAATGTGCAACAGGTCTGAAACTTTACTATGTGATAGCTTACAAAAAAGTAGATGAATGACATATTTGAAAAGAATTCCGTAACTTTAATACTTCTGAAGATATTTGACATTTACTTATATCATTATTTTGGTACTAATAAGAAAAAAGCTATTACTCACTTATGGCATGCAATAGAACCCCAAACTACATGCCAGCTTATAGCTAAGGACAAAGTAGCTGAACAACATATTTGAAGAAAAAGCTGAAACTGCAATAGTTTTGGAGTTACAATGGATTTACTCAACAGTAACAATTTCAAAGTAGCTATTACTTAGCTATGCAATGTGCAACAGGTCTGAAACTTTACTATGTGATAGCTTACAAAAAAGTAGATGAATGACATATTTGAAAAGAATTCCGTAACTTTAATACTTCTGAAGATATTTGACATTTACTTATGTCATTATTTTGCTACTAATAAGAAGATAGCAATAACTCACTTATGGCATGCAATAGAACCCCAAACTACATGCCAGCTTATAGCTAAGGACAAAGTAGGTGAACAACATATTTTACGAAAATATTGTAACTGCAATAGTTTTGGAGTTACAATGGATTTACTCAACTGTAGAATTTCAAAGTAGCTATTACTCAGCTATCCAATGTGCAACAGATCCGAAACTTTACTATGTGATAGCTTATGAAAAAGTACATGGATAACATATTTGAAAAGAATTCCCTAACTTTAATACTTTTGAAGATATTTGACATTTACTTATGTCATGATTTTGCTACAAATAACAAAATAGCTATTACTCACTTATGGCATGCAATAGAACCCCAAACTATGTACCATCTTATAGCTAAGGACAAAGTAGCTGAACAACATATTTTAGGGAAATACTGTAACTGCAATAGTTTTGGAGTTACAATGGCTTTACTCAACAGTCAGAATTTCAAAGTAGCTATAACTCAGCTATCCAAGGTGCAACAGGTCTGAAACTTTACTATGTTATAGCTTACCAAAAAGTAGATGGACAACATATTTGAAAAGATTTCCCTAACTTTAATACTTTTGAAGATATTTGACATTTACTTCTTCTGTTATTTAGCTACAAATGAGAAAATAGCTATTAGTCACTTATGGCATGCAATGGGACCCCAAACTATGTACCATCTTATAGCTAAGGAAAAAGTAGCTGAACAACATATTTGAAGAAAAACTTGTTACTGCAATAGTTTTTGAGTTATGAGCCCTTTACTCAAAGTAGCTAAGATTGCTATTACTCACTTATCTTTAGGCCTAAGTCAATAAAACCAAAAAAATTTTCAAGGGCATGAAAATTCATTGGGACAATTAATTTACAAAAAATCTGTAGCTGTAGCAGTTTTGGAGAAATCTGCGTGACTAACTAACGCACACACGCACACACGCACGCACACACAGACATCATTTCATAATCTCCCTCCCGGGCTAAAGCCCGGCGGGAGATAATTACAACTGATTTACTCAACAGTGAGAACTTCAAAGTAGCTATTACTCAGCTATGCAATGAGCCACAGTTCTGGAACTCCGAACTTCACTATGTTATAGCTGACCCCAAAATAGGTGAATAACATATTGAAACAAAATACTCTAAATGCAATAGTTTTCAAGTTATAAATGATTTACTCAACAGTGATAACCTAAAAGTAGCTATTACTCAGCTATGCCATGAGCTACAGGTCTGAAATTTTACTATGTTATAGCTGACCCAAAAGTAGCTGAATAACATAAATTATACAAAATTCTCTAAATGCAATAGTTTTTAAGTTACAAGTGATTTTACTCATGATGGAAGTTACTGAAAAGCCCAAAAGTAGCTATTACTCGCTTAGCTATTGAGACAGACACCCAAGTTACTCACCATGTTGTAGCTCTGAAAAAAGTAGCTGAATAACATATTTTAACAAAATACTCTAAATGCAACACTTTTCAAGTTATAAGTGATTTAGTGCATGATTTCATGAATTTTAATGCATTAAAAATTATTAAAAAATTTATTAAAACAAAAAATAAGACAGATCCAGGTCTCACACTCACACAAGAGAATCTACCTCTGGCCTAGTACATATATGCAAGATATGAGAGAAATCCCTGCAATAGTCACTGAGAAAATTGTGATAAAGTGTTGAAATTTTGACACTTTTGGTGGGGGTACCTCCCTTATAATGTCTCTAGTAAACAGACGAACAGACAGATTTGCATGTCTTGAACAATTTTTCATCCTCGATAGATAAGGTATCTTTTAAAAAAACAGCAGGTCTCTAGGCCTTGTAGTTTTGGAGAAGATGTTCACGCGGACGCCCATGACACAGAGTGACGACATAAAAACATAAATTTGTATTTACCAGTTTTAGTTAAGTATTTAATAGTATAATAGGGCTCACTTTTAAAAAGAAATAGTTACAGTTATCTCCTTTCAAGCAGATCTCTGTTAGTAGAATTCCCTTTTACCCAGAAGTAAATATCAGGTCTGGTGAAAGTGGTAATTTTTGCTGAAGTTTTGTCAAGAACTCCATTGGCCCAGATCATTTTTGGCCCAACTCAATTTTGGCCAAATATTTTTAAAGAGGTCATGTTGCCCAGAAGAATTTTCATTCTGTTTCAAAATTTAAGCTAAGACAAAAAATTATATGTATATATCGTTACTGCTCTCTGAAAGGCCCTCTGTAAGTGCCATTTCATCCCCTCACAATGTAATGTTATTGCCCATAAATTTCCAGGGACAAATAACTCATGTCATTCATATACCAAAATCTGGTCCATTCTACATTCTGGTCTAATGGTTTAAAAGTCAAATTTATGCATATTTATTGTACAAAACCATTAACAGAAGCTATGTATCCATAAAATGAAAGTATTGTTTGCTACAATCACGATTTTGTCAGACACACTAAGTGCCCTTAATTCTTTCAAAAGTGAATGCAAAGAAAGACTGTACAGCATTTATAACAGACTAGAAATAGCTACAACAAGCATAAAACCTAATAGTATTGTCTTGTCAAATTTGATTACCTTATATTCATTTTCAACATAATTTTTCTTATTTAAACTGTTATTTTCTATTTTAATACCCCCCAGAAGTTATATTTTGGGGTGTGTTCGTCTGTCTGTTTGTGACTATTCATAAAAGAAGTGAATCGATCATAATAACTTTTTTTATTTGGATAGGTAATGGCCAGAGTAAGAGGTGATTACATTTTGGGAAAATTCGAGATAATATTCTGGATACTAACAAAAATCCAAATTTTCGGAAACATATCGTAATAACATGTTTGCAGAAAGTAACTGCAAACAATGTTTTTCCACAAGTACTTCTACACTGTGTGCAGATACATTTTCACTGACTGTGCACCTCTCCATTTTATAATAACTTTTGAATGGGTTTTATCACAATTTTAGACCATTTATTTTACTTGTAGTAGAATTTCAATGAGTTTTGATCCATCCAAGTTAACTTTAAATGGATGTGTGCCCAAAGTGAAGAATATTGCATGATCTGGTAAATTTCCCAATTTTGTACTCAGTTTTTCAACATAGTCAGCCTTGTCAAAGCCCTGGAATGTACTTACCCTTCTACATCCACTTGGCATGGCTTCAGGTGAACATAACTGGCAGGAAATATACCCTGGAAAACAACATGCGCAAAGTAATCTTTTTTATCAAAATATCAGTGCCATCAATATCTTACATAGGTAATTTGACAACAAATCATTGCTTAATTTTTCTTATAATAATTACTATTTCATTCATAAAAAATGGTAGTAAGGAATTCAGATTAAAAGACTTTTGTATATTCAAAATACATTATAAATACATTGTACTTCATTAACTAGACCAAGGAGGCATCTGGCCACAGATACAAGATGTATCCACCGTAAAAGGACAAGTAACATGGTTTTGAAGATAAGCATCATTTTAATAATTGAATTAAAAGCACTTTTAAGTTTGGCTAGTCTTGTTTGACCTTGAAGGATGGGCCCAAACTCAAATCTGACCACATCAGAAGATTCCTAGCCCATGACCTTTACAGACTGGTTTCACATTGCAAGCCTCTAGGACCAATAATGATCATGTTATAAGCACTTTTAAGTTTGGCTATCCTCATTTGACCTTGAAGGAGGGGCCCAAGGTCAAATCTGACCACATCAGAAGATTCCCAGACCGTGATTTCTTATAGGTTGGTTTCACATTGCAAACCTCTAGGACCAATAATAAGTGAATTATAAGCACATTTAAGTTTGGCTATCCTCTTTTGACCTTGAAGAAGGGACCCAAGGTCAAATCTGACCACAGAAGAAGATTCCATGCCCATTGCAAAGCCAATATAGGTTGGCTTTACATACCAAACCTCTAGGACCAATAATAAGGAAGATATAAGCAACTTTCATAACTGAAAAAAAAAATGCCCGTGGTGGCCATCTTGTTTTTCAAAATGAGGCCAAAAATATTCCCAGTCAAGATTTTGTAATGATGAACATATCTTGCAAATTAGAGATCTCTGCCTGTAATACCCTTTGCTTACTACAAGTAAAATCTATAGTATCCACCGGATGCTATCCGGTGAATACAATAATTTCTTGATTACTTTTCAAAATTTTGCAAAGTACATTACTCAGTCTGTTTGCTTGTTTGTCAGTTTACAGCATCACTCCAAAAGTACTGCACAGACCGTAATGACATTTTTAGGGAGCATAAGAACTGTTACAAGGAAGAACTGACTCAAATTTGGGCATGATCGGATCAATCTCGTTGATTCTGGAGCAATTTTTAAGTCAGGTTATGTTATATCTAATGGCATTCTGCCAGCATGTCTTTTAAATAAGACAATGTTGTTCGTGCCTGCTGGCAGAAATCTCTTTTTCTTTTACCATACAAGGACACTGAATTTAGTTTTATTTTTTCCTCTAGTCTACAGAAATGGTAAAGCTCATGCTGACTACTCTTGTGCTATACTGGAGTCATCTGTTATAGACAGTGGGAAATGAGATGATTTATTTAATACCCTGTAAGCATATCAGTCATTTGCACAAACAAACAAACAAACTAGAGTATTGCTTCACAAGAGAAAAATAAATTGTTTTTGCATCCCAATGAGTGTCAATGATTTTGTAGAAATGACTATCTCCCTGTGTTTAATATGTTTTTCCATTTATGCCAAAATACAAGGTTTCTGTGCACAGAAATTAAAGATGGCTGCCAAAAATGACAGGAATCAATTTTTGGAAAAAATCGCCAGTTGACTGCGGATACCCTGGGGGGGGGGGGGGGGGGGGGGGGGTCAAACATTTTGTCGAAATTGGTCTATCTCACGCTGTTCCCGAGATAACTGTGTTCCTATGCGCGAGCCTCGCTAGAGCTCACGCTTCTACAGATCACTTTTTTTTTCTTTTTGTCTCCGGACTTTGATGAAATTTACCTCCACATTCTGAATTTACCTCTCTTGCTCTCCGATAGCTAAAAGGACACATGTCCTTTTGGTTTTTGCCCATACATATGTCCTTTTGTCTCCAGACTTTAATAAGATTTACAACACCTGTGCATTCTGAATTTACCTTTCTTGCTCTCCAATAGCTAAAAGGACACATGTCCTTTTGCATTTTTCCCATACATATGTCTTTCTTGCATCGGACTTTCAGAAATTGTGGCACAGAGTGATGACTATTTGTCTGCTCACTGAAGTTAAGCGGCAATGGGCTATGTTAGCACTTGGATGGGTGACTGTCTCAGTTCGGGACCAGCTGTGGGATGTATCTAAGTTGGAATTTCTTTCTGTCACGAGACTTTCATAATTTCTAGTGCACTACTCGTGTCTCTGATGGCTTTGCGCTCGCGCTAGGGGACCAAAACACCTTTTGGCCTTGTTTACATAGAAATTCAAGATGGGACGGAAAAAATTCAAGATGGGACGCAAAAAATGTCTGGAAAACGATTTTGGGGTAAGGTGGACAGATGAATCTGCGGATACCCTGGGGTAAAAAATGTTGTTTAAATTGTTTTATATCGCACCATTTCCAAGAAAAATGCTTTTTTCACAGAAATTCAAGATGGCCGCCTAAAATGGTGGGAAAAACAATTTAAGGGAAAAGGTGCATGTTGACTCCGTGCATATCCTGCGGGTCAAAAATTTTGTCAAAATTGCTCTATCTCGCACCATTTCCGAGATAAATGCATTTTTGTGTTTTACGTAGAAATTCGAGATAGCCGCCGAAATTGGCGGGAAAATGATTCTTGAATAAAGTCGCCAGTTGACTCTGCGTATACCATGGGGGGTAAAACCTTTTGCTCAAATCACTCTATCTGACACTGTTTCCGAGATAAAGGCGTTTTTTTTTGCGTTTTACGCATAAATGGTGCAAGATGGCTGCCAAAAATGGGGAGAAAACAATTTTTGGGGAAAAGATGAAAGTCGACTCTGAGGACACCTTGGGGGTGAAAATTGCTGTATCTCACACCGTTTCTGAGATAAATGCATTTTTAAGTTTAACGCAGAAATTTAAGATGGCCGCCAAAAATGGGGGGAAACAATTTTAGCGAAATGTCACCAATTAACTCTTGGGATACCCTGGGGGTAAAAAATTTAGTCAAAATCGCTCTATCTCGCACTGTTTCTGTGATATTAAACATTTTTTATTTTCAGCGTTAAGAAAAATTGTGGTGTTTAGTTTATCATTAATAAGTGGGTCATTTTGTATTGGATCACTTCCAAAAGTTAATGATTTCCAGACATCTATGTAACAAACCTACTTGCTAAATTTGATGTGAATAGGTGAAGCAATTTTTAAGTTAACAACCAGACATGCACACCCCTTTGGAAAACATGTGTTTGGTCATGTGACTTCTCTGATTGGTTGAAATGTCATGACACCATATTCAAACATTTTCCCAGGGCTACTACATACATGTGCTAAATTTGAAATGAAACTGCAGAGTGGTTGCCGAGCTTTTAGCAATAGGCCATGTATTCCTATTACATCTCGAGACAATCCAAAGCTGTACTTGCCACAGTAAAAGATATTAAGCAGTAAGTGAAAATCTGGCCCATTTAAGGTCAGAAAATTGACCTTGAAAGGCAAGAAAGGGGCACTTTCTATTAATATTCCTGAAAATATTCTAGTGAAGTTTTATAGAATTCCATGAAATATTTTTTAAACACACTGCAAAATACATGAAAATCAACTTTAAAACCTCAGCTTCACCATAAGGGTGGCTTGGGGGCCAAATTCACTTCTTTTTTGAATCCCAGGCCTTGAATTCCTATTACTTCCCAATATATTCAAAAGCTACTTCCCATAATATAATAGTTACTAATTAATAAGTGAAAATCTGACACATTTAGGGTCATAGAATTGATCCTGAAAGACAAGTGGAAGTGAAAGCCATATCATTTTATCTGAACCTGAAGAATAATTCAATGAAGTTTTATAATAGGCTTTCAGGCAATAATTTTGTACATACACTACAAAATACAAGAAAATCAACTTTTTGAACACAGTTTGACTCTGGGGTTTGGAGGAGGGTTTATTGGTTTGCTCTGCATACTCACCGTAACTGGTTTTCTGTGAGTGTGACAGCCACGATACCAATCTACAATAAAAGTTCATCTCACATAAATGATACACACCAAGGTCTTGAATTCTATTCTCAGCCAACTTATTAAAGAGCATTAAGATTTCAAATTAAAAAAATAGCATCAGAGATGCCCGTACCCCACAGCCTAGGGAAATATTTTCAACACCATGAGATACAGAAGCACTGTACCAGTACAAAGTTCAGGATCCTTTCAGAGCACTGTCAGTTATATAAAGTTCCAAAAAATGTTGTGCAGAAAATAATGTTTAAAAGAAAGATAATGCATGTAAAGATGAAGTATTAAAACAAGTCAATTCAATAACAAGATGACAGCATTAATCAGTAAACTAAAATTCAACATTCTTTATCTACATCTGCATGGCCGAATTATGGTTTAGATGTTTTGAATATTACCATGCATACAGAAGTGGTAATACATTTAATGAACGCTTATGTGTGGTGTTGGAGCAAAATCTGTGGCTCACTTGATGAAATTCTATCTCTTACAATGGGAAGTTATAAAAGTAAAATTCTTAATAAATTCTAATATGAATTAACAGTGCTTAATCTGCATCAAAAGACAAACCCAAAGGTGCAACAAGATTTTAAAGGTCAAGGTCACTACGACAAGGTCAAAGGTCAAATTAAGGTCACACCATGATAATACACACCTATGGCCCCTGACCAATGTCCCTACCAAGTATCAACTTCCTACACCTTACAGTTTCCGAGATATAGCCCGAACAAGATTTTATAGGTCAAGGTCACTACGGCAAGGTCAAAGGTCAAATCAAGGTCAGATCATGATGTTGTACAACTACACCCCCTAAACAATGTCCCTACCAAATATCAACTTCCTACACCTTACAGTTTCTAAGATATAGCCCGGACAAGATTTTACAGGTCAAGGTCACTACGGCAAGGTCAAAGGTCAAATCAAGGTCACTCTATGACGTTGCACACCTACACCCCCTTACCAATATCCCTACCAAGTATTAACTTCCTACACCTTACAGTTTCCGAGATATAGCCCGGACAAGATTTTATAGGTCAAGGTCACTACGGAAAGGTCAAAGATCAAATCAAGGTCACACCATGACGTTGCACAACTACACCCCCTAAACAATGTCCCTACCAAGTATCAACTTCCTACACCTTACGGTTTCCGAGATATAGCCCGGACAAGATTTTCAAACTCAAGGTCACTATAGCAAGGTCAAAGGTCAAATCAAGGTCAGACCATAACGTTGCACACCTACACCCCCTAACCAATGTCCCTACCAAGTATCAACTTCCTACACCTTACGGTTTCTGAGATACAGCCCGGACAAATTTTTTCCCGCCGCCCAACCACCCGCCCGCCAATCCGGACACCATGGGTGAAAACAATACCCCGACAGCCCTTAAGGGCTGTGGGGTAAAAACAGGACAGAATTTTACTTCTAATCAGGGTGGAAAATATAAACTTGGCAGTGAAAAATTGAATATTTACTATGTACAAAACAAAGTTGGGTAACAGTCCAATCAAACATTGTTAACAAGAAAAATAAGTTCTTTGGTTTCTAGAGATCTGTACCAAAATATTGAAACTAACCCCAGAATATATCTAATACATTTTTTAAACTGCAATCGCTTAAAATACAAAATAAAAATGTTAAAAAAATGATGGAAAACAAAAGTTATGCTGTATTCTGTCTGGTCAGTTTTACATAAAGGATGTCACACTGTGACTTTGTCATAAATTGTAAGATTAACTAATAACTACTCAATTGCACCCTTACATAAATATAAATCACACCAGTTTAATTTACTCGTGGAATAAGTAGAACAAGTGGTAATATTTGTACTTTGAGAACTTTTCTACAATTACTCCACTCACACTCTCTTTCAAGAGTCCCCTTAGTGCATAAAAAGACAGAATATTTGATTATTTAATTTATTTCTATACAAAAATTTCAGGACATGACTCACTTTAGGTCAGTTTAAGGAGAATAATTGTAATACTGATGATATAGAATTATAGTTTGGTGGATTTTGTCTCAGTAAAAAAATAAAATATCCTTAGTTCATTAAATATGGTATATAACTGGGTAAATTTTAAATTGTTAATAATTTAACAGACATTATTCCTTAGGTAAGGCACTTAAAGGCAGATTTAAAATCTGCCTGGTTTTTATTTTCCTTGTGACATATATGTAAAACATTCCCAAATCAAATTACATCACCATAATATTTCGTAAATATATTGTTCTCAGTCAACTTTTCAGTTTCCAGTGAAGTTTGGTGTCAGATTTAGACAAAAACTATTAACTTTCAATGTTGCAAATATTTCAAAAGAAATTTTTAAAATTGTGCATATTAATTTTACAAGATTAGTCTAAAAATCCCCCCTAGATCTGTTTTTGACATTTCTGAGAAGATTTGCCTTTACGTAATAGAGCTTCTAAAGCCTTCTATACCTTAGTTGTCAATAACAGCATAAAATACAATGACTTGCACATCAGTGCAGTAAACCTCATGACTAACTGAAGCATCCTACCTTTACATTCCTCAAATATTTGGAGGGTGTCACCAATTGTTATTGTTAAACCATTTGAAACCTGCCTTCCACTGAAGTTATGCACAGCTGAAATATACAAAGTGAAAATATCAGCAAGTGATGATAACAAGCAATCAGTGCCTGGATGACTTTGAGTTTTGAATACAAATGAAAGTAGAAAAGGACACAAAAATTGTGCGCTGCAAATGGTATTCAGAAGTAAAGTACAAAGTGAACAGTTAAGGTGCTTCCTAAGAAGCTACTGAGGACCTGGTTGTTGGAGATACTAGTATAAGCAATTTACTCAACTATCACATAATAAAAGTAGGTATTACACACTTATATATTGCGCAAAAAGTTTCAATATACTACTGTTCATAAAGTAGATGAACAACACCTTCAAAAGAAATTGCATAGCTGCAATACACTTAAAGATATACGCCATTTATTCATTAGGTAATTGTTGATAAATGTGGAAGTAGATATTACTCACTTAGCTATGGAGATAGACTTCAAACTTCTGACAATGTTGCAGCTATGGAAAAAGTAGCTGAACAATGTATTTCAACAAAATGCTCTAAATGCAAGTTTTCAAGTTATAGGTGATTTAGGGCATGTTTTCAGGAATTTTAACATATTAAAAATTATTTTAAAAATTTCCTAAAAATAATTAAGAAAGATCCATGCCTGATACTCACACAAGGAAATCTACTTGTGACCTGGTATATATATGCAAGATAAGAGACAAATCTCTTAAATAGTCAATGAGAAAATTGTGACCAAGTGTTGAAACTTTCACACTTGGGTGGGGTTACCTCGCTTGTAATGCCTCTGGGAAACAGATGCACAAACAGATCTGCATTACTTGAACAATTTTTCATCCTCGATAGGTAAGGCATCTTTTAAGAAAAGCAGCATGTTCCTGGGTCTTTTAGTTTTGGAGGAGAAGTTGTTCACACAGACGCAGACACAGGAGAAATTGATCCTGTTTACTCGAAACAATATCGTCACGCGTGCCATGCAGTGCAATGACCATGAGAATTTATATTAAATTCATCAACTGACAGAAACTAATGGAAAAATTAACAAATACAGTTCAATTATTTTCATTAAAATACACGTATCAATCAACTAGAGAGATACTTCCACTTATAAATTTAACTGATTGGAAATGGCTCTCAAAGAACCAAATACACATTTCAGGAGAGTCTAATTTTCAATTTACTCAGAGGACCTTGGATCATAAAAAACTTACTTAAGCTCTATCTAATATCTAAGTAATAATAGAATCATGAAGGCTGTTTGAAAAATTCCTCTCACAAGATATTGAGGAAATTAAACAATGACCATATATGTGGACAGAGAGCTAATTTATTGTTTGAATTTGTCAACTGTAAAGAATAATTTAATTTAATTAACAAGTTAATTTTCAAGAAAAACACACAGTCACTAATGGTCGTGACAGTTATTTTTATGTCAGAAATATAAATATACCGGTAACATATACTGGGAAGCATTGTAAAATTATGTTTGTAGTGTCAAAGTTTTGCAAACAAATTAACTAGCGCCCTACACAATAAAAACCAAAAACATATTAACCAACCATCTCAAAATTCACTGGCAATTTAAGTAATAACTGTTCATTACCGATGTTAAGCAAAAGCCACACAATAACTCCCTATTTAATCGACCTTGGAAGCAACATAAACACTTTAGCCAGATGATAAAGTTCTATATCCACATTTATTTTTTGTAGCGCAGTTGTTAAAGCTCTGATTATGAGATAACCCTCCCTTAAAATTGTGGGGATGAACTCCATGGATGATCAAAACTGATTTCATATCTTGCTGTCAACAATTATTTCAAAAATTAATGTTTATTATGTTACAGTTAAATATCTGAATGAATAAATCTGTAGTTCAGTAGCTTATATTCCTGTCAAACAGGCAACTGATAATTTTTTCACAGAATGACAATGAAATAATCAAATTTAAATATAGTCTAGTAATTTTAGATTCAATGCATCAAGACAAGACCTGCTACACTTTAATAGAGCACAAACTTCTGTCATTGATAACTTGGCTATAGACTGAGATACTACAAGACAGGTTTTATGACAGGAAATTTATTTTACTGAATAATTCTATTTACTGTTCGGGTTCTCCCTGGAAGTAACAGGTATGTAGGTCTACACACTAAAATTAGCTATAACTAATCCAAATTACTATAATTTAGACACTGATGTCATATTATATACAAATAATATTATATTGAAGTACATTATTTGTAAATTGTCAAATTCAAAAACATCTTAATAGTCTCTGGCGACCCATAAAGAGAAAGTCCTAATGATTTCTTAACTGTGAAGAGTCCATTAACAGTGACTTACAACCTTATTAATTTCAAATCTAGTTTTAGTAGATGTTTATACCCAAAGCTGGAGTAAACATGTAAACAGAGGCATTGTGAATCACTGATACAGGATAAGAAGCTTAAAGTAACTGATAATTGGCACCTAATTTAACTCACTACAGGAGAAAATTAGCACATCATTTTAAAAATGTGTTTAAATGTCCTCATTTGAGTAATTTTGAAACAGTAAGACCCTGTTTGTATACAGTGTTCACAATGTGATAGTCTTGTTCGATTCACTGATAATTTTAGGTGTGGAATTTGATGTGATTTTTGGAATCCCAGACCATGGTTTCCTATCACCTCCCAATACATTTCAAACTTCTAAATCCAAAAATAAAAGCGAAATCTGACATTTTACAATCTCCTGTCTGTATAGTGCATACCAAAAACACCTTATTTGGCTGATTTTAAGGTAACCTTAACATGAGGATCTAACTTTTGAAGCTATAAAGCAAATTTTCATGCTTCAATAAAATATTGAACCTGTGTAAAGTCCCCAATGAGAGTATATACACAGAATATGTGCCCAAAAGCGGTGTTCTTTTCATACAACATGGTTGATTTTTTTTCCCATCTACAGAAAGAAAGTGAGGAAAAAAGTATACAAGTACTAAATAAATTATACTATGTTTTTCTTCTGATTATGTAGGGTCCAGCAATCTTTATTACAATTGTATTGTTGTCACTGGAAAATGTATAATACACAGTGACTATCTATGGTGATTATGTTTAGCTACAGCATAAGTTCAATTTATCACTAGATATCAAGCAAAATTACACCAAAAAGCAGACACAAAGATTTGTAATCTAGTATTTGTGTAGTACAGGTGTATAAATATTCAAAATGGATGCATGTCTGGTGCCAGATATTTAATAATTTAAATAAATGTCTGGTACCTAATATTTTACATAAATGAATAATGCAGATGTGCAATAAATATTATCACAGAATTTCGAGAATTTGAAGTATTTAAATTGGAAGAGGCTTCCTATTTGTAAACTAGATTGGGCCAACTCGGCGCCAACATATCCCCAGACAGGTCATCACTCACGCCACAGGTTTTGATCGGAAATTTTTTAAAACATAATTACCCATTATTATATGAACTTCAGCACATCAATCTACTCTGTTTATATCTCCCCAAGGAAGATGGTGTATCCCCAGACGCCGAATATATAACTCAAATTATATTTTCAATCTTCCTGCAATGATAACTCTAAACCTATTTTCAAAGTATTTAAATGATTGATGATTGAATGTCCATTCTAACATAATAATCCCAAAAGAGCATATCTGTTTCTATATTTGTTGACAAATAAAATATTATTTTTAACTCAACTCATCATATTTTTCAATCTTCCTTCAAAGTATTTAAATGATTGATGATTCAATGTCCATTCTAAAATTCATAATCCCAAAAGCGCATATCTGTTTCTATATTTGTTCACAAATAAAATATTATTTTAAAAAAAATTGTTTATATTATTATTTTATTATATTATTTTTAGAATTTGCAAATTGTTTTCAGTTATTCATTTCCTCTATACCTATATATGTGGTCCATATATATGCAACCTAAATATGTGACACAATCTCAGTTCTGACTCCCCTTTGTGTTATATGTAATGAAGCCCACCACCTCCCACCCCCACCCCTCTCCCCTTCTCCACACCTCTCTCACTATTACACAAGATCTGCAACCCCATTGAGTTCTTTGTTTCTCATCTGATATCATTAAATACCATTGTTTATTTAGTGTCACTCAATATAGCTGGAGGTCCCAGAGGTGGGTGGGGGGAATCCGGGTGGGGGATGTGGGTTGAGCATAAATGGTAAACAAACAATCTATATAAAAGGGGTACTCAAATACAAAAAGAATTGAGAATTTTAAGTATGTGATTATCAACTGAAATGAGTTCATAACTGTAGGAGCTGTGCCAAAATTAACTGAGGCAAGTTGAATAAAACTGGGCTAGTTGAGGGTTAAAAATCCCCTAGTTTTACTACATAAGGATATAATTTCATTAATATTGGGACTTAAAGCTCACTTAAAGTGTCCATTTTGTCTACTTGAATATGTTTAACCAGTTTCATTTTAAAAAGTGAAAAACTCAGCAAGCAGAGGTATAACACACAAAAATAAGTTCTTAAAAGACTAAGATAGCCATAACATTATTAATATTCAAAATTTAAATAGACAGGCATTTCCTTTTAAAAATTCAAAGATTTCAGCTCTATACCCCACATCGTTTGACAGTTACTGGGCTTTAAAGTGGCATAATATCCATAAATTGGGTTTCTGTGGGCATTTTACAATTGTTAAAGAGACCTTAGCAATTAAACTACAGATCTGAAACTTTCTGGGGGACATACATAACAAACAAAAATTATATATAATACAGTTTAAGACTTGTCACACTAAGCATTTCCAAATAACAGGGCAAAATACGGAAAAAATGTCAAAAAAGGCACTTGGGCGAGTGTCTATGGCCCTCATACACAGGTTAAATGTCTACTAAAAACCTTGATTTTCGGCATATGTAAAAAGGACATAATAATGCATTCCCAGATGGGATTTCAGCTCCATCACTCACATAGTTTAACAGTTACAGGGCTTAAAGGTGGTAAAAAGTCCAAATATTGGGTCATTGTGGGCCTTTTAGAGATCTCGATGTGGCTTTCAAATTAAAGCTTCAGACTTAAAATTTGTTACATACTAAGATTACACATAGAATATGTATCTAATAAAGTTTGAAACTTCTCAGACTTACCATTTCCAAGTTACAGAGCAAAATATGTGAAAAATGTCTTAAAAGGGTCACTCAGGTGGGTGTTTAAGGTCCTCATACACAGGTTAAATGTCTACTTGAAGCCTTGATTTTTGGCACATGTAAAAAGAACATAATAATGTATTCCCAGATGAGATTTCAGCTCTATCAGTCACATAGTTTAACAGTCACAGGCCTTAAAATTGGCAAAAAGTCCAAATATTGGGTCTTTATGGGGCCTTCTAGAGACCTAAATGTAGCCTTCAAATTAAAGCTTCAGACTTAAAATTTGTCACATACTAAGATTACACATAGAATATGCATCTAATACAGTTTGAAACTTCTTAGACTTACCATTTCCAAGTTACAGGGAAAAATATGTGAAAAATGTCTAAAAATGGTCACTCGGGTGGGGATTTATGGTCCTCATACACAGGTTAAATGTCTTCTTAAAGCCTTAATTTTTGGCACATATAAAAATAACATACTAATATCTTCTCAGATAGGATTTGAGCTCTATCAGTCACATAGTTTGACAGTCACAGGGCTTAAAAGTAGCAAAAAGTCCAAATATTGGGTCTTTGGGAGCCTTTTAGAGACCTCAATTTGACCTTCAAAATTAAAGCTTCAGACTTAAAATCTGTTACATACTAAGATTACACACAGAATATATATCTAATACAGTTTGAAACTTCTCAGACTTACCATTTCCAAGTTACAGGGAAAAAGATGTGAAAAATGTCTTATAAGGGTCACTCGGGTGGGTGTTTATGGTCCTGATACACAGGTTAACTGTCTATTAAAGGCCTAAATGTTGGGGCACATATAAGAAAACACATAGATATATTCCCAGATGATATTTAACTTAGATGAGAGACATAGTTTGAAAGCTACAGTGCTTGAAAGTGGCAAAAAGTGCATAAATTGGGTCTCTGTGGGCACTTTTGAGACCTTAAGTCGACCCCTTTGGGTAAACCTACAGCCCTAAAATTTTCTACAGACAAGGATTACATATCAAAGTTATACCTAGCGCAGTTTGAGACTCATCAGAATTATCACTTCCAAATTATAGGGCAAAATATGTGTAAAGTATAGCAAAAAATCCCTAAGTGGGGGTATTTATGGGCCTCAAACACAATTTTCTCCTCAACTTAAAGTCATGATTTTCGGCACATGTACTAAGAACATATTAATGTGTTGTCAGGTAAAATTTCAGCCAGCTGAGCATCATAGTTTGTGACCTACAGGGCTCTAAGTGGCCAAAAGTGCAATTTCTGACCTTAAGGTGGCCATAAGTTCTTTTTTACTGGGAGTTTAAGGTCACCTTAAAATAGGGATCTTCCTTTGGGCACCCTTAACATGTGTACCAAGTTTGAAAAAAAAATATTAATTTGTTTTTGAGTTATCGCGTCCACAAGGAAATTTCTACGGCGGCGGCGGCGGCGGCGCGACGGACCTGAATCCAATATATCCCCGACTTTCGTCTGGGGATATAAATATTGCTAGAAAACCCCAAGGAAATCCATGACCTGATATTTCTTCATGAATATTAATGAGTTGGGTGCTATGGCCGTGAGTTAAAAGTATTTGATCTTCAAGCAGCTTAATCCTTATATGAAATATTGTTAGAAAACCCCAAGGAAATCTGAGTTGGGTGTTATGGTCGCGGGGCCTCAGGGTTTAAGTATTTGATCATTTATCACTAAAAAAAAATATTTTATTTCTAGTCTTTTCTGTAATCTACCCTTATATATGAGAACCAGACATTTAAGAAATTGGCTAAAAATTGGGAACCACACCTTTAGCATTAACCATAAACATCTTGTTCCACATTTGTATCTCCTCGCATAAACATTACACACACAATACCCCTTCCTACGTTATGACTTCATGCCCACGATTTTCCATACCTAGGACAAACGACTATTAAACCAGTGAAGCTCATTGCCCAGTGAAGTTTGACTCTTGCATTTTATGACAATATCAAAACCTCTTAACAATTAACTGTCAATGTAGAATTTATGCATGACTGTTTTAAGTTTAATTGTTTTAAACATAAATATCAGTTGTCTTTAAAAATTTTGAAGCTTTTGAGACATCTCACCCCGTTTGCAACCTTATCCCAGATTTTAAAAGACAAGGCACTGCATGTCACAATTTGGCCCATAAGACAGATCACACCATAACTATTCTTTGAACTTACCATTTCAAATAAACCAAAAATTATTCCAAAAGCAACACATTAATGCTGAAGACATTAATTCATAATTAAAGACTGTAGCTTGAAATAAAAATAAAGTTAAAAGATTTATACCTATTGGGAGTCTGTAATCACAATTCAGAGAATGTGTAAGAGTTACACGATAATTGATATGAAGTATATAAATCTGGACTTATTACAATATTTATATCACACCAAATATCAGAGGAATTATGCTAATTGTAATTACAGTGTGTTACAACTGCTCAAGAAAACTGTTGTGGCCAACTGCAATCACCTCTTAAAATGGACTTCAGTCAGCTCCACCAGTTTATAAATTTGACAACTGAGATGGCTTCTTCCTTTAAAGTAGCATAATCTATACCACTTGTGTATAATCCATTTTACTTTAGAAGGAGTCTTCTGATACACTTTGCTACAGTCTAGACTCGAGTGAAAGTAAGTGACATTTTTAACTATTGTATATGTGTAAATTGTGTTTTGAAGATACCTTAAATGAAAACATATGGTTGGCTATTTTTCACTTTACTGGTACAAGATTTGGGAGATAACATAATTCTACATTTTTAGCAATTCCAACCTTTATTTTATTGAAATACATAAGAATACTACTCAGTAGGATTGGGGGCTTGCCCCCATTTATACCTCTGTTAATACAATTTCAAATTTCCTTGACAAAGTCCTGTAATTATCAAATATGGCAGATCCCATACCAGTAAAGTACAATTGCTCTGGTTAGATTTACTGATTACAATGGTACCAAATATGTGTACAATAATAAGAGGTGAAAGTTTCCATGGGGTGCAATTTGACATGGGTTGAGATGTCTTTAGAAAATATAGGGCAAGCTGGAAATCGGTTGACTAATGTCCTGATACCGTTTTGGACAGGTAACAAACTTCACTGGGTGATGAATTTAAGATATAAATGGGTAGAATTGCTTCAATTGTCATTGTCGATTACTCGTCCATTTTTCCGACCGATAATTGAGCCAGAAGTGATTACATTATTGTTGGTTATTCTACCAAGAAACACTTTTCACGATGAAGTATATGTCAATTCAGTAACAACAATAATGGTGTTATCTGTGTTTCCACTATTCAGAATCTACCAAAATACCCACTTCCTGTAAATATGGCAGAAGATATAAACAAATCCCAAATATAAAGACAGGACTGTCTATAGAATAAAACTGCCCCAAAAAATATGTAAAAAACAGGTGGATGTTGAGATACACCAAGAAAAATAGGATTTAAGCTGAACTAGATGAATGTTTTTGCTAACAAAAGCGAAGCGTTCCTGAGAGTTTAAAATGCCTTGTGGTTTTAATAAGCATGCTGTAAAGCTAAGAATGCACAAAGCTGCACCGTACTGTTACATAAAGCAACCCCCTTAGTGATATCATGACAGGGAAAATCCTACAAAGGTCTTCTTTAATTAACATAAACAAGCATTGTAGACATAGACAAACTGGAGAAAGTGTTGTACATTGGATGTACAACATTGGATGTAACTTTAGTAAATTTTGTGTAAATGCTACAAAGCATTTCAGTAACGAGTATTGATAACTTCATATAATCATATAATATAATCATATAATCATGTGTGCAAGTATGTATTGCTATTTAGATTGTCCACAGGGTTTTGCAATAGGTTTTAATACATTGTAAAAGCAACAATAAAGGCAAAAGCTATTTCATGACCCCAGTTTGACTCATACATGGGGGTCAGGAGGTAAAACTAACCGGCTATTTAGACTGTCCACATATGGTTTCCCAATACCTCTTAATACATTCCGAAGCTATAATAGCAACAATGAAGGAGATATCAGGTTAAAAACTCCAAAACAGCTATTTTTTACCCCAGTTTGACCCATAAGGGGGGGGGGGGGTCAAGTGGTAAAACTGACCGGCTACTTAGACTCTCCACATATGCTTTCCCAATACTTCTTAATACATTCTCAATCTATAAAAGCAACATTAAAGGAGATATAAGACAAAAACTCGAAATCAGCTATTTTATGACCCCAGTTTGACCCATGGGGGAGGGAGGGATTAGGGGATAAAAGTGACCAGCTATTTAGATTCTCCACATATGCTTTCCCAATACCTCTTAATACATTCTGAAGCTATAAAAGCAACGATAAAGGAGATATAAGGCAAAAACTCCAAAGCAGCTATTTATGACCCCAGTTTAGCCTATAAGGGGGGTTGGGGGGTAAAACTGACTGGCTATTTAGACTCTCCACATATGCTTTCCCAATACCTCTTAATACATTCTGAAGCTATAAAAGCAACAATAAAGGAGATATAAGGCAAAAACTCAAAATCAGCTATTTTATGACCCCAGTTTGACCCATAAGGGGGGGTCGGGGGGTAAAACTGACCGGCTATTAAGATTCTCCACATATGCTTTCCCAATACCTCTTAATACATTCTGAAGCTATAAAAGCAACGATAAAGGAGATATAAGGCAAAAACTCCAAAGCAGCTATTTATGACCCCAGTTTGGCCCATAAAGGGGGGGGGGGGTCGGGGGGTAAAACTGACTGGCTATTTAGACTCTCCACATATGCTTTCCCAATACCTCTTTATACATTCTGAAGCTATAAAAGCAACAATAAAGGAGATATAAGGCAAAAACTCAAAATCAGCTATTTTATGACCCCAGTTTGACCCATAAGGGGGGGGTTGGGGGGTAAAACTGACCGGCTATTTAGACTCTCCACATATGCTTTCCCAATACCTCTTAATGCATTCTGTAGCTATAAAAGCAACAATAAAGGAGATATAAGGCAAAAACTCAAAATCAGCTATTTTATGACCCCAGTTTGACCCGTAAGGGGGGGGCCGTGGGGTAAAACTGACCGGCTATTTAGACTCTCCACATATGCTTTCCCAATACCTCTTAATACATTCTGAAGCTATAACAGCAACAATAAAGGAGATATAAGGCAAAAACTCAAAATCAGCTATTTTATGACCCCAGTTTGACCCATAAGGGGGGGCCGTGGGGTAAAACTGACCGGCTATTTAGACTCTCCACATATGGTTTCCTATTACCCCCCAATACATTTTATGGCTCTAAATGCAATACTTAAGAAGATAATAGGGGGGTTGACCTAAATTTAAGGCTCTCAGATTGGAAGGTGTGAGGAAATCACCCATAAATGAGACATTTTTCAAGGGATTGCTCCCAAAATCTAATCAGCTCGCGTTTTCGATAGTATGAACAGGTGTGTCAAAGCATAAGGCTGTGTAGCAAGTAGTTTTTCCTGAACTGTGATGACGGGGGGGGGGGGGGGGGGGTGTACTTACAAAAATTGTTTTTGATCATGTGACCTTCATAAAGGTCAAAGGTCAAATTTAAGCATGCAGAAAAATTTTCCCACGCCTAAGGTATATAAGTGCCAAATATGGTTTGAATCCTTCTAATAATTCAAGGGAGACCATAATGCGGCGGCGGCGGCGAGGAAACTGAGGTGAAAACAAATAAGCGCCCTTTCAGGGACGCTTAATAATCGATTGTTAGAAAGTGTACTGCTCAGCTAACCAAGTTCACTGATAGTATCAGCAATACTGATACTGAAAAAAATTTGAAGAAGCTTTTGTACTGTTAATGTATAACTCTACATAAAGAGATAAGTTGTGGGCTGCTTTAATAATGTCATAAAATGCAAGTGATGAGCAATAAGTGGCTGACCACGATTCTACAATGTTACCGATGATAAATCGAGCCCACATCTAATTGTCCACCCACTAGTAGATATATATCAGAAATCGTACTGCCTTGCTACCAATTATCACCAAACAATATTCAAATTGACATAACTTGACTAAAATAAGATAAAACTATTTCCAAGGTGAACAGAACAACTAAACAGGATACAAGCATCTCATGACCACAGCAGCTCGTGACCAACAACTCGTACCCAAGTTTTTTTTTAATAATAGTCCTAGGAAACCCCATGGACTTCTGCCTCCTCACGTTTTTTAATTTGCATAATTTATTTTATAATAGTTCTAGGAAGCCCCCCACTGAATTCCATCACCTCACGTTTCTAATTTGCATATTTTTATTTTAAAATATTTTGTGGGAAACAGCACAGACTTCTGTCTCCTCACGTTTTCGAATTTGCATATTTCATTTCATAATATTGCTAGGATACTCCCACGGAAGTATGAAAATTGACAGTATTTGATCTTTAACTAAACAGACGTTCTTACATAAAATACTCGCTCTTCAAGCAGCATTTCTATTCATTAAATATAAAATATTCCTGGAAAACCCCATGTAATTGAGTGATCTCATATTTCTTCATTAATATTATGAGCTGCGTATACAAGTGCTTGATATTCAAGCAGAATTGCAAATTTAATAAGTAAATTAAATTTTTATAAGTTAATACCCTATCCAATGGACAATTGCTTATCCGGTCGGCGCAGACCGGCCCGCCAAACGTCAGAAAAAGACGTCCTGTGTTTCCACCGGCCGGCCAGTCCGTAGTACTAGTGCACTCGCCAGATGGCGTGTTGTACTTCCTTCCTGTCTAGACAGCGTGACGTCATAGCATCTTTTTTATTGTCTAAACTTATTAGACCCCTAGTAAGCTGATAGCGGGGTCGGTGGGAGGGTCTTGTGTGTCCATTGGATTGGGTATTAACTTATAAAAATTTAATTTACTTATTAAATTTGCAATTTTATTGCGTTAATACATCCTATCCAATGGACAATTGCTGAATAACTTGGCTTGGTTGGCGGGTAAGTTACTAGGGACTTAGATGAACTCATAAACAGTAAGTTACTAGGGACTTAGATGAACTCATAAACAGAACTAACAAATTTTCTTCCAGGCCTGGGTCGACCTTGAGGTCAGGAACCCTTAAGGCCATAGTCGGTTAGCAGAAACCAGTCATCCGGTCCAACCGATTCCCCCCCTCTTTTTTAACAGACCTGCTCCGAGGTAGGGGAAGAGAGGGATGAGTTCAGTCCCATAAGAAGTAGAAATAAACCTCCCGAAGGATGCACAACACAGTTGTTTTTTTTTGTTTTGTTTTTTTTGCTTATATATATATATATACACTATTTACATATGTACAGAATCTCCTCTATTTCTGGGCTATTTGTAGATCTGCTGAGCAGCCACTACAGGTCCCAGGTGGTAGAGCTCTGAATCAGCCCATGCCACATCCTTCAGATAAAATTGTGTGAAGGTATTATGTGACTTCCAGTGGCAGGCTGACAAGATCTGTTCCAAGGAGACTCCCGACTGGAAGGCCTTGGAAGCAGCAAAGGCCCTGACATCATGGGCTTTGACCTGATGTAAAGTGTGGGCCTCTTGGTCTGAGAGCTCATAACATAGGATCACAGTCTGTTTGATCCATGAGGAGATAGTGGCAGGTGAGATGTCTTTGTCGAAACTTTTCTTGAAGGAGACAAAGACCAACTCCTTATTCTGCATGAGATCTGAGATCCTGTCCAAATAGTAGTGTAATGCTCTGACCGGACAGAGGGACCTATCAGACTTGAGGGATCTATCCAGAGTTGGGGCCAGGGCTGGTATAACCACTGGGGCCACACTGTCTGGACCCTCTTTGGCCAGTTGATTTTTGGAAAGAAAGCTGGGTGATGGATACAGGGGACACCTTTGACCAGTCAGATTGGTGTCTGATATTTCAGTTTTGCCAAGCATGAATCTCACTTCTGCGTGTGCCTGAACCCAGGGCTAAGAGGAAAACTGTCTTGAAGGTCAAGTGCTTCAAGGACGCCTCCTTGATTGGCTCAAAGGGGGGCTTTGTCAGCTGGTGTAAGACCAGAGATAGGTTACAGGAAGGGATGCCCCTTCTACCCTTGGGTCTGTCTCTATGGAAGCTATCCAAGAGACGAGTGAGATTTTCATCTTTGCTGATATTGAGGGTTGAATTTCCCAGTTTATCAGCAATGGCTGATCTGTAACCATCAATGGTGCTGGGTTGTAACTTCCTGTCCTCAAAAAGATACATAAGGAAGTCAGCAACTGACTTTACAGGGGGTGCCCTGAAGTCCACCTGATTAGTGAGGCACCACTTTGTAAAAATGGTCCACTTTGCCTCATAGACTGATCTGGTTGATCCCCTTTGAGGAGCCTCAATCATTGCTGCCACTGTTTCAGAGAAGCCCTGCTCCTTCATTGCTGTGGCTCTAGGAGCCATGCATGGAGATTTAGGTTTATCAGATTTCTGTGAGGGATCTGATTGAAAGGCTGTGTCAACAGGTTGGGCAGGCTCAGCGGGATCTGACTGGACATGGTCACTAGATCCCAAAACCAAGGCATGTTGGGCTACCCTGGAGCAATCAGAATGACTCTCTTGCAAGGGGAGTCCTGTAACTTCTCCACACTTTGCCCAAGATGGCTGCTGGTGGGAAGGCGTATGCGTCCAGATCCTCCCATGGCATACTGAGTGCATCCACTGCTACTGCCAAGGAGTCCAGTACTGGTGACACGAACTTGGAACTGAGGCAACTTGTTGTTTAACCTCATGGCAAAAAGATCTATCTGAGCTCGGTGCCACCTGCTGCATATAGTTTGGAAAACCTCTTGAAGAAGGGACCATTCTGTTTGAATGGTCTGGCCCAGATGGGATAGCTTGTCTGCTACCATGTTCAGCCGACCCGGAATATGTCGGGCTTTTAGAGTTACTTGATGTCTGGTACACCAGGTCAAGATCCTCCATAGTAGGGCACAGAGTGTGCCCGACCTCATGCCTCCTTCCTTGTTTATGTATGACACTACTGTAGTATTGTCGGTTGCCACAAGTACTATCCTGTCGGCACAGAGGTCTTGAAACTCTTTTAAGGCTAGAAAAACTGCCTTTAGTTTCAAATAGTTTATATGCAGCTTGCTTTCTGGCAGTGACCAAGTCCCTCTGGCAGTGCGTTCGTTTAAGTGAGCGCCCCACACTTCTTTTGATGCATCTGTAAACATTTGCAGAGCATGCCTTATTGGATGTAATGGTTGGCCTGTGAGAACGTTGTCTTCCTGTAGCCACCATTGTAAATGAGGGTGCAGGGACCTGGGAATTGGAATCACTTTTTCTAGCGATTTGGGTATTCTCCAGTGGTTTTTGAGATGCCACTGTATGGGCCTCATGTGTAGCCAGCCTAGGTGAACTTGCTTTTCCGTGGCTGTTAGTAAGCCTATCAGGGACATGAACTGCCGGACCGGACAGGCCGGTAGAGACAGTATTTCTCACATTTTGTCCTGAAGACTCTGCCACCGGTCTGGGGTCGGTCGGACTTGACCGACCTTGAGGTCGAACTGGTAACCTACAAAATCGAAGATCTGCTTTGGGTCCAGTTCCGAATTGTCCAAGTTCACCAGCCAGCCTAGCCAGCCTAAAGTTTGGCATATTTCCACTAGAATTTGGGTGTGGTGGAGGCAGGCCTGGTGGGATCTGGCTCTCACCAACCAGTCGTCTAGGTACTGGTGGATCCTTATACCCTTGTGTATGGTCATCAGTTTCACCTCTTTTGCTATTACAGTGAACTCCAAGGGTGCTGTGGACAGACCAAAGGGCAGTGCTTTGAATTGGTATGTCTGACCCTGGACATGAAATTTCAGGTATTTCCTGGACTGTTCCTGTATAGGGATATCGAAGTAGGCGTCCTTGAAATCTATTGAGGTAACCCACTCCCCTTGTTGGAGGGATGTTCTGATGGTTTCCGGTGTCTCCATTTTGAATTTCTCCGCCTTGAGGAAAAGATTCAATTTGCTCAAATCTAGTATGGGTATCCACTTGTTGTTGGACTTTGGGACTAAAAATAGCCGGTTGAAAAACCCCAGAGATGTTTAATGTTTTACTAGTTCTATAGCATTTTTGGCCATAAGCTGATGTAATGCCTCCAGCAGGTAGCTGTTCCTGTGGGGATTGACATACGAGCTTATGACCGTGGGAGACCTTGTGAGTTTTGGCCGGATCCGAAAAGGAAGGGTACAACCCTCTTTCAGGATTTGAACATCTTTCGGCCCGGCACCCAGATCCAGCCAAGTTTTCCAAAAGTTTTGAAGTCTGGCCCCTACAGGCAGATTTTGTGCAGCAAGTTTGACATTTGTTACAGGTTTTACACAAGACAAGTGAGTGGCAGAAGAAACACCTTTGACATATTTTAATTGACAATCTCTGAAATTTACATCTGTCAATCTGGGACTTAGACCTTTCCTTTGTGGAAGCCCGGTTGCAGAAAGAACATGAGAAACAACAGGAAAGTTTACATGTCTTTGAGATAATGTCTTTCTTGGTGAGCTCCCGGCCAGCAGTCGTACCTGTAACATGTCTGAACAGTGATTGTCATTTATATGACTGCTGGTGCTTGGCTGGTCGGGATGAAAAGCTGAAGTTCTTGCCTTTCCCTCGTCTGTGCTGTCTCTTACCAATGTTCTTCCATGCCTGTCTGTCGGGTCTGGAGTCTGACTGACCCTCTGACTTTTGCTCTGATCTTTCATACGGGTGGAACCGACCCTTCCCTTTGGCTATTGAAGCAGATTGTTCTCCTTCTTCCACAAAAAGCTCCACTGGTGGCTGGTCGGAGAGCTCACTCACTGTAGCCGATTCAACACTGGAAATACTGTCACGCCTAGCTGACTTGTGGAGAGTCGGAGATGAAGAGCCAGTGAGAGAAGAAGGTCGGGGTCGGTGAGAAAGGTCGGTTCTGGGTAGGTCCGTCGAAGGCTTGCCGGTCAACTGCTGTCTGGAAACAAGCTTGTCTGGACCAGAGCGCCCTGTAGTTGAGTGATGTAGCTTACCGGCAGACTGGTGCTTTGCAGCAACCTTAATATCTGGGCCAGTGCGCCTTGAAGAACCACTTCCCTGAGGTTGAAGATCTGAGGGTAGCTTACCGGCCGACTGGAGCTTTTCAGCGTCCTTAATGTCTGGACCAGTGCGCTTAGAAGCCATATCCTGAGGCAGAAGCTTACCAGCCGACAACTGATTTTCAACAGGAAAGTCTGGGCTGGTGCGCTCAACATGAATACTTGAAGTTGTTGGTTGGAAAAAAGGTTCCGTATCTTTACCGACGTTAGGAGGTGGGGAATGAGACGGTGTCACTCTGACGTCTGATGAGAAAGATGGTGGGAAAGACTTGGCCAAAAGCAAGGCTTCTAGGCAGTTGAACCTTTCGGACCACTTGAGGTCTAATTCAGCAATCTTACCATCAGTAGACGTAGAAGAAGAGGCAGCCTTCTTAGGTTTGTCTTTCTTAGGTTTCTTCTCCGGGGGAAGAGAAGGAGATTTAACGGTGCCCAAACCTTCCACAGGGCCAATGACAGAAACGGCTGACGGGTCCACTAGGGACTCAGTATCCTGGTGTACAGTATCTGTCTCAAGATCCTTTGCTTCCCTCTTTTCTTTTTTGAGTTTGTAAGACGGGGTAGCTAACTGCGCCCGTTGTTCGGGGGTCAGAGCATTACAGTGTACACAATCAGAAGAATTCTTACTTTCCACACAAGTGTCCTTGCCCTTGCCTTTATCCCTGCATCGGGCACAATGAAGATGACCATCAAAGCTGGACATGGCATGGCCGCAAGAACCCCTTTTTTGTCCTGGGGAAGACATTTTGTGCTCTGACATGTTAGAAATAAAACAATAGCAATATAACTTCGAAATTCTGTCGAAATCCAATAAACTGGCAATCAGTTCGCGCCAAACAAAAAAGATGCTATGATATCACGCTGTCTAGACAGGAAGGAAGTACGACATGCCATCTGGCGAGTGCACTAGTACTACAACCTGGCCGGCCGGTGGAAACACAGGACGTCTTTTTCTGACGTTTGGCGGGCCGGTCTGCGCAGACCGGATAAGCAATTGTCCATTGGATAGGATGTATTAACGCAATAAAAATCATGTTTATTCTTATAAAATGTTTGTGTATGAGTTATGGGTCACGAGATGCCGTGGTCACGAGTTCCATGTAAATCAATTGCACAACAAAAAGCTTTCAAAATATGTGTACATTACTGAAATATCAGCATTTTATTTATTGGTGGCAATGGTACCCAGCGATACTTGATACCAAGGCAGTTGGCCACTGAAAGTGGGGATTGGTGTTTGTACAAGCAATATTTGTTTCTGCCACTTGTTTTCAAAAATAAGCTCAACCAAAAAGGTAAGATGTAGATACTCATAAGTGTTATATAAATATATGACGTATATAGTAATCTATTTTTTTACATACTATGTCAATTGTATTAATATGTGTTGCTGGCTTAGAAATAAACTATTATTTATTAGCTGATATTCGCTATTCTGCCGACAGTCATTGGTAAAATAGAGTATATGGCTTATTTTACCGACGGTCAACCAAATTAGGTTCAGGCTATTTACTGACTCTATTAATAATGGACTTGATGTTTACAGACACAGTGGAGCCTATATGTAACTGTACCTCATGCACTGAGTGAACAGTATATAGAACATATTCCAGAACAGACCTGTAAAGCTTGTCAAGACAATGAAAGGGTAGATATGAAAATGATTAAGTCCTTTTATCAGGTGAGCTGCTATCTGCAGTGTATTTGGGTTTTGACTGAATATTTCAGTTTCTCTTTTGCGTATGATATAGTGGTGGTGGACCAATTCGCGCCCGGGTACCAATTCAGGCCCACCCCCCAATTTTCTTGAAGATTTATAATTTTTCATAGAGAAGATGTTTACCACATCATAGATAATCATCAAATTGATCACATACATTTGTAATATATTGTTTAACTGCGATTGTTTTGGATAAATTTAGGGTGGGCGTGAATAGATACACGGGCATGAATTGGTCCACCAACACTACTGTTTATTACTGATACTTTCCAATTTGTCCTTTAACATTTTCACGAAATCAAAGAAAATATGACTAGTCTGTCATCTGATTTATACCGATAAAGGAACCATTACCCCATAAGAAGTAGAAAATAAAACTTATTACTAAAATATATTATATTTACTGTAAAAAAAAAATTATTATGCAAAACATAATTTTATAATAATAAAAAATTGATCAACCCTATTTTAAGTAATAGAGCTTGAACCTTATTTTGCTGACCTTCGGTAAAATAAGCCATGCTCTATTTTACCGATGACTGTCGGCAGAATAGCCAGTGTATTTATTACTAGTAGTGGTGGACCAATTCACGCCCGGGTACCAATTCAGGCCCACCCCTAAATTTATCCAAAACAATCACAGTTAAACAATAAATTACAAATGTAAATGATCCATTTGATGATTATCTATGTTGTGGTAAACATCTTCTCTATGAAAAATTATGAATCTTCAAGAAAATTGAGGGTGGGCCTGAATTGGTACCCGGGCGTGAATTGGTCCACCACTACTATAAGTTGATATTTTGGTAAAAAATGCTGTCAATCCTTTTCTTTTCCAATGCTGAGAACATGGATTTACACCCAAAAGTGTCTGGTATTATGGGTCCGGACAGGTGTATTTCTAGCTTCAGAGATACTTCATGACTGCAGTGACAGTATCAATAAATTACACTGTCAGTAAAAATATGTCTAGTCATTACTGCAGTACACTCTCACAAATGCTTTATCCTCATGAATATCATAATGCACTATTGAAACATGATATTTACCAACGCCATATTTCGCTTCTTTTGATGGCACCCACATGATGCATTTTTTAAAAACATTACATCTTGTCAAAATCTCATAAATTTTAAAGAAGAAAAAACACTTCCTGTTTGGAAAATTCACTTAAGATAACTGATTTTCAAAATTAATTAGCCGAATATATTAGGAATTTATCAGTGAACGACTTTCAGCAGCTCGAAAAGGCGAGCTATAAACTGATGACAATTCTTACTTATTTCTGATCCGGTAAATTTTTCTGCTGAAATAACACATTGCCTAATAACAAATCCACTAGTTCCTTGAGGAATGTAAGTTAATTTATTTAATCAGTGGTTTGGGTTGGCTGCTACAAATGCAATGTTGAAGGAGTGGCCAAATATAAACTGACTCACGCTAGGTATTCAATGAAACTTTAACTATGAGTTTTGACTTTACCACAATCTTGTAAGGTGGTAAATTTCTAGTCTTAACATTAACATTGTGATTTGGTCATATTCTATATTTTTTAAACAAATTAGCACATGTAACCTATCAAAATATGTTAAAAAAGACGAAGCCTTTTCATGGTTTCCTTTTTAAAAGCATCTGTTAAACATCGTCTGTAAGTCTGATCCAAGCTTCGTCTGTAAGTCTGATCCAAGCTTGACCATATAGTTCAAAATGAATAGTCACTGATAACATTGTAAAAGGGGTTTCGGTCTACTAGTGAGAGCCGCAAAGCCATCAAACATGACTAGTGCACTGAAGTGGTCACACATCCCAGTACTAACGTAGCCCATTGATGCTTAACTTCAATGAAGAGACAGGCGCGCATCACACTACACCACAATTTTTGAAAGGCTGGAGTCAGAAAAAAACAATAAACAAAATAAAAGGGATCTCCAGGAGAGAGAGCCTCGCTAGATCTCACAATTAAAAATGAAAAGGGATAGAAACTGGAACAAAAGAATCTCTCTGGAAAAGATAATTTCAAAATTAGTTTTAAGAGATTCATCTCTCTGCACTTCAGAACATTCAGTTACAACAAACCACATTAGACAAATCCTGTGTAATTAAGACTCTGTTAGCTGAACAGTATCAGATATTGGGTGATCAATTAGTTGAGTCTTCTAGAAACAACCAGCTGATATGTATGAAGATATTGTCATATGTTTTTATGAGTCAGGCCATTCCTTTATAAGAGTAACACACCTGTCTATGAGTTTTTTATATATATTTTTTATCTTTTTGGCTTTAGATATCAGTTAACAGTTAACAAGAGTGAACGTCTTTGTTAAATTATACAGTAGAGGGTACCTTGTTTAGCAGTTTGTCAGAGTACATAACAAGCCAAAGCAGTATTTACATGTTAACTTTATTATTCATCATTAACTTTAATACATTGCAACAATATTTGAAAAAAATATAATACAGATCATGGACAGACATGATGAAAGAAAAAGCAATCACTGTATTTAACTATGTCAATAAGAAGATTTCAATAGTGGCTCCATCTTTAAAGAAGTCATGGTATGTATTTATTTGATAGAGACACGTGTTTTTATTATATATGTTTTAATTTATTTTTTTACAGAGGTAATATCTTTAGACAAAAGTTCTTTTTGAGCATCAATATATATGTTGTATTGAATGTAGATAATAATTGAATGAATAGATTCAATAAGTTAGTAATTGGATGTGTACATTCAATGGCTTGGTCAATGAATCTACACATTCAATAGCAAACAGTGCATTGAATGTGTACATTCAACAATTTAACCATGGAATGTGTACATTCCACAACCATAGTCATTGAATGTATATTTGAACTTAGCAAATGCAAATAACTGATACTGTATGAAATGGAACTTATTATTGTCATATTCTTAATAAACTTTTGCAATAAGTTGATTATCTCTAGTCAGGTAAATGGTTATGTATCAAAAAGACTGTTGTTTTCTAAAAAAAAATGTTTATCTTAATCTGTTTTCTAGTTATAGTGTCCCATTGAACCTCTCTAACAAAACAGAGGTGTTACTATGAGGCTAATTACAATTAAATGCCTAAATTCAACACTTAATTAGATGACTTAATTGCCATCAATTGCTATCGTGTTTTAGAATCATACCCTCAGAGACAACAAAATAACTACTCAGGCTTGAACTGTTTCTCTTTCATTTTTTTTTCATTGGTAGGCCGAATGTTTTAATATTTGTTGATTAAAGAAGAGCTTATAATACAGCTTTTGTACTGGGTTTTCAGGAAGGCTTGATGTATCATTTAAGCATTTAAGAGATTAAAAATAATGCAATGAAATATATAACATTTATGTGATTATACATGTATGTTTATTAATTTTAATGTTATAGACTGATCCTACTTTATGTCAATTCCTGAAATGTAACAGTTCTATTCAAGTTAATCTAATTGCTTAATATTATGCTAAAATATCAAATATAGGCTATAAACTAAGTCTTAGCAATAAATATCTGCATTTCATATTTCATTATTTATACATTCCATGCCTTGGATTATTGAATGTATACATTCAATGATTTTAGCCATTGAATGTACACATTCCATACACAGCTCAACCATTTAATGCATACATTCAGTGATTTTCCCATTGAATGTACACATTCAATAGTTTGTCCCATTGAATTCAACAGTTTTTCACATTCAATACAACATATATAAAACCTAGTCACTATGAAAATATTATGGTCCGAAATTCTGATCAGATGTGATATTTCAAGCATCATGGGTTTTGTAATAATATACTATAGTTTGATTGGCAACCCATTGTTATACATTATTCCACAATTCTAACACTTAATTACATCGGAAAACCAAGTTACTGAATGATTCTTGAGTAATTATTACACAATTGACATGTATTATTATCTTTTTTATTTTATCCTTGTTCAGGTAATAATTGGTTTCTAAAATAATATTGATCATTCTATACTAAAAACAGATGAATGATTTGTTTTATTTTAGATTGAAAAAATCTCATGGACACCAATCCAAAAATTTTCTTATTTTGTCCAGGTGGGGGGAGTTTCTACATCTTTCATGAGTACTCTATAAATGTCTTTGCAACCTTTCTTTTTGCTTTTTAAAAGATTTGCAGATAAAATGGATAGCTGGGCCTTGCATGGACATCAAGAAAGGTGTTTCTGATCTGAATTTGATGATGAAATTTTTAACAATGTGTTTTATCGTGAAATAATCAAGTATGTTAATCTTTAAAATGTAGCATTTCTTTAGATCTTTAATGGGGCTTACTTTACCATCTGTATTGGTAATAATCTCAATCTCACAATATTCCCCTTTTAAACCAACTTCGGAAGCATAGGGGCTCTTTTGTAATCTTTGAATTGTATCAAAGACAACTATTCAGAATATCAGTTTATTACAGCTCTATTGTTTTGTACATGGTAATTTATAGTGTTTATCCATGCATCAATCAAAAAACTATTTGTCATTTATAACATTAAAGTAAGCCACTATTGGTTACAGGGTAATATTTTTTGTATTACCATACTTTTCTTAGCAATATCAATGATGGGCATACAGTTTTAACAAGATCCTCAACATCAAACTGAGTTGTTTTAAATCTTGCATGGCATGTTATTTCAGAGAAATTGCAAATATGGTTTTTGACATGTGAATAAAGTTATCATAAAACATATTATTATATTTTGGTGACCTGGTTCATTATCTGGATAAAAAATTGATTGAAAGAATTTTTTATCATTGCACTCAAAAGCCATATTGGAGGTGTTGGGCCTTGGAGAAAATTTTGCACATTAAGTACACCATGTACGACATTGCTCAGGGTAAGTGGTTGCTCAGTTGTTCCAGTATAAAAATTAATTTCTTCCATTCTGTCTAAGCCAAGCCTGTTTGGAAAATGTTATACTGATACAAAGTAAGAACCTGTTCATCTTGGACATGAAGAGACGAGAATTCATTTAAAATAAATGAAGTAATTAGACTCATAATCAACATTAAAAATAAAAGGTCTTGCTTTATTAAAGGGTATAACACAATAACTGTGTGAATAAGCACATTAATGGCAAACATCTTGTCCTATTACTTGTTTCCATGAAGTCAGACTTTCATATTAGAAGAACAAGTTAAACATTATGATTTATTATTTTTCATGTCAGTTTCTCATAAATTCTGATGTTTGTCTTTCTAGGGATTGTGCAGGATGTATATAACTATCAAGAGGAAGTGTGGAGTAGCATTCATTCTTATTACCAAAGATGGTCGACAGATCTAAAATTTATGCCAGACTTTCAGTATTCGATATCTGTCCAGGAAATAACAGCCTCTTCAATTACTAGCTAACCAATTAATGTTCCTGTGAACCTTACTTTACTTGCACAGGCAGTTGCTTATATGATGAAGAGTCCTCTATAAAGGTTAGGGGCAGGCAAAATAAGAATTCAGGAAAGAAACAGAGAAACACATTGTATTGTAAGTCTGCTGCTGAACCTCACGAAATATGTAAGGTCAACACAGCATGTGTTTATGCAGCTATCCAGATTGAGTCATTTTTGATCAACCAGTGATACTTGCATGAAGGATTCATACGTTGTCATTATCAATTGAAAGTTTGCTCTATTTGTTAAAAGTAAACTTTTAATGGGGATAGGCAAAGAAATTTCACTTTTCCTCATATTTATAGAAATACACTTTTGGTGAAGACACACATCCTCCCCATTTTATAAGCTTTATAGGTGGGTTACGTGTAACCAACCCGCCTATTAGATTGATGTGTCCGATGTCCGTCCACATTTTCATTTACGGACTTTAACTCAAAACGCTTTGTCCAATCGAATTCAAACTTGACAGGGACATAGATAACCATCACAGCTAGGTTCCTTTCGAAATTGGTGTAATTCTGTCCGTTCGTTTGTCAGTTTTTTGTCCATTTGTCTGTCCATCAACATTTCCGTTTCCGGACTCTAACTTGAAAACGGTTTGTCCAATCGAATTCAAACTTGACAGGGAGATAGATCACCATCATAGCTAGGTTCCATTCGAAATTGGTGTAATTCTGTCTGTTTGTTTGTCTGTTTTTTGTTCATTTGTCTGTCCGTCAACATTTCCGTTTCCGGACTCTAACTCGAAAATGCTTTGTCCAGTCGAATTCAAACTTGACAGGGATATACATCACCATCATAGCTAAGTTGCTTTTGAAATTGGTGTAATTCCGTCCTTTCATTTGTCCATTTATAGCATAGATACAATTATGTAACCTAGATTACAAGTTTTACATTTCTTAGCACGTCTAACACATTCAACTTAACTGGGTGACCTAACAGTTCTTTCCTTCTAACCTTATTGCTGCCTGCGCAACCCGTCTTTTGGGGCATCATTGACCTTGTAATTATTTCATTCCAGGTAAATGTGTTTACATTCTCTGGGATACATGTGTGCAGTATTGTGTGACATCATTCTACTTATCAGCTGTTAGAAGATCTGACTGGATTCACAGTACTTGTGTTTTATTTTACTTTAATCATTGCTTTAGATACCTCAGATATATTACAGTGTACAAAAAATTACTGACACTGCTGAATGTCACACTCCATTCTCACAAAAGTTACGAGGAATTAGATTTTATCTTAGCAATGATTTTATCCAAAATAATCTAGTTTGTGAATATATTTTGATACTCATGTTAGCTTGAAAATGAAGATTATTATTCTCAGATTATATTGTTAAATCGTTTTTTTTTTATTTTCTTAAAATTCTGGATTACAATAGTCCTATTGCGTTTCAATCCTATGTTATTTAATTGTATGAAAAAAAATTATCTTCCAATTAACAAATAATCAAATTGTGCACTGACAACCCTACGCATAAAACATTTATTCTGTGAATGCAATCAGAGCGTAAGCTTAATGAGCTGTGGGAATATTTCCAATAATAAATTTCAAGTAAAATAAGTATAAATTTAAAGGTCAGTAATACATGAATATATTTGAATATTTTCTGATACACACAATTTTCTGGTCTGTTACCAAGAAAAAGCATATAGAAAAAATATAAAACTTTTTATTTCAAATAAACTCTTGGAAAAAAAGATGAACTAAAAATCTTTACAAAGTATGTTCATCATAAGGTTACATTTATGAGAATATATTATCACAGGATTTAATAACAAACCTCTCCTTATCTACATTCATATAATTTAAATTGTCATAAGATTATAGAACTGATATTTCTTTGTATGACTGATTTAGAACTCTATATCATCAAAGCACAATAAACACAAGATCTTCCGACAGGTAGTTGGAAGGGCAGAGGAAACCAGTACATACAGTTCGTCAGGGTTCTGTACTGTAAACTGACGACCAATGGCAAGCAACTACCAGCTTTCTTACTTGCGGCTATGCCGGGAACCAAACCCGGCCTCAGAGGTGGGAGGTCAGAGTGTTACCAATCTGCCACCGTGGCCCCCTTTGGATAAATGAGGGGGCACTGCACTATTTAACTAATCCAAATTATAACCTTTAAATATAACAATTAAACAATTTTTTCCTTTACTAATTGAAACAATTATTTCTAAATCACATGCCTTTTCCTTCTATTTTTATAATCCTTGGGTTTCTTTGCAATTTTTTTAATTTTCCCTTTCTAAAGTGTAGGTTAGAGTGTAGGCCAAATAAATACCAATGCTACTGATTTTGTTTAAGCAAACTTGAAATGCAATGTTATTTCAAAGTAAATAAAATAAATCACAAGTTTTCTTGTGAGGTTCCATAAATAAAAATATTGGAAAAAATAATATGCCCTCTCATATACTTTATGCCAAATTTGTAATTAAACAACAATATTTTACTGTTATTCTTTAAATTCCAGTGCCAAAACATCAACAACAGTAAAAATACAGAATTGAAAATTTTAATTACTTAAATGTAGCTTTTATAAGCTACAAGCTTACCATGTGGGACTTAATGCTGTTCTCGGGTTGCCAACCCGCGGCCAACGTCTTAGAAAAAAAGACAGTTCTTGTTAGCCACCGGATATGCTGGTAGTTGTCGTCACGTGATAACTTCTGACCAATCGTCCTACTTTCTCGTTGAAATTTTCTAAAACCTACCCCTCAGCTGTAAACAGCGGGGAGGCAGGGTGGGACTCTTTTAAGTCCCACATGGTAAGCTTGTAGCTTATAAAAGCTACATTTAAGTAATTCAAATTTTCAATTTTATTACGCTACAATAGCTTACCATGTGGGACTTAATGCTGAATTCAACCGCCTGGTGGTGGGATTACAGCTGAGACTGGAAGATATGTCATTTTTTCTAAGGTTTTGAATTAATATATACAAAATAGTGCCAGAAATACCAGTCTGAGTCCCATTTACAGTGCCCCTATCCCGAAGACCGGGCCTGTAAAGCCAAAAACCTAAGTAAAAAGAGGGACAGTGCTAAAACTGTCTAGATGTTTGACTGTAGGACAGAAGTGCAGCAGTGTTCACTTGAGGTCTAGGGTCCCTGAGGGCCCTTCACGAATGACTGACCAACCCAATGGTTGGACATCTCATAAATTTTTTGCCACCTAAATATGAGATTAATGACAATTAAGTAAGTCCTTAATACAAAATACTTGGTAATTAAAAAACGAAATGACCTTACCCGTAACATCTTGAAGGTAAAGGAATACCTAGATCCTGGGAGAGACTCCTGAAGACTTGGTTGTAGCGGATGTGCCCCCCCCCCCCCTTTTTTCTTTCCGAGGACAACTGGTCTGAGGAGAAGGATCTAGGACTTGTTGTGCCGCCACTATCGGTCCCAGATACATATTGTTGTCGGTGTCCGACCAAGTAAGATCTTTGAGGTAAAAATTTTTAAATGTGTTGTGAGCTTTCCAGTGACAGGCATGCATGATTTGGTCCACCGATACCCCACTGTAAAGGGCCTTAGAGGCCGCAAAAGCCCGGATGTCATGCGCTTTAACTTGGACCAAGTCCAAGGTTTGTTGATCTGCTTGTTTGTAACAAAGTAGGATGGTTTGTTTCAACCAGGAAGAGAGAGTAGCAGGTCTGATGTCTGAGGTATGTCCTTTCTTGAAGGAGATAAAAAGGAGGGAACGAGACCCTCTCAGGTCTTTGGTTCGGTTCAGATAATACCTCAGGGCCCATACCGGACACAGGGTCCTGTCTTCCTTAAATTGTCTATCTACAATGGTAGTCAAAGCAGGAATAGTCACCGGAGACACACTTTGAGAACCTTCTCTTGCTAGTTGGTTTTTGGCTATGAAATCAGAAGACGGGAACAAGGCGACCTTTTCCCATTGGCCTAGATTAGATACTTTGTTTGCGACCCAGGCATGGATTTCGCTGCGGCGCTTGCTGGAGGCCAAAGCTAGCAAGAAAGCAGTTTTGAGAGTAAGATGTTTGAGGTCTGTCTTTCATGGGCTCAAATGGTGCTTTTGTGAGCTCGTTGAGGACAACAGAAAGGTTCCACTTGGGTAAATTTCTGGAACTTTTGGGACGATCCCTGTGAAAACTGGAGAGTAACTTATGAAGGTCTGCATTGTGTGCAATATGTTGGGCTGTAGGGCCCAAAGTGTCAACGATTGCAGTCCTGTAACCATCAATGGTCGAGGGGTGCCTGTTTAGGTCTTGGTACAGGTACATGAAAAAATCTGAGATTTGTTTCACAGATGGAGTGGAGAAATCCACCGAATTTTCTCTGCACCATTTTTCAAATAGGGCCCACTTTGACTTATAGATGGTCCTTGTTGATGACCGCTGAGGTGCAGCAATTCTCTCTGCCACCTCCACAGAGAAGCCTTGTTCTTGGAGTTGTCCGCTCCTAGACACCAGGCGTGGAGGTTCAGGTGCTGGGGGTTGTTGTGGAACACATACTTGTGGGACTGTTTGAGTAGGGTGGTTTACACTGGGAGTTGTAGTGGGATCTCTGTTGAGAGCTGCACTAGGTCCCAAAACCAGGGCATCCCTGGCCAGCCTGGGGCTATTACGATGATCAGGCAATGACATTGCCTGATCTTTGGATCACCTTGTGAAGGAGAGCTGTAGGAGGGTACGCATAGGCCGTGAGGTTGGTCCAGTTTATATTTAGAGCATCTATGTCCCAGGCTCTTGGGTCTGGGATAGGAGACACGTATAGTGGGAGCTTGTGGTTCAGGTGAGTGGCAAATAAGTCTACATGAGGTGTGAACCACTTCTGGCAGATCTGTTTGAACACCTGTGGGTGCAGAGACCATTCTGTTGACTGCACTTGGTTGGACCTGGACAGTAGGTCGTCCATCACATTCAGGCACCCTGGAATGTGCCTGGCTTTCAATGTTATGAGGTAGTGATGGCACCAGGTCATGATCTTCCACAGGAGAGCGCACATCTCTGCTGAGTGTGTTCCTCCTTGTTTGTTGATGTAGGCTACCACTGTTGAGTTGTCCGTCACAACTAACACTGTTTGATTCTGGCACTGGTCCTTGAAGTCTCGAAGGGCCAGGGAGACCGCCTTCAATTCTAGGACATTTATGTGTAGCCTTTTTTCCCGATCTGACCACAGACCCTTTGTAGAATTTTGGTCTAAGTGAGCGCCCCAACTTTTGTTTGAGGCGTCGGTAAAGAATTGGATACTGTGGTCTTTGGGATGAAGGTTTGCACCTTTCATCACGTTTGAGGGATTTTGCCACCAATCTAGGTGGGCTGCAATGGCTTCTGTCCAAGGAAGGAGGTTGTCCAGTGACTGAGGATATCTCCAGTGCTCCTTGAGATGAAAATGAAAGGGCCTCATGTGAAGGCATCCCTCCGGGACCATTTTCTCCGTTGAGGCTAGCAACCCAATTAGAGACATCAAACATCTTGCAGTCAAAACACGTTTTGACTTGAGTCGTAGGATCAAATTCTGAAGTTTGAGCCATCTCTCTTGAGTGGGTTTTACAAGGGCTGAATCTAGGTGGTATTCGTAGCCCACGAATGAAAACACCTAGGTTTCAGTTCTGATTTTTCCTGATTTATTATCCACCCCAAGGACTGAGTTAGGTCTACTACTGCCTGTGTGTTCACTTGGGCTTCCTCCTGAGACTGGGACCTGATCAGCCAGTCGTCCAGGTATTGGTGAATTCTGAGTCCTCTTGAGAGGGCCATTAGTTTCACTTCCTTTATGATCATTGTAAAGACCTGGGGGGCTGTGGCCAGCTCGAACGGGAGGGAGGTGAACTGGAACACCTCAGCCTTGTAGCAAAATCTTAGGTATTTCCTTGAGTTTGGGTGGATGGGGATGTGTAGGTAAGCGTCCAACAGATCTATCAACGATACCCACTCCCCTGGAATCAGGGAAGTCCTGATGGACTCTGGAGTTTCCATTTTGAACTTTTCTACGTGTAGAAAAGTGTTGAGCCTGCTTAAGTCTATGACTGGCCTCCACCTTTGGTGAGGCTTGGGTACTAGGAACAGGCGACTGTAAAACCCGAGAGATTTTACATTTTCCACCCTTTTGATAGCGTTCTTTGACAGGAGAGACTGGATACAAGCGGCCAAGGCTTGGTCTTTTTGTTGGGCCTTGTACTCTGACAGAATCAGAGGAAATGTGATCAAGTTTGGCTTTGAACGGAATGGCAGAACGTAGCCATTGGTGATAATGTTTAACACGTTTTGAGAACATTTGTTTGTTAGCCAGTCTCTCTTTAAAGAATGGAGGCGACCTCCTACTGGTGGACTGAGTGAGGCTTTGGAGGAGTCATTGGGAGGGGGGTTTCCACACCCCCTTCCCCTATTGTGGGGTCGAAAACGACCCCTGGAGCCTCTGAAGTTGGGTTTTCCTCTACCCGAGGGAAAGGATTGGTTACTGCTTTGAGAGGTATTGCCCCCATAGGGGCATTTTCTGTAGGAGCCTCTTTTCTTGTGGGGACCACGAAAGGGCTTATTCTGGTAGGGTACGAAACCCTGAGAATCTTTTGAGGTGCCTTTTTTGAGAAGGAAGTCCTCACCTTCCTTCACGAGTTGAGACTCGAACAAGGAAGAGCCCCAAAAGGATGAGTTCCTAAGTTCTTGACGTCTCGTTTCTCCTAACTGTGGATGTAATAGTCATCTCAGCTTCGCGCCTAAGCAAGCTGGTATTAGCCATAGAGTATAGCTCCCTCTGCAGAATATGGGCTAGAGATTTGCTGAGACAGGTGAGGGCCCTGTGTTGAACAAGAACTGTCTTGTTCCAGAAATCCATGTACTCAGCGACTTCCTCATATCTGCGCTTTGCTGCTTTCTCAGGATTGGTACCTTTCTGAATCTGAGATTTAATCTTCTTGACAGTTGATTTAATGCTATGTTGGCATTTTTCCAAGGAAGCATTGCAAGAAGAAGAGGTTTTGGCAAAAGCAGCGGTGAAGTTGAGGGTTGAGATATTTTGTCTAGCCTGGTGTTCCAGCTCCTTGAGAACTGGCAGGGGAACTTTGGCTCCTGGGGCCCCAGGAGGTCTAGGTCAAAGGTCAAAGTTGGGGTTTTACATCCCGTTCAACAGCCAGCCCAGGAGGTCTAGGAGTAATACAGATCTTAGCAAAGTCTGTATTCAACTACTGAACTTTATCCTGAAATGTGGGCTGTCCCACCTTGTACCACTTAGAACTGGAAGGAGGAGGCTTGACATATTTGCCCTCAGATAAATTGGCAGCCTTAAAGTCATGTTGAAATTTATCAAAGGCGTCCTTGATAACTGAGCTAAGGGGTAGAATAGAGGAAGGACCTCTAGGTCTGAGCTCTTGATGGCCTTTTTCATCATCCAGACCCAATACAGAAGCTGAAGACCTAGGCATAGATTCCCTGGGGTCAGGGAGGGAGAGAATGCGCCTGAAGGTGTCTACTTCTTCAGATTATTGTGAGGGTATGTCAGACAGAGCTACTTTCCTATAATAAAGTGGGTCTGGATCATGTTGTGGGAGGTCTTGATCAGAAGCTGCTCCTGAGGGCTGAGCCCTAGAGGGCTTAGAAGACCTGTGTCTGGCTACAGGAACTGATCTTCCTCTGAAGAAAAGGACACATATCTAGACCTTGATTTGTGATTGCTCTTGTCAGAGTGTTTCTTAGATCTAGAAGAAGGGATCCGAGGTTGGTCGGAATCCTCATGTGGTTGGTCCGAGGCAGAGCTCGGGTCAACTGGCTGCCTATGGCCTTGCTTTTTATGAGAGTACGAGACCTCTTTGGGATGACCCTCGGAGGGGGCAACGTACTGATCCGAGGTATCTTGGTTGAGTACTAGACGAGGAGGGAGTGCTGGACCGTAGTCCACATCCATTGCCTCGCTCTGAACGTTAGTTCTAGATCTCGGAGGGGGCAAATCCAGAGGGGCAGCATTGGTACTGGACGAGCCAGGTTTGGAAGCAGGAAGTGAGGATTCTACCTCGACTTTCTTTTGTGTAGCCAACTCCTCTCGGAGCCACTGAAACGCATCCAACATGGATGCCTGGAAGGAACCCATTTGCTGCTGTAAGTGTATATTTAAGGAATCACCCAAGGATTTCTCAAGATTTTTCTGGATTTTATTTTGCAAAGCTGTATCTGGGGTGGGTGGGACAGACTTGGCTGGGGTCTTTAAAGACAAGGAACTGAAGGTGAGAGGTTGAGGACGGAGGGGTGAGGTAAATAGATTATCAGCAGCACTCTCGAGGTCTGCATTAGAACCAGTGAAGGAATCCCCGTCGCCTTCACCCAAAAGATCTAGTTCATCATCTTTGGAACTAGTTTCTGCTTTTTGCTTTTTTAGGTAACGTTTCCTATTCTGAATTTTTTTCAATTGATCATCTGAAAAAGACATACACACTTGACAGGGAGTTTCAAAGGTGACACAGGGGTCATCTCCCTTGCCAGCCTCCCTACAGGTAGGGCAGTAGTTGTGTAAGTCGAAATTGAAGCAAAAGTGGCGGCATTTGAGAGCTCTCGGTTTGTCTTTATTTGCTTGATGAAGAGACATTTTATACGCAATAAAAAGATGTACAATGTACTTGCCTGAACCGAGGAAAAACTCAAAACACGCGAAAGCAAGAAAAATACTTATTCTGTGAAAATTAAAATTTTACAGAATGATCTATGATATATATTACAAGAAATATGCAAATATTAGCCTCCAACAATAAGTAAAGTCTGAGAAATAAATGAAAATGTCTGTATATTTACAAACTGCTACCAGTCAATCGTGGCCAACAAGAAAGTAGGACAATTGGTCAGAAGTTATCACGTGACGACAACTACCAGCATATCCGGTGGCTAACAAGAACGATCTTTTTTTCTAAGACGTTGGCCGCGTTTGTGGTAACCCGAGAACAGCATTAAGTCCCACATGGTAAGCTATTGTAGCGTAATAAAAGTATTCATTATCGTTAAAACTTCAATACTTATATGTGAGACTACCTATTATGAGTAAAGGTAATGGCATAGATAGAGAATACAGCTGTTTAGTGTATACATAAGAACACACCACTCAACACAATGATGTGTACACACATCTCCCCACATTTGGAGAGAGAGCTGAACTCATCAAAATGTTCAGTAAATAGGTAAAATTGTAGGAGTAGGAGTTCAAGTATGTGAGTGTTTTGAGTTGTAAAGTTTTTTTCTATAGAAAGAAAATATGAAAATGAATTTCTTTGCTTATTCCCTTGAATTCAAATTTTAGGGGAAAAACGCTCCAAGGTCATCTATTATCAGAAGTATCAAAGCTGTTTATCCAGCATTTCTTGACTGTTACAATGTTTGTAGTTACAATAGTCTGAAGTATTTTACATGTTTTTTCCCATTCAAAGATGTACCATAAATATAATGTCAAATAAATAAGCACATGTGTATTAAATTTTTGACACCACATTTTCTTGATAGACAAAAGAACTCTTACTATTATTATTCTTCAAGATTTGGTACACATATCTCCTTAATTTTCAGGAATTAAAAGGTGAATGTGTTCATTGAATTAATGAGATAAAAAGTCTATCTAACAAGAAGTAATTTCCATTTTTAAATTACAAATATTTTGTCAGAACATTTCTTATTGTAAAATAGTTGAAATATTAAGATATATGCTGTATACTTGTTATTTATTTCTAGATTCTAGCTGCAATATACTTCCATTTGCAGGCCATGTATTTCCTCTAAAACTGATACCCATTTTAAGCCAATCTGGAAAAATATATTTCTTCTTCCAGCTTTACTTTGGTAACCAAATAGATGAACTCATATAATGGCCATATACTCTATCCACTGGTTCTTGTACTGTAATTATATGGTCTGTAATGCAAAGTGTGTGACCTTTTTAGTCTATCATTATTTGGGCTTCATTGTGGCTTATTTGGTCATGTTTAGTAGTTTAGTTAAAATACAGACTTGGCCAACTAAACTCAGAGCCAATCTGCTGTATTTTGGTTTCTACTGACAATGACTCTGAATGAAATCCACATGATACAAGTTTTATCAAACTGGTGAATGTTTGAAGACTAATAATTGCCAAAACTTCACAGAAATTATCTGGAAACAGTTATTTGAATTCTGTTACCAAGGTATAAAAATCAATCACTTTATCAGTTTAACTTTAAATTGTTCTTGAATATATAGTTTCAAATCTTGTTTCATTCAATTTATTAGTCATTGTACATAATTTGCATATAAGCAGAGTAACAGATTTGGGTCTATATTGCGTGGTTAATACAGTGGTTCATAATAAACACTGAAAAACCCCCTAAAACAACATTGTAGTGGTTAATGCCAGTCATGTGGTACAACAGTTTGTTTGATTCAACTAGAGCTGTTTTATGTTTGTTGTTATTAAAGTTGATATACCATTATTAAGTGAGATTAATAATATATATAATGCTGTAACAACCATTTAATTATTTTATATCATGACCTAATTAAAAAACAACAACAAAACATTTGGCTTCACTTTAAAAAGAGAAAAATGGCAATTATGCTACACTATATGTTCAGAAGTCAAGACAAACTATACACTTGCTAATGTTTTGTTTTATTGTTTCGAAAAATTATGCATTTGCATATCATTTATAACAAATAAAATTTGGCATATGAATTCAGTGTTTGGATACTGGTTTGGTTTTGTAGTTGCTATTTTTTTAAATTTTGCCTTTAACAAAATCTTCCACGAATATACTGCTCTGCAGGAAAATTGTTAAGTTATAAAAATGCTCTTGAAAGGTGTTCAGTGGAGATTTCCCGGACCAGATTTCCCCACCAAAGGTTTTCCAGGTTTAACCGTCACCCTATGTTAGGCGATATTAGAAGCTATTACATTTTTATCAAAGTTTAAGAAGTTTACTGGCATGTCGTTGATTGACGGTACGTCAACTATTTTTATAAAGACATCTTATAATTTTGACATCATAAAATATTTTCTAAAGAGGTAGCATTACACAAAAAGCAAATGTGCTCTTTAATCTTATTTTATCGCACACTGTGTTCCGATTTCATCAAAAGGAACATCAGCGCTGAAGTGAGGGTGGTACCATTATACCTGGGTCTAATGGTAACACCGCTAATAGTTGGGGAGCATTCATTATTTCCTCGATTACAATTTTAAGAACTACTTTTTACCGAAGGCAGGTCCCACTGTACCACCAGGGAAGAACTAGAGAGGAGGTGGGTCCCACTGTACCACTAGGAAATAATTAGAGAGGAGGTGGGTCCCACTGTACCACCAGGGAAGAACTAGGGAGGAGGCAGGTCCCACTGTATCACTAGGGAAGAATTAGAGAGAAGACAGGTCCCACTGTACCATTAGGGAAAAATTAGAGAGGAGGTGGGTCCCACTGTACCACCAGGGAAGAACTAGGGAGGAAGCAGGTCCCACTGTACCACTAGGGAAGAATTATAGAGGTGGGTCCCACTGTACCACTAGGGAAGAATTAGAGAGAAGACGGGTCCCACTGTACCACCAGGGAAGAACTAGCGAAGAGGCAGGTCCCACTGTACCACTAGGGAAGAACTAGAGAGGAGGTGGGTCCCACTGTACCACTAGGGAGGAACTAGAGAGGAGGTGGGTCCCACTATGCCACTAGGGAAGAAATTGTGAAGTAAGGAAGAACTAGGGCAGAAGTGGGTCCCACTGTGCCACCATGGATGAAATTGCATGCAGGGAAGAAGTTTGGCAGGGGTGGGTCCCACTGTACCACTAGGGAGGAAATAGAGAGAATGTAGGTCTCACTGTGCCACTAGGGAAGAAATCGTGAAGTAAGGAAGAATTAGGGCAGGAGTGGGTCCCACTGTGCCACCATGGATGAAATTGCATGCAGGGAAGAAGTTTGGCAGGGGTGGGTCCCACTGTACCTCTAGGGAGGAACTAGAGAGGAGGCAGGTCCCACTGTGCCACTTGAAAGAAACTGTGAAGTAGGGAAGAACTGGGGCAGGAGTGGGCCCCACTGTGAAACCAGGGACGAATTTGCATGTAGGGAGGTCCCACTGGGGATGAACTAGTGAGGAGACAGGTCCCACTGTACCACTAGTAAAGAACTTAAATATTTTTCATGAAATAATAATTGCTCTTTACTGGGTCTCACTGTGCCACTTGGAGTTTGTTAAACGGGTCTCACTGTACCACTGGCACCATAAGACCCAGGTGTAATGGTACCCTCTCCTCTTTCTTCGTCATCTGAGCTTTGCACGAGTCGACTCATACATGCCCATAATGTCTCAAAAAAGTACATTGTGGGAACGGTGTCGAGAGGTTTCGAATGGTACCTCAATGCTCAAAATCCATCCATAAATAAAGATTTCAAAGTATAGTTCACTTGTACATATATAGTTCACTCAGTGCTCAAAATCCATCCATAAATAAAGATTTCAAAGTGTTCACTTGTACATTGAACCTCAGTACCCATGTTGTATATTCAATCAGTGGTTGTATATGTTTACTGTTTGGTGTCATTTACTTCCCCCAAATCACTCCTAATTAAATAGTGTTCACTTCTACATTGAACCTCAGTACCAATACAGTATATTCAATCAGTAGTTGCAAATATTTACTGTTTGGTATCATTGTACTCACATTTTTATTCCCAATGTCGATACTCAAGTATTTTCCTAGTACATGTATATACAAAGCACACAGTATTAATAAAAAGATGGTAAGTTATATTTTTATGTTTCGAGATGAAATGATCCCACAACAAAAGTTAATTCTCAATTGTTTTTTTTTTATTTCTGCAATTCATGTGGGGGAAGCCATATTGCAGCAATTTCTAAACCCCAATTGTGATTGCAATTATGTTTGGTAAACTGAACCTATATCACATATTATGTAACCTCAAAAATTGTATAAATAAAGTAATGTCATTCATTTTACTACTTTGTGTATCATACAGCCTAAATACAGCATAAACATGCACTGACCAAACTTATATTCTAACTAAATAAATCTCCTTGCAGTATGTCAATCTCCTTGCGGTATTTCCCTCCTTGCGGTAAATAGCCCAACCTGTTTTCTAACAATATTTTATATTTAATAAATAGAAATGCTGCTTGAAGAGCGAGTATTTTATGTAAGAACGTCTGTTCAGTTAGAGATCAAATACTTCAAATTATCATACTTCCGTGGGGGTTGCCTAGCAATATTATGAAATGAAATATGCAAATTAAAAAGTGAGGTCATGGAATTCCCAGAGGGCTTCCCAGAACTATTATAAAATAAATTATGCAAATTAGAAAAAAAAACCCAAAAACGTGAGGAGACAGAAGTCCGTGGATTTTCCTGCAATATTTTAAAATAAATTATGCAAATTAGGTACTTTATATTTTCCGGAATTCCAAAAACAGGTGCGTCGTGGACCCGTGGTGTTGAAATATGGGGTGCGGTAAAATGGTGCGGTGAGGTGTTAAAATATGAGGTGCGGTCATTAATATTCATGAGAAGATATGAGGAATCTTTGAGGACAGGGCTTTCCCCTGGGATTTCTTTGCAATATTTTATAAAATGGACGTCTTCACGAAGATCAAATAGTTTAAACTACAGAACTCACGGCCATAGCACCCAAGTCATTAATATTCATGAGAAGAAATGAGGTCATGGATTTCCCCTGTAGTTTCCTAACAATATTTTATAAAATGGATATCTTGAAGATGAAATACTTTGAACTACAGAACTCACGGCCATAGCACCCAAGTCATTAATATTCATGAGAAGAAATGAAGTCACAGATTTTCCCCTGTAGTTTCAGTATTGCTGTCAGTACTGACCAAATCTGGACTCATTAAGATATCTTTATCTGTGGACTCTGCAGATACCTCAGGGTTTACTCTTGTAGTTTGTTTTGGTTTACTACTTACCATCTCCTTTTCATCTGGAACATCTTTCGACTCTGCAGATACCTCAGGGTTTACTCTGGTAGTTTGTTTTGGTTTACTACTTACCTTCTTCTTTTCATCTGGAACATCTTTTGTTTGGAGACTAGCAATCTTACCGTCTAACCACTGCTGAAATTCAGTTTTAATAAAATTGAAAACATCCTCTGACTCACTTTCTTTAAAATACTTGCTAAACTCTTTCCTCTGTGGAAACCTGACTTTCAAACGAAGGCTTTTTCTCTCTGTGTAAACATGTACTAACTTTACTTGTTCATACCTTCCACAAACTTGCTTTAGAGAATTCATTTTTTTGGTCAGTTCATTGTTTTTAGCCCTCTGTCTTGTATTGATTGCCACCCCGAAGACATTTAGTGGAATGGTGATGTAGAACTGATGGAGGAGGCTTCCTGGCTTTCCTAAAGTCTCCTACTTTGATTAAAACACCCACATGGGTACTGACACTGTGGACATTATACCCAGGTCTCTGCCTCTGAGGGTTGGATAATACAGGATCTGGCTTCATATTTTGAGTCTGTTTCTGCATCTGAGAGGTGGCCCTCTGGCTAGATGACTGAGGGTTCAGCTTCACTTTTTGAGTTGGTTTCTGCATCTGAGAGGTGGCCCTCTGCCCGGATGATACAGGATCTGACTTCACTTTTTGTTTTGGTTTCTGCATCTGAGAGGTGGCCCTCTGCCCGGATGATACATGATCTGACTTCACTTTTTCAGTTGGTTTCTGCATCTGAGAGGTGGCCCTCTGCCCGGATGATACAGGATCTGACTTCACTTTTTCAGTTGGTTTCTGCATCTGAGAGGTGGCCCTCTGCCCGGATGATACAGGATCTGACTTCACTTTTTCAGTTGGTTTCTGCATCTGAAAGGTGGCCCTTTGGCCAGATGACTGAGGGTTCAGCTTCACTTTTTGAGTTGGTTTATGCAACTTTCTGGCCTGTTCTACTAATCCCCAGTGTATGTAGGGGATGCCGTAATCATCATCAGGGTGCAGTAGATCATGAGATAAGAAATCCAGTGGAAAAGACTCCAATGACAACACAAGACTGATTAATAAATTATCTTATCACTCAGTGAAGGGGTGTAAAAGGTTTATAACAGATATTTGATATTCTGAAATGAGATGGAATAATCTAAAACTCTAAATTTCCAAATTACATTACCTTAAAATAGGCTGCTATACTCAGGCACCCTATACTCAGGGGTTTTATGAAAGCTGTGTTGGACTTAAGCCCCACCCCCACACTGTTAAGAGCCAATCAGGATGGAGGTGCGGTAAGAGGTGCTATTCCGGAAAAAATTCCAATATATATTATAGTGGATATAATTACAATATTCCATCTTTAAAGAAGTGACTACATTTAATATCATTTATAACATAAATTTGATATTCTGAAATGAGATGGAATACAGTCAAACCTGTGTATAACAACCTCTCATGGGACAATGCAAAAATGGGTGTTATAGACAGGGGGTCTTTATATAAAGGGTTGTCTTTTAAGGGGGTCTTGGGTGTTCATGTGCATTCAGTAATACCTGAAGTTGCAACTAACACATCTACAAACATTTATTTTACAGAAGACTATATACTGGTGTACAGACAGTGGTGGATAAAAAACACATAAAATTGTAGAAATACAATGAACTGATAAATTGTGCATATTTACATGTTTTACCAACTCCTAACTCTTCAGCAGAACTAACTGTGTAAATGGAATCCTTAATAATAATTGCTAACAGGCATAAGTTAATAATTGGAAGATTTGAATTTGAGTGGAATCCACATTGAGTCAGTTGTAACTTGAAAACATTAATAACTGCAAATAGGCTTAAGTGGGATTATATAATTTGAGTGCATTAAAGAAACCCCTTCCACTACCACTCAAAGGCTGTATGACTGAGCCTTTGTATTTCTTCAATTAACATTTCCCGGCCGGCCAATTGTTATCTACAGTGTACAAGCATAACAAATCCCCCCTCCCCCTCCTTTCACTTGACACACAACAATGCAGCCTTCTTCTTTTCTCTGCACTGTAAACTCCATGTGGTGTACACACACACATACCCCCCCACCAGCTCACTCTTGTATGGAGAGAGAACTTCACACATACATACACACACACAAGAAGCAAATAAGGATGGAGGTGCAGTAAGAGGTGCTATTCCGGAAAAAATTCTGATTCCAATTCCAATTCCGGGTTTTATTCTGAAACTCAGAACACACAGTCAGCTGACACAGAGCCCGTTCACAGGCACTGATTGCTTGTTTTCTTATATCTCCTTTAAAACTACTCTTCTTACAAAATATAGCATTTATGAAATTAACTTTTCACAATTTATGAAAATAGAAAAGAAAATAAAGCTTACATTTTCTTTCATGTTAATGCAGAGACCTCTCCACTGTCTGCTTAACTTTCACTTCTTCTTCTGTCTGCGCTGCATGTTTTTCTTTTCAAAAACCTTTTTCTACTTTATGCTACATTGCATCTAACCTTTGGAAATGCTTTGTTTTTGTTAGCAAAATATTTTTCTCGTTTTTTCATAGCTACAACATGGTCAGAAGTTTGAAATCTATCTCTATATCTAAGTGAGGAGTATCAACGTTTACACTTTTCAGCAGTTACCTAATGAGTAAATGGTTGATATCTTCAAGAGTATTGCAGCTACACAATTTCTTTTGAAGGTGTTGTTCATCTACTTTTTGATGAGCCATAGTATATTGAACTTTCAAACTTTTTTTTTCCCAATTCCTTTATTTTTCCAAATACAGATACAACTTTACAATTACAAATTTTCATTCAGTGTACAAAGCCTTCATAATACAACAGTTACTAAACATTTCTTTGATAAATATATGGTGTTTTCAATGACACAGTTGACAAAATATGTCTCCAGAATGACCACCTCTTTTCAAAATACTCAAAAGTATTATTGTATATGGGAGATGCGACACCGCCCGATCCGCCAGAGTTCTTTTCGCAATAGCTTTGCAGCCATAAGGCAGATTCTCTTCATATTTGGCAGGTGTATGCAGTAGCCCTGAGAAAAATTTCTGAATATAATGTCACACATTTCAACCAGTCAGAGAAGTCACATGACCAAAATCATGTTTTTCAAAAGGGTGTGCTTGTCCGGATGATAACTTAAAAAGCGCTTCACCTATTCACATAAAATTTGGCAAGTAGGTTTGTCATATAGATGTCTGGAAATCATTAACTTTTGGAAGTGATCCAATACAAAATGGCCAACTTATTAATGATTTACTAAATGTCACAATTTTTCTTAACGCTGAAAACGCAAAAGCGCATTTATCTCGGAAACAGAGCGAAATACAGCATTTTCGCAACAAAAGTTTTGCCCCACAAGATATCTGCAGAATCTACTGACAACTTTTCGCAAAAATCATTTTCCTGCCATTTTTGGCGGCCATCTTGAATTTCTGCGTTAAACACAAAAACACGTTTGTCTTGGAAACGGAGCGAGATAGAGCAATTTCGACGAAATTTTTGACCCACAGGGTATCCCCAAAGGCTATGGGCGACATTTCTCAAATATCATTGTCCTGCCACTTTTGGCGGCCATCTTGAAGTTCTGCTTTAAGCACAAAAATGCATTTATCTCGATAACAGAGTGAGATAGAGCGATTTTGACGAAATTTTTGACCCGCAGGGTGTCTGCAGAGTCTGTGTGCGGAGTCTGCTGGTGACTTTTTGCAAAAATCATTTTCCCGCCACTTTTGGCGGCCATCTTAAATTTCTGCGTTAAATGCAAAAATGTGTTTATTTCAGGAACGGAGCAAGATAGAGCGATTTCGACTAAATGTTTGACCCACAGGGCATCTGCAGAGTGTACTGGTGAATTTTCGCAAAATTGTTTTCCCGCCACTTTTGGCGGCCATCTTGAATTTCTGTGTTAAACGCAAAAACATTTTTATCTCAGAAATGGAGCGAGATAGAGCGATTTCAACAAAATTTTTGACCCACAGGGTATCTGAAGAGACTACTGGCGACATTTTGCAAAAATCGTTTTCCCACCACTTTTGGCGGCCATCTTGAATTTCTGCATTAAATACAAAAACCTGTTTATCTCGGAAACGGAGTGAGATAGAGGGATTTCGATGAAATTTTTGACACGCAGGATATCTGCACAGTCTATTGTATTATAGGGATCGAGAGCCATGTTGAGGATCGATATCGAATGAAAATTTAGGGTTATGGATGGATCGATATTTCAATATCGGGACCGTTAACATAAGCCATGGGCGATAATACAGGTTCTTTGAAAACGTGCACATAAAAATCCACGAAAATATCAAAAGATACTACTTATGCATCAAAAATATATTTCTGCAATATAAAATTAAATAAAATGAACAAAACGTACATTAAACAAGAGTTTTCTTGCCTTCCTGTGCACTAGCTGTCAGGTTTTGTATCCCTTCCGTGAAACAGGAAGTACTAAGTAGGTCACTGGCAATGTAAACAAAGATGGCGCCAGACTTGACCCCATTTTGTTTCAGTTGTAAATGTGCCTTTTAAAACGATTTTATACAATAAATATTCATTTAAGCAGTAAAATTGCCATTTTTTTATAATTTTTGTGTTTGTTGTATGTTATTTCGATATTGAAATGCTGTTAGTGTGTGTCGATATCGGCAGTTCTGTGGGATGATTGATCGATATTGAAAGATCGAGCAACAATCCCTATACTAGTCTATTGGTGACTTTTTGCAAAATCCATTTTCCCGCCACTTTTGGCGGCCATCTTCAAGTTCTGTGTTAAATGCAAAAACCTGCTTATTTCAGAAATGGAGCGAGATAGAGCGATTTCAACAAAATTTTTGACCCACAGGGTAGCTCCAGAGTCTACTGGCAACTTTTCTCAAAAAATGTTTTCCCGCCACTTTTGGCGGCCATCTTGAATTTCTGTGTTAAACGCAAAAAACATGTTTATCTCAGAAACGGAGGGAGATAGAGCGATTTCAACAAAATTTTTGACCCACAGGGTATCTGCAGAGTCTGCTTCCGACTTTTCCCAAAAACGGAGCAAGACAGAGTGATTTCGACTACTGGCGACTTTTTGCAAAAATCGTCTTCCCACCACTTTTGGTGGCCATCTTGAATTTCTGCGTTAAATGCAAAACCTGTTTATCTCGGAAACAGAGTGAGATAGAGTGATTTCAATGAAATTTTTGACCCGCTGAATATGTGCCGAGTCTACTGGGGACTTTTACCAAAAAACTTTTTCCCGGCCACTTTTGGCAGCCATCTTGAATTTCTGCATAAAACGCAAAAACATGTTTATCTCAGAAACGGAGCGAGATAGAAGCAATTTTCGACTCAATTTTTGACCCGCAGGGTATCTGCAGATTCTACTGGCAACTTTTGGCAAAAATCGTTTTCCTGTCACTTTTGGCAGCCATCTTGAATTTCTGCGTTAAATGCAAAAACCCGCTTATTTCAGAAATGGAGCGAGATAAAGCGATTTTTCGACGAAATTTTTGACCCACAGGGTATTTAACTTTTGGCGGCCATCTTGAATTTTAGCGTTAAATGCAAAAACCTGTTTATCTCGGAAACGGAGTGAGATCGAGCGATTTTGACAAAATTTTTGACCCACAGGGTATCTACAGAGTCTACTGGCAACTTTTTCCTAGGTTCACGTTTTCCCGCCACTTTTGGCGGCCATCTTGAATTTCTGCGTAAAATGCAAAAACCCATTTATCTTGGAAATGGAGCAAGATAGAGCGATTTCCATGAAATTTTTGACCTGCAGGTAATCTGCAGAACCTACTTGCAATTTTTCCCAAAAATCGTTTTCCCGCCACTTTTGGTGGCCATTTTACATTTCTGCATAAATTGCAAAAAAAAAAATAAATAAAAAAATAAACAAACCAGATTCATCTAGGAAACCTTGCATTTTGTGATAAATTGAAAAACATATTAAACACAGGAAGATGGGCATTTCTACAAACTCTTTAATACTCATTGGGACGCTTTGTTTTTGCTGTGGAAAAACAATTTCTTTTTCTCTTGCGAAGCAATACTCTAGTTGACTCTTGATAACATTTCTTGTTCAATGAATTTTTCTTTTATTAAGTTTTGCAGATTTCAAAATACACATCATTTTTTATGCTTAGCACTTGTAAAAATATAATATCTTGACAGTAAAACAAAATTTATGGCCCAGAAGGAGTGCTCTGTAAAGACGCATCCTAACATTTTATCTGTTTCAGTTAAATTTAGTTCATAACCAATTTTTGTTTTAATTCAATATGTAATTTTATTCCAAAAGTCTCTACTTTTTCACAACCTGAGAACAAATGCATTATTGTCTCACAATGTTTCCACACAATCGGCACAGGTTTGTTTCTGATGTATTAGTTTTAAACAAAAGTTCATTAGTACCCAGAATGCTTCAGACAATTCTATACTGAAACCATACATAATATTTATCATCTATTTTCCGAAAGTTTATTTTATATATTTGTTTCCAAAAATTTTCATTGTATGCTATTTTAAGTTTTGAACCCCATTTTTTTTGCAATCTAAAGGGCCATTGGTGGGTTCATTAAGCGTCCCGCAAGGGACGCTTGTTTGTGTATGGGAGAGCTTCAGGCTCCGCCGGCTCCGCCGGCTCCGCCGGCTCCGCATTTTGTTTTCCTTATAACTCTGTAACCGTTAGGCGGATTCTTTTCAAATTTGGCAGGTTTAGGCAGTAGCCTTGGGGAATTTTTTTGAATATGCTGCAGTGACATTTCAACCAATCAGAGAGGTCACGTGACCAAAAATGTCTTTTTTCGATGGGGAAGCTTGTCCGGATGATAACTTGAAAGGAATTTTATCAATTCACCTGAAACTTGGCAAATACATTCATTCTATTAAAATCTGGAAATCATTAGATTTTGGCATTGATTGGTCAAGAAATGGCCGAGTAATTAATGATTAATTAATCATTACGAATTTTCCAAATAAGGAAAACACAAAAATGCTTATATCTCGAAAACCGTGCTAGATAGAGCGATTTCGACGAAATTTTTGACCCACAGGGTATCTCTGCGGAGTAGTTTTCCCAATTTTCAAAAAATTTTTGTCTCGCCCAAAATGGCGGCCATTTTGAATTTTCGAAATTTTCGCAAAAATTGCAAAACACAAAAATGCTTATATCTCAAAAACCGTGCTAGATAGAGTAATTTCGACAAAATTTTTGACCCGCAGGATATCTCTGCGGAGTACTTTTCCCAATTTTCAAAAAATTTTTGTCTCGCCAAAAATGGCGGCCATTTTGAATTTTCGAAATTTTCGCAAAAATTGCAAAACACAAAAATGCTTATATCTCGAAAACCGTGCTAGATAGAGTGATTTCGACGAAATTTTTGAACCGCAGGCTATCTCTGCTGAGTAGTTATCCCAATTTTGAAAAAAATTTTGTCTCACCAAAAATGGCGGCCATTTTGAATTTTCGAATTTTTCGCAAAAATTGCAAAACATAAAAATGCTTATATCTCGAAAACCCTGCAAGATAGAGCGATTTCGACAAAATTTTTGACCCACAGGGTATATCTGCAGAGTAGCCATGCCAATTTTCAAAAAAATTTTGTCTCGCCAAAAATGGCGGCCATTTTGAATTTTCGAATTTTTCGCAAAAATTGCAAAACATAAAAATGCTTATATCTCGAAAACCGTGCTAGATAGAGCGATTTCGACGAAATTTTTGACCCACAGGGTATCTCTGCAGAGTAGCCATGCCAATTTTCAAACAAAAAATTTTGTCTCGCAAAAAATGGCGGCCATTTTGAATTTTCGAATTTTTCGCAAAATTGCAAAACACAAAAATGCTTATATCTCGAAAACCGTGCTAGATAGAGCGATTTCGACGAAATTTTTGACCCACAGGGTATCTCTGCAGAGTAGCCTTGCCAATTTTCAAAAAAATTTTGTCTTGCCAAAAATGGCGGCCATTTTGAATTTTCGAATTTTTGCGCAAAAATTGCAAAACACAAAAATGCTAATATTTCGAAAACCGTGCTACATAGAGCGATTTCGACGAAATTTTTTATCTTCAGGGTATCTCTGCAGAGCAGCTATCCCAAAGAGCTTTCACTTTTCAGACCCGTAGCTAATTACTCACCTACTCAAAATGAGTAAATGCTAATTATCTCAAAAACTATTGCGGATACCCAATTTTTATCAAATAACTCATTCATGTACTTTTGGGAGAGCATTCACATGGTGAAGTTTCAGACCCGTAGATGATTACTCACCTACTCAAAATGAGTAAATGCGAATTATCTCTTAAAAGTATTGCAGATAGCCAATTTTTCTCAAATAACTCATTCACCTACTTTTGGAAGAGCTTTCACATGGTGAAGTTTCAGACCCATAGCTAATTATTTCCTTACTCAAAATGAGTAAATGCTAATTATCTGTAAAAGTATTGCGGATACCCAATTTTTATCAAATGACTCATTCATCTACTTGTGGGAGAGCTTTCACATGGTGAAGTTTCAGACCCATAGCTAATTACTCACCTACTCAAAATGAGTAAATGCGAATTATCTCTAAAAGTATTGCAGATAGCCAATTTTTCTCAAATAAATCATTCACCTACTTTTGGGAGAGCTTTTACTCGGTGAAGTTTCAGACCCATAGCTAATTACTCACCTACTCAAAATGAGTAAATGCGAATTATCTCTAAAAGTATTGCAGATAGCCAATTTTTCTCAAATAACTCATTCACCTACTTTTGGGAGAACTTTCACTCGGTGAAGTTTCAGACCCATAGCTAATTACTCACCTACTCAAAATGAGTAAATGCGAATTATCTCTAAAAGTATTGCAGATAGCCAATTTTTCTCAAATAACTCATTCACCTACTTTTGGCAGAGCTTTCACTTGGTGAAGTTTCAGACCCATAGCTAATTACTCACCTACTGAAAATGAGTAAATGTGAATTATCTCTAAAAGTATTGCAGATATCCAATTTTTCTCAAATAACTCATTCACCTACTTTTGGGAGAGCTTTCACTTGGTGAAGTTTCAGACCCATAGCTAATTACTCACCTACTCAAAATGAGTAAATGCGAATTATCTCTAAAAGTATTGCAGATAGCCAATTTTTCTCAAATTAATCATTCACCTACTTTTGGGAGAGCTTTCACTTGGTGAAGTTTCAGACCCATAGCTAATTGCTCACCTACTCAAAATGAGTAAATGCGAATTATCTCTAAAAGTATTGTAGATAGCCAATTTTTCTCAAATAACTCATTCACCTACTTTTGTGAGAGCTTTCACTTGGTGAAGTTTCAGACCCATAGCTAATTACTCACCTACTCAAAATGAGTAAATGCGAATTATCTCTAAAAGTATTGCAGATAGCCAATTTTTATCAAATTAATCATTCACCTACTTTTGGGAGAGCTTTCACTTGGTGAAGTTTCAGACCCATAGCCAATTACTCACCTACTCAAAATGAGTAAATGCGAATTATCTCTAAAAGTATTGCAGATAGCCAATTTTTCTCAATTAACTCATTCACCTACTTTTGGGAGAGCTTTCACTTGGTGAAGTTTCAGACCCATAGCTAATTAATCACGTACTCAAAATGAGTAAATGTGAATTATCTCTAAAAGTATTGCAGATAGCCAACTTTTCTCAAATAACTCATTCACCTACTTTTGGGAGAGCTTTCACTCTGTGAAGTTTCAGACCCATAGCTAATTACTCACCTACTCAAAATGAGTAAATGCGAATTATCTCTAAAAGTATTGCAGATAGCCAATTTTTCTTAAATTAATCATTCACCTACTTTTGGGAGAGCTTTCACTTGGTGAAGTTTCAGACCCATAGCTAATTGCTCACCTACTCAAAATGAGTAAATGCGAATTATCTCTAAAAGTATTGCAGATAGCCAATTTTTCTCAAATAACTCATTCACCTCACCTACTCAAAATGAGTAAATGCGAATTATCTCTAAAAGTATTGCAGATAGCCAATTTTTCTCAAATTAATCATTCACCTACTTTTGGGAGAGCTTTCACTTGGTGAAGTTTCAGACCCATAGCCAATTACTCACCTACTCAAAATGAGTAAATGCGAATTATCTCTAAAAGTATTGCAGATAGCCAATTTTTCTCAATTAACTCATTCACCTACTTTTGGGAGAGCTTTCACTTGGTGAAGTTTCAGACCCATAGCTAATTAATCACCTACTCAAAATGAGTAAATGTGAATTATCTCTAAAAGTATTGCAGATAGCCAATTTTTCTCAAATAACTCATTCACCTACTTTTGGCAGAGCTTTCACTTGGTGAAGTTTCAGACCCATAGCTAATTATTCACCTACTCAAAATGAGTAAATGTGAATTATCTCTAAAAGTATTGCAGATAGTCAATTTTTCTCAAATAACTCATTCACCTACTTTTGGGAGAGCTTTCACTCTGTGAAGTTTCAGACCCATAGCTATTTATTCACCTACTCAAAATGAGTAAATGCTAATTATCTGTAAAAGTATTGCGGATACCCAATTTTTATCAAATACTCATTCATCTACTTGTGGGAGAGCTTTCACATGGTGAAGTTTCAGACCCATAGCTAATTACTCACCTACTCAAAATGAGTAAATGCGAATTATCTCTAAAAGTATTGCAGATAGCCAATTTTTCTCAAATAACTCATTCACCTACTTTTGGGAGAGCTTTCACTTGGTGAAGTTTCAGACCCATAGCTAATTACTCACCTACTCAAAATGAGTAAATGCGAATTATCTCTAAAAGTATTGCAGATAGCCAATTTTTCTTAAATTAATCATTCACCTACTTTTGGGAGAGCTTTCACTTGGTGAAGTTTCAGACCCATAGCTAATTGCTCACCTACTCAAAATGAGTAAATGCGAATTATCTCTAAAAGTATTGCAGATAGCCAATTTTTCTCAAATAACTCATTCACCTCACCTACTCAAAATGAGTAAATGCGAATTATCTCTAAAAGTATTGCAGATAGCCAATTTTTCTCAAATTAATCATTCACCTACTTTTGGGAGAGCTTTCACTTGGTGAAGTTTCAGACCCATAGCCAATTACTCACCTACTCAAAATGAGTAAATGCGAATTATCTCTAAAAGTATTGCAGATAGCCAATTTTTCTCAATTAACTCATTCACCTACTTTTGGGAGAGCTTTCACTTGGTGAAGTTTCAGACCCATAGCTAATTAATCACCTACTCAAAATGAGTAAATGTGAATTATCTCTAAAAGTATTGCAGATAGCCAATTTTTCTCAAATAACTCATTCACCTACTTTTGGCAGAGCTTTCACTTGGTGAAGTTTCAGACCCATAGCTAATTATTCACCTACTCAAAATGAGTAAATGTGAATTATCTCTAAAAGTATTGCAGATAGTCAATTTTTCTCAAATAACTCATTCACCTACTTTTGGGAGAGCTTTCACTCTGTGAAGCTTCAGACCCATAGCTATTTATTCACCTACTCAAAATGAGTAAATGCTAATTATCTGTAAAAGTATTGCGGATACCCAATTTTTATCAAATACTCATTCATCTACTTGTGGGAGAGCTTTCACATGGTGAAGTTTCAGACCCATAGCTAATTACTCACCTACTCAAAATGAGTAAATGCGAATTATCTCTAAAAGTATTGCAGATAGCCAATTTTTCTCAAATAACTCATTCACCTACTTTTGGGAGAGCTTTCACTTGGTGAAGTTTCAGACCCATAGATAATTATTCACCTACTCAAAATGAGTAAATGTGAATTATCTCTTAATAGTATTGGAGATAGCCAATTTTTCTCAAATAACTCATTCACCTACTTTTGGCAGAGCTTTCACACACGAAAATGAAAAATTGTGAATATCTCGGAAAAGCTATTTCTTTTGCTTTAATGCTCGGCGGGAGATACACACCGCGGCAGTGGTCTTGACAAAAAATTTTGTCTCCCCAAAAATGGTGGCCATTTTGAATTTTCAAAGTTTTTGCAAAACACAAAAATGCTTATATCTCGAAAACCGTGCTATATGGAGTGAACTCAACAAAATTTTGGACCTGCTGGGTATCTCTGCAGAGTAGCCATGCCAATTTTCAAAATATTTTTGTCTCGCCAAATATAGCGGACATTTTGAATTTTTTTATTTTTTGCAAAACACAAAAATGCTTATATCTTGAAAACCGTGCTAGATAGAGCAGACTGCGCTGACTTTGGTTGCCACAACAGTATAAGGCTAGAAACGAAGCATTTTCTTAATACTTTAGCACTCACCTTTATATCCTTTTCGGGACGCTTTGTTTTTGCTATGCAAAAACATTATCTTTTTTTTTTTGCGAGCGATCCTCTAGTTAAGAATTTGGTACACATATTGTCCTCCCTTTTAGAAAGTATAAAAAATTGTATATGAAATGGAATATATAGTCTTGTAAACTTAAAATCATTTGTTTTTGAGATTTCTTGATATAATTTGTTACAAGCCTACTTATTGTAAAATAATTTAAAAAGTTATGTTAATGTGGTATTTTTGCTTCATCTCTTCTAGAGTCATAAGCCTACCATTTTCATTCAAAATATCCCCTATGATATAAATACGTTTTTTATACCAATCTGGAAAAAAGGTGGTGCTAGTTGCTAGTTTAGGAACTTTCAAACTTGTTACTCAGTATATAAATATGTAATGTCTACTTTTATTATGTCATAGTTAAATAAATTGCATATATCTTGAACAACCAGGTCCTTAGTAACTTCTTAGGAAGGACCTTAACAGTTCACTTTGTACTTTCTTTCTGAATACAATTTGGAGTGCACAACTTTTGTGTCCTTTTCTACTTTCACTTGTACTCTGATGCTCAAAACATAAAGTCAGCCGATACACAGCCCCTTCACAGGCACTGATTGTTTGTTTTCTTGGTTGTAGCTTGTGAGAGCAGAACATTGGTGGGACCATTACTGCTGTCAGTAAATAAAGATAATGATGGACCCAGTAAGGATGAGCCTCTTGTCTGCATATTGTGTGATGACGAATTTATAGATGATGAGAAACCACAAAAGGATGCTCTGTTAAAACATTTATTAACCATACATAAACTAGTCATTGCTGATGTGCATCTCATAGCAAATTTAGGCAGGTATGATTTGGTTATTTATTTGTAGATGGATCATTTAATAATTGAAAGTATTGTATCCACCGTAGGAATCCGGTGGATACTTTGGTTTAGCTTTTGCTACACTGCTGCCGCGCGTAGAGAGATTTTCTGCATTAACGCTCTTAGAGGAAAACTACACCACCTAGGCTCACCAAATTTGCAGGATATCTTCATTGGGGGGTAAGCTACTCTGGGACTGAAATTAGCCTCATTCTGAAAAACAAGATGGCCGCTGCGGGCATTTCTTTGAAAATTATCTATCTTTTTCTACTGGCTGCTTCTCATAGGTAGAAGGTTGAATCTCTTCATAGGTGATGTGTATAACAGATATACATGTCCTCTGTGACCTTTCACACATTTGATGTTGACTCTTAATTAAAGGTCATCCACGGAGTGCCAAAGTACCCCACATAGCGGACTTTAAAAGTGCCTATATTCCCCTTATTATTGGTCCTAGAGGTTTGCAATGTGAAACCAACCTACTGAAAATCATGGGCTGGGAATCTTCTGATGCGGTCAGATTTGACTTTGGACCCTCCTTCAAGGTCAAATGAGGATACCCAAACTTAAAAGTGCTTATAACCCATTTATTATTGGTCCTAGAGGTTTGTAATGTGAAACCAACTTATAGGAAATCATGGGCTGGGAATGTTTTGATGTGGTCAGATTTGACCTTGGACCCCTCCTTGAAGGTCAAACAAGGATAGGCAAACTTAAAAGTGCTTATAACTCACTTATTATTGGTCCTAGAGGTTTGCGATGTGAAACCAACTGAGAGGCAATCATGGGCTGGGAATCTTTTGATGTGTTCAGATTTGACCTTGGACCCCTCCTTGAATGTCAAACGAGGATAGCCAAACTTAAAAGTGCTCATGACTTGCTTATTATTGGCCCCAGAGGTTTGCAATGTTATAACAACATATATGGAATCATGGGCTGGGAATCTTTTGATGTGGTCAGATTTGACCTTGAGCCCCTCCTTCAAGGTCAAACGAGGACAGCCAAACAGCTGTTTTGATGGAAAAGGACAAAACAGCTTATTTTGACTAAAATCATTTTCAAATCCCCAATTAAGTAAGTTTTGAGAAGTGAATTTT